>JAPTHN010000012.1:17926049-20893549 GCA_026936325.1 Platynereis dumerilii
TAATGGATAACGCGCCTGACTACGGATCAGGAGATTCCAGGTTCGAATCCTGGCGAGCTCGGGAATTCCAAATTTTGTGTTCATTCTCCCACTACAGATTGCTTTTCACTGACTGCTCTCAGACATCAGATTGGAGCATTTTATAAAAACAGATTGTCAGGAGTGGGATTTGAACCCACGCCCACATTCGTGGACCAGAACACCCAGTGCACCTGATCCTTCAGGCAAGGTTCTTCACCTTGAGTCTGGCGCCTTAGACCACTCGGCCATCCTGACATGGAAATCTAAATTTCCAACAATACATTACCAAAGAAGTTTCCGGTCAGAAGAAATTTCTCAACATTCTTTATGCTAAACTTTCAGTGTCATATTATTACGGCACAGGCATGGCAATCTGGTGGAAGTTATGTAATTGGCTGCTGTGAATCAAGCATAAATGGAAGGACATTCGCACCCACAGAAGGGGCTCGTGGCGCAATGGATAACGCGCCTGACTACGGATCAGGAGATTCCAGGTTCGAATCCTGGCGAGCTCGGGAATTCCAAATTTTGTGTTCATTCTCCCACTACAGATTGCTTTTCACTGACTGCTCTCAGACATCAGATTGGAGCATTTTATAAAAACAGATTGTCAGGAGTGGGATTTGAACCCACGCCCACATTCGTGGACCAGAACACCCAGTGCACCTGATCCTTCAGGCAAGGTTCTTCACCTTGAGTCTGGCGCCTTAGACCACTCGGCCATCCTGACATGGAAATCTAAATTTCCAACAATACATTACCAAAGAAGTTTCCGGTCAGAAGAAATTTCTCAACATTCTTTATGCTAAACTTTCAGTGTCATATTATTACGGCACAGGCATGGCAATCTGGTGGAAGTTATGTAATTGGCTGCGAATCAAGCATACAATGGAAGGACATTCGCACCCACAGAAGGGGCTCGTGGCGCAATGGATAACGCGCCTGACTACGGATCAGGAGATTCCAGGTTCGAATCCTGGCGAGCTCGGGAATTCCAAATTTTGTGTTCATTCTCCCACTACAGATTGCTTTTCACTGACTGCTCTCAGACATCAGATTGGAGCATTTTATAAAAACAGATTGTCAGGAGTGGGATTTGAACCCACGCCCACATTCGTGGACCAGAACACCCAGTGCACCTGATCCTTCAGGCAAGGTTCTTCACCTTGAGTCTGGCGCCTTAGACCACTCGGCCATCCTGACATGGAAATCTAAATTTCCAACAATACATTACCAAAGAAGTTTCCGGTCAGAAGAAATTTCTCAACATTCTTTATGCTAAACTTTCAGTGTCATATTATTACGGCACAGGCATGGCAATCTGGTGGAAGTTATGTAATTGGCTGTGAATCAAGCATACAATGGAAGGACATTCGCACCCACAGAAGGGGCTCGTGGCGCAATGGATAACGCGCCTGACTACGGATCAGGAGATTCCAGGTTCGAATCCTGGCGAGCTCGGGAATTCCAAATTTTGTGTTCATTCTCCCACTACAGATTGCTTTTCACTGACTGCTCTCAGACATCAGATTGGAGCATTTTATAAAAACAGATTGTCAGGAGTGGGATTTGAACCCACGCCCACATTCGTGGACCAGAACACCCAGTGCACCTGATCCTTCAGGCAAGGTTCTTCACCTTGAGTCTGGCGCCTTAGACCACTCGGCCATCCTGACATGGAAATCTAAATTTCCAACAATACATTACCAAAGAAGTTTCCGGTCAGAAGAAATTTCTCAACATTCTTTATGCTAAACTTTCAGTGTCATATTATTACGGCACAGGCATGGCAATCTGGTGGAAGTTATGTAATTGGCTGTGAATCAAGCATACAATGGAAGGACATTCGCACCCACAGAAGGGGCTCGTGGCGCAATGGATAACGCGCCTGACTACGGATCAGGAGATTCCAGGTTCGAATCCTGGCGAGCTCGGGAATTCCAAATTTTGTGTTCATTCTCCCACTACAGATTGCTTTTCACTGACTGCTCTCAGACATCAGATTGGAGCATTTTATAAAAACAGATTGTCAGGAGTGGGATTTGAACCCACGCCCACATTCGTGGACCAGAACACCCAGTGCACCTGATCCTTCAGGCAAGGTTCTTCACCTTGAGTCTGGCGCCTTAGACCACTCGGCCATCCTGACATGGAAATCTAAATTTCCAACAATACATTACCAAAGAAGTTTCCGGTCAGAAGAAATTTCTCAACATTCTTTATGCTAAACTTTCAGTGTCATATTATTACGGCACAGGCATGGCAATCTGGTGGAAGTTATGTAATTGGCTGTGAATCAAGCATACAATGGAAGGACATTCGCACCCACAGAAGGGGCTCGTGGCGCAATGGATAACGCGCCTGACTACGGATCAGGAGATTCCAGGTTCGAATCCTGGCGAGCTCGGGAATTCCAAATTTTGTGTTCATTCTCCCACTACAGATTGCTTTTCACTGACTGCTCTCAGACATCAGATTGGAGCATTTTATAAAAACAGATTGTCAGGAGTGGGATTTGAACCCACGCCCACATTCGTGGACCAGAACACCCAGTGCACCTGATCCTTCAGGCAAGGTTCTTCACCTTGAGTCTGGCGCCTTAGACCACTCGGCCATCCTGACATGGAAATCTAAATTTCCAACAATACATTACCAAAGAAGTTTCCGGTCAGAAGAAATTTCTCAACATTCTTTATGCTAAACTTTCAGTGTCATATTATTACGGCACAGGCATGGCAATCTGGTGGAAGTTATGTAATTGGCTGTGAATCAAGCATACAATGGAAGGACATTCGCACCCACAGAAGGGGCTCGTGGCGCAATGGATAACGCGCCTGACTACGGATCAGGAGATTCCAGGTTCGAATCCTGGCGAGCTCGGGAATTCCAAATTTTGTGTTCATTCTCCCACTACAGATTGCTTTTCACTGACTGCTCTCAGACATCAGATTGGAGCATTTTATAAAAACAGATTGTCAGGAGTGGGATTTGAACCCACGCCCACATTCGTGGACCAGAACACCCAGTGCACCTGATCCTTCAGGCAAGGTTCTTCACCTTGAGTCTGGCGCCTTAGACCACTCGGCCATCCTGACATGGAAATCTAAATTTCCAACAATACATTACCAAAGAAGTTTCCGGTCAGAAGAAATTTCTCAACATTCTTTATGCTAAACTTTCAGTGTCATATTATTACGGCACAGGCATGGCAATCTGGTGGAAGTTATGTAATTGGCTGTGAATCAAGCATACAATGGAAGGACATTCGCACCCACAGAAGGGGCTCGTGGCGCAATGGATAACGCGCCTGACTACGGATCAGGAGATTCCAGGTTCGAATCCTGGCGAGCTCGGGAATTCCAAATTTTGTGTTCATTCTCCCACTACAGATTGCTTTTCACTGACTGCTCTCAGACATCAGATTGGAGCATTTTATAAAAACAGATTGTCAGGAGTGGGATTTGAACCCACGCCCACATTCGTGGACCAGAACACCCAGTGCACCTGATCCTTCAGGCAAGGTTCTTCACCTTGAGTCTGGCGCCTTAGACCACTCGGCCATCCTGACATGGAAATCTAAATTTCCAACAATACATTACCAAAGAAGTTTCCGGTCAGAAGAAATTTCTCAACATTCTTTATGCTAAACTTTCAGTGTCATATTATTACGGCACAGGCATGGCAATCTGGTGGAAGTTATGTAATTGGCTGTGAATCAAGCATACAATGGAAGGACATTCGCACCCACAGAAGGGGCTCGTGGCGCAATGGATAACGCGCCTGACTACGGATCAGGAGATTCCAGGTTCGAATCCTGGCGAGCTCGGGAATTCCAAATTTTGTGTTCATTCTCCCACTACAGATTGCTTTTCACTGACTGCTCTCAGACATCAGATTGGAGCATTTTATAAAAACAGATTGTCAGGAGTGGGATTTGAACCCACGCCCACATTCGTGGACCAGAACACCCAGTGCACCTGATCCTTCAGGCAAGGTTCTTCACCTTGAGTCTGGCGCCTTAGACCACTCGGCCATCCTGACATGGAAATCTAAATTTCCAACAATACATTACCAAAGAAGTTTCCGGTCAGAAGAAATTTCTCAACATTCTTTATGCTAAACTTTCAGTGTCATATTATTACGGCACAGGCATGGCAATCTGGTGGAAGTTATGTAATTGGCTGTGAATCAAGCATACAATGGAAGGACATTCGCACCCACAGAAGGGGCTCGTGGCGCAATGGATAACGCGCCTGACTACGGATCAGGAGATTCCAGGTTCGAATCCTGGCGAGCTCGGGAATTCCAAATTTTGTGTTCATTCTCCCACTACAGATTGCTTTTCACTGACTGCTCTCAGACATCAGATTGGAGCATTTTATAAAAACAGATTGTCAGGAGTGGGATTTGAACCCACGCCCACATTCGTGGACCAGAACACCCAGTGCACCTGATCCTTCAGGCAAGGTTCTTCACCTTGAGTCTGGCGCCTTAGACCACTCGGCCATCCTGACATGGAAATCTAAATTTCCAACAATACATTACCAAAGAAGTTTCCGGTCAGAAGAAATTTCTCAACATTCTTTATGCTAAACTTTCAGTGTCATATTATTACGGCACAGGCATGGCAATCTGGTGGAAGTTATGTAATTGGCTGTGAATCAAGCATACAATGGAAGGACATTCGCACCCACAGAAGGGGCTCGTGGCGCAATGGATAACGCGCCTGACTACGGATCAGGAGATTCCAGGTTCGAATCCTGGCGAGCTCGGGAATTCCAAATTTTGTGTTCATTCTCCCACTACAGATTGCTTTTCACTGACTGCTCTCAGACATCAGATTGGAGCATTTTATAAAAACAGATTGTCAGGAGTGGGATTTGAACCCACGCCCACATTCGTGGACCAGAACACCCAGTGCACCTGATCCTTCAGGCAAGGTTCTTCACCTTGAGTCTGGCGCCTTAGACCACTCGGCCATCCTGACATGGAAATCTAAATTTCCAACAATACATTACCAAAGAAGTTTCCGGTCAGAAGAAATTTCTCAACATTCTTTATGCTAAACTTTCAGTGTCATATTATTACGGCACAGGCATGGCAATCTGGTGGAAGTTATGTAATTGGCTGTGAATCAAGCATACAATGGAAGGACATTCGCACCCACAGAAGGGGCTCGTGGCGCAATGGATAACGCGCCTGACTACGGATCAGGAGATTCCAGGTTCGAATCCTGGCGAGCTCGGGAATTCCAAATTTTGTGTTCATTCTCCCACTACAGATTGCTTTTCACTGACTGCTCTCAGACATCAGATTGGAGCATTTTATAAAAACAGATTGTCAGGAGTGGGATTTGAACCCACGCCCACATTCGTGGACCAGAACACCCAGTGCACCTGATCCTTCAGGCAAGGTTCTTCACCTTGAGTCTGGCGCCTTAGACCACTCGGCCATCCTGACATGGAAATCTAAATTTCCAACAATACATTACCAAAGAAGTTTCCGGTCAGAAGAAATTTCTCAACATTCTTTATGCTAAACTTTCAGTGTCATATTATTACGGCACAGGCATGGCAATCTGGTGGAAGTTATGTAATTGGCTGTGAATCAAGCATACAATGGAAGGACATTCGCACCCACAGAAGGGGCTCGTGGCGCAATGGATAACGCGCCTGACTACGGATCAGGAGATTCCAGGTTCGAATCCTGGCGAGCTCGGGAATTCCAAATTTTGTGTTCATTCTCCCACTACAGATTGCTTTTCACTGACTGCTCTCAGACATCAGATTGGAGCATTTTATAAAAACAGATTGTCAGGAGTGGGATTTGAACCCACGCCCACATTCGTGGACCAGAACACCCAGTGCACCTGATCCTTCAGGCAAGGTTCTTCACCTTGAGTCTGGCGCCTTAGACCACTCGGCCATCCTGACATGGAAATCTAAATTTCCAACAATACATTACCAAAGAAGTTTCCGGTCAGAAGAAATTTCTCAACATTCTTTATGCTAAACTTTCAGTGTCATATTATTACGGCACAGGCATGGCAATCTGGTGGAAGTTATGTAATTGGCTGTGAATCAAGCATACAATGGAAGGACATTCGCACCCACAGAAGGGGCTCGTGGCGCAATGGATAACGCGCCTGACTACGGATCAGGAGATTCCAGGTTCGAATCCTGGCGAGCTCGGGAATTCCAAATTTTGTGTTCATTCTCCCACTACAGATTGCTTTTCACTGACTGCTCTCAGACATCAGATTGGAGCATTTTATAAAAACAGATTGTCAGGAGTGGGATTTGAACCCACGCCCACATTCGTGGACCAGAACACCCAGTGCACCTGATCCTTCAGGCAAGGTTCTTCACCTTGAGTCTGGCGCCTTAGACCACTCGGCCATCCTGACATGGAAATCTAAATTTCCAACAATACATTACCAAAGAAGTTTCCGGTCAGAAGAAATTTCTCAACATTCTTTATGCTAAACTTTCAGTGTCATATTATTACGGCACAGGCATGGCAATCTGGTGGAAGTTATGTAATTGGCTGTGAATCAAGCATACAATGGAAGGACATTCGCACCCACAGAAGGGGCTCGTGGCGCAATGGATAACGCGCCTGACTACGGATCAGGAGATTCCAGGTTCGAATCCTGGCGAGCTCGGGAATTCCAAATTTTGTGTTCATTCTCCCACTACAGATTGCTTTTCACTGACTGCTCTCAGACATCAGATTGGAGCATTTTATAAAAACAGATTGTCAGGAGTGGGATTTGAACCCACGCCCACATTCGTGGACCAGAACACCCAGTGCACCTGATCCTTCAGGCAAGGTTCTTCACCTTGAGTCTGGCGCCTTAGACCACTCGGCCATCCTGACATGGAAATCTAAATTTCCAACAATACATTACCAAAGAAGTTTCCGGTCAGAAGAAATTTCTCAACATTCTTTATGCTAAACTTTCAGTGTCATATTATTACGGCACAGGCATGGCAATCTGGTGGAAGTTATGTAATTGGCTGTGAATCAAGCATACAATGGAAGGACATTCGCACCCACAGAAGGGGCTCGTGGCGCAATGGATAACGCGCCTGACTACGGATCAGGAGATTCCAGGTTCGAATCCTGGCGAGCTCGGGAATTCCAAATTTTGTGTTCATTCTCCCACTACAGATTGCTTTTCACTGACTGCTCTCAGACATCAGATTGGAGCATTTTATAAAAACAGATTGTCAGGAGTGGGATTTGAACCCACGCCCACATTCGTGGACCAGAACACCCAGTGCACCTGATCCTTCAGGCAAGGTTCTTCACCTTGAGTCTGGCGCCTTAGACCACTCGGCCATCCTGACATGGAAATCTAAATTTCCAACAATACATTACCAAAGAAGTTTCCGGTCAGAAGAAATTTCTCAACATTCTTTATGCTAAACTTTCAGTGTCATATTATTACGGCACAGGCATGGCAATCTGGTGGAAGTTATGTAATTGGCTGTGAATCAAGCATACAATGGAAGGACATTCGCACCCACAGAAGGGGCTCGTGGCGCAATGGATAACGCGCCTGACTACGGATCAGGAGATTCCAGGTTCGAATCCTGGCGAGCTCGGGAATTCCAAATTTTGTGTTCATTCTCCCACTACAGATTGCTTTTCACTGACTGCTCTCAGACATCAGATTGGAGCATTTTATAAAAACAGATTGTCAGGAGTGGGATTTGAACCCACGCCCACATTCGTGGACCAGAACACCCAGTGCACCTGATCCTTCAGGCAAGGTTCTTCACCTTGAGTCTGGCGCCTTAGACCACTCGGCCATCCTGACATGGAAATCTAAATTTCCAACAATACATTACCAAAGAAGTTTCCGGTCAGAAGAAATTTCTCAACATTCTTTATGCTAAACTTTCAGTGTCATATTATTACGGCACAGGCATGGCAATCTGGTGGAAGTTATGTAATTGGCTGTGAATCAAGCATACAATGGAAGGACATTCGCACCCACAGAAGGGGCTCGTGGCGCAATGGATAACGCGCCTGACTACGGATCAGGAGATTCCAGGTTCGAATCCTGGCGAGCTCGGGAATTCCAAATTTTGTGTTCATTCTCCCACTACAGATTGCTTTTCACTGACTGCTCTCAGACATCAGATTGGAGCATTTTATAAAAACAGATTGTCAGGAGTGGGATTTGAACCCACGCCCACATTCGTGGACCAGAACACCCAGTGCACCTGATCCTTCAGGCAAGGTTCTTCACCTTGAGTCTGGCGCCTTAGACCACTCGGCCATCCTGACATGGAAATCTAAATTTCCAACAATACATTACCAAAGAAGTTTCCGGTCAGAAGAAATTTCTCAACATTCTTTATGCTAAACTTTCAGTGTCATATTATTACGGCACAGGCATGGCAATCTGGTGGAAGTTATGTAATTGGCTGTGAATCAAGCATACAATGGAAGGACATTCGCACCCACAGAAGGGGCTCGTGGCGCAATGGATAACGCGCCTGACTACGGATCAGGAGATTCCAGGTTCGAATCCTGGCGAGCTCGGGAATTCCAAATTTTGTGTTCATTCTCCCACTACAGATTGCTTTTCACTGACTGCTCTCAGACATCAGATTGGAGCATTTTATAAAAACAGATTGTCAGGAGTGGGATTTGAACCCACGCCCACATTCGTGGACCAGAACACCCAGTGCACCTGATCCTTCAGGCAAGGTTCTTCACCTTGAGTCTGGCGCCTTAAGAAGAAATTTCTCAACATTCTTTATGCTAAACTTTCAGTGTCATATTATTACGGCACAGGCATGGCAATCTGGTGGAAGTTATGTAATTGGCTGTGAATCAAGCATACAATGGAAGGACATTCGCACCCACAGAAGGGGCTCGTGGCGCAATGGATAACGCGCCTGACTACGGATCAGGAGATTCCAGGTTCGAATCCTGGCGAGCTCGGGAATTCCAAATTTTGTGTTCATTCTCCCACTACAGATTGCTTTTCACTGACTGCTCTCAGACATCAGATTGGAGCATTTTATAAAAACAGATTGTCAGGAGTGGGATTTGAACCCACGCCCACATTCGTGGACCAGAACACCCAGTGCACCTGATCCTTCAGGCAAGGTTCTTCACCTTGAGTCTGGCGCCTTAGACCACTCGGCCATCCTGACATGGAAATCTAAATTTCCAACAATACATTACCAAAGAAGTTTCCGGTCAGAAGAAATTTCTCAACATTCTTTATGCTAAACTTTCAGTGTCATATTATTACGGCACAGGCATGGCAATCTGGTGGAAGTTATGTAATTGGCTGTGAATCAAGCATACAATGGAAGGACATTCGCACCCACAGAAGGGGCTCGTGGCGCAATGGATAACGCGCCTGACTACGGATCAGGAGATTCCAGGTTCGAATCCTGGCGAGCTCGGGAATTCCAAATTTTGTGTTCATTCTCCCACTACAGATTGCTTTTCACTGACTGCTCTCAGACATCAGATTGGAGCATTTTATAAAAACAGATTGTCAGGAGTGGGATTTGAACCCACGCCCACATTCGTGGACCAGAACACCCAGTGCACCTGATCCTTCAGGCAAGGTTCTTCACCTTGAGTCTGGCGCCTTAGACCACTCGGCCATCCTGACATGGAAATCTAAATTTCCAACAATACATTACCAAAGAAGTTTCCGGTCAGAAGAAATTTCTCAACATTCTTTATGCTAAACTTTCAGTGTCATATTATTACGGCACAGGCATGGCAATCTGGTGGAAGTTATGTAATTGGCTGTGAATCAAGCATACAATGGAAGGACATTCGCACCCACAGAAGGGGCTCGTGGCGCAATGGATAACGCGCCTGACTACGGATCAGGAGATTCCAGGTTCGAATCCTGGCGAGCTCGGGAATTCCAAATTTTGTGTTCATTCTCCCACTACAGATTGCTTTTCACTGACTGCTCTCAGACATCAGATTGGAGCATTTTATAAAAACAGATTGTCAGGAGTGGGATTTGAACCCACGCCCACATTCGTGGACCAGAACACCCAGTGCACCTGATCCTTCAGGCAAGGTTCTTCACCTTGAGTCTGGCGCCTTAGACCACTCGGCCATCCTGACATGGAAATCTAAATTTCCAACAATACATTACCAAAGAAGTTTCCGGTCAGAAGAAATTTCTCAACATTCTTTATGCTAAACTTTCAGTGTCATATTATTACGGCACAGGCATGGCAATCTGGTGGAAGTTATGTAATTGGCTGTGAATCAAGCATACAATGGAAGGACATTCGCACCCACAGAAGGGGCTCGTGGCGCAATGGATAACGCGCCTGACTACGGATCAGGAGATTCCAGGTTCGAATCCTGGCGAGCTCGGGAATTCCAAATTTTGTGTTCATTCTCCCACTACAGATTGCTTTTCACTGACTGCTCTCAGACATCAGATTGGAGCATTTTATAAAAACAGATTGTCAGGAGTGGGATTTGAACCCACGCCCACATTCGTGGACCAGAACACCCAGTGCACCTGATCCTTCAGGCAAGGTTCTTCACCTTGAGTCTGGCGCCTTAGACCACTCGGCCATCCTGACATGGAAATCTAAATTTCCAACAATACATTACCAAAGAAGTTTCCGGTCAGAAGAAATTTCTCAACATTCTTTATGCTAAACTTTCAGTGTCATATTATTACGGCACAGGCATGGCAATCTGGTGGAAGTTATGTAATTGGCTGCGAATCAAGCATACAATGAAAGGACATTCGCACCCACAGAAGGGGCTCGTGGCGCAATGGATAACGCGCCTGACTACGGATCAGGAGATTCCAGGTTCGAATCCTGGCGAGCTCGGGAATTCCAAATTTTGTGTTCATTCTCCCACTACAGATTGCTTTTCACTGACTGCTCTCAGACATCAGATTGGAGCATTTTATAAAAACAGATTGTCAGGAGTGGGATTTGAACCCACGCCCACATTCGTGGACCAGAACACCCAGTGCACCTGATCCTTCAGGCAAGGTTCTTCACCTTGAGTCTGGCGCCTTAGACCACTCGGCCATCCTGACATGGAAATCTAAATTTCCAACAATACATTACCAAAGAAGTTTCCGGTCAGAAGAAATTTCTCAACATTCTTTATGCTAAACTTTCAGTGTCATATTATTACGGCACAGGCATGGCAATCTGGTGGAAGTTATGTAATTGGCTGTGAATCAAGCATACAATGGAAGGACATTCCACCCACAGAAGGGCTCGTGGCGCAATGGATAACGCGCCTGACTACGGATCAGGAGATTCCAGGTTCGAATCCTGGCGACTCGGGAATTCCAATTTTTGTTTCATTCTCCCACTACAGATTGCTTTTCACTGACTGCTCTCAGACATCAGATTGGAGCATTTTTTTAAAACAATTTTCAGGAGTGGGATTTGAACCCACCCACATTCGTGGACCAGAACACCCAGTGCACCTGATCCTTCAGGCAAGGTTCTTCACCTTGAGTCTGGCGCCTTAGACCACTCGCCATCCTGACATGGAAATCTAAATTTCCAACAATACATTACCAAAGAAGTTTCCGGTCAGAAGAAATTTCTCAACATTCTTTATGCTAAACTTTCAGTGTCATATTATTACGGCACAGGCATGGCAATCTGGTGGAAGTTATGTAATTGGCTGTGAATCAAGCATACAATGGAAGGACATTCGCACCCACAGAAGGGGCTCGTGGCGCAATGGATAACGCGCCTGACTACGGATCAGGAGATTCCAGGTTCGAATCCTGGCGAGCTCGGGAATTCCAAATTTTGTGTTCATTCTCCCACTACAGATTGCTTTTCACTGACTGCTCTCAGACATCAGATTGGAGCATTTTATAAAAACAGATTGTCAGGAGTGGGATTTGAACCCACGCCCACATTCGTGGACCAGAACACCCAGTGCACCTGATCCTTCAGGCAAGGTTCTTCACCTTGAGTCTGGCGCCTTAGACCACTCGGCCATCCTGACATGGAAATCTAAATTTCCAACAATACATTACCAAAGAAGTTTCCGGTCAGAAGAAATTTCTCAACATTCTTTATGCTAAACTTTCAGTGTCATATTATTACGGCACAGGCATGGCAATCTGGTGGAAGTTATGTAATTGGCTGTGAATCAAGCATACAATGGAAGGACATTCGCACCCACAGAAGGGGCTCGTGGCGCAATGGATAACGCGCCTGACTACGGATCAGGAGATTCCAGGTTCGAATCCTGGCGAGCTCGGGAATTCCAAATTTTGTGTTCATTCTCCCACTACAGATTGCTTTTCACTGACTGCTCTCAGACATCAGATTGGAGCATTTTATAAAAACAGATTGTCAGGAGTGGGATTTGAACCCACGCCCACATTCGTGGACCAGAACACCCAGTGCACCTGATCCTTCAGGCAAGGTTCTTCACCTTGAGTCTGGCGCCTTAGACCACTCGGCCATCCTGACATGGAAATCTAAATTTCCAACAATACATTACCAAAGAAGTTTCCGGTCAGAAGAAATTTCTCAACATTCTTTATGCTAAACTTTCAGTGTCATATTATTACGGCACAGGCATGGCAATCTGGTGGAAGTTATGTAATTGGCTGTGAATCAAGCATACAATGGAAGGACATTCGCACCCACAGAAGGGGCTCGTGGCGCAATGGATAACGCGCCTGACTACGGATCAGGAGATTCCAGGTTCGAATCCTGGCGAGCTCGGGAATTCCAAATTTTGTGTTCATTCTCCCACTACAGATTGCTTTTCACTGACTGCTCTCAGACATCAGATTGGAGCATTTTATAAAAACAGATTGTCAGGAGTGGGATTTGAACCCACGCCCACATTCGTGGACCAGAACACCCAGTGCACCTGATCCTTCAGGCAAGGTTCTTCACCTTGAGTCTGGCGCCTTAGACCACTCGGCCATCCTGACATGGAAATCTAAATTTCCAACAATACATTACCAAAGAAGTTTCCGGTCAGAAGAAATTTCTCAACATTCTTTATGCTAAACTTTCAGTGTCATATTATTACGGCACAGGCATGGCAATCTGGTGGAAGTTATGTAATTGGCTGTGAATCAAGCATACAATGGAAGGACATTCGCACCCACAGAAGGGGCTCGTGGCGCAATGGATAACGCGCCTGACTACGGATCAGGAGATTCCAGGTTCGAATCCTGGCGAGCTCGGGAATTCCAAATTTTGTGTTCATTCTCCCACTACAGATTGCTTTTCACTGACTGCTCTCAGACATCAGATTGGAGCATTTTATAAAAACAGATTGTCAGGAGTGGGATTTGAACCCACGCCCACATTCGTGGACCAGAACACCCAGTGCACCTGATCCTTCAGGCAAGGTTCTTCACCTTGAGTCTGGCGCCTTAGACCACTCGGCCATCCTGACATGGAAATCTAAATTTCCAACAATACATTACCAAAGAAGTTTCCGGTCAGAAGAAATTTCTCAACATTCTTTATGCTAAACTTTCAGTGTCATATTATTACGGCACAGGCATGGCAATCTGGTGGAAGTTATGTAATTGGCTGTGAATCAAGCATACAATGGAAGGACATTCGCACCCACAGAAGGGGCTCGTGGCGCAATGGATAACGCGCCTGACTACGGATCAGGAGATTCCAGGTTCGAATCCTGGCGAGCTCGGGAATTCCAAATTTTGTGTTCATTCTCCCACTACAGATTGCTTTTCACTGACTGCTCTCAGACATCAGATTGGAGCATTTTATAAAAACAGATTGTCAGGAGTGGGATTTGAACCCACGCCCACATTCGTGGACCAGAACACCCAGTGCACCTGATCCTTCAGGCAAGGTTCTTCACCTTGAGTCTGGCGCCTTAGACCACTCGGCCATCCTGACATGGAAATCTAAATTTCCAACAATACATTACCAAAGAAGTTTCCGGTCAGAAGAAATTTCTCAACATTCTTTATGCTAAACTTTCAGTGTCATATTATTACGGCACAGGCATGGCAATCTGGTGGAAGTTATGTAATTGGCTGTGAATCAAGCATACAATGGAAGGACATTCGCACCCACAGAAGGGGCTCGTGGCGCAATGGATAACGCGCCTGACTACGGATCAGGAGATTCCAGGTTCGAATCCTGGCGAGCTCGGGAATTCCAAATTTTGTGTTCATTCTCCCACTACAGATTGCTTTTCACTGACTGCTCTCAGACATCAGATTGGAGCATTTTATAAAAACAGATTGTCAGGAGTGGGATTTGAACCCACGCCCACATTCGTGGACCAGAACACCCAGTGCACCTGATCCTTCAGGCAAGGTTCTTCACCTTGAGTCTGGCGCCTTAGACCACTCGGCCATCCTGACATGGAAATCTAAATTTCCAACAATACATTACCAAAGAAGTTTCTGGTCAGAAGAAATTTCTCAACATTCTTTATGCTAAACTTTCAGTGTCATATTATTACGGCACAGGCATGGCAATCTGGTGGAAGTTATGTAATTGGCTGCGAATCAAGCATACAATGGAAGGACATTCGCACCCACAGAAGGGGCTCGTGGCGCAATGGATAACGCGCCTGACTACGGATCAGGAGATTCCAGGTTCGAATCCTGGCGAGCTCGGGAATTCCAAATTTTGTGTTCATTCTCCCACTACAGATTGCTTTTCACTGACTGCTCTCAGACATCAGATTGGAGCATTTTATAAAAACAGATTGTCAGGAGTGGGATTTGAACCCACGCCCACATTCGTGGACCAGAACACCCAGTGCACCTGATCCTTCAGGCAAGGTTCTTCACCTTGAGTCTGGCGCCTTAGACCACTCGGCCATCCTGACATGGAAATCTAAATTTCCAACAATACATTACCAAAGAAGTTTCCGGTCAGAAGAAATTTCTCAACATTCTTTATGCTAAACTTTCAGTGTCATATTATTACGGCACAGGCATGGCAATCTGGTGGAAGTTATGTAATTGGCTGTGAATCAAGCATACAATGGAAGGACATTCGCACCCACAGAAGGGGCTCGTGGCGCAATGGATAACGCGCCTGACTACGGATCAGGAGATTCCAGGTTCGAATCCTGGCGAGCTCGGGAATTCCAAATTTTGTGTTCATTCTCCCACTACAGATTGCTTTTCACTGACTGCTCTCAGACATCAGATTGGAGCATTTTATAAAAACAGATTGTCAGGAGTGGGATTTGAACCCACGCCCACATTCGTGGACCAGAACACCCAGTGCACCTGATCCTTCAGGCAAGGTTCTTCACCTTGAGTCTGGCGCCTTAGACCACTCGGCCATCCTGACATGGAAATCTAAATTTCCAACAATACATTACCAAAGAAGTTTCCGGTCAGAAGAAATTTCTCAACATTCTTTATGCTAAACTTTCAGTGTCATATTATTACGGCACAGGCATGGCAATCTGGTGGAAGTTATGTAATTGGCTGTGAATCAAGCATACAATGGAAGGACATTCGCACCCACAGAAGGGGCTCGTGGCGCAATGGATAACGCGCCTGACTACGGATCAGGAGATTCCAGGTTCGAATCCTGGCGAGCTCGGGAATTCCAAATTTTGTGTTCATTCTCCCACTACAGATTGCTTTTCACTGACTGCTCTCAGACATCAGATTGGAGCATTTTATAAAAACAGATTGTCAGGAGTGGGATTTGAACCCACGCCCACATTCGTGGACCAGAACACCCAGTGCACCTGATCCTTCAGGCAAGGTTCTTCACCTTGAGTCTGGCGCCTTAGACCACTCGGCCATCCTGACATGGAAATCTAAATTTCCAACAATACATTACCAAAGAAGTTTCCGGTCAGAAGAAATTTCTCAACATTCTTTATGCTAAACTTTCAGTGTCATATTATTACGGCACAGGCATGGCAATCTGGTGGAAGTTATGTAATTGGCTGTGAATCAAGCATACAATGGAAGGACATTCGCACCCACAGAAGGGGCTCGTGGCGCAATGGATAACGCGCCTGACTACGGATCAGGAGATTCCAGGTTCGAATCCTGGCGAGCTCGGGAATTCCAAATTTTGTGTTCATTCTCCCACTACAGATTGCTTTTCACTGACTGCTCTCAGACATCAGATTGGAGCATTTTATAAAAACAGATTGTCAGGAGTGGGATTTGAACCCACGCCCACATTCGTGGACCAGAACACCCAGTGCACCTGATCCTTCAGGCAAGGTTCTTCACCTTGAGTCTGGCGCCTTAGACCACTCGGCCATCCTGACATGGAAATCTAAATTTCCAACAATACATTACCAAAGAAGTTTCCGGTCAGAAGAAATTTCTCAACATTCTTTATGCTAAACTTTCAGTGTCATATTATTACGGCACAGGCATGGCAATCTGGTGGAAGTTATGTAATTGGCTGTGAATCAAGCATACAATGGAAGGACATTCGCACCCACAGAAGGGGCTCGTGGCGCAATGGATAACGCGCCTGACTACGGATCAGGAGATTCCAGGTTCGAATCCTGGCGAGCTCGGGAATTCCAAATTTTGTGTTCATTCTCCCACTACAGATTGCTTTTCACTGACTGCTCTCAGACATCAGATTGGAGCATTTTATAAAAACAGATTGTCAGGAGTGGGATTTGAACCCACGCCCACATTCGTGGACCAGAACACCCAGTGCACCTGATCCTTCAGGCAAGGTTCTTCACCTTGAGTCTGGCGCCTTAGACCACTCGGCCATCCTGACATGGAAATCTAAATTTCCAACAATACATTACCAAAGAAGTTTCCGGTCAGAAGAAATTTCTCAACATTCTTTATGCTAAACTTTCAGTGTCATATTATTACGGCACAGGCATGGCAATCTGGTGGAAGTTATGTAATTGGCTGTGAATCAAGCATACAATGGAAGGACATTCGCACCCACAGAAGGGGCTCGTGGCGCAATGGATAACGCGCCTGACTACGGATCAGGAGATTCCAGGTTCGAATCCTGGCGAGCTCGGGAATTCCAAATTTTGTGTTCATTCTCCCACTACAGATTGCTTTTCACTGACTGCTCTCAGACATCAGATTGGAGCATTTTATAAAAACAGATTGTCAGGAGTGGGATTTGAACCCACGCCCACATTCGTGGACCAGAACACCCAGTGCACCTGATCCTTCAGGCAAGGTTCTTCACCTTGAGTCTGGCGCCTTAGACCACTCGGCCATCCTGACATGGAAATCTAAATTTCCAACAATACATTACCAAAGAAGTTTCCGGTCAGAAGAAATTTCTCAACATTCTTTATGCTAAACTTTCAGTGTCATATTATTACGGCACAGGCATGGCAATCTGGTGGAAGTTATGTAATTGGCTGTGAATCAAGCATACAATGGAAGGACATTCGCACCCACAGAAGGGGCTCGTGGCGCAATGGATAACGCGCCTGACTACGGATCAGGAGATTCCAGGTTCGAATCCTGGCGAGCTCGGGAATTCCAAATTTTGTGTTCATTCTCCCACTACAGATTGCTTTTCACTGACTGCTCTCAGACATCAGATTGGAGCATTTTATAAAAACAGATTGTCAGGAGTGGGATTTGAACCCACGCCCACATTCGTGGACCAGAACACCCAGTGCACCTGATCCTTCAGGCAAGGTTCTTCACCTTGAGTCTGGCGCCTTAGACCACTCGGCCATCCTGACATGGAAATCTAAATTTCCAACAATACATTACCAAAGAAGTTTCCGGTCAGAAGAAATTTCTCAACATTCTTTATGCTAAACTTTCAGTGTCATATTATTACGGCACAGGCATGGCAATCTGGTGGAAGTTATGTAATTGGCTGTGAATCAAGCATACAATGGAAGGACATTCGCACCCACAGAAGGGGCTCGTGGCGCAATGGATAACGCGCCTGACTACGGATCAGGAGATTCCAGGTTCGAATCCTGGCGAGCTCGGGAATTCCAAATTTTGTGTTCATTCTCCCACTACAGATTGCTTTTCACTGACTGCTCTCAGACATCAGATTGGAGCATTTTATAAAAACAGATTGTCAGGAGTGGGATTTGAACCCACGCCCACATTCGTGGACCAGAACACCCAGTGCACCTGATCCTTCAGGCAAGGTTCTTCACCTTGAGTCTGGCGCCTTAGACCACTCGGCCATCCTGACATGGAAATCTAAATTTCCAACAATACATTACCAAAGAAGTTTCCGGTCAGAAGAAATTTCTCAACATTCTTTATGCTAAACTTTCAGTGTCATATTATTACGGCACAGGCATGGCAATCTGGTGGAAGTTATGTAATTGGCTGTGAATCAAGCATACAATGGAAGGACATTCGCACCCACAGAAGGGGCTCGTGGCGCAATGGATAACGCGCCTGACTACGGATCAGGAGATTCCAGGTTCGAATCCTGGCGAGCTCGGGAATTCCAAATTTTGTGTTCATTCTCCCACTACAGATTGCTTTTCACTGACTGCTCTCAGACATCAGATTGGAGCATTTTATAAAAACAGATTGTCAGGAGTGGGATTTGAACCCACGCCCACATTCGTGGACCAGAACACCCAGTGCACCTGATCCTTCAGGCAAGGTTCTTCACCTTGAGTCTGGCGCCTTAGACCACTCGGCCATCCTGACATGGAAATCTAAATTTCCAACAATACATTACCAAAGAAGTTTCCGGTCAGAAGAAATTTCTCAACATTCTTTATGCTAAACTTTCAGTGTCATATTATTACGGCACAGGCATGGCAATCTGGTGGAAGTTATGTAATTGGCTGTGAATCAAGCATACAATGGAAGGACATTCGCACCCACAGAAGGGGCTCGTGGCGCAATGGATAACGCGCCTGACTACGGATCAGGAGATTCCAGGTTCGAATCCTGGCGAGCTCGGGAATTCCAAATTTTGTGTTCATTCTCCCACTACAGATTGCTTTTCACTGACTGCTCTCAGACATCAGATTGGAGCATTTTATAAAAACAGATTGTCAGGAGTGGGATTTGAACCCACGCCCACATTCGTGGACCAGAACACCCAGTGCACCTGATCCTTCAGGCAAGGTTCTTCACCTTGAGTCTGGCGCCTTAGACCACTCGGCCATCCTGACATGGAAATCTAAATTTCCAACAATACATTACCAAAGAAGTTTCCGGTCAGAAGAAATTTCTCAACATTCTTTATGCTAAACTTTCAGTGTCATATTATTACGGCACAGGCATGGCAATCTGGTGGAAGTTATGTAATTGGCTGTGAATCAAGCATACAATGGAAGGACATTCGCACCCACAGAAGGGGCTCGTGGCGCAATGGATAACGCGCCTGACTACGGATCAGGAGATTCCAGGTTCGAATCCTGGCGAGCTCGGGAATTCCAAATTTTGTGTTCATTCTCCCACTACAGATTGCTTTTCACTGACTGCTCTCAGACATCAGATTGGAGCATTTTATAAAAACAGATTGTCAGGAGTGGGATTTGAACCCACGCCCACATTCGTGGACCAGAACACCCAGTGCACCTGATCCTTCAGGCAAGGTTCTTCACCTTGAGTCTGGCGCCTTAGACCACTCGGCCATCCTGACATGGAAATCTAAATTTCCAACAATACATTACCAAAGAAGTTTCCGGTCAGAAGAAATTTCTCAACATTCTTTATGCTAAACTTTCAGTGTCATATTATTACGGCACAGGCATGGCAATCTGGTGGAAGTTATGTAATTGGCTGTGAATCAAGCATACAATGGAAGGACATTCGCACCCACAGAAGGGGCTCGTGGCGCAATGGATAACGCGCCTGACTACGGATCAGGAGATTCCAGGTTCGAATCCTGGCGAGCTCGGGAATTCCAAATTTTGTGTTCATTCTCCCACTACAGATTGCTTTTCACTGACTGCTCTCAGACATCAGATTGGAGCATTTTATAAAAACAGATTGTCAGGAGTGGGATTTGAACCCACGCCCACATTCGTGGACCAGAACACCCAGTGCACCTGATCCTTCAGGCAAGGTTCTTCACCTTGAGTCTGGCGCCTTAGACCACTCGGCCATCCTGACATGGAAATCTAAATTTCCAACAATACATTACCAAAGAAGTTTCCGGTCAGAAGAAATTTCTCAACATTCTTTATGCTAAACTTTCAGTGTCATATTATTACGGCACAGGCATGGCAATCTGGTGGAAGTTATGTAATTGGCTGTGAATCAAGCATACAATGGAAGGACATTCGCACCCACAGAAGGGGCTCGTGGCGCAATGGATAACGCGCCTGACTACGGATCAGGAGATTCCAGGTTCGAATCCTGGCGAGCTCGGGAATTCCAAATTTTGTGTTCATTCTCCCACTACAGATTGCTTTTCACTGACTGCTCTCAGACATCAGATTGGAGCATTTTATAAAAACAGATTGTCAGGAGTGGGATTTGAACCCACGCCCACATTCGTGGACCAGAACACCCAGTGCACCTGATCCTTCAGGCAAGGTTCTTCACCTTGAGTCTGGCGCCTTAGACCACTCGGCCATCCTGACATGGAAATCTAAATTTCCAACAATACATTACCAAAGAAGTTTCTGGTCAGAAGAAATTTCTCAACATTCTTTATGCTAAACTTTCAGTGTCATATTATTACGGCACAGGCATGGCAATCTGGTGGAAGTTATGTAATTGGCTGCGAATCAAGCATACAATGGAAGGACATTCGCACCCACAGAAGGGGCTCGTGGCGCAATGGATAACGCGCCTGACTACGGATCAGGAGATTCCAGGTTCGAATCCTGGCGAGCTCGGGAATTCCAAATTTTGTGTTCATTCTCCCACTACAGATTGCTTTTCACTGACTGCTCTCAGACATCAGATTGGAGCATTTTATAAAAACAGATTGTCAGGAGTGGGATTTGAACCCACGCCCACATTCGTGGACCAGAACACCCAGTGCACCTGATCCTTCAGGCAAGGTTCTTCACCTTGAGTCTGGCGCCTTAGACCACTCGGCCATCCTGACATGGAAATCTAAATTTCCAACAATACATTACCAAAGAAGTTTCCGGTCAGAAGAAATTTCTCAACATTCTTTATGCTAAACTTTCAGTGTCATATTATTACGGCACAGGCATGGCAATCTGGTGGAAGTTATGTAATTGGCTGTGAATCAAGCATACAATGGAAGGACATTCGCACCCACAGAAGGGGCTCGTGGCGCAATGGATAACGCGCCTGACTACGGATCAGGAGATTCCAGGTTCGAATCCTGGCGAGCTCGGGAATTCCAAATTTTGTGTTCATTCTCCCACTACAGATTGCTTTTCACTGACTGCTCTCAGACATCAGATTGGAGCATTTTATAAAAACAGATTGTCAGGAGTGGGATTTGAACCCACGCCCACATTCGTGGACCAGAACACCCAGTGCACCTGATCCTTCAGGCAAGGTTCTTCACCTTGAGTCTGGCGCCTTAGACCACTCGGCCATCCTGACATGGAAATCTAAATTTCCAACAATACATTACCAAAGAAGTTTCCGGTCAGAAGAAATTTCTCAACATTCTTTATGCTAAACTTTCAGTGTCATATTATTACGGCACAGGCATGGCAATCTGGTGGAAGTTATGTAATTGGCTGTGAATCAAGCATACAATGGAAGGACATTCGCACCCACAGAAGGGGCTCGTGGCGCAATGGATAACGCGCCTGACTACGGATCAGGAGATTCCAGGTTCGAATCCTGGCGAGCTCGGGAATTCCAAATTTTGTGTTCATTCTCCCACTACAGATTGCTTTTCACTGACTGCTCTCAGACATCAGATTGGAGCATTTTATAAAAACAGATTGTCAGGAGTGGGATTTGAACCCACGCCCACATTCGTGGACCAGAACACCCAGTGCACCTGATCCTTCAGGCAAGGTTCTTCACCTTGAGTCTGGCGCCTTAGACCACTCGGCCATCCTGACATGGAAATCTAAATTTCCAACAATACATTACCAAAGAAGTTTCCGGTCAGAAGAAATTTCTCAACATTCTTTATGCTAAACTTTCAGTGTCATATTATTACGGCACAGGCATGGCAATCTGGTGGAAGTTATGTAATTGGCTGTGAATCAAGCATACAATGGAAGGACATTCGCACCCACAGAAGGGCTCGTGGCGCAATGGATAACGCGCCTGACTACGGATCAGGAGATTCCAGGTTCGAATCCTGGCGAGCTCGGGAATTCCAAATTTTGTGTTCATTCTCCCACTACAGATTGCTTTTCACTGACTGCTCTCAGACATCAGATTGGAGCATTTTATAAAAACAGATTGTCAGGAGTGGGATTTGAACCCACGCCCACATTCGTGGACCAGAACACCCAGTGCACCTGATCCTTCAGGCAAGGTTCTTCACCTTGAGTCTGGCGCCTTAGACCACTCGGCCATCCTGACATGGAAATCTAAATTTCCAACAATACATTACCAAAGAAGTTTCCGGTCAGAAGAAATTTCTCAACATTCTTTATGCTAAACTTTCAGTGTCATATTATTACGGCACAGGCATGGCAATCTGGTGGAAGTTATGTAATTGGCTGTGAATCAAGCATACAATGGAAGGACATTCGCACCCACAGAAGGGGCTCGTGGCGCAATGGATAACGCGCCTGACTACGGATCAGGAGATTCCAGGTTCGAATCCTGGCGAGCTCGGGAATTCCAAATTTTGTGTTCATTCTCCCACTACAGATTGCTTTTCACTGACTGCTCTCAGACATCAGATTGGAGCATTTTATAAAAACAGATTGTCAGGAGTGGGATTTGAACCCACGCCCACATTCGTGGACCAGAACACCCAGTGCACCTGATCCTTCAGGCAAGGTTCTTCACCTTGAGTCTGGCGCCTTAGACCACTCGGCCATCCTGACATGGAAATCTAAATTTCCAACAATACATTACCAAAGAAGTTTCCGGTCAGAAGAAATTTCTCAACATTCTTTATGCTAAACTTTCAGTGTCATATTATTACGGCACAGGCATGGCAATCTGGTGGAAGTTATGTAATTGGCTGCGAATCAAGCATACAATGAAAGGACATTCGCAACCACAGAAGGGGCTCGTGGCGCAATGGATAACGCGCCTGACTACGGATCAGGAGATTCCAGGTTCGAATCCTGGCGAGCTCGGGAATTCCAAATTTTGTGTTCATTCTCCCACTACAGATTGCTTTTCACTGACTGCTCTCAGACATCAGATTGGAGCATTTTATAAAAACAGATTGTCAGGAGTGGGATTTGAACCCACGCCCACATTCGTGGACCAGAACACCCAGTGCACCTGATCCTTCAGGCAAGGTTCTTCACCTTGAGTCTGGCGCCTTAGACCACTCGGCCATCCTGACATGGAAATCTAAATTTCCAACAATACATTACCAAAGAAGTTTCCGGTCAGAAGAAATTTCTCAACATTCTTTATGCTAAACTTTCAGTGTCATATTATTACGGCACAGGCATGGCAATCTGGTGGAAGTTATGTAATTGGCTGCGAATCAAGCATACAATGGAAGGACATTCGCACCCACAGAAGGGGCTCGTGGCGCAATGGATAACGCGCCTGACTACGGATCAGGAGATTCCAGGTTCGAATCCTGGCGAGCTCGGGAATTCCAAATTTTGTGTTCATTCTCCCACTACAGATTGCTTTTCACTGACTGCTCTCAGACATCAGATTGGAGCATTTTATAAAAACAGATTGTCAGGAGTGGGATTTGAACCCACGCCCACATTCGTGGACCAGAACACCCAGTGCACCTGATCCTTCAGGCAAGGTTCTTCACCTTGAGTCTGGCGCCTTAGACCACTCGGCCATCCTGACATGGAAATCTAAATTTCCAACAATACATTACCAAAGAAGTTTCCGGTCAGAAGAAATTTCTCAACATTCTTTATGCTAAACTTTCAGTGTCATATTATTACGGCACAGGCATGGCAATCTGGTGGAAGTTATGTAATTGGCTGTGAATCAAGCATACAATGGAAGGACATTCGCACCCACAGAAGGGGCTCGTGGCGCAATGGATAACGCGCCTGACTACGGATCAGGAGATTCCAGGTTCGAATCCTGGCGAGCTCGGGAATTCCAAATTTTGTGTTCATTCTCCCACTACAGATTGCTTTTCACTGACTGCTCTCAGACATCAGATTGGAGCATTTTATAAAAACAGATTGTCAGGAGTGGGATTTGAACCCACGCCCACATTCGTGGACCAGAACACCCAGTGCACCTGATCCTTCAGGCAAGGTTCTTCACCTTGAGTCTGGCGCCTTAGACCACTCGGCCATCCTGACATGGAAATCTAAATTTCCAACAATACATTACCAAAGAAGTTTCCGGTCAGAAGAAATTTCTCAACATTCTTTATGCTAAACTTTCAGTGTCATATTATTACGGCACAGGCATGGCAATCTGGTGGAAGTTATGTAATTGGCTGTGAATCAAGCATACAATGGAAGGACATTCGCACCCACAGAAGGGGCTCGTGGCGCAATGGATAACGCGCCTGACTACGGATCAGGAGATTCCAGGTTCGAATCCTGGCGAGCTCGGGAATTCCAAATTTTGTGTTCATTCTCCCACTACAGATTGCTTTTCACTGACTGCTCTCAGACATCAGATTGGAGCATTTTATAAAAACAGATTGTCAGGAGTGGGATTTGAACCCACGCCCACATTCGTGGACCAGAACACCCAGTGCACCTGATCCTTCAGGCAAGGTTCTTCACCTTGAGTCTGGCGCCTTAGACCACTCGGCCATCCTGACATGGAAATCTAAATTTCCAACAATACATTACCAAAGAAGTTTCCGGTCAGAAGAAATTTCTCAACATTCTTTATGCTAAACTTTCAGTGTCATATTATTACGGCACAGGCATGGCAATCTGGTGGAAGTTATGTAATTGGCTGTGAATCAAGCATACAATGGAAGGACATTCGCACCCACAGAAGGGGCTCGTGGCGCAATGGATAACGCGCCTGACTACGGATCAGGAGATTCCAGGTTCGAATCCTGGCGAGCTCGGGAATTCCAAATTTTGTGTTCATTCTCCCACTACAGATTGCTTTTCACTGACTGCTCTCAGACATCAGATTTGAGCATTTTATAAAAACAGATTGTCAGGAGTGGATTTGAACCCACGCCCACATTCGTGGACCAGAACACCCAGTGCACCTGATCCTTCAGGCAAGGTTCTTCACCTTGAGTCTGGCGCCTTAGACCACTCGGCCATCCTGACATGGAAATCTAAATTTCCAACAATACATTACCAAAGAAGTTTCCGGTCAGAAGAAATTTCTCAACATTCTTTATGCTAAACTTTCAGTGTCATATTATTACGGCACAGGCATGGCAATCTGGTGGAAGTTATGTAATTGGCTGTGAATCAAGCATACAATGGAAGGACATTCGCACCCACAGAAGGGGCTCGTGGCGCAATGGATAACGCGCCTGACTACGGATCAGGAGATTCCAGGTTCGAATCCTGGCGAGCTCGGGAATTCCAAATTTTGTGTTCATTCTCCCACTACAGATTGCTTTTCACTGACTGCTCTCAGACATCAGATTGGAGCATTTTATAAAAACAGATTGTCAGGAGTGGGATTTGAACCCACGCCCACATTCGTGGACCAGAACACCCAGTGCACCTGATCCTTCAGGCAAGGTTCTTCACCTTGAGTCTGGCGCCTTAGACCACTCGGCCATCCTGACATGGAAATCTAAATTTCCAACAATACATTACCAAAGAAGTTTCCGGTCAGAAGAAATTTCTCAACATTCTTTATGCTAAACTTTCAGTGTCATATTATTACGGCACAGGCATGGCAATCTGGTGGAAGTTATGTAATTGGCTGTGAATCAAGCATACAATGGAAGGACAACCCACAGAAGGGGCTCGTGGCGCAATGGATAACGCGCCTGACTACGGATCAGGAGATTCCAGGTTCGAATCCTGGCGAGCTCGGGAATTCCAAATTTTGTGTTCATTCTCCCACAACAGATTGCTTTTCACTGACTGCTCTCAGACATCAGATTGGAGCATTTTATAAAAACAGATTGTCAGGAGTGGGATTTGAACCCACGCCCACATTCGTGGACCAGAACACCCAGTGCACCTGATCCTTCAGGCAAGGTTCTTCACCTTGAGTCTGGCGCCTTAGACCACTCGGCCATCCTGACATGGAAATCTAAATTTCCAACAATACATTACCAAAGAAGTTTCCGGTCAGAAGAAATTTCTCAACATTCTTTATGCTAAACTTTCAGTGTCATATTATTACGGCACAGGCATGGCAATCTGGTGGAAGTTATGTAATTGGCTGTGAATCAAGCATACAATGGAAGGACATTCGCAGCCACAGAAGGGGCTCGTGGCGCAATGGATAACGCGCCTGACTACGGATCAGGAGATTCCAGGTTCGAATCCTGGCGAGCTCGGGAATTCCAAATTTTGTGTTCATTCTCCCACAACAGATTGCTTTTCACTGACTGCTCTCAGACATCAGATTGGAGCATTTTATAAAAACAGATTGTCAGGAGTGGGATTTGAACCCACGCCCACATTCGTGGACCAGAACACCCAGTGCACCTGATCCTTCAGGCAAGGTTCTTCACCTTGAGTCTGGCGCCTTAGACCACTCGGCCATCCTGACATGGAAATCTAAATTTCCAACAATACATTACCAAAGAAGTTTCCGGTCAGAAGAAATTTCTCAACATTCTTTATGCTAAACTTTCAGTGTCATATTATTACGGCACAGGCATGGCAATCTGGTGGAAGTTATGTAATTGGCTGCGAATCAAGCATACAATGGAAGGACATTCGCACCCACAGAAGGGGCTCGTGGCGCAATGGATAACGCGCCTGACTACGGATCAGGAGATTCCAGGTTCGAATCCTGGCGAGCTCGGGAATTCCAAATTTTGTGTTCATTCTCCCACTACAGATTGCTTTTCACTGACTGCTCTCAGACATCAGATTGGAGCATTTTATAAAAACAGATTGTCAGGAGTGGGATTTGAACCCACGCCCACATTCGTGGACCAGAACACCCAGTGCACCTGATCCTTCAGGCAAGGTTCTTCACCTTGAGTCTGGCGCCTTAGACCACTCGGCCATCCTGACATGGAAATCTAAATTTCCAACAATACATTACCAAAGAAGTTTCCGGTCAGAAGAAATTTCTCAACATTCTTTATGCTAAACTTTCAGTGTCATATTATTACGGCACAGGCATGGCAATCTGGTGGAAGTTATGTAATTGGCTGTGAATCAAGCATACAATGGAAGGACATTCGCACCCACAGAAGGGGCTCGTGGCGCAATGGATAACGCGCCTGACTACGGATCAGGAGATTCCAGGTTCGAATCCTGGCGAGCTCGGGAATTCCAAATTTTGTGTTCATTCTCCCACAACAGATTGCTTTTCACTGACTGCTCTCAGACATCAGATTGGAGCATTTTATAAAAACAGATTGTCAGGAGTGGGATTTGAACCCACGCCCACATTCGTGGACCAGAACACCCAGTGCACCTGATCCTTCAGGCAAGGTTCTTCACCTTGAGTCTGGCGCCTTAGACCACTCGGCCATCCTGACATGGAAATCTAAATTTCCAACAATACATTACCAAAGAAGTTTCCGGTCAGAAGAAATTTCTCAACATTCTTTATGCTAAACTTTCAGTGTCATATTATTACGGCACAGGCATGGCAATCTGGTGGAAGTTATGTAATTGGCTGTGAATCAAGCATACAATGGAAGGACATTCGCACCCACAGAAGGGGCTCGTGGCGCAATGGATAACGCGCCTGACTACGGATCAGGAGATTCCAGGTTCGAATCCTGGCGAGCTCGGGAATTCCAAATTTTGTGTTCATTCTCCCACAACAGATTGCTTTTCACTGACTGCTCTCAGACATCAGATTGGAGCATTTTATAAAAACAGATTGTCAGGAGTGGGATTTGAACCCACGCCCACATTCGTGGACCAGAACACCCAGTGCACCTGATCCTTCAGGCAAGGTTCTTCACCTTGAGTCTGGCGCCTTAGACCACTCGGCCATCCTGACATGGAAATCTAAATTTCCAACAATACATTACCAAAGAAGTTTCCGGTCAGAAGAAATTTCTCAACATTCTTTATGCTAAACTTTCAGTGTCATATTATTACGGCACAGGCATGGCAATCTGGTGGAAGTTATGTAATTGGCTGCGAATCAAGCATACAATGAAAGGACATTCGCACCCACAGAAGGGGCTCGTGGCGCAATGGATAACGCGCCTGACTACGGATCAGGAGATTCCAGGTTCGAATCCTGGCGAGCTCGGGAATTCCAAATTTTGTGTTCATTCTCCCACTACAGATTGCTTTTCACTGACTGCTCTCAGACATCAGATTGGAGCATTTTATAAAAACAGATTGTCAGGAGTGGGATTTGAACCCACGCCCACATTCGTGGACCAGAACACCCAGTGCACCTGATCCTTCAGGCAAGGTTCTTCACCTTGAGTCTGGCGCCTTAGACCACTCGGCCATCCTGACATGGAAATCTAAATTTCCAACAATACATTACCAAAGAAGTTTCCGGTCAGAAGAAATTTCTCAACATTCTTTATGCTAAACTTTCAGTGTCATATTATTACGGCACAGGCATGGCAATCTGGTGGAAGTTATGTAATTGGCTGCGAATCAAGCATACATTCGTGGACCAGAACACCCAGTGCACCTGATCCTTCAGGCAAGGAGATTCCAGGTTTGAATCCTGGCAATCTGGTGGTAGTTATGTCAACATTTTTTACCTTCGGCGAACGAAGTTCGAAGAAGGTATTGTAATCACTTGGGAAAAATGCTGTCCGTCCGCCGGCGGCGGTCGGGCGGCGGGCGGATAGATCGTTTCTGGCCCAGCACTCAGCCTCTATGGAATGTATGTGGATGAAATTTGGTACACATCTAGCCTGTATGGTCTAGTTTGCCTTTTGATGGTCTGATGAGTAGATCTTAAATACTTTTTGAAATAATTCACAAATAAAAAAAAAAAATTTTTTCGTTTCCGGGCCAAGGCTCGGTCATTATTGCATGTGCATGGATGAAATTTGGTACACATGTGGCCTATATGGTCTAGTTGTGCCTTTGATGGTTTTATTGATAGATATTCTGTACTTTTTGAAAAAAGGAGAAAAAATATATAAACATATGTTTTTTGTTATTTGGTCTATGACTCGGTCACTATTGCATGTACATGGATAAAGTTGGTACACATAAGGTCAATATGGTCTAGTTGTGCCTTTTGAAAGATCTGATTGAAAATATTATATACTTTTTGAAATATTGAAAAAATAATAAAAATTTATTTTCTGTTTCTGGCCCAACATCCAGTCACTATTCCATATTTATGGATGAAGTTTGGTACACATGTGGCTTATATGGTCTATTTGTGCCTTTTCATGGTCTGACAGATGGCTATTCTATAGTGTAATATTGAGAAAAAAAATTTAGAATAATATTTTTATATCGTCGCCCAAACTTGCCCACAATTGCACATACAGTAATGCAATTATCTAAACAAGTAACCTATACAATGTAGCAGTGCTTTTTGATGCGTATAACACTTTTTGAATCATTTTGGCTTTCAACCGACACCTCATAACTTATGCTTTGTACATGCATGAAACTATACCATAATATGTGTTAATTAGAATAAGGCCTTTCCCTGATATTACAAATCCTAGCAAGCAGATGGGAAGATGGCAGGGCAGCGGGCAATAGAGATAATTGAAGGCCACTACTCGACCGCTATTGCATACCTATAAGCAATTTCGTAAACGCACCAATTTATGATACTATTGTAATCTCTAGAGGTGTTATTCGCTGAAGTTTGCTGCTGCGCAGCCTATGTTTAGATTTCATATTTAACATTGCAGTTCCCTGGTTGGAGGTTGAAATAGTCTTTTGATTTTCTTGGGTTCAACAAACTGCTTTTTTCTTATGTCAGCAAATGGCATTTGAATAAACTTCTTTTGCACCAAAAATCCATGTCCCCTCTTAAGTTGATCTGGTTGGCCCCTAAATGGTGCCGTGGTTGGGTGTAGATAAATGACCAGGAAATACATAATTTTTGCAATTTGAATGAATTGGAGGTGCTGGTGACTTGCAAAATTAATTTTTCTGTATTTTCCACCGAAGCCACAATGCTTTGTGTACTAAGGGCTGTTTTCAATTGGGCTTATAAATATCACTGCAATAGCAATATTAACCTATTCCAATCTAACCCATTTCCATGTCAGTTTGTAGCCTACAGCCCAAATTTTAGAACAGTTCACCTGCATTTCTCAGCCATTCAGAGCGCAGCTTTGTATTTTCTCCCTGCCTTAATGGACTAAAACCAGTGCTGTCTGCTAAATATGAGTCTTCTTCATGAATTCTGCTTACAGGCTATCAATATAGCATAGAAATGATGGGGAATTAGGAATATTTTGGCTTTTCCGGAATTGCAATAAATGCCAGTTTTATAATTGTACTTGTTAAGGCCAGGTGCAAATAAGAGCGTGACATGAGGGTGAAAAATAAAGGTGTTGCTTTTGCTTGGAATCTTGTTGCAATTCGAAGTACATATACATGGCAATAAATAAACAACAAAATCAGGGTTAAGTAATGATTTCCAACATAGCTATTGTGATTTTTTCAGTGGAAGAAGCAACAACAAAGCATACAACTCTGGTATGATTTGTTTTTTTTATAAGCATTGTCATATCTAATCACTTTCTGAACCTGTTAGGCCATGAATGACATGCATGCATATTTTGGTGGGACACAGAACCGTTTTAATTGTTCCAATATTCAAAACTGCCGTTTTTCAAAGATTTACCGATTTTGAACTAGATAGAATTGAATACATTTCCCAAACAAAGATTTGCATATTTCAAAATTGGTAAAGATGACGAAATGTAATGCCCAGTTCTCACGGCACTTTACGGAGAACTTTTTTACCACTGAGGGTAGCTTAAGTAGAATTCTAGGAAAAAAATGACCATCCCGGCGACATACAATGTTTATAAAACCATTATATAATTAATTAAAAGCATATCACGGCGGATAAGATAGTAAATCGGCGGGTAACATCATATTTCTGCGGGAAGATTAAATGCCTGGTAAAAGTAAGTGCACCCTAAGCGTAATGTTAAAAGATAGGAGCAGAGGTGCACTTACTTTTGCACGATTATAACCCCTATCTAGCTCAAAAACCCCTGATACAAATCCAATGGTCAGGCTGGTACATGTAGTGGGAACTCTCAATGGTATAATACAGTCATTGGTTCAATGATTCGTTCAGTATCATTTATGTTATGGCCAGTACGGTGAGACAACTTTATCATTGTCTTCAATGATAAATCTCTATGGGTTCACTAATTTTCAAGCACAACTGTAATTCTGATAAGTATGATTTAAAGGAGTCACTGAATTTAAATTGATCATATTTATAATTTCCATTTGTTCGACTATACATGAAATTTGTTTATTCTTGTTTATTCATTTTTTAAGAGTGCTTAATGCAAATATTGTGTATTAACCCAAAATATCATTACAATCTTTAACATTTCCTGTGACGGCTACCAGGCCACAAGTCTCTTCTAACATTCTAATGCTATATTATGATTTTAGCTTACCGAAATATCCATTTCTTTTTTTTTTGCAATAAATGTATATTGTATTTACTTTTTTATTAAATCTGCCTTGCCAAACGTTTATTTACTTTTAAACGAATTCCTGGCACTAAGAAAAGATGTTAAAATGAAAATAAAGTGACAGATTGGTTCTCTTAGCCTAAAATGGTTGTAATTGCTGAACAATTAAATAAAATCAGCAAAAAAATGCATCCATCTCGACCAATCAGGGGGCAGATTCACTTCTGATATCACTTCTTTTTTCATTTGAATGGCAATCTGAAGTCTTTTAGATCATATTGTATCTCAATCAAAATAGCTTCAAACGATGGATAATCAATTTAACCATTGTCAATTTGCTAACAATTATTGTTAAATATGGAAGCCACTTACTAATAATTGAATATGTAGGCCTATGATTTTGAAGATAGGCATCAACCTAGATACATTGTATTTCAAAATGACTCAACTTGTCACTTAAGACACCAAACAATGTCAATAATCCTTCAAAATGTGTTAACTCTTACTATCAATCCCTCACTTTGTTAGCTTTTTCATGAGAGATGATGAATAATGTATATATATATATACGGTTGAATTGAAAATGAATTGAATTAAAACCTCAATTCAGAGTCCATCTCAATTCAATTCAATTCATTACATTTTCCCAACATGGTCAATTTAATTCAATTCAATTCATTAGCTTTTGAAATTTTGAATTAATTCGAATTAATTCAATTCATGAATTGAATTGTGCCCATCACTGTCTCCTAGTGGAAAGGCCTGAAGGGCCAAAGCCTTAGAGGTCAGGAGCAAAATGGTTTCAGATGATCTGAAATTAATTCTGAGCGTTTTTTCTGGCATGTTTTATCTCAGAAAATTGGTTTTTGAGAACCTCTTTTCTGGGTGAATAGAAAAAACTTTTAATCACAAAAAATGGTTGTATGCAATAAGACTAATTATGCCACTTAATGTTAACGATGAAAGCAAATGCCAGTGTTGATCTTCAGAGAATACCAAAATCTTTTGACATGTTGAACTTATTGTGTATTTTGTTTATGAAATAATTCTGGAAGTTTGTCATGCAAAAATAATAAAAGGCCAAATATGAACATAGAATGTAATTCATGCCAATTCTTTCCTCAGTCAATTTATGTCAAATGCAAAATTAGTCAAATTTGCTCCATCAAAATGGCTTTGAGTTTGAACTAACTTGTTGAAAATCAATTGCTTCTGACATGGACACTATATCTACCTATCTAAATACAGTAGCACAAATAAAATAAACAAAGTTGAAGTTTTTATGACATGCATGTTCAATAGTACACATTTAGAATTCGGGCCAGTTTTTTTTTCACCCCCACCCCCGGGTCCTTCTGAAAAATGTATCTGAGGAGGGTCATTAGAGAATTGGGGGGGGGGTTCAAAGTCCCTTAACCCCCCCCCCCTTATTTCGAGCACTGCTCATATCAGTATACATGTATGTCGATATTCAGGGGAGGGGTCCTGGAGTTCCACAACACCTTCAAATGCGCTGAAATTTTACATAGGAGTCAGAGGGGCTATACAACATATTTAGAGGTTAGCCCAGCCTGCCATATGTTTGACTTGGTCCAAATAAACTTGAAACTTGAATGAATTTCAAACTTTCAGTTTTTTTTGGACACACTACCACGCAGAAATGTTTTCACAATTTCAAGCAGTAAGTCCACAGTCTTTTCCAAATGCCCACATCATAAACAAGATATCGACAAATGTCATTATTTAATTCCACATACCTTTTTGTCTCAGTTAGAAACACTCAGGGTGAAACAAACAGTGCAGTCTTCAGAGGCAACAACAGATCCAGTATCATTTTCCTTAAAAGTTACATAATCTCCGGATCTTTGTAAACCATCATCAGTTCATAACTATCATAACAGTACCTACAATTCCTGGTAGAGTGCTAGACCATAGGCCCTATTTTCGTCTATAATTATTCCAGTTTCCATCTGAAGTGCCAGTCATGACACCCTCTTTGTTGTCGTTTGTCATTGTCTTTCACAGCTTCGTTTCTGTGCTCTTTGTTCTACCAGGAGTTGGTCACAGTCTGAGTATCACAGGAGACAACTGTCCTTCCAAGAAACAAGGTGGGTGACCATTTAATAATCAGGCTTGGGGTTTTCCTCAGATCGAAATTATTTATTTCACGTCAATGGTGGCAGTAATTGTTCATTTTAACTTTCATGCAAAGCCCCTGAATTAATATTCATTGAAAAATCACACAACACATAGTTAAGAAATATCCCCAGTTACTCTACTACCAGGATACAAGGTGGGGGCCTCATTGTGCCCAGGGCTTCCCATGGGCCTTGTTTAAAGGGGGGGGGGGCTGGGGGACATGTCCCCCCTCCCCATGTTTCAGAGGGGGGGGGACAAAGTGCCTTTACATGAAAAAATCTGTGCAAAAGATACCAAAATCTGGAAATCATTTAATCAATACAAAATTTCAGAATTTATAATCATGTCGTTATCCTTATTGGCGTATCATCAGTAACTGTTCTCTGCTTGTCCAAATCACAACTATTTTCTTGGTAACCAGCTGTAGTCCAGGCGACTTGACTTCTTGCTGAGTTGGACAAAAGAGGTGACCTGCATGAACATGAAGTCTAGCTGCTCATGAAGCTGTCCAGCAATTTTCTTATAAATGTGTCATAGTGCCTCTTTGCATCAACCAAGGCAACATGGTCTCGAAAGTCTTTTATTTGAAGTGTGTAGATTTGTCTTTTTTTTAAATATTTTATTACGACAACGAAAATGTCACACCTGACACATTTGTCAACACAGAAAATAACAAAATAATAATACAAACATACAATTAATGGAGCAAGTTTAAAACAGACATAATCAATTTCAATCTTACAATATATCAATAAGATTTAAGGTGCCAGCCAATTAATTCTAAGACATGACAAATCAGTAAATTAGTTAATCACAATGGGCTATATTATATGTATTTAAATGAAATGCAAAACGACAGACTATATCATTAAACATCAATACTCACAAGAAATTTACCTATAGCTTTTAATAATTGGGGTTCTCGTGATGTCATAATGGCTTAAAAAAATTCAAAATTATCGAGTTGATCAAAGTTGCATATTAGGGGAGACCGGGGCTGGTTGTCACAGGGGCAGGTTGTCACACTTTTTATTGCACTAAACTATGGAGTCACACAGCTCAACCAATCATTGTTTTTTACTTTTATAACCCACTGGAGTCTTTTTGAAAAATCTTGACCCCTGGAAGGGAGTCTGGTAGGCACAAGGACTGTTAAAAATTTCCTGTCACAAAAAGTAATTTTTTACCTTAACTTGCATGCAATGCTAGTCTTTATCAAATAGTTGTTGAATAAAATACAGTTAATACAATTACCATATAAACATTTCTTTAAATCATCATTAGAACAAATAGTGAAAATTTTGATAACAACGGCCTTGGTCACCCATTTTTGGAATTTTCATCAGTCGGGGCAGGTTGTCACAAAAAGGCGGGGCAGGTTGTCACACTTTTTGGAGCTGGTTGTTGCCTATTAGGACCAGGCTTTAAAACCAAAAAAACTAACACAAATATAAATTTGTGCTTTATACAAGCCATTGATGACTGAAGATGTATGCAGATATTGCATTGTGTTTAAATAAATCGATTTCAAATTTATATGTAAAATTTTCCCAAAAAATCGTAAAAATCCTACTCCGTATCAGAATGCTTTCCTACTGATTGGTAAGCCTTCATTTGCAGCACTCTTGTACACAGTAGCATGTTTGTTAAGGTCTTCACTTGGCAAGTAAAGGATTCCTCATATGTCCAAAATAACTTTTCTTGGTCAAGATTTTCCCTACAGAGTTCCACTTCCTGCATTCGAGCTCATAACCAAAAGTGTGACAACCTGCCCCGAGAGTGTGACAACCTGCCCCGAGAGTGTGACAACCTGCCCCGAATTCTGAATTTTAAAAAATGTCCAATATCACATCAAGATTTCGATTGATATAGGTATATATTCACCAGATAGGTTTAAGTCCCTCACCTTTTGCCATTCATACAGAATGGCAGTGCTCCTGCATGCTTTATATAGAAATAGTAGCATGTCTAAGTTTTACACACTGTGACAACCTGCCCCTGTGACAACCAGCCCCGGTCTCCCCTACTTTAGATGATATAGTAATAAGATTTTCCCTGATCCATGACTAGGACATAACAATAAACAATGTATTTCATTTTCAACTTCATTCAAATCGCATTTATTAAAAATTCTGTTTTCTACAGGTAACTTTGGGCTTTCATGTCTTCCAGTTTCAATTCGAAGGTTGTGAGAGCTAGTGCGAAATCTCGCAATTTTAGTGTATAATTTCCTGTTAACATTATGTAGTAAATAAGGTTCTATTCTGAAATCAGTCTTCATTAATTTATAAGTTCTACGTTTTGGTTGCATGCTTAGTCGAGTCATTTGCCTTAAATTTGAAGAAAAAGGTTAAAATAATTTTTACTGTAAGACATCAAAGGGCGGCAACACACTAATTAATTGCAGATTTTGCATGTATCAGTTTAGGCGATGATTAAATTTTCAGAAAACGATAATATAGATTTTTTAAAAAAATTGTATGCATCATTAACAAGTTGCATTCAAACAAATGGGGAAAAAAATCACTGTGTCATTTTTTTACTGCAGTACCATGACTGTGCCAATGTCAATTTAAAGAAATAAAGCCAATTTTAGGGACACTTGACTGAATTAAACCGAGAAAACTGTTGGCTAAAGCTGGGAAGTGAAACCTTTAAAGTAATGTAGAATAGATGTTACTGAATTTAACAAAAAAATAATTATGCTTCTAGCTGCATTAGATCTCACTTAAATGGCAAGTTACTAGCAGTTGTGTTGTTAGAAACAAAATGTAGAAAATGGTAACGTCACAACTTTTTTAGGGCCTGCAGCAATCGATCGTGACGCTATGTTGCTAGGCAACCAGGCTGCTCAGAAGTATGTGCAGTGTACCACGCTTGAATCACCTTAATTAAAAATATGAGTTGTTTTTTATTGGGTAAAGTTAGTGTTTTTGCTCTCTTTCCAGCATTTGATTCAGCTGCTGTCCTATTTTGGATCTGGTCTGAGAAGAATGCTGTTACAAAATATAATTGTTTGATGTCTGTCATGGTCTGCACTCATTGATGTACAAGCTGTGAGACTGTCATTTCTAAATGAATACAAACAATATGATGCAGCTTTGTTTCTTCTTACATTTGGAGGTCACTGCTGAGGAAACCAGACAAGTTTACAGAAAGTACCCATGGCATGTCCAATTTGTAGTTTGTTTTTATTTTGTTTTGTTTCATCAGTTGCTTTGTTTTATGCAAAAGTAGTCATCCCCATCTGTTGCATTCAAACTGTTGCTGACATGGATGTTGCAGTTGCACTTAGCTTCGTTAAAGCTGAATGCTTGGCAGCTGTGGTCTTGATGACAATCAAAGGAACAGATCAGCTGACTGCAAGCCTTCATTTGTTTCAAATTTCCTCCCTGAAGATACTTCTTGTCCTCACATTGGAACCAGCTGGACCCTACCGATGAAAAATATATATCAACAGGCCAATAGCATTTTATATCTTATAACATATACATCTTTTAAGTTTCGTGAATTTTGCGCAGACATAAATAATTTTTTAGCTTCTCGGATAGACTGACCTAATGGATTTTCTTGCTTCAAAAAAAAATTGGGCTGACCTACAATTTATATTTAATTAACAATTTAATAACAAATGGTGACAACAGCTTTTTATTTCATCATACCGACTGACAAGAAAAGCGCCTTGAAGATCTGTGAGGCTACACAGATTTATTATGTCTGGCCATAACGATAATACAGTAGTCAACTTTTGAAGTGGATCAAATATTTACATCGTAGCAATTCTGACATCAGTTGTTGTTGCTGCATAATTTTGCGTGAAATGTTAACTTTGATATCTTGGTAATGTGCTTGAACGAGATTGTTAGGCTTCAGTGACTTTGATGGTCACCAGACACGATTGTTTGAAGCAAGGTGCAAAATGACTTGTCACACACTAGTGAATACACTGAAGCAGCACCAAAATAGAGTGGTGATTTCAGAGCCTTGGTCACTCAAACAATGTCAAATTGGACCGAAGGAACCTAAACTGTGAAAATGTTAAAAAGGAAGACCTCAATTGTCTACTAAATATGATTGAAAAACAAATTTTCTCCAGTCACTTGATGAAGTATGCCCCAGCCGGTGGCTCCCCCGTTTGGTGAAATTGGTCATATCCTTTGGAAAAGCCACATATTTTTGAAAACAGTGAAATCAAAAGTTGAGCTCAATTGAGTTAACAAAATAATGCCTGGTTTATTGCACAGTTACAAAAGAAATGATAACCTGTTTTCAATTAAGGTCGCCATTGCTTATTAGTGTTACAGACCATTTTGCACCTTGTGACAAACAATCATCGTTTTGAAGGGTAAAAAATTAATGAAGCATGAAGTTTTGTCGGCCGAAACATTGCCAAGACATCACACCAACATACTGCACTAAGGTCATTTACTCATATTTTTTTGTGTTAATATTAATTATATGTAAATTCTTGATCCACTTCAAAAGTTGACTACTGTATTAAAGATTTTCTTTGCAGAGTCTCATCACTTGTCTATTGATTTTCCTGTGAATTAATAAGGCTATTGATCAGCAAGCCATGCTATTTACAGCATCTTGAACAGTTTCATTTCCATTATTCTGTTGCTGTGATTGAGGTTAATTACTAAGGCATATCATTCGAGGTATTTTTTTCTTATCTATTAAGAAAAAACATGCTGAAACTTCTATATCAATTATTTTGAGTAGATTCTCACCATAGGCAAAGACTTCAAGTTCACAGATTACCAGATACTCATTGATAGCAGTAGAATTGATTGAAACATATACAAAACGTCCTCTGTATGACGCATTGCAGTACAGAGTGTCAGTCTGTCCAGATCCTGTGATTCCAGCTCGGTGGTAACAGAGTTTGTAGTCTCCATTGAGAACATCTGGAAGAGGAGGTCCAATGTTGCTCACCCAGATGTCAAAGTCATGCAGTCGGGTATCTGTTGGGAAAAGAAAAAGAAATAGTCTAATCTATGGTCTAATCTACTTGGAGAACATCTGGAAGAGGAGGTCCAATGTTGCTTCCCCAAGATGTCAAGTCATGCAGTTGGCTACCTGTTGGGAAAAGAAGAATATAGTCTAATCTATGGCTATTACTTGGAGAACATCTGGAAGAGGAGGTCCAATGTTGCTCACCCAGATGTCAAAGTCATGCAGTCGGGTATCTGTTGGGAAAAGAAAAAAATAGTCTAATCTATGGCTATCACTTGGAGAACATCTGGAAGAGGAGGTCCCATTTTGCCCACCCAGATGTCGAAGTCATGCAGTTGGCTATCTGTTAGAAAAGAAAAAGAGATGGTCTAACCTATGCCTATTACTTTGAGAACATCTGTGAGAGGAGGTCCAATTTTGCTCCCCCAGATGTTAAAGTCATGCAGTTGGCTATCTGTTCGGAAAAGAAAAAAATTGACTAATGTATGGCTATTACATGGAGAACATCTGGAAGAATAGGTCCCATTTTGCTCACCCAGATGTCAAAGTCGTGCAGTCGGGTATCTAAAGTGTCCAGTCCATTCTGCTACCTTCTTTCCAAGCATGGAAACGTTACTTTTACAGAATAATTAAATATTGGCCAGTCCCACAATAAACAATGAAGTTCTGGTAAAATACAATTTGTGCTTGATGTTGGCTTGTTCCTGGCAGCTATGTTTGGCTGACCACAAACGAGTCATGTTGTTGTTAATTGTCATAAACTTTATTATGACGACAGTTACAGACAATGTCAGGCATAAATCAAGTTGTCACACAAAGGTGGGGGCAACACAGGCCACACCACAGAAATATCAAAACAAATACAACATACGAGACAATGGAAAAGCAGATGGAAGCTGGAAATAGAAAGTACAACAATAACTAGGACATACATAGGAAAATATGGATCCCTAAAACTACAAAAATGAACTGAAGAAATCGAAATCTAAAATGTCCAAACTTATTAATGAAGGAACAGTAATAGGTTAGAGTGTGGATAACACAAATTATATTTATACAAGAAAGTGTGGATAACACAACTTATATTTATACAAGAAAGTCTGTCCGAGTAAAGTGACACTGGGAGGGCAGGTGAGGAAAAACTCCTCCACTTCAGCAGAGATGTTGCGGTAATGACAAACGTGGAAGAACTGAAACGGGCGCCCCCTACCGCACAAACTAATTTCCCGGGCGGGAAATCCTCATATGATTTACACCATGTGGTTCATCGTTGTGAACCGCATAAAAGAAGTCTTGATGTTACTATGTAAACAATGGGCAGTAAGGCGATGAATCCGATGATGTCACAATGTTTTGTGGTGAGGGAAGGCTCTGATTGGCAGTGTGGTTGCTCGGGATATTCTTGTGCTTTAAAAAAAAAATAGGGCCATGTTTACAACTGTGAGCGAAGTTTGAAGGAGGTTGGAACATTTTCATTTTAACTTCTGTGGCTTCTCACTTGGTATCCAGTTAAAAACACTGTGGCAAACGGATCCACAGTTCTTCAATGTTTCAGACAAGAAGAGTTTGACAGTATGTGAAATGCGAGGTATATATTTTTCACTATTTGGCATGTACACGAATTTGTAAACCTGCAAAAACGAGCATATACACGAATTTAGCATTCGTTTAAGTGTGAAACATTGCTATTCACGAATTTGTGTATGTGTAATAACGAACATTGCAACCTTAAACTTGGCTAAAATTAACTCTAAACCTAATTTTAGCACTAAACCATAATTATATAGCACTTCCACGAATGTTAGTATTGGCAGATACAAGAATGAATAATAAAGCACATTCACGAGTGTTAGTTTTTACATGTACATTAGCATTTATGCTCGTTTTTTCATGTCCACGAATTCATACATGCTCGTTTTTACACCTCCACGAATTCGTGAACATGCCAAATAATGAAAAATATATACATGGAAATGCATGGTCTTCAGAAACAGTGCAGAAAGTCTAATGTTTTGAATTGCTGTGCAATTTCTGTCTTATTCTTGGCCCTGCTAAGGCTTGACCATAAATGTATATATAACTAGAAAATGCCCATTAGTGAAAAAATTCAGACAATGCATTATTTTGAAGTGATGCTGTAGTAAGGAAATATTTTAGGGACACCTGGTATTTGGAGTGACGTGTAGGTGTTTAAAGTTGAAAATGGGTAGTTGTTGACACGTTCCTGTAGATGGCAAGCAGATGTTGGCTGGAGGCCTGCATTAGACCTTACAGCCTGATTTGTAGTGGGAGGAATGCTATGTACTAATGAGAGCATGCAGGGCAATCAGAAGGTTTGTTACACCTGATCAATGATGATCAACAACCTGCCTGTCGCGTAAGGTTCGGGACATCTGCACGCAAAAACAGATGAAGATAGGTGCTGCCATCTGTGGTGAAATGGTTATGAGAAGTAGCTCCCTCTGTGGAGGAGTAACATATCAGTGGGGATGCTGTTCCATGCACTCCTGGTGGGAGATTAGTGGTGGAGTCGGGAAACAGAAATGAGAGAGGAGTAACACCCGTGTGGGCTCCCATCTGAAGTATGAGAGGAAAAAGGAAGGATAGGTGGAGAGTTTGGGGGAGTGACAGGCCTGTGGGTAGCGTTTATAGCTGGCAAGTGGGATGGGCATGTGACCTGAGTTTTAACTCAAATATTAGTGGGGATGTCAGGTCTGCTGCAGAATAAACACTCATTTGGACTAGTGCTGTGTTCTTCCACGACTTTACATTCATGAGGTTCATTGCTGTGAAACACACTGTCATTAAGTTTTATCATAGAATATATTGCTGAGGGTGATATGTTTTAATGAACTGCAGTTATAACTTTGAAATAATATTTATTCTAGCACCACTGAATCTTGCGTAAAACCCGTTGTGTGCACAGTTCTAAGCTGTATGAATAATTTTGTCCACAACTGTTTACTTCTGCAACCCACTGTATATGGCCTGCTCCAACTTATTTTTCAAGGGAGACCTACCATCCTGTATATGCCAAAGCATTCCAGACTCAGTTTCTTAAAAAACGATGGTAGGAGAAGTAGAGAGCGACTGCGTATTGGTCACATACTGGCATGTTATACAACCCCCCCCCTAACCGACCAACTCGAGATACAGCCCTGATTATAAACCTTTGTAGCCCAAGTTAGGCAGAAGATGGTTCACCCTGTGACAAGAGTGCACCTTGGTTCATTGCCATGGTCCTTATCATCCAATAATGAATGAACCATAGGAAAGAACAACTACTTACGTGTGACGGCATCCCTGTTTGTAATGTGGACTTTCTTGATGTAGTACTCCTCCTGTAGATCAACAGATAACCACGGACTGCCTGAAAAAATTCATGCAAGTTTCATTACCATAGTAGTAGTAGTAGTAGTTTTATTGACCGCAGTCCAACTTGATCAGAATCATTGGTACAACAACAAAATTTCATGAATTACTCGACAAATGTCCTTATTTGTATTACAAAAGAAATCTGGAAATTCAAAAGTCATATGTGGATTTAATTCTCGGATGTTCTGTGATATGCGACAGTGACAAATCACATGCTCTTCTGTCTGAATGTCTCCGCAACTGCATAGTCTCTGTTCTCTTGGTATCCGTGCCCATCTACCCGTCTCGATTCCTAGTTTGTGGGATACTAATCTCAGTCTTGTGAATGCCTGACGCTGGTGTTCCGGAATGAGATTGTTTGAGCGTTCATAGATTGGATGAACAGATAACTGTGGGTTCATAGCACAGTATGCCAACAGTTTCGATTTAGTTGAGGTTCCTACTGAGTTCCGTAGAGTATTCAATCCCTGCTGGAAATAATCCTCTCCCTCAAGTAACTCAATGAGGTATTTTCCAGCAGGAGTCTTGGCACTTGTTGCAAGATCAATAGCAAACATAAGGGGATCCCTTTCAACCGTACTTCTGTTATCCATTGTGCACTTGAAAAACTTGTATTGTCTGTTTTTCATCCACTTTTTTTTCAAAGGGGGATAGCCTAATTCCAGCAAGCAGGGATCATTGGGTGTTGTCTGTCGAACTCCAAGTAATGCTTTAATACAGGAAATATACACTTTATTCATAGCACTGCAATTGTTTATGAGCCAGCCTTCACACCCGTACAAAATTGCTGCTAAGAATGCCGAGTTCATCACCTTGTGCTTCACAAAGAAAGGGAAGTCCGGGTTTTTGCTGAGAAATGCCACAAACTTCATGAGATGCCTTTTTGTATTCATGGCACCATTCGTGATCGCACTTTGAATCTTGCCATCAGACGTAAAAATACTTCAAGGTAAACATAAGATTCACAATGGTAAATCGTGTACATTATGTCTCCAAATGGTATTTCCAATGGTCTTTTATCGAACACAGAACTATTTATCACCATGAATTTTGTTTTTTCTTGATTTAAAACCATTCCGGAATTATCACAAAATTCACAGATTGCTTGTAGCTTCTTGATGCACTCCTCTCTTGATGTCGCCAATACTACATACATGAAGTGTTAAATCACAATACTCACTTTTATAGTCTAGACTCTAGACACACAAAATTCTTTAGCTAATGTATACATATATACTAGCTGTGCACCCATCAGAGTTTGGTAACTTTAGAAAAATTGAAGAAGAGATCATTTATGCTTTAACACAAATATAATGATAGATACAGTTGCTCAAGATTAGTTCTGCCTTTTCTTTCATCTACTTTTTTTCATGACGCAGATATCTTTTTGATATTTAGCTGTCAATAAAAATCTAATACTAGGCCTTCTACTATATAATTTTATAAAGCCTGACAAACTTTTTGTAGGGACCATCTCAGATCTGTGTTACAAGCTCCAAATGATGAAAGACTTAACATTGAAGGTCCCTAACTAAAGGGACAAAAATACCCAGCCAAGTGCTTTTTGTCATCAGTTGTTGTGTACTGCAGTGGTGGAGCTTCTAAGTTTCTGGAGGGGGTCACAGGCAAGTTGGACTTGCAGAGATACTTTCCCTTTATCACCTGGTTGGCTGTAAATATCACTGTTCATAGTCAAAATATCAGGGCCTATGATATTATAAAAAATACCACCCTTCAAGGGTGATATTTTTTAACAATGGTTATGACATCACCAGCATTTCAGCTGCCTGATGATGTCACAAACCAAACAAGGGCCAGAATAATGGGATTGTGACGTCATGTCCATTGTTGCTCCATGGCGACGTCACATTTTTGTAATGGCAGAAAATAGTCCCTCTTTATAACTGAAAATTTGAGGTAAAACCAGGTGATAAAAACAAAACAACCACGCGTCAGGGCACTTCGTACAATATCATTCGCTGTTGTGTGAATTAATATCACTCTCGCCCTGCGGGCTCGAGTGATATTAATTCACACAACAGCTCGTGATATTGTTGCTCAATGACCCTGACTTGGGTTGTTTTGTTATAATAGCAGGAGTACCCTCCTGATTTACCTCCAATATTAGGACGGTACTCATGCCATAAAGGAGGTATCTGTGAGTACAATTTACAAATCAAGTATATGTTAACCCCTCTTGATACACAGTAGCTACACCAGAGAGGCAGCAGCCACTCAACCATGACAATGGGGTCAACTGGTCATGGTCGGATGATTGGAGACCATCTCCAAAGCACACCTGGAGCATATCCCAAAGAGATTTCCTTCAGGAAATTGGTCAAATATGGCCTGAGATTATGAAGATTTGGGATCATACACTCAACAAAAAAAGAAACGTCCCCCTACCTTTTTTGCTTATAATTTGTAAGATAATTTTTTTAGGCCAAAACTAGTCAAACAGTATTGATCCTATTATAAACAAGTATCAATGTGCCGAAAATTATTCAAGTGCGACCATTTCAGGTTCACTTTTGACCTTGTTTATCACATTTGGGTATGTTTTTAAAATGGCCCCATACCCACAATGTCTCGCATCTCACCAAAAAAGTCGGGGTGTCTTTTCGAAGAGTGTGACATAGAGCCCTAGAAAAACAAAAAAATTGGCGCTTCTGCTTTATTTTTGATAGCTACAGATCACCTTCCAGATGTGCAACATTGTGCGTTTCATACAGCGACGGAAATGACTCATGTTATTCAGCTTTGAATTGAGATATTTTAATGAAAATTTTACATGACATGACCAGAAGCATCTTAGAAATGTCTATGCTTTTTCAAATTAAAATATATTAAAAAAACACCCATTTTTGTATTTTTTATGAAATAAATTCAAAAATTAAAATTGGGATTCTTAAACACATCCTTCAGAAACAAATTAAACATTTGTTGATAGGGTTAAATATTCAGAATTTCCATACATCAGCATTAGGGTGCATCATTTGCCCCCAACCTATTCTGATTTTGATGTCTATGTGATATGTTAGGAGGTTTGGTCTCCTGGGCATGTACACCAAATTTCAGGTTGAAATTCCAATGGGAACAGCCACCTCCAGAGCATTACTTATTTCAATGATATTTCAATGAAGCTGAATTACAATATTATGCAAAATTGTCATAACTCAAGAACCAATGGTCCGAGAGACTTGATAATGGACTCAAAATGTGCCGAATAAATGAGTTTATATTCATTACAATACTAACTTTGGTCCTGGGACCAATAGTTTCAGAGCAAGATCGCAAAAACTGATTTTTTATTGTTAGTCAATTTTCGGTTTGAAGCGAAAGTCAGACTGAACAAGATGCATCACCAGAAATGTACACTATGCATACATGAACCCTCTGTGAATGACTTGAGGTAGAAGTAATGCAGATAGGATCAATGTACACTGGGTAGTGCCCAATTTTTAATAAATACCCGTTTTTGCAGAATTTCCGGCTATAATTTTGTTTTTGTCAAATAACGGAAAAACGGTTAGAAATAGAGGGATAGTTTCAATTGAAGTGAATATAAATATGGACATTCCGCACATTTTGAGCCCAATGCCAAGTCTCTAGGCCAAGTGGTTCCTGAGATATTCAGATTTTTCGGGATACTCCAATTTTATACAAACATGAGCCTGGAGGTTAGGGTGGGCTGAAAAAAACTTTTTTTGGAATTTCAATATGCCAGTGGTATAGAAAGTTGGCTATGGCCAAAAAATGAAAATTTGTGCAAAAAAAATTTTGTGGCATGCGACGTGTGCCGGGCCACTCCGGCTTTTATGAAAATGCATATTTTCATCCATTTCGCATGCCTTTTTAGACCATTTTTTGGCCTGAGTCAGCTTCCTTGGTTTCAGAAGGCTCAATGGCATACTGAAATCTTCTTTGAAGGCCATTTTGGATATGAAATGCCATAAACAGGTCCCTGATATTTAAGATATAGCCATTTCTGGGTAAATTTTGGGGATCAGAATTTGGCTTTTTTTGTTAAAAATTGCCGGAAAAAATTGAAAATATCGGAATTGACTGCACAAAAAATGATTCCAAGTGAATTGTAATTACCCCGTGTCCTCCCTAATGCCCTAAAAAAACACTTCCAGCGCATTACCTGCATCAATTTGTGGTTTCAGTTTCCAGAATAGGGGCAATTCCGTAAAGTCAGATTTACAGATGCGACACTTTGGCAGCTTGTGTAGCCCTACCATTACACCTCAGTTATTTCATTATTAAACAGGGATGAGGCCAGTTAATAGGGGTATCAGACAAGCCATCAACCAAAGCTCCAAGTGCAATAGGAGCTGAGCTACAAGGCAAAATGTCATCCTGTCGAATGTACTCAATACTACTCATGCGCTGTACGTTCGACACGATGACATTTCACCTTGTAGCTCAGCTCCTATTGCACTTGGAGCTTTGGTTGATGGCTTGTCTGATACCCCTATTAACTGGCCTCATCCCTATTTAACACTGAAATAACTGAGGTGTAATGGTAGGGCTCCACAAGCTGCCAAAGTGTCAAATCTGTAAATCTGACTTTACGGAATTGCCCCTATTCTGGAAACTGAAACCACAAATTGATGCAGGTAATGCGCTGGAAGTGTTTCTTAGGGCATTAGGGAGGACACGGGGTAATTACAATTCACTTGGAATAATTTTTTGTGCAGTCAATTCCGATATTTTTAATTTTTTCGGGCAATTTTCAGCAGAAAAAGCCAAATTCTGTTCCCCAACATTTACCCAGAAATGGCTATATCTTAAATATCAGGGACCTGTTCATGGCATTTCATATCCAAAATGGTCCTTATAGAAGATTTCAGTAAGCCATTGAGCCTTCTGAAACCCAGGAAGCTGACTCAGGCCAAAAAATGGTCTAAAAAGGCATGCGAAATGGCTGAAAATATGCATTTTCATAAAAGCCGGAGTGGCCCGGCACAAGTCACATGCCACAAAATTTTTTTTGCACAAATTTTCATTTTTTGGCCACAACCAACTTTCTATACCACTGGCATATTGAAATTCCAAAAAAAGTTTTTTTCAGCCCACCCTACTGGAGGTGGCTGTTCCCATCAAAATTTTGAGCTGAAATTTTTTTACCATGTTTTTATTATCCAGCCTCCAAACATATCACATAGACATCAAAATCTGAAAAGGTCAGGGGCAACTGATGCACCCTAATCAGCATTGATAAGATAAGATGTTTGACTACCATGATCCAGGCTGAGAAAGTCATACGATTTTTGATGACAACAATAAAAATACCGTGCAAGCACGTAAACCCCGCTGGCTCTATGTGAAGCCATTGAGACCATTCGGATCCATGTGTCCGTCCGTGTGTCCGTGCGTCCGTCCGTGCGTCCATGTGTCAGTGTGTCCGTGTGTCCGACCGTCCGTGTGTCCGTCCGTCCGTGTGTCCGTACGTCCGTGTGTCCGTCCATCCGTCCGTGTGTCCGTCCGTCCGTGTGTCCGTACGTCCGTGTGTCCGTCCATCCGTCCGTGCGTCCATCCTTTTGTCCGTGTGTCCGTGTGTCCGTCCGTGTGTCCGTACGTCCGTACGTCCGCGTGTCCGTATGGACGCACGGACTTGTCATTCCCATCTGCATGACAAAATAAGATAACAGGCAAAATTTGAATGAAATATGAGCAACACAAAGTGAGTTATGCTTGACGAAATCCCCAGTCCGTGTGTCCGTACGTCCGTCCGTCCGTGTGTCCGTCCATCCGTACGTCCGTGTGTCCGTACGTCCGTGCGTCCGTCCATCCGTCCGTGCGTCCATCCTTCTGTCCGTGTGTCCGTGTGTCCGTACGTCCGCGTGTCCGTACGGACGCACGGACTTGTCATTCCCATCTGCATCACAAAATAAGATAACAGGCAAAATTTGAATGAAATATGAGCAACACAAAGTGAGTTATGCTTGACGAAATCCCCAGCACATTGAGGCATTGAGGACTGCAGTACCCCGTAGGCTATTACATAGCCATCGGGGTAAAAATCACTCAAACTGTTATTCCAGTAGGCGGCAGTAAAGTCTTGGAGTTGAATTAATGTTGATCCCATGTTCAACCATTAGCATCAGGACCTCTGATAGACTGAACTGCCATCTGCTGGAAAAAATATCTTGAGTGACTCCATTTTTTCTGTCATCAAAGAACTCACAACCTTATGCACTTGGATCATTTCTCCTAAATATGCTGCAAAATCAATGCTGTTGTATGGCAAATAGGAATATTTCACTCTATCAATAAATGTTTGATTTGCTTCTGAAGGGTGTGTTTAATAATCTCAATTTTAATTTTTTAATTTTTGCATAAAAAATACAAAAATGGGTGTTCTTTTTGATATTTTGATTTGAAAAAGCGTAGGCATTTCCGAGATGCCTCTGGTCATGTCATGTAAAAATTTCATTAAAATATCTCAATTCAAAGCTGAATAACATGAGTCATTTCCGTCGCTGTATGAAACGCACAATGTCGCACATCTGGAAGGTGATCTGTAGCTATCAAGAATAAAACAGAAGTGCCAATTTTTTTTGTTTTTCTAGGGCTCTATGTCACACTCTTCGAAAAGACACCCCGACTTTTTTGGTGAGATTCGAGACATTGCGGGTAAGGGGCCATTTTAAAAACATACCTAAATGTGATAAAAAAGGTCAAAAGTGAACAGGAAATAGTCGCACTTGAATAATTTTCGGCACATTGATACTTGTTTATAATAGGATCAATATTGTTTGACTAGCTTTGGCCAAGAAAAATTATCTTACAAGTTATAAGCAAAAAAGGTAGGGGGACGTTTCTTTTTTTGTTGAGTGTATAATAGAAGTGTACAAACACACAGTATGAAAACATTAGATATTCAACTTCTCACTACTCCTATGATGTTCACAAGCTTATGAAAAGTGTAATAATCCTAATAAGCAAGCAAGAATTAGTTTGTTGTTGTAAATATTTTTTGTCATAAAAAAATTCTATAACAACTATAATTAGGCATGTCAAATCATGAGGTAACATGCAGTAGTTTGTCAAATCACAGTAGGTACATTGGAGGTATACATGTGACTGCACATACATAGGAAATCAATAGAATATTTGGAAAATAAAATATGTGTTTGAAGAAACCTCATATTTCACACAAAGGTCGCTACAATTCTTTTTTTAAAAAGAATTTCTTGTTATATTCGTGCAGCGAAACGGCCAAAGGCCGTTGAGCGAAGCGAATTGAGTGCAAGAGAAGACTCAAAATTCTGTGAAGTGATGGTCTCAACATCAACAGTCCACAGCTGGGAATTAGGTCAAATGGGTCCAGCTTCTTATCAATGATTTAGTTTCGTATTTAACAAAACATAACATATTCATCTTCAAAAGTGTCTTAAAAATTCAATTTTTTTTAGTAATATATCCTGTACCAATAATTTTTATGGAATAGCTAGCTATTAGTGTTGACAGGCTAAATCAAATTATTAAAGCTTATTAACATGTGATTCATTTAATTTCAATCAGACAACAAGAAAATGTAACAAAATTAAAGTTGCATAATCTTTATAAACTGATGATTATGTAACGTTGAACAGTTAATATCCATGCAATGTTATTGTTTTTGTATTACTATATATTTATACTATTATGTAATATCAACAACATAGACTTGACTTTGGCAGCTTTCATTGCTGTCTGCCTTTTGCCATTTAGCTGATTATCTATCAATCCTATTTATCTATTTAATATATATATATATTCTATCTGTCAATTTATCTATCTGTCTGTCATTATATCTGTCTATCTATCTGTCTATTTATTCATCTCTCGATTTATCTATCTATTTATCTATTTATCTATCATATTCTTTGTCTAGTTTATCTTGCTATTCTACATTTTTCTCTGTCTTTCCATGTCATCTGTCTTTCTAATTTTCTGAAACAGTTACATAACCGCTTTTCATACATTGAATATGAAATAAACATGAAAGTTATGGCAACACGAGAAGTCCTACAAAAACGTTTTAAAGTTCTGCGCTAATTTCATGGCAGTGCCATTTACATATTATTAGTTGCATGAAGTGTAAGTCCTTCCTGAAGGAATTTGTCAAAACTTACCACCACTGGCTAGGGTTCCCCTCCAAACCAATCTTACTCAGACTTATCGTATACAGCCTCATAAATATTTCAACTCATTGAAAAGATCCTGGTGGTCAGCCATAACCAACTAAAAATTAAATGGTAGGGCACTACGCTGGTTCGATAAATACTGGCCATACCAGTACAGTTTCACCGGTTCCCGAACCAGTTTTCAAAGCAGCCCTTTTGGTTTGTTTCAATTATGCCATATCCAGCTAAAAAAACGCAGTTTATTGTTTGCCCTTATGAACTGCCAAAACTCTATTGTTTTGCATGGAAATAAGTCTCAAACTACGAAAAACCTACAAGTGCATTGGCTATTCCACTATAGATCATCATTGAAGCTCGCGTCAAAAGTATGCATAATTTCTAGTTCACATAAGGTCACGTGGCAAATGGGGACGAAGCGATCTGTTTTCTGTTATTACAGAATGATCTCATATTAGTGTGCCATGTTCCATGTGAATATATGCAGAGATGATGTCAGTATTCCAATACTGACATCACTATTGGCACTCCAACCTTAAGTGTTGATTCCAACTGCTACCAACAAATCAGGCTTATGGGCTGTCAAAGTCTGAATAACAATTGATTAATCTGCATTCATTAGTATGGCTGTTTGGATTCAGTTGGAGCAGGTAAAACTGATAAGTTTGAGCCACTTGCTTGATCCATCATGGCATACTGCCGCGCAGCGACATCTGTAAAGGTGTCACTGCTAGAAACCGCCTCCATTAGCTGCCATTTTATCGGTATTTATATATATTCATACGCCGACCGAATTACGGAAGTCATGACGTCATTGCTGGGATTCCCTTCCTGCTGGAAGAGAATTGGGGATACCCTCAGCAACATGGCCATGCACATGAATTGAAGTGGTAAGCGTGTTTTGCCTAATTTGACTTTAATGCATTGTTCAGTGAAGTCTGTGAATTGCCATTTGTGTTTTTCAGTTCAATTAGTGTGTCAGCTCAACTGATAATCATAACAATGGTTAATTCACCAGCAATTAGGCTATCTACAGCTCTGGTAAGATTCTATAGCAATTAGCCTTTGTTGACATTCATCATGGCTTCAACCATGCCAGCTGTCATCTTGTCAATGGCGATTAATATTAAGCCTGTGATTGATGACCATTACAGAATTTTTTGGTTTATGATAAATGGTAAACCATATGAAGTAAAATTATAATATTTATATACATTATTAATCTTGAAACCCGGTACTGAAAACAACTTTGATGTTATTTAATTTCTGAATTTGACTCATTTTGAGCAATCATCTTGTACTAATAGGTATTAAAAGCGCCAGGCTCTGCGAATAGACACTGCGATTAAAATTTGTCCAGTGTCTGCTCCTGGTCTTTGAATACAGCTCTGATGAAAAGGCCCTGATTGCTTGAAACACTTGGATTGACATGGTGAATAAATAATAATAATTCCAATGGCACACATTCAGTAGAGAAGTGTAGGCCTAATTTTTCCCTAAAATAAAATATACTGACCAGTGCATATTATTGTAGTATTATATATTACGGTTATTAGGCATAATTATCCTGATTGCCCACTCAGATGTTGAAATTGGTAATTGCAGATTGTGCGCATATAAGTAAATTATACCTTCTTTTTTTGCAGTCTAACACAAATCCTGGATGGGGCAAAACTTTCCGCTGACAACGGGCAATATGATAGAGATACATCCCTTTATACTGTTGTGCCCATGATTAACTGCTGGGACTCATAAGGATGAAATATACCAAAATAAAACAATGGCTGACATGGATATGCAACAGACACTTCCAAGAAAACAACTGAACTAGCCTTTGCTCAGTGTTAATGTCTTAATTTAATGAATCAAATGACTTCAAACTTGATTGCATTGAACCATAATGTATGATGGTATATATGTGTAATTAAGATAAGAATCTGCTATAAAAAAGTTGTAAGTGATGTTCCTGTACTTTAGCTAATGTGTGTTTAATGATATATATATATTGTGCAATTATTCAATGCATATCGATGAAAAATTGATGTTTGATATGTGCTGTCTGTGTTGCAAATTGTTACAGGTCTACAGGGTTAGCAAAATGAAACATTGGCTTAAAACGTAAAAGTGAAAACCCTAAATTGTATGCAAGAATAAATATCTGAAGTGTTTTGTTTTTTCTCATACTCCAAATTCAGCATGCAAAGCACTTGCCATTTTAAAAATAGCCATGCCACTGTTTTATAAGAAGCATACTGCTATTATGCATATCATCATATAGTGTATTTCTGCATGGCAAATATTCAACAAAAAAAGAACTTATATTGACCTTTTATTCAATTTACTGAATGGACATGAAATCCAATTAATTGCAATTTAAAACGCAACAATTCATATCAACCATGGTGAGGTTGAACTGAAAAAGCATAATTGGCTTGCTTTGGTTATGATTATCTTGTCTGAACCAGCATAAAATTAAATGAAAGGGCTGCATGAAGGTATATTTAATTGGCTGCATGTAAAAAAATGTTCAAGAATTCTCCAATCTTAAATGGTTGGCACACATTGATGTGCAGTAACAATGGGCTCAAGTATTTTTAGAGGTGGCCAATTAATAAAATATCTGACAAAAAATATATCTTCTGTAATGTAAAAATGTTATATCTCAATTGTGCATATTTGTTTAATGCTCTATGAAATAAATATTGAAAAAACAAATGTTTAAAGTTGTTATCTTTTGCAGTTGCCATATTTCTGGGATCTATGATTTTATGGTGCTTTTATTTAGTTATCTATGCATCTTTATTTTTTTTTGTTATCTCATGTCAAATGAGGGTAATAAAATCTTATGTCTAATAAAATTGTGTGTCTTTACAATGGGTACTGGCTGTTTCGGCAGAGCGGTTTTTCATTACACAGTGGTGTTTCTTCATGTTTTTGTTTATTTAACAAAACTCCCAAACATGACAATCGTCCCGCCCCCTTCAGCGCCCCTCACATGCTGCTCCTGTCCTGATTAAAAAGTGGCTTCCCCGATTCTAAAAATAAATTAAAAATAGATCCATGATAGAGGGCATTGTTAAACCAGGTCAAAGTAGTCCCGTCAGGTATCCCATGATCCCGGAGTAGCAGAGTGCCATCATGGTGGTGTTTGATGTGAAATTTCTCCTTGAGGGCAGCACCTTGTGGCTTTTCAGCCTTTTTGGTGAGATCTGGGCCTAAGAAATAGTTCAGAATTTATGACTGGGGAAAGGGAGATGGGGGGGGGGTGGTGGGGAGATTATTTGGAAGTGAACATGGTTGTGTTGCATGGGTATACCAGAGGACGGGAAATGGGGGAGGGAAGGGAGGTAGATGCTCCCCAAAAATTTGGGAAAAGGCCGAACAAGGAGGTTAAAAATTTGGGTTGCTCATCAAATAAACTTTATTGAAAATCAGTGACAAGTACGCTCTAAAGCAAAACTCGAGCCCCCCCCCCCCCTTAGGTCGAATTCTGAGTATATTATTTTTGCCAAGACAGAGCGGAATATGATTACCTCTTAGACCAACAAGTGAATGTGAGAGTGAATAAATTAGTTTTGTTGTAAAAGTGCTAAAATTGATAGCAGTATAGCAGTTATAAACAAAATCCATGCATTAGCTGGAATTAGTAACTTTTGGATGTATTCAAAACATCAAACAGAATAATCAGTGTTGAGCAACAATCTAACAGCTTACTGTGGATTTGTAATGATCTGATAAGGGTTTCAAGTGACACAGCTTAAACTGCGAATATACCAACTGGACCAATGCCACAAGTTGGTAAAATTTGGGATTTCTGGTGAATCTGCCTAAAAGTCAATAGTCACTGATATGCTTCCTGTGTATTATTAGATTCCAAATCCAAAAATTTGAAGTTGTATATGCGTTTTTGGGACGTCTATGCTCAAAATGCAGTTTATTCAAAACGAAACTTGGTTTCTTCAAATACGTCTGCAGCAAAGACTTTTTAAGATATCACTATGAAACTTGCACATGTTCTGTTGAATAATATTCTTAAAGTTACCCGGAATGATAAAATCATTTGCTAAATATGAGTGATTTTCTGTGCCTTATAATATAAACTTGTCATCACTGACATTTAAAACTAATTTTCTAATTGTTTCTCTGCTTACATAAATTATTTACTTATTTCCTTTTCTTTTTCTTGATAGTGCCTCCCACCTCCAGCACATCCATTACAGATGACGTCACAATATCCATTGTTATAAATATATTGTTATAAGTTAACAAATTCTTACAATTGTGATGACGTCACAAGCAGAAAGCAATCAAGGCTGGAGATTTTTTTCCGTGCGTACCCGAAATAAATCCAGGGGTCATTTGGTACATTTGCTGTGTCATTTCAGTAAGAAAAAATAATCGTACAGGAAAGAAATTTTGCACACTTACTAACATGAACACACTGTACAATATAATATAAAAATTAGAGAAATTTTGGGGCCATCCCAACCCATCATTCTGGGTAACTTTAAAACAAACAAAAAACAGATTTTTCATTATTTGCCTTCTCATACCTTCTATGGTGTAATTAGCAGGTAATGCCGAAAGCAAGCTTTGCACTTTTTGTCAGCCATAAACACAGGGCCATTATACCATGATAGGTTTGACTAAAAACCATATTGTATATACCAATGGAAAGCTAAGCTCAAGTGTAACAACACAATATCAAACAAGTGAAAATTCCAGAAAAGAGTCTTTATCACAAAGCATTTGAACAAGACATGTCTGAACATACATTTTTACGAAGTGTAAGAGTGCCACATTTGTTGTCAGTGACAAAAACAGGCCACTAATACCATGATAGGTTACATGTACAACAGCGTTCCATAGACCGACAGAAACCTTGGCTCATGAGCAACAAAATAACATCAGAAAAAGTAACTTTCCTTCCACTAGCCTTCATCAAGAAGCGCGTAAAGAAGAAAGGTCCTCATAAATATTACAAGATGTGAGAGCGTCGCATTTTTTGTCAGTCTCAAAGATAGGGCTCTAATGCCATTATGGGTTGGACTTTCTACCCTACTCTATACACTAATACAAAGCCAGGCTCATGAGCATGACAATAATACCAAGAATGCCAGAATTCCCGCAACAAGCCTTCATCAGGAAGTACCCGAACAAGAGAAGTCCCACAGAATGTTTGCAGAATATAAGAGCGTCGCGCTGTTGTCAGTCTTACTCAAGCCATCACAGCTTCTGGCACAACAGCCTTAGCCACTTTAAATGATACATTCCTGACAGACAAGGTAATGAGCAATGCATTGGTATATCAAATTTTCCAAAAATGTTTCGACCAGTGGTTTATCTGTGGCATCAAAAATCACATTGCACTTTTAAGCTTCACCGGGACACACCAACTGAGGATTACAAAAGGTGAATTAAAAAAATATAGAAACATCCAATTGCCATTTTTCTGGATTCACAAGATGCCCACTTAATCAGGGAACAGTAATGAATTGCAATTTTGATCCTAAATCCATCCCTTTTCTTGTATTTGAAAGTTGTATGCAGAAATTTTACATGCAGTGTCCCGGCGGGACACCAAAAATTTCCCTCACTGCAATTATGTATCACTCATTATCTCAAGACCAGTGACATATGGATGCAATTGCTGCTATTTACATCAAAGGAGATATTTATGCCTATCATTCGATCCATAATACTGGCATATATTCCTTTATGGGGCTGAGTTATGACCTAAAATGTAAGTGCATATTGGCCCAAAACTGAAATTTTACCAACTCACGGCACTGGACCAACTGTGAAATTGTTATGCTGATACTGACATCACAAGAGCACTGTGGCAGTTGAAAAGAACATGGCACACTAATATGAGATCTCTAATACCATGGCTGTTGAACGTTCATTTCATGGAATATCGCATGCACCTTTAGCAAAATCGTCAGTGGAAATGTCTTTTTTTCCACATGTGTGAGTTTTTGGATGATTGGTTCAACAGGAAAAAAGGTGCACAAGGTTTTCTGGACGACTGTCAGTAAATACCTATACATTCACGTTTAATTTCATGGCGGCGTCAGCATGTTGAGCTGAAACGACTGTCCCTGAAGAGCGAATTTTAGCCGGATCTTTTCCACCTTTTTTTTGGAGGTCAGTAAACATGTTTTCTTTGCTATGTAAGAGTTTCTTTGCTACATGTATTACGAGATCAACAAAAATGGTGCACGGGTTTTTGTGTGCGAAAGTCAGCTCGTTTTTTTATAGCGTCGCTTGTCTGAGTCTGATTCTGAGAAAGATGTATGGATTGTCACGCATTGAAAATCAGCTTGGAACACTAATTTGTCGTACTTAATTAAACAAGTTGCCATGATTCCACACTGTCAAATATTGTGTATTGATGATACGTATTGTATCGAATGTCGTCAACGGTATAGATCCCTAGTATATGCGCTGATTTTCAAGGGTCAAGGGTCATCATTCAGAGTTGGCACAAAGCAGATTATTAAACTAAGTGCACTTGCAATTTCAATATAAAATACTTATTACTCTAGTAGCTCATGGTAGTGATGTACGCAATCATATGTCAAGAGCTAAACTCTTCAGAATTCCTTTATGTATATATTTGCTTGAGAGGACTTTTCAGCATAACACCAACGAGGGCTGGAAATATCAATCCAGGAGCAACATTGGAGAAAGTTGACGACTCAAACTGAGGGGAATCAACTCCATGAAGATCAGCTGAGGTACAGGTGGCCAGCGAAAGGTCCAATTCTCATCATGGAACACTGTATGATCCAACAAAAATTTGTCTGGAAACCCCAGAACTGGAGCTGGCAGAATATTGTACATATATATTTTTCCACAGTGTCAATCGCAGTTTTCATTTGAAAGCATTGAAGTTTTGTCTGTTGTGAGTGCTCTGACTCTAAACTGCTATCATTATCAGCCGATTTGATTGTGCCATGCCTTACAAAAATGTTTAACATGTCTCTTTCATCATCTCATGTGCTGCCTGATTGGGAAACAGCAAGAGTTACCCCGTTGTATAAAGGCAAGGGAAGCAAGCATGACAAGAATAATTATCGCCCGATCGCAGTTATAGCTCATATCGCAAAAGTGTTCGGAAGGCAAGTCCAAATTCAACTTGTCCGTTACCTGACGACCAATCAACTCATTAACATTGACCAGTCTGCATACAGACGAAACCACAGCACCCAGACATCAATCATTAGAATCCAAGAAGATCGCTTAAATGATATTTGTGACAAACTTTTAACTGGACTATGTTTTCTGGATATTCGAAAGTGTTTTGACATGATCAATCATGAAGTACTTAACAAAAAATAAAATCTTTTTGGTATTTTAAAATAACAATGCAGAACTAGAATGGTTTTTTAGTTTTTTTCATAGAAACCAATAATATGTATGTACCAATAATGTCAAATCAAGTGAAGCTGTCTTTAATATAGGTGTTTCCCAACGTTCTGTTTGGGACCAATATTGTTTATGTTATTTGTAAATGATATATCCTAGTATGCTGCTACCTCTATATCTCTGCCGGATACTGGATTCCAATATCCGGCTGGATACCAGATACTGTGCCGGATATCCGTGCATCCCTACACAATCATATATTTACTTACTTTCTGCTCCTGTGTGTGAACAGTGTCCTTGTTCAAGCGTTGTATTATTATTACCATCTACTGCTCTGGCTGCATCGTTGCCGTAGAAGTTGGAGCTGTGCTGAGTTGGTTTCTGTAGCGCAATGTTGACTTCGCCAAGAACTCCTAAAATCATAGAGTGGATCATAGAATGGATCAGAGAGTGGATCATCGTTTTTACATAACTTGAGAGTGCTACTTTTTTTCCTTGTCCTAAATGGGTAGCGTTGCATCCCAGTAAAAATGTTGAAGTTGAATTCTTCAATACTACACCGCATCTGACGAAATTAAGCAAGTATAGGTTATTTCCCTGTAGTACAAGAACATCTGGGCCCAACCTGTATTGTATTACTTTTCACCTATAATCATTTGATTCAGTGGCATAGCCAGGATTTTTTTCATTTGGTTCAGTGGCGTAGCCAGGATTTTTTTTCAGGGGGGGGGCAAACCATCAAGACATTTCCCAAAATTGTTTTCGCAACCAGCCAGAGCAATTTTTAAGGATGCACAAATGGGAGACCAACAAAACGACCTCAACCATTATATTTAGGGCAGTGATGCGTGATATGTGAACAATGGAAGATAAATAAGATATGATTATAGCTTCTGATATGCTTGCAGTACTAAAGGAGTATGAACTGTTGAATTGGCTGCTAATTCATAAGAATTGGGTAGAATTCCACCAAAGCAAGTAAGAAAAATATTTTAATTATAGATGTTTTAAATCAGAAAGATAAAATAAGCAGAAATATAATATAACAATAGTGAAGATAATTTGTGATATTGAATGCAAACACAGTGGTTTAAAATATACAAATGAACTTCAAATTAAGACAACCAAATGCAATTTATGAGACTTTCTCAAAAATTTGGTATCCCAGTTACTATCATCATACTATCAATTCACGGACCCCTCCGTCTTTCCCAGCCAAGCTATTGATTGCCAAGTCATAAAAACTTGCAAGCAACTTGCTCCAATGCCCTACAAGGTCTTAGGCTGATTTTTGACCAAACGAGCGATAGTATTACTGTATGGCTGTCATACATTTTTCGCACAGTTGCACACACACCAGTGCCTCCTGTAGTGATCTACTGATCTTATCTGACCAGGACATGGGCACCAGGCCCAGTGAATTTTTTCAACGCTAGCGTATAATACCCTTGAAAAGGCAGAACATTTAATCTGAAAATAATCTAAAAGTTAACAGAAGTGTCGCAGATGAAGCTACTGTAGGATAACATTGCACTCTAAAAAATGTCGGGACAAAATTGGTTTTTTAGATTCAAAATGGTTTTTTGAAAAACCAAATTTCAATGCAAAACCAACATGGATTTTTAAAAAAATCCATGTTGGTTTTTTGCATTGAAATTTGGTTTTTCAAAAAACCATTTTGATCTAAAAAACTAATTTTGTCTGAAATTTTTTAGAGTGCAGGCTGATGGTTGAGGTGTGTAAATTTCAGTGATGCTTCGATCCCTCTGCCATCTTGTCCTCAAATCCTTGACCAAATTCTGTTGGTTGATGCCACTGGCAAGTGTTATATATATATTGGTTTGTGAAATTCGCTGTTACTAAATAAAAGTATTGATTGATTGATCCGTCAGACCATCACATGTGAAAGTTCAACATTTGCAATAAATTGACGCTAAAATTTCAGTCAGTATGGCATCATTTTTTACCATCAAAACTGCTCTGAATTCGTCTCAGATAATCTGAATTTGTCTCTATAGTTCAACATGTATGTACATGTATTATGCAAATTCCCTTACCTTGTGTCAATGATAGTAAAATCATCAAACAGACAAACTTTCCAGCTGATGCTTCAGTATAAAAGGAGCAAACAAACATGATGTGTGCTCTTATGCCTCAGAAATGAAGAAGAACAACTCAAGGAAAAATTCACTATGATTGATATTGATACATTGCAAGCAGTATGGCAATCAATCAAATGCACAGCAACAGGTCAGGTTTCCTGGATGAGGCCTATAATTGGTCCACAAGGAACAAACATAATCATATAATATCGACTTTTTCAAGAAATTGATAAAGCTCTATTATTCAGAGATTATTGACAAACTTCCTGAAATTGTCGAAGTGCCATTATTGATAGTTTCCCATGCATATCTCAACTAGAACCTTTCGGTTTTAATGATCTCATAAAGACAGCAGCTGGTTGGAACAACTCGGGTTCGGCTGGGAGGCCTAGCATATAGAAATTCAGTGGCAGTCTTGAGAGAGACAACACACACTGCACGCTTGAGAGTTCGAAATGTTGCATAGTAGAGAATGGGTAGGGAAATCAAGTGCAATAGACAGAAGAGAATATCATTGATCAATTGTTGATAAGTTTTTACTTTTTGGCCTTTACTTTTTGGAAACACGCACAGTGAAAGAAAGAATTGCCGCTGAGGAAATTGTAAACCTTCCCTGAAAGTCGAATGGTCCCATCCTTAGTCAACTGGTTTGACAGAGAGCAAAGTTGACTGATGGGAGCATGGACTCATCCTATCTCAAAAATCAAGGAAGAACTAGGGATGTACCGATTCATCAGTCAATTCGTATTTGTTAATCTCACTTCTTGACGTATCCATGACCGAGGATGACAGAGAATGACACAGTGATCTCTATGAATGGATAGGCTCGATCCCATTGGCCAGCACGTAACGTCACGAGCTGGCCTGGTGCCACCATGTTATTGGGAACAAGCAACGTCAACAAAGGCATGTGGGTTGACAAACATGCTCTCGTGAGTTTTGATGGCTTGTAACTTCCCCCAAAACTAGCCTACTTCAATGAAATGAAGCAAACAAGTATATCACTTCCAACTATGTCAAAAACTCCTTACTCAGACCGAAGTCGCCACTGTTATCAGCCGCCGCTGGCCGTTTTTGGCACTGTAAATAAAGGATATAGGCCTAGGCCTATACTTGCTGTCTGGTCAGCTGCTCGTGAAACCTCAGGCAATCTTGAAATGCCAATCAATAGTATACAGCCAAAATGAACTTGACACTTACTGAATTAGTAAAGTGCAATCAACCTGCAGGCCTACACAAAGACCCCATAAGTGCTGCTTTCCTAATTACAATTAACAAGATTTAATTTGGCCCTCAGGCTTAGAATCCAGGCTGGGGTAGGCTATTTAATAAGGCCAAATATGCAATTGCCTAATATGTATAGTAGGCCTATACCCAACTTTTTTTTTTTTTAATCTAACTCTGTGTTCCTGTGTACCTATAGGGCAGCGGGCAATCCTTTTATAGTTGGGGGGGGGGTGCATTTAGGCCCTATAATGTTAAGGGAAATAAATAATTTCTTGCTCAGTTTTTGTGAAATTAATTTATCATTAACATTTTTCTGGCAGTCTTGAATTAGTTGAACTTCTGGTGGTATTTCTTAACAGGGTGTGTTGCTTGATTTAGAAAGGTGTATTTTGGGATGTCAAGCACCCGCAATAACTACTGTCTCCATTACTGTGAAATAAATTATTTAAAATAATTTCCTGTCGAGGAAAACCCCAAGGCCCCCACCTCCGTGATTAAAATGTCACCCCTTAGCCTACTACTTGCAGAATATTGACTTTTTTCTAATCCGGGCCTACTTGATCAGTAAACAGTGCTGTAGCCTGCAGGAGGGGTGGGGAGGGGGTAGGACATGCAGCTGCCCCCTCCCTAGAATTTGCCCAAGACTGGGGCATATATATATGTATATTAAAATTTTCCAGGCTTAATATTCTAAGGTACGGGTGAGCCAGTGGTCAAAATTAGGGGGGGGGGTCAATTAAGGGGGTTTTGACCCCCCAAACGCTCTTGAGACCACCTCAAAAACATTTTTCAGAAGGACCCCAATGCATGGATTATCAATCCATGCCCCAATGATAAAAGTTTCCAGAGGAATAAGCATAAAGCCTTATCAGCATAATAGAACCTCTTGTGATTTATATGCATCATCAAAAAATGTTTTCAAAACTAGTTTTCTAAGATAAAACATGGCCTTAAAATGCCCAGAATTCATTTTTAGAACATCATGAAGTCTTCGGCTTCAAGGCATGCCTCTGGCGGCCGGCCACGGCCCGCAGACCCGGCCACAACAAGAGCTTCAACCCTTCGGGCCTTTCAACTGAGAGACCACCCAACCCGCAAATAACATGGCATATTTCGACCACTGCGGGTGACTCTGGACTGGTGTTTGCCGTAATCCCCCCCCCTCCTTGTGCCTCCACAAGTCATAATCTTTCCATGCATGGCAGCATGGGGATGGAGTAAATAAATGCTACCAGCCCTAACTTACGGACCATGCATTCAGATTTTATGACTGCGTTGGGAGGGAGGGAAGTTGCCAAAATTTATAAAAAATTTAACCAAACTTCCAACCTCCACAGTCAAAATTTTGGAACAGTCCATTTTTGAAAAGAAATCTTGTTTTAATCAGTATTTTTAATTTTAAAAAGTGTTCAAATAGGCCAAGACATACACGTACATCCAATATAAATTTGATGAAGTATGTCCATGTACAGTGCCGCCTGTAAGTAAGTGAAACACATGATATTGTGCCATTGCATCAATGTTAAACATCCTTAACCAAAATGTTTCTGGAAGGACGAATTCTCATCCGATGAGAGGAAAACATTTTGGGTCATAAAGGCCGATATGTGAGGCATGTGGGATAAAAATAGCAGCCAATTTTCTTTGCTGTAGTTGGAGTTAGGTATGGGTCAAAGTCTTTGATAAGTAAGTGAAACGCAGGTCCAATGTTAAAACATAGGGAAGGGTGGTTCACTTACTTATCAAAGACTTTGACCCATACCTAACTCCGACTACAGCAAAAAAATGGCCTGCTATTTTTATCCCACTTGCCTCAAACATCGGCCTTTATGACCCACTTTGTTTCCCTTTCATCCGATGAGAATTCATGCCTCCACAAGCAGTTTGGCTGAGGATGTTTAGCATTGATGCAATGGCACAATGTCATACGTTTCACTTACTTACAGGCGGCACTGTACTATGGACTCTGAACTGAAACCTTTTTCAAATAAGTGAACACCCTTTAGCAAACTGAAATTAAAAATGCAGAGTGACAATTGAGAAGACTTAAATGTATCAGTTTCAAGTATCAGGGCAGTTGTTCCACCAAAGGTGCAATTGTCTGGCAGAGTTTACCCGGTGGCAACTCCTGCCTTTCCGACACTTCCATGGCCAGCGTAAAAATGTCAAAATGTCATAAAAGAGTCATCAGGAATGATAAGAAATCGACGTTCCCACTACAGACCAACACAAGCGTACAACATAACCACATTTGGTTGCCTGGAACACATCATTGAGGCATCATGAATTATTCCCGACGTACTCAACACAAGATATAATAGCTTGTAACCATCAAGCTTCGAAATTGCTGATACCAGAGGCTAAAAGACGTAACTGCTGTCCACATCCTTCTAATTACCCATTGATTCTAAAGTGAAAATTTCCTTTACAGCCGATACGAGATTTCAAATCACTTCCTAAACAGAAGACAACAGGCAGACATGTATTTATAAATGCCAATGCAAAATATGAAACACAACATGAGTGCTTAAAAGTTAAGAACTACTGAATGTTTATTATCCAGAACTGGACATGTATTGTACGAAACATTCTTAAATAAATCATTGAAATAAAGGTTAGGTCTATATACAATCTTTTGAAAACATGAAATAGTGGCAACTTTTTTTTTGTTTCTCGATCAATTTGCCATTGCCTATAAGCCTACCCTTTTCACATTTGGACCTTCATACTATGATCATAACATTGTATCACCTAGTCGTGCCTTTTTGCAGTCTAATTCACTTGACCTAAACACATTTTCCGTATAATTATTGAAATGTTTAAAATAAACTCTTCTTTTTTTTTCATTTGTGGAGAAGAACTCCGAAACTGATATAAAATCTGGGGTTCAGAGGCCAGACATAATTCATCTTAAGCTTCTCGGATCTTCTCAATGCACTTTTTCGCCGTAATCTCAAATTTATAATAATGTCAATTTTATAAAAATTGTGAGTAGCTCAAATATTTTTTTCCATGGGAGAAAATCTGTTGAGTAAGTTGATCTAAGAAGCTAAAATGTAATTATGTCCAGCCTTAATGGTGAGAAAAATAGACTATCACAAATTCACAAAAAAAGTAAAAAATTAAAGCGAAAATGTCAATTAGCACACCATTTTCCTTTCTTATTCCTCTCAGGAATATAAATTAACAAATATATCACATCATTATAATACATAATATTTTTATAACTAATTACCAGTGTCGAGTAAATGCACCAATGGTTACTCACATCACAGTCTGTTCTGTTGACTTAATACATGGGTAAATCTTGATAGCATGAATATTTTACCCAAGAGAAAGTACACTCTGGCCAAGAAAATTACAAAGAGACACAAAAATACTGAAATTTGTCTGTTGCAAATTCACAACAAACATGCTATCATTCAGAATTGATGACCTGTCAGAGTTTTGCCCGAGGGTATTAATATTGCATATGTTCTGAGGGGATTGGGTAGTACTTTTTTCTTTTACATATTTGAGGGGGGGGGGGTATTAAATTCATACAAAAGAAATCTATTCTTTTTTTAATATATATGCATTCACAGTTCATCCATGCCATCGGGCACTAAAGTCCCACGTTTTAAGATTTTCTCAGCTTCACTGGTGGTTTTCTTGATCGTTTTGATCCCTTGGAAGTATTTGCTTTGGTCAACTTGAGGTGTCAACAAAGACGATGCAGGTTAGAAGTGAAAACCGACCATCCATATCATGGTGCGAAATATATTGATGCCTTCATGTCAGGTCAGCTGTGATTCTTCAAACCATCTCGGGCGGGCCCAACTTTGCAGCATGTGGTCACGAAAGCTGAAAGAACAATTTAGAGAAATTTTCCCAAGTTGAATGGTGATATACAAAATGGTTAGAAATTATGCAAACTGGTCACTGGTGCTTTAATTAGGCCTAATCAGCCCTAATGTGTACAGGGCACTGGGATAGCAGGGCTCTGAGACTATTTACAATCATTATTCTTGTTCAGCCTGAGTTATGCCCATCACTATTTCCCTGAGTGTGCACATGGACTCCATGGCCACATTCTTTAAAGTCAGGCATTAAGAGGCATAATAAATTTGCCAGATTAGACAATTACAAGGTCCGAGGAATGCAGAAATTGACATACCACCTAAATTTATCAACCCTGACGTTGTACTTTTGCAGTCTCTCATCATCAAGGAATCTGGAAAGAAGAGAATATTTTTGAATGGTTATTTTTATTTTTATCTCCTACCGCATTTTCTGTATTAACCGCACACCCCTTAATAAAACCCACCCCCTCCATAAAGAACCAATTTTGATCAAAATTCCTCCAAATATGACTTTATCCAAAGTTTTTGATGCAAAAAACTTTCAATCGCCCATCTCATCACAACATCTGCCCACGGGTGCCTAATGCAAACAGTTACAAGCGGATATCCATCTTGAAGATTATAGTTGAAAATTTTATGAAGGCGGAAACAAAAAATGTATGCAAGTGGAGGGATTCCAGGGGCGGACTGGATGATGTGGCAGAGTGAAAAAAGCCAAAACTTTGCCTTCATATTTGTTATAGCGTGATGCAACGGCTTATTTCAACCAAATTTACTGAACAGGACAGCACCTTCTCACCTCAGCCTGCAGGGGGGGGGGGGGGGTGGAGCTGCCGGGCCTCTGCCCCCTAGGATTCAGCCCAGCCTATGGCGCTGGTATCTAACACGGACACCAGTCTCGTGACGATACTATGACATAAATATATATTTATGTCATAGTATCGTCACGAGACTGGTGTCCGTGGTATCTAAGAACAATTTTCACTGTAATATTTTGCTTTTCTTGGCTGAAATAACGCTGTAGGCAGAGACTTAGGTGGGCACATTGATTTATTTTGCCACATTGCCTGACATGGTCTGCATGGTGTAGGCATCTGGCGCGATCTTGGGCAGGGCAGCCCCTCTAGCTGCCCCCCCCCCCAAATCGCCCCAGTCAGTGGTCAGGTCCTGATTAACAAATAAAGAAATTTTAATAAATATTATGATATACAGACCTATATATATATTTATAATATTCTGAATAACAAAATTTTCCTGCTCTTTTAACATTCCATTATTGCCATAGGCCTACATGTAGGCCTTCACATGACTAAAACCTCAATTGCACTTGAGACTGACACTTCTTATAAGTCCACATGTGACACTTCAATACCAATCAAGAATCATAAGCAATTGACATGATTGAAGGCCTCAATTGGTCTAAATACCACTCACAACCAAGCCATTTCATAATACAGACCTCAAGAGTGGTTCAGACAGTGCTAAAACAGGGTAAAATGCTCTTGACAGTACAACAGCGCGGCGGCAATTAAAGCCAAAAACGGCGATAACTGCTGTTTACTTACTTGTGAACAGTGTTTCCACGATCCTTGGAAGCCAGAATCAGGTATAAATGGTAGTTCAAGCCAATATGATCCATATGTGTGCATTATTCTGTGTTTCCAGTCAGGCTTTCCCATGCTTGTTTACCTTGCTGGGCCAGCGCTTCCCAGTAACATGGCGGCCCCACGTCATCTCGCCTCGTTGTGGCATTCAGCCAATCCAGACGTAGAGATCACTGGAATGACAAAGTGATATTCACAGCAGTTTTGATAAGCATGAGTTTTAGGGCTGCCTTATACATATATTAACACTGATTCAACAGTTCAGGTGAAGCTAAAGCAGTACTAGCAAGTGACAATTAAATTGCTGAGAAAATGGAGTGCTCGGGGCCTTTCTAAAGCATCAAATAGATTTTGATGAAATTCACATGCTACAGGTATTTTGTATTCATAACCTGTGGAATTTGGATTTCGCTACAGATTATTAATTCCTCATACTGAAAAACAGAGAGCAACCAACTCACTAAGAAAAGTAATAATCCGTTGCAACACCTTGTGGCACTTCTTGTGTCAATTTCCTGACTGCTTCCTACCAGAATAACCCCTTCTGATTGGTCAATAGACAGGAAGTACACCTTTTTGCTGTGTTACTGATGTTGATCACGATTCTCAATACCACCAAAAAATTAGAAACATTTTGATACCAGTCACTATCATGACCAATTTCGGTAACAGAAATACTATTATAAATCACCCATTTATTTCCTTAATGCCACTGAGGAGCAGATGGCACAAAAATTTATGTCTTGACATTGATCGGTAGCTTGATGAGGCCGAATGGATGGATGGATGATTGGGCTTAACGTCCTGCATTTATGCACTTGGTAGGCTAATTAGGACAGGAGGAGGACATGGCAATGAGGTGAAGGATGATTGAAACAGTCGTCCAACATAGGCCCAGGTGACCCAGCAAGAGCTGGATTCGAACTATGGACCCAGCGTTAGGAAGTCCAGGACGCTACCACTAGACCAACCCTCCCTTGATGAGGCTGAACATTTCACTCACAGATATGCTGGCATGAAACTGGAAAGTGGTGAAACCTCAATCATGTACAGACATTTTGCATCTGTGCACACATTTGCATTGCTGTGAAGTGATTTCTTGCTGTTCTTTTGAAGTACCTCAGGCTGGTGTGTGTTTCTCATTCAGTGTCTGCTACAGTTCTGCTCCGTGGGAGCAGTTGACAGCTGCAATAATAACATTGTACTCTGGAGACCTACTGAAGAATGAGAGCCATATATGTTAGACATGTGTTGCAAAATGACAAGTGTTGCAAAATATTAACAACCTCAAAATGTTAAAACTAAAATTTCCCGGTTTTTGTTTAGTGATGCTGCCATGGTCCTCTGTTAATCCAACCAAAAGAAACTCTGATAACACTTGCCTCCGTTCCAGAATAAGATCTGAGCAAACAGCTCTCCACATCCCTTTGCAATATCTAGGTCACAGTGACCTCATTTGAGAACTAGACTGAGATTAGCACAGAGAACTTCAGAAATGTAATAGATCTCATAAAGCTCTGCTTTATGAGATCTAATAATACATAATGATCAAGCGATGCTTTGAATTCGATAAAGATATCAATTCTGTCAGAGTGAGAAGTATTGTGCCACCATTCTAAAAGGCTCAGGTTAATGCCTGCAGGTTATTATGGCCGCGGCCAGCCGCTGGCGCGGTCATTTTGCTTTTACCCCCGTATTGTACCATTTAACTCACATTTTTGGGGATGGATATAACAAGTTACACTCAATGTACAATCATGAAAGTTGCTATATAAACATAACTTTACATTCTACAATCAACCCTTGAAGACCAGGATGATCCAAGGGGTCTTTCATACCTTTCTGAGATTCATGATTTTTCAGTGAAACACCCCACCTTATTGTTATTTTGGCTGTGTGAATGTTGTTTTCGTGATTTTTGGCACTGTGCCAGATTTGACCTGCTTGGACCACTTGACTGCTGGGGGATGTCTCAAAAGCAGCCAAACTCTTATTGATCGCCTTTAGGCTGATCTCTGTTTTTACGCGGTCACATGGCGGGATTTAATGTGTCGGAGGGTGTCGGAGGATTTATGTGGCGGAGTCGTAGACAAAGGTAATCAATGATGGCAGTCAATGATGGCAGTCAATGATGGCAGTCAATGATGGAAGTCAATGATGGCAGTCAATGATGGCAATCAATGATGGCAATCAATGATGGCAATCAATGATGGCAATCAATGATGGCAATCAATGATGATGATAGATAGATAGATAGATAGATAGATAGATAGATAGATAGATAGATAGATAGATAGATAGATAGATAGATAGGTAGATAGATAGATAAGGTATCTACTAAGGATAAGGGGGCGACCATTTAATATCTCCTAAGAATAAGGGGGCAACCATTTAATATCTACTAAGGTGCTAAGATAACAAAAGTACATGCATAGATATACATAGATAGATACATAGATAGATAGATAGGATAAGGGGCGACCATTTAATATCTACTAAGGAGGGGGCGACCATTATTACTAAGAATGTATAAACCAAGGGGGCAACCGTTTAATATCTACTAAGCAATGATGATAGATATACATAGATAGATAGATAGATAGATAGATAGATAGATAGGATAAGGGGGCGACCATTTAATATATACTAAAGAGTGGGCGACCATTATTACTAAGAATAAGGGGGCAATCATTTAATATCTACTAAACCCCCTGCGGACATGGGGACACGTCCCCGCGGACATGGGGACATGCCCCCGGGGACATGGGGACATGCCCCCGGGGACATGGGGACATGCCCCGGGGACATACCCCCAGGGACATGGGGACATACCCCCGGGGACATGGGGACATGCCCCCGGGGACATGGGGACATACCCCCGGGGCCATGGGGACATACCCCCGGGGACATGGGGACATACCCCCGGGGACATGGGGACATACCCCCGGGGACATGGGGACATACCCCTGGGGCCATGGGGACATACCCCCGGGGACATGGGGACATACCCCGAGTAATGGGGACATACCCCCGGGGACATACCCCCGGGGCCATGGGAACATACCCCGGGGACATGGGGACATGCCCCCGGGGACATGGGGACATACCCCCGGGGGACATGCCCCGGGGACATGGGGACATACCCCCGGGAACATGCCCCCGCGGTCACGGGGACATGCCCCCGCGGACACGGGGCCATGCCCCCGCGGACACATAACTGCACTGCATCACTGCCTTGCATTACAACACTGCAGTCTGCATTGCAGCTCTGTTTTACTGCACTGCATCACAGAACCTCATTACTGCATAGAGGCAAAACAGCTCAAGGCAAAGCTGAGAAAACAAGAAAAAACCTGGAGGAGGACAATGGCTCCCTCTGATTTACTTAAATTCAAGACACTCAGAAAATCGTACAGAAAACATCTCAACACATCCATCAAAGCTGCAAGTGGCAACTCAAGACAGCTATTCACCATCACCATGGGCTTAATGGGCAAAACAAAATCTAACCATCTTCCAGATACTGACGACAACATCACCCTAGCAAATCAATTTGCTGACTACTTCATTGAGAAGATCGAGAAGATTAGAGACGACCTCCTGCAATCACCGAAGTACATCCCGAGTGACGAAGTCATCTACCGTCTGAAAAATTTTTCTGAAGTCTCTCGTGACACAATACTGAAAATGCTCCGCTCGTCCAAGCCTACAACATGCCGGACTGACCCCATTCCCAGTACAATCGTCAAAGAAAACTGTGATGTCCTGTCTCCTCTCATCACAGCTATTGTAAACAAATCTCTTCACCAGGGAGAATTCAGTGATCACTGGAAAATGGCCACAGTCAAACCACTGTTGAAAAAAAGTGGTCTCGAAACTACCCTCAACAACTATAGGCCTGTCAGCAATCTGAGCTTCATCAGTAAGGTGGTGGAGAAATGTGTTGTTTCCCAGCTGAATGCCTATCTATCTGCACACAATCTTCATAGTGGCCATCAGAGTGCCTACAAAGAATCTTTCAGCACAGAGACGGCACTTTGTGCCCTAATGCCAAGTAATGGATCGACTTCTCTGGACAATGGAACGTGGACATGCCACCTTATTAGTTTCTCTCGACCTCAGCGCTGCGTTCGACACCGTAGATCACCAAATCCTAGCCGAAGTTCTCCAATCATGTTTTGGAATAACCAGTGACGCTCTTGGGTGGATCACATCATATCTCAAGGATAGAAAACTCTGTGTGAGCATTGGAGATAGCCAGTCAGAGGTCAAATGCTTCAATTTCTCAGTCCCTCAAGGTAGCTGTCTGGGACCGATACTTTTCAACATGTATTGTAGCACGATCACCAAATGTATTGACAACTGCCAGAGTCTTGGTGGCTATGCTGATGATCATTGCATGATCGACACATTCGACCCAGCCATACCAACGGAAGAAGAGACCTGTGTTAAGCGCACTGAATCATCGCTAAGAAACATTAGCAGCTGGATGGCATCAAACATGCTGAAGATGAACCCAAGCAAGACGGAAACTGCAATCTTTGCCAGTAAGGCCGTTCTCTCTAAAGTCACCACCACCGCCATTGAAGTTGCTCAGGAACAGGTATCAACATCGGACCACCTGAAATACCTGGGAGTCTATTTTGACAGTCATCTCTCCATGGAAAAACATATCTCTTCCAAATGCAGTGCCGCCATCATCAACATCAAAAGTATATCAGCAATCAGACGCTTCATCAATCTTGATACAGCCAAACTATTGGCCTCATCACTCGTCCTGACTCATCTAGACTACTCAAACAGTATCTTGAGTGGCCTTCCGAAAAAATCACTCATGCGTCTACAGAGGATCCAAAACTGGGCTGCCAAGGTTGTGCTTCATCGTGACAAGTATTCAAGTTCCACTGATGCCCTCGTCACATTGCATTGGCTTCCAATTAAGGAAAGGATAGACTTTAAAATCCTATGCATGGTCTACAAATGCCTCAATAATATGGCACCATTATATCTATCATCACGGCTGAAGATCAAGTCCTATGCAAGAAACACAAGAGCAAGCAGAAGTGGAGTCACTCTGGAGGTTCCATTTGTTAAGAGATCGACTTTTGCGGCGAGAGCCTTCAGTGTTTATGGACCTAACTTGTGGAATTCCCTACCTACAGGCATTCAGGAATCTACCTCATTGGAAGTTTTTAAACGCTGCTTGAAGACGGAACTATTCAAACGTGCTTTTGTTCAACATGGAAGTTCTTCATAAGATTTTATCAAATCAAATTTCAAATAAAGTCACTTAAATCATCCATCACCCCTTTTTTATCCCCATTAGGAGGCAGCAACCGCGGCCAACCTAATGGCTAATTGTTTTTAAATTCTCATCCATTACTGTCCTTTCCAATTTTAATGATTATACTAGGAGGCAGCCAACGCGGCCTAGCTAGTTTTTATCCTTTTATGTAAAGCGCACCAGAATGCTTTCCTATAGCAAAGTGTAGCGCTAAATAAATGAATAATAATAATAATAATAATAACTGCAATGCATTACAGCACTGCAGTACAACACTTCATTACTGCACTGTATTTCAACAGTGCTTTTTGCACTGCATAACTGCACTGCATTACAGACCACATCACAGCACTGCTTACAACACTGCATAACTGCACTGCATAACTGCACTGCATAACTGCACTGCATTACTGCATGCTTTGCATCACTGTATTACAGCACTGCATTACAGCACTGCATTACACTGCATTATTGTACTGCATTACATCACTGCCTCACTGCATTACTTTACAACAGAATTACAACAATGAATCATTGCGCTGCATTACAGCAACGTGTTATTGGACTGCTTTCTGTATTCTGCATTAAAGCACTGCACTACAACACTGCATTACAGCACTGTATTACAGCACTATATTACAGCACTGCATTACAGCACTGCATTACAGCGCTGCGTTACAGCACTGCATTAAAGCACTACATTACATTACAGGTCAGGCAGCAGGTCGGTTGGCTTACTTTTCATGACAGTTTACTGACATGGGCGAGTCTATACCAAAAGGTGTTCATATATATATATCAAAAGGTGTATATATACTGTACCAATGGTTTTACACACCCATGGGTCCACAAACACCCATGGGCGTACACTCACCCATGGGAGTACACACACCCATGGGTGTACACACACCCATGGGCGTACACACACCCATGGGCATACACTGACCGATGGGCATACACACACAGATGGGCATACACATGGGCGTACACACAGATGAGTGTACAGGTGGGCATACCCACACAGCTAGGCGTACAGGTGGGCCTGCACTGACAGATATGTGTGTACACACAGGTGGCCCTGCAGACACACATGGGCGTCCACACACACATGGGCATCCACACTGGGATGGGCATACAGATGGCCATGCACATACAAATGGGCATGCACACACAGATCGGCGTGCACGCACAGATGGGCTTACACACACTCACGGGCGTGCTGATATGGGCGTATACATGCAGATGGCTGTACATATGGGCATGCGCACACAGATGGCCATATCAATGGGCGTGCACACGAAGGTGGCTGTGCACACACAAATTGGCATACACACACAGATGGTCATACTCCCAGCTAGGTGTAAAGGGGGGCGTGCACACTAAGAAGGCATGCACTCACAGATGAGGGTTCCAACACAGATGGGCATACACTCGAGAGATGGGCATAGGCCTACAGGTGGCCGTACACATAGATGGGTGTACAGGTGGGCGTGCCCACACAGATAGGCATTCAGGTGGACATGCCCACGCAAATGGGTGCGTACACAGATGGGTGTGTACACACAAATTGGCGTGCACACACAGATGGGCATGCCAGACGAGCTACAGATGGGCGTACACTTGACGATGGCCGTACACAGGCATGCACAATGGATGCACACATATACGCCCCTCGAATAAACCCCCCGTCAAATAGAGGCCCCACTGCGCCATGGACAACAACGAATATATATCTATTTATTATTATTATTATACGACTGAGCTTTTTTAAGCCAGGTCCAAACAAGCTGCACTCAAAACACAAATTGTTATTCATCTTTTATGGATCGACACAGTCACACTTGACTGCACTTGATCAGCAAAAGGCGTCCAGCAGCGCCCCGGGCCGCGGTCATATTATCATCGCTTGCGATTCTAGTTATATGCAATTGATACAGCAGGTGGCACATGCTCAAAATGAATAATTGTATCCAGCATCTCTGTTAGAAAGATAATTTCCTGTTCAGACAAAAATTCCAAGCCCTCCTGGAGATCTTATTGTTGCCCCTTTGGGGTACACTGGTAGAATACGGGTGAAAAGGATTGGATCATTTGGATCATCTGACATTTTCCAGCCTGTCCTCAGTTTCATCATTCTGGTGAATAATTGTAGTAGAATCTACCTCACTTTTGAACTCTATGGTGTATTATTGGTGTTTTTATGTGTTTTTTAAGAAATGTTACCACTGTGAAACAAGTACTTTTGCAACCATGTGAAGTGTAGCCAATGTTGAGTGAATCATCAGAAAACGCATAGATAGAATGTTTGGAAGCTTTTAGTTAAGTATGGAGTAAAATACTTTGACATTGCAGTCTTAATGTGCAATAGTTGTTTATGTTTGTATTAACTACATTTTCACATAATTTACTGAATTTATGCTGTTTTTATACGATTTTAAAACGATTGGTTGATTTTGGATGCCAGATAACCTACATCAACATTAAACACCCAACATCCATTTTAAGTACTCAAAATACATTAAGTATGTTTATTTATAGCTTTTAATCTTATTTTTGTCTTTTTGTCCAATTGCAAAGACTTTCCATGTAATATCAGGGGATTCAACTTCATAGTGAAGCAGATACTTCAAACATTCTATGCATGCATTTTCTGATGATTTACTCAACTTTGTCTATCTTTTCACATTGTTATGAAATGCTTTTTTCACGGTGTCAAAATTAGTGATAAAATGCACAAAAAACTTAACAAAGCCTGTAACAATGAGATGGTGAGACCAAATTTGCTAAAATTATTTACCAGAATGATGAAACTAACACAACCCGGTATTGCAAACATTTTCTTAGGCCTTTAGCCAGAAATGTTAGCAGTTATAGGTTTATCACACCCTGTCAGTCTGCATGAAGCGGTACAAACTTTCTGCAGAGACAATGACTACATATTTTTACTTCTGAATAATGAAATTATCTTAGATATTACCTAACGGGGAAAAATGGACAGTTTTGATCTTTTTTTCATGGAGATTACATGCTAAGAATAGGGTGTGATAAATTAAAAAACTAAAACTCAAATATCTCAAAAAATTCCCAACAGATTTTTTCGTTTGATACATCAAAATGTTCGTCTGATCTTCCTCTACATCACTGCGCTAATCGTTTTCTTGGTCAATTTTTTTAACCCCAAAGTTTGTTCAAGCTCGCTGTGTTCAGAACATAGCGCGGTTCATAATTATGAACCATTACTTTTTAAATTTTTTCAGGGAGAATGAAGAGCCAGAATAAGCCCCCCAGCTGACAATGCATGTGCAGTTCACGTGATAAACAAGGGGGGAAACTGGTGAACATGACATAACTGAGAATTATCACGTGTTTTTGTTCACGTGAGAAAAACTCTCACATTTTCATGAGATAACCACGTGATGAATGTCACCAGATTAACGCTTGACCATCTTCACCACATAACTGAGAGTTATCACATGTTTTTCTTCACATGAAAAACTCCCCAACATTTTCACGGGATAACCATGTGATGAATATCACCAGATTAACACTTTACAATCTTCATGATATAACTGAGAGTTATCAAGTGTTTTTCTTCACGTGGTTAACTGGTGAAGATAGCCCCCCAGAAATATAGATGGAGCCACCTACTACTAGAAACACAGTTGTGCACCGAGTTCCGCACTAAGGTCAATTTAACTGTATTTAAACTAATTAAACAAATGATTATTATTTATAAATCTGGATTAATGCACAGTATATGGTGGAATGATGCTTATTAGCTCAAAAAGGAGCACATATTGGATATTATTACAAAAGACTAGTCATCCGAAATGTGAATCATGTATGACTGCAATCCTTGATTCTGGTAACCCATTAAGAAGACTGAAAAGAGCCTCACTGCATCACACTTGTAGGGCAAGTTGACCTAACTTCAGCCTCTCACCCAACTTCAGCCCCCCTACAGAAAACTCCTTTTAATTAAATTTCCATTTGGCCAAGGTGTCAGTTTTTGGGTTTAAAGTTATTGTCAATGTGTTTAGAATAAATTATCAAAAAGTTATGACCATCATAACATATGAATCAGGAATTTTACATGTTTTTTTGGTGGACCGCATTTTGCTTGTTTTGCAACGCGAATAAAACGCGAAACAAAAAAAAGTTTGATAAAACGTTAAATCTGTCAGTTGGCTGTAACCAATTCACCCAAGCAGGAGCAACCAAAAAAAATTTCGTCACAAGGGAAAATTAGCAATCTTCCATAAATTAAGGTTTTTTTCAATATTTTCTACATGATCATTCATTGAATTAGGTGATTTATAAGACATGTCAATATTACCTAACTTCAGCCCCCATGGTCCTAACTTCAGCCCCCATATGACCTAACTTCAGCCCCCAGGTTTCCCAAACTCCAGCCAATAAATCTCACGTGAGAAGTGTGTTTATTCATCCCTGAATATCTATCTATCTAAAAATTTAATTTTTAAAGCATTTTTACATCTGGAATACTGGAATAGACCAGTTGCCTGAATTGGAGTTTAAAATAAATTTTTATCCTCTTTCCGCGAAAACGATGACTTCTTTCCAAGCTTTTTTGAAATACATTTTTGGGGGATTGATTTTTTTTCAGACCATCATGTTTTACATACATGTAAGTAATTAAAGCCAAATTTAAACAGTCTGCTGTTTTTATGACAGAATAGGGTCAATTGGTTGAAGTTAGGTATGGGGCTGAAGTTAGGTACACCCTAGGCTGAAGTTAGGTACTACACGGCTGAAGTTAGGTACATGTCTCACTTTTGTCTTTGGAGCGCATTTGCACTGCCTTATAAGGCATATGGCTGTTTTTTCAAAATATGGTCATGAAGAGGAGTGGAGGCTGGGGTTAGGTCCACAGCGACAGGTTATTCCCATGAATAGCCAGCCACTGACAAGCCATCAAAAACCAAAGTAGGCTGAAGTGAGGTCAACTTGCCCTAGTGACAAATTTTCAGCAAGTTCTTGTGGCTTTTACTTTAGCCCCACAGCTATTGAAAGCCCAAGATAATGCGTGAAACAGTCTTAAGTTGACTGGCTTGATGAAGAGCCAAGTTAACCAGTGGTAGATTTTGCCTCTTTTCAAATAATTCAACAAAATCACGTGGTTAGCCGGTGAAGATTGCCCCCAGAAAATGACAATGGTTAACTGGTGAAGAGAGTCACCAGAAAATCATGTGGTTAACTGGTGAAGATTGCCCCCAGAAAATCACATGGTTAACTGGTGAGAAAATCACGTGGTTAGCATTTGCAATAACCTATCAGTTTTCCACGTGATAACTGAGGGGCAATTTCACGTGATAACTCTCAGTTAACCACCAGTTTTTGTCAGCTGGGGCCTCCTCTGATTCTTGAATTTCTCTTGTTTCAGTGCCTTCAATTGTCACAAATATTAGCAGGAAACATTTGCAAAGTTTTAACTGCTTTCGACAACACACTGATGTTGCAACTTGCACAACCCGTATGAAGTCACACGATTCTAACACATTCTTGCAATTGAGTCCATCAGCAATTTATTCCATCCAATGTCAGATGATCCAAATGATCCAATCCTTTACAAGGAGGGGGGATATTCCTCCTTATATACCTTTCCCCATGACACATGATCATAGCGGGCACAATCAAACAGCTTTATATGCCTTTACAGTTTACAGTAGCATTTGTAAGATCTCAGACTCACAGAGTGTCTCAGTTATATGAGATTTTTCTTTAGCGTTAAGATTACAATCCAAGTGTTATTTAAATAATGTTAAAATTTGTAAGCCACAGCTCATGATATCCCCCACCCCAAATCCTGAAAGTGATAGGATTGTGATTTCAATAGTTCAGCAATTTATCATTGTCTTCATCAAAAATAAAAATTGTCAAAACTCTGAAGGCTGAGCCATCTCATGTATTTGGGTGTCAAAAACTGTATTTGAAACCTAAAATGTAGATTCTCTATCATCGGATCCATAACATGAGATGGTTTTATCTTCAGATGTTTTGAAAATTTCAATTCCCATAATTTTTAATGACCTCCCATCGTTTTCATCAAAAATTAAATTTGTCAAATCCTCAGTAGGTAAAACCATCTAACGTATTTGCCATGTTTATCACTTTGTGCAAATATAGTCATCCCCATAAGTTATGTTTACGAAAGTGTCATGAGTGGTATCACAGTGATAGTTGGTTTTTTTAAATCTAAATCCATTGCAGTTTTGATCCAATTGGCAAAAGAGAGCACATTTCTTCAGATTGCAGTCCTCCAACTGCTTGACATACTCCGCTTGCATGAACCTTCCATCTTCGCAGTGAAACCAGCCCTCTTCTGAAAAGTGCAGAAGAAATACCATTTTTGGATTATGTTGGGAATTATTTTAAAGACTTTTTTGCTCAATTATCCTTGAATTATATCAACAGAGTTCAGACCTATCTAAGCCATAGATCAAGCCTAAATGCTGTTCAATCAATAGTAACCCATTACAGAGGCAGAATGCCAGTATTGCTGTGTTCACAAGTAGGAAAATAGTGTTAAGACAAGTCTCAAAACTTTAAAACTGGCTCAACTTGGTCCATGAAATTAGGCAGTGCCCGAACGTATTAAAAAATATGTATTTAGACTTACTAATCTGAAAGATTTGCAGTTCACAAATAGTTAAAATCTCAGTGGGAGTTGTCGAATTGATGGAAATATAAACAAAGCGGTAAGGAAATGGAATTTCACAGAAAATAATGTCCGTTGCTGAGGATTGGGTGATACCTGGTCGATGGTGACACAGTTTGTAATCATCATTGATGATGTTAGGAAGAGGAGGTCCAATGTTACTCAGCCAAATGTCATAGTCATGTAGTCTCTCATCTATTTAGGAAGAGAAATATGCAAGTTGCAAACAAGTCATAATACGATTCATTCTCTGTAGTGTATATTTTCTAATACCAATGATGAGATTTATTACCCTCAGAGAATTTGGTTACCCTCAGAGAATTTGGTTTAAAATGTCCATAAATTTAGATGATGTCACATCATCTTCAAAAGCATCGTCAGTGATTGCATGTTCCGCAGGAAGATCAAACAAGCCATCAAGATTGTCATTTGACACCTCAGCCCCACAACACAACCATTGACAAAGACGATATGGTATCGTCAAGATTATGGAACACTCTAAAAAATGTCGGGACAAAATTGGTTTTTTAGATTCAAAATGGTTTTTTGAAAAACCAAATTTCAATGCGAAAAACCAACATGGATTTTTAAAATGGTTTTTTGAAAAACCAAATTTCAATGCAAAAAACCAACATGGATTTTTAAAAAAATCCATGTTGGTTTTGCATTGAAATTTGGTTTTTCAAAAAACCATTTTGAATCTAAAAAACCAATTTTGTCCCGACATTTTTTAGAGTGAAATTTTAAACCAAATCCTCTGAAGGTAATTCATCATCATCATTCACACTGTTCTGAGAGGGAATGTGAAAAATACCATTGTGTAACACTTACAAGCTGCTTCTCTATTCGTGATTTTGATCTTTTTAATGTGATATTCATTTTGAAGATCAACAGATAGCCAAGGATTAGCTGAAAGAAGAAAAATATAAACATGCAGTGCTCAGTAAAGGACCGTTCAGAATTTACAACCTAAGGGAGACGCGGGAGTTTTTCTTGAGGTGTTACTACAGTGCCGCCTGTAAGTATGTGAAACGCATGACATTGTGCCATTGCATCAATGCTAAACATCCTCAGCCTAACTGCTTGTGGAGGCATGAATTTTCATCGGATGAAAGGGAAACAAAGTGGGTCATAAAGGCCGATGTGTGAGGCAAGTGGGATAAAAATAGCAGCCCATTTTCTTCGCTGTAGTCGGAGTTAGGTATGGGTCAAAGTCTTTGATAAGTAAGTGAACCACCCTTCCCTATCTTTTAACATTGGGCCTGCGTTTCACTTACTTATCAAAGACTTTGACCCATACCTAACTCCAACTACAGCAAAGAAAATTGGCTGCTATTTTTATCCGGCATGCCTCACACATCGGCCTTTATGACCCAAAATGTTTTCCTCTCATCGGATGAGAATATGTCCTTCCAGAAGCATTTTTATTAAGGATGTTTAACATTGATGCAATGGCACAATATCATGCGTTTCACTTACTTACAGGCGGCACTGTAACTTTTAAATTCTGAACGGTCCCTTACTGCAATTTCAATTAGTATGAGTTGCTTGGCCAAGTTTTCCAGCTATCTACGTTGCATTTTAAGCTCATCTGATTGGTAAATGAGGAATAAAACGGCCTTCAAATTTGTATGTTGAACGTTAGAAGCTGTGAAAAAATGTAATAATTCTGCTTCAGTGAGCAGCTGAGTTTGGTTTATAGATAAGATTCGCCACCAACAAGCAAGCCTACTGGGCTTGATATATACGTTTTTATGGTATTCATATTAGTTTTATGCCATGTAATTCAGTGTCTCAACCAATCACATCAAATACATTTGCTACGTTTTACTGTCCTGTTACAGAAACTCATACTTATTGAAATTGCAGTAACAGCCTGGTTGGGCATTCTGGTTTCCATGGCACATTTACATATTTTGGCAACATCTCAACCAATCCGAGATTGTTTCACTTTCAGCGAAATCGCAAGGGAGGACCTTTTCTTGAACAGGAACCATTATTTTGGATAGTATTATTTCTTAATAGAGTCACCATGAGATGGAACTCTTCTCTTCCTCTTCAAGACTCCATGATTGATAATCATTATCTGTTTTTTAAGAAGTGTTGAAGGTGTTTTTAAACGCTGCAATTCTGTAAAATTCCCGAGAAAAAATACGAAGAGGAGAAAATTAAACTATCCGTAAAAAGCTAAAAATGCGGTATCATAATTCTGCTGGTCGTAATTATTTCATAGACAATAGGAATTGTCTCTTCAGTATTGGTTCTAAGTTTAATCACTTAACCTGGATATCGTCTAAAATATTTAGTGCTAAAAGTTAACACAAAACTCATGACAGTAATTTTGGCTCTTATAGTAGGCTTACAGAGGTGTATCATATTGTCATCCATTTTAAAAACCGTACCCTGGCCGAATGATAGATAGTCCATAATATATGTCTGAGTATTACAGACACATAATAATCGTAATTATCGGCATGACTTCCTGTATTTATTATCATCTTGTACTCGTACGATTTTAGTAAATTAGCACCTACATTCCATTCCAGAATGTGTACAACCATTGTCCCAGTAGTAGGTACTTTCAATTCCGTCCACTGCCTTATACGAATTGCCGCCCTGCGAACTTTGCTGAGTAGGTTTTCCCCTTGCAATGTTGAGTTCTCCTGCATTTCAAAATGCAACAATGTTGATATGAATTTAAGATTTTTCAAATTCAGATGTTTACTTTATCTAAAGCAATATAGTCCAGGAGCTTATGGGGAAATAAGGGGTGGATTGTGCAGGTTTGTCTACAAGCATGAAATTTGGCACAAATCTTGCTGAGGGTATACAGATTCAAATTTTTGAGGGCGCCGGAGCGGGCGCTCGTCTTGGTTGCCATAGCAACAAATTCAAAATGGCCGCCGCCCGATATCTAATTTTGAGTATAACTCGGTAACAAAAGGTCATAGGATTGTAAATAATAGCTCTAAATATATGTTTTTGATGCCAGGGATCCTGATTCTGCCATTATTTTTTATGTCAAATACATATTTTGGTCTATAGAGCCAAAATTACCTGTATATTGGGGTTATAGAGCCTAGTTTATCGAAACTTTCAACATATTTTCAATTTCCTGATAGAAGTTCACTCAAACAAGAACCAAATTATCAATTATATATATATAATATGTACATAGATACCAAAGTAGCCAAATGAATGTTGCAGACAAGGGTATTGTTAATGCAGCTGCATCTATGCACTCCTTTTCTTTTGCGCACGCAGTTCCCGCCACTAAATCTTTCATATATCACAGCACTACATGATGCTAGCTAATAAGTTGTGTAGTATACCAAAAGAAACCTGTTGCTGCATTTGTGTGTTGGCCCGTATGAAATCTATGATGTACTTATCCACTTCTGCTTGCCATCCCCATACTTTGAAATAATGAATTTTTTAAAGATACAATGGCGATTGATTCGAACAAAGACTTTTTTTTCACTTACAATGGTAATACAACCTTTATTTGTGCTCAGCAATACATGTAGATGTTGCTTGGGTATATATCTGAGGGATACTATCACACTACCAAGATATTTGTTTCATATGTGCAGTGACATTGCACAGACTGTCTTGTTTGATTAACTTCAGTCACATCTCACAATTCTTGAAATTGCTTTGACTTGGTTTCGTGCATGCTACAGCAGCCTGTTATATTGCGACGGGAGGGAGCGGGCTAAAACATTTCAGTAGAGGCGTTGTATTTCATGTCCGTGTATGCATACATGAATTTTTGAGGCAGCCCAGCACAGTTCTGCGGAGTTCTGCTGAGCGCGGACCTTAAAAGCAACTGCACTGGTGCCCCAGATGCCAATTCCATACCCAATTCGATGTGAATATCTTCAGTCTGCAGCCTTGCTAGGTCGCCTGCATCAACAGTAGACTGCTGTCAGTCAGGGTTTCTTATTATGATCCACATGTGGCACATGGACTTTGTTGAGAGCCTTCCAACAATGGCACTGCTCAGGGCAGCCACAGTGCAGTACCCATGGGTAGGGGACAAGAGAACGTTGCTCAAGGTTCCCTGCCATAGCACCTTCACTTTTGGTGATTGCTGTATGCATGATGAGTGATGAGAAGACTAGGAGTCTTGCCATAAAACCAGTGGTGTCCAGGGTCATTGAGTAGCCCCAGAATAGAACACTCCATCTAATATCTCATGGGCTTGGAATAAATTGACTTCAAGGGTTGGGGTTCGAACCTAAGCTCTTGAAACCTGTGCATGCACTATCAAGCACTCTAAACCTTTCGATCACAGGGAACTCATTAAATTGTTAATATGGTATGTCAAAACAATACAGAATTGTGATGGATCATTCTTCAGAAAGACCATGGTATTAGTAACTGGAGGACAATTCTCCTAATCTGACCTACAGGCGATACCAAAGGAAAATCATGTCTCACCCAAATGAAGCATGAAGTACAATACCAAGTGACCAAACATTTAGCTAGGCCGAGTTCGGCACAAGTTTAATTTGCTGGGATGTCACATATGTTTCTGCAAGTTCCAAGAGAATTCAAGTACACGAGAGACTGCCTGACTCATGCAGAAGAAGCAGTCCTTTAACACAGGGACTGTTGTAGGCCTACCACTGTTTCACCGTCCGAAGTTCACACACTGGTAGAGTGGTAGGCTAGCTGTTTTATTACTTGCTACATGTAGATTTCATCATTGTAGAAGATAACTTAGTTAAGGGAAAAGGGCTTTTGTGCTTAAAAGTGATAGCTGGTGGGAGTTGAAAGATCCAACAAGATTTTTTTTTGACAAGACTTTCTTGAAATTAGGGCTGCCTAGTAGTGTGTTACCAAGATCTGAATAAAAGAAAAACTTTTGACTTCTATATTCATCAGGACAATGTGTATCTCCTTTTGTTTATTGTCTGAAATATTGGCTGCGATTCCCACCATGCCTGTGTTTGTTCATCTAAAATGTAGGTTTGGAGAGTACATTGACGAACAAACATCTTAAAGCTGTCATAAGGGAAGTTGTCCTAGGTAAGAACTACAGTGAACAGCATCCAAACAACCTCAGGACTGATTGGTGAAAGGCATTAAGTGTTTTTTCGATAAATTGATGATTGTCCTTTCTAAAGTATTCCAGTCACGTGAAATGGACCACCAATGTCTTGCCAAGGAAACTAAAATTGCATGTTCCAGCTCAATAATGAACATTGAGGCTACTCCTTTTTATCTACATGCAGAATGTGACACAGCACCATTATGTGAAATGTTAAACAGTTGAATGGTGGTAAATGCCGTTGGATTTGCATTTGAACTTGGCCTGACTTAAATTTGAGTTAGTAAATTTTGTACTAAGACTGGTACATATCAAACTGGTGTCTTACTGAGCCTGGCCAGAAGAATGGCATTGGTGGGGTAAATGTGTAACATGTTGAGGACTCCCACTCTCTCTCGCATCTCATCAATCAACCCTCGTGAGCCCAGAATGGGGGTTAGAGGGCTGCACTTACCATATCTGTCTAGTATTGTCCTTCTTCCATGCTTATCTACAGTGTGAGAATTTCCTTTTCCTTTGGTATTGGAATAGCAGCATTCTTGGTCACCTTACACGTGTGTAGGAGAATTACTGATACCTTGGTCCTAACTAATCCTCCACAAGTGAATGTTGTCTTGACATTGCATGCAAATAATTTCAAGATTTGCGGGATGTGGGTTGGCAAAAATCAATGAAACATGAGTCTGTTCAAAAGTAGAAACGAATATCTCTTGGTAGTATCCCTTGAATACAGATTGTACCTGTCAGTCCCTTCCTCTGAATAACAAACCTCCACCGTCGGTCTGTTTTGGGTAAGCAAATAGACCAATGTATCAGAGGAAGAATACTATGCAATTGTCCATGAACCATTAAATTAGAGAGTGATACACCATACAAATTACAAACTTAATGACATGTAAAAAGCATTTAGAATAAAAATTAAAATAAAGGAAAATAAAGTAAAGGGTCATTAATTCACACCTGTTTACAATTAAGCATTAAGATGCAATGAACATAGTCTGCTTGTCTTTCAACCATTCAATTATTACACTGATGAAAATAGTCCCCAATCTCACCCTTTGAAACTGAACACATCAGTTTCCGACAGTCAACTTGACAAAGTCGCATTATTTCACTTATTCATTTGGCTTTCTATTTTCCCCTCCCCCCCATAGGACTGCAATTCATGCTGAAATGTATCAGACTGCTCGCTATGTATCAGACTGCTCACTACGCTTGTACAATAGTTTTCTTTTTCTTCTGCCCATTGGACTTCTATCTGTTAGGAGCATTCCAAATTTGAGTTATGATGTGGTGCTTTTGGGACGAGGCAGTCTGATCTCAGACTGCCTCAGATATATATACCCAAGAATCATTTAGATATCACAGAAAAAGGTTGCAACTGCAAACAAGTCTTTCTTCAAATCAATCACCATTGTATCTTTAGGAAATCCAAGATTTCAATGAAAGGGGATGGAAGACAGGAGAGGGTAAGTACATAATAGATGTAATACTGGCCAATACTTGAAACAGCAACAGGTTTCTTTTGGTATACCATATAAATTATCGGCATGCAACATGTAGGGCTATGGATTTGAAAGATTTCTTGGAGAGGACTGCATGCGCAAAAGAACCTGTAGGTGTGCGTAAGGCAGCTGCATTGACAATACCTATTTCTGCAACATTTGTTTGGTTACTTTGGTATCATCGTACAGATGATATGTTGATGTATTTCTATTACATAAAGCTGGTGTTTATATTTGTTGTCAAAACTTGATGAATTGCTACTAGGAACAATTTGCAGTAGTTTAAGCTGAAGATTTGTGGTGAATTTCGATAAAATGAGCTCTATAACCCCAATATACAGGCAATTTTGGCTCTATAGACCAAAGTATGTGTTTGACATGAAAAATAATGGCAGAATTAGAATCCCTGGCATCAAAAACATGTATTTAGAGCTATTATTTGCAATCCTAGGACCTTTTGTTACGAAGTTATACTCAAAATTAGATATCGGGCGGCGGCCATTTTGAATTTGTTGCTATGGCAACCAAGACGAGCGCCCGCTCCGGCGCCCTCAAAAATTTGAATCTATATACCCTCAGCAACATTTGTGCCAAATTTCATGCTTGTAGACAAATATGCACAATTATCCCCATAAGCTCCTGGACTAATACAGATATCTGTGAAATAAGAAAAATGGATGTAAACTATTGCTTTAAGTGGTTTCTTCAATTTTGTGTCACCATCGTATGAAAAACTCTGTGAAAAAAACTTGGGCAATTGTTGTAAATACTAAACTTGAAGGTCAGAGCGCAGTGAAGTATTAAAAAAAGACATCAGAGAGTTTTGAAGATCAAGGGATTATAGCTCTTAGCGAATTGGCGGTCCACTGAAAAAATTAATTTTTTTATTGTCAATTTTCAAACTGCCTTTACCTCATCATCGACAGTTTCTGTTGGTCTCCTACATCATGGTGTAACAACGTGGCAGCACTGTACATGCTGGACATGACTTACTGTTTGATCAAAACATTGGCTTGGAGAAAGCACATGTTTCAGAAAAGTCAATTCATATAAAATCAAATTCCTGTTAGCTATAGAAAACCACTTAGAACTGTGTACATAGTCACTGTGGACGTAGTCTATGTGAAGTGTAATCTAGAAACATCTTTGATATTTGACCTCCAAACTTTCAGTGTGAGTTGGCAAAAACATCTGTGTTGACATAGCCATAGGAGAATTTTCTCTTACCTTTCTTGTCAATAAGTATCCTAGGATTTGTCCTGTTAGCTATTCCAAATAATAGATATCCCATGCAATATAAATATAGTCCATGAACAATTCCATGTGGATAAATGGATGCTCAAATGTATCAATTATCTTTTCTTGGGCAAAAAGACCCTGGCTCAGTCATATATTCTTATGCTCTGACAGTGTTTTGAGGGGCCCTGTTACAAAATAGCAAGCTGGATTATCTTGTTTAGCATTGTTTGGCATTGACTGTTTCTTGTAATCACCTGTTTCGAACCTCAGTTCAGTGGAGTGCACAAAGTCAGCTGTGAGTTCCATATGTGGTTGTGGGACCATGCTACATGTATTACTTCTTATTTGATGAAGTACCTTAAGTCATTTCATTTTGTTCGCTTATTGTCACCAATGCTGGTAGGTACATGTATATATAAGCACTGAATCAACTGATCAGTCATAACTGACATAAACAAAGCATTTTGAAGCCAGTGACATCACACGACCAAGTTGGAAGTTAATTTTGAAACTGTTTGTACCGCTAATCCGCTAACAGCTCTAAGAGTAAGTCTAAATAAAGTGACACTAACTCTGACTCAAAAACTACTCCCTCTTTTGAAATACACTCCAACAAATACTTCGCTTTTCCAAAACTGAACTGGTACTACAACTCTGACTTCTAGCTTCCACTGCAATTCTCCAACTCCTGACTCTGTCTCCGAAGACCTGTGTCAAACTATCAAATGGTTTTATTTGTCATATATTTATGGAGCAACACTAATAGATGTAAATTGTCTTACCTTTTGTTAACCAAAATAAAACTGTCAGACAGATAAAGCCTTCAATCAGAGCTTCATAGTAAAGAGAGCCAGCAAACATGATGTGCACCAGAAAATGAAACACTGAAGGAAATTTCATTGCAATAGTAATATTGATGTATATGCAAAGTACCAGACAGTGGCTAATCAATCAAAAACAAAACAAAAGGTCATATTACATATCTTTACTTTATTTTGTCGCCAGCAAAAGAAAACATCATCATATGATATTGACTTGGAAAAGATCATAAAGCTCTATGGTCCGGTGAATATTGATGAAGTTGTTTCTAAAAAAGAGGCATTCAATGTCAATGTTCTCGTTCCTCAATAACATTGCACTGAATTCCACAATACTTTAGTATGATAAGCATATGCATACACATTATTACACAATTTACAATATAAGCAGCCAAAATAAAGCTATGTAAGATTTCAAAAAATGGTATTATTAGTGCTATTTTGTCAGTATTTAATTATAAGAGTCTGATCAGACAAGGTTGTCTTTATTAAAGACAACCCTGTCTGATATGTTTATCATTGGTGTCATTATTGGTATCAAAATGACATTCATCTTCAATAAAACTGAACCCTTGCAGTTTTATCCAACCGGCAAATCACATGTTTACATCTTGACAGTGTTCAGTCTTCCAGCAGTTCGCATTTCCTTCTTGTACGATCTTTCCTTTTCCAAGTGAACCAGCCCTCTTCTGAAAGGCACATCAAATGTTCTGATGATCGTGGAGCATACTATCGAAGAGCTTGACATGCCTTGGCGTATGTGCGGATGATATGAAAAACTGTACACCCTAAAAAATTTCAGACAAAATTGGTTTTTTATATTCAAAATGGTTTTTTGAAAAACCAAATTTCAATGCAAAACCAACATGGAATTTTAAAAAAATCCATGTTGGTTTAAAAAAAAAAAATCCATGTTGGTTTTTTGCATTAAAATTTGGTTTTTCAAAAACCATTTTGAATCTAAAAAACCAATTTTGTCTGAAATTTTTTAGAGTGTTGTTTATTACTTTGAGCAAACATGGTCATCGCCATTGATTATGTTTATCAAGGCATCACGATTGGTATCACAGTGACAGTCGTTTTCATTAAAACTGAACCCATTGCAGCTTTCATCCAATTGGCAAATGAGAGCACATCTCGTTTGAGCGCAGTCTTCCAGTTGTTTGGAATTTCCCCCTTGCACAATCTTTCCTTTTTCACAGTGAAACAAGCCTTCTTCTGAAAATTGTACAAAAATAGCATTTTGTGATTCTGATGCTAATTCCATAGACAGATTGTTTACACCAAGTCTAAATCATACATCTGATCTAACTGTTTTTTTTTTCCCCAAAATTAACACAAATCAATTTCAGTGACATTATGGCAGCTCCTCTATACATCACAGCTGAGAATAGAGTTAAGAGCATGTTTGACCATAAATCTGGCCTCAATTTGGTTCATGAAATTGGCTCCTTCCCCCAAATCTGGGGTACACGCCCATATGTTGGATGTCGGTCCCAAGTCCCTCCCCCCCCCAGGGTGTATTTGAATATGTACCCTCCAGGTGCCCCAAATAATCTTAATTGAAAATAGAGTTTCCATTAATTTGCAGAAACCACTTCACTACATTCTCTGGGTGGAAGAAACAAATATTTATATAATGCTATGTTTATAAAATTTAGCTACCAGCCTGGTAAACGGTCCTGGCCTGAACTGGTATTGACAAGGGATGTATACAGCTGTGCATCACCTTATGAACTTTGTTCACAAACTTTTCAAACAGAATTAACTTTACACTTACGATTCGGAAAAACTTGCAAATCACAAATAGTTAAAACCTCAGTGGGAGTTGTTGAATTGATGGAAACATAAACAAAACGATAAGACATTTGAGTGTCACAGAATATGGTGTCCGTAGTTGCAGATGGTGTGATACCGGATCGATGGTGACACAGTTTGTAATCATCATTGATGATGTTAGGAAGAGGAGGTCCAACATTACTCAGCCAAATGTCATAGTCATGTAGTCTAAAATCTATTGCAAAGAAAAATGTTCATGCAATAAGTAGACGTAATAGGATCACAGTATATGCTATAGTCACAACATAAAATCTGGTAGCATTAATAAAATAATTAATCATTGTGATGCAAATTTTGTCATAATTGCACATCATGATCAAAGGTGAAGGGAGTATAAAATATGGCAGCAAGAGTGGTCATAAAGCATACGGCAGGTATATCACTCCAGTTCTGAAGATGCTATCTTGGCTGCAGTGAAGCAAACAATTTGGTTTAAGATTTTAATCATGGCCTAAAAGGCCCTCCGACCTCCGTGCACAGCCGTGCTCCTTGCTACACATTGGACTTCATTTCGCTCGTCTTGTTGGTGACAGGCAAACGAAAGGATTATGCATCTGATTGATCGTGACTAATCAAACAGCTTCAATGTTTCCCGTGTTTAAAGTATAATGATGACAAGTAGATGTCTAACTGACTCAGACGTCATACACTTCTTCGATTATACATTTGTACTTGTAACTTGATTAAAAAACCTAATTCTGATTGTTTGTCTACTGTTGTTAACAGTGTTAATCCTTAGCAGGGTGCTAACATGCAAAACTGTCAGTGAGACCCCTTTTCCAATATTTAGTTTAATTATCTTGGAGATGTCTAAATGGAATTAGAAGAAATATTTGTGTCACACTTACAAGCTGTCGCCCTGTTTGAGATTTTGATCTTTTTAATGTGATATTCATTTTGAAGATCAACAGATAACCAAGGATTACCTGAAAGAAAGAAAAATACATGAATGGAGAATTATACAGGCTGGTCAGATTCCCCAGCATTCCATAATATGTAAAATAGGTTCCAGTGTGATGTAATTTAATACCGGGTTCGGATTCCCCAGCTTCTAGCCTATGGAAATCCATCTAACTATGCTCCACAGCCTCTATATAATGTCAAAGTGAAAATCGGTTCCGCAATAACCCCAGCTATTGCAGCATAACAGCCTACCCTGTCAGCATGCCTCGGCGGCCCAACGTCGGCCCAAAGCCGGTCCGATGCTGCTGACATCGGACCGGCTTTGGGCCGACGTTGGGCCGCCGAGGCACGCTGATAGGGTATCAGCCAATGAGCTGTCAGAACAACAGTGCATCACAAAAGCCAGGACAGGTGTTTATGAAATTGTGAACACCTTGTTCATTGAAATTTAAAGTTGTAAATTAGCAAATTTGCTGATAAATCAAACAGCTCAACTGGGATCATAACAGTTATCCACTATGACTGCTTACAAATTTGGCATCTAGATTAGTCTGGGAATACAAAAGCACAGAAGATAATGGGGTTTGCATGAACACTTTTATTTTGATCAGGGAGTAAAAAAAACGTAATGCTTCCTTCAATATTGAAACTGCAGAGATGTATTCTGCGCCAGTGAGGAGGAAAGCTCTCACCAGCTAGATGAAGGATTATACAAAACCGACATTCTTCTCTCAAACCAGAAGGGCAGAAAGGGAGCAACTATCCTTCTGACGATTTTTGAGAGGCTAACAGCCTCGGGTTTGGCCGACACCCGTCTACGAGTTAAGGAGCTGGGGAATTCAATCGAGTGTGAAATGACATCACAGCTTGTACCCATTTGCAAAATATGTACTGCAACATGGGGGAATAGGGATGCTAACTGAGTTCTCTGGGAATAGGGATGATAACTGAGTCCTTGGGGGAATACGGATGCTAACTGAGTCCTCAGGAGAATAGGGATGCTAACTGAGTCCTCACATGATATCACACTTTATAACAGCACAAAAAAACACAATATTATAACAAAACAACCCAATTCAGTGTCACTGAGTAACAATATCACGAGCTGTTGTGTGAATTAATATATATATTAATTCATACAACAGCGAGTGATATTGTACGAAGTGCCCCGACGCGTGGTTGTTTTGTTTTTTATCACTTGGTTTTACCTCAAATTTTCAGTAATAAGGAGGGACTATTTTCTGCCATTACAAAAATGTGACATCACCATGAAGTAACAATGGATATGACGTCACAATCCCATTATTCTGGCCCTTTGGTTTGTGACATCATCAGGCAGCTGAAATGCTGGTGATGTCATAACCATTGTTAAAAAATATCACCCTTGAAGGGTGGTATTTTTTACAATATCATAGGCCCTGATATTTTGACTGTAAACAGTGATATTCACAGTCAACCAGGTGATAATATGGATTTTACATAGGGTAAGGTGGGGAAAATCCAGTCCCTACGTGGAAAATTTGGCGCCTTAATGGCATAAGGGGGTGACCATTAATATTCGAGGGGACGCGGAGTTTTCCTCAGTGGGAAATTATTTATTTCACGATAACAGTGACAGTAATTATTTATTTTAAGCAATATTCATTCCTAAATCAAGCATCGCGTTCTTCAGAAAAAACCCCACCAGAAATTATTTATTTCAAGACTGTCCAGGAGTATTTATTTCATCCTAAGTATTGGTACTAACACGCCCTGGTACTAACTGTAATAAACGTAACTTGGGGTTGAAACTAAATCTGCACAAAAGAAAAATAAAGTCAAATTGTTTGATTGTTTGTTAAACAATCTAACACCGTGACTGTGACATTAATCATCTGTCTGTTTGTTTGCTACTGTTTAAATAATTGGCTACACCATGAGACAAACACTGAACCATATAAACATTCCAGAAAATACTGGTTTGTGATTGTCCAAGATAGATGTCGAATAGATTTGACTATTGCCCTGTTTTTGTATAATATGGCACCTACTTTCAACAGCAGTGTGTGTACAGCCGCGGTGAGGGTAGTGAGGACTCTTATTTCCATCCACTGCTCTGGATGAGTCGCCACCAGAACTTCTTGTACTTTGCTGAGTTGGTTTTCCGCAGGCAATGTCGATTTCCCCTAAATTTGACAGAGAAACGATATGGATTATTTTTGGATATCAGTTTCTCCAGTGCCGTACAGTGTTATTGAACACAACCATATGAGAAAGGCCTTGAATAACCGGATTTTCTTTAGAATAGCCATGCACTATGAATATAGGACGATAATGAGACCCCCACAAATGTCACAATTATGACCGGTGCCTAAATTTTTGTAATTATTTTGCAAATTTGTGGCATAATATAAAATCATGACATTCGACTCAAGCACAGTGAAACAGCTGACTTATGGCGATCTGACAAATAAGCGAGCCAAATTTATGACATATTAAACAGTCTGAAGTATTGCAACGAAGTCGACCGAACCCACAGATATTCATCAGGGGCGTAGAAATGGTCTGAGGGGGCGGGGTGGCGTTTCCTATCTCTTCCATGTTAATTTTGGGCCTGAGGCCCATGACACCATGCCCCCCCCTAAATACTCCACTGATATTTATCTATATTGAAATGTCTTGGTCAATCAAGAGTTAAGTTCAGTATTTTAATTAGAGAACTGCATGGGTTGGATGAAGTTCCTGTTTTTATTTGGGTCAATGAAGTTACCTTAGTGAGCATCTACATAATCATTAAGGTCGTATAGGCCTACTATACACACCCCATCAAGACCAAACCATTATCACCCATGCATAGGGCGATGATTATTGTGGCAAATTTACGCCTAAATGTACGGATTTTTATCCTCAGTCCAGTGTGAATCCTTGATTCTGATTGGCTGAGAGCCGCGGTGTATTATCAGTTACACCCTGCTCGTTTCGAGGGTACGGGAATATACACCACGAAGGACTCCATACACCACGAAGCCGAAGGCTGAGTGGTGTATGGAGGCCTGAGTGGTGTATATTCCCGTACCCTCAAAAAACGAGCAGGGTGTAACGGTTTTATCCTCAGACTTCTTGTTTTATTGATGCCCATAGATTTTCTTGCAAACTGAGTCTGAAATGTCTTCAGTAACAAAGGACGAGCATTGTGACGTCATCACAAGTACTGCCACCGGGATGATGTCACAATGGCTCAAACAATGGCATTGTGACGTCATGACTATTGTTGCCGCAAGGATGACGTCATAACAATCCTATGGTCGCAATTGTGACATCATTGTTTATCTCATACACCCTGTCTGGTGAAGACAGACAGGGTGTACGGTGTCATACACCTCAGCTCTCAACCAATCAGAATCGAGGATTCACACTAGACTGAGGATAAGACACCGTACACCCTGTCTGTCATCACCAGACAGGGTGTACGAGATAAACAATGATGTCACAATTGCAACCATAGGATTGTTATGACGTCATCCTTGTAGCAACAATAGTCATGACGTCACAATGCCATTGTTTGAGCCATTGTGACATCATCCCGGTGGCAGTACTGGTGATGAAACGAGCAGGGTGTAACTGATAGTACAAATCCTGTATAGCCAAACAAAGCCACAAGAATATGGCCAGATTTTTATGGCCCTTGTATGAGATATTTAACAAATTTTAGACATCACCAAGATACAGCAAAAGCTGGTATCTAACTGACAGTATTGCAAGTTAGCACCCAGCTAGGGATTAACTCTGTTTACAACAGCAAACAAACAATCAGATTATTGTTTATTTTGCCAAAATTACAAGTTAAAATGTATAATAGAAGAAGCATATGATGTCTAAGTCAGTTAGACACCTCCGGTCGGGATCTAACTGACAAAAATGCATGTTAGAACCCTCCAAATCGGTGTCTAACTAATACTGAAAAATTTCTTAAAAACTGCGAATCCTTCATATCTTTACAAGGTGACATTAAAACCAAGAAATTTTGCTGAATTTTACGGTGATGGGTTACGAGTACACAATTGGATGACTTGATGTGCCTGAAGTCCTACACGTTACAACCCAAATAATTAAGTGTCTGTCTGAAGGAACGGATTGTCGTCATTCAGTACAGTAGATCGTTTTTAATAAAAGCTCCGACCAATAAGTCTATTAACTGCCTTTCAAAAAAAAGAAAGTTATGCCAGAGGGGATGGGGGATGGATTCCCAATCAAGCGTTATTCCTTTCATAATGGAGAAACTTTGAGAAAGGGTTACAAAAGGGAGAATACTGAGAATAAGAAAAAGTCCCATTTTAGTATTTCAGCCGAAGTCAAAAGGACTGATTTGCCTTCAGATATACACATGCATCAGTGATTGCTATTGGCCTGTGTACGTAGCTGGATGATTGAACATGACATAGGTAATTTCACAACCAATGAAAAGGACTGTTAAGCTGTTATACTCCAAATAAATGCCTTGAAAATATGACACACAGGCTCCTCTCGCCATTTATGTCCTCTCGCAGTCAAAATTTGCCTGAATCGGTTGTGACTTCAGCTGTAAATGCAATTTGAATGGCCCCTCCACAGAAATTATCAACAGCGAACAAATCCATAATTAGTTTAACTTTTGTTGTCATTGAAGCACCAAATTGAAACATAAAGGAGGTATGCACACATCATTAATTTGAAATTTATGCAAAATACTGTCTTACCTTTCGTTAAAGAAAGTAAAAATGTCAAACAGACAAAGCGTTCAGATGAAGCGTCAAGGTGAAGAGAATATGAAAACATGATGTGTCACCGGAAAATGTCAACTCGAAATGGAAAACTAAGGAAACATTTACAGACACTGACATTGATATTGAGTGCAATGTACCAGACACGGGCAATCAATCAAAAACAAAACAATTGGTCATATTTTCAAAATATATTTGATTACTCGAAAAAAAATTGTCATATACTATCGCCTTAAAAAAATTAACAAAGACCTTTTGTTCAGAAAATATTGACCAACTTGTAGAACAATGAAAGACATAGTCACAGTTGTCTCATCTCTCAATAATTGGTAATGATCTGACAATGCTTTGAATATCGCGAAGATGATAAAAGCACAAGTAGAAACACTATCTATACGCAGCAACAAAGGAAGGCTATGTGTAAGACGTACACTCTAAAAAATATCGGGACAAAATTGGTTTTTCAGATTCAAAATGTTTTTTTGAAAAACCAAATTTCAATGCAAAAGACCAGCATGGATTTTTTTTAAAAAAAAAAAACAATTTTGTCTGAATTTTTTTAGAGTGTATTGGAAAACTTACAGTAGCGGACGAAAGTTTAGGCCGCATCAATTTTTTGGCAATATAAGGGAAAATAATTGCTCAGCTGAAAAATTTCTGCATGGATTTTCTTGCCTATGTGTCAGGGCAGTTCTACATTAGAGAAAACTTGATCTATTTTTATCACTTCCTAGAATATGTGTGATAAACAAAAATTTCAAGTGGTCTAAACTTACGTCTGATGCTGCTTACATCCACAAATGCCCTTAATGGCATTGTGCATTAGAAGAAAGGTGGATAAATTATTCAATGTTATTTTAGACAAGTTATTCAAACATGTTTCATGTGATTTAAAGGCAATCAGTCATGAAACAGGAAAAAACACATTTTTAAATATTTTTTTAAAATTTCAACTTAGGGGGTAATAATGGTGATTCAATGATTCAAAATTGTTAATAAATAGAAGGTCAACTAAAAAGAACCAAGAAAATATGTGTCTGACACATTTTCATCCTTTTAATGGAGTATGAACACACTTGACACCCAGTCATACTGCAAAAATGCTGTTTTTGCCTGGGTTTTGTCTAAGAGACGCCTATTTGAAGCATCAGAAAACAATGACCGGAGTGTTTACATTGACCTGAGCATGTGTCTTGATGAAATCAAACAACTTTTGTTTGTTCGCTTTACTTATGATAAAACTACAGCCACTTTTATTAAAGGCATAAAACTGGTCCATTCATTAACATTACGGTTCAGTACACTTTCCAGAGTCGCGTCTGTAATTTTGTCTGTACAGTGGGAAAAGAACAAAAGTTTGTAGATTTTGTCAGGTGAATGAAAACTCTCCTTTCACTGTTTTATGATGCTTCAAAAAGGAGTCTCTTAGACAAAACCCAGGCAAAACACCATTTTTGCAGTATGGGTGTCAAGTGTATTCATACCCCCATTAGAAGGATGAAAATGTGTCAGACACATATTTTCTTAGTTGTTTTTAGTTGACCTTTTATTTATTAACAATTTTGAATCACTGAATCACCATTACTACCTCCTAAGTTGAAATTGTAAAAAAATATTTAAAAAATATGTTTTTTCCTGTTTCATGACTAATTGCCTTTAAATCACATGAAACATGATGGAATAACTTGTCTAAATAACATTGAATAATTTAGCCACCTTTCCTCTAATGCACAATGCCATTAAGGGCATTTGTGGATGTAAGCAGCATCAGACGTAAGTTTAGACCACCTAAAATTTTTGTTTATCACACATATTCAAGGAAGTGATAAAAATAGATCAAGTTTTCTCTATTGTAGAACTTCCCTGACACATAGGCAAGAAAATCCATGAAGAAATGTTTCAGCAGAGCACCTATTTTCCCTTATATTGCCGAAAAATTGATGCGGCCTAAACTTTAGTCAGCTACTGTATATATTTTTGTTTGTCGGCATAATAAGATTATGATCGATATATGGAACAAGAGAGTGCCCTTGACCTTGACAAAATTGCTGTATTGGTGAACCTGTGTTACAGCCAAAGAAATTCGAGGGAATATCAAAATGCTCCGAACGTAATCATATACATTGTTTTATCATGTATACCATGAATATCAATGAATGAGTCGTAACACTCACCTGTGATGTTACATTCACCTTTGTAACTTATTGACTACTCTTTAATGTAAAAGATAGGACCTGTCAGCACATCACGTAACTTATTGACTGCTTTATTGTAAAAGATAGGACCTGTTGTCACATCACGTAACTTATTGACTACTCTTTAATGTAAATGATAGGACCTGTCATCGCATCACGTAACTTACTGACTGCTCTTTAATCTAAAAGATAGGACCTGTCGTCACATCACGTAACTTATTGACGGCTTATTTGTAAAAGATGGGACCTGTCATCCCATCATGTAACTTATTGACTGCTCTATAATGTAAAAGATAGGACCTGTAAGCACATCACGTAACTTATTGACTACTTCTTAATGTCAACGATAGGACCTGTCATCATATGACATAAATTTATTTACTATTTTTTAATGTTAACGATAGGACATGGCATCACATCACGTAACTTACTGACTACTCTTTTATGCAAACACATGGACCTGTCAGCACATCACGTAACTTATTGACTACTCCTTAATGTCAACGATATGACTTGCCGTCATGTCACATAACTTATTGACTACTCTGTAGTGTAAACCAGGGGTGCTGGAAGATATCACGGCGGCAGGGGCGCTCAGACGAAAAAGGGCAAATCATATTCGCGGCAATTTTGCGAGAGGAAGTGTGAATAGAGAGTCAATGATGATTTGAAAATATACTTACTAATTTGTGCCTAAAATTAGTAAAATAAGGGCTAAAAATGTCTTTTTTCTTTAAGATCTAAAGGGCACCCTTGCCCCCCCTGCCCCCCTTGGACAAGGGCAGGAGGGGCAATTGCCCCCCCCTGCCCCCCCCTGTTCCGGCACCCCTGGTGTAAACGATAGGACCTGTCGTCACATGACATAACTTACTGACTACTCTTTAATCTAAAAGATAGGACCTGTCGTCACATCATGTAACCTATTGACTATTTCTTAATGTCAATGATAGGACCTGTCATCATATGACATACATTTATTTACTATTTTTTAATGTTAACGATAGGACGTGGCATCACATCACGTAACTTACTGACTACTCTTTTATGCAAACACATGGACCTGTCGTCACATCACGTAACTTATTGACGGCTTTTTTGTAAAAGATGGGACCTCTCATCCCATCACGTAACTTATTGACTACTCTTTAATGTAAAACAGTGGCGTAGCTAGGGTTTTTCTCTGGGGGGGCAAATGACCCCCAATTTCCCCAAAAAGTAATCATCAACATGGGAGTATGACAAACCATTTTTCTGAGCTTTACTGGATTCTCAAATAACACATGGTCGGCCTAAAGCAAAATTTGGCAACGTCATATTTAGGCAATTTTTGCATAGGAAGGCCCTTATGCTAATACATGTGGACTCCTGAATTAGTAATAATTAAGTACCCAAAAACCCAAATTTAATTTTGTGCACAAATGGCCTAAATCTGTGGTGTGACTTCGCCAATTTTACATAATATATATCACTGACTTTGTTGCATGAAGTTTGATTCAATAATTTTATGGCAAAATGCTTAGTATCAGAGCTATAACACAGAACAATTTTGTCCTTAATAATTTTGGTATTTAAACAAAGTCAGTTTGAAAATTTACAGAAAATGTGCCAAAAATTGCTTGGAACCATGCAGATTTCAATCATTTCATTTCAATCATTTCATTTCTGTGATTAACTCTCCTCTGTGTGGTTAGTGTCTATCAATTTTCTTGTTGTATGTAATACTGCAAAGTTAAAATATCGGCATTATGAATTTAAACAGGATTTCCAAGAAATATCTTCAGATTTCCTTTACCCTCGTACTTGTTCTTTCTTTCCCTCTGCAGGGTACCAGAGAAGGAAAATAGGGAAAATGGTGAAAATCACTTGCAGGGAAATATCACAGAATTTGAAATTTGACCTGAAATTCACAGAAAACACAGGGAATTTGGTTTTATTTTTGTAAAGATGGTCTCTGTTTTGAGCTGAATCCCAAAAAGTCTAGGTTTTTGGATTCCGATAAAACAATGCTAAGCCCGAGTAAGGACAGGGAAAACATTCGATGAAGCAGGAAATAATCAGGAAATACAAGGAATTCATTAATCAAATTACAGTAGATATCCAGTTCCCTTTCCTCTTTGTTTTCCTTTTTCTTTCCCCATTTTCCCTGCATTTTCCTCATTTTCCCTCTTTTCCCTCATTTCCCTATTTTTTTCCCCATTTCCCCATTTTTCCCCAAAAAGTTGTCTGGGGGGGCAACTTGCCCCCCCTGCCCCCCCACTAGCTACGCCACTGATGTAAAAGATAAAACCTGCTGTCACATCATGCAACATGACGTAACTTATTGACTACTTTTTAATGTAAATGGACCCGTCGTCGCATCACATATCATGGATTTCATGGTAACGGCATCACCGCGTTAAACAGTTATCATCGCAAAAAATGAATTTCTAAATCAAACAATGTTAACAGTGTTAAGAAATTCATTCAGACAATTCCCAAGCACTCCATTTCAAGATCATCATAATTATTTTATTTTATAAAATATTTGCAAGAAATTTATATTCATTTAAAGAAATGCCAAATCCCCCCCCCCCCACCTCTGATGGTTGTTCCCCAATAACATCAATCATATATCAGTGGCTGAATCATGAATAGCAAGGATCAGATCCAGGTGGAATTTAATATGAGCAAAACAGTATTTTTGATAAGGTCTACTGTCAATTTGCCTGTCAAAGTGCTTTCAAAATTGGTTCGAAGTGAGAGTGTCTCAACATATTACAATCTCCCCTACATAGCTGTTTTATTTGAGTTTACAGAAGAAATCACCACTGGCTCCTGTGACAGGATTAAGGGAGACCTGGTCGTGAATTCCGCATGAGCAATTGCCCTTGACAAAACTGATCCCAACACAGCTCTGTTCCAAATGACAATTAAAGGCGCAGTCTCTCTGGTTGCAAAACTGAATCGGCCTGATCGCTCCTCCATGTACTGTCTTCCCACCTTCGCACAAGAAGTAGCTTGAAATCCGTTCTGCAAATGTAAATGTATGTTACACCAGCGTAAAGTTTCTTGATTGTATGATAAAGAACCAACAGCCGAAAAAAGGTTATAATTTTTTAAGGGTTCAATTGAATTGAAACTTTAGGTTCAATACTTGGTGGGAAGGACCTATGATAGGGCCCTATGGCTATGCTACCAACTTGAGAGAAAGGGGTTCCATTGTGGGAGTTCAGTGTAGCTAAATGTTGTTTTCTTTGCTGTTGGAACCTTTCCTTTTTAAAAGTTGAATGATGAACCTTTACGGTTCCTTATCTATGCCAGCTTATAAAACCATTAAAGGTTCCATGTAAAACCTTATTGTTAAAAGTGTATGCAATCACTATTTAAAGGTTTCTGATCATAGATTGTTGCTATTATTGATAGTTCTCCAATAGTTTAGATGCCTTGCAGCAGCTGGTGGTCGGGTTATTTGACTGTAGGTCCAAGGTTTCATTTTGAAATGAGTTGGTCAATCAAAGAAACAACATTATCACTTTTACTGTTATATGACTCATTTAACAAGTATACCAACAGGATCAGAACTGGTTATAACTTAGTTACAGAAAATCAATCATCAAACGCATGTTTTTTTGGCAACATTTCAACTCTGTGGAGCATTGCGGCTTTAGTGCATCAGTGAGCAGTTTTACAAAATTAAATGCTGCTTAACGTTAAGCAGTGTATGCAATCACAGTTTTAAGGTTTCTGATCATAGATTGTTGATATTATTGATAGTTCTCCAATAGTTTAGATGCCTTGCAGCAGCTGGTGGTCGGGTTATTCGACTGTAGGTCCAAGGTTTCATTTTGAAATGAGTTGGTCAATTGAAGAAACAACATTATCATTTTTACTGTAATACGACTCATTTTATGTTATTCGGCTGTAACAATTACACTAACAGGTTCAGAACTGGTTGTAACTTACTTACAGAAAATAAATTATCAATTGCATGTGTTTTTTTTTTTGTGGCACTTTCAACTCTGTGGAGCATTGCCACTTTAGTGCATCAGTGAGCAGTTTTACAAATTTAAATGCTGCTTAACGTGTGTGCATGCTATCTTCTTAAAGGGCCACTGTCACACACTTTTTTTATCATTTGAGAGCCTCATGCTTCAGATTCACAAAAACATTACAGTGATAGTTTTAAAAATCAATTAAGATAGACCCCCCTAAAACCATATTCTTAGTTTATGATTTCAGCCTAAAAAATGGCACAAGCAAAAGCGACCCCTGTTGCAAGGTACATGGACAAGTGACGTTGGGCTGGGTGAAATGTAAACAACCAGATTGCATGCTTGGTTGATTTCACGTGCTTGAGGCTCAGCACTGCTGCAAGCTAATAGAGAGGTGGCAGCACCTCACAGAGCAATGCCACGATGGTCCAGAAATGATACAATGTTAACTGCCAATGTTGCATGCATGAGTTACCACAGTCTTCATGCCACACAGCTTCAGGCAGAGGGAAGAGGGGGGGGGCCTCCTTATCCTACGTCATACCTAATATGGAAGGAAGGCCCACAAAATAGTCACAGAATCGCTATTTCACTAATTGTTTGCATGCACTGGTCACGGACATTTTTCGTTATAAAGGGGAATTGTGTTTATTAGTGCCAATTCTTTTTGATACAGATATTTTTATAACAAGTTGTGTTTTGAATCATGTGTGCCTTTAACATTGAAATGTCATGTTTCTAGTTATGGCTTATTACCCACCTGAGGCAAAAACTTCCAATTCACAAATGGTCAAAGTCTCATTATTCATGGTCGAATTGATGGAAACATAAAGAAAACGTCCTTGGGCTTGGTAGTCGCACAAAAGGGTATCAGTGGCTCCCTCTCCTGTAATACCTGATCGATGGTGACAGAGTTTGTATTTTCCATTGGTGATGCTTGGAAGAGGAGGTCCAATGTTACTCAGCCAAATGTCAAAGTCATGCAATCTGGCGTCTGTGTCAAACATGAAAAGACAGTATTCAAGTTGAAGGGCATATTATTTTCGGTTTTTGTTTTGCTGAATGCATGACATTATGGGGTTATCTGATTTAGATGATTGCTGATATGACACAAGTTAACAAGTCAACAGGTATGTATGCCATCTCAGGAGATTATCAACTCAAACAGCCTGCCCAATGGATAATCATCAATGCATTTATATTTGTCAACTGCAGGACACTACCTCTTGACATGCTAGGGATCTACCGGATCACACTAATGATTATTGCATGAGCATATGTTTCATATATGCATGTATCGGTCCTTGTAGCCTACCTTGCTGCAATTACAGGGGCGGACTGGCCTATGTGGCAGAGTGGCAAGTGCCACGGGCCCAACCACTCGAGAGGGGGGGGGGCCCATACAAGGTGCCAAAAAAATTAAAATAGAGAAAAAAACCAAAAGTCTATTTTTGTGACCAAGTTTATGACTGTGCGATACAAGGAAACTTTAAGGTTGGGGTCCCAATGAGAGAGGCCTCTGTATAAAAAAGAGCCCTTCCACATTGGCGTAAGTAGATTAATGCCGAAAATTGGTATCTGGGGGCCCTTCGACTTATTTTGCCACGGGCCCGAAATGTCGCCAGTCCGCCCCTGCTGCAAGAGACAGTTATTGTCATACAACGATCCTATTGACTACATTAGTGGGCTTTGTGATATAATGGGGAATTTGAAGTACACTCATAGTATTAACCAACTGTCAGAAATATTCAAAGAGATTATTGTCATGAATTTTCTTACTTCCAACTTAATAGGATTGTTGACTAAATCTGTTATAAGCATCAATTTGAAATGTTTATGTAATTCCTTTGGGAAAGCATCAGAATGCAAGCTAATTTCTAACCTCAGTTTCATATGAAAGATAATGAGATATTTCCCCCGGCTTTATTTATTTTTTTACTATTCATTTATTTAAATATATTTATACAGGATTACAATTTCAGCAAAATAAGACAGTTGTAAAAATTGGTCCTGTGACAGAAAGCTAAAAACAAGACTAGTATGTTCATAAGAAGTAAGAAGTCCTAAAAAGTATTTACACAAGAAATAAAGTTAAAAAGCCATTCTAAAATCAAAAAATACCTTTACTGACATGGTTTACTTATCCATTGAAAGACAGATATATAGGGAAGTACTTACGACCAGCAGTATTCCTGTTTGTAATTTTGACTTTCTCTATTCGATATTCCTGCTTAAGATCCACCGCCCACCAAGGTCGAGCTAAAAAGAAAAAATACAATGCAGAGTAGCATGGTGAAATAATCCGAAACTAAACATCTCTAGGCATATGCATAATAATTTGCCAATACTTGTGTTTTATTTCATATACGTACACTTGTGAGAAAAACATCCATCATTTTTAAACAAATTTTAAAAGCAGTTTAAATGACTAACTTGCTGAAAAAATATGGTCAATCTTGTATCTGTTCCAGCCCAATAGGCAGGATGTTTTAAAATTCACATCGATAGCAGGTTGTAGGTGTTTTGGAGCATACACTGTTTTTTTCGGTTAAAAAAAAACAACAATATTTGGAAATCCCTGAGGATAACATTTTCAAGCATGCCTAACCATTCCCCACAGGCCAATACCATTACCACAGGCATAGGGGGTGGAGGTTGCAATTTACATCATATACTGATGCAATGCATTGGTTTCTTTTTTTATCGAAGTCCTGTCCAACGGATCTGGTCATAGGCATACACATGCAGATTTTGTAGAAGTTGAGCAATATTCGCTTGAATTTCATGACTTTTACACATTCTAATGTATTTTTTATATTTCTTGAGAACCATTGACTTTTTCCTTGTATCGTCATCCGTAGTTGTCCAGGAGGTCTTTTCCACTAACGCCTTGTGCAGATTTTGCCATAATTTTTCCAATACTTATAATGCTATCTTCTAATACTTCACTCTAAAAAATGTCGGGACATAATTGGTTTTTTAGATTCAAAATTGTTTTTTGAAAAACCAAATTTCAATGCAAAACCAACATGGATTTTAAAAAAAATCCATGTTGGTTTTTTGTGAAGAGTGTTCTATTCATACTATTTCATACCAAAGGATGCGATCTCACCTTGACTTTCAGTCTGTGAACAGCTACCGTCTACCCACTCAGGGCTCTTGTTTCCATCTACGACTCTCGGGGAGCTGTCCACCCCATATGTACTGGAACTTTGCCGAGTTGGTTTTTGTAGCGCTATGTTCAATTCACCTGAAAGGAACACAATTTTTTTAATCTATATATTGGTGACAGATGGGTGATTGGGCTTTTCGTCCTTTATTTATTACAAAACATCTACTTGCCTGTTACACCCAAGGGCACCACTGTCAAAATAAGAAGGCCTGTTGACAGCATCATGCTCGTGGGTTGAATTCGAAATTTTTTCAATAGTTCTCTTCATGAAAACCTGTAGGTTGTTGAAGTGTTAGGAGTGATGCCTCGTGAATTCTCACAAACCTGTAGGTTGTTCCAGTGGTTAGTGTGATACCTTATGAATCCTTGTAAAAACCTGTAGGTTGTTGCAGTGGTTAGTGTGATAGCTTATGAATCCTTGTAAAAACCTGTAGGTTGTTGCAGTGGTTAGTGTGATAGCTTATGAATCCTTGTAAAAACCTGTAGGTTGTTGCAGTGGTTAGTGTGATAGCTTATGAATCCTTGTAAAAACCTGTAGGTTGTTGCAGTGGTTAGTGTGATAGCTTATGAATCCTTGTAAAAACCTGTAGGTTGTTGCAGTGGTTAGTGTGATAGCTTATGAATCTTTGTGAAAACCTGTAGGTTGTTGCAGTGGTTAGTGTGAATCCTCATGGAAACCTGCAGGTTGTTGCCGTGGTTAGTCTGATGCTTTATGAAAACCTGTAGGTTCTTGCAAAGGTAGAAGCAATACCATGTGAATCCTTGTGAAAGCCTGCAGCTGGTTGCTTTGCCGATTTATAGTGTCTCACGCTGCATGATTTTTCTCACTGAAAACCTGTAGGTTGTTGGGTTGATTGGTTTATAGTTTTTTCCTTATGAAAACTAGCAGATTGTTGCATTGAACAATAGTGTGGCAGATTGTTGCATTGAAAAATAGTGTGGTGCTCAAAATATATGTTGAGAAAAACCTGTTGGCTGTGGCTGTCGATGTTGTGCTTTATGATCCCTCATGAAATATGGGTATGTCAATACATGTAATGCCTTTTCCTTTCCTCCTTATGCAAACCTGTGGGTCACTAGATCGGTTGGTGCCATGCCTTATCACTTATGGTATAGTGCCTGCTCACAGACAACTAGAAATAGTTTGATTTGAATAATTTATCACATGCAATTAGGAAAAGAGGTGTTATTGTAAAGGAATGAATAAATATTGATGTTGTTCATATAATCCCTCAAATTAAAGAGTTGCACCTGAAACAGCAGAAAGACAAATCGATACTTGGAAAAAAGTGATGTTTCTATAATAGGAAATGCATGTACCAGACTCAGTCTTGCACGTGCAAAATAAAACCTAAATGAATGATAAGTATTCAATTGTATTGACTCATAGTGACGTATGTACGTGTACGTACTAACCAAGTAGTTTATTGGACAAATCATTTTCATTTGCAGATGAAGTTCATTTCTTCTCTTAATAAATTTATCTATCTTTTTATTTGATTTTTTTTATTGTCAGTGAGATTTTTTTAAATTGTTTACATCATAAATATGAAATTTGTGATTCTTGCGAATAAAATCAGACACCATTAAAAATACCTATTTGTTTAACTTTTTGTTGGCAAATGTGCATATTTGCTGTTATAATCCAGGGGGGGGGGTACTCACTATGAAAGAGTGTATATAGAGGCTCCGCTGGATGGTTAAGGTTTTTTGGCCTTCTAGGATTAAAATGGTATAGTCCAGGAGCTTATGGGGATAATTGTGCATATTTGTCTACAAGCATGAAATTTGGCACAAATGTTGCTGAGGGTATATAGATTCAAATTTTTGAGGGCGCCGGAGCGGGCGCTCGTCTTGGTTGCCATAGCAACAAATTCAAAATGGCCGCCGCCCGATATCTAATTTTGAGTATAACTTCGTAACAAAAGGTCCTAGGATTGCAAATAATAGCTCTAAATACATGTTTTTGATGCCAGGGATTCTAATTCTGCCATTATTTTTCATGTCAAACACATACTTTGGTCTATAGAGCCAAAATTGCCTGTATATTGGGGTTATAGAGCTCATTTTATCGAAATTCACCACAAATCTTCAGCTTAAACTACTGCAAATTGTTCCTAGTAGCAATTCATCAAGTTTTGACAACAAATATAAACACCAGCTTTATGTAATAGAAATACATCAACATATCATCTGTACGATGATACCAAAGTAACCAAACAAATGTTGCAGAAATAGGTATTGTCAATGCAGCTGCCTTACGCACACCTACAGGTTCTTTTGCGCATGCAGTCCTCTCCAAGAAATCTTTCAAATCCATAGCCCTACATGTTGCATGCCGATAATTTATATGGTATACCAAAAGAAACCTGTTGCTGTTTCAAGTATTGGCCAGTATTACATCTATTATGTACTTACCCTCTCCTGTCTTCCATCCCCTTTCATTGAAATCTTGGATTTCCTAAAGATACAATGGTGATTGATTTGAAGAAAGACTTGTTTGCAGTTGCAACCTTTTTCTGTGATATCTAAATGATTCTTGGGTATATATATCTGAGGCAGTCTGAGATCAGACTGCCTCGTCCCAAAAGCACCACATCATAACTCAAATTTGGAATGCTCCTAACAGATAGAAGTCCAATGGGCAGAAGAAAAAGAAAACTATTGTACAAGCGTAGTGAGCAGTCTGATACATAGCGAGCAGTCTGATACATTTCAGCATGAATTGCAGTCCTATGAGGGGGGAGGGGAAAATAGAAAGCCAAATGAATAAGTGAAATAATGCGACTTTGTCAAGTTGACTGTCGGAAACTGATGTGTTCAGTTTCAAAGGGTGAGATTGGGGACTATTTTCATCAGTGTAATAATTGAATGGTTGAAAGACAAGCAGACTATGTTCATTGCATCTTAATGCTTAATTGTAAACAGGTGTGAATTAATGACCCTTTACTTTATTTTCCTTTATTTTAATTTTTATTCTAAATGCTTTTTACATGTCATTAAGTTTGTAATTTGTATGGTGTATCACTCTCTAATTTAATGGTTCATGGACAATTGCATAGTATTCTTCCTCTGATACATTGGTCTATTTGCTTACCCAAAACAGACCGACGGTGGAGGTTTGTTATTCAGAGGAAGGGACTGACAGGTACAATCTGTATTCAAGGGATACTACCAAGAGATATTCGTTTCTACTTTTGAACAGACTCATGTTTCATTGACTTTTGCCAACCCACATCCCGCAAATCTTGAAATTATTTGCATGCAATGTCAAGACAACATTCACTTGTGGAGGATTAGTTAGGACCAAGGTATCAGTAATTCTCCTACACACGTGTAAGGTGACCAAGAATGCTGCTATTCCAATACCAAAGGAAAAGGAAATTCTCACACTGTAGATAAGCATGGAAGAAGGACAATACTAGACAGATATGGTAAGTGCAGCCCTCTAACCCCAATTCTGGGCTCACGAGGGTTGATTGATGAGATGCGAGAGAGAGTGGGAGTCCTCAACATGTTACACATTTACCCCACCAATGCCATTCTTCTGGCCAGGCTCAGTAAGACACCAGTTTGATATGTACCAGTCTTAGTACAAAATTTACTAACTCAAATTTAAGTCAGGCCAAGTTCAAATGCAAATCCAACGGCATTTACCACCATTCAACTGTTTAACATTTCACATAATGGTGCTGTGTCACATTCTGCATGTAGATAAAAAGGAGTAGCCTCAATGTTCATTATTGAGCTGGAACATGCAATTTTAGTTATCCTTGGCAAGACATTGGTGGTCCATTTCACGTGACTGGAATACTTTAGAAAGGACAATCATCAATTTATCGAAAAAACACTTAATGCCTTTCACCAATCAGTCCTGAGGTTGTTTGGATGCTGTTCACTGTAGTTCTTACCTAGGACAACTTCCCTTATGACAGCTTTAAGATGTTTGTTCGTCAATGTACTCTCCAAACCTACATTTTAGATGAACAAACACAGGCATGGTGGGAATCGCAGCCAATATTTCAGACAATAAACAAAAGGAGATACACATTGTCCTGATGAATATAGAAGTCAAAAGTTTTTCTTTTATTCAGATGTTGGTAACACACTACTAGGCAGCCCTAATTTCAAGAAAGTCTTGTCAAAAAAAAATCTTGTTGGATCTTTCAACTCCCACCAGCTATCACTTTTAAGCACAAAAGCCCTTTTCCCTTAACTAAGTTATCTTCTACAATGATGAAATCTACATGTAGCAAGTAATAAAACAGCTAGCCTACCACTCTACCAGTGTGTGAACTTCGGACGGTGAAACAGTGGTAGGCCTACAACAGTCCCTGTGTTAAAGGACTGCTTCTTCTGCATGAGTCAGGCAGTCTCTCGTGTACTTGAATTCTCTTGGAACTTGCAGAAACATATGTGACATCCCAGCAAATTAAGCTTGTGCCGAACTCGGCCTAGCTAAATGTTTGGTCACTTGGTATTGTACTTCATGCTTCATTTGGGTGAGACATGATTTTCCTTTGGTATCGCCTGTAGGTCAGATTAGGAGAATTGTCCTCCAGTTACTAATACCATGGTCTTTCTGAAGAATGATCCATCACAATTCTGTATTGTTTTGACATACCATATTAACAATTTAATGAGTTCCCTGTGATCGAAAGGTTTAGAGTGCTTGATAGTGCATGCACAGGTTTCAAGAGCTTAGGTTCGAACCCCAACCCTTGAAGTCAATTTATTCCAAGCCCATGAGATATTAGATGGAGTGTTCTATTCTGGGGCTACTCAATGACCCTGGACACCACTGGTTTTATAGCAAGACTCCTAGTCTTCTCATCACTCATCATGCATACAGCAATCACCAAAAGTGAAGGTGCTATGGCAGGGAACCTTGAGCAACGTTCTCTTGTCCCCTACCCATGGGTACTGCACTGTGGCTGCCCTGAGCAGTGCCATTGTTGGAAGGCTCTCAACAAAGTCCATGTGCCACATGTGGATCATAATAAGAAACCCTGACTGACAGCAGTCTACTGTAGATGCAGGCGAACTAGCAAGGCTGCAGACTGAAGATATTCACATCGAATTGGGTATGGAATTGGCATCTGGGGCACCAGTGCAGTTGCTTTTCAGGTCCGCGCTCAGCAGAACTCCGCAGAACTGTGCTGGGCTGCCTCAAAAATTCATGTATGCATACACGGACATGAAATACAACGCCTCTACTGAAATGTTTTAGCCCGCTCCCTCCCGTCGCAATATAACAGGCTGCTGTAGCATGCACGAAACCAAGTCAAAGCAATTTCAAGAATTGTGAGATGTGACTGAAGTTAATCAAACAAGACAGTCTGTGCAATGTCACTGCACATATGAAACAAATATCTTGGTAGTGTGATAGTATCCCTCAGATATATACCCAAGCAACATCTACTTGTATTGCTGAGCACAAATAAAGGTTGTATTACCATTGTAAGTGAAAAAAAAGTCTTTGTTCGAATCAATCGCCATTGTATCTTTAAAAAATTCATTATTTCAAAGTATGGGGATGGCAAGCAGAAGTGGATAAGTACATCATAGATTTCATACGGGCCAACACACAAATGCAGCAACAGGTTTCTTTTGGTATACTACACAACTTATTAGCTAGCATCATGTAGTGCTGTGATATATGAAAGATTTAGTGGCGGGAACTGCGCGCGCAAAAGAAAAGGAGTGCATAGATGCAGCTGCATTAACAATACCCTTGTCTGCAACATTCATTTGGCTACTTTGGTATCTATGTACATATTATATATATATAATTGATAATTTGGTTCTTGTTTGAGTGAACTTCTATCAGGAAATTGAAAATATGTTGAAAGTTTCGATAAACTAGGCTCTATAACCCCAATATACAGGTAATTTTGGCTCTATAGACCAAAATATGTGTTTGACATAAAAAATAATGGCAGAATCAGGATCCCTGGCATCAAAAACATATATTTAGAGCTATTATTTACAATCCTATGACCTTTTGTTACCGAGTTATACTCAAAATTAGATATCGGGCGGCGGCCATTTTGAATTTGTTGCTATGGCAACCAAGACGAGCGCCCGCTCCGGCGCCCTCAAAAATTTGAATCTGTATACCCTCAGCAAGATTTGTGCCAAATTTCATGCTTGTAGACAAACCTGCACAATCCACCCCTTATTTCCCCATAAGCTCCTGGACTAGTACTGGTTTTGTATGAATTAAGATTAATATGGTTGCCCTTTTTTCACCCCCAACATGTTTGGTATCGTTAGAATTGGCTCAAAAGATGATTAAAATGGTATAAAAATCATAAAGATTGTATTGGTTTTGGATATTTTTACTAAAAGATTAAAATGGTTTGTGGTTTTGGCGTTGGTCTCGGATTAAAATGGTTTTGGTTTTCAAAATCGCCGTGGCGCATCCCTATGCAAAAGTCCGCGAAGTACCCCCCCCCCGGGGTTATCATAACAAGGTTTATCGCTGGCTTCTTCATTTCTTGGAGTTCGAAAGCATGATGGTGGTTGATGTGAAGTTATTTTGTATTAAAAAATAAGAATAATATATTTTGACATACCCCTCTTTGAAAAACCAGTAAGGGTGATAACCAAATAAAAAAGAAGAATCAAATCTGAGAAAACAGATCAATACAGTGTTTCCGCAGCCTTGTGTTATACCACCCCTTCTGTGGCATGAATGGCTGTTTATGTGGTGCTGTCTTTGCTTGGGTGCAAGAGTGTGCTTAAAATACCACTTACTCTGTCAGGAATGCAGCCACATACATTGCAGGGCAAGGTAATTTTTATATAATATAATCTTATAATTATTTTATATAATCAGTCTTTTGATGTAGGGATAATTGTATTGGAAAAAATACTTGAGAAGCACTGGAACTCCCAATGAGTGGGATTTGCACAAAATTGCACAACTTTAGGGACTACTGTTGGTTTCCTGGTAGAAATTGTTATATTCTAACAAAAACATTGGTTGACGAAGGTGTAAAGTCGAACAGTTCTGAGATGTTTTTTAAACATCGTTAAAGCACTAAACAATTTGTTTGTGGGAGAACACTCACTCCAAACAGCCAGGAACAACTGTGAAAATTCCCAGAAATCAATTGGGCTTTATGAGATCTGCATTAATAATTAATTAACGAAAGGTACAGCAGTGAAGTCCAATTAACCAGGAGAATTGCACAACTGTTCGTGATGCACTTGACTGACCTCACAGAAAATTATTGGTTATTTTTTATTTATTGAAATTTAAAATGCTTTACTGACAATGACAGAGTGTGATTTAGGTTACAAAATTGGTACACGTAAGGAGTATCCCTTCTTCTTCATTCCACCCCAAGTCCCAACAGAAAGTGACACAACTAAAGCCTTCCCAATATTCCAAGTTATAAAAAATACTGAGCCAAGTTAGTGAATTGCATTTTAATGACATCTTGAGAAGTAAACTACAGCAATTTACATTTTTTTGTACTCTCTAAATGATCTTGAGGATATTACTTTGATAAAACTTGGCAAATGACTGGCAGAACCTGCCACGGGATAGCAGCAGGGATCAGACTTACGAACTCAACATCAGGCTCATCCTGTCTTGCCGTCTTAACAAAAAAAAGGATTGTCTGATATCAGACAATACTCATCAATGTAAAATCAATTAATTGTATAAACCACATAATTGAATTATTCAAAAGGTCAAACAACCTGATCTTTCCACAAGGTGTGTGCTCAACTAGGTGACTGCCGTCTGGGAAACACCATGCAACTACCAACTTGGCCATGCAAAATTTTTAAAATACTTAACAAAATTTCCATCCAGGCGACAGGCACTTCCATCCAGGCGATCATACAGTACTTCCATCCAGGCGACACAGTACTTCCACTTCAGCAAAGCGGAACTGTGGATGCAACCATTGCACCAGTCCATGATGTAAGGTGCAACCTTCAACCCCTACCCCTGTGGTAATGGTACTGGACTGTGGGGGAATTGCTAGGCATGCTTGAAAAATTATCCTCAAGGATTTCACAATTTTTTTTTTAACCGGAAAACAAAAAAGGGTACGCTTTAAAACGCCTACAAACTGCTATAGATGTGAATTTTAAAACATCATGCCGATTTGGTTGGAATAAAAGATTGATCTTTTTCTTCAGCAAGACAATCATTTCAACCGCTTTTAAAATTTATTTTAAAAATCCGTAGATATTTTTCTCACAAGTGTTACGTATATGAAGCAGGAGTGTGTTCCATTTTTTTTGCAAATGCCTATAGATGTTTTTTTTTAACATTGGACCTCCTCTTCCAAATATCACCAATGGAAACTACAAACTCTGTCACCATCGATCAGGTATTACAGGAGAGGGAGCCACTGATATTCTTTTGTGCGACTACCAAGCCCGAGGACATACATTTTCATTACGTTTCCATCAAGTCGACCATCAATAATGAGACTCTGACCATTTGTGAATTGGAAGTTTTTGCCTCAGGTTAGAAGTAAGCAATGACTCTGGAAACATAACATTTCAATGTTAAAACATAACGTGCAAGCACTTTAAGCAGCTCTTAATTCTGTAAAACTTCTCACTGATGCATTCAATGTGGCAATGCTCTACAGAGTTGAATGTGCAAGTGCACTTAGTTGAATAATTGCCTCTCTGCCAATATTGTAGGATGGCCCTTTGACCGAAGTGACATCACAGATATGAGTGTTATGACTCATTAGTGCCACGGTGCCACCACAGGAAGCTGCTAATGTTTTCATTCTGTCATGGTTATTTCGTGCAATGAAGATATTTCAAGCCTTGCAAAATTTTACTTCCCCATATTTTCTGCACTCAACATCAACTTCAACAAGTCAATGGATATGATATCGCTCACAGCAATTATCCTACTTCACTGTAAGGTCGATACAGGCAGATTTCACGAAAAGTGCTCTTAAAAGGTACCTTAAACTTTCCAACCCTTTTGTTATCTCTCTGTTGCTTCCTGAAGCAAGTAAACCTATTACTAAGTACATCTGTGAGGTAATGAATAAATATCAATAAATTTTTCCTCAAATATGTAGCTTTTTCCTCTTAAAAAGATAACTTTTTATGCCTCATGAGGACAATTTTGGACGACCAAACTTACTGGTGATCAGACATGCTCACTTTGGCACTCTGTGGAATCTGCTAAAACCAATTCAGGAAAATGTAATGGTATGTGATTGATAAAAAACATCTTGAAAATTATTTTGGAACCATTTTTAATTGTCTTGGTCATTATAAAACTTGAAAAAAATGAAAAATAAAAAAAGACTGCTAATGTAACTCGATTCCGTCCCAGGACACTGAGGTTACATTAGCAACTTTTACATGGAAATTTTTCTGTGTTCTCGCTACTTATGCCAATTTCAAACATGAAATTATAATATTTTATTGAAAAACGTGTCTTATTTGCCTATATACATCACCAAAAACATAAATGACTGGGTGTGGTACTTGTTTCTTTATTGCTAATGTAACTGCAATTTTGCATCCGTCCATTTCATAGTGTTACATTAGCAAAATGTGTACATAAAAATTACGTTATAAAACACATGATTAGATCTCAATTTTTTTCTGAACTGAAAGCCAGGTCTCCCAAGAGCAGGCCAGGGGTGGTACCCTGCTGGTGACTTCATTTATATTGCAGTAGGATCAGCATACAAAATTCCGTCCTACATCATTCATCGTTGTTACATTAGCACAAGGCCATATTTTTAGCTACTCTGACCTACCAATCCAACAGAAAAGATTGTTTACCCATGATTTTATTTAATGGATTGACACAATAAAAGATCTAGATTTTAGCTTTTTTTTGTCCTGCCAGCTATACTCAAAAGAAGCACCCTGAGAAATTCTGAGAATCTACGAATCGATTATGTCTGGCCTTATCAGTATTGTGCTAATGTAACTTGTGGACAAGTTGTGGTAAGTCATTTTGCAGCTTTTTCGTGAAATCTGCCTACAGCAGATTTTGATGACGTCAAGGGCACTATTCTTGCTGCTCGAAGTCTTTGGTGCATAAATATGCTGACCAAAAAGTACTAAAAATATCAATTTCCAATAGATCTTACATAGCCTTCTTTTGTATTTGTTTTAATCTTATTATATTATTTGCATGCATGTTTGTTTCATTAATTCAGAACTGATGAATATTGTAGACTGGTTCAAATTAAATCGATTGTCGTTAAATTGTGATAAAACAAGAGCGATGGTATTTCACCCACCACAGAAAAGAATTACCAGGCCAATTCTAAAAATAAATGATCAAATTATAAATTATGAAGATAACTTTGATTTCTTGGGGGTAATGGTTAACAAAAGTCTCAATTGGACAACTCATGTATCAAAGATCTCAAAGAAAATATCTAGGACCATAGGAGTAATGTGTAAATTGAAACATGTAGTCCCTCAAAACATACTACTAACAATTTACAATTCATTGATTACACCATATTTTAACTATGGAATACTAGCATGGGGCTCTAAAGTAAGTAAACTTCTTAAATTACAAAAAAAGCCATACGAATAATAGCGAACGCAGCCTATAATTCCCATACTGATCCGTTGTTTAAGGAACTGAATTTACTAAAGGTAACGGATGTTTGCTTACTACAGGAATATAAATTTTGTTACAAATACCTGAATGGGACTTTACCAGCATATTTTATGAATGATTTTATTAATGTTCAACACAGTGTTCACTCCTATAATACAAGAGGTGCAAATGATTTTCAATTTCCAAGTATAAGACATTCTTTTGCTAAACAAGATTTACGATATAGAATACCTCTAATTTATAATAAATGTCCCAATTCCATTAAAGAAAAAGTCTTAACCCATAGTTACCACGGATATTCAAAATATATAAAATTTTATTTCATAAGGGAAAAATACAACACTGTTTGTAATAATCACCTGTGTTTTGTCTGTAATAGACAACTGCGAGGCTAATTTTGCATTTTCTATTTTGTTTATTGGTTTTCTCCTACAGCTTACCTCAACAGCATTAAATAAAAAATAAATAAAAAAACATTCTGTTTGGAGGAAACTCGCCATGGCTTCTTTTTCATTCACATTCTCATCCTTCATTCTCATTGCTCATTGTTGCATTTTTCTTTCTTCTTTTCTTTTTTTTTTCTCATCTCCATCATAAGGTGCTTCCTGGCAGCGACTCACCAGTCTTCAGGAAGCTCCTTCACATGGTCATCAGTATCATTTTGTGCTATGTTTATTTGTTTTATTGGTATTGTTTGATTTGACATTCTCCTTTCTATTGTGTATATGTTAAGCATTCATTATTATTGTATTACTTTTCTCATCTTTCATTTAAATATTTATTTCTATTATAACTTTTTTTTTTTTTTTTCTTTTTTTTTTACTGTTTGATCATGTGAAAATAAAGAGTTCTGAGTTCTGAGTTCTGAGTTCTGAGTTTGTCATCCTTGTGGCGTGAAAAGCACCATCAGATCGTTCAATTTTTTTTCAGTGATGAGATACCTCTTTTATTAATCTAAAAGTTTATCAATATTCTCTGAACAGTAGGGCTTTGTTGATCTTTTCAAGTCAATATCATATGACAATGCTTTTCATTTGGTTGTCAAATATTTTAAAAAACATGATCTGTTGTTTTGTTCTTTAATTGATTGCCCAGTTTCTGGTACATTGCACTTAATATCAATATAAATGTCAGTAAATATTTCTTCTGTTTTCCATTTTGGGTGATACTATCCAGTGATACATCATGTTTTCATATTCTCTTTACCTTGACGCTTCATCTGAATGCTTTGTCTGTTTGACATTGTTACTTTCATTAACGAGAGGTGAGGCAATTCTCTTAACTTTACTTTCTGTGGTTGGTTAATGCACTTTTGGGTTTTTTTAGGGCTGCACTACTGTTTCTTTAAATGCTGCTCTATTAAAGGCAGTTCTGTATATTTCATCCAATTTTTCGGCGTAAGGCTTCCAAGAAAATATGGCCGGGGGAAAAATTCAGGGGGGTTCACACTATTTTTTAATAGGAAAAATGCTACTCTTAGCTTAAAATCTGATAAAAACACTAAAAAAGAGGTCGAGGGATGAATTTTAATATGAGAAATTCAAATTAGGATTGAAATGAAAGTAGAGAAGTAGCACTATATGATGTTGAGGGCGCTTTTTTGCATTTTATCCCTGTTCCATGAGGTTGTAGTTGAAACTGAGCCTTTTTTGGCATCTTTAATAGGCAAAAAAAAGTACACAGACCAAAATTCAAAAAGTTTGATGGTATTCAATCTACTTAAAAGCCATTTAGTGTGCATGGTAAAATGTGTTCGGAAAAGGGTCCAAAAAAAAACGATTCACTTCGATATCAAAAATTTTCCATATCATTTCTTTGGTAAATCTAGGAGAAATCAACATCGCCCGCGGGAAACCAACTCAACACAGTACAAGTACATTTGGTGGTGACTCGTACAGAGCAGTGGACGGAAATATAAGTCCTTACTATGGTCACCGCGGCTGTACGCACACAATAGATGAAAGTAGGTGCCATATTTATACAAAATATATTGACAGATCTCTGGGCCGGTAGTCAAATCTATTTCCCTTGACACTGTGTACCGTTTGCTCTATGCGAAGCGACCTAGTTAATCATAAAATCTTAATTAAATTTTAAACCGGAAACCAATGTAATTATAATATAACATAGCCAGTATGCTGTATTTATGTATCAGAAATCTTGATTTGAAATTTAAAGCTTTAAATATTTAGCAATTGAAGATTTGGTGATTCTAGTAAAAAATGCACTAAAATTTACTAAAACTGCCTAATCTCCCAGAAAACTTAACTGATTGATTCCAAATTTTGTATGTGTATTGTGTATACTGTAAGACAGCATACTGGCTATATGGCAACATTTGTTGCTTGCTCTATATATATGAAAACAAGCAAAATGTAAACAAAGAAAATCCTTAATTGGGTCACTTGGTTGGTACACAGTGTTGAAGGTGTGTTAGTGAAAACTAATTCATAAGGCCAAAGGCTGAGGGAAATAGTTTTCCTTCCTCACTCGAGAGGGTAATATATTTGACAATAACCCAATATTATTCAATCTAGATTTGTGCTCTACACAGTACCTGATTTAAAAATTGTGGTGGGCATTGGTGGCTGTTATGGAGCTTTTTGATGCCTCAAGTTAAAGAAAATTTAAAAAAGGCTTCATAACTCGCCATAAAAGTATTTTTCTGCTTTCAGGTAATCCTTGGTTATCTGTGGATCTTCAAAATGAATATCAAATTAAAAAGATCAAAATCACGAACAGGGCAAATAGCGGGCGTTAGTGGAACTCTTCTTTTTCCAGCTCTCCTGTGTTGACGAGCAGAATAAAACTATTTCCGGAAACATCAGCCTGGGAATTTACAATCTAGCCGGGGTTTCTAAGGTCCCTAACAAAGTCTAATCAGCCTGACAGTACTGCAATATGGTGGCAATCCATGCTAAACATTCCATTTAAGACCAGGCAATGCAAATCCGTAATGTTTTCAATGGATTAAAAGTGCCCTGGGGCCTGGAATGCCAGCTTCACTGACTCAGCAATGGTACAAAATGGCAGCTTGTTCCCGGAAATAGTTTTATTCTGCTCGTCAACACAGGAGAGCTGGAAAAAGGAGAGTTCCCCTATCACGGCCTATACACGTAAGTGTAATACAAGTAAATACATATTTTGTCCTATTCTCTTTTGCTTAATGCATCTACAGCAAAAGCCAAAAACCGTTGATTTGTCTTCCGACTGAATTGTGCGATCAGAAACCAATCTTGGTTTCTGGTGCGATATATGAGTGATTGCCTTTGGTTGAGGCAACCTATGTTCTTTACTAGATGCTTTAGTATGACATGGATGATTTAAAACCCTTATATACCAGACTGGCCTGTCCCAAAAAAACAATCATGTGCTTGTGACATCATCATCAGCGTTTATAGACATAAATGACCCTTGGCAGTAAGCTAGGGATGCACATGAATGTTGCTTCAGTGTGGTCAGGGTTAAACGCCCCCCACCAGCAATTATTTATTTCAAGACTGCCCAGAAATTATTTATTTCACCAAAACTGAGCAAGAAGTTGATTTTGTAAAAAAAAAAAACAACTCCTTCACCCCTTGATATTAAATGGTCACCCCCTTACGGTTTTTACAGTCTATATAGTGAACTTTCAGTATTCTCGTAGAAGAAATCAATTACAAGATTGACTATACAACTTCATTCAATATGAGACATGCTCTGAAGCACTCAATATGTAAAATCAAGATTACAAGAAAGGTATATACACTGTATATGTTGATAAAATGTGTGAATTAAAAATATCACACAATAAAGATTAAATATCCAGAATAACATAATTTTGAAGAACAGGTGGATCTTTTGATATCTTTTTTTTTAAAGTAGGGAATGTTTGACAGCATTTAGGAAGTAAATATTATGAATAATACATATATTATGACTTGTTTATTTTTTTAATATTTCTCTTGGTTCCCAGAGAGACTACATGACTATGACATTTGGCTGAGTAATGTTGGACCTCCTCTTCCTAACATCATCAATGATGATTACAAACTGTGTCACCATCGATCCGGTATCACACCATCTGCAGCTACGGACACCATATTCTGTGACACTCAAATGTCTTTTCGTTTTGTTTATGTTTCCATCAATTCAACAACTCCCGATGAGGTTTTAACAGTTTGTGAATTGCAAGTTTTTCCCAATCGTAAGTGTGAAGTTAATTCTATTTGAAAAGTTTTAGAACAAAGTTTGTGAGATGATGCTGAGCTGTATACACCCCTTGTCAATACCAGTTCAGGCCATGCCCATTTACCAGGCTGGCAGCTTAATTTTAGAAACAGAGCATTATATAAAATATAGGTTTCTGCCACCCAGATAATGAGATGAAGTGGTTTCTTCACTAACTTGTGGCAATTCGATTTTCAATTAAGATTATTTGGGGCACCTGGAGGGGCACATATCCAAAGACACCCTGGGGGGGGGCACCTGGGGGCAGACATCCCATATATATGGCCATGTACTCCTGATTCAGAAATTGGGGGAAGGAGCAAATTTCATGAACCAAGTTAAGACCAATGCTCTTAACTCTATTCCCTCCTGTGATGTATCGAGCTACCATAATGTCACTGAAATTGATTTATGTTAATTTTGGAAAAAAAAACAATCAGATCAGATCTATGATTTAGACTTGGTGTAAACAATCAGTCTTTAGAATAAGCATCAGAATCACAGAATGCTATTTTTGTACAATTTTCAGAAGAAGGCTTGTTTCAATGTGAAAAAGGAAAGATTGATCAAGGGGGAAATGTCAAACAACTGGAAGACTGCACTCTAACGAGATGTGCTCTCATTTGCCAACTGGATGAAAGCTGCAATGGGTTCAGTTTTAATGAAAACGACTGTCACTGTGATACCAAACGTGATGCCTTGATAAACATAATCAATGGCGATGACCATATTTGCTCAAAGTAATAAACAATGTCAAACTTGCCTTATATAGTTTTTCATATCATTCAGACATATGAAGTGTTTTGATAGTATGCTCCACGATCATCAGAACATTTGATACGCCTTTCAGAACAGGGCTGGCTCATTGTGAAAAAGGAAATATCGTACAAGAAGGAAATTGAAACAATTTAGGGGTGTCTCCAGAAGCATATTTCCTAGACACTTTCAGGAAAAAATATGTTTATGTACAATCGTGGTTTGCGATATCTTGACTAATATAAAAGAGAGAAGAATAATAATAACATATTTGAATTCTTGAGAAAATGTCCTTAAAAATGAACACCTGGAAGCTATACCTTCGTTAAAGTAATGTTGATGTCATACTGTAGGATGTGTTTTTAATTTAAATATTTTATACGACATCAAATTGTTTTGTTTAAATGACTGCAAGATCTATTACCTTTGATTGTTCCTTTCATATTCATCATATTTGATACATATTCATGAGTAATAATTTATTTTTCATTCCTTTCTGTCTCTCAAAGCTATTTCTATTATTCGAGGATCTGACGATCTTGATTAATGTTTTATGACTGTATGACAATGGAGAAACAACTTACTGAGATGCTATGCTACTGTAAACTGTAAAGGCATATCAGCTTTTTTGATTGTGCCCTCTATGATCATGCATCATGGGGAAAGGTATAAGGAGGAATACCCCCCCCCCCCCAATTGCAAACTCTTTGTAATGAAGGCCCGACCTTTTGACATTTTGTCAAAAATGAGGGGAAGGTTGCGGGGGACTGTAAAGAAATAGATTTCTGCAGCTTCCCACTGTTGCAAAAGCATGTTATATACATTATGCACCGAGAATCACAAAAAAAACGCAACTACACTATACAACAAAATTCAAATTGTTCAATAATTGATAAATTTTGTGTAAAATTGTACACTTATGGCTATTTTGGTGAGTTCTGTTTCAAACTTCAGTTCAGAGACCGCACTTCAATAAAAAACGCACCAATGAAAATATTTGTTTTGTGCAGGGCCGGATCTAGGGTCTGGCAGGCACTGGGCAGAATGAGGCAATGAGGCCCCCTTCTTGTGTCCTGGTTGTAGAGTTAAAATTGACCGAAAATTTGAAAGTGTAGATTTCTGGAAATAATCGTATTGCAAACAGTGCAGAACTTTATTTCTGAGATCTCCAGCACTGAAACCTTGTGATAGTCATTGACTAAACTGCTATTCTAAAGTTATTACTGCTGATAATGTCGATTAATCAGAAAAATAAAAGGACTTATACCATTCGACACCTCTGTCAGCCAATCACATGCCAGTATTGCAGGGAAATAATTCCCATATTCTTTGTTGTCCAGTTATCCTCTCATGTTTGACTGTTTGACTGTTTGTCTCCTGGTATAAGCCGGTTATTCGCCATGGGATCAGGAATATGGATTTATCACACCTCGGGCTAAAGCCCTCGGGTGATAAATCACATATTCCCTCTCCCGTGGTGAATAACCTATACACATGTGACACTTCATGCTTACTCTCAGTGCTCAGACACTACATGTATGCAAAATCCATTTTTGAGTATAGGCCTGTGTGATGGAAATAAGTCAGGGAGGGGGCCTCAGAGCTTTTTTGTGTCGGTTTAAAAAAATAATAAAGTGAGATTTCAATGGCATGTGACTCCTTTTCAACCAGGGAATGATTAGTTTTAAAATATATAATACTTACAAAACTTGACAGTCAATTGGTGTTTGAAGGACAGAGCACCACACAGCATCCTGAATAAAATTTGGCGTTAGAAAAATTGAACAAATATGCAACTATAAAACAACCTGTTTTTTTAAAACACTTTTATTGCTTAAAATCAGAAAAAATATGTTATACAAACAGCTTTGACTAAATCAGTGTGTACTTTTATGTTGCTGGACCAGTAGTCTCAGACATAGTTTACAGACCATTTAATTAATTATACAATTTAACACCTCTGACAGCTGATCACATGCCAGTATCATCTTGCGATAATACTAATAGTAGATCAATTTCATGGAAGGTTCTCCCAGTTAACACCTGGGGAAAGTGGCGAATACTTAAATCCCATTGGCTAATAGCTTTCCCGCCCTTGCCTCTAATTGGTCCAGCCAAGGTGTCTCCAAGCTGGAGTACTTTTAGTGCATTTTGATGTAACTTCAAGGCTTTATAACTTGGTCATTATTTCAGTTTAAATTTTGAAAGTTGTGTTTTTTTATTTAGAGTGTATAAATCTACTGTGTGTGAAAAGCAAATCAAGAATTGTTGAATTACAAAAAAGTTATTTGGGGTCCATGTTCAGGCCATTCAGTGAAATAGGTCTATTCCAATATTCTTTGTTATCCGTTTACCAGTGTTGGAGGTCTCGAGGCCGGCCTCGTCCTCGAGGCCGGCCTCAGAGCCATATTTTGATGGCCTCGGCCTTGGCTCGGTCTCGGATACCAAATCCTTGGCCTTGCCTCGGTCTCGGGTGTCTTATGGCCAGTGATGGAGGCCTCGGGACCGGCCTCGTCCTCGAGGCCAGCCTCGGGGCCATATTTGATGGCCTCGGCCTTGCCTCGGTCTCGGATGCCAAATCCTTGGCCTTGCCTCGGTCTCGGATGTCCTGGCCTCGACTACATCACTGCCATTTACCGTCTCCTGTTTGACTGTTTGACTGTTTGTCTCACGGTGAAAGCCGGCTGTTCACCATGAGGTTAGAAATATGTGTTTATTACACGTCGGCTAAAGCCCTTATTTAAACATATATTCTCCCTCCCGCGGTGAATAATCTATACTTATCAACCAGTAGGTTTCAAAAACATAATAGACCATTAAACATCAAAACAAGTCATTTACCAATTATAATTACTTGTCACAGTACTTACAAGTCACATTTAATTATTTATGTTGTCACTAAAACAGGAAATTAAATCAATGGGCTAACCTACTTTTTTACCATGGTACATGGTATGTGAAATTTTGAATAAGTTTTTACTTCAACTAATGTTAAATCCATCAAAATTCAAATAAAAGAGACATAGTGCCACAGAAAAACATTTTATCATCTGTAAATGAAATCACTAACATCAATTCTAAGGAAAATCTGTAAAAATTTAGAGAAATTCTTTTTTTGCAAAATTGAAGATTTTTAAAAGCTATGCAGAAGCACATGAATATAATATACAAAAGTTTTCGTTTAACCAATGTCAAATTTGAAACTACAGTGTTGCATGATCACAGAACAGATATCGATTTTCAAGTAAACCATACAAGAGGAGATTTGACCAATCTCTGGAAGTAACAGCAAGTATGGGAGACCGGGCTGGTTGTCACAGGGGCAGGTTGTCACAGTGTGTAAAACTTAAACATGCTACTATATCTATGTAAAGCATGCAGGAGCACTGCCATTCTGTATGAATGGCAAAAGGGGAGTAACTTAAACCTATCTGGTGAATATATACCTATATCATTCGAAATCTTGATGTCCTATTGGACATTTTATAAAATTCAGAATTCGGGGCAGGTTGTCACATTTTCGGGGCAGGTTGTCACACTCTCGGGGCAGGTTGTCACACTTTTGGTTATGAGCTCGAATGCAGGAAGTGGAACTCTGTGGGGCAGATCTTGACCAAGAAAAGTTATTTTGGACATATGAGGAATCCTTTACTTGCCAAGTGAAGACCTTAACAAACATGCTACTGTGTACAAGGGTGCTACAAATGAAGGCTTACCGATCAGCAGGAAAGCATTCTGATCTGGAGCAGGATTTTTACGAATTTTTTTGAAAATTTTACATATAAATTTGAAATCGATTTATTTAAACACAATGCAATATCTGCATACATATTCATTCATCAATAGCATGTATAAATCACCAACTTATATTTGTGATAGTTTTTTTGGTTTAAAAACCTGGTCCTCATAGGTAACAACCAGCTCCAAAAAGTGTGACAACCTGCCCGCCTTTTTGTGACAACCTGCCCCGAATGATGAAAATTCCAAAAACGGGTGACCAAGGTCGTTGTTATCAAAATTTTCACTATTTGTTCTAATGATGATTTAAAGAAATGTTGATATGGTAAGTGTATTAACTGTACCTTTTTCAACAACTATTTGATAAAGACTAGCATTGCATGCAAGTTGAAGGTAAAAAATTACTTTCTGTGACAGGAAATTTTTAACAGACCGTGTGCCTACCAGACTCCCTTCCAGGGGTCAAGATTTTTCAAAAAGACTCCAGTGGGTTATAAAAGCAATAAACAATGATTGGTTTAGCTGTGTGACTCCATAGTTCAGTGCAATAAAAAGTGTGACAACCTGCCCCTGTGACAACCAGCCCCGGTCTCCCCTATGTCATTTCGTTAGCTTTGTTTTATGCAAAAGTAGTCATCTCCATCTGTTGCATTCAGAGTCTTGCTTACATGGTAGATATCACAGAGACATTTAGTTTCATTAAATCTGAACCCATGACAGGTCAGGTCCAACTGGCAAATAAGAGCGCAGTTACGTTGACTGTAAACACCCATTGGTTTCAAATTTCCTCCCTGAAGATACTTCTGGTCCTCACATTGGAACCAGCTGGGTCCTTCCTCTGAAAATTTTAACATGAAAAGTATACAATAAATTATATGTACTGTGTACAACAAGCGGATTTGCTAAACTTAACAAAGTGATGCAAACATTGCTCAGACATTACAAAGAACACACATCCAATTAATAGTTAGTTGAAGAAAGTGTGATAAATGTTCATACATCAGACTGACATTTATGAAAAAGATTTTCATACTCAAAAAGACATTTGAATTAACACAGATTCCACAAACATACATACTCTTATTTTGGCTGATTTCCATACTTCAAACTGGAATTTGCAGAATGTTGGTCATACTTCTATACTAATGGCATTTACAGAGTGTGGGTTATATTTCATTCTTTTAACATGCATTTGAAGAACAGAGGCCATAAAATTTATTTCCATACTTCCTACAGGCATTTACAGAATTTGGAACATATTCCGTACTTTAAACAGGCAGGCATTTGCAGAAAATTTACATACTTCAAATCGATATTTCCAAAATTGGATCTATTACCATATAAACCTACAGGTTACGATGTTTTGTTAAATTCAAAGCTATAGATACAACAAGTCTGTCTCCATTTGTAATTATGAATTTATGTACCTTGCATAGGTGGCATTCCTGTGTTGGAATATCCTTGGCCTTTCAACAAGGAGTCTGACTTAATGATTGTGATTGTGGAATGTTCGATTGTTTGGGTCAGCTAGTGATTATGTTCTTAAAGACAGCATTTCAATAGAAAAGTGTGATGTTGGTCAGAATCATATAGATTGGGCGGTTATAACGAACTTGTTGACAACTAAATCTTTATTCTGTTGGTCATAGGATTTGATTTAATTTGCAAACAAACCAGATGATACATGTATGTCAACCAAAGACAAAAATAGCCTGCCCCCACACTTATCATAGTGCAACATACCCATAATCACTGACATAATCACCATATGGAGACAGACCTATTTAGCAGTTATTGTAAGTCAAAACCTACCATAAGGATAAACTTCAAATTCACAAATTGTTAACACCTCAGTGGCAGTAGTAGAATTTATGGAAACATATACAAAACGTCCCAGAGGAGCTGTATTGCAGTACAGAGTGTCGGTCTGCCCAGATCCAGTTGCTCCAGCTCGGTGGTAACAGAGTTTGTAGTCTCCATTGATAACATCTGGAAGAGGAGGTCCAATGTTGCTCACCCAGATGTCAAAGTCATGCATTCTGTAATCTGTTGTCAAAGAAGGAAAACCTCAATAAAAATGTATTGCTTTGGCTTACATTGTAGTTTAGCCATTTTAAAAGTGTATTTGGAGGTCTCTAGGTAGAAAGGTTGTTGAGATACAGCCCCAAAATGGCCACTGTTTTAGGTAAATGTCAAAAAGAGGGGGTGAACTGGCGCAAGGGGATCTTCAATTGGCCTGAAATTTCACAGGAAGTCTTCTGGACTCGTTTCAAAACTTTTAGGAAGGTTGGGCTCGGATCAGTTGACTTTGTCTAAATTTGGTACGGCCAAATGCAGGAGTTGATTTACACATGATGCTAACAACATAGGACAGAAACTTTTCAAGGCCAGGCACTTGCTATATTTCAATCGGGAAAACATCCCAGCCATTGCTAGACATTTGGTACCCACGTCTAAATCTTTTAAAACCTATTGCAACCACTTGATATTAACATTAAACACAGTCAGTTTCACAAAGAAAGTTATGATGGACCATTTAATAAGATGAAAATATTCTTCATGGACTAATTAAAGTGTAGCACCTTTGAAGAAACGTCACATTCATTTAATGGTAAAATGATATGGCATGTTATGCAAGCATATAACTCTTGTGTTCCTCCGGAGATTGAAAATAGATATATGTTGAGATTAGTTGTGTTTGGGAATGGTAATTGATTAGAGGAATAACTCGAAAGTGATTTTTTCTTTTTTCACCACTGAATCTTGAGTAAAACCCAGTTGTGTGCTGAACTGTTAGCTGTATGAATATTTACGTCTGCTACTGTAAACTCCTCATCGATTAAGCTTTTTCTTCATCAGGGATGATCTACGTGTATAATGCCTATCAGGATTATTATATATTGGGTGAATTGAAAACGAATTGATCTAAAACCTCAATTCACAGCCTCTGTCAATTCAATTCAATCATAATTGTTCATAGTATTTTTCCAACATGGTCAATTCAATTGAATTCATCAACTTTTGTAATTTTTAATTAAATTCAAACTAATTAAATTGTTGTTCCCATCACTGATTCCAGATAAAATACTTACTATTACTGTGATTTCTGTTTGTTATATGCACTTTCTTGATGTAACGTTCATTTTGCAGATCTACAGAAAACCACGGACTGGCTGAAAAGAAAAGTGGTTTTTACTAAATTAGAGCTTAACTGAGTTTCGTTGACATTTTCTAATTACACCGTTGCTCATAAATATGGAATACTTCCACATTCTCCATTGAAATTGACAACTTTTTGGGGTGGGGTGCATTAAACCAAAAATTAAAAATTCTAGCAAAAACTGTAGTTAGGGCTTTCAAAGAGTGATTAGAGAATATTTCTTGACCTTGCTTACATTCACACTCGGGAAATTGACATCTATTTGACACTTTTTTTCCAAAAAAAATATTCCATATTTATGAGCAGGAGTGTATAATCATGTTAATAATTATTTGCAACATCAGACAATATAAAGGTTGTACTGTCAACTATTATCATGACAACACTTACTTTCTCCGGAACTTGTTGTATGAGAACAGCTCCAGTGTAACCAGTTTGGGTCTTTATTCCCATCTACTGCTCGGTGTGAAATATCAGGTCCATTGTTGTAATTTGAGCTCTGTTTGGTTGGCTTCTGTAGGGCAATGTTGACTTCTCCAAGTAGTCCTGAAATCATAATCATTGGACCAAGGGAGAGGATATATTTTTTGATTTATATCGTCTGACACCGCTTTCTGCTAATCACATGCCAGTATTCCAGGGTGATATTTCCTATATTCTTTGTTGTCCCCTCATTGTCTCATGTTTTACTGTTTGAGTGTTTGTCTCATGGTATAAACTGGTTATTACCATGGGGTCAGGAATATGCGTTTATCATACCTCGGGCTAAAGCCCTTGATTGATAGGCCCTCTCCCGTAGCGAATAACCTGTGCACTGCTAAGTGTACTTACAGCCGACAAATGACAATTAAGGGCTTACAGAATTGCACTAATTATGTTCCTTGTTTGCTCACATCCCCATTTATGCCATATTATTCTCTGTGACTCATAAGTACTTATAAGGTAATATCTCATACTTTCAATGCTCTAAAAACAATTGATACATGCATTCTTCAACTGTGAAATGTAAATGACCTATTGCATGTGATATTTGAATTCATATTTCGACTTACCACTGCTGCATGACAATATCATCAAAGTGATAGTGCTCCATTGTCCAGCCATTGCATAGGTATGAAATGCATACTAAATTGTATTTACAAGCAACAACCAACACTGGTGCTGATGGGTCATTCAAAAAAGACTGTCACAGTAACAATCCATATAAGTGCATTTTGAATAATTTAAAGACTTTTTTATGCTGTTAGCCTACTAATTGAATATTTTACTGGGAGTGATGACACCTTGTTTTAGCTCTTTTTTTTTTTGGATATCATACTAACATATTTTTCCCACAAGGATGGAGATTAACTGTATTGTATGACAAAATGACTTAATAATTTCTTCATCATTATGAAAATGTTCAATTTGATAAATCATGAAAGTGATATGTACATTTTTTGTAAATTAGCCGAACAAAAAAGAAAACCACTACAACTTTCACCATTCTTCTCAGCAGAACCCTCTTGATACACCACTGGCAACACATGCCCCCCATATTGGACCTGTGCCTCCCAAAGATGCCCACCCCCCAATAGGCCTATAAACTTATGGACTTTTGCTGAAATATATATCAGTATTGTGGGTGCCCCCCCCAAGAATCACATGCCCCCCCCCCGGTGCCCCTGCTCGCAATTTTTGGTGGGAGAGCGACAATTACCCGAATTTCACAATCTATATTCAATGCCATTACACATAAAATAGCCTGGAAATCATTCTTTTTCAAGAGTTTTTATCTAATAATCTGCCCGAATTTTTAGCCTTTTTGCCCGAATCTTGCTGTTTCCCAAGCCGTTTGGAGGGTGATTGCCCCCCCCCCTCCGATACGCCTATGCTCTGGCAAGCACAGAACAAAACAGCTAATGAAATGATAGAGCCGGGACCACAATATTTTAGTGCAAGGTGTGCACTCCCATCTCCTCAATGTATGATTCGGTACAACATGTATTATTAGTCCACGGGCTGAGGGCCTTTAATGGAAAAATTTTCTTATCATTCTTATCATAATTTCTTGTTATAGTATACAATGGGCTATCAGAAAATGTTTTTCTTAAGTGTCAACGTTGGGGCGTTCGTGCTGTAGCCCTCATTAATGCGTTTTTTGCGATGGTCAATTTTCTCGAGATTGTTGTGTCACATTTTCGTTTATTACAAGCAAACTATAAATGGTATAATCTTCAAAGTTGGCACAATATAAACCAACTATCTGACAGTTATTCGACTGTTATTTTTATTCAGATTCATACATTTCCGTATGTTTTATGAAAGTTTGAAAATCGAAAAGCTACAATTTTTTACATAATTTTTTTAAGAGTTTTGAATAAACAACCATCAGAAACATAATGTGGTATTGACTTCTGTGTAATTATAAGCATAAGAAACTGCACAATTTTCTTAGCTTTAATTTGGTGTATAACTTGATGTTGTAGTCGAAATAGCAAGCCCACAATACCCAAGTTAGTGATGTGCCTCACTTTCCCTTATATGTTTGCCGCACTGCCACAACTTCCATGATCAGAAAGGCAACAGACTCTAGAGAGTCTGAAATAGAGAATTACTTATCATGAACGATATCTTTACTGTATTTATTTACTAAATGTTGTCGGATTGCAGTCTAAAAGACCAAATTTGAAGAATATGATTGCCCTTTTGACGAGAAAAAAATAAATAACAAGATGTGTAAAACTACAAGAAAAAAAAAATTGACTAGGTAAAGATTAATAATGATGACATTGTCATATGCCAAACTTACAATTTATGGAACTTAAACTGGTATCAATCAGATTCATGTAACATGTCACACAATATATATGCACAGAATAGTGCTATGTAAGGTATCAAACTGGATAGTAGCATGAAAATTGACATCCATCTCTTGTGATAACCTTCAAAAGATGTCTAAAAATTAATGTAAAATACAAAATCTTAAACTACTGGGTCAGCGACTATAATGTTCTTTTTATACAAGAATTAATTTCTCGACACAAAATATCTTAACCCTAGTCTTGACAATGAACACCTTGGAGCTCCCCCCCCCCTGCTCGGAATCCCTGCCCCTCCTTGTGATATCTTTTCATTTATCATTTAATACATTCACACAATTAGTATGAGAAATAGGTTAATTAATGTCACACTTGGACACAGTTTTGTTAAGACTAGAATTGAACTTGATTGTGACAATAATGTTGCAAGCTGGTTTTGGGAAGTGGAACTTGGCTTTCTTTGAAATTTTAAGCGTGCAGTCAAGGTAGCAGGAAGATGTTTTACATTTTTCTTTCACTGCAAGAAAACTTAGTAAAATTATTGCATTTTTTGAATAGTATGTTGTATCCCTTTATCAGCAATGGAGCCAGCTTTTCATCAATGGTTGAATCAAACAGGATGTTCCTGACTTATTTTTTTGTACAAACTAACCTGTTCTGAAAAATGTTCTTCAATCATAAACGTAGTCTTCCTGTGGGTTAGTTCAACATTTTTACCATGGCAAATGCTAGACAATTTGTCATATAGGACGACATCGGTATTGGTTATCACTCGTTTAATATCTAATGCTTGTGTGTTTCTTTAGGATATCAAGAAATAGAATGTTTCCTTGTAGACTCCGAAGTCAACTGCATAAAGTCGACTAGTGAAGTCATAGTTAGCTTTCCAAGCAGCAAGTTAGTGTTCAGTTAGTCAAGTTAGAGTTGAGACCATAGAAATACATAGAAGGGACATGAGGCTCTGGCAGATGAAGCAACCAAATCCACCATCTTGGAACTGCCCTGAATACTGGCACAATGGACTGTGACGTCACCAATAACTGTGATGTCACTTATAACAATGGCATGACGTCACATCATAATTATTCTATTGTGACATCATGTCTCAGGGCAGTTCCAATATGGCGGATTTGGTGACCTCATCTTGAGGTGGCATCATACAGCCTCATGTCCGTTCTATGTATTTCTATGGTTGAGACAGCTAAAGTCAAGTCACTGTTGCATAACTTTGCTAATTTTTACCTCACAAAATGGTTTTGGTATCATTTTCAACCAAAAACTAAGAGCACAACATGTATACCACACTCGGACCTTTGAAAAATCCATGCACATAAAAACTCCATAAAATTCTGACACAAGTGCATCCTGTACAGTTTTCTGAGTGCCAAAATTCTTGAAAATTTCCGAAGTTATGACTTACTGCTAATAATTATATAGTAGCTGAAGTTAGTTGAAGTCAAGTGAAGTAAGAGTTTGACAACTTAGCTGACTAGTCAGTTGAAGTTCTTGCTAAGAAAGTTAGAGTTCTAACTCTGACTGACTTCGGGTCTATTTCCTTGCCATTCGAACTCTCTTTTCTGTGGTAATTAAATTAAAGTTATCAGTGATGACTTTGTTCATTTATCAGCTGTTCTTTGGAAAATACTTTGAGCATCGTTAATGCCATCATCCTTGCGAAGGATGTTTGTTGTATTTCCCACATAAATTTTTAACATTGTGATGATTTGCTTGTCTAAAACTACTCTGCACATTTCTCAACACCTTTCAGTGCTTTCTTGGTACCTTCTGCATGCTGTCTGCACTTTCATGCTCCTCAGCATTCCCAATAGCTTCTCGCCATTCCTAATAGCTTCATGGTACTTTCTGGATCAGTTCCTTATATATAAATGCCATCAGCACATTTAGCACACCTTCAGCAGACCTTCCGGAATATTCTGAAAGTGGTGAGCAGAGCAGATGCTTCCAAAAAAGTTCACAATAAGATGCAGCTAAGGGCTCAGGAAAGCTAGGAAGCCTTCAGGACATCAAGACATCTGGGACAAGCTTCATGTTGCACCAGAAAGTTAATTTCAGTACCAAATTTTGGTCCAGAGCAGGACATCTTTGCTTCATGAAATCCCTGATATGCCAGGAAGCACTCAGGATATTTGGACAGCACGAGGAATGATTGAAGAAGACGACGACAAGTAGCTGAAGGATGGGAGAATTGTTAATTTGGATAGCAAAAGAATGGTCAGGAAGATGAGGACATGTAGCTGAAGAATTAGGGCTATTGTCAATTTCACTTTTATGATGATTCGTAGTCTTGTCATGCCCTAGCTGATGCCTGGTCACCAGAAATGATAACTTATTGTTAAAAAACTTTTCCAAGCTTGGGTACTGAACTTAATGCAGACTGCACTTTAGATCACATTGTCTGCCCCTAAAATTGCAAATATTGTCAGATAATCCTGCAAAAAGACTGAAAAATGTGGTTTTGTGTAATAATGGTTATAACTAGTTGCTTATCATTCTCGGCAGAAAATTATTTTGATTGAGGAAGCTATATTCATGAAAAATTGGGATATCGCAGGAATTCAGAAAAGTTTCATATTGTCAAGTCAATGAGGGTGGAATCACTTCGTTCAAAATGTCAAAGTTTGCTAAATGTGCTTATAAGAAAAAAGTATACGGAACAATTTACTGAAGAAAGGGAGAATTTTGACAATTTTGTTTAGCTCAATATCCTTGCTGCATTAACGTACAAATCAAGACAGGTCTCTATTATTTGTACTATGAAAATAAAAGACAAAGTTTACATTCGGTTGGTCTTTTTCTGAGTCTAACGACACTGTTCTTCCATCAAAGTAGTTTTTTATGGTACTGAAGACAACTTCTGCACTTCAGAGATTCTTTCAGTTTCTGTGAATCACCCTCATCAATTTTTTAAAGTTTTGTAAAATTGTTTACAACTGAAGAGAAACCTTCAGGGCACATACAACATCTATTTTTTGTAGAAACCATCCAAGTTGGGATTCAAATTGAAGCTCTATTTCTCAGAAATCTATCCTTATTTTCTCCTTGCCATCTTACAAGAACTCGGTATAGGTGATAACGCTTTGCTCTGGTTTCAGAGTTACCTATCCAGTCGACATCTAAGAATCAACATAAAAGGTATTCATTCAAAATCAAAGGAGCTCGACTGTGGCGTCCCACAAGGATCGGTTCTCGGACCGATCCTGTTTACCATCTACACTGGCCCCGCAGGTCTCGGGCCTCCTCGTGGCGGTGGGTGGTAACACTAAGGTGAAGACCTCTATCCTTAGTGGCCAACATGAGACAGTGCGCATGCACGGTGTGTCCCCTACCTTACAGGGGAATATCAATGAATATGTCATTTACCATGATTCCAAACCGGATCGTACGTCAACCGGGTTACCAAGGTGAGCGTCCCTCAGCGGGAAACCAGGCTGAGATCGAAAAATTTGCGACTGGACTACCAAGATTCCCACGGACAAGTACATCATCAGATGACTTGATTGACCCTGACCGACCCTCACACATGTCAAAAGATGAAAATTGCCTTGTGATAAATGGACTTGAGAAATCGCTAGTGGACCTATCAGCAATCGCTGTGTACGAAATTGTTGCAGACATTTGTGACAACACAGTAGCAGATAAAATACAACGTCAATTCAATGGAACATTTCTCATTCACCCACAGAATGACACACAAAAAGAGAAACTGACACTTGTCAAAGAAATAGCGAATACACAAGTCTCCATTGAACCTTTCCAAAAACCAGGCAAAGGCATTATCTTCTCGAAAGAGAGCAAGACATGCTCGGACTCACAACTCACAAAGTGGTTCCGAAAACATGGCATTACCCAATTCAAACGTTTGTCCCAACGAAATGGTTATGAATCCATAAAACTGACATTCAAAACCAACAATGTACCCGAGAAAGTACCTGTAGCTTTTGAAAAGTGCAGAGTTTGCCCACTCTTTCCTCGACCAAAACGCTGTTTCAATTGCCAATTGTATGGCCATATCAGCACAACATGTAGACGGTTCACAATTTGTGCCAATTGTGGTGATCGAGATCATACTCACACGAGAGATAAACCATGCTTCAGGCCCTCGCATTGTGTCAATTGCAGAGGGGACCACCCTGCGTTTAGCCACAACTGTGAAGTCTTCAAGAGAGAAAAAGAAATAATACAATATGTGATTGACACAGGATGTTCCTTTCCTGAAGCCAAGCACGTAGTTGAACAGGACATGGAAAAAATTGACCAAGACGCAGATTACCCAAGCCCAGTTTTACATTCGTCACCACGGAAAAGGATTCAACTTAATGCCCTTTTCATGGATCTCTTTCGGACAACGCCTTCACCAGACCGACCAAAGATGGGAGAAACTGTGAAATATCCTGAATCTGACTTATGCACACAACCAAGTAAAAAGATTCAACAAAGTCGACCATCCTCTCCTTACGCTCCACGAACAAAAATGTCACCACAACAACCAAAGAAGAAAGAAACAGTTTCACGGACAAAAATGTCGCTACAACAACCGAAGAAGAAAGAAACAGCTGCTGAGTACAAGAAACCATCCAAAACAACAAATCAAGCCAGCTCAACAGACCAACAACTTCCTCGCATAGACAAGAGAAAAATGACAAGCAACAACAAAGCGCCTGTCACATCTCAAAGACCTAACATATCAAGAACCTTGACACAAACCAAGGATGTTTCTAAATAGCCCAACAAGGTGCTGATGAGACGTAAAGAACAAACACACACACACACACACACAACCATCTACACTTCTTCGTTGGGTAGACTATTAAAACAACAAACCCCACAGTACCACATGTATGCTGATGATTCAACACTCTACTTGAGTGTTAAACCTAGTGAGATGGCTAACGCCATCGATCAGCTAACACAGTGTGTCTCCTTAATTCAAAAGTGGATGCGTCGTCACCAACTTAAGATGAATGATGGTAAGACAGAATACCTCATTATCTCCAGCAGGCAGATGGAAAGAAATTTCTCGCCATTGTCCATCACTATTGGTGACTCTCTGATCTCGCCATCGTCATCTGCTCGCAATCTCTAATAGACAAAAACATGACAATGGAAGCGCACATTACCAACTTATCCAAAGCATCTTACATGCAGTTGAGGAATATCTCCAAACTGAGGCCCTATCTTGATCGAAGTTCACTGGAATCCATTATACATGCCTTTGTTTCGTCGCGTTTTGACTATTGCAATTCATTGCTGTGTGGTCTACCATTGCGCTTGCTTCACCGTTTACAACTGATTCAAAAGACGGCGGCAAGAATCCTGACTGGTATTCCCAAATATGAGCATATTACGCCTGTACTACGATCTTTACACTGGCTACCTGTGGAGTTGCGAATTAGGTACAAAGTCCTCCTCATGGTATTCAAGGCCAGGAATCATCTTTCTCCGGCTTATATTGAGGAGTTAATTACACCTTACTCACCATCAAGACATTTGCGCTCATCTGACCAGCATCTTGTGAGGGTACCCCGCACTTCATCATCACTCGTCCAATCTCGGGCCTTCTGCGTCATTGGACCCCGTATGTGGAATGATCTTCCATACAGTTTATGATCCATTGACAGTATTCAACTTTTCAAAAGCAGACTAAAGACTTACCTGTTTCCAAATAACTAGTCCTATTTTATCGGGTTTATTTCTGCTTTTAATGTTGTCTTGTTTTAATTTAAAACAATTTTCATATTTATACATTTCAATTTCATATTTCATTGTTTGTACAGCGTTTTGAGCACTGTGTGGAAAATCGCTTTATAAAATAAATTATTATTAAATTATTATTATTATTTGATTTTCAGAGATTTGATTTCATTGGACATAATTCTATAAAACAACAGTTGACAATATTTAGGCATCACCACAAAAAATTCAGGGCTCTGAGGCCACCCTTAGACATTGGAATTTTTTGCAAATATTTTACAGGGCTGTTAGTATTGTACAAAGGAACAATACAGCAAAACTATATTATGTTTTGAGAGATGATGGGCAGACGATGCATCCAACAGCACTTGGACAACCATCGGCATACATTTCAGGCTTGACTCACCAAGGGAGGGGGTGACACTGTCTTGGCTACTGTGAGCTTATCACTAATGATATCAAAATGAATTGAACATGTAATTAAAGAATGGAAAATTCCGCAGTTTTTAATGCTAGTTACGTGTAGATTTGATAGAAATGAATGTACTTTAGCCACAGTATAAGTTCAATACTGCTGCGAAATTTGGCGTAAAAATACCACACTTCCATTTTCAATATTTCATAAAAGCACAAATAATAGATGTATCAATGCCAGTATTGCAGATATTATATATTCAAACCCTCTAGTTTATATGTGCAAAATTATAGATTCGTACACATCTTATTTTATTGGTCATATGACAAAATGTGACACCATGTGTGGTCCAGAAATGAAGACCCTAAAAAATGCTATAAAATGACCTATACCAAAAACGCCCCAACAGTGACACTTAAGAAAAACATTTTCTGGAGCCTCAATACATATACTAACAAGAAATAATACTATGATTGATAAGAAAATTGTTCCATTAAATGGGTTCAGCCCGGGGACTATATGGATACAACGCATCCGCACATGATAGGTATCGCCCATGCGCAAATATGGGACGATAAGCATTTTACAAAGAATCTTCTCCACAAGACGCACATTTTTGGCCAATTAAAAAGATCTTGCAGAAAGCAGAAAGTTAAAACTGCAACGGATCATTCGAGTTATTCATGTTTTATTCATATTTTGAGTCAAACCTCAGCAATAAAAATTTTTTGATGAAAATAATGTGGGGCAAGTTTAATGAGTAAAATTTTGATCTGACCGAAACTGCATGTCTTCCAACTGGTTCAACAACCATATCAGGGTACTCCAGTATGGATGATATTTACCAAACAAGTGAAGTCGATAAGCTTCCATCCTGAAAGCCTGTTTACAGCCCACTTAATTAGTTATTGACTATTCAGTTACAAAAATATAACAGCTCATTAAAACATCCAAACAAGTCATTTACAGATCAATTACCATCGTACCTGCATGCTTAAAGTCATATTCAATTATTCATTTTTTCCAAAACTGGGTTATTTAATCAATGAAATTGCCTTACATTTTATATACTTTCATTTACTTTTATGAGCAAGTGTCTGAAATTTTAAAATTAATTGATGTCAAATCTGTCAAGACTTCAAATTAAATTGACCAACATTTCTATTTTTTATTCTTCGAAAATTGTATGGCTCTGTTGCTGAAATCATACAGTGGCACATTCATAGAAAGATGTCATGGAATTTTTGTTCTGAGTTTTGGTGCAGTATCATTTTCAGATTTAAAAAAAAAGCGATTAACTAGCAGCGAGTCGTTTTTAATCATTTTGGCACTTCAGTTTGTCAGATTGATTGCTTGTTTTTTGCAGAGGTAGTCATTGCCATCAGAAAGATTATTAAAAGAATGGCTATATGAATGAATTTTAAAATGGTGCAGTATTAGTTTTTAAATATCTACAAGGTGAAATTAAGCCTGTGCCAGATAATTTTTATGTCTATAAAGAAAATATGTGTTCATTGAGAAATGTTAAAACACTTGAAAGACCTAGTGTCGAAACTGTAACATACGGTATTAACTCATTAAGATATGAGGGTGTAGTTATTTGGGAAAGGCTGCCCAATGAATTTAGATTAGTTGAGTCAATCGATGTTTTTAAGAAGTGTATCAAGAGACACCAGTTTAACTGTGAGTGTACAACCTGTACTAGATGTGTATGTTGTTACCTGTCATATTGACCATTGTTTTACCTTCTTGTTAATTTTATATCCTGTCGATGAAAAGTGCTTTTGTCCTTATGTTGTCTGTTTTTTAATTCCAATCGATGTAAAATGAACTTTTTATTCTTTATTCTTTATTCTTTTATCTCATCATCATACGGCGGTCACCTAAAATGAAAGTGCAGAGCTCTCCTTCCACTGCAGCAGCTGATCCTGGGTACACTAGCACAACCTAAGTCAAGTCCTTGAGTAGTAGACAAAAGGGCATAATTTAGGGTGGTTCATAATTTAGAAATTTTTGAAAGTTGATGGTGGGTGTATTCCATGTTGTGACAAATATTAATAAGAACATGCACAGCAATTTTCAGGAAAAAATATTGATATCTGAAGGGTGCTCAAACGCGTTGAAGTTGTTAATGTTGTTTTTTTCGCCGAAAATACACATTTTGCCATATAACTCAAAAACTACTCATCCTAGGTCCTAATAATGTATTGAAGTTGAATATAAAAGTGACTATTCCGGACATTTTGACACTATTCCCATGTCTCTATCTGCCATAGAACTTCAGATATGACACATTTCAGCTTATTTTGAGATTATGCGACGCTTTTTCGATAGAATGTGTAACTGCAACAAACTGAAATTAGACTATATAATATAACAAGTAAGACAAATGTGTATTTTAACTGACTTTAATGCTGGGGATGCATAATTCCACAATTAAAAGGTAAACAGAATCTGCAGTGGCCATAACTCATGTAATTTAAGTGTTCATGAAAAAAGAAGTTCACAGATTTTCGAACATTTCACATTTTCCCTGCCCCTTAACTTTGGCTCTGTGGTGATCCATGATCTGCTGAATGTCCTTCTCAGTTTCTGAATTCCTAGACAGGAGTTGGAGAAAGTCTTGGCATAATTTGATGCCCCTCTCAGCAGGATCGTTGACCACTCTGACAGTGGTGACAAAGTCCTTTGTTTTCTGATAGTTGCCATCTGATTCCCATTCAGGAATTTCTAGGTTCAGCCAGCCTGTTGTTAATTTAAGCACATGGAATAGAAAATAAGAATTGTTTCCAACCAAGTCAGCAAGGTCGGTGTCAGGCCTTAACTGTGGTAACACCAGTTTACCAGGAGGGTAGTGTTGTGGTTCATCAAAGGACAGGAGACGATCAGCAATATTTCTCTTCTCTTCTATTGAATTGAATTGAATTTTATTGGCAAACAAAATACAATTACACTTCACTATAACAAATAGCACAACTAAAATACCAATATGTTCTAGGCTGACTTTTGTGGAGAAAAGAGCAAAAACCACAACCTCTTGGGTGAGATACCAAGTATGTCTTTGGATGATTGGCACAACATACTGGGCAATTTCTTGGTGCACCTGGCCAAATGAAAGGACTTTCTTGAAGATGGACAAGTCGTTGCTTGGCGCATCAACACCAATGGTTGAGCACCCTTCAGATATCAATATTTTTTCCTGAAAATTGCTGTGCATGTTCTTATTAATATTTGTCACAACACGGAATACACCCACCATCAACTTTCAAAAATTTCTAAATTATGAACCACCCTAGGGCATATAAAGAAATGTCCAAATAGCATCTCACCATGAGACAATATTTCACATTTGTCTGGTTTGTCTAACCAAAAAGCGTTCCAGTTGAATAATATCTAAAGACAAAACAGCATCAAAGGAAATACACCGCGTTCCCAATTATTATGCAACTATGTTTTTTTGCAATATCTCAAAACAAAATAACACTATTTGGATATCCTTTACACATAATGACATGTGTGTCAGGAAGCAAATATCCTGTGACTTTCGTCCAATTCTGTTGTTTCAGTGAGGAGTTATGCTATATAATCAGGTTTTTGGGGCGTTCCCAATTATTATGCAATTTCTTTGAAAAGCAACCATTGTATCCCAAAATCAACAATATTGGTTATGAAGTTACATTAGAGTATACCTCATTACACTAAATAAAAAAATGGAACCATCATTTCGAACGTTGATGCCTTCATAACCAAGAAATCAATATAATACAACTGCATTGGAAAAGCATTGAATTTGACTTTTTTCTCCATAAAGAAGCCACCCATGTTCCTCAAAAATATAATATCAATAAAATTTCAACTTGGAATATGTCTATAGCACAGAACGGTCATACTGTGCGATGAAACACCAAATCTGGTATCTCTACAAAATATGACACCAAATCGAAAACTCACACTTCTGTTTACCATTGGAATAGCATTCCAATACAGTGGTGCAACGTAATTGCCATTGGTTCACAGGAGAGTTCTACACCTAAGGGGCCGACCAGATGATCTTTGGGGGGGGGGGGGCTATGGATATTTGGTGAAAAAAAAAGATTGTTTCCCACTTGACACTGAAAAAAAAAGTTTGTTCAGCACATGGAAATAAAAAAAAAAGTTTGTTTCCACCTCTAGCTAGGGTACCGTAATGTTAAAATTCCGATAAAAAAGTTTGTTGCGAGTGCGAATGCGAAAAAAATTGTTCGTCAACGCGTCACGAACGAAAAAAAGAGTTCGTCCCGGGGGTAAAGTCCATAGCCCCCCCCCCAACTATCGTCTGGTCAGCCCCTAAGGAAAGTGGAAAATGAGTTACGTAATGATTTTGCATTTTTTATGGTTAACAGAGGCTTTTTATTGCCATAAAACTGTGATTTCAGTGCTATTTCAATGCACGAGAATAACATGAATTTCTTGGCTATGAATGCATCTATGTTTGAAATGATGGTTATACTTTTTCTTTTGTGTTATGAGGTATATGTTAATGGCATCTTCAGATTAGTTTGGGTAATTTTGAGTGGGTATTTTATTCATTGCCTTGTATCAAAGGGGCTATTCTAGGCGATATTTGAGGAAAATCAAATCCCAAATCAAAGGACAGTATTTCCCTGCAGAGGAGTATACCCTTTAGATATGGCTGTTGCTCCATTTGTAAACATGTGAATAGAAATCGCACTGTGAATATAAATTCAAAGCAGATTTAAGATTATTTGCCAATGGCAACTGCAATACCAAAACAGCCATCTAGCTGATGTTTCTTTTTTGAGGAACTTAACTCAATAAACCCTGACCCCAACCCCAACCCTAACCCAAATCCCAACCCCAACCCTAAACCCTAACCCCAACCCGGGCGATTGTTTTACATGAATCATACTATTTTTAGATCTCATAAAGCAGAGCTTTATATTACATTCCTGAAGTTGTGTGTGCTAATCTCTGTCTAGTTCTCAAATGAGGTCACTGTGACCTAGATATTGCGAAGGGGTGTGGAGAGCTGTCAGCTCAGATCTTATTCTGGAACGGAGGAAAGTGGGATGAGAGTTTCTTGGTTGGATTAACAGAGGACAATGACAGCATCACTAAACAAAAACCGGGAAATTTTAGTTTTTCAATTTTTGAGGTTGATTTTACAACACTTGTCTAACATATATGGCTCTCATTCCTAAGTAGGTCACCAGGGCATTGAACTGTGACAATGTTAAGTGTGCACAGATGCAAAATGTCTGTACATAAATGTGTTTTCACCACTTTTCAGTTTCATGCCAGCATATCTGTGATTGAAATGTTTGCGTTTGAGTTTATTCAAATAATCTTACATTATATGTGACAGATAATTGTGCATATATACAGATTGATATCACTACAGGTATATTAGCTTATATTTAATCTGCATTTACCTTTAGAGTTTCTGGAAGCAGGCTCTTTAGCCTCTGTAAATACAAGTATAATGTTATACTACCCAGAGGAAAAAAGAGTATAAAAGCAGTACAGCTTCTCAGCGAGGAAGTACAAAATCAGTACAAAAGCAGTATGTAGACCCATGCTGCAAATGTACTCCCATTATACTGATTTTGTGCTTTTATGCAAATTGTGTACTGATTTTATACTTCTTGTGAACCAATTTGAATAATCACATACTGCATATGTGCTCCTCTAACTTCTAAATTTCATTTGAACATTCCATGTACTGAATTTATACTTCTATGACTTAGGCTGCTTAGATTCAGTCACATGTGGGTCATATTCACTTCCAGAACTCGGGGGAAATGTGCAGGTGTGTCCAGGTTTGATTACAATACATTGAATTACTGGCATAATTTCCGTAGTATTAGATATAAACGTTTTACTATTAATAACGGCAAAAAGTACAGATCGGATATAAAATTGTTCCAGCTTTCTTTTTTACTCTAGGCATAAGTAATTAAATGTGTAGTTATTCTAATTACATTGATCTGGATGAGTAACTGATATTTTTTGTGGCCTGTAAAATTAATGAAGCATTGATTTTGGATACTTCAAATGTACTGCGTTTGTACTGCAAAAATGCTTCCTGCTAGCATGCACTGCTAGTATGCTCCTTTTGTACTCCCTGCAAGGAAGTATTTGTGCAGCGTATGGATTTGCATATCGGAAGTATAAATGGAGCATAATTAAAATAATTCGAGTGCTTCAAATGTGCTCCTTTTGTACTGTAAATGCACTGCGAAAATACTGCATCTGTACTACGAAAATACTGCATTTGTACTTCAAATGCAAATTTTTTGTGAAAAAGACTCTCAACCATGCATATGGTCATTGCGCAATGTACTTCTTTTGTGCTTCCAATGTACTCCAATACCATATATGGGATATACTGATTTTGTACTGTTTCTGTGCTGCAAGCTTACTCTTGTTTCCTCTGGGTATTGAATATGTTAGCAACAATAAGATTCAGTCCTATTAAATTCAACCAAATCTATCTTTATATCTCAGTATGCACACCTCAAACTTCATCCAGTAAAAACGCACTCACTACAACTCTCCTATTGTTGTTTCACATCTCCTTACTAATTTTTCGCAAATAACAAGAACATGACCTGCATTTATGCCATCTTCTTGGAGCCAAATTCTTCCCCTAACTAACTACGTGAATTTGTCACCATTCTCACCAGGGGGCGACACATGCAAGCCAGTACTGGCCTTAGATCACAATTACTGGACTATACTGACCCTCTCTTTAATAAATCCGTTAATTGCGCTATTGACCTATTCTCCAGGAATCTAATGGCTTACTCACATATTTTATTTTTCACTTTTTCCCACCTTCACTTGGTATTTTTAGTTATTTATAATGACATAATATGAATACACAAAGTATTCATATATGTACATCAGTAAAATATTCTTCAGTCTGGGCTACAGTACCGCTGATCTGATACTAAGCATGCTATTAATTGTTTTGAGTGAAATGTAGGGCACAATATATAACCTATCTCAGAGAATTAGTTATTACAGATCTCATATATGATAAGTGTGCCATGTCCCATGTGAATATGTGCAGAGATGATGTCAGAATCTCAATACTGGCATCACTATCTGGGCACTCCCTGTGAGCTTTTGAGATGACAGTTGAAGTGTTGATTCCAACTGCTAATAAAAAATTAGGCTTACTGGCTAAGTGTGAATAACAACTGATTGATCTGTTTTCATATATGTGTAATAATTATTGTTTATGATGGTTTATTCAGTTAGAGCATTTCAGCAGGGATTACAAACTTTTAGGTGTTTTCAAAACATCAAACAGAATGATCAGGGCTCACCAACATTTTCAGCCTCATCAAACTACTGATTAATGTCAGACAAACATTTTTGTTCCATCTGCTCCTCATTTGCACTAAGGAAATAAATGGGTAATAATAGTACTTTTTGTTAGCGAAATTGCTCATGATATTGAGTGGCACCAAAAATATTCTAATTTTTTCCCCTGATTTTTGGTTGTATTGAGAAATGTGACCAACATTGATAACACGGTAAAAAGGCATACTTCCTCTCTATTGACCAATCAGAGGGGGTTATTCTGGCAGGAAGCAGTTAGGAAATTGACATAAGATTTACTATATTTAGAGTCAATCCAGATTAAAAACAGAGCTTTCATAGCTCTGTACCACTTGAAAGTCCTTTCGGCGTTACGCGTGCGACACATTCACCTTTCCAGCTATTCATTGGAATTTTTCCATGAACCAAATTTTCCACAATCATAAAAAGCACCAAAACTACTAAGTAGATATAATACTAGATCTCAATGGCCAAAAAATTCGACTGAAATATGTTAAAGGGAAACTAGAGCATTTCAGACCAGGAACATTCAAATTTGACTCAATTTTACAAATTCAACCTTTGAACACAAATAACCCAATCATGTCAAAACAAGTGGATAGAAGTCCTTGTTTCAATGGATTTATGAAGCCTGAGGATGTGGAGATGCCAAAAAGTATAAGGAAATAGCAATGGAACATATCAAACTTTGTAAAACTGAAAGAATTCATCAGGTGAAAAAGTCTGTCACGCTAAATAAGTGAAAAAATGCATGTTTTCCGATACACTTTCATCTCTAACTCAATAACCTTTTGACAAATTGCCATGAAATTTTCAGGATTTTGGCATAAAAATGTATTTAAGGCAAGAATGTAATATGAAGTTGTTGCATACAATCGTTATCAAAATTTGTTACCCTCAGTGAAAACCAGCTGTGTGGCTTCATTATTTTTTAGATAAGCCATAAGTGTCTGTTCCTCCTTGATTTTCACATCATTTAAGGTAGGATGAGTTCGACTTCCACCAGTAAACTCTAGTATGGTCTCCATTAAAGCATGTAACTCCTGGAACTCCTTGATGTCCTGCAACTCCCGCTATGTCCCACTAACTCCCGCTAACTCCTGCTAACTCCCATAGCTCCCACTAACTCTTGCTAACTCCCATAATTCCCACTAACTCCTGCTAGATCCCGCTAACTCCTGCTAACACCCACTAACTCCCGTAACTCCCCCTTAATCCCATAACTCCCGCTAACTCCTGCTAAATCCTGCTAACTCCCGTAACTCCCACTAACTCCCGCTAACTCCCGTAACTCCCGCTAACTCCCGTAACTCCTGCTAACTCCCGTAACTCCCACTAACTCCCGCTAACTCCTGTAACTCCCACTAACTCCCGTAACTCCTGCTAACTACCCCTAACTCCCGTAACTCCTGCTAACTCCCGTAACTCCCACTAACTTCCACTAACTCCTATAACTCCTGCTAACTCCCGCTAACTCCTGCTAACTCCCACTAACTCCCGCTAACTCCCGTAACTCCCACTAACTCCCGTAACTCCTGCATACTCCCACTAACTCCTGCTAACTCCCGTAACTCCCTCTAACTCCCGCTAACTCCCACTAACTCGAGTAACTCCCATTAACTCCCATAAATCCCACTAACTCCCGTACTTCCCACTTACTCCTGCTAACTCCCACTAACTCCCACTTACTCCCGCTAACTCCCGCTACCTCCTGCTAACTCCCGTAACTCCCTGAAGTCCCAAATGGAGGCTCCGTTTTGGAGTTACATGCTTAAATGGGGCCTCCTGACGAGTCCTTAGACCCTCTAGCCCGATTTCACCAGCATGTGACTCCAGTGTATTGTTGTTAATATCTTGTAAAAGCACAAATTGAACAACTATACTTCTAAATTTTTGCCAACATTTACTTCTAAAGGTCTGTATTGATTAAATTTTTTATCTATAACTACAAGTAGAATTGTAGGCCCATAGGCGCATCGGAGGGGGGGCAAGGGGGGGGAAAGTTTGGGAAACTGTAAGATTCGGGCAAAAAGGCAAAAAAATTTGGCAGATGATTAAATAATCACTATTGAAAATTAATGATTTCCAGGCAATTTCATATGAAATGGTATTTAATCTAGATCTTGAAATTCGGGCAAATGTCACTTGCCCCCCCAAAAATTGCGCGCGCCGAACGCCTATGTGTAGGCCTACATAGAGTCGGTTGACTTACTACCCTTAACAAAGGCATATGGCGCGCATGATTTTGGGGGGGGGGCCAGCGACATCTGCCCAAATTTCAAGACCTAGATTTAATACAATTTCAAATAAAATTGGCTGGAAATCGTTCATTTTCAATAGGGCTTATTTAATTATCTGCCCAAATTTTTTAGCCTTTTTGCCCAAATCTTACTGTTTCCCAAAATTTAGGGGGGGCGACAGCCCCCCCCCCCTGCCCCCCTCCGATACGCCTATGACCCTTAAAATTAATAAGGCATATTTTGGCGTGGGACATGGCTGTTCACATCATAGGTACAACACTTAAAAGGTGTTCTTTATTCAACCGAAAAGATCAGTAGTGAAAATAGAATTGAGAGCTCAAAGTTCACAACATCATTGTTGGCATCATGGATTCGTGGTTCCAGCAGAGTTAAAACTTGAAAATGCCTCAGAAATGCAAAATGCTGGCAAAGTTATTTTGTGCTCTTATAATATGGGCTTTTTGGGAGGACTGTTTTTAATGTCTTGTTTTGCGAGATAGGCCAACTCAAGATACCTACTCCTCCACTCTTTGTTTTAAGAAAATCAACCAAAGGCTTATATTCATTGTTTTTGTTTTTTTCTGGTCGTTTTAAACTTTCTTTTAGAGTTAGTGACAACATTTAATTCGCGCTCCTGTTTGATAATCTATAACCAACAGGCCAAGCAACAGCTGTCCAACTTATTTCACATGAAATCTCCTATAATTTCCTGATATGTATTCAATGGAAATATTTAAAAAATGATGGACAAACACGTCAATAAATTGTATTGTTTACTACCTTTTTAATAAGCAATTAATTATTAATTACATCACCAGTAAGGGGCCGACCAGATGATCTTTGGGGGGCTATGGATATTTGGTGAAAAAAAAAGATTGTTTCCCACTTGACACCGAAAAAAAAAGTTTGTTTAGCACATGGAAATAAAAAAAAAGTTTGCACTGTAAGAACCTTACTGTAGAAAACTACAGTAACTACCGGCAGACTCACTTGCCGGCAACTACTGTAGTTTTTTACAGCAACAAAAATCACTACTGTAATTCTGCTGTGCAGTACTTACTGTAAAAACTACAGCAATCAATATATCTTACTGTAGTTTGAAAACGGCATCTTACCGTAGTTTTTACAGTAATAGATTTTCATACTGTATAAGCATTACGGTAAATTACTGTAGTTTTTACAGGAAGGGGACCTTGTACTGCAGTTTTAACTACAGCTGATTATTGTAGATTTTACAGTAAGATTTTTCTATACTGTAGTTCTTTTGGGGTGTGTTTTATTATTGGGACCACTTTATTCAAATGCAGGGACAATTTTATTTAAACAAGATAATTGGTAAACATGTCCATGAACAGAATGAACTTGATGAGATGCTAAAATGGAAACAGCAGTTAAAATAGAAGAAATTCCACAATTTTGAACAGCATTTCAGACTTCAGTAAAATATCCTGTAACTGGTCCTTTGGACTCCTGAAAAAGAAGAAAATCATTAGAGTTGATGAAGCATTCAAGTAATAAAGAATCAGTTGATTGAATGTTTAATGAACATACTTAGTTTATTCAACATACTTACCCAGTCAATATTTACTCAACTCCACTGCTAAAACAAGAAATAAACATGGAGCCACTGAACAGTGCCACCTCTTCCTTTGAATAACTGTCCAAGAATGACTCTAATACAATTGTCTAATACTGCCAGTAAATTCAGTTTATGTAACTGGGTCACAGTTCTGCGTCAGTGATTTCCCTCTAATTACCCCTCTAATTACCCCTTAATTGATGCCATACTCATATAATATGCATGCAAAGTGACACCTTGTGGTATTCCTGAGAAATTACTACTAGTATACAATTGTGTATAGTTTGATATTATTCCATTTAGACCTTAGATATTATCTAGAGTGTCTTTAGCAATTTTATAAATGAACATCCTACAAATATAATACAGTACAGTTTAAAAACACAAATAATCTAATCTAATTTGTCAATCAAATGCCACACAATACAGATTTTTCAAAGTCATTTTCATATGTATCTCATCTTTATAAATGAATTTGCCATATTGAATCTGTAAATTCCTATATTTTAGAGAATAATAAAAAAAAAGCCTAAATATTATATAGTCCACATTTTAAATAATTATATATTTTTAATCAAGTATTATATAGTCCGTCTATCTCATGGAAGACTCAGATATAACAAATTTTGCAATTTTCAGCAGACCTGAAATTCTGAAAACTAAACAAATCAGCAGATAACTTCTGTTTCCCGTCGCTGATTGTATTGAGAGTTATATCATTGTGTTCAGCTTGGTGTTGTGATCGTGCAGAAACATAAATGATGCTTAAAAAATGTAGAATTTATTTAATAAAGTAATTTTGACTGATTATTCCAGGAAGCTGCAAGGCAGTGGCTTCATTATTTTAATTTCCATACTAGGTCAAAGTGGTTTGACTGAAGCCGACTCAGTGAATCTGCCACTAATCTAGTGGAAGACTCAGTCAAAGCTATATTTTGGCTGAGTCATCCTCCATTTTCTAGTGGAAGACTCAGTCATGACATAGCTTTGACTGAGTCTTCCACTAGAAAATGGAGGATGATCCAGCCAAAACATAGCTTTGACTGAGTCTTCCACTAGACTTGTTCAGATTCATAGAGTCGGCTTCAGTCAAACCACTTTGACCTTTTTAGCTTGCACAACAAACAACTTTTTGGAGGGAAAAAATCAATGGAAGACTCAGTCAAAGCAGGTTTAACTGTTTTTTACCTCAAAAGTTCCCATTGTGCAACTCAGATTCTGTTGTGGAAGACTCAGTCAAACCACTGAAACCTAGTTTTACTTAAGACTAACCTTTCTATTTTTTTTAATGATGCATAAGCATAAAAGGTTAAATCAATTTGTATGTTGACATGACTGATTGTCCTCTTTCATTGTATCATGGAATACTAGGTCAAATCAGTTCAGCCAAGTCAGATGAGCCATGAAAGATGTCGGTTTTTCATGGAAAATTGCTGTAAAACAGAGGGTAAATGTCCCAAAATACCGAGAGTTCGAAGGAGTAGTGTATGGTAATAAATGGACCCATTGGGCTTATTTCTATTGCCATTTGGTGCTAGAGATCCTCGAGATTATTTTTCAGATATATTTCAAAATTCAGTCAAAATGATTTGACTGAGTCTTCCTTGAGATAGACGAAATTTATTACTAGATAGTTGGGTGAACATTGTGATACAAATACATGTATGTCTACAACAATATTGATATGATTTTAAAAACATATTTCATGAACATAAATATGGCTATTTTCCAATATAATATCTCCAATTAGAACTTAATGCTCAGCCATTGCTTGTGGACATGACACATTTGGTATATTCCCTTTAATAGGAATGAACTGTCAGTACAATGGCTTAATGTAGTTATTACAGTAATGTGATATTGGATTACAGTAGTGGCTTGCTTGCTGTAAAATCATCTTGCTGTAATATGAAGCTCACAGTGGCTTACTGTAACATTTACAGTAAGGCTTACGGTAGAGTTTTGTTTGCTGTAAAATCTACTGCAATTTGCCATGATATGAAGGTTACAGTAGCTTGCTGTAACACTTACAGTAAGGCTTACAGTAGAGTTTATTTACCGTAAAATCTACAGCAATTTGCTGTAATATGAAGCTTACAGTAGCTTGCTGTAAAATTTACAGTTAGTCTTACGGTAGAGTTTTGTTTACTGTAGCTTCTACAGTAGCTTACTGTATCAGACTTGTACAGCAGCTTACTGTAGTTTCTACAGTAATTCACTGTACAAATTACAGCAATTTGTTACAGTGTGTCTTCACCAGTAGCTAGGGTACCGTAATGTTAAAATTGCGAAAAAAGAGTCTGTCATGCGTCCGCATGTGAAAAAATTGTTCGCCGACGCACCGCAAACGAAAAAAAAAGTTCGTCCCGGGGGTAAAGTCCATAGCCCCTATGTAGAATTATGAAGTCCAGATTCTTTGAAAATCCATGGCATTTTCAGTGGCGTAACTCACGAAGATCCCATGTGTTTGAGAACACCTGGTATATATATATAGAAGAGAAGATGCAATGTATCAGAGATCTAAAATATTTTGATGTTTGCAATTTATGACTCAAATGTAGATTTGCGCTTCTGGACCAATAAAATGACCTAAACCTTGCAATTGTTGTCCCATTTATATAACCACACACATGATGACGTTTTATACTGTTGAAAAAATAGTGGGTCGTGCAAATTATCATCATTAAAATTTAGCCAAATGTGCAATGTAGAGTAGTGACCTAAAGACATACTGCGCAATATGGATATGATGAGTAGAAATTTAGAATATAAAATGTCATGGTCCCACTGGCTTTGTACTGGTTCTGCACAATTCACTGAAACATTGCATTAGCTGAATTCAAATTATAAAACATGGGGCTAACAATAAGGTAAGAAAAATATATTACTGACTGCATATTTATGTCAAAGCGGACATGGTGAATCTATATAAATATTGTCTCATATATCTTAATGTAATTTCCTACCAAATATTATATTTTTGCATGGAGCTGCAGCATAACTGTAAAATATGAAGGAACATGGCAATTATTGTCTTGTAAAGTTCAGGCAAATACTTTAAATTCATTTTTTCATTGTGTGTATAATTCAGAGCTCTTTAATTATATTGATAGCCTTATTTCATTTTGAATTGCAGTATAATATCATCATTTTTCAGGTGTTTCTAAAACATAATAACCAAATGCTATTCTAAATTCATGCAACAAATGTGTTCCAAACTCTTACCGATCCCAAGAAAAACCTGAAATGCTTAAATGTACTGAACGGTTCGCAGATTTCAGCAACATCATTCTGACCATTTTCTTATGCTTTTCCCTTCCAGGCTCCATTCTGCACTTGCCATTGGTCTCATGACTCTTACAATGTCAACCCTTGGGTTCATTCCATACAGATGTTCCTTCCAACCTCCACCAGGCTGCATATGTGAATATCCCCACCGACCCAAAGTTACCTGTCTTCCAGAAGAGCCCCTGACGTCAACGTCCATTCCGGATTTCACTCTCAGTATGTCTGCTATCCATACCTTAGACTTGTCCGGCAACAACATCTCTGCTATCCGTTATCCAATTTGTACCAACTGCAAGTCTTTGACGTCGTTGATTGTGTCAAATAATGGGATAAGGAAAATTCCTGGCAGAGCTCTGAGCAGGGCTCCATGGAGGAACACTCTTCAGTATTTGGATCTGAGCTACAATAGATTGGATTACATTTCAGAGGTTGCACTTGGTAATATCAAGAACCTGAGGGTGCTGAAACTAAACAACAACAAATTAGCAACTTTCAGGCTGGCATATTCTCGAAACCTCAAGCTACAAGAATTGCATCTGGACAACAATCCGCTTAAATTTGTTATACTTCAGTCTGAAGCACTGTCAACGTTGACAATCTCTTATGGATATTTATATCTGCCAAATCTGCAATCACTTCAAATAAAAGACACAAATTCATCAATCATCAGGCATTTTAAATGGTACTCTCCTCCTGGTCCAGCAAATTTGATATCCGTTCAATTTGAGAATGTCAGCCTTAGTGATGAGGATTTGTATGGCATAAAGTTAAACTCCATACATAATCTACAGATTTTATCCTTGAAAGACAACAATATCAATCTGCACAGTGACCATATCAGAAACTTCACGGCAATTAACCCCAATATCCAATTCCTCGATTTAAGCTTCAACAAAATTACCAATATCAGTGCCGACACGTTTAGAGACCTTCAAAACCTGGAAACCTTACTTCTGAATGACAACCAGATAACTGATATTGATTGGAATTTCCTTAAAAATTTGAAATACTTAAAGCGGCTTGACCTCAGCAGAAACCAGATATCCAACACTAGAAATTTGCTTGAAGTGAAGAAACTTCGTCATTTGCACACATTGAAGTTGGGATACAACAAGTTTGATTGTGATTGTGACAGTGATCTTATGAGACTTATTTCTTTACAAAAAAGGGGTGAGATCCATGTTCTCGATCCCCTAGAGTTGAGACATTCCCTGAAATGTGCCAGTCCAGCTCACAATGAGGGAGATTTGATTGCAAATTTCCAAGCAGGATGTTGAATAAATTGAATTCGCTTTAAATCTTTTGGTAAAATAAATATGTTGACTATCAAACCGTACCAAGCTTTTTTTTTTTGCATGCTCTACTTGCACTGTCATTGAGACTAATCATAAAAATTTCTTGGTATATACAAACAGGGCAAGGAAGTAAAGTTTTTTTAGAATTTGACAGATTTCAAACTTCAGCTGAAATGAAAGACTAAGCCTATTTACAATAATGTTTTTGACAGGGCCAAAAATCAAGTTGTTTAAAAGGAATCTTTTCGCCCAACTTGGCTTATTTTATGGCCATTTGAAATAAATGCAAGATCACATATAATTCTGGTTGCTGCCAAAAACGATATAAATAATCAAGTCACTGTGCCAGTTTTCTGATTTCGTTGGTAACTCGATTCAACCTTTGTTATACTACAGACATAGATAGGCCCCATTTAAGCATGTAACTCCCGGAACTCCAGGACGTCCCGCAACTCCCACTAACTCCCACTAACTCCCACTAACTCCTGCTAACTCCCGTAACTCCCGGTAACTCCCTCTAACTGCCGAAACTACCGGTAACTCCTGCTAACTCCCACTACCTCCCTGAAGTCCCAAATGGAGGCTCCGTTTGGGAGTTACATGTTTAAATGGGGCCTATACATCTCGCGTCCAAAGGGAAAACCTAGTAAGTCACATTTAGGACATTCTGAGAAAATTTACTTTTAAATTTCGGTCCATGCAGTAAGAGATAGACTTACTGGGATTTGCCAGTGTCATTCTGGGGTAATGGGCCACTTCTCGAAATCTAAACCTAATAAATATATAGAAATATGTCTCAGAAGTCCTATTATGACCTAAACTGAATTCGAAACAAAATGTGACTTACTAGGTTTTCCCTTTGGACGCTAGAGATATAGGGACATACTGTAACAGTGTCAGGACGTCTCTGTGTTTCTGTAGCTGAGGCTCATTACCAATTGTTTTAGGGCAACTTTTGCGAATCATGTCTAATTGCATGGCCCACCTGACTTTGTTATAGTTGTTTGTACAATACATAAAAGTGTAATTTCATTTAAAATCTGTGACCAATGACTTTGAAGAGCATTGTTAGACCACTTTGATTCCAAAATATCATTATTTATTGGCGTGTCATGTGACTGATCTCCTGCTACATATGTGATAGGCCTTAAAATTTTGATGCAGAATATAACTATTTTATATTTCACGACATATATCAGAGCCAGAAAGAAGCTTCTTTATACATTAGTACATTACAATATTTGATACTATTCTTACTGGACCATCTTTGGTTATCCTTCAAAATAAAATACTGTTTGTCCAAGTATATTGATTTAGTCGGTGAGACATTCGTGACATTTTTAGATGCAGGAACTGTCCACCCAGAGAAGCTGAAATTTCCTGTTTTTGTTTACAATACAAAATTGATGTTCGCCTTTCCGAAGTGCATGTCCACATGAGTAATGTATAAACTTTAATCAATTGACTTTATTGGACAGTCAGTGACCTTTCCAGTTGTTGACAGGCCTGTAATATTTCCCTCCCCCCCTTGGCCCCTCGGTTTTTCCCTGTTATCCCCCCTCCCCAGAACACACTCCTTTCCCCATCTGCCCGGCGTTTCCTCATCGATCCCCCAATAGTATTTTCTATCCTGACGGGATGGGCACCGTTTCCTGTCTTCAGGCCTACAAACAGAAAATGTTTTTAACTTACAACTGATCAATCAATGCCCGGATCATTACATATTTAGATTCTTGTTACAGTAAACGAAATTCGAGTGCTTACAGAAAAGCACTGGAATGTTCCTTGTGAGGTCAGAGCCTATTCCCTCAATGTTATTCTGTATGACACATAAGCAGTCAATGACGTCATATCCTATACTTGCAATACTACCAGGAGAAGTCATTTGGAGTGTCACACACATTTGATTGGGCTTGTTATGAAGTCATTGAAGTCCACCAGCAGCTGAATGTAAGTACTCGTCGTTCGTCGGCTGTAATTGAATAATTTGAATAGTATACACATGTCCTCAGCACCTATCAGTTTCCTGGATATATTGTAATTCATTTAAGACATGATATCACTTTTTATTTTACATTATTTACAGATGACAGAAGTTAGAGCTGTTTCTTTTTATTGATTCATATAATTTCTTCAACATAAAAACTATATCATATATTGACGCCACTATCCTTGTCATACGTACTTGGAATCTAAGTTCTTTTCCATGTTGTTGAAGTGTGATGTCAGTGTCAGAGCTGGCACCCCTTCATCTTCTTCTGTTATGTCCTTCCGTCCATGGACACGGCGCGGCACACATTAACCTGCCAAGCTTTTATATTTTTAGCTAACTGTTCATCATCATAACATTCATACATACAATTATTTCTACTTTAACCATTTACAACTGTAATATTTATCCTTAGCTTATCAATATCTTTGTCCACTTGTTTTAGCAAGGTAAGTTTCTGCCCATATACTCTTGTTCTCTAAAAGCTCCCTTTGCTTGCATCTCATCCGGTAATCTTAGCAAAGTCTGTACTATTGCAATCTTCTCTCTTTTACATTTTTACTCCACGGATTTATTTATGTTCTGTTAGAAAGTTCTTCATTGGAAAATCTTGCCATGTAAGGTCTAAGATCATATCACCAATACTATTGAGCTTAAATGCAAGGCATAATAAACTAGACTACACCTACCCTTTTGCCAAAATGTGATTCTAAAAAATGACTGTCCCAATGTGCCCCGGCGTGGCACATTGGGACATCAATTAAAAAATCATTTTAACACTCCATGTGCAATAGATATTACATAAAATTAGTGAGTAAGACAATATACAGTGCAACACCTTGTAGTGCCAATAGTTAATAACTTTAAACAGTTTTAAACATTTAACATAAACTGTCCTGGGTGCGGACATCTATGTAAGTAACACATAGTGCTTTGCGACAAATTTGTTCACAGAGCATGGTAATCCACTATACCTCTATTCACTGTGGCCTGAATACCTGTTGTGTGCTGTCCCAGGTCATTCAGTTCAGAGTTGACTAGGACACTTAAATTCTGTCATATTAAGTGCGTCCCAATGTGCCCCGAATTCACTATCCCAATGAGCCCTGATATGACTTTTACACCAAAATGCTAATTTCTCAGGCACCAGTGAGCGTGTTTATCAGGATAGCAATTCATAACTGTTTGTTACGATATATAAAATTCATACAAGCACTGAGAAAGCCTCATTGTTCATGGTTTGTCCACAGAATAGTTCGAATTGAACTCGTCCATGTTTAAATCTGTAGCTGAAATAATGTTTCTTCAATAAAGACTTAAGTAATTATAATGAATGACAATAATTCTGGTTAATTAAAGATTTAAATTTAAATTTACTCATTTAGTCAATTCCCTGCCTGCTAATCATTATCAGATTTAAAATATCATATAATAATTTTTGATGCAATTTAAGCACTATTGTTGTGATTAATATGCATATTCTTCTTCTTCTTCTTCCATTGTAGTACAGTCCCCAGGACCTGGGTATTTCGTAGTGCAGGTCTTCTTGAGACTTTTAACAGGTGCGGGATAAAAACCAACCATTTACAGTCTTAATTTCATTTTGTTTATGGCGACTTGGAAAGTCTCTGTCGTCGGCTTGTTTATGACCTCTTCTGGGATGTTGTTAAAGATCTTGATGGCGCTCGGGAGAAGGAGCACTTCTACACCTCTGTCCTTGCATACGGTAGTAGGTATTTTTTTGTATTTCCTCTGCTTTGCGTGGTCAATGGTGTCAGTAGATCTTCTGGTCTGATTGCCACCTGGTTGTTGCTGATACTGTACATCATCGTGGCTTTGCTTTTGGCTCTCCTCTCTGCTAAGCTGTCCCATCTTAGAGTCTCGATCATTGCAGTTACGCTGCTGTACCTGGAGTAGTCATTTAGGACGAAATGTGCTGAACGTCGTTGGACTGCCTCAATCTATTCGATGTTTTTCCTTGTTGATGGATCCCATATTGTGCAGGCATATTCTACCAGTGGTCTGACGAGGTATTCATGACTGGCTTTCTTGGTTTTGACTTGACATTGGCTTAAGTTTCTCTGAAGGAAGGCTTTTGTGGAGTTGGCCTTTTTGGTGATGTTGGCGATGTGCTTGTTCTAATTCAGAGACCGATGAATAGTTACACCCAGGTACTTTGCCTCTTCTACATTCTCTAATGAGTGACCATGGATCTTGTATTCGGCTGTGATCTTCTTTTTCTTATATTGAGTTACAAGTAAATTAAGTCTCAACACAACACTGAGAAAACAACCCATGCATGGAGTGTTAGTTCAGTTGTTTATTGGTAGAGGGGGCTCTAGTGTGGTAATAGGGGTTTGGATAGTAATTTATATAGTTACGGATTCGGACGTCTAGCTTTGATATCTGTGGCTAGGGATAGTAATTGCTAGCTGCAGATAGCTACGTTGAGCCACATTTAGAAATGTGTACTGTAGTGGATATCTTAGCCTAATCATATTTTTAAAAGCGAATTATTAGGCAAGTGATGAGAATTCAATTTACAACCTCACTTGGATTGAGCAACAGTTACTATCTCCTGTGATCCATGAAAAGTCTTATGTAACACAGCCACAGTGAATGAATCCAGTTTTGCATTTATTTTATTTTGTATCCCTCATGTAGCATTTTCCATGTTTGTAAGAGGTCAAATTTTACATGAAATTTCATAAGATCAGTGATAGATAAAGAATATTATGTTCTAAGTATGTCACTGAACTTCTTTGGTTATTTGTGCAACGTCCCAATAATAACACAATTGTCTGAAATTTTGACACAATACTTTCTATAATATATTATATTGTATGCGAAATAAGAATAAATGGAAAACATAACGTGCACAAGGCACTTTAAAGCAGACCTCGTGGCATGCAGTGAGAATTTGCCATTGAATCATAAATAAGTGATAATAGTTATATGTTCCCCCATGGCCCAAAATGTAAATGGGAAATGCATACGGGATTTTTTTGTTGTAACCTGTTGATTGCTATTTGCTAGAGATACCCTTTTTTCTGTACAATTGCATTTGAAAACGTTTTCTTTATTTTGTAATGAATTGCTCAATGAAAATAATAATGTGTCAGCCAATTAAACGTCACACCTTTGCAGAAGAATGATATAGCTGTTATGCATTTAGTGCTAGAGAACGTCTTCTGCACATTGTTCATACCTGCAAAGCTTGCTTTATTATAATCAGATCATTCATCTGTGTCACTGTAATCCACAAATAAGAAAGTCACAACACAGAAATATGAAGTTATTGGTCCCTAATTGGTAAACAATCAGCAGCAATGCACAGGTCACAGTTGACTGCACACTTTGCTCAGAGAGGCCTATCAGTTTGTATTAATCTTGACATTAAAATATGTATGAAAATATCTTTTGGGTTAATTTTGACACTAATAAGTGTAAAAATACCTTAAGTTAATCTACACATACCCTGTCACACAGATTAATTGTAGAATATTAATTATTTAATTTTAACATTAAAATAATTTCGAGAATATTTTTGAGGATAATCTTGACTTTCAAATAAGTGGGAAAATATTTTTTTATATCAATCTTGACATAAAATAAAAGGGGAAATTGCTTTTATGTTAAGCTTAACTTACAGACAAGTGAGACGGTATCTATCTTTTAACTTAATCTTGACAAACAGCATACGCATCATCCCTCCACTGTCCTTCGATCCTTTCCTTGACCACGCTTCCAGTATAAGCTCCTGTATAACAAGATTCACCAGGGAAAACGTTACCACAGAGCCACTCGCCGTCATGTTTTCTGAATACCTGCCTCGATGAACCAACTTTTGAATAGATTGGGTAACCTCCACAAAATCTATTCGAAAATTCATATGCTCCGTTACAGCCTGCGCTAGGTGTGCCATTTAAGTAAAAATTGTGGCAAAAATCCTGCTCCTGGAAGAAAAGGCAAAAATGAGAATGCAGAGGAACCAGTCAGCTCTATAGGCATGAAATTCATAGTTACCAGAGGAGCTTCATATGAAAGAGTATGCGTTTGAGCAGCAAATTTTTAACAAATTAAAGAGAGTGAGTGGGATTACTTAATGCCCTTCAACTGGAAAACTACTTAGAAATTCAACTTCTTGTTTTCAAAAAACTCTCAGCATGCACTTGCTTGGTGTTATTTTTCCAAATCAGTCATCTATTTGTTAAATGGGTGGCACTTTATGCTTACCAAAATAAGATGCTTTGTTTCATTGTCAGAACGACATCTACTCCAGTATCTCTCATCCATGAAATGACAAATTACTGAGTCTCCATTTGGGACGACATCAATGGAACGACATTTTGGATTAGCTGCGCATGTCAAGGCGCAGTTCACTACTGTTGAGTCGGCAATTGAACGTATCAATCCACTGTCTCCATATGGCTTCATGCCCATATGACATGCAGGTGCATACCTCTTGAAAATCTTTGTACCACATCTGCCAAAAGGTAGAATTGCAGCAATCCAAATGATGTTCATCAGTATATTAGCCCCTGCAATTAGAAAAAGAAAATATCACAGTTGTTATTTATAGAGTATGTAAGCCATTTGATTGAAAGTCAGATAAAAAAAAACATACACCCATTCATTTCATATCCATAATAACTTTAGTCAAAGTGGAAATTTTAAAAATGGGTAAAGAGATTTCAGAGTGTATAAAAAAATGCCTGAGGTAAATATTAGTCGCCGTGATGCCATAAAAATGGTTATTTCAATTGTCTCTTGGTGCTGTGCCATAACAGCATGTGGGCAGTTTTACAGTATTTGCACTCAAAAGTATCTCATGGGGGGTCAAAATAAAGTTTGAAATTTGAGAATTTCCATCATTCTATCATAAAATTAACATATTACTGTTTCTATAATCAAAGAGGACTGAAGTGATTAGGTGGTTTACTATCAAAATACCGCTACTTAAAGTAGGCAAGGGTTGATTCTTGAAAAAACTGTTTATCATGAAAAATATCCGTCCAGAAACAATTTTCACCCATTCTTATTCTTGGAAATCAAGCAACATTGTTGCATAGGAACATCAAAACCCATGAATACAAAACTTAAATTTTGATTAAACATCCCACAATTATTTTTTTTACCATTTTTATTACGAAATTACAGAAATCTGGCTGGCCATTACCCTGAAAGTTTCTGCTGAGTAGGGTACTAGTCTGAAAAGACGCATTATTTCCAAGGTTAATAATCCCTAGGTATCCTATTAACCCCATGTTACTGTACGCTTGAAACTCATGGTGTTCGGCTGTGTGAAACATAGTGTTTTGCAGCAAAAAACTGCCAAAAATGACAAAAAATCAGGCGCCTTTGGAAAAATCATCTTTGACGGCTCCATTAACAAGATATTTGGTTATTATCCTTTAAAGTCATTCAGTAAATAGCAAAATTTCTGATGTGTTGGAGAGGACATTTTTGACATCATGAATTTTAATTTCTAAGAAAATTTATGAACATAGCCTGGATATCTTTTAACTTGTATTTGCCACATACTTGTAAACGCACATGATTGAGCAAAAGATACACAAATAGATGTTTTTCCTACAAAACACTCAGTGTTTTTTCTGTGGGTTGGAGAGGACATGCTCTTTTTGACATCACATTCAAGCCTCACATTCTGAAAACCAATTATGGTTATTGAAACAAATGTTTCTGTTTTACCTTGAGATATGTCTCAAGCTTCAAAATTAAAACAAACAGTATACACATTCTTTGATACTTACTCATAACAGCATATAAAGCAACTGATGGTCCATCGAAAACAAAATTTTTGACATCTGCCATCTTTTACATTTTAGGACCCCAAGTCATGTTGTATATAACTTATTCACATGAAACCTGTTGTATTTTATACCCAAGCCGTAGGTCCAGAAAAGTATCATTAACATGAATCACTACGGATTGAATATTTTTTTCTGTTCATCCATGAAATTGGCAAAAAAGTCTGTGAGACATAAAAATGTGTCCAAATTAGTCCTAAATTGCTTACAGCTTCAAAACAAAGAATTGCAGAAGGGTAAAATAAGGTGCATTTATATGGTAGTGTAGGACAAGATTGCCACTGCACGAACTTTCGACATACCTATCATACTTTTCTCATAATAATTGCATAAACATGAAAAATCGGCTGAGTACAAATACTGTAAAACTGCCCATGTTGTGTCCAGTCTAAACAAGGACGTGTTACAATGCATGTGTACAGATTATTACTTTTTTGTAGTTTATATCCTGCCAAGAAGATGAAAATCAAAAAGTACATTATGGAAATGGACAGTTATTAATATCTATGGATAGGACTATATCCCAAGAGAATAGCATTGATGAGGACGCAGAAGTTCCATCCTAATTTTAAAAGGGTTTAGACATCACCAAGATACTTATACCATTTGAAAAACCGATATCAAACTGATAATTTTGCATGTTAGCACCCTGCTATGGATTAACACTGTTAACAACAGCAAACATACAATCTTATTATTGTTTATTTTGCAAAAATTATAAGTTAAACCGCATAATGGAAGAAGCATATGATGTCTAAGTCAGTTACATGTGGACACCTCTTTGTCGGGTTCTAACATGCATTTTTGTCAGTTCGGTCGGGATCTAACTAACAAAAATGCATGTTAGAACCCTCCAAATCGGTGTCTAACTAATACGTAGGGGGAACGGGGCACATTGGGACACGGGGCACTGTGGGACGGTGGGGTTTTCTTGGATCCTGGCAAGGTATAGGATATGGTAGTGCCATCATATCTTGTAATTTCAGATCCTGATGTTTCCATGGTTTTATAGACAAATTACATCCACATGCAGAAGTATGGCGAGCAAAAGTTTGTTGTACAGTTATGAATTGCTATCGTGATAAACACACTCACTGGTGTCCGAGAAATTAGCATTTTGGTGTAAAAGTCATATCGGGGCTCATTGGGACAGTGAATTTGGGGCACATTGGTACGCCCTTAATATGGCAGAATTTAAGTGTTCAAGGCAACTGAATGACCTGGGACAGCACACAACAGGTATTCAGGCCATGTGAAATTCACTAATGGGGATCAATTCATGTCTCCAAGATCTCCAGGGCCACAGTATACTTCAATTTAGTTTGCAATTGCCCCATCATGTTAAGTTCTTTTTAATTTTGCCAGCAAAAAAATTCTGGAGGCTGCGTGTGGATTAAGGTTGGATGATTTCACATCAATCATCAAAAATGATACATACGTTACCGTCTCCAACCCTGAATTAAGACACACAACTTCATCACCTGGATTGGCAACTTTATGGAGTTGCATTATTTTATTTCACCTGATTCCATATCATGACAGCCCCCAAATATTCTAAGGATACTTGATTATTACAAATTTCTTACTGATGACAACCAAAGGAACCTTTGTCTTCCACATCCTGATACATTATACCACAAAGTTCACTAGCCTGTCACAGTTTCCTGAACTGAAATTTCATATGCTCAGGCTTTGAAATCAATCATATATTTTGCTATTACTTGAAAGCAAAAAAGCTTTTTTTCTTAAGTTTTGATCCTCAGGTTTAATTGATGATGAAATGGTTAAAAGTCAGCAGTTATATTTCTATTGATACATACGTTACCATACATATAGGAGCCAAAGAAGTGCACACAACATCTAAAGTAAGTCACACATCAAATGCTTATTGTCACTTGATCTGATGCATAGCATACATATAACTGCAACATCGAAGTCGATTGTGGTTATATGTCAAATTATATCCTTGACGATACATACGTTACCGATACATACGTTACCAAAAATTAAGGGCTCATGCTGTCCAGCAGAAACTGATGAAGATAAAGCTAGGAAATTTTACACAGGCATCAAGGGTGCAAAAGTAGGACCCCTGCTGAAATTTTAAGTTACCGTGGTTACGGTTGCCATGGTAACACATAATTTAGCATTTCCGGAGTATTTGGCCTCACACTACATTCATCTCAAGACTAAGCAATCGGAATAACCAGAAGTTATCTATTTTCATAAATTGTGATGCTTGCTTCCTCAACAAGGCTATTTCAGACATAAGATATATGTTTCTTTTGTGTTTTTCAAGGTTCACAAACATAGGACTATAGAGCTAATTCGCAATTTTTAGGGTGCTTTCTTCAGAGAGCTCCCAGTCTCATATTTAGTGGGGGTGGTATTTGGCCATGGCCTCAACCCTCAGGCCTAAAATTAACATGGAGAAGATAGGAAAAGCTTAAATTTGGTAAAACTGTAGTTTGTAAGTTATCATCTTTCTTATTCAGAATTGAACTGCTATCTTAGGGACAAAAATCAATGAGAGTACTGAAAATAGCCTTATAGCAGACACAAATGTGTAGGTGAGCAGTATGCAAGAATTCATTAGAATATGATCTAAGTTTGTCAGTGATCCTTCCATCAATAAATCATGCAAACCAACAAAATAATTCACCCCAAAATGCTTATTATTATAAATTCTTTTGATGCATGATATGACTCAAGTGTATAAACTCACTCAGTTCTGGATATAAGTCACAGAATTGTCCCCGAAAACTCTCAGTGAGACATAAAATATTTACTTTTGATATACTGAGTTGTACTTAAAACACAACTAGGAGTCTAAAATTGAATTTAAGCCACTAAGTTTTTTGTATAAAGATCGGTTATTTCTCTCAGGTTAAAGAAAAACTTCAAAGAAGTTGTATGTATGTAATAGTTTATTTTAAGTCGTTCTAAATACAAGTATACAACTTCTGCACGACATATTAAAAAGTGAAAATATAATTAAATGAAAAAAAAAAAAAAAAAATGTTCAAATTCAAAGTCCAAAATCAAGAAAATTGGATACACATATCCATCAAAGTCCAAATTCAAGTAAATTGGATACATGTCCATCAAAGTCCAAATTTTGATATATTCGATTTGTCCATGAAGGTCCAATTCAACAATTGGATATGTCCAAATTCAATATGAATTGATATAGGTGTGCCGTATGACAGCAAAAACGAGTATAGTCCATTCATAATCAAATTCCATACTGTCGTAACGCATGCAGCAATCCCTGCTTTGATTTCTTTCTCTGAAATGAAAACAGAAGGTCCTTTGTAAGATTCAAATGAAAGGTAAATCATTATTCAACAACCAGTTAGTAATGGCTGATTTGAAGGTGTTGAGTGAGTTCTTGTTTTTAATATCTATGGGAATATTATTCCACAATTTGGCCCCAAGATACCTTAAACTATTCTTTCCAAAATTAATTGTTTGGAATGTCGGAAGGCAGAACTTATTATTATCTCTCATTTCATATTGTGATTCTTGTTCTGTAAAAAGGTCATTCACATACTGAGGAGCAGAACCTTTCTTTATCTTATACATCAGTATTGCAGTGGACTTCACACAAAGTTTCAACACATTTAACTGTTTTTCTTCATTACATAATGTGTCATAATCCAAATGGAATTTGTTTGTGACTACCCTAAGTGCTCTCTTATTTGTTCTCTCTAATTTCTCTATTTCTGTCTTATTAGAGAACATCCATACCACAGAACAATAGTTTAGATTACATTTCATGTAACTATCGTATATGGTAGACTTTGCCTTCTTATCCAGATAGTTCTTAATTCTCTTAACAGCATTTATCTGCTTTGCAATTTTATTGCATGTGTCATTAACATGCTGTTTAAATTTTAGGCCCCTATCTATTTCTACTCCAAGTACATTTATCGAGGTTGCTGTTTTAATCTCAGTCTCATTTATCCTGATAGACTCAATATTTAGGCCATTGTTTCGACTCAGAAACATGACTTGAAACTTGCTAGCATTTGCCTTCATGTTATTATCTTGAAACCACTGCATAGCATTAACACAATCTTTTGTCAATTTTCCACATAATGCAGTTTGATCCTTATCTTCACAACTCAGGGTATTATCGTCTGCATAATTGTATATTTTACTCTCAAAGTTCTTGAATAAGAAGTCATTGATGAAGATGTTGAACAATAGGGGACCAAGGATGGAACCCTGAGGGACCCCTTTGATGTTTTGGACCCATCCAGAGTAGGTTTCTCCTATTTTTACCCTTTGCTCTCTTCGCATTACATAAGATTTCATCATTTCACATGCATCAGCACTGAATCCATAGGCTGACAATTTTGCTAATAGAAGTCCATGAGGCATACAGTCAAATGCTTTGGACAAGTCTATTGCTACCACTCCGACATTTAATCCCTTGTCTAAGCTTTCTCTCCAATCTTCTGTCATTCTTATGAGTACATCCTGACAGCTGTGTTTCTTTCTAAATCCCGACAGGTAATTGAGAAACAATGGGGACATATGCCCATAAATCTGATTGTATAGGATTCTTTCAACAATTTTTGACATAACTGGTAGTAAGTTAACTGATCTATAGTTGTCCTTATTTAACTTATCTTTCTTTTTATAGAGGGTAGAAATGTTTGCCTTTTTCATTTGCCGTGGGAACTCATTATCTAATATGCATCTGTTAATCAGCAATGTTAATGGTTTAATCATCTCTTTACTTGTCATTTTAATGAACTTTGCAGTCAGTTCATCATAGCCTGCAGCCTTTCTACTAGAGAGTGAGCTTATTGTTTTGGAAACTTCCCTCTCACTCACAAACCTGAAGATAAAAGTAGTTCTATCTCCCTTTATTCTATCTTTTATCATTTTTACGCTACTGTGGCCATCATAGTGGGTAATGATTTCCTGTAATGGCCTGTTATTGTTTTCAGGGGTACCAATATCAGACCCAATGTTTTGGAAAAAGTCGTTGAAGATGTCACACACTTTTTGTTCATCTGTCACTATCTCTCCACTTTCCCGAAGTGGGATGGTCTCTGTTTTAGTTCTTGATTTAGAAAAAATAGGTTTCACTGCTTTCCAGAAATCCTTATTCTTAGTTCCTTCCTTACTCTTCTCCTCAAAGTATTTGGATATTTCTTTTCTCTTAATAGCTGTCACCCTGTTTCTTTGTACTTTATACAGAGTCAAATATTCGTTAGATCTAAGTTTGAAGTATTTATTTCTGAATCTATTCCTATGATATATAGCTTTTCTTAATTCCTTTGACATACAATGGAAATCATTCTTTCTGATGATCCTTTGCTTTTTGGGGGCATGCTTGTCCAGCAAATTGCACAGCTCCCTCTGTATTACATCATAGGCATCATTCACCCCCGTGGCATTCATGATCATCTGGGGTAAATTGACCTCTGACAGTTCTTTTCTCACTTTATCATAGTCAATCTTTGACAATTTTCTTACTGTGATTTGCTTTGTCTTTGGAGCTGGCTTATGTAATCTAAATACCCCTCCTATGAGATTGTGAAAGTCACTAATCCCTGTGTTCACAGAAAAACTATTTATAAATTTCCTGCGCTTAGTCACCAGCATAACATCAATTAATGTTGGATTACTGGACTTGAAACATGTCACTTCTTTTATGATATTTGTAAGATTATATGAGGGCATTATTGTTGATAGCATATTATCTTGCATCATATTAAAATTCAAATCACCAATTATAACAATGTTTTCATAGGAATCCGAGATATTTTCAACTGTTGCCTCAAAGAAGGTCTTAAAAGTGACTGGATCTGTCCTGGGATTCTTATACATACAAAGCAACATAATTTTCTCATCTGACATATTCAACTCTATTGACATGCACTCTATTTCATCATTGCATACCTTGATGTCTCCTATCGAATGGGGGATGTCTTTGGAGATATAAGTCAGGAGCCCCCCACTGTTTGACCTTTTATCTTGTCTCAAACAGCAATATCCGTCAATATCCATTAATTCTTGTTTTACTGATTCATCTAATTTTGACTCACTCAACACCAACACATCAAGTCCACACACTCTTTGTAGTTCTTTGATCTCTGAGATCTTAGAGCCTACACTATTCACGTTTAAGTGACCAATAATCACATTCTTAGCATTTTTTAATCGTATATGTTGCATTTCTTCAAAAAGCTTGACATAGTCAACTGTGCCATTATTTGCATCCTCACATGAATTCTCAGAGCCATCATGGTGATTATCTGAGCAATTCAAATCAAAGTCATCATGATGATCCAATCGGACACTTAGATCACTGTAACTGCCAAAGACATCACATTCTCTGACATTTGCCTCATCTATCATAGAAGAACAATTGAAAGGTTCACTTATCTTTTCATTTCTTTGATTCGATGCGGCCATTATGTCCTGGCCAAGCTCCTAGTACACATTCCAGTGGTGTTCCACGACCTTGGCCTGAATTCCTCACAATGCTTGCGCTTGTGTCCTTCCAGGCCACACTCCCAACAGGACACAGTCCAAGGTTGTCCGCACTGTCTTTGCCCGTGTCCGGTCTCCCCGCATTGGTAGCACCTTGGTTGTTGCTGCTGGGTAGCCCAATTTTGTCGCTCAGGCTGTTTTCTTGTGAAATTTCGACTTCGAGTTTGGTGTCTGGGTTTTGATCTTCCCGGGAAGTTTGGATCTCTGCGTAGGTTCTCTCTGAATTTCATCCAAATTTTACCAAGCATATTTTCGCCTTTTCCTTCTTTTCCGCGGCCCCAGAACTCATTTGTTGTGTCTTCTGTCATTTGCTTGGATCCTGTATCCAGCAGGGCACTTCTGACAGGTTCACTAACACGCAACTTTTCTTTGATGAGTTCCTCCATGACCTTGACTTTCTTGCCTGTCCACCTCTCGTCAGTGTGGATTTTTTCTGCAATCTTCAAAGCATGAAGTCCAGTCTTTGCATGGAGAATTTTCTTTGATCTGAAGCTGTCACCCATTGTCTCAGCTTTACAGAACTGATACGCAGCTTCTGTGGATGTGAATTCATGGCCATTGGATGTAATTCTTATTCCATAAAAGTTTGAAAATGGGCTTTTGTGACCTCGGAATAGGACAACATTTGGATCATTTGATTTTGGGTATCTAGTTGGGGTGAATGCTGACCCATTTGACAGCACCCCACAGTTCTTGATCAGGCTATCCATCCCTCTCTTCGATAAATGTAGGCCATCATTTGCCAAGTTTGCCTCATTAATATCACCATTCAGCAAATGGAAAGAAGGGTCATTATCCAGAAAATTGAAACCATCATTGTCACAAAGTTCTTTCAACTTGGTGTTCACACTAGAAGTCTTTGTTTTGAGATTTTTGTCTGTTCTTGGTAAGATGCTTGAAATCGAAATCTTACTTGTCCTTCGTGAAGCTGACACACACAGTGACTGGTAATCCACAATGATGTCTTCTTCACTTTTGTCTTCAAGATCAATAGATCCAGCTACAATGACCACTTCATTGTATGCCTTATCCTCAGGCAGGGCTTCGATCTCCTTCAGCAAATCACATATCTTAGCTCCCCCTTTTGCAACAATGTCCCAATTTTTGACCTTTTTGGGATCCACATTCCTCAGTAGGCTTGTACCAAGCAGCAAGCTGGATCATTGAGGCTGTGGATTGCAGCAAAGTGAATCATTGAGGCTGTGGATTGCATGTATCATTATGTAATTCCCTTGATTTTTATAACACCTGTCTTAGCATCCCAATAAAACACCAAATCAGCAATTTCAACTACATGATAAATTTTAGAAACAAGCAGTGTTTTTAGAAATACTGTACGTCAATTGGTAAAATATGTATGGATACCTACTTTACCTCAATTAAAGTTCTTTTTCCTTTCCTGTTTAGGCTAATATCACAAGCATAAAGGCACAATGCCGATTTAGAGTAACAAAGGTGATAGTTGACTAACACTAATGAAAGAGCAGAGACATTGAAACAAAGCTACAGAGCTAGGTCCTAGCAGCTATGTTGTCAGTCAGGTTAGAGAAGAAAATTAACATCTTTTAAAACAATTATCCCGAAAGTTAATAAATAGAATGAACCCACTAAGGTTGTTGATCAACCGCAAAAATATTTTCACAGTGTTGTCAATGCAACTTGCAACTTTGTAGTTGGAGACTCTTTTGGTCACTGTAGTGTCTGATAATTCCTGGCACATGGGAAAAGGTTTAACATATTTAGCACATATAGGCCTGCATGGGTATAGGCCTAACTATGGAGAGAATTTTATCAAGTTCAATTTCATGACATTGAAAAAAGCCATTGGATTTGTAAGCCAGATCGTTAATTATGGATCCGTCAAATGTCTTGTGAAAACTTACTACCCAAAGCAGGTACAGATCCATGAAAATTATGGGCAGAATCCAAAGTTTTTCAGTTGTGACAAGGACATTAGAACCATGCACATGCTAATGCTTTCCTTCAGCACACACATGCCGATTTTGGTAGATTCTGGATGGCCCACAATGTCAGACACATATATGTAGTAAATTACATGTTTCAAAACCAGAGTTGAAGGGCTGATAATAGTGATTTCTATTCAATCTGTTTCGAGTCATAGTTTTATAACATAAAGAAACTTTTCTGGTAGTTGCACTTTCGTGAAAAATGCAGGACTTTTAATTATATTGTTGATACATATGTTACCATTCACTGGATTGTTCTCAGGATAACAGCAGTCTTGATAAGAAACAAATAAGCACAAATTTTGCATAATCATAATTATTTGTGTCTATCTCCCACTTTGAAACACTTTTTATGACTATTCAGGTTATTTCTTCCACAGGTGACTTCTGTCTAAACATGCTAAAAAAGTCGATTTCTGATGAAAATTTCTTCAAAGTGGATATTTGTCATCTTAAAGGTTATGTGGCAATAATCACTCACGGAATAATCTTTGAAGGGAAAAAATCAAAACATATTATATGTGGCATCCCATTTATGGCATTGTAGACATAAAATTAATTTTCACTTGGAGAGAAAACCTTCACAAGTAGGTAACGTATGTATCAAAAGTAAAAAATGAGCATTTCAACCACCAAAATTTCAATTGCTGTATCTTGAAAACCGATCAACTGGTGCAGTTGAAATTACAGCTACACACACATCATATACACATGATTATTTGGTTTACTTTTCATCATCATTGTAGAACTTTTATTTTTGGTCACCTCACAACCCTCAATTGATCCCCATTAGTGAATTGCACGCACGCAGGGAATAGAGGCATAGTGGATTACCATGCTCTGTGAACAAATTTGTCACAAAGCACTGTGTGTTACTTACATAGATGTCCGCACCCAGGACAGTTTATGTTAAATGTTTAAAACTGTTTAAAGTTATGAACTATTGGCACTACAAAGTGTTAATGCACTGTATATTATCTTACGCTATACTTATATGTGATATCTATTTCACGTGGAGTGTTAAAATGATTTTTTAATTGATGTCCCAATGTGCCCCGGCTGGTTTAGTTCACATAGTTTTTTAAAAAAAACACTCTCTGGCTGCAAAAGGGTAGGTGCAGTCTATTTTATGCCTTGCATTTAAGCTCAATAGTATGGTGATATTCACGCAAACTTCTGAGTTCTTCAGTGCTTTCAGCATTGAGCAAAATTAGTAGACGTTAAAAGCGTCCCAATGTGCCCCCGTTCCCCCTACTGATAAAGCTTCCCACTGTAGCAACACTTCACCATGATTCTTTTAAACTGTTGGACATAAGCCGACTGTTTTGCATATTAATGCCCAGCAGCAAATAGTCTATCAAATAACCTACAGGCCTGGGTTATCCATCTTGCTAAGTACGCTATAGCCTAGGGCCTCACTCCTCAGCGGGGCCTCACATTGTGAAGAAAATATCAAATTTGCCTAAATTTGTACAAAGTCGAAAATAGTAAAAATCCTGAAGACAAGTTTGGCCTAATTGCATAATTATTAAAAGGAAATTTGTGGGATAATCTCAAATTTATTACCATTGCCACAGAATTTAGAATTATGTACAATAACCAAAGAAATTCCAGCAGTAATCATAAATATTTCTGATATAGTCATAGACATTTTTGTAATAACCAGACATTTCTGCAATCATCGCGTGCAAATTATACTATTATCTTTGACATTTATGTCATTACTAAAATTTACAAAATCTCAAAATGTTAAGCTCAAAAACAGAAAGTGGGAATCACATGGAAAATACTTTTGATGATTTGTGGTGTCATGTCAGGTCCTGCATGGGGCCTCAAATTAACTTGAGGTTCAGCCAAGGGCCTCATGCTACCTTAATCCAGCCCTGAATTAACCAGGCATAAAAAAACATTCTACGGTTAATTTTGCAAAAATCACTTCTTTTAAAAAGATACTGTCTGAGAAATGTATGAGGTCCAAGTTAATTGGGAACCTATTTTTCGGGTTCAAACATGCATTTTTGTCAATACAAGTTCGAACCGACAAAAATGCATGTTTCAATCCGATTGATTTTTACGGTTCTAAGTTAGAACCCTAAAAATCAGTGGCTTATAATACCTACATTGACAGATCATGCCTGTTTGCCTTGGCTGGTCTTCTTATCCTGTGTGATGTTCACCTCAAGTAGGCCTACTGTTCAAGAGTGCAGATTCTCGATCTCCAGATTCTTGTATGAGATGAATTTTACCTTCAGAAGATGAGAACAGTGAATCTTGGCCAAAATTTTCAATTTTAGCTCCTCCTCTTCATCAGTTGTGATGTTGTATAATCAATAACGGATATTTACCATTGAAACTAGAGGTCTGGCGGAAGGAACATTCTTAGCAGTCAAAGAAAACACATGAACATGACAAATAATCTATGACCTTCAAAGATTCCAAATTGCTTGATAAATGTCACAAGTTGTCTTCCTGCTGTTCAATGATAAACATGTTTTGGTGTTAACATTCATAGTGTTCACTTCTTATCACTTTGCCAAACCTTTAATAATAACATTTAAAATGCTTTGAAGTTTGAACCAATGGAGATGTAGTTCATTTTTTGTTAGAAGCCCTCAGAGTGATTGCTAAAGGAAGAGAGAACTTAATAGCTGGCTAAAAATAAATCATGTTTACTTGTACATTCAATAATTTGGTTCTTTTTGTAATGATATTGATTATTCAATTGGCATATTAAAAAAATCTGTGTGGGGAGACCGGGGTAAGTGGTGCCACAAAATAATACAAATTGTCCTACCCAGTACTGTGGTGAAATGAAGGACCAAGTGAAGAAATTGATACCACCCATAATTATGTAGAGATAGTGCCAACATCACTGAGCTCCATAAAAAATACTACTCAGTATGATACCATGAAAACCTACACAATGCCTGCACTCAGAAATGTATTTTGTTGTGTAAAACTTTATGGACCAAGGACTGACATTAGTGTTTCTCAATAATGACAGTCATATGATGTTCGTCTGGCCCATAAGGAGGCATACTATGCAGATACATGTGTTGTAAAACTTAATTCAGCATCGTTGCAGAAAATTTGTGATGGCTTTCTTCTTAAAAAATCTTTTTGTGGTAAGTCGTGTCATCTACATTGAGGCAACTTGAGTCTGAAGAATATTTTTTGCATTCAGGTGTTTTTGTTGATTTATTTTTCCCTACCAAAATCATGTTGTAAAGTAACCCAGGCTACATATGTAAAACATGCATTGAAAATATTATACCATCTTGGTGAATTTTTTGCCTCCACCTAATATAAGAAATGTGAGCTTGTTGCCTTATTGGATTAAATGAGTAGAATCTGCAAGTGATGGTGCATTTATTGTGAAAAATTCAATGTTTTTGTGTCGTGGATTAGTGGTCCAATCGGAGAGCAATGTCATGCTGGTCCAATGGAGGACACTGTATGAGTGTCCATGGTAAGGCAATTTTGCAGAATAATTAGGATGTTGTCAACACCTATGACATTGTTGTGCACTGCATATTTGCATAGTAACTTAGGCAGTCACTATTAGATATTGAGTTGTTTTTAAATAAATAATTCTTGCCCAGTCACAGTGAAGTAAATAAATGCTTTCTGAGTAGTCTTGAAATGAATAATTACAGGTGGGGATATTTCTTAACATGGTGTACAGTGGTACCTGCGTTGTAAGACCCCCTGTTGTAAGACTAGTTAAGTTCTAAAATCTAAGGGGCGGTCATATAATGCAGGGACCACTGTAGCTTGATTTAGAAACAAACACTTGAGGACATCTCATGCAAAAGTCATGCAAAAGTAATTACTGTCGCTGTTACTGCAAAATCAATAATTTCCCACTGAGAAAACTCAAACCCCCCCCCCTGATTACATAATGGTCACCTCCCTTATTGATTAAATATTCAATTTAACTTTCTCATATTTTGGTACATGCTGGTTAGGCATGCTGAACAACTGCTAACTGTCATTGATTTTCAAAATTGTTTTGCAAATAAGGCATAAAAAATGTCAGGAAGTGTGGTCTTTCATATTCAGCATCAATACTAACTAACATCATAATAAAAACAACTCGTTTGAGAGTCACAATAAGATTATTTATAACACCATGCAATTTTGCAAAGAATGGTATGGTATAGAATCTATAAATGAAATTTCACAACGTTGTGAAGCAATTTCAAAATATGACGTTAGAAACATTGTAGCAACGTTTTCAAGACGTGAATAAATCTTATTATTACATGACCGCTATGTAAGAGCGATGAGGTTGGCCAAAATCAGTCACATGACGACATCATAAAAACTCATATTGCATGTGAATTTCCTCGTACAAATAAATTTTCATATTGCACTCATGTCGTGCCGTATTTGTATAATGTTGTGTTCAAGTTGTGGCAACATAATTTTTTGAATCAGATATTGGTGCTATACCCTTGTGTAGGTACTTACCATGCTATGTTTTTGGCAATGTCTTATTATAGTAGATGAAAAACGAGTGCTTACAGAATTGGACTGAAATGAGAAGTCATAGCCCTGTCCATGCATGCCATGTTATTCTCCATGAGTCATAAGCAATTCATGAGGTCATAGCCAAAACATGCACTTGCAGTGCTATCAAAACAAGTGACCAACTGAGTGAGGTCACAAGTTGCTCAATGACAAGTTGACAGCTTATTTCAATGTGTTTGATAGGGCTTGTTGTGAGATCATTGATGGCCACCAACAGCTTTTCTGTAAGCACTCGTTGTTTGTCTTCTGAAAGTCTCAGTACACTGAGTACAGCCATTGAGTGATTGAATCAATCACTAACAGTCTCCAGATCACTGACATATCATTTCACAGATTTAATTTGACAATTAAATTGCTGTATTTCAATAATACCAAATAGAATGCAATTTTTTATTGTTAAGCAACATTGTTAAGACAATTTTCCTTTGTTTTTCTTTTAGGCTTTGCTCTGGCCTAGCCATTGTTCTTGTGACATTGACAGTATCCTCCTCTGGGTTCATTCCACACAGATGTTCCTTCCAACCTCCACCTGGTTGTAAGTGTGAATATCCTCAAAGACCCAAAGTCACCTGTCTGCCGGATGAACCTCTAACTTACATTCCTGATTTCAACTCCACCGGTTCTGCTATCCATACCTTGGATCTGTCTGATAACAACATATCTGCTATCATTGCCCCAGGCTGTAGAAATTGTGACTCTTTGACTTCATTGATTTTATCTAATAATAAGATATCTCGAATCACTGGCGGAGCCTTAAGGAAGGTATATGGGGAGTTGACATCTTGATTTTTTTGACAAATCTCAGGGTACTGAAACTGAACAACAACAAATTGAACATTTTCAGACTATTTATATTTCAGGACCTGAAATATATGAAACTACAAGAGCTATATCTGGACAACAATCAACTTAAAGTTGTCCTAATTGAATCTGTGACTCTCTCAGCACTCACACTCTCTTCTGGAGTGTGTATAGTGGACACTCCAAATCTACAATCACTCTAAATGAAAGACACAAACTCCTCTGTAATCAAGAATTTCAACTGGATCTCCAGTGGCAGTCCTCTAAGTACCTTGCGATCCCTCCAATTTGGGAATGCTAACCTTAATGATGAGGATTGCTTGACACCAAATTCAACTCTTTGCCCAATCTGCAGATCTTGTCCCTGAAAGATAACAACATCAATCTCCGCAATGACTATTTCAGAGAGTTTACACAGAATAACACCAAAATCAAATTCCTCGATTTCAGCTTCAACAAAATTACTAATATCAGTGCAGACACGTTTAGAGACCTAGAAAACCTGGAAACCTTACTTTTGAATGACAACCTGATAACTGACATTGATTGGAATTTCCTTGAAAATTTGAAAAACTTAAAGCATCATGACCTCAGCAAAAATCGAATATCCAACACAAGAAATTTGCTTGAGGTGAAGAAACTCCGTCATTTGCACACATTTAAGTTGGGAGACAACAAACTCGATTGTGACTGTAATAATGATCTTATGAAGCTTATTTCTTTACAAATGGAAGGTGACATTCATGTCCTTGATCCACTGCAGTTAAAGGTAGTAAGTCTGCCGATTCTATGTAAAATTTAACTTGTTGTTATAGATCATAAATTGATAGATTTAAAGTATAGTATACATTTCCAACCAACAGAATTGTGTGTTGTCTACAATTAAGCGAGTTTAATTGATTGTAAAGCCTTAAATTACTTAAGGAGAGCCCTGCATTGCTTGAAATGTAAACAAAGCAGGGCTTTTTCACGGCATGAAAAACTATTTGTTTACATTTTTTAAGAAAATAAACTTCTTATACTGTCAATAAAACAGCAATTAGATAATTTTTTCAACTGGAATGTGTTAAGGTGGCTCGCTACTCATGGTGCAGCAATGGCGGCGTCACCATAGCAACAACAGTCTGCTGAGCTGTGTGGACAGCTTTTTTGGTTTTTTACAATTTTGTGCGACTGCCGCTTCGTTTGTCATTTGCGTCACTTCTATTAGGGTTAGAAACGTCTGGTTTGCAGCATTAGATGCGCTATGAGCAGGACTATAACATGCAAGAGAGTCGGCTTTATGGTCTAAATAGAAACTTTTTACACGCGATTTTCGGCAAGCAGGTCTAATTTCTAAAAATTGACTTGGAGATATAAATACATTTTTATCTCAATTTCTATCGCGGTAGCAAACCTTCTCTTATGCATTTTATTGTTCCTAACAATATTTGGAAATTAATGACAAAAAAAAGAGAAATCCTATCCCGTCAATTTTTTTTAGCGCCATGGTTTATAAACAAAATTGAAATTGTCAAAATCAAAACTTCTATTCCGAGCCCCTGGGAAAGTCCTTTAAACTAAATATATCTCTTTGAAATTGCAATCAGCAGTTCCATTGAAGTTTCTTCTTTAATTTCATGTTTCATTTCATAATATGGGATTCATGACCACTGAATGGCAGGACAAACTTCACAGAAAGAAAGATAAGAAAAAAATTGAGTTTTTCAGGTTTGCGTGGACTGACTTTCTTGTACATAACCTCAAATATTTTGAAAAAAAGGCTGGTTGCGACCACTTTTTTTTACACATCCTTGCTATAAACTATATTTTGGATCATTCTAAACTATTTTTGAGAAATCCTATCTTAGAAAGTTCACGAGTATCGAGCCACCTTAAATATGACTGAAATCTATCCCTAAACAGTCTATTAAAAATGTGGACTTACTACCTTTAAGACATTCACTGAAATGTGCTGGTCCAGCTCATGACGCAGGAAATTTGATTGCAGATGTCCAAGCAAGATGTTGATAAATTGTTCAGTAATGTTTACATATATTTAGTAACAGTGACAACTTTTGATATATTGACTATTGAGGTGATTAAAAGTGAACAGATTTCATTATTACATCATTGTATTATATTCAGCTGGCGCTGACTTCATGAAAGGCAACACTTTCCAGCTTCTAGTTTTACCTGCAAATCAACCTGGATAAATATTTTTAAACATATTTTGTGCATGAGGATTATGCAGACCACTTAAGAATGTCTGCCCATGAAAAATTGGCAAATCAAATTTGTTTTTAGTTGTCAGGCATGCAAATATAGTGTGCTATATACAGCCATGGCCATTATTTTATGCTCAGTTGCTATGCTTCACTATGGGCTATCATTGTGACCAGTTATGACACAGCAAATACTTGCTCAATCTCCACAATATTGCCAGGAATTATAAGTTGTACACAGTAGCATTTGTTCTGATAGAAATTGTAGCATTAAATAACATTCCATCGAGTAATGGTGAGGCAAAATACTGAATTAGTTCGAATGTAAGCATAAAATCAATTCTGATGTTATTTTTTGCTTGCCTGATGGTAATAGTCAACAAAGTGTCTGGTTGTATTGGGTATGTAGCAGATTAGGCATTCGTGACAAAATTACAATTAAATACATGCTTGAATAGTTGGTTCATCGGATTTTACTTGAACAATTTTTTTCTTTAGATCTGACAAATGTGTAAGTAGGTGTAGGAAGATAGAGCACGTCTTATCTGAAAAGGAAACTGTGTCAAATGCTCTCCATATATGTTGAATTTGATGAAACAAATTGAATGTCATCAGAAGGAAAAACTTTTTACCACTTTTTCTTGCTTGAGAAATTTACAATTTTTCTAATTAAAAACACTTCCGGCAAACCTCGATGAACCAGCGTTAAAGCTGCATATGTTATCGTGGTTTTGTCTTGAATACTGAATTTGGTGTGCCAAACACTGCCAGAGACTTTGGTGACTATAACTATCATGCAAATGACATAGCATCAGAACTGATAAATATGTTCCAAATTCATAAATTTAGCATTTTGCATCACAGTTATCTTTTAACTTTATTTCAATCACCATTTTCTACCATGGCAGGTATACTGAACCATTTTTCACAATTTTTTAAAACAGTGAAAGATGTGGGACTCCCCTTTCCTGGTGTTGAAGCCAGAATCCCTGCTACTTTATAAAGACAATAATTCCTGACAATTTGGTGAAGATTGAGCAAGTATTTGCTTTGTTATGATTAGTCACAATGATAGCCCCATAGTGAAGCATAGCAAGTGCTCATGAGCATAAACTTACAGCCATGGCTGTATATTAGTATACTTGTGATGTGGCAAAGATTTGGTGCTAATCGACCACTGATCCATTTTTTGTTCCCTTGATGTAAGTTGACTAGCATAATGCCCGTGAGGTATGAATGAAATTTTAGGATAGTTTGTGGTCAAGATATTTTAGAACAGAAATATGTCCCATGCTGATGCGCCACCTTGAGAGTATTAAATGACTTAATTGAAACCATTTGGTTATTGGCTGGTGTGCATGAAATGTGAGTTACATTCATACAGTGATAATATTATATTTTTTGGACACCAAACCATGCCTGAAACCTTGCAGGGAGTGAGAGAAAGTGGCTTGCAAGATTTCACAGCAGGGCATTAGTAGTTTCATTGGGAAAGACGGAGGGGTCCATGAATTAATAGCGAGATTCGAATTACCATTTGCAATCCCGTGTCTCTTGCATGGCTGCTAATTAATCTGGTTCCTTTCTTTCAATATGAAAATACTAGAAAATACCCATTAAGAATGCAAAAAGTATAAAAGCTGTATATTTTAGTGAAGCCGTGAAATTTGGTTTAATTAGGATAAATTGTTCTAGTTTACTGGCCAGTATAGGTATTGTGAAGAATACAGTGGGCCCCCTTGCTTAAATGCAAGATGATGTAGGTTTTGAAAGCTGTAGTGCAAAGAAGTGGTTGATATTTCTGTGAGGGAAAATGGACATATAGGGGTATTGCTAGATTGTTAGGGCATTTTTAACATGAGAAGAATTTATCATTAGAAATATGTAAAAAAAGAATGTGCAAGGACTTTAAGCCGGGCTTGTACATTTTGTCACTGATGGAGGTTACAGTTTGTCAGTTTAAACATATTAATAAAATACATACTACAATAATGAGGGAAAAAGAAGTCAGTGAAGCACTGGTAAGGGACAGGTGGAAAAAGAACAGGGCCACTTGTCACTTGTGGGCCACTGCAATATAAACTGAGAAATCCATCAATTTATCCAATTTCTCTTCTTGATATGTCTTTGCATTTAGAGAAATAAGAGTGAAATAGGTATTTGGCTACACAGGGTCTTACAGATGATTTCATATTTGTAGACATTTGAGGTAGAAAATACATCATTTTTCTTGCAATTTTCATTGGTCGAGAGATGGTATGACACCACTCTCTCCTGAAAAGTGACATAGCGTTTTACATGGGTGACCATGGCATTTTAAGCCATTGATCTCCTAACAGGGACTGATTTTAGCATTTTCAAGTGAGACTTTCAGTTTGTGTTTCACACATTTTCAGTATATACATTCTGCAAGTCCATTACTGTGCATTCAGATGAGTGGGATCAGGTGATCCATGTGATGACTGTTTATACAGAAAATAAACATGTATAATTGTAAGTGTAACATTTTCTCAGAAGAGGGGCTCAGCTCAGACAGCAGGACAATGGGCTACCAATCGCTGGGTCCTTGATCTGATTCCCACTGATTTTCTTATGAATGTTGACCACATCACTAGGCCAACATCCTGTCCTGAGGGACCATTCATAATTTATAATTTTTTGGGGGGGGGGGGAGTTGAAAGTTTTGTTGGAACTTTCTATAAAAAATTTATATCCCTTAAGCATGTTGTGAGTAATAAGTACCCCCTTGAAATCATGTGTGAAAAATTGGTGCTCTGCCGGGCAAAACTCCGATTCCCCTCTATAGTCATAAATTTTATCTAGCCCGTAAGGCAGGTAGATTCCGGACAAAAGGTAAAAATTACTGATGTCATAGACAATGCTCGCGGCTTTTGGTCAATGCATGATAATTTAGTGTAAATAGATGTGAAGCCATTCAGAGTCAGCTTGAAACTGATTCAATATATACAAGAGTGTGAAATACAACTGTTCATGAAGAAGTGAAAGAGTTCATGTGGATTGCGGTTTGACGCGTGTGAACAACTGCCACAATACAAAGTTGGCCTTTGCTGTATACTATTGGTCAAAATTATGACATCATTTTTCCAGCAAACATCACTTGCTTCATGCAAGCTGAAAAAAAGTGACACGCAATGGGCAACTTGACCAATCACCTGGCAGGATTTTCTGATGTCAGACCATTTGAGAAAAGTCTACAAATATGAAATCATCTGTAATTGAAAGAGACACAGTTCCAGCAAGTTGTGCAACAGAATAAAGAGGTGAGATATTTCTGGAGTGAACCCCCTCAATCTTGACACCTGTGAGTGACTGAGACTGGCCCCCTGAGTGGCCAGGCCACGTTATGTGTGTCATACAAAATGAACAGCGTGTAAGACCTTGTAAGAAAGTGACATTCAGAACTGCATACTTCAAAGAAAAATGTTTTTGACACTCCCTAACACATTGCTATTAAGGTAATTTACCAAATATAATTTAGGTATGTTGATTGCTATTGCTCAAAAGTACGGCAATAGTGAAAGAAAGTCCATACAGGGTAGCAGACATACAATGGTTGTTAGGGTGTCCCATTTTTCGAAAAGTTTTTCGGATCAAGCTCCTTTTGGGCTCAGTTGTGCTCCTATATGTACAAAGTTCCTACACCAAATTTCAGCCAAATCCATTAATGTTTAGACCCCCCCCTACCACCATCTTTGGAGGGCCCTTCCAGAGGCCCGAAAATGACTATTTTCGAGCATAAAAAGTGGCTATTTTCCTACCTGAAATCAGTTAATGCCACTGAAATTGGTCAAATAGGGGTTTTTGAGGGTGCTGAGTTCATATATGATGATAATGAATCACCCAGAGGTCTAGATGAATTCATAACATTCTATAATTGGTTAATTCAGCCCTCAGGGTACCCGAAAATTACCATTTTCGAGCATAAAAAGTGGCTATTTTCGTATCTGAAATCAGCTAACACCACTGAAACTGGTCAAGTATGCGTTTTTGAGGATCCCGAGTACACCTATGATGATCATGAATCACCCAGAGGTCAAGATGACTTCAAAACATGCTATAATTGGTCAATTTAGCCCATTCCCAAAAGTGGCGGTTTTGGCAGGGTGAATTCACTCTGAACAAAAATACTCAAGTTTTAGTCATTACTGGACATGATTATTTAATTTTATTTAAGTGATTTCAATTAGAGGAGGAAAGTATGGAATTTAACATTTACAAAGGGTCACCTTTTCATTGATAAGGATAGGGTTCATATATTTATGTAAACGGCTAAACGGTCACAATCATTGGCAAACTCCCCATATGAGATATGAAACAGGCAGGTTTATCAACAAAGCTTTGGTTACCAATTATTGCCAAATTTTGAGATATTAAATTTGAATACATTTATACAGCTCATAGACAATATTATCATCATGGCTGACATAGGCTCATGGAATTTTACTCAATCTCTTAAAAAAACTCAAATTTTTTATACTATCCATGCAAAATCAGGCTGAACGCAATCCTTATTTTTGGGTGGCCTTTTTATGACAACAATGTGTTTCATGATGCTGAACAAGGCTGTATATTCTGATTTTGTTTCCCACATTCTTGGTAGTAAGGCCAACCAATTGCTTGTCATGTTTAGATATTAGCCATGACATGATGAAGCCCAATGAAAGACTCGAGCATCTTATTGCCTGGAACTTAGGGAAGGACATACCTTCCTGGTTCAAATACATCAGCATTTCATTTGAGGGATTCCGTTCAGCTGTTGTTCAACAGTACTAAATATTAGTTGCACATGGCTAATTGCCAAAGCTGAGAATATATTTGTTGGGCTGGTGAAAGTAAAGGAACAATGATGGAAGAGAGAAGAGAATGAATCCATTTCGAGACATCACGGGTACCTGACAGTGCCTTTGGTTGTGCTCAGCCTTTTTCACAGTCCACTGCATCTAGATGTTGGGTATGTTGAACAATAGCTGTACATAATTCCTCAAACTGATGTATTTGCACTAGGCAAGCCTTGTCTTACTCATGTTCCAGGTTATGATGACCATTGACTTGAGTCTTTCATCAAACCTTCATCATGGTTACTATATGAGCATTTCGACATGGTAAGAAATTGGTTGACCTTGCCCCCAGAAATTTCAGAAAAAAGAACAATATGCAGCCATTTTATGCAGCCATCTTCAGCATCATCAAACAAAGTTATTGCAAATGATTCATCTAGGAAGTAGTTCCAAGACGATTCATCTATGGCTATGGATGGAACTTTGTTTTCATCATTAACAGATTGTCTTGGTGCCAGTATTTGTACTGAATGAACATACCTGACTTCAAGAAGTTCTAGAAGGACATGGTAGAATACTATAGATCAAATCATCAAAACCAAATTTGCACCTAATTTTGTAATGACAATTAATGTAGGCCTAATATATATACAATTGACGACAGTTTGGAAAATATACTACTGTCTTTTAGAAAGAGAGATCGTACAAGTCTTATTTGGAAATGATAATATTCTACCTTGACTAATGTGTTCAGTGCTCTTTCCTCAGGATTCTTATTAAAATAGGTATCCAAAATATAAAGGAAGCTGCCAATTTATGTCATGCACCTTAAAGCAAATTTGTCTATTGTTTTGGGCATTTACATATTTGAATTGTATCATTAGCATTAAAATAGTGATCTTTGCAAATGTTAAATTCTAAACCTTCCACCTTTAAAATAAATCAGATATTGTATAATGAAATGTTCATGTCCAGCAATGACTAAAACATGATTATTGTTGTTTTGTATGAATTCACTGTCAGCAGTCCTGCGAAAAAATACAATTTTGAGTAAAGAGCAGAGAGCTGAACTGACCAAATTGAATATGTTATTGCATCATCTTGACATCTGGGTAATTCATTATCATCAAAGGTGAACTCAGAACCCTCAAAAACCCCTACATGGCCAGTTTCATTGGCATTAACTGATTTAAATTGGAAAAATGGCCACTTATATGCTCGAAAATGACTAATTTTAGGTAATCCGAGGGCTGAATTGACCAATTATAGAATGTTATGAAGTCATCTTGACCTCTGGGTGATTTATTATCATCATATATGAACTCAGCACCCTCAAAAACCCCTATTTGACCAATTTCAGTGGCATTAACTGATTTCAGGTAGGAAAATAGCCACTTTTTATGCTCGAAAATAGTCATTTTCGGGCCTCTGGAAGGGCCCTCCAAAGATGGTGGTAGGGGGGGGTCTAAACATTAATGGATTTGGCTGAAATTTGGTGTAGGAACTTTGTACATATAGGAGCACAACTGAGCCCAAAAGGAGCTTGATCCGAAAAACTTTTCGAAAAATGGGACACCCTAATGGTTGTATTCAGTTTAATTGGCGTGAATGAAATACATGAAACGGCGCGAAAATGCTGGATGCTCCTGGATCACAACAAAGCAGAAGAAACGGAAGTGAGTTGACGAATGGATGGAATGAGCAGCAAGGGGAAAAATCGAAAATAATGCCGAATCGAGGAGGAAGGGGAAACAGGAATTTATGGACATGTGTGTTCATCAGAAGGGTATGTGAAAAAAAGGAGGAAATGTGTATAATTGATGAGGGAAGGGTTAGCAGGATTGTTGAAAGTGTTGGACAAAGAGGGGCGAATGTGCGACTGGTTAGACCCTTATTTAGATAGATGTGTTTTTTAGGTTTTGTACTGTTTTTAAAACGACGAGAGAAAAATAATAAAGACACATTACTCAATGAATTTAATGATGCAATAAAAACATGAACAAAGCAGTGAACAAATTAGAAAATTATGACAGATGATGACTTGTTCAGACTTTAAGGTTAACAGCATATTCATTATTTATCAAAAAAGAGATGGCCATTACACAGGGAAATTGACATTGCGAATTGTGATGCTCATGATGTGTCATTATCAAAATATTTAGTATAGTTTGGCAACTTTAGTTTGGCTTGTCACTGTCAGTGACCAACAAATAAAATTATTATTAATGCTCTCTTTTTTCACAAATAATGTCTGTGATTGCAAAGCCAGAAATCGACGAAAATACTATGATTTATGCATCTGTGCAAGGCTTCTTCTTCGAGTTCAATGTTGATTTCCTTTTCAATTGTAAACAATTATGTAAATGTCATAATTAAATGAGTGCACATTTTTCATGTCTTTGTTTACTTTATGAAATGCAGCATGTCCAAAGAATTCTAACTATAATACAGTACATATAATAAACATTTTTAAAAAGTCATTTTAATATTCAGTCACTGGGTGCAAACTTGCACACCATTAGATCAATGTCTCCTCAGAGCCCTTCGATTTTTAATCTTCCTTAACTGTAACCGTTGGGCTTTGTGGAACTGTGCAATCCGCTTGGCATGGAGTCTCGCGATGCGTCGTGCTTTGTCCTGGATCCTTAAGAAGCCTCTTACCCGCTGAAGTCTCTTTTTGTGCAGCGATCTGTTCTTCAGGGCAAAATGCATGCCTGGATATATCTTGACCTTGTGATGTAGCTTTGCTCTCTCCAATGGTTTCAGCATCTTTACCAACCCTTCCTTCTGCTGCTGCATCTCAGCCCATTTCGAATGGCGATGCTTGTGAATCAGGGCGATGATACCTGTTCCAGGCTTCTTTGTATGTACATTCAAGTGGTCCTTCGACCTTGACCGCAACATTATGTTGCGAGTGATTTTCAACTTTGAGCGATACCATCCTAAACCAATGACGAATACGGCCCCCGCAATCAAAAGCACCAGTCTCCACTTCCGTGTCGTCATCCGCATGTTTCTGAAGAATAAAGAAGAGACAAGACAAGTCATTTCTATTTCCATAAAGTTGAAGTGTAGGGGGAGACCATCTAATAATCAGAAAATTCTTTCTTTTGCAGTAAAAGCGACAGTAATTATTTATTTTGAGCATGCAACGTCCTCATATATTTGATTCTAAATGAACCTACAACTTGTTAAAAAATACTATTTCAAGACTGCCCAGAAATTACTTATTAATTTCACCAATACTGAGTAAGAAATTATTTATAAACTCCCAGCCCCCTTGAGATTTATAGTGACCGGCCGGCTCCCTTAATTTCTCACATGCATATTGAAGCTTTTAAAACTCATCTGGCATCTTGAAAGATTTTACGAGATATAGTCTAAACCCCAAGGTAATAGTTAGAATTTGTCAGAAATTATAAACACGTCAGAAATGACATATCAGATTTGAAGGCCGAATGCGTGTGTCAGATATCACTGGAACCTCATTCAAATGCAATCATCATTTTATGTCATATGTCAATCATTTGTGAATAATAAAGCTGGATTATGCAATCATCATTTTATGTCATATGTCAATCATTTGTGAATAATAAAGCTGGATTATATACTGCTCCTAATTTAATCTTAAGACCATGCTGTTAAAATGGCGATTTTAAAAGTGATGTGTATTAAATTTGTCATAATTGTGTCTTACATTTCTGGATTGATGAAGAAAAACAACCTTTTTTATATTATTCTAGCTGAAACCAAAAATTTTGATATAACACTCTATGGTGTCATATTGCATTCTTTAATGTGTTTTGAGTCTTGCATGTGGCAAATCAAAAATGTACAAAAAAAAGGTTATGTACTTCGGAAGGAATGGTTTTAAATAATTTAGCAAGTTAAACTGTTCATTAGTTCAGACAATTCTCAGTGGTATAGATCTATAAGCTATTAATGGTGATAGACAGAGGGAACCAGACAAGAGGAAATGACATCTGAGAGAAGTCATCTGGATAACAATCTAAGCAATGGGTAGCTCAACAGAGGTTTAATTTTGTTTCTTCTACTAGTCTGTGGGGGGAACTGGGGCACATTGGGACGCTTTTAACGTCTACTAATTTTGCTCAATGCTGAAAAGTTTTAAACATTTAACATAAACCGTCCTGGGTGTGGTCATCTATGTAAGTAACACACAATATTTGCAATAAATTTGCATGATAATCCGGTATGCTTCTATTTAATGTGGCCTGAATACTCATTGTGTGCTGTCCCAGGTCATTCAGTCGACTTGGACACTTACATTCTGCCATATAAAGTGCGTCCTAATGTGCCCCGTGTTCAGTGTCCCAATGAGCCCCGATATGACTTTTACACCAAAATGTCAATTTCTCAGGCACCAGTGAATGTGTTTATCAGGATAGCAACTCATAACTGTTTGTTACGATGTATCAAATTCATGCAAGCATTGAGAAAGCCTCATTGTTCATGTTTTGTCCAGAGAGTGGTTTGAATTGAACCCCTCTGAATTTAGTTGAGTAGTAGAAAAACAAACTTTTTCTCATCATACGTTTGCATGTGGCTGTAATTTGCCGATAAAAGGATAGAAGCATCAGGATGGGAATTTACAAGATGTGATGGCACAACCATATCTTGAACCTTGTCAGGAACCAAGAAAACCCATGCCACATGTCCAAATGTGGTTCCCCCTACAGGTTTCCTACAATCAGTGGCGTATTTAGGGGGGCCATTGGGCCATGACGCCCCACTTACCTCCCCTCAGGCCCAAAATTAATATGGAAGAGATAGGAAATCCGGCGGAGCGCCCCATATTCACCCCCATGTAATCCCAACCCCCTCAGACCATTTCTAGATATGCCCCTGCCTACAATATTAATATCATATTTTCTTCATGCCATTTTGTAAATGTTTAATTACAATGTATGCTGCTGTACAATTTTAGCATCAAATTATTGACATGCATGACATTTTTTTCAGATTTGAAGGCCGAATGCATTTTCCGATATCATCAGAACCTCATTCAAGAGCAATCATCATTTATGTCATGTGTCAATGATTTAAAAATTACGAACTTTATAACTGTAAACACTAGTCCAGTTACAAGTTTTATTTTGATTATCATGTATGATGTGAAAACTGTGCAGATGGAATCGATTTTGTTAATTTCAAGTATGTATTAATGTAACCATCCTTAAGATGGAAGATTTAACATTGATCAAATAAAAGATATTATTCTTATTGAAACTTGATAAAACTCAGGAGTCTGGACATTACTAAAACATGGTTCGAACCTGCATACAGTGCCACCTGTAAACTAGAGGTCAACATGATAGGGGCATAGGAAAAGCGTACGTAACACTAATGGGTACGGGATACACTGCAGCAATTAGGTGCAGTGCCTCTCATACAAACTGCTTGCAGTGTGTGATTCACTGCAGTTATTTTACACGCCTTTTTGGAAGGAGCCAATGAAGTACTGCTGCTTCTTGTCATTCAGCCTTGTATCAAGGGTAGCTTAAAATAAACTAGTTGTGTGTGTTTCAAAATTGACACACACAGCTGTGGAAGCCTAATTGATAAATTGATCTAATCTGACTGAACAAAATAATGAATCCCCCAGGAAGTGGAAATACAATCAATGGTTTATCAAGAAAAGTAGTGAAGTGTGAAAAATTCAAGAGAGAATATATCTATAAGTTAATTCTTTGGTGTTTTGACTTGCATTCTTCAGTTGGTGTCACACTTTCTGTCTTTCAGTTTTACTAGCAGCATTGCCATGTTTTGATTGTGGAGGGCCAAAACTTATTTATTTATTTCACTAAAATTGGGCAAGAAATTATTTATTTCAAAGAAACTCCCAAGTCCAAGCGTCCTCCACCCCCGGTTATTAAATGATCTCCTCCTTATGTGATCAGGTAACCAACAATAAAACTTATTTCTTTTTGCAAAATATGGCTTGATCCTATTAATAGTAGGATTCATGTCTTCATGGGTTTTATGCTAGTTTTTAAAATTAAAAATGAGTACTGAGAATGCAATGATTGAAATTAAAAAATGTAAACATGTGTTTTATTATCTATAGTGATCTACTAGAGTATATTATAGAATATATTTTATAGTTGACTTATATAAAAGGGGTCTATGTGATATATATATGTCATTGACTCAAAAGACAGATTTTTGAAAAAATATTGCTAAAATAGCCAAAATTAGTAAATTCCTAGTTTGCCATTTATTGCCACAATAGATGAAAAACTTAGAGCCAGTTAAGTCTAAAGAAAGTAAAATGTAAAAGCTGAAAACATAATGAAATAGATTGACATTGGAGATTTTTTTTCTCATCACAGATTTTGTCCCAAACCTGCTTACAAATTTTTCCACCAGGTGGAGTTCGGTATAAAGTCCTACTGCATGCCACCTGTGCTGATGTAAACAAAACCATGTGACAGGCTTTATGGTAATGAGTCATTTGCAGCCCTGATTGGGCAGTCCTGGAGAAGGGGCGGGCTTTTATATTCATGATTGAGGTAAGAGGGGGTGTATGAAAAAGGAGGGGGCGGAATTAGGACCATGGAAGAAATGACAGTGGAGAAATATTCAGGGAAAATCACAATTATTTTACCCATTTATGGAAAAGTGAAGTTGGTGACAATGCATTTTGTAAGCCTACACATTGAAATGGGGCATCTTGGGAAACATATTGAAAGGGGAACCTTGTAAGTGACCTTAGTGTGAAGCAGCACTGTCAAGAAATTTCCAAAGTGTGTAAGTTTTCTTTCCAAGGAAAACTATATCACTGCTTCAGCAAGCTGAACTGCAGTGATAATAAGTGGAACGCATGATATTGTGCAATTGCATCACTGCTAAACCTTGTAACACGTGGGATGATAATGGCTGCCAATTTTCTTGACTGTACTCGGAGTTACATGTGGATCAAAGTCATTGATAAATAACGGGAAGGGTGTTTCACTTACTTATCAAAGACTTTGACCCATACCTAACTCCAACTACAGCAAAGAAAATTGGCAGCCAATGTTATCACAGATGCCTCATATATTGGTCTTTATAACCAAATATGTTGCCCTCTCATAGGATGATAATTCATGCTTCCACAAGCAGTTTTGTTGAGAATATTAAGCATTTACGCAGTGGCACACTGGCACAGTATCACGTGTTTCACTTACTTACAGGTGGCACTGTACTCAAGATTGCATGACAGATGTGCTAACTACTGTGCTATGAAGTTGTTATCGTTTAAAATTTTGTGCAAGGAATTACGTTATATACATTGAATGGGTCAAGAAAAGATACAGTATATAAAATGAAAATGTGGTGTAAATAAAACATTCTCATTACTAAAACAATCGTTTAAACAATGTTAAATGTTGAGTTTTATCTCTTATATTAAAATGATAACGTACGGGATTTATCTCAAGTTATATTCGATGTCTGGTCTTCTAATTTTCCCCATGCCTTCCTGTGCCCTTCAAGGCAGAACTCTCCCCTTTTCAAGGTCATTGCACTTTTTTAAATGCCCTAATTAATTATGATTAGTTTTAAGCTGATTCCTACATTATACACAAGAGGGCAGCACCTGCAAGCTCTCTCCCACTTGCTCCCCAAACTGCATCAGTGTCTCACAGCAGGTTGCTTGCTCCCCTTTCACCACCATTGTACTTCATTGGTTACCATGGAAGTTCAATCTAATTCTGTGGGTAGCACGGGCTTACTGCTGCAACCATCTCAACTTATACGTAATGTCTTATCTTCTAATTTGCCATCTGCGTTTCTAAACCTACACAGGGACAACTCTACCCTTTTCAAGTCCATCCCACCATCCTGTTCCCTTAAATCTACGGGACACTTCCTAGTTATATTTATATTGATATAGAGAGTTGAACTAATTTTTAGCTACAATTGACAGACATGAGTATGACATAACTCAGAGGGACCCGAATGCATGTGTCAGATATCATCAGAAGTTCATTCAAAAGCAATCATCATTTTATGTCAATATCATATGTCTGTCTTTTCGATGTCAAAAAGCTAATTTTGTCAGCTTTTTGCGTGTTTTCTTTTCTTTTGTGGCTTGTAATATGTTTTGCTTGTCGAATTTAGACTTTTATTTAGTGCATGATGTTTGTTTATCATCGTAGGTTGTATGTTACAAAGAAAAGATTACGTTTAGTTAAGAAAAAAATATAGAAAATGTTTCAAAAGAAGCACTGATAAGAAAACCTTGTTAACATGTCAATATTTGGCCGAAGTTATTAAAATTTTTAAACATGTAATGTGACATAACTCAGAGGGACCCGAATGCATGTGTCAGATATCATCAGAACTTCATTCAAAAGCCATCATCATTTTATGCCGTTTGTGCTGTATGTCTATCTTTGTCGTATCAAAAAGCCTAACTTCGCTATTTGGTTGGGGGTCGGGTTGGTCTAGTGGTAGCCTGTTGGACTGCCAATCGCTGGGTCCTGGGTTCGAATCCAGCTCATGCCGGGTCACCTTGGCCTATGTTGGATGGCTGTTTCAATCATCCTTTGCCTCGTTGCCGTGTCCTCCTCCTGTCCTAATTAGCCTACCAAGTGCATAAATACAGGACGTAAAGCCCCAATCATCCATCCATCCATCGCTATTTGGTTCATATGTAAGCTGGCATTTTCTCTCCTTAGAACTTATCTCTCAGAAATAGTCTTAAGGTAGTGTCATATTGGAAGACAGAAGCAAAATTTGGAGACATAAACTGATATTATAGATTTTGTTGTGTCATACAAGCCTTACAAGGTTAGTTCTACTGCATTTTAAAAGATCCTAAACTTCTCATTACAATATTTCATTATAGGCCAACTGATTCTAAGCTAAAATTTATAAGGGGGGGAGCAAATTAAAATCTAAATACCAGAAAACTGCCCCACTTTGAAACTCCGGTGGTTATTAAAGGTTTTTAGGGAAATGCATGGTTATATTCACATTTTCTAGGTCTCTCAGCCTTTTCCAATTTTTGGATCCTTGACTCCTGTAATAATCAAAAGCAATAGGAACATCAACAGCTGGTCAAAAGAGTTTCTTAAAATTCATTATTGCTCCCTTCTATAACATTATTGTTATTTCAGCTTCATGAAAGTTTGAACTGGTATTTGCATTCCTATACAATATTATAATATCGTTTGCACCAGTTTTATGTAAATATATTTAATTATGCAGCTGAACAAATTTTTTGCTACAAATCGTGGGCATGTAAAGCTTGACATATCAGATTTGAAGGCCGAATGCATGTGTCAGATATCACCGGAACCTCATTCAAACGCAATCATCATTTTATGTCATATGTCAATCATTTGTGACTTGCGAAGCTGAACTGCGCCATACCGAATTTGGTTTGAAAAGATAAAATAAGGTAAGACAATATTGTTAAAATGCTAAGCATTTTTGAAGGATGTTTCTCTTTGCTACCAACGGAACAATGCAACTGTCCTCCTGTGATTATCAATCGTGCCCTGGTGGTGAGTGTGATTTCTCCATATAATAATTGAAGACAATGAGGTATTGCTACAATTGGTCTGTTGTCCATAAACTTGTATGAAATTTTCACTACATTATTACAGCACAGCATAGGCCTATATTTTAACTTATTTTCTAACTGTTCATTGGGTTCCCTATCAGCATGCCTCGGCGGTCCAACGTCGGCCCGAAGCTGGTACGATGCTGCTGACATCGGACTGACGCTGGGCCGAAGTTGGACCACCGAGGCATGCTGACAGGGTTCCACCATATATCAATTTTTCATCTGAAGTAAATTTGGCACACGGGAACTCCTAAATTTTGCTCCAATTACGGCAACTCTCCCCCACTTCGAATTTATATATTGCCTGATCCAGAAAAAATTGGCTGACTGTCACCATCGCCTTAACGTGGACCTCTGGATGTGGCCGAAATATCTTAAACCTACATCCTCAGGTACCATGAAGATATTACGTAGTATCATGGACATTCACCATCATGAAAGAAATTTAAAAAATTTAGAAAGAATACATTAAGAAAAGGATATATTTTAAAACATGTCTAGCGTTTTGACAGGAAAATATTTAAACTACACTCTCACCACAAAAAGGTATGGAATTCTTAAGTTTAATGATAGAGTAGGTCAGGGCAAGAAACCCGGGTTAGGTGAGGCCCCCCCAGGGTTATATCCAAACTTACATTTTTGGGGCATTTATCTATTGATAGGATTGAAGCTAGAGGCGTTTTAGGTGACGTCAAAAATTTTCAGGGCAAATAGCACCAAATAATGTGCGTGGTTTTTATAACTTTGACTAATTCTTTGAAAGGGGCTGTCGGAAATAACTTGGGAAATTTTAAAAAGTATAATGAATATCTGCATTGCTTCACTTTATGACCATCACATAAATATTATTTGGATCATGTTTTTTGCATTTTAGTTCAAAATACAGAGGTCAAATTAATATATGTGGGTTTGGTGCGAGAGGCCCCACATGATATGGGGCATGAGGCCCCCTTCTCTGGGGGTCGAAGCTGCTTCAGGAACCATTTAATAATGTGTACTTTATCTTAAATCTTGATAGAATAGCTCATTAAAATAGAAAAAATTTGGGCCAAAATTTAAACAGGGCAAAAAATATTTAAAAATAAAAGTATGAACAGAAAAATTCTCTAATTCAGATAAAGAATGGCTTAAAAATGATAGAAGAACACTAAGAAATAACCTTTTAGGCTGAATGCGCTTGCAAAAAAAAAATTGCCATAGGATTATAATAGGGGGACTTCTTGCCCGATGGGTGGGGTAAGAAGGCCATTTTAAAGTTTTTACAAAAATGGCCGTAACTCCTTTATTAAAATTGGTAGACATTTGTTTCACTAGTTATAAGTAGAGTCAAGTGATCCCTTCCCAACAGCATAAGCATTCAAATAATCGCCCATAAAAAGTAGGTCAAATCGCACCTCGAAGTTAAGGGGGGCCGCATGCCCCGACCTACTCTAAATGTCAATATTTTGACAGTTGAACTAATTTTTAGCTCCAACATAAAATGACATAACTCAGATTGGAACCCGAATGCACGTTTCAGATATCATCAGAACTTCATTCATTAGCCATCATCATTTTATGTCATGTATGTCCGCTTCTGTCATCCTTTTTAGTGGTGCGAAGTGCCATAGCTCCTCCTGAAGAAATTTTTCTATTTTCATCACTGCTTCCAGCTGTTTGCAGATTGGCGATCCAAAGAGTTTCAAAATTAACTTTCAACTTGGTCATGTGATGTCAATGGCTTAAAAATGTTTTGTTTGTTTTATTTATGGTTAATCAGTTGATTTAGTGCTTACCATATCAGGCCTATATATGTAGCAGCATAGGTGACAATAAACAAACTGATTAAATGACTTATGGTATTTCATGAAATAAGATGATTGGGAGACCAACAGAAAACTGTCAATGGCGTGGCAAATCCAGTTTGCATATTCAAAATAAGAAAATAAATTTTTCCAGTGGTTTTATATCTAAGATAGATACTGGGCAGTAGGTATGCTGTTTTTTTTTTTTGGTCATGTGCAAGTGCAGAGGATGCCAGTAAGACTGAAAAGAAAAAGAGGTTAGTGTCTTACAAACAGAAAAAAAAATTCTCAGCCAGTTTCTTAGATCTAACAGACAATATTACTGCATTGCAGGAATATATTTAGGTTCTCTCTACCTCCTGTAATGGTTTTGAAAAACCAAATTTCAATGCAAAACCAACATGGATTTTTAAAAATTGAAATTTGGTTTTTCACAAAACCAATTTGAATCTAAAAAACCTATTTTTGTCTGAAATTCTTTAGAGTGTATATAAAGAAATTTAGGCTTTTAAAATTAAAAAGTAGAAAAATATAACCTACCCTGTCAGATCAGCATCTTTCCTGGACATGCTAACTGAAAGTGATGGACCATCATGGACCACGTAGACAGATGTGCTCAACAATGTTGGAAATTGTGCTTAAAGCAAACTTCACTTTCCTTTATTCTTGGTGAAATCTGGACTGAAAAATCATTGAAGCCTTTCATTCCTTCCATTGATCATATATGGTTTATTTTTCTCATTTTCTGATGTTGAAAGCCTTTTCAAAGTGCAATATATTTATATACCATCATTATCCACACGATACTGCTCTTAATATTGTGCATGATTCTTCAATAGTTGGAAAATGAAGTATTCAAAAGTAACTTTTGGAAGCATTATAGATCTCTTGTCATGTCGCGCCATCTCATCTTGTGTTTTAATGTCATTTGTTGTCTGATCATCTCTTGTCTAAGTTATCTTGATATATATTGTCCTGGTTTTACTTGTCTTATTATATCTTTTCTAGTCTTGTTTGTCATCCCTTGTCATTATATTTCATATCACCACTTGTCTGCATGTTCATCACCAGGTTGTCATTGAATCAGCAAACAAGGTCCTTGAAACTCCACCATTTCTTCGTTGCAAGTTACATGGCCAGCATTTCCAAAATCAACAGTGTTAATTTAAAGTTGAATCCCACAGAATACAGCTGCTCCACCTATTGTACTCCACAGTTCAACAAAAATATCCCAGCTGGTGGCTCCCCCACTTGGTCAAATTGTTCATATGCATTGGAAAAGCCACAGATTTTTGAAAACAGGGGTAGGCTCACTCGAAGGCTGCTGGCTCAGCCAGGAATAATGGCACTGAACTATAAATGCACCCATTTTGGGTCGATATACAGGCCTATAATCCAATCCATCTTTCATAAAAATCGGAGAAGGAATCTTTGAGATATTCAAGTTTATCTTTGTTGAACTGTTTTTCATAATTTTCTCATATTGTACACCAGGTAACTCTCAAAAAACATCGGTAACCCCCCTTCAAAGACTTGTTTTTCAATAAAGTGTACTTTCAGCTATATTCCTTTAATTTTTCATAAATATCTCATGGATATTGTTCGAGTGACGCTGCTTTTCCCACACTTTTTTAGTATTTTACTGTATGTTTTAATGTAATGACATACGATTTTGAAAAGATCATAGTTCGAAAATTATGTTGGATAGCCCGCCAATTTTTTTTTACATTGGAAAGCTTTCTTTTTGAAGAACTTTTTGGCAAAGTTTCATGAATATCTCATGGATTTTAGATTTCTTGCCAAGTGTGGGATTCAATTTTAAGTTTGTTTTAGAAAACAGTTTCAGAACACCATTGGATTTTCAATAAACCTTTCCTGGCATTTGGAGTGACCACTTTAGGTTTATTATAGACCAGTTTTGGTTGTCATTCATTTTGCTTAATTGTATTAAACCATTTGTGGTTTATGGAACAATCAAATATTTCATTAGCTGGTTTTTTACATATTCATAGTTGGTTTTTAAAGAAACCAAGTTAAGGTTACATTCACCCTTTTTAGGTATAACAGATATCCATAAGTGGATTTATATCATTCCATCATGAAGTGTATTTAAAACCAAAATTTGTTTCTATAGTTATCAATTGGATATTTTCATCATATCCGCAGGGCTTTCATAACCTTATCTAGAATATTTCAAAATCATGCGCAGGTAAAAATCTACTCGCCTGGTGTTTCACCAAGAAAACAATTCTGGTTTATTGACAAATTTTGCTCGTCTTTTTTTCTGATTTTGTGCATGAAAGAAATACTTCTCAGTAGAAAACAGAAAGGCATTTGACTTCATTTATTCATATCTATCTATTTATAAAACTTTCGAAATACAAGAACAAAATAAAATGTATAAAAAATATATTAGTGTATGAAGAAATAACAAGTGAAACTACTATTTAGATATTCAAAGGTAAAAACCAGGAAAGCACATAAATGCATGGAAAACAAATGAAATTCACTTTTTTAAAAAACATATCGCAAGCCAAAATACTCGACGCTCATTGGCCTACAGCCGTGCCATATTCTTCGAAATTACACGCATGCTATTGATTGAACTGAAAACATGCACGATAAAAACAAAACACCAGTCTTTAAGTTATTTTTTGACATTCACACACATGGAATTACCCTGGGACGTTTCCAATTCTGCTCAACCCGACACAAATTTCCTTCATAATGGATGACACACCGAACAGGCACTGAACTGCCATCCTGAGTGCTTGTGGCCATGAGGCAGTATTTGGAAAGTATCTGGCCACCCTCCCATCACACAAAATTCTCTTCATCAGCTCTGTGAAACATGTAGCAGGATATTGACTGAGATGGAATATACCGTAATATGTGGTGAATCGGGACAGAATGGACCATTTTTCTGTGATAGCATGAACAAAAATCAACCCAGGATTCGAAATATAGTGTCAAATTGTGTCCGAGCAGTAGATCTAAGTTTCCATAGGAGCTGGAAATGATATCTTAAATTGTCAATGCTCGGGCCCAAAAAACCACTGTCCCAATTCACCCCACAGTTTGGGGTCCACCATTTCCACAATCAATACTTCCCTGTTTCTTTAAGTGATCGTTTCTTATGACTAAATTTTAGAAAACATCTTCGATATGCAAAGTATTTTTTTTGAGAAAAATCTGAAATCAGTTAAATTGATCATATGCAGATTTTAAAAAATTTGATAAATGACAAACTATCAAAAAACTGATGTTATCTGTTAATTTTGCTAGTGATTAATAATTCTGGACTAAATCAATAATAAGTTATGCCAAGATCAAAGCCACACCAGTACACTCAAATGAAAATTGGTAGAGTATATTTTTTATTACTCCCGAAAATTTGCCATTGACCTGGATCTGAACCCATGACCAAACATACATAATCCCATATCTAGTTTACTCTCCTGATCCCCTGGAACCATTTTAAATTGAAAAAAAGTTTACTGTGAATTTCATGGCTATGGTATTTTTACTTTTTATAATAGAAGGAAAGTTTTGACCAACTTGCGGGAATCAAATTCTGCAGGGCCAAGTTAAAAGTGCTGCAGCTCCTCACTGCATGCAGTTAGACTCAGCAAGTTAGAGGGATGAAATTCCACTACAATATACATTGGTTTGTGTATTATATATGTGCCAAAAATCAAAACCCTGAGAGAAGCAGAAGATGTGGTTATTGGAGGAAATAAAATGTTTCCTGTTGTGTCCCGATTCACCCCAGTGTCCCTATTCACCCGCATTTTTGTCAATAGTGCATGCTTTTTGGAAGAGGAAATGGTTCCTCAGTGTAGAGAAGACTTCATAGATGGAGGAACAGGGGGGGGGGGGAAATAACAAGACATTTTTGAGAAAGAAAAAATGAATTCAGATTTAAATAAACACAGGGAATAAACTTCTGGGAAAGTTTATGTTGAAAATCACCCTCAAAACTACCTAGAAATTGTCTTTAACAATAAAAAAACCCTGTGGCTTCTGGGGGCTTGTGCGGCCCCCAGACCCCCTGACGTAATTGCCTTCGGCCCTCGCCTTCGCTAGGCCCCCCCACTTTAAATTATGTTCTTCCATATATGGAAGACATCACTTGAAACAATTTATTCATGTATGACTATGCTCAAGCTTGTCACAAATCCTTCAAAATCTGGAAAATTGAGAAAAGAGGAATTTGCCGTAATTTGCAACTTTGCCAGTGCTGAGCCTAAATAACACTACAGGGACATCTTGGACCATATTACACACAAGATGGAGGTTCAGCCAAATGATCTGGACCAGGTGCAACAGACTTTCATTAAAGAATGGCCATATTGGCAATGAGAAGCAAAAAAAATGGTTGACGGAATCCATGTCATATCAGGTGAAGGCAGAGGTCAATGCATGTGTGCTTTTTTGTGTTACACATCAAGATTAAGTAAGCATTTTTTGCATGTTTGAAATTTTGTATCTATGTTGTTGAGCCGTGGTGCAATTTTTGATGATTTTTTACAATTTTTCCGGGTCACCCAAAGAAAATTTTCTAATACTTCTCAGCCCATAAAAAATGTTTTATTTATCATTTATATGTAAATAGAATGTCTGAGGAAAAAATCTTTGCAATTCCTCACATTCAATCACCAATTTTAGAACTTTGAAGTTCTGACACTTTGAAAATCCAAATTATTCCAGCATTTTGATCATGAGTGTGTACTGAGTGGCGACCATTTAATAATCAGGGGGGGGGCTTGGTGTTTTCCTGGGAAATTATTTGTTTCACAATGACGGCGGCCATAATTATTTATTTCAAGCGCCCAAATTCCCTAGATATTTATTCCCAAATCAAGCACGCCTTATTAAGAAATACCCCCTCCAGAAATTGTTTATTTCAAGACTGCCCAAAAAGAACTGAGCAAGAAATTATTTATTTAAGAAAAAACCCAACTCCCCCCCCCTTCACTTAAGATTAAATTGAGCTAAGGATGTTGAAAGTCTTACAAATTGGTGATATATCCCTCTTCTCTCTTTTAATCTTTTTATGAAGTAGCAATTAGTGTGTGCACTGCAAGCACACTGCCATTATATATATCCCATATGGACCCATAAAAACGCATTCCTAGTACAGATCCTGTATGCATAATGCACACTATGAGTGGAATGCCGTGTGTGCATGGCTGTGCCATATTTCCATGGCAGTTAGAATGTTTTTCTTGCTGTTTTCTTGCACGCTCTACTGACCACCCAATGCAGGACTCTGAATTCTAAGCACAGTTCCTGACCGCGATGTTTGTTCAGGCGAAATGCAATGATCTGGCTACCCGGCCACAATTCCGACACATGGACTTGTGTACTAAATATGTTGACTGGCTAAATTGGGCACCCCACATAAGCTGTTCCCACTGACACGATTTATATCCTAAACCAGGCCAGGATAATTAGAGGAGGCAGCTAGTTCCGTTACAGATGCAATATGTGAGTTACACTCATTTTTGTTATCATCCAACTGTGTTTTGAATCGATTTGACTATTCAGCACTTATATTTGGGACTATTTTGCCTTATATGGTACCATATGGGACAGCTGCATGTAAGCTAAAGTTTTTTTATTCTTTATAACCGTTTCTAGGCAACGCCCAAAGTTCATATTATGCATTTATCGAAAATTATATCCATAATAATGTCTATATTGTATATAGTATCACATGTTATTGATGTTTTACATTGCTCCTCTCTGTGTTACAAGTTTTGTTCAAGAACAGTGTGCATTAATTGTCATCTCCTCAAATAAAGTGTCGACAATATTCATCAAAACTTTCTAAAAACTTTCTTAAAAGTCTATTAAATTATTTTTAGGCCTAATATAGGCCTATAAGGAGCTAGGAGGCTGTTTTAAAATTACTTTAGAAGAAGGTAGGCCTGACACTGCTTAGCTCAGCTTGTTTTAAAAAGAGCCTAATTAAATGTGAATATGAAATCCATTCCACATTTTCAGAAAACAAAAACCATTAAGTTCCTCATTGTTTTGGATACGTGTATAATATACATATTACAAAATGTTTCTGGGGTATTTTTAACATAATATACCCTTCATAACATTGTATACACTATGAGTGTATACAGATTAACACATCAATACAAATGTATATTTTGGTAAAAGTAATTTGTATGCTCCAGTGACTGTGGTTGACCAAGGTTACAGGTGAATCTATTTGACTAAGTAATACAACTTTTAACTTAGCATTAAGGTGTATTTCCGCCTTAACACTCCTATTAATTTTCTTTTATAGAGAATTGCAGAAATAGCAGAAAATGTCTTTAAAATACGAACAACTGGAATAGCATTTTTCCTTTTTAAAAATAAGAGGTCCCCTGCTTGTCACAAGTTGTCAGAATATCTCCCAGAGCTCTGGAAGCAAGTGCAAAGCCTCAAACTTCGTCGAAAATGTTGCAAATATCAGTTCTTGAGTACAACAAGCAATGTCAAGCATGCAAATAACAATGTTTTAAACTTTGTGACTCAATCAATCCATGATAACTTGGAAACAGACTTTTAAATATTCACAGTGGCGGATCCAGACCGGGTCATCTAGGGGGGGCCCGGGCGTGTTTCGGCATTCGCGGGCCCCCGTCATCACAAATTTTCTTCAAAATACCATTATTAATCTCAGTGGTCTAGGGGGGGGGGGGCAGGGCCCCCTAGGCCCCCCCCTGGATCCGCCACTGATTCATACAGCTTTGTTTTCACACTTTAGACTTCACAAATGAACATGTAGGGGAAGCTTGGGAGAGTTGGGCCACTTTTTACATTCTTGCACCTCCTGCTAACAGTAATGATTATATAAACATGCTTAATGCATGTATTGTATCTTGAAATATTTCAGAAAAATATCTTTAGGTTTACATTGATATTTGCCAAAGAACATGTGAGCTACAGCCCTATGAAAATTGAAAAAATTTTGGCCCAACTCTCCCCATCAAGTGGGAGACTTGGGCCATTCAGGAGGGAGACTTGGGCCATTGCAATATATCCGGTTCGGTAAAGCTGTACTTGAGGCCGTAATATTTTTAACCTGTAGTGTGGTGGTCATAGAAGTCATTAATCCTGAATTGAGGCCTCTTGCATCTATTGTTTGCTGTCAGAATTCAGCCTCGGCCTGGTGGCCCAACTCTCCCCATCTAGATTTCCTGATATCTAATTTTATTAGACCATGAATAATTATTAAGGCCTAAAAATATTCAATTTCGGTTGAAAATTGCTCTAGAGAAGTTCTTCTGTCTTAACAAAAATAAATCTGGGTAAATGCAACACATGTGGGGAGAGTATTGGCACTGTCCCAACTCTCCCCCATTCCACCATTTTTCCCTAAATCCCAATTATGACAAAACCGGTTGTCTGATAATCTTCCAAAATATGTTAATAACAACTGAATAGTCAAGCCTACCAAGCATGCCATAGAAAATTTTCTCAGTCCTTGTTGTCTGACAGACAATTAAAAACTCGTAACATGGCTCAGTTTTTCCTTTTTTCATCAAAATTTGAATTTTCCTCTCTCTAAAGATCATGACAAGCAAATTAGCCAGAAATGTCACATCCATTGAAAGATTTTTATTTTTATAAAATTTTGGTGGCTGCAGCTTTCTCACAAAATTTTTAGTTTCCTCAAAAATCAGGGTGGCCCAACCCTCCCTGTGGCCCAACTCTCCCAAGTTTCCCCTAATTAATGTGACCGTTCACATAATTTGAGCAGTAGTGTGATTGAAAATCCATTTTGGTTTTGCATTGAAATTTGGTTTTTCAAAAAACCATTTTGAATCTAAAAAACCAATTTTGTCCCGACATTTTTTAGAGTGCACATGCACCGGCTCACAATCACTCTTATGTTACATGTATTATGACTCGTTTTTCAAACTTAGATAGTGCTCTATTTCCATCCGAATTGAATTAAATCCAAGTTAACCAACCCAATCTATGAATCCTAAATATTACAATGATAATAAATTACCATAAAACAGCTTGGGAAAACAATTCAAACTTGTTTCCGACTTAGTGTAAAAATAGTATTAGCCTGAAGTTGCATCATATTCATACCAGCCATATAATATATGTCCTGAAAATCTATTCCTTCCCGGTAGTCAATTATTGTCTATTCTACTTCACAAATAAGCAGATTAACATATATTTAGATGTATATATAATGATATTGTATGCCATATTAAGGTATGTTTGGACCTATATTATTCTGAAAATGCAATGTTCAGTTCTGTTAAACTAAAACGTCTGACACCTGTGCAGACACAGACCCCTGTGTTTGGCAATTAAAATTTAATTTCAATAAAGAAATCGATTCTGAAACACCAATTTTATTGCAGGGTATGTGTTTCAATTTTGGTGCTGTCAAATTTAACATTTAATGAAATTTCTAATGAATCCTGGGCTTCCTCTGCTTAGGGGCCGACCAGATGATCTTTGGGGGGGGGGGGCTATGGATATTTGGTGAAAAAAAAAGATTGTTTCCCACTTGACACTCAAAAAAAAGTTTGTTCAGCACATGGAAATAAAAAAAAAGTTTGTTTCCATCTGTAGCTACGGTACCTTAATGTTAAAATTCCGATAAAAAAGTTTGCCGCAAGTGCGCCTCCGAAAAAATTGTTCGTCGACGCACCGCGAACGAAAAAAAAAGTTCGTCCCTGGGGTAAAGTCCATAAAATTTAATTTCAATGCAGAAATCGATTCTCAAACACCAATTTTATTGCAGGGTGTGTGTTTCAATTTTGGTGCTGTCTAATTAAACATTTAATGAAATTTCTAATGAACCCTGGGCTTCCTCTGCTTAGGGGCCGACCAGATGATCTTTGGGGGGGGGGGGCTATTGATATTTGGTAAAAAAAAAGATTGTTTCCCACTTGACACTCAAAAAAAAGTTTGTTCAGCACATGGAAATAAAAAAAAAGTTTGTTTCCATCTGTAGCTACGGTACCTTAATGTTAAAATTCCGATAAAAAAGTTTGCCGCAAGTGCGCCTCCGAAAAAATTGTTCGTCGACGCACCGCGAACGAAAAAAAAAGTTCGTCCCTGGGGTAAAGTCCATAGCCCCCCCCCCGCCCCAACTATCGTCTGGTCGGCCCTTTAGACCTAAGTCATGTGTTCAATAATTTTGAATTAAAAAATTAACTGACTTGTTGATCACCCAAGATTGCCCAAAAATATTCAACTCGTTTCTTTGCTTATAGAATGTTGCATTGAGTAGGCCTACCTTCTACCTCAACCATAGACTAGAGGTGACATGGAGAAAGGAACTTCCACCATTGGTCTAATTAGTAACGACCATGACAGTTTCTATTTGAGGTCATTACTGACATTAGCCTCATTCTGATGTCTGTATTGTATACATACAAGCAAAACTTGTCATGATGACGTCATAGTGCTTCTTAAAAGTTAAATCCACTCACTGAAAGAATGTGAGAGGCACTTGAAGCTAAATTGTACTGGACTGAAGTGGCTGGGTTAATGACCTTTTCTTTGATTGTCTACAGAAGGCCAATTGTAAGTTATTTTCTATAAAACCCCACTATTAACTGCAGGGCTGTTTATTGAAAATGGCAGTGGGTCACTGGACGTTTTATGACAGATCAAATTTAAACAGCTAGGCCTATTGAAACATTGCACGTTGACAATGGCTTCTAGGCTTTGTTTATTCAATTTATTAATTTACCAACGAATTATTTATACAGATGTGCAGAGCTAGTGTGGCCAACACAGTTGAGGCAAATTGATAGATTTTTTCCAGCTATTGTTGGTCTGATGAAGAGACAAATTATAGGTTCTGCAAGGAAATATAAGTTAAACTCCTGTAGCCTTTGAATTCAAATTAATGCTTGATGTATTTTAGGCATCTGGGAATGTGGTGCCGCCTTGTGTTGACTGTGGCACTAGCAGACCTGCTGATTTGCCCCCTATCGGCAGGATGGACAAACACAGATGACAAGGCCAATGCCCTCCTCAGGTTCTTCAGGGACTTCATCAGTGAAGGTAATGTTTATCTTAATAATTTTTTTTTTAAAGCAATGGTTTGTAATAAACAAAATAGGTAGCTTTTGTGACACATGGGCATTTTGATGTCAGGCTGACATCGAGCTGATGTCAGACTGACATTGGGATGATGTCAGGTTGTTGTCATGTCAAACTGAAAGATGACAAAATTAATGTTATGGAATGCCAACTGGCTTAGACCCCAAAAAAGATGAGGAACTCTTATGTTTAGTATCCAGCAAAAATAGACAAAAGAAATAAATTAAGCTTTGAATTCTGAAAAAAAAAAATCCAAACTAAAAAAATTCGCTTCACCAATGACAGCTTCGGTGTAGAACTATCATGCAAAATTCTTAAACAATTACTATTGTTGGTCTTATGGCAATAATCCAGATAAGACACTTCATGAAGTGATTTTGGGAAAATCCGGGGAAAATGCGGCCAGATATATATTATAGCCCAGTCTGCTCACAGACTCTGAACGAACAGCACAGCTGGAGAGTCTGCCAGAAATCGGATGACCTCCAGCTGACACATTTATTAATATTCGAGTAGGTCAGGTCATGTCTAGGTAGAGGGACCTCATCACTTGTGCTCATACGCACAGCTGAGCTGCCAGCAACATATAAACAAAGCGCAATTAACAATTTTAAACTATCAATGAGTGCACATGCACTGCCAATGAGCACCATAAAATTATGAAGTTTTCAAATCCTTTAACAGCTATTGCCAGCATGATTTAAATGATAGTTTACGGCGTTCTCCAACGAAACTAATTGAAACAACAAACGGACAACAATGAAACACTAAAGCATTCATTCAATTGTTTTGAGAGATCTGAAACAGTTAATTATGTCTGTCACACCAAAGAAGAGTTAATCTTTTTGTTACAACTTCACAAATAATGTATGTTGTGGTCACTGGTCAGGGCAAGCTTAACAAGCTTATACTGAGAAGTGACGTTGCTCGTTCGTGGCTGTCTGGCTGGCTGCCAAACAGGGACTACCCACAATTCTCTGGGCAGGAAAAATTATGACTCCGCCAAAAAAAAAGTTCCACAACAAGTACCACTTTGTAGCAATAGCAGCATTCCAATAATTAAGTGGCCGATTAAAAGTTATTTAATATTCAATTCTAGACCTAATTCAACAGACCAAGTCGTTACTCCACTTTCCTTAAAAAAAGCGGTCGTTACTGCATCTGAAATCAGTTCAGTGACGGTGTCAGCTCACTGCTGCTGTCTCTTATGCATGATGTAAAATATGAACTCTAGTGTGCAGAGTAATTATAGCCCCTGTCACACCTGGACGTTTTAGATTGCGTGTGTATAACGTGCTTAACACGCTGGTGAACGTTTCTTGTAAGTTTCTTATAAGTTGAATAAGTTATAGATAAGTTTCTCACACGTTAGAAACACGTGGATACACGTTGAAATACATTCTCATACGTCCACAGAACGGAGAAGTTTTAAGCATGTTCAAAAATCATTGACGTGCATTAACGTATGGCTAACACGTTATGGATAAGTTATAAGGTCGCTGGGAATAAGTTGTCATCGTTTTTTGGTCGTTTCTCATTCGTTTTGCACGTTATTCACGTTTCTCATTCGTTTCTTACACGTCCAATTTTGTCCACTTGAAGCCAGAAAAAAATACTGAATTATTGCAAACGTTACCCACAAGTTTTGTATAAGTCTTGGATAAGTTCTGTATAAGTTATTCATAAGTTTTGTACTCGTTTTAAACACGGTTTTTACTCGTTTAGTACACGTTCCAACATAGCTGGAACAGCCCTAGTTACCCTATTGCAGACGTTTTCAATAAGTTCTACACACGTTCCCTCAATCGTCAAGGTGTGACAGCCACAATATGACTTTTAACATTTTGGTGGGTGCTCTTTGTTATATTGATTTAAGGCAACAGTTATGATATTATTATATCCATATTTCAGGAGGGAAATACTCAGATCTCTTGGAGGCGAAGAAGTGGCTCAAATCTTACAATGAAGAACTGCAGAAAAAGACTCAGGAGTCAACAGTGGCCTCATGGAATTACTTAACTAATGTAAACCCTGAAAATGCCAAAAAGGTAGGCCTGTGTGCATTGAGTGTTTGTTTTTGGAAGTAAGATAAAGTTGCAAAATATTTAACACCTAGAATATTATGCCTATAGATGTGATATGAAATTCAATGTGTAGGCCAAAGTAACAAAAATACATTCAATGGATTTCTCCAGTTATCTGCTAGTTATCATGTCATTCAACAACTCTACCCTCCATCAGTTGTTGCCCAATTTTCTCTTCCACTGTCTTTGATCTTCCTCCTTTTTTTTCCGCGACCTACTATTCTCTGTAAAAATCGGCTATTATTATCACATATTTCAGTGAAATTCTTTTTTTTTTTCTGTAGATGGAAAGATTGAGCGTGGAGCTCAGCAAGTGGTTGGACGGCCAATATGAAGAGGCAAAGAAGTTCTTCGAGTACAAGTCCCTCCTCTGTCCAACCGAGCAGGCTTGTGGGGATGTTCTCCGAATGCTCAATCTGATTCTCAAGACAAAAGCATCTTGCTCCCCTCCGGACCCTCAGGATGCAAGGTTAGTGGAAAATGCATTACAGTCTAGGAAGGGCAGCTGATTACTTGTATGTGCTTCTTGATTGCGAACGATGTAGAATATCGCTATCTCAAGAAAAAAATTTCTCAAATCTCTTACACCAGGTCCAGATAGTGCAGCAGCACAGCCAGCACTACAAATGCAAACTTCATGAAAAGGCAGGGAAACTACTGACAATGAAATGAAGAGTTTTATGATTATCTTAGGCTACATAACCAATATCAGTTTCACTGTCAACGTAGGCTAATAGAGAGTCTTTTACCTTTCAGTTGAAGAATGTAAAATTTGCAAAACTATTTGAAAGATACTGCCTGTAACTTTCTCATTGTATTCTTCTTTTTTTTCAGAATCTTGGCTTCCACCAAAACAAACATGCAAACAGTCTATGCCTCCACAACAATTCCTGATCCAACCACGAACAAGACGATGCATCTTGATCCGGAACTGTCAACTGTTTTATCAACATCAAAAGACTATGACAGACTACTGTGGGCTTGGCAGGCCTGGCATGACAGTGTGGGACCAAAAGTTAAACAGTCTTTCACCAAATATGTCACCCTGTCTAATCTTGGGTCCAAAGAAAAAGGTATGATCAGAAACTAGAACCTTCCGGTTGATATGATCTCATAAAGAATAATTCTTATGGCATGAATATGTCATTGGCCCATGAATAGACAGTGACATACCGGTATTTAAACTCATATTCGAAGGGCTGATTATGCTCGAGGGGAAAGGGTGCCAACATTTTTATTTGCTCTTCTGGTAAAACTCCAGACCTGTTTTCCATTTTGTTTTATGAATGTTTAATACTCTTTTTAAAAAGGACACGTAAGGAGAGTCAGCATACTTCCTGGTTGTGTCTTTTCATCAAATATACATCAGACACCTTTTTCACAACTATGAATTTTGCCTCCTTAGGATTCAAAGACCTTGGTGAAGCATGGCGCATAGGTAACTATGAGTCGGATAATGTGGAGGAGATGGTTGATGATCTGTGGAAGAGACTAAAACCCATCTACGTCCAATTACACGCTTATGTGAGAAGGAAGCTGAGGGAACAGTACCCTGGGAAAAACATCACAGACACCATCCCTGCACATCTTGTGGGTATGTAAAACCTTACTAGTACCAATTGTGAAATCCATGACTGCTCTGTCCGCTGTTATGAAGCTGAATTTTGTGCGCGTGAGGTTTTTGCTATCTCTTGTTATCAGACTGCATTGAGTGCTGTGACTGCCTCACTTCTATAATAAATAATTGTTCAGTTAGAATCGCATCCCATAGATTTTATGTAGTCCGCACCCCACAACATATACCCTGCTCGTTAAGAAGTTGAGATAACAATAACTTTTCTTTAATCAGGTGACATGTGGGCTCAACAATGGACGAACATCATAGACATCGTCTTACCTTATAAGGAAGTGTCTTCTTTTGACGTCACTGACGACATGGTTGCCCAGGGTTATGACCCAAAGCGGATGTTCAGGACAGCCGAAGAATTCTTTATGTCCATTGGTTTGGAACCCATGACTCCAAAGTTCTGGGCTCGTTCCATGATCACCAGGCCCAAAGGAAAAACTGTGGAGTGCCATGGGTCGGCTGAGGACTTCTTCACTTATGACGACTTCAGGTACTATACTGACTTTATTTGCCCAATTTTCACTGGTCGTTCGTAAACTGTTTTAATTGCACTTATGATCATGGACCTCTGAAATACCTTCACTTTATTTATGATTTCGTTAAGTTATATCATAAGTAATTATGAGTGGTTACCCAGAAACTAGTGGACAGCGTTATTGAGAAAAGTGTTACTCTTAAAAGACACTTCAAAATATTTGAAGAAATATTGTCGTATGGACACCATCTCAATATGATATGGTGCAAGTAATAATTTCATTCATTGTTACTTCTTCACATTATAGTTTGATTTAACCTTCTTACAAGTGTTCTAAGAAAGTCAATTAATTAAAAAAAGTCTTTGTATCAATGAACTTCTCCCTTTCATGACCTTCATGAACTTTTGTTTTCAGGATCAAGATGTGCACCGAAGTGAACATGGAAGACTTGCAAACAGTGCACCATGAGATGGGTCACATCCAATACTTCATGCAATACAGGCATCAGCCAGCAGTGTACAGGTGGGTACAGGCTTAAACTTTTGTTACAGCAGTTTTGCCAGTCTGTCGGATCATCTTGACTATAGTAGGACAGCTGTTCCAATCATTATTTTCCTCATTTCTGTGTCCTCCTCCTGTCCTAATTAGCCTACTAAGTGCATAATACAGGATGCAAAACCCCAAATCATCCGTTTATCCTACTGTGCTGGTCCTGCACATAAATAGAGGACATAAAGCCAACGTCATCCAAGTATCCATTTAGAATTATTTATTTCTTCTTCAGAGAGGGAGCCAACGCAGCCTTCCATGAAGCCGTAGGAGATACGATAGCCCTCTCCGTGATGACACCTGCCCATCTTTCAGCCATACATTTACTAAAGGGATCCAATATTTCAAGCAACCCTGCAGAAGACCACAGTAAGTTATTGTCATTTTCATTATTAAATCTATTTTAAAGTAGTTATAATAGTTTAAGAGTTATATTTTTGTATACTGGTGATATTTCAGTTAAAATGGTGATGACAGATCTTGAATTGGCTCGAAATTTTTCTTTGTCCTTTTTGAAACTTTTAAATTTTGTTGTCACAAGTGAAACAATGAGAACCGTATCTTGTTAGGTTCTTGGATTGACAAATTTTAAAAGAATTTAGCCTACCTATGATTTTTATTTAAATGACACCAAAAATTCGAGGTTACAGCTGTTTTTGTTGGACTGACCTTAGAAGCAGTGCTTCCTGAAGGTCTGCGAACCTAAAGGAAAGTTATGTCTGGCCTAACCTATCTCGCCTTGATGAAATAGTTTCAGACAAGATCTATCATCACCAGAAATGCATGTTATTTTTATATATAACCAGCACACTGTAGTGCAATATTGCATGAAGAGGGCAGGGGTTGTTCTTGATTTGTTTATGGCATTTAAGAAAGAAAACAGTTGAAAAGGCTGTATAGAATATCCGATAATTTTACCTCCCAATGAATTAGCTCAGATATCGCAATATCTGTCTATTACTTGGTTGTGTAAACATGATGATATTATATAGCAAGCATTTGTTTGTCAGAAATGATTTATTTCTTGTGTGTTTTACACAGCTGTCTCAACATACAGTGAGTTTCCTTCAAAATTGAAGCAAAATCGCTTATCTAATTGTAATTCAGCAGCAGTCTAATTCATCACATATATATTGGAAAAACCTCGACTAAATTTGCTGCCTGTTAAATTCGATCAGCTTTGCCTAATTTTGACCATCACGACGCTTGAACTCACTGGATCGCGCTGTTTAGAAGTCTTTTTGTGAAGCCACATTTGGTAAATGATGACGTCATTGCGCTTGCAGTCTTTTTTGAAAATCCTTGAAATATCTTTTCATAAAAATTGCCAATAGATTCTTCTGTCCCTGTATGAGGACTGTTCTTTAAAGTAGTTTAGTGTGTATGATGTGGCATAGAAACCTTGTTTTAGCAATATGTCGCAGCTGATGTAACATGTGGTTCTTGTGCAAAACACGAGGTGGCTCTGTCCGACAACATTGACCAATGTACCACTGGTGCCTTTTGTGGACACATTCATGGTCACCAACAATAATCTAGTTCCTGTTGGAGTTCTCTTCACAAAATAAAAACAATACGCTGTCTTGTTGAATGGGTTATAGCGAAGCGAAGAATAGATCTATGCTGTTCTCTGGCAACTGTGTCATAACTCCCACTTAAGAGTTTGTTTGGCACTTAACGTGGACTTTTGCTTTGGCGAAACCTCATTTACATCAAGAGCTACTTCAAACATCAAACATTTAATTGTTCATATTTCTGGTTATGATGTCACAAATTGTTTATGATGATGTCATCAGTCAAGGTACTGAGACTATGCTTGCTTTATCAGTCTATAAAAGAAATCACTTATTGTTTTATTGCACATTTCAAGGCAACATATCATTGTTTTGAAAGTGCAAAAAACAGCGAAGAACAAAAATTGACTAATGCAGATCATGCTCTGCTTCGCTCCAGCTATAATGTGCAATCTTGCTGCTCTGCTTAAATTAGCAAATACAAATGTACAGTATTCTTAAATCTTTTGTATATATACCATATATCATTTGATCTTTTGGGTTAATAACCTTTTACTTGGTTAACTTAAATGATTTAACTTCTATTAGAAATTCACATATCTGAAGCTAAATTTATAACTAAATTTTTTGTAATAAGCTGAAATCATATTAGTTTGATAAATATAAATTATATAACTATTTGATAAATTGCTTCTTTTTAATTAGACAAATCAAAAAGGAAACACTCTTCCAATTTGGCTTATTTATATTACTTTGGAAGTACAAAATTCCTGAACTATGACTTAAAAGTCAATGGATGCAGATGTAGATTTAAAAGATAACGCTACTGTTGTTTCATACTTTCAGAGCGCGATGTCAATTTCTTGATGAAAATGGCCCTCGAAAAAGTCGCTTTTCTGCCTTTCGCTCTTGCAATAGAGAAGTGGCGCTGGATGGTTTTTCGAGGAGAAGTTACAGAAGCCAACTACAATGAGAAGTGGTGGGCTCTCAGGTATGATAATGCATTGCTTTATTGTACTACCTCTACTATTGATATTTGGGATACTTCTCTGGCAGTGAATACATATAGTAAGTCCATTTTGCATGCTGAGGATAGACCACAACCCAACAAAAGAGCGCTTGACCAGACAATTGGCAATCTATGTTGAGACAACTGCAGAGGCCTGATTCCATGTCTAAGTTTATGTCATTGTCTGGTAACTGGTTTGTTTTGTCCATATGGACAAGAAAGATAAGGGTCTACATGGGTCTGAAAAACAGATGTGTGTCCAATATCAGATTTAAACAGGCTATCAAATGTAATTTTTTCAAACATGAGAATTACTCTTCAAGCAGGGCCTTGTTGCTCCATCAATCTTTTTGATTTATAATGTACAGCGATGAAGATATCATGCCTTTGTATCAAATTTCAAAGCTCGGGCATCCTACCCATCTTTGGCTTATAAGGAGTTCACATTCCGCACTCCACAGTGAGAACTTGTTCTGCTATTTGTTGTATCAAGATGTATTTCAGCTACAATGTGCCAATGAAATTTGTGTTAACCTGATTTTCTAGGCTTACTAACTGCTGAACTCAGGTGTCATGATAGGTCTATATTAATTTTTCCTGATACCAAGTCTTAAAAAATATTGCATCTCATCGGAATTCTGATTCTGTTTTCCAGAAAGGAATACCAAGGTATCACCCCTCCAATTCCTCGTGGTGAGCAATTTTTCGATGCAGGGTGCAAATACCACATCATCGCAGACGTGCCTTATATTAGGTAAATTTACAGCTTCATAAGAGCACTTTCCTGAAAAGCTATATTTTGTAGTTACATAGATGATAGATCTTTATTGAAGTTAGTTATTGTTATTAATGTTTTGCATTTTTTTAGATATTTCCTTAGTTTCGTAGGACAGTTTCAATTCCACCGGGCTTTATGCCAGGCCCATGGGCACACCATGGAACTCCATAAGTGTGACATCTATCGTTCAAAGGCTGCCGGCCAGAAACTCGCGTGAGTACATAAATGACTAATCAATTCATCGTTGTTCATGATCATCGTAGACCATCTTCTTATCCTTCATGTAAACATTGATTGAGAGAGCTAACAGACATAGTCCACCAAAATATATAATTCATTTTGACACAGGTGTGGTTGAAATGATGTATTGTTGTCCCTTAATTTTCATGAAACTGCCTTGTCTGCAGCTCAGGCAGTGTCACCTGGACATTATGTTGGACAGCAACTTCAATCATCCTTCACCCAGTTGTGACATGTTCCTCCTTTCTAATTAGCCGGTCCCAAAAACTGGAATTTCATTACCAGTCAACCACCTTTGTGTCAACTGCCCTGATTTTCAATCATGAGTAATGGACACATTACATAAAATAAATGTTTTACTTCTTTGACAAGTGATTTCAAGTGTTCAATATATTAGAAAGCAACTTATTTTTCAGATCAATGTTGAGCATGGGAAGGAGCAAGCCGTGGCCGGAAGCCATGTTTGCAATCACCGGACAGCGAGAGTTTGATGCCTCAGCGATCATCGACTATTTTAGGAATCTGCAGACATGGTTGCAAATGGAAAATGCTGATGCCGCAAAGAAAAACCCACAAGATACTCCTGGGTGGACATAATCTGCCCTCATCTAAAAAAGAAAAAAATATCATTTAGTCCAATTAACAAAGCTTAAACTTGACACGTAGGCGAGCGTTTAAAGTCTACACGACAAATTATTAACAAAATTAATAGAATATTTACATGTCAACTTACTCAACGCATAATTTTTTTTAAAATCTAGATTTTATTTTTAGTAAGTTAAAAGTGATATCTGTTCAACAATGATTACTCTGTGGCTCCAAAATACTTCTTCTTGTAGCAGTTCTTTAAGACATTTTCGTAATTTGAATCACTGAGCTTGAGTGACTTTTTTTTTTCAAGGACCTGTTATTCTACAGGGCAGAGAGTTGTCATACGTTTTTTAAGTCAATTTCCTTGTAGATTAGTAATCTACATGTCCTAGGACAAAGAAATTCAGTTTGATAATCTACAATTATGAAATTGGCTGCAATGCTTGTGTTTATTATAAAATTTTCATCCCCAATATTGTTGAAGAACCAATTCTCCTATTTAGATTTGACTAACTTATTTATTCCCGAGTGGCAAAGTAAAAGTATCTCGCTTGTACAGCGGATTAACCACTTGTTGTCAGTAAATGACTATATGTATTACTATAGCCTGCAGTCATTATTTTGGCAATAATATTAGTTCTTTTTTTTTTCTTTTCTAATACAAGCAATAACATACAAGGATTGTTTCTGGGATGGATTTAGTTATGTGTAAAGTTATTTGTGATAATCAAATGATTTGAGAAGCAAATATTTCTGAAAAAGGCACCTTTTGACCTGCTATGTCTGTGATGTTAGAAATTATATAAAATTACCAGGATGGGACTCCTCTGAATCTCGTGCTGTTTATTCATGTAGGCTGAAATTCTAGAAAAAAAATGTATATATATGCCCTCCGAGACTCCGGCTCACTCAGCTTTGATTTCCTGCTTTCGATATCTTGCTTCAGTGTCTTCCTGCATTATGAATTATACAAACTGTATTATGAGAGGTCCTGGATGGTTCTCATTCTTTTTGGACTTAACAGAAGCTTAACATTTCTCTCGTCGGCTTCTTTGGCGACTGTCTGAATCTGAAGAAATGTGCAATTAGCGCCATTCAGAATGATTTTCCTAAGGTCTGGATTAGAAATCCATACTTATTTTTCTTTCACTGATTTCCTTGTTACATTGAACTTTTTCGAGATTCTCTTATACTTGGCTTCGATGTGTCGGTACACTATTTTCACCATCTCAGCTTTCGTACCCTCAACAGTTCTTAAAGAGACAAGTAGTATTAGACTAATTACTAAGTCAACTTGAAAATGTTAAGTATTTGTGGAAGGATTATCCCAGTACCCTGAGTATCTGGGAAAATAGCAGAGGCATTAGAATTAGCCCACCTAGCCTGTGGCAAACCATACATTCTAAAAAAATGTCGGGACAAAATTGGTTTTTTAGATTCAAAATGGTTTTTGAAAAACCAAATTTTTTGCATTGAAATATGGTTTTTCAAAAAACCATTTTGAATCTAAAAAACCAATTTTGTCTGAAATTTTTTAGAGTGTAGTCACACTATCCTGCAGAGTCTCACATTGTCAAATTCTATTAGATAGTAATTGTAATGTTGATTCGTCAATTTGAAAATCCTGGTCATTTAGGTTAGTGTAAAATTATAACTTGAAAATTGATTGTTTTTCTCCATTGTTACTATTAACTGTCCGTTTCACTTTTTGGCTGCTTTATTATTCTCTTACGAAATAAACTTTTAAAAAACCACCGATGTCTTTTGGTTTGTTATTTCATGAACCAATTTATCTGGAAGTAGCCTATTTCATAACAGTTTGACCTGAGTGAGCAACGATGGGACACATATTGTCTGCTTTTGGTTGGCCCTACACCGTATGACAACAGTTTAATTTACTTGTTACTTAATAAGGATAATTCCGCATTGAAGTACAAGCAACAAATCATGAGCACTCCACTATTGATCATCATCCTACGCTAAGGAATTTACCTGACAATGTAATGACTTATTTGAATACAAACTCATCATGAAACGTTTGATAAATTTGCATGAACTCGATACCGTTTACGACACATCTCGACACTTGAAGAACATTGATAAGAAATAATTAATGAAAACCACTTGCGTTAGACTCTTAGATACCAGAAAAGCATGTCCATACTCTTCATCATTCATCATTCAACTGATAAAATGGGATGAAGTACACACTTTTCCTAACTAATGATCTTTTTGTAGGATTGGTTGCAAGTATTGGTGTGTTTTTCAGAGATGATATAGTAAATATTATTTTTCCCCCTAGGAAGATAATGTTTTTCTGTTCCATAAAATGTAACTTTCAAAGATGAAATATGACTCCAGGTTCATTCCCCCCACATTTCTATCTGGAAACTTGTCATGAGGGGAGACCATTTAATAACAAAGGAGAGAGGCTTGGGAGTTTTTTTTTTTATAATTTCTTGCCAAATCAAAATTGACATGGTCAAATTATAGACCAGTAAGTATCTTGACCAGCCTTTTGTTGTAGAAACCATTATGAACAAACAAATGCAACCATACCTCGAAAAAGTGTATAGTCCGCATTTATCGGCATACAGATCCAACTATGGTTGTCACTCTGTACTCATGCACTGCACTAAGACTTGGATACGAGCCCTTGACAATGGATCCTATGTGGGAATTATAATGTCAGATTTATCGAAGTCGTTCGATTGCCTACCTCATACTTTTCTCATTGAAAAAATTTGCCATTATGGCTTTAGTGCAAGAGCTGTTGCTCTACTGAATAACTATTTAGAAAACAGAGTGCAGCGTGTTAAAATATGCCAGGAGAGCAGCACATGGCTGCCTCTCACAAAAGGTGTTCCCCAAGGGAGTATTATGGGGCCTCAATGTTTCAATTTGTATCTAAATGACTTACTGTTACTACTTTTAGAAAATGGCATAATCCCTAGTAACTATGCTGATGACAACTCAGGTACTGTAATTAGTAAATCCAAAGTGGAAACACTTACCTTAGTCAGAAAAACAATGTCAATTCTGGCCTCCTGGTTCAGAAACAACATGATGAAGGCAAATATAGAAAAGCTTCAATGTATGTTCTTTTGTCCTTCAGTAGCTAAAAAAATTCAAACTCTGTAACTATAGAAATTGAGAATATGTTACTTACTAGCCAAGATGAAGCTAAGCTTCTGGGTTTTTACATAGATAAAAATTTAAATTTTGATGTAAACATTAAGCATAATTAAGTGCAGGACAGCCAATGCCAAATTGCAGGCGTTGAGAAGATTGTGTAAATATCTAACAAAAGACTGTAAGTTAGCTATAGTAAGAAGTTTTATTGTATCACACTTTGTGTACTGTTCGCCATTGTTACACTTCAGTGGGAAATTAAGTAGATCTGACATGGAAAACATTCAATATGGAAGTTTACGACTTACTTTTGATGACTACACATCAAGAATTGTTAGAAAAAGCTAAAATGTGTTCTGTAGAATTACTACGAGAAAAAACAATAGCAACAGAAATGTTTAAATATTTGCATGGTCTTGGACCAAGCTACTTGAAAGAACTGTTTGAAATTAACAAACAAAACTCAACTACAAGGAGAGACCCGACCTTCAAGATACCGAGAACACGGACCACACGGTTTGGACTACACTCGCTGAGGTATAAAGGACCTCAGATATGGAACGAGTTAAAAAAAGAGACTAAAAAGAAAGAGACATTTCAAAAATGCACTTCTTGATTATAAAGGGACTGTCTGCTATGTCATTACGACATCAATTTTAATAGACAATTTTACCCTACCACTGTTATTTTTATTAATTTTATATTTTTATACTTTTATCAATTGAGTTTGTTTAGACTGCTCGGTAGATAGCATTATTTACAGCTAATGTTTCTTACTTTGTACATCCGAGAATAAATAAATATTTGAATCTTGAATCAAATGTGTTTTCCTTGGCTAGGAAAGGGTTGCAAGCAATCAACTCTCACGCCACGAAATGCATTGTGACCTCTCAAGCAGAAAATTCACTACCAACTAAACTCATTTTGACAATTGTACCCGTTTCCTTCTCCCTTAAAAAATGGCTGTCATGAATGAATTGTCTATTGACCTCTATCTGAATTGGAAAGATCAGCCTAAACATAGGCCTATGTGTAGTTTAACACTGAAAGACTAAATTTGCAGTGAAGGCCTAGTTAGGGTTATGTTAATTTATAGGCTTACAATCGCTGATCTTGAGTACCTTATGCTGTCCTGTATGTTGCACAGAAAATATGGAGGCTTTTACTGTACAGCTGTTTTATTGCATTCCAGGATGTCATACATGCATGCTTTGATAACTCCCTTAATTCTTTCCAATCAAAGAAATTTTATATCCAGTAAATTTGGTTGTGCTATTGAATATTTTAAAAACCATCAGCATACTCATTTCAATAAGACCGGTACAAGGGATACCTGGAAAAGTGTGGCACACAGCTTGCTCAATTTTCCACACTGGTCGTTGATAGCTGTGATGGCTACTCTGGCAAGCTGTCCAACAGCTTATGATTTTTAGAAAATTTGCCAAACATTTGAATTGTACTTAATTTTAACCATATTTGTTTAGGTCTTAATGTGTATCATTATGCATGACGGAAATGGTTGCTGCCTGCACAAATCTAAGAAGAAGTTTGCATGTGGTTTGCTTGTTGTGACCTGATATGTCACCATACATATTAATATGCATCATTCTGTGCTGCCGCCTTGCTCTATATTTGAACTCTTGCATGTAGATATTATACCATAAACTAAAAGGGCTAATTAGGAATCAGTGCTGAATTATGATTGATCTTTCTTATGAGCGTCGGCTTATAGGGACATTTATATCCATTTTAAGCATGCTTTAACTTTTCGAAAGATTTATAATGCTTCACTTAGCCACACTAAGGATAATGCTTCAGATTTCAACAACCAAAGACTGAAAATCTGGGAAAATTGGTTACTTTTAGCATTTTTGCATTCTTACAGTGTGTGACAAACAATTTATCACATTTATTTCAATAAAGTCTGTAAATATTTTAAATTCATCTTTGAAACTTATTTGAAATGCACTACAGAGTTAAGCCAACAGGTTTCATCCCATTTTCAAGCTTGTTAATTGTATTATATGCCATTACACATGTATTCTAGTGGTGGGATAAACTAGAATTTTTAAAACTTGATTTCTCAAAAAATTCCCAACAGATTTTTTTTAGTTTTTGTCTTAAAATGTTTGTATGATCGCATAGTTTCAGGTGGTATAGGTCCCGTTTCGGGCTCATTTTTAAATCTCAATGTTTCTTCAGGAGCGCAGTGCAAGATGATGCTTGATTTTGGAATGAATATTCACGGCCATCGTACGTTTGAAATAAATAACACTCCAACCCCCCCCTGGATATTAAATGGTCGCCCCCTAAAGATGGATTAATCTTATTCAACTCAGATATCCTGAAGAATGAATTAAAGACAAAATTTAAAAATTCTTTTATTCAAGAGGGAAACCAGTATACAAGTCTTTCATGTTTTATGAAACCTGAAAGGAACCAAACATCAAATACTCAGTGTAAATGAACACCAATAAGGATACGCAATATTACAGAATCAATTTCTGGCATCATAACTGGCAAAGATTTAACAGGCAAATAGTTACATAAAAATGCAAAGTAATAATACTTTTTCAATTGAGGTTACATCAGTATGTACAAAATTGTTATGATTTATGGAAGATATGAACTGAACATAAGATGAATTCTGCAATTACAGGTGATTTCATTAGCACGCGACTCTAAAGTTTTTGGCTACTAAATACATAGTAATTTTGCTTAATCTGATTGGTCCAGGAACAACAGAACGTCACACATCTCATATATCAAACATAATAAGTGCTTGTTTGGCATTGATTTCTCACTGCCAAGTGTGATTGACAAGAATCGCATGCTAATGAAATCACCTTTAAGTCAGTGATATGAAAATTCTTTAACCAGCCACCATCATTGTATGTATAACATAGGGTAACGATAACCCTAACATTTACTCTAGTATGAAGTAATTGTCAAGAAGTTAAATCAGTGTCAGGCCTTGATTTGATCTGATTCCTCTGGTTCAGAACTCAACTTTCTCCTCGTGGATGGAACTTGTGCTATTGAGTGTATTGGAGCCAGGGCACTATCTTTGCTGCCTGATTTTCTTTTTTTGAAGGCTCGAATCCTATAGAGGGCGTTGAAGTGCTCATAAAAGTTCGAGAAATGAGTTGCAAATATTGGAACAGTCAGCGTAATGGTGAGGACGCCAAACCAAGCGCAGCAAACACCGACAATGAAACCAGCCGGGGTGGTCGGGAACTTGTCGCCGTAACCGACAGTTGTGACTGTTACCAGTGCCCACCACATTCCGACGAAGACATTCGGAAACTCCGCAGACCCTCGTTCAGCGTAGTATATGAGGATGCCAAAACCAGTGACGATGATGAAAACCAGGACCGTCAAGAAAACGAGGTCTTTGAAGCTAGCTCTGATTGACCATGCCAAAATCTGGAGGCCCTTGCTGTGGCGAATGCCGTAAAATAAACGGGGGACCCTGGACAATCTCGACAAGACCAGTACTGCCGACAAGATATGCATCTCAGTATGTGTCGCGTCTTCATTCTTCATAACAACATGGGCCCAGAAGAAGCTCGTCCAGGTTAAGACAACGAATATGATATCACAAATTGTGAACACTGAAGCAAAGAAGACTCTCCTGTTGTAAGCAACAATGACACGAAGAACCACTTCGATGGTCATGATGACATTCAGCACCATGTCCGTGAGTCCCAGGATCCAGTAGTAGTTGGTACCCTGAAATACACAAAACGCTGGCAATAAATTAATGTTTTTAACGTGGAATTTTTTTTGGAATGGGCCTTCTACATAAGCAGTTAGAAAAATACCAACATGTGTCTTTTTCCATTTGGCCATTTCTGGTATTTTAAAATTTCTGTTTCTCACCTCACAGTCTCAACACAGACTTTTATACCATAAGAACATCTGGACATGAAGTATAGGAATATTACATTACAACAGTTGGTTTTCACCACAATCAATTTACTAAAAAATTCTGATGGCATGACTCCTTCGATATTGTCCACAAGGACATGCAGATTACAAATCTGAAAATGGTAAAATCTGTTGAAACTTTTTTTTCCAGTTAACGGATATAAAATCTGCATGTCCTCTTGGATAATATCGAACAAGTTTCATGCCATTGAATTCCTTTTAGGACTATTTTTTAAATTTATCACATTGCAATACTGCTTCCACATAAAAATGTGTTTTTCTCAAAAAATTCCCTACAAATTTGTTTTCCTGTTTTCAAATAGGTAATATGCATGTCCTCGTGGACTATGTCCAGCAGGTTTCATGCTATTAGAATTTTTCTGACTTTGTGGTTGTTGAATCCCTTTGTGCCACATGTGCCACCGCAATACACCATAAATTGTATTAACCCCCCAGATAACCAAATCTTTAAAAGTAAGGTGGGTGGTGAGAAAGAATATCAAAATCAAAATCACACTTGAATATCTTCATTCACTTTTTGACCAGGCAACTTACCACGTTTGTCTGTAGATTGTGTCGGAAATTGAAAATGAGGGTCTCGCTCCCGTTGAAAATATTGAGAAAAGGAATGGACCCGGGTTGTTCAGGAATTATGATTGACTCAACACACAGGATCCCTATGCTCACAAGGCAGGCCAGGCTGATCAGGATGGCCCACAACTGAAAAGAAATTAAGACATATTTTGAAAGTCACATAGCACAAAATCTTACCATAAGTCTAACATATATATTGAAGAATCCATACCGTTAGTATTCTTGAAAAGTTTCTTTTATTAATTTACTACATTGTATCAATCGTTGTTTGTGACTTTGGATGAGATGTTAAATTGGCAGCCTCATGTATTAGTGTCTGCACTTGACAAATAAATTAATATCCCTCGCATGGGGAACATGCTGACAACTCCCACTCTTTCCCATCTCGTCAACCATCAAGCGCAACCAAAACTGGCCTCAAGAGCAACACATACTATATCCTCAATACCATAACCGCAAATAACCCTGAAAAAAAACTGATTATTTGACAACTAACCGAAGCAAGTTTTGATGAAAATGGAATTTCAAGGAACTTCCACACTTTGTATCTGACTCCCGTGGTGCTGTGCTGAGGCATGACGTGAGTCTGAATTCCGTTGCGGATGGCTTTGTTGGTTTTCTCCTTCTCGATCTGTCTGGAGAACTCATTCAGGCAGCAGTATTCCAGTTCCCTTGGATGGATGTTCCAGAAATTCAGCTCCTCTGAAATTCAAGATTATATTCTCAATCACTTTGATGAAGATTGCAAGCAAGTTTATGGATGCCAATTTCTTACGTATTGGTCAAAGTCTTTGATAAGTAAGTGAAATACAAGGCCAATGCTACTTTAATCTGGAGGATAATTACCATAATTCACTCACTTATTAAAGAAAACTTGCGACAGGGTTCTGTGAGATAAATCAACACAGGGTCCCTGAATAAAGTTTGGGGTTAAAAAAATTGAACAAATACGCCACTAGCGCAGTTTTCCAGAAGGCAATCAAGGGAACATTTTAAGACAAAAACGAAAAAAATCTGTTGGGAATTCTTTGAGATATGACAATTTTAAAATTTTGGTTTATCACACCACAAATTGCATGCTTTAATGATCAATAAAACCTTGTATATGAGTTTAAAAGTGAAGTTAAGTCTATCATATGCTGAGGCCAGTATTCACACATGGTTTCCAAAGTAATTGTTTCAGAAATTTGATTTTTTAATGTAAAATTGATTTTTGAGTGTGACAAACAACATCCTTTCGAATTTTAAGATAAACAGACACAATAACTTCAGAAAATAAATCCATTTTGATTAATTTTTCATAATGCTATATTAAACTACAAATTGGCATTTATTGAAATAGTTTAAACCAAAAATTAGCTGTTTCTGACATTTTTTCAAACTTTCTTGTCGATGCATGGATTGCACTCTACTCAGTTGCCTGTGGAACTTATATTATCTTTTTTTCTCACAGAAAGGATTCTCAAAGTAATACCTAAACACAACATTAATAAGGTTTGCATCACAACCACATATTTTGTCAGCAGATTCCTTCAATCTCTAAATGGAATTTATAGGTTTTTTTTGCAAAACTGAAATTTCTTGGAATAAAAGGTTAAAGCTTGTTCTTTTTCGCAGTTTTTAGGTCATACAAAAGTGAAAACACAAATTCAGTTGCTATAAAGACAATCTATACTAATTTTAATGATTTATTGTGCATTTTAGTTTATTTATCACCAAAATCTTAGATTTTTCATGATTTCTTAAAAATTTACAAGAGAGCAAATTAAAAAGCTCACACTGAAACATTAGTGTGATAGAACTAGTAGGAATACCACGTACACTGTATACACTATCAAAAAATACCACTACTCTATGATCGTAATAATATAATTGGCCAATGAGGATAGGTGTTTTTGTTTTATTTTGTGTCTTAAAACACTATTTTTGCTTATTCTTTAGAATCTAGTCATACTAAATGTATGTAGACACCTTTATGATAGATTTTTCTGTATATTATCTCTCTACACAAAGGTAAAATGTCATTTTTGGTATAAACTTAAAACAGGCAGTGTTTATCACACACAAATAAGTAAAATTTAAAAAAGCAATACATAGAAGCTAAAAATGACGATGGGATTTAAATAAAAATGTCTGCCATTGTCAATAGGATCATTGTGATAAGATGTTGGACCATTTCTAATAGGTTAAGATCTCATAAAATCATAAATATGATAGTGTGATCAACCAAAATTTGAAAATTGCCGTATCTCCAAGATTTCCCAACAGATTTTTTACGTTTTTGTCCTAAAATGTTCCCGTGATTGTCTTCTAAAACATCGAACTGGTGGCGTATTTGTTCAATATTTTTAACCCCGAACTTTATTCAGGGGCGCTGTGTCAAGCGTTGAAAGCTTCACATTCCCTCCCGAGTCACCTTCGCTGAGTCAATGTATACTGGGAGCAATGGTTTCTCGACCTTCGATGACAGAGATGGATACAGCTATTTGCACCAAAGAGGTCACAAATTACTTACAGTAGACGAATGACGAATACTTGCATTCAGCTGCTAGTGGACATCAATGACCTCATAACAAGCCCTATCAAATGCATTGAAATGAAGTGTCAAATTGTCATGAGGCAATTTGTGACCTCACTGATGAATGGTGTGACAATTTAAATGACTTCTCCTTGTAGCATTGCAAGTATAGGATATTACCTCATTAACTACTTATGTGTCATACAGAATAACACTGTAGAATAGGGATGTGACCTCAAAAGGAAAATTCCAGTGTTTTTCTGTAAGCACTTGAGTATCGTTTACTGTAATGCCAAATTGACAGCTCATTTCAGTGTGATGGGTAGGGCCTGTTTTGAGGTAATTAATGGCTATAAACAACTGAATTCACGCACTCATAATTCTTTGACTGTACAGCATGTCATTATTGAAATGTCTCAAAGGTTGACTGTATACGAGTACGGAGCTGAAGAATTTCACCTGTTCTCAGAACAGCTCAGCTACCAGTCCAATCAAGAAAATGATAACTAGAACAGCTTTGAGACATTGATCTTTATGAAAGTTGATATTGGTGTTTTGATATCGCAAAAAATTACCAAGAAAAAAATCAAATTTCTTTGCTGAAGGTAAAAGGAAAATAACTTTGAATTCATAGAAATTAAAATGACTTACCTTCAACCATAGACATGCAAAGTCCCCTGGGCAGGTGGAATTTTCTGCCACAAAAATAATCCAAGATGCTGTGAATAAGTGTGAGGTCTCTGTGCAGGACATATTGTTTTGGGCTCTCCTTGAAATAGGGAGAAATGACCTTAAGAAATTCCTTTTTCTTAATTATATCTTCTGACGAAAGTGTAATAATTGTCCCTCTGATGTTTAGGCTAATAACCTCCTCATTAGTGGTTTCTGTTTCGTCATCCATTTGAGATTTTTCACTTTTGGAAGGGTTACCCATTTCAGAATTACACATTATTGTAAAAAGTTTCAAATGATCTTTTCACACTCATGTGCCCAACAATCACATACTAACACTACAGTCTGTAAACACACCAACCATAAACACACTACAACAATTGCTTGACTGCCCTTTGGAAGTTCTTAAATAGCCTTAAGTTGGTTTAGGGAATTAAGGTTATAGGGCATGTTTAACTTAATAGTATTTTTAAAAGGCCATGCATTGTATTTGAGGTGGATAAATTTAGGGAAACACAATTGAATCGTACCAGGAATGTTGATTGATCCTGATTAGGCCTATTTTCAACTGCTCCAACAATGACTGTCATGCAATGCATGGATTGTGGATTTGATATCGTTATTGATAGGCCTATTTGGTCCTTTCTTGAATCTCAGAAAGATCTTGAGCATGCCACTGTGCCCATTTCATAGACGTCACTATATCATACGAAACTATTTAACAACTTTTGGGGAAGAACCGGGAAATGGGGTAAAAACAGGGAAATGGGGGAAAATAGGGAAATGGGAAAAATAAGGGGGGAAGACAGGGAAAAGAGGGGCAAAAAAGAGAAAAGGAGGAGGAAAGGCATACTTTTTTTTTTTCACCATAAAAAGTACACTATTTGCAGTTCAAAACATACGCAGGCGTAAAACCCCCGAGGGGCTTGTTGGCCTGGAAAAACAGTTACACATAGGCATATAGCTTCAAACTCACAACGCTGGGTTGACGATTGCTTTCTGGGGAAATTTACTTTATATAATATGGAAATCCTGTTGAAATTCATGCTGAAACTATCTGGAGTGAGACTCTCTGATAACTTGACTAAATGTTATAAAAAATAACAAGTTGGAGAAGTTGTATTAGTACATGTTGTACAGGATTCAGAGTGAAAATTTGAGTGTTTATCAAATCTATCTAAATTTCATTTGGTCTGCATGGCCTGCGCTTCATCTGCATGATGTATCACTCAACATCCAGAATGATTTTTCAAATGAGGGCTTGAGTAACAGGTCTATTTGGTCAAAGCCAAACACACAACAGGGAATTGAGGTGTTGGTAAAACTTTCGAAGATACTAAAATACAGAAAAAATGCTGATGATGAACCTGAAAATGTACATTTTAAATTGTCTTTACAAAATAGCAGCAACTATCTTAAGAATGCCTCTGTTTACTATGGAGCACCTGAATACAGTATTATTTCATATTTGAGAAAAGGCAGATGGCGAATCGACATCACCAAAAAATCGACTTTTCAATTTATAAGTTTTGCATGTTTTTGTGAGTTAATGTGGAAGCAACCTATCCAAAGATATGTTCATCACATAATTTTGTTATGTGGTACATACCAGCAACTTTGCAGCACTTTGTTCTCTTTAGCTCTTATTTGTAGAAACTAGAAAGTATGCAGCATCAAAGATCCTCAAAATTTTAAAAAGCCTGTGTCATGTGAACGCTGGGTTGCCGATTGCTTTTGGGGGAAATTCAGGGTCAGTTGCCCCCCAGAGAAACTGCGCATCGCGACAAAATTTCTTCAAATTGCTACTTTTATATCAGTGGCATGGGGGGGCAGACCCCCTAGGAACTCCCTGGATCCGCCACTTATACTTAAAAATTAGATGACCCTCACTTGTGTAATGACAGTGACAAAGCCCCATTCCAAACTACTCCACATTAAATTACAGCTGGTTTACTCTATGCGGGGAAGGAAGGTAGATTTTTCACTATTTAGCATATTCAAGAGTTTCGCGAGCATGGATGGGCGAAAAAATATATCAGTGGGGAATGAAAGGACCATTACGCAGTGCATATTGTGCTTAGTGAGTCATAACGCTAAAGATGTGTCACATGTTACGCGCAGGCGACTGCAAACGAAAAGGATTATAAATCCAATTTCTGCACCAAAAGTTTGTTGGTTTGTTGTGACACATCATGTCGATCATGACTGATAAAGTGACACGCAAGGTTCCCTTGCAAAAAACTAAAGTACTATTGAGGTTTCCTACTAATACATCTAATATGTAAATGGTATGGCCATGAAATTCGTGCAGCAACTACAACTTTTTGGAGGACACATAGTGCTACCATAACTTTGATTTTTATTTCATATTCAATGTATGAAAGGCAGTTATGTCACGGTTTTAAAAAAATTAGAAGGACAGCTACTGTATATAAAGGGAGAAATGTAGAATAGAAAGACCAATGCTTATTTGCGAACTTAATACTGCAGGTAGAGCAAAATTAATAAGTGCAATGAATTTGGAGGAGTTTATTTGATACATGCAGGTTTTTAAATTTTGAAAATCGGACATGTATTAAGGTCTGTAGCCCAATTTGTACTTTCTGGCCCTCTGAAGAATGTCTAGCTTCGCCACTGTGATACATACTTTTTGATGACGTTTCACACGGAAAAAATATCGCCTGTAGATTTCCCTTACCTTGATGAATCGATTTACTGTTAAGCATACTTACATGTAAGTTTTTTTAGAGGTTAAGACATCGATACAAAAAGGCAGACAACACTGAAAGCTGCCAAATTTAATTCATGTTAGATTGTTGATATTACATAACAGTACAGTTGTAATAAAAAACAATAACATGGTGTGCATGTGCATGTAGATTAATTGCTCACTGTTACATAATCATCAGTTCATAAAGATTATGTTACTTTAATTTTGTTATGCTTTCTTGTTGTCAGTTCTGAAATAAATGAATCACTTCTAATTACTTAATTTAGCTTGTCAAGGATGATGATTAACTTCTCCATAAAAATTATAGGCACAGGGAATATTAATGGCAAAAAGTGAATTTTTAAGACACTTTTGAAGATGAATATGTCATGTTTTGTAAAATATGAAACTAAATCATTGATAAGAAGCTGGACCCACTCGACCTAGTTCCCTACCCTGGACTGTTGACGTTGAGACTATCACTGCACAAATTTTTGAGTCCTCTCTTGTGCTCATTTTGCTTCACGAAATGGTCTTCGGCCGTTCTGCTGCGCAAATATCAGCCTGGCCATTAAATTTGCATTAGAGGTCTTTACCTTGTTATGTTAGCGTCCAAATCTTGCAAAGTTGTACACAGCCCGACCTTTTTTTTATTTTCCATCTTTATTATTCATCCCCATGAAAGGATAATCTCTTTCTCTGTACTACAATCGTTAACACATATTCTGTGCATTTGACTCCTTGGTTCCATGTTCCAAAGTGGTCGTTTCACGCCTTTCATGGAGGTCCTCGGGGGTCGTCTGCTTCGAGTCGAAAACTAACGACACAGTCAAGAAGGAAAAAGACAATGGCCGACTCAATATTGACAGAACACTCGTCATGCCAGCAATCCTGGAATTTATTGCAAAACTCTATTGACTCCCATTGACTCCAGGCTCAATTGTGGAAGATAAGAAAGTTGAGCCAGTCCGGCAAACACAAAAGTGTCACAGAAATAACAGAATCGTATTAATCAACTCCAATGACCTCTTACGGTTCCCACTCCGCTAATTGCTTTTTGCTAATTCAATTTGGATAATTTTGTCATCAACCACAATTAAACTTATCAGTGAACACTGAGATGTCTTTTTATTTACTTTTTTGTTGGCGGTAGAAACAACTTCCATCCTATATTTTAACATTGAAAAGGCTCGACAAGACAGGCCAGGGTCCCAGTAATGAGGTTGAGTTTACTCACCACACAGGATGAATTATCTGACATGGGTTGTTGGAGTTCACATCCTGTACATAGGCCTACTTGTGATCTGATTACAGCAGAAGTCATAAGCACTGATTCAGAACAGGCTCACTACATGTCATACTTACTTTCATGCTTTCAGCGTATTCAAATGGCCTGAAAGCATGAAAGTAAGTATGACATGCAGTCACACACAACCTCTCCTGAATCTATGCTTATGACTTCGGCTCTTTAAAATACAAGTGGACCGCTGTTACATTGCCACTTCTTTTTCCAGCCTTGGCAGATCAGAACATATGCTGTCATTTGTTGCCACCTAGTAAATAGTGTGCTATTCTGCAAGCTCCTGTGAGCACTCCACATCATTTCAGTCTGAGGAACTCACACAAGTTTGTCTGGAAGAAACCGGGCCTGTTTCTGTGCTGATGGCCTTGTCTACTTCCCTAGAGAATGTGATTGCCGAGTCTGACTCTGGTATACATCTATGTTGAATAGAAATTTTGTGAATGTGCAATGAAATTGGAACTATTTCTTGGGACAGCAATGCTGTAGTATACAAAATTAACTTTTGTGCCAGGTGGCAGCAGCATGCAGTTCTCATTTTTACCAGATGGCTGTTCAGACAGAAGTAAAGAGGCGAGGTTCACTTTTGGCGCAAGATGAAATTTCCCTTTCAGGCAGGAGGCTCTATTTGGCCATCCAAGCAGGTATCTCCTATATTGAACTATAGTTATTAAGATTTATCAAATGAGATAAGAGCAGTCTTCCAGTGGTACCTTTTTTTTTGCAAAATGCACATACTAGAACTGCGACCCTGTCAGCAAGCCTCGGCAGTCCAACGTCGGCCCAGCATCAATCCGATGTCAGCAGCATCGGACCAGCTTCGGGCCGACGTTGGACCGCCGAAGCATGTTGATAGGGAAATTTGTTATAGTTATTATCAAGATATTTTCCAAGATAATATTGGACATTATCATTTATTTTGAGCACAAAATATCCCAAAACTTGTCTTTCTAGGTCAAATAATAACGATACTCGGCAAGAGATTCATTATCAAAAAATATATATACAAGTCCCTCGGATATCTAAGGGTTGCATGCATTCTTAGTGAGGATTTTGTTATATGACTATATATTCTTCAGTGAAAAGCTCCTCGGAATCAGAGAGGTTAATAAATTACCATCTCTTCATATATAGCCTTTGTAGAACATATACTGATACAGACACATGATCCGGCTTCTACAGTTTCTGCAGGTTGTCACATGAGCTGCTGCAATTTGCAAAATGATGATTGAAAAGGGAAAGAAATGACAGTTGTACTGTGTCACCTGTCTGGCAGTGCGGAAATTACTCAATGTCCATACGGCTGCCTATCAGGTCTAGTTCATTCGTTGACAAATTAGTGCATGCAATACCTGTTCAAACTACTGACCACGACTCAAATGGCACTCAGTGATGACAGTCGAGGATTTCAGTGTCTTGAGCACATATAGCCTATATTGTGCTACTTGTAAATAAGTGAAATGGCCAAATGGGTGATATTTTGCCATTGATTCAATGCTAAATGTCCCCAACCAAAAATTAAACTGCTTATGGCAGCATGAATTCTCATCCGAAAAATATTGAGTGAGGAAGGCCGATATATTTGAGGCATGTGGGATGGCAGTGGCTGTCAATTTTCTTTCATGTATTCAGAGTTAGGTATGACTCAAAGTCTTTCATAAGTTAGTGAAACACCAGGCCAATGTTATTTCAATGGGAATGGGTTTGCTAACTGACCTAATATTTTGACCCATATGTAACTGTTTGTAGAGCAAATAAAATTGGCAACACACTGTAAAATTTGAAAACTGTGTTGAAGCAACAATTTGAGCTGTCTGAGAATGTTAATTATACCATTCGACACCTCTGTCAGCCAATCATGAGCCAGTATTTCACTGCAATAAAACCCATATTCTTTGTTGTTCAGTTATCCTCCCACGGGAGAATAATAACTGAAGCTGTGAAAAACCACAGCAACAAATGACAAGTTTCAGTTTTGTCTCATGGTATAAGCCAGTTATTCACCGCGGGATCGGCAATATGTGTTTATCACAGCTCGAGCTAACGCCCTCGCTGGATAAATCACATATTGCCTCTCCCTAGGTGAATAACCTATACTTTATTTTCAAGCTATGATGGCTCAATCCTATGAGTTGTCAAGGTATGATAGCTCAATGCTGTAAGTTGTCCAAACGAATCGTAACATTAAGCTGTGAAAACATAAAAGCTTCAGTTGTTGCAGATAGCTTGACATCTCAGTCATGCCACATATAGCGCCATCTATAACAAGCACTTATCATAACACTGCACTTAGTTTTGAATAATTATTTACTAACAAGAAAAAAGAACATTTATATTACACTATCCCAGAGAAAAAATGAGTAGCACACCACTGGTGCCGGTCACTTTTTTATTTCTATCTTTCTTAAATTAATTTGTGAGAGTAATTAGATGCATGCTTTCACACGTCAACCAACATTTCCAAGTCAGAGTGTGTTCAAATATAGGCTTCTAGCATTGTATACCAACTCGGATAAGCCACAGGCCATTGTGATTTATTCACAAGAAATTAATTTTTAAATCTCCTTGTGATGCAATGGTCTGTGTTGAATGCATCTTGGGCCTGTCCATGGTGTGCTAAAATGAAGCATACTGGATCAGGTGGATCAAACAATATTTTGGGATTACAGCCCATATTCACAAATAACTTTATAAGACAGGTTACACAAACATAAATCAAAAACAACTAAAAATAAGTCAACACAGCTCAAAATTGTGAGTTGTGTCAGCTTGGATCAATAAGTCAACAAAACTCAATATTTTGAGCAGTAAGTCAAAACAGCTCATTGTTTTGAGCTTTCTCAGCTTGAATACCTTAGTCAACATAGCTTAGTATTTTGAGCTATCTCAGCTCGGTATTTTGAGTTATCTCAACTTAAAACATTAATCTATGTTAGCTCAATCAACTTGTGCAACCATCTCACTTAATCAATTGAGCTGAATCAGTGCCTCCGATTTTACAGTGCAATTTGTACCCCCATATACCTCAAATATTTGTTTTCTTCTCATTGGATTTATAAGCATCCTTGCCTCCACCAGCAGTTCACTTGCAAAAAATCACCTGTTTCACTTACTTACAGGCAGCACTGTAGCCCTATATACAGATATAGCTTTTTGCACAACAGTCTCACAATTTCAACATCTATTCAAAAATTGGCCTAGAGAGGTCAATCTATGTTGTGTAACTCCTTATGGCAACTCTAAATTATCATGATGACGTCATTTGCCCCTTGGCTCCTACATACAAACAGGCGACTAAAATAAGAAGATTAAGTATGTCAGTCTTTCATAATAACTATAAATGTATCAATTTAAAGACATACGGCGCAAGAAATGTTTAGACCGGCATGTTACATTTGCCCAAATTGCAGAATTCTACACCATACATTTCAAGCATCATGCATACCGTGGGAACCATTGATTTTCAATAACATTGACTTAATATTTCATTATCTGTCCAAAGTTTTAACCTCCTTGCCTGAATTTTTAGTTTTTCGCCATCTTTTGCAGTTTAGGTCGATGCAAATTGCAATCCCGTAGGCCTACAATTAAGCTGAGCTGCACTGTACTTGGAAGAAAAAGAGAGAAGTCAGTTGCTGAAATGAATGTAGGTCAAACCGTCTTCAAATGAGATGCTAAGTTGATTCTTCCTTGTTCTTCTGTACTTCTGCTGGGCCAAGAAAAGAATCTTTCCCTCAAACGACTTCTCTAACCACATTTGAATAATTAAATAGAAGGGTAACCCACTTTTTTTCAACCACAAAGTGGGTCTCTAGCCAATAATAGAAATCAATTTAGACTGCAAGTGTTTTCCAGGGAATAAAAAAAGTCCTGATTAAACAGCTGTAGTAGGTTTTAATTCAAAGGAAGAGAAAGCTTGGCTTCGTCATTGCGGGATATAAATAAAACCCCATGACACTGCAGTTCACAGCTATGAACATCATTCGTGTCAGGTCTGCCTTCTGAATAACACTCGTCCTTCGGACTCGTGTTAATTCAGAGCAGACCTGACACTCATAAAGTTCATAGCTGTGAACTACACTGTCATGGGGTTTTATTATGAAACACTGTGAAAAATCCCGTCTCTGATTGGTCAGAGTTTGGTGATGCCACAAGCAACTTTAGTGATTTCACATTGAGACTGATGGCAGAAACTCCCATTTTTTTAAAGAATTTCTCTGAACTCTGCCTTGATTTACTCTCATTCAACAGTGAGAAAATGCCTTCAAAACTAGTGCCGTCAGTAGAATGGTAGGTCAAGTCAATGAAAACCAAATTTTTATGAAGTCTACTGCACTAGTGTTATTGCTACCTTACTTCTGATGTAATGTCAAAATCTCAAGATTTTGCCTGGAATGAATCATGACCCATGCTACGCATGGGTCCCAGGGCTAGGGCAAAGATAATGCATGTTGAATTATTTGTGCCACTGCAGGACAGGACTAGAGTATTCTTTCGCAAGACAGGACTATCTTTGGGGTCTCACGAGGATACATGTCTAGGGTGAAGATACAGGGAATTAACCTCTAAATATCATATGCAGGTACAGTGGTCCCTGCGTTATAAGACCCATTCGTTGATACTATCCGGTACTGTTGTAAGACTGCCTTGTCTTATGTGACGGCCTTACTCCCGCACAAAGTAGTATTTTTAGTACTTTTTGCATCCCGACGAGAGACCGCACCCCCACGAGAGGCCGCTTCATCACTGCAGAAGGGGCAGTCTTATAACGCAGTGACCACTGTAGTGATAATTAATTAGTTGCTAGCCTTAAGTCCTTGACCTATAAATACAAAAGAGTAAATTAAACAGTTTTTGTGTGGCAGGAATATGCGCTCTAGAGTGCTATCACCTTGTTGCATTCTGCAATGAGAATATATTAGGAGATTTTTGTCATGTTATTTATTTTCCAATTTGTAATATTATTTGATGCATTGTATTTTAAGGGCACTCAATGGAGAATATTAACAACGAACATCTGCCTTATGAAATGTTCTGAGCGTACTCGCAGAATTATGAAAATGCCTGAATCATTGGCGCTGAACTGAAGTTATTTTTAATCGTGGGTCCTTATGCTCTTATCACAGCACTCAGCCAGAGCAGGGCTGTGAGCTTATCAGTTACAATAAGAGATTGTAACAGTAAAATCCAAACCTAAAATCTTGCTGATACAAAGCCGTAGAGTCATTTCGCAGACCGCTACTGAAATAACTGCAAAATAACTCACCGTTTATTGATGTTTTTACACCAGACATTCGAGATCGGTCTATTTGTACTCCATAGAATTGATCGTCTTTGATAACTGCTCGGAGGCTGGGATTTTTGCAAGATCCTGTTGGACGCGAAAGCGATCTATGAAAGTTCAAACTACTTTTCAGTAAAATTGGAGCACTCATTGACCAAGGAGGTTTTTGTCAGTATCAAGTCTATCATAATCATTAACACAGTTTCTCAGAGGCTTGATGAGGATTTTGTGCTTTATGCAATTGACCCAAAAAAGGGTAATTTTAATCAAAGAATTCTCTTTGACAGTTATGTTTTGTCATCTTTCATGATGGCATAGTTTCGACCGACCACTGATGTGTGAGACAGAAGGCAAGAGAAAGTTACCATCATATAAGGAGACATTAACCATACAGGCAGGCTTGAAAAATTGTTCATAAATACAAAACAATGGCTCACTACCTGGTCCACTATCTTTTTTTGACTTGTTTTTATTCCAAATTATCTGCAGAGGACCCTGTCAAATTGTTCAGTAGCGGGGCCAGTCTCCCTGCGTCAGTCTACTCTGCCTGGTTATCCGCCTATGAGAATTACCGACAACAGTTTGTCAGATTGGATACTGAATATGTGATCTACGGTAGCGGTGCTGCTTTAACGCAGCTAAACAACACACCATGGCAAAGGCAAATGTACATGACTGACATTACATCGGTGGATCCACAACTGTTTGATGATATTATGCTCGTTCCAGCAATAGCGGGGTAAGTAAAGATCAGTGACTTCACTCCAGAGCTCTTTTATGTTCCGTATGGCAAAGTAAAATTCTCTATCTGTTGGTTGTCTTATAACACAAATTCAACTTGTCTAACACTTGCAAAACCTTCAAAACGTGGTGTTGCATATTATTGTTTTCTTTGCTTACATAAAAGTAAGATGTAAAATTTTTTTTTAATTGCGGAAAGAACCATCATTTTTCAGTTGGCCGTTTAAATGGCAAACTGATAAGGCAGGTTTTTTAAATATCTGATAGTGTGAACATTTATTTCTTAATCCTACATTTTCAGAGAGTGTAAAAAATGTTCATATTTTTCTAGTAAGTTTCCTAATCAATGTTAATTGTACCTCTAATTTTCTTTTTTCTGTTTTTGGTGTCAGAAGTGTGATGTTGGCTTATCGACTTCCAACTGTTGACAATTTAAATCTGACAGCAGATGTTGTTGTCGAGATATACAACGGAACTATCACAACATGGGACCACCCTGAAATTCAACGACTGAACCCAAAAACGGTTCTTCCCAACGAGACAATTGCCGTGGTCGTACGGGGAGATGATTCAGGGACAACAGAAATCTTCACTGCAGGACTATCAAGAGTCAGTGAGAAGTGGAATCAAACATATGGGACTTTTTGTGCTGGAGGGTATTCCGTTAACAGCCGGTGGAAGCCATTTATTAACCTTTATGGAACGACAAATCGAGGAGTCTCCGGTCTCGTTCTGTCTAGGTATTATTCTATTGGCTACTTATCTATAGCGGAGGCTTTTCAATCTCAGCTCCCAACCGCCAAAATCATTGACGATTCTGGTCAGGAGTCAGTCTTTACTATCCAAAACATCCAACGAGCGATGAGAAGGAGTATTGATGACAATGCTCTTGATAATCCTACTAGGATGGTGGTTGCTTTGTGCGATTATGTTGAACACGGTGAATACCCGTTTATCGGATACTCTTACATTGCAGTGAGGAAGTCTGTTATCAGAGAAACATGTGACAACCAGATTGAAATTGTCAGGTTTATAGAGTGGTCCTTGACTGAGTACTTTCCAAAGACTGAGGCAATAGACTATCGGCTAACATCTCTCATTGACGAAATGTGTACTTTCATCATTGACCACGTCCTCCGACGTATGACGTGCAATGGTATCTCGACATGGAATTTAGTCGAACAACAGAAAAAAGCAGAATGGTGGGCCAACCAGAAATGGATGCTGCCCATGATCATTGTGGTCACTATCATTCTCTTCTTCATCTTGTTGGCCCTTTGTTACATAGCATTCCAGAGGTATCGCCTCAGGCAAGCCATCTTGTCTAACGACTGGGAGATTAACATTTCTGAATTGGGGATAAAATGGAGCAGAACGGCCAACGGTGTTACGGATCATCTGAGAGGTATAAGTTCTGCTTCTGTGGCAACCTCCTTCATCAGCAATTTGGGAAATGTCAGTTCGCCACAGATCTACTTAGTGGGTACGTACAATGATAATAGCATCTGTGCTCATGAACTACTGACGACATACTTCGACAGCAACAAAGTGGAGGTCAGGAAGATACTGATATTCATGAGGAATAAGATCAACCACAGTAACATCCTGCAGTTTTATGGAATCACTGAATACGAAACGAGGAAATTGGTAATCAGTGAATTTGCCCAGAAGGGAACTCTGAGCGACGTCATCCAAAATGATAAGTATAACATTGACGTGAACATCAAGTTCTCATTTGCAATTGATATAGCATCTGGCATGACATACTTACACAGTCATAATCTGGTGCATGGCATGTTGACTCAAGAGTGTTGTTTCATCGACCAGAGGTGGAACGTCAAGATTGCCAATTGGGAGAACCATCGTCTCGGATCTCTGAGCATTCCTCGTAAAACTTCCCAAGTCACTCCTCTCACCTATGTCCCGTGCTTGGACGAAGATCCGAATGTGGTGGCGAAGCATCTTCTATGGGCTGCTCCTGAAGTTTTAAGAGGTCGTGCCTTACAACTAAGCCTGTGCACTAAGTCATCGGATGTTTACAGCTTTGCCATCATCCTCGTGGAGATCTTTACCCGCGAAGATCCCTACGCAGAGCTTCTTGGCCTAATGAAATATGTCGATATCATCAATGCTGTTGAGACGAGACAGATCAGACCGAATATCTATGACATCCATGATCTAGCAGTTCAAGAAATCATCCAATCGGCTTGGGACAGCAAGGCTGATAAAAGACCGTCATTTGCTCAGCTTCGTAAAATGTTACAAGTGTTACGCCCTTCTAAAAAGAGTATAATGGATGCAATGATGGATGTTGTGGAAGAATATGTGCAGACTCTGGAAGAAAAGGTAGGCCAATGCAGATGTTTGCTTTTCTTTATCAAGGGTTTAATTTCCACTATCATTTCAGGCAGCTAGCAGTATTTGAAATCATACAATGAACAAATAGGCTTTGTTTCTCCTTGAATGTAAAATAGAATCAATTCATAATCATATTCAATGCAGTAATGTGATCTTGTGGTTTAGAATTGAACAATTACCAATTTTGTTTAGCTTTTTAAAAATTGATGTGATTCTCAATTTACTTTTAAGGTCCAAGAAAGAACAGCAGAGCTAGCATCTACAAATAAAAATCTAGAAACATTGCTGCATCAAATTTTGCCGTCTTCTGTCGCTGACCAGGTAAAAGATTAACATTTTTTTGGCAGATTCTCAATATAATCAAAATAATAATAATATTTTTAGATGTATATGGTTTCATAACATTCATATCAACTTATTATTAAAAAGCAATTTTCTCATACCCAACATAAACTTTAGTATTATTTTTACAATATTACCTCAATGACCAAATTTTTTCAGTTGATGAGAGGCCAGCCTGTAGAACCAGAGTGCTTTGAATGTGCTACCCTCTTCTTCTCGGATATTGTTGAGTTCACGTCTCTCAGTGCGATGTCCACTCCGTTACAAATTGTCGTTCTCCTCAATAGCTTGTACACAATATTTGATCTGATCATTGAAAGACATGATGTTTATAAGGTAAATGAAAGTGTTATTATTCAAAGAGACTATACGTGTGCAATGTTGTTTGAATATTTTGTCCAAATTTAATTTAATTGTGAATCAATCGATCTAGTGGGTACACTCCTGGATGCTAAATAAGACGACAACTGGGAAATGCACAATTCCGAGACAGACTTGAAATATTTTCAACACCTTGTAAAATCTAAAATTGTTTAAAACCCCTTGAAACACTGTGCACTACATTTATTCCAAATTCAGTGCATCTAAAATAATTAAAATACAGTTGCTGGCATCTTTAATTCCTGAAAAATGCAGACTCCTTTTATTAACACGGAGGCATTTTATGCACTTGGAGAAGGAAATAGAAATTGAGACTTTTAAAATGTTTTTTTATTTTTTGTGTATTATTTCAAAAAGGTTGAGACAATAGGAGATGCTTACATGTGCATATCTGGCCTTCCAAACAAAAATGGTATACAACACGCTCTGCATATTGCGACTATGGCCCTGGAGTTCATGGCGGCTGTGACGGACTTCGCTATTCCTCACAAGCCAGAGCACAAGATCCGTATCAGAGCAGGTAAGAAGTGAAGACGTAATATTCACAGCTTTCTAAACTTGTTGTAAATAAAAACGTACAACTTAGTTCTTGTCCAATTAATTAATACCATCGGGACATGTTTCTCAGGAGATTTTAATTCTAAATTTTGATTCTTTTGATGAAAGGCATAACATTATGATTGTCACGTTGCAAAAGCCAAACAGCTCGTGTCCAACTTGAACATAATGGTGCCATGTGTTAAACTCAATTAGTATCTAGGAAGATGCTGTCTAATATTCCCCATTTCAATTTTATGTGCAAAAACACATTATTGTAGACCTACCATAAGGTTTATTCCCCAGGTATTGTCCAGGTAATGTCCAGGTAATTTTGAACTGGTAAGCCAAAGTATTGCCAATTTTTTCTGACAGTCGCCTTCATGCATTTCAAAACTTGTACTGTGTATTTTTCAGGTGTTCACTCTGGCTCAGTGGTGTCAGGCGTCGTGGGTTCAAAGATGCCTCGGTACTGCTTATTCGGCGATTCAGTCAACACTGCCAGCAGAATGGAATCCACCTCACTCCCCATGAAAATCCAAGTCTCTCCTTCGACTCATTCTTTGTTAACGAATATCGGAGGCTTTGAATTTTCCGAACCTCGTCAAATAGCTGTCAAAGTGAGTGCTGGATAAGTTCTTTCTTTCAAAAGAGAATCCTGCCACTAATCTCATGGCTGGTAATCCCATCACATTTAGCAGGGATGGATTATGAAAAGTGAGAAAATGAGGCAGTTTATCCTGATGTTGGTAGAGCTCTTAACACATTAAAATGGAAATGTATGAATATCCAACATGAGATGACTATCAAGGGAGTTGTTGACAATGTTTTGTGGCCTGGTACCATATACATGTATATTTCGTTAAACTGAAAATGGCTCATCTATAGCAGTTTTTTAAATTCTTCACTTGCTCATAATATGCAATACTTTTATGGAATACTTAGAAGAGAAAAAGACTGGTGTTGAAATGTTCTTCTCCATGGCTGTCATTAGAAATAGTTACAATTTAATCGAACATGCGCTTTAGCAGAAGTAGCCAAAGTTATCAATTTCTATGGAGATTACTGAAGTATTCCATATTTATGAGCAATGACGCATGTCATAAAATCTGTAAAATGACTCCTCAAGACAACCAAGCAGCTTGTTACTCCCTCCCTCTAATCCCTCTTTGTTTTCTCTTGATTGTTTCAGGGAAAGGGCGAAATGATGACGTTTTTCCTTTTAAGTCGCCATGGTTACCAACCTCAGCTGATCAAGACAAGCGTTGCTAAGCAACCGAGTGGTTTCTACCCAATGTTGAGCTAATCAAAGGTTAATTAGAAAACCTTACAAGTCACTTTCCAAGGCCATGATATGCATGACAAGTGCTTCAATGTCTAAAATACTTGTGGGCAGGACTTCAATGATTAAAGATTTTCAGTTAAGGACAGATTGTTTATACCAATATACCATACTAGATATACCCATTGAGGGACATTTTTAGGGGGAATGGAGCGCTGACCCCCCCTCCCGACCCCCCATTATTTGTGAAAATGAAGAGGTAGATTCCCAGTGATGGCACTGGAAAGATTGACTGGGCAATGATAAAAATCTGCAGTTTGTCTGAAAGCATGTGCTTTGATTGAAATGGTAGAGAAATATGTGAGCAGGGAAAATATGTGAATGGAGTTGAGGAAGTATATTGTATATTGGTAAGTGATATTTTTGCACATTGCAGGTGTGTGAATGTTTTTAGCGGGAAAATGGAGCAGTGGCGCCAGCCCCTGGCGATGTGATAAGCGGAACTACTGAGCAGATTGATGCGCCCCTGGTGGCAGAGGACAGTTGCCATAGAAAAACGTAAATAAGACAGCAGTGGAACTGCTTTTTGCTGTTATCAGAAGGACAGGATAGATCAATAAGGATAGGTGGATAGTTTAGGTGAGTGGCACCGCTAGGGGAGGAGTTTTTAGGTGTTGCAGGTGTGAGCATGCCACTCATGATTTTTGTATCTTATACCCGGCAGGTATCTTATACCCGGCAGGGATTTGATAATTGCTATCAAAACATGTACAGGACTCATTGGTTATTTGACAGGAACAGACGCAGGAATTTTTCAACTGGAAGTCGAGGGTGGTTGAATTAAAGGATGAGAGTGTATATTCTCGCCTATAATTTAAGTGCTTCTTTTTGTCTGTGAACATAATCTTTTCTCATCGTGCAGATAAACAAACTTCCAATTGACCAAAGTTGAAGATTGAACCAACTCAGGATCTGTTTGGTTTACCTATTGTTGATTCAGTCAATGCTCCCTTCAATGTTGGAGTGCATATTGCAACCATCCACTCAGAATAAGTGGAATATATCAATCAGAAGAAGAAGAAGAAGAAGAAGAAAGCTGTGTTATTTTCGTAATTAAATTTATTTTTGGCATGTTAGGTAACCTAAAGTTGGTAGACTAAAGTAGAATTTTAGTCGTGACAGCATGCTAAGTTTGAATGAGATTTGACAATCTGCAAAGTGCTAACAAGGTTTCACAAAATTGTTCAAGAAATAGCTTGCTGCGCTGCCAAAAACTGTATTGCTTTCTGGATGAAATGTTGAGTCATGAAGTAGAGCAATTAAGAAAGGAGTGCTTCGGAACAGCCTGACATCAACAGCAAAGAAAAAGGAACTAAATAGAGAAGGATGGGATAAACGAATTAAATATTGAAATAGGAAACTTCACAATTTGTATAGAATAAGAAATAGGAGGAAAATTAGGAGAGAGTTGGCAACTAAACTAGAACAAAAAAAGGGAATATCCGAATGAAATAGAATTAGGAGAACAAACTAAGAAGAAAAGAAAGAAATATCTATGTTTGAGCAAAAGGAAAAGCAGTGGAAAGAAATTGCATGAAGCTGTAAACAAAAAGAGAACATGCATGAACATTAGAAAAAAAAAGAGGAAGGCGTATGGAGTAAAAGATAAATATTAAAATACACAAGGGAAGAAATAGGTAGAATGAAAGGATGAAAGGTAATATAAATACAATGAAATAGGTAGAGAGGACAAGATAGAAGACTTTGGAAAGTGAACAACATTGGTGGAAAGGATATCTTATGATGATGTTAAGAAAGAAGTGAAGAAATCAGAAAAAATATAGACAGAAATGAACAGCACATGATCGGCAGCGATTTTGTGAAGCATCAGAAGGTCCTATAAAAGGATGTGATAGAAAGAAAGAAATAGGCCTAAGAGAGAAGAGGTAGCAATAGAAAGCAAGAGCTAAGAAATAGAAAGGAAATGAAACAAAGAGAATAGAATAGAATGGGTCGAGTCCGTGAATGGCAAAAAATAAATGAGATTTCTCAGGAAACGTCTTGTAGAAAGGCTAGCAACTAACAACAACTAAATTATAGATCTCCTGACAGGCTAACAGGCTCTGGTGCATTCCAAAGGAAAATGCACGAATCATGATTGGATAACGTTCTAAGGTTGAGGAGACCAAGTCGTCTGGTGACGTGAGAGATAACCTACTGAGGCTGCAATTGATTTGTACAATGTAAAATTTTGTTGTTTCTGCATGATGAATGCTATAATAAGTAAAATTAATATTTATACTTATTGTGTCTGTGTATTCTTTCTGTACATTTAATAGTATTTAATATATGTAAGTATGTATGTACTATGTATGTATGTATGTATGTCTGTATGTATGTATCTATGTATGTGTGTATCTATCTATCTATCTATCTATCTAACCGTATCTTAGTAACCGTCAATTCATGTCTTACCCTTCTGTCTCTCACTTCTACAATTTTGAAGATAACCTTATACTTGTAACATGGATCCATCTGCTTCAACTAAGTGACCATCAACATTGATTTTTTCTGACAAAAGATCTTTTGGACTAATTGCCTCACATCCTCTTTCTTGAAATGAATCAATGAAATTTGAAATCAATAGCTATGCATAATGCTGTTGATCGGCCAGCCTTGAGTCTGGTGTTGAAACGGCTTCATCTGATACATTTGGGCAAGCCCATGTTTTAACTTTGAATCATATTCAATACATGTACACAATATTGAAACATTCATTAGTTGATATGACTCGGCTAGAAGCCTCGTTCACATGTGAGTAAAATGTCATGTCGGCTAAAAGTGTAAATCACAGTGACCAACAACATGTACCTGGCACCTAAAACAAATTACTCTTCAAAGTTAATTTTCAAAGATGAGCTCTTTTCATGCACATTTAAAAATTTTATTGCAACACATTATAGAGAATCAGCAGAGAAACTAAGCAGAATAATTTAGCTTGACTTTGTGTCCTCATCATTTTTACACTCTAAAAAATTCCAGACAAAATTGGTTTTTTAGATTCAAAATGGTTTTTTGAAAAACCAAATTTCAATGCAAAAAAACCAAAATGGATTTTTTTTATTTTATCCATTTTGGTTTTGCATTGAAATTTGGTTTTTCAAAAAACCATTTTGAATCTAAAAAACCAATTTTGTCCCGAGATTTTTTAGAGTGTACCTCACCAAGTGTTCGGTTTTAATGCTCAGACTCAAGAATTAAAACCACCAAAATATATTCAAATACTTTTTAATAAGATAAGTATTCAATACAAGGTGGAATGTACAATGTTCATCCTCCGAAGTGATCACTAAAACAAAAGACAAATTCGTCCTAGTATCAGTTCTTGGTATTGTGGTTATTCTCTTTCAAGTGTGCCTCAGTATTTATCACTTCGTCAGTGGTAAGATCCTTTATTTCTTTCAATATGGGTCTAGTAGAAGGAATTACGAACAGGATGATGATGTAGCAAACTAACGTAGCAGTCAAGAAAACCCAAAACAGGAGACGGTCGATTACTGTTGCGATGGTTTGCCATTCAACTACAATTTCTTTTCGGTTAAGTAATGCCTTTTCCCTGCGACACACTTGTATGACAAGATCAGCTAAAGAGTCTTGTTTCTGTTTACAATTCGATTTTTGGCGTGTCTGATGTTGTTGTTCAGCAAAATTTTCTGGTCTCCTTCTTGGATTTGTCTCTTCGGGAGGCTCTGGACCGACCCTTGTTAACTTGACACCAAATAAACCATCTCTCCTATAATTGCCTCCATTCTGGTTGGATATATTAGATCTATGCACTTGTATATTCTGTCGAGGGAGTTCTAATTGATTGCTATGGTTGAAACGCTGGGGAGTTGGGCTCAATTGGTTTCGGTTTGGCTCTAAATTTTCTCGGCGTTGCCATATTGGTTCATCTTCACTTGCTTCCTCATCACTTGATTGTGGTGCCCCCTGGGGAGACATGGCAGCATTGACCACACCACTGCAGTGCCTCCTACTGGATTCTTGCTCAATTATTCCAAACCTCTTTGATAGTTCTCCAACCTCCCCCTCGGGCGATGACGCTCTGTTATCTGGGGACACCTGGTTGGAGCCAACTTTCCGCAAGCCCCGGGGTGACAGATAGGAACTTCTTCTACTACTTGGATCTTTCTTGGTTGAATGCAAAGGACAGTAGTAACGTCTCTCCTCCTGTTCATCCTGCAATGAGTTTGTATCAATATGAAGGTGATATGATGGAGCTGCAATGTGAAAGGTCTAATCTACGCTTGATACAGTATTCCTAGTAAGTGCACTGAAGGCGGTTGTTAGACCTTGGTGACATGAAACTTATTGCTTCACCTACAGATTAGAAGCCAATTATTTTTTGTTGTCACATTTTTCCACTTGTGTCACTCTCCTTAGAGGAAAGTCTTCTTCCTAATTAACTATTTCAAATGACACCAATTATATTGTACATGCAAGATTTCCCTGGTTGGAATCACGGGCATTATTGAAAAAATAATATGTAAAGGTATACAGGTGAATTTGCATCAACTTTAATGTGACCTTTTTTTATTTACTGTCCAACACTGAATATTCTCATCAATTTGATGCTGTGTGCCAGGTGTTTGATATCGTGCTTCATCCTTAGTACTGTACAAATTCATTGAAGGACAACGACCTTGACCCAATGTGGAGGTCATCTCACCTTACTTGCTCTCTCGTAAAGGTTGATGAAAGCCATAATCACAGACACTGACGTCATTGTCACTAATGTTGTGAAGTAAATCCCTGCATTGATATCAACAAAGAGCATAGTTATTGTGGCAGCAGGTTTTGTTGCTATTTGTTCATTCCCCATTACGTCCCATAAAGGGATATTTTACAGTAGTATGCCATTTGAAGTTTGTATCATTAGGATACCTGTGGTGTTCCTACAGACCACCAGGTGACAGGGCGATCCAGTGGTTAATTCTAATTTCTTACTGAAGGTGGTTAATCCTTCTATAGGCAACAAAACTGTTTGACAGGCTTTGCTCTCTCTCATTTTTGACTGTCTCTTCAGCTGCTAGCTAAGCAACTGTTCAGTGGAGATTTTACATGAGCATTTAACTTTGTACCAGGTATGTGAATTCACTTTATAAATATTCTACCTTCTGTAATATTAGTCAGTATTAGTTTAACTGTGTTGAATAAATAATTCTTATCAATAGTAATTTAGCTTTAATAAGCAAGTTACCAAATAATGTTTACTGTTGTTAGCAGTTGTTAATTGTCAAACAATCTAGAGAAACACTTGTATTATTTGCAGTTTGTTTAATAGCACATGTTAGTACACTTGAACTTAGGCAATTCATTTGTTGTCTTAGGTGCCATTTAGAGATGTGTGTTCTTCAATATAAGGACAAGGATGCAGTTAGGCAAGACAGAAACCCCACTCAGGGTAAGGTCTTTCTTGGGCTAATTTAATGTTATAAAACTATTTCTGTAATATTTTACACATGTCCATGTGACTTTTAGTTTCTCATTTGTCAATTCAATTACAACAAATTAACATTCATTATACATTTATGCATTGTGTTTATACATGTTTTTCTGTATCAATTTACAGGGTTTTTTACAACCTGGATATCATCTTTAATAAACATCTTTGAACTGCCATTTGGTTGTTGAGTCAACTTAATAACCCCTGGAACAATGGAGCCCCCAGTGAGGATCGAACTCACGACCCCTGGTTTACAAGTCTGGTACATACCCTATTAATTCAGGGATGTCCAGGGTCTTTCAGTTGCCCCAGCATAGAACACTGGATACAACCCGCCTCCATTTAATGTCCCATGGGCTCGGACTAAATTGAGTTCCGGGGTGGGATTCGAACCCACGCCCTCAGAGCCAGTGGTTGTGCAAACAAGCACTCTTAACCATTAGGCCACGGAGGAAGTCTCTGTGCAGAAGTGGAAAGATCATGAGGAATTAACTGCTGTTACTCTCCTCAGGCTATATACACTCCACCACAGTGGGGAAGAAAGAGGTAAAAAAATGTTCATCGCGTTTGAATAATGTTATTAAAATTTTCAAGTGGATATCTTGAATTGAAAAAAAGACATGATGAAAATAGGATTTTTAACCGAATTCCACCTTAACTTTTCTGTACAAGATAAAACCAGTCATGATCACGTAAGTAGATGGCTTGAATGTGTTGTATGATAAAGTTATTTAAAATGAAAGCAGGAAAACATTCTGAATTGTAAACAACCTCAATGAAATGCTCACTGTAGAGTGATGAAGAAGAGTCTGCACCCATGTTGTGTCCCTGCAATAAATATCTCACTGCTGCAATATTAGCGAAATTCAGCCTCCTTTTCAGTAATAAGCTGTCATTTGGACAAGAGAGAATTAATGTCACCATGACACCAACCTCATAAAAAAATCCAGAAATTACCCTCAAAAAGGGAAGAACAAAGACGTCATGTTGATTTAGTTGGAATGGCTACTGTGTCGAAATGGACAAAAAATGCTGGGGCCAAAAATGGACATTAATTCGGCAACATTGCCACACAATAAGGTCTGAATTATACTGTCATTGAGAAAACAATACACCAGTTTGTCAGATGCCAAGAAAGAAGAATGTGTAAAAGGTATCCTTCTGCAAAAGCTAACAACATGTTAACGCTTTTCACACAATTTCTTTATAGTTGCATGTACAGAATCTTTGGTTGTATAGTACAAGTGATGTAGGGTCATACTTTTTAGATTATTATGATTTACAGAAAACCTGATGACAAATGTGCAATTTGTTTGATGTTATAAGTTTTAAAATGTGTATTTCAAATTATAATTGTATCTTTCAGTACAGGTAGCAAAATGGTATAACTTGTTTGAAAGATACTAGTAACCCAGTGGGCACACGACGTAAACCCCGACGTTGCTAATTGGTGGAGGGCTGGTCTGCTGGTCACGTAGATGTGTATGGTGGAGATTATGTCGCCCCAACGTGAACACGACGTCGGGTTTTTTTTACAACATTGCCACAACGTCGCAAGCTAACGTCGAACTCCTGACATTGCCTCACAATGTTGTAAAACGTCGCCAAAACGTTGCATGCTGACGTCATATCTTTGACGTTGCTTCACAACGTTGTGACAACATAATTTCAACCATATAATTCTATGTCATTTGACGAAAAGTGTGACGTTGTTGCAACGTTGCTGCAACGTCGATGTGCCCATGGGGAAAGATTTACTCAAAATTGCTCCTCGTATCTTGTTAGATCCAGGGTGGTATATTAGCCAAGAATCACATCCCAATTACTTGTGACATTTCTGGGAGGCAATTTGTTATGGTAGCCAGCCAGGACAGTCTATCCAGTGATTTCAGATAATTTATCATAATAAAAAATAGTTTGTACCCGAGTGACCTTCAATACAAATATTGGAATAATACAACTGGTAGAAAATTCATCTTCATCCCCAATTGTTCTGAAAGCAAACCGATTTTACTTAAAAAAAAATGCTGGAACTTAATCACAAAACATAGCAGCAAATGTGTGTGAATGAATCCAATGGACATATAAATATTTTCAGGAGCAAATGAGCTGTGTAGATTGTAGAATGTGGTAGTTTCCACATTATTTGAATTTGATTAAGTGTTTGAGTCTTCCAGCGATGAATTGTGTACGTAATATAAACCATATCTTTTGGATCAAAAATCTATTCTCGGTTCTTCATCATTTGGGTCTTGGAATTATAATGAAGTACTAAAAAAGGAATCTGATGATGGGCCAGCTTTCAAGTTGAGATCCCTGCTAATTTTTGTAGCTTAATACAAATGGGATATTCATTGGCCTTTTTGTGCTGCGATCCAACTCCCATCTAACTCCATCTTGAAGACCAGCGTCTCAGCAAGGCTATCAGGGAGAGAGGGGCAGCCTACTTCTGCCTTGCGATTAATCAATACTTTGCTTGATGTCATTCTGATGAGACAATAAATTGGCGGTCACTGAGCAACTTGTATTGGTGTCTTTGTTAAGTAAGCTGGGCTCGTTATTTGATAAGAAACTTAGAAGTCGTATCGTTTAATAGACTCTTAGACTATGTGGCACCATCAAAATAATTGAAACCCAATAGCGAATCCTTTAAAAGAAGCCCAAAACCCTGTCATTCCTGAACGGTTGATACATTTTCAGGTCTCTGCTGCGTAGCACCAGATGATATGTTGATCTATTTCATTTTGTACTTGGTTTAATTGATTAATCCATGTATTGACTAAGACATACCTAAAGGCTGTGCTACAGATAGCACATGTGAATATTCATTTTGTCGTATTTGTTTAAGGAATCCATCTACTCGTCAACACGTAAGTAAATCCAATCTTAAAGACCAATGCCTCCACAACACTACCAAGGAGAAAGAGATTGGAGCGGACTTGCCTTGATATCGGATAGATCAATACTTTTGTTAACACAACATACATCTTGGTCGAGGCAAACTCAACTCAACCTTTGTCATTGGAGTGGCTGTGCTTTTGCTGTGGATGGTCAATTCAATTACACACTGGGTAAATGTGTAACCTAGTTTTGGACCAAGACTAGTCCTATAAGGGCTGTCTCAGTGAAGAATTGACTAAATTGTATCAGTTTTGTGCAAATATTCATCAGAGTGCATTTTTGCGTCATTCTTTAGAACAAGACTGCATGATTAATCAACACAGGTCTGTCCTTGTTGCGATATAATAGTGCAACAATGGAATAGCAGAAATGTGCAGTATGTAGATTGTGATATTTACCTTGTTTGAAATTCACTGATTTTTGTGAAATTGGAGCGTTTTACTATATTAATATGGAAGCGTTTAATTTGTTAGCTCTATCTTGGAAACCACTATTAATCCTGGAGATATATGCTGCATGAGTGATTACATGTTTCAAACATTAATTTTAACAATTTTTAAAGGTAACCTTATGCAGTTTACAAAGCGGATTAATCATTTTGTTAATGTCGTATAAAAGGTAATGATGACAAGCAGACACATATTTCATGAAATGCTTTGAGGTAATGGAGTCCAAAGTAATAGTCATCATGGCATAACACAAAGTTATTGCATATTGCATCTCAGCCAATAGATATTGTGCAGCCCTACCCTGTCTCTGTTCGGCACTGTCAAGTGGCAGCAGAATGCTGACAGTCCCTGGAAAATCGAATTTGGTCAACTAGTCTGGGAGCCAAGACCTCAAAAGTGCTTTATTTAAGGATTTGGCTCACCCCGAGAGAGGAATGGACAATCTATACATCGTCGGAATCGCAAACTTCCATAGATTATGAATCTGGGGGATGCAGTTGGGAAAAGTGGTGCAATTTTTCACAAATTGGTTACCATGGCAACCAAGTCAGAATATTTTTTAATTCACCTTTATACCAGTAAAATTCATTTTTTAGGTATTTAATCCACAGCCAGACTTCATTCAACCAACCAGATATGTACAACCTCAATTAGAGATTTTAATGGTCATGTGACCTTGGGGTCACATGACCATGCTGACTGCCATTCATGGTCAAACCTCCGAAATATGCATTTTTTCGCAATTCTATACTACAACTTTAATTGCTGCAGCCACAATATTGACACTACAGGCAAAAATCTGGTCTCACTGGAAAGCCCTTTTAGTAAGCTTCAATCTCACATATAATTTGTATAGGTATCCATGGTAATTGGTTGCCATGACAACGAAGTTTAAAAAAACACAAATTTCATCTGAAATATAAAAAATCAATTTTTAGGGATTAACTCCATGACCAGACTTCATTCAGCCAACCGAGCATGTATATGTTATAGATTATTATTGTCATGTGACCATTGGGTCATGTGACTATGCGGACCTTCATTGAGGGTCGAACCTCAGAAATATGCTTTTTTTTTCCACAATTTTATGCAAAATCTTTAACTGCTGCAGCAAGAGTACCTATTTACACTGCAGACACAAAAACTTGGTCTTATTGGAAAGCCCTTTTAGTATGCTTCAGTCTTTCTTATTATTTATGATGTATACTGGTATTCATGGCAACTGGATGCCATGGCAACAAAGTTTGAAAAGGTACAAATTTTACCTGAAATCTATAAGATTGATTTTTAGGGATTTACTCTGCAATCAAACTTCATTCAACCAAAGTTATATGTACCACCTCAATTAAAGATTTTTATGATCATGTGATCTTTGGGGTCACATGACCATGCTTACTCTCATTCAACCTCGAATTTCGGAAATATGCCTTTTTTTACAATTTTATATATAACTTTAAGTGCTGCAGCGTAAATATTGGTAATACAGGCACAAACTTGGTGCCATTGGAAAGCCCTTTTTGTAAGTTTTAATCTCACATATTATTCATACAGGTTTCCATGGTAACATACGTCATAGCAACAAAGTAACGTGTAAGCACTTTAAGCAGCGCATGAAAAATTCCACACTGAATGCCAACATAGAAACCGGGGGGCTGAAAATCTGGCAGCATTGTAAATTGACATTAAATTTGGCCAAAGGCGTGAATTATTTGGCATTGAGACCCATTGGCCAAAAAATGCATGAACCCTCCCTCCCCCCAAGGTTGTTATTGACATTTTAAATTGAAAACGTCAACTATCTGTCTAAACAGTTCAACAAAATAAGTCCCCCTTTGGATAAACTTGAATATCTCAAAGATTCCATCGCTGATTTTTATGACAGTTGGCTTAATTATAGCCTCACATATCGACCAGAATGCTCCTTAATATGTCAAGGAACAGAAGAAGTATTTATAGGATGGGCCAAATTTTTTTATAAAAAGCGCTAATTTTAGCTCGAAATAACAAAAATAACTGCAACAAAAATAGAGACCTATATTTTAAAAGTAGAAAGACAAATAACTGCCAAATGAAAGCAGAGGAACAGCACTTTTCGAAGTTTGGTCTTTGTACTTTGTTCTTCTTCCTCAAAAATCACAAAAATGACTCAGTTTATACTAAAGTTCTGTGTAACAGGAGTTGAATTTTTTTTTTTAAAGTGCCACAAGCATAATACAGTGCTATTTCTCTGCATTCATTTGATACCTCATTAGACTAGCAGGGCTAGTTAGACTAGCAGGGCTAGTCTTTAGGGATACTAGGTGTCGTCCAGTTCCGATTCTACCATCTCCATGGCAACCATACTCGCCCTAGCGGAGAGCCAGTTCGTTAGAACTGGCACTCGCATTTGACGCTTCACTTTGATAGGGTGCAAGGATATGGCCTTAGCACACATGTAAACAGTATGTGTATATTTCCGTGAAAGTAGTCCTGGTGGACGTGTTGGTGTCTCTGACAAGAAAGAATCGCCTATGTTGCAAATGTTTACAAATGAAGTCAGTAAGTCCTGCAAATGCTAGCAGCATTATGGGAGAGTGCTGACACTTCAGAGATGATTAGGGGCATTTTGGAAGCGTGACTGGCTTGTTTACCACATTTTAAGATGGCGGCCGTTGCAACGGATGGGGCCCAATGAGGAAATTACCCAGAGTTCATAGCATATACGAGTGACGGATTCCCTCCCAGAATCCGAGCAAGTGCGAGTTTGCATGGCAACCACAGTAGCAGTACTGTCTATTTACACAAGGTGGCTCCACTTTCTTCTTCTTCTTCTCATTGGGAGTTCTCTCTGTGTTTAGGAGCTCCCCTATTGATAGTTATGATATGGTCAATGATGTCAATCAATGTCAGTCAGTGATGTCAGCCGGTGATGTCAACTAGCGATGTCAGCCAGGGATGTCAGCTGGTCATTCAGCTGGTGATGTCAGTCAGTGATGTCAGCCAGTGATGTCAATTGGTATGTCAGCCAGTGATGTCAGCCAGTGATGTCAGCCGGTGATGTCAGCCAGTGATGGCAGTCAGTGATGTCAGTTGGGACGTCAGTCAGTGATGTCAGCTAGGGATGTCAGCCAGTGATGTCAGCCAGTGATGTCAGCCAGTGATGTCAGCCAGTGATGTCAGTCATTGATGTCAGCCAGTGATGTCAGTTGGCAACATCAGCCAGTGATGTCAGCCAGTTGGTGCCAGTGATGTCAGCCAGTGACATCAGTCAATGACATCAGCCAGTGACATCAGCCAGTGACGTCAGTCAGTGATGTCAGTCAGTTATATCAGTCAGTCAGTAACATCAGTGAGTCAGTGACGTCAGTCAATCACATCACTGGATTATGTCAGTCAGAGACATCTGTCAATCATATCACTGGATGATATCAGTCGATGATGCCAATCTATGAGGATCGTCTCTTCATGAGGTCTATCAATTAAATAAAAGCCTAAAAATCGACAGGCCTGTTTTTCTATTTAGGCTGAGTATTCGTCAATATTTAGAGCACCTTACAATGAGAAAATATATGGGCAGTAATGTTAGTCTTTGTTGGATTATTTATTTTGGTGCGGAATCGTTACCAAATTAGTCTTGGAGTAACAGAGGAGAACTGACTGGGCAAAAACTGCCGACCGACTCCCTGCTAGTCTTGCATATGGAAATATGACCCCATCTAGTTTCTAATGTTAAAATTGAGATCTTTTTTTCGATTTTGAACTAAAAATTGCATTTGTCACCATGAAAAATATATAGTGACACCCCCAAACATTTTTTTCTGATGCCAAAAATTTGGATGAAAAATGCAATCTCTAGTAATAATAGATCAGCATTTGAATAAGTAGCAGTGCAGCCCTCAAAAAGCTCAAAATAATAACCAACCACAGGGCCTGTCAGTGCTAAAATTAGCCCAACGAGACTATAATTTGCCCAAAGGTCTCATTTCCATGCCCAATATGCCACAACTAATGGGCACAATAGTGTATTTATAGGCCTATATATGGGCGTTAATATCAGCTAACCAAATTGAATTTCATAGTTCCCTTTCCTGAAATATTATTTTTAATATAAGGCATTAACATTTTTGACCTGGGAAAAAAGGATAGTATGTCTCTTCACCAGATTGTTAGGGAGTCAAACATTTTTTTGTAAATTTCCATAGTTCTTAAAAAGGTGTTAGGTTATTTTGCTCTTCTATTCTTTAAAATGAGGAAAAAGGCATATTTTGATGGCCTCTGGCTTGGCTTGGTCTCGGATGCCAAATCCTTGGCCTTGCCTCAGCCTCGGGTGTCTTTTGAGCTTATGTGGCCCCAAATTTCACAAGGCCATTAAAATTCATAATTGAGCTTATGCGCAAAAGTTTGTCATAAATTTTGCTGCATAATATTCAGACATACTGCATGATATTTTTTTGGTCAATTTTAAAATGATGATAATTACAAGTATGCAAATAATCCTCAAAAACTCAAATCGTAGGAATGTCCGTTATTTGTTTTCATGGTAACCAGAAGTCATGAAATGTGGCCCAGAGCTGTTAACCACGCAAACTCAATATGTTATTTTGCCAAAACATTCAATTCTTACAAGAGATATGAAACAGGAATCATTCAAATGAGCGTCTTCAAAACTTCCCAAAGTGATCGCCCAGTCACTGAATAACAATATCATATAGGCCTAGTCTTCTTCCTCTTCTTGGGTTGCCTACCATGTCGCCTCTCCCTTCAGAAAAAGGCTTATACCATCTTCAGGTGGTTGTATGACTCATACTATCTTTCTTGTATGAATGTTTCAGAAGGTCCATGCTCTTTCTGGCAGTTCTTTTCAGTCAAACGAATGAAATTTAAGGTGGATCTGTCTGCTACTTATGAGAGGTCCAGAAAGATGGCGTACACTTGAGCTGGCGTAGCGTATGACTCAAGAATGTGTGCTGCCCCAAAGAAATTTTACCATGATCCTAGAAGCACATGACCTCCCTGGTGCGACATACATTTATAAAATTGGCGTTGCACAGGGATTACAGACGCTACATGTCTCAAAAAATGCCTGCATCGTTAGCTTTTGTCTCACAAACATTCAATCAGTTTAGAATTTTTTGAGTTTGTCAGGTTGTCATGTGATTTCTGGGAACTGTCATGAAGCATTTTTGGTGCGAAGCTTACAGTTTTTGGCTTGACGTAAAGCCAATATTAATTTGATGGTGTTCATGCTCAGATAGTTGCTCTTTCCCAGGAAATGATCTTGCACGGTCACAGAAACACTGAAATGTAAATGTAGCCATTAGTGTGGACTCTCCTCCTCATTGAAATGCATTGGCCTTGTGTGGTTTCACTTACTTATTAAAAATTTTGACTCATACATAACTCTGGCTGCAGCAAAGAAAGTCGGTAGCCATTTGTATCCCGCTAACCTGTAATATTGTCCTTAGTCATGCAACACCTTTTTTCAGTATTGTTCCAATGGTAAAACATCGCCTGTTTCACTCACTTACCGGCGACACTGTGGATATAGGGCCTGGTCGTTTCAGCTGATCTGCCGTGATCTGGATCCTTCTGAACTGATTCTGCCATGGTGAAAGATTCACGCATCAGTGATCCAGATCAGGGAACTGGGGGATCTGGCAGTGAAAATTTGAGGAACCATGTATCAAGATCCAGATCATCTGAATCGGTCTGAAACAAATGCGAACCCTGATCTGGATTCAAAGATCCATATTTTTTCCAGCACTGATCCTGATCTGGATCCAGTTCACAAATCCACAGAACTGGATCCAGATCACTGAATCTGTGATCCAGATCACTAAGATCACTTGAAACAAACGCACCCATAAATTTAAAGATGTTATTAAAATATTGTGTCAAATTTTATGCTTCTGTAATTTATATGTATCTGCAAATGCAGAATTACCTTCCTATTCATGAGAAATCTACCCAGTTATTTTCAATGAGACAAAATTTATGCTTGTAGACTCAAAATTGTTATTGAAGAGTTGATAGTTATTGTATAAAATTGTGAAAATATGCCCAGTTCTTAGGTTTGGTCTTGAATGGCAGTCAGTTCATATGGCCCCAAAGGTCACATGAAAATTGCAATTTACTTACCCAGTAGCTGATAGGTTGAATGAATGAAGTTCGACTGTGAAGTAAATCTCTAATAATAAATTTCTCAGACTTCACACCTCAGAAAAAAGATTTGTGTATTTTGTAACACTATTGCTATGGCAGTATACCTTTGATACTATATGCAAAGTATATGTGAGATTAAAACTTATAAAAAGGGCTCACAAATGAGACCAAATTTGTGCCTGTAGTGATAATATTGTTGCTGTAGGAGCTGAAGAAGTCGCAGAAAAGTTTGGAAAAATGGATGTTCCGAGGTTTGACGCTCAATGGCTGTCAACATGGTCATGTGACCCAAAATGTCGCATGACCATAAAAATACATAAGTAAGCTGGCACATGAATAGATGACTGAATGAAGTCTTGTTGTGGAGTAAATCCCTAAAATTCTATTTTATAAATTTCAGGTCAAATCTGTGCATTTTTTAACTTTGTTGCCATGGCAACCAGTTACTGTGGATACCTGTATAAAAAATAAGAAAGACTGAAGCATACTAAAAGGGCTTTCCAATGAGACCAAGTTTGTGTCTGCAGTGTAAATACTGTTGCTGCAGCAGTTAAAGATTTTGCATAAAATTGTGAAAAAAAATAGCATATTTCTGAGGTTCAACCCTCAATGAAGGTCCGCATAGTCACATGACCCAATGGTCACATGACAATAATAATCTATAATTGAACATATACATGCTCGGTTGGCTGAATGAAGTCTGGTCATGGAGTAAATCCCTAAAAATTGATTTTTTATATTTCAGATGAAATTTGTGTTTTTTTTAAACTTCGTTGTCATGGCAACCAATTACCATGGATACCTATACAAATTATATGTGAGATTGAAGCTCACTAAAAGGGCTTTCCAGTGAGACCAGATTTTTGCCTATAGTGTCAATATTGTGGCTGCAGCAATTAAAGTTGTAGTATAGAATTGTCAAAAAATGCATATTTCTGAGGTTTGACCATGAATGGCAGTCAGCATGGTCATGTGACCCCAAAGGTCACATGACCATTAAAATCTCTAATTGAGGTTGTACATATCTGGTTGGTTGAATGAAGTCTGGCTGTGGATTAAATACCTAAAAAATGAATTTTACTGGTATAAAGGTGAATTAAAAAATATTCTGACTTGGTTGCCATGGTAACCACTTTTCCCAACTGCATCCCCCAGATTCATAATCTACGGAAGTTTGTGATTCCGACGATGTATAGATTGTCCATTCCTCTCTCGGGGTGAGCCAACCGCCCAATTTATCTCCTTGGCTCCTGGACTAAACAATAATTTTATGTTTTGGACAGATCACCAGATCAGGTCGAACAACAGCTGTCCAGATTACTACGCCAAACTACTTTCACAAAGCATGGTTACTGGCAAGTATCCAGTCCACTGCCTTGAATGAAAATGTTTGGAAATCATGAGACAAAAAGAAAGTTTTAAAACTTTAGCATACACTTTGCCTCTGAAAGGGATGATTTTACTCATCAGAAGCTTGATGGTATTCCATCTACTTATGTCATTTTAACGCATGTTAAATTGTGGTCAGATAAGGGTCCAAAAAGAATGCATTCTCACTTATTCACATGTCCATACAAAGCCGATGTTTTTGCTTTGTGATATCAAAAATGCTCAATTGTATTTATTCTGTTACTTTATGCAGATTTATTAACTACGACAAAAATTTAATTCACAATTTCATAAAAGCTGTGTTACACTCGGCAAAATGTCTTATCCATGCCACAAGTGGCCCCCTCTATACTGGCAATATATGTGAGCTACAATGTATACATCTCCATGATAAAAAATAGTTCCAACTTGTGTTGGTATTTACAAGCTGTCTGCTTAATATTTAAGCAAACCAAAGTCAGATTAGACACTTGCAGAGTTTTTGGAAATAAACTAGACCATCACTAAATGATGGAACTGTCCTGGTTTCTTCCACACTGTCCTGGTTTCTTCCAGTGATCCAAATTCTGTTGACCGCTCACAGGAGCTCGCGGATTTTGCACCCTAGGTGGCAGCAAGTAGCGGTCAACTTGTAGACATGCCCTACCCTAAAAGTCAGAACTTATTTAATGCAGGAAATATAGGTCATAATATGAGGGATCACATGTTTCAATCATTAATTTCAATGAGTTTTGAAGCCAGGCTTAAGCTGTCAGTGAAGAGGATGGATCATTTTGTTAACTCCATTTAAAAGCTGATTGTAACACAAAGTTGAAGATACATATTTCATGGAACGCTTTGAGGTACTAATCAAGTCCTACACTCATGCCGCTCATGTATTTCCGGCATTTCTATAGTGTATTACAGCTATAAAAGCCACTTTCAGAGAGTTTTACATTGACAGATTTGTCATAAATAATTCAAGATACGTGCCATATTTTCCATTTACCAGAATCTGGAGTTATGGCGTTGCTGGCTATGTGAAACGCAAAGTTGTGTGCGTCATTGCTAAATGTTGTTATGCTATTTCATCCATGAAACAATTATGCCTTATTTTTAGAAATATAATATTATTGTATCATACTGTTTTCAATCTTGTGGTTTTTATAGGAGAAAAATAATAATATTTAAGACAAAACCATGGAAATGTGATGCTTAGCAATTTTAATTGTTTTGCCTGTGAGGTAATAGGTTTGAAATTGCACAAAATTGTATGTGTAGTGTTTTTTGCAAAATATGTATTATTACATTGTATTTCATAGAAATGTACTTGGTAGTTGGCCACACAGAGAGTAGAATATAATCATATATATATAATGAATGTCTTTGTGTTATAATTATGTAGATGAAACTGCTTACTCAGAAAGGTATTCACCAAATGGCCAAAGCATTAACCTCTCCTGTCTCTCCTTAATGCTGCACTATTAATGTACACTCTTGATCGTTTTATGAAATACTTCCAAAGAAATAGACAATTTCGGCTTGGAGTAACTTTCACTGATACAGATACTCCGGACCACAAAATCTTTTGCTAAATAGAAGTTATTTTATGTGAATTATAACATGAACTCGTGATCAATTATAATCATATTTGAACTATAATTTTTTACAGTCCTATGGGTATTTTAAGCAAAAATGGTTTGAATAATGTGAACCAGGATTGGTGGTAGTACGGCCATCAGCACACGTAGAATGGCCATCTGGGCAGCTGGCCAAGAGCTCCCCTGACCAAAATTTTCCATTTCCATCAGAGGCTGTTTTGAAATGCCAATCTCTGTTAAAAACTCACGTAGTGGCATTAACCCCATGTACATCAACTGCAGGATAAAATTAGAGTTATTGTAGGAGCTTCGTCCTCTGTTCAAAAATTTGTACTATATTTATGATTGGGGGTGTCCAGTGTTTAAATATGCAACACTTTGACTAATCTATTAGTGTAACAGACTCCGAAGTAGCTGGAACCTCCACAGCGATCAGCAGCATGAACATCGAGAAAGCGAGGAAGACTGATAGGCCGAGAGAGACCTTTTCGCCCGAGGTCATGGGGATCCAGAAGGTCAATAGGGTCAATACACTGAGCATGATGCAGGGCACTATGATGTTGAAGATGTAATAGAAGGTCCTCCTTCTCATGTGTAGGATGAAACTCAAGTCGGGATGGGCCTCAGGGCAGCAAGCGTACGTCCTCTCAGTCTGTTCGTAAAACACAGCAATCAATTCCCACTCAGAGTTGTCCATATAGTTTCCCAGGTCAAGGGCACCAACTGAGGAGCTAAAGGTCAACCATTCACCTGAATAGATCCATGAACCGAACCGCAAAATACACAACTGGTCGTCAAACGGAAAATAGGCAATATCAACCTTGCAGGAGCTGTTCAGCTTGACTGGCACAGGCCACAACAGAGTCCTATTGGCATGTAAGACAAACAACCCATTCATAAATCCTGTGGAACCATCGTCAGCACTGGAAAGGAAGGGCAACAATTACAGTAAAGACTGAATTGTCAAAAATCAGATACATGATGGTACATTACAGCAAATAGGTGTGATCAAATTGAAAGCCTCAGTGATAATTTTCATTTTTAGATAAACTTACGCCTGAAATAGTTTTTCCAGCAATAATATCACGCTATCTAAGTTAATTATCTACCCATCCCCTACAGGGTGGTCAAGAAAAAACTTTACAGTCTTTGGCTCATGAGGCATAACTCAGTGAGTTCTTATCCTATCAGTCTAATTTTTCCGTGAAGTTCAGGTAGGGATCTCAGTATTATGTTTCTACTCTTGGATCTAATTTTACCAAAACATGATTACAGATGATGTGGGCAAGTTCATGAAATGAAGAGTGAGTGATGTGTTAAATGTCATCACAACTATCATGACTGACGTTTACAGTTACCCTCCCAAGATTGAGTGAATATAAGCTGTTAAATGTTTTCGTTTAAGTCAGTTTGTTTGATTCACATTGGCTAGAAGCCGGGAATCTGATCCAATTTAAATGACATCACAGCTTGTAGTTTATTTACATATATTGCAATGCTAGAATTGAGTCATCTATGACATCACAGTTCAACAGCATAGAAAGAACTTGAGATTCAGCGTAAATATGACGTGGACTCTAAGGAGACTAATTTAATACTGCTTGCTGGTGGCAGACAAATGAAAGGATTATGCATCTAATTATGCACACTAAAATCAGAACTTTGTGACAAATCAAATTTCCTTTCCTGTGATCATGACCAATAAACAAGCTTTATGATCCACATGTTAAAAGTATGATGATGCAGTTCATCGGTTATCATGAGTCACAAATGGCATCTTTCACAGTGAAATGATCTTCTCTTTTTTCATAACTAATGGACCAGCTGGAATATCACACTCATGTTGCAAGTCGTAACAAAACTTACACATTACTTGTCACCTGACCAAATATTGATATCCCCTGGAGTTCATTCATATCAAAACGATCAATCATGCATTTTGTCATTGCTGAGTATAAAGTGTATCATTTATTGCGAGAACATCAAACTGTTCATATCATACATGTATTAAAACTTTCTTACTCTGACGTTGGAGGTGTGAATTGTTTGTGAAAACTGAAAAGTGCTATAATTGATGAAGATTGATTTCACCTTGTTTAGGACCAGAATAGAAACTTGAGTTATTTTTTTGTGATGACTATGAATTTTTAAAACAGTTGTATAAGAGCATGGAAAACAATGTGGGAGGATATATATGGAATTGTCAATAATGCTACATTTCTCAGGCACTTACGATAACACAGAAATAATTGGATATTTTACTTGAGCAACAGGAATTTGATATTTGCATTAATTCTCAAAATGCCAAGACGGGCAGGTGTATAATTTCACACAAGTCTATGTCATATAGGAATTCAGCAAAATTATCTATGAATGTATAGTGCCACTAAGTGGTGGATTTATGAAAAATATCTGCATGTCTCAATTGCTTCCATCTCAGACAGTCATAACCTTTATATGAAATCCTAAACTCAGATGCACTTCGAAATGGCTGTCATACATTGCAAAAAGTTAGTGTAAAACTGGCAAAAAAAACCTTAGCAGGAGTCCTTTATCTGAATCCTGAAAGTTGCATGGCCCAATGTGCAGCATACATTAAACGAAAATGTAGGTACTTATTATGGATCGGCTCATTTTTGTGAGTTTTGCTCATAGAATTTACATACAAAATTCATACGCTACACAATTGATAATGAAATCGAAGATACAAACTTGTTAAAGACAAAAGTATCCAGCAGCCAGACTTGAGTGGCAGGAACGCGGAGTGTCCTGATCCCGTTATATTCTGTGATGTTCCACTTGAGGTTTTCGTCGACCCATTCCTGATCGATAAGGATGTTTGTCATTAGAACTTGCTTCCTTTGATCCTGGGGAAAACAAAAGATCATTTGATTATTGCACTAGAATTTTGTTGGCCAAAGTTGTAGTACATTCTCCCCCTATCATCTATCAATGATTGAGTTATTGGGCTTCATAACCAACAACAGATCTTTCAGATGTGTTTTGATAAAATCACTTTAAAACTGGTGGTCGACCAGCTGCATTGGATTGATTCTTTGTGCATTCTGTTTTAAACTCTCAACCTCGTTCCATGGTTCTGCTTCAAACAAAGCTGTCTAATGCAGGAGCAGCCAGAGCCACTTGAATCCCTGGAGCTCATTATGGCCAGGAGAGGGTTGATTGCAAGAATCAGCATTGGATCAATTACATGTCTGTTTCTCATTCTCTGTTTTCGCAGAAGCCAGGTGGAAATGTCTAATTTAATGTGAGGAATCAAGCTCAGCATTTTATCTAACAAGACCAATTTACTTGCACTGCACTTGGCTAGATGTGTTGTGCTGGTTAAAGAGAAGGTGTCATATTCCACCTTGCAATTTCCTTCGATGATTCCCATCTCCCTTGGTTGAACTCGATGCACGAAGCAATTACATTTCTATTAATTTCAAATTTATTTGAATCAGGCTATAAATTGAAGTTTCAGAGTTTCAACGTCATCATATCCTCTCATTTCATACCTTGAACATTTATGATTGGCAAACCATAATATATCCTATAGATTTTCAAGGAAAAGACACTTTTATCACATTTTACCGTAACACCGTAACAGCCAAATGGCAACGGATATTGCTCACAGCTAATTTCCAGTAGGATGATCTTCAAAGTGAAGTGCTGACTCAACTAGAAACTTTTCTCAATTGAATAGTCACCATCGTAGTTATGCAGCCTCATCCAGATTCATTGGGACTTCTGACAGCAAATTAATTCTCATATTCTCTATCTATGTTTATAAGGCTTTTCATTGTGAATGCGTTTCATCACCCACATTGTATTGTGCGCTCTCATCTGCCTACGGATTTCAAATCCTTCTTTCAACAAATCTTTCCAGATTCATGTTGCTGCCATGGAATTAAGTGTGCTTGCTTTCAACAGCTTGAAAACCTAATTGACATCACAACAAGCCCTATCTTTCAGATTGAAATGAATTATTAATTTGTCATTGGAATGCTGTAACTCAGTCAGTGACTTTTGCTTACAGCATGGGAAGTACAGGATATGACCTCACAAGAGCTCCTTTGTGCATTTCAGCAAGCACTCAGAATTCTTCATCTGAAAATACTGTGACAAGTGTCCTCATCAACACTGTTGTCAAAGACTGTCATTCACAACACTCATCCTGTGGAAAATACATTGTGGAAACAATCAAAGGGGAGATCCAGAAAATTTTAGTAGGGACATCCTATAGAGTCGTCATATCACAAAGTGCATAGGTGTCGACATGACGTGACTCTGCGCTGACATAACTATAAGTATAAATATAAAAATTACATCAGATAGTGGATGCATCGCCCCTACATCTCCCCCCCCCTCCTTGCATCCTTCCCTGCAGCAACCTTTCCATCATTAAAATACCCTGATTTGAATTGCATCATATTACTATAGAGATTAAGGTTTCTCTCCACTTACCAAGTCCATAATTTGATTGATGGCTAATAGCAAAATCAACATGAATTGTTTGTGTCGCATTGACGACCGGTCGGACAGAACTTTCATAACCCCACATGAGATCTCTGTAGAGTCGTTGCTCGTTTTGAACTGCTCCATTCTTAGCAGTTCCTGAAAGGAACAGGATTATTTTGCTTTAATATTCATCATTGCCATACTGTTGAAGTTTGCTTGGTTTTCTGTTTGGAGTTGCATCATTAAATCATGCATGGAATCTTTGATAATCTTGATAATCTCTAATCCCGATCAGAGCGAGATTTGGCAAATTCTGATTATCCTTGTGAACATGTGAAACTAAACAATGAAAATCTTGGAGGAATTCCAAAATGAAGCTAAGATCTCCTATATCGTTCACTGACGTTCAGCTAAACCTCTGTTTTATCTACTTGTCTACCATTAAGTCAAATATTTTAGGGTCAGGAATACTGTGACAGGATTTATCAAAAAATCTCAGAAAAATATTGGACATTCAGTTGTTAAGTAGATGATGTTGCTTTTGAAAGGGATATGGGGAAATTCTATCAAATTATGGTTTGATGTGCCTTGTTAAAGTTATCAAAGGATTTTTAAAAAATACAGGACAAAGCTCTGAAGAATATCAAAGGTGTGGCAAATTCAATTACTCCACAGGATATTTCTCTGTGACAGGCTGTCCCATTCATTGCTTGAATAAGGTGTCTTGGCAGGACCTGGCAGCTGATCAATAAACTTGGTTTAGAGAAGTTTGGGACATTTTACTGCAGTATGGCTCAGCTGCTTCCAATACATTGAAGATGAGCCTTTTACACAGATCACTGGGTGGGTACTTCAAGTTAACCTCTCCTATGATTGAGGAGCTGCTTGAAGTCTGAGTCAAGGGAGTGTGTTTTAGGATTCTGGTAAATGTAAAACTCATTTCAGACTTTTTTAGGGCATTTGTGACGTCAATACCAAGAGCAGCGAAACGTTATAAATAGAATGATTTGTGGTAATATGATTCCATGGAACTTGAAACGAGTAGATTTTTCAAGTGGTTTAATAAGTTTGTAATCGATAGAAATTTAATGATTAGCTATGGTGATAAGCTTTACTAAATTGCTAATTACTACCACAAGAGCTTATATTGAACTTCATATTTTAGGGCAGTAAAATGAAACTGAGCCAGTTTTCCAGATAGAAATATTTTGGAGCTTCAACTGTGTGATTTCTCAATGAAAATGTATACCATCAGTCTGTGACTGGTTACTTATTGAATACTAAACTAGAATAACTAACTATTGAACTTTCTATTTTTCTAATCACTTGACTTTCCAGAGCCATAACAATTAATATTTTATATGCACCAGAGTGGGGAATGTTGAATTTATCCTCTCGTCATGTCCAATCAGCGGAACAAAGGCCAGTGTTTCATAAGAACTGACAGTTAAAAGCAAATCTATCAGAAAAGTTGTCCAACATGCATCAAAAGGTGACTGATGATAAATTGAAACTTTTTATTGTTGAATACCTTTTCAGGTGGACGTTTGTCCCATTGAAGTTGCCATAGAAACAATGGACAAGACAAATCCCAAGTTGAAAGGCTTGATAGACTTACACCAATTAGAACCCAACCACTGAGTGGACTTTTGAGTCTTGTTTCGGTGCTAGGCCAGTACAGTGAAATATCCCTAGTATAGTGTAAATAAACAGTAGTTAAGGGTTTTTGCCACCTGTTTCCTTGTCCCGAGAACATGTAGGCTGCAATAGAAACAATGATATAAGAAAATACCTGAACACGTGTGGGTCGTAGACGTACGTAAAAGTGTAGCAAAACATCTCTAATATGGAGCACGATGAGGACTACTCCTCTCTCTTCCTTCTTATCAATCAACCGCAAGCAACCAGAACTGGGCTAAGAAGGCTGCACTTACCATATTTCTTTATCTATCTATTCCCTTATATCTGACAATGTTCATAGGAAACTTTATAACTTGCACAGCATGATTGCAGACATTCTGAATCTTGTTTACTATATAATGTTCCCCTTTCTCTTACTACGGTCAAATCTGTCCTTTTAAAAATATCAACATTTGCAGGGAAAATCATTCTCTTTGCATGTAAATAATTTTTGATTTGATCATAAATCTGCTCGTTGGAGGGAAATTTTGATTATCCTATGCTTAGACATTGCATTAAGGCTTCATTTATTCTTCAACACATCTCTTGCATAGTAATGTAATTTTTTTTGCCAAAATCTGATCATAATTACATTCCCTAATCACAGTAACATCCCTGAAATGTGAGATCCCATGCTGTAATCCGGATTACTTACCTATCGCAAGGGATGCCATAAGCCAGAGCAGATAAGCAAATATTATCGAAACTTGATGAAGTTGACTAATCATCTTGTCTCATCAGCTTCTGGGAGAAAAGAAAAACTGCCATGTTTAGGATTTTAATCTTGAAACAGAAATCTTGACTCAATATTAAGTGATTTGGAAATGATTGCTGCTGACTGTGTTGACCAAAATGCAAGCTTGGGTCATTTTGTTTTGATGTGGTGAAATATCATGACTTATATAAAATAAAATATAACATGCAAGCACGTTAAGCTGTGCTTGTACAATTTATTACGGATGAGATGAAAAATGCCAACACGGAGGTAGGAATCAGACGGGTGGCTACCACCACTCTTAAAAATATGGCGCGTTGTAAATTTACATCTAAAAAATCCGGCAAAAGTCTGAAAAATTTGGGTGGTCAGCCTCATTGGCCAAACACCCAGATTCTTAAATTTTAAATGAAAATTTCAGTGTTCAAACTTTTTATTTGGCAAGCCCAGTTATTAAATTTTTTTCTCATTTGTCTAGCATTTTTTTATAGGATGAAAAGCGCTTCACTGTTTATTTTCCAAATGATTTGAAATGCGGGACAGTATTTTTGACTTTATATAACATTTGAAAGATCATGGATTCATCTGTTTTGCGTTTGGTCGATTTTGATAAAGTACTTGGTAGTAATTGGTACTTGATCTTCCACCCGAGTACATATAATGTCATATATTGGTCATTCCTGTTGTCGTACGACAAAATGAAAGTTAGCTGGTGTCCATTCAAAATTTTGTGTATATCAAACACAATTTTTATGTGAAATAGACAAGGGAATTGTCAATCCTAATTAATTTTTCTTGTGAATTGATCAATGGAATGTGAAAAATATAAATTTAGTCTGAATTTACACAAAATTTTTGATGGACATCAGCTAACTTTCGTTTTGTCTGTTTTGCATAAACCCTTTTTCAGTGCATATTTCTCTATCCTTTTCTCTTTTTCCCTCTCTTCTCCTCTCTCTTTGTTTTTAATCCTATTATCCTACCTTTTTTGCTTCACCTCATCTCTTCCCACATCTTTCTCTCCATTCCTTCCCTCTTCCTTAATTTTCTAACTCTACGCATAGCATATGGAATTATGGATGTCAAATTTTCTTATCCCCCTTTTTGCTCTACTTCTGTTGTTTTCTCTTCACTCCCCCACTTAATCTCTAACTCGATCCATTATGCACCCATCTTGCTCCACCTGCTCAAATGCAGTTCTGCTCCTGATGATGAAGCAGCTGCATGGTGCACTCTAAAAAATGTCGGGACAAAATTGGTTTTTTAGATTCAAAATGGTTTTTTGAAAAACCAAATTTCAATACAAAACCAAAATGGATTTTTTAAAAAAATCCATTTTGGTTTTTTGCATTGAAATTTGGTTTTTCAAAAAACCATTTTGAATCTAAAAAAACAATTTTGTCAGAATTTCTTTAGAGTGTGGAGTGTTGGAGTCATTGGCTGCAATGGATGCTGTTGCTGCTGCTGCTGCTGCTGCTGAAGCCGCTGGATCCTGCAACTGCTGCTGATGCTACTCCCAAGGCTGACAGTGGCCGCAGCATCACTGCGAGACCACTGGTGTAACAACGCAAGAGCATCTTCATCTCTTATCGGCTGCCGCCATCATTTTGGCAAAGCTCGTAAGGTAAGCTATCCATCTTGCTGTTGTTGTTCAATATCTCTTTGTTGATTGATATTTTGTGATGGTTATTGCAATTGCAATTGATGGCTTTTTATATGTATTCAATCGCATTAAACGTCTGCGCTTTTTTATACCGAGTGATGGGTTGTACGCTACTGCTGCAGCAAAGCAATTACTTTGCCATAGTAAACATACCATGTGGACACAGTCTAGCATAGTTCAGGCACATCAGGTCACTACTCTGTAAATCCAATGATATCTATATAGGAGCATATCGAAACATCCATTTAACAAACTCAATAGTATTTGCAGCAACCGATCTGTGCTGGTGTGAATTATAATTAATCAGAACAGAACTGTTGGAGATCCACTGTAAAGCAATGATGCTATGAAAAGGTAGAGCTCCGCTGAACCACTAGTGTTCAATATACACTGCTGGCTTTTTCAGACAAATTGTCTCATTACGAGTAGCGTGACTTGCGTCACTATAATGATGGTTTTATATGTCGCTCCATCTACAAAAGCATTGAATGAATGAACTGAAATATGAATGCTTTTGACAGTCTGTTCCATTAGATTAATGCTTATTCCATCATTTGGGATTACATTTGAGTAATTGTTATAGTTCACAAAGTAAATGTATACTAGGTCCACACAGGAATAGGATGCAGCGGTATACATAGATTGTCCTATTGGTTTCTTCACCATTCTCTATCATGAAGTACATGTAGAAAGACATCAAAAATGGTTATGAACTAATTTCTAGACAAGGTAGGTCATTTCTATACTGGGCAGATTAATTGACAGTGCTGCACGTTTGGTGCATGTCAACACAGACATGTCTGGCTCCTCTCAACATGCAACATTTGATTGATATAATGAGAGAGAGAGAACATCAGTCCTCAGTATTTCAGTCGTTCATCCCCTGGGTGGGATATATTACTTGCACAGTATAGGGTACGTTACAAGATAATTCAATGACTATCTGAACAACATCGAGATGCGGTGTTGCTTGTGAAGATCCTTCCATAAATTGTTTCATGACCAGAACTCTTGCCTGTGACCTTCAAGTGTATGGAGCAAGCCTCAGGACGCTTTTCGTCCAGCTTTTACCCAATGACATTCCAGCTGATATGCTTTTCTAAAACCAAGCTGTCAACATCAGATACTGCAGCTGGATGGCTGAGTGGTTTCAGTGCAGGCCTGTTCCGTTGAAGGTCTGAACCTGCTTGCATTCGGGCTGCATGGGTTCCAATCCCAGTTAGAAAATCCAAAATATTCTGAGAGGACCCTTAAAAATGCCAGCTGGAGGTCAATAGAATAACAGGCTATTTATTGTATCAAGTGTCTGTGCTGTGCAAGTAAAAGATCCTATACATTGGTTAAATGTATAAGATGTCCACTACTCTTGCTCTCACGGTCTCCCGTATCATCAATTAACCCATGTGAGTGCCAGACAGGACTGCACTTACATTATTCTGCATTTCTATATGGTTATATTTGTGTGAAAACATACTGGATAGTGTATTAGTGTTCCTGAACATTTCAAGATCTGTGCACATACTATTGTACGTGTACTGCATATGAAGAGACATGGGGTTGCCAAATGTTTCATCTGAAACTGTTTCAATGCCAGACTCAAGGCTGCCCTTCAGCAGCCTGTGGATGGCTATTGATTTCAAATTTCATCGATTATTTTCAAGAAAGAGGATCTGAGGCAATTGCTCCAGAAGATCTTTTATTTGAAAAAATCGATGCCAAGTACGATGGTCACTTGGGTGTGGCAGGAGGATCTGTATTACAAGCATGAAGTTACGCTCAAAATAATATAGATTAGATTAGATAAGATATGCATCAAACAAATAATACCCAAACATAAATCATTAAATTAGAAACAATGAATGTTTCCAAACTTAAATAATGAATTGTCTCAGAAAGAGGCAGTCTTACTTCTCTCAAGTGAAGACCAGTCTAGTAGCAAGCAAAACTCCAGAGTCCAGGGATAAGTAAGACCCAAGAGACTCTCTTAGGCAAAAGGTTCCATACAAATATAAAACAAGGGAAAACAATTGTAATATATGTATTTTTTAGATATAATATATTTTATTAAACATTAATATAATGGTTCTAAAACTGTTGGTTGCCCAGCTAATTGGACTATTTACTTCCACATGGTGACCAGGCCAAAAACACTCTTCCATGGCCAACACATCCTATATTATAGGTCAGAAAACAATAGATTTATTATGAAAAGACAATGCACAGAGAGAATATAAGGAAACATATGTATTGTTCTTGTCGTAGCAAATCACAAAAATAGAATGATGGACACAATTTGGTGGCTATTAAGATATAAATTGACAGCCACAAAGCTACATACCACACATACATTTACAAAGAGAATTCATATCAACAATCTTATATCACTTACTATTATGCAGATACATCAATTACATTGTACAAATCAATTGCTGGCTAAATGCAGGTTATATAAATGTCTAACGTCGCCACACGACTTGGTCCCATCAACCAGAGAGCGTAATCCGATCCAGATTCCCGAATATCAGATTCGTGCATTTTCCTTTGGAATGCACCAGAGCCTGTCAGAAGATAATTTAATTGTTGTCAGTTGCTAGCCTTTCTACAAGACGTTTCCTGAGAAATCTCATTTATTTTTCGTGATTCAAGCCAACTCAACGCATTCTATTCTATTCTGCTTCTTTCTGTTGCTTTCTATTTCTCCTCAATTCTTTCTCTCAGTTTCTGTCTCTTCTCTGCATTTTTTCGGTTCTATTTAATCCTGTATCAAACCTTCTGGTTTTCCCATAATCTCAGTCGACAACTATTCATTTTTCTGTCTTTCTTCTTAACTCAATTGTTTTATTTTCCTTGAGTATGTTCCAATTCTTTCCATTCTATCACTTCTGCCTATTTCATTTTTTTTTTGCTATTGCCTTCAATCCTTCCATTCTATCTACTTCTTCCCTTGTATCTTTCTACTTCTACCTCTTAGCTCTATAACATAAATGCCTTACTATTTCTTTATATTGTTTGCATTTTTTATTTGTTCTGCTTCTTGCTATTTTCTTCCACTGCTTCTCAATTTTCTCATGAAGAAGAATTGCTTTCTTTTTCTTATCATTTTTTTTTATTACTTTCTGATTCTTCGTTCTCATTCATTTTGGTTTGGTAGTCAGCTCTTCCATATTATATGCAGTGCTGTATATTTTTCAATCTTTGCATCTTTTCTGAATCGCTCTACTTCAAGACTTAATCCTAACCATGACATTTTTTCTTTTCTTCCAGCAGCTGATGAGACAAGATGATTAGTCAACTTCATCAAGTTTGGATAATATTTGCTTATCTGCTCTGGATTATGGCATCTCTTGCGATAGGTAAGTAATCCGGATTACAGCATGGGATCTCGCATTTCAGGAATGTTGCTGTGATTAAAGGATGTAATTATCATCAGATTTAGTTTTAAAAATTACATTAGAACAGAAGAGATGAGATGAAGAATAAATGAAGCCTTACATTCAGTATCTAGGCGTTGGATAATTAAAGTTTCTGTTGAATAACAGATTTATTACCAATAAAATATTATATACGTGCAAAGTGATTTTCCCTACAAATATTGTTCCTAAGATATTTTTGAATGACAAATTGGACCATACTAAAGAGAAAGAGGAATATTATAGTATACAAGACTCAGAATGTCTACCACGATGCTGTGCAAATTATAAATGAACATTGTTAGATATCAGAATTCCTTATCATGTTAATTTACAGCACATGAGGTATGTTTTACTGGCCCAGCAACGAAACAAGACTCAAATTCTATCAATTTCATTTATCATCAAAACAACATCAAGCTGAGCTTTTGCCCAAGAAAGTCCGCTGAATATACTTTTGGATTTGCTGCCGGGGGTTCGAAAACCTACACACTAAGACATTTACTAATAGATTAGAATAGAATATATTGGAAAATAATAGAATAGACTTCAACAATTGATGAAGGCAATGTTTCAAGGTCTGAGAGTTTTCAGAACGTTGCAATTATTTAATTGGATGCTATCTTGCACAATTACTGCAATCATCGGTAAAGGTATCTCATTATACAAAATTGGAGTACAAATGTCAGACAGCCACATGCAGCTTCACAGATGAATTATTTCAGATGAAATCTCAAATCAATATTACTGAATGATCACCATAAAGTTTGACGTTAAACATGTGAACAGCAGAATTGCAGAACTGCAGACACAAAATTGGCTTTCAAGAAACAGAATATTGGCTTTTATGAGATTATGGTAAGAATATTAGTCAGTAATCTGTCAAAGGATCACTTAATCTTCTCCTTTTAGCCAGTCCTAGGCACTCATTATCATTTAGTTAATTATGCCGAGAAACCATAGTGAGTTCTCATTTCATATGCACAATGTAGAAGACATCAGCGTTTTGACAACTTCTTCTGGGGTATACACCACGTTTTGGCCCTATTTCTATTACGACCAATGACTATCTTTCTTTTGGAATTTATGGCTTCAAGTTCATGCCACTTATATACAAAAAATTCCTGGTGAAAATATGGAAATTGTGGTTGACTTTAGGGAGCGACCATAAGACAATCATTTATTTCACGGTAACGACGATAGTAACTAAATTTACGTCACTCCAGTTCCCTGACATAAATTTGAATGCAATTAATATCTGAAGCATCACTCTACATCTGTTATTCATATTTCTGTTTAGAACCAATGTATTTGGAATAATAATTAGACCTCCTTTTGGTGCATTATGTCCAGTCATCCCAGCCAAATCAATGGTATTTCCCAGTCACTCAACCCGAAAGGACAAAATCAAGTGTCAATTTTTCTCCTAATATTCCATTAGTTTTTAGATATAGATCATATTTAACCTTTTTTTATAAGTTTTATTTCATTGAATTAATTTATGCAAAAGCTGTGTCACTATTTTATTTCTGCTTTTTTGTCCACTCCGTTCCTTGCCATAGTTAGTTTCACCATTGTTTTTTATTAACAATTTTCACTGAAATGTCGTAAGATGCACTTGCACAAGCCCCACAGTACCACAGCTTTGTATGGCATATTGAACAAATTAATACATAGTTTTCATTGGAACTATTTTTGGTCACACTAAAATGTCCGCTCCGTCACATTCATTTCCAAGCTTACCAATGATACTTTCACAACATAATTTAATGAATATATTGCTGAGGGTGACATTGCACTAACAGCTCATTTCTTGCATCAAAAGTCAACTCCGTTACCACTTTTTCCAGGGCACTTAGTCCCAAAATTTGAGAATGGCCCGAAAAGGTCTGACTTGACTCTGCTTACAGGTAGTGGGTCTTATAAAATATTGGACAGAATCATAAAAAAAACATCATCTGAAATCACTATTGCATGGATCCCGATCCCATTCTTAATTTGGGTTTATTTCATACACATCAACATAGTGACTATGTTCATATACAAGTACAATGGTGAATATGAAAGTTGTCGCAAGGGTTTTAACATTGCTTAACTTCCTGAGGAGAAATTTGCAACATTAAGTCAAACAAAATGTGCTTTTAAAATTGAAGGAAATCGGGAAGTCTGGCATCCCTAGTAGACACCCAAGGCTCAAGTTAGGAAATTGATTGCAGATTTTGCAATCAAGAGATGAAAATAACGCCTTTGGGCTAAAGAGGCCTTTTTAGCAGTCTACTCCCACCCTTTCATTAAGTGCATTTTAGAAAACTTTCATGAGAACTTTGCTTTTAACTGTCAGTTCTTACGAAACACAGGCCTTTGCTGTGCTGATTGGAAATGAAGAAAGGAGCAAGTCAACATTCCCAACTCTGATGGATGCAAAGTTTAGTATAAAATTTACAAATGGACACTGATGGTATATTTTCATTGAGAAGTCACGCAGTTGAAACTTCAAAATATTTATATCATGAAAACTGGCTGAGCCTGTCATAATAAGCAAGAAACATTTTGCTGAGACCTTTCAGCAATGTTACTATTTTTGGTAAATATATGCATATTAACTGAATCTTCAACATTTGTTGTAGGAAGCAAGTTTCATGTGAATAAGGAGGCAGACTGCAGAACTACAGTACAATGCTTAAATATTAAATTCTAACAAGATAAGCTTCTATGGTAGTAATTTCTATAGATTGCAAGCCACACAAAAAATCCAGTCATTTCCAAGTTCCATGGAATCACATTACCACAAATCATTCAATTTTTAACGTTTCGCTGCTCTTGGTATTGACATCAGAAATGCCCGAAAAAAAGTTTGAAAGGAGTTTTACATTTACCAGACTCCCGAAACACACTCCCTTGACTCAGACAGCTACCCAATAAGCCTAAAATAAGACTGAACGATTACCAGAAAGGAGGTTAATAAAAAGGAAATTGATCCAAAACGAGGCTGAAGGAAGCCTTGGGATTCCCTTGAGTTCCATGACCTTTGACCTTCATGACGTCATGAAGCTTCAAGCAGCTCCTCAATCATAGGAGAGATTAACTTGAAGTACCCACCCAGTGATCTGTGTAAAAGGCTCATCTTCAATGTATTGGAAGCAGCTGAGCCATACTGCAGTGAAATGTCCCAAACTTCTCTAAACCGAGTTTATTGATCAGTTTCCAGGTCCTGCCAAGCGGGCTTTGAGGAAATGTTTTTCAAGCAATGAATGGGACAGCCTGTCACAGAGAAACATCATCTAGATTAAATTAATTGAATTTGCATCCCCTTTGATATTCTTTAGAGCATTGTCGTGTATTTTTAAAATCCTTTGATACCTTTTACATGACACATCAAAACATAATTTGATAGAATATCAGAAGCAACATCATTCACTTGAAAACTGAATGTCCAATATTTTTTCGGAAAAGTTTTGATAATTTCTGCCTCACTATTTGCTAAGCCTTTTAAAAATATTTGCCCTAATTGTAGACAAGTTGACAAAAAAGAGATTTAGCTGAATGATATGGGTTACCTTGACTTCATTTTGGGAATTCTTCCAAGATTTTCATTGTTTAGTTTTACATGTTTACAAAGATGATTAATCAGAATTTGCGAAATCACCACTCTGATCGAAGATTGTCAGAATTGTCAAAGATTCCAATCCATGCATGATTTAATGATGCAACTCAAACAGTAAGCCAAGAAAACTTCAACATTATGGCAATGATAAATATTTAAGCAAAATAATCTTGTTCCTTTCAGGCACCGCTATGAATGGAGCGGTTCCAGACGAACAACGTCTCTACAGAGATCTCATGTGGGGCTACGAAAGTTCTGTCCGACCGGTCGTCAATGCAACACAAACTATTCATATTGATTTTTCCATTTCCATCAATCAAATTGTGGATTTGGTAAGTAGAAAGTAACCATAATCTCTGTGGTATACGAAGCACTTCAAATCGAGCTATTTTACAAATGGAAAGGTTGCTTCAGGGAGGGATGGACGCAGGGGGTGGCGGGTGTAGAGGATGCATCCCTCATTAGATGTAATTTTTTATATTTGTACATATATACATATTTGTAGATATGTCAGCGCAGAGTCACGTTAAGTCGACACCTATGCATTTTGTGACATTATTACTTGATAGGTAGTCCAAATGAAATTTTCTGGACCCCCTTAGGTTGCTGCCAGAATGTATTTCCACAATGTGAGTGTTGTGTATAAATGTTACTGTTACAGTCTTTGACAACAGTATTAAGATAATAAGGACATAATTATAGCATAGTTGGGGAATTCTGATTGCTCACTGAAATGCACTAAGGTTCTCCTTGTTGGGGTCATATCCTATACTTTCCATGCTATCAGCAAAAGTCACTGACTGAGTCACAACACTCAAATGACAAATCAACAATATTGTTATTCATTTCAATCTGACTGATGTCTTCAAATTGACAAAAGCAAGCTCGCTTAATTCCAGGCTACAACATGTGTCTAGAAAGATTTATTGCAAGAATTTGAATCCGGCTGGCAAATGTGGGTAATGAAAAATATATCACAATGAATAACCATATAAACAGTTTGAAGACAGAGAATATGATAATTAATTTGCTGTCAGAAGTCCAATTGAATCCGAATGAGGCTGCATAACTCTGATAGAGACTACTCGATTGAGACAAATTTCTAGTTGAGTCACCGCTTTACTTTGCCGTTCATCCTACTGGAAGCTAGCTGTGAGCAATATTCTTTGCTGTTTTGCAGTTACAGTAAATGTGATAAAAGCATCTATTCCTTGAAATCTAAATGATAAATTGTAGTACAGCAAATGTGCTTCTGCACTATTTGAATTAAGAGGATACAACACACTGTCATTGATTCTCCAAATAGCTTTTAGGTAAATATTCGAAATAAATGTAACAAATAGAGATATGATTACTTCATGCATCTAGTTCAACCATGGAAAATTGCAACATGGAATATGACACCTTCTCTTTAGCCAGCATTTACATGTAGTAGCCAAGTGCAGTACATGTAAATAGGTCTTGTTAGATAAGACGGGGTAGGCTACACATATCCTTGCATTAAATTCGACATTTCTACCTGGTTTTCCATGAATACAGAGAATGAGAAATAGACATTTTAGACATGTAATTGTTCTAATGCTGTTTCGTGCCATCAACCCTCTCCTGACCATAATGAGTTCCAGGGATTCAAGTGGCTCTGGCTGCTCCTGCATTAGACAGCTTTATCTGAAGCAGAACCATGGAATGAGGCTGAGAGTTTAAAACCGAATACACAAAGAATCATTCTAATCCAGCCGGTCGTCCTACAGTTTTAAAGTAATTTTTTCAAAACACATTCGAGAATCTGTTGTATGTTATGAAACCCAAAAATTCAATCATTGATACGTGATGGAGGAGAACAATCTATATAGAAACTTTACATGGAGGTGTCTGGGAAATCATTTTGAACTAAAGACTAGATAGATGGATGGCTGGGAGGTTACTTAGCACAGGCAAAGCAGCTGAAGTTGTCAGACAATTACGACAATTTGAAACAATTTGTAGTACTCATATTGTACAGTTTACACCCCATCAAAGACAGACTGATATCATATCTTTAATAGAACCAAAAGATCTCTGTGATTGTATTGTATTCATTTTCGATCTTTTGGTGGGGATTATAACTCTGGGGATTTCTTTAAAGCCACTTTTTCCTAATCTAATTCAATCACTATATGCTACATCTGTCATTTCCAATTTGAACAACGACAAGCAAGTGTTACATGCCAATCCAAAAAACATCACGGTCATAACTCATCATGCACTTTCGCAAATGAACTGTATCTTTGGCCTTGTCACTCTAAATCTTCATCACACTTTCCAAACAACATTCAACATGCAATAATCATATAATCTTTTGTTTTCCCCAGGATGAAAGGAAGCAAGTTCTTACGACAAACGTCTTTATCGATCAGGAATGGGTCGACGAAAACCTCAAGTGGAACATCACAGAATATAACGGGATCCGGACACTCCGCGTTCCTGCTACTCAAGTCTGGCTGCCGGATACTTTTGTCTTTAACAAGTTTGTATCTTCTATTTCATTATGTATACTTTCTGAATTGTCATGAAATGAAATTGTATACTAAATCTTCTTCCATTCTCAAAATTATCATTAGCTATACATGTAATATTCATATGAATATTGGACTAAAAGTTTGTGTGCCGGGACATTGTCAATTGTGGAAAATATTTAGTGTGTGTTATCATCATACTATTAACTCACGGACCCCTTACGCTACTCCAACAACTCTGGTTGGTTAATGCACTTTTCAGCTTTTTTGGACACGAACTGAAAGGCTCTTAAATGATGCTCAATTAAAGGCAATTGTGCAGTTTTACTCCAAATTTTCGGCGGGGTCACTGCATCTTTTAATAGGAAAAAAAACTGCTATTTTTAGCTTAAAATCTGATAAAAACACTAAAATAGAGGCCGAGGGATGAATTTTAATAGTAGAAATGCAAATAAGGTGTCAAATGAAAGAAGAGAAATAGCACTATATGATCCTGGAGGCGCTTTTTTGAATTTTGGTCTGAGTATTTTTTTATTCCCAGTAAAGATGCCAAAAATGGCTCAGTTTCAACTAAAACCCCATGGAACAGGGATTGCGCCTGCATCATCTTGTAGCACTGCTTCTCTGCTTTCATTTGACACCACATTTGCCTTTCTACCATTAAAACTCATCCCTCGGCCTTTTTTTGAAGTTTTTCTTCATATTTTAAGCTAAATATAGCATTTTTACTATAACAAAAATACAGTGCCCCCCCTGAAAAAAATTTTTTTTTTCCTTGACTAATTTTTTTGGAAGCCTAATGCCGAAAATTTGGATGAAATACACAGAACTGCCTTTAATACAGCAGCATTTAAAGGAATAGCAGTGTAGCCCTCAAAAAGCTCAAAAGTGCATTAACCAACCAGAGTTTAACTACTTATTGCCAAGTAATGAAAACTTGCAAGCACCTTTTCTACGTTCCCTACAATGTCCTTAGCTGCCTTCCAGGTCGCAAATTACAGTCACAAAAATCGAAGTGATGATTTCTTAAAATCTCACTAGCCTCACTAGGTCTTGTCATATTCCCCTCACATGTCTTCACTGGTATCATGCTAATATTATAAATGTAGCTTCTAAAAAGACTCCTACAAAAAGGTTTCTTTTGTCAATTTACATCAATTTGTTACAGTGTATGACAGAAATTTCTGAAGAGCATGTCAGTTTAGGATATCGAATGAGGGTTATAATGTCTGAGATGGAAGTAATTGAGACATGTAGATATTTTTCATAAATCCACCACTTAGCAACACTAAAGAAAATTTTGTTGAATTACAATGTGACTAAGACTTGTGTGAAATAAAACGCCTGTCCAAGTGTCCATCTTGGCATTTTGAGAATTAAAGTAAATATCAAATTCCTGTTCCTCAAGTAAATATCCCATTATTTATGTGTTATCAACGGTGCCTGAGAAATGTGGTATTATTGACAATTTCATGTATACGTATCCTCCCACATTGTTTCCAATATTTTCGTACAAACTGTTTTAAAATTCATTTTCGTGACAAGCAGACAAATCGAGTTTCTTTTCTGGTAATACATAAGGGGAAATAAATATTCATCAATTATAGCATTTTTTTCGTTTTACAAACATTTCACACCTCCAACGTTCGAATAAGAAAGTTTTAATATGATATGAATAATTTGATGTTCTCGAAAAAAATAATACATTTCATACTCAGCACTGACAAAACGCAAGATTGATCACTAAGATATGTGTGTATACTCCAGGACATATCAATACATTCTGGTCAGGTGACAAATAATGTGTAAGTTTTGTTTCGACTTGCAATATGAGTGTGATATTCCAGCTGGTCCATTAGTTATGAAAAAAGACAGGATCATTTAAATGTGAAAAATGTCATTTGTGGCTCATGATAACTGATGAAGTGCACCATCATACTTTTAACATGGGGATAATAAAAAAGGATTATCGATTAGTCATGATCATAAGCAGGAAATTAGATTTGTCATAACTTATTCTAGTGTACATAATCATACGCATAAACTTTTTGTTTGTCTGTCACCACAAAGCATCATTAGTCTCTTCAAATTAAATTACAATTGAAGGTGTTGGAGTGATCATGAGACATCATAAGCACTATGAATCATGTGATTTTCACAATGAAACTGTTATCTCATTCCACAAATTTAAATTGACTTGCTGTTATATACTCTTGGTCGGGAACATTAAATACTTTTTGAATTCAAGCACTTGGCAGCATATCATCTGCTATAAATCTTCATCAGCATTTTGAGTGTGAGTAGACTCATTGTTGTATGCTAATGTATATTCCATATCTTCTTCATAATATAGATTTTGATGCTGAGGTAACAGTAGAGAACCTGTGTAACGAAAAATAGTTGAACAGCTATCAAGACATCAAGAATCAAGAAAGACAAAAAGTGGCCAACATAATCCAAAATCTATACAGACAGACAGTCCTTATTGTACATATTGATTTCAACTGTGTAGACGTAATGTTCTCAAGGTATAAGAATAGATCTCCTTCCCTTCAAAAACATCTGAAGACAATTTGGTAATTTTGAGTAATCACACAGTACCATCAAACAAGAAATCCTCCATTTGCTATACTTGTAGGAAATCTATCCTCAACTCCATATTTGTTGGATAAAGAAGCGTTTTGCAAAAAGAGTTGTCCCACACTGCTGACAGTCAGTGACACTACAGACAGACAATTAATTTTGAAGAAACTTGCTCTGGAAAGATTGTTTTTCATGCAATTATTGTTTCAATTCCAAATGTCTTAGAGCAGTTGTATTATGAGGTTATATCGTGGGTGGGGGTAGTATATCCCTGGTATGGTCACCCAAGACCCGGTATATCCCGAGACCCGATATACTGGTTCGAGGGTGACTATGCCAGGGATATACTGCGCCCCACCCATGATTAATACTTTTATTTTATATCAATAAAAAACAGTTTGAAGCACTTAATTTGAATGCAGCTGTATTACAAAAAATTATCAATACTCTTAATTGCCAGCACTTAATTGCCTTAAATCACAACAATCAACATATCCTCGTATCTGCATGCTAATAAGCATGATATATAGGGGCACTGTTGTCTTCTGATTGGTCAGTTCCAGTATATCCCTGTTTATCTCATTATCTTTCAGTATATCCCTGCTGGCTAATTAGCCAAAGGAATTTGATTGGTTGAATTAAATATATCCCTGTTTCTTTCCGTTGTATTTCCCTCTCTCAATCTGTATTGATTAGGGAAAAGCTCAGTATGAGGGACAAAAGTTGGCTAGACATGGGATAAGGGAAATTATACAATAATTTACAAGGATCTTTGGTTTCAGAACTCTTTTGCACATTTCCACAGAAACTGGAAATTTGTCTGAATCATGAAAGAATTGTTGAAAAACCATACTATGCACTCAATTTTTCTGGTGATATTGGAGCAATAGGTAATGGTACAAAATCATAAATTCTTTTTCAAGCGCATTGACAGGCATATTCAGATTTTTTTGATGCAGATTGTTCTTCTGTTATATGTTCCGCTTAAGAGTGTGGGTATCCTGTCAGTTCAGCTATTAAGCCAGGCCCGCAGCTGAGTGCTAGGAGGTACCCAACCCTGCCACCACATGTGAGATTCAAACCAGCTACCTCAGAGGCAGCCTCAGGCCGGTGCATCATCTCATACCGTCCCCATAAGAGTTGGATGTCCTACCAATTAAGATAAAAGTGTTGGCCCTATTAAGCAAATTTCTGGGAGCAACCTATTACCCAACTCAAAACGCAGCACTGTTTTGTATCCCCAAATTTCCCTGAGATTTTGACACACTCCAGTCAATAATCACACATCAATGCCACCTGCCTTCCATAATAATAGTTGGATGTAATGCCAGTTGAGATAAAAGGGCGAGGCCCTTATGAGCCAATTCTAGGAGCTACCTATTACCTAACTCACAACACTGCACTGTTTTGTATCTCCCGAGTTCCCTGAGATTTTGACACACTCCAGTCAACAATCACACAATGCCAAAGCCTCCCGTAAGAGTTGGATTTCCTGCCAGTTTAGCTAAAGTGACAGTAGCAACCTTTTAAACCCAATCCACGACACTAACTTAATATTTTGATCTTGTCTAAAAGCTTATGTCTGGCAACTGTATCAGTACTTTTCAATTGCAAGATATATCAGGAACACATTTATGTCCAAAGTTGTTACTAAAACATGTATACAGATGATGTTGTCGACCTTTTCAACATCTTTGAAATGAGGAGTCATGTGTTACTACAGGGGAACAAGAAGTGCAACGAAATGACCATGTGGTTTGTTGCTCAAGTGGTCTTGTGATGAGCAATTTTTCAATGCTCCAGTGAACACTGAGTGTAAACATCTCCCAAGTTGAAGACCTTAATCCATAAGTGTTTGGAGCAACACCTTTTTGTAGATAATGGAAGGATATACAAGTTGGCTACCATAAGAATTCCCTGGGCCTGGGGAGGGGGCTTGGAGATTTCTGTAATAAATAATTTCATGTGTTGTTTTGGTGAAATAAATAAATTCTTTCTGGGCAGTCTTGAAATAGATAATTTATGGTGGAGTATTTCTTAAAAAGGGTGTTGCTTGGTATAGAAACAAATATTTTTTTACCGGCATTTTTACTGTGAAAAATATCATGTCTCATTTTGGAAAACTCTTGAGTCCTCCCCTTGGAATCTAATGGTCTCCATCTGAAGTATATACTGAACGACACCAGTCATCATAGTTGTCAATTGCATCCCCTTCATGGGACCTATCTCAAAAGACTTAGGAATTTAGAGAAGTGTTATTTTACAAGAGCACACCAAAATAATACACGACCATTTCCTAATTTATGTGTACGATAATTTTGTCTACATGTTTTACCAAATGCATTTTTGATCATAATTCATTATAACTTGAAAGAATATGTTTTCGAAATGAAGTTTAATTACATATTCCTCTTGCCAAGTAATAACAGTATGAATGGGTAGTGACCTCAGTTGATAGTGCCCTGTTATTCCAAGCGATGGGTCCCAGGTTTGATCCCAGCTCTGGGCAAGTCCACCTCATTGCTGTGTCACGTGCTCTAATTTCTTACTAGAGTGCACAAATACAGGATAAAGCTCCAATCATTCAGACTGGAATGTTCATTCATTCACTCACACATGGAAGTTGTGCATCTGGGTAAACCACAAGCAGACTTTTTTTGGGGGTGAGGGGGGTTGGGGGGTTCCGCAACTTCCGCTAGTTAAAAATTTGGGAACGCTGAAATTATGGCTACAAAGGCTAAACATTCAGCGATATGACCAATTATTTGATTAAATGTATATAAATATATTTCAAGTCCATAGTTCCGTATATATCAATTTGAATGATAATATATAAAAAAAAATAGATGCCCCCCCCTCCATAAACATCTGTCAGGTGTGTGCAGTGTGTATCAGTTGTTGATGACAGTTGATTCTAAGCATGAAATAATTATTTCATGATTGTATAAGAAGGTGTTGTCTCAAATTCATAGGAATACTCTTGAAGTGTGATACACAGAATTTGTTCAGCCAAGTGTGAAAATTTGTGATGTGGCAAAGCCACTTGAGCACCAAACACATTGTCATTTCGTTGCACTTCTTGTTCCCCTGTAGTAAATGGCATCACAACTATCATGACTGACATTTACAGTTATCCTGCCAAGATTTAGTGAATATGGACAGTTTTTATATGGGAATGAAAAGATATTTTGAAATTGGATGGTGTAACATTATCGCTGAATAAAAACTATTTCAGACATGAGTTTATCTGACAAATGAAAAAGTTCACTGAAGCTCTGAATTAGGTCACAATTATTTGCTATAATGTATGATTATTGACGTATTATTACATTTTTATAGTGGTCCCTGCATCATAAGACCCCTATTATATACGGCCGACCTGTATAAGTGTGATCATCTTCGCCCCACACTAAGTAGTGTTTTTAGCGCTGTTGGTACCCCTGAGAGAGACTGCTTCTTATAACACAGGGCCACTGAAGTCCCAGTCCCACATTATGAAACCTTATTATATTATTATGTTATAAGACCAATTGTATTGAGTGATCACTGTCTTGCTGCGCTAGGTTAATAGTGACTATAATACTGGCAATTCATATGCATTTATACAGTACAAACCAAAATAAAATAAGAAAATTTCCTGTCAGAAGTCCTCTGTTTACCTATTTTGCCCTCCTTTCTCCTATCCACCCCAAATCTCCTTAAAACTAACTCCTTACCACAATCTTATCCCATATTAAGAACTCCATTAAAACCGCTTAAAACAGATGTCAATGAAATTGCAATTAGCAAAGGAGCACAATATCAAAGAAATCAAATACAATGGGGGTGATAGAGTTTGAATTGGTGTAGGCTAAATGTGAATTAAATGTATTTTAAAAGGTAGTTTAAAGTAGGAAAATGTTGAAAGGGATTTGGAGGGAGCCAAAAGGTGTGAAAGGGTGAAGTAGTGGCTGATTCTTCCTTCCTGCTGGGGTAATCATACTTTATTTTGAGTTGTACTGTATATATGTCTTGCATGGGACAACTTAACTGTATCTGATCTTTGACAATGAAGTCCTTGCTGTAATTGTTGCTCTACCTTTTCAGTGCTGACGATGGTTCCACAGGATTTATGCATGGGGTGTACGTCTTACTGAATGCCAATGGGACTGTATTGTGGCCTGTGCCAGTCAAGCTGAAGAGCTCTTGCAAAGTGGATATTGCCTATTTTCCATTTGACGACCAGATGTGTATATTGCGGTTTGGTTCATGGATCTACTCGGGCGAGTGGTTGACCTTTAGCTCCTCACTGGGTGCCCTTGACCTGGGAAACTATATGGACAACTCTGAATGGGAATTGATCGCAGTCTTTTATGAACAGTCTGAGAGGACGTACGCTTGCTGCCCTGAGGCCCACCCCGACTTGAGTTTCATCCTACACGTGAGACGGAGGACCTTCTATTACATCTTCAACATCATAGTGCCCTGCATCATGCTCAGTGTGTTGACCTTATTGACCTTCTGGATCCCCATGACCTCGGGCGAAAAGGTCTCTCTCGGCCTATCAGTCTTCCTCGCTTTCTCGATGTTCATGCTGCTGATCGCTGAGGAGGTTCCAGCTACTTCGGAGTCTGTTCCTCTCATAGGTTTGTGAAAGTTTTGCATATTTAATTTAACATTGGAAACTCCTGATCATAAAATATGGATGCTTTTTTTTTGGTAGATATTGGTGGAAGATACAGTCAGACCATCATATAGCCCATGCAGAAATTATCAAATTCTTTAGAAGTATTTCTTAGTAATGTTTGTGTACCACTGATAAAATGCAATCAATTCTTCACTAAAGTAACTTTAAGGCAGCCTTTGTAGGATCAGTTTGGTCCAAAACTAGGTTACCCATTTACCCAGTGTGTAATTGAATTTAGCGTTCAGTTCACGGCTAAAGCACAGCCACTCCAATGACAAAGGTTGAGTTGAGTTTGCCTCGACCAAGATGTATGTTGTGTTAACAAAAGTATTGATCTCTCCGATAGCAAGGCGAGTCCACTCCAATCTCTTTCTCCTTGGTAGTGTTATGGAGGCATTGGTCTTTAAGATTGGGTTTACTTACATGTTGATGAGTAGATGGATTCCTTGTACAAACATGACAAGCAAATATTCACTGGCTATATCTTCAGCACAGCATTTTAGATGTGTCTTTGTCACCACATGGATTAATCAGTTAAATAAAGTACAGCGACAAATCATCTGGTGATAAACAGTAGAAAGAAGACCAGGAAATAACAGCATCAGCCTTTCAGGAATGAGAGGGTTTTAGTCTTCATAAGGACTTGCTAGTGGTGTTCAACTCTTTTCATGGTGCCACATTCCATATCTCTCAATCCCAAAATGGACACGTCAGTCAAGAGTCAAAGTTCTCAACTAGGACTACATTGCCCTTGATGTAGGAGGAATTGGCAAAAAGATATTATATTTCTTCTTGTCCCGATATGTGTCAATTCATTTGATGATGTGTAAAATCAAGGAGTTCGAAGTCCACAAAATTATAAAATTCTAATTCAAATAATGAGCCTAACTTGCTAAACAAAGACACCAATACAAGTTGTTCAGTGACCGCTAATTTATCGTCTCAGAATGACATCAAGTAAAGTATTGATTATTCGCAAGGCAGTGGTAGGCTGCTCCTCTCTCACTGATAGCCTTGCTGAGACATTGGTCTTCAAATTGAGTTATGTGGGAGATGGATCCTAACACAAAAAGGCCAATGAATATCCACTTTGAATTGAGCAACAAAAATTAGCAGGGATCTCAACTTGAAAGCTGGCCCATCCCTAGATTCATGTCCCATTTCTTTTTTAATACTTCATTATCATTCCAAGACACAAACGGGAATCAAAACAAGATTTTTTCTCATAATATACGATTTATATTATGGACACAATGCATAATATCTATCTGTCCATTGGATTCATTCAAACACATTGGCTGTCAGACTTTGTGATTAAGACCCAGCGTTTTTTAAAGTAAAATTGGTTATCACTCGGGTGCAAACTCTTTGGCTGCAATAACAAATTGCATTCCAGAAATATAATAAGTAATTGGGATGTGATTGGTTTCTTAACTAATAAAAGACCCTGGATCTAAGAGGATACGAGTAACAATTTTGAGTAAATCTTTGCATGTATCGTTGAAACAAGTGATATAATTTTGTTACCTAAAGTTACTCAAAGATAAAAATATAATTCAAAATATGCTGATTAAAACTTATAAAATCAACAGATCGCACATTTGTCATGAAGGTTTCAGTGAATCATAATAATCTAAAATGCATCACCCTACACGCCTACAGCACTTGTACCACACAAGAAATTGTTTGAAAAGTGTTGTCAGCTTTTGCAGAAGGATGCCTTTTACACATTCTTTTTGCTTGTATGGTTTCTGACAAAGTGGTGTATTGTTTTCTCAATGACAGCATAACTCAGACCTTATTGTGTGGCAATGTTGCCAAATTAATGTCCATTTTTGGCCCCAGCATTTTTTGTCTCCATTTCGACACTGTTGCCATGTCAACTAAATCAACATGACGTCTTTGTTCTTCCCTCTTTGAGGGTAATTTCAGGAGTTTTTTATGAGGTTGGTGCCATGGTGACATTTATTCTTTCTTGTCAAAATGACAGCTTATTACTGGAAAGCAGGCTGAATTTTGCCATTGCATCAACAGCTTCAAGGCATCCCTTTATATGATCTGTTACTGGTTTAATGTGGGACAGAAAAGTTTGGGCATAAATTTGATTTTAGTCATCCCATTTTCTCCGCTAAAAATATCATCCAGTGAAAATTTTAATAAAATTTTTCCAAAGTGATGAAGTTACCTCCTCCGTATCTCTCCACTTTGGCACTGTGTACTTGGTGGATGTGGGAATAAATATGGATTCAGTGTGTTGATATGCTTCAATTGAACCATATCACTATAACATCATATAGATCATCTTTGTAATGCATAGACAAAAACAAACTGCTAATCTATTCTACAATTGTATAATTGCAGGTATCTACTTGACAACAGTAATGACAATGACATCAGTGTCTGTCATCATGGCAGTCATGGTCATCAACCTGTACGAGAGAGGAAGTAAGGCGAGACGACCTCCGCATTGGGTCAAGGTTGTTGTTCTTCGATGGATTTGCACAGTTCTTAGGATGAAGCATGATATTGAACGACTGGCACACAGTATCCGATTGGTGAGAATATGCAGTGTTGTACAGTGAATAAAAAAGGTCATATTAAATTGTGTAATTAAGTTTATGTTAATTCATCCGTAGACCTCCACATATATTTTGCATCAACACAGTTATTCTAACCAAGGAAATCTTCCATGTACCTGATAAGTGTTGTCATTTAGGTTTGTAAATTAGGGAGAAGTACATAGTTTCCTCTGAGGAGAGTCACACAAGTGGAAAACTGCAGCGAGAAAAATAATTGGCTTCTAATGATCGTCTCTAATCCCTAGGTGAAGTGAAAAGTTTCATGTCACCAAGCTCTAACAATCACATTCAGTTCGCAAACTGAGAATCTTAACATCTTAACATAACAACAATATCTTTGGAACTTTGTTGTTACCAGTTTACCTCATCCACTCCTTATTCAATCACAACCAAATTTTCCATACTCTACCTTGATGTCATTCTCTCTTGCAATAAGGCCTGCTATCCTTCAAAGATACATATATCCTCTAAAATCGATGTTTATTTCATGCTTAACTATCCAAACACTCCACATTGGACATTTTGCCAAGTCCTTAATCAGGTCAGAAATGTTCTCCTCCACAAAGTTTATGGCAGAGGGCACCACAGTCTGCTTTTCAAAATTTGTGGGGGAGTTTCTCTTGCATATTTTTCTCACTTCTCATTTCAACTATAACTATGCCATTTACTGATGTACATAGACAGCCTTTCTACCCTATACAATATAATCAGGAAAAATATACTTTAATTTACTCAACACATTATACAACTGATGTCCATTTCATTCTTAGCATGACAAGTTCATGTTCACATATTTGTAATAACAAGAATCTGAGGATTTAAACCCCAGGTTAAGCAATCTTTGCAGTTATTATTGTTTCTCTTTAAAAATGGGATGAGTTCATTGGTCAATTCCTCAACTTTTGAAACAAAATCATTTTGAACCATTCTCTTTTGAAAAAACGCACAACCTTAATCACACAATCCACATATATATAATGCCCTAAATATAAACAAATTGTTACTCTCAGAGAGTGTCAAATGATTTCTTATCACTTTTCCACCAAGGACAATTTCTCCTCATTGTCATCTAGGCGTTTACGATGTTAACCTTGCAATTATGCCTTCAATACTACCATGCAATTCAAAGATCACTGTCTCATATTTGCCTCAAGTTTGCAACCTAAGTCTCCTTTCTTTTCACTAATTCCCTAACTTATATATATGATTATGTCATCTTGATTTACCCAACGGCCATTCTATACAATACAACCTTTCCTGAACATACTCATATTACAATCCTATAACAAATTCACGGATGTTTTACGCTACTCCAGCACAACTACTCATTCCTCAGCCATCAAAACTTCCCAGTTGCTTTCTTTCACTTCCCACAAGATCTTTTATCTGCCTTTGCTCCCCTAAACTTCCTTTTCACGGGTACTATGCTAGTATTGTATAAAGTGTGAAGTAGACCTATCATATTGCAGCTCCGTTGGATGACCTTAATATTGATACAAATTCATTGCAGGATGAAGAGGAGGAGAAGCGTTATTACTGTCCTTTGCACTCCACCAAGAACGATCCAAGTAGCAGAAGAAGTTCTTATCTGTCACCCCGGGGCTTGCGGAAAGTTGGCTCCAACCAGGTGTCCCCAGATAACAGAGCGTCATCGCCTGAGGGGGAGGTTGGAGAACTATCGAAGAGGTTTGGAATTATAGAGCAAGAATCCAGTAGGAGGCACTGCGGTGGTGTGGTCAATGCTGCCATGTCTCCCCAGGGGGCACCACAATCAAGTGATGAGGAAGCAGGTGAGGATGAACCAATATGGCAGCGCCGAGAAAATATAGAGCCAAACCGAAACCAATCGAGCCCACCTCCGCAGTGTTTCAACCAAAGCAATCAATTAGAACTCCCTCGACAGAATATACAAGTGCATAGATCTAATGTATCAAACCAAAACGGAGCCAATTATAGGAGAGATGGTTTATTTGGTGTCAAGTTTACAAGAGTCGGTCCAGAGCCTCCCGAAGAGACAAATCCAAGAAGGAAACCAGAAAATTTTGCGGAACAACAACACCGGACTCGCCAGGAATCGCATTATAAACAGAAACAAGACTCTTTAGCTGATCTTGTCATACAAGTGTGTCGCAGGGAAAAGGCATTACTTAACCGAAAAGAAATTGTAGTTGAATGGCAAACCATCGCAACAGTAATCGACCGTCTCCTGTTTTGGGTTTTCTTGACTGCTACATTAGTGTGCTACATCATCATCCTGTTTGTAATTCCTTCTACTAAACCCATATTGAAAGAAATAAAGGATCTTACCACTGACCAAGTGAGAATACTGAGGCGCACTTGAAAGGAATTATCACAATACCAAGAACCGATACTTGGATGAATTTGTTTTTACTATAGGTGATCACCTTGGAGGATGAATATTGTTCATTCCAGGATTTGCTATCGAACTGACTGCTATCACAAACGTCTATATCAGAGACAGTTTATCGACTACTTGAATATTTCTGTAGCAATATTTTTCTTTGTTGTACTTTATATTATATTTATACTCATTAACAGTTGATAACTGTTGTAAACTTAATTTGTTTTTTGCTTCTCTTATTATTAAAATTTGTATCCTTCTCTAATCACATTTTTATTAAGCTCCATCTTTTAAGCTTTGGATCTATTTGTCAATTTTGATTTAGTGTAAATGTGTACGAGGTCTGATTCCAATTATCAAAATGGACAAAATGGATTGGTAGCTTACAGGTTGTCTCACTCAGAACCTTACAGCCGACGTCAAAAAGAACCGATTAAATAAAATTGCATTGCGTGAGAATCTTGAATATATCATATATTCTAGGTCTTTGATTGGTTTATGACAGTTTGAGGGACCTTCAATTAGCTGTGAAATAACGCTGTCATGCAAAAGCATATAGCCTATGTACACAATGTCCCTCGACCAACAGAATTTACTCATTTATGTACGTACCAAATGAAGACAAATCAGTTCTTTTGACATTTGCTGTAAAAAGGAGGAATAAGTTTTCACCTGCTCCTTGAGCAACTATAGCATTCCCACATAAATAATTTCCTATTGTTAAATCCTTGATGACATTGACATTGGTATTTGTTATTCTGCTTTATGACACCTCCAATTGATCTAAACTTTTATTATTTTGAAACCACGTCACTTTTCTTAAAGTGCATAGTCAGGCAATTCATAGATTTCAAGTTGTGTAGATCTGAAAGGTTAATGCAACAATTTTTCTACAAAATTATAGAAGCCTCAATTTAGATTAAAGGTATTTTATGAAAAATTAGAATTTTCCTTCAAATGCAAAATGACACTGCATGATCCGTTCCAAACAACTGACATTTCTAAATTTTATCATGTACCTTGTATTGAATATTCATCTTATTAAAACGTATATTAATACATATTGGTGATTTTAGTTTTTGAGTCTGAGCATTTAGACCAAACTCCTGGTAAAATATACATGGTTAGAAGGTCTGAACTTGCCTGCAGTCACGTTGTATGGGTTCAAACCATAGTTTGTGAATCCAAAATATTCTGAGAGGACCCTTAAAAATCCCTGTTGAATTTCATGTGGATAATACAGTACAACCATCTTAAAATGGCTCAACGTAGTGATTCGTAGTGATCCAGAGCGGTCCGGATAAATACTGATCTGTAGTGATCTGAGATGATATAACTCTATCTGTAGTGATCTACTAATCCATTTTAGTGAAAATCAATCATGTCAATTATTTAGGATTATAAGTCAAAGACTAGATAAAATCCATCTAACAATTGAACATATTGATTAAGGAAACACATCCAGAAGTTATTTGGTACTGAAAAGTAAATTTATTATTATTAATTTTGATTAATGGATACAGATTACATCAGATCACTCCAGATCGATCACTCCATATCAACAGAGATTGCCCTGGATCACTACAGATTGATAGATAAGTGTTGATCCAAACTGACGAGCCATATTATGAAGGTTTTACTGTACATTATAATATGGCACACAGTGTCTGTCTGTAGGCAAGAAGACTATCCCTCACATTGGTGAAATTTGTCAAATATTTACTACTCTCACTAGGGTGAGGCTGGTGCCCCCTGAAATATAAATTTTCCTCAGATCCCTCCTACCTTTTTTTCTGAGCTGTGCCATGATAAAATAAGAATTTCTGTGAAGTTTCATGAATATTGGAGAATATTTAGGTGTGGCCACTTTGATGCAAAGATAAATTGGTCAAATATAGGTGATTTTCAATGAAAAATGACATATTTGACACAGTTTATCCAGTTCTCTGGTATGTTTCTTTACATTTTTTGGGGAAATGCATATACATATATAACTGAGTGTCTACATTGTTTTAAGCAGCTTTAAAAAAACATTTTCTGAAAATCTCAGAATTTCTATAAAATCATAATGCGGACTATTATATGTAGAGTACAAAAATACTTTGTTTGTCTTTGTCATAAATACTCTTCTGTCATTTCCAACTTCATGTCCCCTGCTGAATACTCTAATATCATAATATGGAATGAACAGGAACAGAATTTTCCTGTCATACAGCATGAACAAACAACCTCAGAAATCTGAATTTATACTTTCAAATTGTAAGGGGTTCAAGATGTATAATTTTAACTGATTTAGGCTCAGTCAACCACCGTCCCGATACATCACACACTTAAGGGTGAGCTTGGAATTAGGACATTTACTTATTTCAAGAATCCCTACTATGTCTCTGCAACTCTACAAGTCAACAAGTCTGAATTATGACTTTTAAATGATGAAATATAACGCATCAAAAACAGTCGTTTTCTGGAAATTCTGGTAATTTTACTTGTGATAAATAATTATGGACTAAATGATCTAATATTTAAATGATTCTTACTTCAACAATTCAACTTTTGTTGTATGGAAATATGTTGAATGGAAAATCAATAAGCATAATTTTGGTGAATCTTGGAACTATGCCATTGATGAGGATCCAACCTCAAGCTAAACAACTGGAATCTCAAATACTTATATTTTCTGCTATACTCATTTTAATCTGATTAGGCCCAGAATTATATTTTATTTCTTGTGATACCTCTATGTCATACTGGAACTCTTCATCACAATTTTGAGTTATTTGATATACATTCAGTTTATTTAGAATCTCGTAAACATTGAGATAATTGTCCAACATGTCTGTACCATATTCATCATTTTCTTGTATGTCAGTCTACCTCTGGTTAGTTTTCTGTGCACATTGTATTAAGTACCTCAAAAGCAATCTATAATTGACTGACACACAGTTTCTGTTGAATAAAATCAGTGCTGATATCACAAAGTTACCAAATTATGCAAAATATGTCACAATTATGCACTAAAACTACCAGACATCTTTGGTGTCTGTAGCTTCAAGTGCCACAAGAGTTGACCACATGGTGAAAATGATATTTTGGCTCCCTGGTAGGTTTTAAATTGCACTAGCCCATACCTGCCTGCAAGCACAAGTAGAAGCAACCTACACTTAAAGTATTGAGCTAAAATGAAATTCCTGTGCAAAGTATAAGTTTTGTTTTTGGAGAAAAAAAAAAGTTTTACTGTTCTGTTTTGATCTAGCTCAGTTTCCCAATACATTGCATAATTATTATTGTACCATGTAACAGTTTGCAGTGTTTGTTTTTTTTAAATTTTCATCCCTTTCAAGGACTGATTTATGTAATGTTCACTGACCATTGACTATGATTGCTGCTCAACCAACAACATCCAGCAAGGAGGCCCAGTGTTTTCAAAAAGCTCATACTCCTACAATGTCTCTCCTCGCTTATATCTTTAAGTCCATTTCATTGATGATCAGAGAGTTCAGAGTATAATGAGCTGCCAAAATACTGACCTCCTTAAGTCCTTATGATGCCAATACAGAAAATGATATGGCAATGCATGACTGCATGAGTCACATAATGATTTTATCACGTCAAAAGAGCTCAGTATTGAAACTACATATTTAACAACAATGTTATTGCGATGGGATTTTTGAAATTTGTTTTCACCTTTCCGATTCCTAGAAAATCCTTACAATCAACATGAAGAATGCAAGGGATACCCATGGAGTTAAGCAAGGAAATGGAAGCTCACAAATACTGCTTCATGCCCAGATTTTCTTAAAGTTATATACTTTGTTTGTTACGTCATTGAAAATATTGCAGTTTTAATGTATAAAACATGGCAAATTACAGTTTTTGTTGAATAACTCAAGAAATATAAGAGATAGACACTAAGTAACTAAAGAAGTTGAATATGAATATGTGGTCTAGGATTATTTTGAGCCCATTTTCAAAGGTGTATGACCATTATATCAAAAGATATGACGATTTTTATGGATTTGTTATGTTTTAAAACACAAATGGCCAGGTGGCCACACCTAAATTTTGATGAATCTGGCTGAAATTTGGTATACTTTCTTTTTATACCAAGGGGCATCTCAGAAAAAAAGGTAGGCTTGATCTGAAAATGTTGGGGCACCAGCCTCACCCTAAAGTCTCTCACTCCTCTTTCACCAATTAACCCAGAACTTGACTTACATGGCTGACTTACAATATCTATATATATTTTGATATGGTTACATTTGTGTGAAAATGCATATAGACCTCCTGTCTGTTTCATGATTGTATACATGTTCTGAATATGAAGAGACATGGAGTTGATGAATGTTTCATCTGAAACCGTTTCAATGCCAGACTCAAGGTCGGCCACTCCGTAGCCTGTGGATTGCTATTGATTTCAAATTTCATTGATTAAATTCGAGAAAGAGGATCTGAGGCAATTGCTCCGGAAGATCTTTTATTTGAAAAAAATAATGCCAAGTTTGATGGTCACTTTGGTGTGGCAGGTGGATCTGTAAGTTATGTTCATAATGATAAAAAAGTAAAAGACAAAAAAGGTAAATGATATTCAAAAAAAATATTTCCAAAAATATAAATAATGTTAATGAATTAGAAATAATGTATTCTTATCATAGGCTCAAACTAATAAAGGATAGTCTATTTATATGTGTATATTATGGTTTTAAAACTGTTCAGCCAATAGGACTATTTACTTCCGCCAAAGACACTCATCCATAGCCAACATAATATAGAAAGACAATGCACAGAGGGAATATATGGAAACATGCAATGTTCTTGCCGAAGAAATGCACAAAAATAGAAAGATGATACAAATCAGCTGCAGCCAGAACATCCCGCATGTCCCAATCATTTGTACCTTTGAGTATCAGACTCTATAACAAACAGTGTCCCTCAAATTGACAATTTATACTTTCTGTATTTCCATTCCATTTATTTATTTATTCATGCTTGTGATACGTGTACAAGGAATTTCCCACCAGGGATATTAAAGATTTCCTTAACCTTATCCTTATCCTTAAATATTTGACCGCTATTAAGATAAAAATTGATGCCTACAAACAAAGATATATACCTACATGTATTACCTGTGATAAATTCACAGAAAGAATACATATAGACAATCTTATTGCATTTATCATCCACAAACAACAATTGCGTTGTACAAAGCAATTGCTGGCTAATCCAGGGTTTCTCTCACGTCACCACAAAACTTGGTCTCCTCAACCGGAGAGCGTAATCCGATCCAGATTCCCGAATATCAGATTCGTGCATTTTCCTTTGGAATGCACCAGAGCCTGTCAGGAGATAATTTAGTTGTTTTCAGTTGCTAGCCTTTCTACAAGACGTTTCCTGAGAAATCTCATTTATTTTTCGTGATTCAAGCTAACACAATGCATGGCATTCTATTCTGTTTCTTTCTGTTGCTTTCCTATTTCTCCTCAATTCTTTCTTTCAGTTTCTGTCGATTTCTGCATCTTCTTCTATTCTATTTAATCTTGTATTGAACCTTCTGGTTTTATAACAATCTCAGCATTACCACTTCTCATTTTTCTATGTTTCTTCTTAACTCAATTTTTATCTTCAACAAATGAAGTTCGCAGAAGGTATTGTTATCAATTGGGTAAAATTTTGTGAAAGACACAAAAAAGGGTAAGACATGAATTGATAGATAGATCACATGAATATAGGAATTGATAGTTACTAATATGTATATTACATACTGTGAACTGTACAGAGAGAATACACAATCAGTATAATTATTATTAATTTTTCTTACCTCATAGCACTTGTCATGCAGAAATTATAAGTAAGTTGTACAAATCAATTGCAGCCTCAGCAGGTTATCTCTCACGTCACCACAAGACTTGGTCTCCTCAACCTGAGAGCGTAATCCGATCCAGATTCCGAATATCAGATTCGTGCATTTTCCTTTGGACTGCACCAGAGCCTGTTAGCCTGTCAGAAGATAATTTAGTTGTTGTCAGTTGCTAGCCTTTCTACAAGACGTTTCCTGAGAAATCTCATTTATTTTCGTGATTCAAGCTGACTCAATGCCTTCTATTCTATTCTGTTTCTTTCCATTGCTTTCGTTTTCTCCTCAATTCTTTCTTTTAGTTTCTGACCGTTTTCTGCATTTTCTTCTATTCTATTTAATCCTGTATTGAACCTTCTGGTTTTCCCACAATCTCAGCCTACCACTAATCATTTTTCTGTGTTTCTTCTCAATTCGATTTTTTTTTCCTGTGGTATGTGCCAATTATTTTCGCTTCTATCCCTTCTACCTACTTCTTTTTTTTTCTATTGCCTTTAATCCTTCCATTCTATCTATTTCTTCTCTTGTATCTTCTACTTCTCCCTTCTACAACATAAATAACTTACTATTTCGTTACATTGTTTGCATTCTTTATTTGTTCTGCTTCTTGCTTTATCCTTCCACTGCTTCTAGATTTGCTCATGAAGAAGAATTCCTTTCTTTTTCATGCTAATTTTTTTATTTGATTACTTTCTGATTCTCTGTATTCATTCTCCTTGTTTTGGATATCAGCTCTTCCGTATTACATGCAGTGCTGTATATTTTTCAATCTTTGTACCTTTTCCGAATCGCTCTACTTCAAGATTTAATCTCCTAAACATGACATTTTTCTTTTCTTCCAGCAGCTGATGAGACAAGATGATTAGTCAACTGCATCAAGTTTGGATAATAGTTGCTTATCTGCTCTGGCTTATGGCATCCCTTGCGATAGGTAATTAATCCTGATTTCAGCATGGGATCTCACATTTGAGGGGTGTTACTGTGATTAAGGAGTGTAATTATGATCAGATTTGTCAAAAAAATTACAATGTACATTAGAACAGAAGAGATGCCCTGAAGCCGCTGAAGAATAAATTAAACCTTACATTCAGTAGCTAAGTGTCGAAAGAGCAGACTTATTACCAATCAAAAATTATCTACACGCAAAGTGATTTTCCCTACAAATGTTGCTCCTGAGGTATTTTGTAAAGGACAAATTGAACCATACTAAGAGGATATTATTGTATACAACACTCAGAAAGTACACAATGATACTTTGCAAGTTTCCTATGAACATTGTCTGATATGAGAGAAAAAGAAATATGGTGAGTGCTGCCTTCTATAAGCCAACTCAACACCCAGAATGGAATAATACATGATAAAATAGAATAAATATAAGAATAGATTAGAAGATTGTCGAATTAATTGAAATAATTGATGAAGGCATCTTCTCGCAACACTTGAAGGTCTGGAAGTTTGGGGAAAATCGCAAATACTTAATTGAATGCCATCTTGCACTATTACTGCTATCAACGCTAAACGTATCTCGTTGTTGATACAATATTGGAATACAATTGTCAGACAGCCACATGCAGCTTCACCGATAAATTATCTAAGATGAAGTCACAAACCAATATTACAGAGTGATCACCATAATATTTGACAGTAGACACGTGCACAGCAGAATCACTGACTGCAGACACAAAACTGGCTTTCAAGAAACAGAATATTGCCTTTTATGAGATTACAGTAAGAATATCAGTCAGTAATGTGTCAAAGGATTACTTAATCTTCTCCTTCTAGCCAGTTTTTCACACTAATAGCCATTTAGTAATTGACTAAATGGTATTATGCTAAGAGACCATTGCGAGTTTATATGCACAATATGGAAGACGTTAGCATTTTGCACAGAAATTGAAAACTTTGACAACTTCTTCTTGGGTACTCAATGTTCTGCCCAATTTAGACTACGACCAATGACAATCTTTTTTGAGGAATTCATTGCTTTAGGTTCATGTTACAGCCTTACCCCTCGTATAAAGAATGCCTGGAGAAAAATATGGAAGTTGTGGGTGTGTGTGTGTATATATATGGGAGGGGCTGGATTGGCGTTTTTCTCAGTAGGAATTATTTATTACATGGTAATGGCATCAGTGATTTTTTGTTTTTGAGCATGCAACATCCTTAAATATTCGTTTCTGCTGTTGAGAAAGAATTTATTCATCTCACAAACACAAGGGCAATAATTGAACTTCAAATGGTTGCCCACATACAAAAGCCCAGCTCAACTGCAAAAATGTCTGCTAAAAGTTGGGCCTTTCATGTAATAGTGTGACCTGGGGCCTGGGCATATTTCATGGATTCTACTGAACCAGTGTATAAACAAATTTACAATCATGTGTGGCCATATACTCCAAAATATGTTCCTCAGTTCAGGGTAGGTCGGGGCAATGAAAGACATTGTGTTGAATAGTTTTTGAGGAGCCATTTGACCTACTTCTTTTTGGTCAGTTATTGGAATGATTATGAAGTTAAAAAAGCCTGATGACTTGATTCTGCTGGGAGGAGTGAGTTTGTGTTTTATAAAATTTTGTAGCTATGGACAAAATTTAAAAAAGAAAACAATCTGAAATCACTATTGCATGGAACAGACCTAGAGCATAATTTGGGTTGATGTTATACATATCAACAAACAGACTATTTGTGGAATATGCAAAGATATTAACATTGCTTAGCTTCCAGAGACGAAATATTCAATCAAACAAAATGTACCGATTTGAAGGAAATCTGGCATGTCTAGTACACACCCAAGGCTCAAGCTAGGAAATTGATTGCAGATTTTGCAATCAAGAGATGAAAATAAAGCCTTTGGGCTAAAAGAGGCCTTTTTAGCAGTCTACTCCAACTCTTTCATTTAGTGCATTTTAGGAAACTTTCCTGAGAAGTTTGCTTTTAACTGTCAGTTCTCACAAAACACAGGCCTTTGCTCTGCTGATTGGAAATGAAGAAAGGAGTAATTCAACATTCCCTGCTATGGTGAATTCAAAATATTAATTGTTATAGCTGTTGAAAGACAAGTGATTAGAAATATAACAAGTCTTATTGTTATTCTAGTTAGGCATTACATTAACAAATGGTCATTGATGGTACATTTTCATTGAGAAGTCACACAGTTGAAGCTCAAAATATCAATATCAGGAAAACTGGTCCAACCTGTCTTGATAAGCAAGAAACATTTTGATGAGACCTTTCAGCCATGTTACTTTTTTGGCAAGTATATGTATATTAACTGAATCTTCAACATTTGCTGTAGCAGGGCAGATTCATATGTGTACGGAAAATGACTGCAGTTTTATAGTGGAGTGCTGGAATTTTAAATTCTGACAAGACATGGTTTAATTATTAATTTAGCAGTGAAGCTTATCACCAAAGCTAATCATTAAATTTCCATCGATTACAAACTTATTAAACCAAATGAAAAATCAAATCATATCCGAGTTCCTTGGAATCATATTACCACAAATCATTCTATTTATAACGCTTTGCTGCTCTCTGTATTGACGTCACAAAATGCCTGAAGAAAGTCTGAAATGGATTTTAGATTTACCAGACTCCCGAAACACACTCTCTTGACTCAGACAGCTACCCAATAAGCCTCAAATAAGACTGAAAGATTACCACAAAAAGAGGTTAATAAAAAAGGAAATTGATCCAAAATGAGGCTGAAGGAGGCCATGGAGTTCCCTTGAGTTCCATGACCTTTGACCTTTATGACGTCATGAAGCTTCAAGCAGCTCCTCAATCATAGGAGAGATTAACTTGAAGTACCCACCCAGTGATCTGTGTAAAACGCCATCTCCAATGTATTGAAGCAGCTGAGCCATACTCCAGTGAAATGTCCTAAACTGCTCTGAACCAAGTTTATTGATCAGCTGCCAAGACACCTTTGAGAAAACCTTTCTTATTCAAGCAATGAATGGGACAGCCTGTCACAGAGAAATATCCTCTGGAGTAATTGAATTTGCCACCCCTTTGATATTCTTCAGAGCTTTGTCCTGTATTTTTTTTAATCCTTTGATAGTTGATACCTTTTACAAGACACATCAAACCATAATTTGATAGAATTTCACCCTAACATCATCCACTTGAAAACTAAATGTCCTATAATTTTTTTTTTCTTGATAAATCTTCACACCATTTCCTGAATCTTGAAATGGTTGCCTTTATGTAAGACAAATTTATTGAAAAGAGGTTTGGCTGCATTATATGGATGACCTTGACTTAATTTTGGAATCAAAATCACAGATTCTTCCATGATTTTCATTGTTTAGTTTTGCATGTTCACAAGGATAATCAGAATTTGCCAGAACCCACTCCGAGCAGGATCAGAAATTATCAAGGTTATCAAAGATTCTAATCCATGCATGATTCATTTTAATACTGCAACTCCAAACAGAAAACCAAGTGAACTTCTACATTATAGCAATGATAAATTTTTAAGCAAAATAATCCTTTTCTTTTTAGGCACTGCAATGAATGGAGCAGTTCCGGATGAGCAACGTCTCTACAGAGATCTCATGTGGGGCTATGAAAGTTCTGTCCGACCGGTTGTCAATGCAACACAAACAATTCATATTGATTTTGCCATTGCCATCAATCAAATTGTGGATATGGTAAGTAGAGAGTAACCATAAACCCTATAATTATATATGATGCACTTCAAACCCAGCCATTTTAATGAAGGAAAGGTTGCTTCCGGAAAGACAGGGGGGGGTAGGGGTGGCATAGGGGAGATGCATCCCACATGAGATGTAATATACAAAATTTATGTCAGTGCAGAGTCACGTAATGAGTCAATTGGTTGTCCCCACTTTGGCTGCTTCCATAATGTATTTCCATAGTGTGCGTGTAGTGAATGACAATCTTCGACAACAGCATTAAGAATATTAGGACTTCTGGCACAGTATTTACAGTTGAGGAATTCAAAGTGCATTCTGAAATACACAAGCTCTAGGTGCTCCTTGTGAAGTCACATCTTATTCTTCCCATGTTATCAGCAAAAGTCACTGACTGAGCCACTCCAATGACAAATTAACAATTCATTTCAATCTGAAAGATAGGGCTTGTTGGGATATCTATGTTGTCTTCAAATAGCTAAAAGCAGGAACACTTAATTCCAAGGCTGAAACATGTATCTGAAAAGATTTCTTCTAAGAACAATTCGATTCCGGTTCATAGATGTGAGCACTATGTACAATATGGTGAAGAAAAAGATTCACAATGAATGACCATATGACCATTTCAAAGTTATAGAATTCTTAGAATTAATTTGCTGTCAGATGTCCAATTAAATATGAATAAGGCTGCGTAACTCCAATAATAAATACTCAAATTGAGGCAAATTTCTAGTCGAGGCAGCGCTTCACTTTGAAGTTCATCCTTCTGGAAACTAGCTGTGAGCAATATCCTTTGTTGTTTTGCTGTCACAGTACAAGTGATAAAAGTGCCTTTTCCTCAAAATCTATATGATATATGAAAGTTCAGCAAATGTGCTTGCTCAAACTTTGAAATAACATCGTCATTGATTCTGCAAACTTTTATAGCTAAACTTTTAAATAAATAAAACAAGAAGAGATATGATTACCTGATGCATTGAGTTCAACCATGTAAGATGTGAATCACCAAAGAATATTGTGATGTGGAATATGTCACCTTCTCTTTAACCAGCATAACACATGCAGCCAACTGCAGTGCATGTAAATTGGTCTTGTTAGATCAGATGTGGAACTTAAATCCCTGCATTAAATTCGACATTTCCACCTGGTTTTCTGCGAAAACAGAGAATGAGAAACAGGCATGTAATTGATCCAATGCTGTTTCTTGCAATCAACCCTCTCCTGGCCATAATGAGTTCCAGGGATTCAAGTGGCTCTTGCTGCTCCTGCATTAGACAGCTTTATTTGAAGCAGAACCATGGAAGAAGGTTTAGAGTTTAAAACAGAATACACAACGAATCAATCTAATGCAGCTGGTCGTTCTCCAGTTTTGAAGTCATTTTAACAAAACATTTTCGAAGATTTGTTGTTGGTTGTGAAGCCCAATAACTTTATCATTGATACATAATGCAGGAGAATGAACCATATGGAAACTTTACATTGGGGGTGTCTCCGAAATCATCTGGAATCACATTCTAAAATCAAAACTGGATAAATGGATGATTGGAGCTTTACTTCTTTATGTTTAAATCTCTGTTAATATTGTTTCTCTCTGTTGTAATCTTTATATTCCAATCTTAATGTTTTAATCTCCTCTTTTATTATTCCATGATATTTTCATTCTGATGATTGTCATTGTAGTATTGAAAATTCAATTAAATCATGAAACTTTCATTATATCGATTTTCATTATTGTGTACGTGAAATTCATCAGTGGTTTATGTGGATTATGCTTCTTGTATTTATGCATTTGGCAGGCCAATTAGCAAAGCAGCTGAAGATCTCTGTATTGTTTTCATTTTTGACCTCTTGGGAGTTATAACTCCAAGGATTCCTTTTAATCCACATTTTCCCAATCCAATTCAATGGCAATGTGCTACATCTGTCATTTCCAATTTGAATTATTGAAAGGCTAGTGTTACATCCCAATCCAAAAACATGATTGTCCTATGCATTTGCACAAAATTTAATGTACATCTTTGGGCTTGTCAATGCAAATCTTCATCTCACTTTGTTTTCCCAAGGATGAAAGGAGGGTGAAAGCACAGTAAAGGCCTCAATTGCGTTTTGATCAGATAAAAGTAAATTTAGGGTCCTGGAAACCAATTTCTGATATAAAGAAGAAACAGTGCAGTATCTAAGCTTGATCAACAAGTAAATCTGAGAAATTTTAGCATTTTTCATGAGCATACAATTAAAACCATGGTCTGGGCAGACCTTTAAAGTGGGTATAATTTGCCAATTTTAGCATGTAACCAGTGGCCCTTTTTCTGAAACATCGTCTATTGCAGCAATGCTGTAGCCTAATATTTAGTTCACATTCTGCCGGTGACATTATCTGTTTACTGTACCTTCCTGGCCTTCAGTAGGGACCATTGGCTGACTTTTCAATATGATGATGATGGCAGCCATGACGTCCAAAGGAAAGGTCTGCTTGTAACCATATTTTAGCAAATTTATGGTCAGGGGTTCAAAAGGCTGGCTGGATGGTATTTTTATGTAATAATTAGCCAAATTTGGTGCTTTTGCCTAGATATGATATAGGTTTAATGAATTTCAGCAAAAAAGTTCCAATGGCCACTGATGATTGTAAGATACAAGAAGCTTTAATGGCTAAAATCGATGTCCGTCCATTACGTCCACAACTGATTTTTTGGTAATTTAAATGAATTAAAGACCAGCTAACACATCAACTGAGATGAAAATGCATGTCTATCTCTCTCTACCTATGTAAGCAACTGAAAAATTAAAAAACACAATGAATTTAACTTATACACTGGACACCAGGCTAAAAAGTGTAAATGTCCGTCCATTACGTCCACAAAAATGTTCAAATTAGTCTGGGGACTGATGTTTGGAAGTCTGGTATGTCACGAATAATGCCAGGATACCATTTTTAGTGACAAATTTCGATTATTTTAGTGAATGCTGACAAGGCTCAAAAGTTGAATTTTTCACAGTTCATGCAAACTGTCCATATCACATCAGCGAAAACTGTCGAAAAGCCAATGGTCCATTTCAGGAGAAAAACCTAGATTTTCATGGAACTTTCATAATGTAGTTCATAGCAGCCCAGCAAATACCTGTCTTGATTTATCAGACAAACATAATTCTGTATTCTACACATTATTAGGTTCAAATTGATGTACTACACACGCACTTCTGATGAAATCTATTTTTAGGTCACAGGGGCCAAATATTGAGATGCTTACTGTGCTTTCACCAAGGAAGCAAGTTCTTACGACAAACGTCTTTATCGATCAGGAATGGGTCGACGAAAACCTAAAGTGGAACATCACAGAATATAATGGGATCAGGACACTCCGTGTTCCTGCAACTCAAGTCTGGCTGCCGGTTACTTTTGTATTTAACAAGTTTGTATCTTCCATTTCATTATATATATGTATGCATGTGTACACCAGCAATTGTGTAGCACACCAATTTCATATGTAAATTCTAATACTCCCTCACGAGAGTCAGCTTTACGACCTCAGAAGGGGCTGTAGTACATGTAGTACATGTGGCTCCGTGGTACAGTGGGTAGCATCCCCGCCTTGTACACATGAGGACGTGGGTTCGATCCCCGCTCCGGCCATGTCCAGAGGTATTCACTATAATGATTGGTATGATTGCGGTTCAGTATGGTGAGCTCCGGTGAGCAGATTTATCTGGAATGGGCGCTATATAAAATCATACAATATTAATATTATATTATTACATGGGCCACTGTTGTCCAAGTCACATATTATGAGATCTCTGTTCTCTTTCATAAGACAAACTTGTATTGAGTGACCACTCTCTTGTTGTGCTAAATCAAATATTTCCTATAATATAGGCAATTCATCTACATATACATGTTTTTGCATCCATGGGACAACATTAACTAGATGTGATTTTGACAATTTTATCGTTACTGTAATTGTTGCCCTTCCTTTTCAGTGCGGACGATGGTTCTACAGGATTTATGCATGGGGTGTACGTCTTACTGAATGCCAATGGGACTGTATTCAATACATGAAGCATGTCAGTCAGAATCAGGGGTGGATCCGGAGTCGGTGTAGCAGAGTCGGTGTAGCAATATTGTGAACAGAAGAAATCAGGCCCTCTGCACTGTCCCAATCATGGTTAATTTATTCAGATAGTTATTTTAGTTCATGTGCTATGCTTTAGATGTCTTACTTCAGGTTTTTGAGTGCTTCTCTGTAAAAGCCAAGCAGATGTCATTCCCAACCTTAGCAGTAATCTACAGAAAGCATATTGCAAAATGACGTATTTTCTGAACGCAAATATTTTCAATGTATCCTTAAAAAGCAAAAACCAAGCTTGATGTTATTCAGATCAGTTGCTAAATTGGGGTATCCTTGTATTGGAGCCTGTGCTGGGTAAGGAAAAGATCCCTCACATGGGGTAAACGTGCAGCATGTTGAGGACTCCTGCCCTCTCATTTCATCAATATAACCTTGTGAGTAGCCATAACAGGCCATACAGGGTTGCGCTTACCATATCTATCGATATATCCATCTATCTATTCATCATTCTGATGCTAATTCCCAATCACTTAGATCCATGGACCAGAAATCTTCCTGTGTTGTAATTTTGTTACATTTAAGATGAGCTGGCTCATAAAAAGACAACAAATGTCTAGAACATGCCTAGTTAAAGGGAATATAATTTTTCTTAATTCTTTGGTGAATTTCACTTGGAAACACAAGTAGAAGGTTTCGCAACAAACCCCATTACAATTGGTTAAGTAGTAATGGCTACTCACAAGTGAAAGTTTTGCATATTTAATTTAACGTTGGAAACTCCTGATCATAAAATATGGATGCTTTTTTTTTGGTAGATATTGGTGGAAGATACAGTCAGACTATCATCTAGTCCATGCAGAAATTATCAACTTCATTAGAAGTATTTCTTAATAATGATGAAGATTGTGTATATTAAAGGTGCAGTATTAAGACAAAACTGCAGTAGATCAATTGATATTTAGCCATTGGTGTTTGAATACTTTTCTGTGTCCGCAATTTTATCTACAAAATTATAATTCAAAGACGATTATTCTAAATATTATTATTATATTCTACACTACACTCAGCATGGCAATGTAGGCCTACATATCCATTGAAATAAATGTGCAAAGCATTCATGTAAATGTTTGCAAAAACGCTTCAAGAACAATTTTGTTCTATTTCAAACCCATTGCCTCACAGACAAAATTGGCAGTTTGAATTAAATTGCTTAGTATCAAATCTTGATGTTTGTGTTACGTATATTATTTTCCTTCAATATAAACCCCAAGATTGAATACTGTTTAATACAATGTATTATGAAGTTACATTATAATTGTTTCTCGGATGAAATAGCATAACAGCAATTAGCAATGACGCACAGAGCTTCGAGTTTCATACAGCCAGCAGCATAGCAACTGGAGATTCTAGTAAATGGAAAATATGTTAAATATTCCCTGCCGTATCTTGAATATTTTATGACAGATCTGTCAATGTAAACTCTCAGACAGTGTATTTTACAGCTGTTTTACACTATAAAAATGCAAGAAATAAATGAACGGTAGAAATGTAGGACTTGATTACCTGAAGCGTTCCATGAAATATTTATCTTCGTGTACAATAATGGCGTTAACAAAATGATCCATCCTCTTCACTGACAGCTAAAGCTTGGCTTCAAAACTCATTTAAATTAATGACTGAAACATGTTGTCACTCAAAGAAGAGCCTGTTTCTCCCGGAATAAAGCTAGTTATAAGGTAGGGCTCCACAATGTTATGAAAATTAGAATTTTTTTATTAAATTATCTTTTTATAAATAGACTTACCTCTGGGACATTTTAGCTTGTCAATGCGGAGCATTTGATCTGGCCCCAATAATAAAAAGAAAACCCCACAGCGCCTCACGTGTGATCACGTGACCTCTCTCGACCAATAGCGCGTTTCGGCGCGAACTCCTCTCAATGGTCATATTCAATTTTGAAAAAGCAATCCACTACCTCCTTAGCGGGGAGGCGGGTGGGAATTAAATAAATGTCCCAGAGGTAAGTCTATTTATAAAAAGATAATTTAATAAAAAAATTCTAATCTTTATTGCATTGTTGACTTACCTCTGGGACATTTTAGCTTAATTAAAAAAGACAAGGAGGTGGGTCTGGAGAGAGAGGTAAAATAAAGACGGAATCAACCTGCCTACTCAATGGGCTAGGAAGGTTATCATCGGCCGCTATGCCCTTTCCACGCTATCATTAGAGCCGCTTCCGGGGCACAGCTACGCTGGGGGTTATACCAACCAATGATTGCGATCCCAAGGGTCCTCTCTGCAGTAGGACAACCACCTAAGTCGCATGGCCCCCCCCCTTTTTCCTGCCCCCGGTACAACTGCCCGGAATCCTCCCAAGGGGACCAGAGCAGAGCACACCGGACAGCGGAAGGGCCTCAAAGACAGCCAAGCGAAGGAATGTACACCGCCTGAAGTCTAGACAGCTTACTAGAAGGCAAGAAGTTGAATTAGTGCAGTAACTCACCCGAAGCTGAAGAGAAGAGTCAGAACTGTAACTCACTTCCATGATGGCCACCCGCCAGAGCAAGGCGGCCACCGCCACTGTCATCTCTGGTCAACGGAACCACCCCTCCGTGTCCGTGTCTGGCACACCAAACCAAGAAGGGGAGAAGACTGTCACTTCCGCCCCCTAGACGAGCAAGAAGACAAGTCTGTCCAGGGACCAGTCCATAACGTAGTAAGGAACCCTGATGTAACCCAGTGAAACATTCCAATCTATGTACAAGGTTGTGCAGGAAACCAACTGCACCTTAACCGTAGTACTGTCCGCCACGGTGTGTTATCCCAAGTAGTAAGGGTGTAGATACAAGCGGAACACAGGCAAGTATTAGTTCAGATCCGACCCACCGCTGTCCCGGTGGTCATCCCTGTCCGATTCACCAGAAGTTCCGGGGTCCTCGCTGGTAACATCTCCCTTGGAGGAGTGGGCATCGCTGGTAGACCCATCACCCTCCGGACGTTCCTCAGCCGATGACTCGTCTTCGTCCTGATGGCCATCCTTGTCTGACCCACCACTGTCACGACGAGCTTCACTGTCCGACCTCCCACTGCACTGATGGTCCTCACTGTCAGACTCACCACTGCCCGGGACATTGTCTGATTCCATGCAGTCTTCTCCCGGCACCTCTGAGGAAAAGGACTGCTGGTTCATCTGAACAATCGCCTTGCTGGAGTCGCGCTTTGCCCTAATGTTTGCAAAAGACAGCAACTGCCCAGCGAACAATCGTTGCTCGGAGTCTGTGGGCGGAGCAAACCGTAAAAGGTCCACGTCCTCAGGCTTCAGCAGAGCCGGCTTCAGCACCTCCTCCCTCTTGGCCTGCAGCAAGGAAAGGTCCAGCCCGGCTAACACATACCCCAAGTCCTTGAGACTTCTGGTCTGAATGTCTACAAAGTCTGCAATGGAGTTCACCGTTCCCAGAATCCTGTCGTCCGAGGAGGTGATTAACGAGCTCAGTAGGGTCTTGACGGCCTCCCCAAAGAACATTGTCTGGTTCAAAATGCTTACTGCCCTGCCCGAGTCGTCCAGGAAATCATCCAAGCGTGTGCGCTTAGGCTTGGAGATTCCTAGAACTGATGTCAAGTTGCCATCCACTATTGGTGCTTTGATGGGCCACATCGCAGGGGTTTCAACCAGTTTTTCATGAAGCAAACAGTAGTGTTTCATCTTTGGTTTGTACTTAGCCACACACTTCGTACCCAAGGCAACACCGCCAGCTGGGGGAGCGAGTTCAGTCAACCAAGAGTAGTTCTTGGATCGGGTTGCCCCCTCCCAGGCATCCCAAATGCCTTAAGGTATCGTGAGAAAGGGAACACCAACAAAGGCGGCCTGGGCTTCTGTGGCCGGAGGTACAAGTGGCTGTCATCATCCGGATCCGGCACTTGATCTATACCCAAAACCTCATGTGCCAACCGAACCTGATGGCGGTAGTTGGAATCGGCGATGCGGTCCTCAACCGTATCCCAACCTGCAAATATAGAAAAAGAAATTAATTCCGTGCACACATGTAACAGAGAGCAGAAAATTCTTGTATTATCACCCACACGAAGTGTATTCGACCGTCCTTATAAGGTTGACCGCGCCGGAAAAATAACGGTTCCAACGGTCCAACCCGTGGGACTGAGGTCTAACACAAAGAAAAGGGTTTGTTTACTAACAGTAGAGAGAAAATACCCTCCAAAATAGACCTGAACTGGTCCAAACATCATGTCTTGACAATCCAGTTTGGCGCCGGCCGCCATATTGGAAAGCGAGGCGCCAAACTAAATCGCCTAAGACGAAGGAAAATGTAGCCAAAATCGGTCCTAACAGGGGGAAATAAGGATGGTACGTGTAGTACGAACCACAATCCACCCCCAAAACAGGTTAAAAGTAACCGATGGCCTGTAGCCGGGCAGGTATGTAAAAAAATAGTGCATTTATACATAGAAGCATGAAACTTTGGGCACACTTCAAAAACATCTATACGAAAATATTTGGAGAGGGAGCCACCTCAGATTTAGCTTAGGTGGCTACTGGCAGCCATTTTCCAAAATGGCGGCTAATTCTTCGATCTTGGTGCTTTCTGTGCAGTTCCTACAAATAGAATACACGCAAATAGTGTTTTTTATTGCTTCTCTAGGCATCCAGTACATTACTCTAGCATTTTTTGGTAGCCTATTTTCAGGCTTGTTGGAATCCATTTTGGTAGAAATATTGATTTAAATACTGGATTTCGCGGTTACGCATGGTTACGCCCATGCAATAACTATCTCAAAATTAGTTACATATTTGAATTCTTTGTAAAAAGAGCTCTCAAATGAATGGTCGCATCAATGGGTTTCGTAAATTTATTATGAAAATGGAAAAAAAGGAAAATAAAATGTTTTCTTAAGATATCGGTTTTAGTTTAATTTTGACAAAGAATTTATGAAAAATATTGATGCGACCATTCATTTGAAAGCTCTTTTCATAAAAGAGTCACATAGCCAATGTATTGAACAATATTGTAGTGACATTGTACATGCCTGCTTAAATGCAAGTAAAGTTTTGCCCCAGACCAGTGATGGAAGGGTCACTCGTAAACCTACGGTGGCAGGTTGGTCAGAATATTGTGAAGGTGCTAGGAGTGTGTCATTAGAATGGCATCATTTATGGAAAGACTGTGGTAAACCACACACAGGCCATGTGGCTGATATGATGAGGAAATCTAGATTGCATTATCACAAGGTGGTTAAAATGGTTAAAAGTAAAGAAAATATTATAAGATCGGAGCGTATGGCTAAAAGTCTTGCTAAGAGTAATAGCCGAGATTTCTGGCAAGAAGTAAAAGCCGTTAAAGGTAAAAATGTTAAAAGCTCGCCAAGTATCGTTGATGGTGTAACTGGGAATGATAAAATTGCTCAGGTTTTTGCTGATAAGTTTGAAAGTGTTTTTAATTCAATTGGGTTTAATCGTAATGAATGTAAAGCAATTTTGGATGAGTGTGACAAAAGATCTTCCGTTTTGTCTGATGATGATGTCAATAGCTGTTTAATGAAGTTTAGTGATATGGATAAGATTATACTCAAAGTTAAAAGCGGTAAATCCGATGGTCATATTGGAATGTTCTCTGATCATGTTATACATGGATCCCCATTGTTATTTAAGCATTTGGTAAATCTTTTTAATTGTATGTTTATTCATGGTATAAGTCCTCATATTATGTTAGTAGGCACATCTGTTCCAATTCCAAAAAATAGAAAGATTAATAATTCTGATAATTTTAGAGGAATATGTCTTCAAAATGTACTTTGTAAAATTATGGATATCTTTATGCTACAGAAAGAGCAAACTAATCTAAGCACGTCAGACCTGCAATTTGGCTTTAAGGAAAAGCACTCCACTGGTATGGCAAATGCAGTAGTCAGTGAAACTATAGATTATTATGTTAATAAAGGTGGAGAGGTATATATGTTAGCATTAGATGCCTCAAAGGCCTTTGATAAGGTCAATTTTGTTAAATTGTTTGAGATAATGTTACAGCGTAATCTAAATCCATTGTATACAAGATTACTTGTGAATATGTATGTTAAGCAACTCATTAGGGTAAAGTTTAATGACTCGGTTTCGAACTATTTTAATATATCTAATGGTGTGAAACAAGGTGGTGTACTTTCTCCAGTATTATTTACATGTTATATCAATGGTTTACTAGAAAATGTTAAAAATTCTGGTTATGGTTGTCATGTCGGTGACTTTTTCACTGGATGTGTAGCATATGCTGACGATATAGTTTTACTTGCGCCATCTGTCACTGCGTTAAAGGTTATGATTGACAAAGTAGAGAAGTTTGCGAAAATATATGATATAACTTTCAATGGTAAAAAGAGCAAAATTTTGCATTGTACAAAAGAAAATAGTAGTCACATACTTAATGTTACAGTTAATAATGATAAGGTCGAACAAGTGTCCAGTGTTAACTATTTAGGTCATAGTATTTGTACAGATAGAAACGATGCTTTGGTAGAAAATATTGTAAAGGATTTTAACAGTAAAGTAAATAATGTAATTGCCAGTTTTTCTGGTATTAGCTCTGTAATCAAACATAGTCTCTATGAAAAATATTGTACTTCCCTCTATGGGTCTAACTTTATCGATTTTTCTAATGGCGCTGCTATAAATAATTTGTGTAAACAATGGAGGAAAGCAATGCGTAGAATAATGAATTTACCACCAACAACTCATTCGAGGTATATTCCTCATATTGTAAGAACTCCACCAATTAATATACATTTAATGCAGCGATTTATTAAGTTTTTCTATTCTGGTGTTTATAGTAAAAATAATGTTGTTAACCATATATATAAAAATTCAATACTCTCAAATTCTAGACTGGGTCGTAATATTAGACATATATTAATAAACTATTGTTGTGTAACGCCTACAATTAATTGTAATAGTACAGATTTGTGTAAAAAGGTGTACAGACAGTGGATGAATAGTTGTCCGGATGAGGATCTCAGAATTAGTTATCAGATTTCTGAACTAATTCAAGAGCGTGATAGCATTGTGCCAAGCAGCCTAGATTTACATGAGGTAAAAGACCTCATAGAATTTTTATGTGTTTCCTGATTGATCTGTTTTTAACTGTTTTTACCTTTTTAAAATTTTTGTTATACTTGTTTTTTGAATCTATGTATCGTCTTATACATGAATAAAATGTTATAATAATAATAAGGAATTCACATATTTAGTTTGTTTAAAAATTAATTGAGATTCCATGAAACTATGGGTAACCGCGAAAATGCTGTATTTTCTTCAACAGTTCTAGCAAAATGTTCCCCGACTACCCTAAAATTCCTCGTTTTAATCCTTAAATCAGTTGATAATGTTTTTAAGATCTTTAGTAAGAATAATAAGCACTGTTTTCCTACAGCAAACTCTAGGCACTCCCCAGGAAGCGGAAAAATTAGAGAATTAGCCGCCATTTTGCAAAATAGCCACCATTGGGTCAACCAGGTTAAATCTGAAGTGGCTCTCTATCTAAATATACTCTTTTAGATGTTTTTAAACTCTGTGCCAAGTTTCATGCTTCTATGTATAAATGCAATATTACTCCCCTATTCATGACAAATCTGCCCCGCTACTGTTAAAACTCGAAAATTAGCTAAATATCGCCCCGAAAAAATACTTGTTTTCGGCCAGACTAAATAGCAGTGTAAAGCGCCCGCTCGCTGACACGTTGAAGTGACACAGCAAAACTAGACGCAACCAAAACGAGCACTTAACTTGTGGATTCTTCGTTGGATCTTCATTCTTCGTTGTAGTTGTCAAATTCTTCCATTATTCGCCAGAATCGTAAGCACGTGTTGATCGTGCTGCCCCCAAATTGAATATGAACATTGAGAGGAGTTCTCGCCGAAGCGCGCTATTGGTCGAGAGAGGTCATGTGATCACACGTGAGGCGCTGTCGGGTTTTCTTTTTATTATTGGGGCCAGATCAAATGCTCCGCTTTGATAAGCTAAAATGTCCCAGAGGTAAGTCGACAATGTAATAAAAAGGGTGAAATACAATAAGCAATAACTATGGGTCTTATCACAGTGTCGATTAATCCTGCAATTAATTCCCTAACAAGAAAAAAATGTTTAAAAACCTGCAGAATTTATGTAGCTAAACGTTCGAATTTCATGAAAAAATTCCTTTTGCCAAAATTAAGGACAATTATCATTATCTATGTATCGCACATTTCCGCGATTTCATTGTTGCGCTTTTGAAATTGCAGTAATGATAGTCATTGATTAATCATGTCGTCCTTTTCTGAAGCATGATGGGATAATGCACTCGGATGAATGTTTGGTTACAACTGACAAAATTCAGTCAATTCTTCACTAAAGTACATTTAAGGCAGCCTTTGTAGGATCAGTTTTGGTCCAAAACTAGGTTACCCATTTACCCAGTGTGTAATTGAATTTAGCGTCCACGGCAAAAGCACAGCCACTACAATGACAAAGGGTGAGTTGAGTTTGCCTCGACCAAGATGTATGTTGTGTTAACAAAAGTATTGATCTCTCCGATAGCAAGGCGAGTCTGCTCCAATCTCTTTCTCCTTGGTAGTGTTATGGAGGCATTGGTCTTTAAGATTGGGTTTACTTACATGTTGATGAGTAGATGGATTCTTTGTACACACATGACAAGCAAATATTCACTGGCTATATCTTCAGCACAGCATTTTAGATGTACCTTTGTCACCACATGGATTTTAATAAAATCAGTCAAATAAAGTAGAGTGGGTCGGGGCAAGAAGCCCGGGTTAGGTGAGAAGCCCCCCCAGGGTTATATCTAAACTTACATTTTTGGTGTTTTTTCTTATTGATAGGATTGAAGCTAGTGGCTTTTTAGGTGACATCACAAATTTTCAAGGCAAACAGCACCAAACCATAGTAGTAATTAAAGAAACAAAAAAAGGTACATGGTTTTTGTAACTTTAATTAATTCTTTGAAAGTGATTGTCAGAAATAACTTTGGAAATTTTTAAAAGTATAATGGATATCTGCATTGCTTCGCTTTATTACCATCACATAAATATGATTTGGATCATGTTTTTAGCATTTAAGCTGAAAATATAGAGGTCAAATTAAAATATGTGGGTTTGGGGCAAGAGGCCCCACATGGTATGGAGCATGGGGCCCCCTTCATTGAGGCCTTGAAGCTTTTCAGGAAACATTTAATAATGTGTACTTTACCTTAAATCTTGATAGAATAGCTAATTGAAATAGAAAAAATTTGGCCGAAATTGAAACAGGGTAAAAAATAAGTATATATAACAGAAAAATTCTGAAATTCAGAATAAGTGAATAGAATGCCTCAAAAATAATAGAAGAACCCCGAGAAATAACTTTCAAGCTGAATACACTCACAAAAAAAATTGCCATAGGATTATAATAGGGGGGCTTCTTGCCCAATTGGTGGGGTAAGAAGGCCATTTTAATTTTTTTACAAAAAGGGCCGTAACTCCTTTATTAAAATTGGTAGACATTTGTTTCACTAGTTATAAGTAGAGTCAAGTGATCCCTTCATGACAGCATAAGCATTCAAATAATCGACCACCTAAAGTAGGTCAAATCGCACCTCGAAGTTAAGGGGGGGGCTGCATGCCCCGTGCTACTCTACATATCAACAAATCATCTGGTGATAAACTGTAGAAAAAAGACCAGGAAATAACGGAATCAGCCTTTCAGGAATGAGAGGGTTTTAGTCTTCATAAGGACTTGCTAGTGGTGTTCAACTCTTTTCATCGTGCCACATTACATATCTCTCAATCCCAAAATGGCACGTTAGTCAAGAGTCATTGCCCTTGATGTGGGAGGAATTGGCAAAAAGATATTATATATCTTCTTGTCCCGATATGTGTCAATTCATTTGATGATGTGTAAAATCAAGGAGTTATTTATAAAATTCTAATTCAAATAATGAGCCTTTAGAAGTTGCTAAACAAAGACACCAATACAAGATGTTCAGTGACCGCTAATTTATCGTCTCAGAATGACACCAAGTAAAGTATTGATTATTCGCAAGGCAGTGGTAGGCTGCTCCTCTCTCACTGATAGCCTTGCTGAGACATTGGTCTTCAAATTGAGTTATATGGGAGATGGATCCTAACACAAAAAGGCCAATGAATATCCACTTTGAATTGAGCAACAAAAATTAGCAGGGATCTCAACTTGAAAGCTGGCCCGTCCCTAGATTCATGTCCCATTTCTTTTTTAATACTTCATTATCATTCCAAGACACAAACGGGAATCAAAACAAGATTTTTTCTCATAATATACGGTTTATATTATGGACACAATGCATAATATCTGTCTGTCCATTGGATTCATTCAAACACATTGGCTGTTAGACTTTGTGATTAAGACCCAGCATTTTTTAAAGTAAAATTGGTTATCACTCGGGTGCAAACTCTTTGGCTGCAATAACAAATTGCATTCCAGAAATATAATAAGTAAGATGTGATTGGTTTCTTAACTAATAAAAGACCCTGGATCTAAGAGGATATGAGTAACAATTTTGAGTAAATCTTTGCATGTATCGTTGAAACAAGTGATACAATTTTGTTACCTCTACTACTCAAAGATACAAATATAATTCAAAATATGCATATTAAAACTTATAACATCAACAGATCGCACATTTGTCAGGAAGGTTTCAGTGAATCATAATTATCTAAAATGCATCACCCTACACGCCTACAGCACTTGGACCACACAAGAAATTGTTTGAAAAGTGTTGTCAGCTTTTGCAAAAGGATGCCTTTTACACATTCTTTTTGCTTGTCATCTGACAAACTGGTGAAATGTTTTCTCAATGATAGTGGTATAATTCAGACCTTATTGTGTGGCAATGTTGCAAAATTAATGTCCATTTTTGGCCCCAGCCTTTTTTGTCTCCATTTCGACACTGTTGTCATGTCAACTAAATCAACATGATGTCTTTGTTCTTCCCTCTTTGAGGGTAATTTCAGGAGTTTTTTTATGAGATTGGTGCCATAGTGACATCAATTCTCTCTTGTCGAAATGACAGCTTATTTCTGAAAATACGGCTGAATTTTGCTATTGCAACAGATTCAAGCCTTCCCTTTACATGATCTGTTACTGGTTAATTAACAGAAGTTACCTCCTCCTTATCTTTCCGCTCCGGCACAGTGTACTTGGTGGATGTGGGAAACAATATGGATTCACTGTGTTGATATGCTTCGATTGAACCATGTCACTATCATATCATAAAGATCATCTTTGTAATTTGTGAAAAACAAACTGCTACTCTATTCTACAATTGTATAATTGCAGGCATCTACTTGACAACAGTAATGACAATGACATCAGTGTCTGTCATCATGGCAGTCATGGTCATCAACTTGTACGAGAGAGGAAGTAAGGCGAGACGACCTCCACATTGGGTCAAGGTCGTTGTCCTTCGATGGATTTGCACAGTTCTTAGGATGAAGCATGATATTGAACGACTGGCACACAGTATCCGATTGGTGAGAATATGCAGTGTTGTACAGTAAATGAAAAAAGGTCATATTAAATTGTATAATTAAGTTTATGTTAATTCATCCGTAGACCTCTACATATATTTTGCATCAATACATTTATTCTAACCAAGGAAATCTTCCATGTACCTGATAAGTGGTGTCATTGGAATTTGTAAATTAGGGAGAAGTACATAGTTTCCTCTGAGGAGAGTCACACAAGTGGAAAACTGCAGCGAGAAAAATAATTGGCTTCTAATGATCGTCTCTAATCCCTAGGTGAAGTGAAAAGTTTCATGTCACCAAGCTCTAACAATCACATTCAGTTTGCAAACTAAGAATATTGTATAAAGTGTCAAGTAGACCTATCATATTGCAGCTCCGTTGGATGACCTTAATATTGATACAAATTCATTGCAGGATGAAGAGGAGGAGAAGCGTTACTACTGTCCTTTGCACTCCACCAAGAAAGATCCAAGTAGTAGAAGAAGTTCCTATCTGTCACCCCGGGGCTTGCGGAAAGTTGGCTCCAACCAGGTGTCCCCAGATAACAGAGCGTCATCGCCCGAGGGGGAGGTTGGAGAACTATCGAAGAGGTTTGGAATAATTGAGCAAGAATCCAGTAGGAGGCACTGCGGTGGTGTGGTCAATGCTGCCATGTCTCCCCAGGGGGCACCACAATCAAGTGATGAGGAAGCAGGTGAAGATGAACCAATATGGCAGCGCCGAGAAAATATAGAGCCAAACCGAAACCAATTGAGCCCACCTCCCCAGCGTTTCAACCAAAGCAATCAATTAGAACTCCCTCGACAGAATATACAAGTGCATAGGTCTAATGTGTCCAACCAAAATGGAGCCAATTATAGGAGAGATGGTTTATTTGGTGTCAAGTTTACAAGAGTCGGTCCAGAGCCTCCCGAAGAGACAAATCCAAGAAGGAGACCAGAAAATTTTGCAGAACAACAACACCGGACTCGCCAGGAATCGCATTATAAACAGAAACAAGACTCTTTAGCTGATCTTGTCATACAAGTGTGTCGCAGGGAAAAGGCATTACTTAACCGAAAAGAAATTGTAGTTGAATGGCAAACCATCGCAACAGTAATCGACCGTCTCCTGTTTTGGGTTTTCTTGACTGCTACATTAGTGTGCTACATCATCATCCTGTTTGTAATTCCTTCTACTAAACCAATACTGAAAGAAATAAAGGATCTTACCACTGATCACCTTGGAGGATGAATATTGTACTCCAGGATTTACTAACGAACTGACAGCAATCACAAATGTCTATATCAGAGACAGTTTATCGACTACTTGAATATTTCTGTAGCAATATTTTTTCTTTGTTGTACTTTATATTATATTTATACTCATTAGCAGCCGATAACTGTTGTAAACTTAATTTGTTTTTTGCTTCTCTTATTATTAAAATTTGTATCCTCTCTAATCACATTTGTATTAAGCTCCATATTTTAAGCTTTGGATCTATTTGTCGCTTTTGATTTAGTGTAAATGTGTACGAGGTCTGATTCCAATTATCAAAATGGACAAAATGGATAGGTCGCTTACAGGTTGTCTCACCCAGGACCTTACAGCCGACGTCAAAAAGAACCGATTAAATAAAACTGCATTGCGTGAGAATCTTGAATATATCATATATTCTAGGACTTTGATTGGTTTATGACAGTTTGAGAGACCTTCAATTGGCTGTGAAATACCACTGTCATGTTGAAGCATATAGCCTATATATGTACACAATGTCCTTCAACCAATAGCATTCACTCATTTATGTATGTGTCAAATCATTCCTTTTGACATTTGCTGTAAAAAGAAGGAATAAGTTGTCACCTGCTCCTTGAGCAACTATACCATTCCCACATAAGTAATTTCCTATTGTTAAATCCTTGATGACATTGACATTGGTATTTGTTATTCTGCATTATGACATCTCCAATTGATCTAAACTTTTATTATTTTGAAACCACGTCACTTTTCTTAAAGTACATAGTCAGGCAATTCCTAGATTTCAAGCTGTGCTGATCTAAAAGGTTTAATGCCATAATTTTCTATATACATTTTTACAAAATTATAGAAGCCTCAATTTGGATTACAGGTATTTTATGAAAAATTAGAATTTTCCTTCAAATGTAAAATGACACTGCATGATCCGTTCCAAACAACTGACATTTCTAAATTTTATCATGTACCTTGTATTGAATATTCATCTTATTAAAACGTATATTAATACATATTGGTGATTTTAGTTTTTGAGTCTGAGCATTTAAACCAAACTCCTGGTAAAATATACATGATTAGAAGGTCTGAACTTGCCTGCAGTCACGTTGTATGGGTTCAAACCATGGTTTGTGAATCCAAAATATTCTGAGAGGACCCTTAAAAATCCCTGTTGAATTTCATGTGGATAATACAGTACAACCATCTTAAAATGGCTCAACGTAGTGAACCGTAGCGATCCAGAGCGGTCGGATAAAGACTGATCTGTAGTGATCTGAGATGATATAACTCTATCTGTAGTGATCTGCTAATCCACTTTTAGTGAAAATCAATCATGTCAATTATTTAGGATTATAAGTCAAAGACTAGATAAAATCCATCTAACAATTGAACATATTGATTAAGGAAACACATCCAGAAGTTATTTGGTACTGAAAAGTAAATTTATTATTATTAATTTTGATTAATGGATACAGATTACATCAGATCACTCCAGATCGATCACTCCATATCAACCGAGATCGCTATGGGTCACTACAGATCGATAGATAAGTGTTGATCCAAACTGACGAGCCATATTATGAAGGTTTTACTGTACATTATAATATGGCACACAGTGTCTGTCTGTAGGCAAGTAGAATATCCCTCACATTGGTGAAATTTGTCAAATATTTACTACTCTCACTCCTCTTTCACCAATTAACCCAGAACTTGGCTTACATGGCTGACTTACAATATCTATATATATTTTGATATGGTTACATTTGTGTGAAAATGCATATAGACCTCCTGTCTGTTTCATGATTGTGTACATGTTCTGAATATGAAGAGACATGGAATTGCCGAATGTTTCATCTGAAACCGTTTCAATGCCAGACTCAAGGCCGGCCACTCGGCAGCCTGTGGATTGCTATTGATTTCAAATTTCATTGATTTAATTCAAGAAAGAGGATCTGAGGCAATTGCTCCGGAAGATCTTTTATGTGAAGAAATCAATGCCAAGTTCGATGTCACTTGGGTGTAGCAGGTGGATCTGTAAGTTATGTTCATAATGATAAAAAAGTAAAAGACAAAAAAGGTAAATGATATTCAAAATCTTCTCAAAAATATTTCCAAAAATATAGATAATGTTAAAGAATTAGAAATAATGTATGTTTTATCATAGGATCAAACTAATAAAGGATAGTCTCAGAAAGAGAATGTCTATTTATATGTGTATATTATGGTTTTAAAACTGTTCAGCCAATAGGACTATTTACTTCCGCCAAAGACACTCATCCATAGCCAACATAATATAGAAAGACAATGCACAGAGGGAATATATGGAAACATGCAATGTTCTTGCCGAAGAAATGCACAAAAATAGAAAGATGATACAAATATTTGACCGCTATTAAGATATAAATTGATGCCTACAAAGATATATACCTATTACCTGCGATAAATTCACAGAAAGAATACATATAGACAATCTTATTGCATTTATCATCCACAAACAACAATTGCGTTGTACAAATCAATTGCTGGCTAATCCAGGTTATCTCTCACGTCACCACATGCACGACTTGGTCTCCTCAACCGGAGAGCGTAATCCGATCCAGATTCTCGAATATCAGATTCGTGCATTTTCCTTTGGAATGCACCAGAGCCTGTCAGGAGATAATTTAGTTGTTGTCAGTTGCTAGCCTTTCTACAAGACGTTTCCTGAGAAATCTCATTTATTTTCGTGATTTGAGCTGACTCAATGCATTCTATTCTATTCTGTTCCATTGCTTTCGTTTTCTCCTAAATTCTTTCTTTAAGTTTCTGACTGTTTTCTGCATTTCCTTCTATTATATTTAATCTTGTATTGAACCTTCTGGTTTTCCCACAATCTCAGCCTACTACTAATCATTTTTCTGTGTTTCTTCTCAATTCGATTTTTTTATTTTCCTTTGGTATGTACCAATTATTTTTGCTTCTATCCCTTCTACGTACTTTTTTTTTTCTATTGCCTTCAATCCTTCCATTCTATCTATTTCTTCCCAGGCCTTGTATCTTTCTACTTCTATCTTTTAGCTTTATACAGTACAACCTGAAATAAAGTACAATTACCCTAGCAGGAAGGAAGAAGCAGCCACTACTTCACCCTTTCACACCTTTTGACTACCTCTGAATCACTTCCTACTTTTACCTTTTTGAGACTACCTTTTACAACTACATTAAAATCATATTTAAACAACACAAATTTAAACTCAATCACCCCAATTTTGTTTGATTTACTTGATATTTTGTACCTCTGCTAGTTGCTGTTACATTGGTAGCTGTCTAAATTCTTAATGTGGGCTAAGGTTGTTGTAAGGAGTCAAAGGGAGTTGTTAGGAGATTTGGGGTGGAGAGGAGATGAGATGGCAAAATTCTATAATACAAATGCCTACCTATTTCTTAATATTGTTTGTGCTTTTTTTTTATTGGATTACTTTCTGATTCTCTGTTTTCATGCATTTTGGTTTTATTGTCAACTCTTCCCTAAGATGCGCAGTGCTGTATATTTTTTCAATCTTTTCTTCTTCCTGCAGCTGATGAGACAAGGTGATTAGTCAACTTCATCAAGTTTGGATAATGTTTGCTTATCTGCTCTGGCTTATGGCATCCCTTGCAATGGGTAAGTAATCTGGATTACAGCAAGGGATCTCACATTTGAGGGATGTTACTTTGATTAAGGAATGTAATTATGACCAGATTTTTGTCCAAAAAATTACATTAGAACAGAAAAGACGCATTGCAGAATAAACGAAGCCTTGCATTTAGTCTCTAAGCATTGGATAATTAAAGTGTCCATTGAAGAGCAGATATATAACCAATCAAATATTATTAACATGCAAACTGATTTTCCCCACAAATGTTGTTCCTAAGATATTTTTAAAGGACATATTGTACCATACTAAAGACACCAAGAATATGATAGAATGTTATAGAATAGAAGCAACTGCTATAATAGATACTACAAAATAATATATGAGATTTTAATAATTGATTCAGGCAATGTTTCAAGGTCTGGGAGTTTTGGGAAAATGGTAAATCCTTAATTGCATGCTATCTTGCACCATTACTGCAATCAATGCTGAAGGTATCTCGTTGTCAGACAGCCACACCACAGATGAGTTTTCTGAGATGAAATCACAAATCAATATTACTGAATGATCATCATAAGGTTTGCGGGAAACACATGCACAGCAAAATTGCAGACTGCAGATACAAAATTGGCTTTCAAGAAACAGAATATTGGCTTTTATGAGATTATGGTAAGAATATTAGTCTGTAAGCTGTCAAAGGATTATTTAATCTTCTCCTTCTAGCCAGTATTAGGCACTGATTACTATTCAGTAATTGACTAAATGCTATTATGCTAAGAGATCATTGTGGATTCTCATTTCATATATACCAACAATATGGAAGACACTAGCATATATTGGAACTCTTATGCAGTCAAAAAGGTTTGACTTGACTCCGCTTACAGGTAGTGGAGGAGTGTCTTTGTGCTTTACGCCCCACCAGCACTTGTTTTCAGGTAGTGACGCAACTGTCTGTCTTATAAAATATTGGACAGAATTACAAATGAAAACATCGTTTGAAAGTACTATCACTTGGATACAGACCTAACGCCTGATTTGGTTGATGTTATACATTACAACATACACACTTTGTATGATGAATAATACACAAGGATATTAACATTGCTTAACTCCCAGAGAAGAAATTTACAATATTAAACAAAATGTACTGAATTGAAGGAAATGTGGCATCTCTAGTAAAGGCCCAAGCTAGGAAATTTACTGCAGATTTTGCAATCAAGAAATGAAAATAAAGCATTTGGGCTAAATACATCTTTTTAGCACACAACTCCAACCCCTTTCATTTAGTGCATTTCGGAAAAGTTTCCTGAGAAGTTTGCTTTTAACTGTCGGTTCCTGCAAATCACAGACCTTTGCTGTGCTGATTGGAAATGAAGAAAGGAGTAATTCAACCTTCCCCACTCTGATGCATGTAAAATATTAATTGTTATAGCAGTGGAAAGACAAGTGATTAGAAAAGTAGAAAGTTTGATAGTTATTCTAGTTTAGTATTTAATTAGCAAACAGTCATTGATGGTTCATTTTCATTGATAAAACAGATAGCTGATGATTCTAAATATTTATATCAGGAAAGCTGATTGAGCCTGTCAAAATGACGAGAAACATTATGATGAGACCATTCAGCAATATACTTTTTGTCACATATATATAATACAACTGAAACTTTAGCCTTTTATTTGTTGCAGGATGGCAGATTCATATGAATAATGAAGTAAACTGAAGTTTTACAGTGCAATGCTGAAATTTGAAATTCTGACAAGATAAGCATTCATACCAATTAGTATTTTAGTAGTGAAGCTTATCACTAAAGCTAATCTTTAAATTTCTATTGATTACAAACTTATTAAACCACATGAAAAATATTGTCGTTTCCAAGTTCCATGGAATCATATTACCACAAATCGTTCCATTTTTAACATTTCGCTGCTCTTGGTATTGACGTCACAAAATACCTGAATGGAATGAGTTTTACATTTACCAGACTCCAGAAACACACTCCCTTGACTCAGACAGCTACCAAATAAGCCTAAAATAAGACTGAAAGATTACCAAAAGGGAGGTCAACAAGGAGGAAATTGATCCAAAACGAGGCTGAACTTCCATGACCCTTGACCTTCATGACGTCATGAAGCTCAAGCAGCTACTCCATCATAGGGAGGTTGGCTTGAAATACCCATCCAGTGATCTGTGTAAAGGCCCATCTCCAATGTATTGGAAGCAACTGAGCCATACTCTAGTGAAATGTCCTCAACTACTCTGTTTATTGATCAGCTGCCAGGCGCCCTGCCAGGAGACTTTTGAGAAAACCTATCTTATTCAAGCAATGAATGGGACAACCGGTCAGAGAAAAATATCCTCCATATTAATTGAATTTGCCACCCCTTTCATATTCTTCAGAGCTTTGTCCTGTGTTTTTAAAAATCCTTTGAAACTTTGACAATACACATCAAACCATAATTTGATAGAATTTCGCCATATCCCTTTCAAAGGCAAAATCATCCACTTGAAAACTGAAAGTCCAATGTTTTTTTTCCTGAGAACTTTTGAAAAATCCTATCACTATCACACCATTTTCTGAACCTAAAAATTCTTGCTTTATTGGAAAATAAATTTACAGAAAGAAAGTTAAGCCGCAACCTATGGCTTACCATGACTTCATTTTGGAACCATTATCATAGGTTATTTCAAAAACTTTTCTTGATAAGTTTTACATGTTTACAATGATAAACATAAAGTGTCCCACTCTCATCCAGTGCTCAGATTATGGTGAATTCACAAGACCAAATCAAATGAATTTCCATATTATGGCTATGATCAATTTACAACAAAATAATCTTGTTCCTTTCGTGTACTGCAATGAATGGAGCTCTCCCAGATGAGCAACACGTATAGGTTATACAACGAGTTTGAGGTGTATAACTAACATTTCAGGTGGTTATTTACCAAGGGCTTTAGCCCGAGGTAAATAACCCCTGAAATGTTAGTTACATGTATACACCTCAAACTCGTTGTATAAGCGACTTATACTCCATATGACTCCTGAAGGATTAGTAACTGAATTTTGTTGCTTTGTTGTCATCTTTAGGTGCATTGTTTGCAGAAAAAGTACTAACTTAATCCCCAACTGTGGTATAACTAACAAATCTGTTGGTTATACCACGGCAAAAGACAATAGACACTGTCTTGGTGGAGTATAACTCTACAGAGATCTCTTGACGGACTACGAAAGTTCTGTCCCATGCAGCGGTCGTCAATGTGACACAAACAATATTTTATGGACTCCTCCAATGCCATCAATCAAATTGTGGATTTGGCAAGTTAAGAATAATTAAAATCATTATATATGATGCATTCCATATCTAGCTGTTTAAATGACAGAGGTTACATCCAGGTATTTTTACAAAATTCCAAGATCTGAATGTCAGGCAACGAAAATGGTATTAAGGTTAAAAGGATCTATGGCACTTATAATTATTTATAACCGAGGAATTAGCTCTGGGGCTTACAGAAATTAATCAAAACACTCCTTGTGAGGTGATATTCCCATACATGCCATGTTATTCTTTATGAATTCATAATTAATAAGTGAGGTCATATCATGTGCTTGGCACATTATAAGTAAAAGTCACTGATTAAGTCAGACCATTCACCAGTGAGACCACAGTTACAAATAAATCTGCAATTCATTTCAATATGAAAGATGACATGTGGTAACATTGCTGATGACTTCAAACAATATGTGGCTGGAATCATTTGTCGCAAGAGGAATTTGAATCTAGTTGCTGGATGAGAGCACATGCACAACACAAAGAAACATTTCACAATGAATAACCCTATAAACATTTCAATGATAGAGAATAACATGAGAACTAATTTGCTGTCAGAAGTCTAAATGAATCCGAATGAGGCCGCATAACTCCAATAGCGACTATTCGATTGAGACAAGTTTCTGGTTGAGTCAGCGCTTCACTTTGAAGTTCATCCTACTGGAAACTAGCTGTGAGCAATATCCTTTGCTGCTTTGCTGTTACAGTAAAATGTGAAGTGTCTATTCCTTGAAAATCTGTAGGATATATTATGGTTGGGCAATCATACTATATGTGCGACGTATGAAATGAGAAGATATGATAACATCGAAACTCCGAAACTTAAATTTATGGCCTATTTGAAATTAATAGAGATGTAATTGCTTCGTGCATCGAGTTCAACCATGGAAGATGTGAATCACTGAAGAAAATTGCAAGGTGGAATATGACACCTTCTCTTTAACCAGCATAACACATGTAGCCAAGTGCAGTGCAAGTAAATTGGTCTTGTTAGATCAGATGTGGAGCTTGATTCCTTGCATTAAATTCAACATTTCCACCTGGTTTTCTGTGAATACAGAGAATGAGAAACAGACATGTAATCGATCCAATGCTGTTTCGTGCAATCAACCTCTCCTGGCCATAATGAGCTCCAGGGATTCAAGTGGCTCTGGCTGCTCCTGCATTAGACAGCTTTATTTGAAGCAGAACCATGGAATAAGGTTGAGAGTTTAAAACAGAATACACGAAGAATCAATCTAATGCAGCTGGCTGTCCTCCAAGTTTAAAGTCATCAAAACACATTTGAAAGATCCTCAATTATTGATGCACAATGGTGGGAGTGAACTTTATCAAAACCTTGCATGAGGGGTGTCTGGGAATCATTTACAACTGCTCTGTAAATGCAAAACAGCTGGATAGATGGATGATTGAGCCTTTATGTCCTGTATTACGTGCTTGGTAGGCTAATTGGGACAGGCAAAGCAGCTGAGAATGTCAGACAATTTGAAGACATTTTGAAACAATTGTAGTCAAACACATACAATAATATCAAGAATTGAGCCATAAGACCAGATTATACTTTTTTCTCTCTGGACGTTTCCGTTGGGTTATAACTCTCAGCCTTTTTTCAAAGTCATATTTTCCTTAAATGCCATTTAATGACAAATTCCTACATCTTTCATTTCCAATCCAGAAACATGATTGTGCACTTGCACAAATGTACTACATCTAAGGCATTGTCACTCTTAATCTTCATTTAATTTTCGCAATGGCATCCTAAAGCAATAATCTTTCCCCTAGGATGAAAGGAAGTAAGTAAGTTAACGACAAATGTCGTTATCGACCAGCAATGGGTCGATGAAAACCTCAAGTGGAACATCACGGAATATAACGGGATCAGGAAACTCCTCATTCCTGCCACTGAAGTCTGGCTGCTTGATACTTTTGTCTTTAACAAGTTTGTATCTTCTATCTCATTATATATATATACTTACTGAATTGTCATGTAATTGCATATAAAATCTTATTATTATTCTCACTGGGAAAAGGTTTGTGATGACTTAAAATGGAATATATAAATGTTAACCATACAATGTAATATTCATATATATGAGTCTTGGACAGAAAGTTTTTGTGCCAGGACATGGTCAATTGTGACAAAAATTTGGTGATGCATCGTAGCTACTGTGGTTTCTATAGTCATTTTTCCACTGACTTGTTACAGTGTACAACAGCATTTTTAAGCTGCATATAAGTGAAAGATTTCAAATAAAGGTTATAAGATAGCTTTCTTAATCCACCACTTAGTGGCACTAAAGAAGATAACTTTGTTGAATTCCTACATTACATTGACTTGTGGGAAATAATACATATTATTACAGCTGGTCCATTAGTTATGAAAAATGATAAGACCAATTCACTGTGAAAAGAGCACTTTGTGACTCTTGCTAACTAATGTGTGATCATGAGACTTTTAACATGTACACCAGAAAGGCCATTTGATTTGTCACAACTGATTTTAGTGTAAAAATCAGAAGTACAATCGCTTTGTTTGTCTGTCACCAACACGCAACATTGGTTTCCTTAAATCAAATTACAATTGAAAGTATTGGTATGATCATGACATGTCACCAGCATTATGAATCATGTGATTTTCCCAATGAAACTGTCCTCTCAATCCACTTTACAAATTTAACAGCTGTTATACACTATTTTAGTCTCTTGATTGATCATGAACATGGAATTATAAAATCCTGGCTATCCTCTTCGAAAGGTTCAACTATGATAAATTTTTCAGTAGGAGTTTTGAATTTGAGTGGGTCAAACCTCACTGACAATTTCCTTAAAAAGTCATCTTTTGCTATTAGAGACTTTGGCATCTGAGATATAGGCATCCGAGACTTTTGCCTGATACTTTGGCATCTGAGACTTTGGCATCTGAGACTTTGGCATCTGAGACTTTGGCATCTGAGACTTTGGCATCTGAGACTTTGGCGTCTGAGACTTTGGCGTCTGAGACTCTGGGACCAGCAACAACCACTTGCAGTTTAGAATAGGAGGTGAACTGATTCAGAATCAGACATCGAAGAAAGCTGAAGAACTTCCGATATAAAAAATTGATATGATTACAAAATCTAGATTGTACGGGCAGTCCTTATCATCTGCATAGACTTCTGCTGTGAAGACGTAATGTTCTCAAGCCTCAAGGTATAAGAATAGATCTCCTTCGTGACAAAGATGTCTGAAGACTATTGGGCAATTTGAAGTAATCAGTGACAACAACCAAAAATTCCTCAATTGGCTATACGTGTAGGAGGTCTGTCATCAACTCTATAGGATAAAGATTAAAGAAACATTTTGCAAAAAGGGATGTCTCACACTGCTGACGCTATATATAGAAACGGAAATTACATTTTGAAGAAACTAGCTGTGAGAAGATCATTTTCCATGAAACCATTGTTTCAATTTCATAACTAAGGGGTCATTCCATGCCAAATCACCCAGAGCCTCCCACCTGACCCTCTCAGATTTTGTCGAAAAAAATTCACACATGTTCCAAAATCAATATCACTGGTGGATCCCATATTTCAGGTGCCTATCACATATTGAATAGATTATTATGGCATAGAATGGGACAGAAGAGAATAGATTAGAATAGAATGGAATTGAAGAGAATAGGTTAGAATAGAATATATTAGAAAATAATAGAATAGATTTTAACAGTTGACAAAGGCAATGTTTCAAAGACTGGGAGTATCGGGAACGGAAAAAAACTTAATTGGATGCTGTCTTGCACAATTACTGCAATCAACGCTAAAGTATCGCGTTGCTGATACAAAATTGGAGTACAATTGTCAGACAACCACATGCAGCTCCGCAGATGAATTATTTATAATTACTGAATGATCACCCTAAGGTTTGCGGAAAACACACGCGCAGCAAAAATTGCAGACTGCAGACACAAAATTGGCTTTCAAGAAACAGAATATTGGCTTTTATGAAATTATTGTAAGAATATTAGTCTATAGTCTGTCAAAGGACAACTTAATCCTTTCCTTCTAGCCAGTTTTAGGAACTAATTACCATTTTTTAAGTGACTAAATGCTATTATGATAAGAGGCCATTGTGGGTTCTCATTTCATATGCCCAATATGCATGACATCGACATTTTGCATAGAAAGAGACAACTTTGGCAACTTCTTGTGGAGTACACAATGTTCTGACTCAATTTCAACTATGACCAATGACTATCTTTCTTTAGGAATTTATCGCGTTCTTAAAGGTTCATGTTACAGCCTTACTCCTCATTAAAAAAAATGCCTGGAGAAAATATGGAAATTGTGGGAGCCCTTAGGGAGCGACCATTAGAAATTCAGGGACAGGATTAAAAAAAAAATCTGAAATCACTATTGCATGAATTCAGAACAAAAGGCTAGTTTAGGTTGATGTCAAACATATCAACATACAGACTATGTACATGTACAATGGGAAATACATATGGGTAGTAACATTGCTTTTAAGTTCCAGAGAAGAAATTTACAATACTAAGTCAAGCAAAATGTACTGAATTGACAAAAATCTGGAATTCTAGCATCTCTTGTGGACACCCCAGGCTCAGGAAATTGATTGAATATTTTGCTATCAACAAATGAAAATAAAGCCTTTGAGCAAAAGAGACCTTTTATTTTCAGCAGTTTACTCCAACCCTTTCTTATAGTACATTTTGGAAAACTTTCCTGAGAATTTTGCTTTTAACTGTCAGTTCTTACAAAGCACAGGCTTTTGCTGTGCTGACTGGAAATGAAGAAAGCAGCAAGTCAACATTCCCTTATCTGATGCATGAAAAATATTAATTGTTATATCTGTCGAAAGACAAGTGATTAGGAAAATAGAAAGTTCAATAGTTATTGAACAAACGGTCACTGATGGTACATTTCATTAAGAACCAGACAGTTGAAGCTTCAAAATATTTATATCAGGAAAACTGGTTGAGCCTCTCATAATGAGTGAGAAGTATTCTGATGAGACCTTTCAGCAATTTCACTTTTTTGGCAAATATATGTATTTTACTGAATCTTCAACATTTGTTGTAGGAAGGCAGATTCATGTGAATAAGGAACAAACTGAAGTTTAACAGTGCAATGCTGAAATATGAAATTCTGACAAGATAAGCTTTTACAGTATTAATTAGAAATTTAGCAGTAATGCGCATCACAAAAGCTAATCTTTAAATTTCTATCGATTACAGACTTATCAAACAAGATGGAAAATCCAGTCATTTCCAAGTTCCATGCATGGAATCATATTACCACAAATCATTCTATTTTTAACGTTTTGCTGCTCACGGTATTGACGTCACAAATGCCCTAAAAAAGTCTTAAATGAGTTTTACATCTACCAGACTCTCAAAAGACACTCCCTTGACTCCACCCAATAAGCTACAAATAAGACTGAAAGATTACCAAAAGGGAGGTCAATAAAAAGGAAATTGATCCAAAACGAGGCTGAAGGAAGCCTTGGAGTTCCCTTGAGTTCCATGACCTTTGACCTTCATGACGTCATGAAGCTTCAAACAGCTCATCCATCATAGTGGAGGTTGACTTAAAGTACCCACCCAGTGATCTGTGTAAAAGGCCCATCTCAATTGTATTGGAAGCAGCTGAGCCATATTCCGTTGAAAATATCCTAAACTACTCTGAGCCAAGTTTAAAATATTGATCCGCTGCCAGGCGCCCTGTCAGGAGACCTTTGAGAAAACCTGTCTCATTCAAGCAACGAATGGGACAACCTGTCACAGAAAAATATCCTCCAGATTAATTGAATTTGCCACCCCTTTGATATTCGTCAGCGCTTTGTCCTGTATTTTTTAAAATCCTTTGATACCTTTAACAAGACACATCAAACCATAATTTGATAGAATTTCCCCATATCCCTTTCAAAACTGACATCATCTACTTGAAAACAGAATGCCCGATGTTCTTTGTAGAACTTTTGATAAATCCTGTCACACCATTTCCTCAACCAAAAATTATTTTTGTTTTTTGTAGACAAATTTATAGGAAAGAGGTTTAGCTAAATTTTATTGATTTTGACGTCATTTTAAACCACCATTATAGATTTTTTCACTATTTTCCTTTATTGTTTTGACATTGTACATCTTTACTGGATGAACTACCACTTCATGGTGGCAAAAAGATATGGCATGTGGTGACATTGCTGATGTTTTCAAATGGCTGAAAACAAGCAAGCTCAATTCCGTGACTGTATCATGTGTCAAGCAAGATTTGTCACAAGAAGAATTTGAATCCAATTGCTGGATGAGAGCACAGTGTACAAAGAAAAGTTTACACTGAATAACCACAGAAACATTTCAATGAAAGAAAATACAATGAGAATTAATTTGCTGTCAGAAGTCCAAATGAATCAGAACGAGGCGGCATAACTCCAATAGTGACCAATCAATTGAGACAAGTTTCTGGTTGAGTCAACGCTTCACTTTGAAGTTCATCCTACTGGAAACTAGCTGTGAGCAATATCCTTTGCTGTTTTGCTGTTACAGTAAAATGTGAAAAAGTGTCTTTTCCTTGAAATCTATAGAATATATACAATGGTTCAAAGGGCAATCATAAATGTGCAAGGTATGAAATGAGAAGATATGATAACATGGAAACTCCAAAACTTCAATTTGTCGCCTATTTGAAATGAATAGAGATTCAACCATGGAGGATGTGAATCACTGAAAAAATTGCAGATGGAATATGACACCTTCTCTTTAGCCAGCATAACTCATGTAGCAGTGCAAGTAATTTGGTCTTGTTAGATAAGATGTGGAGCTTGATTCCTCACATTTGATTAGACATTACCACCTGGCTTTCGGCGAATACAGAGAATGAGAAACAGACATGTAATTGATCCAATGCTGTTTCATGCAATTAACCCTCTACTGGCTGTAACGAGCTCCAGGGATTCAAGTGGCTCTGGCTGCTCCTGCATTAGACAGCTTTATTTGAAGCAGAACTATGGAATAAGGTTGAGAGTTTAAAACAGAATGCATGAAGAATCAGTCTAATGCAGCTGGCTATCCATCAAATTTGAAGTCATCAAAACACATTTGAAAGATTTGTTGACGTTTATGAAGCTCAATATCTCAATTACTGATACATGCACAATGATGGAAGAGAACTTCATCAAAATTTGCATGGGAGGTGTCTGGGGGTCATTTAAAACTGCTCTGTAAAAGCAAAACAGCTGGATACATGGATGATTGGGCCTCGATGTACTTTATTTATAAATGTGCTTGGTAGGACAGTCAAAGCAGCTGAGCAATAATCTTTCCCCTATGATGAAGTAAAGTAAGTTAGTTAACGACAAATATCGTTATCGAGCTGCAATGGGTCAATGAAAACCCCAAGTGGAATATAACGGGATCAGGAAACTCCTCATTCCTGCCACTGAAGTCTGGCTGCTTGATACTTTTGTCTTCAACAAGTTTGTATCTTCTATCTCATTATATGCATATACTTTCTGAATTGGCATGTAGTTGCATATCAAATCGTCTTATCATTCTCGCTGGGAAAAGGTTTTTGTTGGCTTAAAATGGAATATATGAATGTTATTATCGTTTTCATAGCTGTGTGTTTTACAACTTTGTACTTTGCTTTATCCCAAAACTGTGATGTCACAGATTTAGTTGCATAACTTCGCATATCACAAGCACAGATTTTGAGAAACTGACTAAATGCATTGACTCAAGGATTATGTATGTTGTTTATCTTTGATAAATGCACTGGTTGACAAATGATTCAATGAACTGCAACAAATCAAACAGACTACTTATCCTCAAAGGGAAGTTAGGAGGCGACCATTTAATATCGAGGGGGAGGGGGAGGTTGAGGTTATTTTTAAATAAATAACTTCTTGCTCAGTTTTAGTGAAATAACTATTTTTGTTCAGTTTTAGTGAAATAGCTCATTTCTTGCTCAGTTTTAGTGAAATAAATAATTTCTTTCTGGGCAGTCTTGAATTAAATCATTTCTGGTATTTCTGAATGAGGTGGTGATTGATTTTCAAATTAATATTTGGGGAGCTCTTGAAATAAATAATTACTGCTGCCATTATCGTGAAATAAATAATTTTCCATCGTGAAAACTCCAAGCCCCCCATGGTCGCCCCTAAAACACACTTTGTTTGGAAAACATTCAGCATGTTGAGACTCTTCTGGTGAGGTGCAACACTCGACTTAGACAGAAGTTGTTGCTGTTGTACAAAAAAATAACAGTGAAAGCCAGTTTTAGAATCTGTTGATATGGTCAAAAACTGTGATGTCAAACTCTAAACTGAGTGTCACAGGTTGAAGATTAGACCAATCACCTTCACCATCTGATGTCACGGTTTAACTGCAAAACGAAGTTTTCAGAAAAACACACAGCTATGAAAACGGTAATAATTATACAATGTAATATCATATGAATCTTGGACAAAAAGTTTTTGTGCTAGGACATTGTCAATTGTAACAAATATTTTGTGATCCATCCTAGCTAATGAGGTTTCTATAGTCATTTTTCCACTAACTTGTTGCAGTGTACAACAGCATTTTTAAGGTGCATATTATAAGTCATAACTTTCAGAGATGGGGGTAATTTAGATATGCAGATAGTTTAAATATGCCACTTAGTGGCACTAAAGAACAGAACTTCGTTGAATTCTTATATATGACATAGACTTGTGGGAAATAATACATCTGTCCATCTTGACATTTTGAGAATTAAATCAAATATCAAATTCCTGTGTAAAGTATCAAATATATCTAGTTTTAAAACTGCCAAAGATGTGTTGCGTCATTGAAAAGTTATATATATGTATATCTACCCACATTGTTTCCCATGCTTTTATACCAACTGCTAAATTCACATTCATGATAAACAAATTAATCATGTTTCTATTCTGGTCCTAAACAAGGTGATAATGAATCCTCATCAATTATACCATTTTTCGGTTTCCGCAAACAACTCACACTTTTCAAGAAACGCTAGCAACTAAGGAAGTTTTAATTTGATATGAATATTATATTTTGATGTTCTCAAAATAAATAATACACTTCACACTCAGCAATGACAAAAGGCAAGATTGATCACTTAAGCTATATGTATACATGTATACTTCTGGGATTATCAATATATGGTCATGTGACAAATTATTTGTAAGTTTCGTTTCAATTTGCAATATGATAGATAGAGCAAGTGCAGCCCTCTAAGCCCAGCTCACAAGGGTTGATTGATGAGATGGGAGAGAAAGCGGGAGTCCTCAACATGTTACATGTTTACCCCATGTGAGGGATATTTTACTTGCCCAGCACAGACACTGATACAAGGGGCCACCAATGAAATATCTCATCTGAACGACATCCAGCTGGGATTTTGCTCATGAAGGCAATATTAGGCCTACAGTCGGTCCATTAGTTATGACAACAGAGGACCATTTCACGGTGAAAAATGCACTTCGTGGCTCATAATAGCCAATAAATAAGAACCATAAAGGCCATTTGATTGGCTATAACTGATTTTAGTGTAAGAATCAGATGCATAATCCTTTTGTTTGTTTGTCACCAACACGCAGTATTGGTCTCATTAAATCAAATTACTGTTGAAAGTATTGGCATGATCATGACATATCATCAGCATCATGAACCACAATGTGCCTTTTTCATGATGAAACTGTCCTCTCATTCCACATAATATATTTAACAGCTGTAATACACTATTTCAGTCTCTAGATTGATCATGAACATCGAATATGGCAGTATATAATTGTAAATTTTGGGATTTGCAACCAAAAACGTTAATCGTAAAGTCCTGGTTATCCTCCTTAATCTCTCTTCGAAAGGTTCAACTATTATAATTTTCAGTAGGGATTTTTTCCCTTTAAAAAATTGGCATGTGAGACAGACTATTGGCTTACTTATCATAACTTCTAATTTGAGAGGTTGAAGACCTGACTGACACTTTCCTTTATAATAAGTTTTTACTTTTAGAAACTTTGGCATCTGAGACTTTGGCATCAGCGACAACCAATTGCAGAAAAAGATGGATGGATGATTTGAGCTTTACATCCTGTATATATGTGCTTGATCAGCTAATTTAGACAGGAGGAGGACACAGCATGAGGCTAAGGATGATTGAAACAACTGTCCAATATAGGCCCCGTGGACCCGGCAAGAGCTGGATTCGAACAATTGACCCAGTGATTGGCAGCCTAACTGAACTGATTCAGAATCAGACATCAAGAAAGCTGAAGAACTTCCAATATAAATCAGCCAAAAATTGACATGATTACAAAATCTAGTTTGTACAGACAGTCCTTATTATCCGCATAGACTTCAGCTGTGAAGACGTCATGTTCTCAAGGTATAAGAATAGATCTTGTTTGTGACAAAGATGTCTGAAGACTGTTGGGCAATTTGAAGTAATCACACAGGTGCCAGTGCCAGTCCAAAATTCCTCAATTGTTTATACATGTAGTAGGTCTATGCTCAATTCTATAGGATAAAGAAATATTTTTGCGCAAAGAGATGTCTCACACTGCTGACACCAAAGACAGATATGACATTTTGAAGAAACTAGCTCTGAGAAGATCATTAATGTTTTCCATGAAGCTATTGTTTCAATTCCATAAGTCTTACAACAATTGTACGGAAAATTATGCAACAGCCTAAAGTGATTTTCTGTTTCAAAATTCTCATGTAATAGATAGATAGATAGATAGATATGGTAAGTGCAGCCGTCTAAGCCCAGTCATGGGCGCTCACGAGGATTGATTGATGAGATGGGAGAGAGAGCGGGAGTCCTCAACATGTTACACATTTACCCCATGTGAGGGATCTTTACTTGCCCAGCATAGACACTGACAAGGGGCCACCAATTTAACGTCTCATCCGAACGACATCCAGCTGGGATTTAGCTCATGAAGGTCCACTGAAAATTTTGAGTTCCTCTCCCGGGGTTCGAACCCATGCAGGCATATCTAACGGACATTGAAAATTTGTCTGAATCAGGCAAAAACTGTTGAAAACCATGCAATCAATACTTGTCCCATTTGAACGATCATAGTACAAAAATGATAATTTGTTTGATAAATTGCATCGAAAGCCACACACATTTTCTGTCAATCAGATTATTCTTTGATAATGTCTGCCAATAGTATCAAGCAGTGTGGAGCACCAGTTTTCAATTTGCAACATATTAGGAACACACTTATAAATGTCTCTAGTTGTTACCAAAACATTTTTACAGATGATGTGTGCAAGTTTTTTAATATCTGTAAAATGAAGAGCCATGTGTTGAATGTCATCACAAATGTCATGACTGACCTTTACAGTTATACTCCCAAGATTGAGTGAATATAAACAGTTGTTGTAGAGGATGGATAGATATCTTGAACTTGGATGGTGTGATATTATTGCTGAATAAAAACTATTTCAGACGTGAGTTTATCTGACAAATGCAAACTATCACTGAAGCTTTCGATTTGATGAAAATTATTACCTGCTTTTGTAAAGGTGCCAGTGCCAGACCATTATGCACCACAGCAGAAGTAATTTCTCAGGAAGTATTTCATAATATATATTTATATATGTATGATCATTGATCAAGACTGTGAAACTTATAAGTGTAGCATTAATGAGACCAGGGTATATCGTATGATTTGGAGGTGTTTGAATACTTTTCTGTGTCAGCAATTTTACACACAAAATTACAAAACAAACGCATTCATTTTATTATTATATATTCTATACCATACAAAGTATGACTGTGTACATATCCACTGAAATGCAAAGAATTTATCTAAAGTTTGCAAAAACACTACTTGATGGATGGATGATTGGGGCTTTAGGTCATGTGACTCCTGTATTTATGCACTTGGTAGGCTAATGAGGACAGGGTGAGGACATGACAATGAGGCAACAGATGATTGAAACAGCCGTCCAGCATAGGCCCAGGTGATCCAGCAAGAGCTGGATTCGAACACTGGACCCAGCGACTGGCAGCCCAGCACGCCACCACTAGACCAACCCTCTCCCTGCAAAAACACTACAAATAAAATTTTGTTCTATTTCAAACCTCTTATCTCCCAGGCAAAATTGGCTATTTCATTTAAATTGCTTGGTACATATCAAATCTTCATGTTTTTATGTTACATTATATATCATTTGCCTTTAATATAAACCACAAGATTGAAACTGTTTTAACTCTATGATACAATACATAAAATAAGGTATAATTGTTTCATGGACGAAATAGTATAACAGCATTTAGCAATGACGCACAGAGCTTCGAGTTTCATGCAGCCAGCAGCTAGCTACTCGAGATTCTGGTAAATGGAAAATATGGTAAATATTCCCTGCTGTATCTTGAATATTTTATGACAGATCTGTCAATGTAAAACTCTCAGAGAATGTCTTTTATAGCTGTTATACACTATAGAAATGCCAGAAATACATGAACGGTAGAAATGTAGGATTGATTACCTCAAAGCGTTCCATGAAATATGCATCTTTGTGTTACAATATCTTGCAATTATGGTGTTAACAAAATGATCCATCCTCCTTGACAGCTTAAGCTTGACTTCAAAGTGTATTGAAATAAATGATTGAAACCATGTTATCACTCATATTACAGCCTACATTCCCTGGAAATAGAACTGGTTCTAAAGTAGGGCTCATTATTAACCAGGTTGAGATGAAATAACTACTTTTTTTTTGTATGTGTCGTACCATGGTGTCGACTAATCAAGTGATGATAAATTCAGATATAAGAGAATTGCCCAAATAATTGCAAATTGTAGAGCATCTAGTATATCTTACATTTCTGCTCCTTATAGCACTATTGTATATATATCATAATAATTACAATTTTTTTTATTTTAAATCATGCAGGACTTCTTCTTCTCAGGTATGATGGGTCACAGGTATTGCTGCAGCTATTATACACTCTACACTACACCGCATCTGACGAAATTACGCAAGTAGCTTATTTCACAGCAATATATATACAAAATCTTTTGGGCCCAGCAGTGTATCCTTTTCAGGTTATCATTGGATTGGGCTGAGAAACATTCCATGCGACTTCTATCAAGTTTCATTTAGGCAAATTTGACTTATGCCATATATTCAAATATTTTGGTGTCTGACAAAATTATGCAAAAGCAACATGGTAAGTGGAAAGACAGTACAAAAGTATAATTTTCGAATAATAGTGCTCAAAACATTAGCGTTACAGCATTTGGCAACTATTCATATAAAAGAAATTGTGCTTACTTGCTGTCACTGCCAAGTAATATGCAGAAATTGGCTCCATTTTAATAACATTGATTTTGCACATTTTTTTTTTCAAATTTTTGCTCTCCAAAATCCCAAAAAAGTTCTGACCCTTTTAAAAATGCCTTCAGAAGTTATCACCTGATATCAAATAAGTTCAGTTAAACAGAGAGTTAAGTTGTGAAATGCAGCTAAATAGATTCAGATTCAGATTCATATAATTTATTTACCAAAAATATTAATAAGCGTGTCTGGAAGGAGACTCTAATAAAGCCTAAATGGCCGCTGGCTTAGAGCCACCCTAAATAGACAGAATTAGGTGACTGCTAGAAGCATGTTTCAAATGATTGGAACCATTTTGAAGTTTTGCTGAGCATAAATTTGAAAATAATAATGTTTTGACAATAATTATTTGAAAATTAAGCTTTTGCACAGTCTTTTCACTTACTATGTTGCTTTTGCATAATTTCGTCAGACACCGAAATATATAAATATATGGCATAAGTCAACTTCGCCTGAACGAAACTTGATGAAAATCACATGGAATATTTCTCAGCTCAATCCAATGATTACATGAAAAGGATACACTGCTGGGCCCAAAAGATTTTGTATTGCTGTGAAATAAGCTACTTGTGTAATTTCGTCAGATGCGGTGTAGTGTAGAGTGTATAATAGCTGCAGCAATTACATGAAAAGGAATCGCTGTTGGACCCAAAAGTTTTTGCAGTACTGCAAAATAAGCTACTTGCGTACAGTAATTTCTGTCAGTAATTTCGTCAGATGCGATGTATGATAGTTTGTGTAAAACTGACAAAATTTTATCAGTTCTTCACTGAGGCACACCTAGCCAGACTAAATCTTGGTCAGCAAACTGCTATAGACATTTACCCAGTGTGTAATTGAATTGACCATCCAGAGCAAAAGCACGGCCACTCCAATGACAAAGGTTGGGTATAGTGTCCGCCTCGATCCAAGATGTATCTTGTGTTGACCAAAGTATTGATCTATCCCATAGTAAGGCGAGTCTGCTCCAATCTTCTATCTCCTTGGTGGTGTTGCAGAGGCATTGGCCATTAAGATTGGGTTCGATGAGTAGCAGATATACCGCTAATACAAATAAGACCAATAAATGGCTTTATCTGTTGACTGCCTTTTTAGTAGTTCTTAGCCTCTCACCACATTAATTAATTTTAAAAAGATAAATTTAAAGCTATTAACAAATCATCTGGTGTTGCACAGTAAAGGGAAGACCAGAAAATTATAGCATCGGCCTTTCAGAATTGATAGGGTTTTAGGCTTCTAAAGGACTCGCCGGTGGTGTTAAACCATTTTCATGGTGCCACTTTCCATATTCTCTAAATCCCAAAATGGATATGTTGATCAAAAGTCAAGGTTCCGGACTATGACATTTTTAGCCCCACTGACCAAGACTGACCTAGCCTGAGAAGGAATTCGGATAAAGTAAAAGGCACGGATACAAGTGACCTCCAATTTATCGTCTCATCGGAATGACATCAAGCAAAGTATTGATTAATCTCAAGGCAGCAGTAGGCTGCCCCTCTCTCCCTGATAGCCTTGCTTAGAGATTGGTCTTCAAGATTGAGTTTGATTGGAGATGGATATCGTAACAAAAAAAGGCAAATGAATATCCCTTTGGAATTCAGCAAGATATTTAACGGAGATCTAAACTTTATAGCAAGCTCATCCTTAGATACCTTATCATATACTTATTTCACTGTTTCATTGTCATTTTATGACCAAGGGGTTCACGATTGTTTATCAAAATGTACATGTATACAAAGCAAAGCCAAAAGACTCAACAACCTACAGACTGCAAGTTACAGTAGTTTTTAAACAATGTGAAAAATGCCAGATGTTACATTGTATATTTGGTCTTGAAAATATTTGTTTTACCGTTGATTTTTGTTCAATTGCAGACAATCATGCAGTATTTTCAAAGTCACAGCATTTGTTATTGAGTCTGCAGGTCCACATTTTCAGTTCACAATCAAAATCTTATTTTGACCCTTTTCCATTGAAACGCTTGCAGATCTTTTCTTGACCATGTACCTTAACAGTTTTATACAGTGAAAATGCTAATTAAATTCCTTTGTTAATGTAAAATTGTTTGACCTTACAATTATAGATGGAACCAATTTCATAGTATACGAGTAATTGTAGTTGCATGATATCATGTATTCTTGGTCACTCACAATCCATTTACAGTATATATAATCAGAAATCACCGGATAGTCTATCCAGGCTTGTTGCCATAACAAATTGCTTCCCAGAAATGTCACACAGGTAATTGGGCTGTGATTCTTGGCCAATATACCACCCTGGATCTAACAAGATACAAGGAGCGATTTTGGGTAAATGGAAACGTATACCATTGAAACAAGTGATACAATTTTGTTACCTGTAGGCAAAAGAAGTTGTGATATTTATCTGAGAGTGAGAAATTGTCATGAATGATCCTAAATGTGTGACCTAACAGCATTTTTACAAAGCAACTATATAAACATAATAGAGAAATAGAGCAACATTCGCTCTTTCATCCTTTAGACATCAGTGAGTGAATGAGTTTGTGTTTTGCGCCCCATAGGTATATATACCAGTGGGCTATTCAGAAGCGAGTGATAGTGGTAGAAACGAAGCAGTGACAGAACAAAGTCTCCACTGCTCTGAATAATAGTATCAGATTACTATCGGAAAGGAATCAGTATCAGGAAGAACACAAAGTGTGCTATAGTCCATAGTCATGACCCATAGGTATAGGAAGTTCCAGGTACAGTTTGTCACGTCAAGCATTGAGACAGAAATTTAACATTGTTTGTACAGTCCATAAAAATCAATGCAATGAGATTGGTGGATCTGCTGATACAAACTTGAGTAGAACTAAGTCTGGGGTGGCGCTGTGGCACTTTTTTGACGTCATTGCCCATTGTGTGTCGGATTGGTGGCATCACAAATATCAATATTTTGCAAATTGGACTTCCATTTTCATAAATTGGCAAATATTGGACAAAAACAACACCAAAACACCACAAAAATGTGACATTCATACTAAAAAAGAGGTAAGCTGTACATAGGTAAGTGTATTGCTCCTGCGGGGCTTGTGGTTGCTGAGATATCTGGCCAAACGTCTGGCCTCTACTTGAAATGACAAACTGTAGGCCTATGTACATGTTATCATCCTTACCAGATGGATTCCAGGACATAACAGTGACGTTTTACCCTTGTGATTATTAACTTTTATAACAACATATGATATCAGTGACAAACAAACCAAAAATCATTTTATAATTATACAATAACTCAGTATGTGGATGCCTTGACTTCCTTATGGAGCTTCCACAGGCGCAGAATGCCAAAACTGAGGCCGAAGCAACACAACTGAAGATGAGAAAATAGAGAGAAATGCATCAGTAAGTCTGATATAATGGAAAAATAAAATGACTCACAGATGTAAAATATCATCAAGGTCTGAGACCAAGTGGGAAATGTTGACAGGAATACGAAAACTTAAGTTAATCATATTGTGGCCAAATCTTGTTAATTTTTTCATGCCAAACATGGTAGCAATTGGTCGCTAATCATATTATGACATAATTTTCAATTAATAAAGCAAATGAAGGAGCACGCAGTATTCTCTTAAGATGCAGACTCAAAAAGAGAATGCTTTCGGAGCTATGGGTCCTCATTGTGAACAAGTGATGTTGGATTGCCAAAAATTCAATTCATGACTTCGGGGCACTGGTTCATAAATGTCAAATGAAAACAAGCCGCTTTTTAAAAGCGATGTTGCATAAAATATGCTGAATAAAACCTTACCTGTACAAATATGACAGATGAGATAATGCTGAAGATTATTCCCCACCACTTCACAAGATTTGGTCGAAGTGCGACAAAACAACCCTGGAATTACAACAACAAAAAAACAGGACATCATAAACCTTTAGCATTATGATAAAAATTATGTAGGCCTATCTTCTTCATGATTCAAGTCCGGACAATGTCTAACATACTATAACTCCAGCCATACAATATCCTTGTAACAAAGACAAGCAGTTTAAAGATTAAAATATTTGACAAGGTTAGTTTAGACACCAATTGTAAACTCTCACAACACAGTGCATTTACCTAATTGCAATTTCCCAACTCCCCAGTGACCCAGTTACAAAATTTTGTCAATGCAAAATGAAGCAGAATCCAAGTGAAGCTGAGCCATTTCTCATAAGAGCTCATAAGATACGTATTGATTATTTTATTTTATTAAATTTCTGCACATTTCCTCTGTTGTGATACATTTCATGCTACCAAATTTCACTTATGTGACAATAAATCTATCTGTATCTGTATTTGTTAGACACCAATCTTTCAAAAATGCACGTTAGAACCAGACAAAGAGGTGTCCAACTGACTTAGACATCACATGCTTCTAAAAATAAACAATAATCTGATTGTTTGTTTGCTGTTGTTAACAGTGTTAATCCTTAGCAGGGCACTAACATGCAAAATTGTCAGTTAGGCACCGGCTTTTCAAATGGTATTAGTATCTTGGTGATGTCTGAACAGATTTAGACAGGTCTTGCAACAAGAACTATTGAAACTACTTACCCTCAAATAATTGCTATGCGTTTGATTGGGTTCTGTTGCACATTTCCATCTTTCGGGCGAGTCAATCACAGTTTTCTTGCAACAGGCCAAAGGTGTTTTCAAGGTTTCGATCACAGAATTCATCATTCGATTATTTTTCCATTTTTTTGCTCTTTCAAAATCAGTGAAGCCATTTATTCCACAACAGTCATGCTGGAATTAAAGTCACTCTGATGAACCTCACATAACAGGGGTTTACATGGCTCATGAAAAACAGGAGTGTCAAATTTATAGAGGCCTGTTCATCATTCCAAAAGATAAACCATTTAGAAGGGGCGTTCGAGAAGTTCCGGCCATTTTTTGTTTTGGCAGACCCTCCTAATTGAAGTACCTGAATGAAATTTTCACAGAACAAATTTCCAGGTATTTCATTCAAATTGTGGCTCTTCGAATTGTTTAAATCATCTTTATGTTTTCATATTTTAAAAAAAATGCCGGTGTACCAAGAGCAGCTAAATTTCTTAGCCAAAATTCAACAAAACTAGACGTTTTTATAATCATAGAATTTATGTTAATAAAATGACTGATTGCATGAAAGAGTATATCGATATAGGTTTGCAGTCTTTTAAGATATTCTCAATTACATTCTAAAAACTTGTATTTGATAAGTTGAGACAATTGCCAAAGACTTCCTCTAACATTTTCCCCACAGCACTTAAAATGCTTTGGCTGATTTGGCCATCCATGAATTTTTGTTATACTAAAATATATCGGTTCAGAAATTTAAGAAATTATATTTCGTGACAGAAGACGATGGCTGTGTCTGTGTGCACTGAAATTCAACCACTTATCTACCCCCTAACCATATGATTTGCCAATATCCCTCGTGAAATATCCAAAAAGTGCAACTATGGCTGCAGTATGGCACATCATCCACTTTACCTCCTAAAGTTAAATGTGACATGTTAGAAACTTTGTCATACCTTTTGTTACAACCAAAAATACTACATCAAATAGTGTCCAAATAGTATCTCATGGTTTGACACTATGTTATGATTTGTCTACTACACAAGAAGTCGCTCAATGCAAAAGTGTTCCCTGGCCTCTAACGTCAAGCACCCTCTGTTGGATATTTTAGAACCAAACATAGATCCAAAAATTTGGTTACATTGACCTTCAGACTGCAAGGTATTCAACGAAAACGTCACTTGTAAACAAATAACTTTCAAAATAGACAGTAAAATACCACATACATTCTGTTAAGATTTCATTTAGCTGTTTAGCTAGTACTTCAAATAGATAGGCATGTTAAAAAATTGATCAGAATTTTTTTAATGCCCCTCGTAAAAAATAAAAGATAGGTTTTAATTGTTACACGAACCTTTAACATAGTCATGGTCCAGATTGTGTTCTTCGGATGGTTACTCTCAAAGGAAACATAATTTTCCACAAGTGACTTTTCCATATCATGTCTCAATGTTCTGTAAAACTGGAAGATGAACAACAGATTATGTTGAAAAGGCAGAGAGCTTTAAAGTTAAAAAGACACTTACATGCAGTTGTGTACTGTATGGAAAGAATTCTGCATTCCTGCGACAAATGGTATGGCGCATAAAATGTACTTACGAAGTTGTCATTGTCTTTTGAAGACCACACCAGTACAGCTACTTCTGCTGCAGTTACCAGGACAAGAAATCCAACATACTGCAAAATATAATAAAACTGAAAATATTCTTGACAAATTACCCCAGTCAAAATGACTAGTAAGCTTAGCCATTTGATGATGCCTTAAATTCTTAGTCATGTCAGTCAGAGTGACTGAATTAATTGGTCATTTTGACTAAGTTAATTACTATGCAGACATCCATTTGAACAACAAATCTTCATGAGACTTGAACCATCAGCTTTCAAATTAGTTTCAGCTTGCCTCGATCTAATTTTATAACTGGAAGTGAAAGATTAAGCTCCAAATGGACAATTCAACAATGGTGGCCATTTTGTAGTGGTCGATTTAGCAGCCATCTTGGATTTCTCAACATGTTGCTGATCCATGCCCATAGGCCAATACATGTACCAAATTTCATAACTCTAAACAAAATAATAAAGTCACTGTGGGCAGTTCAAGAATGCAGAAAGATCGCTGATAAAGTGGCCGGCACAAAATGGCCACCATATTGACATGTTCCCAATCCATATCCACAGGCTAATGCCTGTACTAAATTTCATAACTCTTAAGTGAAATACTAAGGCCACAAATGGACACCTACACGAACCTTAACCGGGTCAACAATGACGCCGACGACAGCGACGATCGGGTGACAACAATAGCTCTTCATTTTCAAAGAAAACAAGAGCTAAAAACCATAGGAAATAAATACCAGCTTGCTATACCAAAATCACATTTTAAAATTCTGAAGTTGCATTGCCCTCATCAGCCATTTTGAATCACACGCTTCACTCAGAAAAAATTTTGATGTTTGTAATGGTCTACAAAGTTAGCTACAAGGTTAAATCCTTTCCCTGTGAATGATGGTGTAATGGACAGTTGCAAAACGCTTTTGTCAAATTTCACTGCTAACAGCGAAGATCTTCTTTAAAAAGAATGATTTTTTAGAATGCCAAAATATTGAAATGGTTACTTTTATCACCCACATTTTTATTTTCATGTATATGTTTTACCACTGTCTTGGGCACTTGCCAAATATCAGTTGAACTGGTATGAGATCTGGTTCATGAAATTTGAACATATATATGTCGCTCGCCCTGTGAAAAGTGTACTCGACGCATTGCTCATGGTATGCAAATGCTTCGTAAAACACATTAATCGATGTGTATAATATTTAATATACAGAAACTAACCATCCAGAAGAGCTTAATCTTGAAGCAGCATCCAGCGCACATTCCCCAGACTGCGGTGAAGCCGATGACCACGCCGAAAGCAAGGAGGGAAACTGCCAGGCTGTAAGGGAGGGAAAGGGAGGAGGGGAGGGAAGGAAGGAGCAAGAATGAAGTACTGTTGAAGTTTGTGAAGTTTGTCTGAAAAAACGACACAGAAAACTTCAATTGTATAGGATGTTTCTTTGTGTTTTATCAGTCTGCAAATTAGTAAGACTACTTTGTATGCAGTCACAAACAGGGCGTCGGAGGTTTTTGGGTGGAGTCGGAGTCTAAATCTTACTTTTGCAAATTGATGAAAATATCATTTTTAAGTTGCGTTTGGTTATGCTGCTAAAACCAACTCTTAGGCCACACATAATTGATCTTTAGCTTCTCGGATTCGTCTCAAGGCACTTTTTCTAGGGTCGGTCGGTAGGACAAAAATAAAAAGGTGAAAAAAAAATTTTTTATAATGTCAAAAAAAAAAAATTTTCCATCGGCAGGAAATCTACTGTGTCGGCGGGTCCGCGAAGCTAAAAATCAATTATGTGTGGCCTTAATTTTAAAAAAGTGAAGTTAAGCGTAAGTCGTACTTGGGTGATGGGGTGTAACATAATTCTTTTCCAGAGAATGTATAAATTACTCCTTCACTCTGTAATAAATTGGTCACATTAATATTTCATGCCCCTCTAGATAATGGAGACTGGCTCTTTGGTTTAGAAAATTGCTTTAAAGTTTTTTGTTGATGTCATTCAGTAACCTTAATTGAGATGTTCAATTGAAAATGTTGAACATGTTGAATAGGCATATATTTCATCTACAGACTTATGGATGAGTCATTTAAAATCTATGAGACCTCTGTAAATATATACCTGCAGGTCAAATGCTTCTATATACCCTCCAATCAGATCTTTGTCTTCTTTGGTCGATTTCTTGAGGAGGACCTGATCATGGTTGGTTGTCCCAACAGCACTTATGCCCATCAGAGTGACTCCTAAACCCTGAAAAGATACATAATGATGATTGTGTATGTCTTATACCTTGGTCGAATTAATTGCCAACATATTTATCAGAGGAAAAGCTATATTACATAAAAGTTTGTTTGTTTGTTCGTTAGTGTTTTACGCCTCAGCAGCACCTTAGTGGGCTATATCGAGGCAGTCGATCGCCATATGATGATGAGATGAGAAGACTGGGAGTCTGGCACATTCCCTATTAATTCAGGGATGCCCAGGGTCTTTCAGTTGCCCCAGCATAGAACACTGGATACAAACCGCCTCCATTTAATGTCCCATGGGCTCGGACTAAAGTGACTTCCCGGGGTGAGATTTGAACCCACACCCTCAAAGCCAGTTGACAAGCGCACTTACTAATTAGGCCACGGGGGAACTCTATATTACATAAAAAATTACAAGAGAAAAGATATCAATAAGGAGCTATGGGAATAAAACTCACCCATGACTAAAACTAGATGGATGGATGGATGATTGGGGCTTTACATCCTGTATTTATGCACTTGGTAGGCTAATTAGGACAGGACGAGGACACGGCAATCAGGCAAAGGGTGATAGAAACAGCCATCCAACATACCCAGGGGACCTGACAAGAGCTGGATTCGAACCCCGAACCAGCGATTGGCAGCCAAGCACTCTAACGGAAGACCAACCCTCCCCCCTACACTATACTTACCAAAGTAACAACATTCCCAGCAATGAATAAACCCATCAACACTTCAGACTCATTTCTTTTCTTTCTCTGAATAATGAAAAAAGACAAGAATATTAATTACTATGCGTAACAAAAAATGCAATGTAAATTAATAAACTTTGCACAATAAACATCGGTACATTTCAGCAGTATTCAGTAAATAACCATTATTACAGCTGGTCAAATTGTTATACGGAATGAGACGGGTCAAAATTTGATAAGTCTGAAATTCTTGTCTCCAGTGTTTAACGATAATTCATGATGGCAGGAAGACCAATAGAGGACCTCTTGTTGTCATTTTCATAGACAAGGATATTAGCAAAACTTATAACACAAAAAATATGTGGTAGAATTTTTTTATCACATCCAAAAATAGCATTGAAGTGACCAACCCCCCTGAAAATGGCCCGTCTCCAACAGCATTTTCCTTGAAAAATCGCATCACAAAAACTAGTACAGGATTCTGATTCAATTAAACTCTTCCATACATGGAGACTTGAATGTAAGTCTTCTAAAATCTGGTCACCAATAGCTGAAATAATATTGTGTATTAGAGCAGGAGGTTGTTGTTTCAATGTCTCCAATATTGTGTCATTAGCATCGCGCCAGATTTGTTTCTTAATAAAAAATAAAGGGATATACATTTTGTGAGAAAACCTTTTGTCTGATGTTTTCTGAGAACCCAAGAAAATAACGGAACTATCTGTAGCTCTGTATCATTTATGTAAACCAAAATATTAGAGTATTTCTGTCAGCATGTCAGTTGTCCTATCTCAATTTGTCATTAGCAAACACCTTGCTACTCTATTTTGACTGCATATTTCTGGACCAAAATCACTGTGAACATGTTTCTGGTGTTCATAAGGTCATTGCATGCACATATTGCCAGACTGCCAGTTTTTCACTGGTCTCTACAAAGATTTTTACTGTAATTATCATTAGCATCACGCTGTCATTAGCATCATGTCAAAAATGGCTTATTTTCCTTATCTCACTAAAATTTTGTTGCAGATGACCAGAATTGAAATCAGTTTGATATATATTATCAAACTATGTTTCAACAGACTATTACATAACATTTTTGCATTTTCCTTGCATCTGACATGCTTAGTATGAAGTTTGATTCTTCTCTGAAACTACTAACCAAATACGGGGAGCCAGCTACATTTTACCATTGTCTAGCATCTAAAATATGGTTTAGCAAAGACATCGGGCACTGGACGGAGTAGTGGAGATCATCTTTATTATTCAGAATCCAAACTATTGATGAAAAGAGTATTTTTGTTTGTTTTTGTAAATTTATGGTTCAAGGATTTGTTCTATCTCAATAACTATGTTATATATATGGGATATCAACAGTTGCTTGAAGTTTTAACAATGAAAGACAAAGGCATTCATTGTTCTAAAAAGGGGTAAAGTTGAATTGAATGACACTGTTGTCTTAACTGAGCAATCCATTGCATAATTACGAAAACGTGTCAAGTTAATTGTTATGGTAAACATGTATGTTTGGCAATTAAAGAGAGAAAAAAATTATTGCAATAGTAAATATTAACTCTGATTGTTTCGTTCTAGTTAATATGTGTACTATATTTTGTTATGTTTATATACTTTTGTAAATTGAATTTAGATCTTATCAAGAAAAAATAAACGGACTATAGATCCACACTCTACAGGTCCTTTAATGTTGTATTATCGATTGAAGGATGATGATACAGTGTAACTATTTATTGCTAGATTTCCAAAAGGTTAAAAGCTACAAAAGGTGCATTTAATGCATTCCCAGACATAAACAGAACTTTCATTGATTGGGATTAATTTTAATGAAGCAAATTTGTAGAGCACAATAACATGCAGATTCAGATTCAGATTTTATACAAAACGGATCAGAAAGTTTTATCCCCTATAAAGGCATAATTGCCGCTCATGGAATCACTCATGGAATCAAAAGAATAAGTTTAAAGCATTATAACAATATACATTTTTATAAGGCAGAATTGTAACTATAAAGTACTCAAATGATAGTAGGCCTAAACAACAGATTAACTTTTTCAAGTAACTTAACTGTGACAAATAAGCAGTAATGCACTAAAATATCGTTTCGGCCGTCCTAGGTGGTGGCAGTTTTGGCTAGTGGTTGTCAATCGTGGTGGCCGTCTGAGCAATTGGCCGTCCTAGATAATTGGCCGTCTTGAATTTGGCCGTTTTGACTGTCCCCCATAACTATTGGTCATAGAGACCTGAAATATAGCTCATTGTGTGCAGATTAGCCACTTTCCTATTTGTTGGTAATACATTATTCAGCTCTAAATGGTACGGATTTCAAGTTATAGGCATGATGCTAATGACACACATACTTGGTATTTTAATTGATCAAAATGCAGTTTCTCAAAAATAATATCCCAAAATGTGCCAGCCACTTGCCTAATCATTGGCAATAGATTTTTTAGCCCCAAATGTTCAGGATTTTTTAGTTAGAAGTGTGATTTTAATGACAGTCGAAAAACATTACAGCTATGTTTATCACCTCAGTACAGATCAGCAGGGCATTGGGACCCTTGGACATGAAAGCGCAGTGATAGCTGACTGTTTGACCAACCCAACGCAAGCTTTAAAAGGCATTTCTGGAGCGAAAAATTTTCAAAATATTTTCAGCTGAAATTTCAAGGTTTTCAAATTTTGACCCAGAGCATGTACAATTTTATTGTGATATGTGATGCTGATGAGGTGTCATGAGAATACCAATACTTCGAATAGAATTATCATTTACGGAGACTAATACTGATTGTTGGTGACTGACAATGAAAGGATTATGTATCTGATTCTTACACTAAAATCAGTTATGACAAATCAAAGCCTTCTCTTGAAAATAACACAGGGGTGGACGGGCCTATGTGGCAGAGTGCTGCCACCCACTGAATGGGGCCCAATCCAGGATATATATATATTTTAAAAAGCTGAATTTTAAGCAAAACTTTGCCATCAGGTTTATGATTTTGTGATGAAACAAGATTAATTGAATGGTACATAAGCCTCTCACATTGGCCCAGTCCAATTGAACTTTACCAAGCCATATAGACTATGCTATTGTGATTTGCTTTTGAAATAACGCTGTCAGTAGGAACTACGGGGGCCCCTAGAATTATTTTGCCGAGGGGCCAGAAATGCCACCAGTCCGCCCCTGTAATAACATATGCATTTTTCACGGTGAAATGGTCCTCTCTTTTTTCATATCAAAGGGACCAGCTGTAATATAATAAAACTCAATGGGAGTGTGGTTCACTGCAATGAACCTCATGAATGTCAGGTCGCGGAAGAATACAACACGAGTCCGAAGGACGAGTGTTTATTCTGCAGCAGACCTGACATGAGTGAGGTTCATTGCTGTGAACCACACTCCCATTGAGTTTTATTTATATCCCACAATAAAAATAGACCTACAGTTAAAAGAATTAATAATTTCAAGAGGCACTATTTTGTTTCAATGGCCACAAAAAGATCCCTAGCAACCACACCGACCAATCAGAGTGTCAAAACATTGTGACGTCATCACTTCACTGCCCATTGTTTACATAACAACGTCAGATAATGAGATGCATGTGGTTCACAACGATGAACCACATGGTGTGAATCACATGGTTTTTTGCCAGAACTTCACTGCCTGTTGTGGGATATGAATCTCAACTTGACCGTAAAAAAAAACAGACATGAAAAAATTATTGCAACTTACATCTATGCTCAGAATGCTGATTCCCGAAGCAGTTGATTTCTGAGACATCTCACTTGAATGTGTAATGTGCCAGATATTTGGAAAGTCAAATGATATTTTTGTCCGGGGATCATTCACAGCTTCTGAATGACACATGCACAGCTTCCACTCTAATTTTGCTAGATTAGCAGACAGAAATATACAACACCTTTTGTTGTTTTTAGCGTGGGAAAAGCAGGTCAGTTGATACAGTTTTCAGAAAATGTTGCCTGCTGGGCAAATGGAGGTTATTGGATGATTATTTTCAATGATGATAGTCATGTGTTAGGAAGAAAATTGTGTTAAATACACATGGAGAAACTTGACTTGATCTTTTTACAAGAGAGTTAAAACAATAGCTAACAATGTATAACCTTACAGTCGGTCCATTATTAGTGAAAAAGAGAGGACCAGTTCACTGTGAAAAATGCACTTTGTGACTCATGGAAGGTAATGATGAGTTATCATACTTTTAACATGGGAACTATATGGGCTGTTTGATTTTTCATGATCAAGAGAAGGCCATTTGATTGGCCATAACTGATTTTAGTGTAAGAATCAGTTATCAGTTACATATAATCCTTTAACTTGTCAGTAATCAATCAGCTAGAAGTAGCCTATTAGTCAGATCAGTGGCGGATCCAGACATTAGTGTAGGGGTCTAGGGGGGGCGGACGTGTTTCGGCACTTACGGGTCCGCGTTATCGAACTTTTTCTCAAAATGCTACAATTAATCTTAGTGGTCTAGGAGGGGCCCGGGTCCCCTAGCCCCTAGCCCCCCCCTGTATCCGCCACTGAATTCCTTGAAGAGACAAGTCTTGACAAGCTCAGGCTTGACTTTCACCTGTGGCTAATCAACGGGATAATGACCTGAGCACTTTCATTTTCCGGACAGGCTGAAACCTGGATCCTCATCTTGAATGGCTGAAGCAGATGTGGTCATCAAAAATTCATAGCAACAACATTATCACCTTTGCCAGTTTCCTTGATTAGTTATAGTTAAAACCTGAAAAATCTCGTATTTCCGATTTTATTCCTATTTCTTATTTTTTTACCATTTTCTTATTGTTTTGTAAGAAGGATTTGCATATTTCGTGTTTTGAAAAATGTGTCATTTTTGTTGTAAATTAAAAAAATACATTCTGCACTAGAATACAACTGAGGCCTAAAAGATTTGCATGTATATGATTAATTTATCAAAATTATATTACCATTTCACTTTCATTATTATGTCCGTGAAGTTTGATCTTTTTTAGTAATTAAATAATGTTGTAGATTTTCAGCCTCCTTGTGTGTCATTTTTAAGGGAAAGGTGTTATGTCAAATTGTTCTGCTACGTGTGCATTTCAAATTCCCAAAAATCAATTATTTTTCAGGAAAATTCAAGTATTGTTCACTATACACAGTGTCCTTGAACAAAGTCTAGGGTTAAAAAAAATGTACAAAGAATCTGTCAACACAGCGTTGTAGTATGTGGTCTCAGCTTCGATTTGATGTAAAGATCTAAAAAATCTGTTGGGAAAATTTTGAGAAAATTGAAATTTAAAATTTTTAGTTTTTCACTCCCTTGTCGCATGCAAAATATCAATTTTAGAACTATAAAATAGCATTGCAGTGTTATCGAAATATCACAGCTTATCTAGTTATACATTAGGTTGCTGAATCAGGTGAAAAATTATAATAAAATGCATTTTATTTCTAATTTTCACATCATTTTCAACATTTAGAGGTGATGCAAACTCACAGAATCATATAATGTGTCAAATCAAGTATAAACATGGCCATTTCGGCTTTATTATTTCTTTTACTAAAGAAAAGTCGCAAATGAACCACCAAGGTGTGAGAAAATGCCTTGATAAATTCAATAGTGAGATAAATTGAGATTTTTAGCATTTCACCAGTTAATGTTTTTCAAGTGGGATTCACAGAAACATCTGTAAAGTTATCGGACAACAAATAGTTGACAAATGTAGGAATACCTACTGTCTGCGTCTCGCAAGTGTGTATCTTCACCACAGCTTTGCATGTACATTGTATTTGACATCCAATGAAATAATATATTTTTATAGAAGTATTTCTTCAAATTAGCAAAAATAACTCTATGTAAGTGGTCTAATGGCTGAGATGATCTCTTCCGAGTTTTATTACAATGTTTCTGTCGACATTGAAATGAAGGTAGCAATTTGTGGTATTCTGAAGAATTTTGAGTGCTTCGTTTATGTCTTTTTTTGCTAATTGTTTAGATTATTTCATGAAATCTAGTGGTTACGTACTTCCAAAATTCATTTGTTCAGTTATAGCGTGCCTTGGTGCAATTGACAAAGTTTTTAATTGATAGTCAGCAGATTCTCTTACATGGTCACACAATTAGTATTGATTATCTGTGCATGCTAAAACTGAACAACTGAATTTCTGAAGTAAGCAACCGTCAGATTTCAAGAAATAATCTTAACAATCGGCAAAAACAGGTCAAAAAGGCACAAAAAATTCTACAGAACACCATTAAAATTGCTACCTACATTTCAATATCGACAGAAACATTGTAATAAAACTTAGAAGAGATCATCTCAGCCATTAGACCACTTACATAGAGTTATTTTTGCTGATTTGAAGAAATACTTCTATAAAAATATATTATTTCCTTGGATGTCAAATACAATGTACATGCAAAGCTTCGGTAAAGATGCACACTTGTGAGATGCAGATAGTAGGTATTCCTACATTTGTCAACTATTTGTTGTCCGATAACTTTACAGATGTTTCTGTGAATCCCACTTGAAAAACATTAACTGGTGAAATGCTAAAAATCTCAATTTATCTCACTAATGAATTTAACAAGGCATTTTCTCACACCTTGGTGGTTCATTTGCGACTTTTCTTTAGTTAAAGAAATAATAAAGCCGAAATGGCCATGTTTATATTTGATTTGACACATTATATGATTCAGTGAGTTTGCAACACCACAAAATATTGAAAATGATGTGAAAATTAGAAATAAAATGCATTTTATTATAATTTTTCACCTGATTCAGCAACCTAATGTATAACTAGATAAGCTGTAATATTTCGATAACACTGCAATGCTATTTTATAGTTCTAAAATTGAAATTTTGCATGCGACAAGGGTGTGAAAAACTAAAAATTTTTAATTTCAATTTTCTCAAAATTTTCCCAACAGATTTTTTAGATCTTTACATCAAATCGAAGCTGAGACCACGTACTACAACGCTGTGTTGACAGATTCTTTGTACATTTCTTTTAATCCTAGACTTCGTTCAAGGACACTGTGTATACATTTATGAAAATAACTGAAAAGGCCAAAAAACAAGTTATTACCCAAGAAACAATTATATCGTGGTTTCATTCCAAATTTGTACGGCAAAATTTGAAAGTGAAAGGGTGAGAAGAAACAACCTTGAGCAGATTTCAAGAAAAGCAGCAAATGACTTACCACAAGTTACATTAGCACAAAGACTGAAAAGGCCAGACAAAATTGATTCGTAGCTTCTCAGATTTTCTCAGGGTGCTTTTTCTAGGGATAGCTGGCAGGACAAAAAAAAACTGAAATCTAAATCTTTTACTGTGTCAAACAATTAAATAAAATCATGGGTAAACACTGTATGCTGTTGGATTGATCAAAGTAACTAAAATATGGCCTTGTGTAACAATGATGAATGATGGAGGACAGAATTTTTTTATGCTGATACTACTGCAATATAAATGAAAACACCAGTAGGGCACCACCCCTGGCCTGCTCCTGGGAGACCTGGCTTTCAGTTCAGAAAAAAATTGAGATCTAATCATGTGTTCGTTAACATAATTTATGTAGACAAAATTTGCTAGTAACACTATGAAATGGACAGACGTGAAATTGCAGTTACATTAGCAATAAAAAACAGCTACTGCACGCAGCTGTTTATGTTTTTGGTGATGTATACAGGCAAATACGACAGATTTTTCAAAAAATTTTAGAATTTCACGTTCAAAATTTTCGTAAGTAGGAAGAACACAGAAAAAGTCCCATGCAAAATTTGCTATTGTAACCTCATTGTCCTGTGACAGAATCGAGTTACAGTAGCAGTCTTTTTTCATTTTTCTTTTTTTTTTTTAAGTTTTACAATGACCAACAAAATTAAAAATGGTTCCAAAACAATTTTCAAGAAGTGTTTTATCAATCACACATCATTACATTTTACTGAATTGGTTTTAGCAGATTCCACAGAATGCCAAAGTAAGCACGTCTGATCACCAGTAAGTGTGGTCGTCCAAAAATGTCCTCATGAGGGATAAAAAAAATCTTTTTAAGAGCAAAAAGCTACATATTTGAGGATTATTTTAATGATATTTATTCATTAGCTCACAGATGTACTGAGTAATAGGTTTACTTGCTCCAGGAAGCAACAGAGAGATAACAAAAAGGTTGGAAAGTTTAAGGTACCCTCTGAGAGCACTTTCCATGAAATCTGCCCTTGATTATTGAAAAAAAAAAGAAGTAAAATTTCATGATAGTTGACAGTAAAGAATCAGAAAACGCTGCCATTTTTTGTTTCTTTCCTTCCTTTAATTAAATTGACGAAGTGACTCATCTAGGAGTTTTAACCCCAACATAATTAACCAATGATAAGCACTCTCATGTTTGTGGTTGTGGGGGGGGGGGGTGAGAGAATTATTCATCACCTGGAATGCTCAGTGAACCATGACGATGTCAATACAGGTAAAAACAGTTATAAGGAACCACCTCTGAGAGAGAGTGGACTTTCAGTTTTCATCTCTTGAAGAAAGTGAAATGTACATTTTCTCCCGGAGAAGGTAAGTGTGATTGTTAATATTGTCGTTTATTGCATTTTCCATCTCTTAGATAACTACATCTAGATCAGTAGATTTATTCTGGCCTCACAGACTCATAAATCATTCTGCAAATTGATCAGGTTTCAGAATTCACAAATTGATTTTGCATTCTCAGCATTCTGCATGTCCATGCTTGGTGAGATGGAACCAATATAGTCATGTTAACATTGATTAAATTTCCCCTATTTCCACACAACTTAGGTGAAGTCTCCTTGTAAATTGTATCATCATCATTACCCCCCTCCCGCTTCCTCCTCTAATTTCTAAAGATTCACAAAATCCCCGCATGAACCTCTTGAGACCCCATTACACATGTAATGTTGACCCTGCTTGAACAACCTTGATCTATTTTGCTTGGTCAGAAGACATTCCAAATTTTTTTTAAAAGCCAAAACGGTCAAAAAAGCTCATTTTTTCTTACAAAAATAAACAGAACTTTTTTTCAGTAATAAGTGTTTTATTTTTGTAACCTTAATATTAATTCGTTCTTTTTTCTCCTCCCCTTGTATGTCATAAAATCTTCCGAATGAGTTTTGCCCTTTTCTGCTCTTATAAAGCACATAAAATACTATAATAGCTGGTACAAAATGAATTTCGACAATGACCAGAAGCTATAATTGTGGTATTTTACAATTATGGTGTAAATCGATACTTAATTTATCAAATAAATACCCAATTAAATCATTATGACTATCCATTTCAATGTTTGTCAATGGCACACGACTTGACACCAAAGCTCTTTTTTTGGCAGAACACTATAAATTCCTTGGTATTTCTGTGTATTTTCAGGGGATGCTTTATGCCTCTGAATTGTGTTTGCTGAATGAAGTTACTCATGTGGGACAGGCTGCGCTTCACAAGTTTGTAGATTCTATGGAAGCCTTTGACTTGTGCTTGTCAAATGCCTTTGCAGGGTGTATAAAAATTTGGAAGCAAAATAACCACAGTATGGATTAATCAAAGACAATAATATCAGGAGAAACTATTTTATGTATATGTGCCATAGACATTTATGAAGACACTGTACAGCATCGAATGCTCTCTGCTTGCTCTTTTCAAAGTCAAAAGGGGTGAACTCTAGCATTGCAGTGATCTTAACCATGACGAAGAAGCAGTAGGGCAGTCCAACATGTTAAAACAAGGTGGGTCTAGCCTATATATATTCTGTTAAATTCACAATCTGTATTTGTATTGTGTCTATGTACTGTCTGATACATACTCTGAGCAATGCAATCAGATGAATGCATATTATTTTGATCTCAAGTCTTGGTGTAAGACAAGCACTCAAGAGCTGGCATTGAAGTCTCCCCTGAGGCTAACACTTGCAGAGATCCAAGTGATTGTCTGTCAACACAGCTGTCAATGTCATTATTGTCTTATGAGGAGAATTTCAAAAAAAGATTTTTAGAAGTGGCTGTTTGTACACACTTTTATGGAAGCAATACACTGCAGTAGCTATAGCCCTTTCTAGTACAATACACTCAGTGAAACCTGTCTAACAGTGATCATGTATGTACATATTTTGGGCTGAAATCTGACATTGCTTCCAGTGGTATATACATCATTGTAGTACACAGGCCTACTGATATGACAATCGCATATTCTAGGTTATAATGATTGATGATGGTCTGAAAATTCCCATTTTAAGCTTTGAAATGACAGTGCTGGTGGACCTCTTGTCTATACATGCATGCAGAATTGCAGAGAAGTAACTGTGTACACGTAACAGTCAATTTATGGCATTGTATTTTAAATTATAATACATCCACCCCAGTACAAATGCATGGAATGACGTTTATAAATGTCACAGTCTTCACTACTTAGACTATTTGTTGCCACTAAATTATTATTGTCAATAATTAAAAAGACCATCATGAATCATTACCACTGTGAGCATATTCAAAAACAGCTTTGCAATAAGTATAAGCCATCGTTTCAGTGTGATTTGAAACTACACCATACACAGGAGATTCTTTTCATAACTTCTTAAATTTTATTTTCTGTATTTAGCACCATGACACCTTGTATAAAATCCTCTGTTCCACTTTACAACCTGATTGAGACACTCAAAATTCAGAATGCTTTTGCAACACATCACATTCAAGTTCTTGTCCAACAGCATTTACACACACAATATATATGTACTTTAAATTCTGAAGATCTATTTTTATTTTATGGCCAAATGAAAGACAAACATACCACTTTTTTAACATCCCACAGGTGTATCATACAAAAACAAGACCTTAAAATGCTTTTGATAATTGTACAAAGCACTCCCATTCAGATTTTACCTTCAGAAAACAAAGTTAGATGAAGGTATTGTAATCACTTGGGTATAATGTTGTCCGTCCACTGGGTGGGCAGACGGGCAGGCGAAATGTGAATTGACAGTTTCCAGGTCAAATATCAGCCCCAAATCATTGACATACTTCTCCAGACATTCCATATGTAATTACGAAAATGAGACCCCCCCCCCATATTGGACCTATGCCCCGCCCCCCCCCCATTTGCCCCCCCCCCAGTTGCCCTCCCCATATGACCTTTCCAAATCTGGCTAAAATATACAATTATTATAGTGGGTGCCATAGGCGTACGGCGCGCGCGATTTTTGGGGGGGCGAGCGACATTTGCCCGAATTTCAGGATCTAGTTTTAGTACCATTTCAAATGAAATTGCCTAGAAATCATTAATTTTCAATAGTGTTTATTTAATCATCTGCCCAAATTTTTCAGCCTTTTTGCCCGAATCTTACTGTTTCCCAAACTTTTGGGGGGGGGCAGTCGCCCCCCCCCCGCCCCCCCCTCTGATACGCCTATGGTGGGTGCTCCCCCGGAGAATCGGTTGCCCCCCAGGTGCCCCCCCATCCCCCAGTTACTATGGAATATTTGCCGTTATGAGTTGATTGCTGAAGGTTTGCTGCTTTGCTGCGAATGTTTGAAAGTGTTTTTTAGTAAGAGAGAGAATCGTTGACTTTTCCGAAAGAATTGTGAAATTTCTTAGCTATGAAGTATATAATTTGGTTAGGCGTGACTTGAAATTGCGTATACATTACAAACTAACTTATTAATTGATGATTTATATGCTGACACTATAGAAGGTTTGTCAGTTCTCTTTTGCAAGCAGCTGTCAGCTGATGTTTGTGACATCATGTACTTACATATTTGTAACATTGAACTCTTTTTTTTTTTACTGCTAATATCTATTATATGTCACACATAATTTTTATGGCAAAATTATTGACTCCAATGTTTTGCCATTTACATATTATGTGCATGAATACCATATTTTGCTAAATGATTTGCACACCACTTTTTGCTAAATGATTTGCATTTTCAATAAACCTACTCAAGCTGCCGAAAATACATACAGTATATGATGTATATACATGCAAAACATTATGCTTGTGTTTTCAGACCTAAATCGTCATTCCATTGTTTCTATTGTTGCAGTCATGTGACCTGGGATTGTTAATTGTTATAGTAGCCATGACAATGTGCTTGATGATTTGGTTAATGCTTTTTCATATCATTTACAGGTGATATCATTAACTATTTATTGGGAAGCACCAACAACTGACAATCTAGTAGTGGATATACTCCAGGATAGTACCTGTTGCTTTGGACTATTATTTGGACTATATATTTCTTCATCTGCCTCACAACTGAAATCAAAATGAAGAGATTACTCCTTGCAGCTCTTCTTATTGCATTTTTCGTGCCATCATTTACTCAAGGTAAGTCAACAGTTTGTTGTTTTTTATTGAAACATCATATTTCTACGTTTGAAGTATAGTTCATTGGTAGCATGCTGGGTTGCGGAACGCAGGTTGATTCCCTGTCTGGGAAACCAAACCCGTGTTCTAAATGTTAAAACCGATAAACTATTACAATGAGTGGGTTAACAGTCGACAAATTTGAAGTGCTTATAAAAACTGAACTGAAATGTTCCTTGTGAGGTCGTACGCCTATCGATGCCATGTTATTCTCTCTCACTCATAGTCAAGTTGTGAGGTCATGTCATTTACTTTCAATGCTATCAAAACAAGTCACCAAACGAGTATTAATGAGGTCACAAGTTATACTCAATGACAAATCAACAGGTCATTTCAATGCTATGGATAGGGCCTGTTGTGAGGTCATTGATTTCCACTAGCAGGTGAATGTAAGTAATCATTCGGCTACTGTAGGTTCTCCCGTGGCCTAATTGGTAAGTGCGCTTTTCAACTGGCTTAGCGGGCGTGGGTTCAAATCTCACCCCGGGAACTCACTTTAGTCCGAGCCCATGGGACATTAAATGGAGGCGGGTTGTATCCAGTATTCTATGCTAGGCAACTGAAAGACCCTGAGCATCCCTGAATTAATAGGGTTCGTGCCAGACTCACAGTCTTCTCATCTCATCATCATACGGCGGTGGCCTGCCTCAATATAGCCCACCAAGGTGCTGCAGAGGCGTAAAACACTACAAACAAACAAACAATCATTCGGCTACTGTAATGTTTTCACTGCATGGACTGTTTTTCACACTCCAATTCGTACATAAATATATGAATAAAAATTGATGGTATTGACATGCCTATTAACTCACCAATTATCTACATCAGCTTGTACACATTTTGTATTATTAATTAGAAGTGTGCAGTTTACTGAAGTCAGACAAATATATATGTTTTAAAAAATTCCTTGGTAAATATGCCTCATTGATTTTTGACATAATTATAAACAAAGGCAAACTCAGTTCTCATTTTAATGACATACAGGTTGACTTTTTATTAGATATTTTATAAAAAAGATTTATAACTCTTTTTATGCTTTCTTAAATTTTGTAACGTCTGTTGCATAGATACACTCATTATATGAAATTCACGCAGCACTTAAAGATTTTGTGGGATGCATAGTGTTACCATAACTTTCATTTTTATTTAAATATATCAAAATATGATAGATAGATAGATAGATAGATAGATAGATAGATAGATAGATAGATAGATAGATAGATAGATAGATAGATAGATAGATAGATAGGATTATATATCAATGTAATTGACAGATAATCAGCTATATAGTGAAAAGGCAGACAACACTGAAGGCTGCCAATTTTAAGTCTATGCTGGACTGTTTATATTTAGTATAATAGTAATAAAATAAACAATACCATGATTTGCATGTGGATAAATTGCTCCATCTTACATAGGACCTAATCATCAGTTTATAAATATTATGTAACTTTAGTTAGGGGCCGTTCAGAATTTTTGACTGGGGGGGTGGGAGTTTTGGCCGAGGGGGTACTAACTTTTCACATGTGTTTCGAGGTGGGGTATTAATTTTTGACAACACTTCCAAGGGGGGTAAGAAATTTTAACAAAGAAAAAAATGTTAAAAAACACGTATATACTAATTTTATTTGGACTTTTTTACGCGTAAAAGTCAGCGAAATGACGCGAATCTGTACGCGTGGCCGTGTATGACAGTAAACATATGGGTGTATTGCGTTGTATGTCAAGGGGGGGTACTGAAAATACGCATGAAACCTAAAGGTGGGGTACTAAAAATCCGCATGAAACTCAAGGGGGGTATCAATTTTTGATGGGAAGTTCCAGCAAAACTCCCACCCCCCCCCCCCCGCCCAGTCATAAAATCTGAACGGTCCCTTTTGTTAAATTTTTTCTTGTTGTCTGTTTTGAAACGAAATGAATCATGTGCTAATAATTTAATTTAGCTTGTCAAGACAACTAATTAACTATTACATATAATACAAATTATAGGTACAGGGAATACCACTGGAGAAAATTGAATTTTTAAGACATTTTTGAACATGTTAGGTTTTGTTAAATTCGAAATTAAACAATTGATAAGAAGCTGGACCCAATTGACCTAATTCCCCGCTGTTGACTGTTGATGTTGAGACGATCACTGAGCAGATTTTTGATAGACGGATAGATAGATAGATAGATAGATAGATAGATAGATAGATAGATAGATAGATCGATAGATAGATAGATAGATAGATAGATAGATAGATAGATAGATAGATAGATAGATAGATCGATAGATAGATACTTTTGTAATGAATTCGTCTGACAGACTGATAGAAATGAAAAATAAAAATAATATATATATAAATAGACTCACTCTATTTCATAACTATGTAAAAGCCTAAAGTGGCACATCCAAATATGTGAGGAAAAACATTCACTGAATTAAGACTTTTTATCCCTTAATTTTTTTCTTTGCCTCTCCTACTGTTTTTATAGCATTCTTATTTCACACAAATTTCACCGTATAATTCATGTTGTCTCAGTTTTTTCTGTCATATTTCGAATTCCACGAAAATGAAAAACTGGCTCGAATTAAACAGAGTGTGTAAAAACTCAAGAATTGTGAAAGATCAAATTTACACCCACAGGCTCTGTAATTACATAGTCATTTGATACATCACCTCTGTTGTCACATCATGATCTAATATCTCCTATATCTGGTTTGCAATTATTCATAATAACAATTAGACCATGTAGGAACCCTTTATGAAAGTGGTTTTCAGGGGCTTATCTAGAAATGGAATAAGGGGGGGGGCCATTTCATGGAGTAGATACGGGGCTCCGCGACTTTTCCTATCTCTTCTATGTAAATTTTGGGCCTGGGGGGCATGGCCCAATGACCCCCCCCCCGAAATTATGCCGCAGGTGGTTTTCTTTGTTTGTTTTTTCATCGCTTAGAATAATGAAGTTTACTTCCAGTGGCATAACTGGGGGTCTCAAGCGAGCGGGGAGGGGGGGCATGCGATTCTCAAGAGGGGCACCCACTATACTAACTGTATATTTTGGCCAAAGTCAAGAAGTTCATATGGGGGTAACCTGGGGGGCACAGGTACAAATTGGGGGACATGTGCCCACCTGTGCCAAATAGGGACGACACTAATTGCTTCCATTATAGTACTATGCATAGAAACTCAGTGGTAGTGAAATAGGCTGCTTACCTGAAGGACCAAGGTTCAAATTCCAGTCTGACCCAGGATGCCTATGTCAGACAGATGTTTCATCTTGTGCCAAGAATGCACCTCAACTCATTACTGTGGTCCTTGCTTGTCCTATCAAGCCCAATCAGTGCAAAAATACAGGATGTTAACCGTCGTAAAGGCCTATCACCCAACTCTCTCATTTTACCCAGCAACTAGTTCTCATACATACATATAGGCCTATATATACACTTTATTATGATATGAGAGGGTTGGTCTAGTTGTAGTGTGCTAGGCTGCCAATCACTGGGTCCAGGGTTAGAATCCAGCTCTTGCTGGGTCACCTGTCCTATGTTGGACGGCTGTTTCATTCATCCTTTGCCTCATTACATATCCTCCTCCTGTCCTAATTAGCCTAGCAAGTGCATAAATACAGGACGTAATGCTTCAATCATCCATCCATTCATATTATGATATGAGTTGTCTCTCTTTGATGAAAGTCAGGAGGAAGTGGTCACATAATTATATATGTACTTTCAGACTGTGGGCAAAGAGAAACTTGCCAAAAGTAGTACTATACTACTCTTGAAGATCATGCAACTGGTCACATGCTTTGCCTTTACTCTGTTCTATTACACAAGGGTGTATGTACTAGACGCCCCTATGGGAAAATGACGGCCGTTGTGTGTAGTTATATTTTCGGAAGTAACTATAAACAGTATTCTTGGGATATCCCATGGCCACCGGGCCTGTTTTGTGGTGGCTGGGAAACAGGCTAAAGTGCAAGAGGCACTGTGATCGATTTAGGTTACAGTTTATTCAACAGATGGCTCTGTGATCTCCTGAATTTTGATTGGCTGTCCGAGGGAATCTCCCGATGATGTACGTTGTTGGTGCACACATAGGTAAGTTTGGCAAAAGAAGGTTTAATTTGAGCGTGAAAGCATTGTGATGGGTGCAAATCACCTCCAGGTGCAGCTGGCAGAGTTTATTTAAAACATTCTGAACAAGTGTTTTCAAAGAGTGCTCCTTGAGCAATTTTAGTCAATTTTCTCTATTTGCACTCCACCAGGTGGCACTTGAACCATACACCTTCCTCTCTATCTCTGGAACTGCTAAGCCATTCTGATCATCCCACCTGTGGTCGGGCAGACAATTTGAGTGCCAGCATTAAGGCGTCCCAAACATTTTCAAAACTGGACATTCAACTTGGTTAAAAACGTTTTTACAATTTGTTTGTGTCAGTTATCATTTAATCTGATCATTCAGCACGTATCATATTCTGCAGCATAGGTGTCAATCTGTCTACAAGTTGACCGATATTTGCTGCCACCTAGGGTGCAAAATTCGAGAGCTCCTGTGAGCGGTCAACAGAATTTCATTGTCTGGAAGAAACCAGGACAGTGTCTGGAAGAAACCAGGACAGTTCCATCATTTAGTGATGGTCTAGTTTATTTCCAAAAAGTCTGTAATCGTCTAATCTGACTTTGGTTGGCTTCAATGTTAAGCAGACAGCTTGTAAATACCAAATTAATTTGGAACTATTTGTTATCATGGAGGATGTATACATTGTAGCCCACATACAATGCCAGTATAGAGGGTGCCACTTGTGGCATAGACAAGACATTTTGTTGAGTGTTACACAGCTTTTATGAAATTGAAAATTATATTGTTGTCCTAGTTAATAAATCTCCATAAAGTAACAGAATAAATACAAATGAGTATTTTTGACTTCACAAAGCAAAAACATTGGCTTTGTATGGACACGTGAATAAGTGAGAGACCACTCTTTTTGGACACTTTTCTGACCACAATTTACAATGCACTAAATGGCATAAGTAGATTGAATACCATCAAACTTCTGATGAGTAAAATCATCCCTTTCACAGGCAAAAGTTTATATTAAAGTTTCAAAACTTTCTTTTGTCTCATGATTTCCAAACATTTTCATTCAAAGAAGTGTACTGGATCTTTGCCAGCAACCATGCTTTGTGAAAGTAGTTTGGCGTAGTAATATGAACAGCTGTTGTGCTACTTGATCTTGTGATCTGTCCAAAACAGATCAAATTAATGTTGACCCTATTCAATTTTGCAGGGACTGTCAGCATTCTGCTGCCACTTGTCAGTCCAGAACAGAGACAGGGTGTCAATAAAATATTTTTACCAATGGACCGCTGAACGGCAAAGAGCTATAAGCTGAACAGTCAATCACTCAATCTGTTTGTTATTTATTACATCGATGCACTTTGATAAAGAAAACATGAGGATCAGTTCACTGTGAAAAATGCACTTTGTGATTCATGATGGCTGATGAAGTGTCATCTTCTATACTTTCAACATGGGAAACATAAAGGCAGTTTGATTAGTCATGATCAAGAGAAGGCCATTTGACTTGTCATAAGTGATTTTGGATTGAAAATCAGATGCATGATCCTTTTGTTTGGCTGTCACCAACAAGAGGGATAAGTCTCCTTAAATCATATTAACATTGAAAGTATTGGGTATGATCATGAAAAATTATCAGTATGATGACATGCGAAGTGCCATTTTCACAGTGCAACAGTACACACTTTTTCAGTATCAAAGTGAATCACTGTAATAAGATGGACAGAAAACATGGTAATGAGGTGAGGTGCACTCTTTGCACAGGATGAAACATTCATCTAACCTGGGTTGCCTGGACCGGGATTCGAACCCGGGTCCCAGTGGTAATAATAGCCTAAAGCGTTACTACTGAGCTAGGACCAGGCTTTTACCAATCTGTCAAGACGCGTGTCCCTCACTTGGACAATCCCGTGCAATAAAATAAGGCATTAAATACACTTATTCATCTGAATAAAGAAAGATCTACGGAATGCACAAATATTTGAGTTCAAGGCAGCAACTGTTTTTTAACATGACAATGTCCACAGAAAATCAGAACTTATAAAAGGACTTACAAAAAAATAAAATATTCTTTGTTAAAGAAAATGCACACCATATAAAGATGCAAAAAGTATCTGTATCATTATCTTGTCAGCAACAGCATTACGTAATGATGGATGAAATGTTAGACTGTTAGAATGAATAAGTTGAAAAATAACATAAAACATAAAATATGCTACATTTATTGTGGAGATGCCAGTCATGTCATTCAAACTAAATCAACATTATTATGTGTATAATCAGCCATGAAAAATATAATGGCCATAATTGTGAAATTAGTATGTGCAGGTCCCAGGTTACCCCACCTCTCTCATTCCATAAGGTACTATTACCTATTTTTGCATAACTCCATTCAATTCTTGTCACCCCTATGGTGGCTATATGGATCCCCTCCGGGTAATATATGTAACTTTAACCATGACCTCTCTGTGACCTTTGACATGTTTTTTTCTTAATTTTGTTGTTAGTTTCAAGATTGTTTGTTCCTTTTTTTGGTCATCTTTTTTTCTGTGTTTTTACTCTTAGATTGATTTTTATCTGTAAAAGACTGTTGAAGGTGATTTATAGCCTCTTTATAAGTGCTATTCGTTTAACTAAAGTCAAAAATCAAAGCAGCTTGGGTTATGGGAATCAGCAGTCCTTAATCATTTTTGTAATTGACCAGTGTGGCGTATTGATGCATGGAATTCCCATGATTTGGTAATAGGCCTAAACGTCTTTCTTTCCGACTTTATCTGCATTAGCCTAATTCGTTGGTTAAAAAACATTTTCAATAATTATTCAGTTATTTTAACTTTCGGTTTTTGCCACACAGATTGCCAGCTTACCCTTTCCAATGCCCTCTCCAACGTCAGATCATGGACTTAGAATAAATATGAAGTCTCTCTGGTCAGACTGTCATTGAATGACATGTTTTGAATTGCAATGATTCCTCTGTTCTGTTAATTGAAGAAGATTAGAAGAACATTTTATTAATTTCCAAATATATCTTGTATAATTTCTGCATATATACATGTATATCGAGTGTGGGGGAGGGACAGGAGTTCTTCGACCTACCCTCAAGATCAAACACAGTCAGACTACACAGGTTGCCTTATAAAAGTGACCTTAACATTCACACTCCAATGAGCAAGTAGACTGGAAAAACTAGTTTGTTATTCAACCATGAAATGCAAAAATAGACTTATTTCAACAGGGCAGCAGCTCTGCTTTGTGCCTCAATGTACACACAGAAATTATCACGAATCTTGCTTATATTTTATGTACGTGCTTGCTTTAGATTAGCAAATAAGCCTAATCTCTCAATCTTATCAAAAAATTGTGAAACTTACAAAACTTACTTTTTCGGTTCTGTACACAAGAGGGCATTGGTTGTATTAAGGACTTCCAAGCGCGACCCCTAGTGAGATACCTAAGAAGCAACTTACATGTCCGTCTTTTTATTGACAATCATCCGTAATGGGATAAAAAAAATCACCCAAAATCTAAAAGTAATAAAAGATCGATACGCTTGAAAATTTTCAAATGATTTCAAAAGTTTGCCACCATACTGATTGATTTGCAGTAATGTTTCTAAACCCGCAGTTCTACAGGAGTTTGTTTGCATTTCAGGCATTGGGCTCTTCTGAAGCATAAAGGCCTAAAGTCCACTAAAGTCACTTTAAAACTTTAAAACAAGCAATTTTAATGATTGGGAGTGTATACTACACTTTAAAAGTATCAACTTATGATCTTTACCTACAATATGAATTGTAATACTGCATAATTATAGAATCAGCAGATCTAAGGGCTTAAAATTTATTAGTATTGGGTAATTTATATTAAATGACGTCTGAAAGAAATAATTGCAGATTTATGTTTAACTCAATATCATCAAAATTGTAGTAATTGTTATATATTGGAATCATCTCTTTGATTTCTGAGACAACAAATGAAATTTACAGTGGCGGACACACGGGGGGGGCTAAGCGCAGGGGGCCAGTGTCTCCCTAAACAGTGGCGTAACTAGGGGGTCGCGAATGGGGGGCACCTGGGGGGGCACGCGATTCTCTGGGGGGCACCCATAATACTAATTGTATATTTTAGCCAAGGTTGAAAAGTTCATATGGGGGGCACTGGGGGGGCACAGGTCCAATATGGGGGGCACGTACCCCCCCGTGCCCCCCCATAGGGACGCCACTGTCCCTAAACCACTGAGACGGAAACAACATTTTGAAGAAAATATGGAGCAACGTGGGCCGTGGGCGCTGGAATGCCGAAGCGACATCCATGCGGGCTGTGAATGGCTGAACGTCAAAATGACATCCGGGCCCCCATCCCTAGACTACCGTGTCTGGATCCGCCAATGATTTACTATATAGTCCCATGGGTTTTTTATATATATCCAAATAATGTCTCTAAATATATCACTTGAGTCCAAGTAGGCCTACTTCAGGTATTCCTTATTTAGAGAGTTTGCACGCCACTGATATCGAGAGTGGTCGTCACCATCACGTACAACTCCACTTCAATTTTTTAATTTTAATTTTTATGTATGTTGTACTGTCAGGTGGCACTACGTATTCAGTGGAATGAGCTCATATTACAAAACTTCTGTTACTTTGTGAAAATTTTCCAGAAAAATAGAAATAATATTTAGATTTATACAAGTGTCAATTTCACTTGGCGGAATACAGTACTCCAGAGCAACAAAAACAACTCTCTGAATTGGAAATGCAGAGTTGATTCAGATGATTTTTTTAAAACTTTTTTTAACATGAGGTCTGTAAAGTGTTTGCATTCTCATGAAAATGTCCTAAACTTATGTGGCTATCAAAATACAGAAGTGCGCATTTACTTTTTGTCCGCAGCAGAAAATTAATTTATAATCTCTCATCAGGAGAATATTTTTCTTGAAGCAATTTCACAGTTCTACTTTATTGATACCGAAGTAAAGTAAGAAAGTCAAATGAAAGTTGTTGTAGCAGCAGAACGAGAAAAAGTGACATAGAAAGATGGCGTGATCAGGCACACTGTATCAGGCGCACTGTTCGAGCCTGTAGCTTGATCCAAGGGTCCTGCTTTTCATATCAGGTCATGTTCATTGCTATAACACACAGGCTACAAAAGAACCTTCAAACCTGGTACAATACTAACCAGTGTATCTGTCTATGTATCTATCTATGTATTTATCTATCTATCTAGCTATCTATATATATATTATAATAACATGGATTTATATAGCGCTAATTTCAGTAAACTGCTCATCAGCGCTGTTCAGATCTATCTGTTGTATGAATTCTGAAATAAATGGGTTTTCAGATTGTTCTTGAAGCGTTCTAATGTTGGTGCAGCTCTCACTTTTTCAGGCAAACTGTTCCAGAGTTTTGGTGCTGCATAGCAAAATGCCCGATCTTCAAACTCATTTTTGTTGCATGGAGCAGGTTCTGCTAACAGCAGCTTGTGGTTGCTTCTCAGGTTATGTTCCTGTTGTGATTTGACTTGAAGAAGTTCTTGGATGTATTGCGGTGCCTGATTGTTCATTGCCTTCCATGCAGTTTTCATCAATTTGAACTGAATTCTTGCTGTGATTGGTAACCAGTGCAGTTGTTTTCTATCTATCTATCTATCTGTCTACCAATCCAACACCAGGTGCTTTTGCAATAACATAACCTATGTTTACTTATCAACCGTAAATGACAAGAGCAAGTATGTGTTTGCCTTTTTAGAGATATTCTATACCCTTTTCTTGTGGGGTAGAAGCCATTAGGGCTTGTTCCATTAGGGTTGCCCTATCAAAGGGGAAACTTAGACAAATTCAGTGCACTTTAGTGTCATTCAACAGTGTAGGGTATCCCATGATATATTTTATATGTGGCATGCACACTTGAGGTTCATTTGATATATAATTTCTCCCAAAGTGGTCTGATATAAAAAGGAACCTAAACAAATGTTTGTGAAATTAAAGGGTAACTAATGGTGATCGGCCGAATTGTTGAGTGAATTTCAATAACACGATAACCTATAGGTGAGCCGGAATATGTATACAAGACATTTTATATGGTGATTATACTCTGCACAACAGCATACCCTTCGTATATACCAACAGCACGAAAAACCTCTGGTCCGATTTGCAAACCCAAAAGACAAGAAAGCAACACCTGTGCGTTTGAGGATATACTCTGGCCAAGTCACTTCTTAGCCTATAGTTCACAATGCCTAATTCTTTCATGTTTAGAATAGAAGTGGTCCCCATCATTGATACATCATAACCTGAAGAATATAATCCATAAATTCTACCACTATAACAAGTAATCAGTGTTTTGAGAAGCGCTTTACATAAATTTGGGTTAAACTTCTCTCCACTGACCGCCCACCTATTTGTTATTTTACCAACTTGACATCTTAGGCTGAGATTTTACACACTGATTAAGTAGATTTACAATGAGGGACAAATGACTATGTTAGCCATAGAATCATTTGTTACACAAAAACCTAAATGCCCTTTTACAATAGGTGCTGAGTTTTGGGTGAGCTTAGGCCTATATAACCAATAAAATTTGTAAAAAGGGTTTTACCCTGAAGGAATTACCCTGGCAAATAACCCCATGTGTGTTCCAAAACAAGACCATAAACTAAGATAGTCAGAAGGAGTTCCAGTCTGTCTTGGGTCAATGACTTCTGTGGCTAGTCCATTGCACAAGGGTCTGTGCTGGACCACTAAAAGATCCATCACTTGTTGGGGAATGGCTTCCAGGTTGTATTTGGTTATGACTGATTTCTCTCTAAGGTGCCAGTTCTATAAGCAGCAATGCTTCCCTGGTTGCCAAACGTTGTGTTAGAAATCAATCAATCAATCAAAATCTCTGCCTCTATAGCATTAGACCACAGCCACTGGTGCCCATGATCACAGCAGACACACCAAGATTGAAAAGTCCCTGAATTGATCACCCTGGTGCAATATTGTGCTAATGGTGAGCAATAAAGGGAGTTGCCCAAACCTGCTCACCTTCCCTATCCTGTTTATTGTTTGAGGAGGTTGGCACCAAACAGAACGCCAGTCAATAGAACTGTTTTGGCATGTGATTGTGATGCTCAGGATATCACAAATTGAAAACAAAGGCATGTCACAGCTCGAATCCATATGCTGAAAGCACAAGGAACATTATTTTTTACCATCACAGACCTTTGAGATATTTTCTGTACATTATTCACAAATTATGCTGAAGTCAGTGAGGTCAGTAGAATCTTGCATGATGCCAGCCTGGTTACAGCATGGGAGCCTCGTTTTGGCTCAATCTCTGACAAAGTTCTTACAAAGTTCTTCCGAAGTCCTTACAAAGTTAGGGAGTCACAAAGGTTTTCATAATTACCTGAGAAATAACAGCACTAAGTTGCCTTGTTTTGTCAGGTACACGGTTGCCTGTAGCCACAATCATTGAGCAATTTCATGGGCAATTTATTACACAGCTACAACTCAAACAGAAAATCAAATTAGTAAATAGTAAATTTGAAGCATGGAATGTCAATAGTAACCAAGCTTTCCAAAAAGGGTTCTTACACAATTGTCAAAAATACCTAACTTTTGTCATTTTTAGCTAAAGGTTGTATATATTTGGAGTAATTAGTCTAAAAGTTGGAACATTTTACAAATATGATACATTCGTCAAAATTCAAAAATAGTGGTTTTGAATGATGGTAATGGGTGGATGCGTAGGTGATAGGGCATTATCTCCTGTATTTATGCAAAGACCGTACTTAACAGGACAGGCAGGGGCCAGTGTAATAAGTTGAGGTACACTCTTGGCACAGGATGAAACATCCATCTCACATGGGTTTCCTACTCTGGGAATCAAACTTGGGTTACCCGTTCCCAGAGGCAGTTATGTAGTCGAAGCCGGTACATCCGAGGCCAAGAACGAGACTGAGGCATCAGCCTCCGAAACCGAGGCCATCAAAAAGTGGCCTCAAGGCTGGCCTTGAGGGCGAGGTCGGTCCCGAGGCCCCAACACTGAATAAAGACAGCCGAGACCAAAACAAGGCCAAGGATATGGCTGCCATATTATGGCATCTGAGACGAGGCTGGCATCGAGACCTCCAACAGTGTTCAGAGGTTAGGTTTTCATTACTCTACCACTCAGCTAGGTCCCAGGTCCAGCTATACAGTGGCAAGTGCATTAAAGATTAGTTTAACAATATTCACGCATTTCTTTGATGTGTGTCTGCCATAAAAACAAAAGCTAAATGTTAATCCATCATTTCAACTTTTTAAAACAATGACACCATCTCCTACTGTAACACATTTACCTACCCACCTACAACATGCAACTGCCCACCTATACCTACCAACTTACCATACACCATTAAATATTGGTGCCCACCCCCTCCTCTCCCCTTGCTCTCCACCACCTGTAAGGACCAATAAGCACTTCTTCTTCATGCTTGACAGCTTCTTGAAGCAGTGGTAGCTTCTCTGAGACTCTTGGCAATTGAAGTTGGTCCCTTTAAGAACCATCTACCTGGAAGGAAAACTGTTACATGACTGCACTGACTTCTCAAAGTTGACTTTCTTCGGATTACTTCAAAAGGAATTTTACCACATTTTGCTTCGCTTTTGATTCTGTGGATATGTCAAATGGTAAACCAAATTATTACTACATAGCTCAGACTTTATCACCAATTTATGTATTGATTATTTTCCCATTGGTAACTTGATGATAATTGATATTCATAATATTGGTTTGCCTCAATTCAGACATCTTTAAGATAATTTTCCAGCTCAGTGAGTTTTCCATCAAGCTTAGTGAGTTTTCCATCCTATATTTTTCTGGTAAAGGGAATGATGAAGTTTGCTAAGCATGGTTAGAAAAGGTATTTGGAGAAGGAAAGACTGCTGAGGTTTGTTTAAGGTAGCAAATAATTCCACTCACATGAATATGATTTTGTAACTATTAATCAACAACAATCATAAGACCGTTGTGCATATTAGGTTTGCTATATTTTTTTAAAATCTGTTTTAGAGTCATAATTTCCTTTGTCTCAGCCTCCTTTGCTTGGTTGTCAATTTGAAATCGAGAATTTGTTGAAAGTGCTGCAGTATGGTTATTCTAAAAGACTGCTGAATTTGTGACAGCAGTCATCTTGGCATGCCTTTTAAGGTTCTGCTAATCATCTTTTGGTGGTTTCCTATCATCCAGCAGCCAATGTCAAATAGACATCATAATTATAGTCGTTTCACCAGCTCCAAATTAAAATTTCCTTATAAGAAATGACACTGCTGCAAGGTCGAGGTGAAATATTTCTTTGGTAAAGGGTTTGTTAAAGTCTACAAAGCTTGGTCAGCCGTCCAATCTTAACGCAAAAGGTTCTTGATGGTACATAAGTTATAACCAATATTTTTTACATCTCTGACAATTCTCAGATATTCTCAACTTTTAGACCTAAGTGGATTTGTAGAATTACTCAGATTTCATGGTGAACAAAAAATTATATACCCGTTGAAATCAGACGACTGCAAGATAGTATTTAAACTCTCAGGGAGTTTTTCATCGGTGTATTTAAATGACCATCAAAAAGGCATTTGGAAAAGTTAGACCACTGAAGTTTTCTCGGAGGCACCAGTAATTCCACTGAAACGCCAGAACTGTAATTTGGTGACATGTGGCTGAGTAAGTTCACAAGTTTCTGTTGTTAAAACTACAGTAGTTTGTAATTATTTGGAACACTTTGTTTTCTAATATTTATGGGCTGCTGTTTATAAGGACTTCCCTCTACGTACTCATATTCTTGTCACGGGTATTATGCCACAGCATATTTCACTTTCAAGCTACTGGAAAAAAGTCTAGGGTATATATTTCAAACAGTTTCCACTGTTATTTTACTTTCTGCACCAATTTTTCAACACATTTTCACTCTATACTTTATTTCTCCTTCTGTCACTAACAGTTGTGAGAGTTGCGTTATAACATTCGACACTTTGCGGTACCCTTAGTTTCCACATCGTGGTTTAGTGAAGTAGCCCTTCTGAATGAACATGGGTTTATAGTTTCAGATAGACCGCGCATGCTAAAATCTAATGCTAGTGTCTCACGAGAGTGGTTAAGTGACGGCGAAGTTGTAGAGGTGCCAGGAAGTTCAGTTTCGCCAACTTTCGGCGTTTCAAGCCATTTTTGGACAATTATATAATCAATTAAAGATTATTCATCGTCGTAGATTGATCCTAGGACGACGAGGCACTCGTTTTTTACGCCGAATCGCTCGTAATTACGGACGAGGCAAGAAGAGACTTGTGTCGGCGAGTTGTCAGGAGCCTCGACGCAGTTCCATTGCTTCAATGTTAAACTAGATTCGCCCAAGGAGTCTCTTTCTTCGCCCTAGCATGCTCTTACTTCGCCCTAGCATCCTCTTACTTCGTCCTAATCTTCAATTATGCCCAAGCAAATACCTGTTACGGCCAAGCAAGTAGCTGTTTCGGCATTTCAACAGCCTGTTTGTGTCGGCGAGTTGTTCTCTTTTTTCGCCGAAGTTCCATTGACTCAATGATAAGTAGCCTCGCCCAAGCTGTCTCTAAATTCGCCCAACCTGCCTCTTACTTCGCCCAAGCTGTCTCTAACTTCGCCCAATCATTTTGGGGGTCTTTCTGGTCTTTTGCATCGTGGCTTCTTCCTTCGTAAAGATTCAACAGGTTGAATCTTTCGTGAAGCAACTTCTTGCTTCACTAACCTGTCACGTGACTTCTAGGAACTTTTGGCGAGGAAGTTTAAGAAGCGCCGTAGACGAAAATATCGTCGCCGAGTTGTTGAATGTGGTGTAAAAACCTCCCTCTTTCCTGGAAAAACAAGAAGCGACGCGACAAGAACCCTCTGTTACGTCTCCGTGTGATCTAGGCATAAGTCTCGTTGAACAAAACTTTGCAACTCAACTTCAACATTTTTGAATGACTGATATAAATGTACAAAGACATTTGATTTGCATCTGAAGTGATATTGTTCTGTCACTATGGAAGAGTGATAATTATAAGGTCAAAACTGAAGAAGAAAAAAACAATAATTATACAGACTTTCAAAGAAATCTTCCAAATATGGTCATCACTGTTTTAGATTTGAATATATTTGAGTAACTTATCATATATCAATTCCAATGGTCTCCAGTGACCAAAGCTTGAGAAATACATAAATTCTATGTCTTCAACCAAATTTGTCAAGTATTGTCATAAGCGTGAGAATTTTACAGAACACAACAACTTGAAATCAATTGTGCAAGAAAATGGACAATGACGAAGTTCCATTTGAAAATGCAGCAATGGAAAGCAAATATTCACCTGCTGGGTGAATAATTGTTCCTTTTGAAGTCCAGGGCAGTTGTGTTCAAGTATTTGTAAGAACAAAATGTTATAATGTTTATGGAATTGACAATAAACCTTGTGGCAGTCATATATATGTAATATAAATTACAGTTACATAGTTAGGACACATGATTTATTGACTATATCCCACTGTTTAATTCATTCATTCCTCTGACATACTATTTATTATGTAATAAGGATTTCAATTGCTTCAAGGCATCATTCCTGTTGCGGGTAAGAACAATTTTTTCCTTATTAAATTAAATATTGTTTATGAGTCTCCTCTTTGAGGTACATATCTTTGGACAGAGTACCGGTATACGAGTAAACTGCTTCAGGATCTCAGTTTTTATTGTTCCATGGTATTTCATCCTTTGGCTATTTCACAACAGCTTTGTTTCATTGTGACTTTATGTTACAGTTATTATATTGTATCACTTCAACTTGCATTTCCTTTCTTTTGTTTTTAATTGGTTTTCCATTATAATAGAATTAAATCACCACTATGAGGGGGTGACCATTTTATTATCAGGGAGGGGCTTGGAGTTTTCCTTGGTTGGAAATGATTAACAGTATCCCTAGTAAATGAGTAGGCCTACACTCCAGCGACATATTGACTGATTTGCTAATAAGTCAGGAACTAACTTAAGTAATCCAACTTAACCAGCATATAATGTCCCCAGGACCTAAGAAAATGTGCATGTCAAATTTCAATGGTGGAGACTTAATTATTTGCAAGTTGTGAATGTTTAAAAGAAAAGTGCTGCAAAATACGCGAGTACACCCAATTGGAAATATACATGGGAGTGATCTAGAAATTGGCAAGTTTTATGTGCTAACATCATGGAAATTTTGTACAAAGCATGTCATTGTAAAATAGATGACATCAACTTAATATCACGTAAAATGCAGGAAATTCCAAGAGCCACTGTAAATGCTGTAGAGCAGCGAACATTTCCACAGGTACATGTAGTCATCCAAAATCAGCAATACTATTTCAATGGAGATAGAGATTCCTTGGCATCAGAATATGATGCATACTCTGCCACTTGTAATCTAGCAGTAGAAATTGGTTGTCCTTTGTCATAAACTTATTTAGTTGATGGTATGTAATTTACACCAAAGATGCCATTTTCCAAAATAAAAATTTTTTAATGCCACTTATATGCAAAAATAACTCATTTCTCAGGTCATTCCAATGTCTGTTTTGCATTGGATGTACCTGCCATCAAGAACCTTTTGCGTTAAGAGTATAGGACATTTTTTCTGTGTAATCAAATTCATGTTTCTGAGATATGTCTTGAAATATATTACAATAAGTGTAGCAACTTTATGACAGATTTGACATTTTCATGATTTCCACGCTTTGTGTGACCAATCACATCCATCAATTTTGAATTAAAACGTGCCTAAAAAAACTTGATGCATCAGCTCTTGCTGTTTTCATTTCACGACAGCTACTTCGCCAATCGCATCCATTCATTTAAGGATAAAATATGTCTGGAAACAACCTGACAGTAAGTGTTGCAACGAGTCTTACACATTGTAGGCCAGAACCCTGGATATTTTTCATGTTATATTTACTATTTATCTTGAACAAGTTTAAGTTAGGCAACTGGTCAGGTTATTCATGCACCTTGTGTGCATGTCAGTTCTTTGGTCCATGCACATTTCTCCAGAATGTTGTTGTTAAATTGAATGGTTTTGTTTGCTCTCTGGGGTCTTTCTTGTCTGTTTGTGCAGTGGTCATGTCAGAACCTCATGGCACAATGGTCAAGCCTTTGTTGCTGACTGTCTGTGACGGTTATGTCTTTTGTGGACTGTTTGGACAGCTCAAAACTCACCTGCCAACGTGAAGTTACTCTGGAAAGTTCTTTTTGGAAAGGTCCCATGGAAAGTTGCACCGTAAAGCTCTTCTGGAAAGTTCATGGCGCAATGGTCAAGTTTTGTTCTTGTGCGTCTGTCATGGTTATGTCTGATATATTGACTGGTTCAAAGGCACAACACCCACGTGGCAATGAGAAGTTCCTCTTGAAAGTACCACTCTCTTGGATTCACTTCTGGAAAGTATTTGTACCACTGGAAAGCTTCTCTGGATAAGCTACACACTCTAAAAAATGTCAGGACAAAATCGGTTTTTTAGATTCAAAATGGTTTTTTGAAAAACCAAATTTCAATGCAAAACCAACATGGATTTTTAAAAAAATCCATGTTGGCCAATTTAAGAATGACCTTTTGCTGATGAGATGTCCTTAAATTTCTTGGTACAGGATTTCTTGGCTTGATATTTCACATTCGGGCTGATTCATCTAGAATAATTTGACCAGTAAATCCGTATATGACGCAGGCAGGACAGCGAAAATTCCTATTTCTTCTCTTCCGCAGTAGTATGATATAGTTCACTTTTTTTCTATCTTTTTTAGGGAAAGAAGAAGACATTTATTTAGTATCAAAATAGTGCATGTTGTGGCTTTGGATCGCTTTGCAAGAGTAAAAAATTTATGAGCCCTTCGCGTCATGATGCAATGTGGATAATCGCAGTCATTTCATAATCATCTCGCTTGAGGCAACACATCAAATATGCTGAAAAAACTGACAATGCCTTCAAGATCTCATGGGTCAAAGAAATACACAAGGAGCAACAAAAACTAAGCTTGTATTATACCTGTATACACTCTAAAAAAATTCAGACAAAATTGGTTTTTTAGATTCAAAATGGTTTTTTGAAAAACCAAATTTCAATGCAAAAAACCAACATGGATTTTTTTAAAAATCCATGTTGGTTTTGCATTGAAATTTGGTTTTACAAAAAACCATTTTGAATCTAAAAAACCAATTTTGTCCCGACATTTTTTAGAGTGTATAAAAACATATCTAAAACCTGTATCATTTTCAGGTAATGGGTGCCCAACAAAAGCAATATTGTGAAAGACAAACAACAGCCAATAGGGGCTCTCCTTACTATGTACTATAAACCTGATGTATATGCAGATTTTTTGATTAAGCCAAGAAATTTCAAGAATCATAGGGGATCCAAGAAATGCATGTTTCAAGATTTTAATGATAGCTCAAAAATGTTGTCTGAACTGGTTTGAGTTGATCACTCGAGGGGGAGGGAGATTTTTTTCAGCTTTGGAATGCAGTTCAATTCCTTGAAAGTGATCAATGATAGGCCTTCAACTAGGAATCACTTTATCAGGGGACCTGTTATTGTGTCTCTATGCCTGTTGCTCTAGGTGTCCGCTTGCTCTGCTGAAGGTGTTTTTTTTGCTGCATGCATGGGTTCGTAGTTCAAACCCCGGGTAGGCAACCCAAAATCTGTGAACCTTCATGAGCAAAATACCTGCTGGATGTCGTCCGGATGAGATGTTAAATTGGCGGCCCCTTGTATTAGTGTCTGTGCTGGGCAAGTAAAAATCATGCAGTTTACTAATCCTAAGCAGGTATATCTCTTGATGGTATGGATTATTATAAAATTGTGCAATTTGCAGATTGCTGGTCCCGAGCTGTTGGCCTGCTGATTGATTCAATTTCCACTTGATAATGTGATTAAATCTGCAATTCAGGCAATGTTTTTTCCAGTCATGATCCCATACTAAGTGAAAGTGTTCTTCCTTTGGTTGCACTCTAAAAAATGTCGGGACAAAATTGTTTTTTTAGATTCAAAATGGTTTTTTGAAAAACCAAATTTCAATGCAAAACCAACATGGATTTTTAAAAAAATCCATGTTGGTTTTTTGCATTGAAATTTGGGTTTTCAAAAAACCATTTTGAATCTAAAAAAACAATTTTGTCTGAAATTTTTTAGAGTGTGGCTTATGCCATGATTCTATGATCCAGACATCATTACAAGGATGTACACACATTCGGATTCACAAACTTGTGTCTCCGACTCTCTCGCTATATAATTATTTCGAGGGTGGATTTACTGCAATTATGATAATTCATCAGCTGGACATTGTGCTATGTGCATCCATATGTGTCCATCCGAAGCTGAACCTAATGGAATTTTTCTGGTGCTAAGCATGCTGATTGCTGAAGTATACTCAAGATATACTTTTGCACATTTTCATGTTATTCTCAAGTAATTCAAAATCTCCTGCAGTGCAATAAAATCGACAACCAATATTAACACTCCATTTTTCCCTTAAAATATTGGCAAAAATAATGAAGATAGTTTGCCTGGTGGTCGAACACCTTGAGTTTAAAAACATGTGTGATATATGACAAACATGGTGCTTTAGACTTTGAATAATGTGACAAGTACTGAGTTCTTTTGCACTGCATTCGAGTCATATTTCAAATATGCCACATTTTGTCTTTTTGCTTCTCTGGTAATAGCTTAACAGCCTTGAAGGTATGCAGATATCATAGATTCAGACAAAGTTTTTGACAGCGTGAGAGCATTATCCATCAAAGTAACTAACCAAATAATTCTGATTAGAGTATTTAAGGGTAATATCTCCGGTGACACTTTCCTTGACTTTTGATTGATCACTCCGACTACATGAGAGGTCTCAGGGGACTCTTGGCAGTTGTTGAGAACTTTGGATACTAAACGCAGACTGATATCGTCGGCATACTTGAAGGTCATGATCCACGGATCCGGGGTGCATGTGAGGGAGTGCTTTGAAATGAACCAGTGCAAATTTTCTTTTCACCTCTCCTCATGATATCTCCAAAAGAGCGTGAAGTAGCTTTTCTGGCCAGAGTAAATAAATCCACGACTCGTGTGTTTGTTTTACTGATCACAGGCATGCTCGGCTTCGCTCGCTCCTCCGCTACAATTCGCTACACACTCAAATGCTTCTCCAGAGGCAAACAAGTGGCTTAGGCAAAGTGGCTGACATTAAGTTTACAAGTGCTCTCTGTCAATATTCACCATGGGTAAATGGGAAGTATCAAACCTCTCACAAATGTGTCATTCATTGCAAATCACGTTTTCCAAGAACAGTAATCACAAAGTTATCCTCATAGATCATGAGATTTCTTCTCAATTAGTCTCTTGTTGATATAAGAAAATTCTTATGAGTATACCTCTGAGAGTCTAAGTATATCTTATCCCCAATTATATCCACGTTCTTATCATGGGCTCAATTATCAATTTCTAAAATTGTGTTGGCTCATTTAGAAACATTTTGATGGTTTGCCTTTCTTTATAAGTAAATATCACTGGATACTATTGGGAGTAACAATGTCATTAATGAGACTGGTCATCAACTCAACTGGTGTCAGTGTCTATGCTGGGTAGTGAAAAGGTCCCACAAATGAGTTAGAAGTTAGAACTGTTGTGGACTCATCTCCAATCCATTATCAAGCCAATAAATCAACCTTTTTAGCTGGAATCTGCTTCTGACTTCTGCACCATCCAACCTACCCCCAGGTGACAATATATAGTGACTATTACCACTTTTTAAGGCTTCAAAACATAAGTGTTATTTTTGTCCATGTAGGACACAATTTTTCATCGAATGCCTTTAGAGGATCAGCAAAGATATCGTGTTACTAGAATAGCTGTTGGGGTTAAACCTTGTCATATATTGCTGAAGATAACCTCTTGTTCTTTTATTTGATCCAAGAGGTGTGTGCCATGCACTGTGCCACTGTGTGGGTGTTTACTCTTTCTCTCTATGTTTGGTGATGTTTTGCTAAGAACCTTTTTATTTTATGTTTGCTGTTGAGAATTTTGGTGTCAGTAGGGCCTCAGCTGATAATTTTTTAGTTTTGAATTTTGAGTCGTAGTTTCGAAGTTTCGAAATGCATTTTCGAAGTGTTGTGTGATAAGTTGTGTGTCAGCGTTCTTGTTTTATTTTGTGACAGTCGAATAATAGGATTCTTTTAATATCAACAAATAACCAGATGATTGGCATTGCTAATTTGTAGAGTAACATTTTTGTTAGTGAAAAATGGGGATCTAAATGTATATTCTATAGAGAGAGTAAGAGAGATTTACCCAAAAAAGATTTGACTCAGAGACTAAAGTGGTACCTGCACTCTATATTTATAAATGTTTAGTGCAGCTTTTTTTCTGTTATTACCTCTCTTATTCTGGGCTTGCTGCTGAGATATTTTTTATCTGAAGCACCTTATAGCTAATATTTTTAGCAGAGTTTCTGCATTTGTATAGTTGTCTGTCAGTGTTGGTGTCAGCGTACGGTTCCCTCGAGTCGATGGGGGTCCTCCAGTAGGCAAACGCTGGAACGACATTCGGCAGGTGATCCATAAATCAAGTGCAGCCGATGGTTAGCGTCAAGAAATCACTTTTGCAGCTTTGAGGATAGGGGTCGTTTATCTGCTATCAACAGATCACTTGTTCTCTCAATGGATAATAGTATATAGTGCCTCCCATGCATTTTACCATCACCAATTCGTCAAGGTGCTTAATTGCACATGCATGAGGGAATGCCACTAATGTACAGCTTGTCTAGCCAGGTGACAAGCTGTGTTGATAACCACTTTGTATGGTGCAGCATTGGCATGGCTTGTGACCCCAACATGTTCAATATGCCTTCCACTCAATAATTCTTACACACACAGCAATTGGCTGACTTGGAATCATAACTTATTCCCACGTTCCACTGGATTACATTTTATCAATATCAGTTAACATTACAGTATTAATTTATACCCCATAACGTTTACAATACCACATGAAAAAGCAGTGGATATATCCCATGTGGTATTGCGTTGTATACTCAATGGTTTTTTGTATACTCAATGGTTTGATAATGGTTGATGATGTCATTGCATTGTTTACCATTGTGACGTCATGTCCATGGTGACGTCACAACATTGTGACATCACCAGTTGAGCTGCCATCTGTGCTCTGATTGGCTGAGGCCACTGTTGAGTATTGATCATCTCAGTGAATTTCAGCTTTCTTTTGAATTACATAATGGGGTATAAATAAGACCAAATGGCTGTATGGTGGTATTTTGAGATGTACTCCCACTCGTGAAGATATCCTGAGTCCTCTGTACCCACTCGTGCTGACGCACTCGTGGGTACAGAGGACTCAGGATATCTTCAACTCGTGGAGTACATCTCAAAATACCACCATACCCATTTGGTCTTATTATAATACCATATATATGCCATATCACTTATGAATTAAGTCAGTTATATTTATATTTAATTTAATCGATTTTCAGATAGATAAAGATATATGAAGTGACATGTGAACTTATAATTGACTCTATTTTCGCTCAAGGAACTGTTCTTCAAAATTTGAACTCAAAACTCTACAGTGTGTATGCAAAATACAAAAAAATACAAAAAACTGAATGACAATTTTATCACAAGGTCCAGAAAAATATGAACAGCAATATTTGTGCAATATTGCCTATGCTTCCATGTTTTCATAGTGTCCCTCAGTAGCCTATTTTCAAGATCCTTTCCTTGTTAGCTCTTGTTATCTTATTATACCTGGGGACTTCAATGCCTGTGCCTACTCAAGCATTTCATTCTGAGCATGATATTGGCCTCAGGCTGTGATTGCCAGGCACTGATGGCCATATAGTAGCACTGCATGCACACTATTACATAACTATTACATCAATTCAAGGAATAACTGTTTTGTCTTGTTATCCATATACAAACAATTGGATATACTGCCTATTGGCACCAGTTTTACCAGAGTGTTACTTATATGAAGTGCAGTGTCATCACCATACCTTCAGCTGATGGATACAGAAGAATTATATGTAGACGATACCACATAACTTTATGGAGATAATTTCTGTTGGACAAGTTCGCGTGGAATGCATACACTAAAAGTTACCGTTAGAGAGCCTTTGGTTGTTAAAACTGCTGTGTCATCATATCTGGCCAAAAACTGATCGCCATTCAGAAGCACCATCTTGAAATACTATTTCACAGTTACTGCATAAGAATAACTCTTTCTCACAACAGAACAACTGGATTTTGGACAGTCTGCATTCAGAAGCTTCTGTTGGAAAACTTAAAGAGTAAGACTTGTTGGTACTGACTCTTTACTGGACAGAATTGTATCAAAGAATGCTTACTATACTTGAGGTAAACTGAGCTTGGATCACATTTCCACCTTGGAATTACTTGAAGTTGGAACTGCCTCCTGGACTTACCCATTGATTTGATACTGCAGCAAAATCTCCAATACCATATCACATACATTTACATGACCATAGAATATTGTAAAAGTGTGGAAACTGCAACATCTTCTTTGGATAATGATATGAAGATGACTTTAATTCATTGCTGAGCAAGTGGACAAACAAAGACTCGTTGGATAAGTCTCTGCTGAAGTGGAATGTACCAGTAACAATGGCATTTAGACCAGGTAAACACGATTTTGTAGTTTGATTTGTGAGTTTTGCAGTTTGATTTATGAGTTTTGAGCAATGATTTGTGAGGTTTGGGCAATACACAGGTAAAGTGATTTATGAGTTTTGGGCAATGCACAGGTAAAGTGTGATAAACTGTTATTCTTCATGTTGGTTTGTTTATGTGAGCCACTTATGCAATACGAAATTGGACTTAGTGGGGAAGACAGTTATGTCAAATAATATATGACAGAAACGGAGCTGCTTAAAAATAAATTTACGTTTAGTATTTTGACCTCCACCATTATGCCAATTTGAATGAATTCATATTACTAGACTGTCCTTACGTAAGACTCCTTAAAGTCGAATTTCACTTCATCATCCAATAATTGAGAAATTAGCGATAACAATTGGGTCACACTGAAGAGGTCACTCCAGGGTCATAATCAAAACCAACTTATGAGTTCTCGATGGAGTCACATGAGTATTTTTAAAAAATGACAAGATACAAATATGACATTGGGAAGATCTTGTCGGTCTCACTCACCGTAGACAGAAATCATACAGCATTTCCACCCCCACTCAATTAAGTCATAAAAGATACTTCGCAATAACACTATAAATTAAGACGCTAAAATATTTTTTTCGCATTTTTATTTTTTTTTCGCATTTTATCTTTCTTGCGAAGCTTTTAATCTGAATTTACTTAAGAATAATTTGAAGGTGTTTTTCCCTCACAATAAACACTTTAGAGATTTTTTTCTTCTTCTTTTTAATTGTTGTCGTCAACATGAGCACTGGATGACCATGGTAAATCACGAACGCTTTTGTGCATTATTCTTCGGAATGCGAACTGCGAGGCAACTCTAACAAAATGGGCTTTTTAACTAAGTCGTAAAGTTTATTATTCCTTAGGTCATAAGTTATGTAACAGATCAAGAAGCAAAGGTCTTTTACTACCTCCCCTCCCCTCTTCAAAGACTGCTGTTGAAAGCTTTATTGCAGTAAAGATATATTGCTTGTCCATGTGTGCATCTTTGGTATACAACCACTGTTTTTTGGGGAAAATATCTGTGGTGTTATACAAGAGACAAGACATCTTATGTATAGAAAGAGAAAAGCCAAAACAGTTGGAAATTAGCCTTGAAATAATTGTCATAGTGACAATTTTATCTTCTGAATTACTAAAAGGCTTCATAGAAAAAGACATTATGAAAGTGATGACTTAAATAATATACGTATGTATAATAATAAGGAATGTAAAATCCATGACTATTTGTAGAGGAAACTGATTATGATGTCATAGTATCTGCTCCATATTAGGCCTATGACTGCTGACTGCACATAGCAAACGGTGATTATCAAACCCATTGTGATAGTGATAACAACTTTGAAAATAGCTGGAAGGGGTTTGAACCCACATCCTAAACCCTGATGTAAAAAAGAAGGAACATGCTTGCCATTGTTTTGCAGATGGTCCCAGAGCCATTCTGTATATGAGCCAGAATTTACTGTCATGACTTTTTGTGTACGTCTTAGAATGGCAATTTAAAGCTGAATAAAACTCTTCTGATGATATCTATTCAAACAAAAATTTGACGCATTGATAGGGGAAGTAACTGCCTCAACATACATGCCATATTCATGGCTCAGGTATTTTTATTTTGCAATTCATAGCTGGATCAAGATGGAGAAAGTGGACAAAATTGACAAAATATTGTGGTGTCCACGAAATAAAAAGTGTTATGCGAAATTCAGTGGTTGTTGTTAAGCCATAAATCACAACTTGACATTCTGTTCAGATGTTTGTAAATATGATTTTACGTACTTTGGTTCATCAGTTGAAAGCGAATTACTCAAATATGGGCAAAAGTTGCCCATCAACTTTGGTGTCCACACTGTTGTTACATCTTAGAACACTCAAATGCAAGGTTCATATTCTAGGTATCACCAAAACTACTATTGCAAGTTGTACTTTTTACACCATATTTGTGTCCAAAATGAATTCATGTTCTCTCTGAGTGAGGTTTCTCAAGAATCTGTGACCATAAATTGCAAATTTTTGATATGTTACGTCTTGGTCACTCATACTGAAAGAACAAATAATTAGTTCCTTAATGCACAGTCAATCATTAGCATAAATGCATGTATCCATGTCACATTTACATATTTCTGCACCATTTCAACCAATCATAGACGGTTATGCTTTCAGTGTTATTGTTGGGGAGGAGCTTTTTTATGCAGGAAATACTTTTTGGACAATGTTACGTCTTGGCCAAGTTGCTATAACATGGAATTGCGTCTCTTACTGAAAGCCATTCACCATATTTTGATCATTACCAGTTTTTCTCATTGTATTAAGAATAGCTTGCAGTGTTTAATACTGCACAATTCACTGGGAAAATATCCAAAAGGGGTTCATGTAGAAAAGATGTAACATGGACACATTGGTGTCCATGTTACATCTTATCCTTTTGGTGTCCAATGTTACATCTTCCACAAATGACTGCAACGCAGACTTTATTCAGACTTGACAATGTGGATTTTCCAAGATTTTCTTTCTGGAAGTATTTCAGTGCAAGAAAAGAGTGTCATTCAGTCTGTGGATTTCCTGTGAAAAGCACATTGTGAACAACAAGGTGTCAATTTTCATATCCTTGGTGTCCACTGTTACATCTTGGATGACCTCAAAAATAGTTGTAGTGTCCATTGTTACATCTTTTCACTATTTGTCATAAATCATTGATTTTCATCACATACTTTGATACTGCTATCACGAAAAAGCCGAAAATACTGTTTATAAGTACTGGTATATTAATGGTTTCATAGACAATATAATATTTTTTTCAGAATTGTGTAAAAATACTTGATAGTCTAAGACGTAACTTGGACACCATCCAGAACATTTTTGTGCTAAGACGTAACTGAAAAGTCATGACAGTAAATTCTGGCTCATATGACAATGAGCCTATGTCCGTGAAAGATAAAACTGATGATTGCGATAATGTCTTCGGCAAAGGAAGTCAAATCTGGTCAATAAAGACAGCGCCTTACATTTACAACAAATAAAAGTGTGAATATTGCCTTTTCATTGACTTACATTGCTTGGGACTGGTAAACTATCAAAGTCAAAATCACAAGGTGTCACAGTAAAACGGTTCATAAATTTACCATTTCCTTATACTGGTACTCGCATTTGGAGATTGCGAAAAGCTATCGAAAAGTTGAGATTATATTTTTTGTAACTGCTAAACTATCGAAGTCAAAATCACAACGTGCCACAGTAAAATGGTTCATAAATTCCACCATTTCGCTAGTCGCTTTCAGAAGTTGCGAAAAGTTATCGAAAAGGTGAGATATACGGTGATTCTTAAGCATTTATTGCTTTTTTACCTGGAGGATTGTTGGACATTTCTAAAGCTCATTTCTATAGCTCATTTCTAAAGCTTCCTAACCAGTGTGAATAACCAGGAGTAAGCAGAAGGCACCTCAAGTCTTCAATTTCTTAGGTTTCTGATAGCATTGACATCACCCATTGACATTGTACACAATCCTCTCTTTTTTCTTGGCCAGATCGGATTGCGATGATACAAGAACCAGAGGATCGCGTTGAAAAAAACCAATTAAAATTGGCGAAATAAGTAGTTAAGTATCCGCAGACATTCAAAGATATACGGAGAGCATCTAGACTTATTCTGGGACTCATTCAAATTCGAATGGGTTTACAGTTCTCCTTTTGATTTTTCATAATTTTTTCATACTTTTTTTATCGCTCAAATTATATGACATTATGCAAACATGAAAATATGTATATTCGCCATGACATTTCTAAGGAGCTTGATTTATGTCCATGTTAAATTAGTTTTGTAGCATGAATACATGGCATTACAACAATTACATGTTTTCTTATATGAGCAATAAATCATACATATTACATTCCAGCTCTTTCTTATCTTTACTATGGATTTTAATACTGACTGAATTATATGTTGTCTGGTTATCGAGTTAGGCTTCTTGAGCAATATAATAATAATATAGTATGATTTATATTGCGCCCATTCCAGATAAATCTGCTCACCGGCAGAGTATTCCACTGCATGTGTTTAATTTCGGAATAGATATGGTTATCAGAATATCTCCTAACCGAGCCAATCGCATGGTTAATTATGTCATGGCAAGATCGGTATATATATGTGTATTCCAAAGTATGATGACGCCGTCTTCAAGACACGCAGGCAAATGATGATTAATGCCAATTTTTCTGCAAATACATTTTCTGAACTTAGCCGAACTGTACATATAATAGCTGCACTCACTCTTGTGGAGACAAAGTTCTTTGGCTATATAGAGACAACCACACTGAAAAAAGGGTTTGTGTAAAACAGACAAATTGAACCTTAGCTGGTGTCCGTCCAAAATTTTGTGTATATCAGACAAATTTTTTGTGTGAAATAGACAAAGAAATTGTCAATTCTGATCAATATATGCATGATTTGATCAAGAAGTGACAAAAATACACATAGCTTTTGTCTGAATTTACACAAAATTTTTGACGGAAACCAGCTAATGTTTGTTTTGTCTGTTTCACACAAACCTATTTTTCAGTGCACTAGGCCCTTAAAAATATAACAAGATAGATGAAAATTGAATGTCTGTGGCTGTGTGTTGGCACAAAGTGTTGATATGTATAGGTTATTCACCACGGGAGAGGGAATATGTGATTTATCACCCGAGGGCTTTAGCCCGAGGTGTGATAAACGCATATTCCTGATCCTATGGTGAATAACTGGTTTATACCATGAGACAAACACTCAAACAGTCAAACATGAGAGGATAACTGGACAACAAAGAATATAGGAATTATTTCCCTGTAATACTGGCATGAGATTGGCTGACAAAGGTGTCGAATGGTATAAGACTAGTAATGCAAAATATGTGTACCTTGTCATTGGTTTAATTATGTGATGTAATGATTTGCATCCAGACAAAGCACAATGTCAGAGATTTTGGAGTAAAAATGTTTCACTTGGCTGTTATGTGCAGTCTAGGCATTTTATTTGACTACCATTTCAAAGTACCAACACAAGTCTCAGTTTCGTCAATATCATGAACTAATGTACTTATGTACAAACATACCAGTGTTTAGACCGAATGGTCTTCGGGTCATTCGACACTGATCCTCCGCAGCATGAATTATGGCTGAAAGCTGATCCTACTGGACACTGTCAAAGCCCATTCAGAGTCAACAAATATTTGTCTTGCCCATTCTTAAGTTTGCAATTAGATATGTTTGTTTATTCGCAATGGACACAATTGCCGCCAAATCGTGTCATCTGTTCCTTCGATTGCCTTTTGAATGTTCAAAATATGGTTGGACGACATTTGATCATGGATTATGCCTTACATTATCCTCAGCCAGAAAAAGTGTTTTCCCAATATGTAACGAATTTTAAATTTGTTGTGTGTCTACAATTTGCAGCATGGATATCAGTGCCAGAATTCAGCTGAAATACCAGAAAGTATTTGGAAGTTTGCCGGGTGCACCACATTCATTTGTCGTATGAATTTTATTGTGCAAGCAAATATATTCGACATCGAAGTACAATGTGTTTACAACATAAAGAATTAATGCAACTATTACACAATGTAGAATTGTAAATACAGGATGAATTTCATATTTGCATTCAGCAGTGAAATTACCAAATGACAACATGTCATCGGCATATACTAGGGAGAATTTATGTGTTTGACAGTACTTTGATGTTGTATGATGGGCATTTAGTGCAAGGTACATTTACTTCGAATTTGCCTTCAGCTTATGAAAGTCCAGAAAGTCTAGAAATGTCACGAAAATGTGTATTTAATTGATCTGGTGAAAGCCTTTGACAGGTCTGATGCAAAGTGGCCTGAACACTGTCAGGAACTCTAGGCAGATCCATGAAGAATAATTCTGCTATGAATATGGAAGGTTTCTAAGGATGCAAGTGGACTCTTTGGTCATTTGGTAATGTTATATTGTTGAGTTGTATTGAATATCCTATCAGACACCAAGATAAGATTCCTGCCAGTTCTCCAAAAGTCCTTCAGAACCTTTTCAATCAAATGCATGACACAAATAAAGGATCAATTTCAGACATTTGTTATAGGGAAAGTGGGAAAGCCGGAGTGGTTCACTGAAGAGTTGTTATTTCAGGTGTTAGTGTTGTCCACATATGGAGGGGTCTTTGATTTTATCAGCTGAATATATATTATATATCAGAAAGTGTTAGGCATTGGCAATCTGGTTGTCAGACAAGCACATGGTTCTGACCTTTTGGAAGCTTAGGGTGTGATATATATTCTGATAGGCAACAGTGTCATCTGTGAAATAACTGAAGAATGATTGTATCACCTTAACAACATAATATTTGTGCTTTAGGAACCACCAAGAATTATTTAGTCTTATTTAGTTTTAGATGTAAATTTGTATATTTCTGCAGGACCAGTGAATTGAATGCAAATGTTGAATGTGGCAATGTGCAATAATACAATATGTGTATGAATGCTGAAGTTATTTGAGTCCAGCCCTGTGGGGGTTGGAATGGTACTCCATTACGGAAGATGTAGTGTTCTTCCAGTTTTATTTTTATCTGTAAAACCTCAAATGCCATTGCCATCCCAACTGAAGTCTTGTCAATGACCTTTTCAGCAATGTGAATTTGATCCAACAATGGTTGATTAAACATCTTCAAATCTTATATACATGTACATTAAATAATACATCAGTGAGACCACACAATGTGCAGCCCTGCAGGAACTCCAATTTGCACTGAGCATATAGACCCAACCCCTGATCTACTAGTATTAGAGGTCATTCCTGACCTGGTGTAAAATGGCAGACAGTAGCATGAGAAGTGGCCAAGAAGGGCAAAGGTTGTACCCCAATGGGTTGTTTATTGAAGAAAGGGTTCTCCCCACCCTTGTTCTGAAGCTGCCAGACTTCTTGCATGCGAAGTAATGGTCCAATAGCCAAGGAATTTGAGAATTGCAGGTGCAGGTCTGAGTCTGGACTCAGGAGTTCACTTCTTTCAGAAGACATTCTTGACTATACATGGTCAATGACTTCAAAGAATGTATATTCTGGTATTAAGTATAACACGTTTGTGACTTGGCACTCATATTGGTTTATCAGGATTGGTTTTACAACCAAACACTTTTATATAGAATTAGAGTGGACTGTGGTACAGTGAAAATTGCACTTTGTGTGTCATCATGCTGATGATTTGTCATGATCAAACCCAATACGTTCAATGTTAATTTGATTGAAGGAGACTTATTCCACTTGTTGGTGACGGCCAAGCGAAAGGATTAGGCATCTGATTTTCACTCTAAAATCTGTTATGAGAAGTCAAATGGTTTTCTCTTGATCATGACTGATCAAACAGCCTCTATGTTTCCCATGTTGAAAGTAGAGAAGATGACACTTCATCAGCTACCATGAGTCACGAAGTGCCAATTTCACAGTGCCACAGTTCACTCTTATTCTATATCAAAGTGTTTGGCTGTAAAAGATTGGCCATGGTGGGTTAAAAAAATCTTGAAAATGGCAAATTATTGATTAGCAAGACCTTGCTTGAAATCTTTTCTTGGCATGTTTACTTTTGGTATAGAAAATTAGGTATTGATTACAAAATGCCAAATGAAGGCAGTTTATTAAAGTATAGGAAAACCAAGAAATGCCTGTTGACTAAGTGATTTATGGTGGACATATCGAATTTCAGTTGGCAGGTAATATATATAAGTTCGATTTGCTATTTAAACCAACTCTTGAGTGATTGGTTATGGTTAAATATCTTAAAATAAGCAAAAGATTGATCAGATTTGCTCAGAAAATCGTGAATAAGCGATTACAGTTTTCGCTTAAAAAAATATTTCCTTAGCAAAAACCATTGCACTTAGGAAACCCAGCATGATTCTAAAATGCTGCAGTTAAAAAAGCTGAGATATGGAGAGTTTTGGAGAGTATTTTTGAAAGTAGGAACTAAATCTCTCTGGGGGTGTAAAGGAAGTAAAGAGAGGTCTGTTGTAATGGATAGATTAGATCATGACAAGAAATCAGTGGGTAAAATACAACAAAACATTTTCCAGAAGCCAAAAGAGAGCAAAATAAAACGCAGTATTCTATGAAAAGTGTTAAATTAAACAAGAAAAGCCCATTCAATAGACCCTTCAGGAGATTGTATGCTCTTGTGTATTTGATGCTTTACCATAAAAACCATGTCCTACCTCTTGTGTTTGTGTGCTAAGCACTCCCCAACAATTCCGCACATGTGTTGAAAGTTCAAAAAAGATTTCTTTAATTTTCTTTGACTTTTTTGTCTTTTATTTTCACAAACGATAGAGATCTTATTGATTCTTATGGAGCCTTTTTGGGTCCTTGGAATTCATTCCAAGACCATTGTCGTTACCTTCATTTCCTTTTAACAGCTAAAGTTAGTGTTTTCACTAAAACATATCAAAGACAAAATGACAACCCCAACTGACGTGCCCTGGTCATCAAAATGGTTCTTATGCATCCCTGGCTGCAATATTGTGCTTCCCAGTGCTTAAATTGATGTTTATTTAACAGATTCTTTGTTATTCAGTCAGCACTTCACACAAAAACTGGTTCTGAATGTTGGACTGTTCTGCCCTCTTGTGCATAGTCACTGCATACCACAGCTGCCTGCAGGTTCATTTCATTAAAAAATACAAAACAAAATAGCTTTCTTGTAATGTCCCATTGTGACTTATTTAGTATTTATGTACAGGAATTTCATGTCAAAGTCAGTGCTTATAGTTTAGTGGGGTTTCTTGTACAATAAATAAACAATAATATTTTATATAAATGCAAAGTTAACATGTCATTTAATCTTTCCCTTTTTTATACAAATCTCAATAGATTAATGAGGTACAAATTGTCGATATAGACCAAGGACCCTATGCATGCATTGCATGCTATTTTCTTCTGTTGTATTTGATATTCTTGTGTTGAGTTGATGCCATTGTCAGTGACCTCAGTCAGTTAGAAAAGGCAAATGTAATGATAAAATGCAAATTTGACCATATTCAGATTTTCACCATTTTGCTCTATGCACTATGCAGTCATACACTGTATATAGATCTTAACTGCAAGGAAATCGTGAATTGCATATTGCTTCTTGTGAAAGGACACACACCGGTGCAACAATATGATTTTTTAAGCAGTCTTTTTCATTTAGGAAAAGGTTTTAAAATGGGTGTACCATGATTTAATGTACCATAAGAGTGCACTGTAAATTTTGAAATTCTGAGTTAGCTCAAATGATTGAGTGAGATGGTTGCACAATTTGTTTGAGCCAATTCAGCTTGTTGTTTTGAGTTATGATAATCTTTATGTTGTTATAACTTGCAAAAAACAAGCTATCTTGGCTCAAAGGAATTGTGCAACCATCTCACTCAATCAATTAAGCCAACTCAAAATTCAAATTTTACAGTGTGTCCTTGATTGTCAATCACTCGAAGTGGACATCCTATTGGCCTTTACTGCTGCTCCAATCAGTATAGTAAGGCAAATGAACAATTCGGTTAATTTTCCGCAGCATTTCCGTCTCCTCAGGGATTTTCGTCCAACTCTATGTGGTGTTCGACTACAGCTGGTCCTTTAGCTATGAAAATAGAGAGCCAATTCACTGTGAAAAGTGCACTTTATAACTCATGATAGTCCATAATGGTACATCAATTACAGGTGTTTTGATTAGTCATGATCAAGAGAAGGCCATTTGATTTGTCATAGCTGATTTTTTTGTAAAAATCAGATGCATAATCCTTTCGTTTGCCGGTCACCAACAAGCTGGATTAGTCTCTTTAAATCAAATTAACATTGAAAGTATTGGTATGGCAAATCATCAGTATGATGACTCACAAAGTGCCATTTTCACAGTACAGCAGTCGACTCTGTTTGCGTACCGTAGAATGAGGTGACTTTGAACACTTTTCCGAAAAAGATTGATCCTGCATGAATGCAAAGTTGAATGAGATACTGGAAGTATAAATTTGACTTCTGATTATATTCTACTAAAGCCTAGTTTCTTTCTCCATAAATTCATTGTGACTGGAATTTTTTTTTTAAATATTGATGAATAAACTTAGCATACATGTACTTCTTCTTTCAAGATACCATAGCCTGTGAACTTCTGTGCCCACAACAGTACTGAATGACCCTGGCCTTATAAATACTTGTCTTATTACAATGTCACTCAAATACTTCTAAAATCCACCAGAAACTTGTTGGAGGCTATTCAGAACGACCGACAACAAATAATATAAGTGGATGATGTTGAATTGTAACACACTTCGGGGTGACTTTGAACATCACATTGTGATGGTGATCGCAGAGACCATCACATTTGCTCATAAACTATATTCACAGATGTGTCATACTTCATAATGCAATGCATATAATTCAATGTGTGAATGCGTATTTCACTACAATGTATATTAGACAATCATTTAGATCCAAAGGCACGGAGGTAGATCAAGAATTAAAAAGTCACAAACATAAAAAAACCAGTTGCAAAAGGCAATCAAGCCCGCAAAATTCATAAATACAGAAAAACATTTGTTTTCTGAGAATTGATGTTTTTCTTTCATTGAAACTCACTCTGTTCAAAGTCACCCCGGATCTGGGGGTGAGTTTGAACGCCCATTTATCCACTGACACAAGCATATACATGATGTATGTCTGAAAATGCCCATGTACAGGTTAACTACATGCCAGTGGCCAACACTTTATCCCATGAAATACCATATAGATCTTATATATTTTTAAAGATAAGGGAATTGTGGTGAAAAGTGTTCAAAGTCACCCCGTTCTAGGGTAACAAATTTTCAGACTGCAAACGAAAATACTCAAAGGGTTTGTGCATACCAAACAATTTCACTTGCGACCCATACAATTTTAATTTATAATTTTATGAATTGCATACCTTGCAAAACTAAGGAGACAGTATGAAAACCTTATAACTACACACTAGCTCCTTACATGTTTTTGGCCAGGTCAATGTTCCCATAAATCAAAAGTTAGCATAAATATCAGCTAATTATACTTCTCCTGATACAGAAACATTTCTTTAAGGTTTATGTGAAATATCAAGTCTTAATGTAGTGCTTTGTAGATAATTAGTTGAATATTACACTCATAACTTAGTGTCTAAACTGTCCTGAAAGATTTATAGTGGAATCTTGCATACTTAACATGTTCATTTATTATGAGTATATTTTAGTTTTGTGAAATTTCACCCCCTACTTGAGAATCTTAATTGCTTATCAACCTTTAATTAGCATGAATAATGTGATATACCTTTTTACATATATTTTCTTTATAATTTCTTACACACTTCATAATGTACACATATGTTGCTATAAAACTTCAACTCAAACTAAGAGAGTCCATTTCTGTGTTTTGTGCAATATATTTGCAGTGATGAATCGTGTACATTACTGGAAACTACTGTTTTTGTGATTCAACATGTTTTGCAGTCACTCATGTAGAATTACATGGTAAATCAAAAACTAAGATCCAGCACTTGCTGATTTAAGAGCGAAAAGAAATATTTCTTTCGCGAGTTTTGTTCTTTACTTATTTTAAGTTTGATCATAATCTTATACTCATTCCACTTCTCTCCTTTTTCTCCACGTCTTGTTCTTTCTCTATATACTCCGTACTGTTTGATTCAGACAATAATTGAACAATATATTTCCAACATTTTGGTTGTCTAGACCAGATGATTGAATTGTTCAAAACATCAAGCAACTCTATTGTTCCATTGTCTAAACCAGATTATTTTCAACAATTCAGTTTGCTGGTTTAGACAATCAAGAGACTGGACATATGTTGTTCAATTATTGTCTGAATCAGACAATCTTCTTTTTTTCGCAGGGTAGGAGGGTCAGGTCAGCTCAGTTAAAGGTCTTTGGTTAAATTCAGGCTCTGGCCGCTTGATGTTGGACAGCGATTTTAATCATTCTTCACCTCATTGCTTCTTCTTTTCATCATTTCTAAACTTCTTTATTCTTATTCTTTCTCATTGATTGTATAAATACAAGACTAGTGGATGGAACCTTTTGGAAACTAAAGAAAATCTTCAACATTCCGTGTGAAGAAGATTCCATAAAAATCACAGGAAAAACTTCACGGTTATTCATTAAAAGTAGCCCGATCGTTATAATTACTCTTCACATCACGTTTAAGCGTAACTTAATATTACTAGGTCAGTTCTTGAGGAGCTGCCAGGGGGTGTTTTGAAAGTATAAAATAACATGTAAAGTAACTTTTTTTCTGTTTGACACTGAAGTGTTAGTCTCAAAGATTATGAGATAACGAAACATCAAAAAATATATTTTAAGATTTCACATATACATGTGGGCTCACTGTGCAGATGTGGTGGGTTTTGTATCTTCTGAATTTATGCATATCATGGATATCAAGAAACTTTTCATAAATGCTTTATGAATTGCCATTTATGATTGACAGAAATTGTGAAAAACCACTGAAAGAGTTCTTTCTGGGACACTATTTGGCTTTCAGACTCTTCAGAAGTATTTGGACACAATTCAATGACAATTGTCAACTCAGAAGAGTATGAAGCAGTTTTGTATTGGGAAGCTACCTTTGAGAGGTGCTATGGCCAAGTGGATAAGGTGCTCTCCTGGTAACTGAGATGTCGCAGGTTCGACTCCTAACCACGAGGGTTGTAAATGTACATGTATAGTCTGTTGAGTTGGGCTTTGTCCCATGTTATGGACTTTTACAAATATTTACCTTCAGACCTCATTTTCAATACATTGGTGTCTGTGATGAACTGTTGTAGCTGAGAGGTAAAAATGCTTCGCAGCGTTACAAATGAAAGTGGTTGCTAGTCAGAGGGAGATTCTTTAGTAATAGAAAGAACGCTCATCACAGGTACCACTGCAAAGAAATTTGATACCCCATACATGAAGACTGATGTACCATGTTCAACAAGGAAAGCATTATGTAGTTCAAGAGTTACTTCCAAATGAATAGATCATTAAAAGTGCATGTCAGAAATGTTACATGCTCAGACCCTTGAATTAACAAGGAACTGGTTTGTTATACGATATCGTGCGTGTCATAACAATTCTTATCCTTGGCGGAGGAATCGTCAATCGAACACTTTTTAGTACGTGCGTAAGCGCCATGGGCCCATGCTTGAGCCATGATAAATTTTGACATTTTGAAAATCAATGGATTAACATAATTAAGATATTGCCAATGTGGTACAAAGTAGGCCTATTGAAAGTCATGTGGCTGCACTGTCAAGCACTCTTAAACAAATTGCATATACCCACCTTTTGTATACCCGCTAAAATTTGGTGATGTTCGACATTCTGCTTGAAAAGTCGGCATGTCATCATACACTTCGTCGTAGGACATCTGATTGTTGATACAAAGTCTAATGAAATTCAGTAATGGTGTGCTATCTCGTTTAAGTGCATGAGGACAGTTATTTCTCTTTTAATTACATTCGTGTGACTTTAATCAAGCAGTAGTTTGTTTTGCGGTTGTAATTAAGTGATCACATTTTGCTTTCAATAAGAGAGAACCAAAATGTATGTTCCTGTAGATAGACATGTACCTTTTCCCAATTAGACCCATACAGATATGCATTGTTCATTCTGCCATTTAAGAGCACTTGTTTTTATCACTGAGCAGCATGCTTTGTAACTTTGTATCAGTTTAATCAAAACCTCATTCAATTTCGGTTCCTTCGAATAATTCACCCTCGGCACGTGTTAAATCCAACAAAATTAGGAAAAAGTAAGTGATTCGATATGACGCAGTGTTTAAGATAAAGATACACAATACGTACAAGGCTGGCCTCATCATGTTTTTTGTCCTAATCGTGTAATATTATAGTGAATGTATCCGATTTTGGTTTAAAATGTTGTATCGTAGTCTGTATTGCACCAAAAATGTGGTTCATGGTGTTTGACTCATTTTCACACAGCCATATCAAAGTAACTCTTGAAAGTAAGTGGACCCCAAGCCCATTGCCATTCTTGTGGAGCATAAGGTGTACCATTTTTATCTAGTCCTGAATCCTATGTCAATATCTTATAATGAATGATACTGTCGGCCTTTAATGATGATGTTGTTGAAAATTTTTATGATCAATGGACTTTTTGAATAATAGTCAATATCTGATATAGACGGGTCAATCTGTAGTATAACCCACAACAAATTGATACAAAAGGTTTTTCAGTGGATTTTGGTACCAATTGCCTTGCTCAATAACATATTAAAAATCTAGGATTTTCTGACTATGCTAAGTGGGTCAAAATCAAGATGGCGTCCAAGATGGCCGCCGGAATCTTTAAAGTATTATATCTCAGTTAATATTCAACTTAGAAAGAAAATTTTTGGGTCCAAACCTAGGTTTTCATACCCAAGGAATCTGTTACTGCCCTTGAAATTGTAATAAGATGAGATTTTAAGCTCAAACTCTCATTTCAAGTTCAAGATCACGTCTAAGATAACGTCCTGATGGTTGATGTAAAAACTTAGTGACTCTTTGACTTAAGAAAGTGATGTTGGTGTCTATTCCTATGTTTGTGGCCTGAAGGAAACCAATGATATCAACAAAAATGTATTTGCCACAATATTTGAGGGAGGGCACGGATAATGAGGCATATTTCCATATGTAGTATTCCCTTTTGATGAGATCCGAATAGATGAAGTTGAGCAGAGGAAGGTGAAATGTCCAAAGTTTTTCAGGCAAAGGAAAAAATTAAATTACAATAAGATGAGATTTTATGTAAAAGTTTTATTTATATCCAGAAATCCAATATGAAAAAATAAAATATCTGATCAATCTGTGATTCTGTATGTATATCTGTAAACAATGGTAGTGTTTGAGTAACAAATGCTGTCAAAGTTTTAGTTATCAGGCCTATAAATTGCCAGTAATGCACAGAGAAAGAAAAATTGATACATTACAAAAACCAACTGGTAAAAATGTATGTTACAAAAAAAAAAGAATTGATTTCATAAACAATAGGCTAATATCCTCATAACTAGGAACAGCCCTGTTCTATGGACTTTTGCAGGTTTGAAGTTGGAATGGTCCACAAGCAAGACAGGGGTATGCACTGTAGTCCGTTTTTCCGGCAGTAATAACACTGAGCAGTCTGGGAAATTACCAGCACGTGATGACAATTGCAATTCCTGCTAAGTCCTGGCCCTGACAGGATGATTGAATGTGTGGGGTTGATCAGTGGGGTATCAGAAGAGAGTCTGATCTCAGTGCAGCCATCCTCAACGCACAGCAGCATGACAGTAGCTGAGACTTAATCTATCACATTTCGGGAGGTACCGCAAAGTCATCAGCAGCTGATGACAATTTCCTAATTTCTCTGGAGCCTTCGCGTTCTTTTCCTCATTATGTAATGGATAGGTCTGCCAAAATTTATAGAGTTAGTTGATACAGTAATACAACTTTATGCCAAGTTTGGAAGTGATAGCAGCAACAGTTATTTTTAAATAGCCTGTCAAAGATGAGTTTGAGTCCTGCCAAAGTTGGCTTGGCCATGACACTTTGAGAGGGTCATGGGAGGGTGATTACAGTGCTAGGGTGAGTGTCATGTGGGGCTTAAGACATTGCCTGTCATGAGCAAATGGTAATTTCCTTGACTGCTGAGTGATACAGCAATTATATTGGCTAATTGTGTTTTTTCTTCATAGGGGAACAGATACTTGCTTCAACCAGCACCTGGGGCCCTGGGGGTTTAATACTAGCATGTATGGAGCCATGAAATGTCTACTAAGATTTTGCTAATGGATGATGTTTGTGACAAGTCCGGACAACCGTCAGCAGCTAGTTAGATATTACATAGTTATATTATAAGTTATCAGATTTTTGCTGATGCTGTTGTTCATTCTCAGAGCATCTAGGTGTGGATATGAATGATTTTTAGACCTATTATGAATCTGCAGAGGAACTGCTTTTCATCATGAAGCATCTTATATGTGATGGCTTTGTCTTTTCTGCTTAATACCAAAATACCAGGTGTCCTGTAATTTCTTTTGTAAAATCTTGCATCAGACTAAGCTATATTCATGAACATTCATATCATTCTAGACTGCAAAAACCAAAGACAATATTCCTCAAGAAAGGGTCCAGAGTGTATGGTGAGCATACTGCTAATTTTGCAATGATCTTCTTGAGGCCAGTGTGGTGTCTTTTAATCACTGAGGCAGTGAGGCTGTCAGGTCTTTGCCTTTTCCTGATGAACACATTTGTAAATTCCTGCATTGATATGCTGTATGAAACTGGTCTTAACAGTGTTCTTAGGGTCCAGTGGTTTTATATGGCAAGACCTCCACTTTTTCGTGCAACCATATCTTGAAGGTACAGGTATGCTTATTTCAAGAAGTAACAATGCCCTACTGTTGCAAATACAGGAAAGCAGTTGGTAACAGTTTGATTTGCCTTGACCTGAAGCCACTTCTGTCTTCATCTATTAACATGGAGTATACTCGTACTTTGGTAATTCAGCAACAATTGACTGGTCTTGGACTTTCTGCCCAATTCCTTGTTTCTTTTAGTTAGTCCTTTGTTTATTTGGCAGAAAAATATAATGCAGATTATTGATATTATGCATCTTCATTGGTTATCAATTTTTACAGGTTTTCCAAACTTTTCATTCTCCAGAGACCAGAGTAACAGCTAAAAAGTCAGGAATTTCAATTGACAAATCAGACACCACAGTGTAGTTTGTCCTGAGAAGATGGCCATGGAATGCTTTCTGCACTGATTTGCCTGTCAACATAGTTGACTTAGTTCTCAGGTCTCTTCATACCTATGCAAATAACTCAGTCATTTACGACAAATGAGTGGAAGCAGCCAAGCAATAAAGCGGAATTCCAAGTGACTATAATTATTGTCATGACTCCTGGATTATCTCAGTTCTCTTCATACTACCTATGCACATAACTCAGCTTTCAAGTACAGTGATTCATCAAATGTATGCAAGATAATGCAGAAACTCTAAAGTTTACAATATACAGTGATTACTTTGGGTGAACAAGGGCTAGTGCAACAGCCTGAAAGCTTCCAATGGAGGTAAATATAGCTGTTTGTATACTAATAATTGGAATACTTTACAATATATAGCATACATGTTCACCATAGATAAATGTCTGATTTATAATTGGCCTGGATGGTCATTCGATTTATTAATCAAGTGCATCATCTCTTGCCTTCCTGGACTAGACTATAGTTAAAAGAAATCCCACAGAAAAATCAACCGAAATACATATATATTCGAATTCAGGGATTACTACACAATGTAAGAAATTGACAACTCATTTGTGATCATTAGATCTGTAAATTTCAGTCATTGAACTTACCTACCATTCCTTTCCCCTGGTGCCGATGCCATAAGCATGCCCATTCCAGGAAATGTACCTTTCCCATCAATTTTGTGCTATGGTAAACACTGTGCACTGCAAACTACAAGCTGTGTCAAAACCATGTATAATGTAAATATCTGTGTCAAGCGTAGTCACTACAACACAACCTGGATAAGTTTTTTTTCAAATCCCAACCTTGTAAACACTTCACTGTAAGAAGATGCAAACCCCATCTAATCATTAAAAACAATCAATAAGAAATTCTGCTGATGTAAATGTATTTTCACTGCAAGCGATATTTGTAGTGGAGAAGTACAGCTCTCGGGCATGCAGTCTGTATGATTGCACGTCCAATGCGCTTGCTTCATTCTGCTCAGCACACTTGCCAATTAATTGTGTTTTTAGAGCAAGACATATTGATTTTGGCCATACCAAGGATATAAAGAAGAGCCTGGCGACTTCTGTGAATGAGTAATTGTCTCTTATTTGAACTGTTACTCCTTATCATTCTCACTTCTGTCACAAAAATGACCGTTTTGTGCATCGTCGAAACAAGTGATCAATAAACTCCAGGTGGCGCAAAACTCAGCTGTACGACTGATTGAAGGTCTGAAAAACAAGATAAAGTCAGTCATTACAGGAAAGAGTTACACTGGCTTCCAATCCCTGCAAGGATCCAATTTAAACTTATGACAACTACGTGGAAAGCAGTGAATAATCAAGCACCTCAGTACCTCAAAAATCTCATTCAACATAAACCTGAAAATGACCTGAGCCTCCGCAGCAATGGAAAAATGCTGTTAAAGGTACCTGCCGCACAAAATCAAAACAAGTTTGAAGATAGAGCTTTTTCCTATTCTTCACCGATACTGTGGAACGGCTTACCTGAAAATGTGCGAAAATCAAAGACACTTGATAACTTCAAGAAACGACTGAAAACATATCTTTTTGCACAATTCTACGGTGATACCAGCTAATCTAACCAAGCGCCAGTGAGCAGTTTACTGGAATTGGCGCTATATAAGTACTTAATATTATTATTATTATCTTCATCATCTGGGCCTTTCATGCATGATAGTATGACCATGCATGATACGATGTCACTTCTTTTTCGCTTCCATAGCAAAAATGCCCTCTGCTTAATTTCAGTTGTATTTAATCATAATGATGAAACAAAAAATTGAAGGTCATTTCATTTCTACACAAGCAAATTAAGCAAATTATGATGTTATTGCTTGTTCTGACATTTCACCTTCCTCTGCTCAACTTCAGCTATTCGGATCTCATCAAAAGGGAACACTACATACGAAAATATGCCTCATTATTCATGTCCTCCCAAATATTGCAGCAAATACATTTTTGTTGATCTCATTGGTTTCCTTGAGGCCACAAACATAGGTATAGACACCAACATCACTTTCATAAGTCAAAGAGTCACTAAGTTATTGCATCTTAAACCACTAGGACGTAATCTTGGGCGTGATCTAGAACTTGAAATGAGAGTTTGAGCTTAAAATCTCATCTTATTACAATTTCAAGGGCAGTAACAGATTCCTTGGGTATGAAAACCTAGGTTTGGACCCAAGAATTATCTTTCTAAGTTGAATATTAACTGAGATATAACATTTTAAAGATTCCGGCGGCCATCTTGGACGCCATCTTGATTTTGACCCACTTAGCATAGTCAGAAAATCCTAGATTTTAATATGTTATTGAGCAAGGCAATTGGTACCAAAATCCACTGAAAAACCTTTTGTATCAATTTGTTGTGGGTTAGGTGGCCAATTCTCATAGATTGACCCGTCTAATACAACAAAACACAGTTGCAAATAATGACACGCTTTTAATGATAAAAAGACCCTTATAAAATACATTTTTTATAGAGATTTTTATATATTTTCACAGAAATTCGAAACGTTATACCGCATAGCATGGAAGATTTTTGACAGCAAAATTTTGACAGAAATATCAAACGAGAGATATCAGGTTTATCCTTCTGTAATGCAGGAGTGTAAACCTACAGCGAAGCTCCCCTCAGGGTGTGTTTAAACTGAGCAAAGGTAAATGTGTTTATTTTGCACACTGATGCAGTTGACTTGCATAAGGTTCTTGTTGAACTGTGGATCCCTATCAAATTTACACAAACTGTTGGAAATATAGAAAGCACCAATAGTGAGCATATGTGTTGCTTAGACTTCAGTTAGTGGTTCCGCAAGCTATACATATATTTCCCAACATTTAGAATGTGCAGTGAAAACTGTTTTGTCAGTGAGACAAAAAATATGAATAAGTTAAACAGCTTCCAAACATGTTGTGGTATCATTATACAGAGAGAGAAGCAATAGTGAATGGCACCGGAAGCCAAAAAACTAAAATTGCATGTTTTCATAATTATGTGTTCTTCCTCGAGGTGATGATACATCTTTAAAATTGTCTTTAGTAACACTTTATCTTCATTACTGTGTGCTGTTCTTAGGGGCCGACCAGACGATAGTTTGGGGGGGGGGACTATCACGAAGATCCCATGCGCTTGAAGGTACTGGTAAGATAATATACTAAGAGAAGGTGCAACATGCCTCACACAATTCTCATTTTGTACACTAGCTGTTTCCTGTTTAAATTTTACTGCTCTGTGATTGGTGCAGGCTTCACACCAGGTGACGTCACCACTGTCGTCACCGTAGCAACCTATGACAGTTTGATCTGTGATGTCACAGGACAAGTTGTCCAGAATGCATTGCAGCAGGAAGACATCCTTCACAGAAAACACACTTCTGAGCGTTGCATCTCCTCCGTGGGGACTATGGAGTTTAACCCCGAGACAAACTTTTTTTTTGTTCGCAAAGCACATGGACAAGCGACAAACTTTTTTTTAAATTTTAAATCATGGTACCCTATCTACAGATGGAAACAAATTAATTTGTTTTTCATGTGCTGAAAAAACCAAAAATCCATAGCCCCCCCCCCCTAAAGATCATCTGGTCGGCCCCTTACAAGGAAGGTGAACAAGTGCTTTGAACCCACAACCCTCCTCTCCGTTAGCACAATATTACAGCAGGTTGGTCAATCCAGGGACTTGCCGACCTTGGTATGTCTGTAGTGGTCATGAGCACCAATGGCTATGCACTGTAGTGCAAGAGTGTTATGAGCAGTTGTAATGCCTGTGATCCTGAGAAGACGTGCATCATCCAAAAAGGATGGAATTGGCAGAAAGGGGCTGATATGCAGTGTATATGACGATTGAATGTGTTATCCTCTTAGGCAGAAACATGGTAATGAATTCCTGTTTCAATCATATTGCTCTTTTCTAGGTTCAGTTCCTGATCAGAAGAAGATTCTAATTTATTGATAATTAATTTAGGCCAGGGTTGGTTGTTGAGATGAGAAAGATGGATGTATAGTCGCTTACACATTAGTGATATTAAGATCACCCAACTAATGAATAGGGTTGACACATACTCAAAATGAAGATTTCTGACATTTTATTCCAGGCATTATGTCACCAGTCCATTCCTCCTGCACCTTAAGGGTAGCTGTGTTTGCTCTAGGGGACATGTGGAAGGTGTTGGGTTTCATAAGAGTGCTCGAGAAAATAAGGAAAAAAGTCATAACCAAATATGATTTCTACCGTAAGAAAACAATCAAAACCATGATTCTCCGCTATAAGGTGCCACACGCATTCAGCCTACCACTTGCATACAAATACGGGTTGCCATGGCCTTCAATGTTTAAAAAGTACTTTGGAGTGTTTGAGGTTTCTAGTTTCTGGAGTACTTTCAAACATCTGTAATATCAAAAGCCCAAATAGATGGTACAATTTCCACCGGTGTGTAGATTTTATGATACTTTTTTAAGAATACACCAGAAATTTTTGTAGGCGCACACTAAGAAACTAGAAGCTAACACATTGTTTTTATCTGGTGTCCATATGGAAAATATTTGTCTGTCCTTTGAGAAAAATATTTATGCAAAAACTGTTAAGGAAATTGTTCAGACCCATGGTGGAAAATCCAAAAGTATATTCTTCAAGAGCAAAATTCCAGCTGGACGTCATTCAGATGAGATGTTGAATCGGCGGTCCATTGTATCAGTGTCTGCGCTCGGCATGTAAAAGATCCTTCACATTGGGAAAATTTGTACATATTGAGAGGACTCACACTCTCTCTCTGTCTCCCATCTCATCAATGAACTGCCATGAATACCCAGAACTAAGCTTACAAAATTGGGGTTAAAGGGCTGCAGATAGGCCTATATCTATTGACTATTTGTCATGTTGAATTGTTGATCAGGGAAACTTCAAGGACGAGCATAGCTTTTGTTTGATTTTATAAGAACTGCAGGCAATCTTTACAAATGTGTCTGGTTTTGTCAAACCTCTGCAATGAAGGACTATAATATTTACAGCCTTTTTTTCTGAAACCACAACTTTCATTTGTTCTGACAGCGACTGTTATGCAAATTTCCAGGACATTAAAACACGTAGACCGCCCTCTTCGAACTAAATATCAGACACCAGTCAAATATTTAAGAGAGACATTCTTTCAAACCTCCCACTGTTCTTTGCCTTTTGTTTTCCTTTGGCAGTTTGGTGATACTTTTTGATCAAAGCCCAAAATTGGGCAATAAATCTGAAACTTAAACAAAATACCAAAGAAGTCTGCCTCACCCAAAACTTTGTATTCTGTGGACCACATGTCTGCATGCAAGTTTCACCATATTCTTTTTCCTTTACAGATATACGATTTCTATAATCTATTGTTGTGGAATATTTCTGATCACCTGGTGTTTTCTGTTGAAAAAAAATCTGAAATTGAATAATATTTCAGTTTTCAGTCCAATGACTGTACCATAGGTGTTTTCGTGCTGTTCATCTACTCCATGAGTGTTTTTCTTCAATGTCTTGAAATATTTTGTCAGATAGCTACTGTAGACTTTATCCAAAATACTTTTCTTTAAATTTACAGAGAGATATTTGTTGTTGCCTTGTCCTCAAATTTATTTTATCAACATAAACACAATCTGCCAAAGAGACAATTGAGTCTCTCTGGTGTAGTACTGCAGGTTAGCATTGAGACATAAATTACATTACTATCTGAAAATATGCAGAGTCCTTCACACTTACATATTTTCCAGGAAAAATGGCAACCTCAAAAGAAATGGTTGCAGGACCTATACTACACTTGACCACAACTTTTCTTGTAATCTGGATGGGAATTTTTCATCTCACTTTGGCTCTTTGCCTGCAGGTGTGAGCAATGTTATACTAAAGGGAAAAAATATTTTTTGTCAAGAAGGTGATCAGGTTTGGCTTTCCTCTTGTCTCTCGTTACTGGAATGTGTAAAAGCGAAGAAAAAACAGCTCTGTTTTGGGAAGAATTAATTCAATCGTCTGAGCAAGTGCAAGTTCCTGCTAAAGTATTGCAAGCTGTGACAACAGCTCTAGAGAAATTCTGTAAAACAATTATTTGCAATATTTTGCAGAGCTGTTTTTATATATGGCACCTTCCGTTGGTTCAATTATTGAAATCGAGTGATAGGCAATTTCGATTCGAACCAATACCTGCATCTCATTTTTTCAATTAAAAATTTGTTTTATTTCAAAGTTATTGTATAAAATGTTACCAAATGTTGAGAGACAAGAGCTCCACAATTTTGGATCCTCGTATATAGTATGAGATATAATTTAACTTTTCAGGCCAAAATGAGGGTGTCAGTTTAGAGATTTTCGGTAAAATGTGGATCGGGGAGAATTTGGGTACTGTGACATATATATGTCTATGATACATATTATTGTATCGAGCTTTGTAAACAAGGCCAATCCCTTCTGAGGACCCCATGGATTGAGAGTTGAGGGTATGGTGCAAACATTTATGGTGTGGCTGTAATGAAAAGGAAACAATCAAATATTTATTATACTCCTTCATCGCAGTCATTTCTATATATATTTTTTTTAATCTTTAACCATGGTAAAAGTGTGTTCTTCGATTTCAACCTTTTAAAATCTTCAATTGCTTGTGTCCTGCAGTATAAATATTTATATTGTTGGTCCAAGTGATACAGAAATGTATCAGAGAAGTTTATATTTACAAAACCCCAAACAATAACAGCAAGCATAATATTTTGATAGCTGACTTTATTGTCAGTCCGAGTTGAGGGTGTTTTAGACTGGGTGTCCTAATGCTCTGTGCCCTCAACATCATGTTGGATAAACACTGGTGTAATTTACATGCACCTCCCAGTGAATTTCCTTCTGATCTATCTCTCTGCTTGACCAACCTTCCACAATGGTCAATTGTCCAAAACATTTTTACAATGCATGAGATCTTGCTCTTGATGTGTTGCTCGCATGTCTCAAGTCTTTAAATGAAACCATCCTGTTTGGATCCAGCCAAAGCTTTTGACAAGGTTGTCCCATTCCTTCGTATTGTTATCATTGCATGTCGCCTATCAGATGAAATTGTCCCGTCGGATAAGTTTATACACGTGTGCCCTACATGTCCAGATATTGTATGTTGAACGGCACATGCATATGTATTATTATTATATTATTATTATATATACATGTAAGGTTTGATGTGGCTTCAGATTCACTTAGTGAAGGGTCACACATTTTTCATGGTAATGATCTCTGAAACTGTTTAGTGTTGATGGTTGAATAATTATGATGATTTGTATGTTTTTTTTCTCCAAATTTGTTGCTGAGCATAACGGAAATGATCCAAGACACTCTAAAAAATTTCAGACAAAATTGGTTTTTTAGATTCAAAATGGTTTTTTGAAAACCAAATTTCAATGCAAAAAACCAACATGGATTTTTTTAAAAATCCATGTTGGTTTTGCATTGAAATTTGGTTTTTCAAAAAAAACCATTTTGAATCTAAAAAACCAATTTTGTCCCGGCCTTTTTTTAGAATGGACACGAGATTCTTTGGTCGATTAGTTGGCCAACGTTGAAAGTTATGCAGGATCCAACCTACTTTCAGGAAAATTTTAGTTTTTCTCCAAATACAGGTTCATACAATACTATGTACCTCATGCAGACCAAAAAATTGGTATTTTAAACCAGACTTGCATTCTGATGGAACGCATCACAATTTTATATTTCATGCATGCTCCAAAAAGCATGCAAGAATTTGAAACATCGCTTTACGAAAGGTTTTCTCTGACGTATTGCTTGAAATTATACGTCTTTTTGTTGGACATCACGTAGACATTAGCAGAACTGGAATTTAAATTATTAGGAAAAAACATGCTGGTTGAACGGTGCGTGGTCCCTATGTTTGTGGGTCATAACCTTACTGAGTCGTATGTTTTTTGAGTACCCAGATAACTTTTTGCTTTTGTTGATTGTTACTGCTGTGAACAATTCAACAAAAGCGCTCTCAAAAACTTAGCGGTATTTCAATGTTTAATATTGGCTCGCTTCAAAAGCTTTGGCAGAGTTAAAAAATGAAGAGAGATTTTTAAAAACAGTTTTTTATCAATGTATCTTTTTTAAGCCATGGGAATATGGATATGGTATTTGAGAAAACTTCAGTTCCTACAACCAACAGGGTGACTTTTTTGTCATATTTGGCTTGCACTGAATCAGATACTCAATGAATATCAAGCATCATTGAAAACATGTAAGGAGTCGAATGCCTTGCTGTGATCCAAAACTTTTTTGACAATACATCAAACATGAACATGAAGCCAGGACTCCATATTAAAGATTCATCATTTCAACAGATGAGTACTCATGAATTCAGCCTCAAATTGCCTTTGACATTTCAAAAGAATTTATGAATGAGATGTTTGCAAATTTGCCAAATTGCCATGTGCCATGAGATAACTTTCTACTGCCAAGAAAATGGCTCAATCTACCGGTTTCCTTCAATTAAAAGGGGCTTTTACACAGCAGAATAAAAGGGAGTATTCAGAATATTGTTTGCCTTGACATCCAAGTGAAAAAAATCCTAAATGATCAACCTGTCTTAGACCAGTTCCTTCATTGTACTGCATAGACACCGACTATGACGGTTCTCAAACATCAATTTTTGTCAGACTCTGACCGGAAACGTTTTAGATAAATGCATTATTTTTAAAACCCAAGAAGGAGGCAAGTATAATGCGCTCGGACCTCATGCATGTATCCATCTAATTATATTTCAATAGTCATACATTTATTATCGCAAAAAATAGGAATGCTATGCATTGTTGGAAGAGGGCGTTGATATGCAGGATTTTTTGATGGATCCTGCATGGCATTAGCCACTCTTTGTTTCCATTCACTGTGGAAAGGTTGGATTCCATCTCTGGACGGGTCACCTAGACCTATATATATGTTGGACAGCAGTTTGAATCATCATTCATCCTTCACCTCATTGCAGTGTCCTCCTCCTGTCCCTCATTATGCTATACGGAAACACACCGTACAGGATATTCAAGATCATACACGAATCATCCTTGCGTTGCTGGCGGAATAGGCCATGATAGTGGAACTCTCCTTTTTCCAGCTCTCCTGTGTTGACGAGCAGAATAAAACTATTTCCGGGAACAAGCTGCCATTTTGTACCATTGCTGAGTCAGTGGAGCTGGCATTCCAGGCCCCAGGGCACTTTTAATCTATTGAAATCATTACGGATTTGCATTGCCGATTCTTAAATGGAATGTTTAGCATGGATTGCCACCATATTCCAGTACTGTCAGGCTGATTAGACTTTGTTACGGACCTTAGAAACCCCGCTCCATTGTAAATTCCCAGACTGATGTTTCCGGAAATAGTTTTATTCTGCTCGTCAACACAGGAGAGCTGGAAAAAGGAGAGTTCCACTAACGCCCGCTATAGTACACTGTACCATAATGAGGTCTAAAGATATTGTCTAGTCGATATGCAGTGGTTGAAAACTATTTGGTTGTCAATGCATCCATTCTTATAATCAATATTCGAGATATATTATTCAAAATTAATTAAATGCAAAGAAATGCTGATGAAACCTAACAAATCATGAGACCCCAAAGTTTTTATTCGGGCAAGTATGGCTTCGGGTCATGCTGCAGAAAATAGTTTCCAATTATTTGTATATAATGTGCCTGGTGTTCTGAAAGGAATGACATGGTCATCAAAGTTAAGCATGTCAATTTTTTTCATGTCAAGATTGCATGATTACATGACAAACCAACAATGGGGTCCCTGCAATATTTTCCTGTCTTTGGTTTACTTGTACAACAAATATGAATGGAATATGAATAACACAATAAACATAGAATTATGTCTTTCAAAAGTGGTCATAAAAAATGTCTAACAAATAGAAATTTATCATAACATGGCACTGACTTGGCACTCGACTGACTTTCGGAAAAGTCCCTGAAGACCGTGATTTATGATGTACGCTACACGAGTATAGTAGTGGTAAAAGTGAGTGTCCTGTATTTATGCACTCAATTACACTAATTAGAACAGGAGGAGGACACTGCAATGAGGCCAATGGTGATTGAAACTGCCATCCAACAGTAGTATTCAGGTGACCGGGAAAGAGTTTGACTCGAACCTGGAATCCGGTGATTGGAAGCTTACCCACTCACTGGTTAATGTGTATGGCTCAGTTGAATTGTCAATTGCAGAACTGGAGTAACTGCTGTGGAATTTACTGTCTGTAGTGGTCATGGACACTAATGGATACATTCACCAGTGCAGCATCCTCATACAACACTGTGAGGGGGGAGGGTTGGTCTAGTGGTAGCATGCTGGGCTGCCAAGCGCTGGGTCCAGGGTTCCAATCAAGCTCTTGCAGGGTCACCTGGGCCTGTGTTGGACGGCTGTTTCTATCATCCTTTGCCTCATTGCCGTGTCCTCCTTCTGTATTAATTAGCCGAACAAGCGCATAAATACAGGAAGTGAAGCCCCAATCATCCATCCATCATACAACACTGTGCAGCAGGGTGCACCCGGCGCAGTGCATGAGTGTTAAGAACAATTGTTATGTCCACGTGTGGGATCATTCTCAGTGGTAACGCACTATTGGCTGCTTCAACTACCGGGTTCTATTAACCACATCATGTAGGTCGAAAGCCAGCACACAAACAATTTTGCAGAGAATAAAACATAATACAGTAATTTTGGAACTCTGTGACAAAATGTTGCAGAACTTAAACTCATGGACATCAATCATAACAGTATCACCAAAATGTGAGTCACTGACACACTAAATAATGTACCCCACTGGTTAATATATGTGACTAACATGCTCATTCTGACATCTATATATGGCTGCAGTCAAACCAAGTCAAATGCTTTCTTAGAATCTAAAATAACTTAAATGATGTTGGTATATTATTTTGTAATCAGATCTGCAATTTATGCAAGTAACTACCCAGTTAATTCTACAGGAATACCATTCAACTCTTGAGGCCATAAATCTAGTATTCTCCCTACTCAGTATGTGTCTTCTAAATTCTTGGAGATTTTTATCAAAACTAAAAATTATTCACATGCTTAGCATTTAGGTAAAAATTACTTTTCAAAAATGTGGTTCAAGAGAGATAAGAAGTTGTTGAGAATTCTAAATTGACAGTTTTAGGTTGTTCCTCTAAATTATGATTTTTTGAAATGCTACTGTGAAAACTGAAAAAAAATTAATTGCCAAAAAAGGGACTTTGCCTGTAGAGTTTTTTTTTCATCAGTTACTCGGGGAGTATATATACATTCAGATTTATCGGGGTTGATCTTCAGTGCTCATACAAGCTGAGACATCATTAGAGCCAGCAACATAGAGACTCTGATATAGAACTGAAAACAGTGTATCAGGCATTCTATCCACACAAAATTAAGTTGTTTCTATCCACAAATATAGAGTTGTTTCTATTGACAAAAAATTGAGTTCTATCCACTCGAGATCAAGTAGCTTTTTTGACTTTCATCGGTATTTCCAAATGTCATACTGCATTTTGTGGAGAAATTTTACAAATTGTGCTTGGACCCACATGTGATGTTATCTGACCCAATTGTCACAATCACAGAATTATGAGTACTTACATTTAGCTTTTTATGGCCATCAATGACCTCACAACAGGTCCTAGCTTTCCATCCCATTGAAAAGAACTGTCGATTTGTCATTGAGTCACTTGTGAACTCAGTAGAGCTTTTTTTCTGAGGTGATTATGGGCTGTAATCTCTGAAATGACTTAGGTCGCCAGAGAGAGAGTTTATGTCAGTTTTTAAGCTGCTGTTTCTATTTTTCACAGTTATGCGTGGATTTGTTCTTGTATTGAGAAACCCTGGTTTCAATGGAAAACAATGTGAAACAATGAAAAACACAAGAGGAGGGGGGATGCCTTTTGGCAACCATGCATGGGACTGAGAAAGAGATTAAGACACTAACTTTCAGTCGACTATGAGTGATTATAGACCACTTCAAAACTGCCATTATTTATTTTAGTTGTTCAAATCTATCATTGCTGACTACTATATGCAGCTATCAGTAAAATCCACTGACCTGTGTGGGGCATAGTATTAGTCGCCAATGGTGTGAGTAGGCTGATATAAGGAATGATACTTAAGTATCAATCTCTTGAGTGTCTTGGAGGAAACTCTGGAATTATAAGTTCTAGGCCTATGTCACCTGTGTTCATAATCACCCCACAGTCGCCCAAAGACACCCAAGTGATTTAATGAATGTAATTTTACTCAATCGAACTGAACAAGACCATGAGACGAAAAATAAATAAAACAAATAGATATATATAGAGAGAGAAATGGGCAAGTAGGAAAAGTTTGGGAAACATTTAAGTCACCTGGCGACTATGATTAGTAGCCTTGGAGATTACACAGAGACAGCTATCTCAACAGTCAACACCTCTGATTATAAATTTCATGTATGTTCTTCAGTCTACACGTTTAATAATCACAGCTTTTTCCTTGAACTGAGACTGAGATTATGCATTGAAACAATGTTTCATAAGCGACCATGGAGTGCTTATGTTTATGTCACTTGTATTCATAATCACTCTATAGTCGCCTGAAAAGGCACCTTGGTGATTTAAACATGTATAATCTCCCAGTTGGCGACTTAAAGAATGTTTTTGCCAGTCCTACCCACCTGAGTAAGACTTTTATAATCACAACACTTCGGCAACAAGGAGACTGAGATTAAATAAGTGACTGAACATTTGTCGACTACGGTGCCAGACAGGCAGATAGATAGATAGATAGATAGATAAATAGATAGATAGACAGATAGATAGATAGATAGATAGATAGATAGATAGATCATTTTATATGCTGAACAAGTAAAACAGCCCACATATGGGGGGTGTATGTGTAACATGTGGAGGGTTTTACAATGTATAAATCACTTGAGAGAAATCATGCCTGGGCCTGGCTGGACATTCTTTGTATTTATACAATAACTTCAGAAGTATAACAATTTGAGAAGAAATGAATGCTTAAGTTTGCTAAAGTGAGAAAATTTGATTTGATTGTATTTCACAAGATTTGTTGAAGGGAGGGGAATCGCGGACCAAATAATTCATTCCATTGAAAATTTTCACAGTTGTCAGGGATGAAACTGTTCGGAGTGTTTGCTTGTTTAACACTGTTTTCTTAAGTGGCCAGTAATCCCTTTAGTAACCATAGTCGCAATTATGAGAGATTACAACAGTCATAATCACCTCAGAAAAAAAGCTCTACTGGTGACCACTGTGACTCTCTAGATGACTAATAAGTCTTGTTCTGATAGCATTGACAAGGAAAAAGGCAACCTCACAAAATATGGATGAGTCGTAGAAAATAACATTGCGTGGAAAGTTATTTGACCTCATATGGAACATGTCAGCGCAATTCTGCCTTTTTGTAAGCAATTGTAATTCGTTGGCTGTAATACACTCTAAAAAATGTGGGGACAAAATTGGTTTTTTAGATTCAAAATGGTTTTCTGAAAAACCAAATTTCAATGCAAAACCAACATGGATTTTTAAAAAAAATCCATGTTGGTTTTTTGCATTGAAATTTGGTTTTTCAAAAAACCATTTTGAATCTAAAAAACCAATTTTGTCTGAAATTTTTTAGAGTGTAGGTTTAGCCTACTGCCGATGACTACCACTGATTTTCAGATTTTGAGGAACATAACTTTTATATAGATAGAAGAAGATTGGTCTTGTTTTCTCAGTTTCCTAGATCAATCCCTCTTCTTCTTCTTGAACCATAGGCGTATGGGATAGCTGTTTCACCGGGGGCTGCATGTGGCTATTTTGCCCTGAAAATTTAACATGTTACGGATGTGACCAGGGCGGTAGGTCTGCCCTCAGCCCCTGATATTGGTCAGGATTTACCCTGATATCACATTTGTCCTGCCGGGGGAGGGGGTGCAGCCCCCCTGACCAAATGGGCAATACGCCTGTGTCTTCTTCTTTAAAGGCCTTTTGGTTAGGCGTCCCGTGGTTAGGTCTACTAACTCACAATCCTCATGTCATGGTTTTTTGCCTCTAATTCTACCAGATTGATCTGACATCAAATATAAGACTGTCTCATTCTTTTTCCAGAGCCCTGTGACTGTGATCGTCAAGTTGAAGGTTCAGTGACTTACCAATTGTGTTCCTGCAAGAAGCAATGGGACGAAGCCAACAGATACTGTGCAGAAACCTTCAGTGGCCACCTAGCGAGCATCTACACTGACACTGTGCAGAGCCGTCTGGCGGATTTATTGATCAGCAGGAGCTATGATGACACCTGGGTGGGTGCCAAAGGGGTCAGAGATGACTGGCATTGGATGACAGGTGGGTCAAGATAAGGCAAGGAATAGGGTAGATAAAATATAGCAGATCAGATAAGAGGAGAAAGAAAAACGTTCAATAAAGTTTATTGTAATGAATACTTGACACATGTCACTTTAATGATAGAACTTTTCCAGTTCTATCATAGTCCAGGGAGACTCAGCAGACGTCTGAGTCTAGGGTCGGAACGTCCTGAGACTCGCGACATATTCGACCGGCCAGCAGATAGCTTCCTATGAGCATTTAATCGTCGATTACAAGGGTCAGCCTACCTCAAATTATTCCTAGCCATCTTCTGCTTGTATTGACACCTTATTCCGGACAGTTTATTCCATTATTCGTATGATTAATCAACTTTTCTGCTCATTCCATCGATCGCTTCAGAGGGCTTCCCCAAGACGTCTGCTTGCGTCTAAAAATAGCACAAGCGCTCACAGCGCCCTGGTGGTCATTTTTCGCGCCAGAAGGCAGAGCAGAGAAGTCAAGAGAGTGAGGCACATCCATGGCACTATGTCTTACTGTGATGCCAGTGTTTAAGCACATATTAGGCCAATTAAAACTTGCAGCTGATTGTAATTACTAATTGGCTATCTGAATTGGTTTTGACAATGACCAACAGACCAAGAAAGCCTGGAAGGTGTGAAATCCAATTGACAAGGAAATTTGTGATTAACCCAGTTAATTGTCAATGGGATTGATAGAGTCTAGATGAACATTAAATTCTTAATTATTCATTTGTCAAGGATCTTTTTGCCAGCATTAACAGCAATAATTGAAGTAAAATCTGAAGACAGATTTACTAATTGATTTGGAAAGTAAATTAATTTCATCTTTCAATTAAATAATACTGCAAGGGTTATTTAATCCCTGCCGGGTATAAGATGCTAAAATCATGGGTCACATGCTCACACCTGCAACAGCTAAAAACTCCTCCTCAAGCAATGCCACTCACCTAAACTGTCCTTTTATCCTTATTGATCTATCCTGTCCTTCTGCTAACAGCAAATAACAGTGAAACAGCTCCCTTATTTACGTTTTCTGCCTCTACTGTTGTTCCCCACCAGGGCGCATGAATCTCCATCGTAGTTCCGCTATTGCTCACGTTTAGGACTGGCGCCACTGTCTGCCTTCCCGCCAAAAAGATACACACACTTCACTCTCACCTACTGTTCTTCACTCCTACCTGGATCAACCACTTCTACTCTTCGTATCTTCCTCATCTTACCCTCATTTTAAAGCTCTTCTCAAGCCCATTCCATCTGTCAATGTCCCAATGCCCATACACTTTTACCTGTTTGCCTAATTCTATAAATTTCCATCAATCCACATTTCCTTTTGCACATACCATTTCCTTTCCTTACGGGCATGACATTTCCAGTCTTTCTTCATCAATATGCCATAACTCATAGCATTTTATGTCAAACGGATAGGAAATACAATCAACTTCAATTTCTCTACCACCACTCTTTACTTATTTTACAATTATTACTTAAATGCTATTTCAAATGCTCAGCATGCAACACGGGGCCAGATGCCAATGCAGGTAGAGGGGGGGGGGTTGTTAATTATTCCCCATTATACCCCAAATCATGGGTAAATCTAGTAATTGATAAGGAACAAAATAACACAGAAAAAAATTTAATAGATAGGCCTACATTAAATGCATGCTTGTTAAAAAATATGAAATTAAATTTTCAATAAATAGGCCTACTCCTTTAGTTTTTTTTTACTAGGCTTGAATGGTACCGGTACATTTTATGATCTATTTTGATTTTTGCTTGACTATTTAATATTTTTCTATTTCTTCCCAATAAAAAAATATAAAGTTTTACATATTTTTAGTCTGAGCTAGAAGTTTAGCCCTACGTGGAGCTGGTTATTTTGCCGAGCTACCTAGCATTTAAAATTGTACTTGTCCCCAGGAATTCAAACAATTGACCTGGCTACATTTCAGCTTATCAGCTACCTGGCAGCTATGTGAAAGTTGTGGAAGATGCCAACTTGACTACCTGTCAGCTACCTGTCAGCTACCTTTCAGCTACCTGTCAGCTACCTGTCAGCTACCTGTCAGCTACTTAAAAGTTATGGAAGATATATTTTCTTGAACTGCCTGCCTAGAAGCTACAAGGAAGCTACTTAAAAGTTGCAGAAGATAGTTACTTGAATGGACTACCTGGCAGCTAGCTACCTGGAAGTTACCTGGCAGGTACTTAAAAGTGGTGGAAGATAATATACTTGAACTGCCTTCCAGGCAGCTACTTGAAAGTTGCAGAAGATGGCTACTTGAATTGCCTGGCAGCTACCTGGCAGCCACCTGGCAGTTCTCTGGCAGTTCTCTGGCAGTTCTACAGTTCTCTAGTGGCTCTGTAGCAATTCTCCAGAAGTTCATTGGCAGTTCTGCAGCAATTCTCCAGCAGTTCTTCAGCAGTTCTCCAGCAATTCTCCAGCAGTTCTCCAGCAGTTCTCAAGTAATTCTCATGCAATTCTCTACAGTAGTCCAGCAGTTGTCCAGCAGTTGTCCAGCAGTTGTTCAGCAGTTCTCTTGCAGTTCATTAGCAGTTCTGCAGCAATTCTGCAGCAGTTCTGCAGCAGTTCTCCTGTAGTTCATGAGCGGTTCTGCAGCAGTTCACAAGCAGTTATGCAGTGGTTCTCCAGCAGTTCTTTAGCAGTTTTATAGCATTTCTTAAGCAGTTCTGCAGCAATTCACCAGCAGTTCTCCGGCCTTTCGCTCGCAATTCTTTAGAAGTTCTTTAGCAGTTCTCCAGCAGTTCTCAGTGCATTTTTTAACATAGTAACTGGGAGACCAAATGGTCTCCCAGTGGACAGATTTGGTCTCCCAGTGATTGCCAAATTGGTGTCACTGGGAGACCAATTTTCCAGAATTTCTCTGTAATTTCATATTTGATTTGTACTTCTTGGGTGAATTTGAGAGTGAAGCTTCTTTTGTATCAAAAATATTCTTCACTGTCTTTATACAATTTAGATTCTGCAATCTTTCTGATTTCTCCATTTTCATAAATGATTTTTTGTCTAACTTAGTTTGGTGGAAATAGGCCGAAATCCTAGATTAGCAGTGAGCTCAATAATTCAAAGGCCCTTTTGCAAGCATGTCACTACACAAGTATATCTTATGAATCTTCAGCTGATTCAGAGATGTCGTGCATCACGGCGCTGTGAAGTTCCAATGGTCTCCCAGTCGAAAATCCTTAAAAAATGCTCTGGTGCCAGTTCTCCATCAGTTCTCCAGCAATTCTGCAACAGTTCACCAGGAGTTCTGCAGCAATTCTCCAGAAGTTCTCCAGCAGTTCACTAGCAGTTCTGCAGCCATTCTGCATTATTTCTCCAGCAGTTCTTTAGCTCTTCAGCAGTTCTCCAGCAGTTGAGTACCGTAATATGGGGTGAATAGGGACACTGGGGTGAATCGGGACAGGACAGGGAAACGATGTATTTGCTCAAAAACACCTATTTCTAATGGCCTTAGGAAATTGATTTTTGGCACATTTATAGTAGACATACAAGCGCATATTGTGACAAAATTTTGTACTTCTAACTGCAGGCAGTGATGAGCTGCAGGACCTTAAACTTGGCTCTGCTGGATGGACGTTTTAGAAGCTGGTCAAAACTTTGCTGAAACCATATTAAGGTTAATTACTAGAGCCAATAAACTTGTAACAAATTTTAAAATCAGTCTAACATGGCTTTAAGGGACCATAATTAAAGACTGGATATAGGATTGTGTACGTTTGGTCCTGGGTGCAGATCCAGGTCAATGGCAAATTTTCAGGATAAACAAAAAATAACCATACTAATTTTCATTTGCGTGTACTGGCGTGGTTTTTTGATAAATAATATTGAACTTGGCATCATTTGGAGTAAAGTTAGTCCAGAATTATCAATTACTAGAAAAATTAGAAGAAAACCAGTTTTTAACAGTTTTCTGTCATTTATCACGTTTTTAAAAATCTGCATGTTATCAATGAAATTGATGTCAGATTTTCCTCAAAAATTTTTTTTGGCATGTTTTCTAATGTTTATTCACAAGTAGTAAAGACTCAAAGTAGCTAGGGAGTATTGATTGTGGAAATAATGAAGTGTCCCGATTCACCCCAAACTGTGGGGTGAATTGGGACAGTGGTTTTCTTGGCCTAGAGCAATGGGAATTTAAGATATCTTTTCAAGCTCCTAGGGGTACTTAGACCTTGTGCCCAGACACAATTTGACACCAAATACAAATTTCTAGATTGATTTTTGCCCATGCTATGACAGAAAAACGGCCAATTCTGTCCCGATTCACCCCATATTACGGTACTCAAGCAGTTCAACAGCAGTTCCCAGCAGTTTTCAGCAGTTCTTTATGTGTTCTCCAGCAGTTTTTTAAGCAGTTCTCCAACAGTTCTCCAGCAGTTCTGCAGTAATTCTGCAGCAATTTTTCAGCAGTTCTGCAGCAGTTCTGTAGCAGTTCTGTAGCAGTTCTCTAACAGTTCTGCAGCAGTTCACTAACAGTTCTGCAGCAGTTTTCTAACAGTTCTCTGGCAGTTCACTAGCAATTACACAGCAATTCCACAGTAATTTTTCAGCACTTCTCCAGCAGTTCCTTAGCAGTTCTCCAGCAGTTCTGCAACAGTTCTCTAGCAGCTGTGCAGCAGTTCTCCAAAAGTTCACTGGCAGTTCTGCAGCAATTCTCCAGCAGTTCTCTAGCAGTTCTTGAGCAGTTCTCCAGCAGTTCTCAAGCATTTCTCATGCAGTTCTCCTACAGTTCACTAGCAGTTGTCCAGCAGTTGTCCAGCAGTTGTCCAGCAGTTCTCTTGCAGTTCATTAGCAGTTCTGCAGCAATTCTGCAGCAGTTCTCCAGTAGTTCATGAGCGGTTCTGCAGCAGTTCACAAGCAGTTATGCAGTGGTTCTCCAGCAGTTCTTTAGCAGTTTTCTAGCATTTCTTAAGCAGTTCTGCAGCAATTCTCCAGCAGTTCTCCGGCCTTTCGCTCGCAATTCTTTAGAAGTTCTTTAGCAGTTCTCCAGCAGTTCTCCAGCAATTCTGCAACAGTTCACCAGGAGTTCTGCAGCAATTCTCCAAAAGTTCTCCAGCAGTTCACCAGCAGTTCACTAGCAGTTCTGCGGCAATTCTGCATTATTTCTCCAGCAGTTCTTTAGCTCTTCAGCAGTACTCCAGCAGTTGAGTACTCAAGCAGTTCAACAGCAGTTCCCAGCAGTTCTTTATGTGTTCTCCAGCAGTTTTTTAAGCAGTTCTCCAACAGTTCTCCAGCAGTTCTGCAGGAATTCTACAGCAATTCTGCAGCAATTTTTCAGCAGTTCTGCAGCAGTTCTCTGGCAGTTCTGCAGCAGTTCTCTAACAGTTCTGCAGCAGTTCACTAACAGTTCTGCAGCAGTTTTCTAACACTTCTCTGGCAGTTCACTAGCAATTCCACAGCAATTCCACAGTAATTTTTCAGCACTTCTCCAGCAGTTCCTTAGCAGTTCTCCAGCAGTTCTGCAACAGTTCTCTAGCAGCTGTGCAGCAGTTCTCCAAAAGTTCACTGGCAGTTCTGCAGCAGTTCTCCTACAGTTCACTAGTAGTTGTCCAGCAGTTGTCCAGCAGTTGTCCAGCAGTTGTTCAGCAGTTCACTTGCAGTTCTGCGGCAATTCCGCAGCAGTTCTCCAGTAGTTCACGAGCGGTTCTGCAGCAGTTTTCCAGCTGTTCAAAAGCAGTTATACAGCAGTTCTCCAGCCCAGCAGTTCTCTAGAAGTTCTCTTTCAGTTTTCTAGCATTTCTTAAGAAGTTCTTAAGCAGTTCTCCAGCAATTCCGCAACAGTTCACCAGCAGTTCTGTAGCAGTTCTCCAGAAGTTCACAAGCAGTTATGCAGCAATTCTGCAGCAATTCTCTGGCAGTTTTCTAGCATTTCTTTAGAAGTTCTCTAGCAGTCTCCAGCACTTCTCCAGCAGTTCTTCAGCAGTTCTCCCAGCATTTCTCCAGCACTTCTCTAGCAGTTCTTCAGCTGTTCTCCAGCAATTCTCCAGAATTTCTTAAGATGTTCTTCAGCAGTTCTCCGGGAGTTCTGAAGCAGTTCTACAGCAATTCTCCTGAAGTTTTCAGCAGTTCTCTAGCTGTTCTTCCGTTATTGTCCAGCATTTTTTAGCAATTCTTCAGCAGTTCTCCAGCAGTTCTGCAGCAATTCTGCAGCCATTCTGCAGCAGTATTCCAGCAGTTCTGCAGCAGTTCTCTAGCAGTTCTCAAGCAGTTTTCTAGCAGTTCTCCAGCAGTTCACTGGCAGTTCCGCAGCAATTCTGCAGTCATTTTTCAGCACTTCTCGAGAAATTCTTTAGTAGTTCTCCAGCAATTCTGCAAACGTTCTCTAGCAGCTCTGTACTAGTCTGTAGCAATTCTCCAGCAGTTCTCTAGCAGCTCTTCAGCAGTTTTCCAGCAGTTCTCAAGCAATTCTCCCGAAGTTCTCTAGCAGTTCTCTAGCAGTTTTCTAGCATTTCTTTAGCAGTTCTGCAGCAATTCTCCAGCAGTTCTCCAGCATTTCGCTAGCAGTTCTTTGGAAGTTCTTCAGCAGTTCTTCAGCAACTCTGCAACAGTTCACCAGCAGTTCTGCAGCGATTCTCCAGAAGTTCTCCAGCAGTTCTGCAGCTATTCTCCAGCAGTTCTCTACCAGTTCAGCAGCAGTTCTGCAGCAATTCTGCAGTAAATCTCCAGCATTTCTCTAGTACTTCTCTATCAGTTCTTTAGCTGTTCTCCAGCAATTATCCAGCAGTTCTCTAGCAGTTCTGCAGAATATTCTGCAGCAGTCCTCAGCAGTTCACAAACGGGTCTACAGCAATTCTCTAACAGTTTTCTAGCATTTCTTTAGCAGTTCTGTGGCAATTCTCCAGCAGTTCTCAAGCATTTCGCTCGCAGTTCTTAAGAGATGGTCTTTAGCAGTTCTCCAGCAATTCTGCAACAGTTCACCAGCAGTTCTGCAGCAATTCTCCAGACGTTCTCCAGCAGTTCTGCAGCAATTCTCTAGCAGTTCACTAGCAGTTCTGGATTAATTCTGAAGTAATTTTCCAGCATTTCTCAAGCACTTCTCTAGCAGTTCTTCAGCAGTTCTCAAGCAATTCTACAGCAATTCTCCAGCAGTTGTCCAGCAGTTCTGCAGCAATACTACAGCAATACTACAGCAATGTTCTGCAGCAATTCTCCAGCAATTTTCGAACAGTTCTCTAGTAGTTCTCTAGTAGTTCTTTAGCAGTTTTCTATAGCATTTCTGCAATAGTTCTGCAGCAGTTCTCCAGCAGTCATCCAGCAGTTCACCAGTAATTATCCAGCAGTTCTATTATTCTGCAGCAATTCTGCTGCAGAACCAAGCAGCAGTTCTGCATTGATCATATAGCAGTTGTGCAGTAGTTATTATGCAATTCCACAGCAGTTCTCTAGCAATTCTTCATCAACTTTCTGGCAATTCTCCAGACATACTGCAGCAGCTTTCTAGTAATTCTCCTGCAATTCTGCGACAGCACTGCAGCAGTTCTCTAGCACTTCTCCAGCAATTCTTTAGCATTTCTGCAGCAATTCTGCTGCTGTGACAGTTCTCTGCAATTCTGCAGCAGCGTTCTAGCAATTCTACGGACATTCTGCAGCAACTTTCTAGTAATTCTCCGGCAAATTCTGCAACAGCTTTCTAGCAATTCTCCACCAATTCTGCAGAAGTTATGCAGCAATAGTCCAGTAAATATTCCTGCAATTCTGCAGCAGTTGTGCAGCAGTTCTACAGTTCTGCAGCAGTTGCACCAGGGCGTCCAGCGGTCAAGGAAAAGTGAAATTTCTTCAAGGTCAGGGAAAAGTCAGGGAATTTTGATATTGGTCAGGGAAAATGGAAAAAAATGCTAGAAGTCAGGGAAAAGTCAGGGAATTTTGAAATTCTCAAGTACCGCGATGAAATTGCGTGACTACCAACCAACTGCCCAATTTAAGGCTATGAAGAGAACTGAGGGAAACAATCCTGTTCAATGAAATTGCTTGCCATAATTGTAGGGCACTGAATAACTTTATCACTTTTCTAAAACTGTAAAAAGTAACATCATGATAATCCGCGAGGATATCAATATTTTGATTATAGGCTACAGAATCGCTTGAATTGTCGCGGAAATATGGTCAGGAAATTTCATATTTTACTCAGGGAAAATCAGGGAATTTCATTCCACCGAACTGCTGGACAACCTGAATGCTGCAATATTCCAGCAATTCTGTAGCTGTTCTCCGGCAATTCTGCAGCAGCTTTCTAGCAATTCCCAGGCAATTCTGCAGCAGTTCTCCAGTAGTTCTGCAGCAGTTCATTATCAGTTCTCCAACAGTTCTGCAGCAGTTTTCTAGCAGTTCTCCAGCAGTTCTCTAGAAGTTGTCAAGCAGTACTCTAGCAATTCCCCAGCAGTTCTCGAGCAGTTCTGCAGCAATTCTCCAGTAATTCTCCAGCAGTTTTCTAGCAATCCTTTAGTAGTTCTGCAGCAATTCTCCAGAAATTCTCCAGCAGTTGTCTGGTAGTTCTCTAACAGCTCTCTGGCAATTCTCTGGCAATTCTCTAGCAGTTCTGCACAGTTCTCCGGCAGTTCTCTATCAGATCTCTAGTAATTCTCCATCTGTTATGGAGCAATGCTCCAGCAGTTCTCCAGCAGTTCTCCAGGAATTATCCAGTAATTATCCAGTAATTATCAGGTAGTCCTATAGTTTTGAAGTAATTATTCAGCAGTTCTCTAGCAACCATGCAGCAGTTCTGCATTGATCATACAGAAGTTCTGCAGTAAAAGTAATTCTGAATCTGAATCAGTTCTATAGCAATTCTTTAGCAGCTTTCTGACAATTCTGCAGCAGCTTTCTAGCAATTCTCCAGCAATTCTGCAGCAGTTCTGCAGTTGTTCTGCAGTAATTCTCCAACAGTTCTCCAGCAATTCTCTAGCATGCAGTTCTCTAGCAGTTCTGCAGCATTTCCAGTGATTCTCCAACAAATATCCCACACTTGGCAGTTATCCTCATGGAAAACCCACGAGGAACAGCCCATGAGGTATAATTTTCCCACATTCCCTAATCTAAATATGATCCACCATCCCTAATTTAAATGTGATCCACTATCCTTGATTTACATATTTTATTTATTTGTGGCACTACTTCAGATCACACATGAGGTCACAATCACGACACCTGACATTATAGCAGCAGCACATGACATGCTTCGCCACTCGTGAGTTCCTCCGCCAGACAGACCACTCATGGGTTTCAGTGGACTGATCCACCACGCTGAGTGAGTTTTATTATATTTTCCAGCAGTTCTGTAGCAGTTCTCTTGAAATTCTCCAGTAGGTCTCCGGCAAGTTTCCAGCAATTCTTCAGTAGTTCTGTAACAGTTCTCCTGTAGTTCTCCAACAGTTCTCTAGCAGCTCTCTGGCAGTTCTCTACCAGTTCCCCAGCAATGATTCTGCAATTCTTCAGTAGTTCTCTAGCGGTTCTCCAGAAATTCTGCAGTATTTCTCCAGCAATTCTGCAGAATATTTCCTGCAGAGGAGAAAAACTCCTGCAGCAAGTCGAGAATTCCTATGGGAGCTTGTGTGATTCAGGCATTACTGCTAAATTAAATAGAGAATCAGGATGTCTCCTAGAAATTTTTGAATTCTGAAGATTTACAGAATAACGCCAAAAAGATAATTTGCATGATTTCATAATTCCTGTAGAACTGCCAGATTCATGCCAAACCTGCAAGGTCTTATAGAATTCTGGCAGAATTGCAGTAGTACATGGTTTATGTAGGAATTTTGGAAAGTTACGTAATTGCAGCATTCCTTCAGAAGAGTGTGATTTCTTCAGGAACTTGCTGAATTTCGGAATTCTAGCAAATTTCCTGTGCACTGGAACTTTTAGCCAAATAGCAGAGAATTTGAATTCATGCAGAACTGCAGAATTGCTGCAGAAACTTTGTGGAATTCCAGCAAAGATACACACCTCTTGCAGTGAACAATTCCTACAGAAGTATTAAATTCCTGCTAGCAATTGCAGAGACTGCAGAAAAAAATTGATGTCAGGACTGCCTCGTCCCCCCTGTCTCAATGATAGGAGGAGGGGATATGAAGAAGAGATAGGAGGAGGAGGAGTCCACTTCCTAGTAAGCATTATCCTTTATTTCTTATGATATCCATGATTTCCTCTTTACAGCTACAGAACTTCTACACAGCTGCTACAGAATTGTCAACAACTGCTTGAGAAAGATTTGTCAACAACTGCTGAAGAACTGCTGCAGAATTTCTGGAGAACTGCTGCAGAATTTCTGGAGAACTGTTAGAGAACTGCAGGGAAATTGCAAGAGTATAACTTGGAGAACTGCAGAAGAACTGTTGTAAAACTGCTGGAAAATTGCTGCAGAACTGCTGCAGAATTGCTGGAGAACTGCTGCAGAATTGCCGGAGAACTGCTGCACAATTGCCAGAGAACTGTAGAGAACTTCTGCAGAAATGCTAGAGAACTGCTGCAGAATTGCTTGAGAACTGTGGAGAACTGTTTGAGAACTGTAAGAGAACTGTTGCAGAATTAATTATAATAATAATAATAAATACTTTATTAATCACAACTTGTGAAACTTGGCTTGTGTGTTCAAATACAGGAAAGGGAAACATTCATACAGAGCAGAATCACACATTCATACATACAACTCAGTCATAAACACATACATTGCCGTGAACTGTGGAGAACTGTTTGAGAACTGTTAGAGAACTGCTGCAGAATTGCTGGAGAACTGCTGGAGAATTGCTGCACTAATAGCACTATTGCTGGAGAACAGCTCAAGAGCAGCTGTAGAATAGTTAGATTATTGCTGCAGAATTACTGGAGAACTGCAAGGGAACTGTTAGAGAATTACTGCAGAACTGCTTCAGAATTGGTGAAGAATTGCTAGTAGTATAGAATTGCTGTAGAACTGCCAGAGAACTGCTTGAGAATTGCTAGAGAACTGCCAGAGAACTGTCACAGAATCGTTGGAGAACTGTTGGAGAACTGCTAGAGAACTGCTGGAAAATTGCTGTGGAATTGCTAGAGTACTGCAGCAGAATTGCTGAAGAACTGCTGGAGGCCTGTTAGAGAATTGCTGAAGAACTGCTGCAGATCAGATAATCCCCAGAAAAGTGTAGGCCTAAATCAATGCAGATTTCAGACCCAACTGTCGGTCTGAGTTCATTGCAGACACCAGCATGACACCCGTGGAGACATTGGAGGGCAGGAAGGAAAATATAAAACATCATTTCAATTTCTTTGATTGTCACTGCACACACCAAACTTGGCTAAGGACCTTGTGGGCAGTTTAAAAAAGCTGCTTGTAAATTTTCGTTACTCAGAAATTAGTAGGCCTAGTTTGACTGGAGTAGCGTGAGGGATTATTGACTAGAGCTGCGCTTGGTTGGAGATGTCTGAATTCTGCAGAAAACTTAGCGAAACTGCATAACTACTGCAGGAAATTGCATAAATCTCTTATAAATAATTCTTACGACATTGTAGAATTCCGCTGAATTACTTGGAGAACTGCAGGATAATTGTTGTAGAACTGCTGGAGAACTTCTGGAGAATTGCTGGAGAACTGTCAGAGAACTGCTATAGAGAACTGCTTGAGAATTGCTGTAGAACTGCTAGTGAACTGCTGCAGAATTACTGCAGAATTGCTGGAGAACTGCTGCAGAATCGCTAGTAGTAAACTGCTGCAAAATTGTTGGAGAACTTCTACAGAATTGCTTGAGAACTACTACAGAATTGCTGGCGAACTGCTGGAGAACTGCTGTGTAATTACTGGAGAACTGCTAGGGTAATGCTGCATAATTACTGGAGAACTGCTAGGGAAGTTCAGCAGAATTGCAGGAGAACTTCTAGAGAATTGCTCGAGAACTGCTACAGTATTACTGGCTAACTACTGGAGAATTGCCGCAGAACTGCTAGAGAATTGCTGCAGAATTGCCGCAGAACTGCTAGAGAGCTGCGAAAGAATAGTTGGAGAATTGCTAGAGAAGTTCTGGAGAATTTTTGGAGAATTGCTGGAGAATTGGCGGAAAATTTCTGGAGAACTGCTGGAGAACTACTGCAAAATTGCCTCAGATCTGGTGCACAGCTAGGAAACTGCTGCAGAATTTCTTGAGAACTGCTAGAGAGTTGCTGCTGAATTGCTGGATAATTGCTACAGAAATGCTAGTAAACTGCTGCAGAATTGCTGGAGAACTGCTAGGGAACTACTGGAGAGCTGCTAGGGAACAGCTGCAGACTTTCTGGAGAATTTTCAAAGAACTGAGCCTGAATTGCTGGATAACTGCTGGAGAAAGCTGCAGAACTGCTGCAGAATTGCTGCAGAATTGCTGCAGAACTGTTGGAAAACTGCTAGAGAACTGCAGGAGAATTGTTAGAGAATTGCAGGAGAATTGCTCTGGAACTGCTGCAGAATTGCCAGAGAACTGCTGCAGAATTGCTGGAGAACTGCTGCAGAATTACTGGAGAACTGCTGCAGAATTGCTGCAGAATTGCCGCAGAATTGCCGCAGAATTGCCAGAAACTGCTGCAGAATTGAAGCAATTGCTGGATTACTGCTGCAGAATTACTGGTGAACTTCTGTTGAATTTGTGCTGAACTGTAGCAGAATTGGTGAAGAATTGCAGGAGAACTGCTACAGTAGTGCTGCAGAACTGCCGGAGAACTGCTAGAGAGCTGTTGGAGAATAGTCAGATAATTGCTGGAGAAGTGCTGGAGATTTGCTCTAAAACTGCTGGAGAATTGCCGGAGAATTGCCAGAGAACTGCTGAAGAATTGCAAGAGAACTGCTGCAAAATTACTGCAGGCCTCCCAGCGGCCGTGCCAAAAAATATAGGGATTTTATAGGAAATTTTCAATGAAATATAATTATAGGGTTTTATACGGCTACGGGAGTCAAAATATAGAGAAAATAAAGGGCTTTTCGGCTTAAAATGTACGGCAAATTAATATAAATTTCACTGGACGAGTCTTCGATCAGCGACTCGGCATATGGAAATAATGTACTTCATCTGGCCTTACCAGTGTCCAGATAAGAAACATTGGCATGTTGACTAAGGAATGACCTGGTATTCTGGTATTCTCCCTGACAAATGCTAAACAGTAAACACCTAAACAGTAAACACTCATTCTAATTTTACATGAACAGATGGAAATTGCTAATTCAATGGTTTGAAAAGATAGGGATTTATAGGGATTTTTGGCAAAAAAGCTTGAAAATATAGGGAAATATAGGGAGCAAAAAATATATAGGGAAATATAGGATTTTATAGGAATTTTAGGGCCGCTGGGAGCCCTGTTACTGGCAAACCAGGGGTGCCGGAACAGGGGGGGCAGTTGCCCCTCCTGCCCTTGTCCAAGGGGGGCAGGGGGTGCAAGGGTGCCCTTCAGATCTTAAAGATAAAATATATATGAGCCTTATTTTTCTATTTTAGGCACAAATTAGTAAGTATATGTTCAAAATTATTATCGACTTTCTATTTACATTTTGTCACGCGAAATTGGCGCGAATACGCTTTGCCCTTTTTCGTCTGACCGCCCCTGCCGCCCACGATGCCTTCCGGCACCCCTGTGGCAAACTGCTGGAGAATTACTGCTGAACCGCTGCAGAATTTGTGATGAATTGCACGAGAACTGCTATAGTATTCCTGGAGAACTGCTAGAGAATAGCTGCATGGTGACATTAAATCAGATTGTTTCTGTAAGTTGCAATATTATGAGTTTAGCAGGTATGCCTAACTTCTGAATTTAAGCTTTGTCTTATCAAAGCATGAGCTAAGATAGACTATACAACTTCATTGAAAACTTTTTTTTTTAGTATAGATCTATATATCTTATATCTACAAATTTTAATATTAAAAAATGCAATAGAATTATTTTTATACTATAATGAGGCAAATAACTAAGCCAACTACCTAAAACATGTGATTATAAAAAAAGAAATGGTAGAATATTAATTTGTCTAACAAGAAAGCAAAAATCAACATAAAATAGAGAATCCATATAGGCGTATATCATTAAACCTACAAAAGAAACTAAGGAAACATTTATTTAAATATTCTGAAGTGAACAAACATCATTTAAATGTTCTTCAGTTAACAAACATCATTTATTTAAATATTCTGAAGTGAACAAACATCATTTAAATGTTCTTCAGTTAACAAACATTTTAAAAAATCAGTTTTGAAAATATTAAATAATTTAGGCCTATCTCAGTTAATCCATTGCCATGGTTTTACCCTTATTATTTTATTAATAGATAGGTAGATCTATGAAATCAATTTGTTGTCCAAATCAAGAAAACCGAAGATTCGGAAGATTTATATTTCTATGAAAGGATTCTTAACATATATTTGAAGCAAGGCCTAATTGATTTTTTTTTTTTCAAAAGTAGTCAAGAAATCAATTCAAAGACTTAAAGTTCAAGGTGAGGAGGGTGCTGAAACTGAATTGACAATTAGTAGCTTGGCCAGCCCTCTTTTAATCAACAAATCTTGGCAATGTCAATTGGAATTCACACCTCAAAGCCTTACTAGGGATTGTCAAAGATAATAGCAATCGACTCAAAACCAATCAAGATGCTCAATAAATAATTGCCATCACCTACAGGCTTTGATTTGGTGTAATATGCACTCAGATGCAGCCATCACAGTGTTGTCAATGCATCAGAGTCCCTCCCTTTGCTGATGGCGCGAAAAGGGAACCCCGAGTGACGTCACACCTGCACGCGCGCGGCCATGATGGATGTCAACAGAGCAGGATTTCATCGGTTCAACATTTTCGTCTGCTATTTAATAAACCAAAAGTGGATGTACAGGTCCGAATTTGGTGGCAATCGAAGCGGAAAAGTGTGAGGGCTCTTAAAAGGTAGGCTGACCCTTATCCGTGACGATTAAATTGACTTATGAATATGTCGAGGATCTGAGCGGCTTAGGAATCACTGCCCAGAGGGCTGGGCAGGCTCACTGCTAGTTCTATCAGTTGTATGGATGCTTTAATAGTTATATATATATATATATATATTAAATAAATGGTAAAAAGGCAGACGGCACTGAAAGCTGCCAAAGTCTATGTTAGATTGTTGATATTACATAATAGTATAAATATATAGTAATACAAAAACAATAACATTGCATGTAGATTATCTGTTCACTGTTACATAATCATCAGTTTATAAGATTATGTAACTTTAATTTGTTATGTTTTCTTGTTGTCTGATTGAAATTAAATGTTAATAATTTGATTTAGCTTGTCAATGCTAATAATTAACTATTCCATAAAAATTATTGGTACAGGATATATTACTAGAGAAAATTGAATTTTTAAGACACTTTTGAAGATGAATATGTTATGTTTTGTTAAATACGAAACTAAATCATTGATAAGAAGCTGGACCCACTTGACCTAATTCCAAACTGTGGACTGTTGATGTTGAGACCATCACTGCACAGATTTTTGGGTCTTCTCTTGCACTCAATTCGCTTCGCTCAACGGCCTTCGGCCGTTTCGCTGCGCGAATATTAATTGATGGACAAGAAACAAGTCGAGGACAAGTACTTTTTCAAAAATAAGGTTTTGGTAAAGAAAGTCTCAACTGAAAAGGGGCATTACATGTCACAAAACTTTTCTGTGAACTTTTTTTTGAACTAATACAACTTAAGAAGAACCACAAAAGCGAAGCTTTGAAAAAAAATTCTAATTGATGATATAATTATGTTCTATCTATGTCGACCTTGTAAATATTTTGGTCACACATCATTTTATGTACAATTTTTTAAGGTTTTTATTAATATATTTTATTAAGGTTCTCGGAATAGCCTCAGGGCTAATGTTTTCCTGTTACAATTTATTCCGAGAATAAAAAAACATTTAAATTTTGAATCTTGAACCTTGCCATCTGCTTTCTTTCTTTAAGGTCGTCTGGTGATGCAAGGTCAAGGATGTTACCAAGATAACCCGAGTGACCTAGACCTCCCATATGAGGTTGTTGAGGATCAGGTCACTCCAGAACTGTGCATTGAGAGGTGCAGACAGAAGAGATACACTTATGCTGGAGTGCAGGTGAGAAAATAATTAATTAATAATTATTATAAATATGTAAATGCCAAAGTATGAAGACGACACCTCCTGGACCCAAAAGATAAATTTTAAAGACACTAAAAATTTTGTAGCTATATATTTATCTAAATTAGGACAAAAAGTAGTGCAGATATGAAATATCTAATAAAAAATTCAAAAAAAAAAATTTGTGAAACAAGGTGTAAAATTATTCTTTCTTTTTTTTGTCCTCTCCCTGTCCTAATTAGCCAACAAAGTGTATAACTAAAATTGTTTGCATGACATCAAACCCAATCATCCACCCAACTGTGACCCAAGGTGCTTTCATGTTAATTAATCACTGCATCCAAAAATGATTGATTTCACAAAATGAATCTGATTTTTAAAAATTGAATTGCGAAGGTGATTTGTACTTGGCGATAATATATACATACACAAAATTATATTGCATTCTTCCATTACAGGGTGGATACATGTGTTACTGCGGAAACGATTTTGGCCGCCATGGGGCAACATCCGACTGTAACACTCCGTGTTCCGCAAATGGAAACTTATACTGCGGAGGATATTCCAAAAACTACATCTACAATGTCAATGGTAAGTTACAGTTTTTCAGATATATATAACCACGTTCATCATGACGACATGTCAACAAAGTCAGCAGACGCTTTTCTACTAATTTCATGAATTATTTCGCCTAACGCAGCTTTGACTTCTTGATTGTCTATAAATTGTGACAATTGCAGGCACTGATAACATAGAAATTTCGGGGAGGCCTTTTTCTGGCACTTAGCAACGAATGCCATTTCGAAATTTAAAGCCCAAGTTTACAAGTTTTTCACAAGTCATCCACTTTCAAGCAGCCCTACAATAAAAAAAAGGCTGAAAAATATTGAAGCTCGCAGAGTAAGGCGGCTCCTAGCTCCTAATAACATTAAAAAAGTCATGGTTCTCACGAACCGCGGAAGGAAGAGCGGTACGGAAGAAGAAGACAGAGAAGTTGCTTTCTACCATTCACATGGTGCAACAACTTGGCAGCACTGAGCATGCTGTACATGACTTCCTGTTTAATCAAAACATTGACTTGGAGAAGGCACATGTTTAAGAAAAAGTCAATTCATACAAAATCAAATTGCTGTCTGCTATAGAAAACACTTAGAACTGTGTATGTAGAGCAGGCTCTACGGTAGTCACTGTGGACAAAACCTATGCACAGTGTAACCTTGCAACAACTTTGATATTTGACTAACAGTAACAGCCTCCAAAGTTTCAACGTGAGTTGGCAAAAAATGCTGGGTTGACATGGCCATAGGAGAATTTCTCTTAACTTCTCTTGTAAATTAGTATCCTACGATTTTTCCTGTTAGCCATTCCAAATAAATGGATGCTCTAATGTTCCAATCATAAATTCTTGGGCAAATAGGCCTACTCCCTGGCTCTGTCACATATATATTCTCATGCTCTGACACAAAGTGTTTTAAGGGCCCTGTTACAGATAGATAGATAGATAGATATGGTAAGTGCAGCCCTCTAAGCCCAGTTCTGGGCGCTCACGAGGGTTGATTGATGAGATGAGAGAGAGAGCAGGAGTCCTCAACATGTTACACATTTACCCCATGTGAGGGATCTTTTACTTGCCCAGCATAGACACTGATACAAGGGGCCGCCAATTTAACGTCTCATCATACAAAATAGCAAGCTGGATTATCTAGTTTCTGAAGCATTGTATGATTGTTTGGCATTGACTGTTTGTTGTAATCACTGTTTTGAACCTCAGTTCACTAAAGTGTGCCAATGTAACTGTGAATTCCATATATATATATATATATATATATATATATATCAAATTCGTAAAGGTTATTCACCACGGGAGAGGGAATATGTGATTTATCACCCGAGGCCTGTAGGCCGAGTTGTGATAAACACATATTCCTGATCCCATGGTGAATAACCGGCTTATACCATGAGACAAACAGTCAAACAGTCAAACATGAGAGGATAACTGGACAACGAAGAATATGGGAATTACTCCCCTGAAATACTGTGATGTGATTGGCTGACAGAGGTGTCGAATGGTATAAATTCAGAAACTCGCCTGCTTCAGGAATCATATCATGACCATTGACCAACTAAGAACTCCAAAGCTCTACCTGCCTCGTCTGATGGCCTTAGCTGCTGTACATCCATGGGTAGCTATAGATTACATGTATAGGCCTACTTCTCTGAAATTGAGAATCAAGGTTTGATTTTCTAGAATCTAATTACTAGCTAATAGGCCTAATAATGACATCATTTGTGCATTTAGGCTGCATTTCGACCACAAATGGCACAAAGAAATGATAGTGGTAAGTAAATGAAAAAGGTGTTCCCACACCGGGAATCGAACCCGGGCCGCCGGCGTGAAAGGCCGGAATCCTAACCACTAGACCATATGGGACACATGAGCTGGCTTGGCCTACTGGTTGTACGATACAGTAGCTGCCTGAAAGCCTGTCAAACACCACTCACAGCAGCTACTGTTTGGCAGCCTGCCAACAGAGCAAGGCCAGGCGTATGGCGGGTTCTGTTTCACAATAATAGACCAATGCAACAATGGTCTCTTACTCCGGCCTTCAGCTGCAGCCTGCTTAACCTCTGACTCATGAGGTTATTGGAATGGGTCCTTAGTAGCTCTTATTCCTACCAACTTTGAACAAAATTAGACCTGATTATCCCCTTAAATTCCCCTTGGGTTTTACACTCAACTCTTCATAGCCTTGGCCTTGCAAGTGAAGTTTAAAAATAGAACGACCTACTACCATCCGAAATAGAACTGAAGCTAACTGATGCTGACACACTGACACACAGGCCTGATCACTCAGTCAGGGCTAAAATTTTATTGATATTGATGATATATATATTTGGCCCTGCTAATCTTCTTTGAAAAAGGCTTCTTAAATAAGTGTAATTTCTAGGCCTATTTGATTGCTTTTTTTAAACAATAGTTTTGACATTTTTGCATGATTGACTGTGAACCCATTCGATCATGATTGATGGATTTCAATCATTTGAGGTGATTTAATGAAATCAAAATGTTATTAATTCATAAATGGGGATGTAGGCCTACATTGCATAGTCACTGAAACTGGAGTCATTGTTTGAAAACATAGCAAGAAATCAACACATGAGAAGTTTCAAATCATTTAATGGGGAAGATTAAAAAGCCCGAGATCACCGAAAGTGACAACCGCTTCGGCAGCCAACTGCAGCATCTCATCCGGGTACGTCAGTATCTCGTTTGTTGTGGTGTGTGAAAGAATGGTTTCGTAAATCTTCTTCGCTTGGTCGTCGTTCGTATTCAACATTTTCTTAACGTCTTCTTTGGATTTGGCTCCTGAAGTTCAAATGAAAATATGAAGTTTAAATGACATCTTTTTCCGTACAATATGTCAGCAATTAGAGCTGTTTGCAGATTAGCGGTACAAACAGTTTCTAAATTAACTTTCAACTTGGTTGTGTGATGTCACTGGCTTAAAAATGTTTTTTTTGTGTCAGTTATAGTTAATCAGTTGATTCGGTGCTTATAATGTCTGGCAGCATAGGTGACAATTAACAAACTAATTAAATGACTTGAGGTACTTCAAAAAATAAGACGATTAGGAGAACAACAGAAAACTGTCAATGACGTGGCAATGCCAGTTTGTAAGTTGAAAAATAAGGAAATTAATTTTTCCATGGGAACCGGCCAATCTGCAAAGAGCTCTAAGCCTTGAGGAATCTCACATAAACATGTTTTTTTTTCACAAAACAAACCAATTTCACACAACACACCAATTTCAAATTAGTCAATAAGTGCTGCTTCTTTTATGATAATGGAAGTTTAAAGATTGTTTTCAGAGAGGTGGGGTATATAAAAGATTAATACCGATGATTAAGGTATCCGTACAAAAACTGGGTTGCTCTCAACAGGTGGGGTGACTTTGAACATTCTGTGAATCTTTGCATGAGATAAAAAAGAGATGTATTCAATAGTAATATTCAATAGTATTTTACCATAAAGTTCCTTGGCAGATTTGTCTGGATCTTCAATCATAATAGCCTGATTTTCAGCTAGAGCCACGTAAGAGAGCCACCTGGTGCCGTATTTCACTTGCATCTCTTCGAAGAGTCTTGTCAGTTTCGGTAGACTGGTGGCTTTATCGGGGGTCTTGGCATATGCCATGTCTTTCGTCCATTTCTTCATGTCCAACACATACTTGAGCATCCTAAAAACATGGACAATATAGAAAATAACAAAATACAGCGGCACTTGGACTCCGCGACATTCTCATGAAGAATTATGAGGAACCTCAGTCACCCCTCCTTACTCCGCTACACCGCTGGTGTAGCGACTGTAGCCTCAGATAGGCAGACAGACAGACAATGAAGTTTATCTACATAATGAATATTACAAAATTACAAATACCTATTTTCAAAATGTTATAAATGAAACGTTTAATCACGATGAGGGAGACCCATCTAAGGCCAAAATTGTCCGCTATAGATTGGCAACCCGGCCAATGGGTTCGAACTCTGGATGGCCTCATACTCAGCATGAGCTAATAATATTATATAACAAAGCCCTGCTTTCCATACTACTTTGACTGGGGAGTTGGCAGCTGGGTGTTAGAGGCCAGGCCTGCATGATCCAGCGCTCCGCTGAAGGTTTTTGCCTGCATGGGTTCAAACCCTGGGTGGATAACCTACAATTTTCATAGCCTCAGTGGACCTTCATGAGCAAAATCCCAGCTGGATGTTGTTGGGATGAAACGTTAAATTGGCAGCCCCTTGTATCAGTGTCTGTACTGGGCAAGTATGTGTGATAATGTCACAATTGCTGTGATGCCTTTAAAAAGGATTGCGTGAGTTCTAAAACAGAAGAAAACTTCTGCCAGCTGGTGTAAGTTAGAAATGTTTTTGTACATATCGGAAAAATGTTTTTGAAACTATCAAGGAAATACTCAATCTTGATTAATTTTACCAAGGAAATACAAACAAATATGAACATCGATTTCGTCTGATTTTGGAAAAAGAGTTAACATGGAGTTAGGGACATATGCTTAAGTTGGTTTTGTCATTTTTACACATTTTTATAGATTGTGTGGACAGGATACTAAATTTTTAATACTTTGTTACAGGATGTATCAAAAGTTGTGTTTAAATTGATCAATGTAAAAATTTAACTCCTGACAGTGTGCCTATTGTGTGATTTATATGAATTTACAGGTGACGGATTAAAGCAATTGTCTGGTTATATTGTATTTTTTTATGCTGGCTTCTTGAACTTTAGGACAAGATTTGTTATAGTACAGTATTGGCTATGCAGCCAGCATACTATACTGGTTGCCCCATACGGAAAAGTGTCAACCGGTTTGGTCCCCACCATTTAGTAATGTCAGCTAGAGCATTACAAAATATCTTATGATCACAAATACTTAATATTGTTGCATTGATGTAAAAGTACACTTGCCAATCATTAATCGCCCAATTGGTGCAGATACAATTGTTGCAGGACCTGAAATAATTGGGGGTGAGTTGTAACAATTGGGGGTGAATAGTAATGAGAGCAGTTTGTTTTATTTAAAGGTCAATTTCTGGGTGGCACATCCTTGGGGTGATTAACAGACTGTTAGTGACTTACAGTTAGTGACTTACTGGCAGTTCAAGACTAACAAACAGTTAGTGAATCAACAACAGTTAGTGCTTACTAACAGTAAGTGACTAACGACAGTGACTTACTAACAGTAGTGACCAACTGATGAACAACAGTTAGGGACAAAATGACTAACAGTCAGGGACTAGCAGTTAGTAACTTACAGTTTCCTAACAGTTAAGGACTAGCTGACTTACATGACTAACTAACAGTTAGTGACTGACTAACAGTTAGTGACTAACAGTTAGTGACTGACTAACAGTTAGTGACTGACTAACAGTAAGTGACTGACTAACAGTTAGTGACTGACTAACAGTTAGTGACTGACTAACAGTTAGTGACAATTAGTGACTAATTAACAGTTTGTCACTAACTGACAGTTTTTGACTAACCAACAGTTTTGACTAACTAACCATTTTTGACTTACAGTTTTTGACTACAAACAGTTTTGACTACAAATAGTTTTGACTAACTAACAGTTTTTGACTAACTAACAGTTTTTGACAAATTAACAGTTTTGACTGACTAACAGTTTTGACTGACTAACAGTTTTGACTGAATAACAGTTTTTTTTTACTACAAACAGTTTTTGACTGACTAACAGTTTTTGACAAATTAACAGTTTTGACTAACAGTTTTGGCTACTAACAGTTTTGACTAACTCCCCCTTTGACTAACTAACAGTTTTTGACTAACTAACAGTTTTTGACTAACTAACAGTTTTGACTAACTTACCATTTTTGACTACTATCAGTTTTGACTACAAATAGTTTTTGACTGACAGTTTTTGACTAACTAACAGTTTCTGACATAATAACAGTTTTTTTACTACAAACAGTTTTTGACTAACTAACAGTTTTTTGACTAACTAATGTTTTTGACAAATTAACAGATTTGACTGACTAACAGTTTTGACTAACTCCCCCTTTCACTAACTAACAGTTTTTGACTATGTAACAGTTTTTGACTGACTAACCGTTTTGACTAACTAACCATTTTTGACTACTAACAGTTTTGACTACAAATAGTTTTTTGACTAACTGACAGTTTTTGACTAACTAACAGTTTTTGACAGAATAACAGTTTTTTACTACAAACAGTTTTGACTAACTAACAGTTTTTGACTGACTAACAGTTTTTGACAAATTAACAGTTTTGACTGACTAACAGTTTTTACTACTAACAGTTTGACTAACTCCCCCCTTTCACTAACTAACAGTTTTTGACTAACTAACAGTTTTGACAAACTAACAGTTTTGACTAACTAACCATTTTTGACTAACCATTTTTGACTACCAAGAGTTTTTACTACAAATAGTTTTTGACTAACTAAAATTTTTTGACAGAATAACAGTTTTTTTTACTACAAACTGTTTTTGACTAACAGTTTTTGACTGACTAACAGTGCTAACTCACATTTTTTCACTAACTAGCACTTTTTTACTAGCTAACAGTTTTTGACTAACTAACAGTTTTTGACTGACTAACAGTTTTTGACTAACTAACAGTTTGTGACTAAATAACATATTTAGTGGCTAACAAATAGTAACTACCAAAACAACAGACTTAATGACTAACAGGTAGTGACTAACTGATGAACAACAGTAAGGGATGCCTGATTAACAGTTAAGGATTGACAGTCATATATAGTGACTTACTAATTAATAGTGAGTCATATTGAACCTATGCTCCCCCATATGAACTTGCCAACTCCAGCTAAACTGTCATAGGAATAAAAATAACAGTCAATGCAATACACCAGTTAGTGTAGATCAGCAGAGTAGGTATAAGAAGCTATAAGAGGATTTATAGATGAACCCGTGATGTGTGTGTGTTCAAGACCTATTTAGTGAGAGATATAGAAAAAGTATAGTTGGTGTCTCCGGAGTATCGCATGCCCCCCTTGGGATGAAGAGATAGAGAGGGTGAGAGATAGACAGATAGATAGATAGATCTATCATGGGTTCATCTATAATTCCTCTTATAGCTTCTTATACCATATCATGGGTTCATCTGTAGTTTCTCTTATACCATATTTTAAAATTCTTTTTGGCAAAACATACTCTTATTCAAAATTTTGAAATCGTTATCACTGCAGCCAGCATATATATATTTTTTTCAAAAAGATTTCTTGTTATCTTTACAATCTGGATATAGATCACAGTTTATGGGACAGTTATCCTGCGTGATATGATCATGATAATTTGTGAATTGAAAAGCATGAAAATGGCGCAGCCTGCCGATGATTTGTATTATGAAAATTCTCCAGCAACATGTTTCGAAATGTTAGCTAGGTTAAATTCAAAGCGCAAGTAGAGGGAGCGATATGCGGAACACATTAACATATAATAGGGAAAGGCCAGGCAAGATGGGATGATGGGCAAGATGAGCACCTCCTGCAACATCTCACTAGGTGGCACCACATTGACAGTAGCCAACAGGTGCAGATGCATCACAGTTTTCATAGGATAGCTCCATGTTATATTTATAGCTTTGCCGCAATACATCAAACTGAATTGATTTTAATGTGTTTATTAAATTTCATGTGGGAAACGCTGTAAGATACAAATGTGCTCATGTTTCATAACCCCCATACTCGAATCAGGTGATAATCAGTGTAACGTTTGAACAAAGTTACATAACATGCTTTAATCGGGCGTGTCCATTATCTTGAAATCATTGTTATTTATTCGTACCAAATTTGTACAGTTATGAACTATATATTAGCAACAGTGAAGCTCATGCAGCACTTTTTCCTGAACTGTCTCATCTTACCCTTCCTCCTCGGCTTCTCCTTCTGCTGTTGTAACAAGTTCCTCTGGGAGACACCTAGAGTTTTCTCTTTGGAGGCTACCACTGAGAGGCATATCTAGAAATTATCTGAGGGGGGGGGGGGTGTACAACATGTGGCGAATATGCTGTGATCAACAGTGTTTCCTATCTCCCTTAATTTACAATCGATTCAGTCTGATGTATTGCAGCAAAGTTGCTGTAAATTTAACATGGAGCTGTCCTATATGAAAATTGTGATTCTTCTACACCTGCAGACTGATAATTGTCAAGGTGGTGTCACCTAGTGAGAAATAACATTGCCCATTGGGGAGGGGCATGGCCCAATGTGTCAAATGTTAGACCTTTGTGCCAACTGATTCTGACACATGTTACCTGTCAGCATTTGAGTAGCCTCCAAACTGAGCCAGCGTCTGTTGCATATTCTGATATTTTTTCTTAACTTCCTCGTAAGGCATTTTCGAACCATGGACCAGCTCCTTCAATGTCTTGGCCGCTAAAGGAAATAAAAAAAATTAGGTATATAAAAAGTTAGAATTTGAGTGTTCATTAAAAAAAGTTAACATTGAGGTATATATGTTCATGCCCTCTGCCCCCCCCCCCTGCAGACAGTTCAAACATGATATTATTTAAGAATGTCATTAACATTTTGAGTGGAATTGATTGGCTAGAATTGAATCAATTTTTGCTTAGACTATTATGCACAAACAAAAATATTTCCTCCCTCCAATACCCCTCAGAAAGAGCAAAGCTGTAAATTTAACATGGAGCTCTCCTATGAAAATGGTGATTCTTCTGCACCTGCAATGACATAGAATTGTATGGTTGAAATTATGTTGTTGCAACGTTGTGAAGCAACATCAAAGATATGGCGTAAGAATGCATGCGATGCTGTGGTGACGTTTTCACAACATTATGAGGCAATGTAAATGGTTCGAAGTAAGTAAGCTTGCGACATTGTGGCAATGTCGTAAAAAAAACCAACGTCGTGTTCACATTGTGGCAACATATATCTACCATACATATCTATGTGACCAACATAACAGCACTCCATCAATTAGCGACGTCGCGTTAACATCTCTTGTCCCTTGGGAAGGTATGGGTGTGCATGGAAATGTTGCTTCACTGTAAAATATGAACTTTTGAGTCTGCAAGATGGTTGCACAATTTGTTTGAGCTATCATAGCTTGTTGTTTTGAGTTATGATAATCTTTCTTCTGTCATAACTTGAAACAACAAGCTATGTTGGCTCAAAGGAATTGTGCAACCATCTCACTCAATCATTTTAGCTAACTCAAAATTCAAATTTTACGTGTTCAAAATGGTCTGTACCTGTAACTTTGCAAGCGGATTGTGCGAACTGGGACAGGTCTATGCCAACCTCCTGCTCCATCTTCTGCGCGAGATATCTGATTATTGGCGGAGGGATGACCTTCATCGTCTTTGTCACTAAATTCTGCAATTTGTTACATCTCCCCTTTTTGTCATCGACTGAAGTGGATTTATGGCAGGCTCCTGGAATGTCAATCTTGATATATAATATGATGGATGGATGATTGGGGCTTTATTTTCTGTGTTTGTGCACTTGGCAGGCTAAGGACACACATAATTGATCTTTAGCTTCTCAGATCCTCTCAATGCACTTTTTCTAGGGTCGGTCGGTAGAACAAAAAAAAAAGGTGAAATAATTTTTTTTTATAATCTCAAATTTTTTTTCCATCGGCAGTAAATCTATTGTGTCGGCAGGCCGCGAAGCTAGGAATCAATTATGTGTGGCCTAATTACTGAAATTATGACAGAAGGAGGACACAGTGATGAGGCAAAGTGTGATTGAAACTATATATATACATTTCTGTGCTGGAGAGGACATCAAATTTTTATTTTTTGACCATGACTTCTCTTTGATTATTTGAAATTTTACTTAAAAAATCTTGCAGTGATGCCTCAAAATAGGTTTTGTTACCGGTTCAATACATATTGTTGGGTAAAAAAAAAAATTAATACAACTGCACGCTGTTGTTCTGGAGAGGAAAATTTTTTTACATAATAATGTTGATGCAGGTTATCAGGGTTCATACCAGATTGTGTTATGTGTTACAGCAGTAAAACCTGTAGTGTTTGATGCACAAGATGATCGTTTTAGATAATGGCATTTATATAAATTCTCTACTACTTGTGGTTTTCAGTTTTTCAACATTAATAACTGTAAAAAATATGGTGTGAGACAGCAAAATGTGCAAATACCTGTCATTTAAGTCTTGCTGCTTCAAAACTAAGCATTGTTGGAACATGACATTTGGGCAAGAATCATTCAACATTTACTAGACAACTGATAGGCTAATATTGCAATTTTAATTGCATTTATTTTAGCTTTTTATAATCAACTTGAAGTTGACAATTTTATCCTGCAATTTGGCAGCCAACTTTAGTAAAAGTTTAACAATTAGAGTAGTTTTTAATAGGAGTAACCTTGAGCCAGCTATGAGAAATGTTGATGACACTGTTGATGACAGTGAGGATGATGATGATGAAGCAAGGGTAAATGATTAGCTATAATTGGATGATGAATTTAGGTATTTACCTGTAAAAGCTGAGACAGTGGTCAGGACCATGATGAATTGACCGACGTCCATATCGAGAGAATATCGAGAAAATATCGAGAGACTGAATCCAATAGAATTTCCACATAACAATACCGCTGTTTTTATCAGGAAATATACGTGATTTTTTTCCAACTTCTACGTATGATTTTACCTCAATCTGATTGGTCCATTGAAGCAAGCGGAACCAATCAGATAGAGGTAGAATGTTACTTATAGTGAATTGGAAAAGAATCACGTATACTTATTGAAGTGCAGTGAGGGGTTATATCCGAAGTGATGGATATTTCAACAACACAATGGTGTTTTCGCACACAATGGTTTTTTCTCTGTGATCTGAACATTTTGTAAAAAAAAAAGTGGTTTGACAATCACCAGCTGTCGTTGTGCATTTAAATCCAACATTCTCTAATACACAATGTAATATGTCTATGTGTGGTTTGCTGAATTGCATGCATTTGCAGCATTTGAAAGACATTGTTATATCATCATAATAACTACATATACATGCAGGTTATGGCAATTTACTAAAACCTATACACCCATTACAGAAGAAAATGCATGTGTATAACTGTACGTCATGAAAAATAGGGTTTGTTTAACATATTTAGGGGGCGACCATTTATAAAGGGGGGCTTGGAGTTTTCTGCTGCGGGAAGTTATTTATTTCATGGTAACGGCGGCCATAATTATTTATTTCACGTACGCAAAGTCCCTTAATATTCATTCCCAAATCAAGCAACGTCTTATTAAGAAATACCCCCTCCAGAAATTATTCATATTTCAAGACTGCTCAAAAAAGAATTTATTTATTTCACCAAAACTGAGCAAGAAATCATTTGTTTAAAAAAGACATCTATTTAAAAAAACTCCAAGATTCAATGGTGGCCCCTTTAGTTCAGCAATTCAGGTAGAGGAACTTGGTGGTCTACAGAACTCAAAATAAAAACACAAACTGCAGGGTTGTTTTTTTTTTCGTGGTAGTGTACATAATAAGTATGATTTAGGGACCGTTCAGAATTTATGACTGGGGGGGGGGTGGGAGTTTTGGCCGAGGGGGTACTAACTTTTCACACGCGTTTCAAGGGGGGGCATTAATTTTTGACAACTCTTCCAAGGGGGGGGGGTAAGAAATTATAACAAAGAAAACATTTTAAAAAACACGCATAAATTCATTATATTTGGACAGTTTACGTGCAAAAATCTGCGAAATGAATCTGTACGCGTGGCCATGTATAACAGTATATATATGTGTGTATGGCTTTGTATGTCTAGGGGGGAGTACTAAAAATATGCATGATACCTTAGGGTGGGGTACTAAAAATCCGCATGAAACTCAAGGGGGGGTATCAATTTTTGACGGGAAATTCCAGCAAAACTCCACCCTCTCCCCAGTCATAAATTCTGAACGGTCCCTAAGTGTGAACACCCAAAACCTGACTGTTTGTCACAGCGCCTCAATGAACTGACATGTTTTGACAAAATTGTGTAAATGATATCCAAATGGCATTATTAATTTTTGAGATACAATGAAAAAACATGGGTACATAATAGGTCTGACACACTGGAATTGAAAAACACCTAATTATGTACTAATGCATTGTTGATTGGAAATTCATTGATCTCACAAAATGTAATGTGTTAAACTCTCAAAATTACATATATCTAAATATTTATGCATTTCCATGGCAACAAAGACCACAATATCCCATGGAGGGTCACTTTTCTGACGGTCATTGCTACATAATGGTTTGTCATAAAATTGAACATGATGGTTAAGATATAGGTTGTGATATTGATAAATAATAAAATTCAAATATATATTGTTTGCCTTGACTTGTTGTCTCAGAAAAAAATTTGTGAGATAAGTTACATAAAACATGCAAATCTTGTCTAGTTTTGAAAGAGGACACTCCCACAGACATTTAGATGCACAACACTAGTTGGTTTTATGAATAACTTTAGTGGAAAAGAGACCAAATTGTGTTATTTATAAATCAACTGGAAACTTCAAATTTGTTTTGACTCCTTGTTTCCATGGCAACCAAGACAATTACATGACATGGAGGGTTCACTGTTCTGAAGGTCATCCTTCCGCAATGATTATATCAAAAAATGAGCAAGATGACATATCAGATTCTATGATCTGAGATATTCAGAAATTCCAAAATTCATCAAAATTGTTTGATTCGATATGTTGCCTTGGAAATAGTTATAATGAAATAAATTTCCATGAAACATGCAAATCTAATCCATATTTGGAAAGAGGATGCTCTCCCAAAGATTTTCATGTATCACAACTGAAGGTTTTATGAGATCATTTTAGAATGTAAGAATTCTAAATGCGTCAGTTATAACCAGGACCTCAAATTTGTTATGATATCCTGTTTCCATGGCAACCAGTACCATGCCACACACCCAAGGGTTCACTTTTCTGAAGGTCATCCTGCCACAATGATTATTTCCTAAAATGGGCAGTGCACTATGGCATGTCTATTAGTTGAGATATTGATAAATTCCAAAGTTCTTATAAACTTGTTTGTCCTTACTTAGGGACCATTCAGAATTTATGACTGGGGGGTGGGAGTTTTGGCCGAGGGGGTACTAAATTTTCACACGTGTTTCAAGGGGGGGTATTCATTTTTGACAACACTTCCAAGGGGGGTAAGAAATTTTAACAAAGAAAACATTTTTAAAAACACGCATAAATTCATTATATTTGGACATTTAACGCACAAAAAGCTGCGAAATGACGCGAATCTGTATGCGTGGCCATGTATAACAGTATATATATGTGTGTATGGCTTTGTATGTCGAGGGGGAAGTACTAAAAATATGCATGATACCTTAGGGTGGGGTACTAAAAATCCGCATGAAACTCAAGGGAGGGGGTATCAATTTTTGACGGGAAGTTCCAGCAAAACTCCCACCCCCCCCCCCCAGTCATAGTTCTGAACGGTCCCTTATTTGGAATGAATCTCCAAGCTTCATCAGACTGTGATCTCTTCAAATTGAAAAAAAAAACAACAACTGTATATTACACTATTATAACAGCCTGTAAACTTGATATGCAAACAGAGAGAGGGCTGTTGCACTGTGAAAATGGAACTCCGTGAATCATCAGGATAATGCATCTGATTTTTACTCTAAAGTCAGTTATGACAAGTCAAATGGCCTTCTCTTGATCATGACTAATCTAACAGCCTCTTTGTTTCCCATGTTGAATGTAGAGAATATGACACTTCATTGGTGTTATGACTCACACAGTGCTTAAATCTGTGTGGAGCAACACTCATTTTTTGCATATAAAATTTACAGGCTGTAACGGTGCATGGTGTGAAATTTTGAATACAGAAATTGGTTGCAGTTCACTCAAAGGCTTTTATTGAGGCAAGGTGAAAAGACCTAGTTCTGCAAATGTATTCACAGCTTCCCCGGCAAATTCGAAAATATTTATGGGGACCATCAGGAAAGAGTTGAAGCCGGAGCGGGTGAGGATCAAAGTGAAGACGTTCTTGGCTCCTTTGGTGCTGACATTCAGCAACTTTTCTACATCATCGATAGACTGGCAGGCTGGAAAAAAAAGACAAAAAGAAATTATTTTGGCGCATTAGGGATCAGTTCAAACAGGGACGTCCCCAGAATAGAAAATGTCTATTTTATTTATTTTATTTTATTTTTTTACTTTGGAAGGTTAAATAAAATGAAATAAATAAAGTGAAATAAATAAAGTGAAATAAATAAAATAGACAAATGTTCATAACATAGGCGCACCAGGGGGCACTGTCCGCCGTAAAAGTTTGGAAAGCACCAAGGTTTGGCAAGAAGTCTAAAATTGGGTAGATGATTAAATAAACAATATTGAAAATCAATAGTTTACTATAGAAATTGCATCAAACCAGATCTTGAAATTTGGGCAAATTTCTCTCACCTCCCCCCCCCCCAAAAAAGTTGTTCATTTATCAAATGCAATAAAAAGGCTAAATCACAGTAATGGTAGAAAAAAAACATTTGGCATTTGAAAAACCAATTTTGTTCTGAAATTTTATAGAGTTCAAGGGCACTTACCAAAGAGTTCCTTGGCAGTCTCCTTGGGATCTTCAATCAGAACCGGTAGATTTTTCGCAAAAGTCGGATAGGAGAGCCACCTAGATCCGTACTTCACTTGCATTTTCTCCAAGAAGCTGGTTAGCTTTGGCAAATCAGTTGACTCTGCAGGACTATCACCGGGTGTCAGGCTGTTTGCCCACTCTCTGATGTCTAAGGCCAGTTCCACCAACCTGAGGCAAAAATTTAAGCCCTATTAATAATAATTTAGTGTATTCTCATATCCTGTGTTCATGCTACTGATGTGTGCAATGAAGAGTTTCTCTATCAAGTATTAGACATCACCAAGATACTTATACCATTGGAAAAACCGGCATCTAACTGACAATTTTGCATGTTAGCACCCTGCTAAGGATTAACACTGTTAACAATAGCAAACAAACAATCAGATTATTGTTTATTTTGCAAAAATTATAAGTTAAAACATATAATAGAAGAAGCATATGATGTCTAAGTCAGTTAGACACCTCTTTGTCAGGTTCTAACAAAAATGCATGTTAGAACCCTCCAAATCGGTGCCCAACTAATACACAAACACAGGTTAGGTCAAACATTTTGGATCATTGTTGGTTCAAATGTATAGATTGGGTGAAGAAAAATCACTATTTTTCAAGAGAAGATCATCTCTATTCAACATGCACTATAGATATACGTGTATATCATAAGGTCTTAATCTATAATGTTATTTGTAACATATATGTACCTACACTGTAAAATTTGAAATTTTGAGTCTGCTAAAATGATTGAGTGAGATGGTTGCACAATTTGTTTGAGCTAACATAGCTTGTTGTTTTGGGTTATGATAATCTTTCTGCTGTTATAACTTACAAACAACAAGCTATGTTAGCTAAAAGGAATTTTACAACCACCTCACTCAATCATTTAAGTCAACTCAAATTTCTAATTTTACAGTGTATGATATTTTATAATCACCTGTCGGCGTTTGTATATCCGCCGAATGCTGCCAGCTCACTCGTCATCTTATTGTACTGCATCTGGATCATTGGGTACGGCACTTTCACATCTATCGTCAAGTCCTTCAAGGTCTTTGCACCTTTCAATTAGAATGAAGAACCTTCAAACTACACATTTGTCACATATCATTTGACTGGATAGAGTTCCTCAGTAATTTTCCTGATAAAATCAATCAAAACGCATTCTTTAGCCATAATTGACCATGAATATAAGAATTTGACAATAAAGTGATGGCAATCAGTTGATTTTTTTCTGTAATTGATCATGCACTTGAGACAACAAATCCGATAATTGATTTTAGTCACTTCATCAGAAAACTCAAGGAAAAAGACAATAATAGTGTGCACAATACACTACTACGATATACCCCGATTTCAACTTAAATTGACATAAAGAGAAGTACTCATTCATCAGCATGTTTCCCTAACCGACTGATTTCTGACTAGAGTTGATCGTCGTGCCACCATTAGTGACAAACCGAAAACTTGAAAATGACGCTCAAAAAAGCTCTCATCATTTTTATTTGTCTATAAAGAATATTAAAGATTTTCTTTTTTTTGCTAATTTAATTTTTTAATCTGATATTTTGTTCCGAAGCAGGAATGCTCTTCAAATGTGTAAACTCTTAACAAAAATGATCTATATGGAACCTTTAAGAGTTCTATAAGCTGGTATAGTTCAGGAGCCCCAAAGGTTTATTATTAAATTTTTAAAAAGGATCCAAAGGCAATGAAACACAACCCTTAGATACTCCCACACTGAACTCCCACAATGGAACCCCTTTCTCTGGAATAGGGAGCATAGGGCTCCAGCATAGGGCCTTCTTACCAGTATTAAACCTTTTTAATTCAGTGAACCTTTTTTTTGGCTGTGAGTTCCTTATATACCATCAACCTTTTGCATTAAGAGTGTACTTCTGTGTTGCCATTTTTTTAATCCGAAGGTTTGTTCGGGAGCAAGAATGCACTCTAAAAAATGTCGCGACAAAATTGGTTTTTTAGATTCAAAATGGTTTTTTGAAAAACCAAATTTCAATGCAAAACCAACATGGATTTTTAAAAAAAATCAATGTTGGTTTTTTGCATTGAAATTTGGTTTTTCAAAAAACCAATTTTGTCTGAAATTTTTTAGAGTGTGGACTCACCTGCAACATGACAAGCAAACTTCCTCACCAACGCGTCGTTCATTATGTCAATGCCCGATGACTGCTTCACTTTGTCTGTCAGCATAGCTTTAACCGGCGGAGGAATGAGACTAATTCCTTTCTTGATCAGATTGAAGAGTTTGTCACATCTGGCTTGGCTGTCGTCGGATTCAGCTCCTAAAATGATTTTATAAGATATCTTAACAGATAGATAGAGAGATAGAGTGATAGATAGAGAGATAGATATATAGATAGAGAGATAGATAGATAGATAGATAGATAGATAGAGAGATAGATAGATAGATAGATAGATAGATAGATAGATAGATAGATAGATAGATAGATAGATAGATAGATACAATATTTATTACAAGGGTTAATTCAGTCAGCTATAGCTGTTTTACGCTGATGCCCTTAGCATACGTATAGAATACAATAAGATAAAGTTAAAACAATAATGTAAAAATAATATATCGATGAATAGATGTATTTATATAGGCCTATAGATATACAGATATAAAAATAGATAGCACATTACCCGCATAAGCCGATAAAGCTGCTACGACCAAAATTGCAAAGTGGAGGACCTTCATGATGTCTGTGGAGTCGGTACCGAGGGTGAACCAAACGTGCTTGGACTCAGTTTGCGATTTATTCTACCATGGTTCTGTATATGCATATATATAAATGTTCTGGCACCAAAGCATACTTTTTACATAATCATGTAATTGCCTTGTAGCATGCTACAGATTGACCTGTTTTTATGGTCACATCCGACACATACAGCGCTGTTTTGTCCTATCAGCAGAACGTGCAATATTCGGTTGTTTGTTGCCTTTCCTGTTGTGAAGTCTGTTCAGTTTAAATAAGACATCACCGGGATACTTATACCATTGGAAAGGCTGGCATCTAGCTGACGATTTTGCACGTAAGTGCCCTGCTGAGGATTAACAATGTTAACAACTGCAAACAAACAATCAGATTATTGTTCATTTTGCAAAAATAACAAGTTATTAAAATATAATAGAAGAAGCATACAATGTCTAGCTATGTCTAAGTCTGTTAGACACCTCATTGTCAGGTTCTAACATGCATTTTGTCAGTTGGACCCCGACAAGAGACAACCCGACCGTAGGATGAACTCTCCAAATCGGCGTCTAACTAACATGTACAGATAAATGCAAGGATTGTCTTAAAATAGTTTAAAGATATAATGAAATGGACACATAAAGGACCATTCCTGAAGAATTATGACTAGGGGGATGGGAAGTTGCCAAAAAAAAAAATGCTCCCCTTAGGTTTCATGCGCATTTTGGTATCCTCCCCCCAGGGTTGATGCGGATTTTAAACATTAAAAAATTAAGCACCCCTTTGAGACACATGCGAAATTACAAATTGAGTTATCAAGTACAAAAGCTTTTCAAATATGGCCGCCAAGGTCAGAAAAAGTAGTCAAGGTCACTCAAGTCCTTCAAGATGTTACTGTGATACACAATTCTTGTTAGTTTGATGATCGAAGAATACATGCAAATGGAGTTATCATGCATTCAAGCTTTTCACAAATATGGCTGCCAAGGTCACAGAAATAGGTCAAGCTCACTCATGTTACAACTTTGTCCAGGTCTTGCACCGATACACAATCCCTGTTAGTTTGGTGACCCTCGTATGTACATGAATGGAATTATCTTGTACACAAGATTTTAACAAATATGGCCACCAAGGTCGCTCAAGTCAGAACTCATCCAAGGTCTCACTGTATTACACATTCCCTGTTAGTTTTGCGCTACGATCAATACAAATGGAGTTATCTTGTACACAAGGATGATGGACAGCTAGACGGATGGATGGACAGACGCAATACCCAGGCCATGTGAACATGGCCGAGGGTAAAAAATGGTCTTACTTGTGGGGTATGATACGTGTCCCCAAAAAATGATAATTCATCACATATTCAGACTAAATTATAAGCATAGTGGTTACCCCAGTTGAGCACTGCATTTGGCCAACTGAGATAATTGACAACTAAAATGACCACTTTCTGAAATTGCTGAGTGAGAGTTATTTCAGGGTTGATCTGATTTTTGGTTCTGTCATGGCCCGCACATAATAACACATTGTGCATGGAGGTTTGGATCCGATAGAGACAGAGCACAATTATACAGACATGTCGCATGCAATTATACAGCCAATTTTGTGACATTATTGCAAACCAATTTTGTTGGATTTTGCTGACACCTACCATTCGCAGTTGCTGACACATGATTTTCAACTGACATATATTCAATGTTTAGTGCAGGGAGGTTCATACTGAACTTCATAGAATCCATTAATCATCCTATGAAAAAAATTAGTTTGGTTTTTAGTGCTCCACACACACCTTCAATATTTTTTAGCTGATGCCCAGGCCCTTAGCAATACAAGATATGTGAAGTAACTTACTTGCCATAGGCGGATATATGTTCACCACCAAGAGTCCACCAGGTGGATTTGTCAATGGAAATAAGGAAACATGTGTGAAAACGCATCATCAAAGTTTGTGCACTTTTGGGGATACCCTGGGCTAAATTTAGACATGTTGGGGAAATGTCAGTGTGACCTTGCTGCAGTTGAGATTCCCAGAAAAGGCCACAACTACATTGTGGCTCTTTTCATGGAGCAGAGGAGATCTTTAAGAGCTGCCAATGGCACAGATCATCTTGTGAGATGGTTAAATAAATATAATAAACAGACAGAAGATCTGTAGACAGATCTATAGGTCGAAAGGCTATGAAAGAGATCAGACATGAAGAGAACTTGCAGCATTGAATTGAAGCTGTGAATGGAATTCTCATCAACTCCTCAACAAATTTCTTTTAAAAATCCCATTATCTAGCAAAACAAATTATAACTACAAATATCGGCTATATTTTTTTTTCCGAAAAAAAATTTCTTGTTCTTTCGCTGCCCTCTATGTGATTGCCCATGGTGGAGCCACTTGAGCATTTCCTGTTTCATCAAAACATTGGCTTGGAGAAAGCACGTGTCTCAGAATAAGTCAATTTATTAAATCACTGTCAACTATAGAGAACCACTCGGAAATGTGTATGTAGATTACATATAAAATTACATGAGAAAAGACACAATATAACAAATTGTCTGGTGCACTACATAGTGTTGAGATCCCAGGACCTGACCTGGAAAAGGGTGGAGGAATAAACCAAAACAAACAAGAGTCAGGTGTAAGAAGGTGTGAGACTTAGGTCTCACATGTGATGTTAAAGCCTTTAAGGACGTCCAACCTTCCATCTCCTCCTACACAAGAAATTATCCTTACCAAAGAGTTCTTGCACAGTCTCTTTGGGAACTTCAATCAAAACTGTGTGATTTCTCGATAAAGTCACATACAGTGTAGGAGAGCCACCTGGATCTGCACTTCATGTGCATTTTCTCAAAGAAGCCAGTCAGCTTTGGCCAATCAGTTGACTTTGCAGCCAAAGTGCAGGGCTATCACCAGGGGACAGGTTGCTCCGCCATTCTCTGGCGTCAAAATATAGCTTCACTAACCTGAGGCGAAAATAGAGTTTATGTCAATTGCATAGAACTGTAATATTGCTTTGGCTTTCAATGTGTTTCATTCTCATTCATTGCTCACCAGATGTTATTGTGTCTCAGTGAAAATTTAACATACAAAATAATGATATATATATTACCATTTTGTGTTTCAGGCTGGGACTTCAACTACTGGGGCTTCAGTGAACCACAGTCAGGCAGAATAGATGAGAGGGAATGTCTGTCCATGTCCTGTACTGGATCCAGTGGCAATTGGAGGTGGAAGTCTCAGCGATGCAGCCGTGGACTCAAGTACCTTTGCGAAATTGGTGAGTCATGTTATGAGACTCAAGATATATCTGCTGCAAGAATTTTGCTAAATTGCTTACACTCTTGACAAACTGGTTTTAAATGTTTTATATGGAATCTTTAAGGGTTCTATAAGCTGGTATAGATAAGGAACCTTAAACAGCATACAAAAACAACACTTAGATAATCCAGCTGCACTGAACTCCCACAATGGAACCCCTTACTCTCAAGTTGGGAGCACAGAGTTCCATCATAGGGCCTTCCCACCCAGTATTGAACCTTTTCAATTCAGTTGAAACCTTAACAAAATTTAGAACCTTTTTTTGGCTGTGGGTTCTTTATATATGCCATCAAGAACCTTTTGCATTAAGAGTGTACATTTATCCATGATTTCAGACTATGCCAATGGTGCCTGTCCCCATTCATCAGCCCAGATTGATATACCCGCCATCAAGAAGTGTATATTTTACGAGTCTTCCAATTTCACGACTTGGTTCGAGGCACGACAGAGGTGCCAGAAGGAGGGAGGGAAACTTCTCGAGGATATCGATGAAGAAACACACAGTGCTCTGGAGGCAAATCTCGGATGCTGGCAGGACAACTTCTGGATTGGAGCTAGCAAGTTGAACTGGACATGGGCCTCAGGTTGGTAGTCTGAATAAATTATATTGATGGTCAGATTATCAGGTTGGTAGGTCAGATTATCAGGTTGGTAGTCTGAATAAATTATATTGATGGTCAGATTATCAGGTTGGTAGTCTGAATAAATTATATTGATGGTCAGATTATCAGGTTGGTAGTCTGAATAAATTATATTGATGGTCAGATTATCAGGTTGGTAGTCTGAAAAAATTATATTGATGGTCAGATTGTCAGGTTGGTAGTCTGAATAAATTATATTGATGGTCAGATTATCAGGTTGGTAGTCTGAATAAATTATATTGATGGTCCGATTATCAGGTTGGTAGTCTGAATAAATTATATTGATGGTCAGATTATTCTATTTTATTTCTTGGTCATGGACTGACACATAGTACATGGAATTTGTGGTGAACGTAATGATTCATCACAGGGCACCCGCGGTGCAGACACCAGGGCAAAGGAACATAAACTGACCAACATACGCACAAACCCACAGAAAGACAGAATAACACACAGGAATGTATGCATAAACCCCTTTCACATATTAACTATATTCCCATTTCCTTCAGGTCAGAAGATGGCCTACAGCAAGTGGGCGACAGGTGCCCCGTCCAGAGAGGGAGACAAGTGCGTCGTCATGAGTTATCGTCTGTCGCCAGATTACGAATGGAGCGACCAGGCTTGCAACCAAGCACTTGCCTTCATCTGTCAAAGCCGTAAGGAGATTAATTTTTTTAGTTTCTATTGTTGGTTCAAGCCCAGTATAAGCACCAAATAGTTCAAGGTGACGCAATAAGTGTGTTGTTTGGTTGGTGAAGTCATCATAACATTTCAGCCAATGAGCAGGCCCGGGGGGTTTACTCACTGTGAAAGGGTGTATAAATTACATAGAGGCTCCGCTGGATGGTTTAGGTTTTTTAGCCTTATTCCGGATTAAAATGGTTTTGGTTTTTCTAGCTTTTTTTGGCAATTCAGATTAATTTGGTTCTGGTTTTCAAACCCAACATGTTTGGTATCGTCAGAAACGGCTTGAAAAGAGGATTAAAATGGTTTTAAACATGCAAAGATTAAATTGGTTGCCAAAATTTTTATTGAAGGATTAAAATGGTTTGTGGTTTTGGCGTTGGTTTCAGGATTAGAATGGTTCGGGTTTTCAAAATTGCCGAGGCGCATCCGTATGTAAAAGTCAGTTGAGTACCCCCCCCCCCCGGGCTTGTCGCCAAATTCTGTCGTGTATCGTCGAAGTACAGAATATATAATGATAGAGAAGACCATGCGGTTTCAGAGCTTGGGCGGAAGTCAATGCAACTTGCCATTTATTAGTATTGTCATTATAAAACCAAAGGTCGCCGTAGCGCAATCAACTAGACGCTGGAGCTTACAGTTCCCTTAATTTCTTCAAAGTTATCAATATTGTGTATATGTTTTATATTAGCAGGAGGGTTTATGACATCATAGTTTGTCCAACATGTCAATATATTTCACTGTGGAATTCAATCTTGAGTAAATTACTTTTTCCTCCCCTTGGGATGGATGAGGAGAAAGATATTTATAACTGAATATGTCTTAATCACAAACATTGACACATCCATGCAATGATCGTGTGTTTTAAAAAACTTATATGTTTATCTCAATATTGACAATAATCTTTTCGCTCGAAGAACAATGTGCTTTTTTGACACTCGAATATGACAGAAGTCATCTCTTTCCTTATTTATTTCAGGAGAGTATTTTGCACCGACACTGGCTCCCACACTTAGACCCGGTCTTCGAAGTTTGTAGCTTATTTTCACTTCACATTATATATTAATTCTTACGAATTTATTAAATGCTCTTCTAATTTTTTATTGTTGAACCTAAAACAGTTTTCAATATTCATATGCAGTGTGCACTGTACAAATGTTACATTTTCTTGTTCCTTTATCTCAGCTGTTCTCCACGTTATTTTACAATCACTCTTGTAATTGTGCATAAAATACTTCAATGACATTTTTGAGATAGCAAATAAGTTTTCAAATGTTGCAGAAGGCTATTTTATGCTTAGTATTATTCATAAAAATGATATGTTTGAAATGTATTACATATAGAGTTATTTTGATGTTATAGAAGTAAATTCGAACATTCACAAGTTACAGGGAATTCAACGAAAAAAAGTATGTAAAATGTCATAAGAACTGTTGGGAATAATCTTTGAGCTGATTGGATATAACATGTTGATATGGGTCTTAAAGATTTTCCCACAGAAAAGGTTTTCTCCAATGTTACTGACACACCTACAGTTATAGTAATTTTCATAAGTGGCAAAATTATCAACATCAAAATAACACATAGCTTTAGAGTACAATTGTCTTGTTTTGATTTAACATCAGTGATTAGTTGCATTGTATTGTTTAAATTGTAAAATTGGTGAAAGAGGCATGTTACTAAACAAAAGAAGTCTTGGCCAATGCTAGCAACAAAAATATTTCCTTGGCATACAAAGCTCGATCGAAACTCTGAAGTGGTTGCAAGCAAGACAGTCAAAATTAATCTTAGCTGGTGTTTTTGTGAAATATTTTGAATTAAAATGTTTCGGATTTTTTGAAACTGCCAATATGCTGACAAATTTAATCTGTAATTTGATTAATGAAATAGTCAATATTGACCAATTCAATGTGTAATTTGATCAGGGGAAATGTCAAAGCTGCAATGCTGATTAATTCAATGTGTGATTTGGTCAAAGAAAATGTCAACGCTGCAATGCTGACCAATTCAATGTGTAATTTGGTCAAGGAAAATGTCAACGCTGCAATGCTGACCAATTCAATGTGTAATTTGGTCAAGGCAATTGTCAATTTATAATGATCAATTAAATGTTTTTAAATCAGATCAGGAAATGGTAAAAGTTGACATTTCTTTTTCTGATTTTATACAAAGGGTTTTTACTGACACCAGTTAAAATAGGTTTTGTCAGTTTCGCATAGGCCTAGGACTATATGTTATAGTGTGTAGGGACCCATTCTTTCATACTGCATGGGATGCTGACTGGATGTAAACGATTCTTGAATAGATCAGCACATCCCAAAGGCACAACACAGATTAAGGCCATCAAAAGCTTCTGATTCGAGCCAATTTTACAATTGTGCAAGCATCTTTTTACTTATGTTCAATCAAGTGTGATGTTTATTGTTTTTGTATAAATGTTACGTGATGCTCTTCTTCTATCAGCACGCAGTACCACAACAAAGCGTCCCCCAAACATCGTCACAACAGAATCCACCACAATGTCAACTCAGTCGAGGTTCGGTGGCGGCGGCAGAGTTACGCAGCGCCCCAATACGCCTGCTCCCTTCCGCCCAGAAAGTAGTTCCACGGGACGTAGTAATATATACACCACCGAGTCATCAGGTAGCCAAGAAGAGAACTCTGTTATTCTACTTATGGTGATGGGAGAATACTTGATATATATATATATTACTTAGCCTAAATATATGTACATTGTAGAATTGTAGACTTTTTTTCACCAAAGGATATTTGATTGGTAGTGTAGTGCTCATCGTCCTAACTATGTTTTAGCCTAGAAAATAAATGATATATATTCTCTAGCTGATAATTATTAGATTATATCACATTATAAAGCAACAAATGCAAATTTAGAAGTTTATATCATATATCATATTTGCTAGAAGTATATGCTAGCATGATCCGCATGTCTTTACAGTGGAAGCTTTGTATATTTCGGCGGAACTTAGTTAGTCCAACAGTATCATTAATTATATATTTATATATGGCATGTTTTAGTTTCCTTTTTTGTTTCATCTTATTTTATGAATAGTTCGGTCTCGGGTATCTTCTTCTAAACCAGGAGTCATGGTGCCAACTCAAAGGCCAACTGGTACATTTATCAATTTATTTGTTCTTTTATTCTTACTTATTCTATCATATGAAAGTTTCGTAATTAATTTTTTTCATTATCATTATCTTATGTTTAAAATTTTACTTTTCATCAGTTATAAAACAAACTTTTTTAAATTCAAAATTAAGATGAGGTGGAGTATTTGCAATACAAATTTATACTTCAAAATGTCACACAATTTTTGTTGTAGTCTGATCATTGAATTTGATCTAGGTATATATTGACTATATTCAAAATGTACCTCATGTTTATAACAGAGAACAAATTTTTGTGTTGTTCAAAATTAATTGTCGTTTTGATTTTGTCTCTTACCTTATTTGACTTTTTTTTCTGTTCGATCAGACCCGCCATTGACCGGCAAAGTATCTTACTCGCCTGGTGTCATTTCCACAGAGACACCAATTGGTCCAGGAGGCGCCACTGGTCCCAAATGTATTATGATTATTTTACTACTAAATGAAACATAATGATAAATATTTTTTCAGGCAAGAAATGAATAATTTTTTTAAAATTACAAATAATTGTGACATATGGTTATCAAGCCCTACTTCATGCCAATTAAGTTGTGGAATTCCTTGCCTTTTGTGTTCATGTTTCCCTACATGTTTACATGTAGGCCTATTTCTGAATGTTGTCAGTAATTTCAGTGTTTTTAGATTTTCCATTGTAAATGTTATATTGTATGCTGATGTAGTGCAACTTAAAACTAGTTTCAGCTTATATCTTATTGTGTATTATAGTTTTATTGGATTTTTTCTTAAGGTCAGTAATGATGAAATTGGTTTGCAACCCCATAAAATAAAATAACTGTGATTAAACCGTTAATGTTATCCTTTTATTTTTCAAGCACTGTACACAACACCAAGAGCGGAACCAGGCTCCGGAGAACTTTCAAACGGTAAGCTCAATGCACATAACTACCACAAGGGCTTCTGCGAGACCCCCTGTGATAACTGCACAAATAATAATCTAAACAATAAATTTGGATAAAAATTTGGAAAATATGAAAATGATTCCAAAGTGACAGACCATTTTTGTACCCCATAATATGAAAAGTTGTTCTTTTGTTGTTTGTTTTTCACTTATGGGGTTTACAAACAAGCTCATTGGACAAGCTTTGAAAATATTTTAGTGAATGATCTGATGATTTGTTGTGTCATCTTTTCTTTCAGATGCAAAGCTTGGCATAGGACTTGGTGTGGGAATAGGAGGAGCATTACTGCTGATTTTACTCGTGATTGTCTGTATGCGAAAGTCGTAAGTATTTTAATGCCTTGAATATAAGCCGATACCAGTTTAACAGAGTAAATGACATGTATAGTCTAGTTTTAATGCAGTACCTTTTACATCCTGACAAATGCCCAATTATTAATTCTAATATTAAATCCCAGGATTACTAGATCTTAAATCAGTGGTGAACGTAATCATTAGAATTTTCAAAAATAATTTATTTATACATTCCCAGCTTGTCCAAAGCAAAAATGTAATCATTTCATTTTCCATCATCTGAATTACTAATAATTATTGGTCACATTTCTGCAACCAACAAGGGAAACCTTCGGCGTAAGTACTAACACCTTTCACGCCAACCCCGCATGGGAAGTAAGTAGTCTCCTTGTGGAACCCCTTTCTTTAAGAATTGTCTTTTCTTCACATGTATTGTATGCTTACAACGTCACACTACTGAAATTTCATTTGATTTACATGCCTTGTAATTGATATGTTGAATCCTTATTTGATTCTTGCTCCATTCAACGTCAATGTTTATGTCATGGTCTCAGATTCATGCCACAGCTGTACCGGATTGTATGAAAGCTTAACACAGGTTATCCTAAAGTGGTTAAGTCATTTTACTGATATTTTTAAAATGCTGAGCATGAGTGTTAGATAACTAGTTTTAATGAAGTGAACTAATGCTACGACTTGACAGAATTTTTTGCCAGTAACCCGGTTGGAAGAAAAGTTATGGAAGTTAACCTCTTTATGATAACCTGTGTTAAGCATTCATACAATCCGGTACAGGGGATAACTGTCCAATGACTGACGTCATGCTTCATAGTATAAATTGCAGTTTTGTATTTCTACTTATCAATTTCAAGGGTTGTTGTCAGCGTCGGTCACAAAATTATGAATCTGTGTGGAAGCTACATGCTTGAAGTTGAGAGATGCATGAAATCCCAATTGCTTTTTTTTTCTGTATGTACAATCACATAAGTGTTGAAATCACCTTTCCTTGCTATTTAATCAAAACATTGACATTTTTCATCAATCAATGCGCAATACCAAACAAACAATTTTATGACTGCTGATTTCGTAAATGCAGATATGTGATTTTTTTCCCAGGATATCTTATTCTTTTGGACAGATAGACGTCATACATTTTTATGTCCTTATAATATAATATTATATGTGTACAAGTGCTATCTAATTACATTGTTGTCATGGTTACCCCCACGTACACGTCACACGGAAACGTGTAGCAAAACCTCTCTAATACTGACAAAAAAACAGACAAGCCGCTTTCGGAATTTTGTACTGAACACATTGTTTGTAATTCAGAATTCTTATTGTAATTTTTAAATGTATTGCATTAACATACAACTTGCATAATTGTTTCTTTGCAGGATAAAGCAGCGGATAAGGAGACACAGACAGAGGAAGGCCTGGAAAAAGGAATATTTAGAATCGAGACAAAGCAGCAATAACAAGACAAACGGATTCATCAACGACGGCTTCCTCCACGATGACAGCTTGGCATACATCGACGTCAATCGACCGGAATATTACCAGGGCAAGGTCCCTCCTGAGAACAATATCAAAGCAAAGGATTACCCGGATCAAGGACACCCCTTGGAGTTCACCCCACATGTCAATTCCAACAATCACGACCCCCGAGTCGAGTTAGATCCTCGTGTCGACCCCAGAAATGAGTCTGATCAAGATCGCGGCACTTTAAGGAGCAGTAGTACGGGGATGGTCACTGATTCCGAGTCACAGAGTAACAACAGAGATTACGACATATACGAGAGCGATTATGACCTGAAGCAATTCGAGCAACCTGGGTTTATAAGCGATTTCGAAGCGGGTGAAGCCGAATATATCGACCCCCGGGACGACAAGGAGGAGATGTATGCTCCCCGGCCTCCGCGGAACTTCTCTGAACCCCCCGGAACGACCGGATTCATTCCGAACAACGTAGAAGAATCAACAGACGTCATCAACCCAGGAGCGCATGGAACGGACATCAACCTCCAACAACGAAACTCCTCAGGTCCACCCGACGACAACCAAACTCCGCAGTGGCAACAACGACAAGACGACACAGTTAGCACCCGGACTTCTCTGTCCACAGCTACACTCCCAGTGAGCATCGTACACGATGACACAGCTTCCACTGTTTTCAATAATGACACTTACATCCCTAGTTTCAGCAACGATGCGTATGTACCGCAGGAAATCCTCGATGAGGAGGTATCCACGCGGTTGTAAATATCAAAAGTAAGAATTCTAAACTGCTCATATCGCACTTTTTCAAAAGTTTGTGTTACAATTGTTATATGTATTAGAATAACTACTTTCCATGTCCAGTTGCAATTCAGTATAAACAACTTACACTTCCTAGTGTATTTATCCCAGGTTTTACAGAATGACAAGAGAGCCTCCTCAACTTTTTCAGATGTATAAATCTTTTTGAGTGAAGATTAGTATTTCATAACTTTCTCAAAGTCAATCGGGAGAAGACCACATAACATCTTCTCCAAGCCGGCACTTTCTTGTTCCTTTTTTTTGCTAGATGAGTAGGCTCGCTTGAAATTTGAAAATGAAAGGATCTTCAATGCATGTGAAATGCATTTCTCAAAGATTTTGGTTTTTCGTGAAACATTTAACAGGCTCATGAAACATGTAATGGGACATTTTACAAATCTTACATGAAGATAGCAAAAGCACTGAGATTGTTATAAAAGAAAGTAACTCTGAAAGGTGGTTTTTCTTGTGGTTTTTTTCGTGTTTGAAAAATTATGGCGCAAGTGCCTGTAATTTTTGCCGGAAACCTCTTGACTGACTTTCATGTCTGCGGAACAGAAAGGGTTGCCCATTGCAGGTTGTATTGTACATAGTCTACTGAAGGGGTATGATTGCTTTTATATTTTATCGATGCATTTGACTCAAGCATTTGCTTGGAGATTTGTACTAAATGTATTTTTAACCCTGAAATACAAAACTTTATTTGTGCAATAATCTACCTGATATCAAAATACACAGAACATTTTTTGTTACACGTTCATGTAGACTAATTTATGAGAGAGAGATAGGAATCTCAAAATGAATGATTTGAATTCATTCAAACTCTAATGTTGTTGTTTTTCACTTTTGCTTCACACTGTCTATCATGTATGCAAGACTTTGCAAAGCATGTCCTCCCACACTTCCCACATAAAGAATATTCAAAAATACATTTGACAAAAACACACACACAAAGAATAACAACACTAAATTACTTAGCGGATCTTTATTGCTCTCATGACATTGTGAAAGTTAAACATTACAAAACTTATTGCTCACTTTATTATGAGGTGCTATGAAAGCAAACATGTCAATATATTATTATTTTATATTCATGCAAGTGTTCCTGAATAATTTTATGAAGTATAGCAACTTCAATCGTATGACGTAAAGAGTGGCAAAAACATGTTTTTTGTTTTTCTGTGAAAGTGCCTCTACAGAATTTAAACTCAATTCTTAATGATACTATTATGAGCATAAACATGTCAATACAGCGTATAGGAATTAATTTACGTAATACGTAGTATATTTGTTAAGAAAATATATTTGTACAATGTGAGAGCAAGAAACAATTTTTTGTTTGTAGGGCTGCTCATTAAAATTTGGAATGCCGCTTTTTAAAAATAATTGGCCATATAATTAATTATGCGAGTCGCTGTTTCTGGTCCTTCTTAATAATATCTTCTGTCAAGAATGTTTGTCTGGATATGGATGTTTTAACGATATCTCATTGAGAAATATCATGCTTATGACATTCGAGTATTTTTGTTTTTATGTTGGACGACAGGCCTATAGTGCCGATGAGACTTCATTGCGCATTGATTTTACTTAGTTATTTCCATATATGGGTCCATACCTCTTTATATCTTTTACTCCTGAGAAGTATTTTTGTATATTTACTAGATAAGTTAATCTTATTATTGTGTCATATATCATGTGCATTGATAACGGGTGCTTAATTTTGTAAATAAAATGTGTTTGTGAATGTATATATATAATTGAAGTATCATGATTATAAGATGTCTGTGTCATCTTTTATATTACCCCAACTTGTGTATTTGCAGCATACAACATCTTATATTTTTGTACCAAATTTATTTTTATTGTAAAACATATTCAATCAAACTTACATTTAGTTGCATGGTCTTATTTCATGGAGTTTATTTTTATTTTCATGTACCAACTTGTTATGTATGGTAAATTAATATCATTTTAGTGATATGGAAGTTGCATAACTTTTCACTTATTTGAAGTAGAATTAAATGATTCCCTGATTATGTTTGAATATTTTTAAGCTTACATTCTGAGGAATTTGCAAATTTACCCAGAGCGTTTATGATGTCAATAGCAACACAACTTGATGTCACAATAGCAACATAACTTGACCAAAGGCGAAGACAATGTGGCACCTTGTCAAAGTTCTGAGTGATATCCCGCAATTGCGAGTGAACACCATGGAAAAACCATTGAGTTCACACCATTGAGTTCATCCTTGTGAACTCAATGAAATAAATTATCTGACGTTGTTATGCAAACAATGAGCAGCGATTGTTTATGTCATTACGTCACAATGGGCAGCTGGTGACGTCACAACAAAATGTTGCTCCTAACTTGGGAGAATTTGAAGTTATCAGACTAAAATTGAGTAAAAAACTCCTGATAAAATCATTGCGGGATATAAATAAAACCCCATAACAGTGTAGTTCACAGCTATGAACATCATTCGTGTCAGGTCTGCTTCTGAACTAACACTCGTCCTTCGGACTCGTGTTAATTCAGAGCAGACCTGCCACTCATGATGTTCATAGCTGTGAACTACACTGTCATGGGGTTTTATTATAGAATGTACACTTATTGCAATTGATATGATAAGAAGCTATCATTTCCAACCAAATGCAAAATCACTCTTCCAAATTTCAATTGCAACAAACATTCATGTTCATGATAATTTTTTTATAGAAAAAGTTGTAAATTTCACATCTGATGTGTTGTTGTGGATAATTATGTATGTTTCCTTCTGTATCAATCAGTATCTACATGATTTTGTTAACTCTGTATGTATGTCTTGTACATGTTTTGACTTCTTGCAATTAAAAAAACTTTAACAAAATCGATGAGTTTATTTATTCGAAAGACAATCCTTTGCCATTTGGACAATAAAACACTGATAAATGGGAAATGCTGGGATATACAGTGAAAAAATATCAAATAATTGCATTTGTTCAAACGTATAAGAAAAGCTGTTATTGGAGCATGAATGATTCATTCAAATATATTTAATACACAACACCAATAAATTGCAGCAAAATAGTAAAAATTATAACAAATATTTGGTTAAAAAAATTGTCATCTAGTGTCTACATAATTTGAGAACTTCTTATCATAAAGGCAGCCGTCAGCTTTTCGCACACTGTTGTACAATCAGTCCAGCTGGTAAAGGTCTGTTTTTGGTAACAACCATCATTTATTACGCATGACAACAAGCTTCTATGACAATCCTCTCCTTGTGAGTAGTGAATATTTTACAAACCAAATGTTTACAGACATTCCTGAAGACAGATAAATTTCTGAGTCGAATTTCAATGGCACAGCAATTCGTTGTGCATTAACAAATATGTCGCCATGATAATTTAACTTAGCTACAGTGTCAGAATACAGAGCAATTGAAAAATTGAGCAGGACCATATTTGAGATTAGGTAAACAAGAACATGCGCAGAGAGGAAGAAGGGACTTTGGCTCTCCGTGACAGAGTCGACAGGTATGTTTCTGACTATTATTGAGAAGTACAAATGAAATGTTTGGACCACTTCCAAATGATGGAATTTACCAAGAACTGGCAACAGAATCAAATGCCCTGCTCTTTGGATGGTAAAGGCAAATGCCATCTCAAAGAATTATGGTGAATTTTCAGAACTCTAGAACTAGTCTCTGGATGATTATAACATAATGCCCGATGTGTGGCAATAGCTGAGCAATAACATGACAAGCCAAGGAACTAGACAATCAATGGCCAAGAATAAATAATTCTCAGTTGTCAATGATAGAAATTGATGGGAGTAATATTTTGCAAGCTCATAAGTGCTAGTTATATCCTGCGTTTGAGGGAATATGTGATATATACCGAGGCGTAAGCCGAGGTGTATATCACATATTCACGAAAACAAGGGATATAACTAACTTATACCTCAAACAAAACAACATAAAACATAAACAAAGAGATTTAAAAAAGAAAATAAAACAAGAAGGATTTGAGAGAAGTAGAAAACAGCTACAAACAATTTGCCAATTGGGATTAATTTAATAACATGAAAGTATCAGTTGAAGAAAAAAAATCCAAAAGGCAACATGGTTGACATATCTTTGATATGAAATTCTTACTTATTCTGAGAATTTTCTTGGATATACAAGGCCAATGCATGTGAAAGGTATTGTAAATTATCGGTCAAATACTTAAAAAGCTAATGAGATTTCCCGTATATTTTTTAATCTGATTGTAGAAGCATTTGTGATTCAATACTTGGCAAAGGCATGGAAGTCTCCCAATTACCCACTTTAATATATATGTTCAGATAATATAATAAGCTAATAAGTAGCAAAATTATTAGAAAAAAGGTAGGGAGCGAAAATGTTTTAGAAAGTTGAAACTAAAACCAGTCAAATATGGAACAAATATTTGTTTAAAAAATCGATTAAAAAAGTGAAAAGAAAATTTTGAAAAAAGATGAGGGCAAAAAATGCAGGGAAAAAATGTTTGTGGAAAAAAAAAGATTTGAAAAAAGAAATTTTGGGAGAAAAATATATATATATAATGGGAGAAAATATTATTGGAGGGAATTGAAAAAAATGTGCAGGGGGAAATAGGCAAAAGAAAAAAATAGTTTAAAAATCAGGAGAATGTACATGCATTTTTGGATTGTCAGCGGTGACCATCAGATAATGAGGGGAGGGGGCTTGGAGTTTTTATTTCATGGTAACAGCAGCAGTAATTAGACCTATTTATTTCAAGTGTGTTTTTATGAAACAAAGCCACGTAATGAAATACCCCCACCACCTGTAATTATTTATTTTAAGACTGCTCAAAAGTATATTTGTTTATTTTACCAAAACATGACAAGACATTTTTTATTTTTAAAAGTGTAAGCCTTCTCCCCCTCCCTGATATCTAATATGGTTGAACCCTTACCCTTAGTCATGATATTTGCATTAAAAATCTAGATTGGGTTGGAATTAAAGGATTTAAGGATTTGTCAAAGGCTTTAGGTCTTATAGTACTTTTGTTTATTTTTGTTTTATTTTTGTTGGCAATTCACTGTTTGGTGTAGTTTTGCTGTTTGTGTTCTGAGATTTGTTAAACAATGAGGCTTATATATCCTATATACTCCCATGGGCGTATAAGTGAACAACAAAGAATATAGGATATATACCAGCCAAATACAGGCTTCTGATTGGCTGATGGCTCATAGGTATGGTATAACATAAGCTACAATCATTATAACGTAAAGGCTGGAGAGCATTACTTGTAAGAATCCTGAGTGAACGATAGCCCTTTTGTTTCCATTTGGACTACTCAAGTGTTTTCTCAAAATATTGTTGGTTACAACTATCTTAACTGTGTCAAAGACTAACCCTGTAGTGGCATGAAAAATTATATATGCAGCAATTACTAGCTTAAACATGGTGAAAGGAATACGGTTTCTGAAATTCTCAATTTCAGTCAATGTCCAGTTCAGCTTGTCCGCTGAGAAAGTTGTCTTTGGACCATTTAAATTGTAACACATATGAGCACCTATCAGTAAAAATCTTGTCAGAGCCCAAGATAACAGAAATGGTAATGCCACTTTCATTTTACACTTCAGCCAAGTAGCCATTACATCAGAATGAAAGACTCTTATGGCATTGAAATTTTCCAAGGAGCATTCTGACATGAAAGAGGCCAAAAAAATTGGACTACTGATCTTTCTGTTCTCCCCCTCATAATCCGTAACATCATATAGTTTCCTATCATATATTCCTGCTTCTTGGTCTTCTATCATTTTTGTTTCAAACATCTCGGAAAAGAGACTCCATGCATCCAGTTGTGCTGCCAGTTCCAAAGGTGTCAGACTTTTGCTGTTTGGTCAATTGCTTCATCATGTTGGCTACTTTTTCTGCTGGTATGTTTTCTAGTATCCATTTAAAACTTCTGCCACACTCTTTCTCAGCTTCGTACCCGCTCAAATGACTCCTCAGAGCTAAGCAATGTAGGGCATTGTTACCATGACAGTCACTTGCATCAGTCACTGCTCCATGTTTTATTAAAACTTTCAGAACATCAAATGAAGCATACGCCACAGCATAGCAAACTGACAACTCAATGTTATATCCTTTCCTATGCATTATAAGCATTTCGTCTTTTGTATCAAATGACAAATCCAATGGCTGGTTTAGAAGTTCATATTTTCTTGTTTGTGTAGATGAATGTAAAACATTTTCTATGACATCTTGGTCATTTGACATAATTGCCTTTATCCACTGTTTGTTGGAGTAACACTCGAAATATTCTTGCTTTTCTGCCATTTCATCAAAAATGCCGAGATATGTAAAAAAATACGGTGTGGAGTTTCAGTGAACACTATGCAAGTCAATAAAGTGTTTAGGTGTCTGTGTCTTCTATATGTTGGTTGTGCTGCTTGCCCTGATCTGGAAATGATTCAGAAACCCTTATATGGTCTGCTGATGCATTATCAAATTTTGACTGCAGGTAACTGTCTGTAACATTCTCAATAAAATCTAATGCCTTGTGCCGTAATCAGGCTAATGACAAATAAGGTTCTAGTAAGTTCACATTGAAGCTGTGTACACAGAAATAAAAGCATTATAAATGACAATCTTGAATCATATAAAATCACCAGGATGATGTATTTTGCTGCCTGTGTAGTTCACCACACTATACTACAGGGAATCATGAGTTAAGATATCGGTGTCTTTTAAAAGTCCATTAAGTGCGAAAAGATTAAAAAGTCTTTTAAAATATAAATAGGTAAAATATGATGATTGTGTATACAGATTAAAACAGATCAAAAAAGAAATGTCTTTAGAAGTTTTTTAAAAGTCTCTGCATTTGGCCACTGCTTGATATCATAAGTGCAGCCCCCTAAGCCCAGTACTGGGCACTCACGAGGTATGATTGATGAGATGAGAAATGGAGCGGGAATCCTCAACACGTTAGACATTTACCCCATGCGAGGGATCTTTTACTTGCCCATCACAGACACTGATACAAGAGGCTACCAATTTAATGTCTCATCCGAACGACATCCAGCTGGGATTTTGCTCATGAAGATCCACTGAAAATTCCGGGAGTCCAACCCAAGCAGGCAAAGACCTTCAGCGGAGCAGGCGAGCATCTTAACCATCAGCCACCAATTTGTAGAAAAAAGGGGGGCACCATTTCCTCCCCCCCCCACCTTACCTGTATTAGTACATCAAAAATCATTAGATGCTGATCAAACTCTGCGCTATTAAAAGTTCTCTTCTCAAAAGTTACACCTTTGAGATTGAACTTCTTAAGGCTGAACAAACTCATGCCTAGTTCTCACTAGACATGGCAAAGAAGTTTTTTTGACCGGCGGGAGAGGGGCAGACGATTTCTAGGAGAAAAATGGCTAACTCGGAGAGACACAATGATTATATAACGATTATATAATTAATTAGAGGTATATCACAACGGAACAAGATCTTAAATCGGCGGAGTAAGATCCTAAATTGGCGGAATAAGATCGTAAATCTGCGGGGCAAGATCATATGCCTGTGGGGCAAGATCTAAATGCCTGTGGGGCAAGATCTAACCATCCGTGGGATGCCAAAAACCGTCGGCGAGATGACAAAAAACTCCCTGCGTGATAGGTCAAATTAGCAAATATTTTTCCGATTTTCCAGAAAAACCTTTCCCGCCGGTAAAAAAAGTACTCCGGTTCCCATGGTGAGAATAAGGCATTAGTATTGTGTAATGACTAATGTGTTATTTATAGAGCAAAACATCCGTCTGAATGTTTGTTGAGCTTCACACGAAATGGACTTTTTAAGTTGCTGCTGTATTTTTATTAGTCTATCATACCATCCCCATTATAGTGAACCACACATTCAGTTGACTATATAATATGTATACCTCATATTACTGTGAAACCTCTTGATGCTGGTAACAGATTCGGTCGTTTAAAGCTTTTAGTTCAGTGCTAATGGCATTAATGCAAATATATCAGATCCTTATTCATAATTGGGGCATTAGGCATTAGGTTTTATTGAAACAAGTCCACAGACAATTACCACCAGTCAACATTCGATAATGCATCAGCAGATCGCATGAGGCATTCTGAATCATTTCTGAATCATTTTCAGACTAAGACCAGGACACAAGCCTCATCCAGAAGACATACACATATTTGAAGCTTCATACCTTGAATTGACTAATACAGTGTTGGTTACACACCACATAATTGACATTTCTGGGCAACGGCACAACATCGAACACGGAATGGCAGATGAACAACAGTTACTGTATTATAAAAGTGTCTCCAACAATCAATGGATTAAGGCAATTATGCTAAATGATACAGATACCATTGAAAATGTTTTACAATCATCTACATCAACTAGGAATTATGAACTTTTGCACCAGCCATTGGATTTAACATTTGATACAAAAGATAAAATGTTGATATGTCAAAGGAAAGGATATAACATTGAGTTGTCAGTTTGCTATGCAGTGGCGTATGCTGCATTTGACATTCTGAATGTTTTGATGAAACACGGTGCCGAGATTGATGCAAGTGACTGCCATGGTAACAATGCCCTACATTGCTTAGCTCTGAGGAGTCATTTGAGCGGGTACGAAGCTGAGAAAGAGTGTGGCAGAAGTTTTAATTGGGTACTAGAAAACATACCAGCAGAAAAAGTGGCCAACATGATGAAACAACCAAACAACAAAGATCTGACCCCTTTGGAACTGGCAGCACAACTGGATGCATGGAGTCTTTTTTCCGAGATGTTTGAAACAAATGTGATAGAAGACCAAGAAGCAGGAATATATGAAAGGAAATTATATGACGTTACAGATTACGAGGGGGAGAACAGAAGGACCAATAGCCCTATTTTTTTGGCCTCTTTTATGTCAGTTGATTCTTTGGAAAATTCAAGTGCTACAAGTGTTTTTCGCTCTGACATCCTGGCTACTTGGTTGAGGCAAAAAATGCGAGTGTCATTACCGTTTCTGATCATTTGGGCCATTACAAGATTTTTACTGATTGGTGCCCATATGTGTTACACTTTAAATGGGCCGAAGATAACCTTCTCTGCAGAAAAACAGAACTGGACATTGACTGAAATTGAAAATTACAGAAACAAAATTCCACCGACCACGTTTCAGCTAATCATTGCTGTGTATATAGTTCTTCATGTCACTGCAGGGTTAGTCTTTGACATACTTGAGACAGCTTTTGCAATGACCAATTGGAGCAAAAATTTGATTACTCCAAAAGGAAACAAGAAGGCTGTCATGCACTTAGGATTCTATCAAATAATGCTCTCCAGCCTTTATTTGTTAATGATTGTGGCTTACGTCAATGAACTTGCGAGGTTTTTCAACCGCCCTTTCCTGTCCCTTTCCGCTGAAAATTATTTATTCTTGATCATTGATTGTCTCATTCCTTGGCTTGTCATGTTCTTTGCTCAGCTGTTGCCTCACATCGGACATTATGCTATAATCATCCAGAGACTAGCTCGTGATTTCCTTAAATTCACTCTCATTTCAATCGTTTTTGAGGCAGCATTTTCATTAACCATCCAAAGAGCAGGCCATTCTATTCTGCTGCCAGTTCTTGGTAAATTCCATCCTTTGGGTGTGATCCAAACATTTTATCTCTATTACACACTTATGATTGGGAACGTTCCTGTTGACTCACTCACGGAAAGCCAAAGTCCCTTCTTCATAATTTGGCACGTACTTGTTAACCTGATCGCAAGTATCATTCTGGTTAATTTTGTTATTGCTCTGTTTTCCGACACTGTTGCTAAGTTCAATAAGCATGGTGACATATTTGTCAACGCACAACGAATTGCGGTTATTTATGCAATTGAAATTAGACTAAGAAATTTACCTGTCTTCAGGAACATTTACAGAAAATCGATTAGTAAAATATTCCCCACTCACAAGGACAGGATTGTTATAGAAGTTTGTTGTCATCCGTAAATGATGGTTGCCGACACAGGCTCAGATCACCAAGTTGCATTGAGATATATATAATATAAAATGTAATACAATATTATATAAAATATAAAGGTAGATTACTCAAGCACCACCTAGTATATAAACATTTTAACAAAAATAAGTCCCCCTTTATGAAAACATGAATATCTCAAAGACCACTTTGTGTGAAAGTTGGCCAGTTTGTAAGCCTGCAAATTGACAGTGTGCGTGTGTATTGTTTAATTTTCCTTTGAGCCAGCAGACCCCGAGTGCACGTAGCCCGATTTTCAAAAATTCAAAGTTTTGGCTCTGAAAAAAATAATTTTACCGAAAGTTGTTTAAACTCCACTCAAATTATTTGTTATTTCATTCAAGGAGCCTAAACAGTAAAACTGTTACAGAAGACGTCTCCAGTTGTCTTCTGAATACGATTCAGAAACAAATTTTCTCTGGACACATGATGAAGTTTATCCACCTGGTGGCTCCCTCGCAAGGTGAAATTGTTTATATCCAATGGAACAGTCTGGAAATTTTGAAAACAGGGGTTGGCTCACTCAAGGGCTGCTGGCTTAGCCAAGAATAATGCCAGTTAGCTATATAAATACACACGTGTAAGGTCAATATGCGAGACTACAATTCAGCCAACTGTCATAAAAATCTCCAATATCTTAACCCAAGAAACAAACGAGTCCAATTATAATAGTGTTGGGACAGGGGGGCCAGAAGGATATCAGGACGGCATGGCCGGTTGGTCGAGAAAGGGCAAATCTAGTTTGCGCGACAAAAATTTAATATCATTAATGCCAATAATAATCTTTCATATATATTCACTGTAAATAAAGGCCTAATTATGTTTTTTCTTGGAGATGAAAACAGCAACCTTGCCCGCCTTGCCCCTCCAGGCCAAGGGCAGGAGGGGTAATTGCCCCCCTGCCACCCCCCTGTTCCGGCACCCTTGTGTTGGGATGTGCGAAAAAGGCACCAAAACACAAAGTCAAACCATCAATTTTGCAGATGAACCATAAACTAAAAAAATGCGGTTCTAAATCAATGCAATGGTGGGATACTGGGATAAGGATATTGCACCCCATTAAAACTTTAAGTAATATCATGTAGAGTTCTCTCACCAGGGGCTTGATACCGCAACACCTTGGCCCTTGGCCATTGGTTGTGATCTTTGGCTGAACCGTGTCGAAGGTGCTGGAGCTAAGCTAAAAACACACAATAACAAATAAATTGAGAAATTTTAAGATCTTTTGTCTTTAATTAGGCATGTTTGGTTTGTAATTTAATAATTTGCGACACGATACAGTATGTTTGACATAGATATTCACTTTCATTATGTCCATATAAAATATAAATGTCCTTTCTTGGTCAATGATTTTAAAACAAAATGAAAATGATTGTGACCAGCAGCAACCAGAAAGAGGCTACAAAATTAGCACCAGATGAGTCTGAAAAAGAAAATAAGATATAGGCCTATATAATGTGAGAATTTGTGTTGTAATTAATAATATTTCATAAATCATTGTCTATGTATGTCATTTATTCTCTCAAATTGTTGTAACTTTTTCAATGATGATTTTAATCATTGGGCAAAATATGTAAATAATAAGTCATTTGGCCCTCGATGTTTTAACTATGTTTCATTTTATTGTATTTTTTGTAAATCGAGAATAAAAGCATTATATTGAATATGACATTGGATCACCTACATGAGAATTTGGAATTCACAACTAGAAAGTAGAAATGTTCATTTGGATTTTAAAAATTAATTCACTTCACTAAAATGTGTCAGTTATTAAATAAGAAATTGAGAAAGATAAATAAAAACAACAAATCAAAGCAAAACCCAAAAAATAGCAACCCAAATACATGTGGATGAAAAGAAAGAAAGATATCTGAAGTGGTCCAGTCCAAGTCCATAATGCCAATGAAAATGTTCTTACCACTGCATAGAAATAGTTTCTTATGGTCTACCATATACTTAAGAACAACTACTCACACAGACAAACTAGGTCGTCACTCCCTGTAGACATGGACACCATGGACCTCAAGAGGGCCTCGCTGGCAGTGGCCAAAAAGGTCAACTTGTCATCCGTCACTTTAGCCAGGTCATCGCAAGGATTATGATAGCAGGTCGTCATTTCACCTCGGAAGTTAGCTGGAAGAAAAGCACAATTTTATACTTTGGCCTTTATTATAGTTCACCTCTTGCTACCTTCGAGCGCTATTGCCTAAAGCCCTAAACCCCATCCCATATAACCTTCAATCACAGAACTGTAATTTTCTCAGTATGTCATTTAAATGGAAAATTAAAACTATTTTCATAGAATCTCTTGAGAAAATTTTTTATCAATCAATAACTTTTTTTTTTCATCACTGAAAAACATGTGACATCACTAGTGAGTGATATATGACTCATTTACAGACATGCTCATTTGTATCACAATTCCCAGCATGGTCAATTGACATGATAAATGTCTAAATGGGGTGACCAACTTTAGAGCAATTCTTGACATACCTGTACATGTCATGTTTTAATCAAATAAACAATTTAATCTGAATTGAGTCTATTAGAAGCAAAATAAAACTTCTAAAATATGAATATTCAGGGGTAATGCTGTAAATATATACCTGTGTCTGTAATAAATACAGCCTTAAGGCCATCCTCAGTATAGGAACTGTTGTGGGACCAGAACCTGTAGTGGTCACTTCGAAAAAGATCGTAAAGAGAATCGCGGACTTCTTCAGGCAAGGCTAGTGGATTTCCCTGGATTGGAGCAACTAAATTTAGCTGCCGATATTTCTCCGTAGTGTTGTAATTTCCTCCGACCAGGTCGTACCAGTTTCGACCCAACCTATCAGATAATTCGATGTCATCCTGGCGAACGATGGTTATGAGCGAATCACCCCGGAACTGGTTACTCGCAAGTAATGCGTAGGCCTCAGGAAAAGCCTTTGTGGAGAAACAAAAGCAGTACGTCAATTAGTTTCATTATGTACATTCGTTTTATTACTTACACTTACAAGTAAACTTACTTGCAATAGTCCATGTGTAACCATTGGACGTATCATTACAAAAATTAGTCATTTTAAAAAAAGCTTTGCTTCACGAATTTGCTTTGTAGCCTATTTCAAATTCTCTGCATAGTCTCTCTGCTATAATATAATAATGGAAGTAATACCGACTTACAACAATTAGCTGTTGTGGAAAAATCTGGGAATTTGGGGTGTCGTCAAAATTCAACATGGTTTCAAGTATGTAGGCACCTTGGAAGTTTTCCACATTGTACTTGGCAAGCACTTCAGTGACCAGGTATGGTACATATTCTCCTGAACCTATCAAACCCTGAAGAAAGAAAAATAGTAAGATTAATGAATTAGTGAACACAAATTGACTAAGAACAAGAGAGACAGACACCTGGTAGACATTTTTTGAAGTTCTAGAATTTTCCTGAAATATGAAATAAATTTTCTAAGTAGGGTTTTGTGGGTTGGAAAAGAAAATAATTTTGATTTGTTTATTTCACATATATAGCATGCACGTACAGGATTACACGGAAAAGTTCATGTAAGTCCGGCAGGCCAGTGAGCAAAAAATAATAATAATTAGGTGATCCCATTTGTTCTATATATCATTATGGAGCAGGGGGGTTCAGAAAAGTTGATTTAGCAGATTTTTTTCCAGTGTAAAAAAGCGGGTTTTTTGTTTGGATTTAATAACAGTCTCTTATCATTTGTCACTGATACTTCGCAGGGCCCTGGTGTAAACAAAAAAGTAGCTTTATTAAGTACATTTTGTTTCTTCAGTCATATTATGAAAGCTCTATTATGACAGCTGTTGATTCAAATGAAAAGTTATGAAAGTATAAACAGAAAAGGTGATGGACGATTATTTTTTCATGGTGACATACGTAGCCATTTTCCGTAAGTTAATTTTATTCCAGAGGCTCACAATATCCAGCAAACATGATTTACGGTCACTTACCATCTCCTCATGGTCAAATGCAACAAATATCATTGTGTTCAAGAAGTTGCATTTCTGTTCAGCGAGAGCACCCACAATTGCACGACTTATCTCCAGAAGAGCAGCCATGCCTGATCCATTGTCATTGACACCTATTCAAAGAAAATAATTAGATATTATTACATGGATTGTTTTGTATTGACCCGAGTATTCTCCCGGCCAATCCATATTTTCCAGACGGTGGCTATTTCAATTTTGTTTTTATTCCATGACAAGCCATGTACATATATTTGCTGAAAAAATTGATTAATTTAAATTTTACCTGCGAATTTTAGACAAAAAGATATTCAGGGTATTGTCCATTCTTGTTGTCTATTTGCTCTTCATGCTTTTTTGTCACTTTCAGTTCTGCAGCGAGTCATAAAATTTGGTTTGTATAATATTGCATTAATTCTGCTGAAACCTGTCCTCAGATGTTCTCAAGTTGTCCACTAAACATTGCTGAACCAAACAATTGCATTTTTGGGTTTATCCTTGCTGGGAGGCCTCAATAATATACTCCAAGAAAGTTTTGATAACTTTCTTAAACTAGAGTTCTCACTTAAATAACTTTAATTTTGCACTAATTTAACTGCTAGGCAACTGCTAATATGTTTGGCTAGATATCCTTTCACTCAAAACTTTATCTTGCAATTTTCTGTTTGATCTGCTAGAGACGTTCAAGTGGCGCACATTTTTTGCCGCACCCTGTAAAATATATGTCAGGTTGCCCATCCCCTTTTCTGCAAAAATATTGTGGTGTGTAATTTATTTATAAACTTCCTTTTATGTGGAGCACTTCTGATAAGGGGGCGACAATTTAATAATCAGGGGGGCTTGGAGTTTTCCTTGGCAAGAAATTATTTATTTCACGAAAACAGCGACAGTAATTATTTATTTCAAGCATGCGAGGTCCCCGAATATTCATTTCTAAATCAAGCAACACCTTCTTAAGAAACACGAATTTGGCATTCGTGTAAGTGTGAAATATTGCAATTCACGAATTTGTGTAGGTGCAAAAACGAACATTGCAACCTTAAACTTGGCTAAAACTAACTCTAAACCTAATTTTAACACTAAACCCTAATGATATAGCACTTCCACGAATGTTAGTGTTAGCAGATACACGAATGAATAATAAAGCAGCAGTAACTAATTTTTTTTTGACTGTCTTGAAGTAAATAATGGGTATATATGTTCGTTTTTGTAGGTATACAAATTCGTGTACATGCCAAATATTGAAAAATATATACCTCGAATATTTGGATATTTTCAAATTTATGAACTAGTAATGTCCCTGAATGAATAAGTCTCTCCAAGACGCATCTACTGGTGCAAAAATTACTCTTCTATCATTATTAGAAGTCTTTCAAATAAAAAACCGAGCCTAACTCACTTATTTCTTTGAAAAATTGAAATCCTGTGTACCGCGTCCCGCAAACGGGTCCCGCATATCAGAAAAGAAGTGATGGACGATAATTGCAGGATCGGGCACAGTCAATTCACTATTTGTGAATGTTCTAAGTGGCCCGAAAAGACATTAAATGAGCGATAATTGCAGATGGTTTTTTCTTTGCCAATATCTAAATCAAGTCTTTTTGACTATTTGAGATATTTGGAGATGGGCAACTTAGAGATTGGCTGACGCAGTTACTCCAAAATGTTTTATTTTTCAGAAACCCTCAAGCCCCTCCCCCTGGATATTAAATGGACCCCCTTATTATGTGAACTACTTTTCGTTATCTTATCTAAGAAACATTGAAAAATCATAATAACAATATTTTTATTTGATTTTAAACAAACAGTTTGTTTCGTTGGTTTTGTCTGAAACTCCCATGGGAGCTTTTAAAAAAATTCCTGATTTACCTGGCGTATTTATTTGAGTGTCATAATGAGCACCAATAACCGACACTTCATCTTCCTTCGTTCCGAAACGGCTTCCTTTGATGGTGAAAATAATGTTCAGTCCATCCAGATACTGAAAAAAGTATAAGAGAAGTTACAGTCAAAGAAATATGTGTGATGACCAATAAGATCTGATTGATGTCATGCATCCCTATAGGATACTACATAATATATATGAGTAAATATCACTAAATATATGTTAGATCAGACACCAGTGATTTGTCTCTGACGAGATAGCTAGGATCGGTATAGGTATAGCTTGAACAGCCAGGGATCAGACAGGGCGGGTGCAGGGTATTGAGCTATTTTTAGACACAATTGCTCAAACAAATACCACAGCAGTGCCACCTAGCCGCCAGATGTACAAAGTTCTATGTCTACATATTAGTTTTGTTATTTCTGAAACATCCCGGTAGAAACCTATGTTGAGCTTATTATGATTTACAAATATAAGAACATGGCATTCTGGAGTGGACCTACAAGCGCAGTGATGGAAATGGAAAATTTTCGTCGAGAAGCTCATAGCGGCACGCCATTCCAAATTTTATGGTAAAGAATTCTGAGTGTAATTTCGAATAATAGTAGTCCTACCTCCTGACTACCTGGATGACTGGCAAAGTGACAAGGATAATTGCAATTTCACCACTGATCATAGTGGAGCCAGTTTTTTTCATCAAGGGAGCACAGTTCCCTCCCCCCCCCCAATTTCCATCACTGCTACAAGTACTGAAGCACATTTTATATCTTTCTCTTGCATCTTTCTGACCAGTATAAAAACTAATTCTTAAACAGTTTACCTCTGGTCGGACTGTAGTGTAGTTCTGAGTGGAGATTTCAACTGAGTCCTTCAGATCATCTGGCAGACTGTCCTGAAGGTTTTGGAAAAAAGCCTCTGTCTCCTGGCGTACTCTGACTTTTTCATCATACTGTTCGTGGCTCCGACCATTACTGTAGATGTTCTCCAAGTGTTGTCTCAGGCGATCATTCTCGATCAAGCTACTCTCAACCCCTGCAAATGGTATATTCATAATTATGCTGCATTTATGCAAAAACTAAATCGATAATTACAGTAGCGGACGAAAGTTTAGACCGCGTCAATATTTTGTCGCTCAGAGTGAGCCCGAACCAACTTTGGGGTTTAAAAAATGCCCCAGCATAACAATAGGCACCAATACGTAGCTGAATATGAGACAAACAAGCAGATGTAAAAAACAAAAAATTTGTCAGATACTTTTTGAGATAATGAATTTTTTCACTTTCTGATTTATCACACTCCATTTTTAACATCACAAGTCATGTGGAAAGTCTGCTAAATGAGCACCTCCTTTGCAAAACCATTTCAATGATAGAAAATATCATTCAAAAGACATAATAATCCTTTTTTTTTAAAAAATATATGCTGTTGCATCTAATGCAAAAAAAGGTGTGACAAACACATGCATGCATAATTTTCAAATAAGTGTAAATTTTTCATCAGAATTGTAAAAAATTGCATGCTCAAGTATTCCCAAAGCATTAGCAGGTAGTTTTATGAAATGTATGTGCGCACATATTTGACAGAGCTTTTGTACTGAAATAATCGTATCCTATCAATTAGGGAGAGTAAGGAGAAAACATTTCACTTTATTTTGATTTTATGAAACAAACAACAATGTTAGCTGAATAATCTAACAATACTTGACCTGTATAATACTGTTTGACTACAATCCAATTGAATAATAATAGGTTTTTGAGTAGAAGAACATCCATGGTCTTCTTTACCGTCTACATCACTTTAGTCTGTAGCATAGAATGCGTGGATAGAATTCACTGAACAGCTTATGATTCCATACATGATAAATCATGTTCACACCAATATCTAAAGTTCCATCGAGTTTTAATATCACTAGAATTTGTTTTGATATAGCTGTCATTAATTTCAACTTAGTACAGGAATAAAATAACAAATATGACAAACCATAGTGTTATGAATAGCGAATACACTGTATATTAATGTCCATTTGAGGTTCCAAGCCTGCGCAATGCCTGACATCCAATTTATTCACCCTATTTGATAATTCTGTGATTTTATTCATAAAATTAATGTGAAACGAACTGATTAAAACTAAGATACCAAAGTCCATAAAACCAATTGTGCACTTCTTCTTTCTTTTAAATACCAAACTGTCAAAGGCAAGCACACAGGCAGACATCTAAGTATTTATAACCATGCATTTCATGAAGAATTATATATTTCCAGAATAGCCATATCTTTTTATAACTCTAATTTTCAATTTTATTAAACAACAACTATTATATAATTTGTTTTGTGTCAATAATCAAGAAGTTGTGGTATTTCCGAGGTAAAGATTAAGGTAAAGACAGCAAATAATTCTCTAGGGCTTGTGACACATTTCTTATAAAAAGAAGTTTATCACACACAACATCAATAGCTATGGGACTTTTCCCAATAAAGACAACATTCTGTCTAATTTCAAAATATCACCTAAAACACACAAAAATATTGTTTTGAAGTTTGGTCATGTGAATTTGTAATTTGCACCCCAGTTATATGGAATATCAACCAAACAAAGGAATGTGACAAACCAGAAATTGAAAAATTGTGATATCTCAAAAAGTTTCCAACAGATTTTTTTGTTTCTAACATCTGCTTGTTCGTCTCATCTTCAGCTACGTGACGGTGCCTATCGTTGTGCTGGGGCATTTTTTAAACCCCAAATTTGGTTTGGGCTCGCTGGTCGAAAACTTTCTGCATGGATTTTCTTGCCCATGCATATTGAATATGTGTGATAAACAAAAATTTTAGGTGGTCTAAACTTACTGCTTACATCCACAAAGGCCCTTAATGGTATTGCACATTAGAGGAAAGGTGGGTAAATTATTCAGTGTTATTTTAAACAAGTTATTCAATCATGTTTCATGTGATTTAAAGGCAATCAGTCTTGACACAGGTAAAACATGTTTTGCACTGATTGCTTTCTATAATCCCCTGTCTTGAGCCGCAGGTCAATAGACTCTAAACTTGACACCTATTTAAATGTGATAAAAATTGGATTCTCATTCGAAGGGTTGTGTGACCATGTGAAGTTGTGAACACTGCACATCGGAGCCATGACGTTCCTGGGTCAGGCCATTTTCATATTTACTTAAAAATGGTTTAGTGACTTTATAACTGTGTGCTACTCACCAACACCTAAACTATTCATTCGCAGCTCACAAATCCATTTTAAAAATTAAATCAGATATATTTATATCAGACACTATGATAAAATCACTTATACCATTCGACACCTCTGTCAGCCAATCACATGCCAGTATTGCAGGGAAATAATTCCCATATACTTTGTTGTCCAGTTATCCTCCCATGTTTGACTGTTTGAATGTTTGTCTCATGGTATAAGCCGGTTATTCACCATGGGATCAGGAATATGTGTTTATCACACCTCGGGCTAAAGCCCTCGGGTGATAAATCACATATTCCCTCTCCTGTGGTGAATAACCTATACAAATTCACTGAAATGTCATTATAAACAAATGTATGTGACTTACCTGAAAGGAGGAATAAACCAAGCAAAATAGACGACAGTCCATGTGAATACTTTGCCATGTTGTCGATTTCAGCACTTGAACAGGCTGTGTCTGTTACAGTTTTAGGCCTATAACTGGGGTGCACTCACTTCAAACACACTACTTACTGTTTATGTATGTACATGTACGTGTTTAACGAAATAAATAATGTCATCTAATCTAATATAAAACAAGAGCCGCAAATAATGTCAGACGTTTTATCACTGCTGCCAGTTTTGCTGCCCAAGAAAAAAATGCTTCCTATAAAAACGATATTGCAGTCATTTTGATTCAAGAGTAACATAAATGAATTTTTCATCCTACTTTTAAGTCTAACCAGAATGCATAATATTGTGTACACTGTAACACAATAGGGGAAGGAGGGGTTGGACGAACACAATAACTTTATAGGCCTGCCACAATATTGTTGCAAGAAAAAAAAAACATCCACTTCTTTTTCATTTTCATCTCGAACATTATTTACAGTGGTAAAACTGGATGGCGATGTTAATTTTTGAGTGGACTATCCAAAGATTACAATATGAACAAATGAAACATATTGATAAAACACATCAAGGTAGAAAAACAAAAAAAAACTTAGGGATTCTGATAAAAGAATGAGACAAAAAAAAAGATCCAAATACAGTATAAAAGTGATATCTCTCTTGGGTCTGTGTCTCAAGCGTAACTGTGTCCCTCTTCTCATCACACTCATCAAACATTGCATGTGTCACATCATTGACATTCACTTTGTTTTTGCAATAGTACCTGTACTTCGCGAATTCCTACCTTTTTTAAAATACACCTTCATTTGACACCTTTGCCTTTAACTTTAGATCAATGTGCAGAACTGGGTCATGTGCTTGCTATCCAGGTGGCAGCATGGGCCAGGCACACTGACAAGTGCTGCCATCACAATAAATACAAAGTGTGTTTGTTTTCCAAGCTCAATCTTCACATTTTGCATCAACAAGACACATATCACTATGAAGACTTAATCCTGGCCTTTGGAATTCCATAATATTGTGACCCTGGGCAGTCATGTGACCAACTGAGCAATTTCAGACAGCTGAGGAAGCCCATGAGAGATGGGTGAAAGCTCTGGTGAGATAAAACAAAAAACTTTGTGCTATGAAACAATCACAATATTAAAGACACATATCACTTTCTATTTGCATTTTATGCACACTGTTTCATATTAATGTCCATTTATGCTTATCAATTTTGACCACCATGTCCTCCTTCACTGTCATATTCAGGCACACACACATCCTAGCCTAAATGCCTCAAATACCTTGCAACGGGTTTTCTATTAATGCTTAAAAGTGTGAGACCATGTTGAGGCTAAGTTTCCATGGTAGCACTGTAGCAGGATGATTCACCACCAATCATTTCACTGCCAGGTGGTATGAGACAAATCACCATCATTGTGTCCATCATGCCCCATTTTCCCAACAGTTGGATCCACTTTATCTTATCTTGTTTTTAGTGATGGAAATGAGGATTCAAGTGACAAAATCAGGGTTTATAGGTGATATGACATTTCATAGTTGTTACTAAATCTTTACACTACACATTTTATTATTGTTTAAGATCAGAAGTAATCATGAATACTTTCAATGATTTCCTGAAGGTTCTCACAGAGAACACTTCATACTGATGTGTACACAGACCAGGATTCAATATTGTGTTAACTACAGAACATGGGTGCAAAATTAATAAGTGGCATTAACTTTGTTCACTAGTATTTATGACAATCATAGTCGTTTTAATGGCATAATCGAAATAAAAAGTCATGAGTAGTTGCCTAACAATAACTGAAGGACTTTCAAAAATCTGGAATGTGTTTAGTAGCGTGTGCAAAAGTTATTTCAAGGAGGTATTTTTGTCTAAATACATTCCAAAGACAAGCAATGGAGTTAAATTTTTTATTTAATAATAATTATTGTTTTTGCCTCTAACAGTAGAATGTACTACTCAAAATAAATGAATTGAAAAAGAAATTTCTCAACATCTTTCTTTAGGGTCAGTGTAAAATGCGGACCAAACGGACCATGCGGACCAGACACAAAACAAACACATGAGGGTGCAGAGGAGCATTGCTTGTTTACTCTAGCTAATAATACAAAGCCAATCAAGCGGAAAATGCGGACCAGATGCGGACCAAGTCAATAAGCAAGATATAGGGCTAGACAATATATCAGCCTGATAATTTAATAAAAAAATATTACATTAAATTCTTTTCTTTTTTTTTAAAGAAAAAAAAACGTTTTCAGGCAATATATCTGTACAGACCAGAGTACAGGCAATTAATTCTGCAAGCTAAATCATGCAGATCAGACCAGAATGCAGACCAGACCGCAGACCAGACCGCAGACCAGACCGCAGACCAGACCGCAGACCAGACCGCAGACCAGACCGCAGACCAGACCGCAGACCAGACCGCAGACCAGACCGCAGACCAGACCGCAGACCAGACCGCAGACCAGAATGCAGACCAGAATGCAGACCAGAATGCAGACCAGAATGCAGACCAGAATGCAGACCAGAATGCAGACCAGAATGCAGAGTTTACAAGGCATTGATTTTGGTCTGCATTTGGTCCGCATGATAGGAACTTTGGTCAGCATGACAGGAACGTCTCTTCATGGTCAATGACTGAACAAAAAGAAAATGGTTGTAACCAGTAGGGGAAAGTCAGGTATATTGGACCACTTAAGGAAATGCTGCCATAACTTGGTAAACATTGCAGGCAGAAATACATGACCATTCCAATATGTTAGGCTGGTCATCTGGCTTCAACCGCAGGAAAGGGGAGTCCTGTATCTTTCACCATTTTAGAGACATAGCCATTTGAAAAAATTGTGAAAAATGGTTCAATATACCTGCCATGGTTATTTATTGGACCACTACTGGAAGGTAAATTGGACAACCAGCCTTAGACAAGATGCACCCATCGGATAACCAAACTTAGTTTTTCAAATGAATATTGAAAATATGTCCTAAAAATATAACTAAACGTTTTTATCATAGTTGCATTTGTTGTTAACTGGTCTCTGGTCGAAGATACTGTTGCTTAATTCCAATTATTTTGGTTTAAAAAGGGTATATGGTCCTGTAGCCATAGAACCCAAGTAATCATTATAATTTTTGCTTCGGGTTTCTTAAATCAAGAGACAAAATGAAATAAAGCAAATTTGTTGATTTTGTTATATATAGAGAGAGAGAGAGAGAGAGAGAGAGAGAGAAATTCTTTATTTACGTGAAATGGGCTCACATTCTAGCCCCCAGCCCTCTTGGGCTTACAATTCACTTCAAAAACAATAATACATCAAAATAACAGAATTTTCGTTGAATAATACAAATTTGAATTAAATTTGAAATGATTTGTTGATATACATATATACACATTAGTCCAATATGTAATAGCAATCCCAAAAAATATAAACTTTGTTCGAGTTATACTATTAGATATATAATTCAAACTCTTGAAATGTTAATTTTCATTAGGCCTATTTACATATTTACAAATATCATATTGCTAATTTGATGTCGACATATATAATTACAAGTATCGTATTGTTATTGGCAAGTATCGACAATTACGTAAATTAAACTATGTATACAAAGCACTTTGTCTTTTTTCAAAAGCGTTACATATAAAATTAGCTGTTTCTTTAATACAATCATCTTTCATCAGGAATTCAATTTTTCTGTCATCATTTAATAAGTCAAAAAAGAAATTAATTTGTCTTATCCTGTTGAAGAACTCAAATCTAATATCATTATAAAAGGGACAATGAAAGATAAAGTGCATTTCAGATTCAATGTAGTTGAAGTTACAAAAAAGACAATATCTGTATTCTATTGGAGTGTCTTGAAAACGTCCAGTTTCTATTCTTAATGGTAGAATACCGTACCTAAATTGTGATAAAAGGGCACGCTTTCTCCTATTTTGAATATTAATTACAAAATTTTCTACATTATAGCTCTTTTTAAAAATACTATAAAAGCGTAATTTTGGTACAACTGTGATTTCATTTCGCCATCTCTCACAATCATTTCTGTGTAGAATTTCTTTGGCATTCTGTACATTGATAAAAGTGTTATTTTCAAAATTTGTCAACATACTGATTTCTTCACAAATTAATTTGATTTCTTTACTCCAATTTTTGCATATTGACTTATCCCATACAAATATTTTCTTAACTATTCTATCATTCTCAATGTTCAATAATCTGTTCCATAATCGCAACATTTCTAACTTATGACGTGTAATACAAGAAATCCATCCCATGTCCCCATTAATAGCTAAATTTGATGCAAATCTGTGAACTCCTAAAAAGAATCTTATGGCTCTGTTCTGGACAATTTCACTTCTTTTAGAAACATTAAAACCCCAAACTCCAGCTGCATAATCTAAAATTGGAACAATTCCTGAATCATATAATTTAGTATAAGTCTTATATCCAAAACCATTGTTTGCTTTGAATTTTGTACATAAACTTCCTAGTGCTCTGTTAGAGCTGCGACAATGGCAGTGGTCCAATTTGTCTCCCTGCAGGTAATTTGGACCCGCTACACAATTCGAGCCATAGGAAACTTATAATGAGACAAATTCTCGAAAAACTTTGTCACAAGATTACTCGCATTAATACCATTTTATATGATCGTTTGGTTAATGAATTGAACCCAGTAGCGTCACAGGATTATGCAATCACCAAAAGTCAGAAATAACATCAGAACAGCTCCGAATTGTTCAAAATCACAAATATGAGCCCTATAATTTTTCTGTTTACTCAGGCACAATGATGATATAGCGCCTGATTATAGTAATAAATATGTCATAACTGATCACACTATCACTAGTCTATTTATTGCCAGAACCTGACAAATGCAATTTTTAGGTAATGGTCCAATACACCTGCCTGGTCCAATATACCTGACTTTCCCCTACATGTAGCTGTACCAGAGGAGTCAGAAAGATAAAATGAGGCACAGTCAGACAAAATAACAATTGTCGTACAAAATGAAAACCATCAGAGCAGTAAAAAAACAACAACGTTGAGACAAAATAACAACAATCACACGAAATGACAACAGTCAGACAAAAATAACAACAGTCAACAAAATAACAACAGTCAGACAAAATAGCAAGACAGACAAATCAACAACAGTCAGACAAAATGACAACAGTCAGACAATTGAGTCCTTGACATGAGGGTGAAATTTAAAATTTACAACTTGAAAGACATTGTAATAGAAACGGTAAAATGTGAGTTAGAATTTCAAAAATTACTTCAATCAAACGGTGCTCTCCACTGAAATCAATTATCTAAAAAAAACAACATATCGGCTATGTTCAATAAAAAACTTAAAAATTTATCATATCACAAACCAAACAAATAGCAACCCAAGTTTTGTATTTTACCAAATTATCTACAGGAACTTCAGATTCAAGTTGTTTGGAGTTACAGCTAATATATGTGAGATTTACTACTCACAAAGGCACACAAGGTCGTCACTCCCCGTAGACTTCTACTTCTTCTATGTTGGTAATCTGCAGTTGGGAATCCAATAACGCAGATACTGCTGTGCACGCGTCAACCTGTGCATCCGGTAAAAACTCAGTGTGTAGGATAAAAACCATATAAAATCAGGATAAAAGCTGGTTGAGGCGTTCAGAGCAGTTTCTGTATGGCTGTCCTGAAGCTCTCCACTGATGGTGATTGGATCGCTTGGATTGGCAGCCTGTTCCAGTCGGTGATAGTCCTGGGGATGAAGCTGTATTTATATGTGTCGGTGGCTGTTGTCATGATGCAGAACTTATCCTCACCGAATTGTCTTGTTGGTACTGATGTTCGCATCACATATGGAGGGATGTTGATCGCAGCTTCCCCTCTGATGGCTTTGAAGATTAGGACCAATCTTGCCGCCCTCCGTCTTGTTTCCAGTAGGTGCCAGTCCAGATCCTGCAGGATCATTCCAATGTCATGGTTCCAGGTTCACGGCTGTAGGTTCGTGTGACGAACCGGGCAGCTCTGCGCTGCACCATCTCGATGGCTTTGATGTGGCATTGTCGATATGGGTCCCACACAGACGACGCGTACTCGAGGTGAGGACGTACTAGGGACTTATACGACTGCTCTTTGATGTCTTGAGGGCATTTATGAAGGTTCCGTCTCAGGAATCCAAGTGTTCGTGTGGCTTTGTTGATCACATTCTGGGTATGGGGTCCCCATCCAAGATTATGCAAAAGCTCAACTCCTAAGTATGGGTGGTGCTGGACGGCCTCGAGTTGCTGCCCCATCATATGATAGGGGTAGAGAGTTGGCTTCCGTTTTTTCGTGATCCTTAGGGTGTAGCATTTAGATGGATGGAAGTTCATCTGCCATTTTTCAGCCCATTTTGTAAGTGCAGTCAGGTCCCTTTGCAGGTCCTAGCCATCTGCAGTGTTGTTGACAGGTCTGTATAGAAGTGAGTCGTCTGCAAATAGTCGCAGAGTTGATGACTGTGAGACTGCTTTTTCCATGTCGTTAATGTAGAGCAGGAAGCATAACGGCCCAAGAACTGTTCCTTGAGGGACTCCAGATCGTACCCTGACTTTTTCGCTTTCTTCACCCTCGATGCATACTCTCTGCTGTCTTTGTGTCAGCCACGAAGATATCCACTGCAGTAGGCTTCCCCTTATGCGGTAGTGATCCATTTTCTTCAACAGGCGCTGATGGGCGACCGTGTCAAAGGCCTCGGAAAAATCGAGGATCAGGAGATCGACCTGTTGTTTCTGATCCAGTGCCCTTGCGATGGTTTCTATGGTGTTCACCAACTGCGTCTCGCACGACCGGTGTCTACGGAATCCGTGTTGGTTGTCCGATAGGATGTTGTTGATTTCCAGGTGTTCCATAATGTGTCGGTATAGGATGTGCTCCATTGCCTTGCAACAGATTGACGTCAATGACACGGGTCCGTAGTTGACTGCTTGGCTACGGTCTCCTTTCTTGTAGATGGCATTTATATTGGCCTGTCGCAGGTCATAGGGTACTTCTCCAGTTCTGAGTGAGGTCCGGAAAATTTTTGCCAGGATCGGTGATATCTCCTCACATGCTTCTTTGAGTACTCTGGTAGGCAGTCGGTCTGGGCCATTCGCCTTGGATGTGTTGAGCCATCTCAGGAGTTGGCAGACACCATTTTCTGTGATAAGTAGATCACTTATTTCTGGGGTGCTGCTTGGTCCGAGATCTGGCATGTTGTCAAGGTCTTCGTTTGTAAAGACGCTGTCATACTGACAGTTCAGTATTTCTGCCTTCTGCTTGCTGTCGATGACTTGCTCTCCATTTGGTCCTTGAAGTGGGGCTATTCCAATTGATTCCTTCTTTTTCGATTTTATGTACTTCCAGAAGTTCTTCCCCAATGTCAGTTTCCCGTTATTGCTGTCCTTGTTGAGGATTTGACGCACGTATTGATCGTGAGCTTCTTCCATGGTCTTGCGTACGATGTTCCTGATTTTCTTGTAGCTCTCCCAGTTCTGTTCGGTGTTGAACTTCTTCGCAGCATTGTACCGTCGCTGTTTCTGTCTTATGAACTTCTTTATCTCGAAAGTGATCCATGGGACATGCTGTTTCCCTCCGATCTTCCTTTGGGGTATATACTTGGGCATTGTTTCTAGGATGATGTCTTTCCAGGCGCACCACATTTGGTTTACTGTGGTCGATTCAGTGAAGCTGGCATTGAACTTCATCATATTGTCTTTAAGGTGTTTTTTTTTAAGTCCTTCCATGTTTGCTCTTTTGTATGAGTAAACAATTCTTGGCTTCTTTCTTGTTCTTTTGGCATTGATGTTCATGTCGGTGATGACTATGCTGTGGTCACTCATTCCAGGGTGTACTTCTATGTTTGATATTAGTCCTGGATTCGTGGTTAGCACGAGATCCAATATGTTTCCCTCTCTTGTTGGCTCTTGCACTGCCTGTGTAAGGCTGTTGTCATTAGCTATCTCGATGAGTTTGTCGTTAATGGCTTTGCCATACTGGGGATTCGTGTTTGTCGCACAAGTGTCGCAATTGATGTGCGGTAAATTGAAGTCTCCGCTTAGAATGATGTTCTGGAGATTCCCGTTGTTGCTTTCTGTGACGGTGTTCAGCGATTTTCCAAGTTCATCTAGTTTGTCTGTTCCACTGCTTGGTTGTCTGTAGAACGATCCTATAGATGTAGATCGGCATGTTATTGTGTACATTTATTTTTATCCACTTTAACTCACATTCACTTCTTGTGGTTATCTCTGTCCTGATCAGGTGATCCTTGCTCGCGATGAATACTCCTCCTTCTCCAAGCTTTCTGTCCTTCCTGTATGGGATGTATCCACTTGGGAATATCTTGGGATTTGCAATGCTTCCATGTAGGTGTGATTCACAACCAACAATTATATCTGGATCGTGTGTCTCTATGAGTTCTTGAAAGTCAATCCTTTTCCTATCACTGATCAGGCTACGGCAGTTGACAGTCATGATTCTGAGGTTGCCTGGCCTTTCTCTTGAGATGTTTTCGGTGTATGGTTCACTGTGATCTTCCAGTGAACTGAAGGAGTTGCTTGTGATGACGGATCTGGAGTCATCTAAGAAGAATGAGTCAGTGAAGGATAGTAATCGGCACTAAGGGCACTCAAATACTAGGCTCTGGATGTTCTGGAACCTTTTGTAGTCTTCCTGCGTGATTCCATCACATTTGGTATGGACCCAGGTGGCACATGCATCACATTGCAGGGCCCACAGGCATTATAATTTCTTACAAAAAGCTCACATTGCTAATCATATCCTGTATGCAACACATACAAGGTTGGCAACTCCCTCAAGATTCCTGGTTTAAGAATCCCTGCTGTAATGCTGCCTCAAGCAAGAGCATGAATTCTCAAACCAGGAGTTGCCAACCTTGTATATAAATTCAATAAGTGCAGTGACAAGCTTTTTTCTCAAAATGATTGTAATGCCTGTGGCAGGGCCTGTTGATTTTTAGCCGCGGGTCTTATACATATTGCACATGGGTATTTGACAGGTCCAGGGTTTTGATGGACGTCCCCAGATTGCAGGATTAGAAGTGCTTGCAGGCTCAAGAAGATCGTCATTCTGTTTGTTTACCTGCTGTCAGCTGATTGTCCAATATGGCGGTTGGCGATCGGCGATCGGCGTCCTCTTCAGAAGTTCAGAGGTGGATTTCTTCACTCCTGGTAAGGGATCTGCCCTGATCTTGTTCTCTACAGTTGCTCGGATGTCTCACCAGCTCTTGTGTATGTTTTTTAGTTAATCTATTGTTATATTGATGTCTAAAACTTCGAATTTCTTGGTGACAAATTTCCGATGGGTGCTCAGTTTGACGCATGCTCATGCATCATATATAGACATGGATACCAAAAGAGGGCCTCGCTGGCAGTGGCCAAAAAGGTCAATTTGTCATCTGTCAGTTTTTCAAGGTCATCGCAAGGATTATGATAGCAGGTCGTCATTTCACCTCGGAGGTCAGCTGGAATAAATCTCAATTTATAATTATTGTATATCACCCGTTGTTACCTTTTGAGAGATATTGCGCCATAAAATTTGATAAAGGAACTTTAATCTTCTCATTAAATGTATGCTATTCAAGTTATAATTATGTGATAACTCATGCCTTACAGTAGACGATAAATGAGTGCTTACAGAAAAGCTGTTGATGGCCATCAATGACTTCGCAACAGCTCCTATCTATAGCATGGAAATAAGCTCTTAACTTGTCATTGAGCAACTTGTGAGCTCATTGACCCTCTGTTGGTAACTCACTTTTATTTGACAGCATCGCAAGTATAGACTATGACCTCATAAATTGCTTATGACTCACAGTCATAGGGAATAACATGGCATGGATAGGGCTGTGCCTGTGACCTCACAAGGAACATCTCAGTCCAATTCTGTAAGCCCTCGTTTTTTGTCTACTGTAAATTCTCCAGAATGAACTACAGTATCTCAAGATCTTAAAATATTCTCCTTGTTTTCAAATGCAAACTTTTAATATTATATAGAAGGACACGGCAATGAGGGAAAATATACATAATTGAAACAGCTGTCCAACACAGGCCCAGGTTTTTTTTTGTTTTTTTTAAATAATCACTTATTTTTAGATGGTTGAATTATATTTGAATCTTTTTTTTAAATCGTTTTAAAGCCTCATTTGTTGTACTCTTATCACGTGGTTTGAGCAATTATAGAATTTAAATTATTTTCATTTCATTGTCTGAGTGCAACTATTGGTGGACTACTCATATCACTCACCAGTGAAAAAAATAGCAAAGATTATTTCTTTAATTGACCAGGTAAATTTGTCACTGAATAACTTGTGACATCACCAGTAAGTGATATATATAACTCCTTCCCGACAATTGATTAAATGTCCACTAAGATATCTAAAAACACTGTAAAATTTGAAAACTGTGTTGAATCAATATTTTGAACTGTCTGAGAATGTTAATAATTTTCAAGCTACGATAGCTCAATCCTATCAGTTGTCAAGGTATGATAGCTCAATGCTGTAAGTTGTCCTAACAACTCATAACATTAAGCTGTGAAAACATGAAAGCTTCAGTTGTTGCAGATAGCTTGACATCTCATTCATGCCACATATAGCGCCATCTATAACAAGCACTTCTCATAACACTGCATTAAGTTTTAAATAATTATTTACTTACAAGAAAAAAGAACATTTATATTACACTATCCCAGAGAAAAAATGAGTAGCACACCACTTTAGCTGGTTACTTTTTTTATTTTTATCTCTCTTAAATTAATTTGTGGGAGTAATTAGATGCATGCTTTCACACGTCAACCAACATTTCCAAGTCAGAGTGTGTTCAAATATAGGCTTCTAGCACTGTATACCAACTGAGATGAGCCACAGGCCATTGGGATTTATCACAAGAAATTAATTTTTAAATCTCCTTGTGATGCAATGGTCTTTGTTGAATGCATCTTGAGCCTGTCCATGGTGTGCTAAAATGAAGCATACTGGATCAGGTGGATCCCCTTGAGACATCAAACAATATTTTGGGATTACAGCCCATATTCATAAATAACTTTATAAGACAGGTCACACAAATATAAATCAAAAACAACTAAAAAATAAGTCAACACAGCTCAAAATTTTGAGTTGTGTCAGCTTGGATCAATAAGTCAACAAAACTCAATATTTTGAGCTTTAAGTCAACACAGCTCATTGTTATGAGTTTTCTCAGCTTGAATACCTTAGTCAACATAACTTCGTATTTTGAGCTATCTTAGCTCGGTATTTTGAGTTATCTCAGCTTAAAACATTAATCTATGTAAGCTCAATCAACTTGTGCAACCATCTCACTCAATCAATTGAGCTGAAACAGTGCCTCCGATTTTACGTTTGGACAACTTACAGCATTGAGCTATCATACCTTGACAACTTATAGGATTGAGCTATCATAGCTTGAAAATTATCAACATTCTCAGACAGCTCAAATTATTGCTTCAACACAATTTTCAAATTTTACAGTGTTTACTCATATTTTTTTGTGTTAACATATATAATATGAAAAATTTTGATCCACTTCGAAAGTTGACTACTGTATCTATCTATCTATCTATCTATCTATCTATCTATCTATCTATCTATCTATCTATCTATCTATCTATCTATCTATGGCTATAAAAGTGTAGCATCAGATGATCCTGCCTTGGTTTGTCCAAGGTCTCTGTCCTCCCTGTATCTATTCTGCTCTTCCCAGATGTTACACATCAATCTTCTCTCATATCTTCATCACATGCAGCCACATCCAAACATCTTTCCCTTCTTTCCTTTTCCAATGAGCAGTCTGACCTCTTAAATGTAAATGTAAATGTTTATTTTTTTAACGTCCATTACATAGACAGAGTCCATCTCAACAGACTGTACAATTACACCCTTGGCAGGCCTGTTCAAGCATGAGCCTTTCTCAACTCCCCGGGGAGTATGCAGCCAGGCAGCCGTATAAGGCGCCACAATGCTAAGTCACTCTACAATCGCCATCACTGCCTGTAGCCAAGTACCCATTTACACCTGGGTGGAGTGAAGCAAAGAGTTATGGAGGATCTGCTCAGTTCCTCCATGCCATGGCCGGGACTCGAACCTGCAACGTCTGAGTTACCAGACGAGCACCTTATCTTTTTCTTCCCTAATTCACACGTGGAAGGGTTCCTGCATGATAATAATGGATCGGGCTGGACCGGCAGCCTGGACGTCTTACCTTTATTTTTTTGTCATAACGGGAAAGTCTAAAGATATTTGTCTCAAACCTATAGCTGCAACTTTTCTTTGCTGTAGGCCTACTCAGAGAAAAACATGGGACCAAATCTACACTACAGTTTGTCTCATCCAACATGCGAACTGGTGTTTGGCCTGATTGCTCAGTATCTAAAAATCGCACAGTAGATCTACACATACTCACAGGTAGATGAGCTGATTTGTAATCTGTTTGTCACATTTTCGCGATGTTTTGGTGTCGTTTTTGCCCGATTTTCGGCAATTTTTGACGTCGGCAGTCCATTTCCACAAGTTTGTTGACATTTGTGATGCAAACAGTGACACAATGGGCAGTGACGTCAAAACACACTGCAGCACCTCTCGTGGATTAGTTTCTGACAACTTAGTGCCAGTGCAACCCCTCCAAGCCAAATGATTGGTTTTATGCAGGCTGTCAAACCAATGCTTTATTTCAGTTCGCATGCTAGATGAGACGCACTGTAAAATGCATCACTCACATACAATGTCAGTTAGATCAGGCATGATGATCAAATCAGAAATTTGTGAAACTTGATTATTTAAATATAGGCCTATATCATGTTACTTACCTGGAAGCACGAAGATAGCAAGCAAAATAAACAATATTCCACACGGACACTTCGCCATGTTGTCGATTACCGCGTTTGAAAAGCACTGCAAATAACATCAGATAGGCCTATTTATCACTGTGGCCAACTCTGCTGCTCAACAAAAAATGCAATCCTGTAATGTTTTTCAACAATGGACATGACCTCACTATCCCATTGTTTCTGCCATATTTTCTAATTGTGACATCATCAGGCCTGGGTGACAGCACTGATGATGACGTCACAATTCCATTGTTAAAAATAGCAACCATGATGGCTCTGCTGTGTTATTTCGGGTTGACACAGCCTGGCTGTTGACAATCTTTCATACGAGGTCATAGACGGGACAGAGCCACCAACTCACCGAGCGATGCGAGGTGTCTCGTCCCTTATGGCTATCAGGCGAGTGGGGTGCTCCAGATGGTTCAATCAAAAAAAGTGATTCAGACATCCCATAATATGATCCTGGCACTTGCTTCTCTTCACGCGTGACTACAATGTGACTACCTTCTTCTTCATCTTCTTCTGTTTGATATTCCGCCAAAAAAAAAAAAAAAATTCTGAAAAAAAATGTTTCCAGAAACAAAAAACATTTCAACAAAAAAAAATCATCCAAAAGAAAAAAATTTCCGAAAAAAAAAAAATATCCAAAAAAAAAAATTCCCGAATAATAAAAAAATTATCCAAAAATTTTGAAACAATTAAGAGAAACCAAAAAACATTTTCAAAAAATTCCACAAAAACAAAAATTAAAAAAAAAAATTAAAAATTAGCAAAAAAATGCTTGGCATTTACCTATGAAAATTGTCAACCAATCGAGTATTTACAAGTCCCGTCTTCTATGCTGCGGCATTATCATATTAGAATAAAACATTACGTCATAGATTGTTTTGAATTGACCCTCATATTCTCCCTCATCACATGCCAGTATTCAAGGGTGAGAATTCTTGAATTCTTTGCTGTCCACTTATCATCTCATGTTTCACAGTTTGACTGTTCGTCTCACGACATAAGCCAGTTATTCACCAGGGGATCGGGTATTTGTGTTTATCACACCTCGGGCTAAAGCTCTTGGGTGATCAATCAAATATCCCCCCTCCCGTGGTGAATAACCTATACGTATCCACTCTCCCGAGGTGAATCCTATACTATAGAGTCAAGATATGAATCACTTCTTAATAATTTAACTTAGCTTATCAAGGCCTATAATTAACTATTCCATAAAAATCATAGGTACAGGGAATACTAATGGAGTAATGTATTTTTAAGACACTCTTGAAGATGAATATGTTATGTTTTTTGCCAAATTCCAAACTTAATCATTGATAAGCAGCTGGACCCACTTGACCTAATTTCCTACTGTGGACTGTTGATGTTGAGACCATCACTGCACAGATTTTCAAATGAGTCCTCGCTTGTGCTCAATTTGCTTGAGTCCTCTCTTGTGCTCATTTTGCTGCGCGAATATAATTATGTTCGTCTGTCTCTGAAATATATGTACATAATATTGTCATTAACTCATAGGTCACTCTGTTTTTTACAAAAATCACTTTTCTTGGGGGGGGGGGGTTGTCACCAGTGCCACATTGCCACAAGTATCTGATATCTCAGAAATCAAAAGTGAAGCCACATACATCTATTCAATCTGATCATAACTTCATTGATTTTTGATAGTCATCATAATAGGTCATAGATTAATTTAGAAACTATTGGTGATTACCACATAAAGGGATCAATAAGACAGTAAATATGAAATACACAGTGAAATGGTGGTTTGCTTTCTTGCTCATCATTTATGCTGGGCAAGCTGAGGACAACCCTGCTTCAATATTTCCAGGTACAGTACTCTCTTGATCAAAATAATGGAATATTTTGGAACAAATTGCGTGGCATTCAACATCATATTGAGACATTTTATAGGCTGTATACATGTCAAAATTGATTTGACATTTCTTGTAGAATATTCCGTTGAAATTGTGTCGAGCTTATTGTGCCGTGATGCAATTTTTCATGATTTTTTCAATAACCAGAACCGCAAGCGGTTGCAACACTCGTCTGTTAATGTGAAAACTATCAATGTGTGCCTGATTATCACCCACAGGCCAATACCTCGATCTAATTTTATAACTGGAAGTGAAAAACTAAGCTCCAAACGGAGAATTCAACATTGGTTGCCAATTTCTTATGGTACATTTAGCTTCCATCTTGGATTTGTCAACATGTTGCTGATCCATAACCACAGGCCAATACCTGTACCACATTTCATAAATCCAAGGTCACAGTAGGCAGCTCAAGAACGGCGACCATTTTGTAGTGGACATTTTGGATTTCTTGGCATTTTCCTGACCTATACCAAATTTCATAACTCTAAGCAAATATTAAGGTCACAGTGAGCAGTTCAAGAATTCAGGAAGATCGCTGCCAAAATGGCCACCATCTCGGATTTCTCGGACATGTTCCCAATCCATATCCACAGGGCAATACCCATACCAAATTTCTTCACTCTAAGGGAATTATTAAGGGCACAGTGGACAGTTCAAGAATGTAGAAAGATGGCAGCAAAAATGGTGGCATCTTGGATTTCTTGACATCTTCCCAATCCATACCCACCTATACCAAAATTAATTTCATCACTCGCGAAATATTAAAAAATTCAGTTCTTTAATGTTTAAACTCCCAAACTTGGGCCTCTGTTTCTGGTATTAATACTAGTGATAATTTAAAATACGAATTATACCATGTAACAAAAGAGGCTTTAATGTGTCAGTTTCAACTTTCAGGGCAGTTGTTCCACCGCAGGGGCAGTTTCCTGTCAGTTGCTTGTGCAAGTATAGAGAGTGCAATCTCTCAATAAATGTTTTAAAAGTACGAACTGTGTGCTGAGTAGCACTTCCACCCAATTAAAAGCCACATTTAGAATTTTGAAGTTCGAACACTTTGAAAGGCAAAAATATTCTTTCTAGCATTTTGATTAAGAGTGTACAAATTGTGTACTTGTGGTAATTTATTCAGATAAACCTGAGACAAAAGAAATCCTCCTGGAGAACACATTGATAGAATTACAAATAAACAGAAACATAATTGGTCAATCGGTCTTACTTAAATATTTCAGGACACATTTATGAAGGCGATGAAGAGGGTGGCTTAGACTCCAAAGAAGACTACAAAAACCACATAAAAAACCACAAAGGTATGCTTTACAGATGATTTCATATCTGTAGACATTCGGACTGAATGTGAATTTTTTTCTGGGACATTGTATCCTATGGGGAAAAGTGATGTCATAAGTTTTTTGATGTCATTTTTCCCTATTGAACATATGTTTAGAAAAAAAATATTAAATTCAGTCCTTATGTCTACAAATATGAAATCATCTGTAATATACTGAGGCTCTGGATGGGGTTTTGTGTCCCCTGTCCCTTGGCCATTTTACTTTTGAATTCCCTGTCCCTTTGCAATTTTTAGCAATGGTACTTTTGAATTCCCTGTCCCTCAGCTCTGGATGGGGGTTTTGTGTCCCCTGTCCCTTGGCCATTTTACTTTTGAATTCCCTGTCCCTTTGCAATTTTTTGCAACTTTACTTTTGAATTTCCTGTCCCTCAGCTCTGGATGGGGGTTTTGTGCCCCCCCTGTCCCTTGGCCATTTTACTTTTGAATTCCCTGTCCCTTTGCAATTTTTAGCAATGGTACTTTTGAATTCCCTGTCCCTCAGCTCTAGATGGGGTTATGTCCCCTGTCCCTTGGCCATTTTACTTTTGAATTCCCTGTCCCTTTGCAATTTTTAGCAATGGTACTTTTGAATTCCCTGTCCCTCAGCTCTGGATGGGGGTTTTGTGTCCCCTGTCCCTTGGCCATTTTACTTTTGAATTCCCTGTCCCTTTGCAATTTTTAGCAATGGTACTTTTGAATTCCCTGTCCCTCAGCTCTGGATGGGGGTTTTGTGTCCCCTGTCCCTTGGCCATTTTACTTTTGAATTCCCTGTCCCTTTGCAATTTTTAGCAATGGTACTTTTGAATTCCCTGTCCCTCAGCTCTGGATGGGGGTTTTGTGTCCCCTGTCCCTTGGTCATTTTACTTTTGAATTCCCTGTCCCTTTGCAATTTTTAGCAATGGTACTTTTGAATTCCCTGTCCCTCAGCTCTGGATGGGGGTTTTGTGTCCCCTGTCCCTTGGCCATTTTACTTTTGAATTCCCTGTCCCTTTGCAATTTTTACCAATGGTACTTTTGAATTCCCTGTCCCTCAGCTCTGGATGGGGGTTTTATGACCCCTGTCCCTTGGCCATTTTACTTTTGAATTCCCTGTCCCTTTGCAATTTTTTGCAATGGTACTTTTGAATTCCCTGTCCCTCAGCTCTGGATGGGGGTTTTGTGTCCCCTGTCCCTTGGCCATTTTACTTTTGAATTCCCTGTCCCTTTGCAATTTTTAGCAATGGTACTTTTGAATTCCCTGTCCCTCAGCTCTGGATGGGGTTTTATGTCCCCCTGTCCCTAGGCCATTTTACTTTTGAATTCCATGTCATTTCCAGAGCCTCTGTACTAGTACAATTTGATGATATAGTCATATTGATCACGAAACAATACAAGCACATTAACAACACAAAGGGTAACATTACAAGCTATTATCACAGTGTGTGTGCTCTTTTAATGCATTATTTGCAGATTTGTACGAATTCACGACGCCTGAACGGCCAGCAGGAGACCGTCTGTTTGTTGACGGCGACACGGGTGAGGTTGACTGGAACGACATTGCGAGGAAAATAATTGATGAGTTTGAAGCAAATGATGCCCACATCAAATATGAGGAATATTCAACAGCCAAGAATGTCATACTTTTCGTTGGAAGTGGAATGGGACCTTCTACAGTGTCGGCCGCAAGAATCTACAGCATGCAGGACGACCAAACCAGAATTTCCTTCGATTCCTTTCCTGCCTTGGGGATATCCAAGGTTTGTAACGAATAAAACTCAATCACATTACTTTTGTTGAATAGTTTCTGTGAATAATTCTATGTTGTCCACTATCGTCCCATGTTTCCCTGTTTGAGTGTTTGTCTCAAAGAATAAGCTGGTTATTCGCCATGAGATTGGGAATGTGTTTATCACATCTTGAGCTAAAGTCCTATACTACTAGGTTGATAAATCACATATTCCCTCTCTTGTGGTGACCTACAAATCTACCGAATTTAAGTTTGGAAAGTTTATTGTTTGGGGAATGACATCAGAAAAGCAATTCAAAGGCTCTCCAATACACATTTTTACCTGTTTCAGACATACGCCACAAACGCAATAGTAACAGACGGTGCGGCTTCAGCCACTGCTCTGAGTTGTGGCGAAAAGAACAAAAGGGGAGTGGTAGGACTCAGCCAGAATGTGGAGAGAGGAGACTGCAACAGCACAAAGGAAAATAAGTTGGAGTCATTATTGAAGAAGGCTAGTGCTGCAGGTCAGTGCAAATATCCTTCAAGAAAATCACAATTAAGTAATATCAAAAATATCTCCAATGTAAGAAAATGACTTTGAGCTCAAGGCTTCCCAATTCACTCTATATTTAAACTAGAACGGGTGCTCGGAGAGCACATAGCTTCGCTGTCCATTTAAAATTGAACTTTGACTACTACTGCAAGGTGCTGCGTATTAGGGGCCGACCAGTCGATGGTTGGGGGGCTATGGCTTTTACCCCCGGGACAAACTCATTCTTATGGTGCGCGAAGCGTCAACCAATATTTTTTTTTGCACGTGGACATGCAACAAGCTTTTTTTTCGTAAGTTTAACATTGCGGTACGAAATATCTTCCCTCTTGGCTGCTAGTGCTGCAGCAAACAATGATAGTTCATGCTGCACTGTAGAGGCCTTTTTCAGATTTCTTTGATTGTGGGCCCCAAAAAGCTCCAATAGTCACCAAAATTTAATCAGTTCTTGTGTAGTACAAATGAATACATCATGCCAAAGGAAATCTAAATCCATCCAGTAGTTTTTGCAGGAAGCAACTCACATACACACTAACGCACATGCTGATGTGCCAGGAACCACAATAGCTTCTGAGCGAAGCTAATTATTCAAGCCCTCACAAGAAACAAATTCATATCTAAGGCCACCGTTGGTCTTGTCTAACAACATATCAGGGTGCCTGTATAAACTGACGAGGTACAGGACACTATGGGATGGTGTGGAATATCAAGGCCCCTTGTGTTGTCTATGAATCAAAGTATGATTAGCAAAGATGCATCTCGCATATGAGATGTTGCAGATGCTTTTAAGATTAATTTACTCTATCTGTCTATCCCATATGTTCCCAAATGGTGAGGATAAAGAAACAGAAAAATCAGTAAATTAGAAAGTAGAAATAATATCCGCAGCCTCTTCTTTTTTCCAGGTAAATGGACAGGAATTGTGACGACCGGCAGTCTAACCCATCCGGCATCTGCGTCATCTTTCGCAAATGCCGCAGACAGAAACTGGGAGACGGACACGGACAGAGACGCAGACCTGAACGAATATGAAGATAGACAGCAATGTCCGGATATAGCCAGTCAGTTGGTAGACGAAGATGTCAACAAAAATATCAAGGTAATGCTGACAAAGGGTCATAATTTCCTACTTGAAACACAGTTTTCAAACAATTCACATCTAATAACAGCTAATAACTCGATTATATATCTTTGAAAAACAACTCTCAATTTGCTTGTTTGTCAACATGATTATTTCGTCAACTAAATAAATTTTTATCACTGCATGAATGATTATAGTTCCAACAATTTTTTGGAAAATGTATATTAATTTAGTTTAATTTCTTTCTTCTTACTTCTTACCATAACAGGTACTTCTAGGAGGTGGAAGAAGAAGTTTCACACCCAACACTGAAGCGGACCCAGAATATCCTGACTTGAATGGGAGGCGGAGCGATGGCAGAAATCTAGTCAATGCAAGTTTCCTTTTTCAATTGAAACACAAAAGAGATCCACACTATTAGAAAATAATGTGCAAATTTCCCTAAAAAACTAAATTTACAAACTTATCGGCCCACAACTTCCTGAAATATTGCTTTTCAAAAAGCTCTCCCACCTCCTACGTCTACGATTGAATCATAAATAACTTAGTATAGGTTATTCACCACGGGAGAGGGAATATGTGATTTATCACCCACGGGCTTTAGCCCAAGGTGTGATAAACACATATTCCTGATCCCATGGTGAATAACTGGCTTATACCTTGAGACAAACACTCAAAAACTCAAACATGAGAGGATAACTGGACAACAAAGAATATAGGAATTATTTCCCTGTAATACTGGCTTGTGATTGGCTGACAGAGGTGTCGAATGGTATAAATGTTAATATGGAGGCAAGTGTGAAGGTACCTTGCTCTTAGCCATTGAAATGTTTTGTATTTCTCTTTCTTTTTTTTTTCAAGGAATGGATCCAGCAGAAGGAAGACCAGGAGAAAACTAAATATGTCTGGAATAAAGCAGAATTTGATGATGTTGATCCTGATGAAACAGACCATCTTTTGGGTTAGTGAAAATTCAGAAAATATACATTTCATTTAAGTTCAAAAGCATGAAATATTTTCAGTATGATCAGTCCAACATTTGATGAGTGAATGGTAAGAATGAATTGCATTACACATTCAGTATACTTACCATTGTTTTACAGGTCTTTTTGAGCCATCAAGCATGAGGTATGAGCTAGACAAAGAAGATGACCCTTCAGGAGAACCAAACCTATCCGAAATGGTGGAGAAAGCCCTTGCCATTCTCAATAGGGCTCCAGAAGGATTCTTCCTGCTTGTTGTAGGTAAATACATTTATTGCATTCAAATATATACATTACATATAAAATCACGACAGAAAAGATAACAAATTGTCGGTTGCATTACAAAGTGTTGAGATCCCAGAACTTGACCTGGCAAAGAGCAGAGGGAGCAAGCCAAAACAAACCAGAGTCAGATGTAAGGAGGTGAAAGACCAAGGACTCACATGTAGTCATATAGTCTCATACAGTGCCACCTGTAAGTAAGTGAAACGCGTGAAATGGTGCCATTGCATCAACGCTAAACATCCTCCACCAAACTGCTTGTGGAGGCATGAATTCTCATCAATGAGAGGAAAACATTTTGGGTCATAAAGGTCGATAAGTGAGGCATGTGTGATGACAATGGCAGCCAATGTTCTTTGCTGTAGTCCGAGTTAGGTATGGTCTTTGATAAGTAAGTGAAACATAGGCCCAATGTTATTTAATAGGGAAGGGTGGTTCACGTACTTATCAAAGACTTTGACCCATACCTAACTCCGACTACAGCAAAGAAAATTGGCTGCCATTATTATCACACATGCCTCACATATCAGCCTTTATGACCTAATATGTTTTCCTCTCAACGGATGATAATGCATGCTTGCAGAAGCAGTTTGGCTGAGGATGTTTCACATTGATGCAATGGCACAATATCATGCGTTTCACTTACTTACAGACGGCACTGTAACTAGTTGCTGTAAAATACAGTGCAATTTTATCCCAAAGTTCTGCACAACCACTTTCTGTTGTAAGGCAACTAATGCAATTACGTATACAGCTAAAATTTTATTAGTAGTGTCCCAAAAGCGGGGAAAAGATCCTGTATGTGCAATTTGAATTTGATAACACTGAATACTAAAAGTTTATAGATATAATTCTGATGTGAAAATTCATTAGTTGTTTCAAATCTATTGTCATGTAAAAGCACTACATTCCTAACTACTCCCAAGATCAAAGCGTATTTTATACAGCGACTTGATCATCCACTCTTCCAGGTGGCAAAATCAACGAAGCCCATCAAGAAAATAAAGCAATCAAGGCATTGGCAGAAACATCTCATTTGTCGAAAGCAGTTCGGGTCGCCCAAGAAATGACGAGTGGAGAAGAAACTTTGATAGCCGTGACAGCGGATCACTCTACGGTCATGACTTTCGCAGGATACCCAGTTATCAACAATCCCATTGGGGGTAATGGTCTTCTTTCCAAAAATCCAAAAATGATCATATTTTATAATCTCAAAAGTGATAATTATTTTTTCAAACCAGCTGATGTATATATAAGACATAGGCCTGTATAAGGATCATGGACCAGAACTAAATCATTGGCCCATTCACTGAACTCAGACTTAGTCAATCGAACCAAACAAAATTCAACTCTCAAATAATATAATGAAGGAGGCTTCAAAAGATTATCAAAACACTCAAATTACTGAGATCCATGTAATTCTCTCATGAAGCTTCAATATTTCACTGACTCTGGTCAGAGCGAGTGATGGAATATTGTTTTGAAATCATCTGGATCTTTCTTTCTCTGGATTCTTTTTTGTATAGAGCATGACCACACACGGGCCACTCTATTTTACGTACAAATTGTCTCGACTAATTATCATATGTCTAAGCAAACAGTTGCTGAACAGTGGAAGTGCAAATACTTAAGTTTATGAAAAATAATTTCACAGGTGCCATTTCATGTTGCAATTCACTCACAGGTCTAACCAGGATCACGAGTGGCCTTCTCATCCCAATGCTTGACCTGAAACCTTACACTACCCTCATGTATTCCAATGGCCCTGGATTCCTGAATCACAGAACAGATCTCAACTCATCCGACCCGGTCGAGTCCATTCAAGAAGATGACGTCAAGGCTAGAAAAGATTTGAGAGATTCAGAGATTGAAGTTGGTAAGTTGATGATTCCGCAATTTATGCATAAGATGATCCGCATAAATGGAGAAGAAACTGGAAGTTTCTTGTCGAATGAACATTGGCAGTTAATCTTAACTTGGTCAAGAAAGACAATCATTACTTTGGGATGTCAGATGCCTTTTTAGTATGTTCTGTCCTCAAGTATCCATTTCCATATTGACCAAAATTATTTTCTAAATTACATCAATGCATAATTGTTAATCCTTTAAATTAGTGATGCACGGATAGTGAAAATAGCCGGATACCGGATACCGGATAATCCGGCAACACCAACTGCCGGATACCGGAAGCAACCGGATAGTTGGAACCGGATAGTAAACATGCGAAAAAGGAAGTTTTTCGGCATTTATGGTTGATTATGAGTATTTTTTTATGAGAGCTGAGACATATCGGTCCGGCAGGAGGACTGTTCCTCTGATGAAATGTTTTTCGTTTTGTTCTGTAACTGAATTTTGATTTTGAAGACGGTGAAATAATGTTGTTGACTCTGTGGTGGTAACATTCCTTTGGTTATTATCAAAATTTTAGCCTTTCATTAAGTTTTGAACATGCCAGATATCCGGTTCTGATATCCGGTTCTCATACCCTCATTTTGCCGGATACCGGATATCCTGCAAATTCCACTATCCGGCCGGATACCGGATATTGTGCCGGATATCCGTGCATCCCTACTTTAAATCTGCAGTATTACCACATTTCGTGCATAAAATCATGTATCGCTGCTTTCGAAAGTTCATATTTCAGTTTCAATGAGATTATAATTTATTTTAGGTACAAAAGATTATTTCTATGATGCAGCAATGTACAGAAAAACTGGTTCGGATGGAGGCGAAGATGTAGCTGTTTATGGGACAGGACCGATGTCTCGGATGTTTACCGGGTCTTACGAACAGAACTATATTGCGCATGCCATCATGTACGCTTCCTGTATTGGAGAATATGCTGATCGCTTGGGATGTGATAAAAACATCAAGGAATTATAACAGATAACAGAGATAACATAGATTCCAGATAATCAACACTCATTGATAGTATATATTAGATTAGATAAGGCTATCACAACATTAACCTCTCAAAATAAACAATATCAAGCACTCTTATTTCAAAATTCTTCCTTTATGCGTTTCGGTTTCTGTCACCAGAATGCGCCACCAGTTTCATGAAAGATTTGAAACAGACCGAACTTCAGTGAAGTGATTTTTAAGAGATGAGCAAAAATGAAATACTTCTCCTTCATAAGAACAGACCTTTACAGGGCTCCATCCTGACAATGGGAATAACCAGTCAAATTTGGCAATTTTAGAATGATCCTACATTTCATGCTTATGATTCAATCCTTCCGGCAAGACACCAAAAGGAGAGTTGGTCTTCAAATTATTAATTTCTCTTTCATACAATATATTCTTGAAAATGATGAACTTTAATAAAAACAACCCAAAATTGGAGGACATATGTTCATATATTTTCCATTAAATAAGCCTGCCAGCAGGTTTCAAAATATTAAGCATGCAACACACAGTCATACATTATATTACAAATATATTACATACACATCTAGTGATGTCCTGAAAATGAAACATTGTCAATAATGTGAAATGTATAATTGAATGCATCACTTCTGAATCAGTCAACAGTGAGAACAGTCACCAAATGTATCAGCCATTTTATGCCAACAGTCAATGTTGATTACTTGGTTGGAATGACTTGACAGAATCGTTGTTGACTTAATGCACTTTTATTCAACGCAGTTGAATACTGGTAAACCTGTGACCAAAGAAAAGACAATGTATAAATACACAGGAATAAAGTCATAAATTAATATCTGACTATGATACAAATGGCTGACTTTATACTCAGCAAGGTAGCTAATGATTATAAATAGATCAATGAAACAGACAAGGCAATTTAGAAGAAATAATAAATAAGTTTAACTTACAACAATGTGCTTTATCCAAGTAATCAAGGTTGACTGTTGGCATAAAATGGCTGATACATTTGGTGACTGTTCTCACTGGTGACTGATTCAGAAGTGATGCATTCAATTATACATTTCACATTATTGACTTGATGACATGTAATTTGACCCAATTGTAAAACAATAGAACTCCTAAAATCATTGGAGCATGTATCCATGTGAAGGGAAACTACAGAGCAAACAGTGTTACACATTGGGAGAGGTGTCATGACACCTTACACAGAGACCAACAAAATCAGCTGTTCAGCACTGATGAAACTGTGAAATATACAATCATCATCTAGATTGATTAGTTTGTCTATACAAATCTAACACTATGTATCAAGAAATCACTTTTTTTTACAAAAGGGGGCGAAGATATTTCACATGTCTCAAAAGTTACAATAATAGAAGAACAAGACAGTAAATGAGGAGAAAAAAATGGAAAAAAAAAACGAAAAGAAAAAAAACACAAAAAAAGCACTGAACCGTGGAAGATTTTACAATTATGTGGGACAACATTCTTTCAGTTGCAGAACAGATAGATGTCACACAATCAATATTCAGATCAATTTACCATTCATACAGATTTATTTGGTAGATGACTCTTGCTCGCATTTTTAACGGTGCGTAACACAAGCTTTTTACTGAAAGAATTTTGTGAAATCTTGTGAACACTTCGCAGGTCGTCCTATGACACCAAAATCATTCAAATTTTGCATACAGTCTCACTTGGAATTTAACTTGAGACAAAAAACTTTTGGTGAGTTAACATGCTGTTTAATTCTATTACGAAAATAAGGCAGCCTTCTTCTTCTTCTAAATATGTTCAGCCTCACTCAGAAGACCACTCAATCAGTGAGAAATGACACAGCTTAAAGTGCTAGCACGTTATTTTTCTACCCTTTCTTTCAAGGAATAGCTTTTGCATAGACTAAGACCGCTCCAGTTGGATTGACCTCTGTGTTGAAGGTATACCAAGGTTTCATGATGCCCAGTTTCTTTCCTGAATAAACATCAGTCAGATCATATGCCGCAGAAGTACCGATGTTCAGATCTGTGAATTTTAGAGAAACTTTCGCTGGTCCTCCAGAAATGTTCTCGTAAGTGAAGGCAAGTAAAAGACTTCCTTCAGGATCAACATGCCGCAGCCATACCCGGACTTGGCCATTCTGGAAAGGGAAAAATAATAATTAGTCCAGGAGCAATCACACTCCCGTGGACGAAATTTGAGGGCAGGTAGAGACCTATGCCAATGTGTTGCTGGCACCCTAGGCTATCAAACAAGAATCCATGGATTCAATGCCTGAAGGGCGGCTTGTGTCAAGTTGAAGTTATGTCAGGTAAGATGAGGGTTATCAGAGTTTAGTTGTTGCCACCCTGGTGATTGTGAAAACTAAACTAACGCCACAAGATCACACTATAGCTAAAGCGTAAAGAAAGGCATGTGTACAACAAGAAGGGACACAGTTTTATACCGGTATAACAAAAAGGACAACATAGGAGATTTTGGCAGCCATCTTGTATTTTTCGACATGGACCTGATCCATACCCACAGGCCAATAATACCTGTACCAAATTTGATAACTTCAAGGGAAATATTGAGGTCACAGTGGTCAGTTGAAGAATGGCGGCCATTTTGTAGTGACCATTTTGGCAGCAATCTTGGATTTCTTGACATGTTTCCGATCCCTACCCACAGGCCAATACCTGTGCCAAATTTAACTACTCTAAGCAAAATATCAAGGTCACCACGGGCAGTTCAAGAATGAAGAAAGATAGTTGCCAAAATGGCCACCACAAAATGGCCACCATCTTGGATTTATTGACATGTTCCCAATCCATGCCCACAGGCTGCACCAAATTTCATAACTCTAAGCAAAATATTAAGGTCACAATGGGCAGTTCAAGAATGAAGGAAGATGGCTGCCAAAATGGCTGATGTCTTGAACTTCTTGGATGGATGGATGGATGATTGGGGCTTTACGTCCTGTATTTATGCACTTGGTAGGCTACATAGGACAGGAGGAGGACACAGCAATGAGGCCCGGCATACTTAGATTTCCACTTTCCAAGGACTGACAGCATTCTGCTGCCACTTGTCAGTCCCGAGCAGAGACAGGGGAAGCCTACCCCTCAGGACCGCCAGAAGGACATAGAGATAGATGCTGCATGCTGCCTGACCATTGAAGTCTGCCCTTTGAACAGGGGCGTAGATCCTGGGGGGGATGGGGGGGATGCATCCCCCCCTAGGATGAGCCTGGGGGGGATGATCATATGATTATCCCCCCCTAGAATATCAAATATACCAAATCAGTATTGACAATTATTAGTTATATTTAGTTGTTTTTCCATCATACCAATTGGATGTCATATGGAATATGCAAGCAACAGATCTGTGTCTCATAAATTAACTTAGATAATGTCAAATATATTGGTTTTGTGTGCCCCCAAGTCCCCCGACGCGCGACGTTCAGCCCGTTTGACCTCGCGCGAAGTTGTGTTCGCCGAAATCATCCCCCCCTACCAAAATGAAAAATCTACGCCCCTGCCTTTGAACTACTGATCTAGCTATCCATCCATCTCTCTATCCATAGATCTATCTATCCGTCCATCTATATCATGTAATTAGGACAACCATGTGGGCCTTATATGTCTAATTATACACAAAGCATGGAAGCATTGAACCTGAAAAATCAGATTCACATTGCATTGAAACAAGGCATGGAGCAAGGTCAGCAAGTGTGCTCATGGCTCAACCCAGCCTGACCACCCCATTCCCTTGGCCTGCATTAATTGCCAGGGAATGTCTCAAAAGCAGCCAACTGACGATTTCAAGAAATAGTACTATAGCAGTATTAAATACCATATGTTTTTAAGGTTAGTCATTCAACCAAGCCATACCATAAATTATATTCTCTATAATATGCCTACTATTTTAAAGCTTTTATGTTCAATCTTCAATTCATAAACTCGAAGGGGCTGTTAGCCGTCCTGGGAGTGTGTTAAAACCGTTTAAGGATTAAATCTGTAATAACTATGCAACCAGCTAACCATTTCTCAGCATGCATTTTCTTGGAAGTTTCAAAAGCAAGTTCTATCTTTCTTAAAGTGTATTTGTGCATGAAAAAGACAGGCACAAGTCCTCCCTCAATTCAGTCTTTGTGAAGAACCAAAATGCCATGCCGGACATTCAGTCCTGCATGTTGGTAAATTTTGCAGGACCGAAAGGATTTTTGCCAGACCGAATAAGCGGAGTCGCTTGGTGAATTTTCAATTTCCAAGTTTGCAAACATGACCACTGGGGCCTAACTATTATTATAACTGCTTTAAATTAATAAAAGTCATCAACTGTCAAAAAATTGTATTGCCTGTATTCCTAATGGGTAGAGGTACTAGTTTTCCACTTAAAAATCTACCAAATTCTGTTTCATAATTTTGGTTTTTTACTGGGTTCAGTTTCCCAATCATATTTATTTATTTGCATGTACGTTGCATGTATGTATCTGAATTGAACTGCTAACAGTCAATTAAGTATGTTAATCAAAGTATACTGAGATGAAGCTGATTAAAGCATGTTAACACTTATGTGGTTGGCAGGTCAATGGCAATCAGTGGGTGTCAATCAATAGACATCGACAATCACTGACTCAGTAATTTGAGATGAACAGGGATGCCAAATTGCAATTAGTTGCTTAATTACTGTCACACATTTGACAATTGAAGTAAGTGTCAAGTTAATTGCTCAGCACTGCATGCCCGTTGTTGCTCTAATATTGCAATGACGGCCGTCATGGTTGAATGAACACGGTCGTCATATGGCATTATAATCAATCGGACATGCGGTTCAGGATCCTTTTAAAAATAACGTGCAAGCACTTTAACAGCTGCTTGTACACGTAGATAGCATCTATCTATCTATCCACCTATCTATCTATCTATATATCTATCCATCTAGGCCCTATATCCTCCCTTCCTCCACCTCCCTTTTTTCTTTCCTTCCTTTTTTCTTTCCTTCCTTTTTTCTTTCCTTCCTTTTTTCTTTCTTTTTTCTTTCTTTTTTCCTTCCTTTGTTCCTTCATTCCTTCCTTTGTTCCGTCATTCCTCCCTTCATTCCTTCCTTAATCCCTTCCTTCCTTCATCCCTTCATCCCTTCCTTCCTTCATCCCTTCCTTCCTTCCTTCCTTCATCCCTTCCTTCATCCCTTCCTTCATTCTTTTATTGAATCTGCAATCACTGGATTTGACTGCTGCTGTTGGAGCTAGCCATTTGAAATTCCCGCCAAAAACGAACATTTTAGTTTCGTAAATAAAACATTTACTGTAATGTCACAGAAGTTTACCAAAAGTTGATGGAAGCGAGATAAAATTTTATTGAGACTGAATGCTAAGTTTTAAAGTGATAGGTGAAATAGTACGACCTCCTATATGGTCAGAAGCTACCTGAAAATTCCTCCTGTAATACAGGCTGCAAGCAGCTGTAATAAACTGTCAAACAGGTCCGGCGGACCGGCAATCTTCGCAAAGACTGTTCCTCATTGGTGTCTAGCACGCAACTGAAGGCCTCCTCAGTCGAAGGCTCATGGAAATTGGGAATTCCCTGACGTCATTTGTTGTGCTGACCAATCAGAAAGCAACTTTTAACAAAAAAAACTACTTCTGGGAAAATCATTATTGTGTCATTACATGTTATTGTGCAGCCTGATCCTCATGTAGCGTCCTCCTTAAGTGCTAAACCTGCACTCCAATATACAACACATGCTCCTGTGTTCTCTGACTGATGCTGTGTGCCTGTCACCAAAAATGGCGATTTTCTCATTTTAACTCTAAAGCCTGGAGGGGATTCCCCCTTCAGGCAAAAATGATTGTCGGCACTTTGGGAATTAGTTGTGGTTGCCATAGCAACCGTTTCTGTGTTGAAAAAACAATCAGAAAATAACCAGACATTTTTATAAATCATGGTAATTTTTAAGAAAGGAAATAGCAATACAAAAAAATTGTCAATTCAGCCATATTTAGAACTAAATTACGCTATTTTACTTATCCAAAATAATGACCAAGGTGAAAGGGGTTAAAGGTAAATTTGGGGTAAATGTTCAAAAATTGATAAAATTGTGATAACAACTGTTATTCTTTCACTCTACAGGAAGTGCATATATGCGAAACACTAGTTTTTTCACATGATTCTGTGCTGATGACTTCCCTTTACACCTTTCCAAAATTTCAAGCGGCTGCGATGAATTTAAAAGCCCCAAAAGGGTTGCCATAGAAACCAATGTCATAATTTTTTGCCAAAATTGCCACATCTTGACATCACTATGGCTAAATGAGACGAATAACTATAGGCTAGAATCTAGTAGGTAAATATGGTATCCACCACTGTTTAAAAATTCATGAAAATATTTTAAAATTAATGATCACTTGTTGCCATGGTAACCATTTTAATTGAAATCTTATAAATAGTTTTTGGAAAAGGAAAACATACCCACATTGGATGCTTTGTCAAGGTCCAAATTTTAGCTCTCAGAGATTAACAATGTTTCTTATTAGTAATTAGAATATTGCAAAAAACAAAAACCGTTGCCATAGCAACAGCTGTATATGTTCACTTTATTGTCAAACTTATCCAGAAATTTGATTCTTCTTGACATTAATAATTTCACAACCAGCGATGTAATATATGTAGTGTCAGAACTCACAAACAGATAAAGCACTTAAAGACGTTTAGTTTTGCATATTCTTGTCATATATGCTGCTGCCATGGCAACAATCATTACAATGTGCTTGGTAGAGCCCACATGGCATAAGTAAAGTTGAAATAGCATCCATTGGATTAGAAAGTTTTCTTACACGAATAAATAAAAATGTGTCTAATAGCTAATTAAATGTTTTTCATTTCATTTTTTTGCAGCAGTTTTATTAAGTTTGCAATATATAGCCATTCGCAACATACCTTCTTCTGAAGGTTCCAACCAGATCATTCTTTGGGGGGAGGGGGGGCTGGGGGAAGGGGGCGGGGTGTGGATTTTTTGTGAAAATGGGCACAGAGTTCCAGTTGATCCCGTCCCCCAATTATGTGTATTTCTTTACCTGTCATTGCTATTTAAAATACATGTTACATCACAAACTAACTTTACTTATGGAGTGCACATTTCTGTCATTATATATACTAGATATACCCATTGATCAGAGAGTGGAAGAAAGGAAATAAAAAAAAATATCTGAGTAAGCTATCAGATTTCTATTTAGCAGAAATGACAGACTGCAATGGCACAGGTATTGCTGAGGGAGCAATGTCCATTATAAGAAGATGTACAGGCCACTATAGCCTATGGTAACAGCTACCCCACTATTTTATATATCCGAACTGCTACATCCATCACGAAAGGGGTATCCAACATTCCTACCCTTTATATATTGTGTTTTCAAGAACGGCTTAATTTAAGCCATTCACTTGCTTAGACTGCCAAAACAAAGAAACTGAACACTTGTCACTGCACACAGAATTAGCTTTGTCATAGAAGAAGAAAAGGGGCTAATTGAGTCAGCAGTAAATTAAGATGAAATAAGTACAGTATAAAATATTTGAATCAATGAGGTAGGTCATTTTCTGGGTTGACCAGAAAAAGTCATGGAAACGTGTAAAACATGAGCAAAAGATGTGCAGTCACTGCAGTGACGCAATAATGATGATACAGGTTGAGAGCTGCTGACTAAAATATAAGAAAAAGATATTGTTGAAAGGTTGGATTCTATTCCAAATCATGGTGCTGTGTCGTTAGCAAAAGAGCAAGTTTGGTGATTGGGCTGCCTTTCCCTCTCCATCCTTCCTTTTCCTTTTCTTTCCTTCCCTTTTGTTAATGCAATTGTTCAATACCTTCCTTTCTTCACGGGACAGGAATACTGATTCCCTCCAGTGGGTGCCAAAGAAAGCTTCCACACCAAAAATATCATCTTATCCAATTGTCCCAAGGCCACATCATGGCCTTGGAACTTCACACTTGCATGTATCTCCTCTCCCCCTTCTCCTCCTCCATGTCCTCTACCTTTGTCCAGTGGCGTCCCTATGGGGGGGGTGGCATGGGGGGGGCACGTGCCCCCCATATCAGACCTGTGCCCCCCAGGTGCCCCTCCTTATGAACTTTCCAACCCTGGCTAAAATATACAATTAGTATAGTGGGTGCCCCAGAGAATTGCGTGCCCCCCAGGTGCTCCCCCACTCGAGACCCCCCAGTTACGCCACTGCCTTGGTCATCTCCCCTTCGCCTATCCTCATCTACAATTCTCAAAGATCTCAACCAACCTCCTTTGTCCTGTCTCCGTCTTCTCTTCTATTCTTTTCCACTTCTCCTAACCCCTTCCCCATTTCCTTTTTTCTGCTGTTCCTCCTCCCTTTCATCTCACTTTTCACTCATTTTCTCCCGCTCTCAACCCCCTTCCACCCCTTCCTCTCCCTTTTTCCTCCATCTGCTTCTACTCCTTTCTTTTCTTCACTTCTCTTTCCTCCCTTCTCACTTTCCATGTTGCACACACATTTCTTTAATTCTGTTGTACTCCTCTTGTTCCTTTGACTGTGTTGTGAACTTTACTATTGTTTTTTGGTTGAAAAGCTGGGAATTGTATTTACTGGATAAATGCGAGAAATTTATGCTGAAAAATAATGGCCAGTGTTGAAGGATTCTTCTCATTATCACACTGATCTCAAGCTCAATCTATTTTCTCCTGCATTCACTAAAAATATAGGGAAATTGCCTGGATACGCCCCTACAACTTTTAGCTGAAGTGACCCAGGGCCCAGGTATTCCAGTTTTACAGACTAAACTTGCTGTATTCTAAGGTTGCCTCTCATCTCTTGATAGCTGCTCTAATGTATACATACATATTAAACAGACAAATAATGTACATCACAACATAGTATGATGTAATTCTTGTCATGAGTGTCTTTTTGTTGTAAATAAATTTCTTGTCTGTCTGTCTCGCCTCATCCTCTCCCTGCTCCTCTTTCCTTCTCTCCATCTCCATGAATCATCTCTACTTCTCAAAGTTCACATCCTCCTTTCAGCAAAATCAATTAATATTGAGAGGTGGCACAAAGCCGTTGAAGTTTAACATGTGATTGCCCTGCAGCAGACCTCAAAATCATCGGTACTTGCATACCTTGTAATAATGACCAATTATTTTGTCAAGGATGCCCATTCTAGTCCTGATATTCTTTTTGACTAACAAAGTTTTGTAGCAGGTCATCATAGATATTACATTGTTTTATTTTCAGTTATTTTTTAATAAAAACAGGCAAATATTTCACTTACTATGAACAATAAATCAAAAATATCCCTCAGATATTACTTTGCCATGCCAACTTTATCATATACTAAAAACCCGCAAAAAAATATTTACTTCGAAGAAATATCTGGGAAATTGACCATTTTTTCAGGGAATTACGTGATAAACTTCAAAGGTTTTGTGCCACCTCTAAATATTAACCGATTTGCCTGAAATTTTGCGTGTGTTTGTTTTACTTACGTGGTCATCAATTTCTGCTATCAAATTGGGGGTTTTAGGGGATTTGAATTTTCCCAAAGGAATATGGACCACCCTACCTTGCATTGACCAAAGCAAAAATGCGTAATTATGACAGCTTCAAAAATCAATGACAAATTGGAGATTAAATATATTGATGTTTCCATTGAGGTCAAAGGTGCAGCTTTTTGGAAATCTTTATCATTTCTGTACATCATTGGACATGGATGAACTGAGGATTTGTGCCTTAACCATGTTCGCCATAAAAGTTGCTATTCCCAATAAAGATTAATTACAAATCTTTTTTTTCAAATCTGAAACGTTCACATCTTGTAGTTGTAGTGCTGAATGAGAGGTTGCATTGTTTACTGAAAAGTCATTCAATAATCTTGAAGCGACTCCATACTAATTAAGGAATGGCAAACCTTATTACTTCCGATTCATACGAAACGTTCCAGATATATTGGGCTACACCATGAAAGAAAGTGTACAAAGTTTCAACCTTGTATCTTAAGAATTAAGAAAGTTATGATAGATTGGAGTCTGTGCATTTCTTGAAAATATGAAGCTGTCAGAGAGTGTGTTGGGCCAGTATGTGCTGTTGTTGGCTATCTGGTTTCCATGGACACCAAACCGGTTATAGGATTAATTACCTTATCTAAAAGTTAAAAATTTGGTGGTTCAGTAAATCTATGAACTTTATTGGACATTGCTGGACAATGACTGGTTCAATTATTTGAATCTAATGAAGCAATGACAAAAGTTACATTTTCTGGTTTCCGTGACAACCATATATTTGTTAAAATTATTATAAGAAAAGCCAAGGTACACATGAGACCAACATTCAATGCCATTCCTTTTTTTCTTACTGATTGGACAAGTTTGAAGAGGAGACTGCATAACATCTACTATAAGGGTCAACTTACAGTCAAAGCTCGGCCAACAGAAAATAAGCACATTCTCGGGTTTCCGTGGTGATTTTAACTATGAAAACTTTGTAAAATGCAAGAAGTGGGGTGTCATGGTAAAGCCAAGGATCAGGGCACTAATATGTGCTGCACTTGATAGGGATTGACATTAATGTATAGGAGCCTGACATATTCAATTTCACTGTAGTGAGTAAAAATCAATAAATTCCATTAAAAAACGTTCCATATGCAAATTAGACTGACCTCTAGTTGTAAAATAATTATTCCTGTTAAAAGGCCCACATCTTGTTGCATTGAGTATGACCATTTTTTAAACCGATTCCAAGTTGATTTGTGTGTTATACCTAGATATTTGATTAAACTGTGTCACCAGTTTTGAAACTGTTTACTACTTTTAACTGGTTGCTATGGCAACCATGGGCAATTGCCAAACTGCCGACAATCAGTTTTAGACACCCCAGGGCCTATAGATTCCATTGGTATATGTCGGCAACCCCCCTCAAAAAACGACCACCAAGCCCAGAAATGGTGTGCTTGCTCCTGGACTAAATATTCATTTCTGCAAAGGTTGATCATCAAACCTGTATACATCATCTTCCATGAAACAGCAGGGAATTTTCTTTGCTGTACAAACTGTTACATATGGGTCAAAATATTCGATAAGTAAGTGAAATGCCATTCCCATTGAAATATATGAGCTCTGTGTTTCATTTACTTATCTAAGACTTCTACCCACATGCTACCCTGAGTATATATAGCAAAGGAAATTGGCAGATATTCGTGTCAGTCATATTATACAGTGTACAATATATCCACTTTCTTGTATGTTCTTATAAATTTGTCATCTCATCGTTGAGAATCCATGTTCCCACAAGCAGTTTAGTTGGGGATGTTTATATTAGATCCAAAGGCGAAACTTCATCCATTTCACTTACTTACGAGTAGCACTGTATGCATGCAGGCATGTCTGTGGTTATGCTCTGGCCAAGTAGAGTCGTAAGTCGCAAGAGTTTTCAGGAAAGTACTCTTAAAAATGAAAAATAATAAATGCAAATTTTAACCAATTGAGAACCTACACTTTGTAGAATCAACTTTTGTATCCCAGCCGGGCCCTTGTTCCTCTTCCGGATCTCCACCAACAGAGGATTATTCAACAAGGACATGTAGTCAGTGCGCATGCCCCTCAGGTCAGCTGACACAAACAATGGGGTTGCCATGACACTCCAGATGGCCAGCTGGTATTGTTGTTGGTTGAAGCTCAGGCCATGGCTCCCAACTAGAGTCTGGAAGGAAATTACAAAGTTGAAAGTAAAATTTGTCAGTCATTTCCTTGCTTGATTTACAATTCGGTATTAAAAAACGAGCTTCATCATGCACCTTGTACAGTCCTACACCAAAGAAGGATAATTCATATTTTATCAAACAAATTTAACTAGAACGACCATCGCAAGCGAACATAACAACTCATATATCGGCTCAATGGATTGGCTCAGATTGCCATAAGCATAAAATTAACGAGCCTTGGACTTATCGTTTTTCACTGATGATGCAAACAATAATTCAATCAGGCATTGTTGAGTAGTTTCTGGAAAGGAGTGACTATTCTGCACCCAACGAAGACAATGATTACTTTGCTTTCAAAAATAGATACAATGTAGGACCAACCCAACGAGATAGAAATAGTTAATATAACATTCCTACTTCTGGACACAGCATGGCATAGATGCCGAGGCTCAACCTTTCAGTGTTCTACATGCACATTCCAGAGTACTTACATAATAATTGTAATTCCATGACCCAGCACCGGTGTAGTTGACGACATTTCGCGAATAGTCGGCCACAAATTTAGTGGCATCCAACAGAGCAACCCAACTGTCCTCAGCATTGTCATAGGTCTGGTAGATGTTGCAAGTTTTCTTAATCAGGTTGTAATCAGGCTAGAAAAAATAGCAAATCTATAAGGCAAATTCACGCACTGATTTTGAACAACTTGCAATCAAGAGAAATTAGACTTTGGGTATTATTTCAATCGCATATATCTCAAAGCTTTACACAGGAATGTCTTTACAGACAGCTTTTTTAGCCTATCTTACCCTTATTGTTGTATATATTAAATACAGTACTGTAAACAAGGGATGATAAAGAGAGGAGCAATATTTTGAAAGTGATTGAAAATAGTAATATCTAAGTTATTGAAAATAGTAATATCTAATGCGAAAACTCTACAAGAAGGAAATGTAGCCACAAAATTGTAGAATTTCAATTCAGTTCAACAAGATTGTTTCTTGACCAAATATTTAGTGATTAAGCAACTTTCAATGTAATTTAACCACATTTATAATTGCTTTACCTGGCGACCTCCTTTCCTCAAATAGACGGGCCACACACAGGAGAACAATATTTCCCTACCAGTTCTGTTAAGGAACATGGACATCATTGGGAAGGCTGCAAGTAATTTTGAGAAAAAGATAGTATCAAAAATTAGTTAAATGTTCTCGATCATGCTTTTATTGCATGCCAAAGACAGTGACAGTCATATTCAATGGCTCAAAAGAAACTGACCACATATAGAAATATATGTTTGCAGATCTTGGCTCGTCTTACTGAGACATTTTTGCTACTGTGCCAATTAAAACATTCACACAAAAACATTTAAAGCATGGATTTAACAGGCGATGCTGTAAATTCTTACTAAATCTGAAATTCAGAATAGATAATCTCAGTCAGACAATTGAATATTCTGCAGGCTGTTTTTAGTTGTTGTGACTCCAACAAGGAAAGTACATTTATATTAACACCAACCTTTGTTAAGAACAGAAGGATCAGAACTAGAAGTGAGGTTGGCATCCATGGTAACCATGTCAACACCCCAATCAGCCAATAGGCGAGCATCTTGTTCCAAATGTGAATCATCCGTCATATCTCCATAAGACAAATAGAGACCCAACTTTAGCCCTAATTTGTGGACCTGCCAAAGACAAAACGTCAAAATAATAGATACCGCTCATATAAAATGGCACCAGTACTGGGAGACTTTTATCGTTTCAGTTTCTATGAAGTAACCAGCACAAAATGTTCTGATGAGATGTTCTGGACAAGATTTTAAGACACTCAAGAGCTGAATTTTGTGATGCGGTTATTATTATCAAATCTTTAAAGCGGAATCGGCTTAATAAATATATCTGAAATGATGAACCAGTCGCAGTACACAATGTATAATGAGCTTACCACAGAGGTTTCAATAAATCACTATAACGAAACTTGCCGACAAATCCCTCCTTTCAGAAATCCAAATTTTATGCGCATAAGTACATGTGGATGCAGTTGCATCACTAACAAATCTATATTAATTTTCTGCATAACATTGTTATTCTGAAAACATTATAAATAAAAGCAGAATTTACATAAGCAGCTAAAGTTTTAATCCCAGAAGGAAATCTGTTAGGGTCAGCTTGGAGGTCACCTGACGAAGTTCTATTCTTAGAAGCCCAACAGGAAGCGGAAATGGAGACATATTGCATGCCTGACACAGAGAAGTTCCTCTTCATGGCCTGAGCTGTGGTTTTGATCAACTTCTCACTGGAAATATTTGAATGAGAGACTTTAAAAGTGGTTGCAGTAAAAACAGTTAGAATATGTATATATACAAAGCCTTGTGCAAGGCAGGTTTAATCGCTATTACAATCGCTATTACAATGCATCCCAATTCACATTAATGTGTTGATTGCGAAATGTAGGCCAGCACCAGATTGCCCACTCAAATTTGAAAACTAAATTTATGGATGTTTCCAGGGCATCCCATCCTGATTGCAAATACATATTTTGGAATTGGCACAAACACATTACTGCAGAAATGATGCAAGCCACAAAAATTTAATGTGCAAATAGGACACAAAGATACATTAGAAATTATGCGATATTTTGGAAGATATTCCAGAAGCACAATACAACCAAGTTGGTTGTCTTAGGCTTCTGGAATATCTTCCAAAATATCGCATTATTTCTAATGTACCTTTGTACCAACATGTGATAGCTAGAATTTGAGAGTTCGGATTAGGTCATTTCGGTTCCTAAATTTTCATTTGTACAAAGCGAAGTCGGACAATTTGTGCATAAGATGGTGGCATGAGAGCAGGTTTCAGGGTTTTAAAAGAAGCAATACACTTGGATCATCAGCATACCTGATACAGTCATCTGGGTAGGTCTTGCAGTCAGCTTCACACAGGAATCTGTTGCCAGTTGTCCAACCCACAGGAGGAGTGGTTGCCAGGCCATTGTTCAGGCAAGAGGATGACTTGATCAGATTTAGAAGTGAAAACAGAAAAATCTAAAACACAAACGTGAGAAATATGTCAGCTCGAGAACAACCAAACTTAACAAATATGTGAAATGTAATCTTGGAAACGGGGACGCACAAGCTTTGACTAATATTGACATGATCGACAAGGCGACAATATACACTCGGGATCAAAATGCTGGAACAATTCTGATTTCCAAGGTCGATTTTCTATTAGAGTGAAATTGAACCTAGATAACAACATAGGACATCTTGGACCATTCTGCACACAAGAGAGTTTCAGCCAACTGATCTTAACCAGGTGCAAGTGACTTTCACTGAAGAATGACCATACATGTATTATATTCTTCTGAAGTCTAAACCTACACATACAGCATCATCCAGCAAGCACAATAGCTTCGCCTTCGAGCTTCCTTGTTATCGCTACTGTCATTATTAATACATATTTTTAATTCATCGTTTATTTGTAAGTTGATTTGTAAGCTTTGATTCAGTGAATAAATTTTACACTGAAGCAGAACAATTCTGGTTTCCATTAATAAATCAGTTCATTTGTGGAGGATGTACTCATTTTTTGCTGCTCAGTTTATGTTTCAAAAACAGGGGGCAACCGGAGTTGAACCGGTGACCTCTCGATCTGCAGTCGAATGCTCTGCCACTGAGCTATACCCCCAGATGGCTGTTTGGGAAGTTTGTACAGATTAAAAATCTTGCAATCAATACTTAACTTTCAAACTAAAATTAGCCTGGCAATATAACATCTGTGCAGACTAACAACATTCACAACTGGGCGAACACATGGTTAGGATGCATGTATATGAAAAGAGCACAGAAAGTGATACAAGTCTGAATAATTATAAACAAAAACATCAGAAAACATACCTGTACAGATAATGGAACCATTTTCACCTTATAAACACAAAGAAAGTCTGAATTGCTACCCAGTGCCAGTTGAGTGACTAGACCATATATATAGACTGAGTGCCAACTGGACCTTGACGACCAAAATATACAGCACTCAATGAGGAAGACAGGTAAGCAAGGCAATTTGAATTCCTGTTTCTTTATTCTGTTTTGTATTGCTGAAATGAAACAATTGCTTCTTCAACTTGCACATGACAATGCAGTCACATCTCTTTGTCAATGATTGTCATTCCCTATACATATACTTGAATCATGTGCACATGATAGGCTGACATGCTATTACTTGAGGGTACGTGTGTCATGTGAACAAAAGACTCCTTAAATTATAAATACTGAAAGGATAGCGAAAAATTAAACGAATTGAATTAGAATAGCAGGGATTAGCAAAAGTGGACTTCACCCAACAATTAACCTGCAAGGTATGTTAATCTAGAGGGTTATAAAAAATGTTCATTACCCTAACTGTTCATCACATGAATAGAGGAGGGGGTGAAAAAAGTTTGCAGGATTTGGACCATCTATAGCTTAAAGACCCCTGATGCAAATCCAATGGCCATGCTAGCAGACGTGCTTGAAAACCAAAAATGTATTATACATTGTATCAATAATTCAGGCAATATCACAGATATCAGTGTCAGTGAGACACATTTAACATGAAATCAATAGCAAATCACTGCATGGCTCGATATGCACGGGGTGCTTCGAAGAGCAACCATACTTCATAATATTATATAGTCCAGAAGCAAATTCTCAAAAGAGGCTTAGAAAAAGTTTCAGTAAACACCCCTGAGCAGATTTAGTTTGACACTTGATGATGTTAGGGTACCCCAGCCTGCATATGGCCAGGGTGGGTTTACTCATCTGCTGTGGTGCATAACCCGGTAATGAGGCCATACGTCCAGTTACGGACAAAATTTATTGAAAATTCCAAATATTGAGTTTTGAGGGCCTAATAGTGACTGAATCAAACTGAAATTGGTTCAGATATATGCAGAATAATTGGTTGTATGTTACTAAACTGAAAAATGTTACATAGTTTCTTTATTTTGTGATTTATAAGGAATTATAGTAATTTTTCATGGAAAATTCACTTCATTTTCAGCCGGGCATAATTACAAATCTCTCCAGAACTTCAGTTCTAATGCAGATATCAACATGGTGTAAACTGCATAAACTGCCCCTTATTCTCAGCTTGCCAATGGTGTCACATTCATGGCCCTGTGATTGATACTTTTTCTGCTATTAGACTTTAAAGTGACAAAAGTTACCCTACCCCCCTTATTTTCGAATTTATCACATATTCGTAGATTAGCAGAAAATTTGATCCTCAGCTTCTTTGTAACAAATGAATGGCCTAGGTATGTAAATGCCCTGTTTACAGAGACTACAGGTGAACACAGTGACCATGTATATATTGTTAATTAATAAGATATCATGTTTTTATGGCCATTTTTATACCAATTTCCTTTGTTTTACGGACGGATTTAAGTATAAGTCGAAGAAATTAGTGCAATGCAAGCTATCACCACAATTTCTACATTATATTGGTCCATAACTGTTAAAAATTTATGCCCACATTTATATATGTATATGGTAGGCCTATCTGATGAAGTTCAACAAGTCACTCTTACTAAAACTTTGAAACTTCACAAAAGTCTTAAAACTCTTATATCTGAGAAATAAACGACTTGCGATGTCAAAGCATTTTTCATGATAAAGAAGGTCAAGAACTAACATAATTTTGCTCTTCAAGATTAAGAATGGAACATTTTGATTAAGAAATCAATGGATCACCTTTGGGCCTAATAATAACTTACAGAGAAGAGCAAGCCAGGAAGGATGACCATTGACCACTACAATGTCATGGCTCTGCATTTGCAAAACTCATGTCACTCCTTGTTTTAGTACAGCTGGTCATCAGAATTATATAGGCTATTTCTAAAATATGGTTTCATGAACACAGTAGGTCTGTGGTTCTTTTGAAATTGATTTGATTTCAGCCTTATGAAGAAAATTGGTTGATGTCTGTTGTGGATTTACTGCCTTGAAGGGCTGTCATAAAAGTTTCCATGGCGTCAGTCGTATTTAGAATTAACACCTTTTGGCTACCCCTGAATCACTTCCTATCTTTACCTACTTGAAACTACCCTTTAAAATTACATTGAAATCGAATTTAAGCAACACATATTCCAACTCTATCAAACCCATTGTGTTTGATTTCTTTGATATTGTGGCTAATTGCAATTGCATTGGTAGCTGTCTTAATAGAGTTTGAATATGTTGGCTAAGGTTGTTGTAAGGAGTCAAAGACAGAACTTTGTAAGGAGATTTGGGGTTGAGAGGAGAAAGGAGGTCACAACTGGTTAACAGAGGACTTCTGACAGAAAATGTTCTTACTTTATTTTGAGTTGTACTGTACATATGGACTGGGATGCTGCCCAGCTTTTGTGAAATGGGGCTGATATTTTTGTATCTACCTGTGCCCAAGACTTCAGTCTTCAGCTACAAATCTGATTTTGTGCTGGAGCAGATATTGTATAAACTTCTCTATTGTTCTTGTTGCACATGGGCATGCAATAAAAAGCCGGGGTAAGCCTCTTGATGGGACGACAGAGGATCTTCAGGGTCTTCAACTGTTGGGTGACCTGACATTCTACAATTTGATGCATTATTGAACTCACAATACCACTGAGATCCAATTGTTGCACACGAAGCTGTATAGGTCAGACTTGTTTCTTGACTTCGACATGATTTTCCTGCTGTTTGGGCAATGGGTGTTGTTGTTTGCAATCATGATTTCAGGGCCAATAGTGGGGTTGGGTTTATTCTGGCATATTTATGTGATTTTATGGACAGCTTTGCTTGAAATCTGTCAAAACATAAAAATAAATGAAACAAAATGTTATTTGTCGCAAAAGTTTGTGGTCAAAGATGCTGAAAGTTGATGTTCTGATAATGCCATGCAGCCCTGAAATCAGAATTGAGGCTGAAGATTGGTGTCAAGGACAGAGGTAGATGCATTATAAGCTGATTTCACCAGTTAATCCACTGAAATAATTCAACAGTGACAGCGGTTTGAATTGAACTCAGAACTCAGAACTCAGAACTTGTTTATTTGAAAGTAGCTGGTGAATATAAAGGGAATGCTAGTACATTGATATGGTCTGACAGCCTTATTTCATTTTTGATATGGTCTGACAGCATTATTTCATCATAACGTCTGCCTCTGACCGAAGCTAATATCAGCTGAAATAGCTGCAGAGCCAGTAACATTAGCTGGTGATCCAAACAGGCATGGTGGTCTAGGTCACTTGTGGGACAATGGAGAAGTAACTCTACACATGATTGATGCAATTGCACATTTATGACTGCACCTTAAGATAGCCTGTCAAAGACATAAATACAATTTTTGTCATCATCTCTTTAGTCAAGAGCAAGCCAGAAATGACATGCAGCCCCAGATGAAAGATGCAGCTTAAAAATAATACACATTTCCATTCCTATTTGCCGAAAAAGGTTTAACAACCTTTGCACGGGAACTCGGTAATATGCCGGTGTTCTAATTTTGTCCTACTGAACTTAATTAAATATGATTTGATTTGGCTATAGTCCAGTTGTCAAAGGATGTTTGCATGAGAATGGGACTTTTGACACCCTTGTTCCTTGACTTATAACTAACTGCTGAAGCTGCACCAAGTGAATTGCTTGCTTTTATCAGATGTGGATGCTCCACCAACTGAACTGAAGAATTGTAACAGCAGAAAGCATGATCTTTTTTGGCTTGAGGCATACAACTGCCTAAACAAATACGACTAACCAATACATTTTTGTGACAGAGCGATAACGGCAACAGCCACTGTTACTCTGAGGAATATTAATTGATGATGTTCAATCTTGGTTTTTTGTCAATTATTTTTGCATTTCTGCATTTTCCACAGCCAAACTAACCTCAGCATTTGCTCTTATTTGTGTTGTCTTCTGAAGAATGTATTTTCTGTCGTCACTGTGACCATGAAGTCATTTTCTAGTAAAGTTTATAACACAAATATCTGGCCATGCATGACTTTGCATGTGTAATGTTGGCATTTTGTTTTGCACAAGTGATCATCAGAACAATTAGGCAATGTACTGGTTTTTCAATATACACTATGGGCCTGTATGTCTCCCTGAGATATGATTTAAAGTAATTTAAGAGACATGTATGATATACTCAGTTTATTTCTTGCAAAAACATTGTGTGCTCTTTGGTCAAGTTTATCACAGCCATACCTGGATACTAGACATTTTAAAATAGATATCTTGCAGGGTCTATGGGTCATAGATTACATGGCATCAAATTAGATGTTCAACCCTGAAAGATGGCGTAACTTAAGTAACAAATATTGGGGCATTGGGTTGGACAGTTAATTATCTACCAAAGCAAAGTTTGAAAGTAGGCGCAGCCGCTAAAGAACCTTCCTGTAAATACATTGATATTAACCAATTATTATATAAAATATTTTGACTCATATTTATAATAAAGAAAACCTGAAGTCAAAACATATACACAAGTTTGCAACATGTATCTTCAACCTGATCAACTTGTACTGAAATAAAAAATTTACTGAAATACAAAATTTAGAGAAAACATGTTATATCCCATCTATGAGCTATGAAAAAAAACACTATAGGCCAACTTGGCTTTTATGAATGCTGAAGACCTTGGGGAGGTAAAGGTAATGATGATCTGAAGATTACCAAATACACAGGTAGACAAGCTCTCAGAAAGTCAAGTAAATGTGCCCCTCTCACCTGGTTGCATTCATGAGACGTTTGCAAGCTTTCAAAAGTTAATTGTGATTTGTAGAACTTAATACCTATCAGATACCATATAAATGTGTGTACAGATTTTTTAACATTTGTTGACCAATCTGATATTGAAATTGTGGTGATATCTTAAATTTTATTAATTTCATTGACATGATATTCAAATCCGTTCGTAAAACAAAGGAAATTGGTATAAAAATGGACATAAAAACATGATATCTTATTAATTAACAATATATACATAGTCACTGTGTTCACCTGTAGTCTCTGTAAACAGGGCATTTACATACCTAGGCAATTCATTTGTTACAAAGAAGCTGAGGATCAAATTTTCTGCTAATCTACGAATATGTGATAAATTCGAAAATAAGGGGGGTAGGGTAACTTTTATCACTTTAAAGTCTAATAGCAGAAAAAGTATCAATCACAGGGCCATAAATGTGACACCATTGGCAAGCTGAGAATAAGGGGCAGTTTTTGCAGTTTACACCATGTTGATATCTGCATTAGAACTGAAGTTCTGGAGAGATTTGTAATTATGCCCGGCTGAAAATGAAGTGAATTTTCCATGAAAAATGACTATAAATTCCTTATAAATCACAAAATAAAGAAACCATGTAACATTTTTCAGTTTAGTATCATGCAACCAATTATTCTGCATATATCTGAACCAATTTCAGTTTGATTCAGTCACAATTAGGCCCTCAAAACTCAATATTTGGAATTTTCAATAAATTTTGTCCGTAACTGGACGTATGGCCTCATTACCGGGTTATGCACCACAGCAGATGAGTAAACCCACCCTGGCCATATGCAGGCTGGGGTACCCTAACATCATCAAGTGTCAAACTAAATCTGCTCAGGGGTGTTCACTGGATGTCACATTTCTGGGTTTGGCTTCTGGACTAATAACTGATAAAAAGAGATCTGAGAATGTTGTTGCAAAATTTTCAAGGACTTTTGCAAACTTGTGTTTCTGATGGTAAGGTATCAGCCATCCGGCAACATGCATTCGCTCACAGTTCCCCCAATATTTACACCATTTGCTCACAGTTCCCCCACATTTACACCATTCGATCACAGTTCCCCCAACATTTACACCATTCGCTTACAGTTCCCCCACATTTACACCATTCGATCACAGTTCCCCCACATTTACACCATTCGATCACAGTTCCCCCAACATTTACACCATTCGCTTACAGTTCTCCCAACATTTACACCATTTGCTCACAGCTCCCCCTACATTAACACCATCTCTATGCAATGTGATGGGACACTAGGTGGCAGCCATTATGTTCACAGCTCTCTCATTATAGGAAATTTCAAATGGTCAAAAACTAAACACACAAGTTTTCTTTTGGCTTGTAGCATGGGAACGCTACAGATGTTAGCCACCAGTCACGCATGCAACACAAAAAACACTTCTATTAAATCTGTTTTTGTTTAGTTGCTATGTCTACTTCCTGAAAATTACTGACTTCCCAAAGCATGTTTCCATATCATTTCTGGTTGAGTGTGCAGTGCCCAAAATGGGATGTACGCTAAACGAGACATACTCCGACTGAGACATTGAGAGAGCTTTGTGGAAACTTTAGCTAATGCTTGAAACTTTCGAGCAAATATCCAATTGTGAGTACCAAACAACAGTACACTCTGCCTCATGACATGATAAGGAACTGGTTTTGTCATATCAATATGGTACAAAGCTGGACGACGAACGTACAAATGAGTTGAAGGAACGTGACCGATAATTTCTGCAAAATTATCATTGTTTGAACTTTTTACCTTCAGCGAACGAAGTTCGAAGAAGGTATTGTTATCACTTTTGTAAAATGTTGTCCGTCCGCCGGGCGGGCGTCCGGGCGGTCGGGCGTCCGGGCGGCGGGCGGATAGATAGTTTCCGGGCCAGAACTCGGGCCCTATTGTATGTACATAGATGAAATTTGGTACACATACAGCCCATATGGTCTGGTTGTGCCTTTTGATGGTCTGATTGATGGATAATCCATACTTTTTGAAATATTAAACAAAAAGATAAAAAATTATTTTTTTCTATTCCGGATCAAGACTCGGTCACTATCGCATGTACATGGATGAAATTTGGTACACATATAGCCTATGTGGTCCAGTTGTGCCTTTTGATGGTCTGATTAATGGGTACTACATAGTTTTTGAAATATTGAGAAAAAATAATAAAAACAATTTTTTTTCATTTCTAGCCCAAAACTTGCCCAGTATTGCATGTACATGGATGACATTTCATACACATATCACCTATATGATGCTGTTGTGCCTTTTGATGGTGTGATTCATGGTCATTCTATACTTTTTGAAATATTGACAAAATATATATTGCAAATTATAATTTTTGGTTTCTGGTCCAAAACTTAGCCTCTCTTGAATGTACCTTGACAAAAATTCATCCACATATTGCCTATAAAGATCTTTCACTGGTCTCATTGATAGGTAGTTTTAACACTTTTTAAATATTTTGAAAAAATTTGAAAAATATAAATTAATATACTTATTGGTTTTCGCCCCTCAGCTCATAACCTATTCCCTGTACATGTATGAAACTGCAACATAATATGTGTAAATTTGTCTAGTTCAGCCTTTCCATGGTTTTACATACACTGGCAGGCAGGCGGGCAGATGGTAGGGCAGCGGGCATATAGATAATTTCAGGCCAAGATTTGGCCACGATTGTATTATACCAATTTTGTCAACATCGCTTTTATGACTTTACAGATGTCTTTCGCTGAAGGTTTGCTGCTGCGCAGCCTATGTTTATAAATTACTTTCAATAACCTAGTTTTATGCATAGGCCCAAAATATGACCAGGTATTGCCACTTTATTGCGACTACTAAATACTATAGGCAGCTTCCATGAATCCTAGTAGTACTCTCTATGGTTCAGAGTTTTGGTGTACAGGAATCTTAATATACTCTTTATAATCAATGCGTAAATTTCCCATACAAAAAAAAAGACAAAGTAGTGCATAACAAATTTGCAGATAAGTTATAAGAGCCATTCTCAAATTTCGGGACAAAATGCCCTGGAAAATGTGGTAACGGAGGGGACTTTTGATGCAAAAAACCTGCATTTTGAGCAATTTAAAAATAGAAAAAAAATATATATATATGTAAGTCTTATTTTCAGAAGTACTTCATCTCAGATCAATCGTATTTTTAATTAAATATGGATTTTTTGTGGTAACGGAGTGGACAGGAATGGTAACGGAGTGGACAGGAACGGTTTGGTTTTCTCTTAATAGTGGTTTCTATTTGGGAGATAAAAAGTTTTGATTGCATTCTATTGAATCCTGTCACCCTCAGCAATATATACATAAAATTTCTTTGAAAAGGTATCACTGGTAAGCTCGGAATTGGAGGTAACGGAGGGGACATTTCAGTGAGACCAAAAAATGTTCCAATGAAAAATATGCCTTAACTTGTTGAATACCTGTTTAATGAAAATCTGCAAAGCTGTGGTAGTTTGGCGCATGTGCATCTTACGACATTGAGTGGAAATTGCTCATTAAAAACAATAGCGAGCCGAGCTATGCCTGGTAACAGAGGGGTCAAAAAAATTAACATAAACTAGTGACACGTCTTTTACATCAATTAATTCAATGAAATGAAACAAGAAAAAAGTTAAATATGATGTATATATTAATTCAAGTCTATATTCTCATGAATCGTGCATAGAAACTTTGGAAATTATGGTACTTCAGGAGGAAAATTAACACTTGATTTTGTCATGTCAGGTCCAGTGACAGGGAAAAACCACTGATTTGGCACGGATTACTGGACACAATGCACCAAAATAAGGTCTAATAAATGACTTTTTTTCCAAATGCAGTGCAGTGGTTCTAAATAGAAATATAAATAACAGATGTGGAGTGACGCTTCAGATATCAATTGCATTCAAATTAATGTCAGGGAACTGGAGTGACGCAAATTGTCCTGAAATTTGAGAATGACCCATAAATGCATTTGTGCTGTGACTGCAACAGATAGATGAATCAAACTCCAGATGGAACAATCTTTATAGAGGAACTAACTTTTCCACCAGAGATATATAATTTTTCGCAATATTTTTTTCAAATTTCAGAAATACAATGCTGCTATTGTTGTCATTAGCAACCATAGTTGGTTATGCAGGTTGCCTTGACAATGGGTTGGCAAGGACTCCTCCCATGGGATGGTTGTCTTGGGAACGGTTTGAATGCAACACAGACTGTATGGAAGAGCCGGATGACTGTATCGGGTGAGAAAATTCTCAAATTTTTAATTGACGAAATGTGATATACAAGAAGCCTCAAGACAATTTCAAGATTATTCTGATAAAATCTTATGAACATGATTGTTTTGCCAATTATACGGAGCAATTTTGCAGGCCCCAGTGAACGCCAAGCAGTCAACAGAAACTGAATGTGAGGAACTCACACAATTTTTGTCTGGAAGAAACCAGAGCTGTTCCAGAGTATGCTGATGGCCTTGTCTACTTTCTTAGAGAACATGATTGTCTAGTCTGATCTACATAGACCTAGCCCTGGACCTAGATAATATATATTGAATAGAAACTCTGTGAATGTGCAATTGATTTGGAACTATTTTTTGGAGCAGCATACAAAACTGACTTTGTGCCAGCGCCATGCAGTTCTCAGTTTCAAGGGACTGTGAGGACTCCGCCCTCGCAACCACAGTCCCTTAGAGACAGTAAGATTATTAGTATCCGAAAGAGTTGCTGATGCGACTAGGAGACAATTTCAGTTTGGCCGATATCAATGCGAAGTCAACTTGCTGAAGAAAGGAAATGATTTCAATCCAATAAACTTTATATGCTTTAGATATACAAGTACAAACTTGCTCATTCACCCACCTTTCAGTGAAATGAATTCAGGAAGACTGTTTCTTTTATCATTGGCCACACGTTTTCAAGATGTTTTCGTTAAAGGAATTACCCCAACACAAAAATAGTTGCCGAGGCCCATTTTCTCAATTAACTTGAGTCTAATCTTGCTGCTTTGAGTCTACTTGCCTTGATAACAGCATTATATTCCGACTGTTTACAACAATTGGCAACAATAAATTTTTTCACTGCTAAAATGTATGCATGGCATAACAACCAACAAAATCCTTCCTACAATTTTACAGGGAACGACTTCTGCAGACCACAGCAGACGCCCTGGTGAATCGAGGCTTTCTGAAAGCCGGCTACGAATATGTAGTCATAGACGACTGTTGGCCAGCGAGAGAACGGGACGACCAAGGGAAGTTAATAGGAGACTTGAAGAGATTCCCATCAGGAATGAAGGCTTTGGCTGATTATGTGAGTTATATTTAGAATTTTAGAAGTTAAATCATTATTCCATTGGTACCTGTACAAGCAAAGTCATTTTGCATTAAGTACTCACTCATTCTCATAAGATGTACCACCCATACTTGCTTGCAAAAAATAATTTTTAGAGCTCTTTGCAGATTCCACTTGAAAAATTAATCTTCTTATTTTCCGATTTGCAAACTGGCTTTGCCACGTCATTGACAGTTTTTTGTTGGTCTCCAAATCTTCTTATTCCAGGAAGTACCTAAGTCATTTAATTAGTTGTTTATTTTCACCTATCCCGCCAGATAAACTGAACCAAATTAAAAACGCTAAACTATTTCCAGGGTTGTATTTTCTGTATAAGCTTCAGATGGGCTGTTGAGTGTATGCATATGTGTTATTGTTTGTCAAAGGACTTGTGTCCATAAAATCACACAAGTTAGACCATTTTCTGATTGCCCTTCGCCAAGTTTATCACATTGGGGTATGGCCAGTGGATCAGGGTATTAGCCATCCGCACAGAAAATATAATGTTATCGTGTTAAAGCTTGAAGAAAATGATTCAAAAGGCCACACAATTCACTTCAGCCGGTGCCACCTAACTTGTTAGAAATTCAGTTTTTTGAGCAGTCAGGTCAGAGTTTGTCACACTCAGTGATAGTCTATGCAAACATAGGCTGCGCAGCAGCAAACCTTCAGCGAATAACACGTTCAGAAGATTACAAAATTTTACACCATAAAATTGATGTTTTTACCAAATTGCATAGCAATAGTGTCTAAGTCATGCTTGAATAATGTCAATTTGCCCGCTGCCCTGCCATCTGCCTATCTGCTTGCCCGAGTTTGTAAAACGAGGAAAAATTCCTTATTAATTATTAGGCTAATTTATAGGTTATGAGCTGTCAGTTGGAAACCAAAATATATAATGCTGTTATAGTTTTCTCAATATTTTTCAATGATTCAAAAAGTGTTACATACACATTAAAAGGCTCTGCTACATTGTATAGGTGATATGTGTGGAACATTTCGTTGCTGTATATGCAACAGTGGGCAACTTTTGGCTCCCATGCGAAAAAAAGTATTTTAAATATTGTTTCTCAATATTGCACAAAAAGTATAGACTATCTATCAGTCAAACCATGAAAAGGCACACCTACACCATGTAAGCCATACGTGTACCAAACGTAATCCATTTACAATTGTACATGCAATTGTGACTGAGGCCGGGGCCAGAAACAAAGCAGAATAGTTTGGTTTTCAATATTTCAAAAAGTATATAATATTTTCCATCAGACCTTTCAAAAGGCACTACTAGACCATATAAGGCATATGTGTCCCAAACTTTATCCATGTACATGCAATAGTGACAGAGTCCTAGCCGAAAAAAAAAAAAAATTATTTTTATATTTTTTGTAATCTGTTGAAAACATACAGAATGTCTATCAATGAGACCATCAAAAGGCACAACTAGATCATATAGGCCACATCTGTACCAAATTTCATCCATGTACAAGCAATAGTGACTGAGCCTTGGCCCGGAAACGAACAAAAATAATTTATATATTTTTTTTTATTATTTCAAAAAGTATGGAGTATCTATCCATTAGACCATCAAAAGGCACAACTAGACCATACAGGCTATATGTTTACCAAATTTCATCTATGTACATTGAATAGGGGCCGAGTACTGGCCCGGAAACGATCTATCCGCCCGCCGCCCGCCCACCCGGCGGTTGGACAACATTTTTCCCTAGTGATAACAATACCTTCTGCGAACAAGTTCGCTGAAGGTAAAAATGCATCTACTGAAACAAGTCCTCAAGCAGCCTAAACAATAGCTGTGGAAAGAAAAAGGCCTAGGATCTGTCAGAAAGACCTCATGCACACAACTGCAAGCCGTAGAGGTAAACATCAGTATTTTTTGTGCCATCCTCGTGCTATTGTCCCGAGCACACATATTTCCCCCAAAGAAAAGCATGCGGAGGCACAAATGTTACTAAAGTTTTCCTACGGCTGCTGTACAGGTTGTGTTGGTCTTTTTGACAGACCATTAATCTTTTGCGTTTGTACAGGCCACATGAGGACGTGTTTCCCTGGCTGCATTGTCTCATTGGAATATCATTGTGTGTGACAAACTCTGACATGACTTCTCAAAAAAATTAAATTTTAACAAGTTATGAGGTATCGCCCAAAGTTAATTGTGTGGCCTTTTGCATCATTTTGTTCAAGCCTCACCATGAAATCATTAAATTTGCCCAATGGGGTGTCTACTACCCCTGTCCACTGGCCATACCCCAATGTGATAAACCTTGCAACAGATTTGCAAACAAAGGTCAGAATTGGGTGATTTTATGGAACTGAGTCCTTTGACACCTGGTTATACATATATGCAACAGCCCATCCGAATCATATACAGAAAAATAGAGCCCTGGAGGTAGTTTTGCATTTTTAATTTGGTGCAGTTTATGATAAGCACTGAATCAACCGATTAAACGTAACCGACACAAACAATTTACATTTTTAAACCAGTGACATCACACTATACAAGTTGAAAGTTAATTTTGAAACTGTTTGGACAGCCAATCTGCAAACAGCAAATATTCGGGGCCTGTGGCCTTGCGCAGATACAAAATACAATGAAAAAAGATTCAAAAATTATTCCGTCACCATAAATGAGAATGCATGGACGAGTCGCTGACCCCGGGTCTATGACACTCGATGGAGATCACGTTTTCATCGGATGCTAGATACTGAAAATCGTAATTTTTCGCAATAAATTCCGACATTCACTGACTAACTTATTTGACTTAAGATACACTGATATACATCAATGACACGGATTGACACCATATCCAAAAACATTGATCAACTTCCTGAATTTTGTTAGCAAAAAAAGGCAGTACGACCAGTAAAAGGCTCCTCGCTACCTCTACAGATTTCTGAACACATTATATTCGTTCCAGATGCACGTAAGAGGGCTCAAATTTGGCCTGTACGAAGACGTGGGAAGACACACTTGTGCCGGGTTCCCTGGAAGCCAGAACCACATCGAACAAGATGCCGCGACATTCGCAGAATGGGGAATTGACATGATCAAGTTTGACGGCTGCAATGCGGACGAATCATTTTACCGCCAAGGTAATTAATAGGACTCACCAGCAAGCCATTTTGGAATGGTAATGTGGGTTTTCCATATATCTATAGTCTGTAGATTATTGGTAGTCTCTGGTCATGATACCAACTCAAGACTAGCAAGTACACGTAGTTCCAATATTATTGAGTCTCATTGTGTAGGAACCATTGTATTACACGTATCCCCCTTCCCCCTTAAAGATATAAAAATATGGAAGGCTTATTTTGAAGAGGAGTTTAAACCATAGACTGAATCTGAGTCATTCTTCAAGACACCTCAAAACTAAGTTGTGCCTTCATTTTCAGGTTATCCAGAAATGGCTCGGGCCCTCAACAAGACTGGAAGACCAATTCTCTATTCCTGCGAATGGCCACTGTACGAAAGAGCGAAAGGAGTGAAGGTGAGGACTGGGGAGACTTCGTCAATTCAAATTATTGCTTACGGGGTTTGATTGATGAGATGGAAGAGAGAACGGAGGGTCCTCAACATTTTACATATCAATCCCATGTGAGGGATCTTTTCCTTGCCCAGCATTATGATAAACACTATACAAGGGGCTTAAGGACCACCAATTTAACGTCTCATCCAAACGAAGTCCAGCTAAGATTTTGCTGATGCATGTCCATTAAAAATTTTGGGTTCCCCTGGACTTCCCACCTGGGGTTCGAACCAAACAGGCAAATACCTTTAGTGGAGCAGCCTGAACCAAAACCACTTAGACAAAAAAAGACCTCCGATGTCCTGATCCTACAATTTGATGAAAGTCACATGCTTTGGTACAGCACCATAAAGCACCAAAACATTTTAATATTAACAAATTAAATTTGTACTTTTTCAGCCAGACTACACTAAAGTCGCTGAAACCTGCAACACATGGCGAGTGTACGGAGATATTTACGATGGCTGGCAAAACATCATGTCCGTCGTAAACTATTACGGAGACAATCCTGGGGACTTCATCGGAGTGGCAGGACCAGGACGATGGAATGATGCCGATATGGTAAATTACCTCTTCCGAAAAGTAAATTATGAATAGTCTTGTAGAAGTTGGCGGATGAGGATTTTGGTAAATGTGCCCTTGAGAGATGACAGAAAACCCTTTAAAAAATTACACAGAAAAGAAAATGTTCAAAAACATTTCTGAAGCTATAGAAACTAATCTTCAGCACTCAAGAAAATGTGTCTTGAGCAAGGTTACCCATTTTCACAGACAACAAGTGGAACATGCATCATTTCATTTCAATACTTTATGGAAAATATAATTCCGCTGTCAGATAGTTTTCAGATCTTCCTCAGGTTCCTCATGAATCTTTCTTGCTCGAAGCTCTTTCTCCGATATTTTGACGTTAGAATGAGCAGACAAAATGTCAACATTGAAACTATATAAGATGCAAAATAAAGAGACCAACAATATCCTTCACTTTGATGAAATTCACATGCTTTGAATTAAATATATCAAAACATTTTAATAACTTTTATATTGAAATTATTGCATTTTGAGCATTTTCTCAATTGTTTTAAAAGACAACAGAATGATCAGATGTGACAACATTCCAAGCACTGCTTCTGACTCCAGAAAATGCAAAAAAGAAGCAGTACTCAAGAGAGCCTCGGCCCTCGGCCTAATGAGTAATGTGATGCCAACAATAAACTTTCCCAGGATGCATCCTTCAATTTGATGACATTCACATGCTTCAACTTTGTGCGGAAACATTTTAATAAATTTCATTGTGTAATAATTGCACTTTGATTCACATTGTCAGAGGATTCAGCAAGGACACAGAGTGCACAAGATGGAGAAACAAGCATATTTGAACTCCCAATTTTATGAAACACTATAACTTTTTGTTGCTCCTCAACAATGCTATTGCCTATCTATTGCAGTCATAAGCGAAGGAGGCCGGGGGCGCTACAGCCCTCCTAAAATTTTTGGGAAAGCAATTTTTTGGCGAGTTTTGGGCTAAAAAATTTGTGAATTTAGATTGTTGCAATTTGGGAAGTCGTTATTGGGCATCCTCCCGAAAGTTTATTGATCTCCTATGCATATGAGTGTAGTAAAAGACTAAATTAAACCACATCTTATAATTTCAGCTGGTAATAGGTAACTACGGCATGAGTCCAGACCAAGAGAGGGTCCAGATGGCCATGTGGTGCATGTTCGCATCCTCTCTGCTCATCTCGGCAGATGTACGGACAATGAGGAAAGAGTCTCTTCAATTACTTCAACACCCGGGTCTCATCGCTATCAACCAGGATCCACTAGGGATACCCGCTCGAAGATTGTTCAGAGTGAGTGTGAATTAACTGAAATTGTACAGGCTCTCCAAGACATGTGTCATTATGACATACACAATATTTATCTTTCTTTGAGGAGTCTAAACATTTTAGTTCTCCTGATCTAGCCAGTGGAAGGCCATTAAAATAAGGCAGAAATATTTTTACATGGCTTAAACATTTCAGTAATTTAGAAAAAGACTAATTCTTCTATCCTAGATATTGTAAATCTAATTAAGTACAACAGATAAATAATATTTACAAGAGTAAGAAACACTTCAAAGAATGGCCAAAATTCCCAGAATAGTTTACTTCAACTGGACCCAATATAACTTACCAATCTGCCATTTATTAGCCTGAGAAAGATATCCGACATAGGCCCAATTAAAACCATTTCATTTGTAATTTTGTCTATTTGAATTAAGCAAATTAATTTCCATTACCTGTCAGTCTGTCTGTGAACGGCTATTTACGTTTTTCATATTAATCTTTCAGCAACACAATGGCCACTACCAAGTATGGACTCGCCCTCTCTCTAACGACCGATTTGCTGTCGCCTACCTCAACACAAGGAACGATGGCTACCCAATTCGCTTCTCTTACGAACTAAACAGATTAGGATTGACTTCCGCCAAAGCTTTCAAGTTCACTGAAGTGTTCGAAGGAACGTCCCTCGGCAAATTGACAACTGCTCAGAACTTAACAATGAGGGTTAACCCCTCAGGGGTGACCTTGGTGATAGGGACACCAGTTAAAGATGAAAATGTTGATCTATTAATGATGCTAATGAAAGATATTGACAAGAAACAGGAATGGAGAAAGCTTCATTAAAAGTTCAACCATTGCCCCACATATTTGACTGAAAAATGTTGTTGTTCGGCCTAAATTTGAGAATATATAGTGAATCAACTGGTGGCTTATACTCGAGGAAATATAGCGAATCAACTGGAGTCGGCTAAGGAGTAAACAATTTTATCAATCACAGACTTCATAAGTCCTCTGTTTTCCGATGCTTCTCAACGTAGTAGAGGGACTTCAGAAATAGGAAGTGGTTTGTGAGCTAATAGGCATAATTTGTGCTCATTAATTTTGTATAACCGATTCCAAAAGACTGTGCAATGAAAGTAGTCTTGTAAAGACCGGATCCAGTAATGGAAATGGAAAATTTTTGTTGGGCGAGCTCTTTAAATAGAGAAAAAATTCTGAAACCAGAGCATATTTTGGCTAATAATACATGGAGGACTTTATGTTTACCACTAATGATTGGGGGATCTATAGCAGGTCATAGCTCCCCAGTTTTTTTTATCAGGGGAGCTCAGCTCCCCCCTATATCCATCACTGATTGGATCAATCCTTACATTATGAAAGTGTTTTCAATTATAATTTATAACATTGATGTTTATCAATACGATCAAATCAAGAAAATAATTATGTATTTTTCATTTTGCAATAAACACATGTAACAAAACGTCAAAATACTTTTGCACTCTTGATATAAATGCAACAATTTGAACTCAAAACTCAAAATCTATATCTATAATTTATATAAATGGATGGTCGGGGTATTATGTCCTGTATTTAAAAATACGGTCAGCTAATTAGGATTGGAGGCAGACCGCATACTAGGGCGCTTCATGAACATGTTGGGACGAAGGATAATTTAACATGTTGAAACTGCAGTCAAAACATAGATCCAGGTGACCTGGCCAGAGCGGGAATCAAACCTGGTTCCCAGAGACTGGAAGCCTGGAGTTCGACCAACTGTGCTACGAACCCCCATCCTCATTCGATATCTTATGATTGTCCATTTAACAATTTTCTTCAACATGACAATTTTAACAATGCAAATTCAAACAAAAATCCAAACATTTAGCAGATAACACATTATTTACATTTATTCAAATGTATGAACCTGTAGGCAGAATTAAAACATAACTTAAAAGAATATCACAGCGGCCTATACACATGATACATGGTACAATGCAATACTAATAATGCTGCTCGGCTAATGGTTAAGCGCTTAACACAACTTGAACAGGAGTAAAATTAAGCAAAATATATCAATTGTAGCGAACAATGTTTTGATTATAAATTTACCAATAAAATACAGATTAACTTAAAATGTCAGACCGTTTCATGTTTAATTTTGTGGTAAATTTGATTCGGAATACCTCATTTTGTCGGAAGCTACCAATGTTGGTGTTGGCCTTTATCCAAAGATAAGCAAACCTGTCAATTTAGATGAATATTTTAAATTTCAGCAATTTCTAGCATTTTTTTAGTTTCACTGAGATGCATACATGTGTAGCTAAAATATGCAATTTTCACAAGCTACATGCACCAGCAAATCTGCAATTGCTGGCGTGGCACTTTGTCCTTTTAAAATGAATGGGCTGCCATCGTCAGAAATTGGTCAAAATTGGCACCAGAACATCAAGAAAATGTGATTAATACATTACAAACAAGCTCATCTACCTGTGAGTATATGTATTTCTACTGTGCGACTTCTGGATGCTCAGCAATCAGGCCAAACATCAGTTCGCATGTTGATGAGACAAAGTGCCATAAACCACAAAATTAAACAGTCTGGCCCTTTTACAACTAATTGTGCTAATTATAGTCAGAATTTCAAACCACTTCATAATTCTTATTAGCAAATCCCTGTAATAGGCTACATTTATAACACATTCAGTCATTTCAGTGCATATGAAAATGTGATCGCATCTTTACTGAACCACCTCGAATAGCATTGAAGGTGATTATCCAGATTAAATATATGCAATAGTTACCAACTGGTTCATAGCTTTCAATTTACACAAGGCACTGCGACGTATGAAATCAACTCCCAACATGCAATTAATTATGCATAATTATGTACAATTGAATATAATTTACAAACCTAATTTATATACAGTACAGTCAATCAATCAGTCTTACTCAAAGTTAATCAACACAGATACAAACTAAAAAATTGGCGAAATTGTGTCCAAACTTGTAATCAGTCGGGCATGTTTGTTTTTTGGATTACACAATTCTATGACTCTGAAAAAACTTACAGTGTGTCTCATGTAGCATGCGAACTGTATTTTAGCAGCACTTCAACTGCCTGTATAAAGGCAATACATGTGCCTAGAGAAGTGGTATTGGTGCAATCCTATCTGGAACTATATTGTGAGTGGCGCTGAAGTAGTATTTGTAACGTCACGACCATTGCGGCGGTCAGACAGCTTGCATCATGAATGTAAATTTATGAAATTTGCGGCCGTCGTACAAATTTGCTCAAAAATCTGCAATATTGGGACTAAAGCAACACGAAAATTAGATATTCACACTGCAAACTGGCTATTCTATCCGTGAGTATGTGTATTTCTGCTGTCACTCTTGTAGATGCTGAGCAATGAGGCCAAACACCAGTTCGCATGTTGGATGAGACAAACTGTAGCTCTGTCACCAAACAAACTTAAACAGTTGTTGTGTGAGACTGTTTCACAGTCTTCAACATTGGATCTTTATTTAAGAGGCGACTTACCACGCTTACAGAGGAAGCTTCAATATTAAGAGGTTGACACAGAATGAACAGAAAATATGACAAAAACATCAATTTAAATCTAAAACATGTAAAATTGCAAAAGGAATATTTTCACGACAAACACATATTACGGTATGACAAAACTTATTCTTCAATTATTATAATAATCATATTTGGTTAAATCTGAACATGTAAAGGAGACAGCCCAGTACAAAGAACTGCAGACTTCAGCAGGAAATCTTTTAGTGATTACCAAAATACAATATTTACACAAATCACAGAAAATTGTACAGTGTACGACCCAAACAGCGTAATTCATGCAATATCAACCAACAATAGAAGCTGTAACCAATGCCGACATAAAAAATAATCAATTACTGATAATGCAACAGTTTAATAATTAATGCATAATTACACAATCTGGGCTCCACGGTCATTTATGACCTTAGGCACCTACTGATGTACGTCACAAAACATTTCTGAATCGGTGACGTCACTTTGATTGTTTTCTCGACCAATCAGCGTCCAGAAAGCAGTACTCCCTGCTTGTCTGTTGATATACAGAACGGAACTAGATTGTAATTACACACCGATTGTTCTAAATATCAGTACAAGTGATTCAGAACCATTACCGATCAAACTACCGTTTTAACTTTCTTACTAGCATTATGAATACACCACTCTCAGATCAACGACCACTCTTAGAATCATCTCCATTTAAGTCTCCATTTTGTGTAATAATTAAGAAACTTAATAAATTGATTGGCATGATTAAATTAAATTGATTATAAGAGGTTTTCCACCTTGTTTTACCCCAGGACTTGGCATGTCTTTTGTACAGCAGTTCTTCAGGGCATCCCCTAAATATCACATCATGAGTCGCACCAATCAGAATAAATCTACAATTGATTTAAATTTGCTTGAATAAAAGGACTTTACATATGCATATTTATCACGGTGCTCATCAGCTATTCCGACGAGTGGCTATCATGTTCATTATTTCATTACATATTAGTAAATTAATCAATCAAGTAGTCTATAAATATGTTAAATTTTCTATCTTGAATTCTTACTGCATACTTTTAAGTATTGAGTATCAAGCAATGCTCACGTGTTCCTGCACTCATAAAATACTGAAATATGATGTTAGTATCTATTTTACTACCTGAATAGTGATTCATTGTGTAACTGTACATATTACAAAAATAGTGTTATTGTAAATTGTAATTTACATCACAGGTGCCTTATGTTAGATGGTTTAACCGAACTTCATGAAATTAGTCATATTAGTCATAGTTATTTGGTTTTTGTTTAATTGGATCAGACTTGTGACCACAATCGACAGCTTCCCAATCTTAGAATCTTCACATGTAAACTTTTTTGAGACAAGGTAAATATTAACAAAAGTTTGCATGTTATGACTCTGTAATGGTAAGTAGGCCTATTTCAATATTTTAAATTGCTATCGCTAATAATACCAATAAAAGAGATATTCATCGGTTTTATCTTTAATCTTTTTAAATAAATTGAATTAAATTTGTCACAAATCATAGACATTTTCCACTCAGGGAAATAGACTCAGGCCAGACTGTAAAGAATAACATATTTTCATAATCCATGGGAAAATTTGAAATCAAAACATTTTGATTGGATGGCCAGTAATCAGTCACTTTTGAGACATTCCCACGGGAGGAGTTATCTCTGAACAAAAGAACACACTGGCTTAGGGGAAACAACTGGGCAGTCATAGAGTCTCAAAGACCAGCCTCTTCTGTTTTCTAATTACCATACCCAGCAACTTACTAGCATCTGATTGGTCTAGTACATGGCTATTCTCAACAAATGTGATAAAGTCTTTTTTCATAAGGTGACATTTTCATGATTACATACATAATGCATATATAGGAGACAGACAGGAGCTTGGATTTCTATAGACTATAGTACCGTATACATGTGGTATAGCAAAGTTCTCTAACAACAACAGCCAAATTATCCATTTTAAAGCTAAATATCATAAGTGTGATTTGTACAGAAATACTTTGCAACTCCAACAAAAGCTTAGTATACAAATTATCACTCAGTAACCTGCATGAACATGAATATATTTTTAGTTATTAAAAGTACAGCAATTGTGCAGTGCACGATATTATTTTGGTGACGACAATGACTCATTTAGGTGACTGCATAAAATCAGCATAATAGTTATTAGTAATTTGACAAATAATGTGCGTTTCCAGGGCAAGAGACAGGACAAAATACACAGTACTGGGTAATTGCATAGAAAACGCAGAACATTTGATTTCAAATAGTGAAAATATAGCATTGAAACTTGAAATAGTCCTTTAAATTGTCTTAATTTATTCGTCAACAAGCTACACAATACACTCTTCCCTCGGCTAGCCAATGAGTTCTTATTGTCACCAAAATCACATCATGCACAGCACCAATTAACATTAAAAGAAACAATTTTAACATTCCATAACACAAAATTAGGCTTCACTGCTTGGCACAATTTCGAAATGCAAATCAAAGTGATCGTTGACATGAGTCTCAAACTCACTTTGGGGAACTTCATCCGAGAAGACTTGATTACACATAGGGCACATTCTTTCTTCCCTTTCTTGCAAAACTATCGAGTCATCTTCCTCTTCGTGATTTCTTGCGATACATTCGTCTACGTGGGTCTCAAATTCAGCGTGAGAAACAGTACTTTCGAAATGCTCCGAACATATAGGGCACGTCCGTATAATTGAAGTGTCTACGTGCTCCTGGGCAGTCCGTGATGATCGTACGACCCGCGGACTAGCAGGAGGGCGGCCGGGGTCCGTCTCGTGGTAGATGTTTTTGCTCGGAATTGTCTTATTGCCAACTAAGGGGTCGTTGTTTAAAATAGAGAAACCTTGTGGGGACTGGGATTTGTTAAACTTGTCCTGGCTCGTGTTTAGGTTCACGTTCAACCCTTGATCATTGTCATAACTCCTTGCCGTTGGGTCACACTCGTTACGATCGATGTTCAACGGCCGTGGATTGTTTCCGTTTCCTCTTGTTTGTGCATTAACCGGGATATGAGTCCTTCTATTGTTTCTATTCTCCCAGCTAGGTGACTCTGGCTGTCTTAAGTCTGGGAGTCTTGACTCCGGCTGTCGTGATTCCGGTTGGCGTGGTGACTCCGGTGTCCTCAACTCCGGAGTCCTAGATTCCGGTTGGCGCGGCTCGAATTGTAAAGTCTCGGCCGGAGTCAGAGTTAGAAACTCGTCTGGTTCGGAGAGGTCATCTTGCATAGTTGCCGCCATATTGGCCAACCTCTTACCGACCAAATTAGTCAACGAGTCGGAACCCAACTGCCGAAGATCGTCATCGTCTAACGTGTTTTCTAAAAACATATCATCCCTTATTCTCGAATGACCTGCGAGTATCTCCTTGACTGGCAAGTCGTCTCGGTCGTAAACTGAGACACCCAGGTCGCTGTCGATCTTTGACCCCTTTCTTGGGTCTATGATTGGTCGAGAGTCTCGGGAGTGGTTCTTTTCACTTCGAAACACATTCTTTTCCCTCCTGTCTCCTGGTAACCTGTCACCTAATAATCGGTCTCCAGGTAACCTGTCAGGTAATCGGTCTCCGGGTAACCTATCAGGTAATCGGTCTCCAGGTAATCTATCAGGTAATCGGTCTCCTGGTAACCTATCAGGTAATCTATCATCTGGGTCTCCTGGTAACCTGTCAGGTAACTCATCTCCAAGTAATCGGTCTCGAGGTAATAGATCTCCAGGTATTCTTTCTCCTGGTAATTTTTTACCAGGTATCCTTTCTTCTGGTAATCTTTTACCAGGTGACCTCTCGCCTGGTAAATCAAACTCCGTTATATCTTCTTGTAACTTAATGTGAGTCGTGTACTTAACATGTCCTTTTTCCTGATCCAACCCAACGTGATAACGAGTGTATTCAATGTTTGACTTTGGTCTAGAGTGGGATTGGTCCGTGCTTCTTGCCCTCAATTCCAAATTCTTTGGTTTCTTTTTGTACTGCATAGACTGAGAGCGCCTGACCTTCGGCAGGTCTGATTCTAGTTCGTCCTCTATTTCCATGTGGCGAGACATTTCCGAAACTCCCAGAGGAACGTTCGTCCTGATCTTCGGCCGAGCGCCCAGGCCTGTAGGGAGTGAGATGTCTCCATTCATAACGAAAGCTGCAATAAAGAAAAGAGAGAAAGTTAAATTGTATACATGCATCAATGACAACATATACCCCCAACGCAAGAGACATACTATTTTTCCTCACCTGAAATAATAAGAGGAATTTTTCACATTTTGAACACCTGTAGTTAAATTTGGAAACAAACTTCTTGTTCCGTGTCATGTGCAAAACAAACTTTTTAAACCCATAGCTGCACCAGTCACTCGAAGGCCAGGATCATCTCGTCTGCTCCTAAAACCATCACAGCGCTTGCAATCTCTGTGCATGCCACCAAGTTCAAAGGAGACACATAACGAATGCCTCTCTATTTCAGCTATATAAAAGCTACTTGATCAAGAAATAAGAGCAACAGATCGCCACAAACAGCAGTTGGCTCACAGTTGAGCTCCAGGAATATCCTATAATCTACATGTACACTGAACAGCTCAGTTTTTGCGAAGATCCAAAATCCCTTACCGGACCGAAATTGAAATCTTTGCTATTTTAAGAAATTTTAAGTATCCAATTACAAGTTTTTGGCCTGAACTGCTGGGCAGGTTGGAAATCTGCTGGACAGGTCTTTCGGACCGGCAATGTTCGCAAAGACCAGTACTGTAGCTTTCCATAAATATTTTTGACAACTTTGCGGCAAAGTTGCCACTATTTCTACACCGTCTCTGGCACAACATATTATAGCCCTAGTCAATTAGAGAGAGTGTGATTGAATAACTTATATTTCGGGGGGAGGGGGTTAGAGCAATTTCCACTTAATCCATACCTGGGGTTTTCTGGAAGATGCCCTTCTCATTCTGTTGCCGGAGCAAGATCCGGATTATCTCGTTCTGTTTCCAGATGGTCTCTTTAATCCTCGCCATTTCTTCTTTAGAGGATAAACTCATCACCACCATTTCGCTGATGTCATCTGCGTCCATTTCAACATCTGGGGAAAAAAAACAGCAAAAAATTCAATAACAATAAATGAGAATAATGCAAAAACACAGAAAAAAAAGAAAATACCTTACACAGGGTTCCCACTCATTTGTCAAGTTCAAATTCAAGATTTTTTCCAGGTTTTTCAAGGCTGCCAAAACCAATTTTCAAAGTCTAAATCTGCAATTTTTTCAACCTGATTTTGCACTCTGGACAGTAGTCAAAGGTCCACAATTTGTTGAAACTTTTCATTTTGGCAAGAGAACCCCAAATTCCAGACTTTTTCCAGGTTTTTGGTGGAAATATCACATTTTCCAAGTTTTTCCAGACCTGGAAAAAGCACAACCCAAAATTCCAGGTTTTCAAGGTTTTCCAGGTTGAGTGGGAACCCTGCTTACAGCAGAAATCAGCAATATTAAATTTTGCACGATAAACAGGTAAACACAGAAACTGTTTTTGGGCTTGTCATATTGATGACTCAAGAGCCAACGCGGTCAACGGGACTGTCTCCAGCCATGTCACATCCGATAAATGATGTCGCAAACATATTTGAAGATTCACGTACCTGTGACTGAGTCATATGTTATCATATTTACCTGTGACCTATGTTATCAAGTGAATGAGTCATATGACTCACCAGTGAGTCAGTGACATGTGTCACATGTCTCTCAGTTACATAACTGATCCTCAGTTACATAACTGACTCAAACTGAATACGTTATCTCTCTTGTTAACCTGGAGAAATAAATAGAGATTATTCTGTTACATGTAGCTTCTTGAAAGACCTACCTATTCCGTCAGATTCCTCCACGGGAGATGACACTCCATTACTCAGCGAAATTTTCTCGGGACTTGCACTCTTCTCACGAGGATGTTGCTCCAAGTACAAGTTCCTTTTCAAGAGGTTATCATTCTCCTGCAAGAGGGCGTTGTAGTCTTTTTGCAGCACACCTCGTTCTTCTTTGGCCATTTCCAGCTGCCGAGAGACATCTTGTAGTTGTTTAGTGATAGGATCGGAGTTGTTGTATGTTAAGTCATGATTGAGTTTCATGAGTTGGTCGTTTTCTTTCTGCAGTTCGAGGACTCTTTTATCCGATTCATTTTTGCTTTCTAGCTGATGTCGGAGATCCTCGATCTCACGCTCTTTTAAAGAAACAGTTTGTTGGAGGTGTAAGATCTGCAGATGAGCCTCCGTCCCTTTATCACTGGGCCCTCCGCTCGACGGTTGACCCTGCGGAGACGGAGACATGCGAACGAAAAGATTTTCATCTTCTAAACCAGCTTTGCTTCCTCGCAACTGCCGTAGACACAAGCGATACCTGTCCTGGAGGTCATTGTAGCGGTGTTTCAAGTCCTCGTAAGCCACGTTGAAAGCGTGGTACGACCCTTCGCCCCCATCCTCCCCCGTGATGTCCTTGATGTTTGGTAGGAGGGCATCTGGCTCTGACATATCCGCCATACCTGTAAAAAGAAATGAGTGGTCATTTAAAGAGGGAATAAATATTTGCTTGACAGTACTCAGTAGTCCCTGTAATGATCACCCTCCCCAATCCCCAAATCAAATCAAATCAAATCAAATACTTTTATTTATAGTCAGTGGTACAAAAGAGAAACTTTAGCCGTAGGCTAATGTGACCGACTGTCTACGAAACAATATAACAAGTAAATGGATAAATTAACACATGTAAAATAGTAAGTAAATTAATTTAGGGTAAAATCTTTGAAATCGCAAAAATTTTGCTATCACAGTTTTAAAACCATAAAGTCTTTAAAATCACAGTTCGTAAAATCACAAGTTAAAATCACAAGAGTCATTATGAGCAGAATCTGCATTCGCAGGCGTCATCAGTCCAGTTTTTTATATTTCTTTTGAACTGGTTTAGGTGTTCAGTGTTCTTCAGATCGTCGTTGAGCGAGTTCCATAGTCTCGCCCCGTATTGAGTCAATGACTGTAGTCCGTAGCGAACGGTTCTACAGTGTTCATTTTTTAACTTATTTCTGCTTCTCAGGTTGTAGTTATGTTCACGAGTTTTGAACATCTCTTGTAAGAAGGTGGGAGATAGACCATTTAAAGTCTTAAAAACAAAAGTTAAAATAGTTTTCTTCCGGCCAAGTTCTAACGTTGGTAGTTTTGCCTTTTTTAGAAGGCTTTCGTAATCTGACGAGTGGTCAGAAAACACAAATTTCAGAGCTCTAAACTGTATCCTTTCTAGCTTTTTCGTCTGTACTGCTCCACAAAAATGCCACACCAGGCAGCAGTAAGTAAAGTGTGACAATATAAAACTGCGAAAAATTTCCATTTTAGCAGAAGAGTCGAGCATGTTTGACAGTCTTTGTAAAACCCGGAGCTGTGCTCCTGCTCTTCTAATTATAACTCCGACATGGTGTTGGAAATTTATGTGCTTGTCGAGGAAAACTCCCAGCAATTTCACATAATCCTCGGATGCAATTTCTTCGTTGTTCAATTTGAAGATAACTGGCACTTTGCTCTTAAGCACTAGGGCTTGAAATTTCGAGGCATTGGCCTCCCCATATATTATGGCAACCTAAGACCCCGAAATCAGTCAGAGTTGAAACCCTGACTTGCTTGGACAGAAGTTCAACTGACAAGCACCCTTCTTATGATGTGGAACTTCCCTGTGATATGCAACCTCCCTATGATATCATATCAAGTTCAACCTAGTCAGACAAAAACCTGACCTACAACAATGCCGTTGTTGGTCAGATAACATTGCATTGACAGTTTTCCGCACTCTGCGACATAGAAACTGACACACCTCCTGGATACTCCTACAGCCAAATATAGACCAATTTCCCAGAATATTTTGGGCTTGTTTCTGAGAAAGAACTAGATTTGACATGCATCTGACCTGACCTATTAAAGCCCCTGCAGTTTCTGGGAAATTTGCAAATAATCCCGAGCTCACAAACTCACAGTTGAAGTTCTAGGACATTTTGACAAGGATCTAATCACTGAATGAATTGCTTAGCAGTCAGGGAAATTATCACCAGCTGATGACAATCAATGTCCTCAGCCCCACATGACAATCACCCTAGTACTGTCATCACCCTCCCATGACACACTCATGGCCATGCCATGACTTTGACAGTGCCCAAAATCATCTTTGGCAGGCTATTTAAAAATAACTGCAGCTACCATCACTTCCAAACTTGGTATAAAGTTGTATCATAGTATCAACTAACTCTATAAATTTTGGCAGACCTATCCATTACATAATGAGGAAAAGAATCCGAAGGCTCCAGAGAAATTAGGGAACTGTCATCAGCTGCTGATGACTTTGCAATATTTCGCAAAATTGGATAGAATTAAGACCTGCCACTGACATGCTGCTGTGTGATGAGGATGGCTGCACAGAGATCAGACTTTCTTCTGATACCCAACGGATCAACCCCTGAAACTCAATCATCCTGTCAGGGCCAGGACTTGGCTGGAATTGCAATTGTCCTCATATGATGGTAATTCCCCGACTGCTTAGCTTTTCATTTGTGAAAGAGTTCCCAAAATCCTCACTGCAACATAATTAGCAACAGGTGACTGGCCTTAGACATTAGCATCATTGCAATCAACTACCCATTTTACAGTACCTACATGTTTAAGTCTGAGTGGTGAAGAAAAACGCAGAAAAGTTTCAATATGTCTCAAGTATGCTTGCAGCATAGCCATACCGGAACAAGACAGATTTTCCAATCTTATATGAGTAATATCAACCTCCCTTTGATAAGCAACATCCCTTTGATACATACATACATGAATCATCCCTGTGATACACTTGTAACCTTTTCGTCCCAAAGTGGTTCAACATGAACATCCATAAGAGGCAATTCTCTCTGTAGGGACTATCGACAGACGATAATCATTGCGTGGTAGCCTGGTAGGCTACTAGGTGTTCTAACAGTTTCTGAAGTCTGGGGACTAAAACATATTCAATTGGGACTATTGTTACTTCCTGAGCAGCTCAGATAGGGCGCCCTCCTGAAAATTTACGACAAGTTGGCTCGGAGACTTTTTCACCAATTTATCCACCAATTCTTTCTCTGATTTTTTCACCAATTTCTTCAACAACTTCCTCACTGCCAACGCGACTCAGTACAAGACATTTTGACCCTTTAACTTCCTAAACCACTGTCAACAACGATCACACCATGAATATTCCATCATGGGACACCTTTCTCAGACTCAATAAAAGGCAACTGCCTTCTTCCAGCAGACTTATATATATGTGTCAACTTTCATTTATGCAACGAAAATTCAAAACAAACAAGTCAATGCACTGGCATGAGTAGGAATTATTCACGATGATACACTGTACAATTTTTGGTATAAAATTAAGATGCCAAAAATGTCATTGCCTATATTGATCAGAATGTGTGGGTTCCACCCGGAAGCCTTTCTATTTTTACAGAATTATCAAGCCAATTCTTCCCAATTTTTACAACATTGCACCATAAGTAATAGAGTTATATATCAAATTATAGGCAATGGGGGATTTTACTTGTCATCATACATTTGCAAAAATCTCTGAAGGTCGCAAAAGGATGGGTGGATGATCAGGGCTTTACATCCTGTATTTATGTAGCTACTTGGCAGGCAGATTGAAACAGGAAGGCCCAATTTAAGCATGTAACTCCCGAACCAAGCTTCCATTTGCAGTTTCAGGGAGTTACAGGAGTAAGCCTGACTTACTGGATGCTGTCATAGTCATCAGGATTTAGGGAGTTTGTTTGTTTTGTTTGTTTGTTTGGGTTTTACGCCTCTGCAGCACCTTAGTGGGCTATATCGAAGCAGACGAGCGCCGTAAGATGATGAGATGAGAAGACTGTAAGTCTGGCACATACCCTATTAATTCAGGGATGCCCAGGGTCTTTCAGTTGCCCCAGCATAGAATACTGGATACAACCCGATTCCATTTAATGCCCCATGGGCTCGGACTAAAGTGAGTTCCCGGGGTGAGATTTGAATCCACGCCCTCAACAGGATTTAGGGAAAGTTGGCGGGAATTATGGGAGGTAGTGGGCATATCGGGAGTTATGGGACTTCAAGGAGTTCTGGCTTCCGGGAGTTGCATGCTTAGAAGGGGCCTAACAGGAGGGCATACCGATGAGGTGAAGGATCTGGAGTTGGAAAGTTTCAATCTTCAATTCCAACATTTCGATCAGTCATTTTTCTTATAGATAAGATAGCACAAGAACCCAGAATACATGTAAATTGAAATAGGAGATAGTACAATCACTCTTTTATGACTCACAAATCAATGAACAATTTATCGAAGAAAGATATTCATATCATGGGGAGGAGCAGAGATGAGAGACAACCTGGTGGTATAAATCTGCACTATCTCAAAATGGGATCAATAATAGTCCTGTTTGCAACATTTTCAATGTGATAATAATGTTGCTACTAAACATTTTTTCTGTTGATAAGGCAAACCGAAACTACACTTATCAGCTGAGTATGTTTTTGTCCTTATTTCAAAGATCAGTACATTTGAACTATAAACACCACTCAAAAGTCTCAAACAAGCGAGAAATTTCAAATTGTAGTAATTATCAAAGCATTTATAAATCACTTTGACAAAGATATATCTTTTATAATATTATGCCAAATTTCTAATCTCGTGATATGGTGGTAAATGCAAACTACCCATCACCCGTTTTGCAATAATAATACAGTTGCAATTGGACCAATATCTATGTTATTCACATTGCTCACATGGGTAATTTTAAGTGTTTTACGTAGCCCGTCCACAATGGCCTCCTCTACCTCTCTTATAAATCAATCCTCATGACCATCAAGAACTTGGTTAAGAGGGCTGCATTATATATAGACCTTTTGATGACTTACTGGTCTGTAGTTGTCAGTAATATTTTTGACCTAAACTTCACAAAAAATTTTGAATTATTCATGAATAATTTCATTCCATAATCTGTGATAGCAGCAGTAAAAGATTGGTCAATTTGAAAGTGAAATGTCCTTAAAACATTGAGTGTTTACTTCCTTTTTAAAAGTTTTTTTCAAACAGTTACATAACATAAGTAAGGCAAACTACTACTTGAAACTAGGAAGAATTATATCAAAAATAGTGATTTTATTTTGTAACTGTCTAGAGTCAATCTAAAGGAGCCACCTGGTTAAACAAAATTCCACTTAACATTTAAGCACGCTTCTGAATGTTTGAGGTTTAAAAAAAAATTGATTATGTATTTTTTAAACTTTTTTTTTATAAGTACTTCTACAGTGGCAATGGGAACATGTACATGCTATTCAATAAATATAACACCGACTAAATGAAATCAATCAATCAAATCCTAATAAAATTTACCTCCAGAAAATAATTGTCTGTTTCCATGAGACAACAAGACAGCGCTTCGCAAAAAATCAACATCACTATTCCCCATGGTCAACAAATACTCATCAGTTGTTCATTTTAATCCATATATAGGCCTATACAGCTGAATAACTGTTGTCATTGTTCAATAAAGTAGTTTCATCCATGTATTGTATATTCAACATATTGAACTATAAGATATCAAGTAGATCCAATTCCATGTGCCAACAAAATTTTGCTATTGTCTCAAAATTAGAAGTATTAACATCCAGGAACATATGGGAAAAATCACATATTTTCAGTATGACCGATGAAATAAAAAGAAAGAATTTAAGTCCTGTGCCAAGCTCCTAGTTGTATCATCGAAATAATCTGGCAGTGAATACTGGACTTATACACTGAGTTATACAGGCTGTGTAATACAGGCATGCTTTGTCATGTTGTTAAGCAAGTGAGTCATATGTGTAACCTACATTTTATATCTGATTTAACTTGCTATCTCTGTACCATAACATGACTTATTTATATGATTGGAGCTTGACTTTGAGTCAACATCAAGGAAGCATTCTGAGACCAGTGATGTCTTATTTTGGGTACCTGTTTTGGGCTATCAATCATGTATTACCAGCTTAGCTGAAGCCTAGAATATATCAATATTTATTGAGGGGCATCAACTTAAACCTGTCCAAGAGCTGAGTCAAACTTTTCAAAGTAAACAGGACAAAAATACTTATGACACAGATCATGAATTGATTTTTACCACACCTGCTTCAGGAAAATACACAGCATCTGCCCATCACATAACAGTTGCATTTTTTCAGGTAGATTACACAAATGTCACAATATATCTACAAGCTCTTGGGCAGTTGAGTATCAAATTACGTTTGTTGTTGCAAGATTTTAGATGTCAGATTGACATTTGCACAGTGCAGATGGGTGAAACCATGTCTCATACAGCTACATACACCTTTGAATCTTCCTGATAACTGAGTGAGTTTCATGGAACATACCTAATATCCCGTGCCATATATATCAGGAGGCCAATTTCCCCAAATATGCATAGTTTTGTGGACTTTTTCACTTCCCGTACAACGATCAGCACTTTCGGGGGTTTCCCAATTCTCAATCGAGGCTGGGAGTTCCCTTGCTCACAAACTGCAGCGCCACTCCTGCAGGACGGCGAAATACTGATGGCGCCAAAATATCAGACTGACAGTAGATCAGCCTAACTGACAGTGACAGCTAGTGAGATGCTCTCATGTTTTAGTTTATATTCCCATAAAAAGGAAATTGATACCTATATGTGCAAGCCCTACACACATAAAAAAAAAAGGAGACTGAAGTGGCAAAATGCTTTCAAAAAGTTGAAACTCCTGTTGCATGGTAGTACGGCTTGTCTTCGCAATCACATCATATAGACTTCTATGTCAATTTCATTAAAAGCAATTGTTAAAGGCTCATAGGTGTTAGTTGAAGAAATTCCCAAGGCCCTTTTCTTTTATCAACTTTTTATTTAACAGATGAAACTGAGACCAAATCTTTTTTATGTTCTGTAGAAATGAACCCGAAATGGCTTCTAATAAAATGTTTTCATGTAATTTACTCTCTTTTGGTGAACCACAGTCGTTTTAATTTTTGTTTTTCCAGGAGGGTATTAATGATGATGGACAGGGACCAAACAAATTTTAAGCATTAATGAGTGAGATATATATAGTGACAAAATGGACATGGTGTTGCTTTCAAAACCACAATTAAATGCTATCGAGGTGGCAAGTCTTATAAAATAAACAATAATTATTATAACATTTCTTACCTTAACCGTGGCTGTGATTTAGCAGACAGTATAAAAGCTTTTAAATACCTTCCGAAGTAGAACTTCTCCGAATTCCAAAAATTCCCTCCACTGAAGCAAAGCTAGATCATCCGCCTGTTGTCCACCAGTGACAATAACTCGTTGAGAAAATCACCTTCAGCCTTGTATAAAATTTATATTTTCTTGAAAAAGCCATAAACTGGAGCCAGTATTCCAGCTGACTAACCCATAGCTTTTTATCTGTTATCTTGTTTTGTTGACTTGATTGTGTTCAAATTAAAGTTTAAAGAGAATATTTGATTGGTTAAATTTTGTTTAAAAAAAAAAGAAAGAGGTTTGATCAATTACATTTATTGTTTATCACAATTTTTTCTAAAATGGGCATACTGATCAAACGATGGCATCCTCAGTTGGGTTCTTCAGGAGTTTGAAGGCACCTTGTTGTTGGGTCTGCTTAATTGGTTGGGGTTGATTACCAATTATGGGGCATGGAGCCCCCCTTAACTTCAATGTGCCAATTAACCTCCTTTTTATGGTTTTGGGGCTTCTAATCTCTTTTTAAATACTTCCTCTTTACTTTTCCTAATTTAATCCTAAAATTCCTAAATACTTCTCTTTTTTTTCAGAGCTTCAGAATTTTTTCCGTTCAGTCTCTTTTTTGCCTCTTCATATTTCAAACCTGGGGCACATTCAGTCTAGCTACTAGTTATTCTCTCAAAATTTATTGAGCAACAAACTTTCTTGAGTGCTTGATGCAGCATAAATGCTCCGTGTCACACCAAACAATGATATATGCAACTGCATTAAATTTCCAGAGCTATTTAATTCTGACTTGTAAGTGACAACCCCTTTCAAAGAGTCAATCAAAATTGTCAACAATGAGTAAAATTGTTTGTTTCATGAATTGTTAAGTAAACTGTGATTTCATGAAAATATTTGAATTTTTGAGTGTCCAACATTTGTGAATGACAGGAGAACTTTATCAAACAGCTATTACTATTGCAATCCAAGTATGTACAAAATGCCTCAATTGTTTAGAAAAAAAGATTTCACTACACTTGCTAACCTTTCAAAATTATGTAAGATAATCTTGAAGAAATTAGAAAACTTAGCATAGCTCATAAAGGTCATATTATTTAGCAGTTTCATAAATGGATTTCCATGTTAGTATTGATTTATGTTAAATGTTTAAAATGATGAATCTTGCATTTGGCTATAATATATATGTTTTAGATATAATATAACATGACGTCTTTATTTCCCATTTTATGGACATTTTTATATATATATCTGTTGATGAACAAGTCATTAGTTATATTATAAATTTATGTAAACTTATGTAAATATCTTTTGTTGTATGTGTTGAATGTCATCGATATATATATATATTTTTAATTATTTGATTTTGTGGCTCCATGCCATTGTAAATGGTGAGCAATAAACGAATTGAATTGAATTGAACCTGAACAGCTGAAGTCTCTCAACCATGCAAATTGTCATTGCGCAATGCACTTCTTTTGTGCTTCTAATATACTCAAATACCATATGTGGGATACTGATTTTGTAGAGAGCGGGGCACGTTGGACTGCTTTTTTATTTTTTGGCTCTCCATCGAAAACTTCCCTAAATATTTGAAAAATCTCTTTGCTGACTGACTTCTGAACATCTACAGTACTTTTCTGCCAAACCAAGTCGATCTACCTTCTATAGTTGTGGAGAAAAATGAGTTTGAAAATGTTTTTTTTATGGTCCAACGTGCCCAGGACCCGGGGCACGTTGGACCGCCATTAGGGGCACGTTGGACCACGGCATAAAAGTCCAGGAAAGTAAAAGAAAGCAAAAACCACATTTTATTCTCACAGATCACAATACACACTTGTGTGTCATTGCAGAATGATTATATCGGAATATTTACCCAGATAATTTTAATAAATCTTGTTCCAGCTAGAATGGCTGGCAAATTAGCCAACTGCATTAATTTTACCGTCATATTGAACATGAATGACTTAGGTGCTGTATTAATGTTAAAAATTACACAACTGGCGTTTTGCAGATTATTTTTTGTCAGTCAATCCAGTTTACAATGGTTCAATGTGCCCCGGCCATGCTGGTGCAACCTGCCCCGTCCCCACCTCTTTATGAAAATGTGCATTCCTCACTGCCAAGGTTTAATGTGAACTCGGGAAACTTATATCAAACTTTACTTAAGTGGTGATAGTTTCAATTTATGAGACTTATCTGACTGGATCTGCCATATTTAAGAAGGGTAACCTAACCATCGAAACTTGGAAAAAGTCACTTTTTATGCCGAAAATCAGGAAACCTGAAGTAGAACTCACACTTTTCCTTCAATGCTCATGAAATATTTTGGCCAAAAGGCATATACCATTTAAGGTCTCTTTACTGAGGATTTGGATAACTGCACATTTTTTATTTAAAAAATATTAGGGATGGTCCAATGTGCCCCGAGGTCCAACGTGCCCCACTCTCCCCTACTGTTTCTGTGCAGCAAACATACTCCTTTTTGCTCGGGGCCCCCATCCAAAACCTCATCGGTCAAAACAGCAAATTTCTGCCAAATAAGCAAGCACACGCAAGGTACTTATATTTTTCAATTCGAAACCGGTTTAAGATGTGGTTATAGTAATACAGACCTCCCAACCAACCCTCTAAAATAGTGTTTTCCCCTTTTTTAGCCTAACCCTCTTACCCTAATTTTAATGCAAAAACCCTATTTTTTGACAACTTAAAAATCCTCTAAAAAACTACCATTTAATGGTTGTTTCATTACCTTCTGTCCTCCGAAAATATTGTTGAGCTGGTATGACAACCTGCATGGTCAAAACTGCCCAGAATAAAGCTTGAGGAGAATGCTCACTGCTCAACTACTGCTCAACTACTGTTATTAGATGGCAAGAACTTCAACTGACTAGTCAGCTAAGTCGTTCAACTGTGAATTCACTTGACTTCAATTAACTTCAGCTTCTTCATAATATTTATTAGGGTTTTTGTTAAATATTCTTTAACAGTACATTATAATTTTGCAATTTTCAAAATTTCCGCACTCTGAGAATTGTGCAGTTAGCAAATGTGAGATTTTTAGGGATTTTTCTATAATGCATAGACTTTAAAAAGCTTTAAAAGAGTATGAAATATGTGCTGTGCTCTTTATGTTGTTTAAAAAGACACCAAAACCATTTCTGTGAGGTAAAAATTGGTCAAGTTATGAAGCAATGACTTGACTTCAGCTGACTCAAGTCTCACTTCACTTTAGTGAACTTCAACTTGCTGCTTGGAAAGCTAACTATGACTTGACTAGTCGACTTTCTGTAGTCGACTTCGGGGCCTACAATACGAGATATAACAGTCTGTTATTGATCAGATGCTGTAATCTAGCCATGAATTAAAAAAACTACAGGAAGTGCATTAATTGTAAAACCGTTTCAACTGGAAGTTTTGGCTATAAATGCATTTTTCTCAATAAATTTGGTTTATTAGGATTTTTTTGCGAAAACCCTCTAAAAAGGAATATGCGGAACCCTGGAACCGACGTTCCTGAGGTTGGGACGTCAATCTGGTAATAGAATTAATAGAAATCACTTTTTTTTTAAATTCTCGCACATTTTGATGCTTTTTGAAAATGCCTTCTTGCAACCATTCTCCCGTGGTCATCAGCTCACTTTTCGAGCTGGCTCTGCCAGTGAGCCTCTGACCTGGTTGGCCAAAAAATGTGTGGTTTTAGAGCTTCAAGCTGATTGGTTGCGTAGGGAAGTGGACGCACAATCAGAGAGGCTGTGACATTTAAGGCTGGATCAAGTCATTAAATTTGCTTACTTTTGATAGCTGTTGATAGCTGTTGTTTGCTGACCTGCTTGTTGTTTGAAGTTTCCTTATGTTTGACATTAATCTTTATGATTAGAACAGACTCAAAATACTATGCAAGCACTGAATTTAACTTGCAGATAGATATTTACTCTTCACAGTCAGTATTAGGCCTATGTATTATACATCAATCTACCTTTTATTCCCGGTCAATTTTTTTGTAAGGATCCATATATATCTATTGATATATTTATCTATCCTCCCTCTCTCCCTCCATTACTCCCTCCTTTTCTTCCGTTCAGCTTTCTCCCTTCCTCATTACCTCAATTCATTATCCCACTTCATTCCTCCCTTTATTCCTTCCTTCTTCCTCCCTTCACTCCCCCTTCATTCCTTCATTACTCCCTTCATTACTCCCTTCCTTCCTTCATTCCTCCCTTCACTCCTCCCTTCACTCCTCCCTTCACTCCTCCCTTCACTCCTCCCTTCACTCCTCCCTTCATTCCTCCCTTCATTCCTCCCTTCACTCCTCCCTTCACTCCTCCCTTCATTCCTCCCTTCACTCCTCCCTTCATTCCTCCCTTCATTCCTCCCTTCACTCCTCCCTTCACTCCTCCCTTCATTCCTCCCTTCACCTTCCTTCATTTCTCCCTTCAGTCTTTCCTTCATTATATTGAATTGATCAGACAGGCACAATGCGTTCTGAAAATGTCAAACTTGGACTAAGTCAGTCACTGCCAATGAGGCTGTCTTGAGAAGCAACCCAACAACCAATCAGATCAGAATTGAATGCATGGATGATGATGATTGACATCTGAATTGTTCACAGTTTTACTGTTTCGTTTTAGTACTCATCAGTAATTTCACAGTTCATGTATTTTTCAGGTTATGATTTCTTGTTTTCAGTTTGTATGTTTTGTTTCATTGTTCAACATTCATGGATTGTTTGCAATGGTTTCAAGTGTGTTCAGTCATAGCTATGGAAGCTGCCTCCTGTTCGGCTGAAACCACCAGGGCATAACTGATCTAATCCTGACAAAAACCACAGAAAAATTGATCAACAGAGTCAAAGCCTCGCTGTGCCAGCTCGCACAAGAGGCTTTGACAATGTGAAAATGTCTTGCAACTAATAATTTCACTGCATTTCAACAACCTTTACCTTTATGCATCCCAGCTCAAAATTTTCAATTATTGCGAAAACTTGGCAATGAGAGCAATTTGAAAAATCACCGAAATGTTACTCTCCTTGGAACTGACCATGTCTGCCAGAAAAAATTGTCAAAACTTTCTGCACGCCCCATAGGCGTAGGAGGCAGGGTAAAATCAATTTTTGGCTAAAAAAAAGTTTATATTTATATTTTCAGGGCAATTTTATGTTTTGGACAACCCCCCCCCTCAATTTTTTTACCTCCATTTTTCGTGCGCCCCTCGTAGGTATAAATATCATAGTAATAGAATGCTAATGAAAAAGAATCTTCGCACATTTTGCAAAAAATATTTGTTGAAAATGGTAAAGTCCTGCTATCTTGCAATCTAATAGTGCTTTGTTTTTCTTTTAGTGGAAATATCCTGGGTTTTAATGACTTAATTTTCTTAGTTTTCAAAACAGATTTTCTGAGAAATTTGCTCTAAAAAATCACAAACCAAAAAGTACTTCATGCTCACTGTAGTTAATGCAGTAGGGGGGAAATGGGGATCCTGGAACAGTTCAATTAATTAGATATTTTAGCTACTGCTCAAGTTCTACAGTACAGATGTGGAGTTGAGTGCCAGGGCCGTAGGCTAGGCTGAATCCTAGGGGAGGCGTAGAGACTGGTCCAGATGCACGCGCACTCTAGAAAACTCTGGAAAATTTGAATTTTACACTTTTTTGGCAAAATTCTAGGGAGGGGCAGCTGCCCACCTTGTCCCCCTGCAGGCTACGGCCCTGGGTGCTCCATCTGGCTCCAAGACTTCAGTTGTGTGTACGCAGCAGCAAATTAGCTCATAAAACACAATATTTAGAAATTTGCCTTTTCACATTTAAAATGTATAAACTTAGATCCTATCGATCCTATTGTATTGCGCAAATTTACAAATTTGAAATGTCTAGCTTTAGGCATGCTAATTTAAAAGTCTCACTCTTTGAGAGTGACGAGACTTATACTCATTCAAGGCTTCACTCACTCTTAGAATTTGGAGTATTTGCTTTACGTTTTCATTTAATTTCTCTGTTGAAGAAAAAAAATCCTTCTTATTGCTATTTGAGTGATAAAATCTCACTGGCAGATCATCTCAGACGTTTGCATCTCTGGACCGTCACTCGATGGGACTCACTGCAACTGTCACTGCTGGCTTTAATTGTTAACATGATTTATCCCACTTTTAATTCAATTCTAGGTGATTTAGCCTACATGTTCATTCCTAATCACGAATCACTGAATGCCTATACTGGCAACTTCATGTTCAGTGATCACTGATATTGTTTTTTACAAATTCATGTCTGACAACCATGCCGGCTGAGCACAACCTCTCTGAGTATTATGAAACGGAGCTTTCCATCGATTTACATTCTCAAGAAATCAACAACCCAAAGTCAGCTTTATTGTCAACAAGTTTATTCGTTTACATAGCAAGAAGACGGAAAACTGTGTGCGTCACTACACTGCAATGGAACAAGTGAGGAAAATATGATTAGAAAAACTTTCCCATGAAACTAACAAGGGTTCCTAATATTTACACTAGAGGGAGCATCCAGCATAGGTATAGTGTAATATTTTAACACAAGGTGGGGACACTTTAAAAAATCACATTTTGAAATGGCGCTGAAGGTAACTTAAAGCACAAATCACATAATAGAAATGAAAGTGGTGAAATTACGCAGGTAAGTGGTACATAAACTGCTCTTGTTGTTTGCGAGTCATGTTATTACCACAGTAATTGGAGCAAATAGGTGTTTATCATAGTGTATCCTGGTGTAAGACTGCAGCCTACAACCACGAAGTACACTAACTTAGATAAGGGATGGCCATTGACTATGCAGTGCGATATCGAATCAAGTAAATGAAGCGCTGCTGAGCACCTCAACAATAGGTTGTTGGTTTCAAACACTTTTCGTTATCTTTAAGATCTATATATTTAGAAACTCGGCATGAATGCCGCTCAGCTACACTTTAAAGACAGATAAATAGTCCACAGGGAACTATTTCACCAGTGCCTTTTCACACTTAATTTCTGTATCTCCTGGACTCATTGTAGGATTATCAAAGAGGATCACCAAAAGGTTATGCAAAACCTTAAATTTCCAAGCACCTTTTTGAGCGAGCTTCTTGAATATATTTTTTATGACTAGTGAATTCAATTTCTTGGCTATTCTACCTCAGAAACATCTTATTTTTGATGATATCGCATAGCACATTCAAACAGCACTTAATCCCTCAGGATGTTTTGTGTTAGGGTGAGACAATGATCTACTGGACATGCTCATGCATCAAACAAACACATTGTTACGGGCATAAACATGCCTAATAAGAGTTAAGGATACCATGTACAGGTATACATATTTCAGAAGTAAGGTTGCATTCTTCACTATAGGATCGGAGCAGGGAGTCGATGGTCACTAAGAGTAGATTGACGGTGGAGTTGCACACCAATTTTCAAAAATAATACCTATGGAATGGCTATATATGAGCAATTTATCCAGATTAAGAAACTGAGATCAAGTAACGTAGTCATATTACTAGACCTAGAGTTCACTAAAAGAATTACAACTTAGGAGAGGGAGCGAATTCCACTACTGCTCAGCCTGGCACCAGTTGGCGCTAGCATCACACAAGCAATCTACAAATCAGAAATTGATTATTGCTCAGTTAAAAGTCCTTGAGTGATTGAATCTAGAGCAAGCAAGTACTGGCAAGTGAGGTATATACTTTGTTAGCTAATGTCAACATACCCCAAAACAACTTGAATGCATGTTTAATGTGGATTAATCTTCGAACGAAACACTTTTGACTCAGTCCAAGCGTCATGCACTTGTTGGCTTTGCATTAAAGGGACCGTCTCATGCCCATGAAGGCACTACAACCAAATTCAACAAGTAGGTAAATTTTTTTTTAAGTCAGTCTAAACAATCGGATGACGTATTATAAATCATCTTGTTTCTCTCAAATTTGTTTGCCATTATGATGAAAAATTAGAAATCAAACGACAGATAGGTTGCAGTAACTTCCATTGCAGAAAACGGCCCCCTTAGGCTAGTAAGTCCATTGCACATCCACTAATTAAGAGCTCCATTGTCAACGATTATTGATTAAATTATTGATTAAAATATTGATTATAATACGTGAAAAGAGAAGCAAAACACATCAGCGACATTCTCATTATTGATTTATTGCAGACATCAACAGTCAATTCCTTATAGTAAAGTATTACACCGCATGCTTTCTTAAACCAGTCACTATTTGAAAATGGCGCCCTTCAGCGTGGCTCCACCTACTGTATAATGACAGAAATGCCTCGGATGTTGCGAAAAAACACAACCAGAGATCAATCATGATATCAAGACATATGAAGGAAGCGATTGGCCGCAGGATGGGCCCATGTTAATACTGTTTTCACTCAATTGTCTATTCATTCTTTTATTGGGTTAAAAGGTTTAACGTTAGTGCCCACCACGCACGCTGCACGCACGGCTGAAATATATATATTAAAACATCCTGTCAAGAATGGTACAGCAACATTATTAACATCAACTTCATATAAAAATTCATCAGCCCAGACGCGGGCGTCTGATCCCAACATGGAAGAGACTTTTACCAAAGAACATTACACAAGAAGCAATTCAAGTTCTTGTTCACGCTGCATAATCATCTTATGCTGAACAACTCAGAAGTGTGTGTATCGCAATTTGCTTCAATCAGAATTTTAAAAAAATGTTCAGAAAGAGAGAGAGAACAAAAACACATTAGTGACTGTCGATACTGTTAACTTAATCAACATAACAGCAACATTTATCTCAATAACATAGCTTAACTGGACAATTCAAATGAACTCTACTACATGCACATTAATACAATTGATGTCAGGCTAACTACAGAAACATTTTAAATAGATAATAGATATGTACAATTCATTTCATGTCAACATTAAGTAGAACATGTATTACTTGCAAGAGATCGCGTGTACAACCCGGCATGTTGGTTTGTCAGCCTCATCACAACATTGTCATATGCACACTTAGAGTGTATCACTAATCAGTGTATCACTATTGGGTGTATCACTAATCAGGGTAGCACTAACCAGTGTCCATAATTTACTCACAGTTCGATAATCGATATGCAGGCACACCACAAGTCAAGAAGGCTGGACGTGGCAACAGGACGCCCAATTCCTCGTCAAGGAGAGACGACCGAGCCACGACATTTATATTAATGAATCTTTAGGCAATTCGCACATCAGCAGCAGTGTCGTGGGTTGTGTTATGTACATAAAGAACTCCAGACGAGGGTCGACCCACCAGCATGCCGACGCAGGACGACAAATCTCTTTAACAACATAGCAGACCGCTAGACGTCTACGCCAACGTCTACGGCTAGGCGGCCGGTAGACGTGTGGTAGACGTCTAGCTTGCCTGCTCATCCTGAGTTCCAGATGGCCGCAAGAGACACCAGAGGACCGCCTCACGCTCGACTGTTCACCGAGTGTTGTTGCTATTAATAGTACTCAACATAATTACCTAATTCTTCTCTCTCGGCGTCTTTCTCTTACTGAAGGTTGGGTCGAGCGTGGAGCAATCCTCGGGTGCAGGGCCATTGACTGAACCTATTTAACTGACTCAGTCACACCCAATAACATCAAAAATTCACTGCCATTGCACACAAGTTAGCATAAAACAGAGACACGATTGTTACAGCAAATCCATTTTGGCCACATGTCGGACATTTTCAGGCCATGCATCTTACCTAGAGACAAATATTCCATCATGCCCTTAATTAAACCCTACATTCATGCCCCGTCAACAACCAATAACCTTAACCTAGCAAATGTAGCACAGCTACATCAATATTAAAACACTATAATATATAGCAGAAAAATGCCTTATCTAGGAATATACATATTTGTAATGCTCACAGGAATCGTTTCAATGCTTGACTTTGGCAACAACCTCTAGGGGGATTTCAATAATAATACTCACCACGATTTGGCATTTCTTTCGCGATAATACTCCCATATTTTTGGCATGTTAACATTTGAATTCAATCACTCGATTCACCACCCAGTCCGCACCACACTAGCAATGAAAAACATCATCATGTCTTTTAAATTTGACGCTCGGACACTAACTCCACCTGCTGTTTTGGAACAGTAACAAAGCAGGTGGTGACACCTGCAGGAATTTTCATAAACTAGTTTAATATAATTGCATTAGTATTAAATCATTTAATACAAAAGGGGGGAAAGGGCAGATATAATTTAAAGAATTGGGTTTCGTATTCACAAGGGAGTGAGGTATAGAATGGAAGCCCTTGAGGCACACAGCCAAAATTTTCCAGTTGTACAGTATATATATATATATAATATATAAAATTAGTGAATGAAAAGTAGTCTGCCTGAATGGGTTTGCTGTAACAATCGGTCTCGTAACATTTTAACACAATACTCCACAGAGTTCAGCATTCACAGATTCAATGAGTTATAATTTAACCTCAGTCCTAGGACAAAATACCATCATGATTTGTTAGCTACACGAAATCATAATCAACCGTGCAAAATCTTTGATTATTATAAAGCATGACTAGAATTAACTTGAAACTTTATTGCACTACACTAACCATTTGCTGAAAATCAGTAAATATGAATTTCTCGTGACGAGACAATTGTCTAGTTTTATAACAATAATTGCGTAAGTATTCGTATCCTTGGCGACATTGCCGTGGCAACCAATGACTGAAACAATCACATGAATCGAACATCGTAAGAACGCTAGGCAAAAGAGAGTGGCCGTACTGACAAAAATCTAAGAGCTACGAATTGTTTTTTGTTTCATTGTCCGAACATACAAATGATACGTATTGCTCAAAATGTTTTATATATGTATATATATCTATATATAGACCAGTATGATTCTTCGCTAGCGATCCTGAATCACCCGAACATTGTCTTTGCTGTGAAATGCTTTGTTGAAGCTCTTACAAAATGTACATTATTCTTTTGTCGTCGTCTTACACGAGTCAACTAAATAGCACTTTTGTACAAGAATTATATATTATAACTACTGATTAAAAAATAGTCCGCCATGCCTTCTTTGCGCAAGATTGTGCCGAATGCCGTAAACAATAAAATACCATCAATTAACGTAACTAATGCAGTTATTGAGTCAAATATTGACTTATTAACGATTCATTAAAAACATGCATGAGTCTCTCATCAACCTCATCAATGTTCAAGCACATTTTGATAATCGAGTTTAGTTTTAAATAAAAAATCAACAAATAACAGTGATAATATCAACCATGAATTCATTATAATAAAAAAGCAGCCATTTTAAAAGACCCACAATTATGAAGGGAGGGGTGTGGTGCAGTCCCCTAGCGTATACCCATTCCACACACTTCTGTCGTAATCCTAGAAAAGACACATAAATCATGAGGATGTTTAAAAGACAAAATTGATAATATATATCTAATATATATCGTATTTGTTCATTCTACATGACTATAATATAACTATATCATAACTGTATATAGTGTATACATGTGTATAATCTATATCGTGTGACCTTTATTTTAACGAATGCTTCAGCTAACTGCAGAGCTCTATAAACAGCTGCTTTATAACATCTATTTCAACGACTACTTCAAAAAGCTATTCGCGTAACACTTTTAACGGCTATAAACGGCTTCAACAGACTGACAAATATGATTTTAGGATAGTAACGAGACAGATTACTGCCATTTACGCTTAACATTCGATGCTGATTGATTTAAATTGTAATGCTGAGTGGTTACGTGTAATATTACGCTAGCCAATATAAAATAAAAAGGTAGCCTCTACCCTGACGCTTCTCTTAAATGACAGAATTGTGACCAAAATAATATAGAAAGGCTTAGTAGGGACATTTACAAGGATATTTACAGCACAGGCATATATACGGTCGAGTGAGAATTAAAATAGCAGCAATATTATATAGCAATATTCATGATGGAAGGATTCGTGTTATACTTTTATACAGCAGGAATGTTTGCACATGGTAACCATGGAAACCAGGCCGTTCATTACACAATCCATGAGTCTGTTATCAATTCTATTACATAACGTTATACGATTACATAGTAGTAACTTGCGCAATAAACGTAACGGGCTAATTGGATAGCAATGTGGTGACATATTAACATTTGAAAAAGGTGCTGGTTAGTAAACCTACGTGAATTAATTTAGGATTCACTGAAGGAACAGATGTCATCAAACCAAGTCCGCATAAAGTGATGACATAACAGTTGATTATGACATCATCAAACGATGAGAGACTGGTGTGATAACAGTGCCTCTGTGGGCTGTAAAACGCCTCGGAGTAAAAATATTATGGATGAAGTTAATTTGGATAACTCTACCACTAATTCTTCAAAATATTAAAATATTTATACATTACATTCTTTCTTCTTGAATAATTTTTCGGGGTAGGATGGGGCCGGGTAGCTGCCTAAAGTCTCTATAGATTCAAGTGGCAATCGATTTAATTTACATGAATTAGGTTTAATACGTTTACTTCAGCATCATCATCGAAATAGCCCCTGCCTCTGAACAGAATGAATAATACCAATGGTACAGATCATATTTGTCATTCTGTATCAGAGGTGGGGGCTCATCCGGGATTTTGCCTTTAGTTTATATCCTTAGTAATCTTACATATATACCATACACATTTATAATAATTATAACGGTAACTTGGCACAGTGTTAATTAAATTTATTTGTCACACATTTGAGATCGCTTCACCAGAGGTAGTAGCCCAGCGTGTCAACTTCTTCACTAACTCAGAAAATTCACACTTTATTGTGCATTGAAAATATATATCTTTTACGAAAGAGTGTATTTTGTACCTTCCCGCAGACATAAGCATCTCAGTGAGGTTAAATATGACATAATATTATATAATATGTGTACACAATATTACATATATATAGACTGAACACACAACATCGCCACTTTCAGACTAATATACACTCCTTCACCTAGTGTACGCTTCGTTGATTCGCAAGAGTAAGGAATAAATCATTAATGTAAAAATATATTATTTATATATAATTTATATCATATTTTATATCATATTCGAGTTTTGTTGAATTATTTCCGGTTTCATTATTGCTAATATCACTTCTTTTAACATTAATAATAAATCTATATGACCTTTATTTGACAAATGTAAATATTTGTAAAATTCATTAGTCCAGACTAGTAGTTTTGAGACTTTGCTCAGTAAGTTTAAAGAATCTATTCATTTCATTTGTCAATTAGTATTTTGAATACTACTTGTCCTAACATAATGCCCGTTTTAAAGCATTTGTTAGCGGCTAGTATCTGATAATATCTGCTAATCGTAATAGCAATTAAGCACCAATTAACTAGCGATTTAAATAATTTTGACTCATAGAAGATGAACGGGCCTCCATGTTACGTTATTTTTTGTCAGTAATTAATTAAGTTGGACAGAGTACAGTATTGCTCATGAAAAGAGTCCTTCTTTGGCCTTGCTATACTATATATATAGGTCAACTAGTTACCAACAATAAACAACCACAAAATATATAGATCAATGTCGTGATCAAAATGCTAAGAGCTCTGCAATATACACAAAGAAAAAAGTTCAACACCTATGGTAAAACCCTTAAATACACGTAAAAGCATTTCTGCCGGACAGCTACATCGTCTCGGCAATGAGTAAGTTATACATTATATTACAGAGAACTGACCAACCTAATTTACACATTCATAAAGTCCATAAATCATATCTCACACACACAAAACGTTGAAAAGTAACTCTATATATATATAATTATATATATAATATATATACTAATATGATAATTATATGTCACTAGAGCTGACAGCAAGACGGGATGCAAGATCCCCATCCGTCTGGCCATCTAGACGATAGTCTAGACGCTGTCTAGCTGTCTAGACGGTACTAGTAAGGAGCAAACTTAGATCTGTCTGGTTTTTTGCCGATGGGGCCGGCTACGCCTGACGTGGCAGGGTGCGCTACCTGCAGGGAGCCACTGCCAGCCGTCTTGATTTTTGTTGTAAGATGAGTTTTTGTTTGTGCTGATAACGCTGCTGCGGCGGCTGCTGCTGCGGACCTATTGTCAAGGAGACCCATGTTAAGTCCCAACAATTGCAGTGGCTTCATCAGTGGAATTGCCATGGGGTTTGGACTGGTCAGGGGCGAACTTGACGCAGTTGAGGTGACAGGGTTCGTGGATGAGGAATCGAGGGTGCTCATATTCTTATGCATTTCAATGCTGTGGAGAATAAAAAATAAGGCAGTGGGGAGAATGGACATTTAAAATTGGAATTAGACGTAAACCATGACCAAAACCATTTGGATTAAAACAACACACAACACAGTCATCCGATACATCGCTCTGCAAGACACAAGACCACGTGCAACCACATGTGCAATCTGCACTCGCATAGCTGCACCGTGCAATCTGCACTCACAAATTGCACTTACAAACTGCACGTGCAATCTGCACTTACAATTGCATGTGCAATCTGCACTTACAACTTGCACTTGCATGGCAGCACTGTGCAATCTGCATGTGCAACTTGCATGCGCAATGGCACAATCTCCTCCCTTCAGAACTCACCGTGAATATATCAGTCCTCATTTGTGATGATATCATCACATTGTGTTGACTGACAAGGTCACAGTGCCACCTGGTGGTAGGAGAACATTCCATTAGCACGTGCAATGATGCTAAGCGTAAATCATTCTTTGTTAATTGCACAATTGCACATTGCACAATGCACAGATGCTGTCAGGAAGCCAAGATAGGCAGAGAGAGAAAGATTTGTAATTGTTGTAAGTATGCGATATGCAATTAAAGTTGTCCAGGTTATTCAGTAGTATGCTTCAGAATTATTTGCGAGTAAAAATATACACAAAGATAAGAAACCTAACCTTCTGAATCATTTGGTTACAGTTCGTTAGTCAATAAATGTCCATTTTTAATTTTTTTAAGTGTGAAGTCTTTTTTAAAGATAACAGAATTCTGGCCGAAAATGAATTGAAGTTTCGGGACAGGATATTTTAAATTTTGTTAAACTTTATATTAAGTGTTTTTGTATTTTTGTCATTATAACTTTAGTCGTACTACATCATCAATTAAATTCTGGTAGGTCTACCTCACAAAAGCATTTACTGAATGTTAACAAAATGGTTCAAAAATCAATATGTTCTTTTCCATCATTCTGGAGACTACAAAATTTCTTATTTCTAACAAAATGACATTTTCAATAAATAACTTTTAATTACATGACTCCTTTCTTTTACAGATTACTGTCTGCTGCAGACCCACAGACATTGGGGTAAGTACAAATATTCTTTTGAAGTTACTGACATGATGTGGGAAACAAATTTATCAAGATGAATAGAAAATGTCAAATACTGTACAGTATAGCGGCCTGGAGCCACGGAAGAATAGTTGCCTGAACTATGATATGAAATTAGAGTAATAACCTTGTTTATTTGCAACGATTGATCTGAATGCAGAATTTAGAATGTTAAAAAACAATCCTTTGACACATATTTCTGAAATTAGGTTTGAACATTTGGTAAAGTGATTAATAAATATGTTTAAACCAACATTTCCAAAATCTTCTTTCCATTTTTTTTCAATGCTTCTGACATATTTTTACCATAAATATAAATTCTAATTTTGGTCTTTACAATGACAGATAGTCTGACTTTTTTAATGTCTTTATGTCCAAAAATGAGTGCATTCTTCTAACTACAATGTCGAATATTTCTCGAATAAGTTTCACTGGTTTTTGCAATCTTTGGAAATGCACCTTACTTATGTAGCCGAAGACAGAGTGTTAAGTTTTGTGCATTATAAAGATAACAGATGAAAGAGTGTTTGCGTAAAGGTAAGAGTAAGGGCGGAATAGCTAGGGTGCGTGGTCTTTGTTTCGCAGGCGATGTATACACATATATTGCTGAGATATAAATAAAGGGATGAGACGACAACACATTGGATATACACACACCAGATCCGAGGCATGTTATTTAGTATCAGCGACCTCCACTAGGGGGATCGTACGATCCGCTAGGGGGCGTTACTGCGGCAACACTCTCGGTCCCTGCAATGTTAACGTAAGGAGCACAACGAGATCCTAAAGACTAGACTACAACGGGATTACATTTGTTTTATTCCGCTCAAGGTCCGCTTGTTTCAAATCGACAAGATGTGACGTACAATCATAAAAACATTTTTAAAATATCATAAGTAATCTTTCATTTTCAGCATTAATATTCATATTTTTCAGGAGCGCCATATTAGTACATAATCTCAAGACCTTAAATTGTGCGTTGGGACAAATTTTGAGAACTTTGTGGCGAGAGATCCAAATAAGTCGAAACTATTAGATAGATTACAGACTTTTAAATATTTTTGGAGCAGTTCTGATAGTCACATGTGTATTTAAAATCATAATCAATACTCAAACGACATGATTACTTGCCGTCTGGATCATTTTCGATTATGACAAAGAATCATACTATAATTTTTTGAGAACCACTCTTTAATTAGGACTGCCAGCAGGCCTTATTGTGCCAATACATCAAAAGCTCAGATCTGGGCATATGAGATTATTTCGACCGACATCTCAAGACATTTGAAACAAACGGAACATTTTGTTGATTGTGGAATGACAAGATCATCTGACAAACACAAGCCATTCTGTTAATGCTTATTAACAGTTTCTATGTTACAAATGTTGCCAAAATACATCAAAGAACTACAACAAAATAATATAAATATATCCCATTGATACCCAAAGAAACAAGCAGTTTTATCCCAAACAATTCTTTAATTTTAGTACAAAAGAAAATATACAAATGTAGCGGAACCAAGACCAGATTGACCGACCCTTTAAGCCAACTAGATTCAAGATACGTCTAGTCTGATTTACTTGTTTGAAAAGTTAATTTCATAAATTACTGTTTAATAATAATATTGACCTTCCAAAATTACATTATGTGTGTTGTTTGTATGTTGAACAGATCAGAATATATTTTGTAAGTTTCGTTTCCGTGTAAAACCCCCTCCCCCAGTTTGAAATTTAACAAAATGTAATTTTCTCCAAATGAAATAGAAACGATAATAACTTCAACAAAGAAATAAAGCTACTAAGTAACATTTATAGATAAAAGTTCAATCTGGTCTTGGCTAAAATAACTCAATTCTTTTTGATGAGGTGCTGCGTGCAACGGTCAACGGGGCGAAGAGGTCAGGGGGTTAAGTTGGAAGGTAAGGGGTCAAAGGTCGTTCGGTACACAAAGGACACACACTAGGGGGAGTTGTTTAATAAGGTATGAAGCGAACCAATCAAGCAGCTAGTTTTTCCGTTTGAATTTTTCATTTGCGATAATTTTTTCGACATAAAATTAGTATTTTGGCGCATAAATGATGCATTGATTTGATTCAAAACGTGTTTAGCAAAATGACAATATTTCTAAGGTTCCGAAACACGGGATCATCAAATGTTCGCTGCTTGTTTGTTTAAATGCACAAGAATTTTTGGGTTCGGTAGGGGTGGATTAGGTGAGGAATGGGGGATAAGACAATGTGAGGAAAAGAGAAAGATAGAAAGAAAGGGTGGTAAGCTACTAGGTAAGGTGAGGTAATGGTGAGGTACAGGTGAGGTAAGGGTGAGGTAAGGGTGAGGTAAGGGTGAGGTATAGGAGAGGTAAGGTGAGGTTATGGGTAAGGTATTAGTGGTTAGGGTAAGGTCAGGATAGTTAGGGTAAGGTTGTCAAAGGCGTAGTCATTTAAGACTTGGGCTACGACAATTATCATGCCCTGGCAAGTGAGTTTTGTTTCGTTTTTTTTTCGTAAATTTTCTTTTCCAATATCCCATCTTTGGGCAGATTGATTTGGTAGCTGATGGCCATTCCATTGGTTTGATAGCAAGCATTGCATTGCTAAGATATTTTCAAGTTGTTCATTGGTTCCGGAAATGGATCGTTACAGCTCTTTTTTCTCGGAATGATAGTCCAGTCTTCACATGCAAAATTACAGATAATTTGGAAGATTTAAGAGGCAATATAAGCAAAAAGCCAAAATTCAGATATTTTACATTCGTATTACAGACAAAATTCCATATCTGGCTCTTGATTACAATTGTTTCTTTTGTTCTTTTTACTGAGACATCATTTCCCTTTGGTTGACTTGGAAATATACACATAATCTGGCATGAGAGATATAAAAAGGGAAATTTTTGGATGTTTTCGGATGTTTGAATGTTTGAATTTCGTCAATTTTGGTTGCCAGAGTTCACCGATCTCTGTATTATGCGTTTGTTAATTGCAGATGGTGTTAAAAGTACAGAGCCTGTTTGTTACGATATAATAAGAGAGACTTTGGGATGATCTATTGTGAAATAAAATAAACATTTATTATATATAAAAAGATGGCGAACAAAAAAAAGACAGGGATTCAGGAGGGATGAGGAAGTGGAAGATTTGACACGGCCGATGGCCTGCAAATGACGAAGCTTGTTGTTGTTGTTGTTTGTGGGTCAGCTGGGAGTCCTCTTCAGCGTTTGATTGATTGCAATTGACGATTTGGGAGGAGGGATCTTTGTTTTGATTGTATGATTGCATTTGAAACTGGAGACCACTTGGCGCTCGACCATTTGGTGATGGATTACGTCGGTTCTACGGATGAATTCTCAGGGATCCGGACACCGTACGGACACTTTACAGTGTACTACGGACACTGCAATTTGCAAGGAATGAGTCCGTGATCCATGAGATCAATCTGGATGATCTGATCAGCTCTAGAAGGGTAGCCTAAACGACCCCACTCGCCACAGTATGATGATTATCGCAGCTTTTGACGGAGGGGGCAGAGCAGATGAGTGAACCTTACCTTTTTCTCTTACTTGAAACTTTCTTTGACTAGTGAGTAGGAGGGGGTGGAAGCAGCATTTAGAAGGGCCCTCCCCCAGCCCCACTTGATTCAACAGGGTCATCAAAAAGGGTACAATATCGGGGCTCAACACGGGCGTGCCACTACGACTAGATGCATCCGTCTAACAGGTCAAACTATGCTCGGAAAATGTGATTTTTATGAATAAGTTCCTTTACTACACCATACTTTCAACAAATTACACAAAATTCAAGCTGTATAATATCCAAAATGCATCAAAATAACTAAAAATTGTGGTATTTCAATAATTCCAAGATTTCTCTCAATTTCTAGTTTATTTTGCTAAATTTTTTCATATGTTCACGGGAGATTTCCATAAATTTTGCACTGGATCTTCACACAATACACGACCCTTAGAAGGAGCAGCTAGTTCAAGCGGCAGCCAGTAGGTGTCTCTCAGGGGGGCAACTCACCTTGCATTTATAAGATACTGAGCTGCGTTGATTGTTTCTGGGGTTCCTGTGATTGTGACCTTGCGGTCCGTCGACCCTTCGTCAGCATTGGCTATCTTAATATTGGCACCTGATAATTGTCTGTCAAAGGAACACACAACAATTAGTCAATCTCTTAATTCTCTTATCAATGCCAAAATGTGTACAAGCAATCTTCCACCCATAAGATGCATAAGGGTACGTATGAAACATTTACAGTTATATTAATAACTTTAGAGGACTTTCTTATGGATCTTCAGTTCACACTTTAACATTAATGTTACTTGAGCTTAGGTGCTACTGTATGTATTCTGAATTTTCAAAAAAATTTTCGCACATCACTGTTTACTTTGCCAGAATGATTTAGGCATACTTGCACGCAGTAGTTTTTAATAAATTAATTCTGTATGTATGAGGTAAAATATTTCAAGTTCTCAACATTGTTACTGTCTGTAATATTCATGCAGCTTTACGGATTTGTTCTTAGTTTCCAATTGGTCTTCTATCTAACCCTGGACTTACCTAATTTCGTTGATTTTTGCACCTCCACGTCCGATAATGCACCCAATGAGGTCATTAGGTATTGTCATCTCGTGCGTCTGGGCCGTAGATGTCGCTGTAGTCGTCGCGGGACGTCCAAACTGAGGCTGGGTCATTGCCGCTGAAGGGATACCCTGGGGTATGTGCACTCCGGCTGAAAAAGGGAAGGGAACAATTAAATCTAATGCAAGGGTTGTTTGAAGAAATGAGAGGTAGAGCAAGAGTACCTATAATTTCAAATTGATATAAGAGTGAAATAAGATTGATAAAACGGTGTTAACCTCGTAAATGATTGTGATATCCTGCATACTCACCAGGAAGAGTAGCGGGGACAGCAGCGGCGGGTATCATTCCTTGTTGGGCCGTCAGGAACGGTAGTCCACCAGGCTGGATGATGCCTTGCTGCAAACCCATTTTCGTCAGCTGTTAAAAACCAGTTCAATGCACATACAAATAATTTTGCTTTTGGTAATTCCTTACTTCAATATCAAACAATGAAATAGCTAAATTCAGACCAATTTTCACAACTATTTAATGACTTTTCATCAACTTTTGAAGTTATATATTCATGAAGTAACCTTTAAATTTGAATAATTAAATTATCAACTGTCAGATCCCGTAAAAGGTTAAACGATTAAAGCAAATACTAACAGGTGGGGGGATCGTAAAAGGCATAAATTTGTGAGATGTAAGGTCGTTATTAGTTAAACGGTGCAATTAACATCATGAGATAGGAAGATGAGTTAGTTTAGTTTGTTAAGAAAAATTTAAACAAGAAATTGATAAATAAAAACATTACAATATATATATAAATGCAACTGTATTTTGAACGACAAAGTGCAAATGTTATTTATGTGTGATATATAACATTTTACTCTTTTTTAGTACCTCAGGAATATAGGTAACATCACTGTTATGGAAAAACAAGAAAGTCTAATTTAACAATTAATAAAGGTATGGTACAGGCTGCGTGGAAAATAACTTTAAACCTAAAGTATTTTTTGAGAAAAAAAAGTCCTCTAGAATTAAATAATTCTATTGATCTATTGTACTGTCTCTAGTAATTAACAAAATAATTTTTTGATTGTACGGAACTATTCGAAAGTAAAATGTACTGCAATATAGTGAGACGATTCTCTAAAAAGAGTGCTTATCAATAGAGCTAGACCACAATCAGTCTTAGACTAATGCTATTAGGTGCCATCTGATGTTTCCACCTGGTGCTCTGAGGTTGTACTAATTTGGAGCTTCGGAATCGGAAAAGCATTATCCAACCAAAGACAGAATTTTACAAAAAGATAGAATGTGGACAGCGCCATTGCAATATGCCCTCTTTGGAATAATACCCGAATAACCTCATGTTGTTCAGGTAGCCACCCACAGGTGGCCATTTTATACAACCTCCGAACACCAGGATCGCTCAAATCATCCAATGGTGGATGCATAGTGACCTAGCTCCAGCGACAAGCACCGTAAAAGGTACTGTACTATTTTAAATTATGATAAATGATAAGAAGTAGCAATAAACGAGAACGCTGACAGATAAGCTACAGATAACAGACCTCAGGCTGCAGATGCGCATTCAAAAGTTAAACAACTCATGCATCAAAAATTCCACACATCCAAGAACCTAACGTTTGTTTCGGGGAAAACTCTGCTATATTCATGATTCGCTAAAAGTCCCACTATGAATATTTTATCTGTGATTCAAAAAAATAGACTGTACTCTATCTATGGTAATGACTTTTGTATCGTTCAACAGTTTTAAGTAAAAAGTTTTCTGAGGAATGCCAATAATATCAAAGTGACTGAATTGACAAAAAAATTTATCAAAAATTTAAAAAACGAAGTTTTTTGATCCATAATAATAATCATGAGGAGATTTACAAGTGTCAGTGTTTCTCTTTAAAAATTTTGATCAGTAGAAAGGCAATTTGGAAAGCGGGTAGCGGAAGATAGCGCAAGAAGCAGACGTATTCGTATGAATGATACATCCACCAGGGGGCGAGCTGCTGAGGATGTACAGGGATCGCCACCTGGTGGAGATAGCAGAGGACCCTGGGATGATTTACCATACCTGTGGTGGTGCTGCTGGATAGTGCAATACTCCCCCTGACCGTGCATAGTTCTGCAGAAAATCAAAGTGGACAGACACACATTAGCACACACACAGCTGCGGCACATGAGCAAGAGCCCGGTCAGACGAGACGACCGGAGCCGCCGGGCCAAGCCAAGAGGCCGAGCAGCGGAAGGCAGGGCATGCAAGAGGGTGATGTAGGGGGCGTTAGTTGCTTAGCAGCAATAAGAAGCAAAAACCAAGTCCAACAACCATACCCACTTATCTTTACCATCAATTTTTATGATTTTTTATTGCAAAATTTCAAAATATAATTGCGCATATAAAGAATTTAACTTAAATTCAGAGATATACAAATTCTCTCTCTAAAACCTAATTTTCAAAAAAAAAATCTTGAAATTCAATATCATGTACCTTTGTGGTTTTCAAGAGACAGTTTGACCTTTAATTTTGACTTACTCTTTAGTACTATGTTCCATCAAATTCAAATATTTACTTCATTATTGACATGATTGGCAAACTAGTCGAAAGATGTTGGACAAGGTTTTTTCACTGGACAAAAATAGTTACATATTTTATTTTATGTTAATCATTAATGCTTAGCTAGCAATTCATATCAACATATAAATGTATAGAGCTCCCCTTTATGTGCATGAAATAGCATTTAACATGTCAAGTTCTTAATGTTTGCATATCTTACACATGCAGTGACTAATCGAAAAACATATAATCACAATTATCAAAATTCTGTTTCACACTCATTCAACATGTACGTTAGTGATATGATCCCTAGTGTAAAACAATAAGTAGCAGGGAATTTAAAGATATTGAAATCTATACTGTATATCATAACCATATTAACAAAATATCCAAGCAACAATCATGCGAAATGTTTATCCGAAACAAATATTTTTATGATGTAAACTTTTAAATATATATTTTTGTAAAGTTGTTTAAAATGGTTTAATCATGACAACCAATTTCATGCAGTTTTCGATAAAACTTAAAGAAAAGCTCACACAAAGCAAAATGGACGTAGTAAGGTCAATAGGATAAAGTACATGAATCGAACACCCAAAGGGGACTTATTTACCAATCCAGCAAAAATTAATTACTAAGACATGTCATAAACTAATAGCACAGATGAGTTATTTTGGACACTCTGCTGCCGTCTATAATGATGAAATGGAGTTAAAATCTTCTGTTTCACTTTGGAACCTTTTCATAACAAATGTAAACTCGATCATAAAACCTTTGATCATTGGGTTTTTTTAAACAATCACACATAATTATATTTTGAACAAAATTTAGCTCTAAATCTTTTGGAAAGTGACAAGAATATTGTCTACTTCTATATTTTCTTACGTGAATAAGGATTTTTGAATTTTAGGAATTTCTTGCCTTTTCAGTTGTTGATAAACGATTTTGAAACATTACATATTTTGGAATACAATTCCGAGTGGAAAGTTAACAATTTTGGGAATAAAGTTTACATAATAACCTATAGATGGCAGCAGAGTGTGGACGAGTAGCCATAGCAACAGGAAGTAGAATGAAGATATAATAGTGTCAACGTCACATCACAGCACGGATTGATTTCAAGGGAGCATAAAGGTGCAGGTTTAAGCGGTTTTTGTAGGCAAATTTATAAAAAAAATTGCTTGGCGAAAATGGTTCTTTTTTTCTTTGCTTTTTTTTCCTGAAATGTTTGTGGCTGGGTTGACAGTAGGGTAGACAGTGAGACAGTGTGAGTGAGTTAGTGAGGGATGAATTTGTGCTGTACTTACGTCTGGAGTCGGGATGGCGTACTGGCCCTGAACTGTGAACGCTTGGCCGCCCGCGAAGATGACAGGAGGCATGGCAGGTTTTGGACGGTAAGGAATTGTAGCTCCCTTGGGAGGGGACTGGTGATAAGAAAAGGAAAGGCAAGTTGATTTGGAGTTAGAGACCAATTGAGACTAAGGTTGTCCGAGACTTGAGTCAGAGACTGAGGTCAGAGACTTGAGTCCAAGACTAGGGTCTGAGACCGACGTCCCGAACTAGAGCCAGAGACTTAGGTCCAAGACTTAGGTCTGAGACTTAGGTCGGAGACTTTGGTCCGAGACTTGAGCCAGAGACTTGGGTCCTAGGCTGATGTCCAAGACGGCGGTCTGAGACTTAGGTCAGAGACTTGAGCCAGAGACTTGGGTCCAAGACGGCAGTCCGAGACTTAGGTCCGAGACTTGAGCCAGAGACTTGGGTCCGAGACTGAGGTCCGAGACTGAGGTGCCATTGGTACGAGGCCGACAACAAGACAAAGAGAGAGGGCCACCATTGCAAAGCAATCTCAAATGTTCTGAGGCAGCCGTTCAAATGACCTGTTGACAAAATCTCCCAGATAGAGTCACAGACCAAGCTGCGTGAGTCTAAAAGCCAGTTGGTGGTGCCGGGATAATGCAATAAAATGCCAATCAACACAACTTAATGAGACTTACGATAAGGGCGGGAGGGACATGTCTTATATCTGCAAATCAGCAACTGCCCATTATGGTACTTCAATGATTTATAATAAGGTAAGGCGAGAAGCACTCTTAAAATTGATTGAATCGATCATTTCAAACATGGAAAATCATATCTAAAATTTCAATATAAGGTATAGCGGTGTGGAATTTTGTTGGAATAAGGCTATAAAATGTATATAATGGAGCGTGTGATGCAAAGCAATTTTGGTTAATGCACGGGGGCTTTCGGAGTTTACACCAACTGGATTTCAAACCCTTTTCGAACATTTTGGCTTGTTGCTTTTTAAAAGGAGTATGAAAGAACCTGATAATGAACAAGTTGATGATACACAAGGAGATCACATACGCCATCCTGCAAAAAGCTTCGAAAAAAATAAAAAAGTAAAACAATATCAGCTCTCTAGGTGTGCCGGATGCAGCGGGCGGGCAGGAAGAGGAGGCAGGGAATGATGCGGACAGGGATGAGCGGGGGAAACTGACAGTGTACCACCTAAATAGAATTCTCAAAAACCCACCTACTCAGCCCAGGCACTCAGCCATGAGGCTCTCAGCCAGGGCTCTCAGCCAGGGCAATCAGCCAGTTTCTTTGTACACGTGTAGTTCATTGCCGCAACACAAGATGACAGCAGCTCCTAGGCCCCGAAGTGCCACAAGACTTGTGACGCCACCTGTGGGAAATCTCATGTATTAACAGGCCAGCTCAGATCATGTATTCAGAGGCAATTCTTTTGTCATCTTAATTGGCTAAATGTAGGGGCATTCTGGTGTCTGCGGGAGCATGGCATCCAGGCAGGAGGCTTTGTTCAAAGAATAATTGGGGGGTGGGGGGTTCTACTAGAAACATTCATTTAGTATTATATGCATAAATATTGTCTGAATGCTGGAGCGAAAAACCAGAAAAACCAAGCCAAAATATATGAAGGAAACAATTTTACGTTTTTTCTGTCTTTTCATTAATCTTTTGGATATGAAGTTAAATATACATCTGAATGAACTACGAAACCAAAACATTTAAAGGGTTTTTTCTCAATCAGGTGCATTTAAACCCTGCAGCTTTAATGAGAGAATGAAATGTAATTTTTAAATTTCTTTCAGAACTTTGAATTTCAGAACATAATCAATTTCAATAGAAGTCTACAAATTTTCCTGGATCAATAAATGTTTCCTTTCAATTTAATCGTTTCAAGTAGGATTCAACTTACGGACTAATTTTACTCTGAGAATCAACTTACAAGCTAATAAGTCTGGATCGTCTAGATACATCTATATAATGGTATTACAGGTATATATCATCTATATAACATATTTAACTTGATTTGTACTGCCTATTTTGTCTAATTATATATTCTGAGAAGGAGGGGTAATTTCAGGAGGACAGCGGGCGTTCATTCGGCAAGGAGAGGATGATGCACAGAAAATGCGCTGTGTTGATCGAGGAGGCAAAAGTTCACGGAGGTCAACTGATGTCACAAGGAACAAGATGACAATGATTATGCAATACATACATGCCGCACTGAGAAAGAATGTTCAAGTGTGAAATTTACTAAGTTTCAAAATTGTTACTTCGCTAATTATTTTGTGAACTGTGTTTGTACACTTTTGATTAAGTTTCAGCAGTAATTTTTCTTGAAAACTGCAGTTTTAAATTTGCTACTGGCATGAAAAAGAAATATTCAATGTGTCTAACAAAGTTTTAGAATGACTATGCAATACCAGGTATGGATATTAAAGATGTCACGTTTATAAGGCCCATTGCCCAGTTTCTCCGAAATTTTCTTAAGTTTTTTCAACATTTACTGGAAACGTAACATTGTTAATAGGCCTAATATTTGGAATTGTTTTCAGTCTTCGTTTCTATTTACGTTTTGGGTTAGAAGACATCAAAACTCTACCAAAGATACCATCCATTCTTTCTCTTTGAGGCATAGAAACGTAATACAAATACTTGAATATCACATGATCAAGTTCGTTCAAAACCGACGAGACCATGTATATATATAAATAATATATATATAATTGGAGGAAGAGAGTAATGCGAATGATGAAAGGAAGAGTGAACATACAAAAAAGAAGGTAGTGTGTGCGTAATCAGGCAGGGGGCAGCACAATGACATATATGCAAAAGTGGCGCCCCCACCATACACAGCCATTGAACTCGAGAACCAGGACAATGGCTGGAAGACGAAGAGGGTCGGAGGTATCCCTAGTGTTCCATTCTGCCACTAGGGGGACAACTAATCAAAAAGGGAAGAAGCGGGCAATGTGTCCATCATTGGGTGCATAGTAAGACAATAACTAAACATGTACAAGATAGAATATCAGCGACAATATTTAACGAAGCTTTGAAAGGTTTTGAGAATATATATCCCACAATTGTTAATTGATCATTTTCAACTATTTTTACAGTTCAGAATGATTTAAAATACATTAATATAATACTCAGGTGTCATTTCTGAATAATGTTACATCTGCCGTTATAGCGTAAAATCTTTGGAAATATATCATATTTTTTATTGTAAAATTTTATTGAATAGTTATTTTATATTGATGATAATACTAACCTCCAACATTACGCAACAGATATGATATATACATTGCGTAATAGAGTCTGCTGTACCAGAAATGGTCACTGTTCTTTCTGTTGAGTTGGGTAGCATCTCACTGGCTACTTGGATTGAGGCCCCCGTCACCTGGTGAAAAGAAAAGTTACGTAAAATACACAATTCCAAATATGTTTCTTTCCAATACACATATAAATATAAATGTTTATGATTATTTCAAATAGTAATACTAATGACTTGTCCATAATTATTCCTATTCGGCTGACACCTCAATAAAACTCCAATAATTTATTGATATATATATTTATCTGATTTGAGGTATTACTCTTCTCAAAGCAAATTCAATAATCTTCTATTTAATATTAATACAGCATGATTACAATCGAAATCATAAACCGGTCCTGCTCGACGGCAATCTCCCCTACCTCTCTAATTTCTTTGATTTTAGCTCCTCCTTTGCCTATTAGAGAACCACATTGACTAGCGGGTACTATGAGTCGGACTGTGACTGGGGGTTTACTGCTGCCGCCTCCACCGCCCTGGCTGTTTTGTGTGTTCTGCATATCTTGCACAAATGGAAACTGAAACAGAAATAATAAATTATTTATCAGAATAACAATTTTGGTTGGTTGGACATATTTAAAAGTCACTCTGAATCAGGTCTTCCTTCCCATACACGATTTCTATTTGCAATTTTGCCACTTTAAAAAGATTAAATACTTGTGGAGCCATCTATACTTTGAATGGTCAATTGAAAATTTTAATAACTCGTGGCGCCATCTATACTTAAAGAACAAACATGTGAATTTACTGGAGCAAGTGGGTCACTCATTTCAAGCACCTGCTTAAAGATTCTAAATTCAGATGTTTCATTTATTGGTTTACAATTGTTCATGCAATACATACTTCTTCAAACTTTTTACAGATCATTGTGAAGGCTTTGAAGATGGAGTCTGTCGTTCCAGTGATTGTGACAATACGTTCGGGACATGACGAGTCAGATATGTTGATCTTAGCACCGCTCTGAAAGAAAAAAGGAAAACATTAGGACTCCACAAAAAAGTACACCAACATCACAGTTGAAAACTTACACAGAGAATATGAAGTGGACTTATAGTCATATAACTTCATTTAGTCTCATATCACACAAATGGTATCGGCAGGCTCTTTAGATGCGCCTCAAATTTGTTGCAGTTGTCAATTTCATGCTCTAACCATGTTTCTTGAAAGTAAAACCAATGCTATTGACACAGGATGTATAGCAAGTTAAACTTTCGAATGGTAAAGGACAAATCGGATTGCGAAAGGCAATGGGAGAATTGGGAGATGACCTCAACACTAATGCGACAAGGTTGAATAGGAAAGACAATTATTGAGAGTTACTAACGCTAACACGCCATGAAGTTAGAGGGCTTTGGGCAGCCTTTTGTGGCCTTTCGGACACTACGAACAGGGAGAACAAGAACACTAGTGAATACTAGTGAACACTCGTGAAATACTTGGTGATACTAGTCCCTGAGTCAACGAGATTAACAAGTGCTCCCTGCGATATAATTGAATCAATGACAATGACCTTTGTAAAATAGGTCAAGGTCATTGTAGCAGCTGTAAAAGCTTCCCTAATGACAAGGCAACCGCTGTGTGGCCAACATGGCTGGCCCTGGCCTTACAGAAAACACCATTATATGAAAGTGCAAAGCAATGTTGGGAGTTGGGGCCACCAGGGAATAGGGTGAGCAGCCTCGGGGCATGCTGGGATGCTATGGCAAGTCAGCAGGGACCGGGGTAAGCTACGGTCACTTGTCATTGTAACCCAGCATGCAGTTGTGATTAGACCCAGTAATGTTGTAGTCGGGAATCGTTGGGAATTGAGTGACACGCGTCCCATAAACGGTTATAAAAAAGTTGTTTTTGTCCCGTGATTCGACAGTAGAAAGAGTTTTTCATCAATGGGGTTTTATCGAACAATCTCACTGATTGATTCATAACACAAGGTTAACAATATGGTTTAGTTGAAGCAAAAACAACAAACCCTGAAGGTTTGAGAAGCATCAGGTGACCAAGTAAGATGGCGGGTCCAATATCGATTTTCAAATAATGGGCGATATCAAAGAGCACAGTCCACTAAATCTTGTAATCATCAGTAATTTCTGATATCTGAGGCGTTGCTCGTACTACTCCTCTAGTTTAACCAAAGAAATGTAATCCATTTCTTGTAATGTATAAATTTGACACCATGTCGACAGCTTGAAGCACAATACTCCATACATCTCATAAGTTGAAGTTCACAATCCTGCAACCTGTTGAATAGAGCGCCGTTCAGCTGTTACTCGGAAGCATAAACACCTTTTGTGTTGATCCGGTGATGGCCTCTCGATTGCCCTCATCCAGCAAGTGTCATTGGCAGTGACTAGTGCTAAGTCGGTGATCATAGGAGGGGAGGGCTCGGAGTAGGTAGGACAAGGTTGAGCTAACTTTATCTGGCTATTATCTTGATGCGAGTTGCATTACCCTCCTAATCTTACGGGCCGAGGATGAGGAGAGACTAGGCGGATATGAAGAGGGACTCTGTACTCTCTTCGGACCCATTGACGAGGAGGCATTAGAGACTATATGATCCGAAAACTGCGACAAACTGGAACAAATGATCGGGAGTCCATCAAGCCGAACTAATGCAGGAGAGACAAACTGCTATGGACAGGTTCATTATCACCCCCAGCTTCACCTATCAACTCTGATTGTGTCAAAGTCATCGCTATAGCAACCGAAGGGTCACGTGGCTTGACCCCAATTCCAAAAATGGCTTCCCAGAGTGATCGCCACCACGTCAGTGCAAGTGCTACTACGCGGCTCCCTCAACGAACGAACAACTTGACGGTCCGTTCTGTCCTTTCAGTTACTGACAGTCTCATGGCACTTGCCCTTAACAATACAGACACATTCTGTAACTAAGAAGAGAATAATCTGTTGCACCACAGACTGTCAGAGACCAGCTTACAAGAGCCCATAATTTTGAGGAATTTCCATTGTCCAAGGGTATGATAGATTACTTCTCGTAGGGTGGAAGAATGGATGGATGGAGGATTGGGGCTTTATGTCTTCTATTTCTGCACTTGGTAGGTAAATAGCATGATTGTACTATGCGATTCCAACTTCCAACTTTTCTTGTTCTGGAGACAATTTGAAGATTTTCAAGTCACCTTCTGATTCTTGTCTTATTCATTTATTTGAATCCTGACCCCTATTCACATCAATCATTACAATAATGCATGAGAATGCTGGACAAATGCATGACAAACCTAACTGACCAAAGCTTATATGCTAATTCCCCATCCATTATATTTATTTTCTGATTCCTTGCATTAGCCCTAAATTAAGCCTCCTGTCGCATGATGACAACGTCACGACTCTCGTGGCAGTCACGACTCATGACGTCGACACCATGACATGACAATGACTTAAGAATGTCATGACAGCTCGTGTTCTACATTCCTACTGTATGATTGGCTGTCATGCTAAGCTTCCTGACCAATCAGATATGATTTGACACTTTGATCATAAGCTGTACTTTGTGATTGGTCGAGATTATGACCTACTTTGACCCATGATGGCCAATGGCAATCCACCTTGTCCAGACAATAACAGTCAGTCTAAATGCAGACCTGATTTTGCTGAAAGAACTATTTGAAGACTAACAAAGGAATGTAAGATGGATGGGGGAATGGAGCAGCTTTATGTCCTGTATATATATGCACTTTGGTAGCTAATTGGGAATTCGAGACAGAAAGTAGGACACAACAGAGGGGCAAAGGACATCGAAACTGCTGTCCACAATATGTCAAGCTGACCCCGCCAGAAGCTGGATTCGAACCCGGGACCAAAGATCGTAAGCCAACAGCATTACCAACTAACCTAACCCCTCCGGTCCCTCCCGGCAGGATAATATCAGGAGGATATATCTTTTTAAAGCTTAAGATATTTCCAGAAAATTCTGCTCGTAGAAAAGGATGAAAAATGGCGTTTAAGCTGATCTGACTCAATGTCATTGATGGCAAATAACAAGAAAGAATCACAAAAATGTTTTCATGGGGAATTACTGTATGAGCATCATAAAATAAGTGACAAAGACAGGAAAAGAAGAACATGAAGAATCAAGGATTCTCCTGAAAGGAACAAGGTTGAATTCAATCAGAGAGTAAGATTACGGATCAAAAACTGAAAGGGATGACCTTTGAGATCAGTGTGTAAAAGATTAATGAAATTTACACTGCTTAATGCAATTTCATCACCAGTGAGTGTAGGATTGATGGATGATTGGTGCTTCACGTCCTGTATTTTTGGTAGGCTAATAGGGACAGGCGGAGGACACGGTTATGAGGTGAAGGATGATTGAAACAGCCGTCCAACACTAGTGAGTGTAGGTGATAGGGTTTTACGAAGACTGTAACTGCCGTTCAACATACTATTGAACATAGACCCTGGCACAGGATGAAAGCTCTGTCCAACATGGGTCGCCCAAGCTGGGAATTTAACCCATGTCCTACGCCCAGAGGCCAGAAGCCCCTGTTGAAATTATGCGAATACAACTTCATTGAAGTCTGTTTGAGTGAAATATCGAACAAACTACAAACTCGACTCACTTGAGAGTTATAAAGGAACGGGTAAATTGATTCCTCTTTTATCGTTGCTTAATACACATTAATACAGATTAATGCACATTATTTAGGGAGACAAATTCACACAATAGGATTGCACAGAATTATTCATGAGCCAGGCCACCTTGTTATAATTGACAAAATGTCGGTTGATGAGAGTTGATCATTATTCATGAAAGATGCAAGAGCATGCAACAGGCTCATGCAGCATGGATAGGAGGCTGGTGTCATGGATAGTACTACGGTTAGTGCAGCCCTCTAAGGGAAGTCTTTCCTTGTGATAATGTCACTCAAAAAGGGTTGATTTTATTGATTTGCAATGGAATTTGGAAAGTAACAACGATGTTGAACTTATCCTATTAAAGCTCGGCAACTCTGGACGTCGTTCGGACGATATCTTAAATTGGTGGCCCTTTGAAAATGAATCAGTGCCCTTGCCGGGCATTTATAGGACAAGTAAAAGATCCCTCACATGAGGCAAATTTCTAACATGTTGAGGACTCCCATTCTCCCTCCTATCTCCTCAATCAACCCTCGTTAGCGCCAATAACTGGGCTTAGAGGCCTGCAATAACCATGGGTTCTATCTGTGTATCTGTCTAGTGTTATGTACACCGCCTGTTCAGTAGCTTTCAGGTAATAAGTTGGTAATGAACTCCAGCTTTGTGAATTATACTGTGCCAAGGGTGCACCCCACCTCATTACCATAGTCCCTGCCTGACCTATTAACCCTAATCAGTGCAAAATTACAGGACGTAAAGTCATATCCCCTTTTTGTATACCCTGATAAAGAGTCATATTCAACGTCAATATTTTTATACTTTTCCCTGGTCTCATGGACATTTCTAGTAATTTCTTGTTATTTATTAATGATAGAGTTCAGATTGAAAACGCTGAACCACCACATTATAATTTATCAATGTGTGTACGTGTGTCTCATTATTGAACTAAATTAAGGGAAAGGCAATGTGTGGCCAAAGCTAATTAACAACCTTGCCATCTTGCTGATTTGTCATGTCAACTGACAACTGCATGAAATTTGAGATAGTGCATTAGCAGTTTGCAACCAAAACCACTGCCCTCCAGCAACAGAGCAATACTGCAATACTGATACATTGCAGGTACATGTGACCTTGACCCAGATTGGAGGTCAGAGGTCAAGGTCATGACCTAATCATTTGTATCAAGATTAATGGTAGTCTTGGACTAGTGTACTTAGTCATATTCATAATGAATTACAAGGTGTCAAACAGGGATACAAATATTTCCCAATTATATCCTATGTTATTTGTTGTTTTATTAAAATTAATCTTAACTTTAAATTACTTACCTCTTCCCTGAATTTCTTTACATTATCACCTTTCTGAAATAGGGAAAAATATAAACATATTAGACATTTAGCAATAAAGCCCACAAAAGGTATTAAATCACCTTAAAACAGTCAAATTTAAAGCAATAATAAATAAAACTTTGACATCATCAAAAAGAAACTCACCTTGCCAATTATACTTCCTACTTCCTGCAAAAGAAAAAGAAAATTGCTTTTTAGTAAAATTCATAAATTTTGATAAATGTCTTATTCTTTATGCTCATTTTCCCCAAATAATATTTGACAAGGAAAATGGACAAATTCAGCTATTCACAATTAAAATTTGAGTAAAGTTTGCTGATTCATTGAGGTCTATGCCATTTTTCAATTCTTAGCAAGTTAACCCCTCCCTCCTCTTCCACTTCTGGAATCAATCCAATTGCAATTAGCGCCATCTACATCTCAATTTCAAAGAGAACCTGTTCGCCACCTGTTGGGAGATCAGACAACTAAAGGGCCACTTTTTGCCTGCTTATTTAACACTTTAATTACCCTGTGGGGGTAAACAGTTACCCCAGAGTAACAACACTGGCTTCTTTCTGCTAAACTCTGTGAAGGAGCTTCTTTTTCTAGTGATTGGATTTTCTTTTCCCTAACTTCTTGGAGGGTTGTTTTCACCTCAGAATTTCAGCACCAAACTATTTTAACTTCCAGGGATTTATACTGACACTTGTACATTGAGGTAATTGGTTGATTGGTGAGAATATATATTCAGTGACCAACACAAAAGCTGTGCAATGCAAGCAGAATAAAATTATGCTTAACATTAATTTAATAATGACAAAGGAAGTGAAAAACTCTTTGGAAAGTCTATTACATGTCGCGAGTTATATATTTGCAAGGAACTGGACATCAGCCATTATTTTTGGGAAAACAAAATCTTGTAAATATGTAAAATTAATACATTGCACTATATTATTTTTAGTGCAGTTTTCACAAATGTATAAAGATTGTAGACATATCAATCCTTATCCTATTCTGAGTGATAATAAAGACATAATAGATAGATCGTGGATGACATTTTGAGAGGCTGATCTGCTCACAGTAAGAACCTTAGCTACAACACCAGATCCCTCATAACTCAAGAAACATAAACCAGTTATAAATCACAGATATTGTCTTGGTGTATTTTTGTCATAATTTATGTCCTTCATAAATGAGGTTCTCATACAGAAAGGTTGAGGAAACCCTCCATGGGTGTGCAAGATCTAGATCCAGGACTCCAGGGAGTGCCCAAAGGTAAGAATAAGGAACTAGAAAACTAAATAATTTATACACTATCATAGGCCTACAAGGCATAATTATTTAATATATCCATATGAATGGTTGAACATTACTGTATTAGTTCATTAATAAAAAGTTACTCTTAATCATATAGAGAATCAATGAATCCTTTGCAGTTATCATAAATAAATTTTGTCATCAAGGATAAGTTATTCCAATAAAAATAACAAATTACCTATCTCAGAGATTCTCTTGAGTAGATAAACTAAAGTCAGACTTGGTAAGTAGATAGGTATAGATAGTGCAGCCCTCTAGGAGTGTCATGCAATCTCCTACTACTCAAGTGAAGTTAACTTGTTTGGAAATTTCAGTTTTTAGGGTTGGGTTAACTTTTTTGCAAAGGATTCCAATGTCTCTCTGTGTCTTATGGAACTCAGGAACCTGTTTCCAATACTTTTTCACCAAGATAATTTTGCTTATTCCTTGCTTTCTTACTAGGCCTAATTATTTTTTTAGATTTCACTCTTTCTGCAGAACTTCTCTCTTATTTTCTTTCACTCATCCTCAAGAGATGAAAACTTCAACAATTGTTTCTTTTACTTATTACAACTTTTCTTCTTGATCTTTTTTTTCTCAACTTTTTATGACCTACTGTCAACATGGAATCTCCCTTAGCAACAGGGGGGAAGCAACAGTAACCATAGCAACAGTTGCCATCAACAGGTGGTTGCTAAAGACAACATTCCAAGTTGCTATGGCAACTTGTCTCCAGCCCTGGGGGGCTCAGTAAGGGGCAGATGGGATTCATATATGTTAGAAAAGAATGTTGGTCTACTGGCTTAGAACTCGTTATGTTGCCCTGTCTATGATTAATGGGCAACAACTCTACCCCTGGCCCAAAATTCATGATTTAGGTCACCCAAAGGAGTATGCCAGAAATATGTAGTCCATGTTTGCCTCTCAGGGAGTCACTCAGGGAGTGTGATAAGTTCTTCATCATTTGCAAGTCTGCATTTTGCATTTTCATTATTTGTTAATAGATAACACTTTTTGGCAAATTGCAAACCAAAAATTATCAATATCTAAATTATAGTACCATTTGATGGAGGAATACTTGATCAAATTGAGTCGTTCAATATTTCAACTCGGGTAGTATACCTACTTTACAAATTTGGAAAATAAAATCAATTTCAAGACAGAAACTAATTTCAAAGCAAAGATGATCATCTGTGGCATCTACAATATTGCAAAAATACATTTGGCTGAGAGGCATAAGTCGTGGAGGCTTTTTAAAATAAAAGAATCGGTTTTGGCACTTTCTTGATTTTCTCTATAATAACTCCCAAGTGACTCTCTCTCTGAAAATAGACCACCAACTAACTACTAGTAGCACTCTTCAAGTAAAAGAAAATAGAAACTAAAGACTGGTCAACAGAGACAGATTGAGATAATAGAGGTCATTTGGAACAATTTCCATAAATAGCCAATACTTTGCCATCATTTTAGGCATTGGTCAGCAATCCAGACTTGACACAACAATTGTTCTAAGACTCCTACTTTCCTGCTGTCAAAATAATTTCACCAATATTGCATGGCTGTCTGAGCCTGCCTCATAAAACTAATGGCTAGATTTAGTTATGATTAACATTAAAGATTGTCATTGATTGACTGTTATGATTGACAACAATGACACGTGACTATTTTGGAACAAAATTCTAGGTCAATTCTTAGCATTAACTACTCAAATCTTGACAAATAAAAAGCAGCAATTTTTTATCAAAACCTTTCTGTCTGCAACATGATTCAGTGTTTCTCATCTTATGGTTATTCTGACATGACAACTAAATTATGTGGATTGAGACAAATATATTCAGCTGCTTTTCAGTGCTTTGTAATTTGCTTTTATTTTTATTAACAACATATTGTCTTTAAAAGACCTAAGTTACTTCAAAAATTTGAAAATTACTTTTTATTTTCTCCTGGAGTCCAGGACTTATGTTTCTGCATTATAAAGATCTTTCGATCTGGTATATATCATTCTCCATACGCCTATAAATTCTCCAATAACATTTTCTCTTAATATTCACCAATCCCCAACCCCCCAAATCTTTCCTATCATCCAAACACAAGTTCTTTTTCGTGATTAGTGGGGACACACTGTCCACTCCTCACCACTGCAGCTGCTTAGCTACGGATTACGCAATTTCCAAACAAATCGCTGTAGCCATGACAACACTTCCTGTGTCCACTGAGAGCAGATCAGATGCTGATTAATTAGTCTAAGCTGATTGTTGTCCAAAATGGCAGGGTCAGGAGATATGAAACTTGTCTGTGTGTCCTAATTCATGTATGTCCTTATTCCTTCAGTATGGCCAAAATAAGATGTCTCATAGCTATAGTGTTGAAATATATCCAGAGGTTCTACCTACTTACCCTCCATCTATCTATCTATATATCTATCTTCCTATTTATCTAACTATCTATCTATCTATCTACCTATCTACCTATCTATCTATTTATCTATCTATCTATCTATCTATCTATCTATCTACCTATCCATCAATTTATCTATCTATCTACCTATCTATCTATTTATCTATCTAGCTATCTACCTATCCATCTATTTATCTATCTATCTATCTACCTATCCATCTATCTAATCACACTCGGACAGCATTAGGGCTATTGATATAAGCCATAGCTGCCATACCCTTCAGGAATAAACATTGTCTATTGACACAACAAATATAAAGGCAAATATATTGGCCAATCAGAGCCCTTTATTGCTCTGGTTAATTGGGGCAAGTGTTTGACACCTAAACAGGTCAATAGGTGCAAACCAATGTGGTAAACAATATGACCTTATTTGGTGATTAAGGAGAACTTGTCATCAAATTGTGACCATGTTGAATTCTTTTAATATTGGACACCTTGCCCTCACCGGTTATTGGTCTTCAATGACAAAATTATTACAAACTACAGAAAATGAAAATATTGCCACTAAAAAGGTTAAATTATTGCCAAGACATGCAGCTTATAATTGCTGTGAAATGGTTCTCCTAGAAGTTAAATGTAAAATGTTTAATTAATGTCACTTTATAAGTGAAATTTTGTGAAAATGCACTTTAGCGCAGGTTCACTGGGACCCTGTGTGAAAATGTGATTTTCCAAAATTTATGTAAGTTATTTTTCAACGAACAAGGGCTTTTTTTTTTATTTAAAGAATCTTAATTCTATGGTAACCTTAGATTTATCCCAATGACCATCTTGAACATAGAAATGCCCCACTGTATTGAAAAATTAATTCCTGGCCACTTTAGAAGCAATAATCAGTTTACCTCATAAGAGGCCTCCAATCAAATCAATTAGCTGAGACCTTTGCTTTTCTGACTGATTAAATCGCTTGAAAGCTGCTCTGTGATTGGCTGTAAGCTTGAAAGAACCATTCTGATTGGCTGCTCTCCTGCTATCCTTCATGAAAGCTGGCATTCTATTGGCTGAAATTGGTTCGATTTCCCAGAATGAGGCTCAAAGAGAGAACAATTGAATTGGCCTCAAAACTGACCACTTTAAAGTGAAGGGTGAAAGATTTGGTTATCTTGGTTAAAGGATCAGTGGAACAAGGTCTTAGGAGTACCAAGGTAGTCAGTACTCGAAGAGTCTATACTTCTGAGGCTACTTCATAGAGTTCAAATCATTATGGCTACGAAAGCAAATAATAATATGTTGAGACTCGCGAGACACAACCTTTTAGCTGGTTTTTTAACAGAATTCTTTACAGCCAAACACTTTGATACAGAATTAGAGTGGACTGTGGCACTGTGAAAATGGCACTTCGTGTGTCATCATGCTGATGATTTGTCATGATCAAACCCAATACTTTCAATGTTAATTTGATTTAAGGAGACTTATCCCTCTTGTTGGTGACAATCTGATTTTCAATCCAAAATCAGTTATGACAAGTCAAATGGCCTTCTCTTGATCATGACTAATCAAACTGCCTCTATGTTTCCCATGTTGAAAGTAGAGAAGATGACACTTCATCGGCTATTATGTGTCACAAAGTGCCATTTTCACAGTGCCAAAGTCCACTCTAATTCTATATCAAAGTGTTTGGCTGTAATGGGAGAACTTTGTCGAAGAAAATCAAACAAGAGCCAAATATCTGCACAGCCTAAATGCTGGTCACTCTGAATATGCACTCCATAGATAATCTGCTTTCTCTTTCGTGTGGCGGGGTTTCAAATTTCAAGCCACAGGATCACATAATTTTTTAAACGATAACTAATTCCTGGAATATGAGGTCCCTTTATAGCATGCGCTTCTTCGAAGAGGATCGCTTGCATTTCTTGGTATATTTAACCCATTCTAGTTCCGACGGCCCATATTTTTCAAAATTCTACATAAAATGTTCAAAATTTTACAAATTTGTTATTTTTTGATACGTACCTTTCCCTGCATAATCATACGCAGGGTGAGTGTGGCGTTGGGGGCATCGCTGTTTGTGCCATTGTTGTTGACGACCGGCGAATTCAGATCACTGGCCATTCTCATGAGGAGGCCGTTACCAAGGAAACACGACCGACTTCTCCGTTCTTGCCTCGCTGCTGCAACCACGCCCTCTGTGGGAAATTGGTAGCACCGAGTCAATGTTCAAAAACGCACAAAGTCTGAAAGTAAGCAGAAGAACAATATGGTTAGTTATATTGTCACAATCGAATGTTTTTTAAAATAAGATAGACATGAAAATTTTATATGAATGGTAAAAGATACTTTTTTCAAAAATAACCTTCTTATAAAGGCGAAAAAAAAATATACCGCATAAGTGTTCAGTGCTCAAGGGCTATCTGTTTTTGCGAAATGGAGAATTGAATATTGCATTTATCCATATAAATGATTCAAATTATGTAAATATGCCTAGTCATCAAAACAAAGCAACATTTTGAATTTTGATTTTTCACTACTTTGGATCCTTCTCAGTGATAGGCCTACTTTGGACATCAATAGTGATACTTTGAATCCTCTTAAGTGACTGTGACCTGCCTAGTGATTCTATTGATCCTTCCTAGTGATACAAAGTTTACCAACTATCACCTCTAATAGTCCTCTATACTTTTAGCAACACATCCCTTCATTCCCCATGTGATCTAGCCTATACAAGTAGCGAGGTTCAGTACTTGAAAACAGCTGTGATGTCCACCTGGCACAATCCATCCCTGTGAAACCTGACCCCTGACCAATGGGCAGTGTGTCAATCCTATGTTTTCACTATTTGCTTTTGTGATGGTCACATCTAAAGCCTTATATCAATAATTATTAAGATTATTAAGATATTATAATTAGATACAGGGATTAGTAGTATTATAAAATAGAGAAGCTTCACAAAGAGAATTTGATACTACATGCAAGGATTTATCAATGCAGCTACACAGTAGACCATGAAATAGCCAGTATATATAAATGAATACTGGATGAAGCATATACTGATTCATCAGGAGTTAAAGTGATTGTTTGAAGTCAAATTCGCCAGATTTAAGGTCAACACAAAGTCAATTGGCCTTGAATTAATTATTGGTAAAAATGAATGAGGTTGCATTTGAGTAAAGTATTCAATAATTCCCTCTCTGAAACCATGACAACTTTTTATTCCTAATAATAAGATATATCTACATACAGTGAGGGAATCCTGTTTACATGTGCCTTCTGAGGTTAGAACAGATCTACTTGTGAGGTTTCACAATTTGGAATTAGGGCTAGTGTACAAATGGAAAGAAGGGTCAATTACTTATTTCCCTTACTATAAGCCTATCCATCTCATGCATGAATAAAACAATAATTGATTTACAAATTACAATGGAGTTGAATTGACTCTTCAATGTCCATCTGTTTGCCCATACATCAAATACATCAATACTGACTCCCACTTGACTTTGGTATTGAAGTCACCCATGACAATGAAGCACACCAGCTTGACTGTTTTGAAGCTCTCTGAGCCTCTGTCCACAAAGGTGTCAAGGTCTTGCTGGGAACATATGTTGGCCTTGCTCAGTTTTAAACAACTGACTTACAATTGTATTTTATATGGAGTAACATTCTTGTAGGTCCACCAACAATATAGTTCAATTTCGACCACTTTAAAATTTCTGATTATTCTCATGGGAGGAAATGACAACTGAAGTCCATCCAGATAATCCAGACCCAACTAATCTTGAGTGTATCTATCCAATATCAAAATAGTTCATCAAATAAATGCATATTGATCACCAAGCCATGACAAGCACATGCACGACCTTGTATTGTTAGTGTAAACTACTGGCACTTGCACCACAAATGGTACCATCCTAAGGCAAACATTGTAATAAAGCATTCTTAGGAAATCTGGGACACCTGTTTCACAGCTGTATTCATCACGGGATATGGTGCAATTAGGATCCATATAGTATCTATCTATCTATCTATCTATCTATCCATCTATCTATCTATCTATCTATATTTATCTATCCATCCATGGGTATAATTATAAATCCATGATAGATAGATTAATAGATATATTTTATTATAAATCATTGATCTATCCATCTATCCATCTATCCATCTATCTATCTATCTATCTATCTTTATCAACCATCTATCCATCTATCTATCTATCTATCTATCTATCTATCTTTATCAACCCATCTATCCACGAGTATATTTACTTATAAATTCATGATCTATCTGTCTACATATACATCTACATCTGTTTGTACATATATTTGTCTGATGATCCAGTATTTGAGGCAGTTAGAGGGATGTCACAGGCTGACAACGCTAATTGCCTGTCTTCCCTAATTAGAGGCAAGTGACTCCAGCCCGAGGGGCCATCTCCACGCGCTGTTCTTGCCTTGGGGAGCATCTCAAAATGTGACAAGTCTCTGGTAGTGACAGGTGTCTCATAGAGCTCTGTGGCCTTCTCAATGTATATAGATATGATCACTTTTGTTTTTCTCTACTCACAGTCTGTTCAGATTCAAGAAAAAGAGTGATTTAAGAAAAAGAGCGAATAAGAAAAAAAAGGCAAAAAAAAAAAGGAATTTGCCGGATATCCGGTATCCGGCAGAATTAGGGTGTCTTAACCGGATATCTGGGATGCTAAAAAATACATGAAAAGCTAAACAAACTTTGATAATAAGTAAAAGAATGTTACGAAAACACAGTCAAAAACATTATGTAACCATCTTCAAGATATAAATTCATTCAAAGAACATAACGAAAAACATTCCATCGGAGGAAAAGTCCTCATGCCAGACAGATATATCTCGGCTCTCAGAAAAAACATTTAGAATCAACCGCGAAATTGGCGCAAATGCAGAAAAACGTCCTTTTTCGCGTGTTTATTATCCGGTTCCAACTATCCGGCCGCTATCCGGTATCCGGCAGTTGGTGTTGCCGGATTATCCGGTATCCGGTATCCGGCTATTTTCACTATCCGTGCATCACTAGGCAGGATATATTTTGTGTTTCTATAGGTAATTAGTTTAATTGACTAGCAAGACATATTATGAAATGAAAGTCTATAATTAAACAAACTTGGCTAGTATTGACAGTGTAACTTCTTCAATTGTTTCTCGAAAGGTCATACTTTGAAATGGAATGACTGTTTAGCACAAAGATACAGAAATTTGTCAATTTCTGTGGTGAAAAACTGTGTAAAGAATGAAACAGTGGATTTTTCATGCATTTTTCTCATTTTACTTTGACTATATTTGTTTGTAACTATTTTCTTCCAGATAATTCTTTTTGACTGAACTCATAATTACTTTTAATGCAGTTATTTCAAAGTGTCTTTCCTTCAATTCCACATTAACAGGTCCCGGATAAACAGTGATAAAATCAAATTGAAGCAATTAGACAGAGACCAGATTGGCAAGCCGTGCCAGATTCAAGCAAAATGCTGCTGGTAATTTGGTGCTAAACTCGGAACGTGATATTCTGAATTGAAGTATTGCAATCTGAGAATTTCGCATTTCCATGATTTCCAGAATAGAATTGGTGTGGAATGGTTCTGGTAAATATGTTGTGCCACTAATTGATTTTGATCCAAATTGGATATTGGTAAACTTCCACAAGGTATAGATAGACATGTCTCACTGAGATAGATAAATGATCAGAAAGAAAGAAAGACAGACAAATAGAAAGAGAGATGGATAGAAAGTTTGTCCCTTTACAGTGGTATGGTGTTATAAACCATGCTGTGGATGCGATCATAATTACAAATTTGCTGTTTATAAGTTTTATGACCTAAGTAAAACAGAAACGCAGGCTACACAGCAAGTCAGCGACAATGAATGCTGTAAGCATAAATCTGAATGTCATCATACAGTGTACACATCAATGCAATGATTGTAAAAAGATGAAATTCTCTCTTCATATTACAATTGTAAAGTTTTCAAACACATTGTACACCAAAATCTTTCTAACACCACAATCTGATGCAAAATAACAATATTTCAAGTTTCAATAGAGAACTCATTGTCAAACTATCCTCCTGAAATTCCGTAAAATAAATACCTTATAAATTGGAGCTAAATATCCCAATTAGCAAGCCATCTCAGGGTGGTAGATCCGATAGAGTGCAATTCTTTGTAAAATCTCAACAAAATCCTCAAACAGCAAAGTTTGTATGTTTAAAAGTGTGTCCTCAGGAAGTTTAAATAATTTCCAAAAGTTTGAAAAAATATGACTGTACTGTTAAACACTATGTTGATGATGTTAACAGTACCAGAGCTTGTCCAAGAATGACTGTGACCGACTATTTTTCTGTCAAAGATTACTCAATCACTTGAGCACATGTTGGTCAGAGCAGCTGTGACAAAGTCCATCTGGCTACGTCCAGTCAAAATGGCCAATAATATACTGACCACAGCTTGTATAGGACTGGCTGCCCCCCCCCCCCGAGGAACCAAGCCAAACATGTATATGGTGTACCCCATAGCTGGCTGACTGGTTAATTAAGAATCCTGCGTTTAATTAGCAACACCTAACGAGCTAGAATATAACATAGAGAATATAGACATAGCATTTAGACATGTTCAAAAGACATTTCAAGAACCCCATAGATACACTATCAGTAGATCTTAGCCACCCATAGGGTTGTAAATGTGCTATCTTAACATTCCTAGCATGGATGTCATTATCAAATGATTACCACCCCCCCCCCCCATGCAACGGCTTAAGATATGAAGACACTCTTAGATATATTGATACCCCAGATAAGAACCCACGTTTTGCATGTTTATCTGATAAGAACCTGATATCTCCTGATAGCTAAAGATAAGGGTTTTCTAATCCACATTCAAAATAAATTGAAATCCAATGCAATTCAACAAAGAATACTATTACAAGGCCTACATAGAAAATTAAACATACACAGATGTGTATATCTCTTATTAACAGAACTATAATTATGTTGCAATATACACATAACTAAAACAGACCTCGATTATTTTGCCCACATCAGACAAAAGCAGAGATATATCAATTAGCAAGATTAATAGACTAATTAATTAATACTGTTGCCATCGTGACAGAAACACAGAAATTAACAGGTGAAGCAACACTGTCTAATGGACTAATCAACTGTCAGATCAAATAGCAAAAATCCAATTAACAATCAAAATTATACACATAATCTGGGTCAATTATATATGACAACAATTATTATAAGCCTAAAATATTAGTTATACACACTGGAATGTGTTTTTTCTCATAAATCAGTCTTTAACCACAGATAGATAGATAGATAGATAGATAGATAGATAGATAGATAGATAGATAGATAGATAGATAGATAGATAGATAGATAGATAGATAGATAGATAGATAGATAGATAGATATATATAGATAGATAGATAGATAGATATATAGATAGATAGATAGATAGATAGATAGATAGATAGATAGATAGATAGATAGATAGATAGACAGATAGATAGATAGGCACCAGCTTCAGATATTGCCTTCATGTATATACACATGCACAAACATTTATGACCATTTATTGGCATCTAATAGTAATTACGAAAGGTACAGCATCATTTTGTGTCGACTACTGGCACAGGTGTGAGTGAGCATGAAGGGTTACTAAGGACGCCATATTGTCATGTTCCCTAGCAACGCATCACCTGCAGCATCACAGTCGCTTAGCAACAAACTTAGTAGCTACTGTAGCTCAGTATCTTCACAAATGTTCCTGTCAGCCTGATTATCAAGTTATCTCAGAGACAGAAAAGTAAGAAAAGAAAGAGAAATAATAACTGCTTCTCAAAGTCATTATGGGTGTTGTCAATGAATTTCTGTCCTTTTGTAAGTCATTCAATCAGCAATAATTGAAAAATTTCCTTTTTTCATATTCAGCATTTCCAGGAGTGACGTCAGTCATAAGTTGTTCACAGAGGTTAGAGACTGCACGACAAGAAACTGGCTACTTTTCTTCTGAGGAATCCTAAAGCATATGTCTTTCTATCTTTCCCAGACCTATCAACCACTCAATTCTATCCTTTTACACAAATGCACGTGGTAATAGACAAAATATTAGCTTCTGCAAAAACACAGAATTAAGAATGACTATCTGTGTATCTGTGCACCTATCCATCAATCTGGTATCTTACTGTATCTATAATTTTATTACTAAATCATGTCTTTAGTTCTACAAGTCGTGTGTTCGCTCAAACACAACTTCATGCTGACATCAATTTTCCCCACTCTTAGTATCAGGCCCATCTATCTATCTATCTATCTATCTATCTATCTATCTATCTATCTATCTATCTATCTATCTATCTATCTATCTATCTATCTATCTATCTATCTATCTATCATGTCTTGTTTTCATTGTAAGAAAAGCGAATCAATGTATCACTTCTTTGGAAAGATTAGGTAATTACAGATATGAAAAGTTACGAAAATTCGTCCTTGGAAAGGGATCGCTTGGAAGTGGTGCGGTTGCCAAGGACACCGGAGTAAGCAACAAAGGAAATGTTCCAAAGCAAATGTTCCCAAGAAAACGTAGCAAAGGGAGAATTTGATATAATTATCTTGTAACATCATTTTCCTCTTTCAAAAATATCCGAGCAATCACCCTCAAGGCTAATCTACAGTCTGAATGGCCAGAGAAAATTACAGCTAAAAAATAGAAAAACATTCCATTGATCAAGCCATCGCTAAATTCCGTTTACTCCTTGCGTTTTTGCTTCAGTACCAATCGAAAACCTTGATTTGTTTACATAATCCAAAATAAAACAATTTATGGAAAAGTGGTGTGTCCAACCTTGGAGATAAACAAATAACATTTTGTTAGCCAACAATCAAAGTTCATTTGGCTGGACTGATATTAAGAACCAGAAATGTCTGAATTGTAATAGATGGATGGCTGATTGAGACTTCAAGTCCAGTAGGCCTATTTGTGCACTCTGGTAGGTTAATCAGGACAGAAGAAGACAAATTTTAAAGATGATTGAAAGTGCTGTCCAACACAGGTCCCGGTTATCTATGTATCTGTGAATCTATGCATCTAAGTATCTTTGATCTTAGAAGTATCTAAGTATCTATCTATCTATCTATCTATCTTGCTGAAAAACAACACATTTTCCCCACTTAAACATGTCTAGAAGGCCCAGTCCTGTGTTCACCCGACCATGCCTTCATGTCGACATCAATTTTCCCCAGTTGAAGCAACTTCCGGTTTCCCCATTAGTATGCAGCGCACCTGGCGGAGGGAGTTGGAACTCAGCCTCAAAGTGGGTAACGTCATGCTTGGGTGAACACAGGAACGTGCGTCTATTGTTTAATGATTGTTTAATGACACATGTTCCCAAATTGACTATAACTGAAGGCATTGTTGGCAGTTTAGCAGCTCTGAGAATGAAACGGCCCCAGGGCTATAATTAAATGACAAAAGGGGACAAAAAAGCAGAAATCGATTGCACAGATGAGAGTTAACTACATTTTTCACTCTCGTGTTATGCACCCAGTCAATTATACCATGGACATGAAGAAGAAATCGATAAGTGTAACACTCATTGGTTCCAGCAGTACAAATCAGTGCAAAATGTTCTTTCAAGAGTTAAATATTCTTGAATATATCAATTATTTTTTAAATATGAAGATTAAGGTCAGATATTGGCAAATGGATTGTCTAAAATTAAGAAATTGTTAAGAGGTTTTCAAAAAATCATCATTATTGACAAACTATAAGTTCTTGCAGTAACCTGTGATTTTCCCAGACCAGATTAAAAACTTCAAACTTCCCAACCCCAAGGCAAAAATATAGAAGTTTCTTAAAACTTCAGAAGCAAAAACTCTATACTTTCGACCAGTTAAAACTGAAGCAAATGGTCTCAGGCAGATATTTAGAAAAGCTTATATTTATCATATTCTGTGGGAAATTTTAACTGTAAGATCTAAAAGAACTAGTTAAATCTGAGAAGAGTAGTTCAATACAAATAAAACATCAATTGTCCTTTTCCATTTTCCAAAGATTCCCAACCAAGTTTACTCTGATTTTCTGGAGTGGCGATTTTCAGGATTATAGGAAGATCTTCTTTTTATGAACACTATATTGATTATCAGTGCTTATTTATATTTACCATATTGATTAATCTATTTCTGGTGATTTTCATACATTTCGCAAGTGCGCATCATGGTATACTGCAATTGGATTAATTTCCCAGCAAGCAGAACATGCAAACATAGTGTCCGACCACCAGGACATGAACTCTCCAAAGAAATACTAGAGATATACCAGAGATATAACTGATGTGTTATTATGCCATTACCAGTTATGTTTATGCTACTGTCAGTTATGATTATGTTATTACATGCTGTGATTATGTTATTATTGCTGTACAATGATTATAGTAATGGTATTATAAATACCGTTATGATTATATTTGAGAGAAGGTGGCAGTTATATTTACCTTGCTTGGCAGTATGGGCAAAATCCAGCAATAACACACAAGCGATTTCTGGGGTTCTTTGCCTTCAAATCGAAGGCAATTTTGTGGTCAATAATATTGCTTAGATTGTTGACATCAGCAATTTCTTGGCCAATCAAATCCCACTGGACAATCGGCCTAAATGTCAATAGTTGAGGAATCGCTGCTGTTAGTCAGAAAGTAGTCTGAAGTGGTCAGAAAGTGAGCTAAAAGAGTTACAAGTAGTCACTAAGGGCCTGCATCTAGCCCAACTCCATTAGACTAATACCATCACCAAAATCTGGCTGCTTATATTCACTTTTTTCCTGTCATATCAGCTTTTCTTACATTTTTCTCTCACTTCATTTTCTTGCCTTTTCTTTCTTTGTTTTCCTAACTTTTCTTGACAAATTAAGGTTATTATGTCCTATAAGCTACCACCATTGCAAGAAAACGTATACCTACCAATTGCAGTTTCAGGTGAAACGCGTACATTAATTTATATATTCAACTAGGATGATTAGATGAAAGTACAAGCCAAATGCTTTAAAAACTACAGACTTTCACATGTTACTAGAGAAAATAGACTTATATCTACAAAACATTCTACATAGGCCTTACAGATATATCGGTGATTATCGCCATCCCAAAATCACAGCACCTACAAACCAACTCAGGTGGCGTTATTAGCATCATATTAGGCCAATCAGGGGCGTAACAACCGCCATTATTCTGCTAGCAGTGGCCAACATGATATGCTAGCATGGCACAATGTCAGCAGTGATTTAGTTAGGCAAAACAATGGTCCACATTTGCAAATGACTTGCCTCATAGTGTAGCCAAACATGCCTATGCTACATTAAGGCTGTCACTAACTCTATTCCATGGCAAAACTTCCACTACAGCTGGGGGAAAAAGTGCTATGGGCAATTCCAGCAAATTATGTCATGCCAGATAGAATTATGAATTTCCCCTGTAATAATCCAAGCTTCCCAATCTCCCAGGTTATTTTGTAAACAGCCTTGGTAGAGAAAAAGTTTACATGTGCGGGCTACACACAATCTGAATCTGTCTATCTTTCCATTTACCTTTCCATCTATCTATCTATCTATCTATCTATCTATCTATCTATCTATCTATCTATCTATCTATCTATCTATCTATCTATCTTTCTATTTATCTACCTACCTACCTACCTACCTACCTACCTACCTACCTACCTACCTACCTACCTACCTACCTACCAACTTACCTACCTACCTACCTACCTGCCTACCTACCTACCTACCCATCAATCATCTATCCATCAATCATCTATCCATCTATCTATCTACAGTGTGGCACTTGAAGGGCCATCAGTATTGAAATAACAACTATCTACCTTACGCAAAATCAGTTTTCATTTCCACAAAATGCACCAAAAACTACTAGGCACTAACACCAGTTTTCAGTTATCCAGTTAATCACCAGTTCCATGATCACATACGCCAATTGCATGACTAAATGTCCAGATCGCCTCTAATCAATTCTGACAAAAACATAACTCTGCATGAGATCTAAAAACTACAAAGATTACAGAGAGTTTTGCAAATAAAAACATGCCTTTCAAGGTTGGGGAATCAATGCCTAAGCCATAACGCCTTGACATAAATCAAGGCAGAAAATTAGCACACTTTTTTCAATCAATCTATTACTGTGAACTGCTCGGGATGAGGGATAATACAGGATTGGAGTGCAAATGATGGGCCTGATAAATTGTATAGCAACTATAGCATTGAGATTGAATTAGCTGATTACTAAGGGCTCGAGAAGGGAAAGGAGTTAAGTCAAGGAGAGTAGTACAGTAGTAGTAAGTCAAGGAAATACGTTGTAGTAGTATAGTAGTAGCAGTAGTACTATGTCAAGGAAAGTAAAGGAGTAGAAGTTGTGACTCAAGGAAATACATAGAAACTGGACTTTAACAACAGAAACAGTAGTCAAGCCAAAAGCAGTAACAGTTTTACTGGCTTCGTACTATCGTCAAACCAGCGAAAATGTATACAGTTTTCATTTGACGGAGCACAGCATGCACAGTTGCGACTTGAGAAATAGGTAATTTTGATATCAGTGCAACGCAAGGACAAATTGCTATGGGTGTAGATTACCAGGCCATCCAGGCAACTTGTGAAATACCTCAAATTACATCGTGACAAACCTTTGCAAGCAATGAAAAACCTATTTTTATTCATTGTATTCCAAAACTACAAAACGTCAACATAGCAATATTTTTAACCAACAGATAGCATTACAAATCAACAAATTGCCCTATATAATAGACAAGAATACCTTCTATATTTGACATCACAAATAAAAGGAAAAAAGCTGATCATGCTTAAAAACCTCTACAACAACACTGGCAATATATTTAAAAGCAGAATATGAATAGATATTTTAAAAAGTCACAAAAAGGACAGCTTCTAATTTTAAAGCACACAATGAACTGTGTCAGTATTTATTTAAAAAAAAACAGCTAGCATAATATTATCTAGACCACCACATGAAAAGAGCTCTTCTATACATAGACATATCAACAAAAACCACCACAGCTTCTACATATTTTAAAGCACACCAAGAAGTAGGTCCCACTAAACATATGGATTTATTATGAAGTGATGAACCTAGAAGAGTAAATAGCTTCCACCCTGGTGGCAGAAATGAAAAGTGGGCTGCAACACCGGCTAATAACCATGGCATCATTTAGCCTAATGGAAGCAAGAGGTACACAATAGGCGCAGTATTGTCATCAGCTAATGAGTTACCCTGAAATATGAACACTGTATGAAATATGGTATGGCACATAGTATTAACATTGTCAACAACATAAATGTCACCCAGTGCTCAGTTATACTGCTTAAATACATTTATATTTATAAGACATCAAGGTTACTTAGAATCTGAATTGCACACTTTCAGAAGGAGATTAGGAGCCTCTTAGAATCAGTATAAGAGTGCCGAGATTCTTCAGAAAACAACGTAAAAGATAAAAACAATGTAAAAGATAAAACCTGTTGTAGCACCATTGCATGATGTCCTCATCAAATAATTCATCCTACCATGGCTATACAACCTCACAACGAGCACCAGCCCTGGTACAATTTGATTTGAATCCATGACCTTCAAGGGAAATATACAACCTACTTAACCACTGATACCAAATTAACAACTGCGACCTTTTTATGCTGCTTTCTTTTCCCTGTACTGTCACATTTTGAATTCTTCACTGTATGATCAAATCAGTTTTCCGTTTCTTTGACAGTATCAAGAGTGCACCATTTGCAGTTGCATTTGACCTTTGCAGGAGCATTTCGCACTCTTTACTTTGGCATTTTGTAGCACACATGCACCCTTTACACTCCCCTTTACTCTCTGTTTCTTATGCTTTGCCCTTCTTCACCAAAAGCACTCTTGAGCACAGAGGACCAGAATGCCTTTCTTACAAGGGCCAATTAAAGGCACATTTAGCAAATATGAATCAATAATTAGCTCCGGCCAAATTGCTGATTTAATTGCACGCCATGAAAGGCGAATATGGAAATAAAGCCGTTTTATGGAAACAAATAAAAGAGGGAGCCACTCAAGCGGCCGACTCGAGTGCACGGTTGGGTGCCCGGTGCAAGATTGCGTAAAATACAAGCGCAAACTACAAGCACCAAGTCACAAGCGCCGAGTCGCAAGCTGTAAACGACAAGCTTGCCACAAACTACAAGTACTGAGCCACAAGGCATAAATGACAAGCCACAAACAACAAGCACCAACTCACAAGCCAAAGGCCTAAAGAAGACAAGCCGTAAACTACAAGCAAGGATGACTAAGTTACAAGTCAAGACTGCATTGACATTTTGTAACTCAGGACAGAAATAACAATAATTCTACGATACAACAGGAACATTGAATAATCCAAGATAATGAGCTCAGAAAAGGTACAAGGGTGTTTATTGCCTGGTTTTATGAATCCTGGTTATATGAATCCTGAATGATATGTGGAAGTGAGTCATATAACCACCAGGTCCATTAGCCTGATAATTAGGCCTTGCTGCTACCATGTGGGGAAGTTTCTACTAACACCACTAAACCAAAGGCCGCAAATGTATGTCATGGTCATATGAGGAGTTTGCATTAGTAATAATTACCTAAGTATGGAAAGCATAAAATACAACATGAAGCCAAAGAACAAGCAAGACCAAACTACAAGCCAATTGGACGTAACCTACAAGATGTAAACTACAAGGTGCAACTTACAAGTTGCATACAACGTACAAGTTAATCAACAAACTACAAGTTAATCAACAAGCTACTAGCCAGACAGTAAAATCTTATAAGTGTCAAAGCTGTTGATTATATCTTGCTTAACACAGAGGCGCACTCTAAACTTTGTTAAAGTCCATTCAGTAAAATCTCAATTTAACAAAAAAGTTAACTTTAATACCTAATATCTAAGTGCATGTCTAAGATGAGGAACGTCATACTAGATATAAATAACTTAAATATAAACCCACATAATCCGGTGCTTAAAATCTGAATATGGAACACATTACAGACTTTATAAATTTGCATTTAGTGACTCAATTTAGCCTTAACTTAAGACTGAAGCTACCAGCTAGATTAGTGACTATAATGGCATTAAACTGGAGAGATTACCAGGTTAGCAAATGCTTTCAAATTAGTTACAGCTCCATGATGCAGTCTTCTTGAGTACACAGGATTGGATGTCTTTAATTTACTCAAAAGGTAATTCACATCAACAGGAAGATACTGAAGAAGGTAGCTAATTCACAAGTTACAATGAAGCTAGAAAAGTACTAAGTAAGAAGATATACATGGAAAGTAGCAGGTCGCTATATCTATTATAAAAGTAAGTTCTTGGTAAAAAAAAATACAATGAAGTTCCTGCCAGACAAGTGCTGTGTAATAAGATAGGTAAGGAGAGAAGCAGTTCTCTTCGGGAAGTTCTTGGTTTAAAAAATAAAACTAAGTTTCCTAAATCTGGTGCAAAGATATTGTCATTAATGACATCATACACATAATTTACAAAATTATCATATTATATTATTTCCCTCAAAGAAAACCCAGAGAGAAAGAGCCAATTGGATTTACAAATACCAGCACATCAAATATAGATTAATAAAACCAACTTCCACAAACCACAGACCCCTTCAACCTCAAACAAAACCACATGGAAAAGTTTCTGAATTCAAGGGTAATGCTGGTGACCCAAGGAACCACTGACTTTAGCAAACGAGCATACCAAACTTCTTCTTTTTTTTCTTCAGAAATCAACTCACTAAAAATATAGATAGGCCTAAGTTGCAGTCCATCAGTGGTTCATGCTATAGATTTATGGAGAGTTGAACAGTGGGCAGTGAGCTATGAGAGCCAACAGGTGAAGACTTGTGAAGATATCTTTTGATCACACCTTGATCCAGTCCACATGTAAGCATTAATAGTGTGGGTCAAATGGTGGCTCCTTGTTGACCCCATGAATGTCAGCACTTTTGACATTTGGGAAGCTATTGATATAAGTCAGCCAGAAAATGTGCTCATATCTGCACAACTGGCAAGATGTAAAGTATACTTTGAACTTGTTCCCAACTTGTTAGAGGTGAAATTGCATGTGAAAACCACAGGTTTGGGGATTAACAAGCTCTGGAATTTAGTCAGCTATGTATGTACTTGCTCTGTTTCAGCTGCTCTGCTGCAGGTGCTGTTGAATAAAGCAACAGAAGATACCTGAAAGACAAAGCTATTCTCTTTGGCTATCTATCCCTCTTGTCTATCTGACTACCTATCTATCTATCTGTTCAATATAAGACAGAGTGTTTACCTTGATTAAATACAGGTACTCTTGACTTTTACTTAGGCCTACAGACACTGCTGTGGTAATAAACCACTCTCAATAGTTCAGGTATTAACCAAATAAGGCCAGTGCATCCCTCTAAGCTCTGGGCTTGCCACTTTCATTACTCCCAAAAGCTCATATTGCATTAGTGTATTATCTGAATAAGCGTGAATACTGGACAAAATTCAGGGATAATTCCAGTTTTACCCCCATAAACCAAGAACGATATCAATCAGCTGATGCAATTCTGTGATTACTGCAATATTTTAGGGGAATCCCCAGGGAGCTAAGATCTGATCTGGCACACAATGTTAAATGCTGGATGGTGGTGCTATGGTGAATAGTGGCAGGCAAATGACACCACCCTGCCACTGAGCTATAGAGCCACATAGAGCCATAGAGGAGCAGAGAAATGGAGCTATAGAGCCACAGAGCTATAGAACAATGTAGCTATAGGGCTATAGAACTATAGAGCTATGGGGCATTGAAGTAATCTGATGGGTAAGTGGACAGATGGCTGCTCTTTCTGTAATGGATTGGGGGTTGCATTTACCAAAATAATAATACTGGATGCAACATATCCAAGTATCTATTATACAAGGATGTACCATTCTCGACAGTGCAGACCTTGTAAGAAACATCCATCTGGGTCTTTGCATAATGAACATCTACCACTAAATGTACTTAAACTCATAACTTAGGATTCTAGTAGAAGTCCTCTTCAAATAATATTGTGTATTCCTAACCTCTTATGATCACAGTATCATTCAACATGCCATGGAATATCATCATATCAACCACAATATTCACATAGGCCTTGATAGAAGCCATCAATGGCTTGGCCACCAAACAATGACCACCCTATGGCCACAAAAGCCATCCTAAAGCCATCCCTTGGTCACAATGCTCACTATCCATTGGCCATCCATTGGCTATCCTTTGGCTACAGGATCTAGCCAATGGCAACAATGGCTGCCCTAAAGCTAGCCACTGGCGACTTGGTCAGAAGCATGAAGACCACAGATGACCAGATTACACTGACCCCGCGGCAAAAGATGCTTATGGCAGGAAGGGCTACGGGCTTAGTCCAGTGAATGCAGTGGGGTTCAATAATATGGCCAGTTGTGACTAATATTTTCCAGAATATTACCATTTATACGAAGGGATAGCTTCTAAAATGGACTGTGTTACCCTACACAATGAAGGAAGGTTTGCTGGCAGATACGTATAACAACCAAGATTTTAGAAAACAAAATTCAAACAGTAATTAAAAGTCAACAAATTTAATTACCAAGTCAATCAATCAATCAATCAATCAATCAATCAATCAATCAATCAACCTTCAACAAGCCAGTAATTCAACCAATCAGTCAACTTAACAAATAACCAACTAATAGATCAGTCAAATTCAAAAGAATCATTCAGGATTTTTTTAATAAAAGTCTGAAATTACAATTAATAAAATTGAAGAAATCCTTGACTTATACAGCCAAAAATGTTACCAATATTGAGTTAAATCAATTGACATGTTCATAATGCACATGTATCCTTACATTCCACACAGGCAAAAACACCAATCACAAACCTCTATCTGTACAGGATCTATAGGAGGTCTCAAGACGAGGCTTGCCTGTATTAGCAAGGGCTCTATTGCCTTTGATTAAACATCAGCTATGGCTGTAGGTTGGTGTGTATCTTATAAGAACACTTGGCCATGGCTAATAATATCATAACATAAGGATCATGCATTCACTCAATGTTCATCTGCAGAACATGTAGTGAGGATTCTTGTGTTCATTTGGCATTGGATCACTATATGTTCTACACTGTGTAGAAGTTAATAGAAAATGTAGTCTAAGTGAACAATTAGTGTATATATAAGGTGTTTTATAGATAGGAGACTAAACTTACGGTGCTAAATTGGCATTCATTCTCTACAAGTGAAATTCACATTTTAAGAACATGTAGTGAACAACTGTTGTTCATATGATGCTCACTATGTGTTCTCAAAAAACATGTAGTGAAGATCCAGTTATAGAGTTCATTGGAAGTAGTTCATTTGGGATTCATTCATTTGGCATTCATCTTAACTACAGAACATTTAGTGAACAATTAGTGTTCCTTTGGTCACTATGTGTTCATCTGAAATGCACTACAGGTGTTCATAGTGTGCTCAATTAGTTTTCAGCATATATATAGAAAGATCTTTTATCGATTTGTCTTTCGCTAAGGCATGCACGTGTCAGAAATCTTGTTTCGAATAATAATCAAACATGTATCAAAGACTTAGAAGGGTATCAAATTCATATCTCTTGGGGAGGGTACCTACCCCTAAAGAGGCTTATTTCAATGCAATACATGATAAAAGATTAATATGCTTTTTGTCCCATCCACCGTATCTCCTCATTCTTGTTTTCTATGTTAGACTCGCACCTGTGCTTCATTGAGACAGTCCTACTGGGGGGGGGGGGTGTTCTGTATCTAGGTCACAGGGCTAATTAGCACGGGGATGACGTGTTTATTTAAAGCTATACAGTGCTGTAGATGTTAGATCAGGCCAACACTCCAATAAACCACAGTGCCAGGTGTCGTAAGACCAAATGCATAAAATTCATATATTATCAACAGAGCTTGTTATAATAATTCTAGTGTCATGTTACATCTAATGTAACCATTGCTCAGTTAGACACTTGACTGGCGAATTTATGAATGCAGTTAGTAGCCAGTTACAGTTGTCTAGAATATCTAATCATTATAATTGCCAGCAGTAAATGGTTTTCACACCCCAGACAGCTGTCACTATTAATTTGTGAAAGTATCTAGAGAATAGGGACACAATAGAGACAGGTACAATTCAGCTGATTAGATAGATAGATAGATAGATAGATAGATAGATAGATAGATAGATAGATAGATAGATAAACAGATCGATAGATATTTCAGCAGCAACAATTTGACAATCAAAAACAAAACATTTCACAAAATGTCAACATGACCAATATGACTGCAACCATAACAAACTTCAACACCGCAACATATTTGGGTACACCATATTCTTTTAGCCGCAGTTGGTGCACAACTTTAATATCAGCAAGATGGCCTGCTGAAAGAACAACTTAGGTGAAAATCGAACTAGCATGCAAGTTACATACAAGTTGCATACAAGAGCCCATATACACCATGCAAGCTGCATACAAGTAGCATGCAAGTAGTATACAGGGCACATAAAAGTCAAGCATTAAAGTAGCTTAATACTTGAAGCATCCCAGCTTAGCATAACTTCAACAAATCCCGGGATGGGCACTTTTTGATCTTTTTACACATATTCAACAGTATTCTCCCCTGCTACAGAGATTACCAGGCGATTTTTAAGCACAGCAAATTTGTTGTGAATATGCTAGTTCCCATCACAGCATGGTGGGCATATTAACAAGATAGCCAGCGTGTGTGTGTAATACAGAATGTTTTGAGAGAAAACAAGTTGCTACACCGTTCCATGGTGCATCACATGTGGGCATCCCTATGTAATAAGCATGATTATGCATTGGACATGCTTGTCAATTAATTGAACATGCTTTGCTGTTGTTTGACAATGCTTTTGCCTGTTGATTCAAGTAATAAGCTACAAGATATGTTATCTATGCCAGCAATTCACTAAGATAGATTACAAATATATCTAACTCTGATTGAAAAGAACGTTTAACACTCCTAGACCCCAATAGGTAAATTATTGTCAACCTTTACAGAGAACATATCTCATATAATTAATCATTAACCTAGAAATATCTCTTTAAATGTATGATTAGCAAGTAGTTTATCAAGAGATGCTTTGATAAAATGGAAAAATAACTAATAATTTTCTTAACCAATTATGAGTGTTACAGGTACATCTTACTAATTGCAAATATTTGGTCCCAACCAAGACAATTTATTACCTCAGAAATATCATTTTCTCCCTTCTGATTAATTAACTTTTGGTAGTGTCAATAACATCCTTAGAGGGATGCACTGTCAATACCTACAGGTTAATTATAACTACATACAATGCATAGTATCTCAGCAACAAAGTATTATTCTTATACAAAGTATCATTGGCCTACAATGATCAAATATCAAAGACAGCCATGGTGCCCTTATCAATAGCTTAAAGCATATACCTCACCTGTAATCTCAGCATATACTTTGTTTGTCACAAGACTTGTGTTGGATAATAATTCAATTTTTCTATTGGAGCTATAAATAGAATTCGTGACGCATAAATGTAAGGTAAACATGTATGTTTCAGGGCTACTGTCTTGTTGTGGCTATATTTAGGGCGATGTTCCAGTTGCAAACAACTGTGTCTTCCAACACTGTCTTGAATTTACATTCCATCAAACAGTATTGACGGATTATATAATCCAAATAAAGCTACTTTGAACACAGTATCATCTTTGAGGTAGAATTATGTCAAAGAATTATTTGCATATATCAAAGTGATCTGGAGGTGCACAGCCACATAGGCATTAGTTTTGCTGGACTATTAAATAAACTGAGGGATTGATGTTATGCATCAGAAAACTTCAAACCTTAGCAAGTAAATATATGTCAGAGCTTTGTCACAGGACAACATGCTGTCACAAACTGTGGTGCTATGTGTTGCCTTGAAGTTTGTGTTTTTAGTTCATAAAGCCATTGTAGTGAACTGCCACTGCTGGATATAATTCAAGGACTTTGAGAGCCACATAAAATGCATCTTCACATTAAAGCAAACATATGTTGTCAAGGCACTGGCACAGAAAAACATGTCACTGACACATAGTTCTCAGAGTAAATGCAATGTTCTGTGCTTGTCTTTAGAAATTTATGAAGCTGGATGCTGTTTCAGTGATTTTCAAACAACCAAAGAAGTGACTCTCTCCATTGAAGGTAAACATATGTCAGAGAAGTGTCAGACAAAAATGTGTCACTTGCAAAATTGAGTAATGCTATGTGTGTTGCATTTACCACAGTGTTTTGAATTCATTGAGGAATAGTAGTGACTTCTATTATTGGATAATTCAATGGTAGATAGATAGATAGATATGGTAAGTGCAGCCCTCTAAGCCCAGTTCTGGGCGCTCACGAGGGTTGATTGATGAGATGAGAGAGAGAGCAGGAGTCCTCAACATGTTACACATTTACCCCATGTGAGGGATCTTTTACTTGCCCAGCACAGACACTGATACAAGGGCCGCCAATTTAACGTCTCATCCGAACGACATCCAGCTGGGATTTTGCTCATAAAGATGCACTGAAAATTTCGGGTTCCCCAACCGGGAGTCGAACCCATGCAGGCAAAGACCTTCAGCGGAGCAGGCGGGAACCTTAACCACTACACCACCCAGCTGCCAATGATGTGATACTAAAGTGAATCTCCATATAAAAGGTAAACATATGTCATGGAGCAGTTACAGATCAACACACTGGCCAGCACTGAGATCAAGCAATGATAATTAGCTGCATCTACAGATTTGCCTTGAATGTATGGAGGCAAAGCAAAACATGGAATGATGGCTCCGTATTGCTTGATAATTCGTTGATCTGAGAGCCATATACACATCTTGTTGATTTGAGCTCAGAGAGATCCTCATAATGTGATCCAGCGATGAGGTAATGCTCACATGCAGCACTGGAATGGCATTACTGAGGTGAGCATGAGCATTATATGCTGCTTGCTCACATTTGTAATTCTACGAGTCTATGAGATACAGATAGTACACAAGCAGCTCACACTGTGATGTATACAATGCGAGTATACACCCATATACACCCCATATACACCTCTAATACACCTCCAATACACGGTGCAGTGGCGTATACATGTCCCATGTCTTGTGAACACGAATGCTGACTTAGCAAAACAACATTAAGGCGCCTGGCGTGCGACCATATGGCAACACTGGGGCTAACAATATGCATAGATGGACTCACCTGGGTGAAGCTGTTGACGAAGAAGCAGCAGTGGACCAGAGATGGGAAGATGAAGGAAGGGGGGAAGGGAAGGTGGTTGTTATGTAATACACATCCAGAATTCAACCTAACATGGCTGTTGTGATGCACTGATGCTCTATCCTATGTGCGTCCTCCCTGAGCTCAAGATCTGCTCCTGGTGCCAGTGTCTTCTCACTGTGTCCCTCAGTGTCTGTGCAGGATACACATCAACAACATACAGCTATAAGCTCTGCTGTGTTGTTAGCTGCTGCTGCTGCTGTGAAGCCAATGCTGCTGCTGTGCTGTGAAAGAGGTCTGCTTCTGCAGCTCTGCTATGAGTTGCTGTTGGCTGTGCAGTGAGTGAATGCTTGTGCTGCTGCAGTGGGCCTTCAGAGAGTGTGTGAGAGCCTCTGATGCTGATGGTGCCAAAGCTTTGGCTGCTGAGGCTGCTGCTTGCTCTTGGGTGCTGCTGTGGCCTGCTGCTGTGGCCTGCTGCTCTGCTTGGCTCTGCTTTGGCTCTGCTTGCCACTCGGCTAGGGATGCTGCTTAGCCCTTCAGCTGAGCCAGAGCAGCCTGTCAATTCACATCACTGGGGGCAGCAGCAGTAGTGCAGGAGCAGTACAAGAAGTAGCAAGATAGATAGAAAAGATAGATAGATAGATAGATAGATAGATAGATAGATAGATAGATAGATAGATAGATAGATAGATAGATAGATAGATAGATAGATAGATAGACAGATAGATAGACAGATAGATAGATAGATAGATAGATAGATAGATAGATGGATACAATGAGGCAGACTCACAGAACATTTGTCTCAATGACTAATGGAGATAGACAGATGGACAGATTATTATTTGTGACAAATACAGCCCTCTGGTACAATATCTTGGTGTTGGTACACCACATAGTACAGAAACCCCCAAAAGGCATCTCTCGGATCTTATATCACAAGCATTGATTTGAATATGATCCTTCTTCAGTCGGTTGCAGACAGGTTGAATTCTAGGTAAAATACATAACCTGCAAAACCCTAAAAAAAGAACCCTTGTTTCTCATGCACATTTTGCACACAACCTTTGACTTGATCCATCAGATTGCAGCAATAATTTTTTTTCATTCAGGTTGCAATAGCAAGTATATGTTGCAGTCAGGTTTTGCAATGATTTTCACTTTATACTTCAACCTGTCTCCTTGCAAAACCTGTAAACTTAATGCCACCACAACAGAGAAACCCAAAACACCTCTAAATAGCATCCACATGATCCAATGGCATCCACAACATCAGTTATCTATAGATAACTCAGGTGTCTCCAAAGATGTCACAGCACAACACAGGAGCACAGAGGAGCATCAACAACTGTTACATTAGAGGCATCAGTGACATCCCTGGCAAAGTCAGGAACCCTGATACAGCATCAGTCAGCAGCAGACTCAAGTCACATCACTGGGGCAGGTGCCAGCAGCTGATGCCATCAAGTTGAGCATTGATGCACGAATGCTAGCATAGCAAAGGAGTATTTAAAGCAGTGGAGTGGGCTATTTATATCTTCTCAAGAATGTAGGATGGAGAGCTATGGAGTTGCTTTAACGTCCTGTATTTATGCACTGTGCTGGGTTAATTAGGACAGGGCATAGCAATGAGGCAAGGGAATCCTTCAGTATCTTTTTTCACTAATCAAATTTGATACAAATCTGAAATATTATTTTAGGGTTGCAAGTCACAGGCTCTCTATTGAACATGTAAAGGTATAAGCCCAACCTATGATAGATTCTATATAAATTATAAAAGTAGGTAAGTAAATAATTAGATTTGGATCCATGGTACTGCTACAATTAACTTTAAAGCCCACTGTTTTCACAAACAATGATAAGCAGACAATGATTCATAACCTTTTTTGTTGCACAAACTATTAACAAAATCAAATTATTTCATTTTCAAAATGGCTACACAGATTATCAGCATTTTGCATGAATGAATAATTTTTGTAAAATTTAACGAAATGAAATGCATGATGCAATCGAGTAATCCAAAATTACCCTAAATCGCTCCGAATAAAAAGTTACATCATAATAGCGAATAATTTGCAGATGCTCTTAAACACATCTAATCATGAAATCCTTAAATTTTAACTTTTTAAATGAATAAATACATGATTTTTCGTCTTTTCCTGTTCCTAACCTCAAAAACTATACCAAATACAAATTACCAATAAAATTATTCCAATACAACTACAGTACAGCTCCAATACCATTGATCACATGAAATACATAGCGAGGCAGAATGTGTGATATGACTGATATAGATCTTCATGATCTATTCTCTCATTATCAGAAATACTCCAGTTTCTAATACAATTCATTATGAGGATTTACTGCAAATAATGCCAGATGTTCGTGCAGCCAACTCCATGCAGGTAAATTAATCAGAACATTTCAGTAATTCGGATATTCCAATCAATTTACTAACCAATCATCTTACAAATCTGCCAATCAATTTACTAACCAATCTTCTAAGCCAATGGATGCATATAATCTTTTGACAAGTTGCTGATATAAGCAAGGTAAAAATTGATATGTAATATAAATTTGTGACATTGACAATTATTTGCAATTAAATCCGAGATAAAGGACTATCTATTAGATTCTATCTATCTATCTATCTATCTATCTATCTATCTATCTATCTATCTATCTATCTATCTATCTATCTATCTATCTATCCCTTCTTAAATCACAGATTGTATATAAAGTCAAGGTGAGCATCTGTTTATGACTCGAAGACATATGGCATTGAAATAACAATTGGTTAATCTGCTGTTTTGCCGATTAGCAGATTTAGCTTTTAGCTATTATAACAACTTCCACAGAAAGTCAATGGGATCATAATCTCGTGAAATAACGTGGCTCGTGACTCAACAATGAGAACACGCGAGAATGCATGTGATAATTTCAACCAATTATTCAGTTAGGTAATTGGCAAATGCAAAATAATTGTAGGATGCTTCAGAAAAATCTGAAGTCTACCTGGGATCAGAAAATACTGACCCCCCCCCCACTACAAATAAAAATCCACCCCCCCCTCCTGTGAGTCCTATCAGGAGCTTCACAAGCTTACAGAAAGTCGTCGCGTGCCTGTTAATCACTTGAGATCGATTAAGTAAAGCATCGCAATGAAACTGATCAATTTCGATTTAATAATCGATCGATAATCGATAGCTCTAGATGCCACCAAGCATGTTTTCCATCCCGCATACAAAAGGTCGCAGGGCTTGAAAAGAAACTGGTGGGAAAATGATCCGTGAACTAAAAGTCAATCCCCAGACCCCTAAGGCTAAGGGCCATTGTGGGGGCAAGATCCATTTTGGGATGAAATGATCCTTAAAAACGGAGAATTAATAAAAGAAATTGTTTTTAAAAAGAGAAAGGAAGAAAAAAGAAACAATTGAACCAGAGAAAATTAAATAAAGAAAGAACAAGTGACTAACTACTATGTTAAACAGAATAGTATTCAACATAACAATTCAATATCTCACTATTACACTATGCAGAGACAATGAACAGCATTAAAAAGTATCAAATTACATCTTTCAAGAATATACCCTGTAAAAGTCACAATTCTGCGGATAAAACGCAATATAACATTCCATTTAGACAGGAATTACAGACACTGTAAGATATAAATATATCTTAAGAAAAGACGAAGAAAAACAGAAATACAATATGAAACGTCTATTTTCATCCTAAATCTACCTGAGCCATTTATTTATCTATAAATAGCAGCTATAACTCACTGCAGAAGAGTATTCAATCACATAAAGTTCTCAATTACTCAATCACTTCAGAGAATGCTTTTTTGACATCAATTAGGCTTGTTTAAAGGTAACACAATGGGATGATTTATTTTGTGTTATTCTCAGCTCCAGGGGGAACCCCCTTTTATTGCTGCAGAATGAATAGCTCATTGAAACCAAATTGTTTTCGATTTATTATTTATGTGAACACGATTACTACGAGATGTTTTAGCCGAACTTGGCATCAAATATGTCATCAAAAATGCATGAGTACAAAATTTTAACAAATGCATTGTTGATAACCAGGGTGTGATTATGTTGTAATCGAATGCACCTCATGCTAATCAGTGCATGCTAATCATTAAACAACAACAACAAGGGTATTATGTTAATTAGTGACGTCATAATCAATTACTAATCAATTAACCACGTGCCAGACTATTGTTGCTATTATAAAACACCCCTCCTCTCTTTCAGAGCCCCCTTAAACACCCATGCGTGACCAAGTGGCTCAGCCTGCTCAGGGCGCATTCGCTTTTTGTGGCCAGTCAGTCACGCTTCATTAAACACGTCAAAATAAATCTCAACAACCCAGCCTAGCAATTGTCACACAATGTCAGATTACAAATGGATCCATAGGAATTACAAGTACATGTGTTTACAAATAGATTACCCCAAACAAAATTAGCCTTTTACAATAGACCCATTGATTAATCTGACCATTTCAAGGTGAAATCTATCATACCATGGAACAATCACTGTTGTTGGTTCATGATCATACTTTTGTAAAGACCAAAAACAAGGAGAATTTTGATTTTACATATTGTGAAATGATACCTTTGCTAATCAAGAACTGAAATAAATAAACTTGATGATTAATGGTAAATATAAAGGCATTTCTTCAGAATAAAACAATTTGATATCATAGATTCTTTTCAGCAATTTATAGTTTCTTTGTAAATTTCATACAACCGTGTTGCAAGATATATTTTATATCTTCACAATTAGGACACTTTTTTTTAGTAACAGGCTAGTTTGATTCATTTCACATTATATCACAAAATAGAATGTTCAGTGGCGTTACAATTTCCCTGAACACCAAGGTGTTGCAATAGGAGGAGAATAAGAATGGTTGACAATGGGGCTCCTTGGCATACATTTTGTAACAGACGTAAATTCCATCTTCTTGGAAATCAATGAACAAGGCATAAGGCTGAGCATGTGTATTTCTCAGAAGAAGATGTATAAAGATCTTTATTGGGTAGTTTCTTGGTAAGCATCTTAAAATTGTGCAATTTTGGAATTGTAGTAGGCCTACAAGATATACGTACTTTATATCTAGGAGTACCAGATATATTTTATATCTTTCAGATGAAAATCAGGTGTCATCAGCCGAGGACAACGCTAGTTCAGCGCAAAGTAATTGACCGAATTGGCATTGTATCAATGATTTGTTGTTGGATATGCGCTCTTCGAAATACTAAGCAGGTCTCAATTCACATAGAAATATCTTGAAGCAAACGACCAAAGATTCTACTGCTTTGCGGACAGACCTCCAAAAATCCACAAAACTCTGCAAATTAGAGACAGAAGCAGCGGAGAGCAAGCTGAGCTGCATAAAACAACAACTGTCTCTCCCAATTCCACTGACATCTCACAGGCACTTGACAACATGTACTATTCCAGGATGAATCTGCCAACTTTTTCCCACTATACAGCCTGGAATACATCTTTTGTGCAGTGGTACAGCCTTGCAGGTTGAGTTGGCTCATGTAAAAGTTTATACTGTTGAAGTAATTATGGCACACTTTACATATACACTACCATACAGCAGAGCTGTACAATAGGTTTGGATCTTACATTTAGAGGCATAAATCATTTATTTGATGAGGTGCATCATTCAGAGCAGCTGATGGTAAAACTATTGCGCTTTAGTGATAAGGCATTGGATTCTCCAACGCAAGGCAATGTTCTTCTGAATTCTAACCTTTATTTTCAAACTTCATGAAATCCTGTTTATAAACACAAGTGGATTTAATTACAACATTTCTGCTGTCTCAGAGAGACAAGGCACCTCCAAGCACTTACACCGGTGCACCAGGGCAACAAGCTGAAGCAACCAGACCTGAGACCAAGGCAAAGACCGAAAGGGCAATGACTCCGAAAAAATCATCTGTCGATTACTGTTTAACAGCCGATCCAGAGATGCATTTTCATAGGCAGCCAGTCTTATGAATCCCAAAGGCAAAAATCTCTTAGCTCTTGGAATTCCGGGGCATTTTGAAAGTTTGGCAGTGACGTAGGTTGATGTATGAGGAGAGAGCCGCTGTCAGTCAAATTTCTTGCGCTTAGTTTGACAGTAGAGTGCAGGTGGCCGGCACCAGTACCTGAGATCCTAGGATGCTTCGGATAGATCTGCCACAAAGATCAGCCTAAGAGAAATCTGCTGGGGGAGAGGAGCCCCAAGAGAGAGAGAGAGCAGCCCCAGGAGCATGATGCTCTTGGAGGCAAGAGCCAGGAGCATGATACTCTTGGAGCAAGAGGAAAGAGCCACTGGGGTGAAAGTAACCACAGAGTCAAGAAAGCATGGGGTAAATTGGAAAAAAAGAGATAGAAAAAATCCTGCTAAATTCCCTCTTTTTTATAAAGACTTTTTCATAGAATAAAGATGATAAAAATTTGGTATTCGCAAAATGCTCCGATGAAATATTATCACAACATCGAAGTAGGCTACAAGCAAAACTTAGCCGAAAAGCAAATTGGCTTTTATTGGTCGACTGAAAGGTGAGACATGAAGGGAGCTCCTGATCTCACACTCTAAAAAATTTCAGACAAAATTGGTTTTTTAGATTCAAAATGGTTTTTTGAAAAACCAAATTTCAATGCAAAAAACCAAAATGGATTTTTTTAAAAATCCATTTTGGTTTTGCATTGAAATTTGGTTTTTCAAAAAACCATTTTGAATCTAAAAAACCAATTTTGTCCCGACATTTTTTAGAGTGCACTTGCAATTTCACTTTCAGCAGATGACAGACAGGTGGCAAAAAGCAGTAATTTGGGAGAAATGTAGTATCGTTGGTCTTTTCAAAACGATAACTTTCTTATTCAGCTTACATGCTAAATACTTAGTACCTGAATCCACAGAGAGAAAAGTAAGAATTGGTGAAAACCATACAGCAAAATATTTTGAAGAGATCCAGCACAATGAGGAAATACTTTATAGGAAAAGATACATCTCATATGCTGGAGAAAAAATTAAAGACGTTGGATGCACTGGAATTATTATTAGAGATTCTGTTATCTTTTGTTACTAAAACCTGCAAATTAGTAGATGTAAGGTAGATCCTTACTTTACAAATACATGGTGTCATTGGTGACAGCAGGATATCTTTTCTTTCTTAAAAGTAAGCTGTATAAAGTTAAGAACCTACAATGTAACCATTATCACTACAAATTGCAGTAGATTGTGGTAGAGATCCATTCTAAACTTAGTCCCAATACGAGTCTTAGACTAGTCCCAGTCCCACCCATACTATTCCAGATAGCTTTAGCATTCGGCTAACAAAACATGGGAGCAATTAAAGCATCAAAGTGTGTCAAAGGGCCCTGGACAGACCTCTGGGAGGGCTCCTTCAGTAAGCACACTGTTCTGAATCCACCCACCTCCCTTTTGAGAAGAGCAATTTGTGGACCTTTTGAAAAGCAATGGAGGATGAAGAGGTGGAGGTCCAAGAAGCCATTTAGGACATCCGGGTCCTGGGTGGGTCATTCATGACCTTCTTAATTGCTCCAGCTAGTCCAGCACAAGGTCATCAAGACTCAGGATAGTTACTAAGGTAAGGACCTAACTCCAAGAAGTTAGATTTCAAAGATCCTACCATTTCCAACAAGAAAATGACCTTGATGACCTTGAGGGTCTTGAGCATTGTTGAAACATTGCCTTGTAAATCTTGGGAGTGAGGCCTATTCATTACTGTTAAGAAAATCTATTGTTTTCCAGTAATGAACATCGAACAGCGCAAGATAACCATCTTCACAAACAGAACGTCCATATTTTTCAAAGGAAATTATATCACAAACATATCATCCAGATACATATTTTGAAAGAAATGTCTCTACGTGACACATTTTTGGTTTGGAAAACATCATCAATACACATTCGGTGATCGTGATTGGTAATTTGTTACAGGCGCTCTGATTGGCCGGCGTAATTAGGTCAGGTCAGAGTTCAGCCAAGGCCTCATATTGGGCAGAGCACAAGACAAACATAGGTGTTGACAGTCAATGAATAGTGCAGTAGACTAAGGCTTTCTTCATGGCATAGGTGAAACTAACATGAATAAAACATTATACAATCAGACTGTGATCAGCAGACCGACTACATTGGCCACAACACTATTAAGTCCTAATATAGTAGCCTTACTAGGGCCCTTGGGATAAGAGCTAAAGAAAACATAGGCCTCCAGGCAGCTACCCTCAGCTTTACTCAAGAAATCAATTACTGCAAATTAATCTTATGAACTAAATCGATACATGATTACGTGTTTTGAAAGACCGGGATCAATAAATGGAACTATGAATATGAATAGTTAGGTTATGGAATGAACAATGACGAATGGATACAAATGAAAGATAGATAAGAAAGATAGATGGATACAGACGGATGGACAGACAGGCAGATATTGCTTGATACACTAACTGACCAGCAAATGGACTGAACGACAGTAAAACTTGACGTCAGATTATATCATCAAAACCTGTTTAGCACAAACCACCGTCTTGTAGCAGTACCGCTGATTTATTCCGCTCGACCACATGCGACAGAAAAACCCGCATATTGCAAAAAGACGGTAAATTTGGGGAGGCGATGAGAGGAGAAGAGAAGGCTGAGTGGCTCCGAAGAGGTACAGGGAAAAAACAAGAGGATCTCATCTGTTGCCGAGTGTCACAGTTTGACAGACGGACTTAATCCAAGCTGGCTTCACCTCATGTAAACCTTCTCCAGGCCAACACCCCTTACACCAGTTGGCTTCTGCAACTCTACCTGGGGTAGACCGAAACACTCCGGCCGTCTTGTTGCCAGAGCCGTCTTACTGCAAACTCGTTCCAAGCCACATTTCGTGGAATAGCAATTACTGGTGATGTCACAAAACTAATGCGAATGCGAAAAGGTTGATTTTATTGTTCTCTTGGCCAATCAAATCACAGAAATTGGTACCAGCTACATGGTGCATTTCAAAGACTATGATGCCCAGATTGTCCTGCAGTGATCCTTAAACATCTGGATAGCTGCACAATGTTCATTCTATACATTCTAGAGATTTATCAATGGTGTATTGCAAGGGCCATATGGTCTCCTATAATATATATTACATAAGCATGGTGCACCCATTAAATTTTACTTTAATCTTTCCAAATGAAAGAGGTGCCAAAGAATCAAATGCTTCAAGAAGTCAGCTTCTGAATGTTGGATAATATGTACGCCAACCATTATTTGATTGCCTCAAATCAAAATGGCTAGCTAGATGCAACATTTCAAATCGCAGAATGACAGGCAAAGTGGGAAAACCAAGATATTTCGGTCGAGAACCACAACCATAAGGATGATTTGATCTCCAAAGCCTTAGATGCCTGCGACCAGTATACCTATACATATACTGAAGAAAACAAGTATGACACCCAGATGTTTCGGACTACCCCTGAAGATGTTGCTTATGCTGCTTGGACTGATAGAAGGGGCTTTTTGTCCTACCTGTTCTGCTGTGAGCCACAGTTGGTTGTTATAAGTGTATGCTTGTTTTACTTATTACAGCTTGCTTACAGTGATTCACTGTGCTTGCTTAACCTAGAGACAAGGCACAGCTCTTACTGCATGTAATGTTATGCAAGGTTGCCATGGACATACAAAGAACTTACAAAATCAGCTTCTTCGCAGGTAATATACAGATTACGAAGCTTTCGCATCGCACTAATCAGTCGCAAAACAACTGTTACAGTTTTAAAAAGTCTACTAAATACCACCATTGTCCAAGACCTCTTGTGTCATTTGACATTTTTCCAAAGTACAGTTGAAAAAAGTCAGAGACAGCCTGCACTGAAGAATAAGTGACAGTCTAAGAATATGCAACACTGCTAAAACTAAATATTTGGGCCCATACAATTAATATGTTAGTTACGGGGTCATTTTCATACCATTCTTCAAAACAATAGGTCAAGCAATCACAGCCAATGCAATTTTCTATGACCCAACCTCACATTGTGACACACGCAATTGTCCAACCACACAGCGGTCACACCGAACAAAAAGCGACAAGCAGTTGTATCGCAATCCACGACTACTATGAGCCCCTATTAATAACAATGACTAATGTGGCCTTTTAACCTGTGGGTCCCATACAGCCCCTTTCCCCCAGTCTTGCCTGGGGCCTTGTCATACCCTATCAGATCTTACAACCCCGGACCCTGGCCCATGATGTGCCCTTGGTCACGTGTCATGTTGACGACCAATAACACGCCACCCTGTCAGGTTGCTATGGCGACACAGTCAACTACTTCCTGTTTCTGTTGTCAGCCATTTATAACGACATCTCCCCTCCGAGGCATGGGCCACGCTCGGTCGACGTCCACTGCAACTTTCTCCCCGATAACTTGATTTACGCTCTTATTCATATAAGTTCTATAAATATAACCCATTTTGCTAAAAGAGTGCCCACAGACTGACCGTTCCTCATGATGTGATGAATGTCACCCAAAATAGCCATTTTCCACAATCCGCTTCACCCTAAAATAGCTGTTTATTGCGAATTCATCCTCTTTAGAAAACAGCCATTTTACCAACTTAATATCAAAATCCCGTAACTCAAAGATAGTAGATTGTCGTCAAAACAACCAATTCAATTCTAGCGAACAGAAAATAAATTTTAAGAAATTACATCGTTTCTTAAATTTGACCTTAAGAAAGTGAGGGATCAACTACTGTATACACCATTACAGAGCCCCAAAAACTGTCTATATTTGAGACAGCGTTTTCCTGTAGAGCAACACAACCGCTCTCCAAAGACCTTCAAAATAATATTCAATATTGGAAGAAAGTTTCTCTGATTCAGACTCAGAATGAGGATAACCAAGTCACCATCACACTATTACAGAAATGTCATCAAAAGAATTGGTCAAATGTATTTTCTCAAAATACCTTTACAGAAATCTCCTTTCACATTTAGAATTTCGTTTTGCTTTGCTCTTGAAACCTTCATTTTTTGCCTTTTTTTCTGCTCCAAACCACAAATCTTAATCTTGTCTTTGTGGAACTTCGTTTGGACAAAATCTTGTTAACCATATTGCATTTGCAATCAGACAAATAAGACAAATTAGCTTTTGTCTGGTTGACTGGCTTTATCTTGCTACTTTTTGCTTCCTTGAATTTTTCCTGATGAAACCATAAATGTTTCAAAATTAATTTTACGTGTTTTACTATTGCAAATTCATGCAAATGTCACTCTCCATTTACAGGTAACTTAGAAATGCATCTACCTTGAGCAATTCATAGAATTTTCTCAAGTATTTCTATAGACTATAACATTAGTTAGTGAAGAATCATAAAGTTGCATATGATGGAGTGTTCTCTTGTGAGAAAGATACTCTTCGCAGTGACCACTCTTCGCAGTGACTGCTTTTGACATCAAGCAAAACAAATATTAAAACATTCCTCTTGACCGATTTACAAAAACTGTGCGCAAGACATTTGCTTTAAATATTTATCTAATGCTTATCTATTTGCCTCAAAGTTGCCAAAATAAATTCACTGTCCTTAACATGTAAATGCCATTTCCTACAAGTTGGGCCACAAATGGGGAAAAACTATTAAGAGAGGACTGCACTACAAAATCAGTTACAACAAAAGTCCTCATCTCCTAATAACTGATATCTAAAGGTTATGACAAGTGGATGATCAAGTTTAGTAACAAAAGATAACCAGCCTTAATATATTCCTTTCACACTAGTAATATACAGTAAATAAGATCAGATTTCTAGTTTGGCTGACTATCAGTGTTTACACATAGGAAACACATTGAAGACACTTCAGGAGGCCTGTATGTATTTGCTAAGGACACATTCTTCCAATGACAAACACAGTCTATCAAAATAGCCAAGGTGACAGAAATGTTTGACCATTAAATTCTGTCAATATTTGCCAAGGCAGATAACACACTTCACTGTTCTTCGGAACAACGAACACGTTGAACAGGTATAAGCAACACTTGAGGCGTATAAGAAAAATATAAGTGTTTTATTTTACACAAAGTAGTCATTTTGTCCTGAAAAATGGTATACAGTTTTTTGTTCCATGAAGTTTATACTTTTAAACAGAAAAGTTGTTCTATGTTTTCTTGCCCCCTAAAGTAGACTCTAGATTTATCGCAAATAGCTTGTCAGAAAAAGTTGTGAACGGATCTCAGGAGCCCGCACTATTTGTTGAAACGTCACACTCGTAAGAATCAACTATCGAATCGCGGAATCTAAATTTACATCAATCAAAGATACTAGACGTCATCTGCTTGACAACAATTTGTTTTCTATGGGAACCGTGCAAACACAGATCTTATAGATCGCTATGCGACAATGTTGTAATAATCATAATAATATTTTGGATAATATCACATTGATTGAAAAATCCTTAGGAAAGGTCGTTACACTTTGCAACAATGTCCTTATGACGTGTGCATGTTCTTCTGACGTGTGCATGGTCTGTTAGCAACAAGTGCATTTGTCGCATTCAATTGAGAGCTCATGCTTTCGCATTTCGATTCAAACCATGAAATTCTCCACTGACAAATTCCCCGCCCTTGAACTTTTTAGCCGTTGCGAATATTCGCAAAACATGCAAGCCTTTAAAGTATCTCATTTGCAAAAGATCTGCCTCCGTCAAATTGCCACCGACTAAATTATGGCTGTCAGGCAGGCGCAACATGCAGCAAAAATAATATGTTTAATATTCTCGAAGAAAAATCATAAATGCTCAATGATTATGTCTTTAAGGTGCAAAGGATGCACAAAAATACTTTAATAGTGCCACTGACCATAAATGATGAGAAGCAGAAAAAAAAAAGAAATTTAGATTTTTCTAGATGAGATCTCAGATTCACCAACATATCAGAATTCATTCAATTTGTAAATTTGTCACCTATAACTCGATTTGTAAATGTGTCACCTATAAATAAAGACACACTATGACAGCTTTATGATTTAACAAAACATTGCATCTCTGTCTCATTCTATACAAATTTCCATAAAGATCTCTCACATTTATTTTCAATATCCCAGCTGGCAAAAGTTTGGTGGATCCAATTTATTATTCACATTAAGCCTCCCTTATTGTACATGATTAAATTGCAGGTGTTTTAGCTGCACTTTAATGTTCCTTTAATTGAATTTGAATAGGATCAAAAGGAGTGCTAATTCATCTGGCAATTAAATCATGATTTTGTTACAGTTCTTGCTGGACAAAATTCATTCAGAGAACATGAAAAGGAGTGCTGTAATTTCCTGAAAATTCTTAGTCTGGTTTCGAAATAATAATAAAAGTTCCGCCATTGGCTTCAATCCCAATTGCTTAACTACCGCTGTCGAGTGCATTTTGTATCACTCACTCAGCTGTTGTTGGTTCGGGTGAAAGCGCTTTTTGTCCCATTTTTTTTTTTACACAAAATCAATCGCTTGTGGAATTTTGCTTATTGAAGGATGACCGGATCATCTTTTTGACACAATAATTTTTATAATTGCTCCGTTAATTTCCACCATAATTGGCATGTGCCTTTCTTTGACTTGTCTGACAGGTTTCTTGTCATGCTGTCAGTCTCGTTGCATCTGAATCTAACAACTTGTCTGATTATTCTATGTATCTTGCTCTAATTGGCGTTTGTGCCACAGCATGTCAGCGTGTCTTTCTCTGATTGTATACGACTATCAACAAATGTCCTTGATAGTCAAATTTGATGTACACTTGACGTTAATTGTTACTCGTTCTTTAGTTTTATAGGCAAAGCATTTTCTTCGCCCATTTGTCAATCTGACTGCCGAATTTCTCAAATAACAATCTCAGTTTTGCCCTTCCTGGGGAATCTGTCAAAATATTCTATCTAGAGCTTGTCACCTTCGTATTTCTGTCTGTAGTAATGCTGAGTGATGCATCTCTATCTGTGCGGTAGGCATATCTTTCCCTTTTGTGTGTCTGTCTCCAAATGTCTTCTATCCAGAAACATTGTGTCTTTCTCACCTTGTCTGTTCTCCTGCCTAGCTGTGTCTGTGGGTCTTTCTCGCATTGAAGTCTTGACACCGCTTTTTTTCATACATTTCTCTGTCCATCTCTGTTTTTAAGTTTTGTTCATATTATCACAGCATCTTTCTCAATTGTGCTTCTATATCTATCTGTTTGCCTGTCTGTGTGTCTGCAGGTCTTTCTCTAATTGCATTCTGGGAGCTGTTGTAGAGAACTGCTCCCTGCAGGGAAAGTCACCTGGGCGATTCCTAATCAGCGGAATCGTTCTCGGAAATTTTCGAACTTCGCTAATCACCTATTTCCCATCATCATTTCCCCTCTCCATAACCATCTCAGGCAATTAAAATCTGTCACTTGGCCTCCAATATGTTTCTACTTTAAATTTAAGAAGATTCTGACCAAGGTTACCATAATTGCAAAAAGAGAAAAACGAAAAAATTACAAGTTTCTGTCATGTCTTCCGCAATGTATCTGCAGCATTCTTGATATCATTCGTGATGAACTCTTGTCATTAAAACAAAAGGTACCATAATTATGTAAACAACATACACGTTCCATTTTCTGTTGGAAAGCAAAATCTAATCGTACACATATTATAAGCTGTCATGGAAAAGACACCATCTTTTTTACCTAAGCGTTTCAAAGATCACAAATAAATATAAGAATTTAAATTATGTTTTCTAGGAGCATTATGAAATTCCGTCGATATGCTTCTTTAATGTTCAAAATCATTAAAAAACACCTGACTTTTCTGACCTACTGACATGTTAGACTAGAAGTTATAATCGATTTCTTTATCTGAACCCTATTTTTCTGACATTCTTTCTTATCAATTTGAGTTCAAATATCTAACAAAAAGATACAGAGATGATTTTGTTTACATAAAATTGACCTACATAGTAACAGTTGTGCAGAAAATTTACAAATACGTTGATTCATTGAAGTGGTAATTTTATTCTAAAAATTGTATTTCCGAAAAAATTTAATATCCTGTTAGTGTAGTTACTGGTCTTTCCCAATAACTCATGGAAAAGTACTGCAACAGTATATATGTACAAATATGATAAGAGAATGAGTAAAATTGTTTAACTTACCTGAGAATCAAAGAGAGCTCAGTTGAATGTCAAAGTAAATCACAATGGTACTTCATGGAAAATATCAATCAAACTTTCTTGGGGTAAACTCTTGAAAATATCTTTGAAAAATATTTTTCCAATCAAAACTGTTTAAAATTCCCTGAGTGATAGTCGTCTGCAAGTGTTGTTAAAACGTCGACTGGTCTAGTGACTGTTGCACTGATAGTGAACGTGGTTGGCAGCGTTGATAAACCAGTCAAATAAAGAGGGTTGGCGGGTCCACTCTTGATTGTTATGTAAACAATTGAGCAAACAAGAAAGGGTCAGGGTTCAGTGGTATGTGGGGGGCACTTTGTTATACAGGTGGATAGGACACCCTACCAGCCTACCTGCCTATGTAATCTAACGTGGATGTGTAATCTAAGCACATGGCTTGTAATCCAAGCAGGCTGACTGTAATCTAAGCAGGCAGAAAGTGATATACATGTAATCTAAGCAGAATCATTACCCTATGACACTACAGGGCAAATAATATAATCATACAACAAAAATGTAAAGTTATTCTCAGAACTTACCCATGAATTGTGCAATTAGGGTTTCACAAATTTACTGTTAGATGATCTAAACTAAACAGACTGATTGACATTCTGACAGATTGACACTTTGGCTCATTGACACAGAATAGTCAACCTGAATGATTGAAACTCACTGAAACTTGACAGAGTGATTGCCAAAAACTAGCTGAGCAATTGTCTATCTGATCAATTGACTGAGAAAACGGACTTCTTCTGACTGATTGTCTGAAGACTGACTGACTGACTGACTGACTCACTCACTCACTGATCAACAAACTATGGAAGTTATCAGAATAGCTCTATGGACAGAATATTCGGTTGTTCAAACTTAAAGTTTCTGAATCAATACAAGGAACCTAATAATTGTGCGACTAAAATAACTTAAAACACATCCGCATACTCAAAGACAAACTTATTGAGTATATAGTATTAGAATGCAGTATGCAAGGATATAACTGACCTCAGTTCGCAACTTCACATAGGCTACAGGTAGATAAGAAGAAAACGCTAGGCCATCAAAGTGGACAAAATATGACAAGGATGGCCATAATCTGAAGATAAGAACACTCCAAGCCCTTGTTAATTGATAAGGAGGTCACCACAAGTAAATACTGATGAACTTAATCATTTATTTTTATAATGCATTACTTATAGGATCACAGGTTGTAACTAAGGCAATAAATATTTTCGGAATATTAATAAAAAATCAAGGACAGGAAATTTGTAGCACCTGACTTGTGATTGTAAATAGAACTTGGTGAACTTTATTGTCTATTGAAAACTACTCTAAATAGTTTAGAGTATCTGATAAATACTTAGAAAATATACTGACAATGCATTTCTAATCACAATAGTGGAGGCCACATAGACACAGGAGGGATGCCCATTCCAAACTTCACTGGTTGGGAGATAATATGAAGCTTTCAAAATTGAATTATGCTGGAAACAATATTGAAAATTATTAAATAAAAATCAAATCATAAGCCTGTTCTTTAGCTTTAGTAAATTCACTAAATTGCATTTAAACAAAAGATAAGCCTGATCTACATTTACTTATAGTCATAATCATCGAACTTTTGCCCAAATCACAATCATTGGACAAGGGCCTTCAGTGACCAATGTCCAAGACTTAACATAAATGCCATTACTATTCTATGACATCATGTCCAGGTAAACTATATACTATAGATCTACAGACTATATATTTGCATACGACAAATAAACACCAAGCCTCCATTGCTAAGTTGTCCTTTTGTAGTCAAATGAAGAGTATTTATTTTGCTGATAAGGACACTTCAATCTTGGACACCTAACCAAGTTCCTGCCCAAGTTCTATTTGACAGCAAACATACTCCAGTAAATAAAGTTGAACAATAGACCACATAAAGTAATAAAACAGACAACCTCAATCCGGTTTGTCAAATATTGAAGATTTCAACGTCAAGGATAAGGGTATTATGTACTAAACTGTACATGTGATTCAATGGGAAGTTATATAGGGTTGTATTTATTATGAAATGTCTGAAAACACTTTGATTACTTTTCTTGTTCTTTGTACAATACTAGAGTGCATGACTAACCTCCACATTAAATAGAATTTATTGCCTGTGATATACATAACCTCTTTTCTACAATACATCGAAATGAGGCTCATCTCACATGTACTCCTATACTCCTCGCCCATACTCCTTTCCCATACCCCTTTCCTGTTCCCCTTTCCCATACCCCTGTCCTATGCTTTCCTAAACCCCTATCCTATACCCTCTCATATACTCTCCTCTCCTATACTCTACTCCCTTTTAAAAGATCTCCTACAATCTCCTCTCCTTCTTGCCTCTCCTCTCCTCTTAAATCTCATCTCATCTCCTCCCTCTCCCTTCTCTCCCTCTCTCTTCTCTCAATCCCTCTGCTCTGCTCTCCTCTCTCATATACCAACCCACTGACGTTGTAGTACTGTAAAGCATCTTCACAAAAATAATCACTCGCAGCCACTTCAAAACATCAGGTTCTGCACAATTGCACAGTTAATAAACATTGCAAGAATATTGCAAAAACCAAAAGGAATATCTTATGCCTCAAAGACACACCTGTTGGATCCTAAGATCATGTGATACCCAACACCTCATGACGTCACAATACCCTAGATCACGTGGCCTGAGCCATGAACGAATATGGGGTGCCACAATCTGCAGGAGTAAATATATAATTGCTTCAAGGTGTCTTGTGAAATGGGCAGGTTGGAATTTTTGTGAGTTGTGCATTTCTGCAACTTTTGTTGAAACGTTTCACATGTTTGCATTGGTATATTTGTAAAGAAGAGTATCCTCTGGTATCCCGGTCTGCGGCATGCCTCACCAAAGTCCCGAGTTCAATTTCCCATTGAGGAACTTTCTTTTATTTGTAACTTTTAGGAAGCAGTATCATGGCTTACTGTTTTGCAATTAGACACTGAATTGATGGTCCCTTGCATCGGTTTCTATGCTGAGCAAGCAAAAGATCCCACAATCGGGGCAGTAAACGTGTGACGCATGGACTTATTCTACCCCATCATTTCCAAAGACTGCAAGAGCTGGCCTCAGAGGGCTGCACTTTACATACCTACCTACCTACAAGATATGCAGTGATGAAATATCTATGACATGGCTACAAGATATGCAGTGATGAAATATCTATGACATGGCATATTTGCAAGTACCACAGATCCACAGGGCCGACAGGTATTTCTTCGTCGAGATCCCTCGAGATGGCATTCGGAACACTGGATACCGTATACAATATCTCCAGCACAGGATCTCCAGATACTACAGATAGATTTCATATCTATCATATCACCATACTATACAACTCAAGAAATGTATACGCCATGCCATAATATCCACCAAATGTATGGGAGAATATCTTGTACAACTTTTTTGACAAGGAAGCACCAACCTACTCTCCTTGGTGAAAAGAAGTCATTACTGAGAAGAAGCACCTGAAAAGAAGTTTACTTCTTAAAAAGAAGTTGCCTCTTCGTGAAAGAAGTTGAAAGAAGTCTCTTCACAGGTGAAATCTTACCCCAGCAGGTGAAGACTACAGGAGAAACTCTGTATAAAGGATACAAGAGATAGTATAACTTAACTGTCAGAGAAGTGGAACTGATCCAGGAACTTCACAATGTTTACAAAGTAGAAAACTTGTATGGTACCTGGATGGCTCAGTGGTTTGAGGTTTTCAGCTGTTCTGCTGAAGGTCTTGAGTTCAATTCCAGGCTCACAACAATTTGCCAGAAGACCTTCATCAGTAACATGCCAAGATTATAGTTGGATGTCATTCAGATTAAACAAGAATTCAACAGGTTCCTGTGTGTGTGACGGGCAAGAAAAAGATCCACAAACTGGAAATCTTTATCAAATTATGGACTCTCTCTTCTCAAATTGAATATCTTATAAATCAACTCTCCAGAGCATCAAGAAATCTGTCTCGAATGCTTGCGCTACTGAGTGGATGCAACATAAAAAGGGAGTCGGTCTGCATAAGTGTAACGGTAGAGATTGCTTCATAAATTTTGACACCATGAGCCTTATACATTACTTCATCTGAGAAAGAACTATTAAATTTCCAACTTGAATCAATTATCCAGCCAACTCATCACAAATATAAACAACAACAACAAAACCCATAATCTCCACCTCTACAATGCCATGAGGAGGCCCACTGCACCAGGAGCTGTAGAGCAGTTGGTTCCTTTTTTGTTGTCTGAGCTGTTTTTACCATTAGCCACTTGGGAAGATTCTCTTCTTGAGGTTTTCCACTTGAACTTCTAGGGGATGAGAAGGAACCACTTTGGAGATACCTAAAACAGCTACAATGTACTGCTCTGTTGTAGTTACTTTGTACAAGTAATCCTTAAGTAATCCTTAAAACTCTTAACCCCTTCAATGTGAGTGTTACACAAGTAATTAAATGTCTGTCACTCCTCCTGAAACTATCAGGTGAGATGGTCTATGGATCACTGATGTACAGACAGTACAGACAGTACACTGAGTGCAATACTACTGGCATTGCTACAGCCTACAAGAGCACTCAAGCCAAAAGAAAGCACAAGAACACTAGTAAACAAACAAACAAAATATCTTTTAGTGACTTTTTAAAAAGAATGATTTTGAAATTTTACGAATGAACTTCTTGATGGTCTCCAACGACTCTCCGATATGGTTTCATGAGATTGCAGGCCAAAATTGTTTTCCTTCGACATCAGCATACACTTATAAAGAGAGACCTAGCAATGGGATTTATGAGCAATATGGCATAATGTCTTCAGTTGAAAACAATATGAATTTTATACTCAAACTGCCCATTCTGTTAATTTCTAAACACCCCGTTATATAATTATAATTGACCAGAAACCTATACATGTATGAAAACCATTGGCCAAAATACTGTTATCTATCAAAATTATACCATTGCAAAAATATGATATAGATCTCCGAGCACCTTTAAGCACCGAGAAAGTGTTGAAGCAAGACATTGCCATCAGTACAAAACCAGTACATAACTGTACACATTGTTTTGTGTGTGAGAATGCCCACTCTATCATTGAGAAACCACGCCCCTCTACAAAACACTCTGTGGTTAAGAAGGCGAAGAATCCACGTTGCTATGGCAGCCAATAAACAATATGGAGGGCAGAGGCTGCAGAACAGCATTATGAAAAAAAAGAAAAGAGGAAGGCAATAAAGCTTCACACACTTTGATTCCTGGAGTGAAACAGATAATTTGCTGGTTGCTTTTTTTTGCCAGTGATCATTCACCACATAGCAAGGTTATTGTCTTGAGACTTGACCACTGATTGACTTTCAAAAGTCCTACAGCAGAGTCTGAAAGTCCTACACCTAACAACAATGGCATTGCAGTGCCTTTGTGTACCTTCACAGTGTTAAGGTGTCACTTTAACCATATTTTAGTTTGGACCTTTGTTTTTTTCTCAACTTTTTCCTGGAATGAATTATTGTCAAACTGTGAACTTAGTGAAAAGCAATTAACACCCACTGTGTTAAACCTCAAGTGTTGTGTTTTTCACCTGTCATTTGCCAGTTAACTTCTGCTTTTTAATTACCATAAATTAGCCTGTATCGTGTAGGAGTCTAGGTGCAATTGTTATGAACCAAGAACCCACAAGTTTTTACAATAATTGTCCATCCTTTCAGTCTTAAACAAAGAGACTTTCTATTGTTTTACAGTATACGTCAAGGTAAACAATATTTTTGCATGTAGTAATTTGCTTCCTTGGGCAGATAAGAAGAGCTCAGTGATTATGCGGTGGCTTCAAATCTCATTTCTGGGACCCGGGTTCGTTTCCCGGCATATGTATCAGCAGGGAGCTAGATTTCACATCACAGCGACTATAAAACCATGTAGCGACCAAAAATATGTACAACAATTTGACGCTCAAAAAAAGTTACGACTATAAACATGCAGATAGCAAAGTTTCTCTCAAGCTTCAACCAACACAGACTGTAACACAACCTCATTCTACAATGCCATGACATTTGAACAGTTACTTGAAGCATGAGAAATTAGCCAGATAATTGTAACAATTTTTTCTGCACACTTTTCTTTTCTGCACTTGACCAAGAGAAGTTCATAGAGGAACTGGTGTATTCACATTTGGAGTTCACCAACCATTCACAAGAAGATTCTCTGGATTTTCACATGTATATAAATTGTAGATCATATTATGTCAGTCAGCAGGCAATGTAAAATGTAACATTTAGCGAATTCTTCTACGAGAAATCAATTGATAAGTTCTAGAGTATCAGTACTACATTACAGTGCTTAGGCCTGCATAAAAATAGTAGCTTTGCCCATTGAAAACACAAACACAAAGTTTCGTTTGACAAAAACTTATAATAAATATTACTATGATAAGCCATTAGACTCTTCAATAGACTTCAAATTTAGTCTTGAGAAATGTAATCCATCAGCAAAATATAAATCAATCATATATCATACTTTTTTCACAGTGGTACTCACCACTGCTCCATGCTGTTAATACAAGACAGTCAAACGCAAGGATGGGATCTTTTGGATGCCCCAGCATAGATCCTAGACAGAACTCAGAACAGGTCAAATATTTGGGCATGAGTGAAGGTTGCTGCCCACAAAAGTATGAAAGGCATTACATTCCTTTGTAGGTTTATTGTGACTGTTTGTGATGGTCTAGGTCTGTCTGAAATCATGAAAATGCCATAGGCCACCACCCATGGTGAAGGGGATGGTGTTTACATTTTCAAAATGTGCCATTTCTCAGTAACTGTTACATACCTAAATGTGGTATTTGGCACAGAGTTACACACTAAGTCAAAATACTCAAATTTGACATTTTCTTACACAACTTCAAATGGACCAGTTAAGATTCTACTTGAAGACTAAAAGAGTGACTTGTTTTAACAAAGGAGCACTCAAATAAAAGGTACTGTGTATGCAGATAAATATGTATAGCTGAAGGTAAAGTGGATACGATGAAGCCTACTTCTGTAAATTAACACAATTTTTCAATAAGATCTATGGTAATGAGAACATTCTAATTAATACATCACCCAGTAACTAATTTCCTATAAGCAGAAAAATGTAGGGTAATTGCCAATCTCTTACTTATCAGCCAACATTGTTGAATACATAATAGTATTATATATATATATACTACATTGGTTGATTATCAAATAATAACTTTGATTATAATGTGGTGATAATTACACACTGCTGTTTCCACCTCTCTTTCTTTTATGATTTACTTTAATGAACAGTTATTCCTTTTTTTCCAGTCTTTACTTTTCTTCACTCTTAATTTTGCAAGTTGCTGACATCTTGCTTAAATAATAGAGCTGTCACTCCTGATTCTTTTTAAGACTTAAACCTTCTGTTATCAATAATTTTCACCCATAACTACCAGTTTTTTTCTTCTTCTTCCAGTTTTCTTACTTTTCTTGCAATTCTCTACCTTTCCTGTGGGTCTGCCAGACAGACCTGCCTCCTGGCAGATGCTTCTTCCATCAAAACAATCACTTGCCTCCCCAAACAGATGCCCAAAATCTCTGATGGATATTCAACTCAATCATCTGCCATTAATCACTTGGGTGGCTCACTTACTGAGTTATTACCGAATCATATAATATATTGCATATATACCTTGCTATATATCATATCTCTGATAGGTTGATTCCGTTAATAATTGTATCTGGCAGCCTGATAAAAATACATTGAGTACCATAGCATAGTATTACTTCAAAAGCATCAGATCTATGCCTTTGCGGGACTTCATACAGTCTCAAAATTTGATTCGAACCTTTGTAATAGGAGCAGACATGCAACTTCTCGTATTTTTCACAAAAATTTCGATTTAGAGTTACAGTCGCAAAAACTACACGATAACAAACTTAAAACGATTTAGCCCCAATTTGGAATTATGAGATACTAAGCAGATGTTTATTGGATTTCAATACAATCATTAAAATGCTTACAGCATATAAAATGCTTACAGCATATCAAGCATTAGTTTCATGTCAAATGATGGCAAAAGATAAATTGAGTAACATCTCTTTGTCTTTGGTGCTAACACCGCATTTTTTCGTCCTTTTCAAAATTTGCAAAATGAAGCACTATTTGGGGGATACATTTTCAGGAAACAGAACATGAGCTAGCAATTTGACAAAGTACATAAGCCAACAGTTACTGAGGGGAGCAACACCCTGGCTAGTAATCTGTTGAATAAGGCTTGTCGAAATAGCAGATGTACAAAACTCATACCAGAGCATGTTTTCTCTGCATGGATAATAACAGTAGGGGTCCATGCCTGGGTGTGAACATTCTGATGTAGTCAGGAAGACAGATCTGCGCATGCTCATATACCAACAATCCCCGGATGTTACATAACAATAGCAGATCACGTGATGACCTTCTTCCGGTCTGTGCATCAATCAGTTGACTCAGCACAAATATCTCCACACTATGACGTCACCACCTCCATGACGTCAGACCCACCTGACGTGCCTGGATCTATTTCAGTATGAGAGCAGGACCAGTCCCAAGTAGGCTGGCCACTGGATGAATAATAGTATAATTTTGACTGTGTTGTAGATTGGACTTGTGTCTTGGTGACCACCTCTGGAGCCTGCTGAGGGGAAGCAATGTAAACATGTGACTGAGACTTGGGAACCAAATCAAATAGTCATTGGTTTTAAGGCATCAAGCAGCTCTTCACCACGTCTGCCTCATAGACTGAGGGATAGTCGTAATTCCATGACAAACACACATAGTACATTTTCCTGGTCATCCACAGCATGGTAAGTCAGCGGTCCCTGATTCAATTTTCAGCCCGTGCATCTCATGCGGATGTTTTATCCAGAGACACCAACACATGCGTCACTATCGTCGCCCTCAATCATTAAAACTTATCGGCAAGAAAATAAAATACGTAAAACCCCCTTACTCAATCCATAGTAACAAATTATCACCAGTAAATTATGAAATTCATATTTATATTATGCAAACTACTACAATATTCAATAATATCAATTGATTTAATACCAATACATTCACCGAAGTATGATCAATGAAACAATAACTTGCCGCAACAACATGACATAAATTGCACAAATGACACTAATGTTATTTTTCTGCTCCAATCGAAATGATGGCTTCTGAGGTTATCTATTGGATCCTGTCACAGCCTCTTGAACAAAATGGCCGAAATCTCAGCCAATCACAAAATATTTACAGTTACCAAGGCAACAATCTTATCAAGCACTTGAGCACTGAGGTATGAGATTATAAAGTAGTAAAAAGAAGTGGAGGGGAAAAAGGAGCCATGTCAAAACTAAAGGCAATCAGGCAATCTTCCAGGAATAGAATAGAATCTTGCAAGAATAGAATAGAATAGAGTAGAATTTTGCAAGAATAGAAAATAATATAATCTCGCAAGAATAGTAGAGAATGGAATAGAATTTTGCAAGTATAGAATATAATAATTATCTTGCAAGAATAGTATAGAATGGAAAATAATAGATTTTTGCAAGAATAGAATAGAGTGTTGCAAGAATAGAGCTGAATAGATTATAAAGTAGAACAGAACAAAATAGAATAGAATATATAGCATGTTAATTAGACATGGCTCCATCCCCATAACAAAAAGTTTGCACAATTCTAGAATCAAACAAGATTTAATATCTTTTGAAATTTTAAAATTTTCCTTCAAAACAAACAAAATGCAAATTGAGGCAAACAATAAAATTCAACTTACAATTAAAAAGCTGAGATCCTGTGAAAGTTTTTCGACCATAAAATTCAGTCAATCTGCAAAGAAAAGGAAACATTTTTGAGTAACATGTCATTTATAAAAAATATTTGGACCATTCTCGTCATACTATTGTGTTCCATCCAATAGGACAAGTTAATATGACAAATTATTATACGATATACCTTAGTCAGTCACAGAGTGTCAATTCATACCTGAAGATTATGTTCTCAGAATAATTGCCGAAGCTAATTGTCATAGGAGTAATGATACAGCTAATTTGAAAATATGTCTTAATGTGATTCGATGACACCTTATTGTCACCCATCACATTGATGACAGGAACTCATTCCCTCAAACATATCATCACCAGAAACCTCTTCCTGACTATTGTCTATAAATTGGAACAGCCATGAATTAATAACCTGCAGGTTAGATACTCCGCAATGCAAATTCAATGGTCAGTGGCGGCCATTTTGGATAATTAGCCAATCAGAGGAGCTTGAGTGTGCTGGTGAAAATCGCTCATGAATTACGTTTCGCGCAATCATCGCACAATTATTGCAATTAACGGCAAACTTGACGCACAAGAGCCAATAATGCAGCCCGAGGGGTAGAAGGAATAAAAGAAGAAAACAATAAGACGAGACAAAAGCAAAAACAATAGAACAAAACAATGGCTCAAGGACTCCCCATGTAAGATCATTACCTCAACAAAAGGGTTCAAGTTATCTGTTTCTACCTGTCCGCCAAGATCTCAAATCTGCATTATTATACCAACAATTGGGAGACTCATAATTATGCCTAAAATTATCGAAATTCCTCGGATATGATATAAAACATCATATATGACCGATGTCCATCTTGTTAGTACAAGAAACGTTTGGAAGGTTAGTTCCTGACAACTGAGAAGAGTACAATTCTATTCATATAGAATAATATTATATAAACTGTAGTGTAGTTCAATTCTGCGTGTCATAAAATATTTCAAATATATCTACACTTTGAAAGATGATGACAAAATCAAATGTTGTAGTCATTTTGCGTTTAATATAGATCTGTAATGTGTCATTCGTACGTCTAGTTCGAAAAACTAAGCCACAAGTTGGCATGATGCTGACATGATGGAGTGACATCCAACAAAACCACTATACTCAGTATTGTTTATGAGACTGATTCATAACATAAACCATGTCCACAATTCCAATTGCTTCTAAACACCATATCTATTTCATATCATATCAAGTCATATTCAACAACTGCTGCATTACAAATATAAGCTGAGCCTCCTCATTGATTCCAATAGGTATTTAGTCCTCCATTCATTCAGAAACAATTTCTAGGCTTCCTACAAGATGCATTAATTCCAGATATTCTCTATGGAAGCCCAGATAACCTCTGCACCCAGCTTCATTCTACCTAGGTTCCTTTTTCCTGATAAACCTCTGTATTATCGCCCACCTTATAGCATGAGACATTACATAGCAACACAAAGAAACATTATTCACTAATGTGTGATAGTCTAGACTTTGATTGTAGCAGAAATAAAGTCATCTGCTAAATACTTTGGATGGTTTGAAACAACCTCAGATTGTGGTTAACCATGGCAGTTAACACTTATCAGGTAATGGACAAACCAGGTTGTCTTTTTTAGACCTTTTAGATTTTTTCACCTGCAATAATTCATGCCATAAAGAATCGACTACACCTATAGATTTACATAAATATAAGATTACTTATTCAGAAAGGTCTTTTCAGGTTTTCCTTACTCAATCTTGCTACCAAAATACAAAGTTCCAAATAATTTAATTCCAAAACTAAACTCATTGCCAATCTACATTTCATATCCATTTCAACACCAAATTCCAAGAAATCGTCACCCTTTGACAACTCACTTTGAACCAAATTATAAAATTTCCTATATAAAATAACTGGAGTTATGAATCTCCATTTTAGAACAACATCGCAATAAAAGTGCATAAAGTGTCACACCTATCAAATGAGAAAACAGAACACTATGATGCCATTTCAAATTTATAACCAGTGTCTTATTTGGGACTATTAATTTTGTTTCTACATTTAGATAGTGACTAAAATGAAATTGCTTTCTTTTATGGCGACAAAATCTTCGCACCTACGCATGTACATACATTGGCAAGTACAGCGATTTCAGTAAGCATGCGATTTCAATAAGCATGTGATTTCAAAGCAGCATACCAACTTTCGGCCACATTAGATTCCTTTTGAAATGATCCATTGCCTCATTTCCAAGTCCAACCCTAACAGTCAAAACAGATGTGAGAAATATTATATTATATGGATGCATAAAGATTCCATCAAATTTCACCGTATTGACACCGAATCCCATTCATTCCCTCCTACTCCAGAAGAACCATCATGAACTTCCAAACTTCTAAATCTCTGCGCCCAAAATTCTTTTTTACATGATCCTCTAAATATACATCAGAAAAAGTGTGATATAAGGTATGTCGCCAGCAATATAATAATACGGCAGATCACCAAGATCTAGGAAGACCCTGGCTTCTCCGTGCGTTTGTTTTACAAGATGTTTTCTTGGTCGGAAATGTCAGAAATCGGAGGTAAAGTGCGGAGTCTAGAGTTTGGAAGAATGTTTATCAGAGAACATAGGAAAGGTGTAGATTTACTTCCACTTATAAACATTTTCCTGTCTGCCCATGTTGTCATAACAAATATCATTAATCAGCAAACACTTGCGCTTTTATACAGGGTGTAAATCAGACGCCACCAAAATCCTAACGTTGTCTCCTCCAGGAATGCCGAGTTGAATATGCAGCATATGCACAAATGGCACAGCAATGTATTGTAGAAGAGAAGCTGTCATTCAAAATGTATTTGAAAATATGAAGATATATGTGAGGGGAAATGTAGGTGCATCTAAAATTGATAGGAATAATTGTTCAAGGAAATACAATCTCAGTCTTGGTATGCATAGTATAGGGGAAATAATACTACCTTGAGGTACAATTATTTAATATTATTCATGATTAAAGGTGTGTAAATCAATGTAATTCATCGCCCCTGTCTTCTTTTCTACGTGCCATGTATCTGAAACTATGTATCTATCTACATTCTACAGTAGTATGTATAGTATCCAACTTTCCATCTATGTATTTATTGTATCTATTCATCAATCCATATATCTTTCAAGTAAATCAACCACACATCGATCATATAAATCAAACTGCATGGAACTCGAGGAGAGTCAATGCATCCTACTGTGAGAATCCTTGCCAAAGTGATGAAACCATGGCCTCATACGGTCATACATCCTCAAAAAATCAAAAATATAACTATTTTAATCCAGATTCTCTTTCTTAACAAGTATCAACCCTTACTCCTTGATTGTTACTCTTCTGGCACAGCCTCCACGATCCTCTTCAGATGAAAGAAAAGGATCAATTCCACATAAAAGCTGTGTTTACTTGCACCACACAGGAGCAAACCAAGGCACTGCCAACTCCCAACAATGATATTTACCAAACAAATAAGAGTCATCAGTATGATTAAGACTGCTAAGAGCATCTCCTGCTTATTGCTATGAACAATCTCAGAAGAATTTAGGAAGGAGAGTTTGTGAGAAAGAGTATGTAGAGGAAAGGGTTATTACAGTGAATTGTAAAAGAAACTGTGAGAAGATTTTTTTGAGAATTTGTTCTGCAGTTTGATCTATAAGTGTATGGTACATATATAATTAAGTGTTGTTGGAAGGGTTTTATCATAGTTAGATTCTTAAAAATCTATTTACATTGAAATTACATCACTTCCAGGCTGTATCCAAGATTCTCAGTCGTCCAGGCCTCTGAGACGCCAAGATTTTGAGAAAAATGGCCAGATATTTTTGACGTCTTACAATAATATAACTAACAAGCAGATAGTCTTCAACACACCAAGAATCTGAGAACAAATCTGTTATCTTTGTTCCTTGGGCATAGACCAAATACAATCAAAATCAAACCTCAGATGTTACTACATTTGCTACTCTCTAGTTCAAAAGGTTTTTCCAATTACTAGAAGTTCATAGGTCAGAGTCAATTCTCTTGACTCTCTTCATGTTCCTATGACTCTACCTATAATGCAAGTCATGGGTCATATATCTGTCAGAGTCAGTCATATCCTACATGCTTCATAACATGGATATGACCTTTGCACATGTTGCATGGAGGTCAAGGCCAGGTGAAATTCTTGGGCATAACTGAAAATGAAGAATGCTTGACCTGATGACAGTTAAGTGTGTTTATCAGGCTATAACCACTCCACCTCCAGTCCAAATCCACTATCTAGAGTCCAGCAGACCCAAGTAGAACCAAGCAGACTCAGGTACAGTCCAAAAGAGTCCAAGAGACTATAGGAGAGTCCAGCAGACTCAAGGAGACTCCGGGAGACTAAAGGAGAGTATAGCAGACTCCAGTAGAGTCCAGCAGACTCCAGATGAGTTCAAGAGAGAAGAGAATGTTTGACACAGCCAGCCATCTAAACACGAACAGGTGGTCCTTTGGCAGTACTCTTGGCAGTAGGCTAGGCATCCCAAGCCAAGTCTTCATAGCAGGGATCCTGTACTATCAAGACCTGAAGCCAAGGGTCAGAGGTTAAGATAAGGACCACCTGTTGCTCATCTGACCAACCAGAAGAAGTCCAGTGGCCGAAGGCACAACCACTGGTCACTTATCATGACCTCAGCGGAACCTGCATGGGTGGAGTCAGCAGCTTGGCTTCTTCATCAACCACTGAAGAGCATTCCGCGAGATAACGGAATCATACCTGATACAGGTGGAATATTGAAGATTTTACCAAACTCGATGATCAGTTTGATCACACTTGATGGTCGAAGGAAAGTATAAAACCAGTTGGAAGAGGTGAGGCAAACCAAATCATAGATGAAGAAGCAGACTGCGCCATATGTAGTTGATTGAATTGTGACTGCGCCAGAATCTGAGGATAATATTCGGTCGATTGCAAGGTCATTGTAAAAAGCAAATTTAACCAAAAACATACCAGACTGCCTTTCATTGCCGTGAACTTACAAAAAGAGACCCAAGACATGTGGCGAAAGAGCCAGTACAACAAATGTGGCAGCATTTGCCAAAGCAATGCTTCGATATTTGGAATTTTATGCTTTTCAAGTTCCATTAAACCCACTTGCAGATTTATACATAAGGCTTTGAAATAACAACTGATTACCACATATGCATAATGTCTTGGATAATCTTAAGAGCTGAGTCTCCTAGTGTGTTAATTTATCAGACTGCTTCAGGAGAGTCACTATGGAGTCTATAGGGTTGGGGAGAATTCACTGAATTTGGGGCAATTAATCCCTCAAATGTGCCTTTTATCTTGGGGGTGGGGTGATTTATTGGAAATGAAGGGAAATAAGCCATGATTCGCTTCATAAAGCAGGACCCCCTGGCCCTGTGGATAGCCCTGTGGATAGACCAATGGATAGGCCATTGGATAGTCTCAGGGCTGGAGAGTGAGTGATAATCAGGCACATGTGGTTAAGTCTTCAGGCAAGGCCCTAGGCAGCATCCAAGGAAACCTCCTACTAGCCTCTGGACAACAGATAGTGAGATGGGTGGTGCACTTTCAAGACTGTCAAGAATGGTTCTCACAGTCTTTACAAAGACTCAATACTTGCCAAATACTTGCAAAATACTTGGCAAATAGGTCAATTAAATTACTTGATAAACCCCACTTTTGCTTCCCAATATAATATCTCTTCCCATACTACCCTTCTTACTACCGTATGGTGCCCTATTTTCGTCAGTTCTTCTCTTTAAAATGTTGTCAGTGTTAAACCATCACTATGACAAGTTGGGTATTCACTTCCAATTTACAAGAATACTGTTTTGCAAATTTTTTCAATAGAAGAGATGGCATGCACCACTTTGCATGGTTTTGAGAGCAATTATCCATTGCAAAGTCATTATGACGATATTAGGACCCTAGGGACCTATTATCATCAGCCAAGGGGTCCTTATTCCGTCAGATTTCAAAATGACACTGTAAATTAACAAGCAGTCCAACATACATTTTGTATTTCTAAAAACAAATTTGATTACTTAATTTGTCCCTCATTTCTAAGACTTGTGTCGTTTTCACTTTTTTTCTAAGTGCAACAAAGGCATGAAGATGGGTCTAAAAAATCAGAGGAAGCTTGGCCTGCTCAGGACAATTTTGTCTAAAAATTACAAAAATATTGTGTTTTTGACTACTCCAAGTTTAAGAAGCTATTGTAGAGTTATCAATGGGGCCATTAACGATGTATATGGGTAAATGTGTGCAACAATGATTTTACTTCAAGAATCATGAATTTTTTCCCCACCAATTCAAAATTTCTTTAAATTAGGGTACATTGCTTAAAAGTGACGATAATAGGACCCTGACGAAAATAGGGCACCATATGGTAATTCCACAAATTGCTGAGATGACTGTGTTAGGATGACTCAAAGCCATACTCTCAGGTTGACTATAACTTGGTGTTTATGCTAACAATATTTGGCTGTTATTGCTAATTTTTTGGTGTTTCCCTGAGAGTGCAAAGCCTTCAAGCTGTATTCTTTGGTTGGGTTGTTTTGGTTGGATAAATGGGGTTTTATAAATACTATAAACAGGGTTAGGCCCTATTGCAAACAACTATCAATGTTTGGAACAGTGGAACAGTGGTAATGCACTTAGCTTAACCTCATTCATTACTCTGTTCTCTACTCTTACGGCGAACCGAGACAAACAGAACTAAATACATGTATTTCTACCACAAAAATACTGTATTTTTGCCAAAAAAGACTATATTTTTGCCAAAAAAATACTACATTTTTGCCAAAAAAATACTGCATTGCTGGAGCCTACAAGTATAAATGTAGAATACACAAGAAAATATACAACATACGTTTTAACATTATTACAATCTCTGACCTTACATTCTATGTTAAATTTATTCTATAACAGACACAAACAGGGATAACTATAACAGATCCAAGAGATATTAAAATGCGTCAAGAGAGTAGAAGTATCTCCGAGACTCTTTCATGGTCCAAAAATATCACTTTGTTGAGGAACAGCAATGTTACCTGCAGGAAAATCAACATACTCTATCAAACTAAAACTTTCTGCAAATAACGAAGAAAGACAAACATAAGATCACAAATGTGAACCAGTAACACCCATCTAGAATGTCTCCTTTGGATTAAACCTTCATCTAACTAGGTTGATAGAGGTGGTATGTATCTAGTATGACTCCAGAATGTATCAAGAATGTCAGAACCTAAGATTTATAAACCACTTGTCTACCCCTTCATCTTACTGTAAAGCAAGAGAGGGTTATAATCATTTCTCTCATACTAGCTAAATAAAAGGTTATGTTATACATGCTGACAGTAAAATGGTCAAGGTTCTTGGGCAACACAAAATCTTGCCGGCGCAACACTCCATTCAACTTCGGAGACTAACTGAAGTATTTAAACTGTAGATGGACCAAAAGATTCCACACATGTTAACATTCTGACGACTCATTGTTTTGACCCTTGCGAGCTGCAAAAAGTGGCAATACTTCAAATAGAGGGCTGCACTACCATACTCCCCACCTATCTTCTCAAAAATTTTTCCAGGTCTGTGTCTCATTAGTATGTATTCTCCAGTCAGTTTGTCTCTTCTGTGAATCTAACCTATAGAGAGTGAAGTATGGGTCCCTCCAATTGCAGTTAGTAGATAGCACCCCTGATGGATCAGACAGAAAGGTGATAAATGAAGTTTTCCTCAAAGGTGGCTATGCCATAGATTAGCTACTGAAATCTTGTGAGGCATTTTGACACATGGTGTACCAGTTGGTCTACCTGTTGATTCTAACCATGTGGTGCCAAGAAAGTTAGAAACCCTTTGGAATAACAAACCAGCAGAAGAGGAACAGTAGAGATTAGCAGTATCGGAGAAGCACCAGAGTGTCAGAGAAATAACTGGCAGAATCAAATAGTGTTTTCGCGATTCACTGATTAATCGCCACAGTATTAAGTAACACTATATGTATCACTCAAATTAGAGAAACTTCAGAAGTTCAGACAGTATCAAGAAAGTACCAAGAGAGTATCAGAGAAAGCTTAATGAAGTCCCAGAGGGCATCAGAGGACTGAAAAGCACCCGATACTTGTCAGAAAATTGTCAGTGAAGCACCACAAAGAGCGATAGGGTATCAAAAAGTATCACTGAAGCACAATAAAGTGACAGAGGGCATCAAAAAGCATCTGAGCACCAGAGAGTATCAGAGAAGCACAAAGTGGTATCTAAAGTATCAATAACATAAGTATCAGGGATTCAGAGAGCATTATAAAGATTGGAGAATACCAAAAAGTATCAATGAAGCATAAGGGATCATCCCGACAGTATCGATGAGCATCATACAAGCATTACAGAGCATCAGAGGGTATCAATGAAGTATCAGAGAGTACAAATTAATCAAAGAATACAAAAAGCTTCAAAGAGTTCCAGAAAGTCTCAGAGAGCATCAGAAAGTAAAGTATCAAATGGTATTGGGATCATCAGGAAAGCAAAATGAAGCACCACAGAACACCATCAGAGAGAAAAGGGTTTTCTCTGCTTACATTGCTTATTTTTTCAGTAACTAAAATCACTGGGCTGCTCAACATCAGTCCTAAGAACTTGTTGCAAAAGTAAGTGGCAAAACGGAGCTGCAGACCAGGAAAAAATTAATTGATGCCAGAAAATAGCTACTTCATTTACACCCTTACAGTGTGGCATATTTCAAGTTACCTGGAAAGCTAATCTGCAACCTGTCTCATGTTGTGCAACTCAAGAATCTCAAAGTGAAGAGGAGAATAAGGTGGTTGTGATACACATTCTGGAGATAGGACTGAGGAAGTTGCTTCTTAGCTGGCTAATTACAATTTCTATGGAGAATTCATTTTGGCCACAAATCAAGAAGTCAGAAAGTTATTTGGGATCCTACTTGTCCAGTAATGACAGTAACGCTATAATGGTATCCAAAACTTTATAAACCAATTCGGCTAAGAAAGAAATTTGTTTCTCAGATGCCTTAACTCAAATTCTTATTATGAGAACTCAAACATGCATTTGTGCACATTTCAAAGTAGTGTGTTGTCAAAATCTCAGAAGTAAATGTAATCAAAAAGTCATTTGGAATGTCACTTGTTGAGCAATGACACTTATATAATACTAGAGTATCTTAATCAAACAAAGGAAATTACAAGGAAGAAAATCATCTATCTCATGGAAAGCTCTAACAACTTCGAAATCTTCAAAATAAGCTGTATCTACTTAGCTGGCCAACTTAATTGGTAAATACATAAAAAGAGGAGGGTACTTGTTGGGCTGATCACTCCAGTCAAAATATTTGTTTCTTCAAAGGGGATCCCTGGCAGTGCCATGTTTAAGCCTGGTAAACAAGCAACAACAAAAAGAAAGACTTGGAACAACCAGGTACTTAACTTTATTTCAACAATCATCAGACATGGTGGCTGCTGCTTGTGTTAGATGGTAATAAGTTTCAGTTCATGTGGCTGCAGGTTTATGGAGGTGGGTAGGTGTAGTAGATGATAGACAATTGGACTTTAAATTCTGTATTGATTCGCTCGGGTAGCCTACTAAGAACAGAAGCGAAAACAGCAATGAGGCAAAGGATGAAATTGTCAACCAAAATAGGTTTGGGTGACCTGTGAAGAACTGAAATCGAACTGGATCCTAGTGACCAGAAGCCTAAAGTGCTACTGACTAAGCTCCCCGTTTCACTGTAGGGAAACTTTCACAATGCCAGAAGTCGATACAAAAGATTTGCCTTTTCCTTGAATTTTTCGTATTGTGAGAGCATTTCCAGTTGATTAAAATCTTTACGGAGCTATCACAATATCTTACAATGTCTCACATTTGAACACTGCACTCTGTTCAAAAGCCCATAGTGTCTAGAGTGAATGAACATCTATAGAAAGTCACCTGAGCTGGCTGTTGCCTGAGAATACTGCAAATTCCCTGAAGAGAATTACTCATAGAAAACAAATCTTATGCTTCAACTCCTCTTTTAACAGCTAATCCAATTTAACACTTTGCTTGTCACTCTTTTTAAGTTTAACTTGACAAATTGACTCTTTTGCTTTTTTTGCCTTTTTAAAGACACAAGAAACAGCAAAAGCACAAGTTACGCAGTCCCAGGCTGTCTCAAGCAGTTTTTTTGCAGTCGCCATGGCAACACTTTATTAAACAGTGGCGCATAAAAGAAGATGAAAACGTCGAAAATAGCAACGTTGAGATTATCTAATCCTCAGACAAAGCAATGCTACAAAGAAAGCAATTATTTTTGCCAGTAACATTTATATTAAAAGAGATATTTTAGAAATAGTTTCTTCGTAAAACAAGCAATAAGGAGCAAAAAGTCGAAAATGTTCAAAATAACGATCTCTTCATTTAGGCATTGTCTGTGGACTGTTTATCTTGAAAGTTCAGTATACCAAGCCTTTGCTAAAAAGATACTAATGTGCATAAATAGAGAACGTAAAGCAATAATCATCTCTTGATGGAAAGAGGATGATCGCCCTTTTAACAAGGTGTATCACAAGGGATTGTGCTGAGTCCCCATACTGTCTATGTGTCTCAATTCTCAATTTATAGACATGCCAATCTATGTATCTATTATCAATATATCTACTTACCTATATATATATATATATATCCATATATCCATATCTCTACATCTCTTTATCTGTCTACCTGTTTCTACCTATCTATCTATATACTACCTTACTACCTGCGTTTACTACCTTTGTCTCTCCTTTCTTACCATGTCTAACCATCTTCAGCTGGACCCAACTACGAACCATCCAAAAACTATCAAATAAATGTACTGAGAGAAATAAAAGAGCAATAGCTTTTTGGAAACCCTCCAGTATGTAGCCAATTACAAAATCAACAGCTTCATATGCAGCACTTTGTAAAACACGGACCAAATGCAATGGATTGAATAGACACAGGCTGGCCTCCTCTTTGCAAGGCCAATATATCATGTAGTGAGAGATATATCATCTAGTCCTCGGATTTTTCCCATTTTTTTCTTTCACCCTTATAAACTCATAGCTTGGGGCCTACTGGAAAAAACCTCTTGTTTAAACCAATGATGTTTACAACACTTGGGTAGCTGGCTTTGTTCGCACTTCTGTTGCGTATTATTGTGAAATAATAACAACACAAAAAGATGGAAGGAGGCGATAGATCTCTTGTGAAGTTGTGAACATCGAAGGTTGGTGAGACAAAGGACCTGCATAAGAGGGATGCACTATGAGATATCTTCTAACTCCGAGGTCTTCAATCTATCGAACAGCTCTATCTATCTGGGGGTGTTCGATTAATCAAAACTTAATAATTATCGCGATACAAAATAGAGCGATAAAATAATCGCAGAAAGCTTCAATAGGCCTCAACAAATTAAATTAAATTTCCAGTACATTTGATGATAAAGCATTTATTGATTTTCTTCAAATGCAACTTTTCACTACACATGTCTTCCAATTTTAATTGATCGATTGATCAATCAATCTATGTATCTAAATATTATTTTATCGACAACAAATAATTACTGATACCCAGACCAGACCTACAACCCGCTCAGCTTTATAGAATCGAACAAATTTCTGCATGATTTCCATAATCTGTCACTATCAGTGACTTTTTGGATATAACAATAAGTAATTCTCATGTTAGGAAGGTAAGTTGTTAAAAAAGCTGATTCTCTCAGCCAAAGCCCACGTGGGCAGCACGAGCTACAGCAGAGGAGAGGGGGGAGGGGGGCACCTGTGCAGCCATTTCACCCTTCCCCACTCAGGTAGCCGCAGAAAAGGGGTACCAGTATATTAGCTACCCTCCAATACAGGAATGGGGGGGGGGGTGGTTCCTGAACAACCCTGCATCCAGGAAATATCCAGTATATTAGACAGCTGACCAATAGCATAACATAGGTCTTGTCTAGTAAGTACTAAGTGGCATAACATGGGGGGGGGTGCCAAAAGTTTAATGAGGTCTTTAATTAAGGGTACCACAACAGTAGTTGATCATTAATTATGTGCTATCACTGAAATATTTGTATGCCGTCACTGAAATATTTGGCTTCCAGGAGCCAAAGTTCATTTATGTAACTGTCAATGTCATTTTCGGTTCATTCCTCCTTAAAACAATTATTGTACAGTTCATGAGTAAATGATTGTATGGATTATTTTTGAAGGGGGAGTGATAAACCTAAACATATATACTTTTCTTTTAAGGTGTGATAAACCAAATAAATCTCCTATCAAAACAGCAATGTTGTTTTGATTAAATACATCTATTGTGCACTTAAAACCTAAAACTTTTTCTCAATTGTAATCAAAACGATAAAAGAAATTCAATTGTGTTGAAAACTACTTAGAAGGGTGTTATAAGTGTGTTGAAGTGACACTTTCTTTAAAGGTGTGATAAACCAATTTGATACATTTTGTGCTCATTACAGCAATGTTGGTCTGATTAATTCAAATGTAAGGTACTTCTCATCTAAACTCTCCAATCAACTGGAATCAAATTTATAAATGAAACTAAATCACATTGAAAATTAATAAACTTTTTTAAAATTCTTGATAGTCTTCGAGCTAAACGGATTGAACAGATTAAATATGTATGGAATAGATTTGGCATATAGGAAGAATTTGTATATATACAGGCCCTGATGCTATAGCCATATCTGTATGGAATTTCAATCTATTTTGGGTACCCCTCCTTCCCATCCCCCGTGGAGTTTTGACCACAATCTGTGTTCAAGACACCAACACCCAAATACCACATTTTCCAGATTATAACCATTTCTAAATACCGTATTTACTTGGTTATATATTTGTCAAAATAGATTCATGATGGCAAGAAGAACTTGATATTTTAGATTTGGCAACAGTGTGAAAATGACGAAATTGTTGAAGTTTCAATAAGCCTTAATATAAAGTAAAGGCAAAAGTCAACGTGATGGTTGTCAACACACAAAAGCCTTTTTTAGAAATAGGTTCAATTTACCCAACTAGGCCTATATCATGAACGAAAATAAAAAATTTGACAATACTAAATTCAATCAATATTCAAAAGTTTTACACAAGTGTGTCCAAGGAGCATATTTGTCATTCAATTCTAAACTAACTTGCATCCCAAATATTATGTAATTCTCAATCCAGCCACTATACCCTAGCTGCTATAATCTACCTAATTACTATATCATTCTAACATTCAAAGTAAACCTCACCTGACATGGCCTGATCATTGTCCACAGTAAACGTCTCCCCCAGGCACCTCACTCATCCAAAGTATCCACCTATCCCTCTTTTTCTGTCCTCTCCCTCTGATGAGGGCAATCAACCTCCTGACTACTCCCTTATTCATCCTTTCGACTACTCCTCTGCCCCAAATCCAGGATTGCATGAATCTGTCATGACAAGTCATCAAAAAACCTTACTAATTATTTTCTCCTGCTTTCAATTTTCGACCTACACCAGTCATACTTTGTACACCTCTAAACCGCTATCAAAGCCATATTATTGTACCAAATTCACATCCTTACATGCACCTTGATTTTTCACATATTTCCTACGAAAATAAACGAACCTATCTACCTGCCCTCTGCTGGAAATGCAAACATTCACATTTGCCATGACAAGTCACACATTTCAATCTCTGACAGGTCATGAAACAGTCAAATACTCTTATTGGATCATTACCTTTTTAAACATGCTGCCATTTACGTAATGTATGTTTTCAATGGGTTTTTCTAGTATACAGTATAAAGTAACCCCTGGCAATAGCTGAGGTAATTACCAAGAGCACATCTGTAAATATAGATTGATTAGGGACCAGACATTTTCCTAGTGTTACATGATATTACATAACCAAAGTACCAGACCAAACACTACCAGTAAACATTACCAAGGCATACCTGCATACACTGTTTATGATAAGGCATATTCACATAAACATTGAGTGATCCAGGTTTATTATCATGGATCTGCTAAGACATGATGCTTTGTGTTGATCTCTGGTCATATTTCAATGTATTTTGGGTATATATAGATTTTTGCTTTGTTGTCATATTCAAAGAGTTTGCAATAATACTGAAAAGCATATCTTGTAGATTTTCAATATACTCACAAGATCTATTCATTCTTGAGCTTTCAAATTCAGCAATTAGTAGCAGATAATAAATCAAGATAAGTGTACTTTGTTTGCAACACTGTCATTTGATTTGTCTCACCTTCAGTCAACTACTTTAGTGTGATAAATCAAATTTGATCTTTTCAGAAGCAAGCCTAAAGAATTCTAAAACACAAACTAATACTTCACTCAATACAGAGAAAGATATGTAATTTTATAGAATCAAATTTACCAGAGTTGAATGACTAAAAAAATTCACACACAAAATACGATCAGAAATAACAGACACTGATTATAACAGAACACCAGGCCAAATTAATCAATCATCATACACAAATACACAAATAACCACTAAGCAATGAAGAACGGGTATTAAAAACACCAAACAGCCCAATTAAAGAACATTTAGGATCCAGCAGGATCAACCTTGGTGTTCCGGGAACACTCTACAATATCAGTTAGTGGCATTCAGGCCAATTGCACTGGTAATGATAAGTTATACAGCAACCTTTGCTGATAGGTGTCATTGCCACGAATTCTGTGCTAATGTTTTTTCAACCTGAATGAAACAATGCTAAATTGCTAATTGTTTCTGAATGAGTTTGGAAAGTAATATATCATGTACCTGAAATTACAAGTCATTATTCACTAAATGCATTGTTGATATATATCTGAAGACTGTAAGGCACAAAATGATCTGATAATACAATTTGACCCATTGGCGAACCATCCAGCTGTATTTCACTTGCCATTGTTTATACTTTCTTTGCAAATGTTGGTTTATAAATTGATACAATTGACTGAACCATCTCTCTCCAAAGGTACTGGTATTACTAGTACCTCAAAATCATTCTGTACATATAAATGATAGACCTACATTATCCTGTCTACATAATTCTGTCACAATTATGCTATTGGAGTTTGGAGGAGTTTTCAAGCATGAGTCCCAGATATCTGATCCATTGTTTCGAATTTCCAGAATATCGTATCCATCGTGGCTACAACACACCACAAGCCTCAACAAAAAGTTCTTGGCACTATCAATGTCCACAAGTCTGTTCCATGTGTGCATATAATAAGTTCCTCCTATCATAATAAGTTAAGCATCAAAGCAATATCATACCCTCACAGCTTGTAACCATGTAACCATGCTTTCTCTCTCACAATGATTTTGTTCAGACAACAGAGCTCTTCCAGGCATCTGCACTGCATTGTGAGCTTTGGAGGGTAACCATGGCATTCTTTGCCTCTGAATATGATTATTGTCTAGGGTAGGTTGGTGAGGGTCAAGACAGCTTGAAACAAAGGTGCACTGGGTAAGCACTGGGGTAACACAAAAACTATTCACTTGTAATGAATCGAGCTATGTTCACATGGTAATGTTCATTGTGTTGCATCTTAAAAGATAGAAAAGAATGTTGCAGATAGATAGATGCATTGAGATAGATAGATAGATAGATAGATAAATAGATAGATAGATAGATAGATAGATAGATAGATATAAAGATAACAAACTTCATTCATGTTGTCTCAATCCCTCCTATCGCACTACTATGGCTTGCAAAAGGCAATTAACACATTGTCCAATTGTAAAATAGTGTAGAGAACAAGCACAGCGCCCTGTAATACATCTTTGCAGCAAGTAAGCTCTAAGCTCTGCATCAAGTAAAACTTTAAGTCTGCTGCAAATCAAAACAGGTATGACTTCTCTTTGGTTAATCTCATGAGCTTACATGAATTTGTTCTCTTTTTCTGCTTAATATCCTAAGATCTGAAGTGTTTCCAAGTAATTAAGAGTTTAGAAATTATTCAAACCACTTCAGAGCAGAACTATGAAGACTGCATTCAAGATTCAGACAAAGTGAAAAGTCATCATTTCTGCCTTATGATGGTAAAAGTAAACGCTTTTTGCAAATTGCAACACATTACAAAAGAGCAGGCCTGAGATTGATAGTAATCTACTGATAAGTAATAACATCAACTAGTATCAAAGAGATAACCAGTAAGAGCATAATCACCACATCTACATCAAGGGGCTAAACTATACAACTTTCATGAGAAGACAAGACTGTCATCAATAGTCTATTGCTGATATCAATTACTGGAACAAACAGGTACAACATATACTATAAAGTTGATGATATACCCCAGGATGAGTACCCAACCCAGAGAACTTTTTGGCAAGTGCCCTGCTGCCGAAGCACATAGTGACAGAGTTGATAGGAGATACTTAACTAGTTGGCCCACATCACCTGGGGCACAGGTATAGCTAGAGATGTCTATCATACACAGGAGCTAGAAGAAAATATGTGGGCTAGTGGCAGCCACTGCCTACTGAGAGTTCAGGGAGAGGCTGGAGAGTGTACATTGTACCCTATGCAGTACAGACTGTACAGTACACAGTGGCATGGGTAGATACTAGATAGAGCCCTGGAAAACATACTTCTGGAAAGCTGCAAACTCACATGGAGAGTTTCTATTCCATTTGACTCTTATTATATTATCATCTACTGCACTTATATATATGTGTTGCCATATCCTATCACTGCCTACTGTAGATCTGAGAGGAGACAGTTTGCACCATAGGTAAAGGTAGACAAACCATTTTGTCACTGAAATATCCTACTGAAAATCACATCATGACTGAACAGGTGACAGAAACTGTATTGATATATCATTGGTTGCATGATAGGAACTAAGAAGCATAGTAAATGTTATCCCCTGAGAACATATACCCACTTCTGAACTTCTGCAAGGCACGTGGTTGTGCCAGTCAATCAACTCAAGATTCACCAAGACCAGGAGCTAAGACAGAGCCTGGAGATGTTGCAAACTCGTGCTAGAGCAATGACTAAAGTATATAGTAGTGTAGAGTACTGTAGACTATACTTCTGAAGTTGGAAAGCACATGGTTGAGCCATAGGTTGTTTGACTTACCTTCGCTAAAGCTCTGCAGGCTTGTTGTTGGCTTGCAGAGGAGAGGGTTACAGAGTTGCTGCTCCAAGTTCTTGGTGATGCAAACCAAAACAAATGAATGAAAAGTAGCTGTTGCTGCTGCTGCTGTTAATCAGTGATTGTGTAGTAATGCTATAACTGTTCCATGATGCAGAGGAGATCAGTGATCAGTCAATCAAGAGACTTATGTAGATTCAAGTAGCATGAGTGAAACAGCAGCACAACTTATTCAAGTGATGGGGAAGGGCAAAGTGATGGTTGCTGCTGCAGCAGGGGAACCAGAAGGTGAGATGCTATGTCATAGCAAGACACTGCAGTAGCTGCCCCCCTGTGGGTCAGTGGAACAGCCCAAGGGACCTACCATTATTTCTAGGGGAGGGGCCATTTCTAGGAACTTGGGAGCACCACATGGCAGGGCCACTGGGCCATTGGGCCAGGTTAGTTGTTGTGAACTGTTGTGGTGCCCTGTGCCTCCAGGTAAGTATGGACACAGTGCAGTCCTCTTAAAAAGTTCTTGCCATTGATAAATCACAAAATATATGATAGAAGCAAAATAGGTTCCAATGTTCACATGATCGGGCTCTTTTTCTCGCCACAAATAAGATAGGTTCCTGCTTCTGACCCTTTGAAAGTTAATTCGAATGACATCAAGTAAGAAAGTGACCATGAAGGTCTGCTGCAAATTGTTCTGTGACCGGTAATCAAACTCTTGACCATCAAATTCTTCATTGAAGCAAGAAATTGCCCATCCGCTAAGCCACCCAGCTGCTGCTGTCAAATACACACAGAGCAGCCACCAACTATTACACATTTGATTAGGCAATTCAAGATCTGAGAAGCTCTGGCAATTTCAGATCTAAGAAAGTGAGAGAGAAGGAGGGGAGAGAGTGAGAGGGAGGGGGGCATTTTAAATCACCCCATGCCAACCATATCTCACTGTTATCTAATTCTTATCTCCATCGTATCAAACCCTCTATTTAAATCCAGCCTAATACGACAGGATCTCAATTAAACAAGGGAAAAATTCCACTTCTGTCAATAAATTGCAAACATTAAGTGGAGGAGTTAAATGGCAATCTTACAGACTGAAGTCTCAAGTAAATTGAAAGCAATTCCTGGGCCATTTACACATTTCATTTACACTTTTCACCCACTCCAATTTACTCATTCCATTTACACATTATATGTCAAATTGAGTTAATTGACTGAGGACCAATCTGCAATATTTGTCAACATTTTCAATATCTTGGAGAAGACACTTTCCAATTAGAAACTAACATTAACTATTTGAGATGAGTTATTTTAAGAATCATTTTCTTTTCTCCCCAATAAATATTATAAGAAATAGATGTGTAGCCCTAATATATCATCAGGATTTATTTATTTTGTGCATGATATCTCCAATCAGACAACTACTTTTTAACACACATAGCAGTTGGAAATGAGTTGTTTTTAAGACTCCTTTCTTTTCCCTTCTAATAAATTATAAGAAATATTGATATGTAGTCTAAATATACTTAGATTTTATACCTTCTTCTTCTTTCTCTAGGTACTATATACCAGAACTTATGCTGTACAACCAAAACAACCACTTGTTATGTCTAAACACCATTATTCATTTCTACAGTTGTGCCTATAGGCAACTGGGGTTATAGACATTGCAATGCAATGAATGTAAAGACTGAACAACAGTTGCTGTATGAAAATGAATAAGCATAGTCTTGTGTTTTTCAGGTAAGGTGTGTTTAGATGAATCATGTCATAATTTGACAAGCTGATTCACATGTTCGAAAAAGCAACAATTGAAATTGCAGAAGTGACTAGAACTTTTGACTTTAAATACAGCTATTTCTGGCCTAAAATATTGCTTTGTCTTTGAAAATTGGCATTTTCGAGTTGCATAATCTCACAAACATTAAATTCCAAGGTATATTAGGTAGTAAAAGATTTTAAGGCATAATGTCACAAGTTCAAGCCCTCCTGAATTTCTCACCGCCTTCATGGAGCATAAGATAGATATGGGTGCTGTAATGAAAAGCCAAAAGTGCCTCAGATGTTTCTTTATGCATTACAATGTAGGCTGATGACTATGAGTATGCCTGAGACTGAACAGTCCTTTTATTTTCCTTCCAATGAGTAAGTGAGATGTCATGCTCTCAACTTGATGTCACTTCTTTTTGCAATGGGCAAGTGTGATGTTATGCTCTCAACTTGATGTCACTTCTTTTTGCAATGGGCAAGCGTGATGTTATGCTCTCAACTTGATGTCACTTCTTTTTGCAATGGGCAAGTGTGATGTTATGCTCTCAACTTGATGTCACTTCTTTTTGCAATGGGCAAGCGTGATGTTATGCTCTCAACTTGATGTCACTTCTTTTTGCAATGGATAAGTGTGATGTTATGCTCTCAACTTGATGTCACAGCTTTTTGCAAAGGATAAGTGTGATGTCATGCTCTCAACTTATGTCACTTCTCTTTGCAATGGGCAAGCGTGATGTCACGCTCTCAACTTAATGTCAAAGATTTTGCAATAGGCAAGTTAGATGTCATGCTCACAGCTTGACATCACGCTCCGGGCATCTGACCAACCACTGGCATATGGCATATTACATGCAAGTCAAGTTCCAAAAATTGTAGTTTTACTCAACAACTGGAGCAAATTATGCAAAAACATTGCATTTCACAATTTCTTCTTGTCTCTCTTGAGTTTGTCTGAGGCATAATGATTAACTAATATAGAAACCATTTAGTAAGTGAGATTAGCATCTTATCCTGTCAACTCAATCTGAAGTGACAAGGAAACCTGACAATTTGCAATTAGCACAATTCATCATACTGGTAGTTCAGACGAAACAGTGTTAATAGTGATAATGATTATAGAAGAATAACAAGAAAATACCACAAATAGGAGTTTTACCTTGAGCAACTGGACATCTTGTATAACTGAATTGTGTCCACTCAAAAAATTAGACTAATAAGCAGCCTGAAAAGGTACTTGGTAAAATTTTTCATAAAACTTTCTATTGGTGATTTAACAAAAAGTTTGACGTAAAATGGGGCAATTATTACCATTCCGTATCGGCACATTGTCCAAATTTCTTAGAATTGTCATGAAATTTCCAGGTTCAGTTCTGTCAGGTTTGATTCAACCTCTGACCGGGTCACCTGGATTCTATGCTGGACAATATTTTTTCCTTTGCTTCATGACTGTATAATGACAATGCTAAACCTGACCAAAGGGCGAAAACAAGAATTACAAAACATCTCATTTGGCAATAATGCTAATGCTGTAGACTAGTTTTATTGTTAATTCAATTGTGTGCATTGACTTGCTGAAGAGTCCTTACCACTCTCTAAAGTCTCTTATGGGCAGTGTTCATTAAGCCCACATTTCTGGGACCTTGGTGGGGCTCCATAGATTACAGGTAGCAACAACACACATCTCTTTTTTGCCTCCTCCTCTTCCCCTGCTCATTCTATGATAACACAGACAGACGAAACATGTTAACGGGGTCTTTAACCCCCCAGAGGAGATTTATGGAATCCCAGGTTCAGTCGGAAAGGGGAGAGCGCTGCCTGATGAAATCGCTTGATTGCAAACTACATTTTTGTTCATTTCATATGTTTTGATATGTTCGAAAGCGATTTGTACTAATAGAGTGCAGTTGGGTTGCTGAAATCGCTCATGGCCAACTTCATTCTTCCATAGTTAAATAAGTTTGTAAGGTCTCCCAAGTTCACATACTTAGTGTTAATACATAAAGTGCAGTTGGGTTTTTCTAAATACCCGACTAGTTTTGATAATGGAGCCAATTCCAAAAAAATTAAAATTTATCATAAGCCCAGGCTTATTTCCATCATTGTGTCTTATTACGGCTAGTTTCTGCTGATATATTTGTAGGTAGATTTCTTCATCTTAAACTCTCTGCTTGCATTGTACTCTTTAGAAAGTATATTCAATTCAATTTAGTTTACAAGACCAACAAGATCCACAAGTGAAAATTGCAATGTGTAAGTGATCAAGAAGAATCATAACAAAAAATTATGAGTGAGGATGTGGAGATGATGTATGATTATTGGATACTAAACAGGGACTTCTGCTTTTTCTTATTCAGACGCAAAAGTAACCAACCATCTTGTAGAGTTGCTAAAAAAATATATCATCGGTCTTACGCAACCCTAACTAAATATAAGTCACAATAACCACAGAAATGTGGAACTAGTCGCTGAACTCCCCTCACTTGTGACTTAGGTAAGTAAGACTTCCATGTGGTTGGTCCTGAGGCTTGGGAGCTTGAAGATCTTCTTGAGCAGATTGTGATAATCAGGCAAGTTCCTCCTTCTCCAACCCCACCCTCAGTCTCTTAGTCTCCCTGCCCCCTTCCCCTATCCATCTCCCCCCTGGCCTCCCCCACCCCACCTGGTAGAAACACCTCCTCAGGTGGGGAGGATGGTGGGTGGGGGGAAAGGGGCAACCCTAGCAAGGTGGCAAATTGTCTAGACTTGCTGTTACAATGTTGCTGCTTTAGCTACAAAACTGCAAGGGTCCTAAAACATTTGTTCATCAATGTGTTCCACCAGTGTGCTTCAGGTATTCGGGTATTTAGCACGCACAGCAGCCGCAAAGTGGTTTACCATACAAGTCATTCTCGACACCGGGAAGTACTTGAGCTGGAGGGCTACACATTCAGCACAGTATGCATGGCAATGGATGAAATTAGAAAATTTAATTAATTCAATAATTATGGAAATGTCCGGAATTCCCCACCATTTAAATGAAAACGTTGTATCTGCGGCATGTTACGGATAGTTTCATGGATAGAAAAAGAAATACATTTATCAAAGAAATAGATGCTTCGGTGGATAGATAGATAGATAGACAGATTGATAGATTGATAGATAGATAGATAGATCGATAGATAGATCGATAGATAGATAGATTGATTGATCAAAAAATAGACACATACAGAAATATAGGCCGATAGAGGGAGGTTCAGGTAATCTAAAATGTACATGCAAACTTGAGATATCAATACACCACATAAACCATTTCCAAACCAATTCGATAGAACCAGTAAAAATCACACACATCATATACTTAATAGGACCCACACTTCCTGAGCCAACCATAATATCACACACATGCTGAATATCAATATGCAAAGTAAACATTCAATAAGAAGGGCTTAAACATGACATTCTGGAGCAGCAGGGGGCTGCTTGTGCCTATGGGGAAATGCATGGGTCAATGGACACCTCCTTGCAGCACACCTGGCCTGCTCAAGATGCTGCTTGGTAGCTGTAAAACACTGGCTGCTGCTTTTCTCTTCACTGCTGATTTCTGCTGGGGTCTTGCAAAGGAGGGGGTAAAAGGCTTGGTAACAAGGTGATTCGGTTGGTAACAGCACAGAGCTATAAGGGATAGATCCATGGTAACAGGTAACATACTTTGTAACACGGTTGCTAAGGTGTGACATGGTTGGTACAAGATCCCGGGTATAAGATTAATAAGAAGAAAGTCGAGATATTTAGATAGTGCGACAACTTGTATTGACGGTTCTCAGCTGTAAAACAATAGGAGGTATTTTCCTTCACTGTCTTTGCTGTGTGATTTTGGGTAACCGGCTTCGTAACAAGATTTTGTCAGACGGATTGTTGGTAATATGGCTATAAAGAAGGTAAGGTTGATTGTAACATAGTTGGTAACTGAAGTCTCGAGTGGTATAAGGATAGTAGCATGGCTGAAGGACAGAAAAGAGTGATTGTGCTAAGAATTGCATAAACTCCATACCAGGAAAGTGTGCAATGTATGCCATTGTATGGCATTGTATCCACAATCTAAAAGTAGGCAACAAATTTGCAGTATAGTTCCAAGCAGGGATCTTTAAGCGGATTATAGATCCATGGTTCAAAAGAGGTCTTAGATTAAAATTGCATATCTAAAATTTACAGAACATTCAACTCCTTCCAGTGCACTTCAAGAACAACGTAGTTAATACCAATACCCATTGAAGAGCAATTAGCCTATTAATATCAGCTACATGACCAAAAACATAGTTCATCAAACTGTTACATTTTGTTTGACAAAGCACTGAAAGCAGTGAATTTGAGTGTAATACCCATAACATTCAGCATTCTACCTAGTAAACATACTAATGTTATACAAATTGACTTATGTCCAAGTTATGAAAAGCACTGATGTAAAACGATGCAAAATTCTTGGTTTACTCACTCGATGAAAAACGATTGGGTTCAAGTGCTGGTGAGCTTGCACTGAAAGAAGTATCTCAAGGATACAAGATATATCTTCACCTAGAGTACATTATTGGAGTACAAAACAAAGAAACCATGATCATGTTACTCTTTGTAAAGGTGAAAGTGGAAAAAATGAGAAGAAATATGAAAGGAAGGGTGCGTAGATATGTGGCGTACGAATGATTCAGCATTGTTTACTGAGACAGCAGTTGCATGATTGGCGCAATGGCACTCGTCGTTCTACTCGATCATCATATCAGGTACAATCAGGTACATTTTCTGATGTCGGGTACATACAATGGCGTCGATTGTCTGAAAATTCTTGCATCAATGACCTATTGAGCCACATGGGGAGAAACTGGATCAGAACCCAACCAGAACTCTATCAACAGCATTTAATGCTAAAGGTACATGGAGGTTAAAAGTTCCAAAAGTGCCTGAAAAAACCATAAATAAGTGGTCAAAATATATCATACTTCCTTCAATATGACGCATGATTGAATCAATGCCACATAACATTGAAATCTAACTTTTCCAGTTGCTATCTCAAGTCAGAGTGGGAGCACCATCTTGATATTGTCACTTTTTTCAGTGTTGCCGACTGCTGAAGTCTGAATCGATCATGATCAGACTGTGATCAACAAGGTAGAAAGACAAGAATGGTATTGAGAAATGCGGTCAAGCTTATACGGTCCAATCAACTACTCTGTTGGGTACCATATCTCGCAGGCACAGCAGAAGGCAGTTGGGATGCACTTCAAGACAGAAAACCACAAATAAGTCACATCTCCAACAAATAAGTCAAACAAACTTCCCAATGGCACCAAAACACACAATCTGTGAATCTCCAACCTGGGAACTTCAACCCCACCTTTGCTTGGAGACCTGCTCCAATCAACCTACTCCCAGGACCCTATCAGCACCAGAGACACCTGTAAACCATAGCATCACCAGCATGGACCTCCTGGGGAGAACTCTCCTAGCAGCATCTGTCTGAGGTCACTTCTTATCAGGCCCTCTCCTAGACGTCTCTTAAGGTCTCTTAAGGTCATAGAGGGCAGCACCTCACCTTGCCCTACAGAACCTCCCTGAGCTCCCTGAGCCTCCCTCTACCTGTGAGGTCCTTAACTAATATCAAGAAGTTCTTGGCATATGTTTAACACTTCATATACCTTCACCTGAAGAGTTTTGGTGTCTTCCATATGTTGGTTCTTCCACATTTTGAATTTTTTTCACCTATCGGTCTAAACTATTGAGAAGGAAATATAAAATGCTTCATATATCAAAGAGTCCTTTCCACAAGTTCTATCGTTTTTATGTACTTCACCTTTCCAATGAACTTACATTTAGACTACAAACTGCAAGCACTTTTGAGGCAGTTTACCGTACAACAACAATTCCTACCATAAAACCATGGTCTTCCAATGTAAAATAACATTTATAACAGGTTTACAGTGTTAATACAGAGTTAATATACTCATCTTCCAACAGTTTCAACAATAAATTCATTGTACAAATTGTAACTCTAGATTACTTCGGCGTGAAACTAGATCTTCGACACGTCGCCCAACATACAGGATTCCTGAGGAGTACCACAAGGAGTTGTACTGGGCCCAGATCTACCCGGGCACAAGAAGTTGCACATCCAGTATTTGTTGTGAAAACATTCGGGTCAGTCCTGCTGACCACTTTTCTGTGTTTTGTTGGCTAGATTTACTTTGGGGTAAGATTGACCTTCCGAATCACTCCAGATCTCATATTTTCTCGCCTTTCACGTGGCCAGAACGAGATTCCATCACAATTCCATTCCAATGGCGGCCATGTTGATTCTAAAAATATCCGCCCAGCTATTGGACAAATACGATCACATGACCACACACGATATAATCATGAAGGTCATTTTCCCAGAATTTGCAGAAGAAACTTTGTGGTAATTCAAAATAACAATCGACATAGCGCGTATCAAAATAATGCAGCCAAAAATAGAAGCAAAATACAAGAACATAAATGTCAGCAACGTGAAAAGGGAATGTCACAATGTTAATTCCAATTCAAGACGATAAACAACAACAATTCAGAATTTTGTCGACTCAGCAGAATTTTCTGCAACTTCTAGATTCTCTCTCTCTTGTGTGTGTACCTAGGTTGCTAGGCCGCTCGAACCTGAAATAGGGAGCTACACGTTTACATTATGTATTTCAATCATGATTTTCTTTATTTTTTCAGTAATTGTTTTTAGTTTCAGGTAATTGTCCTCGTAAATGTCTTTGAGTTGTATTTTGTTGGTGTCGTCCGGGTGGATTGTAGTGCAATTTTGCAGTACGTGCTCTGTTGTTTCGTTTTGGTTCTTGCACATTCTACATAGGGTATCTCGGTATTTACCCTTGTAGTTGTTTTTAACATCCAGCATTCTGGTTCGTGCTTTGAAGATAGTGCTGGCTTGTTTTCTTGTTAGTTTATTTAGGTATCCTTTTCTTTTCTTGGTTTCCCATTTTGTGTTTTCCAGAAGGGTCTTTACTTTTGATTTTTCTTGGGATTGTCGTTCTATTCTTTCTTTGAACTTTTCTTTGATTTTTTTTGCTATCGTTCTCTTTCTGACTTTTTCTGGTTCTGACATGTCTTCTTCCGTTATGTTGTATTTTGCCATTGTTTCTGAAATTGTTTCTCTCCAACCTCCCTTGGTTTCATCGTTCATCATAGTTGTCAGTAGGTGGTTAGCAGTTGTTCTCAGTCTGCTGGTCATTCTCATCCGGTTTCTGTCCATCATGGCCTCGAAGTCAAGGGTTCCCGTCTCCATGTAGACAGCCTCGTTGGGTGTTGATTGTGGCGTCATCAGTAGTCTTTTGATGACGTTCGTCCATATACTGTTCAGTTCTCTTAGTTCTGTCTTGTTTGGGCTGAGGGCTTCAATTCCGTATGTCACTATTGGCTCTATGCAGGTTTCTATAATTTTCCACGCTGCTTCCAGTTGGATCCCTTTCAGATCAGAGTCTTCGCATATTGTCATCATCGTTTGGTATGCTGCTTCCACTTTTGATTTGGTCGATTTGATATGCTCCTTTAGGTTATTTTTGTTATTTAGGATCACTCCGAGGTACTTGTATGTTTCTGTACGTTCTACCTGCATTTCTCCGAGCATATATGTTTTGCTTTCGTCGGTTTTCCCCATTGTCATGATTTTGCTTTTTTCTGCTCCAAATTTTATGTGATATTTTCTTGCGATTTCATGGGTTATATTAAGCATTTCTTCCATTTCTTGTTCGTTGTTTGTTATCAGTGCTACGTCATCCATCCATAGTAGGCATCCTACGGTTTCCTGGTTGTTATATTTGACTCCGATGTTCTCTTTTATGATTGCTTTGCTTATTTCGTCCATTAGCAGAGCATATTGGTTGACTGACAGTACTCCTCCTTGTCGTATGCTGTCCTTTATGTTGATTTCCCTGGTTATGTGAGTTTCCGTGGTGTTTGGATCTGTGCCTTTGTATGAAGGACAGGTTTGATTGTCTTTCCACTTTTTACGACCTACATACGCATTCCCACATGTCATCTTTCAAGTATTTATATGCACCGTATATTTGTACAGAGTTTTTCTTTTCTCCGACCAAGAAGTTTTTGACGTACAGGATTCCATCTTCGTACTTAGAAAAAGAGGAGATTACGAACAAGACGGCACTCCGTCCATTCCCACAATGCACCTAGGATCTGGCATTAATGTGTTGCCATGGAAACCAGAAAACAATAGACCTAGCAACCAACAGACCCGCTAACCCAGTCACACAGTAAACAACATGTGAATCACAAAAATCATACATGCCCATCTCACATACATCTTACAAAATACCCGTATGTAAGCCATTGGTAGGTTAAGTAAATACCGAATTTGCCAGACGCGATAAGAAATAAGATACAGCACATCGTTTCGGTATATCGCCAAAGAAAACAAAGAATAAGTGATTGTATGCTTTGTAAATAATGACTCTTAATACAACATCTGTACTCTCTTATAGACTTGAGTAGTCGCCCCTAGTCGAATTAATGTTATCTACTGTTGTGATACTTTCTTGCCTGACATTTTATTCTAGCTCTGGACAAGTCACGTGGACTTACGCAGGACAGCAGTTTCAATCATCCCTTGCCTCATTGTTGTGTCCTCCTCTTGTCCTAATTAGTATCCCAGGTGCTACAATACATAAAGCAGTTATTATAAGCTTTCACCGCATTGTTGTGTCCTCCTCCTGTCCTAATCAGCCTACAAGAGCATAAATAACAGATGCAACACGCCAAATTAGCCGTCAGTCATCTAATTTCATCCATTACTTTCTAGCACAAGAGAACAACTCTGATACACCGATTGATCAGTATTTAGGCGAATGTTGAATTGAAATCTTTATCATGAGTATCATTACAGAGAATATATAACGAGAGGAGTGCAAGCAAATACAGCTCGTCAGCACAGTGCTATCGGGCATTGTATTGAGATAGAGATGGAAGCAGCCTGCTCCATGGCATACTCCTTTGTTGACCGTTGGGACATTGCCACACATCCTGCTCTCAGGCGATTGTCCTTTTGTTAGGTCACGTGGACTGCCTATTGCAGAGCCATCTAGTGATGAGGATTACCCTCCAGAGGTCACTTGTGTCTGTCATTCTATTATCCTTTCCGCCATCTTTTTCTCACCGCAGAAGGTGACACTCTCCAAATAGTTCTGGTTTTGGTTTGCGAAAAGGCTGACAGCACAATATTGATGAAAGAGAGAACAACAGTTGATGTGAAGAATTATCGGTGTAAGGGATGAAATTAAATTAATCTTACATTAATTCAGCAACCGATGATTTAGAATTAAGTTTACCTTTATTCACTGTATGGACCTTGTAAAATAATAAAATAAAGAAGCTGAAAGTTAGGGAAATGAGATGTTTTGACTCACACTGTCATATTGAAACCTTGACATACATGTAGGCCTACAACAAACAAAATGCTCCATTTCTCTGACATATGACATATGATACCTGCCATCGATATGCAAGTATTTAATCAGGATATGTGTCTTTCCATATAGAGATGGTGGTGTCATCAACGTAAGACATCCCAATATCCCAATGATGGCCGTTGATGACAATGGTCTCCTCATGCGAAGTGACCAACGAGGCCAGCTAATATCTTAGTATACAATACTATACATGGACCTTCACATTTTCTGATTAAACCTTGAGCATCAAATACCATCAATGGAGATTATGGGACCAGCTTCATTAGGAGGCAGAAAATTGATATTATGGCGGATCTAGCGTCCAAAGGGAAAACCTAGTAAGTCACATATTGGGTCAAATTGAGTTAAGGTAAAAACAGGACTTCTGAGACATGTTTCTATATATTTATTAAGTTTAGATTTTCGAGAAGTGGCCCATTACCCCATAATGACACTGGCAAATCCCAGTAAGTCTATTTCTTACTGCACAAAATGAAATTTAAAAGTCAATTTTCTCAGAATGTCCTAAATGTGACTTACTAGGTTTTCCCTTTGGACGCTAGGGATGTCCTACTGAGACTTCCTTCTTACGCCTCTTGTACCATGGACATTACTTCAACAAAGTATTGAAAGTAAACAAGGCTAATTATTATCTTATCTTGTCAAACATTCAACATTGTGGTGAATCCAATCCCAAGATGTATTCATGACAAGCAGAAAAGAAAACTGGACACCAGATCACAAATTGTGCCTTATTATATACGATTTTCAGACAATTCAGTCCTTGATGCCAACTTCTCTTTATGATGGTCCCAAAAATGACCATCACTGAGATTTAAGCCATAAGAGTATTCGCATACCTTCCAACCTGATATGTTTGGTGAAGCGGTGTTATCTATGATGAGGAAGAGTATTCTCCAAGCTTAAGTTTAATTAATCGGAATCAAGTTCCAGAATAAGTTGTTCTAAACAAATACTATTGACTATTTGAGGTTTGCATAATCTGGGTATTAATAATATATAGATAAGGAGCTCTCTCAAAGCTAAACTCTTAAGTAATCGGAATCAAGTTTTAGATTTTGTGTCCTTATCCAATACTATATACCACAGACAACCTGAGGGCCCCATATTTCATAAGCAATGGCGTAACACCTAAGCTTCAGTTATCTTGGTTGGAATCATAACATCTTACCTGCATTTTTTTGCAGATTTTTTTCCTTCTGCCAGACAGAGGAAGTAAAGAACCTAAGAACATATGAACCCTAGGAACTTAGCTACCTATCTAGCTACCTAGGAACATGCAGCAGAACTATAGACCATCACCTGGAGCACCACTGGCACAGTAGGTATGAGAGGAGAGAGGGGGGGGGGGGTTATGATGTACATTCAAGAAAAACCATAAACAAAGATGTTAGGGGTAAAAACCCCATATACCCCAGGACTGGCTAGATGCTGCTTCTCCATTGCTCCATGGGCTGTGGTAGCTATAGCTTCAGCATTCTCAACATGTGACCTTTCCAGGCAATAAAAACCAACAGAGGAAAAGCAGTAAAGCACCCATAGGTGTTTAGCATGTGGTGTAATGAGAAGGAGTGATTCAAGGGCCTCCACTTTGGCTGATTGGTTTAAGTGGTTAACTACAAATACTGCAAAGTACAGCACACTGGCTGCTGGACTAATCAAGAAAATCTTAAGGATAATAGTATCATTAGAGAATCATCATAAAGCTGCTTGTACTTGACTCATAAATAAGTTTACTCACCAAGGATGGTTGATATCTCACAATTTTCAAGAAACTGCCAAAGTTGATGCTTCCAATATATCTACTACCATAAGCAGGATAAAACAGTGATGCCACAATGTCGCTTCTTCTGCTACAGTTGAGCTTTTGCAAAGTGAATTATAAGACCAGCAAGCCTCCTCCTGTAGATATGGATGGTCTCTCAAGGTGGTGTGGAAATGGGAAGAGGTTGCCTATCATAGGGAGGTTGGTTATGGAGGATGTTTACCCGTTGGACACCTGTACGGTGTACACCACATAATGAATTAATGGGTTCTTGATAATAATTAGACATCTGACTTTACTTTGCAAAAGACCAGATGACAGCGAAAAACTACCTTTCGGCACACTTTGCCTCCACTATCACCTTGCGCTAGCAAGTAGCCAAGACAAAATACCAAACGAATGCTAAACAAATGCTAAATGGCGAACAACAAACTTGACACCACATGTCACCTGGGAACATAAGGGTCCATCTTTTATCATTTACTTACATACACTGGTCTTCTCAGCTAACTTCTTCAGTTGCATAAACCCGTCTCTTTATCTGAAGAAACACCTTCGGGTATGGCGCATATACACTTCTGGATGAAGAGCACTATTGCTACCACGTGCCATGGTACCCTCACACCATAGTAAACACTGCCGGGCATAGTAAACACAGGGCATGTTAGTGATTTCTTAGTAACATCCCCAGAATAAGAAGCAGATCCGAGTGCCGAGACGATTTTGACATAAAAGTAAACATAAAACGGGGCTCGTCGAAAGATGCGCAATGTGCAAAGCTGTGGTATTTTTGCTGCAAGGTGGGTCTTGAAAATAGAAGGTACGCAATGATGATGGGCAGGTACTCATGCTATAACGAAGAAACAAAATGTGACTTAAGTTTTGGCCCAAATATCAACAAGTGGTATTGAGAATCTGAGATGTTTAACTCATCATTGTCTGAGATAAGAGAATCTAACATACAGGTTCCACGGGTTCTTGCAGATTAATTTGAGTGTTGATTGAACTGGTTTTGAAAGCAGCAATTGAATGCCATTAACAACAAGTTATTTTTTCTAAGCCAAACATATTTGAGCATGAAGATATGTAGCAACTTTGAATCAAACCAATAGTAAGAAGAAACATCAGAAGTAAAATGTTTTGATGAGAAGTAATATGCAGTTTACAAGCATCGTGAATTTGCCTTGATATTCTATTTCTTTTTTTGTGTGTGTTTTCCCCCAATATTCCTAAACCTGTCACACCAGAATCTTAACCGAAAGATAACCCAATGTGGCATGCTCTTCACAGTTTAGATATGCCAATATTTGTGTATACACAGAGCCAGATCTTATGACAAAACATTTAGGCCCCTGTAGGATTGGGCCAAAGAGACTGGCCTTCAGGTGCTGACAGGTCATATCGTCCAAACGCCAATTCGCCCACAGACATTTCATCTCGTTCTGCCAATACCCGAAGGTACCGAGAGATTATACCATGACTTCCCATCAAAAATATGTTACATCAGTCTACTTTTGGATATGATATAATAGACAGTTCTATATTTAGAGGAATTGATCTTGCTTCTTTGTGATAGTGTGTCGCCGGAGGTGTATCCATACTTATTTGCAATGTATGGCGAAATAAAATGATTATTCCTGTAGTATGATATATATATATATAACAATATTATTTTGAATGACCTCTAGTATTTCACAACAAATTAATAGGGAGAATTCAACCCAAGTAAAATCAATATATTATGATCAACAGTAAACAGAACTTTCCAAGTGATTCCCCAACACAAATCGTAATCTAAATTTGAGAGATGGCACCGTAGATCAGTTACAATTATTTCATGCAGAGCAACATGATATTTCATTCTTTCGCGACTGAAATCTTTCCACAAGCAAAAACTTAAAATATTCTTTTGAAGTAAATACAAGTATCAGTAACAGTGCATTACCTGCTCTTCAGAGGCCCACTCACAACTTACTGGGGTGACTTGGGCAAATAAACAACAATGAGAAAATGATGTTGCCAGGGCAACTGAAACTTCATCAGTGTCCTGATGGGACTGCCATAGACCCCTTAAAATAATAACCCCCTAACCCATCATCCCTCTTGCCCCCCTCCCCTCTCCAAAGAAGTCCTGTCTTCTCCCAGTACCACAGAGCCCCTCAGATTCCCTGTCCCCCTCTTCTGGTCACCTTCCCCCCTTTTCAGATCATCTTTCCCCCCTTTTAGATCATCTTCCCCCCTTTTCCGATCATCAACCCCCCTCTTCAAACACAAATAGGCCAACTACAGCCAATGGGAATGCAGTGAATTTTGGAGAGGTCCCAGAAAAAAGAAACAATTCAAGATTTATGACACTTCCTTGTTTAACACCTGGAGAGGAGTCTCAACAGATAGTTGTTGCAAGGCTTCTGTAACAGCCACTGCAAAATGAAGCATACAGTGTTCTTTGCAGAATGGGAACAACTCCAGTTAAAAAAGGTCAAGGAAAAAACCAACCACTATGCATTGTTGGTAGTTACATTGGGGTGGTTGACCGGGTTTTGTAAACGACATTAATCAAGATCTTTGCAAACAAATCTTGGCTGCTGCAACAGTGCTGAAATTAGTCCAGATAGGAGTTTCCCGAGCAATGTCGCTACCTTCCTTTGGCACAAACTTATGTCCCCTCAATCAAATATATAACGCTGTAATGAGAGACTATTGAATACTCAAAGTCGAAGAACAAACTAATGTCTTTAAATCTTCTACGATCAACGAAACGACTTTACTACCATGGTTCTACCAAAGATGCCATGGCAATTTCATACCTACGAGTATTTTTCTTAGTTACCAAATGTCATATTTAAAGCTTTTGTTTGCCAAATTGCGAAGGTGTCAGTATGCTTGGCATCCACTAGCCAGCTCACGTTCTTAATTCACTCAAGTCTTATTGGGGATCACACAGCGACTAGTGGCTTCATCGATCCCACAATTCATAGTGTAATGGCGACTAAGCCGAGCTATGAAGAAAAGTCAATAGTCAATCTATTCGGCCAGCACCTCCCAACCAGTTAATTAAGGTATTCAGATCAGAAAAGCACTTAATTGCTTTTCGGGCACTCGACAGCCAATAAAGTGACATTCCATTTTACAAGTCCAATATTTACCCTGGTCACATGATTGATCAGCTGACCTAATGGATCATGTGATTGTCACGTGACTGGTCAGTTGTGGAGACCTTTGCTCCTTTGGCTGGTTCTATGAATTTTGATTTTAGAGTATTCATCATTCACTTAATTGAATTTAATACATATAGGATGTTGTACATCCAGTCTTCCTTTTAGAAAGAACAGTTTCGGAAATCAGCCAAGTGCTCTTCTTCATCATAACTCGAGGAAAGTATATCCAAGTTGGGTCTATTGCAGGCTCGATACTCTTCTTCGAAAGAAAATAGACTTTGCTGGAACTTACATCTCATTTCAAATGAAATTGATATAACTGCAGGTACAAGTTTAAAGGGAAAAAAGAAAGATTTGTAACAAATTGGTAAACACAAATTTGTCCAAGTTGTTTTCAACTCGCTTGTCAACCAATCGATCCTTTATATGGGACATTTAAATTTGATAACGCCATCAAATTTCACGAAACAATCAATAATAAATACATCTTGTCACTTTTTAAAAATATACGACCATGACCTAATTGCTTGATCATAACTCACCCTGCTTTCATCTGACACTTTTGAAGTTAAAATTGCAAAATTCCCATTTTTCATAGAAAAAATAACTTGCAACAAACTATCAATCAAATTTGACCAAAAGACAAAGCATTATGGAAATACAAAATCATGACCTTAACACATAAACAATGGTTGTCATGGCAACATAGTCAGGTGACATACCACGTGGTCCATCAGCATTCCCAGCATGCACTAGTCTTCTGAAGTTCCGCCCTAGTAGGAGTTTTCGGTTCACGGATTTTACATCAATCCAAGGTAACATTGGCTAATATTCTGGCAGTGCCTGACCTCAAAACCTTCTGTCATCAATATACATACATGCCAAACTTAATTGTGTTTTCTAGCGGTGCCATTTCAAAAGAAAAACTTCTGTTTCTTTCCAATTCATCACATTTTTGTTTCAGATAACTGACATACAAAAGTTTTCTGCCAGCAACGTAATTGAATATGTTTTTTTAAAAAGTTGATAACATGTCTGAATCTCACCCTCGGAGCTCAATTGTCAATCGCATTTGACAATAAGCCAGAAAATGACTTTTTCTCAGTGTACTATGCTGAGGAAATGAAACACCCAACCCTTAGGATCAGGGACAAACCTGAAGTATCATGGAGTGAACTCTTATACTTAGCCCATCATCTCATCATTACGTCTGCTTCTGAAAGGTGCTCATATAAGCTGAATCTGCTTCAGAACCAACAGCATTGACACATTGACACACTGACATGTGCCTGTGTGCTCTGAAGACAAAAAATTTTTTTATTTTACTATCACTTCAAGCATTTTGTTTTCGGTTCATCGTCTCATCCGGCGCAGACTATTGGGCCAAATAAAAAAGGAATCTGACACCTCATCCACACAGTATCCCACTGGGATGTCATTCATGGAGATCTACTGATGTCAAAATTAGATATTTTTGTATGTTACACCAAATTAGGAATGCCTCGAAATTAGTTTTCTCAAACAGGAATATCCCAATTTGAGATTCTAGGCATTGTTATTGAATATTGTTATTTAATAAATCTTATTGATACTGTGTGGTCACTTATTGCATTCACATGCATTACGTTGCAATATTTTCATTTCGAAGCACCTTTCTATTGATTTACACATCATTGCATCTATCTATCCATCTTTCCATTCATGCAGCTATCCATGTATCTAAAACGCAATTTGTCATTCTACAATACAGGCCTCCTCAACAAGCTGTAGATAATGGTTGTTTACCAGAAAAAAGTTACCAAAATATGCAATAGTTGTACTGTAATGAAAATTGAAAAACATTTCAACAATTCAAATGTACATTCTCAATACATCTTTGAGGTACATCACAGGCAACTGATGAAGAACTCAACACCTATTCTTAAAAACTCTTTAAACCTATCTGAACCCTTTGTTGATCTGGCACATCATGAATCAACGTCAAATCAACGTCAAACCAATGTTAGCCGAACATCCAACTAACGTCTGAGAGAGATTCTTAGCATCATGTCAAAAGTGCACTAATGGGCAAGGTTCTTCATCAATAATTAGCCAAAGGGTCCTTAGATCTTTCATTAACAGGAGCCCACCCTCAAGCCAGGAGCCCTGAACACCGTATTGGCACAATTAGAAGCAGAGCGCAGTGCGAAATCAAATTAGAAGTACATGCAGAACGGTAGAGATGGTTCGAATGCAAGCAACAATATTGGTGACAAAAGCCATGAAAGACTTCATTTGCAACTTTGAAGAAGAATGAGTAATTTCGTTGTTGCAAAAATTTCACTCAAACTCAAATATATCAGGTATTTTACCAGTTAATATATTTCATTTGTAAAATTGGAGAAAATTGCCTTGGTGCAGGCAGTACATTTGGAGGTTAACGTATAGTGAGATAATTTCTGTTGTCAAAAAGGATAGAATTTGGATGGAAAAATATTGCTAAAACTTCAATGCACAAGGAGCAGCATCAACCAAATCACCAATCAACCAGATGAAGTCAAATTATCTAAATGCTCCTGGAGGAGCGTATTTTATTTGATATAGCACTAAACCACCATAGATTATTATTGTAAGCAAGTACCTAAGGTACCACATCCCTCAGTACTTCAGCAGTATACCTCAGCAGTATACCTCAGCAGTATACCTGCATGAAAACCTCCAGGGCCAGGATTTCCATGTCTAAAATTCTGCATGGAGCCTGTCAAGACACAGTGGGAAAAAGACAGGCAAGCCACAGGCAAGCCATAGGCAAACCACTTCAATGCTATCAATGCAGAGTTGCCACTAAGGGGCTGATTAATGACCAGTTGACATACTGCTTCCAATGCTATCAGATCTCATCCATCATCTATCGAAAAGTCATTTGTAAAACCATTGATGGCATACTGATGGATATAGATACAAGGGAAACGTGGTAGTACTACTTGTACTGGCAGAAGCATTTCTGAAGCACAGCTGGGCTGACAGGTTGCCTGACGTCCTAATGTACAAGAGAATGTGTGTGGTATTTGCACAAAGATACATGAAACAGAGGCATTATTAATCACTTTTAAAGTGATGGTACTTCAATTTTCTAAAAAGATCAGTTCTCGGTTGTTGCTTGTGGTTCAAAGTTAGTGACAGAAAAAGATGAAAACTCTTTCCAGTTTATTTGAAGAGTCTTTAATTTCAGTTGGTGTTATGGCAATATGGCTTAGTTTAACTTTGTGAGAATAGAAAAAGTACTTCATCAAAAATTGAACTTGTCAGAACCCTTTTCCAATCATGAATTAATTTGAGGCAATATGGCATCAAGGCAAAGTTCTATAATGAATAATATTTCACAATATATCTATTTGACAATCGTAAATTTCATATATCAACATGTTTCTCGGAGGAAGATGAAAACAGAAGTTCAGATAAACCCAGCTGCTTTTATGTGTCTAAGGTGGCTCGAAACTCATGAACTTTCCAAGATAGGATTTCTTAAAAATAGTTTTAAATGATCCAAAATATAGTTTATAGCAAGGATATATAAACGAAAGTGGTCGCTACCAGCCTTTCTTTCAAAATATTTGAGGTTATGTAAAAGAAAGTCAGTCCACGCAAACCCGAAAAACTCAATTTTTTTCTTAATTTTTTTACTGTGAAGTTTTTCCTGCCATTCAGTGGCCATTCATCCTATGTTATTAAATGAAGCATGGAATTAAAGAGGACAGTTTTATGGAAAAGCTGATTAAAATTCCAGAATGATATATTTAGTTTAAAGAACTTTTCTGGGGGTTCGGATTAAAAGTTATGATTTTTAAAATTTAATTTTTTTTATGAACAATAGCGCTAAAAAAAAATGACGAGATAGGATTTTTGTTTCCTTGTCATTTGCTTCCAAATGAAGTAAGGAACAAAATAATGATACAGGCATACGGCCCTACGGGCCTGGAAATTGATATAAACATTTATTTGGCAGGTTATAGTCATCTTCATCGCGCATCTAATGATCCAAACCAGAAGTCTCTAACCCCAATAGAAGTGGCGCAAATGTCAAACGAAGCGGCCGACACATGAAATACTCAGAATAAAAAAAATCCTGAAAGAGTGTCAGCTGTGCTCTGCTGCTGTGGTGACGTTACGATAGATAGGGCCTGCCTGGCTGCGCGGAAATGTGTGCAGATGACGTCATTACACGAGTAGCGAGCCACCTTAATACATCGCACATCAACAGGTGTCTCTGAGACCAAATCCAGAAGTTTTTACCAACTTATTTTTTATCCAAACACCTCATACCTGAACAGGCATGGTCCACAGAATACATCTTGCAAATGGAGTACTGCCTGAGTGCCTTAGTCAACACCTTTTTCAATGTTTCTTCCATCAACCATCCCTCTGCCCTGCAGGATAACAAGCCAAGCATTGCAGTACATGTCTTGAGTTGCAGCCACAGAGATCAAAGAGTGGAGATGTTTATTTACCAGCAGATAGTCTGATCCCTTTTTAACATGGGCCATTTCAAACCCAACAGGAGGTTGCCACCCTGGCCAAAACATTGGACAAAACTTGACAGCAATGGTATAGTAGTGGTGCAGTGCTGCTACAGTACTTGTGCAGTGCTGATGCGCTGCTGAAAATGTGCTGGTATGGTTCTGAACTTCTGGTATTGTGCTGGACCGCTGGTATAGTGCTAATGTGATCAAATGATGACAAAGAACTGGAAAAGATATTGACACAATCAGTCAATCCCCAATCTATATCAATACAAATGTGAAAAGGACATTCGTTGAAACAACTCTTGGCGAAAACGGTCACAAAAATTTTGGACAACGGCATTTCAGCCATGTCGATATGCCATGTGGCAAATACAATGATTCATTGGCATATCAGTATGCGCTCCTATCATGCCAAAGCATCAAAAAGCAAATGTTGGTCAGCCATTTTGGGCGGTGGTCGGAGGAGTGGTCGAACGATAACACCAGATTAACACCGGCAAGAAAAACAATTATCACCCACATGACCAGAAATGCTGCAGAAATAACAGGGTCATACAAGATTTCATCTGGTCCACATTCGCCATGGACACTTTATCTATTGCACTTTTGCTTTTGTACTGCATAACATGTTCTTCAATCTTGCAAGTGGTCAGGGATGGCCATTGAAAAAAAAAAGGAACGCGCTCATTGTGCAATCTTTTGAAAGCAAGCAAAATGCAGGTTACAGTAGTTGTGCTTGAATCTCTTTCATTCAGTTTTTTCCAGAAGTTGATACTTGATAGACCAAAATGTCATGTAATAAATTCCAAGATTTTACCTTGAGGTTTACTGGTGTCTCTTTTCTGAGATAGGCCTGACAATTGCACTCTTGCTTTTTCAGGACATGGAACAATCTGAGGCAATACAAACTCTTTCAGCGACAAGTAAGATGACACTTGTTCAATATTTGTCGTTGGGAATCCTGGTAATTTACAATATGAACCAGGTTATTCGATTATTCGCTTGGAAGATTTTTCTCTTTCAAGGACATCCACGATTCCACATTTGGTTCATTGCAAATTTCTTGTTGGCTCTTTTTCCTTTACCTGAAATAGAGTTGCTTTGAGACCCGGAATTAAAATCAGCTTTTTCATTGGCGAATTTGGAAAAGCAAGAGTTACCGCGCAGTCATCAGGCGCATACATACAACACAAAACAACTTGTTGAATCTGTTGAAGCGTGTCATGGTAAAAATCAACCTCATTTGCAAAACCCAATGCAAATGTCTTCAATCTTCTAGGCCAAGGTCTGCACCCACTTACAAGCTACTTGCAAGCTACTTGTTGCTTCTCGCATTGTATGAGACAAATACATAACACTGTTGCTTGTGATATATCACACCACACCTGGTTGCTTAGCAACAGAGCAAAATGAATGCATGGCAACCAATCACACAAAGGTCATCTTATCTTGACCTGCCCCCAGAGGGCGCTAACAGGTGGGGTGAAATCAGTTAGCCAGAAACATGGTCAAGAATTTTTCTATCAAGGGCTTGTCATCCTTACAATTCATCATCTTCTTTCATTGTTGATCCAAAAGCATTGTTCATTGTCAAACAGGCACCTTTCTGCACCAGAGTCAGGCAAGATCCTAATCAACCATCTTCAGTGGTTGTTAGAAGGTGTGAAATGTTGTACAGCAGGGATATGCTATGTCCCCCATGGTTTTAGTTCAATCTTATGTCCACAGGTATTGTCAAATTGAGACAGGCACTTTTCTGCAAGGTATAAACCAAAACCAACCATGTTTGTTAGAAAGCCTTTGGGGTAAAATGATTCACAACAAGGATATGCTTTGTCTCCAATGGTTTTTGTTCAATCTGTTATATGTGCTAGATAGAGTAAGATTTGTATTATGTCAATTGACCAAATCAGCCATATATACTCTGGTTTTTCTGGTGTGAAATGTTATAAAACAAGGATAGGCTTTGTCTCCAATGGTTTTAGTTCAACCTTTTCTTTGATTGATCCAAAGATATTGTTCTAAGATTAAGTACTTTCTGTGCTGGAAAGAGTAAGATTTAATAAAGTCAACCATATTCAGTGGCTTTTCAGGTGTGAAATGTTGTAAAACAAGGATATGCTATGTCTCTTACGGTTTTTGTTCATCTTTGGCTGACTGAACTGTGTTAGTTTCAAACAGCCAATAATCATAATCACAATGTTCTGTAGATGCAATAGTATGTGAGGCAAAAAAATCAACATTTATAATTATTATGTCATCTCCTCAAACACTTTAAAATAGTAGCAGTGGGTTCAAACTAACTCTAGAAGCTAAAAAATACCTTAATTTAGTCTTCAGACCACAATCACATTAGGAATACTGAATTATCACGAATTTTCAGATGGTAACCCTGATTTAAGACATTTTCAAATTCGAGCTTCTAGATTAAGTTTCCAGAAATGTATTTGTAGATACAGTTTTCGGCCAATTCCGTCAATAAATCAAGCATCATGTTTGACATTGTCGGATCAATGTCGGTTTTGCCAAATTTATGTTGCAAGAACAAACAACAACAAACTAGTTTGCAAAATGAACACATGGCATCATTTAGCCCTATCAATCTCTTGGTTATTACTTGGGTATATTCACATAATGAGGGAAGTGAGATTTGGTACAAGACCAGGTATCAGGCAGCCACTTGTTAGTTGATGGCCTAATCAAAAACAGGGTACCAGTCAAGAATAATGGCTCATTTGACCTCTGACCTTTGACTGGTCCTCAGCCTAATGCTTTTTTTGCAGATGCATCCATGAGGAGGAGAGCCTGCAGCAGACCTGCTATGACAGCCAAAACGCCCTAACCCATAAAGCTAATTAATGTATCTGTTTTTGCTCACTGAAACTTAGTCATCTCTTTGCAAGACTTGGTCAGAGGTATCTTTTGCTACATGTTGCAAAGCAGCTATAGCTCTCGATAGATGATCATCAGGGATGATTAGGGCTTTACGTCCTATTGATGCACTTGGTTGGTTAATCAGGATAGTAGAAAGACAATGCAGTGACGCCAAGTGTGATTGAAACTACCGTCAAACATATGTGCGAGTGATGACCCGGATAAAGATAGAATTGAACACGATGCAGCAATTCGAACCCCAGACTTCTACAAACTGTTCACACCGTTCACCATACAATAATGTAGATAGATATCTAGACTTATTGATTGATCAATTGATGATGATCGAATGATTGACTGATTGAATGATGGCTAATTGACAGAGTGATTGAGTGCTGGATCACTTCATTCAATAATTGATTGAATAATTAGCTTTGAGTAGGAAGTGTTGCACAACACACATTTGCATTGCAATAATCTTGACCACCAACATTGGCTTTGCAATTTCCCCAGTCTTCAGCCACTTATTAGTTGTGCACAAGTTATGCATAAATCAATGAAGAGGGTAGCTAATTTGTAGCAACAACGTCCCCTATTACCCCAACAAAGAGGGTACTAACCCTGCTACCCAGGCATCTTCCAAGGGCTCTAGCAAAAGCCCACTAGAGTCACAGGATTCACAAGTTATGGACAACTTCAGGGGCAAATGATTTTGCAGAAATGACCTTTCTTCTTCTCTTTTGCCCTGCCCTGCCTTTCACCAACTGGACCCTAAAGGTCAAAGGTCACATTCTACCTATGAGCAATGACCCCCACAGAAGGCTGATGCCCTCCTCTACATGCCCTGGGCTACAGGCCACTGCTATGCAGAAAATGAGCACTGAGTCCTTACCCAGATAAGACAATGCTAATTGGAGATCTCAATGGCTAATTACTTTGACAGCTTGGCATCAAACTGAGAATTTTGAACTTAATTTGAAACCTTCACTTTGAATGCAAAAGCTGTCATTTAATTATTAGTTTCCTGCAAACATAAAATTTTTAATTGACATAATATTTTCATACAGTACGAGTAAATACAATGTTCTTTATCGGAGGAATAACCGATCAACTCAAAGAGAGAGCAGTTACTCCCATCCCCATAAGAAACAATGCAGTGGTCAAGTAGCAACAAATCAAACCAACACAAAAAATACAAACAAATCGAGTAATCTCACACGCTTTAAATCTAGATAACTAAAACACCTCTGGAAGCCATTTTCCTCAATTGAAACTCCAATAACTCACAAAAAGTACCCAAAAAGTGCCATAAACAAATTGGGCAATTGCAACTCATAGAGGTAAACCATCAGTTGCTCTTGTTGCTGAACCAGCGTCAGACCTAGAGTAGCCAAGCCACCTATTAGCCTGGGTAACTATTCCCCAAATCAGTGTATATCATCAGTAGTATTGCCACTGTGCATCTAAGACCGGTTCCCAATGCACAGATGCATTCTCTGCATTCTGCTGGTGATTGGCTGGTCAGTAGTTGACATGACTAAGCCCCAGGGGTCGCCACTGCAGGTCTGGGTGATAATAGGGAGGCTTGAAGGTGTAGCCTCGTGCCAGTGATTGAGTGGCTGATAGTCGCCCTTTGATCCCCCTAAAGACTTCCGATGATCCAAAAATCACCCATTTGACCCCGACATCTCTTTAAGCAGCCCCTTACATATAAAATTCTCTGTAGTTCTGTGGGTTTGGAGTTCTGGGGTGTGTTCAGATAGATCTGTAAAATGTCAAGCCAGTACTGAAGGTTGGCAGCATCAGACTTGCTAACAACAAAGGAAGCCTCCATCAGATGTGGTATCTCCATTACGTAATGTACTTACTCAAGACCAAAACTGTCCAGGGTAATCACCCCTCTCTTTAATTACGCCAATTCCCTCTGGATATCCAGGCTCTAGAAGTCCATAGGGGTGTCTGTGTCACACATTAACTAATGCTTAATGACAGTCACTGTGTTCTTTTTCATTTAACAAATCCTGATAACTTGTTTGTCATTTTCAATTTGGTCATTTAATTTTTCAGCCTTTAGGTGGAAAGTTCATCTCTTGGTACCCAGGTTGGCAAAGACTTGAAGAGGTAAGAGGCATACGGTGCACAATATGCCAGTAATTCAGAGGTAGAGCCTAAATTGACACAATGTCATTCCAACAATCAATTATAAATGGTACAGACCTATATTTTATGTAACCTTATTCTTTGGAGTCTGGAAACCTCTTGGAACTAGGGGTGCTTTGAGAAGCACCCACTGTGTAATGGCTAGTTCTCACGGAGACGTAACAGAGGGTTCCTGTTGCGGCGCTTCTTGCTTTTCCAGGAAAGTGGGAGGTTCTTAAGCTAGATTCAACAATTCGGCGACGATATTTTCGTCTACGGCGCTTCTTAAACTTCCTCGCCAAAAGTTCCTAGAAGTCACATGACCCTGTGGTGAGGCAAGAAGTTGCTTCACGAAAGATTCAACCGGTTGAATCTTTGCGAAGGAAGAAACCACGATGCAAGAGACCAGAAAGCCCCCCAAAATGATTGGGCGAAGTTAGAGACAGCTTGGGCGAAGTTAGAGACAGGTTGGGCGAAGTTAGAGGCAGGTTGGGCGAGGCTACTTATCATTGAGTCAATGGAAATTCGGCGAAAAAAGAGAACAACTCGCCGACGCAAACAGGCTGTTTAAACGCCGAAACAGGCACTTGCTTCACCGTAAAAGGTATTTGCTTGGGCGTAATTGAAGATTAGAGCGAAGTAAGTGGATGCTAGGGCGAAGTTAGAGGCAGATTGGGCGAACCAAGACACTCCTTGGGCGAATCTAGTTTAACATTGAAGCAATGGAACTGCGACGAGGCTCCTCACAACTCGCCGACACAAGTCTCTTCTTGTTTCGTCCGAAATTACGAGCGATTCGGCGTAGAAAACGAGTGCCTCGTCGTCCTAGGATCAATGTACGACGATGAATAACCTTTAATTGATTATATAATTGTCCAAAAATGACTTGAAACGCCGAAATTGGGCGAAACTTGATTTCCTGGCACCTCTACAAATTCGCCGTCACTTAACCACGCTCGTGTGATCTAGGCATAAGTTATTCAGAGTAAGAAAATGACGTAGCATCATTTTTCAATTGTCAAATTTATAAAACAGAGTGACAATTATAAAATATAAATGGTATAGGTTGAAAGTTCAAACTCTTCAGGGTCTTCAAGCATTCAATTGGCACGGGAAAGATGCATTTATTGGATGGCCTACTATTGCCCGAAGGTCCATTGGCAACTTGGCAAATAACAATATCATACAGTGTGCCATTTATTCTCTGTCAGTGAAGAATTCTTGCAACTCCACAGTAGCTCCATCACCAAGTCTTTGCAGTGAGCTCCCTGTCTGTTTTTGCTGTGGTTATTGCTTGGGTTTTTGCCTTTGTCAAAGTGTGTCAGGTGTGAGCCAAAACTTGAGACAAATGTTCCCTTAAGCTAGTGTTAATCACCCCTGGAGTATTCCTCAACCCCTACAGAGCTCAACAGAGCCCTACAGGCAGCACAAGAAGCTGTACAGCAGGCTGTGCAGAGGTCCTGCAGAGGCCAGGTATACTTCAGGGTGCATACCTGTGCCCCCTTATTGACAAGCATGCAAGAGAACCCCCCTGTACCTACATCTCTTGTCAAAAGTATTCTGACAATTGTTTCTGTTGCTGCAATGTTACTGGTTAGTGAACGGTAGGTTGGTGCACACTGGGTTGCTGGTTCGATTCCAGCTCTTATCCGGTCATTAGGACAAATGTTTGACTGTACAGTAGTCTTGACAATCCTTCTCTTCACTGATATGTCTTCTCTCTGTCCGAATTATTTATCGGCCTACCATAAATACATGATGAAAAGCTCCAATCATCCATCTTACAGCATTGTACAGTTGCAATGTTGCATGAAAGCAACTTCATCAACATGGTACAATTCCGCTTGGCGAAATAAAGAACCAGAACTAATAAGTTATTAAGGCAACAACCTTTTTTTAAAGAGGATACCCATTAACCGCGATTTTGAGGCCTTGATTGAATGATGTTAATATATATAATGATGTCGGAATTTGTCACAATTCTATTTAACCATATTAATTACATGATTTCTACAGAAAAGGTTTTGGGTGTATCACTGTATCAGAACATGCTCAGCTCCTACAACTTAAGCAGCCAACTAACACACCCCACAGGGCCCATACCTTGCCAAACCCTATAAACTCGGGTTGTGAACTTTCACACACAAAAGTTGTCTTCAATCATTCATGCTGACCCTTGTCAATCCCATGAAGCCTCAAGGCCATCAGAAGTGACAGCCAGCCAGACAGAAACCAAGACAGCCAGGTATACACAGACAGGTAGATAGACAGGAATACATACATAGCAACACAGCCAGGTAGAGAGCCAGGTAGACCTAAATGAACTACCAGAAACGAGACATACAAGAAATGAGGCTTAATGAGCATATTACAGATACAATCCATAGATTGAGGATAGACTACAGTACAATATAAAGAAACGAAAGACAAATAAATGTGCAAAACTGGCAGGCAGAGGGCACGATAAGACAAGGAAATAAGCAAAATCGAACAATCAGAAGACATCCGAGAAGACGGAGAGCAAGATAGACAAGAAGCTTGAAGACAGTAACTTTAACCAATAGAGTTATGACAAGGAAGTCCACCTGGAAGGCAATTAAGAAAGAAAACAGTCCAATAGAGAGACAAAAAGACAACTTGACACACATTTTAAACTTTGTGTACATAGTGTAATACAAAAAGACAACATTGACATGACACAAAGGTATACATGCATCACAGAATTCACAAATTCACACTTCAAGACCAGCTAATGAAGCTTGTAGTAAAAAGTAACTAAAAAGTAACTCATGTCAAGGGAGGCCACCCATGCTACATCAAGCAGAGATAGCAAGAGGTGACATGGGCATCAGTCATTCCTTGGTTTTTAGTGCTCTATCATTCATATCATTCTGTGCAACTTCCCATGTCACTTGTTTTTCACATCTTTCAGGTCCAGAGATTACATGTGAGAAGTGGTAGAAATGTGAAGTGCCACTGAAGTGTCTTGTTTGTGACAAGCTAAGGCAATGCAATCATATATTTTACAGAATAATGAGTGAACATCTCAAGTGTTGCACATGTATTTGCTTTCAGTCCTTCACTGTAAAATTTGAAATTTTGAGTTAGCTCAAATGATTGAGTGAGATGGTTGCACAATTTGTTTGAGCCATGATAGCCTGCCGTTGTGAGTTATGATAATCTTTACATGTATGTTGTTATAACTTACAAACAACAAGCTATCTTGGCTCAAAGAAATTGTGCAACCAACTCACTCAATCAATTAAGCTAACTCAAAATTCAAAATTTACAGTGTTGGTAGCAATTGAATTAATTCAAAACCTTGCCTTTGACATTCCTTGAAGTTGATCTCACCACTTTGTTTCAAATGTATACTAAACTTTCATTGCAGTGGCAATATAACTTGGCAACCACAAAACAGTTTCTGAAATCAATTCACACTTTCATTGCAGTGGCAATATAACTTGGCAACCACAAAACAATTTTCTGAAATCAATTCACACTTTCATTGCAGTGGCAATATAACTTGCCAATCACAAAACAGTTTTCTGAAATCAATTCACACTTTGTAGAGCTCTCTTATGACTGAAATTCAAGTGTTTACTCCCTCTGAAGTCTAAAGAGAGAATCAGGGAAGAAGATCACTACAGTGACACCATCAGTGTTGATAGAGGAGCAAGTGTGCATGAAAAGAAAAATACTAATCAGTGTTGACTGGCTGGAGCAAGGAATTCTTGGCAGGGAAGCTGGGATGTACCTCTGGGTCGGCTGGTTGGCTTGGCTGGCAATTTCAACAGGAGGGGATCTGTTGTTATTGTTGTTTAAATTATCACTTTTTTGTGAAGGTGTTCTTTAGTTGTTGTTTACTGAAGTTGTTTACACCAATAACTAGAGTCATTAATCATTTGATGCTGCAAATAGTGAATTTCTTTTATTTTAGTTCTTTGCCACTGTTTGGTAATGTTTTCCGAAGCTGAAAATGTGACATAGAGTCAAAGGTTTTCGTTCACATGATTTTTCTTCGTGTAAGGACGCAAAAGCTCAAATTATCAATCTTATTACGGCAGATAACACAGTGCATGGATTAAAATTTAAAGTATATTTTGACATATTTTTTGCACAAAGATATTAGTTTTCAGAGCTTCAATCCAACACTCAGGCTCTTATGGGCTTCCAATACAGGACCTCTTGCTTTCTGATCAAATGTTCTACCACTTGGCCTGTACTCAGCGATCGATATCTAAATTGACTTCCAAAAACCTAACTTACTCAGGACAGTTATGCTCCTTAGGAACTAGGGACAGTTATGCTCCTTAGGAACTAGGGACAGTTATGTTCCTTTCAAATGGGATTTAGATAATTGGTTCTTATAATAACTAATTTGTGCATCCTAAACAGATGAAAATGTACAAGGCCCTGCAAATGCTTCAATGGCCAACATGTGCCTGGCGAACTGCTTGAGTAAAGACCTCAAGACTCAGCCCTGGTCAATAATGATGGTTGCTATGGAGTGGCAAGGCTGCTGACCCACCTATGTCAGACATGGATCAAAGCTCTGAGGGGTGGATATGATTGAAAGATAAGAGCTAGGGGTCATTATGGGCTGCAAAAGGGTCAGGCTAGATCAAAAGGGGTGAGGAGGTCCCTGGTTACATAGCTGCCATTGGGTAGGTGTGGAGGTGACCATGGATTTTTGCAGGTCAATGCATTATACGGAGAAACACAGAAACTCAGCATCTGTTACCTTAAAGTTTATAAGGAACTTAAGGTTTCAGAGTTTAATTTATTTCCCGATCTCCACTTCATTCTAATTAAACAAATACAAGGCGTAATGCATGCAGAAGTTTATTGAAAGGCCGCTTGCTTCATTACAGATCCATTTTTTTAAAGTATATTTAATGTCTTAAATATCAGAAATGCTTGTACTGATAAAGTTAGATAAACTGCATGTGCACATTTAATAATACTTTTTCAGAGAGAGACAACAATTTCAGAACAAGGCAATTTTTCAACATTTAACAGTACATGCATAAGAACATTGAAGTTTAGCAAGCATAGCCGATATCTAAAAGCAATATATAGAAACATTATATGCAAATGATTATTAAAATCTTGCCTGTTCCTTCGATAAATATTTTAAAAAGAATATGCAACGATAATCTGACTTGAAATGTACCGCAGCTTCGTGAACCGAAGTCTCATACATGCAAGCCTGAAATTCTACTGCCAGCTGGAAACAAGGCACTTCTCTTGACAGCTGCTGGTCAGTTCACCACTGGTAAGCTGGATCTTCTCAGGCAAATATCACAAGATTTGTAACTGTCAAGTTGGTTTAATGTGTAAACATGTTGTTAAAGGTCACTCAAAATCCAATGAATGTTACTTTGTACAATCCAACAGATACATCAGCTACTAATCAGCTACACAAATTTAGTACCAGGTACCTTTGACCCTGTGTAAATAATACGACATATCACACGGTCATGGCACACTGGGAGCTCTGTCAAATCGAAGAGTACTGTTTCAAAAGCCTTCAGGAAAGAGTTTTAGATCTTTTTAAATAGCATTTACCTCAGGTTGATTGTTTAAAAGAATACTCCTTCGGTAAAACAGCAGATATGCTTGGTCACAGGAGTTAAAAGGTTTTTAAACATCTTTGCATTTAACTTGATAAAATTTAGGCAGTATGAATGACTTTGGACCCAAAGCGCATCTGCGCAATTTTGGAGTTCATCATCATAATTTGATGTCACATAACATGCGACATCATTTTTTTTAAAGGTTTCTGCTTTTGAAACAGTACAACGAAGCACTCCGGGTGAAGAAGAAAATCAAACTCACCAAAATGAAGTCAGCAGTCCAGAGTCAAGTTTTGAGAGTTCAGAGTTGTTTGATTCAAAAAGGAGAATAAAGCCTGAAAGATAAAGCAGAAATAATGACATTAAAAATATGAAGGAAAAAAGTTCAGTTACAGTGCAAGACATAATCAATAACCGTTTTGATTATTTATCAAGGGGAATCTAAAGATGTGTATAAGTGACAGAAACATTATCATATCAACTATATACATTGAAGATTCCAACATCAGAACATGAGCTCTTGAAGTGACCATGGGGAACAAAAATATTTTTCCCAAATTCATAGGAAAATTGAATACCAATGGACTAACAAAATATACCAAAATGAAAATCTGACAACGCAGACATTTTCATCATGTCTCGTATTCAAAATGTACTCATGACTTTCCAATCTGCAGACTTCAGGTGCACTATTGTTAGCAGAAACTAAACTTGATGTCCTATCCACTTCAAGCTGCAGTTAGTACTTTTGAAATATCATAAATTGTAACTGTTAACCAGACTGAAAGCCAAAAGTTCATAACACCACCTAACTCAGGACTAAAACACCTGCCAAAGAGCCTTCATAAATTGCTACATTTCACAAAAGGTAAAGTAAAAATTCAAACAAAATTGCTAATTAACGGCAAATGTACTAAGAGCACAATGATGTAAACTTTGCAGTCATATTTAGGAAGAAATAACATCATAAATATCATGTACAAAAGGTATGCGAGAATGACTTTCTGAAGACCAACAAAGTATGGAAAATGAGCGGTATGCAATAAACAGTAAAGAAACATGACTAGATTTACAATGGGCAAGTGTTTGAGATTTGTTTTGTGTGGTAAATCAATTAGAAAAGAATAAATTACAAGAGCGAAAAACTTCATTAGGCTCTTCTTTGCAGATCTTTGTACCTCCAGCGGAGTCTCGACTGATTATTTTCATACAACGGTTGCGCCAAACCCAATCAGACAATTAGTTGTGTGGCAGATGTAGATCCTTCAGATATTAACAAGATTTCCAATATTTGTCCGATTTGAAAAATGATTACCCACACCACAGGCATTACAATCATTTTGAGAAAAAAGCTTGTCACTGCACTTATTGAATTTATATACAAGGTTGGCAACTCCTGGTTTGAGAATTCATGCTCTTGCTTGAGACAGCATTACAGCAGGAATTCTCAAACCAGGAATCTTGAGGGAGTTGCCAACCTTGTATGTATTTTATACAGGATACATTTAGCAATGTGAGCTTTTTGTAAGAAATTGTAATGTCTGTGACCCACACAATCAGAAAATCAGTCATACCAAAGACATTCTAATAATCATAATCACTGTTTACATTTAAACAATCACTGTACATAATCTTATATTAAAGATATATCATGTATATGCCCAATCTCAGAATCTATGACAAGCTTTCAATCACTTTCACACTTATCAATCTCAATAGCTGTATTACACCATCAAAATATTTCCCTGATAAAACATTGTCTAATAGTTATGCAAACGAACTAAAGCATTAGTGGAAAATGGAAATACCCATTTATTTCAGAAGTTTCGCGACAAAAAATCGGAACACCAAAAAATCTTCGTTGGTACAAAATTTCTGAGCGATGGAAAAAATTGGAAAAACTTCATAAAACGAAACAAGGTGATCGAGATTTATTGAATCCTACAGGTGGCACTGTAGAAGGGGGTAAAAAGTAAAAGGAACTGGGAAATACCTTGGTACTGGGGGGTGCAAAAAAATGGGGTAAAATGTGAAAATGATGAAGCACTTTTGCAGAGGGTTGCTACCATGATAAACACATGTCAAACCTTCTAAATTTCATTTCGCAATAAATGATATAAGGATTCTTCTGACAGCTAACGGTGGTCCTGATAACAATTGTATGTGTTGGAAAAAAGTTTCTCTTTTTATATCAGTTTTTTAAATATATTTTATATCTTGTCCTGTTTCTTTTCTAAACTTTTTTGCTTGAGGTGGCCAAGAGGGGAGATTCTGAGGAGGGGTGTGAAATGTGAAGTGTATGATTTATCACATCTTAAGATCAATCGCAGTTGAAATGACGATGCGTAAATTACCTAAGTTTATATGATAAAATCCTACAAATTTATTGGCAAGGCCTACTGTGTTCCCTGCACAGCAAGACCACCTCTTCGGGGGGCGTGCAGCTTTTTTCGTGGGATGCATTTTTTTACGACAAATATTACTTGTTACTAAATTGATGAACCCTTAATTCTTCCAGCAATCCCCTTTTCTCCATTGCTCCAGCCCGATTTTGTTTTGCAGCAGTTTATAAATATATATATATATATTATTCATGAGTAGAAAATTATTGTCACGAAGAATCTGGAACAGCAACCATTCTTGCAAAGACAGCACAAACTTAAAAGAGTTCATCTGAACTTTCTCCTTTTCAGTGATATATAGATCTTGAAGAAAAAATTTACATCAAATTTTTCTAGCATTTCATAAATTTCCTTTAATTTATGTAACAAAAGGCTAAGAAAAGGTATCTTACAACCAACTGGTAACTAGACTTTCTGTTTCACCAATAGAATCAGCAATGCAAACACATCAGCTCACAGTATTTGCCTTATCAAAGCATCAGAAATACGACCCATAACATTTGCGTTGCGTGGATGTTTTTGCTGAATCTTGGAGCCGCGCTTGACACCTAGAAATATTCTGGAATCTTGTATCTCATAAAACTACAGACAACTGTTAAACAGTCTTTCCATTAGGTTAGCAGACAAGTTAACCTCCAAAAATAAATACACTACATGCATACAGTGGTTCTTGAAACAAGCGTCTTTCTACCACCAATCTCTCACTTCTTCTCGCAAGTGCACTAGGATATTTTCTCAAGCCCTGGTAGATATTAACATGCTATCCTCAACAATAGTCTGGTATGAAAAAACATTTATTTGTCAGTCCATGCCTTGCAAAACTTCTTGTTATAATGCCATGCTATATTATATTTGAATTTTGGAACACTCGGCGCAATAAATATTTTTAGCGCATAAATGCGACTCGAAGTAGAAATATCTCCCCCGAACAGACTGCTTCATTACACCAATAAGTGAGTGAGTTTGTGTTTTACGCCCCATCAGCTTCATTACACCAGAAAGGGTGTTCTTAACACAGGTGCCAATGAATATGTAGTATTATTCAAACCCAATCAACTCCAACATCTTGGATTACCATGTTTAAAACTATAAAACAACTTCTGGAGATTCTTCGAAGATGCATAACGACAAGTTTATACAATAAATCAGCCAGGCAGCCTCCAACTTATTATTGCAAATATCTACTTCTTCTTTTCTTCCACAACTATTATGTCTAAGTGCCAATACCTGTTACTTATAACACACCTGTTCAACAACTGTTGAATCTAAAAAATAATGAAAAAAATAATTGCTATCGGGAGACTGAGATGGTTGTAGAGCAAGTTGCCGCAAGAAATATGTTACGCATCAATCCAGACAATGTGTCTAGGGATTTTACTTTTATACAATAATCAAAGATAGAATGATATATCAAACATAATGTATGTAGCTAGAAAACAAGAGAAATTTCACATTTTAAGAGATGAACGCACCTGATTCAGGCAATAATGATCGCAAATAATACTTTTGAGATAATTTCATCTGGAAAGTTGAGTGATGGGACCTTTCAACTTGCCCAGCACAGACACTGATGAAATGGATGGCCAATTTAACATGTCATCTAACTAACATCAAGACAGAATGTTCACTTTATTTCTTGATTTGAAACAAATAGCTTAAAATGACCAAGTATTTAATTCTAGAATTTCTCAGGTTGCAATTAAATTGAAGACCAATTGCACTTTCAACATCACAATTACGGAATTCTGAATAATTGCTATTGAGTATATACTACAACAATATCCAATCTCCACAGTGGCACAATTAAAGTAGTGCATAAATACAAGACATAAAGCCCCATTCATCCAAACTATCTCCATAGTAACCACCTCAAGTCTTTACATACACTAACAAAACCTAGATCCTGGCCAAGCTTACTATCTTAAGAAGTTGAAAATCCTGCAAGTGGCTGAAAACTTGTTGAAGTCAGTTGACAACTGAATGAAATGTCTGGATGTGGTGACAGCTAACACAGGTATACACCTCTAAACTTCGGGATGGAATCTTTAACACTGTTTGATGACTATCGGATGGATAAAGTAAGAATTCGGTTATCAGAAAAGTTATGGAGATGGATTGACTTACAGGTAGGTCTGGGAAAGACAGCAAGACAAAAAGAAAGACTGGACTCCAGAAAGACAGAACTTGTCTAGATGGGAAGACAGATAAGTTGATAATTGATATGCTACGGGTAAAGCTGTAGAGGAACAACAGAAAAAACAACAACAGAATATTAATGTAATTCTAAGGAAGACATGTAAACTTCTTAATATCAACCTATATAGTGTTGAGACAAGTTAAAGATAGATGCCGGCGATGTAGATAGAGAGTTACATGGATCATTCAATCGGTAACCAATCGTCAGACAGACGTAGACCTTTTAATACGCTATTAAGCCCCTGTTCCAAGTAAAGGATCCACTACAGGGTTTTTGAAGTAACGATTGGATGATTGCAAAGTCATAGCCATTGTCACTTATTTCAGCGGATACCAATTTCATTTTCATACCAGTATCGGACAAAAATCACCAGCAATAAGACAAGCAACCAGTTTAGCAATATTGCCAATTAATCATTTAAAAAAGTTCTTCTTCTCTCCTGGACAGAGACTCCAAAAAAGTTAATAGACTTGTTTTGGGACACTTTTCAACCGAGTCAAGCTTGATTGATTGTTCCTATTAGAAGGTGCTAGAAAACCAGTCAGAAGAGCTGTTGGACCTATGTATATAATTTTACAAGAAGAAACATCATATAAGAGGGGTCTAGTCAAGACTCTCCTACCTGCAAAAACTGAAAAGGAGGAAAAAACCTGGAAAACCATAAAAAGTTCTGATTTACATGCTTAGCAATGGTGTAAATCAGGGAGCAGGGCTAGACCCCTCACTGTTGCTGTTAGGAAGTTAACATGTAAGTCTGCTTCAGCTCATCTTTAGTATATTTACCCTTGTATACAATGTATACTTATAAACTGTATGTATGTTATAAAACCATCGATGAATTAGTTCTTATTTGTCTGGTGGATATTGTATGTAGCGTATATATCACAAAATTGCACTTACACTTAGACAATTCCCACCAATAAAATGGTTTAATATTTTACTGATTAGCCAAGTAAATCAATAGCAACAGGTACCTAATGGAATACAGTTTAATAATTAAGAACACTTTAAACATATATATTCAATTAATTTCAAAGAGCATGGAACTGAAATAAACAACTCTTTAATAGATCTTCTTAAGTCTTAATCTGTAAGCCAATTATATATCACACGAGGAGAAAATTAATCTCTTAAACTTGGAACTGGCAGAAAAATCAGAACTTCTAATAACATTTTGCGAAAGTGTCTCAATTATTGATATTCTTGAAATTCCAACAACAAAAACATTCCAGAGAGTTGTGAATTAATTTCTGGAGCTGGAATACAACATATATTGTTCCTTTTGATGTTTCGATAACAACTGCAAATATTCTAAAATGTATCATTATCATACTCTATAATAGGCGCACAGATTTTTGAAAGACTCCAAAATTCTTGACAACATATTATCATATTGATGAATATATCAGCGCTTACCTGAGTTTCCTGGAATAAGTCTGTTTTAGTACTTCGAAATTTCGCTTGTAAAACATCAATTTAGATACAATAAACTTGGTATCTTATATCTATCTATTATGTAACATTATATCATATGCTTATCTCAAGATTGATGAGATGAGCATTCTTTCAACAAATGAGATACTTTTTTTGTGTCCCTATCTGACCATTATGATATAAAAACAGGGTAAAGATAAGCAGAGGGTCATTTTATGAGTTTTTCCACCCTACCCCATGGGGTAAAAAGCAAGCAGAGTTAATAAATCCAGCGACATAATCACCCCATAAAAATGTGTCGTTGTGGGGTGTAGAATACCTCCCTCAGTACCGGGTTCTTTATCACACCCCGAAATAAGAAGTCGAAAAAGATGGCGAATCTACGATGGAGAATTGAAACTTGTTGTACACAGGTAGTATGTGAAGAGTTTCGCAAACGCAGATTTCGCATGATAATTATTGTTGATGGTCTCATTCAAACCACTTGTGCAATGGGTAAATCAACCTCTCGGGCTACATTCGCCATGTTCGGATGAGTTAAGCTTCATCTGCCAGGCTTCACTTTGGTTCTTATTTGTTACCACTGCGTAACATGTTCGTACTTTTACAAATTATGGATAAATATACTATCAGAATTAAGTTTATCTTGCAAGTTGACAGTAGCATATTCAGGGGGGGGGACATTGGGCCATGCCCCCCCCCTCGGCCAAAAATTAACATGGAAGAGATAGGAAAAGCCGCCCCGTATTCACCCCATGTAATGCCCCCCAAGCCATTTCTAGATATGCAGACTGCCAAATCATTGTACACACATAGAAAGTCTCAAGATTCGATTCTATTGTAATTTCATTTGAAAAGATGTTTACTCACAGCAGAAGTTAAAGCTAATTTTTACTGCTTCAGCTGGAGACCAAGTTAGTTTCTGAAGAGATGAAACGTCAAAATCGAGTAGTGGGAAACTCATCAACTTCATGACTTAGCAGACAGTGTATGCCATCACAATGTAGCCAAATATCATTTTTCTTTTATTAGAACACAAGCCGAATGTTCTTTCAGACAGCTTTCTGTGAAGCTTCAGAATACACGGCTAAAGCGTTTTTCTGGGAATGACTACAATTTCCATCATGACTTCCTCGATTCACTTCTGCAACTTCTTCTCACCATGTGCCTGATGTCAAATTTCAAGAGATTTGTCTTTTCCACTAAGTATTTTACTGATCCTGATTACGGACTCATTAATGACCCAGTTGAGACAGTAGAGTGTCTTCAAGCATATTGTCTGATATATCCGGGTTCAACAAAGTCACTAGCTTATCAGTGTTACCTTTTTTCGACATTGAATTATGCTCACCTATACTTTTTCAGATAGGTTGACCTTGTAGTTTTTGTTAACATCTGTTTTCTTGATCAACCAAGCTCAACCAAAAGTGAGTTAGAAACCACCCTGGACATGAGTTTATGGCCTAGCCAACTGAGAAGACAATCAATGCTTTCGGAAACCTTCATCACTTGCAGGCAGTTGCAAAGGGGTAAAGAAGATGCCTCAAGATACTGAGTTGATGAACTCTATGCCCACTCCAGCTGATATATCCCGTGTACCCTGAACCAATGCAGACAACGCGACCTGTTGAAGAATTGAAGACTTGGCTAGACTTGTTCATAGTGGTTGGCCATGAACTTTTTGATACTTACGCAACATCTGAAAGATAGAACCCAACTTTGACTAAATCAAAAACAGAAAAGGAGGTTTTAAAGATGAACTTCATGCCCACTCCAGCTGATATATCCCGGGTACCCTGAACTTATGCAGACTTCGCGACTTGTTGAAGAATTGAAGGCTTGGCTAGACTTGTTCATAGACTCATAGTGGTTGGCCATGAACTTTTTGATACTTATGCAACACTCGAAACAACCAACCCAACTTTGACTAAATCAAAAACAGAAGAAGGAAGTTCAAGTCAAAAACAGTAGCTAATTGAGGAGTAACTTTTAGCTTCCAACTCCGGGAGATACTAGCTCTTATTCGATCATCAATCTGCGTATCATATATAGTCAAGCAGAGCTGAAGGGTTTGCAATGGCTTTGAGCCACAGGCAGCGACAGGCAGGCTGCTTTTTCATGAGAAGGGTGTTCGTCACAAGTAACAATGTAATGCTCACTGTATAATTTCTATTTTTTTATCACAGGATATTGCCGCAGAGGCAGCAAGTAAAATGGAATCAATATCAATGGATTAGTTATGTTCTGATAGGAAACCATCTGAACTGACGAATGCATGTACATATCTTCAAAGCGTGATGGCGTATTGCTGTATATGAAAGACACGTAACTGTGACGTAAGATTGATAACCATTACGTGATTCACCAGCAACAGTTAGAAGGGATCAAGGAGCGAGGAGCAGTGTCTGGCTGTCTGTAAGTCCAAAAAGAAGGAGCCCATAGTCAAGACTATTTGAGATAGTAGTACCGGCCTACTCTCAAATCAAAATACAATCAAGACATCATTTAACTCAAGCACAGACAAGATAGAAAGCAATCAAAGAGACTGTTGTTACAACCAGTTTAATGATTGAGGGCAATGACTCCTTAAGACCCCAAAGCACTTACTTCAAGCACTTCAAACCCCTTTGCCCCAGTGACCCCCACATTCTGCAACAGCATCTACAGAAGCACCTCACGTGTATTTTCGCTATACAGACACCTCTCCACACCCCGGGAAGGGCCCAACGATGCACCCCACGGGCACAAGAGCTTTAAATCAAAAGCACCCGGTTTCTCTTTACCTGGGGCGTAGACCGAGAATCCCGGCTGTTTCCAGGTATTGCCTTTATACTGAATACGAGCTGCGAAGTTCCAACAAGTTGAAGAAGACAAGGCTGACAAAAAGCAAGATCACGGTTTTAAGTTTGGTATAATAAATGTAGTTTAACTGTCCAGGAAAAAAAGAAACATCTAAAACTAAAAGTGCCAAATCTTTAGGACAAGCCGGTACTGCAAAACTGGACAGATGATATCGTTACAAACTAGTTTAAAATCTAATACAGAAACAACAGCCTCACTTCCTTTAAAAACTAGATCATGTCTTCCTAGATATTTATGAAAACCTTCATATTTTCTTATGGAAATTGTTTTAGCATAAAATAAGACATTTTGGGAATGTCAAAAGATGACCTTCAGGAGCAGACAATTTTCAATGTCAAAAGATCACCTTCAGGAGCAGCCATTTTTCATTTACCCACTATTTTCTGAAAGCCATCGACTCGAAAAATTATACCGTCTGCAAGTCAGCATTGAACGCAAATCCTAAGTTTAAAAGGCATTTGACCAGTCAGATGTTCGCACTACCTTCTCCCCTTCCTGAGTTAGCAGATGTGAGAGATACGTTAGCAAAGGAAAATGCTCTGAGAGGTTTTTCTTGCTTTTTTTGTTGGGCAAAACCATCAGACAGAAGGAAAGAAGTCCCCCCAAACTTCTGGCCGAGAAAGGTCAAGGGTGAAAATTCCCATTCGAACCATAACATTAGTTTAGGGCAAATTCAGACCACTTGCAGGAACATGCAAGAACAAGACAGTGGTCCATAGACACTTACTTACAAATACTTCCTAATCCCTACCAAGGGTTACCATGTAACTCTTAACACCATCATCAGGGTGAGATAACTTCAGATACTAGGTGGTGAACAGTCAATTCATCATTGCAGGGCCTAATTGTTGGTTGTATCATTCTGGAAATTTTTTGCCTTTATTTTTTGACAATCTGAAGGGACTTCAAAGGCGAAATGGAAAGTGCTTGTAAACGATGTACCATTTTTCAAAGAAATTTACCATTGGCCAATGAATTCAAATACAAAATACCCAATGATGACTCCTCCAAAGTTTTGGTTTTAAGTTAATATAGATCTCGTCAGAAATGGTGATGTCGAATTTCCAGCATACTGCCATTATTGGACAAAGAATATCATTACCCGGCCGGGCTCATTATGAATGGCATTGGCCATTCCTGATTACAGTTGTATGTGTGGTAACCTTTTCGCGAATAACACTGACGCATCTGCAATTATCAAGTCCTATAGGAAGAAATAGCGCAATAAACACCAGGATTGAAAGAAAAAGAGTTTTGACACAGAAATGACAGTTGCCTCAATTTGTTGTTGTGTACAGACTTGAGAGCCATTAGTAATGTTGATAAAACCAAGGTAGTTAGCATTCTCTTGCAGATACCAGAAACAACTTTGAGTCTTCAGGCTAATTCTTCATAGCAACCACCCTTATTATGATTCGACCTATCGGGAGAATCATCTTGTTTTCTTTGATTTTATTATTATTATTATTATTATTAAGAATTTACCATACCTATGGTAAATTCTTATTGTTTTTGCTATTATTAAACTTCACCTATTACATAGGTGAAGTTTCTTGTTTTCGTAAATATTTTTATTATTATTATTATTTTTCCGCCACCCCCTAATTTCTTCGAAAAAATTTCAAAAAATTCACATACATAGTCTTACATGACCTTATCATACTGACCAAGTATCGGTGACCTTGAATCATTTTTCAAGGTCACAGGCCACTTCAAAGTCAGTTTTTTTATTATTTCAAGTGATTGCTTCTCTGGTAATTACAGGCAAATTTCACTTCCAAACTATATTACATGTACTACATATAAGTTACACAATCTGACCCAGTTTCAGGAAAGTAGGTCAAGGTCAAGGTCGTACTGAGCCATTTTCACTCCCGGAATTGAGAACACATGATCTCAGAAACCTACCATTTTTTAATGGTGTAATTGATGACAAAAGTTTCATAAAGGACTAATCTAGGTCTGCAACTTATTTTTATAATGATATCATGCTTACTTTTTGAGTTACGTAATTTTAAATATTGACCGCGTCGTCAAAACAGGTGACCTTGAATGTCTGACCCTGAAATATCGATTTTAGGCCATAACAATGTATAGTGAACCCCCCAAAGTAGCCCCCAAAACCCCCATATCCACTTTCAAATTTGACCTTGACCTCATTTTTCAAGGTCATTTGGCTCTTCAAAGTGCAAAAAGTGCTTATTTTCAAAAATTCTGAAAATTATGTTTTTTTCATGATATCACCTTGATATATTATCTCTAAACAGACGAAAATATGTGCATTTAGAATATGCAAACCAAAGTCCTCTAACATTTTACCTTAATTTTCTACAAAATTCCAAATATCGCAAACCGGATAATGTTAAAAAATGACAAATTATCGCGTTTTTGACATGGAAATGTCGATCCGAGAGAGTTACAATAATTAATTGATCCCCCCATTTTCCCATCCTGATTCTGAAAATCATATTTGTTTTGACCTAGAAAATTATTTTCAAGGTCAAATTCAAGGTCAAACATGATGAAAAATTTTACTTTTTTGACATTTGATTTTTTTACACAGACAAGAAATCAAAATATTGTTACAAAAATGTCACACATACTTGCTACAATAGTATAGAGGCATCTTATCAATTTTCAAGGTCCTCGGATTAACCTACATTAGACCGTGAAGGTCACGAGGTCAAAAAATTAGGGAAAAATGTACAATATTTTTTCACATTTCTCAACAATAGCGTTATTTCGATCGGCTGTAGCTCCGGTCCTAATTAAGTTACAGAGAATCTGGAAACAGATTTGGAAAGGCCAAATTCTCCCCTAGTTGCCATATATTGAACATTTTGTCGTAGCTGTGACGGTATAAAAGATCGCCGGACCCTGAAAATTTCATGTTTTTTGTCAAATTTTCACAATTTATCATCATTTTGACAAGGAAATAATCATTTTATTTCAATGAAGCTATTTGAGCATACTTTCATCTTTTGTACAGATAATCCTGCCAAGTAATATTTGTTTCCATGGAACCGTTTTGGTTCTAGAGTAATTTTAAGTGAAAAACTGCATTTTTTCAGAAATTTCTGGAGTCCACATTTCTGAATTGTACCATAATTTCAATCGGCCGTATCTCCGGTCCTAATAAAGTTACGGAGAATCTGAAAATAGATTTGGAAAGCACAAATTCTCCTCTAGTTTTTATTTTTGAACAATTTCTTGCATCACTGACGGTTAAAAAGATCGCCGGACCCTGAAAAATGTATGTTTTCAGAAATTGCAGTCATTTCGATATGTTTTCAGGACTAGAAGTGTCTTAGCCAATGCATTCCTAAAATTCCAAGGTTGATGTACTGATGATGTACTGATTGATGTTCGGGTTGATGCACTGGTTGATGCACTGGTTGATGTATTGGTTGATGCATGGTCAATGCGCTGGTCAATGCGCTGGTCATTGGACTGTTCAATGTACTGTTCAATGTACTGTTCAATGTACTGTTCAATGTACTGGTCCATGTACTGGTCCATGTACTGGTCCATGTACTGGTCCATGTACTGGTCCATGTACTGGTCCATGTACTGGTCCATGTACTGGTCCATGTTATTTTCCATATATAATATTCGGCAAATCAAATTTTCCTCTAGTTTTCATTCTCTGAATGTTTTCTTGTAACTCTGGTGGTTTAAAGGAACGCCCAACCCTCAAAATTACGTGCTTTCGGTCAGATATTTTTGTATCAGTCAGTGTATCAGTCAGTGTATCAGTCAGTGTATTAGTCAGTGTATCAGACAGTGTATCAGACAGTCTATCAGACAGTCTATCAGACAGTCTATCAGACAGTCTATCATAAGTATCAGTCAGTGTATCAGTCAGGGTATCAGTCTGCGAATCAGTCAGTGTATGGCCACAAACCGATTGACATGTTACAGTAAGGGTTTATATGTCTGCTGACTATATGTCACATCACAACTAGTCCACGGACAGATAGTCTATAAGTACTTTCATATATCTGTGCACACTATGTACATACTAATCAACATGCAAAATTGCAGGTGATAAATTAATATTACATGTGATATGATTTTGCATGATATTGTATATTTAATACATTACATGTAACTTTACATTTGATATTGCATAATATTACATGTGATATTGTGTGTGATATTGTTACATGTGCAAGACGCATGCAATTGCATGTACAAGTTTATGTACAAGTTTATGTGCAAGTAGATGTGCAAGTTCATGTGCGAGTTCATGTTCATGTTCAAGTTCATGTCCAATGTCATTTCCGATATCATTTATGTGTTTTCTCTGCCAATAATAAATTATATGATAGGTGAAGTTTTGTCACCGCATCGCGGTTACCCGATTTCTAGTTCTTATTATTATTATAGTTTCCGGAAAAATTTTCTCCGATTTTCTTGATTATTTTTGTGAATGTACCTGTATACTTGTAGACTACTGTATTCCGGTCCTGAGTTTGAATTTTTATTTTTAACGAATATAGGACCTTTTTGGTGTGAATTTTAGTATATTTTGATGTACTATATCTGAATAAACTATTAAACTAGAGTAATTTGCTTTAGTTTCTGTCCATAAACTATAAAATTCTATACAATGGCGAAAAAATAATCAAAATCACTCAAGCGGAACATTCCACACTGAATATTTAGGTCATTTTCGAATTGTTTCGAGTTCGGCAAAAACCATAAGTGATAGCAGCATGCTCATAGTGCCAAAAGTTGACCTATAGTACGGGCCAGTGCATAACATATTTTTAATTTTGATATTGCAACTATTTATGGAATGGCGGCCATTTTGGTATGTCGTATTTGCTAAATTTGAGGTGCATGAGTTCAAAATCCATGAAGGAGTCATTTTAGGTAATGCAAATGTATAATGAACCCCCCCAAATATGCCCATTTACACCCCATACCAATCTTAAAATTTGACCTTGACCTCATTTTTCAAGGTCATATGACCCGTCAAAGTTTCAATTCACTACATTTTCAAAAATTCCAACAATTATGTTTTTTCAAAGATATCCAATTCATATTATAGATTCTGATAGCCAGCAGCTGGATTGTTTGAACCCTGAAATCGGAATTGATCTATCTCTTCATGCTGATTTATAAAAAAATTCCAAATATTGCATACCGTGCGACATGAAAAATCAGCCTATTTTTGCCCTCCTGAGCAATAAATATTGATCCTACATAGTTCAAATAATGAAATGACCCCCCCTATGTCACACATTGCCAATCTGGGTAAAATATTGGTTTTGACCTAGAAAGGTATCTTCAAGGTCAAACTTAAGGTCAAAATATTTGGCAAAATTGGATATTTGAGATACTTAATTTTTTTAACTAGGAAATAATTGAGGAATTTCCACAATCTCTTCAGTGTTTGGTGCCACAGTACCCTAGAGGACCCTTGCAAAGTTTTAAGTTCCTCGGATTGATGTACATTGCATAATAAAGGTCACAAGGTCAAAAAATGACAGCTAAATTGACTGCTAATTTTTCCAATTTCGCACTTGTACCCAAACTTTGATGGCCTTTATCTCCGGTTCTAATTAAGCTAGAGAAAAACTAAAAACATATTTAGAAAGGCTGTAATCTCCTCTAGTATTTGTTTTCTATGCATTTTAACGTACCTCTACTAGTTAAAAAGATCGCCGGACCCTGAAAATTTCATGTTTTCGCTCATGATTTTACAGTTTAACATTTTTTTCACAAAGAAGGCAATCTTCAAAAAAATTAATACTCTTTGAAGATGTAATCCTAACACTTTTACAGTAGTGTGTGCAATTTCAAGTCTCTACTGTAAACCGTTTGCCTTTGAGATCAAAATAATGTTCAAAACTTGACATTTTCAGAGTCAATTTTTTGGTGATATTTCACATTTTTGTCATTAATTCAATCTGTTCTATCTTCGGTTCTAATTAAGGTATAGGAATGATGAAAGCAGTTCTGAATACCTCAAATTCTCCTCTTTATTTTATTTAATGTTCAATTTGGTGTACCATCAATAGTTAAAAAGATCGGTCAACCCTGAAAATTTCAACTTTACATATTATAATCAAATTAGTGCCCTGAGCTAAAAGAAGTCAATTTTGCAGTGAAGAAATAAAAATCAGTATTAAAGTTGCATGGACCTATTGTGTTAATGTGATACATTATACTGATCTTACTATATCTATGATGCTAAGTATGTGAATGTTCATATTTGTTTTTTTCTTGTCAAGTGGTCAATAAAACAAAATTAAATGTACTTAACTAAATAACCAAACTAAGTAAACTATACAAATAAACTAAACTAAATTAATTAAACTAAATAAGCTAAACTGAACTAAATAAACTTAACTGAATAAACTATATTAAGCATGAGCATTCACACAATAGTCTGTACTCATAAACATATACAATATACCTTTAAATAATAAATATATTGGTAAATTCTTCATCACTGACCATGGTCAGTTATAGCCATCTAGTTATTATTAGCATTCACCATCACTATGGTGAATGGTATTGATTTTGGTCGTATTATTATTAGCATTCACCATCACTATGGTGAATGGTATTGATTTTGGTCGTATTATTATTATTATTATTATTATTATTTTTCTTCCCTTTTTTTTTAGAATTTCAACATGAAAGTTAGTGTATAGATAGTCCTTGATGAGTAGATTAATTTCCCAAAATATTTTTGACCTTGACCTATTTTTCAAGGTCACAGGTCACCTCAAAGTCACTGATTTTGGGGGTCTATCTCCTGAACTAATAAAGATAGAGACACCTGGTCTTCAGTGTTGAGTTAGTAGACTCCTATTGAACAAATATCAGCCATGACATTGATCATTTTCAAAAAGGGGTAATTACCTTAACCCCTTTTAATGAAAACCAGTTTGCGCACGGTTTTGAGAAAACTACAAGCAGCACTTTCATGAAATTATAGCAAAAGGTGCTCTATAGTATGGGCCAATGCAGCGAGAAGTGTGGTGAAAATCAGGCAAGGGGTTACTGAGATATTCGACTTTCAAAATTAGAATATTTTGCCCAAAAGTGAAAATATTTTTTAACTTTGCTTTGAATGAAGACAACTCAATGAAACTTGGAACATATATAGCCCTGTGGTAGAGGAATATTTTCATTAAACATCCATGACCTTGACATCAAGGTCAAGGTCAGAGAAAGTGAATGAAAGGCAACATTTCACAACTTTTTCAAGCAAGGTTGTTCAATTGTGGTCTATCATTTTCAATCAAGAGTAACTTGAATGATCTAAAATATATTTGACCTTGTGAAGAAGTTCATCAATTGTCAAGGTCATCACCAGTCAAAGACAGGAAAAATGAAGAAATGAGATAAGTGCAGAATAGAATGAATTAAAGCATAAATTCAGGTCAATATGAATTCAATATGAATGCATTATGAATTCAATATGAATGTCAATATGAATGTCCATATGAATGTCAATATAAATGTCAATATATATGAATGTCAACATGAATATCAACATGATGGTCAAAATTAATGAATGTCAAAATGAATGTCAATATTAGTGTAGATATCAGTGTCATCAGTGTCACTATCAGTGTCATCACTCTCAATTGATATCAGGGTCAAATGAATGTCAATGAATGTCAATATGAATATTGATATAAATGTCAATATGAATAATGTCAATAGGAATGTCAATATGAATGTCAAAATGAAGTCAATTCAAGTGTCAATATAAAAGTCAATATGAAGAATTAAAGTCAAGTTGATAATCAAGTAAATCCTTTTTTATGGTGAATGCTCATTACTGGTTCACCAGTAATATTGATGTCTAGTTATTATTATTATTATTATTTTTCTTCCCTTTTTTTTTGGAATTTCAACATGAAAGTTAGTGTATAGATAGTCCTTTATGAGTAGATTAATTTCCCAAAATATTTTTGACCTTGACCTATTTTTCAAGGTCACAGGTCACCTGAAAGTCACTGATTTTGGAGGTCTATCTCCTGAACTAATAAAGATAGAGACACCTGGTCTTCAGTGTTGAGTTAGTAGACCCCTATTGAATAAATATCAGCCATGAAATTGATAATTTTCGAAAAGGGGTAATTACCTTAACCCCTTTTAATAAAAACCAGTTTGCGCACGGTTTTGAGAAAACTACAAGCAGCACTTTCATGAAATTATAGCAAAAGGTGCTCTATAGCATGGGCCAATGCAGCGAGAAGTGTGGTGATAATCAGGCAAGGGGTTACTGAGATATTCGACTTTCAAAATTACAATATTTTGCCCAAAAGTGAAAATATTTTTTAACTTTGCTTTGAATGAAGACAACTCAATGAAACTTGGAACATATATAGCCCTGTGGTAGAGGAATATTTTCATTAAACATCCATGACCTTGACATCAAGGTCAAGGTCACAGAAAGTGAATGAAAAGGCACGGTAGGTACATTTCACAACTTTTTCAAGCAAGGTTGTTCAATTGTGGTCTATCATTTCCAATCAAGAGTAACTTGAATGATCTGAAGTATATTTGACCTTGTGAAGAAGTTCATCAATTGTCAAGGTCATCACCAGTCAAAGACAGGAAAAATGAAGAAATGAGATAAGTGCAGAATAGAATGAATTAAAGAATAAATTCAGGTCAATATGAAGTCAATATGAATGCCATTATGAATTCAATATGAATGTCAATATGAATGTCCATATGAATGTCAATATGAATGTCAATATATATGAATGTCAACATGAATATCAACATGAATGTCAAAATTAATGAATGTCAAAATGAATGTCAATATTAATGTAGATATCAGTGTCATCAGTGCCACTATCAGTGTCATCACTCTCAATTGATATCAGGATCAAATGAATGTCAGTGAATGTCAATATGAATATTGATATAAATGTCAATATGAATAATGTCAATAGGAATGTCAATGTGAATGTCAAAATGAAGTCAATTCAAGTGTCAATATAAAAGTCAATATGAAGAATTAAAGTCAAGTTGATAATCAAGTAAATCCTTGTTTATGGTGAATGCTCATTACTGGTTCACCAGTAATATTGATGTCTAGTTATTATTATTATTATTTTCTTGGCCAGTAGGTTTTTGTGCTAGAGACTTGAAACTTGGTACATATATAGTCCATGGTTAGTACTTCATTTTGGGAGAAGATGGTTGACCTTGACCTTGAACTCAAGGTCACAGGTCATCTCAAAGTCGAAAATTGGAAAACTTAAAAGTGGAATAACTTTTTTAATATTACAAGAATCAATTTGAAACTTTGGAATATATATATAAACATGTATCCCAACATTTGTAACCCATAATTGTTTTTGTGCAATGAGGGTAAGGGGGTAATTACCCCAATTTGACTAAAACAGGTTTGCACAGGTTTCCAGAAAAACTAAGCAAGCTAGAAACTCAGTTCTTTCACTGATAGGTAGCCTGACTAACCATTCAAGGTAAGTGATATTTTATATTTTGATTATGTGAAGGGGTAACTATGTAATGGGGTGTTGAAAATAGGGTGTTTTGCCCCAAGAGTGAAAACATTGTAAAACTTTGGTTTTAATGAAAGGATTTCAATGATAGTCTGGTAATATATTAATGGTTTCTGTATTATGTAATCCTTGTTGCCCGAAGCTTGGTAATTACCCCCCAAAAAGGGGTAAATGTCTATAACTTGTGATTGACCTGGACGATTTTCTTCAAATTTTGCACACGTTTGGGATATTGACACAGGCACATATTAAACAAATAATTTTAACAGTATTGCCAACATAGGGTATTTACCCTCGTAATCAATGCCAAAAGGGGTGAATATATATTTTGAGGAGTTATGTTGTTCAAAATGAAATATCAGCTGTATGTTTGGTCTACGGGTATCCGGTTGGATTTTACTGGATGAAAAGTTTCTGTTTTGGGTAATTACCCCCAAAAGGGGTAAATGTCTATAACTTGTGATTGACATGGACGATTTACTTCAAATTTTGCACACGTTTGGGATATTGACTCAGGCACATATTAAACAAATAATTTTAACAGTATTGCCAACATAGGGTATTTACCCTCGTAATCAATGCCAAAAGGGGTGAATATATATTTTGAGGAGTTATGTTGTTCAAAATGGAATATCAGCTGTATGTTTGGTCTACTGCTATCCGGTTGGATTTTACTGGATGAAAACTTTCTGATTTGGGTAATTACCCCCAAAAGGGGTAAATGACTATAACTTGTGATTGACATGGACGATTTACTTCAAATTTTGCACACGTTTGTGACATTGACTCAGACACATGCTAAAAGGAAAAAATTCACAGAATAGGGTGATTTACCCTCGTAATCAAGTTCTAAGGGGGTAAATACATATTTTGAAGAACTTGGTTGTTTAAAATGGAATATTAGTTGCACGTTTGGTCTAGGTTATTCGTATGGATGTTACTGGATGAAAAGTTTCGGTTTTTAATAATTACCCCCAAAAGGGGTAAATGACTATAACTTGTGACTGACATGGACGATTTACTTCAAATTTTGCACACGTATGGGATATTGACTCAGGCACATGTTAAAAGAGAAAACGTTACAGTATAGGATAATTTACCCTCGTAATCAAGGTCAAAGGGGGTAAATACGTATTTTGAGGAATTTGGTTGTTTAAAATGGAATGTCAAGTTTATGTTGGATCTAGGCTTGTACTTAATGGATGTTACTGGATGAACAGTTTCGGTTTTAGGTAGTAACCCCCAAAAGGGGTAAATGGCTATATCTTGTGATTGACATGGACAATTTTCTTCAAATTTTGCATGGGCTAAGTGTGTCTACTTTACGACATAATATAAGTAGAAACTTCAGCTTACAGGGCCTCTACCATAATAGTCCGACATAGTCTCATATAATTTGTTTTACTCATATATTTGAGGTCGAATCATTGCCTAACCTTTTTAAAGGTTGAATACTAGTTATTTTTCCAACCTTTCTTTCCTTCCTCTTCCCCTCCTTTTTCAACTTTTCTTGCTTAAAAAACGAGGAGGGAGACAAAAAGTGATGGAGAGTGAAAACAAGAAATATCTCCATCAAAAAGTGAGTAAAAAAGAACAGCCCAACCACCCAGTTAGGGCTACAGTGGAACTCAGCATAAAGGTCAGTGTGGAAGGGGTGATGTAACTAACTCTTCACTTGTGGAACTTGTAGGAGCAAGAGGTTAGTCGCTAACAATGCTGTCCTCTGTCGGTGAAGTGTCTTAACTAGTGGAGGTAGATAATTCTTATCGAAGCTGCCTGTTCATGCAATTCACAGCTTGACTGGCATCAGCAAACAAAGTGTATAGGCCTATGAAAAAAATACAGTTTCATTGATGAAGTGCAGTGAACATTGTTACAATGCGAAAGTTCACAATGACCGGTGCATTGACTGCCCTATCGAAAACTGAATTTTTTTTCGACGAAAGTCAGGAATGAATGTTTTCTAAATGTAAGTAATTGCAGTTAAGCCCAACAGTTTTAGGCTTCGCAACACATTTGCATTAGGCCTAACGACAACTCGTGTTTTTTCATACAAATTGGTTTTTCCCTTCCTATCTTGGTGAGGTGTATCTGACAACTGAAATTGTGAGTACAGACACAGGCAGAACACAATTTCTTGCAAAGTTCTTCATTTTCTGTGCATGCATCCAACACCAATGCTCCATGGCCACCATGACCTTTACTAATGTTCAGCGGCTTTTTTTGGGACCATAAACAAAAATGGCGGCTCTCTATTGGTTGCTATGCTATGACGTCATTACTGCCACCTGTTGGAATGAGCTAACAACCACAGGACACCAGGGGGCGAAGGGTCTGTTTTATTACCTCACATATTTAGACACTTTGTTGATAGGTCTCTGCAAAACTCTTTGCTGAGCTGATCAGTCAAAGGGGAAAGAAGTAACCCCACTAAAAAGTTGATGTTGTAATGTTGTTTATTTCTTTGTTTACAACATTGTTTACAAAGTAGCAGCCGGTATATAGTCGCTGAATATCTGTGATGATGTTGCTGTTTGTAAGCTATTACTAACTTAGTACTTTTATGACCCAAAAATGATTTTTTCTCACAAAATACAAATATGTATCCTGAAGTTACTTCATGGTACAGATAATTCAGCTTGCCTGTGTAAGTTTCCCGAATATTTTCATTTTTAAAAAATATTCATGAATAAGTCTATTACACCAATCTTCAAGCACTCAAACTTGGCTTTCAAAATTAGCCACTATATTACATATCAAAGGCAGATTACCTGCCTTTGTAGATACCTACCATGCTTAGAAAATACGTACTTCGTCATTTTAGCTGGGGAATAAGTATTTATAATAATATCGATCAAATGTGTCATTGAGTTATTCAGACCCTACTGTCTAATGTTTCTATATTCTTCAATTATAACAAGGGGAGCGGTCGGTCCAGACCCACCCACTACTAAATAGTTTTTTTGTATTTATTGCATCTATGAATTACATGGGTCTTATTACTGTCCAAATTGTGAGATATTTAAAAGGTTATGAGGCACGAGCATACGAAGTCTGGCTATCCCAACTCTGCTGTTCAACATTGAACCAGATGAGGGATAGCACATGACTGAAACTTGTTTGATGTCTCTTTGTTATGGTGTACCATATTATTTTTTTTTAGATGCGTGAATGTGTATTCATAATAATATTGATGTGTCATTGAGTTATATGCGTCATTGAGTTATATGTGTCATTGAGTTATATGTGTACATAGATTCAAAAGTTTTCTGACATAGGTTTATCAGTGGATTGACCTGTTAATCATATGAGACCTGCATAATATTTTGGGATATATGTATATAAGGGGGGAGGGGGTGCACCCACCTACGGGTTATGGCAGATATTCTGCTCGGGTGCCCTCCAGCACAACACTGTTAAATATTTATAATTACTGATTATATAACTTATGTATAAATTGTAAGTGCATTATGTTGTGTAAATAAACTTATCCAATCCAATCCAATCCACAGTAATTATCTCATAGATAATACAAAACCACATAACACAATTACTGAATGTCTGAATCAGTATGACCACAGAATTTTAATCCCAACATTTCTGCAACACCAATAATTGCTCTTTCTAAATAGACACTTAACCGATTTCCCACCTGACCACCAGCCAACCTATTAAACACCTGACAGATGCCTGGAAATATATCTCATGGTAAGGCATGTTTTTCACTATTTCAATCTTCATAAATATCATTTATATTCGCGCAGCGAAACGGCCGAAGGCCGTTGAGCGAAGCGAATTGAGTGCAAGAGAAGACTCAAAAATCTGTGCAGTGGTGGTCTCAACATCAACAGTCCACAACTGGGAATTAGGTCAAGTGGGTCCAGATTCTCATCAATGATTTAGTTTCGTATTCAACAAAACATGACATATATATATTCATCTTCAAAAGTGTCTTAAAAATTCAATTTTCTCTAGCAATATATCCTGTACCAATTATTTTTACGGAATAGCTAATTATTAGCATTGACAAGCTAAATCAAATTATTAACATGTGATTCATTTCATTTCAATCAGACAACAAGAAAACATAACAAAATTAAAGTTACTTAATCTTTATAAACTGATGATTATGTAACAGCTAGTGAATAGTTAATCTACATGCAATGTTATTGTTTTTGTATTACTATAGATTTACACTATTATGTAATATCAACAATCTAACATAGACTTGACTTTTGACAGCTTTCAGTGCTGTCTGCCTTTTTACCATTTAGCTGATTATCTATCAATCTTATTTATCTATTTAATATATATCTATCTATCAATTTATCTATCTATCTGTCTGTCAATATATCTATCTATCTATCTGTCTATCTATTTATTTCTCTATTTATCTATTTATTATCTATTATATTCTTTGTCTAGTTTATCTTGCTATTCTTCATTTTTCACTATCTTTCCATGTTATCTGTCTTTCTAATTTTCTGAAACAGTTACATAACTGCCTTTCATACATTGAATATGAAATAAACATGAAAGTTATGGTAACACTGGAGGTCGCACAAAAACGTTCTAAAGTGCTGCGAGAATTTCATGGCAGTGCCATTTACATATTATCTACCACACGTGCTAGTGGGCAGACCAAAACATAAAGAGCAAAATCTCAGAGAGACTCAGACAGTCAAACTTGAGTTAAGATCCTTTTTATGAGCATGTTCCAGTGTTTAGTGTTTCATGTGGTTCTAGGGGAGGTTATATTCCTGATTTTTTTTTTCTTTAAAAAGTTCCTGGAAGATTTGAAGGAAGTGGAAGGTAGTGATTTTACGTCAGAAAGTCAATACATATTTCCAATTTACAATATGCTCATATTTGCATATTTGCAAAAGATTTACAAAATGGATGCACACACCATATTTCATTTCAATATTTTGAAAAATTGTGTGATTGAAGCATTTAAATTGTGTGATGGAAGCATTTGCTTTTGTGCCCAATAAGAAGCCAGACAATGGAGCTGCAATTGCCTGCAAACTAACAACATACAAGCCTATATTCATTGCCAGATGACCACATAAGATAGGTAACCATATTAAAGGTTTCTACAAGAGAAGATGCTACTGGAAGACTAACAGCAGCTCTATAGGTCCTAGGAAGGTACAAGGTAGCTCACATGAGGAAAACAAATCATATCATAAGTAACTACAGTCCACTAACTGCTGCCAGTCATATCTTGGGGAGAATTGAGAAAACAGGTGTCAGTAAGAGCCTTAACCACCTGCATACCAAGGGTGATCCAGGGAGATGTGTTTACACCTGGACTGTCATCAGGCATCAGCAGTGGTCTTGCCCCGAAGGTAGACATGGCTCCACAGGTATTCATCACTATGTACAATATTGCAAAAGGCTTCCATTGGAATCATGAAGATTAGGGAGGGAGAAAAAGTACATCTATAGTAGATTGTTTAAAGAGAGTACAAAAACCCTGACATCGAAAATATGCAAAATGAGAGAAAAGTTGGATACGGAGAACGGGCGGATTAAAGTGAGAAGAAACTGGCTGATGAACAATTAGCAGAAACTAGCGATACATAAATCCATATTATTAATAGATACCTTACTGAAAGGCCTATATATCAGGCATCAGTGGTCTTGCCCCAAAGGTAGACATGGCTCCAGAGGTATTCATCACTATGTACAATATTGCAAAAGGCTTCCTTTGGAATTATGAAGATTAGGCAGGGTGAAAAAGTGGAGTGTAGAGATTAAAGAAAGTACAAAAAACAACATAAAAACATATGTATACAGAAGAGTGAAAAAAAGTTGGGAAAAGTTGGATACGGAGAACGATCTGATTAAAGTGAGAAGATACTCGCTGGTGAAAAACTATATGAGGCATGGCACAAATCAGTTTTACTCAGAATAGAAGTTCCCGGAACAGCTTCCACAAGAGCAGTCTCACAACATCAGGCTGCTGTATCTTTCGCATAATTTTGAAGAACGACCAATAATTTCAACAGGTCTCCATATCTACCAGCACACCCCATTTTCTCAGTTCCAGCCTGATAACAATTATACCAAGATATTTCATACTTCAGTAATAGTACTTTAACTTCATACAGGACCACTTGCTCCAACCCAGATTCCTCACCCTTGCAAGTTGGCTAAGTTGGCTGCAACCAATGATCATAACCATAACTTTGTACCTTCTCTTACCCTTTGCCTTTTCCACACAACCCTGGATGGTCTTCCACCCTTTTCTCACTTTCTGCTGGGCTGGGTAGTTACGAAATAACTCACAAATAACAGGACTGTAAACATCAAAATGCTAAAAATAAAGAACATAAATGAAATAGCAGAGGAGTTTCCACCAGACACCAATATCTGGAAGCCCTAGATGTTCCGGCTGGTGATGTTCAGGCTGGTGCTACTGTGGCATGAAGCAAGCAACTGGAGATGCTGAATCATTGCTGAATTGCTCAACTTTGTTCACAGTGCTTGCAGAGTGTAATGCTGTAGATACAATAGAACAGCTAATGTTGTTTATGCAATATAAAGTTTAGAATTGATCTACTCTTGAAATGCTATAGCGAAAAGCAACCACCTTTTGCAGAGACAGAGACGACGCTTGTGGAGGTGTGGGTTCTCGTCGGGTATTCTTGTTATAAAAATTTTATTTAATTGCGGTGTAGGAACTTCAACAAAGAGATTGCATATTGGTCGGGATTGCTCACCACAGAGTATCAGAGACCATTCTTTATGTGAAAACCTCTTGCTCAGCCTATGACATCTAACTCAGTCCTCCGAAAGCTTGATTCCGGAGCAGGATTTGACCTGCATTCTCCTAATCGTGAAGAGATACTAACCATAATGATTTAATGCAGATTATGCATTTGCTGATATATTAAGCGAATCTTGACTTTGTGATTAGTGGTCCTGAAACTCTCAGTGCTGTTGAAGTTGCTTTTAGTGCTTCTTCTGTTAATGCCCCTGTTAGTGCTCCTGTTGGAGTTGTTCCTGTTGAAGCTCCTGTTAGTGCCCCTGTTGGTGCTGAGGCTGCCACATTCCTCCCAGCTTGAAGCAGCTTCAACTACCTGATGACTTGCCACCTGTCTGCTGAGGGTGTAACAGGCTGAAGCTGCAGGCCAAAATGCCACAGCACAATCTAGCATTTGAGAGGCTGTGGCAAAAAAAAGTCTGAAGCTGTGCAACAAATCTGATGTAAAAAGTATTGCTCAAACTGATGATGCACAACATATCAGTCTAGACATTTTACCCTGTTTTATATGACAAGAAAAGAAAGTACAATTCATCCTCAATAATGTCATATCATAACGTTCAGCATATTTTAGGAATTGATGGTTTCATCTTAATAACATCAGATCATGTTATGCTGCTAATCTAATGATTAACAAATATTACAAATTGAATGAGTTAATGTTAAGGAAGTGCTGATGCCAGAATTTCACTTTCAATATCGATACTAGTGTTTTTTAAATACTGATGCCACTCCGATACTGATACCATTGGTATTTCTGATCCTATGTAATATGTATTCAGAATCATATTACTGATAGTAATTTTTACGAGGTGCGAAACCAGGTATCAGATTGGCGCATCCCTAGTTTATGTTTTAGAATGATTACATCGAATTCATTGTTCCTTGAAATATAGAGAACATAAACTGGCTCCATAGTGTAAACATGCATGACATTGTTATAAATTCATCTATAGATGCACAAAATGATCATTAAGTCAGAATGAAGACCTCATTTCCCTCATTTTCCTTTCTTCCATATTCTGTTTTGACACCCAAACGTCAGTCTCAAACAGGCTCCATGATGGAACACTAGAGTGTCAGATGAGCACAAAATTAACACATTAGTCATTTCGGCTTCTCCGAGCAATTTCTGATGCCATTTTGACTAGTCAATGTAACACCAGAAACTCCACTTAAAAAGCCAAGCTGGCTCATCAATCCACCTACTGTAATTGGCTTGTGCTCTTTTTTGACACTTCCAGTCAAATTCAGCCAACTCATCTTCACAGCAACAGCTAAGCAGAGGTTTTTACATTGCAGCAATTGGTGAAACTGGATCGCCCTGGAGTACACTTTTTGAGCAGTTACAGAGGGAAGATGAAAATAGGTTTTAATGGTATTGCAAATAGCACAGCATATAGAATTATAGATACAAGTCTTACAATACTATTTGTGGTAGGAGAAAGACTCCAATTTGCTTTGCTTTGCAGGCGGTGAAAAAGATTAGCAGACTACTTTTTCCTTCGAGTGATCACAAATTTTATCTGGCATTCGAAAACTCTCGGCTTGCAGAACTTGCTATATGTGTTCTTGAATCTTCTTCAGTGTGACAAACGCTGCAATTATGTTTATTACCTTCAATCAAAACTTAAAGAACTATTCATTTATTTTCTTGAAATTTCTACAGCTTCTAGTATCTATTTTTTTTTCTGTTGGGCCTTATCAAATCTACTGTTATTCCTAACAGAATAGGTATCATCTGAGATTCTGAGTATCTGCAATGAAATCCCTTATCTTCTAACAACTGATCAGTGATCAACTCCTTGTTCTGGTGCTGCCCCTAGTAGCACTGGCCAGAACCAGAGACACCTGTGAAGGTTTTTCTTTTCCCCTTTTTACTGCAACTTGCCCAGGGGTGGCTGACAGATCACCTGGTTTGCTATCCTTTTTCAAAGAGCAAAAAGTTGACTAGCTAAATGTCAGAATGCTTTCTGCAAAACCAAAACACTGCAAAGAAATGGAGGAAAGGTGGTTCTTGGTCCCAGGTATCAGTTGTAACCATGTACAAGTTGAGATATAATAGCTGACCTGGACTAAGTTAAGTTTCAAGAGACATTTTTGATTTGAAGAAGAGAGGTCACTATTATCATATAATTTCCGAACTAATTTCATGTAATTCATGCAAAATTTACTTCAATCGAATAGATCATTATCATTAAAAAAAGGTATGAGTATGGTTCCATATTCATGTTCTATGCATCGTGATGGTCAGAATCAGCCCTGTAGTCTATGTGTTGTACAACAGTAGTATCATCTGTTTTTATTTTGTTTCTGGGCCCAATGTTTCAGTTATTTAAAGTGAAGTATCCAATCAAGTCAATTCACTGATGAGTGATGAAATCAAACTTGAACTTAATATAATATTTTCATTGTCATTGGACCCAGCAAAGATTATAAATGTTCCTATATGCATTTTTATATTAAGACTTCTGATACCACTGACCACTTCTTTTATGTTGCTTTCCTTTTCTTGTATTTTCTTATCTTTCTCTTATCTCCTCAGCAAGTATCTTGCAGACGATCTTGGTTGCAAAAATCACCACTAGGAGCAAGGAGGAAGAAGAGGATTTATTATACTCCACCTGGCGATTATTGGCTGTATTAGTAAGCTCCTCTCCAGGCACTTGTATTGATGCACTGCAGGAGTTGCAAGGTGGCAAAAGTTCTTGATAAGAAAAAGTATATCAGTTCTTCCCATTTTCTTATTTTTCTTCTTAAGTTAAGATTGCACCATTAGGAACAAAAAGAAGTATTAACACCGTATTTTTCAGAAAGAAAGGTGGAGATAGCAGTACAAGAATTATCTGCCTCTGGATCTTGACAAAGAAGAAAGAACTTCTTGTTAGGTTAATAGCAATAAACTTCATGTATCTTGCAGATTGAAGAATAGATTTATCAGAAAATAGATTACAGTAAAGTGCTTAAAAATAACTTTAAATTTCAATGCTTTTGGTCAACTTACTCTAATGTACTGATGCACCAACACTCCAAATGTGATGTTGTCAGATTAATTTCACCTAAGAAGAAAAACTTAGCAACAACAGGAGTAAATGTACTGAGACTAAAAAGGTAAAGACTGAAGAAACTGTTTTGACTCTTTGACCTTGAAGTATGTGAAAACAATTAGATGAAGAAACAAGAACCCCGGGGTTCAAAATGGAGGTGGTGCTGTCTACAAGTGGACAGCTCTTGCATTGCCACAGATCAGAACATATGTGGTCTTGTGTTGCCACCTAGCGACTAGTGTGCTATTCAGCGAGCTCCTGCGAGCGTCCACCAACTTTCGACCAGTGGAACACACACAATTTTGTCTGGAAGACACCGGGGCTGTTTCTGAGTGCGCTGATGGCCTTGTCTACTTCCTTAGAATGTGATTGCCGAGTCTGACTCTGGTATACATCAATGTTGGATAGAAATTTTGTGAATGTGCAATGAAATTGGAACTATTTCTTGGGACAGCAATGCTGTAGCATAGGAAATCAACTTTTGTGCCTGGTGGCAGCAGCATGCAGTTCTCAGTTTCACCAGACTGGAGGTGGTGTGTTGTCGAAGTTCACATCCCCCGAATCCGGCAAATATGTAAAAAATCTTCCATTTTATAAATGCTATCACATTTGCAATATGGGCCACGACTTAATGATATTCGTTTACAATGTTACTGACATGCAAAACTAAAACAGAAGCAGAGAATTGGACCAAATGCTGTTGCACAAAATTTTGTGTCCCACAGAAACCTTCAAAGTAGACTGACTTATCACACTAAAATCCAATATTTTCAATTTAAAAAAATACCTTTAACATATATATATCCAAAGCCATCATATCCAATATTCTATTTCTGCTGTATGGAATACAGGCACAATAAATGTTATTGTCCCAGAACCACCTTTTTAAAAAAGATCTTACGGCATTTGTTGAGAACAGACAACTTCTGGACTAATCAGAGCCAAGTTGATGTATGGAAATGTTTGATCAGCCAGGCAGCTCAACCTCCTTTTTGTGGAAAGAGCTACATTTTGGCTACTATCATATGATAATGAGATAAGGAGACTGGGAATCTTAGACATAATCTATTCACTAATCGAATTAGTTGTCTCAGTATGGAACACTGGATACAACAATTACTGATCTCCACTGACATCCCATGGCCTCTGACAAACACAATTTTTTTAAAAAACTATGTATGGCTATAACAGTTACTTCTTAATACGTTTAACTATATTTGGTGAAGTAAACCAATATATTTATTACCATTAATTTGCGAGAAACCAAAATTCGAGAAAAATATCAGACATCCTAATTTTTTTTTCAGTTTTTTGGTTTTGTGAAAATTTCACAAGAATGGCCCTCCAAATGAGTTAAGTAGCCTAATTTAAAGAGGTATACTTTTGACATCTAAGTGCAAAATTTCAGAGGTCTAACTCCAAAATTGACTGAATCATGAATTATTGAAAAAAAAAAGTTTTTTAAACATTTTTGCTGAATTTGCTGTTATTAATTTTTCTAAGAGCATTTAGAGCTCAAAAAGGCACATTAAGAGTATCTAATGCATAATATGGCAGATTTTAATTTTCATAGGTACAACCGTTTCGGAATTCCGCTCCAGAAACGGAAAAAAAATTATTATTTTTAATTTCCAATATTCTATAAAAACTGTAAACTGTGCCTATATATATGAACACCAAAAAACACATATATACTATAAAACCCATTCCTGTGCCAAATATCACATACACAAGTGCAATGGTTTAGGCACAGTGGCCAATACACATTGTGTGATGCTGCCCGCAGTGGATCCAAGCAAGATAAAAACGAAGTCACGTCCAAATAACAACATGCCTGCTGTTCATTCCTATGCCAGATGCTTGCTCTATAATCAAGCTAAGGTGCATTCTTGACTCCCAACATCTCCAACCAAAATTGCCAAGACAGGGCCCAAAAGACATTCTGAAAATGCTCAAATTTCAAATTTCCCGCCAAAACTTTCTCATTTTCTCATTGTGACTGCATAAATGGAGATGTGTATACACACCTCCATTAAAAAAGTATTACACAAACAAACCATAGATGTCATAAAAATGTCACCTTAAACAGGAAAGAAAACATCACAAGAAGGAGCTAGAAGGACTACTGCACAATGTACAAGAACAACTTTAAAGTTTGTCTTTGGACCAAAAAGAAGAAAAGAATCAGTCTTGTGACAGATCCAGACAGCTGCAAATCCAAAACAAAACAACCTGTGACACAAAAAAGACCAGAATAAGAGGAAAATAAAAGAGGAAAGTAAAAAGAGAAAAACATTTCATGGGAAAGGGAACAGGCATTTGTCTCTCAGACCACAAAGAAAGATTTCTCTGGATTTTAGGATTTCATCTTATTTTGGTTCCAGACTGAAATTCACAGACAGATCAAAATAAAAGTCAATTGCAAAGTCATTTTAAAGTTACAGAAAAACAACAAAGGGTGAAGGTGGGTGGATGGATGATTGGGGCTTAACATCCTGTATTTATGAACTTTGCAGGTTATGACAACAAGACGAACAGAGAGAAGGACACAATAATGAGAAAAACGTTGAGTGAAACTGCTGGCCAACATTGGTCAAAGCGACAGTGTAAGAGCTGAATTAGAATCCGGGACACAGAGATTGAAAGTACCCTTCCTGCTATCTGAAACTTTTTCCTTCGGTTTATGCTGCACAAACTTGCGTTTCACAGAAAATCGCCACAGGATGAGACCGGACGCCTCACAAGCAACCGTCCTCTTTCTTTTGGATATTTCGTAGCTCGATTTGGTTTCAATTCGCTTTCTCAGAAACTGACAAACTCATACGATTCTCAATACAGAGTAAGAGCATAAAGATCAGGTCTCATATCTTCAGTAACAAATATGTTTGTTTTGAGTGTTGTATCTCAAGTCTCCAACAAACACAAGCATATTGTAGTCTTCCAAATGTTTTTCTGTGAAATATCTTCATGCCATGTCATACTGATAATTTGAGTGACACTCTAATTACTGCCTTCCAATAATGTGCTGACAAACATGCTCACAAGCAGTGTACACTATCAATACTACTCTCTCAGTGCCAGTGTAGGAACATCCCACCCCTGACACCAGTTTCCATATTCATTCTGATTCCAGCAAACCCAATTTGCAAAGCATCACACTTGTCAAAATAGTGTCATTTTCAAATCTTGCAATCTTGAATGCATGTGTCTCAGATAAATACCACCAGTCCATCACTGCTGCCACCTGTAGGCATGCAGGTGAACCAAGATAAGCCTTATCTCATGCAACCCTTCTCTGGTGGCTCAATTTCTTGGCCTGGATGCAGTGGCTGGTCTGGATCAAGGCTGATTAATCTTATCTGATAACAAGTTCATTGACCTTTGCAGGTTGTTTTTGTTTTTGATGGATATTCAGTAAAGGGTTGTTTGCTATTCCCTGATAAATTTGTCTGTTGTGATAAATGGAAGAGGAACGTTGTCCCACAAAGTACAGAATCCAGTCAAATGATCGTGTCCTCCTCAGGCTCCTCTACAACATGTACAAGGGGCAGCATCCAAGCCAACGTAATTTCCACATACAATTGAATAGACTTAAAAGCACAATTCAGGGTTGAGCTGTACATTAATGATTTCAAGCCTTCTTCATAACCAAACAGGTTTGACGGGCATATGTCGTATCACGAAACCTCGCCTTTTGTGTCGCACATTCGATTTATGCAAAATTTCCCTAACCAAGGTGAGATTTCTCTGACTTTTTTGGAAAATCACAAATTTGAAGTTTCGCTGACTAATTTCAAAGTTTTCTCACTTTTCCCTGACCTTGAATTTCCCTGACAGTTGCCTGACCAGTGGCAACCCTGCAATTATTTGTTACCCGTTATATCCCCTAGAAATTAATCATCCTTTAACATCACTGCTTTTTCCGCCAAGAAGAAACCTTTGTGCAACATTTTGGATATTTATGTCAACCCCATTAATAGCATTGATTGCATGACAATTGAGTAAAAGGCATAGTTTCTGAGTGGATAATGTGGTACTTCCATATATATAGGAATCTAAACCACAGGAAAAGGAAATCAGTAGCACGTGACTTCTAGCAAGTGCTGCCACCTATAGCAATCCATCCTTTCTTACAAGAGGTTCCGCTTCCTGTCACGTGACCCAATTGTGCTCTAGCTTTGAAAGGTCTCCTGCTAAGGAGGCGAAAAAGGTTCTTATGGACCTCCTGGATATTCCTGGAAGGGTAATGACGTCACGTTAACGTCTGCTCCTGATTGGTCTGTCACAGATGGTAGGTCTAAATATAGCACCAAGAGCAATGATAGTGACTTTCTTAGCTAAATCTCTCTATCCTACTTTATGAGAATGTATTATAGGAAATACCTGGCCATACTTGGAAATACCCAGTGTTGATAAAGTAGCTTGTTAAACTTATAATGTACAGTTTCTTACCAAACCTTTATTTTAAAGGAAGTTTATTAATGTTACATGACATGCTACAGAGACTAGAAAACAAGAGGCTTTGGAGCCCATATATAGCTGTTCAGAGTCTTCAGCCACATAATGCTGTATGTCATGAACAAGGTTGCCTGCCATTAATTTCTTCTTTTTTTTTATCTTGTATAAAATCTGAATTGCATTAAAAATTGTGTCAACTCCGCCTTGGAAATGAGTTGAAAGTTTACATAAATACCAGACACATCAGATCTTGTCACTTCAGATTTTTTTCATGTTGGAAGCTAAAATTCATCATGTAAACTTTAGGCAAACATGGCAAGCAAAGTACAGGTCTCTTTACAACAAATGACTCTTGCCTCAGTAGGGGTTTGACCAAATAAATCACAGACTGGGAATTTATAAAATTTTACTCTTAGAGTTCTTGAGTAACCCAGAAGACATTGTAGTTCAACATGGCATGTCCTACTGACACAATGAAAATGAGACAGGTTAGACAAATAAATAGAGCATTAAAAGGTAAGGTTGAGTGATATGTTAAACATGCTAAAAGGGTTTATTATTATTTTGAAGACATACACATTGTATAGCCAGCAAAGGAATGATGAATAGCAAGGAAGCAAGACAGGGAATAGATAGGCAGACAGACAGATAGATAGATAGATAAATAGATAGATAGATAGACAGATAGATAGATAGATAGATAGATAGATAGATAGATAGATAGATAGATAGATAGATAGATATGAAGGAATTACAGCAGCGGATCCAGAGGGGGGAGGGTTAAGGGGGTTTAAACCTCCCTTTGGGCCTGTAGATTTTAATGAAAAAATAAATATTTTCAAGAATAAATTTAGTACACTTTCATTTGTGAACCCCCTGTTCGACATTTTCTGGATCCGACTCTGGATTACACAGATAATCATATGATCCCAGTCTGAAACACAATGACTGCAAAATGGACCTATGCACATACAGAAAACTTACAGGGGAAAACCCCAAATAAACAAAAAAATATATATATTTAAAAGGAAAAAAAACTTAAGAAATGAAACATTTTCAAATTGCATGACTTGCCACATAAATTTGGCAAGGAAGCGACTCCTGTCTAAAACGGTGGCAAAGCAACTGTAGCGTGGTGACCTCTGCCTTTTAATTACGACATTACTTTTACGTGCTGGATGATTTTTCACACTCAGGAAACTTTCAATAGATATTTAGCATGACCAATTTCATGATATACCATGCATGTAAGAGATATTTAACTGATATTTATTGCTCTACCATCACAGAACATCTTGTAAAAGAGTTGTGTACATATTTTTTTTACGTTTGCATGCTCGGTGAATAAGTAAATAGAACTTCTATTCAGACTTTTCTATGGAAGTCATGAATGCTTATCCGAAAGGAGCAAGCGGCACATGCCATGATTTCTAATACCATATTTTGTCACTTACTAATTGATACATATTAGAATTTTTTTATTAAATTATCTTTTTATAAATAGACTTACCTCTGGGACATTTTAGCTTATCAATGCGGAGCGCTTGATCTGGCCCCAATAATAAAAAGAAAACCCCACAGCGCCCCACGTGTGATCACGTGACCTCTCTCGACCAATAGCGCGCCTCGGCGCGAACTCCTCTCAAATGTCATATTCAATTTTGAAAAAGCAATCCACTACCTCCTTAGCGGGGAGGCGGGTGGGAATTAAATAAATGTCCCAGAGGTAAGTCTATTTATAAAAAGATAATTTAATAAAAAAATTCTAATTTTTATTACATTGTCGACTTACCTCTGGGACATTTTAGCTTAATTCAAAAAGACAAGGAGGTGGGTCTGGAGAGAGAGGTAAAATAAAGACGGAATCAACCTGCCTACTCAATGGGCCAGGAAGGTTATCATCGGCCGCTATGCCCTTTCCACGCTATCGTTAGAGCCGCTTCCGGGGCACAGCTACGCTGGGGGTTATACCAACCAATGATTGCGATCCCAAGGGTCCTCGCTGCAGCAGGACGACCACCTAAGTCGCATGGCCCCCCCTTTTTCCTGCCCCCGGCACAACTGCCCCGGAATCCTCCCAAGGGGACAAGAGCAGAGCACATCGGACAGCCGGAGGGGGCTCAAAGACAGCCAAGCGAAGGAATGTACACCGCCTGAAGTCTTGACAGCTTACTAGAAGGCAAGAAGGAGAATTAGTGCAGTAACTCACCCGACGCTGAAGAGAAGAATCAGAACCGTAACTCACTTCCTTGATGGCCACCCGCCAGAGCAAGGCGGCCACCGCCACTGTCATCTCTGGTCAACGGAGTCGCCCCTCCATGTCCGTGTCTGGCACACCAAACCAAGAAGGGGAGAAGACTGTCACTTCCGCCCCCTTGACGAGCAAGAAGACAAGTCTGTCCAGGGACCAGTCCATAACGTAGTAAGGAACCCCGATGTAACCCAGTGAATCATTCCAAGCTAAGTACAAGGTTGTGCAGGAAACCAACGCAGCTTAACCGTAGTACCGTCTGCAACGGTGTGCTATCCCAAAGAGTAAGGGTGTAGCTACAATCGGAACACAGACAAAGTAATAGTTCAGATCCGACCCACCACTGACCCGGTGGTCATCCCTGTCCGATTCACTAGAAGTTCCGGGGTCCTCGCTGGTAACATCTCCCTTGGAGGTGTGGGCATCGCTGGTTGACCCATCACCCTCCGAGTGTTCCTCAGCAGATGATTCGTCTTCGTCCCGGTGGCCACCTTGTCTGGCCCACCGCTGTCACGACGAGCTTCACTGTCCGACATCCCACTGCACTGATGGTCATCACTGTCAGACCCACCACTGCCCGGGACATTGTCTGATTCCATGCAGTCTTCTTCCGGCTCCTCCGATGAAAAGGACTGCTAGGCCATCTGAGCAATCGCCTTGCTGGAGTCACGGCTTGCCCTAAAGTCTGCAAACGACTGCAAGTGCCCAGCGAAAAATCGTTGCTCAGAGTCTGTGGGCGGAACCAACCGTAAAAGGTCCACGTCCTCAGGATTCAACAGAGCCGGCTTCAGCACCTCGGCCTTGGCTTCTGTGGCCGGAGGAACAAGTGGCTGTCATCGTCCGGATCAGGCACTGGATCTATACCCAAAACCTCAAGTGCCAACCGAACCTGATGGCGGTAGTTGGAATCGGCGATGTGGTCCTCAACCGTATCCCAACCTGCAAATATAGAAAAAGAAATTAATTCCGTGCACACATGTAATGGAGAGCGGAAAATTCTTGTATTATCACCCACACGAAGTGTATTCGACCGTCCTTATAAGGTTGACCGCGCCGTAAAAATAACGGTTCCAACGGTCCAACCCGTGGGAATAAGGTCTAACACAAAGATAAAGGTTTGTTAACTAACCGTAGAGAGAAAATACCCTCAAAAGAGACCTGAACTGGTCCAAACATCCTGTCTTGACAATGCAATTTGGCGCCGGCCGCCATGTTGGAATGCGAGGCGCCAAACTAAATCGCCTAAGACGGAGTAAAACTCGCCCAAAAATGAAAATAACGCATGAAATATGCAGTGAGTGCGTAATTATAACCACCATCTACACATAAAAAAGGTTATTAGACACGGATGGCGAGCCTAAGCTCGAAAAAAGGCTATAAATCGGCCCGGGAAACGAGTTCCCCACGGCCAGACTAAATAGCACGAAGTTGCGTCGTTTCGGCTGTGCACGTGTTGAGTGCTACAGCACCGAAAGACGCTAAAGAAACGAGCACTTAACTTGTGGATTCGTTGTATCTTCATTCTTCTTTGTATCTTCGTCGTAGTAGTCAAATTCTTCCATTATTTCGCCAGAATCGCTAGCACGTGTTGTCAGTGCTGCCCCAAAATTGAATATGGCATTTGAGAGGAGTGCGCGCCGAGGCGCGCTATTGGTCGAGAGAGGTCACGTGATCACACGTGGGGCGCTGTGGGGTTTTCTTTTTATTATTGGGGCCAGATCAAGCGCTCCGCATTGATAAGCTAAAATGTCCCAGAGGTAAGTCGACAATGTAATAAAAAGTTACAAAAGTCATCAGACAAGAAAGAGACTGTCAACATCACAATATGTAAAGCATTGGACAAATTTGGGAGAATGACCTCCTCATCAGCTAAACATAGGCCTCAGTGGAACTCCATACAAGTTTAACACACGGTTTGAGCTGAATCCATTCGTTGATACGGAACACATTACCAAGGTAACTTCAGGTTGTCCCTTCCCATGTTTTAAACAGTTTTAAAAACTTTTAATTAAGCAGTACAATGCTTTAACCAGTCAACATTAACTTAAAACCAAACAACACAAAGTTCTAAACAGTTGAAAGAAACTTCAAACTTCAAAGTTTTAAACAGCCAAGATAACTTTAATCCACATTATACTAACTTTTAAACAGATAAGATAAACTTTAAACCAACTCACACAAAGTTTTGAACATTAAAAACATATTTTTGACCCACACAAAGCTCTTAGACCAAACGATACAAAATCAACTTGGAAACAAACAGTACAAAGTTTAAAACATTTACAGCGAAACACTGATATAGAATTACAGTGATGCACTTTAATAAAGAAAAAATGAGGATCAGTTCACTGTGAAAAATGCACTTTGTGATTCATGATAGCTGATGAAGTGTCATCTTCTATACTTTCAACATGGCAAACATAGAGGCAGTTTGATTAGTCATGATCAAGAGAAGGCCATTCGGACGGATTTTGACTTGTCACAACTGATTTTGGATTGAAAATCAGATGCATGATCCTTTTGTTTGGCTGTCATCAACAAGAGGGATAAGTCTCCTTAAATCAAATTAACATTGAAAGTATTGGGTATGATCATGACAAATCATCTGTATGATGACACACGAAGTGCCATTTTCGCAGTGCAACAGTACATTCTTTTTCAGTATCAAAGTGCATCGCTGTAAAGTGGACTGTGGCACTGTGAAAATGGCACTTCGTGACTCATGATAGCCGATGAAGTGTCATATTCTCTGCTTTCAAAATTGGAAACATAGAGGCTGTCTGATCAGTCAGGATAAAGAGTAAGCCATTTGACTTCTCATAACAAATTTTAGAGTGAAAATCAGATGCATAATCCTTTTGTTTGGCTGTCACCAACAAGTGGGATCAGTCTCCTTCAATCAAATTAACATTGTAAGTATTGGGTTTGATCACGACAAATCATCAGCATGATGACACACGAAGTGCCATTTTCACAGTGCTACAGTCCACTTTAATTCTATATCAAAGTGTTTCGCTGTAAAATGAACTTTAAACCACCCAGCACAACGTTTTTGAAACAGTTAAATATGGTAAAGGTTTTATACTCACTGTGCAGTTCTTTGTCTTTGATAACTTCTTCCAAACAAGGAAAAATTAGGGATCTGAAAATACAAAAGCCATCTGTAAGTGATGAAGTAAGCCTAAAGAAGAGATTAGCTAGTCTTTACTTAGCTATACAGTAGTACCTGCGTTATAAGACCCCCTGTTGTAAGACCAACTTGCCTTATGTGACCACTTTCCTCGAACACTAAGTGCATTTTGCACCCCCACGAGAGACCGCACCCCCACAAGAGACCGCTTCAATACGCAGAAGGGACGGTCTCATAACACAGGGACCACTGTACACGATAACAATCAACTCATGGTAATCATTCAATACCTCTCCGAATTCTCGCTTGATGAGATATGTTTGTAAGGGCTAGGTGAGGCTTAAATCGTTAATTATAACCAAAAATAAAACACAGTGGACAGGAGTGGTGGCCAGTAAAATCAGGAATTTCACATTAACAATCACCTCAGTAAGGAAAACAATCAATGAAAGAGCCTTTAATTAATACTTTCAGAACTATTTGACAGTCCTTCTTTAAACAGTTCCTTTTCCACGACTCCCTTTGGGAACTACCGGGAGTACTTGTTGACATGTTTCTAGGGTTCTAAATTGTATTCCATTTCGGTGTGTGCTCAGTCCACCAGGAGGACATTTAGTAGCAAGTGGGCTGCACCGCTCCCACCCAAACAGCGCGCCGGAATACTAATGGTAAATTTGCTTAATCAGCATTCCGTCCACTTCCTGTCACGTGACCACATTGTCAATAGAGGGCGCCTTCTGCGAGGGGGGTGCTTAAGTAAATTCACTTGTGTCACCAGGTGGCGTTTGGCCCCAGACAATTACTGCCGCTAATTCGACCCCAAACGACACAGGCGACAATTCCTTAACTCCGTCCTTTCGCCAGATTCTGCGATTTTAAAGAGATTTCCAGTTGACACACAAGGAGCAGAAAGCCAATTGAATCAAGAAATCAAGAAATACTCGCCACAAAAAAGAAAATCAGAACACGCAAGAGTGAGGGGCAAGTCGACTTAGTCAAGAGAGGTAACTGCTGAAATCATATGGTACATACGTCTAACCGTGAGTGCCTGTGACGAGTTGCGACTTTTCTTTTTTTCTTTTATTCGCCTCACACAGTCACAAAGATAACTCACAAAGTCAGTTTGAAAGACTTCCTAATCACCTCAATCCATTTCATTCCAAACATCCATAAATCTTTCGAAGACAAGTTAGAGAGTGAGTTTGCGTTTAATGCCCCACCAACATCTTTCAAAGATGAAACTTAGTAAATTGTATGTCTGCAAACAATCTAACAAAAATTTTCAGTCAGTTCCAAACTTCCAATAAGATAGAATTGTCCACAATAATCAGTAAAGCATAGATCTGCTACTAGGATTCCATACAATACAGATACAAATGATCTTTCATTCCAATCAACCATACAGTTGGCAAATTACTTTGATCTGAATAAAAGGTGAATTCAAGCATCTGTTTGGACAGAAAAGGAAACCTGTGTACTTAGGTAGTTGTCAGAATACTTTTTTTGTGTCATTTTCTTTCCTTGCAAATAGGTCAAATCTCTTTCAGAAGAGAGAAGAAAATGATACAGCATAGAAACAACCATATCAATTCCTTTTTCCAAGTTCTGACAAAATGCAGTATTTTGAGTGGAGCATTCAGACAGAATCAACTTCACTATGTTCACCATTTGGAGAATGCATCTAGATTTTAGGAGACCCAAAAAGGTCTTCATATTTTTTTGGTTGCAAAATGCATCTCTGTGATGATTGGACTATCAATAGAGCAAATTCAACACAATTCTTTGTAGTCAGTCCACACTTACAGTGTAACAGCACTTTGCTCTTAAAGTGGCCACTCTGCTGTGCTCAGCTCTTATTGAGCAACTCTTTAAGTGCTCTTCACTTTCCTTGCTGTTCTACCCCCCCCCCCTTCTTTTATCCATTTTGTTTTTTCGTTTTATTCAAATTTTCCTTTGAAGGACAGCACATGAGCAAGGCGCAATACTTTCAAATATAAGCCAAGCAGCCAGAATATGGAGGAATTTCAAAGTGAAGTTGGTTCTATCTCAATACAATACATAGGATGGTACTACGAATAAGCAGATGGACGGATGAATGATCGAGGCTTTACCTCCTGTATTTATGCACTTGGTCGGCTAATTAGGATATGAGGAGGACACAATAATGAGGCGAAGGATGATTGAAACAGCCGTCCAACATAGGCCCAGGTGACTCCGCAAGAGCTGGATTCGAACCCTGGACCTTGCGATTGGCAGCGTAGCATGCTACCACTTTACCAACCCTCCCCTGTCTCAATACAATACATTGGATTGCACTACCAATAAGTATAAATTTCAAAGTAAATCTAGTTCCATCTCAATATGAATACCATACAATGTACTTTCAATTCTGTATTTTGACAGAGATTGCAAAGAGGAATTGATAGCCTTGTTCATCACACCATATCATTATTAAATCCTCCTCCACACCAGATTTAACCCATCGACAAGAGCGAATGGACGCAAAAGATTATCGCCAGTAGAGATGAATAATACAAACTTGGCATTATTTTTAAAACCAAAGTAAATTGAGCCGAAAGTCCAGTTGTGTCGGATTGTATCAATTACGAAAACAAGTTATCTATTCATTAGCCGAAAAGCTATTTCCTTTTGTAAACAATGCATACTCGCAAATAACCACTCTTCAAACAAGAGGACAATTACCTTACATTAACAAGAATACACATATATCAGTTCAGAAAGGGATGCATTTTTTGGTACTGAAACAATTTTAGATTTATTAACAAGGTATGTTTAATACTTGGTTGCTTCCGATCTTATCATTAAGCTGTTAGAACTACACCATAACACTTTGCACAGAACATTACTCATGTACTAATACAGGTATTGGTTAACAATTCCAGCAGCAGGATTTGAACCCGGGTCCCGTATATACAGAAACGTTGCCAAAGCACCTGGGAATTCTTCGCCGGGTGCATGTTAAACACTGAACCAGTTGAATGATGTTTCATCATCAAACAATACCTTGCGCCAGTTACTTTTTACCAAATTAATTTTCAAGGAAAACTATAGGCATATGTTTGATTTCGAGATGGCTCAATCCGAGGTTTGCACAGTGAGCACCGAAGGTCTATAACCTCAAATGAAACCATCTTCAAATCGCCTTGAGCAGAATAAGCCGATGTGTGAAGGCTTCATTTAAGCCTCATCCTGTTTTGCACTGTCAGGCACATTAAGGCTGTAATGTGCCCCTATCGCCAATATCTTACATTTGCCTCCACACTTCTATTGACTTTCCTTGAGAGAACAACCAGAATGCCCCCTGGTGGAATGGGAGCACGACCTTGGAAGCAAGATGGCGCCACCTCATTTGCATATCAATACTTAAATCGAAGATATCAGATGACCTTGACCTAGATAAGCCAACCTTGACCCAGATCGATCATAAAGTGCTATTTTAGGTCACAGGGGTGGCATAAGAACTTGCTAAGGGGTGATTATAGGTTTCCTAAAGAAATATTAAGACGCTGTCTCATTCAAGATCGAATCACAATCGAATCAATGATAAGGATGATAAATCTCACTGAATTTAGAGACCAACATTTTGATCATTTGACCCAGATGTTAAAGAGCCCCCAAAGGTTGATAGTACTTGCCCTGCCACTAAAATTACCATAACAGCAGCTATTTCTGCCCTGCAATTTCCATCTCAAAGAAATAACGAAATTACTAGAAATGGTGCGAGAAAGACATTTTTCAATAAAGCCTCAGCATGTCCTTTGGGAAATACACTCAAACAAAAACGTAATATTACAGTTTACAAAGCTATCATCAATATATTACAACACTCTCAAAACTGATTTGGTTCAATTTTGTGACTTCAAATGAAACATTTACCAGACAATTCTAAAAGAAAGTCAAGAGCAGTCCTGAAAATAAGCGATATGCCCAAGGAATACACAACGTAAACACAATGTAGCTAATTGGTGGAGGGCGCATCTGTTGGTAACGTAGAAATGTATGGTGGAAATGATGTTGCCACAATGTAGTGCCGTTGTATATTTTTTTCACAACATTGTGAGACGTTGCCACAATGTCGCATGCTAACGTCATATCTTTGCCATTGCTTCACAATGTTGTGACAAAAGTCATTTCTACCATAATTTTCACAAACATTGCCATATTGTCACAATGTTTCTGCAATGTTGATGCGCCAATGGGGTGGTACGGCTCAGCTGGGCCATTTCATACTCTTAACTAACATTGGTCTGATGTCTTGTCAGGCACAGAGTAGCATCTTCAATCTAGTTAATAACAGAGATGCATTGCCTGTCACAAAATATTGAAGTCAAATTGGTTATTGAAAAAGTTCCTTTTTCGAGATTTTGTCTTAGATTTAGATGGAATGCTACAAACAGAATTCAGTATTCAGTCCCAGGGAGAAACAAAATTGCCAAAATGGTTCGACAAAAACCTTTGCCACAAATAATGAAAGTTGATGCGAGTTCAAACAACAATCAGACAAAATCGAAAGGTCAGGAGAGGTCACATCGAAAGCAGAACAGATACATCACTGCCAAGAGATTTAATTTAGTTGACAAAAGTTCTTGAAGTACAAAACAACAAAATGTAGTGTTACAAAAACGATTTGTCAGCATGGGGCTGGGCCCATTTTGTCAAACAGCTTATTTCAGAAGTACAAAACTCAGACGCACTGAGATCAGATTAGAAAAAGGAGGCGCTTTCAAAAACCAAATCTACTGCAAAACTCTTGATCTTAAGTGTTTGGGACGTGTTTTTGTGAAGCTTTTCAATCCGGCGGCCATTTTCTTCTCTTGCGCTCAATCCGAAGTAGCAAGAGCAATTGGGTCGATTCAAAAGAGGAATAGGGGAGATTTTCAATAATGCTGAGAGGAGGATTAAACGGGATGTCAATGGGGTATTAGGGGATTCCTGGCGCCCCCTATCAATGATTGGTGGTGGGGTAAAACCCCCTGGCCCCGGATGGAGATGTCACCACAACACCATCTTGTGTTGTCAGGACAGCCACACAGTGTTCAATAGTTTACAGAGATACCTTGATGACAATTTTAGTTGGGCATGTAGCCATAAAACAAGTTTCCTGCATTTCCTTTAACATTGTTACACAAAACTTCAGCTTTGCGTTTGAAAATGAATGACAGTACTACAACGAAACTCAAGTTATGGCTCTTTAGTCATATCTTCAAGTATATTCGGAATTTTTTTATGTCCTTTACACATGGTTGTGGGCGGGAGTTGAAGATTCTTCCATGCAAATTTTGTCCCATTCCATTACAGTAGACGAACATCAAGTGCTTACAGAATTGGACCAAAATGTTCCTTGTGAGGTCACAGCCCTATCCATGCTATGTTAAACTGTATGACGTGTAAGCAGTCAGTGACATCATAGCCTATACTTGCAATGTTATTGTGGCAAGCCATTTGATGTGTCACTCCACACTCGTATGAGGTCACAAGTTGCCTAATGACAAATTGACACCTCATTTCAATGTATTTGACTAGAAAATGCCCATTAGTGAAAAAAGTTTGACAATGCATTATTGTGAAGTGATGCTGCATGTCGACGCTGTCATGTTAAAATAAGGCAATATTTTAGGAACACCTGGTATGTAGAGTGATGTGTAGGCGTTTAGAAAATGGCTAATTGTTGACAGGTTTGTGTAGATGGCAAGCAGATATTAGCTGGAGGCCTGTGTGAGACCGTACTGTGTGATTGGTAGCAGGAGGAATTCGTCCATGTTATCATTGATCCGATTGCCTGCTAACCTGGCTGTAACGAACCTTGTGATTGCCCTGCATGCTCTTTTTAGTACATGCCACGGATCAATGATAACATAGGGGAACGCGCCTGTTGCGTAAGGTTCGGGCTGTCTCCAGGCAAAAACAGATGAAGATAGGTGCTGCGACCTGTCCGAAAAAGGTTATGAGAAGTGGCTCCCTCTGTGGTGGAGTAAAATATGAGAATATGCTTTTTCATGCACTCCTGGTGGGAGATTGGTGGTGAAGTTGGCAAACGGAAATGTGAGAGGAGTTACAGCGTTGTTGGCTGCCATATGAAATATGAGTCCAAAAAAGTAGGATAGGTGGATAGTTTGGGTGAGTGACATGTCTGTGACAGGTGTTTATAGCTGGCAACTGGGGTGGTCATGGGACCTGAGCTTTAACTCAAATGTAAGAGGGATAGGACTTGTTGTGAAGTCATTGAGGCCCAATTGCAGCAGAATGTAAGTACTCGTCATTCGTCTACTGTAATTTGTTATGGTGGACAATATAGCCAAAATATCTTGTACCAGTAGAAATTGCGAAACATTATTGTTAGGAAAAAAGTCAACTTACCGAAGTGCAAGGGTCTAGAGGACAAGAGGGAGCGGAAGTTCACCTGGAAGAGAAGAAAGACGTTCGTTAGACAAGAGAAAGTCAACATTTCTTTGAACATTTGATCAGTTTATTTCAACTTGTTCATATTGCAAACACCGATAGCTACAAAATAATGGAAGAGGTGGCCTCGAGGTACCAATTGCAGCATTTTTGGACTTCGGACAGCATGATCATAGGTCTGAAATCGGGGCAGAGTAGAACTTCTTTTTAGATTTCCGACATTCAACTGAATAACGGCTCAACTCTCGTTAAACCAGGACCATAATTTGGCCATAAATACTCCAGCTACTCATTTGATGAGTACAGGTAATTTTCTAGTAAGCCAACGGTCATGGAGTATTCTTCATACTAAGTCAAAACAACAAGCTGCATGGGGAACTCATGAATTAAAGAGTGAAAACCTTCAGTTACTGCGTTTGAATACAACACTAAAATGATGCTTAAAAACTTGTGACAAGCAGGCAAAGTAGCGAAGAGTGTTTTAACCGAGTTTTAACAGAGTTGAGCTTTTTGCATTTTTGTGACTGGCTGAGGTCCCTCCCGACTGCCCTTCAACATTCTGCTAATTGGCGAACAGAAGGTAAATTGGTCCTTTGTCACAATCAAGTTTAGGAGTTGGCTGTCTACAACGTGCCGGGCCCATTCATATGGCACACATTAGTGGTTTTTCTTTGGGAATGAAGTCATTAGTAGAATTGGCCCACATTCACACCAGCACGACACTCTAACCCGCCGAGCAGAGCCGCAGTCTCCTCAGGGCGGACTGATGTCAAGCCCAAACACAACAGAACACTGCGCTGCACATAGGAGCAGACCGCCTCTCAAATTGTCAATGGCATCCTTCCTCCCCACTCAATGCAATTAGTGAATTTCTTAAGGCAGACCGTTCACCAGAACCAAGACCCATAGCTTATAAAATAGCCTTTAGATTGACGCCCTGGTATATTAATCTTATCATTATGATTCACGTCCTTCTTTTCTGTCTCGCGGGCAAATTAGGACACTCAACAGGTCATACTGGTCAAAGAGGACACAAAATATTTTGTTAAGGGTTAGATATGAAGCTTTATCATACACCGTCTAGATATCCAGATTCCCGTCTCATTTCGAATCTAGGTCTGTCGAAAGCTCAAAGCGCCCGAATTGAGTCAAGCTCCGCCCTTGAGGGCAATCTGTGCTGGGAACGACAAACGTTTGATTAGGCTTAGAGCTTTTTCCTATCTGAGGCCAAATTACGTCGCCACTTCAGTCGCTTAATCACAGATAAGGCCGAAGAGCAATAATGACAGTAATTCATATGCAATCAACAAGAGGGCGCTTTGCTCTTTTAAGCCACAAATCCAACAGGGTGCGCCACATGTCAAGAGGAATTAATGAGGTGAGCTTTCGACTTTGGCAGGAGGGACGGCGAGGGTATTTCCTGAGATTAATTGCCTGGTCCCTATGTATCTTTCAAGAGTCTAGGCTGTAAACTACTTGCCAGCCTTAGTTACCTGGCCTCCAAGGCTTTGCAAGGGAATAATATGGTTGATAAACCACAGAATCTCCCTCTTCAATATGCAAATCCACAATCCTCAGCATTGTTTATTTAGAAGCTCCGCAATTTACAAAACAGATAAGAAGTTAATTGCATGCTGATGTGTCTAAATTAATGCCTTCAGGAAGCCACATGCTAAAAAGCAAAGATAATAAAGACAGGATTTCAATTCGCCCTTTAAATGACCTCAATTAAAATGTAGTCATTCACAGAGTAATAAAGCATTGTAAGTTATCTATTGCAATTAATATGCAAATGAGGGGTAACCTTCGAAGGGGCACGGATTTATGATGTAAGACAAACTGATACTCATTGATTCCACGACATGCTTTTTACTCTACAGTCAACACGGCCATCCATCAGAGTCATTCAGAGAGCAAATTTGAACAAACCGTACAAATTGTGTTTAGGGTCGGAGTCACAATGTTCGAGCTGATAGGACAGCCAATTCATAGGCTGTCAGCCAAAAATTGTATCGTAAACCCAAAATCAACGAAACTAGGGATTCAAGGATGCCAGTTTTTCACTTAGCATACCCATACAGAGATAATCATCATACCCCTCAGTTAGAAAGTCAACCCGTTACTATGTGGACACGTTTTCTCATTGTCTATACTCCTTTTTCTTCGGATGGGGAATAAAAGCAAAACCAGTGTTACCAATGACTGATCAGGGCATCACAAAACAGAACAATACGAAAAGCCATCCAGGCGAAATAAGGAAGCGGAAGGTGTTAAATACCTTTTTATACACTGCAAAAAATTCCCGTTAAATTTTACAGTTAAATTAACTGGCAACTTTGTTCCAGGTCAAAGAACTGTAAAAGTACTAATAAACCTGAACAGGACAATGAACCGTAAAATGCAGATTGGTACATTGAACTGTAATTTTGCGGATTCAACAAAGTGATATTACGGTATAATGTACATATATAAAACAGTTTATTTAAAGTATATTTTACAGTTATATCAACTGTCAAACATAGAATGTAAAGAATGCAAGGGGCAGTAGAATCTACTGTAAAAATACGGATAGTATTTGATTTAACTGTTGCATAGCTGTAGGGATGTATCGAAGCTGGAATCAGCTGAGAGAGTGAGAGAGCCAGTGACTCCAGGCTCGGCCTTGCTCATCTCTTGCTTGGCAGCAGGGAAGTAAGTCCATCAATTAGTTTGCTCAAAAACCATAAAATGGATGGATATTTTCCAAGAGAACCAGGTGTCAAGTTTATCGAAGTATGTTCTATTGATGCAGACTGCGCTTGGGTCATTTTGGTTTTAATAGTGTCATTCTTTAGATCACCTCATAAGACTCACACAAATGTCAATGTCACATATAGACATTAACTTTTGCGTAATGACAGCATCTTTAAGATCATATGAATGAGAATGTTCCCTTACCTTCAGATAAGTTATAAATTAAGTTTGATTAACAGCTGTGTAAAGCAGGGTTGGGTACAAATGCAAATGCATTTGCATTTGCATTTGCAAATGTCGCATTTGAATCCGCATTTAAATGCTTTTAGAAAAATGCAAATGTATTTGCATTTGCATTTGCATTTGAATGCTAAACATTTGCATTTGCATTTGCATTTGCATTTTTAGAAATGAAAACATTTGCATTTGCATTTGCATTTGAGTAAAAAGCATTTGCATTTGACAAATGTTTGTCAAATGCATAGGTTATTTCACAAATTAGCAAGAAATATTGCACTGTGAGATATCTTAGAAATAGAAATTCTATACTTTGATATGACAGGTACCAATAAGCAATTAATAGGATTTGCAAAAAAAAACCACAATAAAAGATAGACTATGATTGGGTGAAATATATTGAAATATACTAACTGTAAATCAATTTCAGCATTTTAAGAACTTTTGAATATTACAGTTGTATGATCATTCTGTTACAAAATACATCATCATACTATTAATTCACGGACCCCTTACGCTACTCTTACAAAACTACTGATTGCCCAGTTATGAAAACTTGCACACATCTTCCTACAACTTTCTACTATGTCCTTAACCAGGTTTCATCTTGACATTACAGTCACGGAAATTGACATGATGTTTTCTCATAATCTAACCACTGCCCATTAGAAAGCATCCTTTATTTCCCCCTTCCTATACACATGTATGCATGCTTTCACGGGTCTGATGCTAGTTTCATATAAAATGAGGAGTAACTGACTCTTTTTACAATCAATGTGCAATAGTTTGATTATGCTGATGCTGTAATATGTAAATGGCACTGCCATGAAATTCGTGCAGAACTTTAAAAAATGTTTGTAGGACTTATATTGTTACCATAACTTTCATGTTTATTTCATATTTAATATTTGAAAGGAGTTATGTAACTGTTTCAGAAAATTAGAAAGACAGAGAAAAATGTAGAATAGCAAGATAAACTAACAGTCAACCTTTGAAAAGGTAGGATATAAATCGACATGGAATACGTGGGCTTGCAGGCAAAAGATTGAACAATTCATACGAAAAATCAATGGAAACACATAACCAAATATACCATTGAAAACACAAAAACTGCTCAAAATACTTGTTCATCCCTTTTGGCATTGATTTTCAGGGTAAATTACCCGGTGACATCAAAGTCAAACTTGAATTATGTCCCCATGTCAAGATACTAAACCTGTGCAAAATTTGAAGAAAATCATCCACGTCAATCAAAAGTTATGAATATTTACCCCTTTTTGGGGTAATTAACTAAAAATGGCCATTTTAACTCAAAAACATCAATGGTGTGAAGTAAAGTCCCAACCGATGCCTGTTATACCATTGCAAAGATAAGAACTGCTCAAAACACATATTCACCCCCTTCGATCTGGAATATGGGGGTAAATAACCCCATGACATCCATATCGTACTTGCATTATGTCCCCATGTCAAGATACTAAACCTGTGCAAAATTTGAAGAAAATCGTCCAAGTCAATCAAAAGTTATGAATATTTACCTCTTTTTGGGGGTAATTATCTAAAAACGGCAATTTTAACCCAAAAACAAAAATGGTGTGAAGTAAAGTCCCAACCGATGCCTATTATACCATTGCAAAGATAAGAACTGCTCAAAACACATATTCGCCCTTTCAATCCAGAATATGGGGGTAAATTAACCCATGACATCAAAATCATACTTGCATTATGTGCCCATGTCAAGATACTAAACTTGTGCAAAATTTGAAGGAAATCGTCCAAGCCAGTCAAAAGTTATGAATATTTACCCCTTTTTGGGGGTAATTACCTTAAAATGACAATTTTCACCTAAGGACATCTGTATTGTGAAGTAAAGTCCCAACCGATGCCTATTATACCATTGCAAAGATAAGAACTGCTCAAAACACATATTCACCCCTTTCGATCTTGAATATGGGGGTAAATTACCCCATGACATCAAAATCGTACTTGCATTATGTCCACATGTCAAGATACTAAACATGTGCAAAATTTGGAGAAAATCGTCCAAGTCAATCAAAAGTTATGACTTTTTACCCCTTTTTGGGGTAATTACCTAAAAACGACAATTTTTATCCAGGAACATCCACAGCACGAAGGAAAGTCTCAAACGATGCCTATTGTATCATTCAATACACAATAACTGGTCAAAACACATATTCACCCCTTTCGATCCAGAATAAGGGGGTAAATTACCCCTTGACATCAAAATCATACTTGCATTATGTCCCCATGTCAATATACTGGACTTCTGCAAAATTTGGAGAAATTCGTCCATGTTAATCACAAGTTAGAGTCAATTACCCCTTTTGGGGTAATTTCCCCCAAAACGTCATTTTTATTCCATAATGTGACTGTAATTCATGAATACTATATACACACCAAGTTTCATGAAATTCCCTCCATTCAAACCAAAGTTAAAAAATGTTTTCACTTTTTGGACAAAACACCCATTTTTGAAAGTCCCATAACTCAAAAACCCCTTGTTTGATCAAAATATAAAAGGTGTCTTACCATGGATGAGTAGTCAGGCTATCAATTACAGCAAAAACTGAGCCTCTAGCCATTATAGTTTTCTCTGAAAACATGAGCAACTGGTTTTTGTCAGAAGGGGGTAAATACCCCTTTACCCTCATCTCCCAATAAACAATATAGGCCAAAAATGTAGCAACACATGTTCATATAAAGATTACCAAGTCTTAATATTCTAACAATGATATTAAAAGAGATAATCCACTTTGAAATTTTGAAAAATTTGACTTTGAGATGACCTGTGACCTTGAGTTCAAGGTCAAGGTCAACCATTTTCACAAAAAATGAAAGTACTTACCAAGGACTACCTATGTACAAAATTTCAAGTCTCTATGACAAAAACTGACTGGATAAAAATGGCCAAATAATAATAATAATAACTAGCAGTCAACCTTTGAAAAGGTAGGATATAAATCGACATGGAATACGTGGGCTTGCAGGCAAAAGATTGAACAATTCATACGAAAAATCAATGGAAACACATAACCAAATATACCATTGAAAACACAAAAACTGCTCAAAATACTTGTTCATCCCTTTTGGCATTGATTTTCAGGGTAAATTACCCGGTGACATCAAAGTCAAACTTGAATTATGTCCCCATGTCAAGATACTAAACCTGTGCAAAATTTGAAGAAAATCATCCAAGTCAATCAAAGTTATGAATATTTACCCCTTTTTTGGGGTAATTAACTAAAAACGGCCATTTTAACTCAAAAACATCAATGGTGTGAAGTAAAGTCCCAACCAATGCCTGTTATACCATTGCAAAGATAAGAACTGCTCAAAACACATATTCACCCCCTTCGATCTGGAATATGGGGGTAAATAACCCCATGACATCCATATCGTACTTGCATTATGTCCCCATGTCAAGATACTAAACCTGTGCAAAATTTGAAGAAAATCGTCCAAGTCAATCAAAAGTTATGAATATTTACCTCTTTTTGGGGGTAATTATCTAAAAACGGCAATTTTAACCCAAAAACAAAAATGGTGTGAAGTAAAGTCCCAACCGATGCCTATTATACCATTGCAAAGATAAGAACTGCTCAAAACACATATTCGCCCTTTCAATCCAGAATATGGGGGTAAATTAACCCATGACATCAAAATCATACTTGCATTATGTGCCCATGTCAAGATACTAAACTTGTGCAAAATTTGAAGGAAATCGTCCAAGCCAGTCAAAAGTTATGAATATTTACCCCTTTTTGGGGGTAATTACCTTAAAATGACAATTTTCACCTAAGGACATCTGTATTGTGAAGTAAAGTCCCAACCGATGCCTATTATACCATTGCAAATATAAGAACTGCTCAAAACACATATTCACCCCTTTCGATCTTGAATATGGGGGTAAATTACCCCATGACATCAAAATCGTACTTGCATTATGTCCACATGTCAAGATACTAAACATGTGCAAAATTTGGAGAAAATCGTCCAAGTCAATCAAAAGTTATGACTTTTTACCCTTTTTTGGGGTAATTACCTAAAAACGACAATTTTTATCCAGGAACATCCACAGCACGAAGGAAAGTCTCAAACGATGCCTATTGTATCATTCAATACACAATAACTGGTCAAAACACATATTCACCCCTTTCGATCCAGAATAAGGGGGTAAATTACCCCTTGACATCAAAATCATACTTGCATTATGTCCCCATGTCAATATACTGGACTTGTGCAAAATTTGGAGAAATTCGCCCATGTTAATCACAAGTTAGAGTCAATTACCCCTTTTGGGGTAATTTCCCCAAAACGTCATTTTTATTCCATAATGTGACTGTAATTCATGAATACTATATACACACCAAGTTTCATGAAATTCCCTCCATTCAAACCAAAGTTAAAAAATGTTTTCACTTTTTGGACAAAACACCCATTTTTGAAAGTCCCATAACTCAAAAACCCCTTGTTTGATCAAAATATAAAAGGTGTCTTACCATGGATGAGTAGTCAGGCTATCAATTACAGCAAAAACTGAGCCTCTAGCCATTATAGTTTTCTCTGAAAACATGAGCAACTGGTTTTTGTCAGAAGGGGGTAAATACCCCTTTACCCTCATCTCCCAATAAACGATATTTGCCAAAAATGTAGCAACACATGTTCATATAAAGATTACCAAGTCTTAATATTCTAACAATGATATTAAAAGAGATAATCCACTTTGAAATTTTGAAAAATTTGACTTTGAGATGACCTGTGACCTTGAGTTCAAGGTCAAGGTCAACCATTTTCACAAAAAATGGAAGTACTTACCAAGGACTACCTATGTACAAAATTTCAAGTCTCTATGACAAAAACTGACTGGATAAAAATGGCCAAATAATAATAATAATAATAATAATAATAATAATAATATCAAAGAAAACAATATAAATCTCCTTAGAGTCGATTTATAATAATAATAAAAATATTTACGAAAACAAGAAACTTCACCTATGTAATAGGTGAAGTTTAATAATAATATCAAAGAAAACAATATAAATCTCCTTAGAGTCGATTTATAACTAGATTCCGATAACCGCTAGCGGTAATAAAACTTCACCGAGCAGTTGGTGAAAATAGTCTAAATATGTTTAAGTATAAAAATAAACAAGTATACGAACAAGTATATGAAGGTATATTGTACATGTTTAAGCAGCTTGCTCAGTGAATGCCCATGTTTAGTTTAGTTTATTTAGTTCAGTGGGTGAAAATAGTCTAAATGTATATAAGTATATAAACAAGTATATAAACAAGTATATAAACAAGTATATAAGCAAGATATAAAATAATATATAAAATATTATATGAATAAAATATAAAATAGTATCAAAAATATTGTATAAAATGGTACAAAAAATAGCATAAAAAATGTACCTTATTTATTTGTGATATATTGCAATGCACAAGTTAATGAAGCTAGCGGACAGCCCCCCCTTTCCCGGTGAATGCATGTTTAGCTTAGTTTATTTAGTTTAGTTTAATTTATTTAGTTTACTTTAGTTTAAAATTAGTTTATTGACATCTTTTAGGCAATTACTGCACAAATTTTAGTAATCACTGGTGTTCCAGTCTGAGTACAGTCACTCGGTTAGGTGAGGAAAAGATGAATTTTTCAGGGTTGACCGATCTTTTTACCTGTTCACGACACAACAAAATGTACACAAATTAGAATAAGAGGAGAATCTGAGCTTTTCCAAAACGGCTTGTATCATTCATATGACTTTATTAGAACCCGAGATAGAGTTGATTGAAGTAATGGTAAAAATATGAAATTTCACCGAAAAATTGACTCTGAAAATATCAAGTTTTGAACTCCAAATTGCTCCCAAAGGTAAACGGTTTGAAGGAGAGACTTAAAATTGCACAAAATACTGTAAATATGTTAGGACTATATCTCGAAATATTATCAAATTTTTTGAAGACTGACTTCTTTGTCAAAAAAATGTAAATTGGTGAAATCTTGACCGAAAACATGTATTTTTCAGGGTCCGGCGATCTTTTTAACTAGCAGAGATACGTTAAAATGTATAGAAAATGAATACTAGAGGAGAATTTGGACTTTCTGAATATGCTTTCAGTTTTTCTGTAGCTTAATTAGAACCGGAGATACAGACCATCAAAGTTTGGGTGCAAGTGCGAAATTGGAAAATGAGAGGGTCAATTTTGCAGTAATTTTTTGACCTTGTGACATTTATTGTGCAATGTAGGTCAATCCGATGGACTTAAAACTTTACACATTTCTTCTAGGGTATTGCAGGACTGACCTGTGAAAAGACTGTAAAAATCCCTTTATTATTTCCTACTTAAAAAAAATTAAATATCTCAAATATCCAATTTTGTCAAATATTTGACCTTGATTTTGACCTTGAAAATACCTTTCAAGGTCAAAATCTATAATTTCTACAGATTCGCGGTGTATGACTTAGGGGGGGTCATTTCATTATTTGAACTATGTAGGATCAATATTTACCTCTCAAATTGGCAAAAATTGGCTAATTTTTCATGTCGCGCGGTATGCCGTATTTGGAATTTTTTTATAAATCAGCATGAAGAGATAAATCAATTCCGATTTCAGGGTTCCAACAATATAGCTCCTGGCTATTATAATTTAAAATATGAACCCGATATGCTGGAAATAACATAATTGTTGGAATTTTTGAAAATCGAGTGATTTGAACATTAAACAGGTCAAATGACCTTGAAAAATGAGGTTAAGGACAAATTTGAAGGTGGCTATGGAGGTTTTATGGGCATATTTGGGGGGGTTCACAATACATTTTATTGGCCTAAAATCGATATTTCAGTGTCAAGTAATCAAGGTCACCAGTTTTGACGACGCGGTTGACACTAAAAATTCCATAATTAAATAACTAAGCATGATATCATCATAAAAATGATCGCTTACCATGGATTAGTCATTTACTGTAACAATTGGCTTGAATTCTGCAATTTTCGAAGTTGCTTATATAGAGATCAGGCGCGCAAACCTCTGAGAGTAAAAATTGACCTGTATGACCTTGACCTTGACCTATACTTTTGAAAATTAGGTCAGTTTATTTAGTATAAGTCTATTATATATAGTTTATTAGGAAACTATAATTGATCAGTTAATATATGAGTAATGGTCAATTGAAATATAGAAAAAATTTATTTCAAAGGGGTCAATGACCTTGAAAAATAGGTCAGAGGTATAGGGTTACATTGGACAATTTAATTAGGTCACATAGGACTATGTACACAAATTATTTGAAAATTTTTCGAGAACATTTTTCGGAAAGAAAAATAATAATAATAATAATAATAATAATAATAAAAATATTTACGAAAACAAGAAACTTCACCTATGGTATAGGTGAAGTTTAACTAGTTCTCAATTATTCCCAATAAATTTATCGGGAATGAGCATTCACCAGACTTTACCTGGAATTTAGAAGTCTAATTTTTTTAAGATTATGACATCACCTTTCATCTATGATTAAATAGTAAGGTAAACGGGACAAATTGTAGACTAGTGCTTCCTATATTTAAATTTTCAGGACTTAGACTAAGAAAGACATCTAACGTTAACAACTATTAACATGGCCAGTTAGTGGGAGTTGTAGAAGCTAATGGTAACTTGCAGGCAACCTTTGAAAAGGTAGGAAATGATTCGACATGGAATACGTGGGATTGCAGGCAAAAGATTGAACAATTCATATGAAAAATCAATGGAAACACATAACTGAATATACCATTGAAAACACAAAAACTGTTCAAAATACTTGTTCATCCCTTTCGGCATTGATTTTGAGGGTAAATTACCCCGTGACATCAAAGTCAAACTTGAATTATGTCCCCATGTCAAGATACTAAACCTGTGCAAAATTTGAAGAAAATCGTCCAAGTCAATCAAAAGTTATGAATATTTACCCCTTTTTTGGGGTGATTACCTACAAACGGCAATTTTAACCCAAAAACATCAATGGTGTGAAGTAAAGTCCCAACCGATGCCTGTTAAACCAATGCAAATATAAGAACCACTCAAAACACATATTCGCCCCTTTCGATCCTGAATATGGGGGTAAATTAACCCATGACATCAAAATCATACTTGCATAATGTGCCCATGTCAAGATACTAAACTTGTGCAAAATTTGAAGGAAATCGTCAAAGTCAATCAAAAGTTATGAATATCTACCCCTTTTTGGGGTAATTACCTAAAAACAGCAATTTTAACACAAACACATCAATGGTGTGAAGTAAAGTCCCAACCGATGCCTGTTATACCATTGCAAAGATAAGAACCACTCAAAACACATATTCGCCCCTTTCGATCCTGAAAATGGGGGTAAATAACCCCATGACATCCATATCGTACTTGCGTTATGTCCCCATGTCAAGATACTAAACCTGTGCAAAATTTGAAGAAAATCGTCCAAGTCAATCAAAAGTTATGAATATTTACCCCTTTTTTGGGGTAATTACCTAAAAACGGCAATTTTAACCCAAAAACATCAATGGTGTGAAGTAAAGTCCCAACCGATGCCTGTTATACCATTGCAAAGATAAGAACTGCTCAAAACACATATTCGCCCCTTTCGATCCAGAATATGGGGGTAAATAACCCCATGACATCCATATCGTACTTGCATTATGTCCTTATGTCAAGATACTAAACCTGTGCAAAATTTGAAGAAAATCGTCCAAGTCAATCAAAAGTTATGAATATTTACCCCTTTTTTGGGGTAATTACCTAAAAACGGCAATTTTAACCCAAAAACATCAATGGTGTGAAGTAAAGTCCCAACCGATGCCTGTTATACCATTGCAAAGATAAGAACTGCTCAACACACATATTCACCCCTTTCGATCCGGAATGTGGGGGTAAATAACCCCATGACATCCATATCGTACTTGCATTATGTCCCCATGTCAAGATACTAAACATGTGCAAAATTCGAAGAAAATCGTCCAAGTCAATCAAAGTTATGAATATTTACCCCTTTTTTGGGGTAATTACCTAAAAACGGCAATTTTAACCCAAAAACATCAATGGTGTGAAGTAAAGTCCCAACCGATGCCTGTTATACCATTGCAAAGATAAGAACTGCTCAAAACACATATTCGCCCCTTTCGATCCAGAATATGGGGGTAAATTACCCCATGACATCAAAATCGTACTTGCATTATGTCCCAATGCCAAGATACTAAACTTGTGCAAAATTTGAAGGAAATCGTCCAAGTAAGTCAAAAGTTATGAATATTTACCCCTTTTTCGGGGTTTTTACCTAAAAATGGCAATTTTAACCCAAAGACATCAATGGTGTGAAGTAAAGTCCCAACCGATGCCAATTGTACAATTGGAAAGACAAGAACTGCTCAAAATACATATTCACCCCTTTCGCTCTTGAATATGGGGGTAAATTACCCCATGACATCAAAATCATACTTGCATTACGTCCCAATGTCAAGATACTAAACCTGCGCAAAATTTGAAGAAAATCGTCGAAGTCAATCAAAAGTTATCAATATTTACCCCCTTTTTGGGGTAATTACCTTAAAATGACAATTTTCACCTAAAGACATCTGTATTGTGAAGTAATGTCCCAACCGATGCCTATTATACCATTGCAAAGATAAGAACTGCTCAAAACACATATTCACCCCTTTCGATCTTGAATATGGGGGTAAATTACCCCATGACATCAAAATCGTACTTGCATTATGTCCCAATGTCAAGATACTAAACCTGTGCAAAATTTGGAGAAAATCGTCCAAGTCAATCAAAAGTTATGACTTTTTACCCCTTTTTGGGGTAATTACCTAAAAACGACAATTTTTATCCAGGAACATCCACAGCACGAAGGAAAGTCTCAAACGATGCCTATTGTATCATTCAATACACAATAACTGCTCAAAACACATATTCACCCCTTTCGATCCAGAATAAGGGGGTAAATTACCCCTTGACATAAAATTCATACTTGCATTATGTCCCCATGTCAATATACTGGACTTGTGCAAAATTTGGAGAAATTCGTCCATTTTAATCACAAGTTAGAGTCAATCACCCCTTTTGGGGTAATTACCCACAAAACGTCATTTTTATTTTATAATGTGTCTGTAATTCATGAATACTATATACACACCAAGTTTCATGAAATTCCCTCCATTCAAACCAAAGTTAAAAAATGTTTTCACTTTTTGGACAAAACACCCATTTTTGAAAGTCCCATAACTCAAAAACCCCTTCTTTGATCAAAATATAAAAGGTGTCTTGCACTGGATGAGTAGTCAGGCTATCAATTACAACAAAAACCAAGCCTCTAGCCATTATAGTTTTTTCTGAAAACATGGGCAACTGGTTTTTGTCAAAAGGGGGTAAATACCCCTTTACCCTCATCTCCCAATAAACGATATAGGCCAAAAATGTAGCAACACATGTTTATATAAAGGTTCCTAAGTCCTAATTTTCTAACAATGATATTAAAAGAGATAATCCACTTTGAAATTTTGGAAAATTTGACTTTGAGGTGACCTCTGACCTTGAAAAATAGGTCAATGTCAAAAAAATTTTGCACAACTTCTCCTCTCACTTAGGACTACCTATCCACCAACTTTCATTAACTTTCTCCAATTTTAGGTGGCCAAATAATAATAATAATAACTAGATGGCTATAACTGACCATGGTCAGTGATGAAGAATTTACCAATATATTTATTATTTTAAGGTATATTGTAAATGTTTATGTGTACAGACTATTGTGTGAATGCTAATGCTTAGTTTAGTTTATTTAGTTTATTTAGTTCAGTTTAGCTTATTTAGTTTAATTTATTTAGTTTAGTATATTTTAGTATAGTGTACTCAGTTTGGTTTATTTAGTTTAGTACATTTAATTTGTTTTATTGACCACTTGACAAGAAAGAAAACAAATATGAACATTCACGTACTGAGCATCATAGATGTAGTGAGATCAGTATAATGTATCACATTAACACAATAGGTCCATGCAACTTTTATACTCATTTTGTATTTCTTCACTGCAAATTGACTTCTTTTAGCTCAGGGCACTAATTTGGTTATAATAGGTAAAGTTGAATTTTTCAGGGTTGACCGATCTTTTTAACTATTAATGGTACACCAAAATGAACATTATATAAAATGAAGAGGAGAATCTGAGGTATTCAGAACTGCTTTCATCATTCCTATACCTTAATTAGAACCGAAGATAGAACCGATTGAATTAATGACAAAAATGTGAAATATCACCAAAAAATTGACTCTGAAAATGTCAAGTTTTGAACATTATCTTTATCTCAAAGGCAAACGGTTTACAGCAGAGACTTGAAATTGCACACACTACTGTAAAGGTGTTAGGATTACATCTTCAAGGAGTATTAATTTTTTTGAAGATTGCCTTCTTTGTGAAAAAAATGTTAAAGTGTAAAATCATGACCTAAAACATGAAATTTTCAGGGTCCGGCGATCTTTTTAACTAGTAGAGATACGTTAAAATGCATAGAAAACAAATACTAGAGGAGATTACGGCCTTTCCGAATATGTTTTTAGTTTTTCTCTAGCTTAATTAGAGCCGGAGATAAAGGCGATCAAAGTTTGGCAACAAATGCAAAATTGGAAAATGACCAGTCAATTTAGCTGTCATTTTTTGACCTTGTGACCTTTATTATGCAATGTACATCAATCCGATGAACTTAAAACTTTGCAAGAGTCCTCTAGGGCACTGTGGCACCAAACACTGAAGAGATTGTGGAAATTCCTCAATTATTTCCTAGTTAAAAAAATTTGGTATCTCAAATATCCAATTTTGCCAAATATTTGACCTTGAGTTTGACCTTGAAAATACCTTTCTAGGTCAAAACCAATATTTTTCCCAGATTGGAAATATGTGACAAAGGGGGGGTCATTCTATTATTTGAACTGTGTAGGATCAATATTTATTGCTCTAGAGGGCAAAAATAGGCTGATTTTGCATGTTGCGCGGTATGCAATATTTGGAATTTTTTTATAAATCAACATGAAGAGATAGATCAATTCCGATTTCAGGGTTCAAACAATCCAGCTGCCGGCTATAAAAGTCTATAATATGATCCCGATATCTTTGAAAAAACATAATTGTTGGAATTTTTGAAAATGCAGTGAATTGAAACTTTGACGGGTCATATGACCTTGAAAAATGAGGTCAAGGTCAAATTTGAAGATTGGTATGGGGTGTAAATGGGTATATTTGGGGGGGTTCATTATACATTTGCATTACCTAAAATGACTCCTTCATGGATTTTGAACTCATGCACCTCAAATTTAGCAAATACACCATTCCAAAATGGCCGCCATTCCATAAATAGTTGCAATATCAAAATTAAAAATATGTTATGCACTGGCCCGTACTATAGGTCAACTTTTGGCACTATGAGCATGCTGCTATCACTTATGGTTTTTGCCGAACTCGAAACAATTTGAAAATGACCTAAATATTCAGTGTGGAATGTTCCGCTTGAGTGATTTCGATAATTTTTTCGCCATTGTATAGATTTTTATAGTTTATGGACAGAAACTAAAGCAAATTACTCTAGTTTAATAGCTTATTCAGATATAGTACATCAAAATATACTAAAATTCACACCAAAAAGGTCCTATATTCGTTAAAAATAAAAATTCAAACTCAGGACCGGAATACAGTAGTCTACAAGTATACAGGTACATTCACAAAAATAATCAAGAAAATCGGAGAAAATTTTTCCGGAAACTATAATAATAATAAGAATAATACCAAAAACAATAAGAATTTACCATATATGGTAAATTCTTAACTAGCAGTCAACCTTTGAAAAGGTAGGATATAAATCGACATGGAATACGTGGGCTTGCAGGCAAAAGATTGAACAATTCATACGAAAAATCAATGGAAACACATAACCAAATATACCATTGAAAACACAAAAACTGCTCAAAATACTTGTTCATCCCTTTTGGCATTGATTTTCAGGGTAAATTACCCGGTGACATCAAAGTCAAACTTGAATTATGTCCCCATGTCAAGATACTAAACCTGTGCAAAATTTGAAGAAAATCATCCAAGTCAATCAAAAGTTATGAATATTTACCCCTTTTTTGGGGTAATTAACTAAAAACGGCCATTTTAACTCATAAACATCAATGGCGTGAAGTAAAGTCCCAACCGATGCCTGTTATACCATTGCAAAGATAAGAACTGCTCAAAACACATATTCACCCCCTTTGATCCGGAATATGGGGTAAATAACCCCATGACATCCATATCGTACTTGCATTATGTCCCCATGTCAAGATACTAAACCTGTGCAAAATTTGAAGAAAATCATCCAAGTCAATCAAAAGTTATGAATATTTACCCCTTTTTTGGGGTAATTACCTTAAAATGACAATTTTCACCTAAGGACATCTGTATTGTGAAGTAAAGTCCCAACCGATGCCTATTATACCATTGCAAAGATAAGAACTGCTCAAAATACATATTCACCCCTTTCGATCTTGAATATGGGGGTAAATTACCCCATGACATCAAAATCGTACTTGCATTATGTCCACATGTCAAGATACTAAACATGTGCAAAATTTGGAGAAAATCGTCCATGTCAATCAAAAGTTATGACTTTTTACCCCTTTTTGGGGTAATTACCTAAAAACGACAATTTTTATCCAGGAACATCCACAGCACAAAGGTAAGTCTCAAACGATGCCTATTGTATCATTCAATACACAATAACTGCTCAAAACACATATTCACCCCTTTCGATCCAGAATAAGGGGGTAAATTACCCCTTGACATCAAAATCATACTTGCATTATGCCCCCATGTCAAGATACTAAACTTGTGCAAAATTTGAACAAAATCGTCCAAGTCAATCAAAAGTTATGAATATTTACCCCTTTTTTGGGGTAATTACCTAAAAACGGCAATTTTAACACAAAAACATCAATGGTGTGAAGTAAAGTCCCAACCGATGCCTGTTATATCATTGCAAAGCTAAGAACTGCTCAAAACACATATTCGCCCCTTTCGATCCTGAATATGGGGGTAAATTAACCCATGACATCAAAATCATACTTGCATTATGTGCCCATGTCAAGATACTAAACTTGTGCAAAACTTGAAGGAAATCGTCCAAGTCAGTCAAAAGTTATGAATATTTACCCCTTTTTGGGGGTAATTACCTAAAAATGGCAATTTTAACCAAAAAACATCAATGGTGTGAAGTAAAGTCCCAACCGATGCCAATTGTACCATTGGAAAGACAAGAACTGCTCAAAATACATATTCACCCCTTTCGATCTTGAATATGGGGGTAAATTACCCCATTACATCAAAATCGTACTTGCATTATGTCCACATGTCAAGATACTAAACATGTGCAAAATTTGGAGAAAATCGTCCAAGTCAATCAAAAGTTATGACTTTTTACCCCTTTTTGGGGTAATTACCTAAAAACGACAATTTTCATCCAGGAACATCCACAGCACAAAGGTAAGTCTCAAACGATGCCCATTGTATCATTCAATACACAATAACTGCTCAAAACACATATTCACCCCTTTCGATCCAGAATAAGGGGGTAAATTTCCCCTTGACATCAAAATCATACTTGCATTATCTCCCCATGTCAATATACTGGACTTGTGCAAAATTTGGAGAAAATCGTCCATGTTAATCAAAAGTTAGAGTCAATTACCCCTTTTGGGGTAATTACCCCCAAAACGTTATTTTTATTTTATAATGTGACTGTAATTCATGAATACTATATACACACCAAGTTTCATTAATTTCCCTCCATTCAAACCAAAGTTAAAAAATGTTTTCACTTTTTGGACAAAACACCCATTTTTGAAAGTCCAATAACTCAGAAACCCCAAGTTTGATCAAAATATAAAAAGTGTCTTACCATGGATGAGCAGTCAGGCTATCAATTACAGCAAAAACTGAGCCTCTAGCCATTATAGTTTTCTCTGAAAACATGAGCAACTGGTTTTTGTCAAAAGGGGGTAAATACCCCTTTACCCTCATCTCCCAATAAACGATACAGGCCAAAATTGTAGCAACACATGTTTATATAAAGGTTCCTAAGTCCTAATAATCTAACAATGATATTAAAAGAGATAATCCACTTTGAAATTTTGGAAAATTTGACTTTGAGATGACCTGTGACCTTGAGTTCATGGTCAAGGTCAACCATTTTCACAAAAAATGAAAGTACTGACCAAGGACTACCTATGTACAAAATTTCAAGTCTCTAGCACAAAAACTAACTGGCAAAAAGTGGCCAAATAATAATAATAATAATAACTAGCAGTCAACCTTTGAAAAGGTAGGATATAAATCGACATGGAATACGTGGGCTTGCAGGCAAAAGATTGAACAATTCATACGAAAAATCAATGGAAACACATAACCAAATATACCATTGAAAACACAAAAACTGCTCAAAATACTTGTTCATCCCTTTTGGCATTGATTTTCAGGGTAAATTTTCCGGTGACATCAAAGTCAAACTTGAATTATGTCCCCATGTCAAGATACTAAACCTGTGCAAAATTTGAAGAAAATCATCCAAGTCAATCAAAAGTTATGAATATTTACCCCTTTTTTGGGGTAATTAACTAAAAACGGCCATTTTAACTCAAAAACATCAATGGTGTGAAGTAAAGTCCCAACCGATGCCTGTTATACCATTGCAAAGATAAGAACTGCTCAAAACACATATTCACCCCCTTCGATCTGGAATATGGGGGTAAATAACCCCATGACATCCATATCGTACTTGCATTATGTCCCCATGTCAAGATACTAAACGTGTGCAAAATTTGAAGAAAATCATCCAAGTCAATCAAAAGTTATGAATATTTACCCCTTTTTTGGGGTAATTAACTAAAAACGGCCATTTTAACTCAAAACCATCAATGGTGTGAAGTAAAGTCCCAACCGATGCCTGTTATACCATTGCAAAGATAAGAACTGCTCAAAACACATATTCACCCCCTTCGATCTGGAATATGGGGGTAAATAACCCCATGACATCCATATCGTACTTGCATTATGTGCCCATGTCAAGATACTAAACTTGTGCAAAATTTGAAGGAAATCGTCCAAGCCAGTCAAAAGTTATGACTTTTTACCCCTTTTTGGGGTAATTACCTAAAAACGACAATTTTTATCCAGGAACATCCACAGCACGAAGGAAAGTCTCAAACGATGCCTATTGTATCATTCAATACACAATAACTGGTCAAAACACATATTCACCCCTTTCGATCCAGAATAAGGGGGTAAATTACCCCTTGACATCAAAATCATACTTGCATTATGCCCCCATGTCAAGATACTAAACTTGTGCAAAATTTGAACAAAATCGTCCAAGTCAATCAAAAGTTATGAATATTTACCCCTTTTTTGGGGTAATTACCTAAAAACGGCAATTTTAACACAAAAACATCAATGGTGTGAAGTAAAGTCCCAACCGATGCCTGTTAATACATTGCAAAGCTAAGAACTGCTCAAAACACATATTCGCCCCTTTCGATCCTGAATATGGGGGTAAATTAACCCATGACATCAAAATCATACTTGCATTATGTGCCCATGTCAAGATACTAAACTTGTGCAAAACTTGAAGGAAATCGTCCAAGTCAGTCAAAAGATATGAATATTTACCCCTTTTTGGGGGTAATTACCTAAAAATGGCAATTTTAACCAAAAAACATCAATGGTGTGAAGTAAAGTCCCAACCGATGCCAATTGTACCATTGGAAAGACAATAACTGCTCAAAATACATATTCACCCCTTTCGATCTTGAATATGGGGGTAAATTACCCCATTACATCAAAATCGTACTTGCATTATGTCCACATGTCAAGATACTAAACATGTGCAAAATTTGGAGAAAATCGTCCAAGTCAATCAAAAGTTATGACTTTTTACCCCTTTTTGGGGTAATAACTTAAAAACGACAATTTTTATCCAGGAACATCCACAGCACAAAGGTAAGTCTCAAACGATGCCTATTGTATCATTCAATACACAATAACTGCTCAAAACACATATTCACCCCTTTCGATCCAGAATAAGGGGGTAAATTTCCCCTTGACATCAAAATCATACTTGCATTATCTCCCCATGTCAATATACTGGACTTGTGCAAAATTTGGAGAAAATCGTCCTTGTTAATCAAAAGTTAGAGTCAATTACCCCTTTTGGGGTAATTACCCCCAAAACGTTATTTTTATTTTATAATGTGACTGTAATTCATGAATACTATATACACACCAAGTTTCATTAATTTCCCTCCATTCAAACCAAAGTTAAAAAATGTTTTCACTTTTTGGACAAAACACCCATTTTTGAAAGTCCAATAACTCAGAAACCCCAAGTTTGATCAAAATATAAAAAGTGTCTTACCATGGATGAGCAGTCAGGCTATCAATTACAGCAAAAACTGAGCCTCTAGCCATTATAGTTTTCTCTGAAAACATGAGCAACTGGTTTTTGTCAAAAGGGGGTAAATACCCCTTTACCCTCATCTCCCAATAAACGATATAGGCCAAAATTGTAGCAACACATGTTTATATAAAGGTTCCTAAGTCCTAATAATCTAACAATGATATTAAAAGAGATAATCCACTTTGAAATTTTGGAAAATTTGACTTTGAGATGACCTGTGACCTTGAGTTCATGGTCAAGGTCAACCATTTTCACAAAAAATGAAAGTACTGACCAAGGACTACCTATGTACAAAATTTCAAGTCTCTAGCACAAAAACTAACTGGCAAAAAGTGGCCAAATAATAATAATAATAATAATAATAATAATAATATCAAAGAAAACAATATAAATCTCCTTAGAGTCGATTTATAATAATATCAAAGAAAACAATATAAATCTCCTTAGAGTCGATTTATAATAATAATAATAATAACTAGTATAACTGATATTGCCGTACGGCAATATCGGATAATCCCCCGCGCCCCCCCTGTCTCCCCTTGCCTGCTTACTCCCTCCTTCCGGTTCATGTCCTACATGATGAATTCTTAAAACCATGTATGAACGTAGTAATCTTGTTGATGGATATGCCTATGAAATGTCCTGGAAGCCAGACACACATGTGGTGGCCAAGTTTACCACCCTGCAGGCAATGCATGTTGAGTAAACCCTGACCATAATGGCCTGTTGCAGGCATAGCAGAGGAGTTGCGAGGTTGTGCCTACATGTAAAAATCGGGCAAAAAATGAGCAACATGTCATTTGAGTTGTAACTGATTTGACACATTAACTTAGTAGGTGTAATTGAGTATATCAAAGCATACATGTAAAGTAGGTTATTAGTATCAGGAGTATGGCCTTGTGGAGCAGAAAAGGTCGTAATTTTACTCAGCCGCTTGTGTTAATTTCATAAAATTCGTATCAGTCAAAGCTGAGCAATATAAAGTTAAAATGTGAAATTTCAAAAAATTCTCTAGGAAAAGGAATTGGATGTAGGCAAATTTCCTTTGAGGACAGTATGTAGGCCTAACCAGGGTATAAGGAAAAAATTATTCATGGAAATCGGAGAAGAACTTCATTGATTTTTTAGGCAAAAGCGTTTTGATAGGCGCAAAAAGTGACATGAAATTTTCAATGTCTGACGCGATTCTACGCCGCGCGTCTGAGACTAATATGCTATACACCATTAGAAAGCCGACAAACAGAGCTTTCTTGTGATATGTAAAACATTGCTGTAGGTCAAATAGGAACCGAGATATGGCCACTTGAAAATCGGATTTTTGGGCGTCCGTAGCGCCGAGACCGATTGCGCGAGCGGTTTGTAACTTGGTGAAGTTTGTACACTAGGGCACATCTGTAAGTGTACCCATTTTCAGCTTTCTATGAGCATTCTTTCCCTGTTTTCCAGAAAAATGTTAGAAAATTTTCATGACATTCAATTTGCAAAAATTCATATCTCGGAAGCTATTCATGAAATTTCCATGAGACGCCTTTCCGCACTGGAGACTTTGTCAAGGTATCTTACAAAAAATCAACAGGTCTCAGTTATGCTTAGGTTCTGAGAAACCTGCGCCGGAAATTTTTTTTTTTTTTTGCTCATGACTCATAAGTGTCATGAAATTTGATCACGAAATTTCGTAAGAAGTAGCGCGCAATGGAGACGTTTGTTACTCTTGACTTGTAAACCAGTATCTCTAATAGTTTTGAAGCAATCGCAGTTTTCCTGAGCTGAATAATAAGAATAATAATAGTAAAACGAACAATATCAATATAATCCCCCGCAAGCGGCGGGGGATTATAATAATAAGAGCGAAAACAATACCATTCACCAAGTATTGGTGAATGCTAACTAGATTCCGATAACCGCTAGCGGTAATAAAACTTCACCGAGCAGTTGGTGAAAATAGTCTAAATATGTTTAAGTATAAAAATAAACAAGTATACGAACAAGTATATGAAGGTATATTGTACATGTTTAAGCAGCTTGCTCAGTGAATGCCCATGTTTAGTTTAGTTTATTTAGTTCAGTGGGTGAAAATAGTCTAAATGTATATAAGTATATAAACAAGTATATAAACAAGTATATAAACAAGTATATAAGCAAGATATAAAATAATATATAAAATATTATATGAATAAAATATAAAATAGTATCAAAAATATTGTATAAAATGGTACAAAAAATAACATAAAAAATGTACCTTATTTATTTGTGATATATTGCAATGCACAAGTTAATGAAGCTAGCGGACAGCCCCCCCTTTCCGGTGAATGCATGTTTAGCTTAGTTTATTTAGTTTAGTTTAATTTATTTAGTTTACTTTAGTTTAAAATTAGTTTATTGACATCTTTTAGGCAATTACTACACAAATTTTAGTAATCACTGGTGTTCCAGTCTGAGTACAGTCATTCGGTTAGGTGAGGAAAAGATGAATTTTTCAGGGTTGACCGATCTTTTTACCTGTTCACGACACAACAAAATGTACACAAATTAGAATAAGAGGAGAATCTGAGCTTTCCAAAACGGCTTGTATCATTCATATGACTTTATTAGAACCCGAGATAGAGTTGATTGAAGTAATGGTAAAGATATGAAATTTCACCGAAAAATTGACTCTGAAAATATCAAGTTTTGAACTCCAAATTGCTCCCAAAGGTAAACGGTTTGAAGGAGAGACTTAAAATAGCACAAAATACTGTAAATATGTTAGGACTATATCTCGAAATATTATCAAATTTTTTGAAGACTGACTTCTTTGTCAAAAAAATGTAAATTGGTGAAATCTTGACCGAAAACATATATTTTTCAGGGTCCGGCGATCTTTTTAACTAGCAGAGATACGTTAAAATGTATAGAGAATTAATACTAGAGGAGAATTTGGGCTTTCTGAATATGCTTTCAGTTTTTCTGTAGCTTAATTAGAACCGGAGATACAGACCATCAAAGTTTGGGTACAAGTGTGAAATTGGAAAATGAGAGGGTCAATTTTGCAGTAATTTTTTGACCTTGTGACATTTATTGTGCAATGTAGGTCAATCCGATGGACTTAAAACTTTACACATTTCTTCTAGGGTATTGTAGGACTGACCTATGAAAAGACTGTAAAAATCCCTTCATTATTTCCCACTTAAAAAAAATTAAATATCTCAAATATCCAATTTTGTCAAATATTTGACCTTGATTTTGACCTTGAAAATACCTTTCAAGGTCAAAATCTATAATTTCTACAGATTCGGGGTGTATGACTTAGGGGGGGTCATTTCATTATTTGAGCTATGTAGGATCAATATTTACCTCTCTAATTGGCAAAAATAGGCTAATTTTTCATGTCGCGCGGTATGCCATATTTGGAATTTTTTTATAAATCAGCATGAAGAGATAAATCAATTCCGATTTCAGGGTTCCAACAATATAGCTCCTGGCTATTATACTTTAAATTATGAACCCAATATGCTGGAAATAACATAATTGTTGGAATTTTTGAAAATCGAGTGATTTGAACATTAAACAGGTCAAATGACCTTGAAAAATGAGGTTAAGGTCAAATTTGAAGGTGGCTATGGAGGTTTTATGGGCATATTTGGGGGGGTTCACAATACATTTTATTGGCCTAAAATCGATATTTCAGTGTCAAGTAATCAAGGTCACCAGTTTTGACGACGCGGTTGACACTAAAAATTCCATAATTAAATAACTAAGCATGATATCATCATAAAAATGATCGCTTGCCATGGATTAGTCATTTACTGTAACAATTGGCTTGAATTCTGCAATTTTCGAAGTTGCTTATATAGAGATCAGGCGCGCAAACCTCTGAGAGTAAAAATTGACCTGTATGACCTCGACCTTGACCTATACTTTTGAAAATTAGGTCAGTTTATTTAGTATAAGTCTATTATATATAGTTTATTAGGAAATTATAATTGATCAGTTAATATATGAGTAATGGTCAATTGAAATATAGAAAAAATTTATTTCAAAGGGGTCAATGACCTTGAAGAATAGGTCAGAGGTATAGGGTTACATTGGACAATTTAATTAGGTCACATAGGACTATGTACACAAATTATTTGAAAATTTTTCGAGAACATTTTTCGGAAAGAAAAATAATAATAATAATAAAAATATTTACGAAAACAAGAAACTTCACCTATGGTATAGGTGAAGTTTAATAATAATAATAATAATAACTAGATTCCGATAACCGCTAGCGGTAATAAAACTTCACCGAGCAGTTGGTGAAAATAGTCTAAATATGTTTAAGTATAAAAATAAACAAGTATACGAACAAGTATATGAAGGTATATTGTACATGTTTAAGCAGCTTGCTCAGTGAATGCCCATGTTTAGTTTAGTTTATTTAGTTCAGTGGGTGAAAATAGTCTAAATGTATATAAGTATATAAACAAGTATATAAACAAGTATATAAACAAGTATATATATAAGCAAGATATAAAATAATATATAAAATATTATATGAATAAAATATAAAATAGTATCAAAAATATTGTATAAAATGGTACAAAAAATAGCATAAAAAATGTACCTTATATTTGTGATATATTGCAATGCACAAGTTAATGAAGCTAGCGGACAGCCCCCCTTTCCCGGTGAATGCATGTTTAGCTTAGTTTATTTAGTTTAGTTTAATTTATTTAGTTTACTTTAGTTTAAAATTAGTTTATTGACATCTTTTAGGCAATTACTACACAAATTTTAGTAATCACTGGTGTTCCAGTCTGAGTGCAGTCATTCGGTTAGGTGAGGAAAAGATGAATTTTTCAGGGTTGACCGATCTTTTTACCTGTTCACGACACAACGAAATGTACACAAATTAGAATAAGAGGAGAATCTGAGCTTTTCCAAAACGGCTTGTATCATTCATATGACTTTATTAGAACCCGAGATAGAGTTGATTGAAGTAATGGTAAAAATATGAAATTTAACCGAAAAATTGACTCTGAAAATATCAAGTTTTGAACTTCAAATTGCTCCCAAAGGTAAACGGTTTGAAGGAGAGACTTAAAATAGCACAAAATACTGTAAATATGTTAGGACTATATCTCGAAATATTTTCAAATTTTTTGAAGACTGACTTCCTTGTCAAAAAAATGTAAATTGGTGAAATCTTGACCGAAAACATGTATTTTTCAGGGTCCGGCGATCTTTTTAACTAGCAGAGATACGTTAAAATGTATAGAAAATGAATACTAGAGGAGAATTTGGACTTTCTGAATATGCTTTCAGTTTTTCTGTAGCTTAATTAGAACCGGAGATAGAGTTGATTGAAGTAATGGTAAAAATATGAAATTTAACCGAAAAATTGACTCTGAAAATATCAAGTTTTGAACTTCAAATTGCTCCCAAAGGTAAACGGTTTGAAGGAGAGACTTAAAATAGCACAAAATACTGTAAATATGTTAGGACTATATCTCGAAATATTTTCAAATTTTTTGAAGACTGACTTCCTTGTCAAAAAAATGTAAATTGGTGAAATCTTGACCGAAAACATGTATTTTTCAGGGTCCGGCGATCTTTTTAACTAGCAGAGATACGTTAAAATGTATAGAAAATGAATACTAGAGGAGAATTTGGACTTTCTGAATATGCTTTCAGTTTTTCTGTAGCTTAATTAGAACCGGAGATACAGACCATCAAAGTTTGGGTGCAAGTGCGAAATTGGAAAATGAGAGGGTCAATTTTGCAGTAATTTTTTGACCTTGTGACATTTATTGTGCAATGTAGGTCAATCTGATGGACTTAAAACTTTACACATTTCTTCTAGGGTATTGTAGGACTGACCTGTGAAAAGACTGTAAAAATCCCTTCATTATTTCCTACTTAAAAAAAATTAAATATCTCAAATATCCAATTTTGTCAAATATTTGACCTTGATTTTGACCTTGAAAATACCTTTCAAGGTCAAAATCTATAATTTCTACAGATTCGCAGTGTATGACTTAGGGGGGGTCATTTCATTATTTGAACTGTGTAGGATCAATATTTACCTCTCTAATTGCCAAAAATAGGCTAATTTTTCATGTCGCGCGGTATGCCATATTTGGAATTTTTTTATAAATCAGCATGAAGAGATAAATCAATTCCGATTTCAGGGTTCCAACAATATAGCTCCTGGCTATTATAATTTAAATTATGAACCCGATATGCTGGAAATAACATAATTGTTGGAATTTTTGAAAATCGCGTGATTTGAACATTAAACAGGTCAAATGACCTTGAAAAATGAGGTTAAGGTCAAATTTGAAGGTGGCTATGGAGGTTTTATGGGCATATTTGGGGGGGTTCACAATACATTTTATTGGCCTAAAATCGATATTTCAGTGTCAAGTAATCAAGGTCACCAGTTTTGACGACGCGGTTGACACTAAAAATTCCATAATTCAATAACTAAGCATGATATCATCATAAAAATGATCGCTTACCATGGATTAGTCATTTACTGTAACAATTGGCTTGAATTCTGCAATTTTCGAAGTTGCTTATATAGAGATCAGGCGCGCAAACCTCTGAGAGTAAAAATTGACCTGTATGACCTCGACCTTGACCTATACTTTTGAAAATTAGGTCAGTTTATTTAGTATAAGTCTATTATATATAGTTTATTAGGAAACTATAATTGATCAGTTAATATATGAGTAATGGTCAATTGAAATATAGAAAAAATTTATTTCAAAGGGGTCAATGACCTTGAAAAATAGGTCAGAGGTATAGGGTTACATTGGACAATTTAATTAGGTCACATAGGACTATGTACACAAATTATTTGAAAATTTTTCGAGAACATTTTTCGGAAAGAAAAATAATAATAATAATAATAACTAGCAGTCAACCTTTGAAAAGGTAGGATATAAATCGACATGGAATACGTGGGCTTGCAGGCAAAAGATTGAACAATTCATACGAAAAATCAATGGAAACACATAACCAAATATACCATTGAAAACACAAAAACTGCTCAAAATACTTGTTCATCCCTTTTGGCATTGATTTTCAGGGTAAATTACCCGGTGACATCAAAGTCAAACTTGAATTATGTCCCCATGTCAAGATACTAAACCTGTGCAAAATTTGAAGAAAATCATCCAAGTCAATCAAAAGTTATGAATATTTACCCCTTTTTTGGGGTAATTAACTAAAAACGGCCATTTTAACTCAAAAACATCAATGGTGTGAAGTAAAGTCCCAACCGATGCCTGTTATACCATTGCAAAGATAAGAACTGCTCAAAACACATATTCACCCCCTTCGATCTGGAATATGGGGGTAAATAACCCCATGACATCCATATCGTACTTGCATTATGTCCCCATGTCAAGATACTAAACGTGTGCAAAATTTGAAGAAAATCATCCAAGTCAATCAAAAGTTATGAATATTTACCCCTTTTTGGGGGTAATTAACTAAAAACGGCCATTTTAACTCAAAAACATCAATGGTGTGAAGTAAAGTCCCAACCGATGCCTGTTATACCATTGCAAAGATAAGAACTGCTCAAAACACATATTCACCCCCTTCGATCTGGAATATGGGGGTAAATAACCCCATGACATCCATATCGTACTTGCATTATGTGCCCATGTCAAGATACTAAACTTGTGCAAAATTTGAAGGAAATCGTCCAAGCCAGTCAAAAGTTATGACTTTTTACCCCTTTTTGGGGTAATTACCTAAAAACGACAATTTTTATCCAGGAACATCCACAGCACGAAGGAAAGTCTCAAACGATGCCTATTGTATCATTCAATACGCAATAACTGGTCAAAACACATATTCACCCCTTTCGATCCAGAATAAGGGGGTAAATTACCCCTTGACATCAAAATCATACTTGCATTATGCCCCCATGTCAAGATACTAAACTTGTGCAAAATTTGAACAAAATCGTCCAAGTCAATCAAAAGTTATGAATATTTACCCCTTTTTTGGGGTAATTACCTAAAAACGGCAATTTTAACACAAAAACATCAATGGTGTGAAGTAAAGTCCCAACCGATGCCTGTTATATCATTGCAAAGCTAAGAACTGCTCAAAACACATATTCGCCCCTTTCGATCCTGAATATGGGGGTAAATTAACCCATGACATCAAAATCATACTTGCATTATGTGCCCATGTCAAGATACTAAACTTGTGCAAAACTTGAAGGAAATCGTCCAGGTCAGTCAAAAGATATGAATATTTACCCCTTTTTGGGGGTAATTACCTAAAAATGGCAATTTTAACCAAAAAACATCAATGGTGTGAAGTAAAGTCCCAACCGATGCCAATTGTACCATTGGAAAGACAATAACTGCTCAAAATACATATTCACCCCTTTCGATCTTGAATATGGGGGTAAATTACCCCATGACATCAAAATCGTACTTGCATTATGTCCACATGTCAAGATACTAAACATGTGCAAAATTTGGAGAAAATCGTCCAAGTCAATCAAAAGTTATGACTTTTTACCCCTTTTTGGGGTAATTACCTAAAAACGACAATTTTTATCCAGGAACATCCACAGCACAAAGGTAAGTCTCAAACGATGCCTATTGTATCATTCAATACACAATAACTGCTCAAAACACATATTCACCCCTTTCGATCCAGAATAAGGGGGTAAATTTCCCCTTGACATCAAAATCATACTTGCATTATCTCCCCATGTCAATATACTGGACTTGTGCAAAATTTGGAGAAAATCGTCCATGTTAATCAAAAGTTAGAGTCAATTACCCCTTTTGGGGTAATTACCCCCAAAACGTTATTTTTATTTTATAATGTGACTGTAATTCATGAATACTATATACACACCAAGTTTCATTAATTTCCCTCCATTCAAACCAAAGTTAAAAAATGTTTTCACTTTTTGGACAAAACACCCATTTTTGAAAGTCCAATAACTCAGAAACCCCAAGTTTGATCAAAATATAAAAAGTGTCTTACCATGGATGAGCAGTCAGGCTATCAATTACAGCAAAAACTGAGCCTCTAGCCATTATAGTTTTCTCTGAAAACATGAGCAACTGGTTTTTGTCAAAAGGGGGTAAATACCCCTTTACCCTCATCTCCCAATAAACGATATAGGCCAAAATTGTAGCAACACATGTTTATATAAAGGTTCCTAAGTCCTAATAATCTAACAATGATATTAAAAGAGATAATCCACTTTGAAATTTTGGAAAATTTGACTTTGAGATGACCTGTGACCTTGAGTTCAAGGTCAAGGTCAACCATTTTCACAAAAAATGAAAGTACTGACCAAGGACTACCTATGTACAAAATTTCAAGTCTCTAGCACAAAAACTAACTGGCAAAAAGTGGCCAAATAATAATAATAATAATAATAACTAGACATCAATATTACTGGTGAACCAGTAATGAGCATTCACCAATTCGCATAATTTACTTGACTATCAAATTGACACTCTTTATATTGACATTCATATTGACTTAATTTTGACTTTATACTGACTTTCTATATTGACGTCAAATTGACTTCATATTGACATTCCTATTGACATTCATACTGACATCCATATTGACATTCATGTTGACGTTCATATTGGCATTCATATTGGCATTCATATTGGCGTTCGTACTGACATTTAAAATACATATTGACATTCATACTGACATTTATATTAACACTGAATTGACACTGATATTGACACTGATATTGACACTGACCTTCATTTTGACATTCATTTTGACATTCAATTTGATGTTGACATTCAAGTTGACTTCATATTTACATTCATATTGACTTCACATTGTCTTCACATTAACATACATATTGATATTCATATTGACTTCAAATTGACTTGATTCATTCTTTAATTTACTCTACTTTGCACTTTACTCATTTCTTCACTTTTCCTCTCTTTGACTTGTTATGACCTTGACATGTGATGAACTTATTCACAAGGTCAAATATTTTTTAGATCTCTCAAGTTACTCTTGATTGGAAATGCTAGACTACAATTGAACAACCATGCTTGAAAAATGACAAAAACGACGTGAAAATGTACCTATCCATTCACTTTAATTGACCTTGACCTTGATGTCAAGGTCATGGATGTTAAAGGAAAATATTCGTCTATCATAGGACTATATATGTGCCAAGTTTCATTGAGTTGTCTTCATTCAAAGCAAAGTTATAAAATATTTTCACTTTTGGGCAGAATATTCTAATTTTTAAAATCAAATATCTCAGTAACCACATACAGGATCTCAACTATCTTCCTTTCCGCACTGGATATTCCTATAGAGCACCTTGTCCTAGAATTTTACGAAATTCCTGCTGACGGTTTCTCCAGAACCGTGCGCAAAAGGGTTTTCATTAAAAGGGGTCAGGGTAATTACCCCTTTTTAAAAATAGAAAATTTTATGACTGATCTGGATCAAGTGACTGACTAGTAACTTACCAGTGAAGATCTGGTGTTTCTATCTTTGTTAGTTCAGGAGATAGACCCCCACAAATGGCCACTTTGAGGTGACCTCTGACCTTGAAAAATAGGTCAAGGTCAAAAATATTTTGCAAAATTCATTTTCTCACCCAGGACTACCTATCTACTTAATTTCAGCTTGAAATTCAGAAAAAAAGGGAAGAAAAATAATATGACCAAAATCAAGACCATTCACCATAGTGATGGTGAATGCTAATAATATCAAAGAAAACAATATAAATCTCCTTAGAGTCGATTTATAACTAGATGTCGATAACCGCTAGCGGTAATAAAACTTCACCTAGCAGTTGCTGAAAATAGTCTAAATATGTAAAGGTATATAAACAAGTATATAAACTGGTATATAAGCAAGTATATTTTAAATTATATAAACAAGCATATAAGCAAGAATGAAAATAGCATATAAGCAAAAATGTAAAATAGTATATAAAATAGTACTTAAAACAATTTACCATATTTTTTTAAAGGTATATTGCACATGTTTTTGGTAAGGTGAGGAAAATATGAATTTTTCAGGGTTGATCTTTTTACCTGTTGATGCTAGAACAAAATGTACATCAATTAGAATAAGAGCAGAATCTGAGCTTTCCAAAACTGCTTGTATCATTCATTTGGCTTTATTAGAACCAGAGATAGAGCTGATAGAAATAATAGTAAAAATATGAAATTTCACCAAAAAATTGACTCTGAAATATCAAGTTTTGAACTTCAATTTGCTCCCAAAGGCAAACGGTTTGAAGGAGAGACTTGACATTGCACACACTACTGTAAATGTCTTAGGACTATTTCTCCAAATATTATCAAATTTTTTGAAGACTGACTTCTTTGTCAAAAAAATGTTAAATGATGAAATATTGACTGGAAACATGAATTTTTCAGGGTCCGGCGATCTTTTTAACTAGCAGAGATACGTTAAAATGTATAGAAAATGAATACTAGAGAAGCATATGGGCTTTCCGAATATGCTTTCAGTTTTTCTATAGCTTAATTAGAACCGGAGATACAGACCGTCAAAGTTTGGGTACAAATGCGAAATTGGAAAATGAGAGGGTCAATTTTGCAGTAATTTTTTGACCTTGTGACATTTATTGTGCAATGTAAGTCAATCCGATGGACTTGAAATTTAATAAATTTCTTCTAGGGTATTGTACAAGTAACCTGTGAAAAGATTGTAAAAATCCCTTTATTATTTCCTACTTCAAAACAATTTAATATGTCAAATATCCAATTTTGTCAAATGTTTGACCTTGATTTTGACCTTGAAAATACCTCCCAAGGTCAAAATTTATATTTTCTCCAGATTGGCAGTGTGTGACTTAGGGGGGGTCATTTAATTATTTGAACTACATAGGATCAATATTTACCTTTCCATATGGCAAAAATAGGCAAATTTTACATGTCGCGCGATATGCAATATTTGGAATTTTTTTATAAATCAGCATGAAGAGATAGATCAATTCCGATTGCATGATTTAAACAGTCCAGCTACTGGCTATTATAAATTATAAAATGAACCCGATATGCTGGAAAAAACATAATTGTTGGAATTTTTGAAAATCGATTGAATTTTAGCTTAAACAGGTCAATTGACCTTGAAAAATGAGGTCAAGGTCAAATTTGAAGGTGGCTATGGGGGTTTTATGGGTATATTTGGGGGGGTTGACAATACATTTTAATGGCCTAAAATCGATATTTCAGTGTCAAGTAATCAAGGTCGCCAGATTTGACGACGCGGTTGATACTAAAAATCACATAACTCAATAACCAAGCATGATATCATCATAAAAAAAAGCGCTTCACCTGCGTCACTCATTTACCGCAACAATTGGCTTGAATTCTATAAATCAGGAAGTTGCTGATATAGAGATCTCGCGTAACAACCTCTGAGAGTAAAAATGGACCTGTATGATGTTGACCTTGACCTACATTCTTGAAATTAGGTCAGTTAATATAGTATAAGTTTATTATACATACTTTATTGGGAAATTGTAATTCATTAGTAATTACATGAGTAATGGTCAATTGAAATATTGAAAAAATGGACTTTAAAAGGGTCTATGACCTTGAAAAATAGGTCAAGGTCATTTATCTTGAAATTGTATTCTTAGATTATTGTAGGCTATGTACATGAATTATTTGAAAATTATTTGAGAAAATTTTTCGGAAAGAAAAATAATAAAAAAAAATAACACCGATAATAAGAAACTTCACCTATGGTATAGGTGAAGTTTAATAATAATAAAAATATTTACGAAAACAAGAAACTTCACCTATGGTATAGGTGAAGTTTAATAATATCAAAGAAAACAATATAAATCTCCTTAGAGTCGATTTATAACTAGACAAAAAATATAATAGATAAATTGATAAATAGAGAGATAAATAGAGAGATAAATAGATAGACAGATAGATAGATAGATATAATGACGGACAGATAGATAGATAAATTAATAAATGGATATATATATTAAATAGATAAATAACATTGATAGATAATCAGCTAAATGGTAAAAAGGCAGACAGCACTGAAAGCTGCCAAAGTCAAGTCTATGTTAGATTGTTGATATTACATAATAGTATAATATAGTAATACAAAAACAATAACATTGCATGTAGATTATCCGTTCACTGTTACATAATCATCAGTTTGTAACTTTAATTTTGTTATGTTTTCTTGTCTGATTGAAATAAAATGAATTACAAGTTAATAATTTGATTTAGTTTGTCAATGCTAATAATTAACTATTCCATAAAAAATATTGGTACAGGATATATTACTAGAGAAAATTGAATTTTTAAGACACTTTTGAAGATGAATATGTTATGTTTTGTTAAATACGAAACTAAATCATTGATAAGAAGCTGGACCCACTTGACCTAATTCCAAACTGTGGACTGTTGATGTTGAGACCATCACTGCACAGATTTTTGAGTCTCCTCTTGCACTCAATTCGCTTCGCTCAACGGCCTTCGGCCGTTTCGCTGCGCGAATATAAATTCACTGTCAGTTGCAGGATTATTATTTAGTGGTTTTCAGAATTATTGAGCCATGAAGCTGTGAATGCAATGTCATGGGAGAGTGGTTATTGAATACTGAAGTCTGAAGCAAATAGTTATTTAGGGAAAATACCACATATCTTTAATATAATTATTCTTTTATGTAGCTATCTAATCTTTTTGTTTATCAATATGCAATATTGCAATAGTTAGAAAATATAATTAGGCTACTGTGTAAATGCACTCACTGCCAATTGCATGGCTATTATTAATTTTGGGGGTTTTCCTAAACATTGAGCCATGAAGTTGAGAATGCAATGTCATGGGTGAGTGGTTATTGAATACTGAAGCAAAACATTATAAGGGAAAAATATTTCATCTAATAAATATAACATATTTTTAAGTAACTATCTCATCCTTTCTTGCTTGTCAGTATGTTAATGCACTTTGGTAAGTATAATTACTGTGTAAATGCACTCACTGCCAATTGCATGACTATTATTAATTCTGGGGGTTTTCCTAATCATTGAGCCATGAAGCTGTGAATGCAATGTCATGGGTGAGTGGTTATTGAACACTGAAGCAAATCAAATCAGGGGAAAACCCTACATCAGTTATATGTGTGACCATGCTTTAAGATATCAAAAAGTGATAATTGCAAGATAAAATACAGTTGTTTATTCTAAACATATATGTATGTCAATTGCAATAAACAATGCAATTTTTTTTATTGCTATCTTTGCACATACTGTAGAATATCTCAAATATCTGAAGTTTTAATTTCCAAAGAAATGTAGACAGATAAGTGATTGACAGATTGTTTCTTGACTGATTGATTCATTGATTGCTTTACTGATTTATGGAGCATATTTAATTATTGCTATTTGAATAATATCAATTATTGCTTGTCATCACTTTTTCAGAAAATATGCCATGTTTTGTTTGATACTAAAAGCAGTCTGAATATATAGCATAATAGGCCCAAATATAACTAGTTAGAAACATCACTAAAAAAGATAATCAATTGATAATCTGCTACCAATTGGCCTTTGATTGAACGATGAAGAGAAGTGTTTCCCGAAAGTACAATGTGAAATTACACATATAAAACATTTGAAAAATATCAAATGCATTTGCAAATGTATTTAAATGCTTTTGAAAATAGCACATTTGCATTTGCATTTGCATTTGAATCATTCTGAAACATTTGCATTTGCATTTAAATGCTTTTGGCTGGGAAGGCATTTACATTTGCATTTGCATTTGGTCATTTCAGAAACATTTGCATTTGCATTTAAATGTTTTTTATCGCATTTGTTCCCAACCCTGGTGTAAAGCATATGTTATAGATGGCACCACATGTTCTGTGGTTGAAGTCCATGCAATCTCTTGTTTATAGTTCCTAATCTGACCAGGTGTATTGATTGTTTGGCCAATTCAAATGTTTTGTTTGCATATTACAAGTTGCCAGTAAATTAACGGTTGAAGTAATTGTTCATTAACGTGAACTGAATGTTGAATGACATGTCGCAGTAAATTTATCTTGTAGCCATTTTGTAACTAACAAAGAACTGTAAATTCCCGGACAAAGTCTGTATTAAAAAAATACTGGTAAAATAACAATAAATTTACGGTTCTTTTAGTCAGAAAAACACGGCCATTTCTTACAGTGTATCAGTCGCTTTATAAAATCCTCCATACAAACTACCACATAAAATTGCCTCACTAAATGTGTAGAACAACTATTTTGAATACTTAAATCGCAAGTTCGCAACATCGCAACATTGCAGAGTCCCATAATACAGCGAAGCTTTAACCCTCGATTGCAAGTTCACATGTACAACCTCTTTTAAAAAGTGTAAAACATTTCCCTTCCCAGGTTTCGGAGAGGAGAGGTTGACAATTAATTGATCGACTAAGGGGGAAAAGAAGACCTTTAAAAGAAGGGCGAAAGAAGCGAAAGAAAAGAAAGGAGGGAATGGGAAAGAAAGTAGTCCGTAATTAGACTGGTATCTGTCAGTAGGCAAGTGTATTGATTGCCTATCGACAGATGCCCACTTAACATTTCAGTCTCCTTTCCCTCAATGCAGCCCTCAATTTGTCCTCCTGATTTTTTAATGACTGACAAGAATTCCGATTTCTTCTCGTCTCAAAAAGAAGAAGGGGTAAACAAAATAACTGGCTCAATGGATTCAATAGATGTATCGGAAAGGCATAAAGGAATGAAAAAGACCAATAACAGACTGGCCGGAAAACCACAACAGAAGGAAAAGGCAGTGTGTTATTTTAAAGACGTGCAATATGAAGCGCATAAATTGAACTACCTGGGGGGAAAACTTGAGGAAACACTGAACATTCAACAGTTTGCATCTATTTTTTATCAGGATTATCCAGAACTTGCCGGTAGTCTGATAAAATCATGTAACACAGCAGCATTTCCATCTTATCTACCTATAGGGTTCGATTCTTGCTCAGGCCGGATCACCTGGACTTACATGTATGTCACCGGGCAGTTTTCATTATCCGCTGCTTAATCGCTTTGTCCTCCTGTTGTTCCAATTAGCCTACTGAATTCATAAATCAAGGACAAAAAGCCACAGTCATCTTAAAGACTCAATCATCCATCCACCTGTGCATGCTGTCTTTCCATCCTACCTACCAACAACACAACACCTTGCCTACATCTTCAGCACCAAGCCATCTTATCAAGTGTATGTTAGATTTTCTGCAAGATCTACCGCTCTGTAATACTGTGATCCTTGCGCGCTGGGCCACTTCTCTCAATATACTGGATATTTCTGGGGCCAATTTCTAAGGCAAACAGGACATAGTAACAGAAGCAGGCAAGGTTTTTGCTCTGTCCAGTTTTCCCTATTGATCCGGAATGATGTGCCCCTTCCCCCCAGGCTGCTGCCGTTGACCGGAGGTGACCACTGTTGACCGGGGAGACTTGGGTGGTCAAATTGAGACGGCCACCAGGTGGACACCGCACCCGGGCTGCATCATAGCATCATCGTGGAGCGACAATATTTCTTGCAAAAAAGAAATGGACCTTTGTAAGGTTCAGAAAATGGTGACTCTGTGCACATCATAACAGACTGCCAATATTTCATACCACAAGAAGTCAACCTAGGTACAAAAGGTAGTTTTCCCACCGCAAACTGCTTAAAACGCCTGTAATGCCAAAGAGCATGACAAGGAAGATAAAAGATGGCTATGGCAAGCAAATAGGATGGATGATGTCCGAAGTCTACAGCGAGCCGCTTTCAAAAAAAAATTCTACAATTCGTCAAAACTTCAGAATGATTATACCGTTTAGAGAATCAGAAACTATGTTATAGTATTTGTATGTGATCCTCAACTTTTTATTATCAACAGCGGTTCAGAAAATAGTCCAATTGCCCATGGAAGTGAGATACGATTTCACGGTCTATATGAAAATAATGTAATGATGACATATAAATATACATATTCACATTTCACCTTTACTCATGCAAGAATACCTGCCGCAGACATGCAAAAAGACAAGATCACATAGGTAACATCCATAACGAGAAAGAGCATATTATCGCTCTACGCTTTTACTTATCTAACCATATTCCAAATGTCCTTGATTTTGAAAAAAAAGTAGAATAAGATGTTACATTGTATTACCTATTTTTAGACATCTCAACGATAAAATGAAGCAAATTTCAAAATGACGCTTGCATGCTACATCTTGCCATTGTAAGCTTTTCAAGAATCGTAAATAAATGTTAATACTTCGGCTCGAAGGTAATATGCCATTTTGATGATTCACTGATTACTGTTATTGGCCGGATCTATTGCGATTATTTTTAGAGAGGAAATTAGTTGAAAATGAGTTTTAAATGAGTTTCTTATGATTGCAGCAGGTTTCCGACGCTGCCTTTAGGCGTCTTTTTGCAACTGGCACAATGGATGGGTGGATGGATGATTAGGGCTTTACGTCCCGATATCGTATTTGCATCTACGCGCCCTGGAAGCTATTCACGACAATAGGATGATAGAGCTTTACATCCTATAATGTATATGGGTAGTCTAATTAGGACAAGAGGAGAATACAACAATGAGGCGAAGGATGATTGAAACTGCCGTCCAACATAGGTCCAGATGAGACCAATGAAACAAGATTCGAACAAGTGACCTACCGAAATTGGAAACTTGATGGAGATATTAAGCAATGAGCTTTCAATATTCGTTTAGAAAGTAATCTCTTTCTCACTGATATCAATATTATCAATATATATCTGAGAGCAAATATTCAGCATTCAAAATAGAATTGTCTCCAGATTTTCCCATTTTATCATCCTTTTTCTCACCCATTAAAAAATATGGCAGACAAATGCAACTCATCCAGAGAGAAGAAAAATATCCTTTTTTTTTCTCTAGAAATTCCCTGAAGCCACATAGGCAGAATTGAGCCATGGGTATTTAGCAATCCAGCCCTTTAAACCTTGAGCGCTGGCCACAACAGCTCTTTTGAAGCGGATGGATTTCGCAAAAGGTCAATGGACGATCATGCCTCAATTGTGATGGTTGCCATGGTAACAGACTAGCCAAAACGTCTGTCTGGTAGTGTAACACCTGTCTCAGGCACTACTTACCAACTTGCAGCCCAGATGCTTTCCTGTACACAGCCCTGGGAAGATTAGGGTTAGACCGAAAAATGACCGACAGTGAGAAGATTGAGGTTGGAAATTTAGTAAGTGATTTTGGAGCTTTTCAAAGAAATATCAGTGTGGTTAGCTTCTTTAGAGCCAGATGCCAGCACGACAGATGCTTGGTTCCAAATACTTTTATTCAAAGCAAATGACAAAGAAAATGTGGATGAAATGTTTGCATGAATTTGAAGACACAACATCACAGCTTTTTGCAATGGATGAGTGTGACGTCATGCTCTCAGCTTGATGTCACAGCTTTTTGCAATGGGCAAGTGAGATGTTATGCTCTCAACTTGATGTCACAGCTTTTTGCAATGGGCAAGTGAGATGTTATGCTCTCAACTTGATGTCACAGCTTTTTGCAATGGGCAAGTGAGATGTTATGCTCTCAACTTGATGTCACAGCTTTTTGCAATGGGCAAGTGAGATGTTATGCTCTCAACTTGATGTCACAGCTTTTTGCAATAGGCAAGTGACAAGTTATGCTCTCAACTTGATGTCACAGCTTTTTGCAATGAATAAGTGTGATGTCATGCTCTCAACTTGATGTCACAGCTTTTTGCAATGGGAGAGCGTGATGTCATGCTCTCATCTTTATGTCACTGATTTTTTCAATGAGCAAGAATTAGTGTGATGTCATACTCTCAATTTGACTGCACTTGATAAGGTCTCGGAATATTATAGCTCTTATGGATATTCTTCAACATTTCTTTCCAAATGTCTTGACTTGCAGATATGACATTATTCCCTTTGTTCCAAAACTATTATTCTAAAATACGATATGGTCATTGGTCAAAACTGCTCTCCAACTTTTAAAGGTTATCAATTCAGTTTTACTTATGCTCTCCAAAGTCTTCCAGATGTAGACTCACAATGGCATAGTACCAGGTACAAACAGCCAAGTACTTCTGACTACTACAGCTTAAGAATTTCTGCTCATCACTCCACAGGGGGGCGCTAATCTTCTTCCGCCTATGACGTCACAAGTGACCTGTGAGTGTCTTATGAAATAACATCTCCGCAAAAACTTTCATTCTGTTAGTATGGTAGTAGAGCAACCAGACTGCTTTGTATCATTTGTATGTGGAGAAATAAGAACATCAATACGACAGCAGCAGATTCGCAACAGCATTGGATTACCCAGTCACCTAGACTCATAAAATATTCCCGTAGAAATTTAGAAGTAAGTCAATTAGTCAAAGAAACCGATTAATGATCTTTATGCTAGAATGTTTAATCAATTGGTAATCATGGTAATCAAAAAAGAAGGATGGATGGGGTTTACATCCTGTATTTATACACTTGGTAGGCTAAGGACAGGAGGAAGACATGGAAACAAGGAAAAGGATGATTGAAAGTGCTGTCCTACATAGGCCCTTGGAAGTGACCCTGCAAGAGCTGGATCCGAACCCTGGATCCAGCGATTGACAGACAAGCATCAAAACAGAAGAAATAAGACCTGGGACTAAATATATTCATATATATAAATAGATAGATAGAAAGATAGATAATTATGTGGGGAGACTGACAGATAAAAGACAGAGATACACCTCAATGTAGATATAGACAGTCCATCAGACAGACATTTCATTTGTACTTTGTGGAACTTCTGAAATAATCTTTGTAGCTGAATGGTACATTCACCTTTCTGACAAGCATTTCCGCCATAAAACATAAAATATCAAAACATCAGACGGATGGCGTGGATCTGATGCATGAAATTTTCATCAACCACTTCCAGCAATGGAAACAGTTTGAATCTCTGAGGAACAAAATGAAACGGAGCCAATGCCTAAAACATGTGCTAAGCCAGGCAACGCATGGAGGTTTTTTGCTCCGAACATCCAGAAAAAAGGGGACGGGCGGGGAGAACCAGATTTTGTTCCACAGCTCATCAGTTGTACAAAATGAGCTTGGGAGAATTGAAATGATAAGAAAGGCCCCGGGGCTCAGAAAGACAAGAAGGGAAAAAAAGAAACAAGGATTCAACGTATCAATTGACCTACCTAAGAAGTTTCAAATCTAACAAATATGAACAAGAAAGTAATCAGCTAAATAATTCAAAGGTTATAAATAGTCAATAGGCAACTGTGACTAAGCTAAGCAGTTACATAACAATTACAAGAATGCAAAAATGTGCCTTCTTAATTCCTTTTTCTTAATACATATTTCTGGCAGTCAGTGAAACAATTCTAAGCAAGTTTGAAACAATTTAAACATATAATTTTCAGATTTGTAAACTTTTCTTACACTTGTAACCAAACAAAAGGTTCAATTCAAACTGACTAGACCTAATGATTACTGACAATAACAATCATGAGGTTTCAGAAAACACAGAAGCAAAATTTTACAAAAACACAACTTCGCACCCACAAAAACAAACAGATACAATTACTTCCAATTCTACTTTTGTCTTTCTCTGGACATTTTTAGAAGCACTTTTTTGCTAACCAGCTTCTTAGTTTGACAGAAGCCTTCACTTGCCTTGACAGTCTGACAGTTTATTATCTGAGTTTTTCCTTCAGCAATATTTTCTCTGCTAACTGCAAAATGGCTGCATACCTTCCTATTTGCAGCCTATCAGGGTTTGTCATAGATTTGGGTATCGAGTACTAGAAAACCTGTGCATTATCAGTTACGGATAGATAAAAGTTATTTGCTTACTTTTTTCGTTATTTGTCTTATGGTTTTGTCATTTTTTCTTGCAAGTTCATATTTCTCTTCATAACAAAGCCAAATTCTAGGATTGTCTGAGGAGATAGATTCTAAGACAGAAAGATTTCAAAAAGCAGGAAAAAATCAAATCATCCCAGATAACCTTTAGCATTAGTTTGTTTACACTTTGATACCCAATTTCATTTCTCCAAATAATATCATATTTTAAGCATTACAGTGGCAGAAATACAAGCATGGTTAATTTGGTGAAGGTCAAGCTTTTTCACCAATCTCAAGCTTTCAACACTGAAATTTTCTGCAAATAAAATCAATCAATTTGTTTCAAGCTTCATCCATGCAAGTAGAGGAAGCATAGAAATACATAGAACGGACATGAGGCTGTATGACGCCACCTCGAGATGAGGTCACCAAATCCGCCATATTGGAACTGCCCTGAGACATGACGTCATTGTGACGTCACATCAGGAGCAACAAGATGTTGTGTGTGGCTGATTGTGACGTGACATGATGCCATTGTTATTAGTGATGTCACTATTATTGGTGACATCATGGTTACCAAATGCCAGGCTGCCAGGCAGTTCCAAGATGGTGGATTTGGTTGCTTCATCTGCTAGAGCCTCATGTCCGTTCTATGTATTTGTATGAGAGGAAGTCACAGTAGTGTCAAGATAGCATCACATGAGTTTGGATTGCAATTAAACAGGACAGAACCATGAGAACGAAATAAAACCACTCTCGCTAAAATCTGTATTATGAGAAATGAACAAATATTCACTTCCATCAAGAACCGCTTAAGTCACATCGTGTAAGGCTGATAACCACAAAGGCGCCAGAGCTACAGCGAAAAAAATCTTTACTAACACCATAAAACCCGAATTAGTTACACCTGTCGATTTAATTACGGAGCAAACCACCAGGATTAGCAAGCGCCCCCTGGTGAATGTTAATTACAGATAAAGAGGGCTTCAAGATGGCAGGCAGCCAAAGTTTTATGCCCAATTCCTTGCTGATTGCTTATTTACATCAAAGTAAATTGTTAATGAGCAAATTGAATAAGGTGGTTAACATCGATCAGCAAATGCAGTTCAATTTCAACGCGGCACTCCCGCACCAACACGAAAACATGCACGCCAAGTACTTGGCAATACATGTGTAATTCGTAATTTGATTATTGTGAAATTAGTTGAAATGACATTCAGATTTGATTGCACGACAGATATTGAAGTGGCTTAACTGCAGTACATGATAAATTAATTATAATAAAATAAATGTTCAAGTAATTGCAAGGAGGACACACAGCCTTTGAAATTACTGTGCAGATTCACCAGAACCAGTACAGAACCAGTACAGAACCAATACAGAACCAGTACAGAACCAGTACAGAACAAAGATCGAACCAAGATTGATCCAAGATCGAAACAAGATCGATCCAAGATCGAAACCACGATTGAACCCACGATCGAACCATTACAGAACCAAGACAGAACAAGTACACAAATTCAATAGACATATTAGCCAGATATATCCACTGGACGGACTTATCAGACAAATTCATAAAACTCATGCACAAAGGCTAAAACCTGGAAAAAAGGGGAATTAAAATAAAATAGCCACTGCAACAAGTCAGTTGCTTCAGTGGTCAAAAGGCAGTTTTCCAAGAGAGGTACGGTCCTTCCTCAGAGCAAATTTCTACTAAAATGTGTAGCAGAAGCAAGGCAGTCCCATATACTGTAAATCGGTTTTACAACAGAGGATTTGATGAAGGTGAGACAGCAGCTGCACCGCTGTTTTATTTGTATAAAGGTATATATTATATGCAGTACTATACATAAGCTACAGTATAGCTCCTTGCAGTACACAATCCAAGATACAACACAAGATATATGGAGAAGTCTACATTCACTCTTGCACCTGGGGGACTAATTAGGAAATACAAGGGGCAGGGTGACAAGGCAGAGAATGAATCAAACACATAAAATCTCAGGTTGCCCTAAGGTAAAAATACTAGTCTTCTCTTGCAGTGTCTCAGGTTAGAGAACAGTTGTACTCTCAGGTTTGGTTGCAACGTTTTTTTTTTGTTTTCTTTAAATAAAGTAGAGCTAGCTCGTCTTATAATGAAGCAAGTTTTTCGATCTTGACATGGTTTTCGAATTAATACCGAGATATTCTGTATTATACAAGTAAAGTTCTCGTAGTAACCTTTACAAAAGCTTCTTAGCAAATCTTTCAGTTTCTAACCTTGCTATTTTGTCAAATCCACAGACTTTTCAGAGAAAGGCAATCCTCTACCAAAGAGAATTATATCTGGCAATCTCACAAATATCAATATTCTCAGTTAGTTTTCCATGCATCTTTCTGAGGCATCACTGGCGTTATACAACTCAGCAATAAGGTATTGACTGTGGTTTAGATGGCTGGATGGATGGTTTACTGGGGCTTGACATCCTGTAACTTTGCACTTAGGCGTGTCAATGAGGACTGAGGAGTAAGGACAGGAGGAGGACAATGGAATGATTGAAACTGCTGTTTTAAAAACAATTGCAATAGTTCCAGATGACCCAGCCAGAGCTGGAATCGAACCTGAGTCTGGAAACTCAGCGTTTGGAGGCTCAGAACCCTAGACAGCTACCAACTGAGCTGACCCACCTAACTGTGACCTCGCTGAACATATTCCTGATATACGTATACAGGTTTCACAAAGAGATAGACAGACAGATAGTTAGACCAGATAGAAAGCAAACTAGTCATTCAAATATAGCCAACAAATGGCACAAAAAGTTTAAAACCACGTGAACTGCAAAATCAAATGCTACGATCTTGCTAAATCAATCCAGATTGAAATGGTGGCGTATGCCCTTGAAAACATCAGTATCGAAAATTGCAAAAAGGAAATTCATAAACACTCCCTGGCAAGACTCGTACTATACTTCCTCACGTTTACTTCCTTATCGCCATGTCTCAATGACACCGTTCATCACACAACGTCACCTATGGCAAGTATTTAGCAGTATCATGTCACATTAGTTGATCTGCATCTTTTTTGTTTCTTCCAGTCGCAGTTGCCAAAGGTAAATCTGTTCTTTTCTGTCTTTTTCTGTTTTTACGACCGTCTACTGGCAAATAGCGAAGGCTTGCGCTCTGTATTTTCCCTTATCGAGCGATAATACGACGATATAACCTCCTATTTCGCGAGAGCCAAAAGACGACAAGGCCGAATATCTATCATATATCTATCGTATACAAGGAAATATGTAATATTACGTATACATATAGGAAGTAATGTGCTCCTTGCATGACTCCCCATAACATTGCTAAATGCTCCAAATGACATCCGAAAAGCTAACTATTATCTCCGCGATGGTGCTATTAAATTAGCGGAGCAATAGAAAAGAATTATGTAGAAGCTTGCAAGGTTAAAGGACAATAGTATAGTAATGATAGGACATAATGATAATGTAAGAGCTTTGTTAGCTGCAATAGAACAATGTAGCTGTAGAACTCTAAAGGAACAATCGCTTTAAGTACTCATATTTTGACAATTATGTCTTTTACAAGGTTGCCGCAGTATCAAAAATAGCAAATTCGTCCCCTAAATTGTTTATATTACCGCCCCGATGATTAATTAGAGGGATCCATCATACCACATCCTATCACAAGAAACTTGTCTATCAGTTATAACCAAAATGAATTGTTAGCACTTCAATTTGAAGCAACTTCAAGAATACACAATTGAATTGACAAATTGATCAAATTTAAAAATATTTACATTGACCAATATATAGGCCAACACTGAAAGAAGGCAAATATAATCCCATATAATGTATCATTCAGACATCGGCAGAAGTTAATAACCTCAAAGAAAGCAAATGTATAATTTGCATTATGTAGCAGTACCAGTTACTGTTATATTAAAGTAATCAAGCAGCAGAACCTTGCCATTCTAAAGACATAAGAAAGGGAGGTGAGTGGTTCCATTTTCAGACCTGCCAGGATAACTAATGAGCCAGAATACCAGTTGATCATTAGGACATGTCTGGAAATTCATTGCAATTCCAAGAATTTAAGGAGAGCAACATATTTCTCAAGGAGTTGCAAATGTCACAATGAACTTCTGGTTATGGTACCTGCTTGGAGACATTCGGAAGAGTGATAATGGAGCATTATAAAGCATATTATCCTTACTGTCTGAGGTATTTGATCCGCTGATTACTGTGATCAGTCAGGAGTCAGATACTCATTCTAAGGAAAATTCAGTTTGCCTACTTTAATATCAGAAGAAGGTCCATTCCAATAAGAAATGGTGCCTCATGTTCCCAAAAAACAAAAATAAATTGCAAGAAATACATGTAAAATTAATCGCAAGAAATAAATGTTGGAAGCCGTACCAACACATTTATTTATTTATTTATCAGAAAAATCATTTTGATTAAAATATTGTTTCTGAACCAAGCACTTGTAGTGCTGACTTCTGAGAAGAACATGGCCCACCAACATCAAGAACCTTCTTTGGATCAGTTGTTCAGACCGTTGAACTACACAAATAACCAACAATTGATGCGAAATGATTAAGAACAAGCTAAATTGTAATACAAATGCGAATACAACTTGGTACTACTTTCACAAGCCAAGAAATCTTCTAAGCCGGTCTAATGCAGAGACAGCTTCAGCTACAGAGGAAATCTGAGTCTCTGAGCCAATGTTATTAATTCCTTTGGCCCAAATTCTGGGGTCACACTAATTCGCAAGACTCGTGTCTCATACACCCTCACGGCTCCTCTCATTTCACGATATTTACTCGATGGAAACATAGCGCCATATCCGCCAATATTACAATTCCGGTGAATGGCTTTTTTTCGCCCATAGATGTCACTTTCGGGGAGCACGTGACCTCGAATAGAGCGTCCTCAGCGGGACAATCCTTGAGCAAACACGAATTGTAGCAGCCGCAAAGTATTTGTGTATCCAGCGAAGAAAAGTAGCTTCCCGGGCGACGCTGCTCTATCTTGGCCGCGGACCCACAGGCCAGTCTCAAATCCTGTAAATGAACTCTTCTGTTTGCCAGACAAACTCCCCTCCCCTCCCCCAAATTAAGCTCAACTCGAAAGCTCAACTCGAAAGCTCAACTCCCTGCAGCATAACTGCAAATTGCAATGACAGCATATATGCATAAATACAGACCCAAGGGTAAAGGGAAATTGCCTTCGGTCTACAACATGAACATAAAAGTCAATCTACGTCTTTTACATTGTAACATGTGTAGACATTGCACAGCTTATTGTTCAATGTTCATACGTAATGCATGCACTTCATTTGCAGAGAAGTACATGACTTACTGACTGCTATTTGAAGGAAAGTTGCAAAGAAGGAAAGGAGGATAAAGACGATGCAAAAAAGAAGAAAAGGCTCAAAAAAAGAAAGGAAAGAAGAGAAGGCGGTAAATTACTTAAATGTTTCCATTCTAATAATGGATTAAACTTTCTACCCAGTCTAAGTGAGATCGAGCTCAAATTACCTGGCGACAATGAAACTATACAATATATCAACAAACGGATTACCCAAAAGCACAAGAATCTACTCCATCTATTAAATGAAAATATAGACAACAGTACACTTTGTCATCCAGCAATGATACCGTCAATGACGTACAGTAGATATTGAACCCACAGCCTCTGCGAAAGTACAAAGGCCATGATGATCATTGATCGACATTCTGACATTGTACAAAACGATATCAGTTATTACAGAGAACAGAACGGACTTCTTCCAGGAACCCGGAAGAAAGGAGACAATCTAATACAGAGCACAATAGGACTTGGTAAGCCATAAAGCCGGCATTCGGTAGCCATATTGTCAGTTTAGCTTTGGGATCTCTTCTGCGTCGCCATGGCAACACTTCTAGGATATCCTTCCGGCCACCCAGCCGAGTGGGTCACATGACCTTTTGGTGACCCCGTGACATTCCTGCGACCTCCGCGACCCGCTTCCGGTTTATCGGACAGGAAGTTTATCCCCCAGTGTCGCTGGTCCCCGCTAACTTCATCAAGTTCTTCTGGCCAGTTTTGAATGTCAACTGAAGAATAAGCAATTACCTACGAACCATTGCGTCTCTCGCTGATCGGGATCTTAGTATTCCTTTCCAGAGACATTCCAGATAAATGTCCCTATCTTCTTGTAGCGGAACTCAATAAAATGCTACTCCAAAAGGAAAGAATGGGTTCTTCATGGACAAGGAAAAAGTTCTCGTCAACAGAAAAGTAGTAAGTACGACTCTCATAACCGTTTCAAAAGATCATTCCCTGCTATCGGCAGAACATGAAATTAACTGAGCTGCCACAGATCATGGTTAATGTATCAATCACAAATATTTACACATAATACAACAGCTGAATCATATAATAAAGGCTACAGGGTTCTGTAAAAAAGCGTAAGTCACTCACTGCAACAGTATGTTTTTAAGGTCCATCAGATACAAAATACAAAAGAGCATAGAGATGGATGGACGGATGATTGGGGCTTTATGAAACGTATTAATGCACTTTGTAGGCTAATTATGACAGGAGGAGTACACATCAATGAGACTAAGGATGATTGAAACAGCCATCCAACATAGGCCCAGGAGACCCAAGCAGGATTCGAACCCTGGACCAAGCAATTTGCAAGACGCTAAAACTAGATCAACCCTCCCCCAAAAGAGCATAGAGAGAAAACGCAATTGCGTGAAAATAGTTCAAAACCATAAATAAGTTTATAAGAGATAAACCAGTCTCTTTCAACAATTACAGTATCATGCTCTTGCCAATTTGAACCACCCTCATTAGCGAACACCTAACCTTTAATTTTGGGATTCTATTTCAAGAAACCTGCATCTCAGTAATTTGAACTTCATCTGATTATCCCCATCTTCAAATTAAATGCCAAATCTTGCATCAATTTTGTCATCAGCAGTGACAAGAGAGCACAGGGGATCACTGGGTCAGAACAGAAATTGTGAGATTTGTCAATCTGGGGTAATAGGTATTTTTTAAGGTTAAATTAGGTTGTCATTAACACCAGAGATGGGTTAATAACCTTGTTTTGCAGCTTCACAGATCAACACACAGCAAGAATACGTAAATATTACTTCCTGCAAAAGTATTTCAAACAGTGGTATTCAGAAATAAACCTATTTCGCTAACAATGGAAGAATTTGATTCCAACTTCTTCATAATTGCAATAATACAAATTTCGACTTTCTTACTACAATTCTTCCCTACCTCACTTGCAACAGGTATCGAACTACAAGAGTAACAAGATGAACGCAGAAAAAGGATGGATGATTGGGGCTTTACGTTCTGTATCTATGCACTTGGTAGGCTAATTAGGAAAGGAGAAGAATATGGCAATGAGGCGAAGAATGAAACAGCCATCCAACATAGGCCCAGGTTGTCCCGCAAGAACTAGAATCGAACACTGGACCCAGCGATTGGCAGCCCAGCATGCTACCATTGAGCTAACCTTCCCCTCAGATAACAGCAGAAAAAGTTATTATAACAAAGTGAAGAATTCAATATATCCATAATAGACAAATTTCCTGAAAAACATTTCAGCTACAGATTTGTTTTTCTCTTTAGATCATAGAAATTATGTAGATGGCAATTAATGAATATCATGGACATAACAATGCCAAAACATGCTGAAGCACTAAACACTGCATTCTCCTATAGCTGCTTCATTATATCAGATGGGGAATGCTATGCACACTGCACAGAGTTACATTTCTTGTGTATTTGAAGTCAAACAATGCTGAAAGCTACTTAGCCATAAGTTCATGACAGCCAGTGTGCGTTTGATGTCCTTGCTGTCATGTTTGATGTGCTCAATGTCATGTTTGGAGGGCTTTCTGCTCCTGTTTGCTCTACTAGCAGCTCTGGTTTGCCTTGGTTTGCTTTGGTTTGCTTTGGTTTGATGTTTGGTTGCGTTTGGTTGGTGTGTGCATTGGTGCTGTCATTGGTGCCTTGTTTGCATTGGTTTGGTTTGGTTGCACCCAGTGTTGTCTCTTTGCACCAATATTGCTTGGTTGCAACAATATCAGTTGAGTGCCCAGATATCATTTGATTGCCACAGATATATATTTGGTCTGCAGAGAGGTACAACTAATACTGGCATTATTATACATGACTCGTCAAAGTTTTATATTGTACTGATATAACAATGCTCCAGTCCATTTAATTTATGAACCAGTTTATAAGTATACAATGCATATTGCAAAATGAATTGGTTAATGGACTGTCAAGATCATTTCAAGATCATTTCAAGATCATTTCAAGAACATTTCAAGATCATTTCAAGATTTCCCCAGATCATTTCAAAGTACATATCTGTCAAGGCTGTCACTGTCTGACACTTGTCTTTCTATGACTACTGGTCTTGGGGCCAGTGTCTATCAATTTGATTTTGATACACATAAAGTAGGGAGGGTATCAAGGTAATCACTGATTTTAGTGTCACCAGCAACCGATATTATTAGTCTTGTTAAAATGAAGCTCTTGAAACCTTCTTTTCCATCAAAACGCATGATCAGCATAATCAACATGCATGTCTTACTGAGCCACAAGGACTAGCCCTAACATGAATGTGCTGTATTTCATTGAGGATGGTACTGATTGTGCTAAGGTTCTGCCTCTTCTATTTACATTAAGTCGCTTAAACCTACCCCAATTAATCAATGTCAGCAATTTACATACCCCTGTATCTAGAATAGGCCAACAGCAATGAAACCCAACCAATGCATATCAATTACAGACTAATTACACGTTACAATATCATAATCTATCGTAGTAAAGACTTTTCACCCTTAATCTATCCTGAAAATATGACTATGTACTGTACATGTATTGTCTCAACACTGACTGCTGATCTGCAAGACTGGCAAAGGTTTTTTCATCTGATGAACTTGTGTGACGTGTTTAAAAATCATGGACAAAGCCAACAATTTATTATTCAAACAAAATTCCACTGGACGACACGAGTATTTAAAAGAAATATGACATTGTAAAATTTGTAAATCACACAGACAATAGTACAATATAAAATATAAATGAGACTTACCAGGGTGAGGGTGAAATACAAAGGTCCACAACAGAACCAGGGGAGGGTGTGAAAGGTCAAAGGTTGCTTTACCCCGCCAAAACCCTGCAAATAGAACAAAAATATACATTAATATACATGGCAATAATGCAATAAAGAACTTTATTTGATTTATTTCAAACATTCTTTTGATTTATTTTAAGCTAAAACTTTTGTATGCAACTACAATATGTATCTTCTCCTGTACCGTCGATTATGTTTTTTGGAATTGTAACCATTCTGTTCATGTTCCAGCATGTGGTACATGAAATTTCTGTCGAGAGTTCCTCTTAGACACAAGTCAGAGAGGAAGAGAAGTACCCTTAGTTAAGAGAAACAAATTAAACAAGCAAACTAATGCTTTGTTTAATTTGTTTCTTTCATCATGTCAATATTTGCACCGACAATTTCCTTCGGTATAATTGTATATATTTCACATGAATGACCAATAAAGAAGTCTTAGTCTTAGTTCCGAGAACATTGCTCAAGGTTCCTATGCCCAAGCATTTGCCACTTTCCATTACTTTCTCCTCTATTTCGATGGAAACTCCAAGACAACAAAAAGAGACAACACCCTAACAAACGACCACTCTGTGACTGGAGAGACAGTGGTCTTACATTGTAAGGATTCATGAGTGTGATAAACCTTCAAGCCTACATATGTTACGAAGTGCACATGCAGCATTTTGCACTAATTCAGGAAAGATAACCCTGTTATAAATAGAACCTAATGTTTAATCATCAAAGATTAAGCGCAAGACAAGGCACCAGTTGCTCATTCATCAATAGAACACTTGAACTCTAATCGTTTGTTTCCTTTTTTCGTTCTTTTTCTCCATTATTTTCGCCGAACGCAAACGATGTCGAAACACTTAACGGGAAGAAAAGAAACGGCTTTTGTCAATTCGGAGCAACTTGAACTTGCCATGTCAGGAGGAGAATAACATGAAATGTTAATCCCTTCTTCTCTTTTTGTGGCTACTCAAACACTAAACAGACCCATTGTGAGCCTCCAGAGCAAAAACTGCTGCTGACATGCGATTCGCGTGTAACTGGAGAGTAAAAATGGCCATTCGTAAAATGCGTGCCAGGCCTTCAAAAGCCTCGCGTGAGAGCCCTGCATCAATACTTAAGTCCCCACACAATAAAACTAAACCAGGAGCTTAATTGTCTAATGTAGACCAATTGCTTGTTTACAGTCCTCTGCTGTTCCACTGTTGTTCCACTGTTGTATGCAGGTGATGCTGTTGTGTGCATCAGTGATGGAGCAGTGCAACTGATGGAAGTGGGATTTTACAATTGGCTCCTCTGATATAACCAGTTACTTTCAAGAATCTTGATATAAGAATAATTTTAATTGGTCCATCGAATGCATTTGAAACATGAAGCTTCGATTGAGAACCATGAAAGTTTATCACAATACTGGTTGAGGACCTTAATTATAAGTTTATCACAATTTTGATTGAGAACCAAGGGAGTTTATCACAATTTATAATAAGGAACATGAAAGTTTATCACAATACTGGTTGAGAACTCTGCAATTTTATCAAAATTTTGGAGAACCATGGAAGTTTATCACAACTTTAGTTAAGAACCATGGAAGTTTCAACTTTGGTTGAGCAAGAACCAATTGAATTTCATTGCAAGATCTACTGATCAGTCTGGTCTATATACCTAAAACCGACCAACCTACACATGTATACAGATCAATATACACACATGTGCAATCATACACCAGTCCACCAAGTGGCACTAACCCATCCACATCTTCCCAATTTCACCTAACTCTATCTGTCTTTTCACAGCAATAACACAATGCAGTATGGTACAATGTAGCAACCATGAATTCAGCTGACTCAGCAATGCAGAGGGGAAATTCTCAGACATCAAACTAGACCAGAGCAATCCCACAACAGGTACTAATCAGGTCCTAATCAGGGGAGCCCATGTAGGAGCAGGTGAATGACACCACCCTTCTTGTATACATGGTAGCCCAATAGCCCATTGAGCCAGTAAATACCCAGTACAGCCTTTGATGCTCCTGGCTCACATCATACATCATAATCAATCTTGATTTTGGGGCCAACTCTGACAGCACCTGGAATCATACAAGTCTGTGTAGTCACCAGCAAAAATGTGAGCTCCTCTGAAGTCACCAGCAAAAATGTGAGCTCCTGATAAAAATGCCTAATTCTCAAATATAGTGTTGTAATATTGTAAATTTGCAAATTAGGGAGACACCATGCCATGATGATGGATGGATGAATGATCGGGGCTTCACATCCTGTATTTATTCATCATGGTACTACAGGAGAAGGACACAGTAATGATGCGATAGATGATTGCCGGTGACCTGGGCAGCGATGGGATCGGCCAAATCTTATAGCATAATTTCAGTTTTGATGCACACAGATCATATAACACATTCATTTTCCTATACCAAAGGCAATCCATGATAATCTACCTCTACAAATGTCTTGACAGAACTAAAACACAGCCCAAAAGCATTGGAAGTTGGAACTCCAGGAAGCCATGCTTTTTACCACTAAGCTCATGCCCCATAACAACTGCTGGAATCATCACACTTCCACCAGGAACTTGCATGAAGAGAGCATGAACTGAAGTTGAAGTCTGCCCCACCCTGACTCCCTCTTCACCTGTCTAAATATTTCCCCTGAGGAGAAAAAAATATGAAGAAAGACAGATATTACTTCACTCATAACTGGAGTGTTGAATTTTAACTTTTTGTGAAAGACAGACATTTTAAAACAGCTCATCTTTCTTCACATAGGCCTGCAAGTCAGATTGACCAAAATATATGATGACACTTTATAGTGTTGTCAGCGAAATTATGACCCAGAGAGGTATTGGCAATTGTTATTCTACAACCATTGGACAGCTAACATATATTTTGTTATGTACATATATTGATTTCAATTTCATCAATTAAATAGTATATTTCCTCTGGCTTTTTTCTAACATAATAATTGAAAGGCAACCTATTTCAAAATAAAAATGTCTCTATGCAAAATGAAAACACCAGATGTTAAAGGTCACCAGGAAATTACGAAACGGAACAGCACACCATAACTGATATTACCCCTCACCTGCACTTCTACGCCCCCAACAAAATACCCAACCAAAACATTCTTCATCGCAAAATCTCTTCCCCAGTCCCCACCCAAAACCCCCCTCTTCTTTGGCATCTCTGCTGTACCCCAAAGGTGATTCCAAAGACCCTTGGTAATTCCTCTGCTACAAGAGATTCCTCCGCCCTTCAAAATTGAACTTCCGGGTTCACCTGTATCCTCCGGGATTCCTCCCACCCCCCGTTTAACCCCATGAAGCACCCTCTCCCCCAAAGAGCCATGACACATGCTCTGACCCCCTGCTCTTTACAATTCTCTTCCCATTTACACAACGGCTACCACCCTTGCACCTTGAGGTACTCCCTTGTGTTATAACAAAGACCTCAAATTTGAGTAAGATATGTAACTCTGGTCAAACAGCAAGAGTGTTAGAGATGCCATGATGCCTAGAGGTACTGCACCCCTTTACGACAGTACACATTGAAAGAATTGCATGCTGCTCTTGCTCTGGTATAGATAAGTGTACTGTCTCCTGTAATTCTATGCCCATTGCTGTAAATGAGAAGTTTATTCATGAAAATAATAAAGTCGAACGAGAATATTATCCAATTAACAGCAAAGTCACTTTTGGAATATGACATCACACTTATTCATGAGGATCTAGGTTTGTGACTGCAATTGTAGGAGTGACAGAGATCACTTCCAAAAAGGGCATATCGGAACTTAAATGTCTTAACACACCGTCTCAGACTACGTACCGGAGTTACATGTCTCACAACACTGGAAATCTTTGGTTACATGCTTGCATTACATCCTTGTGTTACACCCTTAGGTTACACCCTGTGTGGCTGTGGCACCATAGAGATACCCCATTGACTCCATGGTAGCACCCTGTTGTCTTGGAAACATGCACACGTGTGCTGCCAGGTTCCAAACAGCCTCCTTCTGGCTCAGGTTGCTAAAGCTCATTGGTTCCCATGGCAACAGCTGTACAACATTGTTGCCTGTGAGTCCAGCTGTCTGTCTCTTTCTTGAAGGTGCTGCCAACTTGTGCCAAGTGCAGTAGGGTGAAACAGTCAAGGTCAAATGTTTGGCAACTAAAGATCCAAAAGAAAGATGGGCCAATATAATGCGGAGCAAACCAGAGCTGGGATCAAACTAAGAACAAACGACTGGAAAAACGGCGAGCAACCGACCGAGCCAAGTCCGAGAGTGCCTGCCAACCCAGACAGACAGATAGACAGATAGACTTATGAACAATTATTGAGACTTTACATCCTGTAATTATGTATTTGTTTGGATAATTACTAAATAGCACAGGAGGAGACAGCAGTGAGGCTAAGGATGGTTGAAACTGTCGCCCAACATACGGCGAGAGCGGGAACGAATCCAAGGACAAACAACTGAGCTTATTCTTCAACTAGAACTTATGAATTTATTGGTTGATAGATATATTAGATAGATTTAATTTTTCCTATTAATAAAGTCCAATCATTTAAATTGGAGTTCAATCCAATGAGATGTTGTACTTGTAGAGATTCAGTCATGCGCAAGAATAATATACTAGTCTTTTGGAAGTGCATTTTGTTCGCAGTTGTATAATTTGATCAGTTTCTCCGCCAAATTTCATAATAGAGAGGTATTGGAACTTTGGAAGCACAAGCCTGCCCTTTCATGGGAATGAATCCGAGTCAATGTAACGCTAAGGTTTTTTACTTTCATAACGTTGAAGGACCCCCATATGAGGCACCAATGTTCGGTGAGGTTACCCGGCTAATGGCTATTGATCAGCATAGCACGGGATGATCGACTGAAGGACTAATGCCTATTAATCAGTTTTCCCTTTCCTTTTTACCTCAGTTCAACTTGGTTCACCTTATACTCTCAATTTCGGTGGTCTACTTTCGGGCTGAAATGTGTAACTTACGACACAAGCCAGTACACAAATAGCTTGTGCCTTTTTGAAGCAGATTTGCACCATATTTGCTCATGGAGTTGCGTAACCGGAAGCGAAGGTGGACTTTCTTTCTTGTCTTGTTCTTTATTTTCTGAACTAATTTGCTCCTATTTGAATCATCAACTATAAATTGCATACAATAAAGTTCTAGCGCCGCAAACAGAATGCATCAGACCTGCTAACCTTTTTTTTCAGTTTTGATACAAAAATACTGTTAATGGATATACATGTATATACTGCATAGGGCCATGGATAATTATTGAAAATTATTCAAAATTGGAAAAGTGCATGAGGCATGGATACATCGAAAAAAAACGGTTTCCCTGCATATGAACTGAACCTAAAATGTGTCTTTCTTCATAAATGAGATACTGCAACTCAAAATCCACCCAGAGCCAACATTGACACTTTGCTGAAGTGTCAAAATCAAGATATCCAGGTCAAATTTGAAAGATAGGTCTACGTATCTACAGCATTATATATTGGTTTGCCATGATATAGTAATTCCATTGGCTCTATGGCAGTATGGCACAGTAAGTAGCATCATACTAGCAGATACCTACTACCAATGCACATATATTTTTTAGCTACCCTAATGTTTGGCAAAAGTTCAGAGAACCTTCTTCTTTTTTCACCACCTACACAAACATCCACGTAATTTTGGCTGGAAGTTTCTTGTGGAATATTTTCTGCTTTTTTCAAAGGTTGGTTGGACAACCAGTCAACCACCTGTTTTGAAAGAGAACTTCAACAAGCAGTGGCATTAAACTTCGAAAAAAATCGTCTGAAACAGGAAAGAAGAAATAAAAATCCTAAAAAGTTAAAACTAAGAAATAAAAGTTGATGAAAGTTCAGTGGTTGGGGAATCATCCGAATGGCAAGCCGCTGAAAGATTCACGACCAAATGTCATCGGCCGCCAACTGGCGCCAAGCTCAAGAAATATCCACAGAGAGATGCAGAGAAAGGTTTGCAAGATTTGTTAAAGATTTGTAAGATTTTGAAAAGATTTGTTGAAGATCTTTTTGGAGAGATTCAGACTTGTGAAGTTAATGCGGATAAAACTGCAAGCCACTTAACCTATGCACTTGTCAGAATCACCTGGTAGAACAAGTAAAGATTATCTTCTCTTTAATCAAACTATGCATACAAAGCACACTGCAAAACTTTTGTTTCTAAGTGCACACATAGAAGGCTGATGACATTTGAAAATATTCCAAAAAATATTGGTTTAGTGTTTTAAGACTGCTGAATCATGTCTACATTCAATTATGTCTGATTCTACAGTCAGCTGTCTCCAGTGGATCTGCAAGTTCCATCCTTGACTGGAAGGGTTTAGTATCGGTTCTGATATATATTTCCAGCCCTAGAACTGGTTTTTTTGTTTTGGTTCTCGGCGAATCAGTAAAAGATTTGAATTTCAGTTGCAGTGGTACAACTGAAAACGAACTGAAGTTTCAAGGACAGGCAGAAGGGTTGTATCCATTATGTTGGTAACTATATAAATAAACGCAAAGTTGAAAGATTTCAGAAGTGTATACACTGTACACACTACTAATTTTGCGATGGACATTTCCAAAGTAACAGTATATTTATTCAGTTGTTTTGAGCTATTTGTAGATGCTTCACCAGCCCCTGGGTCCTGTCTTATCCATTATGTTCATGAAGTAAGGTTGTCTAAGGTGGTTTCCCATGTCTCCTCTATCCATTGTAAACATGTCATTTTCGCTGAATCAGCAAAAAGTCCAGTTTCGTCTGGAAATGCGATAAAAACTGCTCGGAGACTACAGAGTTTCTCATTTTTCGCATTCTAACTTTTTTCGTTTTTTTTTTTTGGTACGTGCAATTATCTAACCACCTTAGACATCGCTGTGCAACTCTTGTTGCGTAAACAGGCGCTTTTCGACAGACGAAAAATTCCAGCATCATTTTGCTTATTGCCCTCACCAGATGTCACTGATTAGTGCAAGGCTGTTGAATTATGTGCTAACACCCCCCAATGGCTGTTGAAAGAGGTGAGAACACTCCCCACACAACAGCACAGATACTCCGCAAGATACTCTTTGAGATACCCTGAGATAGCGGAGTGCTGCTGAGAGACTAGCAGCTGAAGGAAGCTAGGCTTTACTAGCTGTGCAGCTGTAGGGTGAATAACCTCAAAGATAAACACCCCCAGGTACCACCCCTTCCATCCTACCTGGCGTCCACCCCAGGTGCAAAATGCCAGAGGAACCCCTTCTTAAAGACCCTCGTGAAACTCAAGAATCCATAAAGATAGTCTAACATCAAGCTAAAGGGTCTTTAACATCATGCTAAAGATAATCTGACATCATGCTGAAGTAAGTCTGATGTCATGTTATTGTTATGTTGCAGTTGGTCTTACATCACACAGAAGAATCCATAGATATAGTCTAACATCAAGCAAAAGAGAATCTAACATAATGCTGTTGTCAACATAAGCAAAATAGTCTAACATAATGCTGACGTCACAAACTTTACCAAAATGAGTCCAACGTCATGCTGATGTTACTTTGATGATGACTGGCATCAATGCATCATGAACCTCAAGATAAATCATTGTTATGATGAGTTAGTCCAAGGTCATGTCAAACGTCTGCCGAAACTCAAAATAATTATGCCCAACCCGAAGATTGAATTTTTTTTTTTGCTTCAACCTCTTTCTAAACATCAAGTGATGTCAGTCCAACATAATGCTGAAGTTAACGTCGCATGAGGCTGACGTCTTTCAACTGATTCCAGGTACTATTTATCCTATTCAGTTGGAAATTTTTAAGTTGGTTAGGTCATTTATGGATTCATACTCACTACAGCATCAGCAACTAAAGACAATTCCAATTCCCATTGGTTCGACTTCACTTGCAGAAATCCTGACGTGCACATCCGGTGTTAAATACCTCAATAGTACAGTATGAATGGCAGATTGAGACTACCACATCAAAAGACTGATCATGTAAGGAGGATTCTTATTTTTCCCGCAAATGCTGGTGCATTGCCTCCTATGACACATCAACTTTGTGAACGCGCCATTCTTGAGTGCAGTGACAGTGTCATCGTACTCAGACGTTACCTTTCCCGACTAATCTAAAACCGACTAATCAAATTTCAAAGTGAACTTCGCACACTTGCTTCATCGCATACTACACAGGATAATTGGATTAAATCTTCTTCTTGAGCGTACTAAAATGAACTGAAAACACAATTTGCGAATCACACTATGCGCCACTCTCATTGAAATACGATAACCGGTGCTGGAATTTATTTTTAGCAATAAGTCCAAACACTATTACGGTACTAATCAACACTGGAGATGTCGGACTTCTAAATAATTATGAATTTCACAGTGCTAAGAGGAAACATCTCAAAGATAAGAATTATGCACAACTTGCAAGACATCAGAAACAACACAAGGACATATTAAGAAATCGCTTCAGACCTTTCATAAAAGATGACGGTGAAAAAGTATCATGTGCACTATATGTGAATATATATTAGTCTGTACGATGAAAAAACAGTGGTCCATTGAACAAGCATCCTATGTCGAATAACCTCCTGCTACATACATGCATCCTTTTTCTTATGCCGCTCTAATATGAATAGCCGAAAACCAAAAATTGGTGTACCAGCTTCTGGAGAATGAAATTGGATAGTAGAGAAAAGAGATTTCTTCATGTCTCTGTGCTGATGGATGGTTTCTCATTAAAGGGAAAACTGTTAGCATACTACATACATAGTGTATGTAACTGTTATCACCGATCCGTATGAAATATTATTTCTCTGTGTTGCACAGCATCTCCCAAGTGATGTAGCTGCTGTCTTGGTAGCATATAGGTAGAGCTACAAATTGCATGTCAAAGGTTTCTACATTTATTGGACCTAATAAGGCATGAACTGGGCTTGTGGCAATATGGGATGTGGGAGAAGACATCCTGCGCCACTGACCTGGATACATGTCTATAGTTTTCTCTTTGAGGTGAGTTATAGGGATGAGTAATTTTGGGTTAATTCTTACGTTAAAAGATATGGTGGATGTCTGGATGATGGTTCACTGTCGTGAGAAAACTCTTCGGCAGAAGGCAACTGGTCTCTTGTGTGGTTTTCGTCTCTCCTTCGGGTTATTTCACATTGTCTAAGAAATTTAACTGGAAGACTATGTTCCTTAGCAATCGGATGTTACAAATTAGAAAGTACTTATCATACGCATCACTGTCGATGCCTTAGAATCGGGTGTGTCTCCATTTTTAAGTGTGACCGTCTTGCATAGAAATAACGCATAATTGAAAGAACCTATTTGGAACACGCAAATGAATCAATCTGGGAGAGTCAACATTTGGAGAGGTACATTGATTGATAAAGTGTAGCCCTCTGACCCAATATGACACCGCAGAAGTATAAAATATAAGCCGATGACACGAGTAGTCAAGTACCCAACACTGTTGTACATGGTACTTTAAAAAGACGCTTACGCACTGCAGTACCATAGGAACCATGGCATGTGCATTCAAGTCGCGCTCCGGCACAATGGGAGGATACGGTCTCCTTAATGTGTAAGCCCCTAATATATAGCGCGATGCGCACAGGTTTAAGTGCTATGAAAAACCTCTCCTGGCACCGCGAGGGTTCTGGGGCAACAGCAACCAACTCTATGGCGCGATTAGGTGAGTTTAGCACCCTTAAAAGAGCAATAAGCGAGACAAGGACCCCGTTGTGCCTTACGCCCCAATTGCAATTATTCTGCCAAGCGAAAGTGTCATCGTAATGAAGAAAATTCTGTGCTTCCAATAAAATGCATACCTTGAGCAACATGGTGTATTAGATAATGCACTGTATTTATATGATGCCAATTTGAGGATTCTGACATGCATTTGGGGTGTCTAACTATATCGGACATGACACGCTTCTTCAACTGTGTCTTCAGATCATCTAAGTAGTAATTATTGCAAAACAAAAGACAAGTTCATGACGGTTAATTCATTGCATTGTTTGTTGGAGGGCATCAACATACATGCAAAGTTGTCAGTTGACGTCTGGCTTTTCATACCTTCAAAATATGTTGTTTGAGTCAAATTTAAAGTTGAACTGGTCTCATTTTATCGTTTGCACACCATTTACTGTTTCACATCACTTATTACAATTCAGTTTTCACCACTCAGGAGTGAGCAAATAACACCAAAATGTATAAAGGCAAGATATAAGTATTCACACATTAATCATTTCCTCTAGGAGCAAAAGAATAATATGACTCAACACAATGCATAGAGTGCATAGAAGCCTCTGAAAAATGTGCCTACCAAACAGTTCTTGCTTTATTCTCTTTATACAGACTGTCACAGACAAATACTGCTTAAATTATGGCCATGGTTTTGCCATGACAACCATCCTAACAGGCCAAAAGCCTTTGGAACCTAACCAAACACACCCTACACATCAAACCTTACAAGAATACTGGCCTTTATGCAGGCTTCCAGCAGCTTCCAGAAGCCTTGTGTGTTTTGGCCAAGGGTGTAAAACAAAGAGGCGCTATGACACCACATATAACGCCATATATTACACGTTAAGTGCCAGCAAAACACACAATACACAGTATCTTGCCAGTATATTGCATGGGGTGCATTCCAGGTCCCTCAAGGCCTCCGTATGATAACTAATGCGCCGCATAAGACCGATTGCATTCGATTGCACACCGGGTGGCGGAAACGCCAGAAAGACGGCGTAGGCAATGCTTATGAAGCATTTACGCACAACGACAACTAAAGGCTTGTTTATGATGTTATACTACTGTACTCAGGGCCTGTCCTACCCATTAGCCAATTAGCCAATGGCTAATTCATGCTTCAAATGGCTAAAAAAAATTCAGTTTGGCTAAAACTTCGGCTAACAAGTGACCATGAGACAAATTTATTTTTTGATATTTTGTCTGCTGCCAAATTTGTCAACACATTTTTTACCCCTCTGCACCCTGACTCTTCTGGTAACCATAATGACCATTTGACATAAAGCCCCCAATCATCCATCCATCTTTGTTTTGAGTCAAAATATTGGGCTATAAAAACCGGAATTTGACTAAAGCTTTTTGGATTTGGCTAATGGTTTGGCTAAAACCTTCATAAAGCTAGGACTGGCCCTGTGTACTCTCTGTGCTATTGACAATAATGCCTTGCAACTTCATTCTGTCGATTAAACCGTACAGTAAGCATATTTGACCAGCAGCTAGAGGCAGACAAATAATGATAATAACAAGACCCGACACAACGCGGCAGCTAGAAATAGAGCAGATACGGTGAATACAGAGTGCGGCCTTTCTAACCCTGCTTGGCCCAACTCAATTCCGTCTTCTTGGATGGCCCCACCTTGTCCTCTGATAAACTCCTAAACCTTTTTGTCCTCCTCTTTTTTGCCTCTTTTTCTCTTTTATCTTTTTGTGTCTTTTTTATGTTTGCTTGCATTTGTGCAATACATTCTCCTTGTATTTGTTTTGCCATTTGTTGTTGTTGGTGTTAATTGTCTTCGCACAAAATGTAATGAAAAATTTGTAGAAACCAAATAGTGATACACCATCTGTCCACATATTGTCCACTTAATCAATCAGAATCAATCAACATTCTTGTATACTTAATCCTAATTCTACTGCACTTGCAGCAGCCCAAGTTCTAGCGAACTGATATATGGTCGATTAAATTTTTGAATTTTACTTTTTTAAAATGTTTTAAGACATAACATTACAAATAATTCCAAATCATTCAGTCTCTCCTACCCTGTTATCCCCTACCCTACTGTCCTATTCTATCATCTCCAATCCTACCTTATCATCCTTTGCCCAGTCATGTCAACACTCTCCTGACATCTTAAATCCATCCAGTCACCTCCTATCCTGTCATTCCTTGTCAAATCCTGTCAACACCTACCCTGTCCTTGCATCTACCATAATTATACTGTCATCTCCAATCCTATCCTGCCATGACATCTACTAGCCTATTATCTTCTACCCTATCCTGTCCTTTATCTCTTCTACTGTCATATCCTTTTATATCCCTTTACATCCTATCCTATCCAATAATATCATATCCTGTCATCGCCTATCAATCCTGTCAGCCATTGTCCTATCCTGTAGCATCCTATCCTGTCCTTTCCCGCTATCTCCTCTCCCCTCCAGTATATCTTCTACTGTCATATCCTTTTATATCCCTTTACATCGTATCCTATCCTATAGCCTATCATATCCTGTCATCACTAAACGATCCTGTCACATCATATCCCGTTATCCGCTGTCCTATCCTGTAGCATCCTATCCTATCCTTTGCTACTATCTCCACTCCTTTCCTTTTTATATCCAACCAATTCACCTCCTATCCTACATGTATCCTATCTCATGTTGTCTCATCGGACATTTCATTTCATATCTTTGTAAGTTTCCTTATCATCTCCCACCGCATCGTTTCGTAATACGCTTGTAAACAAGACGGCTACAGCCGCAGTACAGTGTCACTATCCCCGGTATCTTACATGCATGAAATTCTCATCAAATTTGCATTTATATTCCACCGCAGATATATGGTTCTATTGGCATTCTTGATCTTGCGGATAATCCCAGATTTACGGCCAATACATTGACAACAATCGTCGATGTGACAAGATTACTTTCGAGTGCATGAACGCGGAGTTATTTATTGAGCCACATGTAATAATGTACTGCAATTTTAAGAGGAAAGTCATTCAAATCTTTCACAAAGTATGGTGACAATATGCATATATAGTGTCTGCGTTTCGGCTGACTATATCAAGAAAGGGAGTCTTTTTTCACACCAGCTAAAATTGTTAAATCTTGCAATAAGCGTATGTAGTTTGGATTTGCCTAGTCAAAAAACATGTATATCTATATACACAGGTGGTCAGGTGGATATCAGCTGATTTTTCCCTATTTCTTATGTACAGCTGGTTGCTTAAATGGTCATGGTACAGATCTACTCCGCTGAATGTCTCTGCCTGCATGGGTTCAAACCCGAGGTGGAGAATTTAAAATACTTTCAGTGGACCTTCCAAATTAAAATCCAAGCTGGATGTCATTCAGATGAGACGTTTAACTTGGCGGCCCCTTAAATCATTAGTCAGTGTCTTTACCGGGCAAGTAACAGATCTCTCACATGGGGTAAATAAGTAACATGCTGAGGACTCCTGCTCTGTCTACCATCTCATTATTTAACTGGGCTGAGAGGGCTGCACTAACCATATCTGTCTATCTATCGGTGTTTAGTGGAATATTATAGTTTTGATAGTACTGGATATTGCAGTGTGGGCACAGTGCTTGTACTGCAGGATGATGTTGCCCAGATGACCATCTCTGCCCTGACCTGGCCTATGTCCAGTCTGGATCATGTCAAAAGTATGCAGACACTTTTATGTGAGGTGAGAAAATGTGAACAACAAACGTGTCTATCTGGATAATATGAGGCTGTGTTCACTGTTTCCAAAAGGAAAAGCATCAGAAACACTACTTGCAAAATGGCATCGATAACCAACTCGATGATCAAAAGTTGCAGACAAGTCATGTCACAGTATGTAGTATGTACCACAATCGTGTTTGTTGAAATCACTTATACTTTGATCTTCTGAATGAAACATGAAGTGCCATCAATTTTGTTACAAATTTGAGTGTGGCGTAACACCGTCAGTCACCATATTTGTTGATTGAACTGAAAAATCACATCCAAGCTGGTCAAGCACTTGCCTGCGAGGGAAGCAATATCAAACTCAGAGCTCTGATCAAAACTTACCAAGCTGTTTCTTCTTCCATGAATGGATGCATGTTTAACCTTGCACATGATGGACACTGGTGACAAGCAAGGGAATCAGCTACGGAGAGGCAGCGTCATTCTGTCTTTCGGTTATAAATATATTGCACAGCAATAAATCTGGTGATGAAGATACTTCTAGACTAGGACAAATATCTTTTGCAAGTACTAAGGATGAAGTATGTACATCTAAAACAAGGCTCTACCAAATGAGATGTAACAAGACATTGGTCAGCAGTTGGTGAAGCGCAAAACCTCTCCGGAGTTTAACGGTGGTCATTGCGTCCGATTATTAACATTGTTAAGGCAGAGCGCGCATGAACAGGTCAAAGCAGCAACAAGCGAGTGCTATTAGTTCCTCCTCACGTCTCATAATTCTTTGTTTTACGGCCATCTTTCTCATCACCAGGGAAAGATCAATCTTAAATCTGTCACAACAGCGATCATTCATTTCGGACTTGCAGAATACTCCGAATACAGCGACTCCGTTCAGATCAATAACTAAGCTCCTCTGCAGCACGTATTGTAGATTCTCAAAGTATTTCTCAAATATATTTACACATAAAGGACTGTCAGCGCACAGCAAAATAACGAATCAAAGAGTATACAGTTACACAAACGAAAAGACGAAAATAACATTATGGATTCTGTTTGTCTTGGGCACAGACCATGGTTTCTTAATCACATACATGTATTGGTCATATCGATATCAGGGTCCTTAAAGAAGAGATTGTCAGAAATATTAAAACCACTGAAGCTGCAACATTCGGTGGTCAGAAGCTTATTAACGAAAACAATGATGACAAAACAGAACTAGAATGCGCAAATAAAATTTGCAAATCTAGGCGCTGATTGTTAACTTGACAATTTAAGCATGAGATGAACCTCTGTCTGCCATTGTAGATCCTCCATTGTGAATGAACCATCCAGCTGGTCAGAGATCCTATCGTATAGCAATTTATAGCATGTATATATTGTATAGGTATATGAAATCGAATGGGTCACCAAAAGCTGTTTTCATCTTATTTACATTTTGCTGCAGCCCGTTCTAATATGCTAACATGTTCCGCTTGAGTACACACAGTCTAGACATTGCATAAGTCTAGGACAGTGACCTGATATTTTGTGACCAGAAATAGTTATTTCTGCCAATTTACAGCAAAGAGGACAGCTATTTACAATCAAAAGTCCATAGATCTGTTACTGATCCATCATCAATAGCAATTACAGCATCCAAGCTAGAAGGGTTGACATGTTTACGAAGTTTGAAGGTTAAACGCATGAAACCATTGTATTTCATGTTCACCACAAACAGGAAGTTGAAAAACACGCAGGAAATGGCAGGTTGTACAAGCATGATCTAGGCGCAGCAGCGCCTAGATAATTATCCAGATATGTGCTCCGCACACCCCTGATAGAATGACCTAGATATACAATCGTCCCAGCATTGTGAGACCTGCTGTTATAAGACTTACTTGCCTTATGCGACCGCCTTCCTCCTGCACTTAGTGGTATTTTAGTGCATTTTGCACCCGAGATTGCACCCCCACCAGAGACCACTTCACGACCTCAACTAGGGCGGTCTTTTAACGCAGAAACTGAAATCGTATCTTGCGACCGTGATACTCGAGAAAAGCATACAACAGCACATAATTTTCACATATGAAGATAAATCCGACGCAATTCTCTTGACCATCCGCGGACCACCGAGGCACCAAGAACCAATCCGGTTCATCGAGCTAACTCCCTTTTTTACCACGGTTCATAATAAGCCCTAGGGTTTCTTTTATAAGTCTGTGGTGAAGTCCCAAGATTTCTCATAAAGCCAGGAGTATATTGGCTGGGAGGAGGCAAATTCTAGCAGCTGTGGAGATGAGCTGAAGATGGGCAAGAAATGAGAGCAAGAACCAGATATCTTGGCTTTATTAGGAGGTGGTCATAACTTCCACCCATAAGCCAGGTGCTAGGCCACCGTAATTAAAGCTGCGACATACTATTGATAAATAATATATCACACGTATGTGATATACTCATGATGTGACCAAGATGGAGTAGAAAGTTGGAAGTCAAGGCGCAATATTTCAAGAATTTTGGATTTAAAAAAGTTGCAGCAAAAATAAATTCCACACATATATATTTATGATTAAATTCATTTACTTACAACCTGAAGATGTTCTTGGTCACAGATAATTCACTAAGATTATTTATAAGTCAAGGATTTAATCTATAACACACTAGCAGCATAGCACTTTGAAAAAATAATTTACAGTATAGTGAGTATACCTTACAAAGCAACATCAACCTACCCTTGAGAATGGAAATAACTGGTATAAGAGGCAAATCCCCAATAGCACTAGTACACTACACACTATAGTGATAGGAATATGTGTGAACTCTTACGATTGATCATACCAGCAATGAAGAACCCCAATACATACTTGAAAGAAATCATATTCCGCGAATCAATGGCCTGGGAAAGGAACAGATGGTTAATCTTAGAAAAGTAAGGAGAAAGAAGGGAGCCCTGGGATACACCAGGATATTATGGCAATTGGAAATTGATAAGTGACATGAGTCTAAAAAGGCAGATTTCTCTTCATTGCCCAATGGGAAACATTTCATACACCACATAGCTCCATCTTTACAGTCTTTTTTGTTTAAAATGAAATATTTTATTGTGTAACTTCTCTAAAGTGATCCTGTAGGGTGTCTTTAATTGTTCGATCCTATAAGTTATACAGTCTATACAAGCGAAGTGCAGAGCTTGGTTCGTTGGTGACGATCTTTGAAAGTAACAAATGCAAGTCTAATGGTCTCTGTATGGAAGAGTATGGCAATTGGTAGAAAATTATGACAAATACAAAGAGTCAAATGAATGTCAAACATGTATCTCATAAAAATGCTTAAATCAACCTTCAAGATAAAAACCAAGACCTACCAACCTACTCACCAAATCGACCTATTCACCGGTATGGATGGAAGATTGGGGCTTTATGTCCTGTATTTAATTTATGCACATGACATGCTAACTGGGGCAAGAGGAGGACACAGCAATGAGGGGAAGTATGATTGAAACTGCTGTCCAAGACAAGTCCAATATAAGTGGAGGTGACAGTGCGAGAGTGCATAATGAACCAGGAACGCAGCAATCGGAAAACCACAGTGCTTCCAATATCTATTCACCGGAAAATTCACCAATTCCACCCTTATTATTATTAAATTAAAAGTAACCCTTCCTGAAATCACTCTGATCAACTTCAGGAACTCTAAGCTCCACAACCTCCACTCACAGCAGCTGGAAGGGCTCAGTCTGAAACACCCACAGGTTCCAACCAGGATGATGTAACAGAGGAGGGATAAAAAGCAACCTGATACCAGATAAATACCCCTCATTGGCTGATAAAAAGATAAAAATCCCCTTATCTGAGACAGCCCAAGCAAACAAGTCGAAAAAAGCCGATAGCGAAGGAAAACAGCGTTTAAACACTGCATGTGGCAACATTAACAAGTTGGTTCGTGTAGCACAATTGTTGACAAGCTGACACCCTGATTTGTAAACAGTGCTCTCCTCTAACAAAATAATCTGCCAGAGGTAAACGACTAAACCAGCAGTCCTCTGCAACAACTTGCAATCTGCAGATTCCATTGGTGCAATTGTGGGAAAAACTAAATTCAATTGCACTAACACTTTCTTCACCTTTGTATTTGACAACAAAGTAACATCAGATTGATTTGATACATGTGACCATTGGATGGATGGGAGGATGATTGGGGCTTTACATCCTGTATTTATGCACTTGATAGGCTAATTATGACAGGAGGAGGACACGGCAATGAGGCGAAAGATGGTTGAAAGAGCAAGCCAACATAGGTCCAGGTAACCCGGCAAGAGCTGAATTTGAAACCTGGACCCCGCGATTGGCAGCCTAGCACGCTACCCCTAGACCAACCCTCCCCTGAGAACAGGAGATTGAAGAAGCAGATTATTTAATATACTCATTTCACATTGACAACTTCTTAACATATACTGTGTCATATTTTCTATTGTAGAGTAGATTATGGCAAACCAAATATTATGTAATAGCAAAGTTCTAAACTTCTTTTAAATTCAAAAGCAGGCTTCAAACCTCGGACCGAACTAAAATATGAATTCCAAGCCAATTTTTCGAATAATTGAGCCTGAATTTTCATGGTGTTGCAAAATGTGTGTAGATGATACCAGATTGGCAATTATTAGCGTTAGAAAATGGCCAAATTACAAATCAATACAACAATTACACGGTTGTCATGGTAACACTTCTTTAATTTCAATTAGCCAATGAAAAAGCAGAAAATGGGATCAATTGTTTTGCAATTCTTGTAAAACGGTGACGTAACAATCAATTTCGAGAATGATCAATCCAATTCTGCGGCCTTTTTATTTGTCTTTTGGGTTTTTCTTTACATTTTTGTCCGTCCCCGGGGGATTTAAAGAAAACGTCAGTTTCCGAAGAAATCACAAGATTTGTCTGCGCGATTGCCTCATGAATTGGACTTGACAACCGTTTAGCAAAATCCCCTGCAACCCGGCAGATAACACCGTTACCAGGCAACACGGAGAAATTAATAAACTTGTGTTCTTATTGAAATTACAATAAGCTCCTTGTGATTTCTGTTCTGGATACAAGTAGATTGTGTTTTGAAAAAGACAAATCTGTATCCCATTGAAACAATATACAAGAACCCAGGGGTTCAAAATGGAGGTGGAGTAGTTTCCTAAGTTCATATCCCCCAAAAAATGACAATTTCCCTGAGTGCCAAGAACCAGCTGTTGTTAATATATAGGCCTATATATATATATATATTGTGAGCTAATTTTCAGAATTTTTACAGATAATCCATTTTCAAGCCACAAAATCAGGGGAGGATCCAGAAAATTCTGGTAGGGGGGTCTATCGGGCTATCGCGTCGTGGAACGCACAATTCGCGACATTCAGCGACTGCGCACGGATAAAATTAACATGTAAAAATATATAAATTTTGGTCTGGTGGGGGGGGGGGGGATGCATCCCCCCATCCCCCCCCCTGCGTCCGTCCCTGCTGACAAAATGGCCATGTGGTATAGGTAATACGTAAAATTGAATACATTTCATTAAAGAACTTGGAAAGAGCTTTAAAATGAAGCATGGAAATGTTTGTCATCTGCCAGGTAGCTCAACCTCCTTTTTGTGGAAGAAGCAACACAATCATTTTGGAGACCATCATGTGATTATGAGATGAGAAGACTGAGAATCTTAGAATTAGTTGTCTCAGTATGGAACACTGGATACAATGTTACTGACATCCATCAATATCCAATGGTCTCTGACAAAACTGAGTTCCAACACAAAAGTTAACACTAAACTATATATGGCCATAAAAGTTAGGCCTACCGAAATATTTTTAACCAAAATATTTGTTAAGTCTACCAATTTATTCACTAGCATAAATTTGCGAGAAGCCAAAATTTGAGAAAAATATCAGAAATCCTCATTTTTCCTTTTTTTTTGTTTTTATTAAAATTTCATAAGATTGGCCCTCCAAATGAGTTAAGTTTTTTAAAGAGGTATGATTTAGATATCTAAATGCAAAATTTCAGAGATCTAACTCCAAAATAGACGGAATTATGGAGCATTGAAAAAAAAATACATTTTTTCCACATTTTTGCTGAATTTGCTGTTATTAATTTTTGAACGAGCATTTAGACCCCCAAAAGGCACATTGAGGGTATTTAATGCATATTATGGTAGATTTTCATGCCCATAGGTACAACCATTTCGGATTTCTGTTCGGGAAACGAAAAAAAAATTATTTTTTTAAATTTTCAATATTTTACAAAAACTGTACTAATTGCTTAAATATGAACACCAAATGGCACATATATGCTATAAGACCCATTCATGTGCAAAATATCATATACACAAGTACCAGAGTTTAGGCACAGTGGCCAATACGGCTATGTGTGATGCTGCCTGCAGTGGATCCAAGCAGGTTGTAAAGGAAGACACATCCAAATTACAACCTGCCTGCTATTCATTCCTATGCCAGATGCTTGCTCTATAATCAAGCTAAGTGCATGACTTGACACCAAACACCTCCTAACAAAATTGCCAAGTCAGGGCCCAAAAGACGTTCTGAAAATGCTCAAATTTCAAATTTCCCGCCAAAACTTCCCATTCTCTTGTGTGACTGCATAAATGGAGATGTGTACACACCTCCATTAAAAATTCTATTTAAATTTGCAAAAAAGTCTACCTCAATATTCACATCCAGAATTTCTTTGCGGCTCAGAAACAGTCAGTGGCATAACAGACAAAAGCAGTGGTTAATTTCAAACAACTAGGGATGCTGCTCTGAAGGTGAAGGATTTGAATCTTGGAGGAGATAGATATTATGAGGTTATACCATGGGTAGGTGCAGTACATCCTTGGTATACTCTCCGAGACCCCAGTATATTCCCGAGACCCGAAGGGTCGAGGGAATATACTGGGGTATACCAGGGATGTACTGCACCTACCCATGGTATAACCTTTTTATCCCATGTCTAGGCACATTTTTGAGAAATAAAGTAAAAAACGGCCATGGAACTAAATAAAAAAACGTCGATGCAAATCTATGATTTTACGATTGAACTGAAAATTCTTGTTTCACTTATGATTTTTTTTTGGCATTAGTTTTTAAGATATTGCCTTTAAATTTTGGATTTATAATCTGTACTATATGTAGGAAAGTACTGGAGAATTTAGTAGGTCTGCTGCTTTCAGGTCCTGAGATATAAGATCAAACGGCCATGGAACTGAAAAAAAAACGTTGACTCAAATCAGTGATTTCACGTTTGAACTGAAAATTCTTGTTTCAGTTATGATTTTTTTGTGGCAAGAGTTTTTGAGATATCGCCTTGAAATTTTGGATTTAGTAGGTCTTCTGCTTTCAGGTCCTGAGATGTAAGATCAAACGGCCATGGAACTGAAAAAAACGTTGACTCAAATCAGTGATTTCTCGCTAGAACTGAAAATTCTTGTTTTAGTTATAATTTTTTTGTGGCAAGAGTTTTTGAGATATCATCTTGAAATTTTGGACTTGTAATATATACTATATGTTTAACATCAATCTCTAATTTTATGCATCTAGGTTGATTAGATCTAGAGAAATAAAATAAAACGGCAATGGAATGCAGAAAAACGTTTCTGAAAACATTGAATCACAGTGCTGAAACTGCACCAAAAAACAGAATTTAACATTAATACTTTGCCATGTGTTGTGAAATATTGTCTAAAACACGAAAATGAAATAAAAAAGGGTCCTCATCCCGATGGAAATTAATATAAATCAGTATTTGTACAACTAAGTCATTTTGGTAAAACTAAATGAATTTACCGAAAATCGCTCTGGAAAATTTTCTATACCAAATAGAAAGTCAAAACTGCATTATTCACATGCAATATTTTCTTCTGGATCTAATACTTCAAACCGCTTCTCTCTAGCCCTACTAGATCCAGTGCAAATTGCAAAAGAGCGAACGAAGCTTGTGCTTTCAAAATTACAAGAAAAGATGATGAAGCAGCAGGAGAGATTGTGACGCTATACAGGCTTTCTGTGGGTGTGTCTGAATGCAGCTCTCTCATTGGCTGTTTTCAGTATATTCCCTGCAAATTAGGGAGTATACTTATCAGGTGACCATATACTGCTTTTTCTCCCCGATACTGACTTTTTCCCTGCTGTTTTGCCCAGGGAAAAACACAGTATCGGGGAGAAAATGTGCCTAGACAAGGGATAAGGATATATAGTAAAGACGAGAAATTAGTACTATTATATTGGAGTCGATAAGAGCAAATCACCCTTTAAAAAAACTTTCTTGGATGCCCCTGAGGGACTATCCATATGTAAATCCATTTTTTATATCATTACCCCGACTAAACCTTTTGACAATTATATAAAATACCATCCCAAAACATTAAGCACAAAAAGATCAAGAAGGCAGAATATAAATGTGTGTAAATTGCAGAAATATAAACACCAATAAAGCACACAGGTGAAGTCATGCTCCAATAAATACAGGAACTACTGGAAGTGTATATTACATCCAAATTGTGTCAAGGATATGGTTTGACGCCTGAGGGTCAGAGGTCGCCACATGCTATTTAAGTTCTTCCAAGTCAAATTTGAATTGAACTTGAATAGGCAAATGTCAATTTTCATTAGTTGAGTACTAATCTTGATCTGTTTAGCAATTCTGAGATGACTTGTCAATAATTTGACTAAGTACTAGAGAATCTAGTTGCGATACCAAGGCATTCTCTGGGCAAGGCAGACCAGGAGCGACACAAAAGTACGTACGTATTTTGATGTGTACGATTCATAAAGCCATAGGAAATCAAGTGCTTCAGACAAGGGGATTCCCTAATTAGGCGTTTGTTTTTGTGATTGAAAGAATTCAAACTAGTACTAATGAATAATTTTAAAAATATTCAAAGTTTTAGTTTTAGTGGTACAGTCTTTGAGCAACTTGAAACAATTGATACAGCCACTGACAGCATTATGAAGGAATTACCACTTAGTTGGTCTCCAAGTCAAACATCCATAAAACGCACAAAATAACTGCTCAGGTGGTTAACTGTGACTCTAAGAGCGCATAGAAGATTGAATTATTGGCTAATTCCAAAGCGTTTCACTTTAACAAGCAATTAAGTGAGAGCAATTTATCACAACTTTCACAAGCCAACTGCCACTTTGACTGCTAAATGTAGGATACAGTCCAACCCCTGGAGCTATGGCGTTTGGTCTTGGCACAACAATTAGTTCCACAAGGATTCACTCAAAAGGACAAAAACTGGCACCGGACTATTTCAGAAGTGAGAAAATGACTTTGACGATAATAACGACTGTCGTTTTAAAAAGTTATCTTCCACTCCCACGCAATCGGGTAACATCTTTTGTTATGATATAGTTATAAATAGACCAACAAAACAATATTGAAAGGAGTTTTATTATTGGAGACTCTTTGAGAGTAAGTAATTAGATATATGAAGGTGAGTAAAAGAGAGTGAATATTCTTATTCATATTGTCAGAAATAGACAATTATCAAAATCTATCATATATATCGAAGCATTGTTTTTAATCATTACGACTAAGTCGGAGTCAGACTAGAAGGCCTTAAAATAAGTGTTTAGATATCACATAGACAAGAATCCATGGATTCAAAGGCTAGTCGATTCAGTATTAGGCCTCTATTTATAGAACAGTGATTAACCGGGATAGCGATATGCCTCTATTACATCTGTCTTGCAGATATGGTTATCATAGTTTTGAACTATGTGAATTTTGCAAAAAAAAATGTCAGTGAGGAGTAATTGCCCTGATCTCAAATTTTTATCAAGAAATGTGTCTGAAATGAAATTCCTTATTTTAATATTGTTCAATGAAACTCAACAGATTGTGATGCTGCAGTCTATTGTGCATTACTTATCATATATATACTATCACTAAGCACACCAGTTGCACTGAGCTGTGTTCAATTACAACTGCACATTTTTGTTGATCTGTAGTGTTTTTTTTATTTTTTTATTAGTTGTGTCTGATAAATGTGACCTGCTCCACCAAAATGAGTTCTAAGTAGGCAATTTATATTTCCCAGAAATGAGCAAAATGTGTCAAAAGGTCACATTTCAATGTTTTTAAGCTGTTGGTACCACGTTTTAGCAAAATTAATTTCCTTTGAATAATTAAGACCATTTTACAAGAAATTGAACTTAAATTGGGTGTTCTTCTTGATATTTTTTGTTCTTTAATTGCAATGGCGGGAAATTCAAATGCCATTTTCTCAAAGTTTGATGTTTCGCATCATCAATGTTTGAGGTGCCATATCTTTGGATTGAATGGAGATATTAAAACATATGTACCATCATTTTAAAGACCATTTCCAGTAGAATTAAGTCTTTTTCACAACTAAATATGACAAGGGGCCGACTTTGAACCCATTTTGGTGGAGCAGGTCACAAATGTGATGTGCTTATGTGTGAAATTGTTTAATAACAGCACTGTGGCTGTAACACCAATGAAACAGAGTTCAGGCCTGTTTGTTTATAGGCCTACACTTAAACAAGCTATTCTTGTGATGTGGTACAACAGGAAATCAAAATATTGGAACCCAAAAATTCCACACAGTTCCAATCCAACGGAAAGTAAGGTTGTAAAATTAAAGGTACATGGCCAAATTGGTAAAAATAAAATTATGTCTTGATCAATCATAATATAGTACTTATCGCATAAATTGTGCTGTATTGGACAGTCATTTTACTTGATAGAAGACAAAATAAATCAAAGAAGACATGTAAGTTATGATGTAAGTGAAATTGAATTGACATTTATTTTCTAATCTGCTCAACTTGATATCACATTAATGACCACTTTTTAAATTATTTACCCTCATTCACACTCTGGTGTAATTTACAATATATATAAAACATAAAATAATTACAATTAATTAAAAGCATTGTCTTATACTTTCAAGAAATTCTGCAATTGCAATAACTTGATATTTTATTTTGACACAGATCAATGAATAATTGCAATCATTAGACACTACCTGCCAACTCAAGCCAATTCCATTAATTGATATTACCTTTGACACTGACTGATCTCCGTAGTAATTGCAATCATTAGACACAACCTGCCAACTCAAGCCAATTGAGTTGATATTTTCTATGACACTGCTCAATGAGTAATTGCAATCATTAGACACTAGCTGTCAACTCTGAATGTGTCACTGCTTAGTAAATGGTATATAAAGACCAGCCTTGGTGCATCTGTTCAGTGTACAATAAGACATGCTTTAAGAACATGCAAAAGAGGATGAGAAAAAGAGGATAATGGCTTTTCAGTACATCTTAAGGAAAAAGGTAAATCTTATGTTATGATTTCTACTTGCTTGGCCTAGTCATCTTGTGCTTGTTGCTGTTTCAAGCAATTGTCCATTGGCACCTTCCCATAGTAGCATAGACTGCATATCATGCTGTCCCATCCTCAGAGACATTTTTTTAAATTAGGCCTACCTTGTACCTAAAATGTAGTTTTTGCAGTAATATCATGCTAATAATGTATTATCCAAAAATTAAAATAAATAAATACATAATGGTATTTTTACCTTATTACCTTACTTAAGTCATATTATTTATAATGACATGGTTGGTAGGTTCTGATCAAATATTTAGGATGACTCACTACTATTCAATGACAAATTTGCAGACCTGTCACCATATCACTGGTTTTCTGAATATGAACACCAGAAAGTTGACAATCACACCAAGCTGCTTGTGTACCTGCATCAGCTTGGTATATAGCTGCAACCACAAGCATTGCTTCAGTGGGTCTCCTTGCCCATCATTTTTAAAAGTTTAGATGACATGAACACTAGCTCTATCTATTATGAAATACATGTAAAACGTCATACAAATGTGCTAAATAAAGCCAAATTTCTCTTTATATAGCAATGTTGGACTGGTATCCGCTGATGGAGCAGTCGGTAATGTCAATTCACATAAAAAATATACATGTATGCATATAAATTTGTCATGTTCTGAAACTGTAGGTTGTAGTCAGTAATTAGGTGATTGTTCACTAACAGTTACTGATTGCTCCCTGGTGCGTGCCCGCCAGGTAAACCCAACGGGATGCTAACAGCACCACTGGGCCCGCTCGCTTGCCTGAGCGTCATACGCCCGGCTAGCAGGATACCGACAGTCCCAGTGGGTCCACTCGCTATGGGCGCATGCATGCGCAAAGTTGTACAGGATTGTTTAGAGCTCCATCGATCGTAAATATGATCGTGGACGATCGTTTTCGGTCATATCTCGGCCGCTGGGTGGTTTTCAGATAGTTCCTGGCTCCACAGGCGCTTTCTGAGGCAAATCTGCATTACGGTATTTTGAATTTCCGATTTTCGCGGGCTTTTTTTGTCATCTCTCTAAGGGCTAGTCTTCGACTAGCCAATAAAAGTGTCTATCAGAATTCTGCTTGTGAGGTCATTTCTCTATACTTGCCATGGCATACAACGTGACTCATATACAGTAAGTGAGATCATGTCCTATACTTGCCATGTTATCAGCACAAGTCAGTGAATGAGTCATGCCACTCCACAGTGACGTCACAAACATGTCTCCCAATGACAAACTCACTACTGATTTCAATGTTAAAGATAGGACTAGTTGTGAGTGGTGACATCACTGATGTCCTCAAGCATCTGAATGTGATCACTCGTCCTGACCTAGTCACCCAGAGAATATTTGCTCAAGTGGGCCTAATGTCAAGACAATATTTTTAAGATATTCTTACAAGAAAAAAACTTAACTGCGATAGATTTCGACATGAATATCTATTTGTTAGCTGGATAACATACCAATACTGCATTACACTATTTTGTTATTTAGACAATAGTGCAATTTTTCAGATCTACAATAGTCTGTCCATCTGCCTGCAGCTGCCTACCTTTTATAGCATTTTACAGCCTTTTCACTTTATTACAATATTTTTCTCTCTTTCTGTGTCCCAGTGTTTTGAAAGAAAGTTGCTCAATAAAATGTCCATGGAGAATTGCAGATACACAGATAAAACTATTTTTTACTATTTCACTTTGAGTTGTCTGAGCAGAATCTGTTTGCTTTTCAAAATTGGAAATGTTGAGGGAGACTTGTCTTGGACTGGATAGCTCTCTCTGAGATTGCTCAAGCTAAAAGACCTTTTTCAGTGAACATCTTGTCAATTTTTCTTTATTTCTGTTTTATTATCATTTTCCCATGGGAAAGATCCAGACCAAAAAAGAAGAAAAGAAAATCAAGTTTTATTTTATTTTTCATCATGCCAACCATAATTTAATGAGAAAGCAGAGGGATAGCCTGATCAGATTGGATGGATCTCAGATGGATGATTGAGGATTTATGTCCTTTTAATATGCACTCGATGGTCTAATAATTAGAACAGGAGAAGGACACAGTCATAATGCAAAGGATGATTGAAACTGCTGTCCAACACACCGCAGGTCCGGGTGACCTTGCCAGAGATAGAATCATACCCACAACCCAGAAACGGAAGCCAGATAGTATTACAGACAATCCTGAAACAATTATCCCTCTTCACTGCTGTGTCATAACATTTTAATGATAATTATTCGCCATTGATGGATGATTTGGACTTTACATCCTGCAATTATGTAGTTGATTGGCTAACTAGGACAGATTGGGGATACAGCAATGAGGCGAAGGACGATTGAAACTGCCGTTCGCCATTGGAAATAAAATAAAATTTAACCATATGTCCAAATTTGTTACATTCCATGGATTTCCTTAATTTTAGGCTGATATTGGCAACTAGCTCCCCCCTTCCACAACCAACAAAAAGACACATCAAAATTCAGCAAGCACCCCCTCATTGCAAAGCCTTCCTTTTCCAATGATTGTAGCCTATCTGCAGTGGTCCCATCTAAGACAGATTAGTGCAACTTAAAGGAATCTAAATCGACCTCTAACATCCAACTGCCTGCAATCAATGACATCTTCTAATTTGCATAAATTAGCATACAGGGTAAACATACTGTGGGACAACAACTCTTCCCTATAAATCTTCCACGAGCAAATACTCCAAATAGCAATATTGGGCAGTTGTTGGTGCCTTGGTGGTAAGAAGCACGATTTATTGCTATTTTATCATTTATCTGATCTTTACTTTTTCATTTTTTTATTTTTGTCTTATTTTGTTGTTGTTCTGAAGCCATATTTGCTTGAAGTTTCTGCGAAAATGTCTCCAAATAGCTGTAAGACATAATGCCTGACAAATATTCGAAGGCGCAATGCAATTAGCTCAGTTGGTGATGCATTGAGCTGCTAATCGCCGGGTCCAAGGTTCAATTCCCAATCTGGTCGGGTCTCCTGGTACTATGTTGGACAGCAGTTTCAATCATCCTTTGCCTCATTGCTGTCTCCTCCTCCTGTCCTAATTAGCTTATCAAGTGCATAGACACAAGACGCAAAGCCCAAATCATCCATCCATACCCCCTCCTATAATCACAGCGACCACTGTATCAAAGATATCTTTGGATTGTATATCGCATCACTTATCCTTGTGTCTTGGTTTGCATATTCTATTTGTATTTTAGGTAATATGTCTTACGTACAAAATGAATTTTTTTCTAAACTGCAAGTGATATCCATGATCGCGCATAGAGAGAGCAACATGTTTTGCAACTTTCCAGTTGGAAGTTCTTCTGAAGCGCATTTCTCACAAGAAAAATAAATGCAGATCACACTTTTTCTCCCAAAATATCGAAGAAAAATACGGCAAACGAGAACAAGCGAGGATTGGATTGGCAATATTTTTGCCAAACAATTCTGAAAAGGGTCAAATAAACTGAAAATAAAAGATCTTGACAGTCAGTGAGTACAGAGAACACAGACTGTCACCTGCCTAAGATATACACATGATGTTTACATGGGTCCAGTATTTTATAGAAATGCAAACAAGAAATTGGAATGTGGATATGGCCTGAAAAAATTACCAAATATTTGTTCAGTTCAGTTTTTTATGATATCTAAAAGTAATATTGTACTTGGTAGTAAGGAAATATTGTTCCTTTTAGCTGATCCGGGTACATGTGTACACTCTAAAAAATTCCAGACAAAATTGTTTTTTTAGATTCAAAATGGTTTTTTGAAAAACCAAATTTCAATGCAAAAAACCAAAATGGATTTTTTTAAAAATCCATTTTGGTTTTGCATTGAAATTTGGTTTTTCAAAAAACCATTTTGAATCTAAAAAAACAATTTTGTCCCGACATTTTTTAGAGTGTACATATATTTGAATGAACTAAGAGAATACTTTTTATATAGAGTGAATACAATCTCTTTCTATTCTGAAAAGCCATTCATCATCCTGTCAAAGCAAATAAGATTCTCACCTTGGTCTATACTATAGCAAGATTCACTTATTTTTTGCTTGTATCATTTTTACACAGAGGGTCTCTGTAACAATGTATTTGCACAGCAAATAAGCATGAACTAAACTGCTAAACCTTTCTCAAATTCTTGAAGTAGAATAACTAAGATACTACCTTATATTTAGTCCTGTAATGTGGCCACCACAGACCATTAGGCAATAACTAGAGGTTATAACCCTCATATCTTCAAGAGTAATGTGTAAGACCATACCTACTTTTATACCAATGATGGTAGTGAATTTCTTTTGTATTTCAACAACATCATTCAGTAGAACTATTTTTGTCAAAACCGAATTATCGCAATATTCGCAAAGAAAACTTGTCATTGACAAAATAATTGCATATATACCCACAAGGCAGGAAGTGTCAATATATACCAGTAGTTGTAGCATATTGGCAGAGAAATATGTTTCTGCAACACTTTCCACAAGGGAAAAGATGTGCAGTTGTGTTTTAAATCAGAAATTGAATGAAATGATCACTTTCTGCAATAACTTCAATCTCTTGGCCATCCAATAGAAAGAGACTCTGTCACCACATTTTCCTTAGAACTCAACTGACTGACTACTTTTGCAAATCAATTCAAGAATACAGCTGAGTACAATATCATGTTTTCTGATTTCAACCTCTTCGCAGAAGGACTGAAGAGCGGCAAGAGCAACCAAAATGTATAGCTATAGCCTAGACCACAGTCGAAGACAAGATATTCAGACCTAGCATCATAACAACATAAAACTACTTGAAAAACACCTTACCTGACCATCGTCTTCTCCAGGGAGAGCAAAAGGGATGCGGTCCTTACCTGCAAAAACAGAAACAAGACTTAGAGTATTCAATTGCAAAATTACAAATTTACAAAGTCAAAGACGAAAGGAAAAATGTGCCACGAAAAAAAACATTTATATGGCAGTGAGCATTGGACGAGTGATTACATTCATCTGATTAAGGACATGAATAATGTCACTATGCGTCCAATCGTTTGCATCAAAATGAGAGGTTACTCTATCATTGCCAGGCATGTGACATCACCAGTTGGTGAGTGATAGTGTCAATGACTCATTCACAGACTAGTACAGACCTCACTGGACATGAGTCATGAGTCATCAAGTATATTTGTATCACATGGTGAGTAGGGGATATGACCTCACAAGGAGCATGCATTTTGTTGTGCTTCAATATTACTCATATTGCTTTAGACCTGGATTGTACCTTCTGCAATATTAAGGAAAACAAAACATCACTATTCCTGTGTCTTCAATCAAGACTTCAAATGTCATGACCTTCTGCTCTTCTGACCTACTTACAAACATCACGTGACTTAATTAGCCACGTGGTCAAGCACGTGTCATTCTGGACGTTGCCTCCTGACAAATGCTGCAACTGAGTGAGATAAGTCACACCTGTGCTGATACTAGAAAGTGCTGGGGATGGAACTCACTTTCAAGATTCCAGAACATCATTTGAAGGAGGTCTGCTGGTACTCTTAAAGTGGTGATAATTGAGCTACCTAAGTTTAAATAATTTCAGTTACTCAGGCCTAAATATCAGAGGGTTGCTAACAAATGTTAGCCTTCTTCCAGATATCATATTTTTAAGGTTTGTTATGAATTTAAATCATCGAATGAGATGAATCCAGGTCAACATTCCAATTTATACCAATTCGTCACCTTTGTCAGCCAATCACAAGTCTGTATTTCACTGTAATAAATCCCATAGGCATAGTCTTTGCTGTCCACTTGTCATCTCATGTTTGACCATGTTGACTGTTCGAGTGTTTATCTCATGGTATAAGCCAGTTATTCGCCATGGGATCGGGAAAGTATGTTTATCACACCTCGGGTGATGAATCACATATTCCATCTCCTGTGGTGAATAACCTCTACGAAGTATACGCATCAATTTATTCTTCAAGCTTACTGCACTACATACATGACATCACCAATCCTTATTTACTTCTTCTTAAAATATGCATTTCCGTGCAACACTCGCCTTGATCTTCTTCTTACATCTTCTTTCAAATGGCCTTGCTCCTTAAAACAGTCCTTGGCGTCTTACATTCTGCATTTCCTCAATGAAAATGTGAAATCTGAAGTGTTCCAGCCAGCGTCTTGTTCTTCTAAAAGTATGTGTGCCTTTTATTTCTCAGAGTATTGTTTATCACTGCTCATCGCTGTTTGTCGCAGTTCATCGTGGTCATTCTATTTATCGCAATGTATTGCAGTGGGATAGATAGATCTACAGAATAAGATATCATAGAAGGATAGACCTATAGATAGATACAGAAAATTAAATGTAGATAGATGCAGGTATCTTGGTGATATGACCATGGATTGATAGATAGGCACAAATTTATCTATAGGCAGTGGTGATACATAAAGGTAATAGACTGAATAAGACACTGTGATAATTAGACCAGAATCTATCTAATTATTTAGATTTATCTATCAATATATAGATCTATTTATCTGAATCTATCAAACATTAATCTATCTGTCTATCCATCTATCATTATTCTGTCTTTTTCAATTTATCCTTATCTATATATCCATCTATCTATCTATCTAACCTCTTTATCTATTAACACTGCTACTCCTTTTCTCAATTTTCCCAAAAAGCCTACTGGGGGTATCAAAGGATGCCTCTCATGGGCCAAGTAAATGGCCAAATTGAACAGGATGGCAAAAACCAATATGGTCACCCTGGGGTCTTGGTAAACTGTCAAATTGATCGACCAGCAATATCTTTGATCTTCATCCCACAGATGTTCCAATAAGGCCTCAAATATGAACCCAAAATGACCCCATGCCTCAAAAATTGAGGCCAAAATTGGATTGCTGCCTCATCTGCCAGCTTAATCAGCTCATGTTTGGGCAATTGGAAAAGCCTCAAGTCACCATTAGAACCATTATTTGTTAATATCCAAAGTCATGTGGAAATTTCAAATTAGGCCTACATCAAGATAGTGTTTTTATTGATAATCTCATAATCTTCCTATTTCTTGTCATGTTTCCAATGTGCAATGGTCCATGATATTGTGTTTGAAAGAAAAGTCCATCTCATTTAGGAAAGTTATAATGAAGACATCCAGGCAGCAAGGTAGCCTAATTTATGTGTAAAAATACCGGACACTGGAGACCAATATGCTAATAACAAAATCACCAGTATGGATACTTTAACCAAATTATTGGATCAGGCTAATCTTGAAGGTAGATGGATGGATGGATGTATTGGGCCTTACGTCCTGTATTTATGCACTTGGTAGGCTAATTATGACAGGAGGACGACACGGCAATGAGGCAAAGGATGATTGAAACAGCTGTCCAACAAAGGCCCAGGTGACCCGTCAAGAGCTGGATTCGAAACCTGGACCCAGCGATTGGCAGTCCAGCACGCTCCCACTAGACCAACCCTCCCCCTAATCTTGAAGGTAGAACTAATCAGAATTTTCCTTTTAAAGATGAATAATGTTATTTCTCAACTCCCTGGCACATACATCGTCAAATCTGTATTGTTTAACCTTGACATTTTGCAAGATTCAAAGAATCCTTCCCTGGAATTAGGAAATAAACTTTTTCTTTTAATTCGTCTGCTCGTCTGCTTGGAAAACCATTTTGTGGAACTCTTCAGTTTTAAAGGTCAAATAGACCAGCGCGTGGTTGCTGCTTTCCTTTTCTCCAAGGTTGGAGAGTTCTAAATTCTGCATTTGATTGTTTTCAAGCTTTCAAATTTGCTTTTAGTTAAATATAACAATAGTATACAATACTATTGACAATATTTTGCTTGGCTATGCAAGATTAGCTACAACTTCAAGCCTACAAGGTTGATACGAATGTTACAAACTTTTTTCTTTCCATTAAAATATTGAGGTCAAGGAAGCACATTAAAATGACATCAGGAAAATGCCAAGGACTGTAATAGTATACTACCACCAGGTAACAATTTATCACAAATTATCAATATTTACAATACATTTCCAAAAGCTCCTCAGGGGGCACCATATCTCACCTGCAATGACAATATGATGGTATGCCATACAAGCATTAACCCCCTTCTTGATTGATTGAACTCATGTGTGAAAGATAGTGCCAGTTGACTGAATGGGGTAAAGACAATATCAAATTTCCAGGTAGGTTTCAAATGCATATTGTTCTTAGCTGACCTTTTATACAAAAGTTGCTTTTCCATTGTAGTGTATAAAGTCTTAAAGTCAAATGAATCAGTATGATAGGCACTTCTTAGTCCAAATATTTACTAATGTACTGTAATTGTAGTGCTTAGAGCCTCAGAGTCCAAATTTAGTACAACTTTTTTTTTGAATTCTGAGCTTTTTTGAAATGTCATATAAATTTGGACAATAGGCCTAAATGCATGTATTTTGTCAAATATTGAAAAAATAATATATATATCTGTATTTCTTTCCTTTCTAATTGATGTAATGCTTCTTTCGTATATTTCATTTAATAGGCCAATAAGAGTCATAAGATCGGGCTACAGTGTTGAAAAATAATTATTAACATGACTTACAAATAATATTAATAGTTTGATTATTGCATAAAACGACAATTCAGAATATGCTTATATATATTTCTCCCTTTATCAGTATTTTCTCTTGAAAATGATTTCAGTTTCTATTGGTCTTTCTGCAACTCCACTTAATACAGATTTGTTTACTTTTAATTTTCTCAGCCTTCAAGCCTCAAAAGTAAACTCAAATCTTTCTTTAAAGGCATGAATAAAAGTTTATCGAGGCTTCTAGCTTTATATTGAAATTTCACAGCTACATGTTTAATATACCCCATGCACTTGACAATAACTAAGAAGTTCATTGAAATTCTGAAATTGCTAGATTTATTCCAAATATTCTCAACACTCAAATGGAATTCTGAATGTTCTATAAACAGTTATCTAACTGCTGAACTATTATGATCTTATATTATCCTTCATAAGATAGATAGATAGATAGATAGATAGATAGATAGATAGATAGATAGATAGACTATTGATATTTATTCAAATAAGTTTCTTCTTAATTTATTTTCTTGTGTAATTACTGGGCCTTATTACCAGATGTAGGCCTATTTGTTTTTAATGAAGCTATCTTCAAATTCTTTAAAATGTCTCTCTAAAACACCCTACAAAGCCAAACATTTTGCTCCCAAATGTTACAATGTTACGCAATAACAGCTACATGTGAGCATGTATATATAAATGTGGGTTATTCTGACCTATTTATAGAGCAGCAAAGATCCAGCAAACGATCCAAAAAGCCTCTGAAGATCCCAACTGTGTAGTTGTTTTCAGGTAAAATCCTTGTACTCCAATTTTCTCTGACCAGTGTAATCCCTCAGATCAAATGACAATAGTCTGTGATACAATTTTGCACATGTATGCTCCCATTATTGCTGTGCCACTAAAATCGAGTCTTGTGAAGTCTTGCTTTTATCTGAGTGTGCAAGCAAAGCCATGGACAATATAGTTCTGCAGGACAATGCTGCCACAGACCGTGAAAAGCCTTCGCACCCTCCAGGGGAAAGAGGGGCAGGGGGGGGGGGGGGGGTGTATTGCTGGTTATGATAAAGTGAGTGAATAACCAAGTCAAGCAAAGCTATCTTTCACAGATCCTTGTCTCTCGAGTGATACACCTACTCAAACATATGAAATTATATGAATGAAAGATGTAGGGACTGCGTGACAGTGATTGTAGTTGTTGTAGGCCTATACTTTAATTTAGTACCATCCTAAATGTAATGTTATTCATTAGAAAACTTCGAATTCTGAATTTTTACCAATTATCAATAATACCAATAATCAGAAAAATGCTTAAAATGTATAGATCTGAGAGATAGATAAATAGATAGACGATGCTGATAGATAAATAGAAGAATGATTGGAGCTCTACATCCTGTATTTATGCACTTGGTAAGGCTAATTAGGAAAAGGGGAGGACACAGCAATGAGGCACAGGATGATTGAAACTGCTGTATAACATAGGTCCAAGCTACCTGGCCAGAGCTGGAGTCAAACCTGAGTCCCGGCTGTTGGAAGCCTAGAGTATTATCAATTGAGCTTATTCTATCCAGATAAATAGATAGATGGATTGATTTATAGATATTTAGATAGATAGATAGATAGATAGATAGAGAGATAGAGAGATAGGGAGATAGATAGATAGATAGATAGATAGATAGATAGATAGATAGATAGATAGATAGATAAAGCAGAACTTTAAATCAAGCTCTTCCCAGATTTATGCTAAAAAGTCCTATTATTTTTTGAGACACTATATAACCATGCAGATGAAGACAATATTTGCTCAGATATCTCCATTTTACATGGCAATAATGAATGCAAAAATCTGCCATACTTAGTCAATACACCAGAGCTAACACTATCCATACACAGAGCACTATAAACTTCAATAGACTTTCTCTGTGTCTTCACACACTGTATTATTTCTTACTGGGGATTTCTTAAAAGCATTCATGTGCACTGGGGTGTTCTGTTGATATACAACTTGACAATGGGATCCCCTCGTGAGAATATGGAGTTTACAATATGCACATGGCAGGAAAAACTTCAATCATTTTATTACACTCTTGCAGTTCTACTTTGATATTGACTTCAAAGATATCTGATTTATATACAGGTGGTCTGTGCAGAGTAAGAGCAATATTACATTGTTGTTGTCTATATTGATATTGCTGAGCAATCATTTTTATTTGGCAGGTGTAATTATGAAATGCTAGGTCTGCATGTATATCTGAGGAGAAATGTCGAAGGTTTGCTGGTTCTGTGAGACTATCTGTCCATTTTTTGTGGGGTGCAATATGGATATACAGTAGTCCCTGTTTTGTAAGACCCCCTGTTGTAAGACCGCCTTGCCTTATGTGACCACCTTCCTCCCGCACTAAGTAGTATTTTAGTGCATTTTGAATCCCGACAAGAGACCGCATCCCCATGAGAGACTGTTTCAAGGTCCAGAACAGGCGGTCTTATAACGCAGGGACCACTGTAATGATAGCACAGTTGTATTTCTGAGTGATGAAGCCAGTTATCGGGATTAAGCTCCAGCATTAATTTTATGCTTGCACTACAGTAATAAGGTAGGGGTGCAGCATGTAGCAATAATCTACATAGGTTAGTAGCCCAATGCAAGTATTTCTAAGGGAGTCTTTTCTATCCGATTGTATAGGACAAATTTATTGAATTGTATCTTCTTCTGCATTTCCTTCTTTCTTTCTTCTTCTTAATTTCTTATCAAATATATTTCTTCCTTGTTTTACAAATTCAAAATATAAACCAGTTCAGAAGAGCTTACATATTGCCGAATGGTTGCCCGTTGCACAGCGCGTTGTAACCCCGGACCACCGCGCCATCTAATCTTTCCCGATCCTTCGTTATTTGTTCTGTTCACACTTTTTCCTACCTATCGTTCCTCCTTTCTGGCTATTTTACATTTCTGACAAAACACTTTCATTAAAACCTGATCTGTCTTTTCAAGCCTGCCACATACATTGCAAATGTCATTGAATAGTTTTTTAATTGTTAAATAAACTACAAAAACATAGCTTTGCAGATATTTTACAAGGCACCATTGCACAAAATATCCCCTTTTTATCCACCTTTCGTTTTTTAATATTTTTTAATAGCGTATGCAATTCACACTGTTTATTGAGACTTATGTTTGCAGAGATTTATTTACAGAATTCTTCGACAATTCTGAGAATTTTGACAAAAAGCTACTTTTCTTGTTTACAAATGTCTTTCTGTTATTTCTTGACATGCCTGGACCAAAGCGTAAGATGACTGAAATGTTCTTTTAGCAAGTATTACCAATTCTTATTTTGTCTCGAAAGTAGTATTCTGATATTCTTTGTATGAATTTGTTATGTAATGTATCATAGTTTGTCTTAGTGTTTTATTTCATATTGTGTCATATTGTCAGACTCGTATAATTGTATTTTCTTTAGTGTTTTGATGCGTACGGTATTTTCGCAGATGCTTTGTCTAATCGGGAGTCCTCGGCTACTCTTTAAGAACCCAGAACTGAGCATTTTCAATCCCAGTTGCGAAATATCTTCTTTTTCTGTCTTCTTCTAAATTATAAGCGAAGTACATTGTCAGTATTATTATATTCATAAATCTCGAAGAGTATGTTTGAAATACGGGTTTCTTCCATAAGATAAAACAGTATCGTTCATGGACATGTGCAGTAAATATGTCCTTCGTTGCATTCACCAAACCGAAAATATTATATTAAATATTATAATAACATTGTTAGGCATCTATCAAATCACCAATTTTGCACAATGATAAAATAACTAAATTAAGATAATATGTACATAATATGCAGATAATATGACAGATAATGTAGATAATAGTCCAGTGTAGCCATGGTAACCACCCAAATAGGGGTATTATGTGACCAGACAAATCACATGTCATGCCAAATATCAATGCTCCAGTCAAAACAGTAATGCAGAATTGATATACATTGTCAGCGAATCACAAGGTCCATAAAAAGCATCACAAAATACTCAGCTACATTTTGTAGCAATCATACTTTGCTGTTACAACCATATTTTGTTGTCATATTAACATGTTTTCTCAAATGTTCTCATGATAATGATATAGAGCAACATTTGGGTATTTCAAATTACATCTATACCATACAATTTACATTCAATCTTACATTTACGAGCAAAAGACAAAATTATAAAGAACATATCTCAAAAAGGTTTATCCACATATCTATTTTCCAGCGATCAATTTTTATATCACAATTTCCTCAATCATAATGCTCCCCTATCAACTGACAGGAGGTTTTTTTTGTTGTTTTTTTTAAGAAAACTTTTGACCAGCAAGTGTATTGTCAATATATGTATTTTGCTCATAAATGTAAGAAAATTACTTTGAAAAAAACTAAAATCTTGCACTTTGCTTCACATTCCACGTCACTTTTGCCAATATTGTTAAAAGTATAAAACATACAATAAAAACAGACACATGAATTCAAGTTGAAATATTTTCTTTTTTGTCATTTTTATTGATTCTCTTTTGTACATTTACATGAAAATGAAGAAATTGATTTAAAATGGATCTAAAAAGTGTATACAAACACACCATGTACATTTATAATACTGCACAATGCATATAACATAAATCTCCAACCTTTCCCTTTTAACATTACATTTCTTTTATTTCTGCCTTATCTTATTTTACACAATTGGTAGGCCTACAAAAATGCACATATAAGCGTTAACCACAATGTCATGTCTTTAGATAAATGAGACTATACTCAATAATTGTAACAGTTTACCTAAATTACCAAATAGTTCAATTATCTCACAAAATTCATTCAATTTACTGTGCAAAACTAAGTTCTTATAACAAAACAAGTTAAAAATTGTAGCAAACCACAGAAATTCACAAATTCCATATATATGTATTGCACCAGTCAGTGAGGTGGCAGTGTATATATATAAAGTAAACCAAAAATTATATAGCTTGCTGACGAAATGTTATCTCAAGAAAATTTTTCTTAAAAACATCTTCGCACCAATAAAGCAATAAATACAAAATGGAAACTCACATAAAACACAAGCTTCAAACTCATAAAAATAAAGTTGAACAATACTTCAATTCCCTTTCGCATAGATTTTTATACTTCCCCAAATAGAAGAAAGCGTTCTTCAATAAAACTGATCCTTATATACACATTAAACTAGTTTTTCAAAACTTTCTTTTTAAAGTTATTTATTAAAATTAGTGGTCACAAAAACCACACTAAAATGCCCTACTTTAGTATAATACGTATAAAGTAAGTAAAAAAAAAATTTACAAAATCAGTCAAACCCTCAGTTTTCACAGTAAAATTTCAATTATACAGACACTCTAAAAAATGTCGGGACAAAATTGGTTTTTTAGATTCAAAACGGTTTTTTGAAAAACCAAATTTCAATGCAAAAAACCAAAATGGATTTTTAAAAAAAACCAATTTTGTCCCGACATTTTTTAGAGTGTACCCGTTACAAACTTTACAATTCACCTTTTATATGATTGATAAATGCTCCATCAAATTGATTTTGCTATCAAATGCCTCTTATTTCCTAAATTACAGGCTTCAAGAGATCAAAAGGGCCAATGATGTTGCATGTATCACATGCACAGAAGTGATTGTACAATATAAATTCATTTTTAAATTCTTTAAATGAAATGCGACAAAATTTACAGTTTGTAGGACTACATCGAACTTCTTCGAAAGCGGTTGTCCGCCTAAATAGTAAACTACCAAATAAAACTATTCCCACACCTTCTCCCAAATTTATCTATCAACCTATTCACAAACCTACTCAAATAGAGTACTCAGATCCTACATACTTTCCAACCTGCCTACCTACCTAATACCTAATGACTAACCAAACCTTCCAAAAATTGTATTCCCAGCAGCCACCTCAAGTGATTACCATATTTCTTTTATTCAGTCAAACATCCTTAGCAAACAAAATGCTTTTAAATCGTGAACATTAGCAATATTGACAACCACCTTAGTTACATCTTCTTTTTAAGATATAAGACGATAAGATTGTTTATTAGCTACAGACAGAAGCCACAGAATTTGATTTGATAAACAAAATCTGTGCAGTGTTGAAAAGTTACTGGGAGTTAATTATTTTTATAGATTAAGGTACAACTGTATATTTTCCTTTCACTAGTATACCTGAACATCCTTAAAAGTATTCTTCATATAAATATAACCAACCCCAAACCCATCTTTCAAAACTGCATGCTTCTGAATTGTGAAAATTACCATTATTCACAACTAACAAGCCATCAGGGCAGGTTTTAGACAACAGAACTCATTACACGTTTTTTTTCTTTTTCATTATTTTTTTTTTCTGGCATGCCAGCATCATGTTCAGGCAAAGCATTGTTTAACAGCCTATGACATGTTATGCAATAACTGTCATGACTACATGGCTGGCTGTCACTTAGTTTCCACAAGGGGCCGCTTATTAAATTAGGCAGCTCCCAAGTTTTGCAGGGAAAAACAAACTAGGAGAAAAAAACAAAATAAACAAAAAGATAGAGGAAAATACAACTTAAAGCCCTCATTTCTGTTGACATTGCACAATATTATGACAATTTAAGGTTGTAATAGATAGTGAAATAGATAGATAGATAGATAGATAGATAGATAGATAGATAGATAGATAGATAGATAGATAGATAGATAGATATGTCATGTGCAGTCCTCTTATCCCAGTTCTAAGCCCTCACAAGAATTGATTCATGAGATGGAACAGAGAGTAGCAGTCCTCAACATGTTACACATTTACCCCATGTGAGGATCTTTTACTTGCCCAGCACAGACACTGATACAAGGGGCTGCCACTTTAACGTCTCATCCGAACGACATCCAGCTGGGATTTTTGCTCACAAAGGTCCACTGAAATTTCGGGTTCCCAACCGACAGTCGACCCCATGCAGGCAAAGACCTTCAGCAAAGTATGCTTGACTGTAACCACTCAGCCACCCAGATAGATAGGCCTAGATAGATAGCTGAATAGTCAGACAGATAGATAGATAGACAGATAGATTCCTCACTTGTTACTACGAAAAGTAAAACAAACCGTTTCGCCATGTTCAAGAACCACATGAAAGCGAAATTTGAACAAGTTGCAGTCCATCAATATTTCAACATTGGAACTTTTCAAACAATACCTCAAAGCCCATTTAGCCTCAGTCTGGGCATCCATTGGTGTGAATGAAACAATCACCATGACAACGAGCTATTGTCACTTCTGTTTAATTGTCAGCTTTCAAACAATTTGTTCATTAAGGAATCCACTAGACCTCAATAATTGACAATTAGACTGGGAGTTCCTGGAATTGGTATTTGTTCTAAACTTACAGATGCTATAATTTCATGATGACAAAAAAAGAAGACATAGTTTCACTAAATATGCCTTTTAAAAAAGTTAAAACAACTTATAGTGGTACATTTAACTCATGTTTATCACAGATAAATGAACTTTTCATGGCATCTTTCACAAAACCACCGGAGATGGTGATGATGAAACATTTTGTAAGATTTCATTGATTCCAATATAAGTCTTTTTGAACTCCTTTTTCACTCATTGAATTTCTTCCATTCCTTTTCTAATTCATCCCTTTTCCCTTTAATTCCTTCCTTTTCTCTTCAGGACAAATTTCATTCATTTTGTTCATTTCCCTTTTTCACTTCTGTACTTTTTATCAGTTCTTGTCTACTTTTTTGTTACTTTTCATCTACTTTTCAATATTTCCTTTTTTCTTTTTGTTGTTACATTTCCATAGTGGAACACAAAATCAATCCGATACATTTTGCGGAGGTTTTTAGAGAGGGCGGCCAGACTTAATTCAACGTCTGCATGCAACCGCTTCAGACTTCTGCATTAGTTTTTGGCATATTCCATACATGCCTCCGTCATGCCATCATCATGCCATGCCTAGTATGCCATGCTGTATTAAAACAAGAAATTGCATGCTGCGGAAAATTTGATGCACTTCACAAATTGCTGCACACGCTGCAAAATTAAGCCAGATTCGTTCCCCAGAAAATAACGAAATGAGAAAATGTCCTAAATCGACATTCAAAGAGATGATTTCTAGCAGTCTATACATAGCTAGGGATATGTTGTACCAACACAAAGATAATACATTAACATAGTAACAATCCTAATCAAGCTACTAATTCATTCTTATAAATACAATGATCCCTACATTATAAGACTGCCCCTTCTGCGGTCATGAAGTGGTCTCTCGAGGGGGGAGCATTCTCAGGTGCAAAATCACTAAAAATACTACTTAATGCAAGAAGGTGGTCGCATGAAGCAAGTCGCTCTTGTCACAGGCGTCTTATAACACAGGGACCACTGTAAATGGTGCCATTGTTATAAGATCGACTTTCCCATGTGACCAACTTCTTCCTGCACTTAGTAGTAGTTCAGTGCATGTTGCTGCATTGTTGCACCCTGAGGAGGAACTGTACCTGCACGACAGACAACTTCATGACCGCATATGAAGGGGTGGTCTCACAATACAGGTCCAGTGTATACATGTTTGCAAGTCAAATGCTGCAAAAGTAAGCTACTGACCAAGACAATTCCATACAATATTCGCTGTTCTATCCAATAATAGCTATCTAAATCAGTCAACCAGCATATCTTTAAGCGATAAGCCGATAACCCAATAGCGGGTTAGCAGAAGCCGAGCGCTGTCTAGCAATCACAAGAAGGGGACCAGACATGTTGAAATCTCGTAAGCGCAAAAACTAATTGCATGAAAATTACTTTTTAATTGGTAGATTACATTTGGGTAATTACTCTAATTCCATTTACTACAACTAATTACTCTGCGGAGCGGTTGCTTTTCCATCTCATGCCTGCCTTCCTTTCTTACATGTTAATGAGTAATCTGATTTAGCCATTAAATTCTATTTCTTCACACACAAATCTCTATGATGCTCTGTTAACAAGAGGGTCTTTTATGAGGCTTTTAATGCCAGAGCCATGCAACATTGTTAACACACAGCCCTACAAGTTATGACAAACCAGTGGATGACATCTTTAGCTTGTCCAAATATTAGTTCTGACAGTATAAAGCAATAGCTCCATACTATTATTAACAGCTTTCATTTGCATTTTTGTGATTTCTTTCACCATTTCATTTCATGAAAGATGAATTTATGATAGGAAGTTTCCGTTCTGTATTGACTATTGAGACATTAGGATTGTATGAGTCGAGGGATGATTGAAACAGCTGTCCAACATTGGTGCAGGAGACCTGGCCACAGCCGAAATCGAACCCGGACCCAGCGAATGGCAGCTCAATATGCTACCAATGAGCAAACTCCCTTTCCAAGCAGTTATAGTAGTTGTAATATTAGTAGTGGTACATCGTAGTACCTACAAATAGGAGCAGCAATGGTCAAATCTGTAGGCACATAGGAAGACTTCAAGCAAAACCATTTATATGCAGCATAGCATCAGTAATGGAATTAGTGCCAGATCTAATAGAAAGTGCACTCGAAAATGTATAACAACAACACTCAAAGTAGCACACAAGCATCATCAGATTCATCAGATGTGTACCAATACATCAGATACATCCATTTGCACTGTGTATCCTGCCAAGAAATATCTGCTAAACCATTTATGATGTTGATAAATATCATGAACCAATTACCTGACCTAGAAAGGGCCAGAATAGATTTGATTACTAGCCCTAGAACCTCTAATTAGGTCATAAGATGGCCATTTGACCTTGAACTTGACCTAGTTAGGTGACACGTGATCTGGGGTCATGACCTTATCAGCATGTTTATGATATCTGCACACAAGTGGAAAATAAGATGTGAGTCATAACAGAACCTTGTGGTACCCCAAAGGATGGATAGATAGATAGATAGATAGATAGATAGATAGATAGATAGATAGATAGATAGATATAGGGAAAATATCTGGCAAGCCGATTTGTAACTATTGGGCTATACTGTTCTTATTTGGCATACCATTTTATCTTCCTTACACCGAAGCCCATACCATCGAAAAAGGAACATAGGCCTGATTGACAAGCACAACTTAAACTGCCAATTTCATTAGAACAATTAGCAATATTAAGTCATACCATAATAAATACACACTGTAAACAGTCTTGCCCATTCCATAGCCCTAACTATAACCACGAAAAACAAATTCCACAACCACAAACCCCATCAAGTGGGACAACACTAGGCTTACATAGTACATCCACAACAACAGTAGTACAGAAGATGTAGCTGTTGTAGTAATGTGTTCCATAGTGATTGCCCTCCACTCCAGGGAATCACCGCTATTAGTCTGCGGGCCAGCTGACATGATAAGATCAGGGGCTGTGGTCACTACAAGAGAACTACAACTGGCCAGTAGGAGAACATCTAGAGCACAAATATGATATGGGGGACATGTGATAGATTCACTGTGCCGCAGAGATGTACTTGTAGAGAGATAGGCCTGCACATGCAGTGGTACATGTATTACAAGAGAGTAATATGTTTTGATTTGGGACTATGCAGAATTGTAGATACTGGGATATTGAACAACTAGAGCACAAACTATGATGTGGGGACATGTGATACATTCACTATGCAGCAGAGATGCAATAGCAGAGAGATACGAAATATTTTGACTGTTGTAGATGTAGAATTTGTAGATGCTGTTAATGTTAGATCATCATCATAGCAACACAAAGAGCAGAGATATGATAAGGATTAAGGAGATATAATGTCATAGATAAAGATACATTAGCTTGCTACAGACATTTAGTGGTACAGAGATGAGAAATATTTGATTGTTTTAGATGCTACACATGTGGGAAATAGAAGCAACACCAGGTTGTTCAAAACAATATCTGACCAACACAAATAATCAAAACCATCTCCCACAATGAGATTCAGCTAATTAGCCTGGAACATCAGAAATGTCTGCCTTTAAAGAAATTTTTTTATCTACTGTTGCTATAACTAAACGTTATCCACATTCGGTTGGAAACAACATTAACATCCAGATAACCAGATAAATAATGCTATTAGATGTTGGTTATGGAATTAAGGTAAAGATAATATTATTAAGTTTATTGGAGAAGATAAGCTATCAACATCCTGAACAGAGTAGATTCTAATAACTAATTCCAGAAATAAATCTTTTACCATATTAGGATATGAAATTGCAAGATTGTTGCGAAATGCAATGCGAAAAGGAAGCAAGTTATATTCGAATGGATTGTGATAACAGTTATCTCAATGCGATGTGACAATGATAATGAGTTACATCGCTGTCTTGCATGAGAAGGAAATGTGGGTTGGCATCATTTTACAGCTAATTTTCTGTGTGGACACTGTACCAATTTGGGTCTGGCAAAATGGTAATTCCATTTCATTACATCCTAAAATATCTGATAAACTGGATAAAGTGTAGAAATCCTTCATTTCACATTGTCTTGCAGTCCTATCTGTGACATTAACCATTTAGGCTGTCTCTGTTCGTGACTGTCAAGTGGCAGCAGAATGCTGACAGTCCCTGGAAAATCGAATTGGGTCAACAATAATTTGATCTGTTTTGGACAGATCACCAGATCAGGTCGAACAACAGCTGTCCATATTACTACGCCAAACTACTTTCACAAAGCATGGTTGCTGGCAAATATCCAGTCCACTGCTTCGAATGAAAATGTTTGGAAATCATGAGACAAAAAGAAAGTTTTGAAACTTTAGCATACACTTTGCCTGTGAAAGGGATGATTTTACTCATCAGAAGTTTGATGGTATTCAATCTACTTATGCCATTTAGTGCATGTTAAATTGTGGTCACAAAAGGGTCCAAAAAGAATGCATTCTCACTTATTCACATGTCCGTACAAAGCCGATGTTTTTGCTTTGTGATATCAAAAATGCTCAATTGTATTTATTATGTTACTTTATGGAGATTTATGAACTAGGACAACAATATAATTCACAATTTCATAAAAGCTGTGTTACACTCAGCAAAATGTCTTGTCCATGCCACAAGTGGCCCCCTCTATACTGGCAATATATGTGAACTACAATGTATACATCCTCCATGATAGAAAATAGTTCCAACTTATTTTGGTATTTACAAGCTGTTTGCTTAAAATTGAAGCCAACCAAAGTCAGATTAGACACTTGCAGAGTTTTTGGAAATAAACTAGACCATCACTAAATTTGGGAACTGTCCTGGTTTCTTCCACACTGTCCTGGTTTCTTCCACTGATCCAAATTCTGTTGACCGCTCACAGGAGCTCGCGAATTTTGCACCCTAGGTGGCAGTAAATGGCGGTCAACTTGTAGACAGCCATTAAGGACTTTCTGCACAATACAGTGGTCCACAGATTCTGTTATACGGGCTTGTTATAAGACTGACTCGCCATACATGACTACCTCCCTCCTGCACCAAGTAGTATTTTTGTGCATTTCGCACCCTAAGGAGAGATGACACCCCCATGAGAGACCACTTCATGGCTGCAGAAGGGACAGTCTTATAATACAGGGACCGCTGCATACTATGTATAGCCTTATCTGACAATATGATATCTCAACAGTTACATTATAGCTACAGACAGAATAGAAGATGGGAGACACCACTTGGTCACATGACTTCATATGGCATCACATGGTACGGTCGTGACACCACGTGACCTGCAGCTAGTCACATGACCCTAATGGAGGTCCCCTGAGCCATCTACTGCCATCTAGCGGCAGAGGGAGTCATATCTACATTCCATCTTGGAAAAAATCAATTGGCATGAGAGCTTGGCTTATACATGGATTGCCCGTGGCTCCCTTAAGCCCTATGATATCACTGCAGTCACTCAAACAGTGTGCTGGGCTGTGATGGGCCATTGATGCGTTTGGGACCTGCTGCTGTACTGCTGTATTGGGACCAATGTGAGACAGGGGCACAGCACAGTATGACAGCAGCTGTGCATTGTATGTGCAGCTGTGCGCATACTATTACAGCTGTATGCGCATCAATGCAGCTGTATGGCGATTGGAATTAGAATATGCAGCTGTATATGCATCAGTACAGCTGTATGATACACAGTAGCTGTATGACACAGCTGTGAACAAGACAGATGACAATAATATTAACAAATGTGCACAAAAGTTAAGGTTTTGTGTGCATTAAGTTAAGCAGCATACATGGATACAGCTGTACAGCTGTATGTTGGCCTACATCAGTACAGCTGTATATATGTGATACAGCTGTTTGAGCATCAGTGCAGCTGCACAGTTGAATCACGTGTCATGCAGCTCTGAACATCACTGAATGTAGAGTTTGTACACAAGACAAATCATTGTAAGCTGTTCAATTGTGCACAAGCATGGGTAGCCATGTGATTATCAGATGCAAAATATGGACCACTGTAGTGTGACATACAGTTGCATATGGTTAACAATTCAGCTGTATGACAATCAGGCACACAGTTCAGCTGTATCACTATCAGGCGCACAGCTGTATGACTCAACCTAGCTGTATGAGGCAGCTTTATAGGCGGTTGTATTACAATCAGATTGAGCTGCATTATTACATATAGGGAGCAAAATCAGAATAAAATTTCCATATGACTTTTTAGAACAGCTTGAAAAAGTGTGAGAGAAAGGACACTGTATGACAGTAGCTGCATGAGGCAGCTGTTCATGTGTATGATGAAGCTGTGTTTGATCAGGCTACAATAGCCTGCTAAATCAGTTGCGAGCGTGAGCGAGCAGGCTACAACATTTCACTCAGGGTGCTGCCTTTCTGGTCCTCGCTCACATGCATTTTTGAAGCTGCCCAGTGAAGTTCTGCTGAGTTCTGCTGGGCGCGGACCTGACAGGCAGCAGCGCGGACTTTAGGGGGAGCAGTTCTAGTGACCTCAATTCCAATTCGATACCCAATTCGACTTGAATTTCATCAGTCTGCAGCCTCGCTCGCTCGTCTGCTTCTACAGCAGACTGACTTGTCAGTCAGGTGTATGATGAAGCTGTGTGATCATTTGGACCAGCTCTATCATGTCTGCTATCCAAAACCAGATTTTGAAAAAGATGATACGCAAAAATACATCTTAGCATCAAGGATTGGAACCAAAATGTGAAATTTTTAAAGAGTGTTGTAACTCTTCAAATGCAGACAAAATCTGTATAATATTATGCCAAATAAAGCCTGAACAGAACAATCACCGAAGAATTTTGCAGACACATATGACACAAAATCAAGATATCAGAAGCTACACTAAATGTCACATCATGTGATGGAAACAGTCAATAAGTGAGTGACACAACTCTTCACCAACCATCAGCCACTTCACAAGTTCAGAGAACATGAAGAGGGATGACATTTACTTTTCCTGCAACTGTGTGACTGTGTAACATATTATATGCCATATATAACATATGCTTGTATATATGCTCTTATATATGCTTGTATAAATGCTCTTATATGTGCATGTGTGATTCTTGGAACTTGACAGTAACAAGATGTTACAAAAGCACTGGATTGCCACTGGAACTGAGAATTACAGACTCCAAGAACTGAGCGCGAGCTGAACGAGGAGACTTAACGCCGTCTTCTTTTTTTTGATCTCCATTACGCTCTTTTTCGAGCGAGCTCCTTTTTTCCGAGTTAGCTCGTATTGAGCCTTATATTGAGCTCTACATTGGCCTTATATTGGGCCTTATATTGAGCTTTATATTGAGCTTAGCAGCAGAAGTAGCTGAAATCTCACATGGATTTCCAGGGAAATTCATCACAGATTTCTGGAAAATGATGGATGGCAAAGTGGAAAAGGGGCCGACCTTCCAAAGAAACTTTTTGGAGCGAAAAAGGGCGAAATAAAAAAGGGAAAATAGGGCGATAAATAACGGGTGAAATTCCGGGGTGAAGGGACATAAATAAACATAAGAGGAGATTGAGGAATGGCTGTAAGTACACATCACTATGGAATACAAATTTGTTCTGGATCTGACTTCAATATTCAACATTAAAGTCAAGACTAATACCCAATTTACAATTATGGTGCTTTAAATAATCGCTCAGGCAAGGGACAAATGAGCTTGGGTGACTGCAAGTAAAAAATATTCAATAGAAACTCACATGACAAATGAAGATATCACACTGACTGTCCAAATTTACTTATTATTCATTCTGTATTATTTTATATTATTCATTCTGTATTATTTAACGACTTAATTTCTTTGTTATATTAAATGCACTAAAGAAATTATATAAGGAGAATCACCGAATGAACAACAAGAGTAATGAGAAACAACGCACTCAAAAATATAATTATTTCTGCCAGTCAGACAAATATATCTCACCCCGAAATAAACCTAGACAACATGGACAAGGATTAGATCCTCATCTGGAGTTCTGGGGTGGTTAATTTCATGCTCTTTGACCAGTTGCACTAAAAGCGGCCAGTTTTATGACAAAGCGGGTCATGAATGGCAGAGTGCAACTGCTCTGGAGAATTACAGGAGTAATTGCTAGTCGTAATTACGAGTGCTATTTCTTGATGGAATTTCTCGGAGTCTCGAAACTTGTCAGAAACACTTGTGCTTTGCTTCACGTAGAGCAATTTCCCTGCAACGGATTAATATCACATTCGTCAAGAACTTGTGACAGTTTTTTTTTTTCTTTAAAAAAAATCAATAAATCAACCAGCTAACTCCCTCAATGAACTACGGATCTATCTTTCAATGATATGTATCGTTGCAAACTTATGATATGGATCCATATTCCATAAGTTTATCCTTACAGTCTATCTATCCTTGAATTTACCTACCAAACCTTATAGCAACCAATCTGCAAATCTTATCCACAGAATATATCTCTGTCAATAATCTCTCTATCTGGGAAGCTTGAAAAGTGTAAACCCTATAAAATCATATTTTTTGAAAAATCTCTTGCAGATGTTAGATGGAGATATATCAAAACATCAACACATCCATCTATGCCAACAGTACTATAGACTGACACCCCCATAACAACTAGAGTTGCACAGCCAATGCACTGGGGTGCTCCTGGGGTGATCCAGGGGTGCCTCAAGGGTCAATTGTGGGCCTCACACTATACTGATTAGTATTCTGGCTTGCTATCTAACTACCTCTTCCCCATGAAGCAGGAGCCCCAGGCAATTGGGAGCCACAGATGCCAGAGCAAAGCCACAACACAAATGCCTGCAACTCATGCTCCAAATTTGGCTGTAAATTGTCCTCTAAACTGGCTGTAAAGTGTGTCTAACCTGGCTGTCAAATGCCCACCAAGGCTGTAAAACATGCATACAACAAACAACAGCATGAATGCATACATTGAATATGCAACAAGGTGGTCTCTTGTCTTTGAAATATTTGAGAAGCTTGTATGGTATACATATTGCCTTGACGTACAAGTAATGTAATTCGGAGGGACGACACACACTTCGATTTTTTAATTTGTCAGACAGCACTCCACCTGCTTTCGCAGAGGCAACATATATCAATACATTTAACGACACACACACAAAAAAAAGGATTTTCATAACAGAAGTATCAAAATAATGAAACATATCACCCAAAACCTTTCCCTCAGTCAGAAGATACTATCTTTATTGGATTTGGTTTGCCCATACCAAATACCAGATGAATACCAAAAGTGTTTATCTGGTGCAGCAATCATTTAAGAAGGTATTGATTTAAAGATGAAAAACAATACATTCCGAATCCTGGGCATCAAGATAATGTTGCTTTAATAGAACTGCTTCCAGAGTTTATTGACTTCTTCAGATTCCTTAAGAGTACCCCCTTCCCTCCTCCAAGGCTCCAACCCTCTTGTTGTCCTTCTTTCAACTCCATTTTGTGGCAAATAGCCTTGTTGTCCCCCATCTTTAACCCTTTGTCACCATGACAACCAGAAGCTAAAGGGACTCCAGATTCTGTCAAGAAGAGGCATGCTTAGAAATCAGTTATTTCTGAAGCAGTACTGTCTCTAAGCATTATTTTGAAGCAATATTTTGAAGCAATAGTTTGAAGCATCATTATGAAGTGTTATCGTGAAGCGTCATTTTGATACAACATACAATTATTTTGCAGCAATATTTTAAAGCATTGTCTTGAACTCTATAAGCAATATTTCGATTCGGCCAGAGCACTTCGGTACATTTCTCGAAGCAATATTTTCAAGCCTTATTCATTGGAAGCAATACTTCAATACATTAATTGAAAGCAAAAGTTTGAAGCACTGTTTGGAAGCATTATATTTAACATCATATTACAGCATTGTTTTGAAGCATTACGTCGAAACATTGCACGAAGCATTATCTTTACGCATTACAACCTACTAATGCAACCAAAATGCTAAAGGAAATGTATTTTACAACATAATGAACAGCGTAATGTAATGCAAAAATGCACAACATTATTCAGCTATGCTCTTACATGCTCCTACAACATGTCAGTGCAGAAGAGCTCTTTCAAATTGCACATGTCTGCATTCAGCAAAAGCCATATCCCCATATGGAGAACTGAATGCCTGTTTGCTGATGTTGAATACAGTAATGTAGGAACCCAGGAAGGTGGTAATATTGAGAATTTGGGGCAGAATATTGGACAGAACTCCTTGCTAGAGCTCCAACTGCTTCTTCAACTGCTTCCAGAGGGTGGTTGGCTGCTTCCTGAATTATGGCTCACTGTTACTCATGCTAGCAGCAGCTAAATTAAACTTCACAGGAGCCTTAATAATTCTTAACCATCTGGAAGAATCCTGAAGATTTCTAAAAGTATCAATATTGTGTGAATTCTTAGCTGGTGCCAGTGGTGGAGGAAAACAGCAATGTTGTGGCAACTTCACTTGCAAACTCTTAGATTTATACTTTAAAAGCAAATCTTACACACAATATCACAGCCATGGAAATATGGTTGTTTACCAAAATGCCTTGAGCAAAATCATTTTCCCCTGCTTTCCATGTTAAACACACATGTATGCACTTGATGACTCATACTGTGTAGATGACTCATGTCCAATGCTCTCAGTGACATATTGATTAACTCATTCTATGTAAAAGACATGACCTGCAGAAACATCACAGACATTATTAAAGAGCCAAGTAAAATCACTCATACATGTACTTCACTGGCTGTAACAGTGACACTGTATGATTTGTAACCTTTGGAAAGCCTGAAACATAGACTCTACAAGGAAATAAACAGCCTTCTGAGTCTCAATTTCACACAATTACTGCTTGTGTTGCACTGTTGCAAGCCCACAGGCTTAAGTAGTGCCACAACAAGCCAAAAGACAAAAACATAATTAGGATACAAGCTTATTTCATTAATACAGATGCAATTAGATAAAGGCTGCTGATGCAAATTGATGGCCTATATATATCAGCACAATATTGTCATATTTGTCCCATATAAAACAATTGGGATATATCTTAATACATTGACAGCCATACAGAGCTCATGCTAACTCCACTAATGCCCACTAATGCCAATGCTGCTCCAAGTTAATGCCATACAATGCCATGCTTCTCACTGAGTTGAGCATGGTCTGGCAATAGAGCAACATAATGCTAAGCTGACAGCATGCTATTTCAATTATTTGTACACATACTGTGTATCATAATATGATATTATGATACTGTCATATCATCTTGAACTAGATTGTCATGAAATCCACATCTTCTTTTTATTATGAAACATGATATTGGACGTGATATTTTATAATAGACCTCTGGAGATACAAAATAAATTTGTCACATTATTGTACACAGCTGAATATGCAGTGGTTGTTATTCTTTTATCACTGGATTCTTGTTCTTCATGCATCCATTTTTTGCGTTTTCTATTCATCTATCTATCTATCTATCTATCTATCTATCTATCTATCTATCTATCTATCTATCTATCTATCTATCTATCTATCATTCCATATTATGTCTATCTCCCTTCAGTAATATCAAATCTAATCTATCTTTTCATCCAAAATTCCAAATTGTGTCTACCCCCTCCCCTTCAATATCAGTAATATCAATTCTTTCTTCTTAAATATCAAACCACTTTTCTTCAATATTAAATTAAAAGAGGGATCAGTTACATTATCACTGGCAATCTGGGAGCAAATAGAATGGATTTGACACTTTACATATCTTACCATTAATATTTCTCGAATTACATTAGACCAGCATTCCAATTCTTCTTGCTGACATAGTTGAAAGTGACATTTAACCAAATCCTGTATGGTCCAATTTTTCTCAGTTTTGTCTTTAGGATTCTGTTTGTAAGTTCCAATTCTAATTTCTGCTGAATTCCGCTGTTAATAATTATAAAGTGAGTTTCCTGAATGAAATCTCCGGTGCCATGACGTCTCTTAATATTCTCTTTTTCATTAATACTCGCGAGATGCGTCGTTGTAGCTCCGACGCCAACCTCACATCTGAGTTAATTGCATTTCTCTCTTTTTGCTCCTGCTAGCATTAAATTATGGCTTCATGTGCAAGAAATGTGGAAAGGGAATAATTCTATTAGCAGCATTGGACAAACCGTAAGCATGCACACATCATTCCTAATAACACTGATCAGGCTGTCTGGATTAACTAGGCGAATGAAGGACATTGGCCTACAAATATAGTGGTCCAAAAGCAGGGCTATTCACTGAATAGTGATGAACGACATTGCATTTTGTGCTGTAAGAACACCCACCCTTATGAGATGACAAAGCGGTCTTTCGTCGAGGTGCACTCTCTCATCGAAGTGCAATTTGGTCATTTTTTAATCAAAATTAAGACATACGGTCTTGTGTCATAAGTCGGTCTTTCAACAGAGGGATTGTATTGTACAGGAACCAGTTCAAACAGTATAGTGATGTACTGAGAAATTCATGAAGAATACCGACAACTTTCGTAAACATTTGCGATTCATCACCGTCTCACAGGTACAGTAGTCCCAGTGATGAGCAACCTCCTTGAGACATGCCACCTCTCCCAGTAGAGTCAACCTTCTGCACTAAATTTTACTTCTCCACACAAATCAGTTCTACCAAAAATCCACATCCCAAAGGGCATCTCTCCATTACAGAAGAAGGGAACATGAATTAATTTCTTTAAATCAAAAATACTTACTCGTATTAGCGTATTCGTGTATGATAATTTTCTGAATATTTTGAGGCATAATAAATTAACTTTTATGAGCTTGTCAGCATCAGAAGTTTACCACGTGTAGTGCACTTATGCATCCTTTTATTTGATAACAAAAAGCCTGAAAACCCATAAATATTTAGCAGATTCAATCATTCTCCATGACATCCAAAACTGATCAAATGCATTCATACCCTAAGACCCTTCAAAATATTCCAGCATTGGTTCTTGCATTTATCACAGAACCAAAGCATCATTAAAATCTCTTTGTCCATCAAAATAAAGACGCGTATAAAATACAATACAATATTTCACTTTTATGTCAATTGACTACGGCATGTCTGAGTTGCTTCCATTGATTGCGTTAATGGAGAGAATGGAGAACTGAATAGTGTGTTATTTCCTTGGGAGTTCTTTAATTAAGACTTTAATTGGACTAATTAGTCAAATTACAAATGCACTAATGAGGCAAATAGGATTTCACCACGAAATGGAAGATGCTCACTTCGATGTAAGAATATCACCACGATTCTAATTGCACTTTAATTGTGTTAATTATACTGCCATATACACTCACTGTGGTGTATTTCAAATGGATAAATTTTAAATAATATATAGAACTCCATGTACATTTATAACCCTACTTTTACTGTAATACAATGTAAGAAACTACATACATCCATACAATCAATAGTGGCAAGTATTGCTTTCAGAGGACTACACAATCCAGACATAACTACCCCCATCAGTTTTCTTAAAGATTTACATTTCACAAAACATAAGATTTATTAAGTTTCATGAAGACAGATCAATCATGTAAACATCATGACAGAACTACACTCGTTTTGACCTATGACCTGACTTGACCCAGATGCATTGATTGACCCACTTACATGTTAACTGCCCCACTAAGCCAGTAAAGCTCAGTAAGCCACAGCAAGTGGGAGATCATTGAAACAGCTCAACCACTGTAGCATTGACAGCAATGAAAGCACACACAAGCTGTTGTGATGGACTATGATGGCTTTGACCTCTGACCTGCAGTAACCTACTTACATCATAATTCATGACCTAGTTGCATGCTAATCTTTTTATGAGGTTAAGTTCACTCAGCAATGGCATTTCATTGCAATAAGCAATGCATCAGCTGCATGCTGTATTACATGCTTGTCTCTGATTCGGTATGATTTCCCGGGGTCGGACAGTTTATGCAGTCTATATGATGGAGAAGCAGCCAATAATACAGACCTGACCTTTAGTCGAAAGAAATGTATGACCTAGTTAACTGTAAATATACAGGTAATCATTGTCAATCATTTTCCACATTTACAGCAAGGAGACAGGAGATATAAAGCAGTTATATGGTCATGTTCAGAGATATCCAACATTTATCATAACATTGACAGCATAGTTGTCAGACTGGCACTACACAAGACTTGATCCCTGACATGAAGTGACCTATTTACTTGACCTTGTTGCATGTTAATCATCAACATGTTGCCAATTAGCCAATCATAGCAAGGTGAGCAAACTTGTTTACAATAAATCCAAACATCCATGACTGGAACTATACCAGACTTGACCTCTAACTTGACCTATTTATGTGACCTAGTTGCACATTAATCAGCAGGTTGCCAATCAACTAACATTGCAATTGATGACCGAGTGGAACTGTACCATACATGAACTGTGACATGAGGTGACCTATTTACTTGACCTAGTTGCATGTTAATCATCAGCAGGTTGTCTAAAAGCACAGCATGCAGTGGTAGTCTGGATCATCTTCACTTGATGTAACGCAGAAGAGCTGTTTGGGACACTGAACAGGAATGGTGCAGACACACAGAATATATCAGTCATATCTGGATCATAACATCCTGCCATTTACCCCCATAAACACCCCCTCTAGTGTAAGAGTATCAGATGATATCATATAGTGCTGGACTACTTTTTACTACTCTACCAAACTATGAAATACTTTTTACAACCCTACCATACCATGCAATCTGGTAAATGATGGATTTTCTCCAGACTAGTTGTGTACCGGAATACTCCAGATCACCAGGTAGCTTCACTTTGGTGGAACGACACTGAACGTTTATCCAATTCATACCATTTTATCTTACAAATTGGTTAGAGAAAAAGCCAAAACCATGGGCAGAAATACTTTGAAACAAAATTCATGACCAAACATTTTAACTTACAGAAATAAATGGCCTTGCCCGATACGAAAGCATCAGTCTTAATAAGCAAACCGTCTCAACCGAATCATATACAATTTACCTCTCTTCTGATCTTTAATATAATTTCGATTTGTAATAAAAAACAATCAAACATCAGTAGCCAGATGCACCTCGTTTGCTCGCATGCAGCCGCAGTTCATCATGCCGATGGTTTGCTGCTGCGCAACCTACATTTTCTTAGCAGTAATGACTGTGTGTTTTCAACACCTTAGTCTGACACCTGCAAAACACAGCAGCAACACTGCTTCAGCAACCACAGACTGGTGATGCAGCCCAGATCTAAGCAGGGGGGGGGGCACTGGGGCACATCTTCAGACGACCCCCTTCCCTTCCAACACTACGATGAAACACTTTATCATCAAGATTCTGTCTATGGTTACTGCAATACAAAGTCTTGCATAATCTTAAACACTACAGATACTACCCTGAGTCTCTGACTACAGATACTACCCCAAGTCTTTGACCAGTGACTACAGATACTACCCTGATTCTCTGAATAGTGACTACAGATACTACCTTGAGTCTCTGACTACTGATACTACCCTGATATTAACAGTTTCCCACATTTACAAAGAGCTCATATTCGATTACTAAGTCTCTGCTTTTAAATTTATGAATTTATGCATTTGCAGAGTTCAGAAAGTTGCAACATCCGAAGGCGATGCAGGTGTAGTGACTGTGCTTCTAATACTGTTCATGACAAGCTGATAACAACAGTCACTGATACTTGAATCAATTACAAGGCCTTTGTTAAGTGTATTTGCAAAACAAGACACATGATGTGTGAAAAAATGATCAATCAATCTCTCAGTCTCACTGTCATCTTATCATATCATCAATTCCTTATGAGGTAATATTATTCAGTTCTCAGAGCTCTAAATCTTTACATCACTCCCTCCCTCTCACTTCTTTAAGATATTTGAAATTCATCTAAACTCAGTCCCCTCAAATTACTCCACATTTCGATTTTGCAGAATTGGAAGATACTATGATACATACCATATATACACAGTATACAGTATCTCAGAGGCTACACCATTCAACAATATTCAGTAAATCACTCTCCCACTTCACCTATACCCTCCCTCTTTTCCTGCAAACACAAAACCCCATTTTAATCTCTGAACTCCCACCAATTTGTCAATCAGAGTCATCTTATGACTGATTATGTTGAATCAAGTAGGTCTAGAGAATCTGTCAGTGACAATATTTCTTCAAGATTTCCTTTTTTCCCTCTCCACCACATTATTTTTCTTATCCCAAATCTTCCTGTTGTTTTTAGCTCTTGTGGTCCTTTTCAATATTATTTCGCCTCAGAGAAAACCTCCCAGCATGGAGACACAGCATTTCGACTACCGTCTTTACTCAATTACCGTCAAGGGAATTTATTTTTTCATTCCTGCTCTGATTCAAATGCTTACTTCTAAAAGACATTTACTTCAGGTTTACTTCATCATTACATAATATATTACTAATATACTCCCAATGGCTTCTTTTGAGCGAAATCAATTTCCTGATTACTCGCTTAGTCGTGTAAGTACGGTACCTGACATTTCTCCTTCTGGCGACCATAATATGAGCTCATAGGATCTTGGAACAAGATCTCCAGATCTGAGACCAGATCTGAGACAAGATTTGAGACCGGATTAAGAGACTTGAACCCCTGGAAGCAAAATCACGAGGCACTTGAGACTAAGACATCCCCAGACAATCCAAGACACCCCAAGACACTAGTCCCCTCATTTGCAATAAATATTGTCGCCGAAATGTTTTTCAAACCTGCTCCCTAATAACATTCAATATTTTCCCACTGTTTTTTAAGTTCAGTAGGCTACAGTTGCCCTGCAATGAGCATCACATCCACAATTCTACATCCTTGCAATAGAGAACCCTCTTTCCGATGTGCTGACATTTTATTCTACATTGAAGAGAGTCCCTGAAGAGAGACCGCAACGTCGACATGATATGGAAGACCTCCTTGTCAGCTGCTTTATGCAAAATTTGAGGAAGAAGGATTATCTACAATATATCAATCAATCAATCAAGCAATATATATCCACCTATATTTTTATCTATCTACCCTTCCATCTCTTAATCTATTTATCTATCAAGCCATCTGTCCATATCTCATCTTATACGAAATATCTACATTCTACAATTTTTGTTCCCTACTTTTTCCTTTACTTTCTACCCTCACTACAGCTGCACAGATGGCACCAAACCATGGTATTGTTCGGTCTCCCCAATTCTATGAACAATTTCTGTGAACAATGTAGCTGCTGGAAACAAGTATGCAGGCAATCCCACCCTGTCTATTAAGACATTTTCTGTGCAAAATATTACCTTACTACTGTTGTGGAGCCCAGTGTTACAGGCAATGTTGTTCTCTGTATACCATAGGATTCAGACATATGATTCAGACATATGATTCAGCCACGATTCAGACATAGGCTCATTCTGGTACTGTTTATATAGACTTACTAGATTAGACACAAGTTTATGTGTTCAGCGTTGGCAGATAATATTCTCCTATCTGGAGTATTAGACATATTTCACCTCACCGAGACCTCATAGAGGAACCTCACAGGCAACTCATGGAGGAGAGGTTATTACCCCGATCAAATTATCACCTCCCCAGATGTGGTGAATTCTACCTTAAGACAAAACAGACAAAAGAATTCTCACAGCATTGTTTTGGGGCTATGGGAACTCTACAATACATGGTGTAATACTGCATACATCCTCCACCCACAAGAAGAAAAAAAAATACATATATGTATATACAGATTACAAGATAGGTACCAAGTTCGTGTGAAAAGACTCCGTCACCATCTCAAATACAGATGTATGTACTGATCTTCAACTTATTCGCATCAAATATCAGTGTTATATCACGTCAAAAATGTTTACAGATGTAAAGTTTGTGAACATGCACGTGATATTAAACGCGATAGTGTGAACCACACATTATTATATCAGAAAAAAGTAATTTTACTTTATTCATTTAAATTTAAACACAATATTCAGAGTGTTTTGTACTATATAATTACTGAGAATGGTGTACCACAATGAGATTGCCTAAGTCCCATGCCTAGACTTGCTCATTATAAAGTCTTTATAGTTAAAGAATCCCTCTATCTAAAGTTCAACAAATCTGACATCAATGAGATCTTTGAATCCCTATCTTTGTAAAGGTACACCACCAAAGAAACCTCATATACGAAGCACAAAGGCTTCACATACAGCGGAGAAACCTTATCGTTCATAATTACGCAGGAAAAAAAGCCTTTCAGTTTGTCAAAGGTTTATCTATGGAATCTCCTGTTGGCGTGATTGAACACAAGATTGAACTCTCGCTCGCAATCTTGTGAATCTTGAACACATTGTGTCCGTATTCACAATATTGTGTCCATATCGTGTTCGCATTGTGTACGCATTGTGTTTACATTCTGACTACACAGCGTTCTGACGACGTTGCATCAAGGTTATAACGACGTAACAATGAAGTAACGATGATGCAACATAGATGTTGACGATGCTCTGATGAAATTCTTACAATCTTCGGAGATTGTGTCGTAACTTTTTTTCGCTCCCCTCATACAGGAGCAAGACTGTAATCACACGGCCTTATCGACTCCTTTCTCTTAGACTCTTAGAGTGGGCTCCTTGAGTGGCCAGCGTTACGGCGAACGCCCAAGCAGCATTTTTGCGAAGATGATGTGGCCATAGCCTAAGGAAGCCATCTGTCTTGGATTAAAGCTCAATCTAGGTAAAGATTATAAGGCTCCAGCAGCCATTTTCAGGTATATGGCAGCCTATTATTTTGCTAATGTGCTGTTAGGACTTAAGAGGCAAAACAGAGTGTTTCCTAAATGAACACAGCAATTCAATTAACGGAGGCAAGGTAGGAGAAAGGATGCCCCTTTAATGGAGAAATATTGCAAAGTAATTGTCCAAATGTAAATTGCTATATATCAAAAGATAATAGGTACAAGCCAGTTGAAAATAGGGACAAAGGTAAAAGAAAAGTGGAAGAAACTTGAAGGAAGGAAAGCTGTAAAGGAAGGAAGGCAGGAAGAAGAAAGGAAGGAAGGAAGGAAGGAAGGAAGGCAGGGAGAAGAAAAGAAGGAAGGAAGGAAGGAAGGAAGGAAGGAAGGAAGGAAGGAAGGAAGGAAGGAAGGAAGGAAGGAAGGCCAGTCAGCCAGCCTGACTTAGAAATAGATAGACTGAAAGATAGCCTGATGATAGACTGTAAGATAGACTGTAAGATAGACTGCAACAATGACTGAAACAAGGACCAAAAGAAGATACATTTACCAACTCAGTACACTAATCAGGACCACAGGTCCTAGACGGGCGAAAGATGATTGAAACAGCTTTCTAACATAAGCTGGAATCGAACCCGGGAACAAACAATTAACAGCCAAAAGCACTATCGACTCAGCGACCTCCTCACCCTTCCAGCCAGACAGTCAGATGTGGCAAGCACTTTACTGACAGATGGTTATAACACAAGTAATCCTCCTTTCCAAGACAGAATAGAGAAGATACAGACAGATTGACCTTGCACCTTGTTGTACGTAACACTAGAGGGCAGTGGTGTCAACATGGCTAGATCCTGTGGTCTAGCAGATGACGTCAGAAGCCCACAGGTTTGTTTTGCTGAGCTGGTGCCTTTTTTTCACACTGGCCATAGCAGTGTGGTGCATTCAGGCACAGGGAGTATAACAGGGAGAGCCTTTCTTCCCTATACTTTTTGGTTCCCATTTTTTTGTTCTTACTTTTTTTCTTGGCATGTAGTTTTTTCTGCTGCCACTAGGGTTGCGTCCTATTAGAATATACCTGAAGATATTCTTCCTGCACAATCCACAGAGTTATATACATAAGGTACAGAGCAATCTGCTAAACAAAGCAGCTGCAGACAAAAATCTCAACAAAAAACAAGGCAAGAGAATGCCAGGGATATATACCTTAGCACTGCACAGGCATTATGAAGCCAAGGTAACCCTGTAAACTGATATATTTCAGAATATCAGCTAATCACACAAATGTAAATACAAGCAAACAGATATAAATACAAGTATCGCTGTATAATTCAAACAGGTAAATACGGGATCACTACATAATTCAAACGGTAAATATGCCTCACTACATAATTCAAACCACTTCCAGTAAACCTTTCCCCTAGAAACTTGATAACGACATGCACCGTGTATCTTTTCTTCATGATACAACCATTTTTTTGTAAACTGAAGGAATTTTCAAGTAGTAATACCTGTTTCTTAGAGTCTCCTGCTTAGATACAAGCTATACGCTGAAATATTTAACAATGGAAATCACAGAACTATCGTATTACAAATCGTGAACCCTCAAACAGTGTTTGAGCTCACATTGCTCAGCAAATGAAAGACCCCCTCCGGTGTATTGAATCTATTTATGAATACATATTACATGGTAAGATATGAAGTGAACTGTCTCAAATCCCTTGTGCCTAGAAATCATTTGTTACAGAGGTCTCAGGTCTGCACTCCGTGAAATAACTTTCTTGGCCAATCGGTGTCTCTACAAGGAGGCAAGACACTACACTCCATGAAAATTCAGACAAAATTGGTTTTTTAGATTCAAAATGGTTTTTTGAAAAAGTAAATTTCAATGCAAAAAACCAACATGGATTTTTTTAAAAATCCATGTTGGTTTTGCATTGAAATTTGGTTTTTCAAAAAACCATTTTGAATCTAAACAAGAACCCAGGGGTTCAAAATGGAGGTGGTGTAGTGTCCTAAGTTGAAGTTCATATGCCCCGAAATTGACTATTTCCCTGATATGAGTGCCAGTACCAGGTGTTGTTAATATATTGTGTGCTAAATTTCAGAATTTTACAAATAATCCATTTTCAAGACACAAAATGACCATGTGGCAGATGCGATATGGAAAAAGAATACATTCCATAAAAGAACTGAAAAGAGCTTTAATATGATGCATGGAAATGCGTGTGATCTGCCAGGTAAAACCTCCTTTTTGTGGAAGGAGCTGCACATTCATTTATTATTATAAAGCATTTTGGTGATTATGATATGATAAATAATGAGAAGACTGAGAATCTTAGAGTAAGACATACTGTATCCACTAATAGAATTCACTGTCTCAGTATGGAACACTGGATATAGATATAACAGTTACCTACATCCATTAAAATCCAATGGGCTCTGACACTGGCTCTGCAAAACTGAGTTCCAACACAAAATTTACACTAAAGTATACATGGCTGTAAAAGTTACTAATATGTTTTTAAAACTAAAATAATTTTTGAGGTTACCAATTTATTAATTTGTGAGAAATCAAAATTTAAGAAAAATATCAGAAATCCCAATATTTTTCGAGTTTTTTGGTTTTTATGAAAACTATAAAGGATTTGACCTCCAAATGAGTTTAGTCATTTAAAGAGGTATAACTTAGACACCTAAATGCAAAATTTCAGAGGTCTAACTCCAAAATCGACGGAATCATGGAGCATTGAAAAAAATAAAATTTTTTTCAAATTTTTGCTGAATTTGCTCTTACTAATTTATCTAAGAGCAGTAAGACTCCAAATGGCACATTTAGAGTATTTAACGCATAATATGGCAGATTTTCATGTTCATAGGTACAATTGTTTCGAAGTTCTGTTCTGGAAAGAAAAAAACTTTTATTTTTAATTTCGAATATTTTACAAAAACTGTACCAATTGCTTAAATATGAACACCAAAAGACACATACATTCTACAAGACCCATTCATGTGCCAAATATCATATACAAGTGCAATAGTTTAGGCACAGTGGCCAATACACAATGTGTGATGCTGCCCGTAGTGGATTCAAGCAAGATAAAAACGAAGTCACGGCAAAATAACAATATACCGGCTATTCATTCCCATGTCAGATGCTTGCTCTGTAATCAAGCTAAGGTGCATTCTTGATTCCAAACTTCTCCAAACAAAATTGCCAAGCCAGGGCTCAAAAGACATTCGAAAATGCTGAAATTTCAAATTTCCCGCCAAAACTTTCCATTTTGTCACTGTGACTGCATAAATGGAGATGTGTACACACACCTCCATTAAAAACCAATTTTGTCCCGACATTTTTTAGAGTGTATTTGTCGCCAAGAACCTAGCTTCAAGGGCTGCAGTCTGCAGAACATCACTAACCATAGCAATTTGTCCATGCTGCCATGAATTTATCTACAGGAAAATAAACCAAGGACAAAGCACATTTCAATTCATAATCAGCTGCCTAATGACGTAAAGGCAGGAAAATGTAAAATATAACAAACCGATCCATATAAGATGTGAAACTTTAGTGAAATATAGAATAAAGCAATCTCTAATAAAATCTCTTTATTCTCAACATATATATGAATTATATGGATCTGAGTAAAATCTAAGCAAACACATGTGGAGCAATAACTTCCATAAATTGCTTTATCTCTAGAATATATACTGTAGCTTTCATGTACTTATAAAAACATCACAAAGGTATTATAAAAAGCTTCAAAATATGACTGATATGTAAGGAAAAATACAAAGCACTTGTCAAGGCTGCTTGAAAGAACAAGCAAATTAAACGAAATCTGTGTTATCTACAGTCTATCTACTCCTCCTGTTTCATTGTAGGAAGCTCATGTGTGGAAGATTATATGGCAAATTGTATGAGTCACAAGCAGAAGAATAGAACGATTACAAATTACATTGTCACATTTTGTACTTTTGTACTGAACTGATATTACATTAAAATATTTGTTAGACAAGTCACTGGGTAATACATTTGTGCAACATGTCGTTGAGAATACAATGCATATATGGACATTTAACAATCATTTGAGTACAAAATCTTACAATTCTGTGATTATCAGTTTGTCTATGCACTTTCAGTCTATCATTTATTATGATACAATCTATCTATCCATTCATCTATCCAACAAGGTCTATCTGTTTGGCAATCTATTCACAAACCTCTAAGCAATCTCGCAATAGAAATAAGCATCATCTCTATACATGGATGATGTACATCCTCCTCTATCTATCTACACAATCTATCCATCTATCTATATATCTTGCCAACCTCACTCTATAACTGCACTGGGCAGATCATTGGCAGTATGGCCAGATATATATTACCCCAGGGGTCCCTTCCTGAATAATTTCCTGCCTTTCTTTTCAATTATTAAAAGACCCTCCACAGATATGACACACCCTATAAATAACACTACTTCCTGGGCAAGAATGCAGGGATGCATCATCACAGCTGCAGTTTTGAAGCATGGTGAAGTATTGATGCATGGATTACTAGGGCTTTTCGTCCTGTAGTTATGCACGCAATTAGCTAATTAGGACAGGGGGACACAGCAATGAGGCTAAGGAAGTTTTTAAGTTCTGTCCAACAAATACAAATTGTATTGCTCTCTGAACAAGGATGTGATAATGCATGAACATAGTTGCATTTTATTTAGTCTGACGCGGAGCAATGTTAGATATAGTAAATGACATTCAACTCCTTTTTTGGTCCGAATCAAACTGACAATACCTTAAAAAGGAATGATAAATTCGTTATGTAAACATAAATTGAATAGATTTGTACAATACAATCTTATTCAACTTATTTAAATGTATTTTTTTCCTTTTCACAAATTACTTCTAAATCCAACGATGACTTTCGGCATGTAAATAAACTAAATATCAATTACTCCACATGCCTATTTCATCAACATAAAAACAAAAGGAAAATTTGGTTGAACATAGAACAGGGGATGAATTTAAAGGAGGTAAACTATCTGAATGATCATACTGAGTGACACTAATTACGAGGCAGATCAAATCACTAATAACGAAACTCGACCGCCGGCAAGCGGGCCATTACAAAGGAAAAGAAACGGAAATAAATCAAGAGATGAGATCAGGATATTATTCAGAAGCATTTGAGATATGATCTTGTATCAATTAATGGCATGGAACTATGCTGAATATTGGGTTAAATGCTGCATTCAAATGGTGCCTAATTAATCAGTGCAGGCCAATGTTGAATGTTGTGAGTCAAGTTTAGCCTCATATTGCAAATTATCACTAAGGGAACCAGATTCAGTGTGCAAAATATTGGTCAACTGTTGCATTATAATGCTGCATCCAATTGATGTGAACAAATGAAGAGCTCAGAGCTTATTAAAGTGTCACTGAATGAAGTAAAATGTTGATCATTGTTTTATTCAATATTCAGTTGCTGCACTCAAATGTTGCATACCACTGAGATGCATTCTTGAAATGTTGTATTCAATTGATGCACTCAAATGTTGCACTCAAATTTTGCATTCCAAAGTTGTTTTCAACATGTTCAAGTGTTGCTTTCAAGTGTTGCTTTCAAGTGTTGCGTTCAAGTGTTGCATTCTCAAGTGTTGCATTCAAATGTCACATTCAAATGCCGCATTCGAATGTTTTACATCTCAAGCAATGCTAATTCTGTAAGTATAGCCAAATGCTGCCAATTGTTGCATTCGAATGCTGCATTAGAATGTTTGCACTGAAATGGTGCTTCAAACCTTGAAACCTTGCCTTTTGATGTATCCAAATGCTGAACTGTATGTTTTTACAAACTGTTGCATGGTATGTAAATGAACCAACAGTTACCAAATCAACAGAGTCAGTCTGAGTCACTGTTTAAGTAAATGAGGGAACTAATGAGATTTCAGAAAGAGGTCAAACCTGTAACTAATGTCAACACCAATAAACTAAGCAGAGATAGACACTGGTCTCACACTAATAACCAGAGGAAGCCACAGTCTGACAGCCTCAAAAAGCTTCATTATATGCTAGTAACTAACTATTGTTCTCGGTTATTGTGTGCAGGCTCAGTGCTGCAGAGACAATGGCGATTGTTTACAATACAATCAGTCACGTGACTCTTGCTGCAGCACTGATTCCACAGCCTCGATCTGAGCAGCACTGATTCAGCCTCGATCTGGCCAACAATCAAAACAAATGAGTTGTGCCTCCCCCGGGACACCGGAGTCTTATTAATAAGCTTCATCCCAGCCCTGCTTCGCTTTGTCTATCAGTGCCTATGTACTGCATACACAAGATAAATCATGGATGTCAGTGGAAGGAAAGGACACTGTAAGTCACAGGCATTACAATTTCTAAAAAAAGCTCACATTGCTAAACGTATCCTGTATACAATACATACAAGGTTGGCAACTCCCTCAAGTTTCCTGGTTTGAGAATTCCTGCTGTAATGCTGTCTCAAGCAAGAGCATGAATTCTCAAACCAGGAGTTGCCAACCTTGTATATAAATTCAATAAGTGCAGTGACAAGCTTTTTTCTCAAAATGATTGTAATGCCTGTGCTGTAAGTCGCTGCAGAATATAAGAACTTTACCATTTTTATATACAATTGATATCGGAGAAGTTTTTTGATCTCCTTATTGCAAAAGAGGCTATTCAAAGAATTCATATTTCGAAGAGCATCTACTGACAGTTGATAACTAAATTGCCCTGAAGTTCAACTTATAAGTAATAAATATTGCTAAAGCGAAAGAGACAATGCAATCTGGATGACCATTTTTAATTCTTAAAACTCTGTCATATATATTCTCTGGTGACATATTGTGGTTTTGTACATAAATAGCTATATAATAAGTAAACACCTAAATGGCAGTGGTATATTCGGGGTGCGACCTACCAATGGTCAAATGATATACTAAGCCAAAGGCTTCTATTTCTCTGTTCTAAAATTCTCCCTTAAAAGTGATGGCTCTGACAGTCTCTGACAGTCCCTGACACTTCGATAAAGCAATCGCCATATTTCATTTCAGTACACGACAAGTCCCTAAAAGCATACATATATACTTGGACTCAGAGCGATGACATCTAGTTTTTAACGAAAACCAGCCAAGCTTCAATAGATTCTATCAGAAGCAGCAGCGGACAAATAACAACAACAACTGCGAACAGTAAAGATTTTCCCACCTAATAGTGCAGAATATGGCAAAACCTAAGGTGCTATATGGCAGAGTAACAACAAGGCCCACCCACATTAACAGTGTTAGATGTCCTAAGTAAGAGCTTTGATGCTGAGCTGGTGGAAGCAATAGATCAAGAGGGTGCAAGTCATCCATAGAGAATCAATAGGGCCCAAGTAATAGGTCTGGGACCAATAGGCCAGGCTAGTGAGGTCCTAAAGGCTGCCACTATTGGTCCCCAAACGTCCTCCGCGATCCCCACTGGTCCCTGGAGGTGCCACAAGGTGCCTCGAGGTCCCAGAGGTCCAACGGGGTACTCTTGAGGTCCATGGGCTCGAAAGGTCCAATCCAGCACAACCGGCACGACCAGCACACCGTTGGTGAATCACTGGTGAACCAATAGTTCACCGTTGGAGCACCAAGCACTGCTAGCACTTCACCTCTTAACTGATATGTGCACCACAGGGACACTGGAGTCTGACACTGAGTCTGACACTTTGCCATCGGCTGCCACACTACATAGCAACCCAGCAGCCGCACACCACCGCCAAATCAATCAAGTCAACTAACAAACCTTTGCAAATCAATCCAGCCAATCAATCACATTACGCTATTCATTCGCAATCAAGCCAAATGCTTCTCTGACCATTTCTCAATGAACCATTTCGCAATGAACTATTCGCAATGAACTATTGGCAATGAACCATTCGCAATGGACCTTCACAGCAACCCATAGGCAACAGACCTTCCCCAACAGACCTTTGGCAATGGCAATGGACCTTGTTCACTGTTGTTGTGTTGAATGTGTTCCCTGTAATGCGACCCGTTATGTTAACCTAAGCAATGGTGCGGCTGCCATCGACTGCCACGGCTGCCGGAGCAATGCCAACGAGCGATGCAAAAAGCAAAGGTTGATGGACGTTGACCTGACAATGTTGCTTTAGCGTCGCCCTCAGCTGTTCACTAAACATTCATGGTTTGTAATTGCCGCAATAGGCAACTGCGCGATTTTGGCATCACAAGTGCTAAGCAAGCTTCGGTGCACAAAAAATAGCCATATTTCATGGGACACCACTTAACAAATCTATTATATCATGACCATAACACAACAAAATCTTCTTTTTCCTGCTTTTTAAACTGGTAAAACTACCAGACAGAAGAGATGATGAGACAACACCATATCATTTTGCAATAAGCTGCAATAATTTTTCAAAATAATTTGTGATCCAGTTCAGAAAAGATGGTTTTGCAGTTCATTTTCCCCCAAGGTCTCAACAACCATTTATTTTGAAAACGAATCAGGCTTTAATCCTGATGGTTTGTTTTCGCAGTTCTTTTAGAACAACTTAGCTTCTTTTGGAACCTTCACTTAGGAACAAAACAACAATCTGTCATTGGGCATACTGAGAGGAGGCTCAGAAGGAAGCCTCTGAAGGAAGCCTCTCAAGAAAGCCTCTCAAGAAAGCCTCTGAAGGAAGCCTCTGAAGGAAGCCTCTGAAGGAAGCCTCTCAAGAAAGCCTCTCAAGAAAGCCTCAAAAGGTAGCCTCAAAAGTAGCTTCAGAAGGAAGCTTCGCAAGGCTCTGACTTCAACAGTGTATATAATACATATATATATGGTGCGGAGAGACCGAAAGCTAGGTAAAGCCGAACTGAAGCCGGACTGAAAGCTGGACAGCGAGGAATAAATGCTCGGTGGGCAACGGGCAACTTCTCAGTCGGTTCTCACCGCTTGGCCTTCTCTTGGGGTCTAATCGTTCTCCCTCCTAATTGACAACAAAGCCCGGGCAGGGCACAAGAGGCCTTTCACTCAGTCCAGAAAGCAGCCTGCAGCAGACCTCCACCTGACCTTAAGTAGATTAGATAGAGGAAAGGGCCCTGGACCTCATGGCTGGACCAGAGGTGGACCAGAGGCCGCAGGTCCAGGGGCAGGAGGGCGAGCCCTTTCGCATTAGTGCGCGTTAAACGGAGCCAGTTACAAGCAGACGACTGCAGACGGATACTCCTCCCTCCCATCATCTGTCCTAACTATGGCTTCCTAACAATTAGGAAAACTAATGGTACAGGAAGCATTCGAGAAAGCCAGACATAACTCCCAACAAATATATTGAGCTCAACGCCTACATAACAACAACACCCATTGTCTGACTGTGACTGTGATACGAAATGTGCAATCTCTTTCGGAAAATCAACCCAATCAGAATGTGACTTCTTCCACAACCGTTAAGTATTAAATAATATTGTGTATATCATATGCCGGGATCATATGCACATAAAGGTACATGCTAGTACAATTGATTCTTCTGTAATGTGTATGCCTGAAGCACCAATTGATACCAATGACCACAAATTTAACATCACCACAGAATGAAATTTGGCACCGATGTTCCTCAAGAAGGTTGAAAGCACTTCATCGTTCTCAAACAAGAATCAAACCAGGGACTCTTAGGAATACGGCAGCTCCTGTCACACTTGAGAACTTCCTTACCAACTAGCCCAACTTGGTGCCTTGATGCAAAGAATCAACTGTCAGTGAATTTTGCACTGCTTATCCAAAATCTCATCAAGTGCAATCATAGATACATATTGCAGATCTACATACTGTCACAGGAACATTTGCAGTCTGCGGGGATGCACTAACCAAGTAACCGACTCAGTAATAAGCTTTGGAAGAACGCCATCTGGAAATGTTGGCCATTACAGACTGTGCTATAGCCGTGCCCGTAATTCTGTGACAACTCTGCGACAATTCTGTGACAATTCTGCGACAAGCGGGTACTCCTTATGATTATAAGCTTTCCTTGTGACAGCCGGGCATCACCATAAACTACTGGAAATGGCGACCATCCAGTTATATTCGCTCAGTCTATGGGGATAGCCAGTCTTCATATTCATACCGACATAATCCTCTCAACTCGACTTACTCAGTTACGCCGTTGCTCCACTCCACTGAGTGGGCATATCATAGGATCTTTATGCATAAGTCATTTGTTGATATAAGTGAATCTGCTGCAAAGTCCAACAACAGAAGGCAATACGCAGCAATCGCTAACATCGGGATTTCTCTTGCTTTCTGTTGTGCTTTTATCTACGCCGAAGAAAAATACAAAAAAGACAACATTATAAAAAGGGACAACCATATAAAAAGGGACTCCGCGATAAAAAGTGACATCCAGATTGGAGATCCTGAAGATTGTTGTCTTATACAAACAAGGTTAAGAATGCAGATTCCGCACAATACGATTTGGACCAGTAGATTTGTCGTGGTAAGAAAAGTCAACGGCAGAAGTCTTGATAAAACCGAACCATATTATTTGACTTTATCGTGTTTTGGACTTTTGGTCATTACTCAAAGCTCAAGATGACTATTTGTCAACATTTTGTTAATGGATACAATCCGGTACATGCCAAATCAATGTATTATGAAAGTATTAGGAACGTTCTAATGGAACCAATCTTTCTGCGCTCACATGCAAAGTTTACATATGCTACCATCATCTCTCGTCTCATCAATAAACTACTAAGAGCAGCAAAAAATTGCCCTTGAAAGTAGCACTATGCAAATCTCCCCAACCACCTTTACCTAATAGTTATGGTACAGTATCCACCTATACCATCATTACCATAATATTAAAACACTAGGAGATCTGGAAATAGAGGCAACAAAGCCCGCTTCAAAAACGCGAAAGCTGAAGCAATACCATATATTGCACAATCCGACCAACCTTCACTTTGGGTAACTTCAGTTGATACAATTGAGTCAATAAATGTCATTGCAAATAAAATACACCAACAGTAGCCACCAGCCAGTAGGTCATATCAGATCAGTAGGCTTCCATAATCCATACCCAAGAGTGGCCAAGACCCTTATCTTCCCATATCAGAGGAAAGTGCTAAAACAGCAGGGTTAAAGACAGAATCACCAAGGGAAATGTAAGACTGAGCTAGACACAATATCATTGGTGACCAGTTCCTATAGGAATAGCATGTCTGTGAGAACACCATTAATTCAAATATAGCACGAATTATTCCCAATTTCTATCCATAATTCCTAATAGAGCCGCACAGTGGCTGCGCAAACGACGCCATAAAAATGGACGCCCGGGAATCCCCGGAATCCCCTCTTCCCATAATGCATTGCCCAAAACACTTATTCAGCCTCAATCTGGGTTTGTTCTATCAGCCATGTTTTGTGGGAATTCTGCAGAGCTCAATAAAACAAAGGGTTGACATAAATCAATTATGAATAGGCCAAGGGCTCCGCTGGCCATAGGGACATGTACCAATATAGATCACACAGCGGCAAACCCTCTACGAACTCTCTGAAGACCTTCAATAGATTCAAAATTACTGCATATACAAGGGATAAAAGCATAGATCTACAACATGTAATCAAATCAGACACAATAGACCAGTTCATCAGTTCTGCATTGCAACTCAGTTAAGCTTTATTGAAGGCTAAATCGCATCACCGCAGCGGAAATTCGTGGAAAGTGAAATTGCATTTTGTACAGACTGTAACAGAATATTCTGTACGTTGCATTCGAGAAACAAGCGACAATGATTAATTCTGACAACACAAAATACAAAGAAACACACAATAAATACACAGAAATACAAACAAGTTGACACATTCTTTCTGTTGTTGTTCCTAATTGCAGACGGTAATAAATAAGCCAATAAGCGAAGATTTACCTTACGCAGACAAGGAAATTAAAAAGCAGACAGCTATAATTGAGACACATTTCCTAACAAGATTGCTTAGAAGCAATTTATTTGCAAGACAAAAAGGTATGACAAGCAAATACAGAAACTGATGTCATTTCTTATGAAATATGTTGCAGTCGACTTATGTATTTCTGTGACTAATAGATCTACGTCGCTGAAGTGAAGCAAGCGCTAACTAATTGACATAAATTCATATGAATTACCAAATGCGATGCATAAGAACAATAGCCGAACCAAGAACGAACACCAAGGATGAGGGGCTCTGTATGGAAAGGTTACGCATAAGGTGAATATGCTGTTCTCCAAAAGCCATTGCGAGATCTTCTACTTGTCAAAGATACTGCTGCAAAGAACCAACAATTCTAAAACATCTCGTTTCACTGAAAACAAGAAAATATCAGATGTCCAATTGTTTGCCTTTATGGTACTTTCTTTCCAAACTTTAATCTGTCAAGGTATACCTCAGGAAGCTTCACAAACGTGATTTTGCCAACCTGATAGCAGATATCAAACTCATTCATTTGATGAAGTTTGTCACAGCTACAAACCAACTTTCTCAGGTCTTTCGAATAAAAGGTTAACATTTGTAAGTCAGACCCATTTATATACATCTTAAATTACATTATGATTGTCAACAGCAAAGAAGCATCCCCCAGAACTTAGCAAAGGTTCCTGCGAAAATGGAACGACAGAAAATTGCAAGGTTTGTCAAAGATGTAGAAGCCAAGAGGACAATCCATTATTCCAAATGATATATTATTTCTCAGAGGAATTTCTTCATCTCTCATCAAACAGGCCATTCCCAATGGTCTAATTCTTGCTCTTTTAATGTTGTTCGCAATGAAGCTAAGAACAACAAACTTTTTTCTTTCTTTCAACGCATTTTGTCAAATTGGTGGTAATCGAAAATTAATGGTTCTGTGAGGTCTCACTGGACCGATTCAACAGAGCAAAGTTATTTATAACAAGCCAAATGATTGATGTTTGTTTGGAAATATATTAATCTAAGTTACCAGGCAATTAAATAATATCATTTTTAGCTTTCCTTTCAATTATTTTATATGAATATTAGTAATAAAGATCCACAAGAGAACAACACCATGAAAGAAATCAAAGAATCAATATACAAGGACCTACACAGTCTATCAACGATGTCCACAATCTTACATTAACTGCACCAAAATATAGCCGGTGGACTAAATAAAGAGAAGGTACATGTTACTTAGGGTACATGGACATTTTAGTCATGTAGAAATTCTTTGGTAAGGCATAAATGCCATATACAGAAAACTTTTTACAATCTACATTCTTCTGCCTATATCTATAAAAGTCAAATACCGCCAGTCGATGACAATTGAAGTCTATAGAACCATAACGCAAACTTCGATGTGAACCATATTGTGGTGTCAATGAGGAAGGAGCCTGTCAGAGAACGTGGTCCATAGAGATGTTTAAAAGGAGACGTTCTCAAAATACTACGAGCACAGAACTGTGAAGCCAATACACCACTCTTCGACGACTCTTCCAGAGCAACTCCACAGAGCACTCACAGTGAAACAGGACTGTACAAACAAACCGCAAACCATGGGCTATGTTTGCGCCTCTCTTCAAACTTCTCGGGGACCAATAAGACATCATACTATTGTCACTCCTTCGCCTCTTTCCATTCAGACCATTGTGTCCATTCTTCCAGAGGCATTGTTGCCCATTGTTCCATGTTTTTATTGTTCTTTTGTACCATTGTTCTCCTTCTGCATTGCCTCCGAAACCTCAAGGCCACTTCTGTCGGCCATGACACCTCGCCTCGGCCGACAGATGCTAAATCTTGCACATCATTTATTGCAAAGGCATGCTTTTGCTGAACATGAAACTGATGACAATGCAAAAGATTTACACCTTGATGCTAGAGACATAATCACCACTCTATCATTAGTATATAGCTTCAGTAATAATTCTGACAGTGTGAATTAACTGACAGTGATCAGAACAAAACATATATTTTACTTCCCTTTGACAACAGTACAACAGTACTTGAAAATTCGTAGTGAAAGCCAGAATATTTAAAATTTAATACCAATCATCTACTAATGTAACTTTAGATCAAGTATGGGATCCCAGGTCAAACTACATAGCCTCTATGTTTCTAGATCATTTTTGTAAGACACATCAAATCACTGTGATATTCAAGCATCAGATGTACAAACAAATGTAACACATTGATCGTAATCTGTTTGAAGTCGAGACGCAACACGAAAAGAATGCTTTTAGAACGTTACGATCCTGAAGGTTATGTCATTTGCAAAGTCACATTGAGAGATCCTTGGTTAGAGAAATGATTCATAAAGTCCAAGGAAATCATTCACAGATCTTTATGACTTTGCACTGTCAGTCTGCAATGCTCGGAGTAACCACTTCTTTTCGGCTTCTTTTTGGGTTACAGGAGCTTCGGGGGTCTTTCGCCAACCGAAAAAGTCAGAAAAAAACTAGAGGAACTGCTAATTGGAAGATTTATTGTCTCACAGCTAACTTCTCTCTAGTTCTTTAGTACTTAGGCTGCTGGTTGTGTTGTATGTACACATAGGAACTAAACAGAAGGCTTTCAAACTTTTAGCACTTAAGCGGCTAAAAAAGTAAGCAGCTCCTTCTTGCTCAAAATGTTCAGTCAGAATATATTTATGCCAGGAGTCCATAAAAATATTAGTAGATAAGAAAATGTAAGTGCATACCATTTCGTTTAACTGGAGCTGTGACCATACATTTATGTTCAGTAATGTACTCCATAAAGCCATATACTAAGGTCTGACGAGAAGTTTCGCATTGACAGTACTGCGCTACTGCGCATAAAAGCAAATTCACAAGACGATGCATACATAACTTCTGCACTACAAGTCTCATAACATTGTCTAAGGCTTGTAATACAATGGTAGATCCAAAAGAATGACTCCAAATGGTAGCAAATTGTTTTTGTCTTCTTATTTTGCAAATTTTACATGAACTTTTGTAAATGTCCATTGGCACCTCAAGTTGGATTTCACATACAATCTGTATACATGATATAGATCTATAGAAATATATCATAATCTGTGTCTCCAAATTTCCTAATCCAAATGTGTCATAACAGGGGCAGAAACACCTGACTTGTATAGGGTACACAATGTCAATGGTCAATGGATTTTGGCAGGATTAGAACCCACAACTTTTCCATCACCTTCAAACACCTTACCACCTGAGCCATTATCGACTTCAGTGCAACAACAAACAATTGAAAATGTACTGCTGAAGTAAGCAGTCAGCAAAACCAGTAGTAGTTGAAAGAGACTTTATGAAAAGGCTCCCTCAAAATGTTTTAAAAGCTGAGCCAGGCTCTAGGTGTGCTTAAAATCAATATTTATTGCCGACTATTCACTGCAACATTTGTGTATTTTGCTAAGGAAAGAAAAAGAGGGAGAAACTTGAAAAAATAACCTTTTCAAAACTCAGACATAACAAAATATGACAGCTTCTTTACACCATCAACCACACACAGTTTTGCTGGCTTCTAACAAGATCAGTTCCTTGGTATTTAGCACTGATATAGGTTGCCAGGTGAATTTGTGGAAATTTAGGAGTTTAGTGCATCCCTCTGAAGGTAGGACTTGTTTCTCTCAAGAGTACTTTGATGAAGGTAAGGAGAGTGCCCTGTTACATTTGCCCAATTTCTAATGCATCAGCTATTATAAAATCTGCTTTAAAACTTCAATTTTCAATGTGGAATAATACAGGGTTGATAGAGAATTGAATGGATCGGAAGTAAGGTACTACTAAGAAATATGCCAATACTACAATGAGGTTGCCTCTTTTTGGCAAGAATGGAAACAGGGAATAGACAATTTTCGTTTGATGCTTCAAGACTTCAAGTGCAAAGAAGTGAAACATGCTCTTCCTACACAGCTGCCTTAATTTGTAGTTCTACTCTACGATTTGGAGTGATTCCAAATATGGAATCACAAGAAAATACTTCAGATCTATATATAATCATGTACTAAATTTGCTCCATTATCCTCTTGCACAGTCCCACAATAGTACCATTGCATATGACATAAACAGTATGTCTGAAATACAATCACTGCCAATGCAAAATGGGAAATAAATAAAAAGACATATGAAAAAGAAGTTCCACCCACACTACATTGTATACCAAGTATGTACGTACATGAGCAGCTACATCTGATATTTACACATGGGTAGACAGGACAGAATAGAACAGAGAAATCATGAAGAGAGAATAGTAAAGAGATAATAGTGAACTGGTGAAGGACAATAGCAAAGGAGAAGGGAACATAGCAAAAGCCAAAAGAAGTATGTTAGCTGGAGAGACGCAAAGGAGAATAGCAATAGAGAATAGAAAGAGAGAATATCAAGATGGAATACTGAGAGAGAATAGCCAAGACACAAGAGAGAAAGAATAGGAAATATTGAAAAAGAATGGACCAGCCAAAAACCAATTGAAACCGAGAGAATCGCAAGACAACATTGCAAGAGAATGCAAAAAGCAAGGGAGAATAGCGAGACAAAAGACCAGAAGAGCAATACAAACTAGAAAGAGAAAGGAGCAAATGAGAATAGCAAGAGTGAATAGAAGAGAGAATAGCAGAGAAATAGAAGAGAGAATAGCAGAGAAAGAATGGCAAGAGACGGAAGAGAGGATAGCCGGAATACGGGAAGAGAATGGGCAGACAGAAAAGCCAGAAAGAATAGCAAGACAATTTATCAGACAGACCGCCAGAGAGAATAGTAAAGGAGAACCATAAGTGAAAAGGCAGAAGAGTGAAAGCCAGTGGCAGAGAATAGAAAGACAAATAGCAAGGAAGCCATGTCTGATTCTGACATATTCCCACACACAGGGAATGAAAGATGACTTTTTCTGCCTACCATCTGCTGAGCCACATGTTCAAATGATGTTGGCATGATGTTGTTCATATTATGATCTTCATACTTGCTGCCTGCATGGACAATAAGGCTTGAACACTGTTGAACAAGCTGTAAATGTAATGCAGTGTTACCTAGATCTGTCTATTTAATAATATACAGCATGTACCTATGTTGTGTTTGCCCAATTAACTCATTCATGTGAACCATACAGTCCTAGGCACATACAGTATACCTTTTGCATGTACAACATCTGTGATGTTCTAATGTGGATCATCTAGACAAGTGAGGAAAGTATCAAATATACCACTTAGGGAGCAGGATGAGATGCAAAATGCTTCATATAATGCCAAAATAAGAAATGTACCTTGTACATTCGACCCATCGATTAACTTACTTCATATGTCAATAATATTGTCAGATTAGCATCTTTTTGTCAGTCAATGTGTGTCTATGTAAATTATATTTTTTTTAGCAAACTTGTTCACTCCGAAATCATATAATCTCAAATTTAATAGGTGTAACTCAAGGGAGTAACACAGGGATACCCACTGAGACCCACTCTACCAATGGTATATTTCAATTCTGAGTTGCATGACTGTTCCAATGTGCAATGGCATCCATGCTGCAGCACATTCCTACAGTTTGCTGCATGCAGTTACAAAGCGAAAGTCCACATCAATGTCATCATCCAGAGAGGGATTCTAAACCCAAGCTCAGGGCAAATACATTCAATTCCAAAATAAAATCTTTATACCTCATCTTGGTAGGGTCCTAATCAAAGGCAATCAGCAAATGGGAGAGAGAAAAAAAAGGTATAAGATATAAAATGGAAATAAAGTCACTATCAAAAGAGCATTAAGAAGGACTTATCAAAAGATACAAAGAAGAGAGATTGGAGGCACCCACGATCTAAGCAGACAGGCATGCAACCCAAGATATTTACTGCCATCTACTATAATATGGACAGGAGAACAGCAGTTTATGTCCTGCATTCATGCACCATTATTGATCCAAGTAATTTGGATATTTTTCTGAAGAATGAATCCCAAAGAGTTGAGTTTCTTTCTTCATCCTAAACACAAAATGGAAAATGGAACATTACAAAATATGAGCCATTGTGTTATCATCATTACAATGATAACAGCTAAGCAACCGAAAAGGAACCATCACCAGGCTCAACAATGCAATATGTATACATGTACATCTGGGAATCAAGTACCTATCAATCAAGCTCATCATAAGACAGTGAATTACCATACTTTCCAAACACTCATACATCTGTCAAAATGAAAGGAGTCTGTGATTATGGCAACAAATATCCACTTGGAGCCCGAGGTAAGATTTGAACCCTATGCACTGATCAATCTATGCAAAAATCTTATTTTACCACTAGGCCAGTGACCTGGGCTCTAAGCTCTCCTGATGTTCCAAGAGATCGAAGGTTGTAACACCTTTTCTATCAAAACTATCCTTTTAAACATCACCAATCACTAGCACTACACCAATTATATTGATTCTGTTATTGATTTCAAATCATTCAACAAATTGTACTAACTCCAGTTAAACTCCCAGTGATTTGTGATCAGGCAGAATAATCTCAATATTACTCGAATAACATCGGATCAACATCAGATCACCATCATGAATGTCGACCAAACATCCAAACTCATCATTGTACATGGTCATGATGATGTAGCCACTCAATGTCATTTCAAAGGGATCTTCTAAAGGGATTTTCTATGGTGTTTTGAATGGTATCAACCGGTCAATTTCCTATTTATTGACAGGAATGTCCAGATTTGAAACGGCATTCACAGCATTCACCCAGATCCATCGATAAACAAAGTTGTGTGTGTCTATTGAGGAACAGCTGTTGCAGAAAAATTTGTATAAACTAAACTGCAAATCGATATAAAGAGCGTTAGGATCGTAATGGTGTACAAGATGATGGAAGGTGAGTTTAAATCCGGACATCCCGCTGGGCTTTATTATTAAACCTCAGTGTCACATACTGCAACACTGAGTGAACCTCAAATCACGGGCTCCTGAATTCGGTTCAATGAGCCGATGATGCCGGATTTAGATTTCTGAATCTGATTGAGCCATTTATGCCTTTTTAGATAGATATTATCCTTATTGTGCATCCGCCACCTAGAAGTTGGTCTGCTGGAAGAGAGACTGTGCACTATTTATGACTCACAGGTTCAAACTTGCACTCTAAAAAATTTCAGACAAAATTGGTTTTTTAGATTCAAAATGGTTTTTTGAAAAACCAAATTTCAATGCAAAAAACCAACATGGATTTTTTAGAGTGTGGTTTTGAAACTGGAATGTTAGGTTGAAACTGGAATATTGTGTCAAATTTCAACCAATTTCTGGTTGCAATGTCATAGTACAACACCACTTATACCACCTTATAGGCTACTACCTTACAAAGGCTTATGTGTACTAAGTGCAATGGGTTAAACGGGTAAAGAGAGCCAAACTCGGAGCAAAACTGGAAAATTTTCGTTGAATTTCTTTGGTATAACGTCCTACCGAGAAACATCTTGGCCAATAAATATGACCAGACATAACTTCCAAAACATGGTTTAAAAATGTGCAGAAAGCCAATACAGGTACAATACTTTAGTGGAGATAAAGAGATGCATCTCAGATTTCACCCTATTCACCTCAGTATGCCCCTGTTTACCCCCATATGTCATATATGTACCCCTTGAATGCTATACTTCACCATATGCTATCATATGCTATGCTTTGCCTTATGCTATGCTTTGCATATGCTCTATACCATGCAATGTATTGTATAGGAACACACAGAGCTCCTGGGTGAGGGATTATGCATTGGTAACAGATGAGCTGCTAGCCACCCTTTCACCCCTCACCAGGGGGCGTCTATTTAGCATCCCCCACCACGTGACCAGCCATAACAATTACAACAATGCCTGGGGTCTAAACAATGCAACTTCCAAGGCAACAAGGCATTCTATCCTCCGCTCTGCTCTCGATGTTGGCAGACGTAGCTCCAGTGCACCTAATGTTGTGTTGTTGGTAAAACTTCACGTTAAAACGTTGCATTGAAACCAACGCTGCTTGCGTTAAAAAGCTGCTTACAAGAAAGCAGAGTTGTTGGCGAATGCCAAATGCGGCGTCGTTCCCAATCGGAATGCACCAGTACAATCGCCATTCGCCAAGGAACCGCTGAGGAGAATCTTCAACAACGCCGGTCACAAGTGCCTCAGACTGCCTCAAAAACAGATCAATACGATATACTACGTACCATGAAGTAAACGGTCACATGGCATTCAGCCTCAAGTAGCGAGAGTCCATTGGATTCATTGTCATGACATCATAATTACTCGGGCAGGCCAGCTTGACCGAAAATAGATGTCCACAAGAACTTATTGACATACAGAAGAGGAAATTAACTATCGAGTGACCTTCAATGCAGGAGGGAGCCTAATTCGAACACCCTAAGATAATATATTTCGAAAGACGCGCTATGCAACATGTCAAGAAAACTCTTATTGAAGTCATTTGACAGCATTTTTAGTTGAAAAACCAATGTCCCCGGAGCGTTTTGTCTCCTTTTCAGATTGCTTCTTTCAAAACATTGAGTCGACAATGTTTTTACTTCATTTTCCCATAATCGAAATAATCTTCGGATTTTCAGCCGAAACAAGTCATGTACCCAAGATATATCTAATTTATCATTCAAACCCACATCCCCCTGGAGGTAATTTCAGGAATTACGAGATCAAAGAGGAAGTTGGCACCTCTCAGCAGGCGTCTATTGGTTGCCATGGCAACGTTCTGTGGCTGATGGGTAGGATTTTGTAGCAGACTTCTTGCTGACACCAAAGTCATGTTATGATGAGTGGTGTTTATATAGCACATATCACAGACTAGAAACATTGCTCACACTGGCTGTGTTGAATTAAGGCAAGATGCCTGACTTCCAATCCATAGTCTATTTTCTGAGGTAGAAATAGGCTTCTTAGAGACTAAGGTGTCCATAAGGAAGTAGTCAAAGACTGAAGAGATTCAAAGAGATATACTTCTAGTTGATGTCATAAAATCATTCTTTTGAACAGGTGAAACAAGAATATTTTATCAATCAACTCTATTCTCTAACCTCTCAAAGTCTCCATGCCTCACATCAAATATCACAAAGAGACTGTATGCATCACACAAGAATGTTTATCTTCATATTTAAAGCAACTATTCCTGTGACACTTCCAACCTGCAAATGTATCTATCTACAATATATGTATCTACTTTGGTGTCTGTCTGTCTATCAATCTACCCATCGATGTGTCCTCTATTTTCACTAACTACAACAGTAGATCTTCCACCTTTTAGCTAAAATCACTACTGCAACAACACAGTGGAACCAATGTGGCAGCTGCAATTGCAGCACTATTCATATTTGTATATATTTCCAGTCTACATCTGTAAAGATTGATTAACAACTTCAAAGAGGGAAATCAGAACATGTTTCTATCAATAACAGACAGCCGTACGGATCGATAAGACCATCATTTTAACACTCAACCATTTGGGCCTTATTGACAGCCAAGGCTTTCAAAGCATCGTTTATTGACAAAACGGCTAAAATGAACCAAATCGACTCGCAGTGCATAACTTACTGCAAGGAATGGATTACCGTATCCAGTCTGTAACATTCGGCAGCATTCTGAAGAGGTTGGTATCTGATATTGAAGAAACTGTTAGATATTCAAAGGAGGAAAGTGCGAGAGACGTTTTTATTTCTATCGATTAGATAGAAACGGGCAAAAATTTGTCATTCACTCTTTCATTGGCGATGGCTTCCAATGAATGAGTCGATTACTTTGAGAAGAGGTCGATTTCTGGTATTCGAAGAAGAAAAATATGCAGTCAAGAGCGTCCCTATTCAAAAATACCAGCTGAGCAACATCTTAGCAGAGTGTCATTTAGATGAAACATTGAATTTCTGTCACATACTGTTTCAAAATTGTCTTACTAATATACCTGCAATTTTGATGAGTCAGCACATGACAGCAAAATCAGCTTGTCAGATTTCTCTCAATAGCAAAGGAAATATTTAACTATTTCCAATGTCGTATTGAATGTACTATCATCGACGACATGTCCAGTTTCTAACAGACACAATACGACCCACCTCCAATATCGCGAAACGAAGCACCAAGCGACATCAAAAGCATTCACGGCACACCATTAGTTTGCACAACTCTCAAAATGCAGAATTTAATCACTGGGTTATAGAGGGATAATCCTGGCATTTGCCATTGATATGCATCCTCCGACCGAACGGAGAGCTCTGATTTCACCAATTCCATCAGACGCATCTAGTTGGCCAAGGTGGTGAATGGATGATTGGGGCTTCATGTCCTTGGTATGTGAATTTGCACAATGCACAGTAGGAGAACATGGTAATGATGCACAGGATCATTGAAACAGCCGTCCAACATAGGCCCAGGTGACCCGGCAAGAGCGGCTTTGAACCCTGGACCCAGCGATCAGGAGCCAAGCAAGCTACCACCAGACCAACCCAAATCAGGTAAATGAAAACAGACCTGAAATTTTAACAGCCAGAATGAGAATTGCAATGCATACCAAATTCTCCACTTCATTTTTTGGAAATTTATTCAACACAGAGACATTGAAAGGTCTTTGAGCCAGCCTCTTCATTAGGCAAGTAAATACAACTTTTGTCAAGCTCTCTTTGCTGAATCACTGCTGATGGAATTGGTTGACAAATATTTTGGGTCAACCATCAAATTCTGCCAAGTAACTCAAGCTTCTACAGTGCTCAGTAATAAATGAGTGGAGAAGGGTTGGCTCAGAACATACGGTTTCACTCTTAGTTCCAAAATCACAATTGAAACAATCATCAACTGCACACATTCATCGTCAGATGGAAGAGCTGTCTATAGAGATGGAAGGATGGATGAGTTGAGGTTTACATCTGGTATTTATGCACTTTGAAAGGCAAATTAGGACAGAAGAAGTTCACTGCAATGAGGCAAAGGATGACCGAAACCGCTGCCCAACGTTGGTAGAGGATATCTCGGTCCAGAACAGCTTTCGAATCGACAAGGGACACAGCGATTCAAAGCCTGGAGCGCCACCCACTCAGTGAACCTTCCCTTTTGCCCATTGCTCATCACACTATTTCCAAATATCTAAAGCAACAAGTGCCTTAAATCTGTCTTTTCAAAGTCAAAACAACAGGCAGGTATATGAAGTTATAATCATTAGGATAATAGAAATATCACTGAATGTCAGGGAATGGGTTTCAGAGGTAAATTAGTCAAAAGGGTTGGGGGTGGCCTTATGATTTATTTACCCCTGGGGTATTCTAGGTTATCGGCTCAGAGTCTAAATTACATTAACTGAAAACCATCAATGGAATTGCCTTCATAACAATAACAGTAAAGGTGTATGGAATAGATAAACCAGTTGATCAAACTCACCAGTTAAACTACGATAGAAAAGTGAAGTTTATTTATGGAATAGCTTCATTGAAAACTATTTTAAGGCATGAGTAAAGTTGAAAACAATTGGATCTAAAAAAGCTTTAAACAAAATCAGGAATACAACAATGATGTGATTTGCTCAAATGAATTTATATAAGAACCTCGCCAGCCATATAACGATAAAAAGAATTGACATCGTTGAAAAAAAATAGTAACTTATTTCCCAGAGAGTACCATCATCAAACCTTTTCGTCACTTAAACACAAGAGACATATCAGGTATGAGATGACAAAAAATATCACCAACATATACTTCAGTACATACAGCACACATACAAAAGCTGCAAATTGCAGCATCAAAAACACGAAACAGACTTCTGAAATATCTTTCGTCAAAAATCATAAAAAGCTACGCAAGTCACACACCATATAGTATGTTAGAACACATAGAATGATACCAAAATCTGATACTGTTTACACAATTTTATATCCTTTGCATATGTGCACGATTTGTACTGAACTTGTTTTGTATCTTTAACTCCAATCTGCATGACATAATGGAGTCTTTTTTGTCCGCGGTGTTTAGCACAGACAGTCACTAAATCTGTCAAAGAAAACACTGAGCAGTAAAAAGAAATAAGCTATTCCGCTCAAAGCGACATCACCACCAATAAAGTACATCTGATTTGCTTCTTGACTTTTTTCATCGCTGTCTTGTGTTAGTTTTTCGCTACATTTTGTTACTCGACTTGCTCCTGTGGTTCTAAGCGCAAAAAGATGTGAAGAAGAAAAACAAATTAGGTGCCAAAACGCATCAGAGAACAAGTAGCGCCACCTGCTGTTTTGGTGTCATCATTACGCCACCTGGTGTAAGTGGGCGGAACTACAAACCCGTATCAGACTTGGAGGCCAGGGAGATGTGGCAAGTCCTAGTGGCAAGTCCTAGTGGCAAGTCCTAGTGGCAAGTCCTAGTGGCAAGTCCTAGTGGCAAGTCCTAGTGGCAAGTCCTAGCAGCAAGTTCTTGTAGCAAGTTCTTGTAGGTGGCTTATCTGGGGAGGGGAGAAGCAGCGAGAGATGCAGTAATGGTGAATTTCTCCGTTGATTAGACGATTCCCCGGGGGCGAGACGCCTGTCAATATATCTGCTGAAGAATCCAGTATTTAATGGGGGAAATAGGATGAAAGGAACTGCCCCATCCTACAACCAATATTCCACAGAGCAGTCAATATATCAAGCCCAGCAGCTAGCCACAGGACATCCTGGGCGGAATTTACAAATCCAACTAACAAACCAGGGCTGTCGCTAACAGCGCCTAACTCCAGTAATAGGACGAAAATGTCCCTACATACAAATATTTGCACAGGAGAAAAAGTACTGCCATTTCTGCATCTAGCTCTTGTAGTTCTGGCAGAATGTTGGCAATGGAGCTCAATATTTTGGATTATCTATCTTCCAGCAAGCCAACTTGCTAAGCTGAAGATGGAACTTTGCAAGCCACCAACTGCACTGACAAAGAAGACAAGAAATACTGGAGTGGCAATAGGCAATACCTTTCCTTGAGTGCTGCACTGGCCTTGCCTCTCTTTCATCCTTTGTCCTATGAATAGATATCTGTTAGATATTTCTTAGACATTTCTAAGTTCTATTTGGATGTGTGATCGTGTGTATTTGTGTTCAATTAGCTTATTTCAATGTATGCATTGCAACCAGAGAATTGGCTGAAGTGAATGTATGTGCACTGCAGAACATTTTACTTGCAACAGTGAATCAGCAGTGGCAATCGGCATCAAAGAACAAATTGTCCACCTTCTGTTGTTTCAACTTGTTTGTGAAACCATAGTACTGAAAATCAATCTGACACACAAAGAAAAGCTGCTCCCATGTCCATGCCGGGAGGTAATACTTCTCACATTCTACAGTCCTGCAGACTCAATGCTATCACAAATTGAATAGGATAGATCACTGGCGCTTTTCATCCTGCATTTATGCGCGTACTACACTACAATGGTATGCAGATTAGGACATGAGGGATCAGCAATGACGCGATGGATGCTTGATACCTGTAGTTCCACATGACCTCGCAAAAGTTGGAATCAAACCTTGGACCCTGCGATTGGACGCCGAGAGCCCTAGCCTTCTAGGAGTACCCCGATCCTAAGTTGATGCACAGATTTGAGCGACATAGTATAAAACACAGTACATTTCTAGTCCGCAACATAATGAGTCTTCACCCAAGCCAATCTGACAGCGGCATATCTAGAGCTTCACAATAATACCAGTGGGTCTATATTAGATCCGAGTTAGAATACCGGTGATATTTGTCTGGTGGGTATTAATTACTCATTTCGGATTCTAGGCTAATTGAAATCTACCCATTTTCTGTGAATCACTTGTAATTTTCTAATCACTCCAATCTAATAAGCACATTTCAAGCTGTCTCCATAGCAACATAGCTAGCTGTAGGGTGCATGGTATGGTTGCCATGGGAACTCCGGAAGCTCCACAATTCCACATCCGATCCCATCATGCATCACTGTTAGGTCTCCAAAACAGGAGACTTCCATTATTTCCCATTTTTACTTTCCAACTTTTAATGGTTCATCCGTAAACCTCATATTCAGTATGTGTTTCTTTTAAAGTGCCGAATACAAAATGTATACTTTTACGCTGAGTGTCCCGAAACTGTATCAAATATATGTCCTGAAACTGCATTAAACATAAGTCCTAGAACTGTATCAAATATATGTCATGAAACTGCATTAAACATATGTCCTAGAACTGTATCAAATATATGTCCTGGAACTGTCTCAGCTTGTCTCATATATGAAAATAAGGCTAACGATCATGATCAAAAGGCTTATAGAGAGACACAAAGGAAATAATATTAAGAATGGAATAGAACAAAAGACACATATTGCAGAAATCATAATTTCCTAAACTTATATATAATACATACGTATAAAGAGTCAGACATATCGAGCATCCTCTGTGCTGCAATTTAGTCAGTAAAATATTATAAAGTGCACACTGGGCGACTATTAATATTCTAAAAGTCACCGATAAAATTGTCAAACATCTGTGAGGAAAAAAGAGTAGCTTTAATCACGAACCATTAAGCTTTAAATCCAACATGGATCCACAACATATTTCATCTCTCCAAAATTATTGCAGGATAAAAATAGAAAGGTTAAATTAGTATGCCCCAGTGCCAGAGCAACACTAAATACCATTAGCCATTTGGTGTCATCATACCAACAATAGCTGCCTCCCATCAGTGATTTTTGCTGGCCCAATGCCTGGATGATCAACTGGGATCCAAGTTGGATCATTGTTAATTTCTATGGGATACAAGGGGATGACATGGCAGCTGATAACTGTTGATCTTTTCCCCTCCTTATCTCTATTATCTAACAGATATCTAATATCAGGGAGGGTTCATTAATGCCCTCTATCTCTCAGGGGGGAGGTGGGGGGTTAAGTCTTTAGCCTGATTTATTAGAGCCACTGTGGCAGCCTGTGGCAGCATGAGGCCTCAGTGTGGCATCATTGTAACAAAATGTGGCAGCAGCGTGGAGCTACACGGGAAAAAAGTATTGTCGTACATGACATCTATCTATTTCGGATCGTTGCCTCCTTATCTCGCGATACGCCCGCCTCGTTTGATTCCGCTGGCTCATTCGCGGTAATTCGCCAGGTTAAAAATCAGCCATAAAACACTCTACCATAATCACAGTATCATACTATGTGTGTACGGTGTATTGCGTATTCTTTAAATCATTTTGCAAGCTCCAAACTTGACGAAAACACGAAGAGCAAAAGCGTTCTAGTTGCCAAAAGAATGACATATGGTTCTTAAATATATCAAAGGAGGTGCATAGACTATTTCATAACACAAACTTGAAAGTAGTATCAGGTCCTGAGATTTGCATCCAACTGATATATTCTAGTATCATGGGCATACGCAGTTACAGAAACAACTGAAAACGCAATTCAAATGCAAAATAATTTCCAAATCTCAAGCATTTGCTGCGCACTTGACATTCTTAATCCAATGTTTTTCTAACCAGCCTATTCAAAGCTTCTTGCTGTTCACCTGATAAATATTTATTCACCAATATGAATCATACATATCTTTATAATAACATCAATTTCAATGTAACACCTAGATAGTCCAGGTTCTAAGGTGAACAATTGTTCACTTTGTGGTACAGCTATGAAATTTGGCACAAAGGTAGAGGAGGTCAGTACCTTCAATTTTGGATATGGAGGCATTCTCAAAAATTCCCAGAAATGACAAACGGTTGCCATGGAAACCAAATTTAGCATTTTTTGACATTATTCAATAAATTTCAAATTAACTGCCATAAATTTGGGCAAAAATGGTCAAAATGGTAAGTCAGGACATAGAAAGTCATTTTTAATTGATTATTATGCATTTAGAGTGCCATGGAGACCCGATTGATGGGGTAAAGTATGACCAATTAAGGAAATACAGCTTTTTTCATGAAATTTTGGTCAATACACAGTCATTAGTGGTACTACATTCTGGGTATACCCCCATGTGATATATCATTTTAAAGCTCTCGAAGAGCACATTCATTTCGTAGATCATTTATGGTAACCATGGTAACGCGCATCTCACAGGAACAACTTGAATGCAATTTCAAGCTGTATCAGCTATCGCCAAATTGATCACTTTAATGAAGACGATGTCAAACAATGGACTTAGTTTAACAATACAAGTATGAAATTTGATACACAGATATTAGAGGTCAGTTCCTTCAATTTTGGATATGGAGACATTCGCAAAAATTCCCAAATGGTAAACGGTTGCCATGGGAACCAAATTTGGCATTTTTTGACAATATTCAATATATTTCGAGTTGATTGTCATAAATTCAGGTAAAATCTGTCACAAAGGTAAGTCCGGACTCAAAAAGTCATTTTTAGTGATTATTATGCATTGACGGTGCCCTGACAGCCCGCATGAGGAAGTAAATATGACCAAATAAGGAAATATTTCTTTTTTCATAAATTTTTGCAAAATGTAGAGTCATTAGCAGTACAACATTCTGGGTATACCCCCATGTGACGTATCATTTTAAAGCTCACCAAGAACACATTCATTGGGTAGTTCATTTATGGTAACCATGGTAACAAGCAACTCATAAGAACAACTTGAAGGCTATTTCAAGCTGCATCATTGATCACAAATTGATCACTTTAATGAAGACCCTTTTCAAATTAGTGGACCTACTTTAACAATACAAGTATGAAATTAGGTATAGAGATATTAGAGGTCAGTACCGTCAATTTTGGATATATGGAGGCATTCTCAAAAATTCCCCAATTGACAAACGGTTGCCATGGGAACCAAATTTGGCATTTTTGACATTATTCAATATATTTTGAGTTAACTGTCATAAAGTCGGGCAAAATCTGTCAAAAAGATAAGTTAGGGAGTACTTAGGACATGCAAAGTCATTTTCAGTGATTATTATGAATTTATAAAGTGCCCTGATGTAGTAAAGAATGACAAAATAAGGTAATATTGCTTTTTCATACATTTTTGGTAATACTGAGTCATTAGTGGTGCAACATTCTGGGTATACCTTGATGTAACACATTGAATGGGTTATCTAGAGTAGGTACTCCCTTTAGGTGGGTCAATTATGGAAACCATGGTAACTCACAAAAATGACTTGAATGTCATTTAAATTTGCTATAAGTGTCTCAGCTATCGCCAAATTAATCCCTTTTTAAAATGAAAACTTTCACCAAATTAACGGACTTAATTTTACAGTATATAGGTACGAATTACAGAAAATTCTTTATTTTTTTGCAAAAGTAGTAACGGAGGTAATTCAAGACACAAAATGTCATAAATCATCACCAATCCTAAAAATTGTTCTGAATCGCCCAATTTTTTTTTTTCATGAAGATTTGGCAAACTATGGTTAAGAGGAACTCATTACAATATATGTGTAATTTCAATGAATCAAGATTGTCACAGCTTTCTCCAAATCAATATTATTGTTCGAGACATTTGCTGTATACGATAACTTTATTGGTCATTATCTGACCCAGTATTACTGGGTTGGGCACGAGTACATGCGAATGTACTCGAGTACGAGTACGAGTACTTGCCACATCAACGAGTACGAGTACGAGTACAGCTTTTTCTGAATGTACTTGAGTACGAGTACGAGTACTTTCAAATGTACTCGAGTACGAGTACGAGTACATTTATGCTGTTTTGACCCTTATTTTTGCATATTTTAAAGTTAAAAAAAGTCATAACTATTATTAATTAAGCAAAAATTGAGAATACTGCTGGCACAGTCTATCCTCTTTCTTTGTTAATTAAAATGAAATATATTAATCTAACAAGCCTTTATTTTAAGCTAACTTTGCATTGGGACCTGGCAGGATTGGATTGGCGTTTCAATTTAGGTCTATGTAATTTTTAAAAAGTCTGACTTCAGCAGAGAAATAAAGCATCTTGAAATCTACTGGGCCAGTAAATGAAATATTGTCACAACGCAATGATGAAATTTGAGAGCGAGTTAGTACAATTACATAACTTTAAGGAACTGCAACATGAAAACATTTCCATGCAAACGCTCTGTGCGAACCCTCAACCTTCTACCACTAGGTAACAAATCAAATTCATGAGACAGTAGATTGGATCTGCATTCTCCTGAACTTTCAGAGCCAGAAACTTTTCTTTCAAAATTTACTTTAAATGCAAGGCCTGTAATGTCTTCCAGAATTAATCTACTCATAGAAATTTATACAGTGTATGCTGGTGTACCGTTAATTTGTAACGGCATAATTACCTGTATGGGGTCTCAAGTTGGAGGGGGGTTAGCTTGTGTGAACGCGAGTGTGGAGGGGGGCATGCATTTTTTGGTTGGCCAAATTTGTCACTGTAAATTTTGAATTTTGAGTTAGCTTAATTGATTGAGTGAGATGGTTGCACAATTCCTTTGAGCCAAGATAGCTTGTTGTTTGCAAGTAATAACACACACACACATAAAGATTATCATAACTTAAAACAGCAAGCTATGGCTCAAACAAATTGTGCAACCGTCTCACACAATCATTTGAGCTAACTCAGAATTTCAGAATTTACAGTGTAATTGTATTTCTAAATTTTGGTTGCAATTTTTACATATGGGTGTTGGGCTGTTCTCCCACATCCCCTCATGGTTGAGCCACTGCAGTTTGCATCAGTAAAGATTATGAACTGGCTGACGTGACATATATGTCTGCCAAACGGTGAGCCTTCTTCAAAGCAGAATGTGTCAAAATCGTTATTAATCAATTTCTTTCCATCCTTGAAATAGTTTATCCAAAAAGTTATTCATTGGATATTCCCGTACAACACTAAGTCACAAAATATATGAACTTTTGTTTAAAATTTGGTTCCAATGGTAACCGCATTTCTGGCCATTTCTGAGTTGGTGTTCACATCCACCAACCAGCTGTTGACCTTCTCTCCCTGGGGTCAAATTCCTTGGATGTATTATTTGTATTTTAAAATCTCTAAGCTCAGCGGTGCCAGAAGGAAATGAGGGCGGCAGGGCAGTAAAAAAAAAAAGGCAAATCCAATTGTGCGGCAAAATTATATTATGATATCTGTAATTTTGCGTATGTTTACACTAATTTGTGTTAAAATAAGATCTAATAATGTTTTGTTTCGGATAAAGAGGGCACACCTCCCCTGCTCAAGGTCTGATGAGAAGTTTCATGCAGCTCTCGTTCCAATGGAAAATATTATAAATATATTAAAGTTTAGTGGCTCCATATATATATATAAGATATTCAGTGGTGCCTTTTTCCTGTCTCCATGCAGAAATAAATTTGTCTGGTCTGTTCTGTAAAGCTGTTATGTAGCAAAGCATAAAAATCAAGCAAATCACACAGCCATGTTTTATTAAAAAATGCAAAAAATTTGGTTTCCATGGCAACCGTTTGTCATTGCTGGGAATTTTTGAGAAAGCCTCCATATACAATTGACTTGAATTGAGGGTACTAACCTCTTATATCTCTTAACCAAATTTCATACTTGTGTATTGTTAAAGTCCATTAATTTGACAAGGGTCATTAAAGTGATCAATTTGGCGATCATTGATACAGCCTGAAATTATGTTCAAGTCATTCTTATGAGTTGCTTGTTACCATGGTTACCATAAATTACCTACCAATAGAAAGTATTCTTGATGAGCTTCACTATGATTTGTCACATCGGGATATACCCAGAATGTAATACCACTGATAACTCTACATTTCGCAAAAATTTATGAAAAAAGCAATATTTCCTCATTTGGTCATATTTACTTCTTCAAGCGGGCCGCCAGGGCACCGTAAATGTATAATAATCACTGAAAAATGATTATTTGTGTCCAGACTTACCTTTGTGACAGATTTTATTTGAATTTATGACTATTCGAAATATATTGAATATTGTCAAAAAATTCTAAATTTGGTTCCCGTGGTAACCATTTGTCATTTTGGGGAATTTTTGCAAATGTCTCCATATCCAAAATTGAAGGTACTGACCTTTAATATCTGTGTACCAAATTTCATACTGGTATTGTTGAATTAAGTCAACTAATTTGACAAGGGTCTTCATTAGAGTGATCAATTTGGCAATCAATAATGCAGCTTGAAATTGCATTCAAGTTGTTCCTGTGAGTTGCTAAGTAACATGGTTACCACAAATGATCTACCAAATGAATGTCCTCTTGCTCAGCTCTAAAATGATATGTCACAAGGGGGTATAACCAGAATGTAGTACCACTAATGACTATGTATTCACCAAAATTTCATGAAAAAAGCTGTATTTCCTTAATTGGTCATACTTTACTCCCATCAATCGGGTCTCCATGGCACTCTAAATGCAAAATAATCAATTAAAAATGACTTTCTATGTCCTGACTTACCATTTTGACTATTTTTGCCCAAATTTATGGCAGTTAATTTTGAAATTTATTGAATAATGTCAAAAAATGCCAAATTTGGTTCCCATGGCAACCGTTTACCTTTTGGGAATTTTTGCGAATGTCTCCTTATCCAAAATTGAAGGAACTGACCTCTAATAACTGTGTATCAAATTTCATACTTGTATTGTTAAACTAAGTCCATTGTTTGACATCGTCTTCATTAAAGTGATCAATTTGGCGATAGCTGATACAGCTTGAAATTGCATTCAAGTTGTTCCTGTGAGATGCGCGTTACCATGGTTACCATAAATGATCTACCAAATGAATGTGCTCTTGGAGAGCTTTGAAATGATATATCACATGGGGTATACCCAGAATGTAGTAACATTAATGAATCTGTATTTACCAAGATTTCATGAAAAAAGCTGTATTTCCTTAATTGGTCATACTTTACCCCCATCAATCGGGTCTCCATGGCACTCTAAATGCAAAATAATCAATTTATATTGACTTTCTATGTCCTGACTTACCATTTTGACCATTTTTGCCCAAATTTATGACAGTTAATTTGAAATTTATTGAATAATGTCAAAAAAACCTAAATTTGGTTTCCATGGCAACCGTTTGTCATTTCTGGGAATTTTTGAGAATGCCTCCATATCCAAAATTGAAGGTACTGACCTCCTCTACCTTTGTGCCAAATTTCATAGCTGTACCACAAAGTGAACAATTATGCCCAATATCCAGGCTTAGAACCTGGACTATAGACATCAGATTGACCCACAAATATACTTGTTTATCCATAACATTTTCCACCTATAGCCCAACCTAATTAACACCGCTGTGGTGAGCAGGCCAATTACAGAACTCATTACCATGACAACCGTATCCAATGACAACAGCAACACAAGCTGTCACATACAGGACTGGTAGAGCTGCTCCTCATTTTTCGAGAGCTCTTTTTTCGCTGCGAGTCTGCGACCAAACAGTGTTGTTCGCCATTTCTTATTGTGTAGTTTCTTTTGTGGCGTTTCTTTTTTAGCCTGTTTTTTTAGCGGGCGACTTGTCCGACGGACATTTCGGAGTAGTGTCTCATGGCAGAGAGGCTTTCTTGAGCTTATCTGGATATCTTGCGAGAGAGACAAGAGCCGCTGGAAGGCAATCTACTGGCTTAGACCAGAAATAAGAAATCACCCATGAAAAATTCTCATGTCACCCGACCGACTTAGCGAGCGGCTTTCTGCCGTTTCCTCAACTTCTGTTTCCTGCATTTAATTCTCTACTTCAATTTTGTAGAACACGACTTCTTGATATGCAATTTCCTCAAAGCAATCTATATAAAGCGCAAAGAAAAAAACACACGTAATATTATATGTCATGAATGCCATACCTTTCGGATCATCGCCTAATAAACCTATATTGTCACAACTGCCAGATTAAGCGGAAATCTATTTATCATCCAGAGGTTGACAAAATAAAATGAAATGGTGACTTCAGTTCCTTCGCAAAGCAGTATTGGGCAGAAATCAGCATATACTATATTAATTAATGTCTTTTTTAACCCATATTTCTTCACAAATACTGAGTATTAACAGAAGAAATTCATTCTTCCATGGTCAGGACTCAGGAGAATGTACAGCACTGTCTGTCAATCTAATAACTTCATTACAGCCATACCAAAACACCAACTCCTGCCCTACCACAACATCACATCTTTACAACATAAAACATCTTAACTATTCCTGAAGACTTGAACCTTAGCAAAATCGTGAAATATTCCAGAAACTGTACAAGAAACTGAACCAAATGGCCCAAATCTGTGCAATTTAACTGTGGAAATCTGTGCCATATCTTGGGCTGAGAAATCCATTTCTTAGACAACTCATTTCCCAAGAGTGGAGCCAAGAGGAGAGCCAAGGGGAGAGGTGACCTTTGGTCCAAGCCAGAGCTAAACATCTGTCATCCACAGTTCACTTGGCCAAGATAGGTTTGCCACCTGTTCGGGATTATAACCTCCCTTCCTTCCATCATTTGCAAGACTCATTGCAAGATTTGGCACAAGTGGAAATATTTTACTAAAGATTCTTTGGGAAGAGCTACTAGGAATATATTGGTAATCTCTAGAAGAGAACTGTGGTTATGGTTGCATATCTTGTGCTATACGCTTTTAGTCTTTTACGCTCTTTCTCTCTTTCCCTTCCATTACATAATTTGCAAAACTCATTTGAAGACTTAGCACAAGTGGAAATCTTTTACTAAAGATTCTTCAGGGCAGCTGGTTGGTGTAGTGGTTAAGGTTCCCGCCTGCTCCGCTGAAGGTCTTTGCCTGCATGGGTTCGACTCCCGGTTGGGGAACCCGAAATTTTCAGTGTACCTTTATGAGCAAAATCCCAGCTGGATGTCGTTCGGATGAGACGTTAAATTGGCGGCCCCTTGTATCAGTGTCTGTGCTGGGCAAGTAAAAGATCCCTCACATGGGGTAAATGTGTAACATGTTGAGGACTCCTGCTCTCTCTCTCATCTCATCAATCAACCCTTGTGAGCGCCCACAACTGGGCTTAGAGGGCTGCACTTACCATATCTATCTATCTATCTATCTATTAGGCAGAGATACTGGAGAATGAGAAGATACCCGTAATGTCTGGAAGACAGAAGTTACTGTGGTAATACTTGCATTATCTTGAGCTATGTTTTACTCTCTTCCTTCTATAATATCATTTGTACCATTAATGATTTGTAATGTCGACTCTGTAGATTTTGAATAAGTGTAAATCTTTACTTATTTAAAAGTACATTGTACATCATCCTTGGTATATCGGTAGAATTTGTTTTATATCTACATTTTGTGCATTCGCAATTTCACATATCAAGTCACACTTAATGATGGGTGTGAACCAAGTCCAATCACCTTAGATTCTACGAAGACCATGTAGTACACAAGAAGACCATGATATACAATGTATATTCATATCCAGTTTCACATTGACATCCTCAGATTCATGCCCATATCAATAGAGTACAAATTGCACAATGGATTGACTGTAACATGACACCATATAGATGATATCATCCCATTGCTTTTCTAGTAAGCTTTTCACCCCATTGGCAAACATCACCTCATTGACCTACCAGCTGCAGATCCATACAAATTAGCCTTGGATGACCTTAATTGGCTCATTGTAGTCAAATGCAGTGGCTTTTGTCAATACACAACACTCATGAGAAATGTGCAGACACCAGATGACAAAATCCATAGAGGATGGCCTTGTACTGGCATGTCACTTCCTGGTGCAGATGGAGAGGTAGATGGATAGAGATTGGATCTATATAGATAGATAGATAGATAGATAGATAGATAGATAGATAGATAGATAGATAGATTGATAGATAGATAGATAGAGAGATAGATCGATAGAGAGATAGACAAAGAGATAGATAGATAAATAGATCGATAGAGATAGATAGATAGATAAATAGATAGGTAGATAAATAGATAGGTAGATAGATATGATATTGAGATAGGTAGATAAACAGATAGAAGATTGATAGACAGACAGTCAATAATTCAACAAACCGGTATCTAATTATTACAGAAATAGCCAGGCAGATAAACAGCAAAACATTTACGAAATTGCATCTCAGATGTCGAGATACGTAATGGCAACATCAAAGACAAAAGTGCAAAGAAGCCACTGCACTGCCACCAAAACAAGACAGAAGCCTTGAAGGCATTATGACCTAATTCCAAATGTTCCATTTGACCTAGGCTGACCTCTGACCTCGATTCACAACGTCATGACCTTGGAGTGACCTTGACATGACCTCATTCTGAGGCAGGAAATCCCATCTGCCAAGCAATGCTAGGCAAGGCTGTGCAAACCAGGAGCTATGGTGTCAGGCTGGGCAAATAAACATTACAGACACAGAGAAAACATGAGTTACAGGACCACCAAGTCTTTGACTCTTGTTGGGGCAAATAGGAAGCAGCACAAGACCAAAGCTAAAGACCAGGCACATTAGACCACCTTGAAGAACACCGCCCTCACCTTTAATCAGGGGTGGATCTAGTGGGATAGAGTGGGCACATGATGGCATAAATTGACATAGGCCTATAGGGCTTTCAAACTCTGTTTTGCCAATGAACCATTTGTATAGATCTATTCGCAAGAATACATGAGAAAGTTCAATGTATTGCCATCTTCCCTTTCGAAAAACCCTAGATCCGCCCCTTTGGATGCATGCACAAAGGCATGGTGCACTAAAATCATATTTTCCGGGTGAAACATTGGTATCTACTTTGAAGAATACACTCGAAAGCAAAATGTATTGTTATACCCCCTTTCGAAAAATCCGCCCCAAATCCAACCAAAAGGTTGGTCAGAGGTGGGGTGACTGACATTCAGTCAGCTGTTGAACTACTTGAAGGAACTTGCTTGTTCAACTTCCATAGTCAGTTGGTGATTGCTTGTTCAACTTGCTCAGTCAGTTGGTGACTGCCTTTCACCCACTGACATCCAGCATAGAATGCTTAAGAACTAACTGAGATGTGGGAAAAGGTCAGTTTAACAAATGAATAATGAAGAACAACACTGATGCTGCTCACAGAGCAAAAATATAGCTTCCTCATCATCTCAACACTGTTCACTGCTGCTCAAACTTGTGAGGTGAAGAGATAAATTCTCAGCCATTTAGCTCCTTTACTTCCATTGGAAATACTGTCTGTCATAATGGGGTGAAGTAGGTGGAGCAGCATTATGAGTTCTCTCACTGTAAGACCAGCTTGCAATAAGAAACCGTTTCTTGTGTGTATCTTTAACTGTACCTTTAACATAAAACTGATACCAATGAACAACCACTACACACTATTGGAAATTGGAATCACCATCTCCTAATGACAAACAACTGTAACTTTGTCATTTGTGACTTATCACAATATTTCATTTACACCATTCACATGATTCATTGGCTGACTGAAATAAACAATATCCCAATGACAATATTTGATACTTGAATACAAAATACAAGGCAATCTTTTGTCTGTGTTGACTACCTACTATTTCCTATTGTCTACTTTTTGCCAATTTCAATGATGCACTGACTTGACATTGAAAATTGCCAATTACAAGCCTAATCAGTGCTGCAACTACAAACTTACAAAAGGTACAGCACACATTGTATCTGTATTTGATTAATACCACTGTAACAATCTGTATCTAAAAAGTATCTGGATGTGCACTTAACAGTCAGGGTTACTTTTTACATATTTAGGACACTTTGATCTTTGACCATTAATGAGACCAAATCATCCTTGAACCCTCTTATAACAAGTCATAACAAAGAAATAAGTATGATTTTCATATGATTTTTGAGTACGATAAATTGATATCAGTGCAAATTTAACAATATTTGAAAAAGGCGTAAGAACCAAAGTCCAATTTAATGTGCATTATGAGCAATTCGATAGGCGATAAAACACAATTCGAAATATCAATGAGTACAAAAATTATACATTATTTAAGATGAAAAACAATCCTTTATATTTGCATGATTGGGTAATATTTCAAAAGCAAGTGCATGAGCTCTGTCTTCATAAAAAATATTACAAATAAAAAATATTAGCAAAATATTACATTATAACAGAAACAGCAGAGCCCAAGGTAAGAGCCATATTTATGAAAGACCTCTACCCCTACTTTCCTACTTGAAAAATATTGAAGCAGTATTCCAAGTAACCCTTGTTATGTATAAGAGCAAAGTTTTAAGATTAAAGAGAAAAAAAGGCAGTTTATTTTGCTAATCCTTTGTTCATGAACCCGCAATGCACTCTGAGGGGCCATCTTGTGTCTGCTTCAGCAGTGGCTTGCCTCCGGCAGCAAATTCCACAATATATTGTTTGCTTTATTTATTTTCCACAACCCTTGACCCATCTATTGGCATTTTATCCTTGCCTCCAGAACAGATGGGTTGAAGCAAGCCAACCTTGCCTCCTCAAACAAATCCCATAAACATAAGCATGGTTCCTGCAAGCAAAAAATAAAGGCTGAATAAAAAGCCTTTCAATGCGAGGCAACCATATTGCACTCTAAAAAATGTCGGGACAAAATTTGTTTTTTAGATTCAAAATGTTTTTTTGAAAAACCAAATTTCAATGCAAAACCAACATGGATTTTTAAAAAAATCCATGTTGGTTTTTTGCATTGAAATTTGGTTTTTCAAAAAACCATTTTGAATCTAAAAAACCAATTTTGTCTGAAATTTTTTAGAGTGTGCCTTCTCTTCTTTGATACTTCATCTTTTTTACCACGCTTCATCTCCCGGCTTCATTCCTTCGTACTTCATTTTTTCCTTCTTTCGCACTTCTTCCTTATTTTCCTCGCAACACCTTATTTTATTGAGTTTTCCTTTTTATTCTCCTTTATTCTCTTTCATACTTCATCTCTTCCCTTTTCAACACTGCATTTAATTTCCCGTTCTTCCATACTTCCTTTTCACTATCTTATTTCATACCTCAGTTTTCCCAATTTTCCAAAATTTCAGACTTCATTTGTTCTTATTTTCCAAAATCCAAATATCAAACAAAATTAACTAAATTTCCCTTCATTTTCCATTTTCTCCTTTGTTTTTCCTTATTTTCCTTTCAAATTTCATTTTTCCTAATTGCCTGGTACGCGTCTAAGTAGTTTACTCAAATTTACTGATTATTGAGAGTCGGTATAAAATTACTATTACTGTATTATTTATTACTTTCCCATCTTTTCTTTTCCTCTTAGCACCTTATTTACCACCTTTACCTTTCTTTTTTCCTTTTCTCTAATATTGTGTCCTATATAATTCCCTTTCCTCTTTCCTTCTTCCTTATTTTTACTTTCATAATACATCTTCCTTTTCCTTTCTTTACTTTCTTTTCCCTCACATATCTTCCTTTTGTTATAGAATTTTTCTCTTTACTGTTCAACATGTAAGTTCAGTGGCTCAGCTACATTTTTCACTCACTTCTGGCAGAATGTAACATAAACAGTAAAGCAGGAGAAATATACCTTGGGTTAAGTCATTTTTCAGATTTTTCTTATTTTGTGTCTGACTCAGCATTTGATAAGACCTGCAAATACCACCTGAGAGTTGTAAATGGCAAACAAAAATTAAGGAAATACATATGCCAATCCATCTACAGTTCCCCCTTTCCAAGCTGAGGTAGTACATGTAGGTTACTTGGCCAAGATTATCTCATTTGAGAATCTGAGAAAACATAATACATATCTGCCTGTGCAACTGTCTGTCTATTCATCTATCAGTCTATCTGTCCATCTATAGATCTATCTATGTACCTGGTACCTATCCACATATCCACATACCCATCGACTTTCAAATCTTTGTCTCAATCCATTCTCTTCCGATACTTTCATGTAACAATATCTATGGGTGGAATCTCCAAGGGCATAATGTCATTGGGCAAAAGCATGGTGAGAGAATTGGTCCCTGGTTTACACCTTCAAGTTTACACCTTCCATAATTACAAAGGGGTGAAGAGGAATTATTGTGATGGTCACGTGATGAGAAAACATTTCACCAGCCAATCACAGAAGCCATTTACATCCTGGCACTACCAACATGCCCCCTGGTGGCCCTGGGGGTGCCCCCTGGCAGGTGAGGGTGAAATTACAAATTGCATTAGTTTTTGGTTTGTTTTTTTTTCTCCAGGAAGAAAGTAACAGCATCTACTTTACCCATCTCCACATGTAGGCTAAATCATCTCAAAGACCAAACCAATTAGCTGAAAAACCACTTCAACCTCCGAATCAATGGCAATCTGGTAATAGGACGATAATACATGATTCTGGGATGTGATTCCCGCCAAAGTCGAATATCGACCTTCGACCAATCTGCTTCATTTTCCTCCGACATTCAGCCAAAGACAATCCATCATAGATACTTCCTTGGACATGACGCCGCCATAAAAACAATGAGCCAAAGACAAGCTATTAGAGAGATAGGAAGCAACCGTAAGAAACCTAAGTAAAGATACTCAACACTCGCGAGACAACCAAGGATGACACCATCTGTAGCGCTTGGTTACACAACTTTTATTAAATTATTTTATGTCTACTTTAATCACAACTATGAGGAAACTGAAAATGTTTACTTTATCAGGAAGCAAGAATATTCAAATGCTTCTGGGCTACACTATAATGTCATTATTTTCTAGAGAATTAACCAACAGATTAGATTATGCGGGACTAAAATTGCATTATGCAGCCATTCCGAAATGCCATGCTATACATAGAACTTTGTGAATCTTTATAAATATTCCAGATTCTTGAGTCTTCGGATTACTACACCAGGTCCACTATTGCGATTACAGATGATATTATCTTGTCATTGCGTGACATTTATAACAGTAATATTTATACACAAAAGCGTTGCCATGGTTACTCGGTTTTGTTGATAATGACCACACCCAAAGAAATGGCAAGATCATGTTGAAGTCATGAGGTGAAATCTTGAGGTGAGCATATGGTTATCACCACTGCTAGAACACTAACAACAGATTGAAGCAGCATTCTACAGAAAGGCAAAAAATATGAAAATACAAAGCTCTGAACCTAAGCCACTAGCTCAGCCTTCCAAGCAGAGGAAGGGAAGAGGAGGCCAAGACAGCAAACTGCTGAAAAACTGACACTCAAAAAAACGTCTGCAGAACACTAGCACTACATAAAATGTTAGAAAGGTTGAGTAAATTCCTTTGGGGAGGCTTTCAAGCAGCCCAAACTCCTCAAAAACTCAAAAGACGAAGATATTAGCCACGTGCCTTTAACTATAACAACGTTATAACACCGGCTGTCATAATAATAAAGGTTCCAAATGACGTCATCAACAAGGAATCCCCTCCTGGGGTTTCCCGACTGGAGAGCAGACGATCCACGTGCTCAGAACGTTCTCTCCAGTGATTCCTGTCTCCAGGGCAGGAGAGCTCCACTGAAGCTCTACTGAGCAATCTGGGGAGTTGGAAGCCGCAGCTAAACATTGTGTTGCAGAGGAATTGAAGGCTTTGAAAAGCAAAGCAAAAACAGACTGCAGCAGATAAAACAGGTTTGGATTGTTAAGCCTCTAGTCAGTCTAGTGCTATAAAAATGAGAGACTGAGAGAGACTGACAGACTGACTTAGAATCCGCAGCATTCTACCAATGTATTGTCCTGCAAGCCTTACCGAAATACCATATTAAGAGCCAGTGACAGAGAAAATCGAGGATTTGGCTTGCTGTGGGGGTCGGCGGAATCACTTGAAACTTTTCAATGTGAATGAATATGGTCTCACTAAGAAAAATCCTGAAGCATTCGAAAAAAATTCATTTGGTTGTTGTGATAGGACATGCCATAGATATTAAGCAAAATATGCAAAATTGCTCCCGGAGAGAATTTGGAAATTTCACATTTTGCTGAATTTCAATGGACAATATCTTCTGAACGGCACATGTTACAGCTTAAAGAAACATAGCATCAGATAGGGCAAACACATGGCTTTCAAGGCCACATATGATATTTGTTGTCCTAGTCTTATCGGATGTAGTGTAACTCGAATACAATAGCCTTTTTGCCCATTTTTTCAAAAATACTGATTTATGGAAAAAAGGTCATATTTGATGACCGATTGCCAATCTGAGGGTCTCAACTTGACAATGTGAATAAAAGGGTAGTGAAGACAAACATGTCAACTGTCCATTCAGTCAATAAAATTTGGTATACTTCTTTTGGAATTTCACTGGTAAAGATTCCAAAATGGCCTCCAAATGGAATTTCAACTTTTCATTTATTCGTAATTTGGAGAATATTCATCCAATTTTCAGATGTGATACCTCTAATCCACGGTTTTCAAGGTCATATACTTCATTTTTGACACTTTCACATTTATAAATCTAAGATGGCTGCCAAAATGGTGGCCAAAATGGCTGCCATTGACATAAAATTGACAATTTTTGTTTAGGTTTCCTCAATTTACTTTAAAATTGACAATTTTTTTAGGTTTCCTCAATTTACTTTTGTGTGGTATCTCTAATCTAGGGCTTAAATGCCCAGAAGACACATTTTTGATTCTGTTACGTCAAGCAAACCAAGATGGCAGCCAATTTTACCGCAAATATGGCTGCCACATGAATGAAATTGTCAGTTTTCGTTCATTTTTTCATCCAGTACCTCTATTCTAGGGTTTTTAGGGTCAGAGATCTCATTTTTGATACTTTCAGAAGAATTTATTCAATATTACTGCCAATATTGTGGAAATTATGCCTGCAAGTTGCATGAAATTGTCAATCAGAGATTTTTCATTTATATTTTGAATGTAATTCCTTTACTCTGGAGTTTTTAAAGTCAGAAAGTTTGTTTTTCACACATTTTTGGCCATCTGTTGTTGAACTAATTTGTGAATTTGGTTTTTTACCAGACCAAAGATGAAGCTGCATAGTGGACAAGTTTTTTTCTGAATGTTTGGGAATGAGGGCTAGTGTTCGGCAAATTTCTTCTGAATTTGTGCAAATATTATCAATTCTCGGCTGCACAAGTGGAGGTGAATTCTGACAAATATTCGCTACACATTTACCAATTTTTCAGTCTTTGCATTGGTTTTCCGTATAGAGCAAATTAATTACATGCAGTGATATTATCAAAACAAAAACGTCTGAAAGTAGTGCAATTTGGCATTGTTTCAAATAATTTTATCAACTTTTATGTCCATTAATCTTGTGGATTTTGGGGAGGAATTTGTCTTACTATGACCTGCAAAATGATCGTTTGAAGATTTTGATCATGCATACCAAATAATATAATTACATGACCTTCAGACACAGGCCAAAAATTCAGGAGGTTCATGGAACATTTGAAAAGCTCCTGGGAAAGTTATTTAATTGCCTACTCGTTTAAGTAAGCCATCTACAATTTCTCCACCTCTTGGAAGCTATCATGACTTCATTAGAATTTATCAAATTAAAGTGAAGGTCTCAGCAATTGAGGTAAATTGGCCAGGGCAATTTTTTTTGCAATTAATTTGTCTCCTGCAAGTATAATTTCATAGTACACTTAATGCAGTCTGACAGCTGTTTTGCCTGATTTACTAAATATTTGGTGTTTTGCATATTTGACTGGGAAAGTTCAAGCAGTTGAATGATTAGTAGATAATGATCCAACAAGAAATACTATGCTTGCTTATTAACAAATATTTGAATATTATGGTGTCTTGTGTTATGTTGTAGATCACTATCAATCTTCATCTAAGCATGATTGACGTAAAATGATGCAAAAGAATAGGAGCAAAAATTCTTTATTTTGCTTTCTGAACCTTGTGCAGATTCTGCAGAATGGTTTTTCTGCACTTCCCCAACATTATTTTCCTTGAAATATCATTTGGGTTAATTCCGAGAACCTGAATAGGATATTTCAAAAATCAATTTGCATAAAATATGCCAATCATTAAGGTACCTCACATGCTTGTGTCTTATCTTTTACGCTGCTTCACAACATTGCGAAAACATTGCCCCAATATTGCATTCTAACGACATTTTGTCCACATGCAAATGCCTAAAGTGCCATTATTTAACTTTGCAGCCAGCTCCAATTACAAATCACAACATTTTTATTCACTGCAAGAAAATCATTTCAGTGCTCCTTAATCCTTATTGATCGCCAGTAGATCGTTAGATATACCAGCGATATATGTTTTGAACATGTCCGCACCTCGTGGTGCGTGGTGCATAGACAAATTTTGTGGTGGAATGCACTTCAGAATCTGTCATCTATCATGTCTATGCCTCAGCTTGCCTGGCAGTGGTTGGGTGGATAGGAGTCGGTGGCTAGAAGTTGGGTGGAGGGAGTCGGTTGGTTAGTAGTCGGGTGGTTAGTAGTCGGGTGGTTAGTAGTCGGGTGGCTAGGAGTCGTGCGGTTAGGAGTCGGTTGGATAGGAGTTTGGTGGATGTGGATATAGGTGGCCAGGAGTCGGGTGGACAGGAGTCGTTTGACAGGAATCGGGTGGATAGGAGTCGGGTGATTAGGAGTCTGGTGGTTAGGAGTGGGTGGATAGGAGTCAGCTGGCCAGGAGTCGTTTGACAGAGTCGGATGGACAGTCGTTTGGGCAGGAGTCGTTTGGACAGGAGTCGGGTGGACAAGAGTCGGGTGGACAGGAGTCAGGTGGACAGGAGTGTTGGGTGGATAGGAGTCGGGTGGATAGGAGTCTGGTGGCCAGGAGTCGGATGGATAGGAGTAGGGTGGTTAGGAGTCGGATGGTTAGGAGTCTGGTTAGAGTCGGGTGGATAGGAGTCGGGTGGATAGGAGTCAACTGGTCAGGAGTTGGTGGACAGGAGTCGGTTGGACCGACTCAAGACTCAAGACATTTATTTCTTCCTGAAACATACAGGTTGTTACAGTAAAGAGGGAGGACATCTCAAAGAAAAGATTTTGGACAGGAGTCGGGTGAGCAGGAGTCCGGTGGACAGGAGTCGGGTGGAAAGTCGTTTGGACAGGAGTCGGGTGGAGATGAGTCGGGTGGGTAGGAGTCTGGTGGATAGGAGTTAGGTGGATAGGAGTTAGGTGGATAGGAGTCGGATGGACAGGAGTAGGATGGATAGGAGTCGGATGGACAGGAGTAGGATGGATAGGAGTCGCATGCACAGTCGTTTGGACAGGAGTCGGATGGACAGGAGTCTGGTGGACAGGAGTGTTGAGTGGATAGGAGTCGGGTGGATAGGAGTAGGGTGGTTAGGAGTCGGGTGGTTAGGAGTCTGGTTAGAGTCGGGTGGATAGGAGTCGGATGGATAGGAGTCAGCTGGCCAGGAGTCGGTGGACAGGAGTCGGGTGGATAGAAGTTGGGTGGTTGTCTGTAGATCCCATTTTTGTGATGGTTTGGTGCAGTTTTTGTCTGATCTTGTATGACGGCTGTCCATGCTGAAACATGACAGACTGAAATGCATAAATTACACTGTCACTGCTGCCTCTATTAAACTCAAATTCTCAATACACGTATTTTCTTGTGCATATACATATATGTCAATTTTCAACAGTAAAATAGGCGATCATTCAGTCCCTGTGCCAGCATTGAGCGATCCATTCAATCTCCACACTAATTCTAGTTTATTCAATGTTGTTGTTGCTATTGCATATATATTGGTTTATTCCTGCTCAATGAAGAGAATCCATCATAGATATTTTATTTTATAGGTCATCTATGTACAGATTTTTTTTGTGTCCCAGAGTAAAAATTCTGCCTCGAGATCATTTGGAGTTATTTGAAGCAGATGCGATGGTCATGATTAACTCATACAGACTATCCTATTTCAAGAACAATTTCTTTGGATATGTAAAATATTTACAAGCATTATTTAGATTTTTTTTTATCGCTGTCTTAACATATAAAAAAACTTATATATAAGTATTCTTAACAGTTCATCGATTCTACAAGATAAGGAATTTCTCTTGCGAAATTTTTGCGTGTAAAACGTCACCAAAGATTGTGTACATCATTTTCAATGCGAAACTTGGCCTAAAAACCTTAATAGGCATCTGATTTTCAAAATCTAAAAACCCGCATATATTAATTAAACTCTTCCAAATTCCACTTATTCATTTTGCTCTATTTGCAATATTAACTTCGCAAAAACCTCTTCGGCGCATTACACTGTTTTTTTTTTGCACATATTTGGCTATGTAATATTTTCATGAAACAAGGGGAGGGGCTTTGGAGTTTTTCTAAGGGCATTTATTTCATAGAAATGCCTACTTTTAGACATTAAAACCTTTTATTACATGCCACATACCCTCAGGTTCATGATAAAATCGATGCGGTACCCTTTTTTAAGGGTAGGGGAGACCGGGGTAAGTTGTGCCATTTTTTTCGTCAGGCTGATTTTCTGAAAAACCAAAGCTTAATCATGCAATCTGAAAATCAGGCATCAAAATATAATACGTTGGCCAGAATCAACCAAAGTTTCAGGGCAGTCCAACCATTGGGAAGATTATGGTAGGCATTTGAAAAAAGTAGGTCAAGTGGCCCAACCTGCACGGGGTAAGTTGTGCCGCGTGATGGGGTAAGTTGTGCCGCCTAATTTATTCCAAAAAAATCTTGTATTTCACCCGTTTCTTCAGATAGATCATTTGTATCATGTTTTTGACGTATGACTGACATATTACATGAAACTAATCAGACATTTATGAGCCATTTTATACACAAATGAAAAATGCTGAAAAAAACAGAATTATTTATTCGTCAGACGGTGTTATAACTCTTTTAACATGTGTTCCTTTCAGTGTAAGTTATTTCACAACATTTTGAGGCCTTGCTTAAAATTAAGGCAAAAAAAGGCTGAATGAAATATTAATTCCTATGTCATACAATTGGCACAACTCACCCCAATCAAAACGGCACAACTTACCCCAAATTGATTTTCTGGATGAAACTCGTTATCAAAAATAAACAAACGATGCAAAATGAAATCCAACAACAGAAATGTCTAGATATACCTCTTAAGTCCATCCTACCAGAGGGACATCATCTTATTACAAATACCAAATGACTGAGAAACCAGAGTATCAGTCCTCGGTTTTCAGCAACAAAATTAAATTTATTAGTGTAGCTTTTTATACCAATCTATTTGGTAGTTTTTTTCTTGGTGCCTGATGATGTTGACCAAGTGGGTATATATGGGTGGCATTGCCTTCTTTGCCCAGATCTTCATTTAACCCCAACAGTGGGCGGCACAACTTACCCCGCGGCACAACTTACCCCGGTCTCCCCTACTTTTCTTGTTTATATGTGACCTGCTCCACCAAAATGAGTTCAAAGTGGGCATTCTGTATTTCTCAGAAATTAGCAAAATGTGTCAAAAGGTCACATTTTGATGATTTTTAGCTGTTGGTACCATGTTTTAGCAAAAATAATTTGCTTTGATTATTTAAGACCATCTTAACCAAAAACTGATTTTAAATTATCTAAATTGGGCATCCTTCTTAATTTTCTTAGTTCTTTCATTGCAATGGCGAGAATTTCAAATTCCATTTTCTGAGAGTTTGATGTTTCATATCATCAATGTTTGAGGTGCCATATCTTTTGATTGGATGGAGATATCAAAACATACTAAACATCATTTTAAAGCTCAATTCCAGTAGAATAAATTCATTTTCATAACTAAATATGATAGGAGGCCGACTTTGAACCCATTTTGGTGGAGCAGGTCACATATGTGCACACTGAATTTCAGAATTATATCCAGTAAAGCAGTCGAGAACCAGACAAGTATAGTATAAGTATAAGTATAAGTATAAGTGGTTCTGGACGCAGGATGGCTCCTCTATATCCAGATCTTCGTAAATTTGTAGTAGTGCGCAAGACTGACGATAAAATCCCAAGTTAAAACGTGGGAGGGGCCGCTACTGCTGCCTCCTCCATTATAAAATTTGGGATCGGGGGGCCGCTACTGCTGCCTCCATGATCAATTCAAATTAAAAACTATTCAAGGGGCCGCTACTGCTGCCTCCTCTGGATTAAAATATGACTAGATACCAAACCAGTGGTCAATCGACAAGCAATAAAATGAAATAAATAGAATTTTCTTTTTTGTAAACTTCATTTTCAAAATATATCCTTTTTTTTTTTTTTTTTCATCCAAACATTAATCGAGCTCATATAATTTTGTACAACTATTTACAGGACTCAGGATTGGGCCGCTACTGCTGCCTCAATCCCTTGAGTAAGGAGCCGAATTAATCTAGCATTGCAGAGCACTTGAGTGTGGGTAATTCCAGTTATCTCCACCATCCTTAGTCACCAAGCAGGGGCCGCTACTGCTGCCTCCTTCTTGGGTTAAACCAATCCTTCGGTATTGTATAATTTGCCAGTGGATTTCCAGTACTTGTCAATTCTATTTTTAAAACTATTTAAAGATGGAGCCTCGACTATGTCCGCTGGCAGGGAGTTCCACAGATCGACAAGGAATGAGAACATTCACACTTTCATAAGGAAATACGCTTTGTGTCAAATAGGTCAATTTTGTATGCTATTCATGCCTTAAGAACATAAAAGCTATAAAATAAATTTTATATTGAAAAATGAAGTGTTAATTACCAACAACTGGTAACACTGTGACATTTCCAGACTTTATAACCAGGTTCAAACGTTCTAAAATTCTGAATCTGAAAACGACAGTTTGCATAGAAATGTCATTTTTGGTCACAGAGGTTAACTTCATATGTTTTCCATGCTTATAGTAAGCCATGAAAACCAAATTTTATGATTGATATTGGAAGATGAAGTGTAAATTGGTAATTCTATGTCATTGGCATAGCTGGGGGCCAACTGTCAGATTGGCAGCAGGGATATGAAAACAGCCATTTTCACCGAAATTTCACAGAAATTTCGTTTTAGTTAAATAGGTTAACTTCATATGTTTCCAATGCTTATTGCAGGTCATATAAACCAAATTTTATGATTGGTTTTGGAAGATGAAATGTAAATTGGTATTTCCATGTCACTGGCATAGCTGGGGGCTGACTGTCAGATTGGCAATTTTTATATGAAAATGGCCTTTTTCACTAAAATTGCGATTTTGTTCAAATTGGTAAATTTCCTGGACTTCTCATGCCTACAACAGACCATATAAACCAAATATTATGATTGATTTTGGAAGATGATGTGTTATTTGGTAATTCTAATTCATTAGCATAGCCTTGGGCCAAATTTCAGATTGGCCATTGAGATCTATAAATGGCTATTTTCACAAAAATTTGTTTTTCGGTAAAATAGGTAAATTTCCCATGCTTCCCATGCTTAGGGTGTCAAAAGTATACCAAATTTTATGATTGATATTGAAAGATGAAGTATATGTGGGTATATCCATGTCATTGACATAGCTGGGGGTAGACCCTCAGATTGGCAATTTGGATCTGAAAATGACCACTTTTTACATCCTTTTTCGCCTTTGAAATAGAGCAAGTTCCTTGCATCACCCACACCCTGGTGGCCAGTTTAGGAACAAAAAATTAAATTCCATTTGAAAGGAAAATCCATTTTTCTCAATATCTGAAATGAAATTATTTCATTACGTCACCTCAGGTTGACTAGGCAGTGATTTTAAAATTGCCATTTTTTAACATTTCCTTTCTCTCTAGAAGCGAAATTATGGCCTTAATAATGGAGGTGACCTACCATGGCCACCCCTGGACCAAATGACCAAAAATTTTGTGAATGTTGTTTTTGACCCAAGTACTTGACATGTGCCAAATTTCATCAAAATCGGTGAGATTGCACAGCCATGATTTTGGCAAAAATCCTCAATTTTCTCTGTCACTGGCTCTTAAATATTTTCTATGGTTTTATAGTACTACTGGGTTGGAATGAAGTTTGTATGAGCATGAAACCATCTATCTGTCGAAATTAATTAAACATATAAATCTTATCTAGCAGCGATCTGTCTATCTCGGCATCAACTGTCGTATATGCCGTTCTATCCTTATCCATCTGTCTATTTATAAATCGACCTATCTGTCTATTTCCATTCAAATTGTATTCCAACATTCAACCACTCCAATTGCTCTGTTTTGACTGAATGTGGCCCAATTGCATTAGCAGCAATGAGATCAAACTAGAATTTAAGCCAAGATTGGAGGTTGAATTCTGTTTAGACAGTTCTCCTAACATCATTCCTGGGTTTTTGTGTCCTCCAGTCATCGGTCAAACAAGATTTGGTTTTTAGGGCCCAACGAAATAACATTAGAGTTAAAGCCCGATGGCTGTGGCCCCCCCGGGGATAAAAAGGAGAGGAGGAGCTGGGTTCCTGCGGGTTAGCATAAGTGAATTCAGTACTCCACTTTGCTTTCCTATATTCCTAAATTCCAATAGATAAGACATAGAAAACAGGTTTCTGATCATAAGACTTGTCTACCATATTGCTCAAAAGCAAATACCATATTCCTCTGAATAAGTGACTTTTCTCACGTAAAGCGGGGGAGCGTTCGCTCGGTTTGGCAGCAATCCAAGGTTCAAATCACACTTTGGCCGAGTATCCAGATATATTGGACAGCCACTTCAATCATCCATCGATTTATTGCTTTGTCCTCCTCTGTTCCTAATTAGCCTACCAAATGCATAAATACAGGAAATTTTCGACATAAAGCCCCAACCATACATCATCCATACTGTTGACAAAAAAGTTAAATTAAACCCCAAATAGCAGGTTCAAGAAGGTACCAATAAAATAAGTGCCTAAAACATAAATCGAGCAAATACGGCTCTTGAAATATAAACCATGCAAACCCTGGAATTGGATGATATCAACTTATTAAGCATCAGACCTGGATTGAAATATAACACATAAATTACCATCAATAATGTTTATAATTCATAATTTAGAGTCTAAATTAGTCAGTTTGTTTTGATTCAACACATGCCACTGGTAGCCATTGGTGGTCAAAGATTTATCTCTCAAAAGCATATTTTTGGACAATACTGAATAGATTTAAATAAATATTTCTCTATTGCAGTTTTATTATCATCATTGCTAATACAATCAATACATAACATTGGGTTGCCACTTCTCTGGGTGAGGGTTGCATATTATGTATATTCATCAATTGGCAAGTGGTTCATAATGCTTATGAAAATATATTCATAATTTTGTAGATCTATCATGAAAGTATCAATTTGCAGTGGCGGATACAGGGGGGGCCTAGGGGGCCCGGGCCCCCCCTAGACCACCAAGATTAATAGCACCATTTTGAAGAAAAATTGCGATAACGCGGGTTCCGCGTACGCCAAAACACGTCCGGGCCCCCCCTAGACCACCGTGTCTGGATCCGCCACTGAATTTGGATGTAGATATTTCTAAATATAAGCAAAATGTGTTAAATTTCTTTTTTGCAGAATTTATAAAGATAAATTACATTGCTGACATATTTTATTGTTCATTGTTGTAGAGGACCAGCCCCAAGTAACAAAACAATTATAACTCTATTAAAATGTTCATAAAATGTTAGAAAAATTGTAGAAAATGGCAATTATGTGGTCACAAGACTAAGTACAGCAATTATGTGGCAATTATCCTATTTGTTGCTGAGCTACAGTAACTTTTAAAACGGGGTAAAATTGCTTGTAAAATTAACTTGCAGTCAACTCCAATAATTTGGGAGTCATAATATAAGGGTAGCTAACTACAGGCTATGAAAACATGATGACATAATAGTTAACATACCATTGTGACATGAGATATTTTGACTTGAAGGAGCAATTTGACAATGTAGAATGCAAAAAAATGGCCTACAAGTTGAAATATTACCTTTCTGGGCAAAAAAAAGAAGGGGAAAATCCACCTCACATGGTAAAAACCCCTACTAGATACTCACTATGTTAGAAATATTCCCCACTGGCTATCATTGTCATAATAAAACACGAAAAAATAGTCTAAAAAAGTTTAAAAATGTAAAATTCACATAATAATTCATCAGAGATAATACATACCCTCACAATTAAGGAACTACACATCAGTTTTATGGCCAAAAACATGTAAAATCTACAAATATATGTGTCATTAAAATATGACTTCCCATTAATATAAATGCAACACCACACCTTGGGGGTAAAGCCTCAAAACCCCCATATCAAGTAACATATCTATTAAAGGGGCGAAGGAAAAAATCCACATATCTATTACATGGCCTCCAGCAAAATACTACTTTAAGTTCAGCACAGTCATATGTGATACTATTCTCAATAAAGTTAAACCATATTTGTGTAAAAGCATATTTACTATTCCTAAATATGATTCTGCCATTTTTGGTGTTCAACTTTCAAAATGTGTCTTTGTTGACTTTCATTGGAATGCATTTCCTCATAGGTCTAAATTTGATAAACTGTTAGAACTGTTAGCACTATCATGTTACAAATTCAGGGTTCTATTTCTTGGATTTGTGATGCTGATTTGAAAAAAAAAATCTCAAATGACAAAATTGCTTGATATCTAATTATCCATTAATTTCATCATTTGGCCAATAATAGCCCAATATTGGTTATTGCAGGTGACCCTATGTCCCCTATAATGAGTTTCTATGCAAAGCAAGCCAAAATATATGCCACACAAGGCTATTAAAAGGGCTAAAGGTGTAACCAAAAGTAACATGTTGTGGTTTTCCTTTCTTTCACCAAGAATCAATGTTTGACATTGTAAAAACTAACCCCAGATGGCCATTATCTATCAACGGTGAACAAGCTAGCTGGATATCTAGCATGAACAAGTGACGATTTTGCTAATAATATCATTTGCCGCATAAAATGAGAGAAAATACGACTACCGAAAGACACGGTTGTTTGATTGAACTTCGGTTCGAGCTCCAAACCGAAATTTCGGGAACCGGCACAGCACTACAGTAACTATCTATCTATCTACCTACCTACTCATCTGCTAAATTACTAATCTACTTATCTATCTACCTATCCTATCCCTCTATCTAACAGGCAATAGGCCTACAAAAGAAAGACACTCATGCCAAAGGAACTATTGAAATAACTCCATTGGAATGCCTGTGTCATCAAAGCATGTGATGCATCATTTTCCATTTGAAGAGCAATCAAACTTTTGAATCAGCATGGACAGTTGCTGACATGAATCAAAATGCTTGGATTGTCGAGCTAAAAATTTCACTCAATAAGTTTTTTCGATTTTGCAATTTAGTGCTTGACATTGTAACTTAATAGGTGTATAACTATTACAGTCATGTATAAATAAGCTGAACATGAGGCCAGATTGTTCTACTGAGACCCCTATTCCAATTCTAAGCACGTTTAATGCTAGTTTTTCTAGTAGACTCTGTTTCTTTCATGGTAATTTGACACTTTTGCTACTTAAAATGTAAATCATGTGAAATGCCTTATCTACATGTTGCTTGATCATGTTTTGTATACATTTGCAGGTGACGTACGAATTTGACATGTAAACTATGATACCTGGGATTGCCGAAACATGTAAACTTTTTTTTTTTTCACGAATCATTTCTCTTTCATACTGGCACAGGGTCATAATTTTCTTCAATCCTTGATTTCAAGAGTTTATTCACTATATTAAACTATGCTACGTAGAATTGTCAAATATGTAAACATCTTTTTCTTCTTTTCTCAAAAACTCTCCTTAATACTCTTGATAGTGGTCATAATTTTCTTAATTTCATGAGTTTCTTACCATTATTTTTGGTGAACTTGATTTATGAGCATATAAGCTGATTTCTCAAAAACAAAACACTTCAGTATTTCAAGTTTTTTCTTAGATTGAGTTTTAATTCGTTTGAATTGAAATACGCAATATTTCAATCTTCACTTGCAAAGTTACCATAAAAAACTATTGATGGAATAGATCATTTTCCAAATTTTCTGAATGCTATTCATATTTCTTGATATTTCCTTATTAATTGGGACACTTTTTGTTCATTAGGCTAATTAGCAGTCATTTGAGCCACATTTCCCATCCATAATCCAAGATCAATGTACTTCTAATATTACATGACCTTTCATGTCCATAGAATGCTGTGACGTCATCATGAGACGTCATCTCGAAGGTTGCATTCGTCTTGGAACCAGCTTGACACAGGCTTGAGAAGATGCTTGGCAGTGTTAGTTGGCAGATGTCTTTAGGAAGCTAACTATCACTGTAATATTGGATATCTATCTATATATCTGTCTATCTATGTATCTATGAATCTATCTATCTATCTATCTATCTATCTATCCATCTATCTATCTATCTATATCTGTAATAATAGTATCTATCAATCTGTCCATCCGTCCAATAATAGATAGATTTATCTTTGCATCTATTTTTTTCCTACCTGATTTATGTCTATCTACCTATCTATCTATGCCCTTGGACATATCCTATAAATGTTTGAGTCCCTAATATGAAAAGTAGGACTCAAACAGGTTGTTTTAAAGAAACAAGTCTTTGTATACTGGCCTAGGTATGTTTGAACTTGTTTATGAATTTTGAAAAAAAAAAGTGTGTAGTGATAATATATATTTAGATGAGATTGGCAGATAAGATAAGGAAAGTGTATTGACATATAAATATAAGAAGGGCCACAGTTACATGCTTTTTGTTGGTTTTTTTATCTTTTTCTTTTTTATAAATATTTTTTCTAAATATGAAATATATGCTCCTCAGCCCAGAAATTTGCTGAAGTGGAAAGTATCTGATCTAAAAACTCAAGTAAGTTGACAATTGTAAAAAGTTGAATTTAAAAAAGTTTCAATATGAAAAATAGAAAATAAAATGTATAAAAGAAAGATATATAAACATTATCATACATGTGTGGGAGTATAATGCAAAGTGTCCAAGGCCATTGTACACAAATGCATATATGCTTTTACTAAGAAATTGTCTTGCCTTTTAAAGTACAATGTTGCAATGAAAAATCACAGAGAAATCTGCAATTCCTCATATCATATCCAACCTAAGAGAAAGAGTGTTTCACCTTTCATGCATATTATGTAATGTGTTTTGTAAAAACTTTTATGTATTAAATTGATTACAATCTTTTCTACATTGGGTAAAAATGAGAAAAAAATATCTTAAATGTTGCTTTATGTATTTGAATTGCACGTATTGTCAGTATGGCTCACAGCTGTTCTAAATGCTTTCTAAATGTAAATTGTACATGAGCATTTTGCATTGAAGTATGATATTCACAATTTTAGAGTGTACAACTGAACGGATGATAAGCACTTTGGTAGGCTAATTGGGACAGGAAGTGGACACGGCAATGAGGCGAAGGATGATTGAAACTGCTATCCAACATAGGCCCAGGTGACCCAGCCAGAGGTTTGATTCGAACCCTGGACCAAGCGATTGGCAGCCCAGCATGCTACAACTGAGCTGACCCTCCCCCTCATTTTAGAGCATACAACTAGAGAAAGGGAAATCATTTTGCATGTTTCGAGTTACTGTGCTTCAAGTTATTCTTAAACGGGAGGTCGTATTGGTAAATTTCCTGAACTCGCAGAGTTACGACTTCCTATTATGAGCCGTAAGAGCCCTCACATGGTAACAGAGAAATGCATCTTAGACTGCGACTCCTCATCTTATCATTTCATCATTACTTCTGTATCTGGAAGTTTGTCATATTTGCAAATATCTTCGAAATTCAATAGATGTAGAGTTAATGTGTGAAACAGTTTCTAAACCCATAACTTGGTCCCTTTCAAAGGCTTCTACATATAGACCAATGTTAGGACCCTACCAGTTGTGCTCAGTGTTGATAGGACTGCCACATTTGTGCTGGCTTCCCTTCTATGGGCAGAAAATTGCCCCTGACATTTTCCAAACAGCTTTCCAGCTCAGGTTTCTATTTTTTCTGCAACATTAAACCTTGTTAGATATTGTTATGTTGTTAGTGAGTTGGGCCGTGCAATCTTCTTTGATGCCTTTTCAGGAGCATTTTCTTGCATTCTTGCAAAGAATGTCGTGTTTTGTAATAAAGTTATTGTGCTTTTGGTTTATATACTAAGATGCGAACTGTTTTGGTTCATCTGATATCTGATATCTAATGTTGGTTAAATCCTGTTAAACAAAAGGCATAGAAGATAGACAGACATCTAGACAGATGGATGGATGGATGGGTAGATAGATAGATAGATAGATAGATAGATAGATAGATTGATACATACATACATACATACATATGTAGATAGATATAGATAGATATAGATGGACAGCTAGACAGACAGATAAGACAGCTAGGCAGACAGGAAAATAGATATAAAAATATGAAGCTGTTGCAAATATACTTTTTAAAAGACACAAGCGGAATACACATTTCGGCATAAACATTACCCTGACATTTTTAGTCTGCGTAGGTTCCGGACTTTTGACTTTTGACGGGTCTTCATTTTCGCCGTATAGCTCTTCGAAAACGACATCTCTTAGATTTCAAAATTTCAGGCAAAAACACCACCGCAGATATGATCCCACGACATGCTCATAATTGGCATTAGCTTTTAATTCAGCGAACTACGGTATTACTTTTTTCAGCAATCCATTACTGAACCTTGGGGAATAGCATCACATGCGATTGCTTAAAATCTTGATGTAAAATCGCTCTCGGCTTGGGAATTCGCTATCATGAGGTTTGTTTATCGTGGATTAGAAAATATAGGCTTGTAAGTTGTATATCGTTCCTACATTAGATCTACGTTCCAATGTTTCCTCTATTACTTTTCTTCTATTTCGAGAGTTTTGCTTTTTTCCAAATCTCGTTAATTAGCGAAGTGCTTGAACTTTGCTTAATGTCGAAGCTCAGACGCATCAAATGATTACAATTTTGAAATTATATGGTATACAGATAAGTCGTCTATGTGAAAATATGAAAGTGGTTTGACTTTTTTTTCCAGAGTCACAGACTTACTCATTCTTTCAGATTATGGTGATGACAAAATTAAAGGATCACTGTCTTGGTGCTTTGGATTGGTAAAGCGAATGATAGTGTCAGTTCGCTAATGAATTTAAGAAAATAATTTAATTTATGGCCATTATTTTTCTAATTGGTTGTTATTTATATATATACAGATGAATTTAATTCAGGCATTGGAAAAGGTATTAAATTAACTAAATCTATAACTGTACAAATAATATGCCCATACTAGACGATAGTTGATATGTTACAAAATCATACAAGTAAATGTGTATATTATCTGTCATCAATAAATGTCATCTAAAACATCACAAAAATTGCTGAGACAATTGTTTTTTCAAAGTATTATCTACACAACTCCAGTACCTTAATGGAACACAATTTCCACGAAATGTCTATAACACCGAACCACGTCAACACCGCACCGTCACTCCGCGGCATTGTAGTTTTTCTCAAATTTCCAGTCTTATGCATCCCCCTTTAGAATCTCAAAGAAACTCTAATGGACCTTTCAGAAGATGATTGCAAAAAGCAATCTTAGCTGACCTAGATGCTGGGAGAGAGGCTTGCTTAATTGAGCCAGTAATTGGCAGGGTAGGGAGGGAGGGCAGGAGACTGAGGGAGATGCTATGCAACTATGTTGGGCTGTATTGTAGAAGTAAGATATAGTCTATCCATCTACATGATGATCTATCCATCTGTCTATTGTTTATACCGTATCTAAGGATTCTGATCTATTTTATCTGTTGTATCTATTCTACTGAAGACTACATTATCTGTGCAGTGACAGTTCGCATCAACCAGGGATATGCATCTAACGTGTCCATCATATTCATCGTTTCTATTCTATCTATCGATCTATCGCATCTATTGTATCTATCAGTATCATATCTATCATATCAATCACATCTGTTGTATCAAGATTGATTGATGGACAGATAGTAAAGAAATTATTCGATTCGATCAAACTATTTACCTGTCATCAATCCATCTTTCAATCTATTTATCTGTCTATCTGTCTATCAATTAATGTATCTATAGATCTATTTATCTTCCTATTCATGTATCTATCTATTCAGTCATCAAATTTTCTTACAGCAGTCATTCACTTCAGTCTCAAACTTCTTATCCACAGGCCACATTGTTTTCAACACCCTAGCAATTCTACAAATCAGCTGCAAAATGGCCACAGTCCTGATAGTATGGGGATGTATATCTCAGGTGTATGCACATTAAAGAATTCCTAAATACTCCAACAAACGGGGTTCATGCAGGGTCCATAATGGGTCTGCATTCTGGCAAGACATTAGTAGAGTCCAGCATGACATTTCTTAAATTTATATTGTGGTCAACACATTGCTTAAATTTCCAGGTATTCTGGGTCATTTCTGGACATTTCGTGGAATTTCTAGGTATCCTAGGGCATTTCAGGATATTCTGATATTATTGGCAATTCCTTTGAAGATATTCATGTCAATTTCAATTGCATGATATTGTTGATTCCAGCTGTATCCCCAGTTTTATTTCTGTGTAGCTAGCTGAATCCGTGCCATTCTGGCTAGGTGCTTCAACCCCTCGCTTTTTCAGGAACATTTCTGGACAGTTTTGGTCAGGCAATTCCTTATATTGGCACTGCCACTTTGAGACAATTCAATGGTTTTGCATACAGGGCAATTTCTTGGTTTTCCACAAAACACTCTACCATTCCAGTACAATTCTTGGAGATTCTAGGATCCTTTCTGGGACTATTTGTGGTCCTTGTTGGACAATTTCCATAACAATTTCCAGACAATTTCTAGGCATTCCAGGACAATTCCTAAGCATACCTTAGCGATTTCCAGGCATTTCTGGGGACATTTAAGTAAATGGGTCACATGGGGTGAAATAGGGTCAAAATAGTTAGGGTGGCAGGATTTGGAACAGGGCATAATTGATGGGTAAAGGGTGTTGAAGGGTGAATAAGATCAGTAAGACATGAATTAGGTCAGGGGTAAGATTGATCACCCCAGAATTATGATTGATGGACGATCAAAGCACAATTGGCACTCATGGCTAGCCTGTCTTTGAATTACCCCCATCCCCAGCTTAATATCTGGCTAATATAATACAGCATTCTGCAAAGGACCTACAAGGATTATCAAAGAGTCTAAACAAGGACAGAGCCTTTTGCTTTGGTATTATCAATATCATTATCATCATGATCATCATCATCAAGGTATAAGTAATAACTGTGTGAACTATGAAATTGAATTAATACAAGCCATGATATCAATAGACACTAACAAGATACATCCACCCAACAGACTGATAGTGAGTAACATTCAACAGTCTCAAATAATACCAGGGACACTATTACGTTATTCAATACCGATACCAATAGAGCTACATGTTTCCTGAGATACCGATCCCATTCCGATACCGATAACATTGTTTATATACAGATCAGTGGACCCCGATCCGATACTGATACTACTTTTCGGCAGTATCAGCTAAATTACTGATACCAGTATCAGGTACAAAACATAACAAATTTGAATTGTATGTATACTATGTAACATGTTTTAAAGAGTTATATACAACACATTTCAGACCAAATAAGCAAATCTTTAAATGCCACATGGAAATATGTGCCAATAAGAGCACAATGATACATGCAATATATATTCAATAACACTTTCACTGCCAAGAAAACAAAAATTCAATTTGGAAAGTCCATCAACTGCCAACAAATTGCTACAAATTAGCAGAGCAGATAGATAAAATGTAATAATCTGAAAAAAATACAAAAAATCATGGCCTCCCCTGCAGATTCCTACTTATGTGACCTCAGCAAACAAATGCTTAATAGCTTGTTTGCAATCATGGCTAAAATTAGCACATTGTAAACAATGCTATTGACATCAGCAATAATGCCACCGAAAAACCAGTTTGTTAAGCATTGATTGCACTAATGATTAGCATAAAAGCAAAGCATTGATTTAAACTAATGCTTTAATTGATTGGTGTGGAAAAAAATATCACCCTTTCATGTGATTTCACATGATTTGTACAGAGATTCAGCCTGTAAACATCTGATATGTTTGGTAAATCCACTTTCATAATTTGCAATTGATGGAAAATATTCAAAAATAATTGACAAGGTGACTTTTCTCTCTTCATATTATAGATTTATATCATCAGCTTATGTGTTTTTAACTGCTTTAGCAATGTTTAGAAGATACAAATCAATAGGAATATCAAATACACATCCAGTTTATGTAAGCAATACAGCCATAGAAAGTGAGAAGTAAAAATTGATCAATATATGATTTTAGGACATTTTTTTAAAATGTGATTTCAAGTTGTGTTTCATACAAAATAACAATAGACCGCATACTCCAGTAAAAAACAAAGCTCAGTTAGGTGATATAAGCAAATATTGCCACATTATGATACTAAGCAATGAACCTGTCCTCATCCTACCTTTGGACAGGTAGATAATTAACAATGATTGATCAAGGTAGGCTTCATTAAAAATACTGATTTTGCAATATTGATTGATGCTGATAGGGCCTTTACATCCTGTATTTATTATTTCAGTGGTAAGCTAAGTCGGACAGCAGGAAGACAGCAATGAGGATATGGATGACGCAAACTGCCAACCGTCTTTGGTCCAGGTTACCCGACCAGAGCGGGAATGAACCGGACCCAGTGATTGGAAGCCCAATATGCCCAAGTCGCGAACTAAACTAACCCTCCCTGATATAAAATACATGTTTCGTCATTTTCGCAAACTTCATAAATATAAACAGTCTAATGTATACCTCTTCTTTCACCTCCGTAACATTTATATATATACAAAGATAAATGGTTCAGATTCCTTATCACCACCAGACAAAAATGAGAACACCATCATCAACAATATAAGCCCACACCGTACACCAGCGACAAGACATCCTCACTAACATACTGTAATAAATAGAGGCATCTATACGATATGGTACACCATGAATACATCCCACTAAATTCACATGGTGTTAAAATATGTGAGGGATCACTCAGGGTCCAACAATGCAGCCTTGTATGCTGTGCATGGGCAGTATTCTATGCCGGGGCAATAGACAATCCCCTACCACAAGGTGCTGCATACTTAGGATGCACAGGATCACACTGGAGGGGGAGGAGAAGCACCGAGGAAGGAGAAAAACATCCCTAAGTCATACTCTATTGATCCGGGCCAATGTTCAGCTGCGGGGACCACCTGGTCAACTCATATCGACCGATATACTGGCACTTACTTCCACTTAAAGTCTCTTAGTAACAGCAGAATTGAGCTAAGTAACAGCAGTATCAGGATAAGTAACAGCAGAATTGAGCTGAATAACAGCAGAATCAGGCTAAGTAACAGCAGAGTCAGTAAAAGTAACTGCAGAATTGAGCTAAGTAACAGATGATGCTATGACAGAACTGGATTAAGTTACAGCAGAATCGGCTCAAGTAATAGCTAAGTAACCACAAAAAGAAGCTCTGTAACAGCAAGATTATGCTAAATAACAGTAGAATCAGGCTACAAACCACAGCAGAATCAAGGTGATCACTAATTAACATTTAACAGAATATGCTACGCAACAGCAGAATCCAGCACAGTAACAGCTGCATCGGGCTAGTATGTCTGACATCCACTTTTGATTCCTCTGAGAAATATAACCTACGAACAAAGAAAAGATACATCTACCATCTATATTTATAAGCTCCTATCTGTCTTTTACCTCAACCTATGGCACCTACCTACACAAATTTGTATTAGATTTACCCAGCGACTGACCTGCCATAGGCCTAGCTAATTGAAAGCCAAGCCAGCCAGGTCACAAGTGTCATTTGCATTTGATCCCAGGGCTTCTCTTTGTTGTCCACATTTTGTCCACCTCTCTTGATTGAATTTCAGGGAATCCCCAATTATTAGGCAGAATACGACATTTCAGGGCTTCACATCTATGGCTCTCTGCAGTTCTCACTTAATATATGTGGTAAAATAAGAGGATGGTTCATTGTAAGTACAGTAAGGTTAGTGAGGTAACCATAACTGAAAGAATATCCATTTAAATAGTTAACTGTACATTATGAGTGAAAATTTAAGTGCATCATTCAATATTTTGGACTATCTGTTTATCCATCTAGCAGTTAGCAGCTTTCTATCTGTAATTATCTATCAGCCAACATAATAATTTATTGATATTGATCTATCTATATCTGCCAATCCCCAGATCTCAATCATTTTGTGATTTTGGTTGTTTTAACGTAGAGCTTCCAGTGATTCTTTCTTGGTGAGGCATCCATCGTATCTATCCAGTATCCATTAGTGGCCACAATATCACTGTGATAAACAACCACGGGGCAGACAAAAATATCAGTAGTAGAAAGTAGTATCTGGAATTATCATTCTTGCAATTAGGCTATAAGCATGAATCACTTCTGGGGAGAATCAGTTCATCCAGTCCCTCATCTATTTGTGAGTGAATTGTGACTATCTTCAGTGCATGCCTACATCATAACCCTTTTTGCTAGTGCCTAATCCACCCTTTACTACCCTTCTAGTCTCACCCCCTATAGTCATTACACCCTCCCCCCTCTAGTCTTAGTAACCCCCCCCCCCTTCCACTTGCACCCTTCTCCCCCTAATGAAGCCAATCACATCCTCTCCCCCCAGACCCAAATTGGATCACCTTGCCAACATCAACCTATCAAAACCAATCTAGCAGGGCACCGAATAACGACCAGAACCCACAACACATCCTAATATTGTCACAACCTATGCACCCCTACTGGCTACTAGTGGCTACTGGCACCAGGGCCCAAAGAATTCCCTTCCACAATCATTGTGATGCTCTAGGTTCCCTGATTATGTTCATTTGCCAGCTAATCACACTCATTGTGAAGGCTCTAGGTGATGTGTCTGCCTACTGTGTATTGTTAAGGTGCTATGATTTGCTGTTGGAACTCTGTCCACATCTTAGACAGCTATGTCTATCTGTCTATCTGTCTGTCTATCTGTCCATTTATATTGTGCCTCCGTGGCCTCATTGGTATAGCAACCGCCAGTGGCTTTCAGGGACCAGGTTCGAATCCCGTTGCCGGCAGTTCACAACAGGGTGAACTCTGTGCCCCGAAATGGCGTTGAATCGGTTAAGTCTGAATTAGTGACGTAAAACCTTCAACTCATTTCAATCGTATCTGTATATCTATCTATCTCGTATTAAACTGCTCTAGTAACTGATCAGTTTCATAACATCACACAGTGATACTGAACAGTTTACAAATATGAAATAGGTCAGAAATACTCCTTATGCATCACAAAGAATGAGATAAATAATTTCAATAGACATTTTAATAGTTTCTTATAATGTAAAATCAATAAAAATACATTTTGATCTGTACACATCTAGCTAAAGTTAGATTTATCCATCATCATACACAACTGGACAAGACATCCACATTTTACTCTACTCTCAATACTGTAATATCTAAGTCAAACTCAGACCAATATGGACATTTATAATAACATTCACTACACAAAAGGGAAAATTAAATATATGTAACACCTTGTACAATATGCATAATGTTGAGATCACCAGGGGGAAGTGTGGGCCTAGAAATATATATATCCCAATCCGGAGAAGACATAAAATATTTCTTGAATCTTGTATCTTTCCCATGACTTTCTTGTTCATTCTTGTATATTTTGTGACATTTGTGTACATATCTTCGTATATATATGAAAGTTGTGTGCTCTGCCAATCAGCCTATGTCTTATATGTCCCATGATCCGACTTGATTGAGTCTGGAAAGGAGAAAAGAAAGCAATATCTGCCGGAACATGCCGATAAGAATCCGCGACATATATCTTAGCAAGTCTCAACTTCAGGAGAATGAGGAGGCTTACATTGAATTATTGTCGTAACACAGCGAGAAGGCTATTTTTCCTTTAAATATTCTTACCAAAAAGATAACAAATCTCAATATGTGATATGTATATTTCAGAGTGGCATAGTAGTGCAGCCCTCTAAGGCAGGCTCTTGACATTGAAGTGATTCGCAAGATGAAAAAGAGCAGTCCATAAGAATGAACAGATATTATAACAGTGTGGGACATCTTGGTTGCCTTATCATTATTTAGACACCAATACAAGATACTACCAATTTTATCATTGATTTCAAGTATCTTTTGAAGTTCTGAACAACATCTAGCTCTGTAGATATGCGCAAATTACGGCATAACAAAATTGGATAGTGATAACTGTATCAGAGCGAAAACTACACACCAGAGCGACAATGTCAAATCTCCGAATTCTTTAATGACACAAACTGTAACTCCGCATGCTTCAGGCGAATCAACTTCTTCACCGATCCTAATACCTCAGAATTCTCTCTCAAACGACGCAAAGATTCTTCGTCAAAAGCCGCGGGGATGTTATTTTTTTAATCGGCAAAATATGGTAGAGCTCCCGCCTCAGCAACTATTGATGCAGCCCTATAAAGATGCCTCACTCCCTTGAACCACTGAGACATTATGTGAAATAATTTCCCCATGCCTTGAACCTATGCAAAGTAAAAGCTTTGAGCTAATGAAGAAAGAGATAACTGCAGGCAGAATGTGCCATTTGCAGAGGGCTATTTATAGCCCCTGATGTCATGGAGTTATTAATAGATCATCGTAATTGCCAATGCCTGCAAGAGCAAGTTAAAGCATCTATACTAAAATTTGAAGGTTACACAAGAGAAAAGAAAGTACTTCAATATTAGTAAAAGGAAAAAAGATACACTGATGGGAAAATTCAAGAATCTTATATTGAGTAAAGTGGTCGGAGTATCATTTTATTGCAAATATATATATGGTATAAATACACGAATATAAAAGCACTTATGAATTGTTATGACGTGACTGATGTCATATGATAGTTTAAATATATGATAGGCTCCATATCATATGATGGTACCTAATACTTTAAACTTTGCTCCTTATTATGGAGAGTTTAAATATATTTTAAAAGTGAAGTCTTTGTTCAGTGACAGCTTTTTACTTATAATGGTTTATAGCATATTTTTAAATGAATAAAATGCGTTTTGTCATCAACCAAACTTAGTCCAGTTTATCATTGCTTGTCCCTCTAAAACAGCTTAAAACATCCTTGACAAAATGTGAGAATATTTTTCACCTTGCGGTGCGTTTAAAGAAATGATAAATTGTGTTAAGACTTCCAACAAATAACACCCAGAGAATCTACCCTAGACGAATCTCTCAGGAATTCTGCATTATGATAGATTTGCGTCACGAGCGTCTCAGCCAATCAGCGGGCAACATTTCTCTCCACTTTGCAAGTTTACCGGCAATTTGCGAAGCAACCATTGACTTCTCAGAGACGTACGACCTACCATTGTAAAGGTCTCAGTGAGATCTATCTACCCATATAAGAATGGTACCTGTAACCCTCAAGGAAGAGTGCGAAAAAGTGAAATCAGCCTCATTTGCATAAAATGTGTGAAGACCTGTCCATTGGTCACTTTTGTGGGCGTGTCTGACTGAATCACTGAAGGCTTTGCTGAAGTGACAAATAAGGGAAAACCGGAAAACCAAACAGTGCTCTGACTTTGCTTTGAAAGTCACTAAAAGCAATAGGTGACTGTGCAAAATCTCTTGACTAACAGAGGTGAGAAAGACCCAAGTACATTTTGACAAGTACAACAATAAGTCACAAGACACCTCCTTGTTTAACCCCAATCCACATGATGCTAACACTGGCAATACAACCCCATATAGCACATTCTATCACGCCTATTCTACCCCCCTGCCCTCTCACCCTCTATTCTCCGTGACCTACGACCCTCCATATTTGGGGTGGATATGTACCCTGTCTCCTTGGGCTGTCTCAGTAGTCCTCAGAGGGCCAACTTGGCCCAACCTGCAGCCCTAGGGTAAACAGGAAATCATGTCAAGTTCTTCAACCATCCTTCAAAACTACATAATAAAATAGAGCAAGATCTTTAGGCCTGCACAGAAAACTGAGAAAAGTTGTCTTTTCGTAAACTTTGAAGATGTCGATGACCTGAAAGCTTTAAAAACACAACACACTTTGGACATACAAGATGATGTAGACCAACCCCGTAGTACCGTTGACAAGAAACTTTTGAGAAGAAAGTACCCTATAATGGCCTATATATGTTTAATATGGCCTAGAATTGAACCAGTGTCACATAGAGGTTCGCAGTAGAGTACCATACCATTAGAGATACTCTGATACCACCTTTACGCTTTCGATCCGATACCATTGCTAGCATTTTGTTGCCGATACCGCTGATAGCATTCTGAATCTCCGATACCAATACCACACAGGGCAGTACCTCTGATCTGACACAGATACTGCCTTTTGGTTGACGGATCGGCACCGATAAGGAATATTTGGTGTGGGATCGGAACATCCCTCTCGTATCAGTATCTATGCTGGGCAAGTAAAATATCCGTCACATGGGGTTAATGTACAACATGTAGAAGACTCCCGCTCTCTCTCCCCCATCTCATTTCATCAATCAACCGTCGTGAGCGCCAAGAGCGGGACTTCGAGGGCTACAATTACCATACATGTCTGTCTACCTATCTATCTGCCATGGTCTTCATAGTCTCATACCAGCTGCTATCATACATGGATCAACCCTAGTGAAATACCTCTTGTGGACTAAACTCTGTCAAAAATGATATTAAATTAACATATAACAGAATGATTCACGTTCACTAGACAGCTTCTGTAATGGCCATTAATGGGCCATAGAATGTATCCCTGAAGTACACTTTTTCTCAGATACCTGCTTCCAATGGATAAGCACTCAAATTAGCATATTTGTCTTTTATCATCTCTTCTCTACATATAGTCAACTTCTGGAATCAATAGATAAATCATAGAATTATTATTCCTAATATTTCATGAGTAAATCAATATATCGAACATGAGATACTGGTCTATAAATCGCAAGATTTATAACTTCTCTTCCGGCTCTTCAGAAACTTTCAACTCTCAAACAAAAGCCTATTCTTCCCATGTTCTTGATTCCCCATTTCAATAACTTAATTTGCTTCAAATTTGTCAACTCTTTCAAATTAGCGCTATTGAAGGATTCCACAGTGTAACATAGATCCACAGGTTGCACGGCAGCAAACCATTGGCATCTGTCTTCTTTATCTCCTGTGCATGAATTGTGAACTTGGAAGTCAAGTTATATGACTGAGAGATGTGTATTACAGTTCCAAATATTTGGAAGTAAGTTAATGTTCCTCAGCACAGATTCTCAATCTCAAATGACCTTAAAATTATGTCAAAACGTGAGGTAAGGAGGTAAAGGTCGTGAGCAGTACTTCCACTTGCGATATAATTATGTCTTATTTCAAGACACTTATCACAATCTTTACCATAGGTCCATAGCAAATGCAACGATCCATGCCAGCTATTTGTTTAAGGTATATATACTGCAGTAACTGCACATGCATGTCCTCAAGACCTCGAAATGACCTCGAAACATCATAATGAGGTCAAGGTCGTCAGTAGTGCTGCCACCTGTGGTATGTTTAGTAAACCGATTTTTCTAATCAGCCTTGTAGTATACCTTGCAGCCAATACACAGGACCAGAGGCTCAGGTTGGTGGAAGAGACTCCCCAGGTAAACAAACACTTTGGGGGGAGTGTGAAGTTTATAAACTGAGGGCAACCTACTCACTGCCTATCTCTTAACCTGTCTACTACTCAGTACAAACCTCTGTAGCTTGCACACTGTTGGAGAGTCTGTGATTTTTACAAGGATTTTTACTACCCTGGCCAGTCAGTTATAACCAGCAATCCAGGCAAAATCTATGGTATTGGTGTTTATAGTGCATTACCTTGGTTTTGCCAATTTTGGTAAGTTTTAGTATAAGAGCCTGTGATTTTATTGGTGAATTATTATTCAAGTAATCATCAAACTTCTATCATTAATCATGATGTAACAAATAACAATCCAGACATAGTTTATGATATTAAAGATTATTGCAAATTCATTGTATTGCTACCTTGGTTTTAAGGTAAATTTTAGTATAAGAGCCTGAAACATTATCCAGGTTAACTTTAAGCTAATATAATGATGTTACAATCAAGGCATACAGGCACAGTCTAAGACATTGAGACAAATTCAATGTATTTCCACCTTGATTTGAGTCAGTTTTGCAGCTTTTTAAGCATCATTCAATACAAGAGTCTATGCTTAATGCTTTTTCTAGTAAATTGCCAGTAACTTCCACTGGTCTTCAAGCCCCTCCTTTCGCGATGTAACAATCTTCTCTAAAGAACTTGAAGCAGGTTAAGTGAGAAAATGTACACAAAACATAAAATTGTCCAATATCAAGGCTACCCTAAAACAACAAGGAGCTGTGTACAACTGTGTGTATAATTGTAACAAGTGAAATCAGGCAGCCCTAATAAACTATGCACTACACCTGAGATTGAATTAATGGTTTGTGTGGACATTCTGGTTTATTCAGAAAAGTAATATAACTAGGCTACTGTCAATTTGTCTAATATCTATTAGTATTTATTATCTGTTCGTCAACTATCTCTGCTATCTATATATATCTGTCTATCTATATCCGTCTATCTATCTATATCCGTCTATCTATCTATCTATCTATCTATCTATCTATCTATTCGTCCATCCATCAAAATATCAATCAAATTCAATGCCTATCTATCTATCTACTAAATCTGTGCATTTCGATTTTCTCCAAATCTTTTTAATAAAAAGCCCATAAGCAAATTACCAACACATGTACTCTGAAAGTGTACATTAAAAACTACTTGTTCATCAAACTAAAAAGTCTGAATATCTTTGTAAATGCACTGAAAACATATCATTTATGCACATGTACACATTATTGTACACAATCTTGTGCACATATGTTTTAGGATCTAATCTTAACTCACTAAATAGCCAGATAATGGTGGTGGATATATCATGTGTAATTTCTTAATGTCTTCTTTGCAAATACCATTTAACTTTATGGGTGTAATTACACCTCAGGAGGCCTGTTTTAGAAAAATGTTTTGCTTTTTATCTTCTTCTTTTTTATATTTTGTCAATTTTAATCATAGACATGCATAAAATTGCATATATACATGTACATGTATATATTTGTGGGTTATGTTACTGGAAAATGAAACATATATATAGTCAGGAATTAGCCACAACAATTTGAAACATTTATACCAAATATGACCAAAAAAATGTTATGTTTTTAAAACCTTCAACTGTAATATTTTCTCTTTACATACTAATAATACAACATGTATTAAATTGTCCAGAATTTAAAAAAAAAGACAATTTATTTTCAACTATTTAGATGAATTATATCAAACATAAAACAGTCTCAAATACACATACATAGTAATAGGCTAACAACATTATCCATGTGGATGGTACAATGGTACAGTGACCCACTCACTGAATTTATAACATACAAAGTCCATGATGATTCAAGTTATCATTAAGTTCAAAGAGAGCATCATCTCATATCATTAGCTTAATATGATGTCACACAGGCCTACTGACTTTGACTGACTTGCATAGATCTAGCTTTGCAATTTACTGGCATTTAGAACTGAGGATTGAGGATCAAAACACGAAAGACAGAGAATATTAATGAAAGTATAGAAACAAGTTCTAAGTCAATAGAAAAACTATCCCATTTCTTAAAAATTACAAGCAAATTCTCCAGAATGGCATCATTTACCATGTTTACATACAGCAAATCAGTGAGATCACCTGGAGTCTACTACTGGTACCTCATCAAAATCACAACATAAACTTCACTATAGCCTCAAAATGAAACTTTTAAAAGACAGTCACACAGAAAGTAACGTAATGTCATGTTTAGAGTCTGGCACTTATCTGAAAAGTTATCTCAAAGTTAGTTCTAAACTATACATAGAAGATTGCACCCCCTCCCCTCTAAATTGTTGTGGACAACCCAAAAAGACTTCAGACAATCTAGGTCACCCACTTATCATAATGTCATCTTAACAACATAGTTAAGATAATTCTGAATGGGTTAAAACTAGGCTAAATAGTGGTGGGAGTGATACAGTGTATAAGACACAGTGTACATGAAAGGATGAATGAATGAATGCTTGTGAGAATTTGCATGAAACCAGGGAGGCTTCTGTTTGTATTTTACATTGTATCTATCTACATGTGCCTGTCCATCTGTCTATAAAACACAAATTCAACATCAATCAATCAATCTATCTATTTTATCTATCTATTTTATCTATCTATCTATCTATCTATCTATCTATCTATCTATCTATCTATCTATCCATCTATCTATCTATCCATCTGCCTTTCTACCTATTTGTTGGTCTGTCTAAAGTCTATCTGTCGGTCTGTCCAATGTCTATCTATCTAGCTAGCTGTATAGTTATCTGTCTATCTGTCTATAATGTGTCTATCTATCTATCCTTCTATCTACCTATCTGTCAATCTATCTTCTTCTTTTGTTTTTGTCCAAGTTCTGGCCACCTGTCTCCAATACATTTTAAAGCATTGTGCACATGACATTTTATGCCATGGCTATATCATGTGAAGTCACTTATGAAATGTTTATTTATATGTGCTGCCTATATATGTTACACAATACAATACAAAACTCGAATTTCAAGAAGTTTTCCTGTGAGTCCCTTTTATACAATTGCAGGAATTCTCAGATATTACAGGAGGCACCCATGTGAAACAAGTTAAAACTTCATTCACAGGGTGTCAAAAAGAGTCACATATATATATATATACTCATAAGTTTTGTCAAAAGTCAGATTTTCTCTGTAAATCCCTCGATCTCAAATGTATCCAGGATATTGGAAGGTTTCTATTACGATTGAAGAAGTTCAAATAGGTCAAAGGTCAACCACCTGACCTCTGTGACCTGCAACCTTGACCTTTGACACAGAAAGTCAGAAACTGAAGTGAACTGCTGCCATCTGCGATTTGGAAATGGAAATTTCAATTGAAGTTCAAACAACGAATTTGGATTAAATAGTTTAGTTAAATGGTGCAAATTGTTTACTATGTATGCAACGTATGCTGTACATCTACATAATATGTGCAATGATGATGATGGTAGTTATGTTCAGTAGAGAATACAAAGATTTTCTCAAATTTCCATTCTTAGTGTTTTTCTTTCAATTTAGTATAGGTACAAATTTAGTTCAACCAATGTTCAATACAGTATCATATGGGCTGAAGTCGTTTAGATATACTGGTGCTACACTTTATAACAAATTACCTAATGATCTCAAGAAAATGAATGTACCTGATTTTAAAAGAGCTATTAATTTATGGAAGCCCAAATGTAATTGCAATGATTGTTTGCTATGTAGTCTTAATCTCTAAGTTGCCATATGTTTTTACTATTTTATGAATGCTTTACGTTTTTACTAATTGCGCATGTCATTGTACATTATCATTTGTTTTCACTTCATCTGTATATAGCTTCATATTGTCGGAGACAAGCAGAAATGCTTATTTTATATTGTTCATTGTAACCCGACTTGAAATAAAACTTATCTTATCTTATCTTATCTTATCTTATCTTAGTATTCTCCAAATTTGCAATTATTGTATTTCATTCATTTTGGCAATAAGAAGAAACTATGACTTGATAATAGAAATAGAATTTTCCCTACAAAATGTTATAAACAATTATAAATTCAGTATTTGAAATCATTTTTAATCAATATGACTCCTTTAAAAATTCACTGTCACAGTGTATTCCAGCCCACGAAATATATAACTGTTCAATGTCAAACATGCATGTGTTATATTTGCCTTCTTCTGTGAAGTGAGCACATTGGCAGATTATTTGATATGACTAAAATAAACATGGAACTTTTGCCGAGAATCAAGTTTCATAGCATTTGCTCTAGAAGTAAACAACGTTAAATAAGTAAATAAATTTAAAGTTGAGACCTGAAGTTATATGGGTTGGTGGGCTACATGTCTAGATTATAAATTGTGTAGATCTAAGCCAGTCAGATATATATCCAGACTGACTGAGACAAAAAATATAATAATTTGATGATAGTTGTAAATATAAGATAAGTGACTGTTCATAGATCTCTGTGAGCAACCCATCAGCTAGATTTCAGTGAAATGAAACATGTTCATTGGATCTGTGTCTATGAGAGGACAGGTAAATATTCAACAATGGGGTAAATGTCAAACATTGTGGACTCCACTTTCATCAATCAATCCTGAAGAGGACAGCACTATGGAGTATGGATCCATCTATCTATCTATCTATCTATCTATCTATCTATCTATCTATCTATCTATCTATCTATCTATCTATCTATCTATCTATCTACCTATCTAAATGTCTATCTAAATGTCTATCTATCAATCCATCTATATCTATCAATCTATCTATCTATGATGATCTATACATATTCCATGATCTATCTATCTATCCATTTATGATTTATCCATTTATCTATCTATCTGTCTATCTATCTATCCATGCAGAGCTACTGAGTATGTGGGTGGGTGGGTGAGTTTGTGTTTTACGCCCCATCAGCACCAGTGTGGGCTATTTAGAGGCAAGCTACTGAGTATGTAACTCCATAAAAACTACATATACAGTCTCTATAATCTATATCACTGTAATGGTTGAACCCTCAGTTTGTGCATTATATACAACAGATGCTGGATAGATCTCAGTTTGTTCATGTTTATCATTATCCACATGACAAACAAACATGATTTATCAATAAACCAATATCATCAATCTGACGTTTAGTATTAACAGAGCTTGTCTATCTTCATCATGCAGTCTCTGTCAGAGTGTTATACTCTTGTAAGTCTGTCTGGCTTTAATAAAGACTAACATTAAGTCTTGGTCCAGCTGAATGATACCTTCTTGGTCTTAAAGATGTCTTGAACGTATTATAGCTAATATCATATTAAAGTCAGCAAGAATGCAAGATACATCTTGAAGTAACTTGTTACATGTAACTTCATTCATACATGAATACTGATGTTATCATTTTAAGCTTTTAAAGTTCAGAATACGAGGAAATAGAAATACAATGTCTGTGAAACAATTCAATTGTATGGCGACACTTGACATTTCTTGATGTAGCTGACCAAAATCAGGGCCATATAAACAGCTGCCATAGGGCTAAGGAAGACATAATGATGAGATGATAAGCCTTGATTTTCCGAAGTATAGCAAGTTATTAGCAACTTTAGCAATTGCATCTGTGTCAGCAACACAAATCTCAAACATATCTTGTTACAGTGCAACGTAGAAATAAATATATATGAAAGATCTATGTATAGCACAAGATACTAAAAAGACATAAACATTGTCTGGAGTATGTTCTTAAAACACATTACTGAGAGTGCTTTCCTTTCTGGGGAATGCAAACTTGTTTTGAAGACCTATACAATATACACCAATGTACATATTGCACAGACCTCTGAAGAAGTGACCCGAATAGTTTTCACACACCACGCAGGCACCTAGGCAAAGTCTGTGAGATGCTATGAAATTTGATACTGACAGAAACCGACACCAATAGACACTACCCCCCCCCCAACCACCAAACAGTCCCACGGGGGGTCAGGTTCACCATCTTTCAGTCTTCTGATCTCTGACCCCCCCCCCCCTTCCAGTCTCCTAAGGTGGGGGGACGTTTCACCCATCTTCAAGTCACTAAAATATCACCAACTATGTGTCAACCTAGTTTCTCTAGCACTCCAGTATTTCATGTCATATATGTTGTGTGATATTTGTGTTCATGTGAAGCTTCATGACTAAGTCATGTCTTAGTAATTAGAAACACATTTTCTCTAAGTTTGCATGTTTGGAAAATTGTCAAGTACAACTCGGAGCACATAGTAAAATAGCATAACTTCGCAGAAGATTCAGACATTTAAAAAAAATAGGAAATTTAACAGCATATAAATAGCTATAAATAGTCTAAAATAGAGAAAGCCAGATGCAAAAAGCAGCAAAAATTGACATCATAAAACGTCCCCAGATCTAAACCACATTCAGTAATGTTTATGTTAGAGACACAGCTTCAATAACATGCCAGAGAAATTTGGAAAATAGATGTTAAAGAGCAAAAACACCCTAAACAAAGGCTAATATGTCTCCAAAAATGCAGTACATTTAACCATAAAACTATAAAAATAATATACTAGGTTGCAAAAAATAAACCACTCTGAAAAATATTTTTAAAAGAAAGAATTGACTTTGTTCTTTCAAATGTACTTGAAAATGTCAGCTTGAAAAATCACGACATTATCAAGTAGTAATCATGATTCTAATGTCAAATCACTGCTTTAAATAAGTTGTTCTTGGAATAATATTTCTGCAAATTTTGCTAAACTAAATATAATCTTCCCCTGTCTCTTTGACATTTGCAAAAGACATGAAAGCAATTTGAAGCATAATTGGAAAACATAAAAGCAAAGAAATGAAATGCAAACATGAAAATTCAAAAACAAACTTCAAAACTGTGAAACAAGTTAGCAGCTTTGCAGCTTGCTGATGTAGGGATAATCCTATAAAACATTAAGCTTGTTGTATACTTTTCTAACTATTTTCAAGTAAAATAAATTGGATATTATTATGAAGCTATTGCTAAAGTTGTTATTTGCTTGTGACTTAAATTACCCCAGTCTCTGTAAAAAATTTTAATAATTCCTGCAGCTGAACTAGCTAAAGGCAGACAATTTTGAACTTTAAGGAGACAATTTTCAATTTTAAAATGAAAGAGTGAATTTTATATAATTTTAGAACCTCAAAATTTAGCAAAGAAAACAAGAATACGATTAAGATGGGCAGAACACTGTCTTACTGTGGAAAGTCATTGATTGAGCAAGTTGACATCATCATCATGTGCTGGTTGATGCTGGGCTCCTGATGCAGCTGCTTGAAGATGTATCATCAGATGCTCCTGGTTGAACATCACACGTATACATTGGTGGGGGTGCAGCTCCTTGAGGCAGGACTTGATGTATCCAATCCCAAAGGTAGAAAATCCAAAGATGTGACGCAATTAAATGACGTCATGTATTGTGTAGACAGGGTGTGATTGGTTAGGTGATCAATGATTTAAGGCAGCAGTTATTCGTGATTAAAGGTAGATTTTCTTAGCTTCAGAGACAGCTATAGCATCAGGGCAGCTCAGAGAAGCCAGTGTTGACGGAGGGTGGCTTAAATACATGCGGTCGTTGGTTAAAAAGTATAGTGACGGATCTACAGGTTAGGAGATACTTACTTTAGGATGAGTTGGTGTAGTAAACAAAGTATGTAAACAGTCAACACTGAGTGATTGATGAGAAGGTCGGAATAAAGCCTATCTTCACTGTTTTCAAAAGGATCTACAGTACACGTGAATGGCAAAAGTGACGGGTATCAAAGCGTGCAACGGCAAGAGAAATTAAATGAAAAACCAAAACCCAGGCCGGGTGAAAGGCAAAAGAAGCCCACGTACCTTGGTGTATATGCTGAGAGGGTCTGGATATAGGAATAGCGGGTATGAGTGGTCGAAGGTTCGGATACACAACACTAAATGACGAGGGAAGGATTTTGCGGGAGAATGGATCGCTAAGCACGAGCTGCTCTGGGCCACGTCACTGCTGTGATGCTGCGCGCCGTTGCCAAACAAAGTAGTTCCAGATAAACACTGCTTGTGTAAACAATAATGAACTTTCTTCATCGATTCATGTTTACATATTGTCTATAGACACAATTAAATCAATTTCAATAATTTTATTGGTGTATCTTGGCATTTTCATCAATCGGCGTTTTGTAAATACGCGCACTAATCTTCTTGACCCAGATAAGTTATGCAGGTCACTTTATCACGTGACCGGCTTATTTACAAAATGGCCAGCGCCATGCCTTACTCGACTGCTGCCAATGAATGGGATTTTTCGCGAAATAACTCGCGTTTAGAGCAAATCAGAGATGTAGAATTCAGGCGACTGAAAGGTATTTATCTCTAGCACAAGTTAAGACGGTATTTGGAGGTTGTTTTCCCTGGAGTTGACTGTTGGGCAAGTTTGATTATTTTGACAGCTCATCTCGTGACTGTCCTGGATAATGTCAATCCCTTTGACTTGTGTTTTTACACTCCAGAGATTTCGATCTTTCTGACATGACATGCAATATGTCACTCGTCGCTGTGATTAGCACCGCTCTCTGGCTGACTTCCACCTTAAGTTGCCGAAAAGTTCTGTTTAAGCGAATCAAGAAAGAAAAATTAGTTTTTGTTGGCATGTATCAATCAAATGTGCCACGCCCCCTGATTACCCAACCATGACGATTGTAAATATGTCAAAACAATAACATGCATGCATGTGGATTGAACCACGTGGTTCACTCAATGTGACTGCAACCACGGGGCGAAACTACTTAAAAATTTTTAATTCAAAATTGAAAACCATCCCAATTGCTAATCTAAATATATAACAATTAATAGACCTTCAAGAGCGTTTATTTGTCAGATTTTTTAGTCGTTACACAATTTCATTGTGAGTTGTTACCTCAGGTGTACAGAATTTGATTTGTGAAGTCTTTTAGTGCTGCTCAATATACAAGTAGAAATATAAAATGTAACTGTTTCTGTAACAGAAACACAGTTCTGTTTACGCGTCAGATCTATCCAAAACAATCAACTTTTCTCAGATCTTATGATTTGAGAATGCAAGGTCATTCATATTGTCAGTCATTTCAAATTATAGCACTCTCAACCATTGTCAATTGTTGCAGTGCCGAAATTGCAATTCCATACAAAGTTATACAAAATGCCCAGTTATTGCTCGTTGATAATACAATATCTTGGGAGAGTGAAATGTATTTTCGCATGGTGTCAGCTCGTAATGTTACAATGCAAGTATTGATTGTCCCGACTCAGGCAATGCGGTTTCCTGCAATTCTCAGCAATTTAACTTCCTCCAGGTTGCTCTTGCTGTGAAATTAAGTGAAAATACATGTCCAAGGGCACCAGTGGCGGATCCAGACAGCTAGACTGGTCTGGGGGGGGGGGGGCATTGTTTCTGGCATTCGCAGTCTTGCGTGGGCGTCAGTTTCGGCATTCGCGGGCCCATATTGCTCCCTATTTTTTCAAAATGTTATTTCTATCTCAGTGGTCTAGGGGGCGAGTCCAGCACCCTAAACTCCCTGAATCCGCCGCTGGCCACAGCTACCAACAGAAATTACAGATTCTCAAGAAATTCCAATTTCAAATCGACCTGCGGTTCCGATTCATTCACTACCGAAAGGCAATCGTATGTTACATTTTAATGATTTAATCATTACGATTCCTGGAGTTCTCAAGTAGTTCTCAAGTAGTTGTTGCCAAATATAGCCCCAAGAGTGATAACACTTTTTTAGCTGTTCCAAGTCTTTTAAGTAACTACATATAAAGTTTTATTTGACATCTGAATATCAAGAAGATACATGTGTCAGCAAAAAATAAGAAAAAATATAACAATAAAAGAAATCAAAAACTATTCTACATCTATAAGTTACAAGTCGAAAAGTTACCTGTCATTTGCTGTCAATTAGTTTTTTGAAATTTGATTTTAAAAGCAGTATTCTTAAAGAAATTAGGAAGTGCTCGAAATTAACAATGAAATCCAGAATATTGCCTCTGTTTTGCAATCAAGTTTAAAATTGCCATATATTGGTCTGCCTGCATGGTATAATATATAGGCGCCATATGAATTAACAATATGAAAGTAAACATGTTGCTGAAGGAGCTCTATCATTTATAAATGGTGTGACTCACTTGTATCTGGTATAATTATTTTATTTGCTCTATGATAGCCTGCTATTTTCCTGGAGATTTAAAAAATATATTATTGAGTTTGCTCAGAACTGAAGAGCCTTTAACGCAACAATGGAGTAATTGATAGTTGTCGTTTTTTTAAACAATCATGACAAACCAAACAAAGAAATGCTGAAGGTTTTCTAGAGACATTTTGCAATTAGAAAATTATCTATAGCTGTTTCGTTTAATGCTTTTTAACCTGTAGTCGTGTTTGAGAGAGATGGGTGAATTTGGGGACAGGACACCGGATGATAAAAGATCCCATGATGATCTTTCCATATCCGGATAGTCATGTGTGCTCAAAGCCATGAGGTCTTATTTTGTGTGTTGTTATATTCTCCTGGTAACCAAGGTGTTACCTGGTTAGCCAGGATACAAAAACTAACATACACGAGTTGTGTATGCCTAAAGTTCATGCTGAGCGGATGGCACTATTGGGTATTAAGGATTCTCAAAATGTGAAATTACGACTTATTAAGGTGCACTCTTTAGACTGCTGCAGCTATTCTTGCAGACCATTAATAATTTTGAGATAAAAGGAAAATACAATTAATAATGTGTACAATGGCATGATAATAGTTTAGATTATGTAAGCAAATTTATTTTAGGCGTAAAATGAAAATATAAATGTCTTGTGCGGAGGTATGTTATAGATGGCGCCACATGTATCGCAGTCAGGCACTCACTCCAGACAGTCCTTGTTGTTGCCACTGCTCCTCTGCTCCATGGCATTTCCATGCCATAGCCGGTGATCAAACCTTAACCTTAACCTCCTGACTACGGCACCTCTAAATTAATCTAGTGCAATTTGTTGTGCCAGAATTGTCGATTCAATTAGGCAGATAATCCAGACATTATGATGAGACGATAAAGCTGTGAATCCACACCAATGAACTCGTTCTAACCAATGGTGTATTTTTATTTATTTTTTAACTTTCCTCGCCAAAGGAAAGTGATCGGAAGGCACCCTCTAGACTTTGGGTTCTGTCTGGCTCAAAGAATGCAATTTCTAGTCACAATTTCTCTGGGGGTTCCCATTTAATTTCCAGGGGGCTTGGAGTTTTTGTCTGTTGGAAATTATATATTTCGTGGTAACGGCGACAGTTATCATTTACTTCAAGCACGTGAAGTCCCCGAATATTCATTCCTAAAGCAACACCTTGTTTATAAGAAGTAGGGGAGAGCGGGGCACAGTGAGACGGTGGGCACAGTGAGACAAAGCCCGTAGCATCTACCTGGTACTGTTTACAGATCAACCCTTTTTTGTATAGTACAAAAATTAAGTAAGTGAGAGACTGTCCTATATCTTGAATGCTTACGCAGCATATCGAGAGTGGAATTTCAATATTTTTGTTTTTAGCCTGTAAAAGTAAATAATTTTGCTAAACGACTTTTTGTTATAATTCCAAAGAAAAATGGTAAAATGCAAAGCAATTGCCAGGGATTCAAACCTTGGTTGCTTGTCTTAGTTTAGTGAGATGACGAACCAAAATGCAGGCATCCGGTCGGCGCAGGATTCAAAAGTTTTATAAACAGAGCTGCGTGGGGCACAGTGAGACAGTTTGAAGCGGGGCACAGTGAGACATCACAAAATACACTCAAAAGGACATGAATGTAATGCATGGCTCACAATTCACTATTAAAAACAAAATACCTGCTATAAACTACTGTTTTTAGTGAGTAATATCCACAGGGAAGCGTCAAAGAAGGATTTTGATTAGGATGTAACAGGTGCGGCAGGTTAAATAAGTCGTGCATGTGTCCAATGCGATGAAGTTTCAAAACATGCTCAAGAAAGGACCTAAAAAATCACCTAACTAGCTGCTTTTATCAGAGTACAGTAGTTTCTGATGCAACAATTGATAGAACAATTCTGCAGGTCCTGATGATTAGCAGTTATGACATCAGATGCCCTGTCTCACTGTGCCCCGCCTGCTGTCTCACTGTGCCCCGCCCATGGGGCACAGTGAGATACTTATCGAGCACGTAAATAACTCAAAGTTTCTCCAAACCTGTAAAAGGTAGGAACCTGAAACTATGTGACAATATACCCAACGTCATTATCTATAATGTGGACCTGATCTCTTTTAACTCGTTTATGCCAACATTTTGGAAGACTTGAAAATAAAAAAAGTGTCTCACTGTGCCCCGCTCTCCCCTACCCCAATCAGAAATTATTTATTTCAAGACTGCCCAAAAATAATTTATTAATTTCACCAAAACTGACAAGAAATTATTTATTTAAAAAAAACTCTAAGCCCGCCCCCCTTGATATCAAATGGTCACCCCCTTAGACCTTAGTCCACCATTCAGGGTTGTGATTTCTTTTCAATATTTTTGCAGGGCACACCTATTTGGACCATGCGGGGACCACACTGTACTCAGAGAGACAGATTTCTGATCACATGACCAAGCTGCAGACCGGTATCTATGGTAACCCCCACAGTGGAGCTTCCGGTCAGTCGTCAGCTTCCATGGTGGAACAGACCAGATACAGGTCAGTGGAATTAAAGATGATTTTATGATAATTGAGATTAGGGGCTTCGGAGTCGGTTTAAAGTTACTCTGACTTGTGACTCTTTCTCCCTTTTACACAAACGCTACTCTGATTTCCAACTTCACCATCTTTTCCAAAGACCGGCTCCTGACTTGCGAGTCCTTTCCATTTTGATATCCGACCTCCAACTCCGTCACTGTAATTCTCTTCCAGCAACTCCTCTCCTTCTTCTCTTCCTTCTTCCTTATTCTTCTTCTTCCTCTGTTGCTCCCGTCCTCCATCTCAATTTGCTCTTCTTTCGTCAGATTTACTTGTCTTCTGTGTATCTTCTCTTCTTGTTACTCATTTCCTTTGCTTGCAATGTGCATGCTGATTGCTACTTCTCTTCCTCCAATTTACTTTTATTCAAGTTCAATTTCTCCATCTGCTTTTCTTAGTTTCTTCGTCTCCTCCGAAAGTTTTTTTTTTCTTTTCCTTCGAGTTATTCCAATCCTCCTGGTCCTGTTCTTGTTCGCTTTCTCCTTCTCCTACCATCTCCATCTGCCCTTCTCCCTTTCTCCCTCTACTCTGCCTCCTCTTTGTCCTAATTCTCCCCCTTCTCCCCTTCTCCTTCTCCTCCTTCCCACTCCACCTTCTCCTCCTCATCGGGCAATGACATCCTCCCGTCTCCTTCTTCTTTTCTTCCTATTAAAGTTCATATTATTTTCTTTTCCTTCAATCTGTTTATACCCGTACTTCTCCTCCCCCTCCTCCTCCTTGTCTACTCCTCCTCCTTGTCTCCTCCTCTTCCTTGTCTCATCCTCCTCCTCCTTATCCCACCTTCTTCTTCTCCCACTCCTGCCCCGCTCTCCACCTTCTTCCTCCTACCAGCGATTTTTCTTATGTATCTCTTCGACTAATTGACTTGTGGTTCTGATGTAAAAGATAGGACATGCAGTGACATCATCCGTGGTGATATCACAAACAGCATAAAGTAATCACTTCTATTTCCTAGAGCTGTAACTTTCTTTCCCTTTTTCTTTTGTAAATGGTATATTCATGTAGACATCTCTAATCCTTTTTCCCCCTTTTAATGTTTCTCATCTTTAGAACCCTTCCTTTATATCCCTCCCTCAATTTCCCTTAATCTTGGAGGTTGCTCCCAGGAACTCTGTCACATGTCAGTGACTTGATGTTTAATTTGTCATCAAAAGGCCACTGCACACTGGAAACGGTCTTCCAGGAGCAGCTGTTTCATTCTTGGGTGTATTGTGCGAAACAGTCAAATTTGCTGTCTTTTACACAAAAGTCTGCATGCAGCAAATAAAAGATACCACGCATGGAGCAAATGTCTCTCTCTTCAATCTCATCAAAAGAGTCTTGTGAGCACCCAAACTCCCAGAACTAGCTGAAAGGGAAAGGATTGCACTTAGCAATGCATATCTATCTATCTATCTATCTATCTATCTATCTATCTATCTATCTATCTATCTATCTATCTATCTATCTATCTATCTATCTATCTATCTATCTATCTATCTATCTATCTACATTTTTCTATCTATCTATCTATCTATCTATCTATCTATCTATCTATCTATCTGTCTTTCTATATATCTGTCCGTGCAAAAATACAGGATGTAAAGCCCTGTTTGTACACCCCAACTCACCTACTCTACCTTCCTAAATCTCCTTGTTCCATCTTCTTCACTGCAGTGGTTCCTGAATACCCTGATTACTAAGTGCAATGGGCACAAAGAGCATCACATAAAACTAAACCCTCTCATTCTTTTCCTCTATAATTATGTGCCTGATGATGCCTTTCTTTTGTCTCTGCTCTTTGAATTGCCCTCTTTTGTTACCACATACATGTGCCTTTTCAGCAGCAATAAAAGCAGCATAATATTGACTCCTTTTTTCCTCAAATGCTTTTGTTTGTTTTAGTCTCTCTGTAGTAGGTATAGTACTGCTTTTCTCTGTCAATTAGTCGCCAGCATGTGTGGGTGCCCCAGTGGTTGGTGACAGGGCTTTGTATCCTGTATTTGTGCACTGACCTTAGTAGGACAGGCAGGAACCACAGTAATGGGGTGAATTGCGTTCTTGGCACAGGATGAAACATTTGTCTAACATGGCAGCTCATCGGTTGCCCGGACTGGGAATCGAACCCGGGTCCCAGAGGAAAGCAGCCCAGCACTCTACCACTGGGCTAGGCCCCAGCTCCCAGGCCTCATCGTACATGCATGGGTATATCTGTGTCAGTTTAGTATCTTTGTGTCTATCTATCAGTCTGTCTGGCAGTTCCACCTGCACTGACATTTGGCCATGCCAATTTAAAAGTGACTTTGTTCTTTTATTTCAGAATCCTGTCGTGGTTCAATTTGTCCCCGGACGATTACAGTGTGATATTCACAAGTGGCGCTACAGCCGCCCTCAGGATTGTTGGCGATTGTTTCGACTTTGACAGTAAAAACAATGGGTCATGTGACACGGCAACAATCGGTGCTCACAGCGAGATTGGAGGAGACAGTGGAGTGTCAGATAGCAAGAGTGAATTTGAAGATAGTCCCCGTTTTAATGAGTTACAGGAAACACGCTTTGATGCAAGTGGAGGTGATTTGAAAGGTTTTCCAATAGAGGGCGTCAGAGACAATGATATCCCCCAGGGGGCATTTGTCTATTTAGAAGACAACCACACATCAGTTATAGGAATGAGAGAATTATTCAAAAAGAGAGGAATAAGCTCAATGTGTCTAACTGTCAAGGAAGCTGACAATATAGCTAAGGGCGAGGAACAAATGAGGTTTTCTAAAGAAGTAGAACCGCAACGTAAAGCTTCTTCAGACTCAACGAATACTCAGCATACATCAAAGGAATTCGCCAGATCAGACGGTGATTCGTGGTGCTTTCCGACTTCCCAAAAAGAAGCCAGTGGCACCGTCTTATTCGCCTTCCCTTCTCAAAGTAATTTCTCTGGACGCCGATACGACGGAACTGCACCGAAGTCAAACTCCACGTGGTCGAAGAGAATCTGCGAGATCTTGTCACGTCGCCATGGCAACGTCTACATCCTGTTAGATGTCGCTAGCTACGTGACGTCATCCCGGCTTGATCTGGGTAAATCCCGACCAGACTATGTCGCTCTGTCCTTCTACAAGATTTTTGGCTACCCCACCGGCTTAGGTGAGTGGCTCGGGGCCTGTTATACTGGTCGTTATTATCGCTTCTTTCCTCCTACCTCCTAACCCGTCTTCTCGGCCTTCTTCTCCGCTGTCTTCTCTGCCTTATGCCAGTTATCTCCTTCCTGATGCCTGTCATGTTGCAATCATACTTATAAGCTCTCGTGATGCCGCTGAAAGCTGCTGAAGTAGCGGCTCAACACTGTGCTAGTCCACTTTTATCACATACGTCTTATGGACTACTTTTCGAGGTACAAAGGATATGACAGGATAGGATTGAATAGGTGAGGGAAGATCAGATAGGTTAGGAATGAATATGATACAGAGGGATAGAATTAGACAGGACAGGATATGATACTGTTGTCATATTTGTCCTACTTTTTGTGGTACAAAGGATTTGACAGGATAGGATTGAAATGGAAAGAGAATTATTGGAAAGAAACTCTTCTTCAGTTGCCTTACCTACTCTTTGAGATACAGAGGATGTGACAGGATAGGATTAATTGAAAATATTGGAGGAAGATCAGATGGGTTAGGAATAAATATGATACAGAGGGACAGAATTAGAGTAACAGGACATAATATGACACCTTTATCAAATTTGCCCTACTTTTCAAGGTACAAAGGATTTGATAGGATAGGATTGATAATTTGATATTGAATATGTCAGAGAATTATCATATAGGTTAAGAATAAATACATATGGAAATACAACAGGAAAACCAAACAGGAAACACTTTGATGCATGAGTTGCTTTCTCTACTTTTAAATGTACAACGGTTTGATAGGATAGGATTGGATAGCCAATTTTAGGTCAGGTGAAAATCAGATATGTTAGAATGAATACATTAGGCTACAGAGGGGTAGAATTAGACAGAATGGGATACGACACTTTGCACTTCAGTTTGTCCTACTTTTCAATGTACAAGGGATTTGTCAGGATTGGATTGGTTGGGAATAAATACATTGTAGAGAAAGGTGTTATCACATCTGTCTACAAGTGGACTGCTCTTGCATTGCCACAGATCAGAACATATGCTGTCTTGTGTTGCCACCTAGTGACTAGTGTGCTATTCCGCGAGCTCCTGCGAGCGGTCCACCAACTTTCGACCAGAAGAACACACACAATTTTGTCTGGAAGACACCGGGGCTGTTTCTGAGTGTGCTGATGGCCTTGTCTACTTCCTTAGAGAATATGATTGCCGAGTCTGACTCTGGTATACATCAATGTTGAATAGAAATTTTGTGGATGTGCAATGAAATTGGAACTATTTCTTTGGACAGCAATGCTGTAGCATAGGAAATAACTTTTGTGCCAGGTGGCAGCAGCATGCAGTTCTCAGTTTCACCAGACTGACAGCTCATGATGTTGTTTCTCAGTGGCCCTGACTGGTGCTTTTGTCTTGGCATTGTTACTCATCGTCAATCACAAATATTGTCACAAATGCATTTCTGCACACATTTTCACACACGTTGTCACATACATGCATTGTCACACATGCATTGTTACACACTCACATTGCATGCATTGTCACACACATGGATCATCAATTATCACACACATGCATTGTCACACGCATGGGGGAGGGGGGAGAGTTCGCTCAGTGGTAGCCAATTGTTTTCTCCCAGGTTCGAATCCAGCTCTTATCTGGTTACTTGGACCCATGTGGGATAGCTGTATCAATTATCCATTGCCTCATTGCAGTGTCCTCCTCCTGTGCTACTTGGCCTTCCAAGTGCATAAATACAGGATGTAAAGCCCCTATCATCCATCCATCCATCTCTAAATAGCACTACAAGGTGCTGATAAGACGTGAAAGAGCAACTCCATCCATCCATCCATAGTCACACATATGCACAAACATGCTTTATCACATTCCAACATTGTCACACATGCGTTGTCATACACACGCATCATCAATAACATGCATTTTCACATGCACACTTGATTGTCACATGCGAGCATCGTCACACACATGCAATGCATTGTCACACACATGCAATGCATTGTCACACACATGCAATGCATTGTCACACACATGCAATGCATTGTCACACACATGCATATGCACTATCCCACATGCATTGTCACACACATACGTATTATCACACACCCTCCTCGTTACGCTAAACCTTGTCACGCAACCTTGTCACCGAGGCCTCTTGTCACACCACATTATGACAAAAGTGACACGACAACTCCACTGCACTAAAACACGGCTGACATTAGCCTACGTTATCCAATATCGGCCGCAGTTCTTTCTACTTGGGCCTCATAGGCCGCTGACATGAAGGGCTCTTGTTCCTTTTTCACATTTTAGACTTCTCCCGTATTACTCTTGTGGTGACAGCCTGACTAATGGCCGCTCCACTTGAAAACCATTTGTTTAATGCACTTATGAAGCGTGTATTTTTCACCCATCAAAAGTTTGGTTAAGCCGTCTCGGTGTAGTTTTGCTCTATTCATGATTTTTGTTGTGGATTGGATATTGATATCATGTAGTTTTGTACATTTGTTTTTGTAAAGCTTCAGAGCTCTTGATGAATTAGGAATTTGATAGTATGTCCACTTTGTTGCAATAATTAACCAGACTTCATCTACTTTTTAAATTAATTTTTGTCCTTACGGTAATCCCAAAACTTATTTACGGCCACCCGAAATAAAAGTATTGTTGGAAACTCTCCAGGAACAAGTTTAGATTGAGCACTTCAGCAGATTCTCTTGGTGAGGTTGGGACCCTGCATGTATAATTTTTGCATTATCAACACTTTCCAAATGGCTAAGCCTCACAAAAGCCCCAAAGCAAACACATCTTATAGTGGATACACACTGTAGTCACCAAATTTGGCAATCTGAGAACTTTATGGAATTATTGAATATATATCGAAGCAAATAGATCCAATTTGTGAACAACAGACAACGAAATATGCAACATATATGCATTGTAAACATGTATGTGTTGAGACTGCCGGCTCAATATCACCGAATGATATCCAGCAATATATACAGTATACTTCAAGTGCATCAGCTGTATGTATCTGGCAACAACAAAGGAGAACTCTCTCCTTATTCTTCTCTGAGTCGCTCAAGCCGGACAATTCTTTCTTCAAACGAGACCATGCTACCTTCATTGTGAGCCTTCGCGGGGCATTGTGGGAATTGTTATTGTTATGGCATTTGCGCAAACAGAGGTAATACGTATGGATGTATTACTTCTGTAGAAAGAGAAATGGACAGAGGAAAGAAAAGGAAAAACGCAGGAAGGAGAAGAGAAAGACAGAAAAAGGAAAAAGTAAAAAGAGAAAAGGTGATGTTGGCATGTACACTTGGTTGACTTCTAGCCCCGGGCTTCTTAAACACCGCTGATTATTTGGGATCCCTGATATCACAACATCAAAAAGAGGTGCTGGGCTGTTTGGCTAAGCATGTGTGAATTATTAGTGCAAGCAAAGGCTTACATTGCTTGCAATTTGTGCTAACCCAAACACCTGCAACCCACACCCCACCTAGTGGTAAAAAAACTGAACAGTGGGCGATAATAGGGAATGTGTGCACGTGCTTATACAGCTGGCTACTGGCACGCCATCTGCAGGGCATATATACTCTCACACAATGCATATAATGCTGCATATTTCTCTTGTCTGTGGTTCACAAATCTGATCTATTTGCTTCCACAGTCTATATCCATAGATTTCAGCTCGGAGAATGTTGGGTGTGTACAATGCAATAAAGCCATTTTGGTTCGTACAAAAATAACAAAATACTCATGTTTTCGCTTCGTATGCAGTTGTGACTGGAAAAACATTTTATCAATGCAGTTTTTGTCACTATCTGCTGGTAATGCAAGATCAGTTTTCCACAAAATAACCCAAATAACATCAGATCTGTTATCACATCCATTTCACACACGCTGCCAATCAAATATTTTTTACAAACTGCCATTTATTTCTGTCTACAGATGTATTATACTGATGTGGCAGGAGCCGGGCACACAACCCAATTATTTACCACGGTTTGAATGACCACAATCTCTTATTCTCATAATATTATAAACAAATAGATACCGGAATGCTATTCAAAATGTGACTTGTATACAAATTCATAAAAATGCCAAAAAATACGATCAGCAGAAATACAGTGTATGGTGGCCATAGAAATACATAGAACGGACTTGAGGCTCTGGCAGATGAAGCAACCAAATCCACCATCTTGGAACTGCCCTGTATCCTGGCACAATGTAACCGTGACGTCACCAGTAACAGTGATGTCACTTATAACAATGGCATAACGTCACATCATAATTAGTCTATTGTGACGTCATATCTCAGGGCAGTTCCAATATGGCGGATTTGGTGACCTCATCTTGAGGTGGCATCATACAGCCTCATGTCCGTTCTATGTATTTCTATGATGGTGGCACTCACTGCAAATAAAAGTTTGCAAGCCATAATGCTGCCAGACATGCTCTATAATCAAAACTCTTTCCTTTACCTTCAAATTTCCAACATAAAATGGTCTTTGGTCGTTTCAATCTCTCAATTCAATGTCAATTGTCATACCGGTAGATACCATGCAGAATAAATTTATGACACCTTGGGAAAGTGATCATTCTGGCAACCTGAATGATTCAGAGAGAATAACAGAAAGCTGTGACCCCTGCTAAAAAGTATAAATAAGGCAACAAATTCATACAAAAATAGACTGTGATCATAGAAGCAATATATTTGGATGGTTTATATGTCAGAAAAGTGTATTCTCGGAAGATGCGCCTAATGCTTCTTATGCGTCAGCAACTGAGGCCAATTGCCAATTTGCTGCGCCATTTATAAAGGCATTGACACATACCAATTATCTGATGCTGTAGCTTTTCCCTCATTCTTGACACTGATTGGGTGTTAACCTAATCTTTTGTGACTGATTAGGGGAGACTGTAAGTCTTAGGTTACCTGTGCTGTGTAAGGTGGGATGTGACCATGTAGGGACTCTTGCTGTGAGTAGAGAAGCTGACTGCAAGAGGGTATGTCTGAATGAATAATGGGTGAACCCAAAAAATCCTGATTGGTCTGGCTGTGGCCCTTGCTAAAATATTGGCCTCTGATGTTCAACTCAAACGTTAAAAATAGTTGTCTTTGTGGCTATGCTCTTTTTTATGTTTAACTATAAAACTTGCATGTATACCGGGTCCTTTGCCAAATTCTCTGCATTTACAGTTCTCTCACAGTGCCTGTCATGTAGAGCCTACTAGAGGTAGCCCTGACATTTGGCATTGGTGCCTGGGAGTGGAATTGCTGCCTTCTCACCTTTCTATCTCATCATTGTCTGGTGGCTGGACCAGGCTGGTCAGTTGAGCTGACCAAACATTAGAAGGTGACATTAAGACAATAAGAACAGCTTCTTCTTCCTCTCGTGTCTTCTTTATTGTCTGCTTCTTTCTTTCTTCTTAGGTAATTTTGTTTTGTCGTCTTTTATTCTTCTTACCCTATGTCTTCTTCTTCTTCTTCTTCTTGTTACACCTTTGTCTTCTTCTTCCACTGCTTCTTCTTTTTCTTCTTTTTCTTCTTCTAATGGAAACCAAGTAATTCTTTTGTGATACTTTGATAAGGCTAAGCTTAGATAGTGTGCAGGATTTAGTTCTGTCAATCTGGCCAGCTTATAAATCACTTATTCCCACATGGTGAGAAATATTTCATGCACACAAATTAAGTAAATTCTGATCACTCAAATATAAAGCAACTAAAAATGTGATCGGTAGAAATAATTCAGTCTAAGTCTCTACGGTACTTCAATGTATGGTGGCATGCAAATCACAAGGCTACTAGACAAGCTCTATGGTTAAAACTCTTTTCTTTACCTTCAAATTACCATCAGATATGGTCTTTGATTATTTCGATCTCTCAATTATAACAGATACCGTGCAGAATAAATTTATATGAAATTAAATGGTCTTTGATTGTTTCGATCTCTCAATTATAACAGATACCGTGCAGAATAAATTTATGACACCTTGGGGAAGTGATCATTCTGGCAACCTGAATCATTCAGAGAAAATTACAGAAAGCGGTGACCCCGGCTGAAAAGTATAAATATGGCAACAAACAAATGTGTACAAAAATAGATGTTTATCATAGAAGCAATATATTCGGATGGTTTATATGTCAGAAAAGTGTATTCTCGGAATATGCGCTTAATGCTTCTTATGCGTCAGCAACTGAGGCCAATTTCCATGGCATTGTTATAAATATATCTCCCCTCTTCTGAGCCAATCTGCTGCTCCATTTATAAAGGCATTGACACTTACCAATTATCTGATGCTGTAGCATTTCACTCACTCTTGACACTGATTGGGTGTTAACCTAATCTTTTGTGACTGATTAGGGGAGACTGTAAGTCTTAGGTTACCTGGGCTGTGTAAGGTGGGATGTGACCATGTAGGGACTCTTGCTGTGAGTAGAGAAGCTGACTGCAAGAGGGTATGTCTGAATGAATAATGGGTGAACCCAAAAAATCCTGATTGGTCTGGCTGTGGCCCTTGCTAAAATATTGGCCTCTGATGTTCAACTCAAACGTTAAAAATAGTTGTCTTTGTGGCTATGCTCTTTTTTATGTTTAACTATAAAACTTGCATGTATACCGGGTCCTTTGCCAAATTCTCTGCATTTACAGTTCTCTCACAGTGCCTGTCATGTAGAGCCTACTAGAGGTAGCCCTGACATTTGGCATTGGTGCCTGGGAGTGGAATTGCTGCCTTCTCACCTTTCTATCTCATCATTGTCTGGTGGCTGGACCAGGCTGGTCAGTTGAGCTGACCAAACATTAGAAGGTGACATTAAGACAATAAGCACAGCTTCTTCTTCCTCTCATGTCTTCTTTATTGTCTGCTTCTTTCCTTCTTCTTAGGTAATTTTGTTTTGTCGTCTTTTATTCTTCTTACCCTATGTCTTCTTCTTCTTCTTCTTGTTACACCTTTGTCTTCTTCTTCCACTGCTTCTTCTGTCCATTTCTTCTTTTTCTTCTTCTAATGGAAACCAAGTAATATTTTCGTGATACTTTGATAAGGCAAAGCTTAGATAGTGTGCAGGATTTAGTTGTGTCAATCTGGCCAGCTTATAAATCACTTATTCCCACATGGTGAGAAATGTTTCATGCACACAAATTAAGTAAATTCTGAACACTCAATTATAAAGCAACTAAAAATGTGATCGGTAGAAATAATTCAGTCTAAGTCTCTATGGTACTTCAATGTATGGTGGCATACAAATCACAAGGCTTTTAGACAAGCTCTATGGTCAAAACTATTTTCTTTACCTTCAAATTTCCATCATAAATGGTCTTTGATTGTTTCGATCTCTCAATTATAACAGATACCGTGCAGAATAAATTTATGACACCTTGGGGAAGTGATCATTCTGGCAACCTGGATCATTCAGAGAAAATTACAGAAAGCAGTGACCCCGGCTGAAAAGTATAAATATGGCAACAAACAAATGTGTACAAAAATAGATGTTTATCATAGAAGCAATATATTCGGATGATTTATGTCAGAAAAGTGTATTCTCGGAAAGGTGTGCCTAATGCATATGCGTCAGCAACTGGAGCCAATTTCCATGGCATTATTATAAATATATCTCGCCTCTTCTTGAGCCAATCTGCTGCTCCATTTATAAAGGCATTGACACATACCAATTATCTGATGCTGTAGCTTTTCCCTCATTCTTGACACTGATTGGGTGTTAACCTAATCTTTTGTGACTGATTAGGGGAGACTGTAAGTCTTAGATTACCTGTGCTGTGTAAGGTGGGCTGTGACTATGTAGGGACTCTTGTTGTGAGTAGAGAAGCTCACTACAAGGGGGTACCGTATGTCTGGATAAATAATGGGTGAACCAAAGAAATCCATCTGTGACCCTGGCTAAAATATTGGCCTTCGTCGAGATCAGTTAAAAACAAGTTGCCCATATTTCAAAATTAAATATATTTGTGAAATGTGACTGCTATCAGGCAATTTTCGCATAGTAAACATATGCCAATTAAAGTCTATGATTTTCTGTTCAGCCAAAATTAAGTGCCAGGTATGTCAAGAGTTGTATTCATCTATAGTAACAGTATACAGAAAAGTTTAGTCTTATTAAAATGAATCATAACTTAAACTTTTTTCAACAATCAGCATTCATTCAATATTTCTAAAAGTAATCCTCAAATACACGGAAGGCAAAGGATTCTGATTCAAGATGTCCTTATATTCTCCATTGTATTGTCTTTGTGGGTATGTTCTTGTAGATATTTAACTAACATTTAAATACCCAGTCCCTTGCAAAAGTCTTTACAATTGCCTCACAATGTCTTTACAGTTCCCTCACAATGTCTTTACAGTTCCCTCACAATGTCTTTACAGTTCCCTCACAATGTCTTTACAGTTCCCTCACTGTGTCTGTCATGTAGAGGTAGCCCTGACATTTGGCATTGGTGCCTGGGATAGGAGTGGAATTGCTGTCTTCTCACCTTTCTATCTCATCATTGTCTGGTGGCTGGACCAGGCTGGTCAGTTGAGCTGACCAAACATTAGAAGGTGACATTAAGAGAATAAGAACAGCTTCTTCTTCTTCTCTTTTGTCTTCTTTGTTGTCTTCTTTCCTTCTTACGTCTTCATCCTTTGTCTTGTTTTCTTCTTCTTACACCTTTGTCTTCTTCCTTCTCTGGTTATTCTTTCAAGTGTCATCTTTTTTTCCTTCTGAATGAATCCCAAGTAATATTTTTGTGACGCTTTGAGGAGGCAATGCTTAGACGGTAGCACTGCATTTAGTCATGTCACTCATATGTCAATCTGGCCAGTTTATAAATTGCTTATTCCCATGGAGTAAGATTGATAGCATTGATAGGATATTCTTTCTCCCAAGCATCATCGAGGTAATGACATGAAACAATACCAAAAATGTTGATGCTCTTCTCGATTCTTCACTGACTTCTTCTTTGCTGTCTTCATCATCTTCTCCTTCTTCTTCTTCTTCTTTTTCTTCATCTTTTTCCCCCTCCTCTCTTTTTCTTCTTCTTTGATGGCCATCTCATGTGAAGACCATCAGGTGAACCACCAGATATCCTAGTGTGACATTTTGATGAGGCAAATATTAACCTGCTAAGACTGAAGCAGTGCATCAATCAATAAACATGTTATTGTATATGTCATTGTGACTTCTTTCCATGTGAAGAGGTAATGACAAAGTCATACAAGACCATTCTTTGTCCAATATATTAGTTCTTCTATAGAGCTGTCAACTAACAAACTTGATGACATTATAAGGGACAAGAGACACAGCCACAGCAATATATTGAGACATGACAACATTGGAACAACAAAAAGGCCTCCATTGGCCTCCAATTCTCAAGGATGATGGTTGTTGTAGCTCAGTACACTTGGACACTGCATATGCTGACTGGTCACATGACATTGCTGACAAGTCATGTGACCTTAGGCTGGTCACCTGACACTAGGTCCATTAGTCTGGTTCTAGTAGATGTCTGTAGAAGCCTAATAGGAAGAAGCATACTCCTATGGGCTGATGGGCTTGGTCTGGCCTGTAAAATGGCCCTAAAAGCAGAAGGTTATAGGACCTCCTTCAACGCTACGCCATTGCTGTCCTCTCTCAGTGGCTTCACTTGTTGCCTTGACAACACTTTTTGTCTTTTTGTAGTCTTGTGGCTGCTGCTTTTAGCTCTTATTTTCGTATTTTTGGACCTTTTTTCTTTGTACACATCTCTTCACGTCTTGTTGTTGTTTTTCTCCCTTTTGAAATGTTTTAGTGGCTGCGCCTTATGGTGATTTCCTTCTGCACTAAGTAGTAAAGGTTAGAGTCCTTCCCTGCTTCGGGCCGTCCTTCACCCATTGAGAATATTGGGTTGGATTCTTGGTTTGAGAACACTTGATTGGAAGACTTCACAGTACGGAATAGTTCTATTTGGTAACATACCAAACACTTGCTTCATCTAACTAATTGAGAATCCCTCATAATCTAGGCATTAGGGCTGTATTTTCCACACCTATACTTACATTATACACTGTTTCTAAAGCATAATTTTATCACAGAGTCTGAAATGCAGTATGGTGTTTTGATGGTGCTAAAAAGAAGGACCTCCGTCAACACTACAACTCTGTCCTCTTTCAGTGGCTTCACTTGTTGCCTAGACAACACTTTTTGTCTTTTTGTAGTCTTGTGGCTGCTTTTAGCTCTTATTTTCGTATTTTGGGAACCTTTTTCCTTTATACACATCTCTTCACGTCTTGTTGTTGTTTTTCTCCCTTTTCAAATGTTTGGCGACTGCACCTAATAAATATGTTTTCCTTTTGCATTGTGCGCCCGTGGCCAAAGGTTAGAGCCCTTCCCTGCTACTCCCATTGCAGGTGTAGCATTGGAATCTTGGTTCAAGGGAGATTTATTGGAGGATCATCATGAACAACATCCCCTTGTCTCAGCACTCTTCTGCAAGGATGGATGGATGATTTTGGCATTCTGTCTTGTATTGTCACTCAATATGATAATTAAAGTTGGAGGAGGACACATCAATGAGAAGGATAGTTTTAAGTTAGAAACTGCTGACCAATATATTACCATTATTGGTTAAGCATCAATGTAAGGAAAACTAGTAAAAAGTTCCCTCAGATGACTCATTAAAAGCCTTTGTAACATGTCCAACTCATTCATTCATTAATAGTCCTTTGTGATTGAAAGAAACTTAAAATAGCTGATTTACCATATCTTTACTGACATTGTATTACCCGGTATATGCATTTAGGATGTCTGAAATGCTAATATCAGCATATATGGTGTTTTGATGATGCTAATAAGAGATGGTTATGGAACCTCGTTCTGCAACATTGCCGTGTTACTGGATGCTCTTTTAATATGGCTTCACTTGTTGCCTTGATGACACTTTTTGTAGTCTTAATATATAACTGCTTTCTAACCCTTATTTTCACATTTTCAACCTTATATACAGTGTATCTTTGTAATTGTCTTGTTGTTGTTGTCCTCTTCTTAATGTTAGTGACTGCTCCTTATGGCCTTTTAACTGCCATTTGTGGGCGAGAGCCCAAGCCTGTTTCGCTGAAGGTCCAAGTCTGAATACTGGCTGCAAAAAAAATGTCTTTTCTAAGTGACACCCAGCTGGGATTTTGCTCTTGAAGGTCCACTGAAAACATTTTCATCCTTCCCTAATAAAAAATGTGCCCATGAAACAAAGTCTTTGCATGGACTATCCAGACAAGTTCTGTACTATTTTGAGTTCAAATATTGAATGATTTGAATAGGAATTGTTAATATTTTCCTTGGTTTACCTTTCGCACACATTTCTTATCTTTTCAGGAGCTCTACTTGTGAAGAACAGCAGTGCCCATCGTCTGAAGAAGACCTATTTTGGAGGAGGGACAGTTGATGTTTCCTTGGCAACAGAAGATTTCCATTCCTTTAGAAAAGACCTCAGTGCCAGGTAGGTCAATGTCTTTGTAGGTATATATCTTGTAGGTTATGAAAGGCAAATCAAAATATAAGTCCTGCACAATTTTGGGGTCAGCAAACTTGACCAAAAAAGATAATACTGAACACAATGACATAGGATAATATTGCATTAAATTTTGATATGCAAACAACATATCTATTTGTTAGGGAAATTCAAACATTCTTCCAAAAAGTAGTTGTGGACTTCAAAACATGTGCAATCTTAAACAATTTGACTATGCAAATCTACAATATATTTGACTTGGCCACACTACTTCAACTGAACTTGAGACCAGATAGGAGAAGTCACATGACTCATCACCATGGCAACCAGTCTGAAGACAAGCCACTTTTGGAAATTCAATGTGTCATTAGAGAAAAACAAAAAGAAAAGAGCTAAAATTAGGCGAGATGAGAAAAAATTATACGTAATAAAAGAAAAAAGCAAAAAAGAGAAAAAAGAAAAATAATATGGTTATAAAAATAAAATTGACGTAAAGAGAAAAAAGCGAAAAAGTTTTCGCTGCTCATCAACAGAAGGTTGGCATCCATATTAGCACATTATGAGAACGGGCGGGGCTCAATTTCGCCACAGGAAGTTATGAGGGAAATGTAATTGAGTTTCTCCTCCAATATGGGAGAAGGGGAAGAGTGAAAGTTTTACCAACTCCCTCAGAGAGCCAGCTCATGGTCTTACGAGGGTTTGGAGTTTAGTGTTTTACTCAATAAGGTTTAGAGGCTAGGCATGCTAAGTGTGTCCGGAGCATTTTGAAGAAACTGGATACCGCTCCGGTGTGAGCAGTTTGGTTTTTAATGGAGGGCAGAAATGTGCTAATTGACATTTCTAAGTAGATAAAAACAGTTATAAGGGAGTTATATAGATCCATGATTAAAACATTCGATAGCATTTTTGATAGAAAGTTTCTCCATTATATAGGCATACTAAGAAGTGCTGGATAAGACATAAGGAAATTACGGATCCATGAATGTTTTATAAATTCTTATTCTGATGAACATTTTTGTGCATCTTCTTGTAAATGTCAGTAACCTGTCAAAAATAATATTTGTGTAATTTTTTTTCTCCATTTGTGCAGGTGAAATGAAGAATACGCAAAAATGTTAATTTGTCTTACATCGTGTTGGCTTGATGTTGGCACAATGTTGGCACAATGTTGGCACAATGTTGGCACAATGTTGGCACAGATTTACTTCGACAAATTTCAATATTTCGATCTTCAATATGAGATTACGATTGGTTCATTTTCAAATCTTTGGGAACTTTATAGCTTGCAACAAGTCTTTACACAATGTTATAATTCTCGTCAATCTGATTCAATCAATGCTTTGTTTCAGGTTTGAGGATGGCACCATCTCATTTCTGGATATTTTGGCTCTGCAGTCAGGTTTTGAAACTGTAGAGAGAATTTCTGGTAGGTTGAAAAATGTTAATTGGCCTACTATGAGCTGCTATGGTTTCTTACATTTGGTAACAATATTAGATTGCAAGTAAAGAAGAGGAAGAGGCAACTGTAAAGTTTTAAATCTGCTCTCGACAAATGAATTGAGAAAACTGTTAATTATTTTGCTTTCATCAAGTCACTGACAGGTTGCAAAATTGTTCGAAAGCTACTGGATTCAGGGTTCTGGGTTTTGGTGGCACTGCTGATTGATGACGAGTTGACAGCTGTTCTAATCACCATCCCAGTTGCCTGTTCCTGTCCTTAGTGCTGTCCTGGTCACCGAATGCACCAAAATGTTTGACACAAAGCGCAATTCATCAACCGGCAGCTTTTCACTGACTGACTTGTTCGCGGACCGACTCATTCTATGTGGCGACAGGAGTTCTGTCTGTGACTCTGTTCCGCGTTTAATTGCGTGTGGTTCTAACATTCTTTCTATGCTTTCAGGCGGACCCGATATTGGCTGCAGACACCCCTATGTCCTGGCAAAGTATTTGTATGAGCACCTGCGAAAACGTCGCCATGGTAACGGCCAACGCGTTGCTACGCTCTATTGTGACTCTCAATTCGTTGCCATGGAAACGCAAGGGCCTATTGTTGCTTTTAACTTGTTCAGAGGTGACGGCTCCTTTATTGGCTATTCACAGGTCAGTCAAAGCGAAAAAGCAAAAAAGAAAAAACTTTAGAGGGGAAAAAACATCGTCTGGTCCCCACTGGTCCATTGACAAAACAACACCAAATGTAGTCCTAGACTGGTCCAATGATATCAAGATATATGTGCTCTCAATTTATCTTGCTGGCTGCCTTGAATGTAATATGCCTGTTTGATGTTCTCTCTGTGTGGAGACAAGATTTTTTGTAGTTTGATGGCAGCTGATGGCTTAATGGTCAAATTCTTCTCTATATATATCACTACAGATGGAACAGTTTTTAAAGTCAAAGAAATGCAGTTTGGAAAGGTTAAATTATGTATTTTTATAACCCAGATTCTGTCTGCCCTGCTTGGACATTTTAAGAGACATCTGATTTTGTATTCAAATAATACTTGCTATTTAAGGCTTACAGCTTTCCCACAGCAATCCTTTTTGAAAAAAAGGTTGTTCTGAAAAGATGGATGTATAAAAGAAGGATGCCAAGTATATTGGCAATTTTCTTAATGGACCATTTGACAAATAAATCAAGACAATACTGTGATATTGATTTGCATAGTTGGATAAAACATTAAATTAATATTTTAATCTTGCTGTATGTAATTGATTAGTTTATAATATACAATTTCCACTATTAATTGTTTCCAGGTTGACAAATTGGCCCAGGCTTGCAATATCCACCTCAGAGTTGGTTGTTTCTGCAACTTGGGAGCATGTCAGTACCATCTGGGCATCAGCTCTGAAAAGATCAAAGAAAATTTCAAGGTAATGTCATATTTATGTTAATTTGTCAATTTATGTTAAGGATGCATGATAGGCCTATTGGGAAATTTTTGCAGTTAAATTGATTGATATTAACCAGTCAAAAGTTGGTAATGATAGATTTTTTCAAAACCAATCATGTGATGTCACCAAAAGATCTCATGGCTGTGCATCTAGCAAGTATACATCAGGTCACAATGTTTGTAAGCAGACAAAAACTATTTTCAAGAGCAGTCCTATCGACCAAATGACTTGGATGTTGACCGGTGAGGTCTATAAAATACAGCACCTATAACAAAAACACAGTTCCAAATACTATATATATATAAATTTTGTTGACAACTGGATATCAAACAGTGATACATGTGTCTTTCAAAATATATAAGACACTGAATACTGAATATGTTCCCCAACTTCGTAAAAGTATCTACAGAACACTGTATACCAAATATAAAACTCCATTGGGTACAATGAGATAATGGAATAAATTGGATGAAAGTCAGTGGCTTCCACTAAGTTCCGTCTGCCTTTTGGCGCCAAACTGAGCGGCCATATTTGTGTGTCATTACGTCGACATTACTCGGTGACTATCAAATAGAGCGTCAAGCAGATGGTGACCACATCTTACGGATAAGATGGCCGCCTATTGCTTTGACCTTATGCTGTTATTTTCACGTTATTTTCTACGTGGTGGCATAAGACGTCCCTTTGATGTCGCAAATCACATCGTTGCGTATTGCGCTCTTGCCCTAATATGGTCATATGATCAAAGGTTGCGGACCTGCTGTACAGTCACCACGAGATAACTTGCATCCCTCATCCTCTGATATAAACTTCCCCCTCCACTTTCTTGGCGTTTCTTAGTCATCTTTTAGGCAATACGTTTCACAAAATGTCCATATTTCCTGAAGTAAGTCAACTGGAATATCTACATGTTTTTTTTCATAGTTCTTGTGATGGATTCATTTTCTAAGAAATATTGAGGTGATTAATAGAACTGTTTTATAGCTGAACATGTTTCTAATTACATGATAGAATGATAAAATAAAAAGTGATCTTTAAGGTTCACACATTTAGTTCTAAATAGGATAAGAAGGTTCATGATGAATGCCTTTGAAGTCAATACCAAGGTAGTCCATACCCTTAAGAATCTCTCTCGTTTTGTTTGACAGCCATTTTAAAGATGGCTGATCATGAGTATCAGAAGATAAGATTTGAATCCAGAACCTTCAGATGGACAGGCTCAATTGAATCTCTTCCAACTGGGCCAACTTGCAATGAATTCATTTTGAAATCACATGCATTCCTTAAAGCCTATGAAACACTGCAATTGCATTCCTTGTCATTGTGTCCTTACAGTTTTCATCAATGTTTATTTACTCTTTGTCAACATCTTTTCAAGTATTTTGATCAAAGATCAGACCTCCTACCGGTGCCTTAAACCGTCCTCACTTCAGTCGCCTCCTTGGAAGGCTAGGGTGACTTATTTAATGTGATTATTTTACTGCGGCTGTCAGTCCGTCAGACTGGCGGGCAGTTTGGCGCTGTCTTTCTTGACGTTTTATGAGAGGTTGGGGAGCGGTGCTGCTTTCGGAGGCTGTCATTACCGGCCGAGTAGTGGAGTGAACCCCATATTTCATGACAAATATTCCACAATCATGTCAGGCCCGATTTATGGGGAAAATAAATTTGGCCGAATGTGAGGACTTTGCAGTTATGGCTGCGCAAAAGAACGGCTGATGTATTAACACGGTCAATTAATCAATATTTCCATGATTCGGGCATTACACATGAAAGTCACATCTAGTTTCATGTGCTGTTTAGAAGGGGAAGTGCTGAATGCTTAACTTGGCACTCATTGCTTTTAAATGCACTGGTGGTCTGCCAGGACTTTATGCATAGAATAGTGGTACTGAGATCTATATGAATGTTATGTCTGTATATAAACATTAGGTATTATATAGCCTGCGAGCTACTACTGTTGGATAGACAGATAGATGGACAGATATGTTGTAGATAGCCCTACAATAAATGAGGGTTGATTAATGATATAGGCTGGATGGATGATTGAGGCTTAACATCTGGAGGACACAACAATGAATTGAAGGATGATTAAAATGCCTGTCCAACATAATAGCAAAGAGCTGGACCTGGCGTTTGGCCAAGAGCGCTTACAACAGTCTGTCAATTTGATATGCAAAAGAGAGGACTGTGAAAATGGCACTTCATGAATCATCATAGTCCATACTGATGACTTGTCATGATCATACCAATACAATGTTAATTTGATTTGAGAAGACTAATACTGCTTGTTGGTGGCATACAAACGAAAGGATTATCTGATTTTTACTCTAAAATTGATCAGTTATAACAAATCAAATGGCCTTCTCTTGATCATGACTAATCAAACAGCCTGAATGCAGAGAAGATGACACTTCATCGACTATTATGAGTCACAAAGTGAATTTTCACGGTGAACTGGTCCTCTCTTTTGCATAACTAATGGATAGGCTGTAAAGAAAGGAGTCCAAAGCATTGATACAGTATCTACAGTTCAGCACTGTCCACAGAACGCCAACAGAATTGTTACAATAGTCGCTGAAATTGTGAAATACAGTTCAAATACTTGAGCAAACAAGTTGGATGAGGCCATTTCAATAAACAAACAAACAGCCCTAAGCTTCAACTGTGGAGCACTTGAACAGTAGACAAAACAATCCTTCTAAATTCTATTGTACCCAGATCACATATCTGGGCCGGAAGTGAGCTAAATTCGATTGGCCAACGTAGAATTCATCAAAGTCTCCACTTCCTGTCGCTGATCGATCACTCAGGAAAAGTCAGGAGAACGAAGTGGGCCCCAAAACCAACTGGGGAATTATTGTCACTTGCTCAAGTTTGCTTTAGCCTGGTGGGTCCTATATTGGGCGTTCCTTGTTGCCAATATTAGGCACCTCATATTAAGTAATTAAGCTTTGGAATATGTGATGTCTTAGATGGTTTTATTCAGTTTTCCATTTTGTGGATGAGAGAAATACTATGCCCACCCAAGGGGCACACTACCTAAACGCAATGTTGCTAATTGGTGGAGAGGTAGGCTATTGTCACACAGAAATGTATGGTGGAAATTATTGCCAAAACGTGAAAACAACATTTTTTCACAACGGTGTGACAATGTTGCCATAAATTTGCATAATAACATAATCTTTTGGTGCATGTTCAACAATACAATTCTATGTTATTTAAACCATGTTGCGACATTGTCACAACGTTGCTGCAATGTAGAATTTCCCAATTGATGCCCACTGGGTAATGAGAAGTTTATAGTTACCACTGAGGAGAATGAATTGGTGCACCCATTCCAAATAGGATAGTGCTTTCAGGTACACAGATGACGACTGACTTTCCTCATCTATAGATGGATAGATGGACAGCCACTGCTGGCAGCTTGATTTATTAATTGGCTGGTGGATTGTCTAATTGATTGAATATGCTCGATTGATTAATTTACATGTGGAAAAGTCATGTCGCAGCTGGCTGGCCAAGTGGTTAAGGTGCCTGCCAGCTCCACTGAAGGTCTTTGCCTGCATTGGTTCAACTCCCGGTTTGGGAACCCCGACATTTTCAGTTTACCTTCATGAGCAAAATCCCAGCTGGGTGTCGTTCGCATAACACGTTAAATTGGCGGCCCCTTTTATCAGTGTCTGCGCTGGGCAAGTAAAAGATCCCTCACATGGGGTAAATGTGTAACATGTTGAGGACTCCCGCTCTCTCTTCCATCTCATCAACCAACCCTCGTGAGCGCCCAGAACTGGGCTTAGAGGGCTGCACTTACCATATCTATCTATCTATCTATCTATCTATCTATCTATCTAATCACTTGAACTGTCATCCATAGACTTTCAGCTATTTTCAACTATTTATTTACTCAGATGCTTCTTGGTAAACTTTTCTGAAAATGAGATAATATATTCTTTCACCTAAGCATTCAAATACATATTTTCTTTGGTTTGACTGTATCAATTTTGTTATCTGCATTCATTGCAATTCATGGTTTTCATCTCACCATTGCGTAGTGCCTGGTCCTGAACTCTGCTGATGGCTGCGTCAACTGCCTTCTGGAACTCTGCATTTTCCAACGAGGCTTCACAATTTTATTGCTTTGAACTGTCCCTGTGGGCGAAACGGCTTCACACAAATGGTCAAATCGGCCAATGGAGTGCCAAATCGGCCATCACTGATGCCTTATCAGGATGATAACTCCCAGAGGCCCATTTGACCAACGAATTATCCCCAAACTAGACTCAGGCCTCCAATTCTTCTGGTCGGTGCAACAGCTACTAGTTCACTGTTGATTTGATAGAAAAACATTGACAAACATTTGTCAAAACAGATTATCATAATTATGATGTGATTGCAAACAGAATGCTATAATGACGGCACAGATTTGCTGGGCAGTATTTGTGGAAGTAGGTACTCATTCAAAAGTGAAATGCATGACCTAGCTGTCAACAACACGGACACATAGGCGCTGCAGTGGTCATTCTATGCATTGCACTTCTGACCGCAACTGGCGTAATTTGATGGCGACAACCTTTGAATCATATATATATATATTCATGTATGTCTATCTGTCTCTCTGTCTATGTGTCTGCCGGCAACTATCTGTACCTACCCACTACCTAAGTACATAACCTATGTATGTATCTATCTGAAATATCTGTCTATCTATCTGAAATATCTGTCTATCTCACTATGTGTCTACAAGATCTATCATGATACAAATGATCTTGAAATAGAGGCTATCTATCTATCTATCTATCTATCTATCTATCTATCTATCTATCTATCTATCTATCTATCTATCTATCTATCTATATCAGCATCTATAGATCTATCTACCTATATATATTCTACCTATCTGTTCACTTGCACCCTTGTGCCCTTGCAGTAACACCCATTAGCTTGCATCCCATCTGTCAACGTGCGTTTCCTGGGTGCTTTATGCCTCAAATCAGCTGTTTGTTTTGCATTGGAGCAGGGCAGGCCATACCTTAGAACTAGCAAAGCTACTCACGCCCTGTGACAGCGTACACTCTGAATATTCTAGAGTAATTAAGATAGACTCTTTCCTCAAAGAGCTGCCGAGGTCCCATGTGCCAGGAGCACTGAACAGCCCCACAAAAAGCCGGAAGTTGCCCCTACCCAGTGAACCGGATGGGGGAACTCTCCTCTCCAGGAGTGAGGAAATTGGGGTTCAGCGCCCCCTGTGCGAGCAGACGATGTGTGAGCGATATTAGGGAGTTAGGGAAGTTACGAAAGTAGGTCAATGTCTGATACTTCCGGTAGTAACCCCACAAGGTCAACTGCAAGCAGAATTGGCTTCTGTAATTGCACGGGGCATGGTGAGGGGGTGTATGACTATCAGATTATGGAGATGCCCTGAATTTGGCACATGTTGGAGAGCTAGTACAAAGCTGTACAAGAATGCTGCACACCATTCCTTGAATATATCTAAGGTTACATCATAGCAATTAACTCAATTCTTATTCCTTCTGTATTTGTATTTCCAACTTTTCCTCGCAAGTGATTGCCAAAAGAGAGATGAATTTAAACAGTCATTTTTTTAGACTAAAAGATTTCATGGATATGAAAATCTTTGCTCCTGTTCTTGTTTTGGAATGGAAAATTTAAAGAAAAGGAAAACCGATCCAACTTTAATCAATAATTGCAGTGTCTAACCACATCACTTTTGACACAACACAAATACATAAAAGGTCATGCCAATATAAAGTGTCCCAAAGGGATATTAAAGATTTCCTCATCCTTATCCTTAATATCACTTATCGTCAGTAGCATTCAGTTGGCCCTGCGATGCACTGTCACAGTCAGCCTTTGTTGCATTAAACGGTGTGTCCTTAAAATCCCATTACCTTGTTCGTAACTGTTGCTAAAGTGTCCCATTAAATGGTAGTGCACTGAGGATAGTACCACTTACTAAGTCAATATAGTTAGTGCATGACATTCTTGGGAAATGTTGTCCCTGTACTGGGCCAGTAGTTGGTGTATTGCATGTTGAATTAACCTCAAGCATTTCTGGTTTCTCCAAATGATTGCAATTGTTTCTTGAACGGTCGGTACAGAGCTAGATATACTGAAAAGACACTTCTATTTAAGAGGCAGGTACTGGATAATCAGTGAAGGTTGTTAAGGACAGTACTGAACATACTTCTTGTATTTGGATACAGTGCCACCTGTAACTGTAAGTGACTAAAAGTATTGAGAAACTGGAGGATGTTTTGGCATTGTGTCACAGCTAAACATCCTCAACTAAACTGCTTCTTGAAGCCAGGATAACCATCCAATGAGAAGATAATATGTGGTGTCATAAAGGACGATATTTGAGGCATTCAGTATATATGTACACATTGCTGCCAATTTTATTTCCTGCACTCAAGGTGACCTACTTGGGTCAAAGTCTTTTTAAGTTAGGTTATCCCATACAAGGCCACGCAATTTCAGTTGGGAGGGGAGTTTACTTCATTGTCAAATATTTTGACCCATGTGATTGTAGAGCAAAGAAATTTGGCAGCCGTTTGTATCTCACAAACATGCCTCAAATATTGTCCCAAAAATTATGACCCCACAATATTCATGTTTTATTCTCATTAGATGAGTATCCCTGCTTCCAGAAGCAGTTTAGTTGCTCAAGGATGTTTAGCAGTGACCCAATTGCAGAAATCACCCGTTTCATTTACTTTCAATGTAGCACTGCACTTCTTGTACATGATGTGTGTTAATGCCAACACTTCTGGTAGCCTTTGGTTCTGATTTTGTGCAGTCAGCTCCATCAAAAACTTAATTAACATCCAATTTAGGTATCCTTTTAACATGTAGATTGCATCCCTAGCTCTTTAATTGCCACATCTTTATTTACCAATTCAACTCTCCTGACCCAACCCACAAGTCCTTTAAATACATTGAACATTCTTGTCAACTTCTCGAAAGGTCAAGAATGAAGGAATGAGGTCCACAGGTTCGAGTGAATTCTGAAAAACCTTATGATAATAGTATGAACGTTATTCATATATTTTGCAGACTTTTGCCAGAAGTTTCTTTATTGGTTTTCATGCTTACTCAGCTGTTCTGGCAATATGTCCACATTTCCACAAGATGTTTGCAGAGTCTTTGACATTCATGTCCATGCTTCAAACTGACTTTCATGAAGTTTGAAAATGAGTTTTAACATGCAAACAGTCTATGACCACACAATATCAATTTAATTGCCAGTGCTTTGTGACATAATTGTCTCACTTTTATTTGCCGGGCCAATCAGACCAATGTTTGAGAGTTGTTTCTATAATTTTTCGCTAGACCGAAATTTGCTGGCAGGTTCAAGACAGCTGATAGTTTTGAGTCAGATTTTGTCTGATTAATTATTCGCCTCATTAAGGCTTCCAGGGCATCCGCTTCCTTTCCTAATCAGCCTACCAAGGTTCATAAATACAGGACGCAAAGCCCAAATCATCCACCCATCCTATATATCCAAATCAACCACTCCATTGGTATCTTTAATTGATGTTAACTTCTCTTCCAGGCAGGTCACGTGTGTGGTGATGACCTTGACCTCGTGGAAGGTCAACCGACGGGGGCAATCCGGGTCTCTTTCGGCTACATGTCCACTTTGCAGGATGTCGTCAACTTCATCAATTTCATCGAGGATTGTTTCATAGAAGGTCCCAAACAGGTAGGGCATGTTTATTTATTCTAACTCATTTCTAATGAAGATTTTTGTGTTTTACATGTTCTGGCAATCCCTGACTCAAGACCTTTGACCATCCCACTTTAAACCTTTTATTTAGCCCACCATTTGTTATTTGCATCTCTGCCATGTCTTACTGGACTTTTTATAGTTAGATGCACTTTTTTAAGTAGGCCTATAACAACTATTTTTCAAGCAAATGTGAAAATTGATCATATTCTTAATAATTTTAGTTGACATTTTAAATGTTTTTATATTAATTGAATGTGGGGCCATTCCAAAAATGTCAGTGTACATCCTTCTTCTATAGTGTTCCTTGTATATTTGTTCATATATGTAGATTGTTTTACTTCTATTTTTGTATGAATCAATATGATGCTTCAATGTCAATTAAGAAACATTCTTTATATTTATTCTGTGTTGCAGTATATTTAAAGCATTAGCTACATCCATTTTGCATAATGAATCACATAATGATAAGTGGAAGGAGATCATTATTTAATATCTGCCTTACTTCTCAGCTCCTCTCTTTCGCGAAGGTTAAAAGCTGTGAGGAGATTTTGGAGGCCGATGCTACCCTCAAGGGCATCCTGATGGAAATGGACAAGGCTGTTGCGGCTGCTGCTGCTGGACCTGTGGATGCTGACACTACTGATGCGGCGTGTGATGAAGATGCAAAAATCACATCTGAATCAGCAATCACACAAGCAGAAAATGAGGTTGATTCATCAGGATGCGGGGAGGAGAGCCCGGCCCAAGGTGATGATCGTGATGATGATTCGGCTGCTTATCAGCGACATGTTCAAGTGCACTTGCAACTTTTCGGCTTTGAGAATGCTATGATGTGTAGTGTCATTGTGGTCCATACATTGTGACACTACTCCTGATAATATTGTCACTGCGGTGTAAAACCACCCCTTCTGCGACCACAAACTTGGCATGAAGTGGTCTCTTATGGGAGTACGGTCTCTCCTCAGGGTGTTGTTGTAATTAAAACTACTAAATGCAAGAGAAAATGGTCACATGTCACAAGGTAGACCTCAGTCAGTCTTACAATAGAAGATTGCATTAGATAGAGGACTACAGTAAGCATTTATACATTTGATTACTTATCTTGCTGTATTAGGGAATACCATACCAACTTACCAGTTTTTATTTAAAAAAAGAAAAAAAGAATGTAAAATATCATGTATGCTGAATTTCTGTTGGCTTAAGTGTTTATTGATTTTTGAAGCCTCTTCTATGTGTATATTTTAATTGTAACTTGAAGCTTGTATTTGAGTGAAAACTTAATTGTTGCGAGTATTTGATTTGTTGACATTTGTGTCGAGGGAGTATTAGCGACAAGTAGGCAATTTCTAGTGAGTGACGCTGTGTGTGGTGGATCATACCATAGTCCATAGATGTGGTGAAATGGAACTTTGATGTCACCAGATAGTGCCACAACTTGTCACCAGATGTCACTTGATGTCATCCATGTTCTGTCATGGTTTAATGGAATTTGTCTCTTCGAACAGGAAGCGGAGGTCGAGGTCGAGGGTCCCCGAAGGTCGTAGGTGGCGCTGAAAGCGGGGAAAGGGAGTCGCTCTCGAGTCGACTCACGTTCGGTCCCGGAGTCACTAATCATATGAGCAGGAGTCACCGTAATGTGGGAGAGACTGCGTCTGAAGCGCAATCGCATTTGGGGACAAGTGCCACCGCCAGCAAATTGAATTCTCATTATCCCGTCACCAGTAAGGGGACCCCCGGCCAAAGGCAAGAGCAAGACCCAAGGTCAAACGAAACAACCAAGGTCAACCTCAATGAAAAACAGGACGCAGTTGAAAAACAGGACGGAAAGACAATCCTCCGTGATATCTTCCTCTACCCTGTCAAGTCCTGTGGTCCTCTGAGGGTAAGTTTTTTTATTCTGCAGAATTATCTATTACCAAGATAAATGAGTTATAAATGTGTGAATGGCCATTGCTCTCTTTTTTCCTGTTGAAGTACTCTTTTTCCCAATTTTCCAATCAAAGTAAGTAACACTTTTCTTGTTAATATGCTCAAAATGTGCCAGCTATTGCATTGAAGAGGCACTTTTCTCTTTACTGTCTCAAAAAAATACTTCTAAGTATGATTGCTGCAAGCAAAATGGACATTATACAGATAATAAAGTGAAAAAGTGGTACTCGAATGGTAAAAGTACAATTTCAAGGAAACATTATATACCTCTATTGGTGATAGCTTTGGCATCAAACATTCTGAGTGATAACTCTCCGACAGGCCTGTGCTCTCCATTTCATCTATGATTACAATATCAGCTGTGAACAGCTCCTTGAAACACATGTCGTACTAAAATATTTAGACGATAATACTCTTTCGCCAAAGCACACCAACTTTAAGGTCACAAAAGATACCATTTAGTCATCAGAACTTCAGATGAAACATTACGATTGCTACGCTGAATCCGACGCGATCTTTTGAAGCAATTTTCGCAGAAACGCTTGTGACAGAGACGCTTACGTAAAAACCTCTTATTTAGATCTGTACATTAGATGCCTCGAATGGAGATATCTTAGTGTAAAACAGGCTCTCTTTCTCCTGGAAGGCAGGCCGGGCAGGCTAGGGAGTGAGGCAAGGTGATGCGATCTCACCAAGTGACTTCTATCCAATTATCTCAAGAAGTACAGGTCCCCCAAGACGCTGTTGCCATGGTGACAAGAGACGCGGCTAAATATAGAACACAATCTGCACATTCAAAGCAAAAGTGACAGACCGAGGAAAAAAGTGTGACCTCAACAAATTAAAGATTCCCGCGGTCGAAAGGTGTGGTCCGACTGCTCCAGAGAAACTTACAGATGTCGCGTCCTCTGATCTGGTGACTGAAATCGATGAAAAAGCTCTGATTGAAGTGCATTGAGTAATGTTTTGATGCAATGGTGATTTTGCATGGTGTGTTGCTTTGCTTGTGAAACCTTAAAAAAATATGTATCCAGATTCACATTTTAAATGTGTAGGCCTGCCTATATGTGGGATCAAAGCCGTGCATGCTCTACTGCTTGATAAATTGTGGTGGCCAAAAGAAGCTTTCAATATTGTACAGTCATTAAACACAAAATGAAACATGTATGCTTGAGTTCAAGATTCAAATATCTGATAAAGGGTGAAAGGGAGAAAGAAGAAGGAAAAGAGGATGGAAACAAGGAAGAGAGAAGATAAAGGAAGAGAAAAGAAAGAAAGGAGACTATGAAGGAAAGAACAAGAAAAACTTTCAGAAGCAAGAAAAAAGTGATAGATAGATGGATGGATAGATAGATAGATAAATAGATAAATAGATAGATAGATACATAGATAGATACATAGATAGATACATAGATAGATACATAGATAGATACATAGATAGATACATAGATAGATACATAGATAGATACATAGATAGGTAGATAGATAGATAGATAGATAGATAGATAGATAGATAGATAGACAAACCGAAAGAGATAATTAATAGACCCATAGACTGCAAGATGGATTGACATATAGATGGAATAGATAGACAGACTCATACTTCATAACTGAATGGATTATTAGCACAAATAGAACACAAAGAGACTTTCAAGTTATAGTGACATCCTCTGTTTCTTTGTGTAGAATTGGAAGCTTTAAAAGCTACACATTTGTTTCTGATTGGTTGCCATAGTAACGGAATGGGGATGGTATGTCAGGACAATTTAAGCAATGAGAACAATGTCAGACTGTTGTAGTCTTTTTGGTTCATTAAATCCCATTGATTCTCTTTGAAGAAAGACTAGCTGACAGATAATTATACAACTGAGGTCACTGTATAGAATGGGAGGGGATATATTGGAAGTCTTACTGTCTTCTGCTGCACAAGACTAACTGAAATACTTCTGTAACAATATCTATTTATAATTTATCTGCATTTTCATTCTCTATTTGAAAGGCAGTAAAACTGGTATTTAAATGTATTGAATTGAAAAGAAAGAATAATAGTCTACATTGATACTGGAAACCTTTTGCTGAGCAAAACTAAAATTGATTTGTTTCTGTAACCAAATCAATATATACTTTAAACTAGCCTTTATGTGTAAACTATTAAAAAACTAAATAGCCACTCAGTTTTTTTTTTTATTGAAAAGAACGAATAATAGACCACATTGATACTAGAATTCTTCTCCTGAACAAAACTAAAACTGAAATTCTTCTGTAACAACATCTTTTCATTTATCAGTATTTTGCACTATATTTGTATGCCATTAAAACATCATTACCCTTGAAATGTTTTCAGTTGAAAAGAAAGAATAACAGACCACATTTTGCAGTTTTGGTATCATAACATTTTCCTGCCTTCAAGGCTTCAAGCGAGGCACAAGTCAATTCCGCAAACGAGCGAAGAGTAACGGAAAATTTGTAATGGGAAAAATTGATTCTTTCACAACGATCATACATTGCCATGAAGAAATGTTTTGTCAATTGCGGTTACTGCTTTGGGAAGAGATTTTCACGAGCGATCATTGATCCGCTAATCTGAAGAGAGTCTTGCCTGTCTTAGAGCAAAAGAAGTCAAGACCCAACTCAAGATAGGATTATACAGTGGTAGGATTTTATATACCTGTGTGGAAGGATTTTCCTTGGTTCTTTGGGGTTACATGGGATGTCTGTTGGTGTGGTGATCTACCTGTCTATCAATCTATCTATCTATCTATCTATCTATCTATCTATCTATCTATCTATCCATCTATCTATCTATCTATCTATCTATCTATCTATCTTTCTTTCTGTGATCTATCTGTCTGTCTATCTGTTTATTTATCTATCTGTTTATCTGTCTAGGTCTCTTGGTGTTAGTCTCTATCTATTCAATTTATTTTTTCTATATATATCTACTGTCTTTCTTCATTTTTCCTTCTTTCATGATTCTTTGTTTGTTTGATTTCCTTCATCCTTTCTTGTTTCTTTTTTCTGTCTTTCATTTATCTACTACTCTCCTTCTTCCTTCTTGCTTACCATCTTTCTTCAGCTTACCATACTTTCATCTTCTACTCAAGCATGCTTCATTTTCTGTTTAACGACTGCACAGTAATATGACAGTATTGAGCGTTCCTCTTGGCCTTGCGATTTATCAAGCATCATTGCATCATTTTGCTTCTTATTATCACACTTTCAAGGGTCCTTGCTGCTCCTTTGATCAAGTGGAACGCAAACATTTTCAGGGGCAACTATTCTTGAGACACGTGTTGCTCCTTCCTTCCTCAGGAACAGGAGAGTCAACACGTTGTTGCTCTGACGTCATCAATTATTGGGCAAGTTCCGGGCTGGCGTTATCAGGCACTTTTGATTGGCCGAAAGAGATTGGGCTAAAAGGTCAATGGTAGCCCTTTAATTTAAGGAACACAGCTATTTTTAGATCAAGGTTTGACATGACATATTGTCTGTGCTGTTTGTTTTGCTGGTCCCTTTCAGGAAAGGACAGGGTAGGATAAGTCAGGAATGAAAAGATTAATAGAGTTTTTTTTTTTCATCCCGGCTGGATGGCGATTGTTGAATCTTTCGTCCTTAATTCCTTGTATCATTGTTGTCTCGGTTTGGCAAGTCAAAAACACCTTTTATGGAATGAAAGCATGTGTGGTCTCATCTCATACCATTTCATCACTTCTCATTTCATCACAACTCAGTTCTTTTCTTCTCATTTTGTCTCAAATCAACTAATTTCATTTCATCTCCTTCCATCTCATCTCTTCTCCACTCATCACATCTGGAATGCATGAAATCTTCATTGTCTGTCTTATCTCTTCTCATTTCATTTTGTACTCCTCTTATTCCAATGTATCTCATTTCATGTCACGTCATCTCACATCATTCCATCTCATCTCATCTCTACCAATTTCATCTTATCTCATCTCAACTCATCTCATCTGTGAGTCCTCTCACCTCTTCTCTTGTATCACTTTCATTTCATTTCATCCCATCTCATTTCATTTCATTCCATCTTATATCATCATGATTTGTCAATAAACTTTGCACAGTGAGCAACAAGAGCTCGCCTCAGTGGTTTGCACTATAGTCTATACCCGGCCTTTTCCAGTATTTGTGAGATGCCTACCAACCAATTAACAAAATACCATTCAGATACTTTACAACCACCCAAATGTCCATTCTTAATCCCTGAGAGTTATTAATTACAAGCAGTTACAGTGTGAGATGTGGCTTCATCATTTGCTGCTTGCTGCAACCTCATTTGCCTTGCTTCACCCATGGTCTTCCAGGCAGTTCCAGGCAGGAAGATCGATCCTGGGAATTGGACCAATTTGCTGGAATAATTCCATTTAGACCGGTGAGGACAGGCCAACTGCTGACCGCCACAAATAACAGTCTTGATCCGCAAATTCCCAGGCCTCTTCACCACTGCTATTGGAGGAAGTGGCGCTGCATTTTTGTCGTAAACAATAACAGTTCAGAAGTATCAAATCTATCTGGCAGGTATCGGGGGATATGAAAATAGTCTTCGACCATTGATATGGTGTATGTAAGAGGTAGTGCAGCCCTCTAAGGCAAGAGCTTACCACTTTTGCTCATGCGGCATGGTTGGATTGATCATGCAAAAGTACTCTGCAGCGAGTAATGCATTAATTCGGGGTACCGGAGGACAAAGCCGGTATTATTTGGTTCCTCTGTGGCATAATGGTTAAGAGTGCTAATTTGCGCAACCGCTGGCTCGGAGGGCATGTGTTCGAATCCCACCCGGAGCTCAATTTAGTCCGAGTCCATGGGACATTAAATGGAGGCGGGTTGTATCCAGTGTTCTCTGCTGGGGCAACTGAAAGACCCTGGGCATCCTTGAATTAATAGGGTATGTGCCAGACTCCCAGTCTTTCATCAATCATCATACGCGGTCACCAACACTGGAGGGTGCTACAGCATAGGAACTTTGGACAATGTTCCTGTATCCTCTGCCCATGGGCGCTGCACTGCAGCTGCCCTGAGCTATATCATAGGTGGAAGGCTCACCACAAATTTCATGTGCCGCATGTTGGTTCATGACCAAGAAATCAATAATCAAATCAAATCAAAATTATAGTATATCCAATGTTGGACAGGACAGCAGCTTCAAACATCCTTCGTCTTATTGCTGGGTCCTCCTCCTGTCCTTATTAAGTGAATAAATACAGGACATAAATCCCAATCTTCATCCATCCATCCATCCATTCTTTCTCAAATGTGTTTCGAACTCGGAACATCTACAGAGGACAGAGAGGAGTCAGGCAAGTGATACCTTACCAACTATGCCAAATTTCTAGTGAATGTGGTAATGCTTGCACTAAATGGAAGGTTATCTGGTATGGAAGGTTTTGTGCCTTGTGCATTAACACTGCATTTTCCTTAGGTCCTGGATCGCATTGGGCTGTCCTGGAGTGGCTGGACAGCTCTTTTCGAGAAGGCCTCTCTCTTCCTAAGTCTTCTTGAGTCTTCGTTGAGTCTTCGTGAGTCACCGATAAGTCTTCTTGAGCCCCCCTGCACTTCTTGCAATCTTGGGGCCTTTTGAGTTGCTCCATACTGCCAGGCTGGGATGTTTTGGGTGTGGCACCTGGTTTGCATTTTCCTGCAAGTTTCCTTCTTTAGACATCAAGGATATACAGTCTAAAGTCATAGTGGGAATCCAAGGTAGACATTTGAAGTAAATATGATGGGTTGAGAGATACCGAATTATTTTTTTGAGTTTCTATGTATATATATATATATATAGAGATCAGATATGATGAATAGTAAGATGGATGGATGATTGGGGCTTTAGTCCTGTATTTATGCACTTTGGAGGCTAATTAGGACAGGAGGAGAGCTGAGGAGGACACAGCAATGAGGTGAAGGATATTTGAATCTGCCATCCAGCATAGGCCCAGCTTGACCCGGTACGGGCTGATTTTACTTCAGATAGACCATAAGTCATCCTTGTGAACTGTGGTCAGCCATTATATTGCTCATCATCTACAGACCTTAGAGAGTTTGATTCCTGCTCTAGCTAGGTCACCAGGACTTAATAATGCCCAGTGCACACTAGCATCGCATGCGATCCCATCGCATACGATGCTGTTGCAACCCCAGCATCGCAAGTTGGTGCACACTGTATACCCTGCCTACCAGCATGTCTTAACCCCTCGTTAAAAAATAACGTGCACAAGGCACTTTTAAGGGCGCTCCTATAACTCATGACACTGCTAGTTCTTGAAAACCAAAGAAACAGTTAACCATCTAATCCATTTCACTGTTTCATTGTTTTCCTTCTTTATCTATGTCAAGCTGTCAGTCATGCTGTGTTTCTAGCTGTGTTTCTAGGTTTCTATCCATCTATCTATCTATCTTTTTTTCCACATATCTTTCCATCTAACTTACTACAGTATGTTTACTTTATTTTTTGTCCATAACCATCTTTCATTCATACTTATACAAAGGTAGCAACTCATTGATGAAGCATGTATAGGTGTTTTGTCCCAATTGCTGACCTCTTGTTGTTTTGATCTGGTGTGGGGAAACCCCCTGAATGACATCACAGGAATCTCTCTTTCCAGTTTTTCTGGGATGGTTTTCGTGGGTCTCTGAAATGGTATGTAAACTATGTGCATGTCCCTGTAAAGTTGATCAATCCATTCTTGGCTGATATAATGCAATGTGTGAAGTTTTGAAGTCAATTAGAGCTGTAATTTGCCCATAAATCGACCCACAAGATTCTTCAGGATTTCAATGACAACAGGGAGCTCTCTTAGCAGAGAGCGCCCTAAAAAGGGGTGAAAACAGGTTCTCCCCCTCTCTCACCCCTGATTTTTCACTGCGACAGGCTCGCAACTCAATGCACACATGTATTAGCTTGGAAAACTCATTAATAAGCTATTAAAACCTGCGACGGCAGCGCAGAATATCTAGCAGTGCTAGATATTCTGCGACGACCTCGCAAGTAAATTAACTACCATCGCAACTTGATGCACACTAGAGAAGTTGGGGTTGCAACACCCTCGCATACGATTCCATCGCAGAAATAATACAAGTGTGCATTGGGCATTATGTTGGGCAGCAGTTTCAATAATCCTTTGCCTCACTGCTGTGTCCTCTTCAGGCTCCTGTCCTGATTAGCCTAGGAAAAAAGCCCCAATAATCCGTCATTCGTCCTTCCATTCTCGATAGCTTACAGACGTTTTAGCAGAGAATCCTCTGACTTCTTAATGAGAGAAGTATATACATGTAGGATAAATAGATATTTTAAGACATCCTTTTAAGTTAACAGACAATTAATGTACATCCATGGCTTCTTTATAGAGCTCTTTGTGGCCATGTATAGAGGGGGTGCATGAAATAGGAGAGAATCCAGAAAAGGATGAAAAGGAGTGGAAATAAAGTGCTTGGGGCAAATTGAGGGGGTAATCCAGGGGTCAACAATGTGTCAGAGGGTTTTTCAAGGGTAAAAAGAGGGTGTTTGTGACATGATGGGGAAGACTAAGGGTTCATTTATTGGGAGAAGAAGGCCAAGTCCCAGCTGAGTTTCTCCCATGGAGATTACAGGAAGGGCCTGTCAATAATGCCTCAGCCATTTTCCACACTTCGTCAGACCTCTTTAGCGTTCGCAAAAGACTGTCCTCGTCCGGGAGACTCGTGAGTCTTGCGTCCGTCCGGGTAATGCGGATATCTTAGCAGTACTTACACCAGCTACTTATATTAGCTACTTATATTAGTAGAGAATTGCTCAAGTCTATTAGGATAATGCAGATAATAGAGATGTTAGAGATGTTAGGTTGTGTGTAGTGTGTAAGATGTTTACAAGACCATGTTGTGTTCTTGTCGGAGTACCTTTAAGATCGTGTGATACAAACAAATTGTATAATCTCAGACGTAGACGGATCACCTAATATGGTTTTTGGAACTGAGGAAAAATTAACTGGTTTTGAGATAAGTTCAGCAAGAGACAGATCCAGTTCACATAAGCTAGTCTGAATATGGCTTTCCTGTAAAAATGTCTTTTGGGCTATATATATGTATATTTTGTCTTTTATTTTTACCTAAGATAGATGGATGATTGGGGCTTTACATCCTGTATTTTTACACTTGGTATGGGCTAATTAGGACAGGAGGAGGACACGACAATGAGGCTAAGGATGATGGAAACAGCCGTCCAACATACATGTAGGTCCACGTGACCCAGCAAGAGTTGGATTCGAACCCTGAATCCAGCTATTGGCAGTCTAGCACACTACCATTAGACCAACCCTCCCACTTCTGAGAGATTATGCTTGGCTTATTTTATTGTATTAGTGACAATCTGAGGACAATAAAATGGACTGGAATCATTCCGTCTTCAGTGATGTTTCTAGAGGCACCAGTCATGTTGCCTGTTGCAATTTAATTCATTTTGCCAGATTCAATGCCTTTTCCAAAGAGTGTCCTTAAGTTACGTCATTATGTGTCAAATGTTGTTGGTTATTTTATATTCAGCAATATATGATCTGACAGAAATACTGACCAACTTCATTGGTAGGCCTGTCATAGGAGTGAAGTGGCCATTTACTTGACTATACTTAGTGTTAAGTGAAGGGGCCAAGGGTTGACCTTGCCATACTCCTTCGCTGCAGTTGGAGGCTGAGGACCTGGCCTGTCATGGGTGTTAAAAGAGAGCTTATCAAACTTGTCCTCTTCAGTTATGTTGCTCAAGGGAACTGGAAGAGAGAGTTTGTTGAATGTTTTTGTGTCTCACTATCTGGATTTTTGGTGGAGTGCCCAAATCGGTGACCAAAAAAAGTGGCTAAAACGGTCCCCCGAAAGCCTCCAGAATCGCAGCAAAAAGGATGGGCGAGCAGCCCTCAGGTGGCTTAACTGACCAATCTGTCCCTAGGGGCTCTTTGTGGCGTCCCTATGGGGTCTTCAGGGGTCTCCGTGGGGTCTTTCGCTGTCCTTGTGGTCCGATACCGCCCCAAAACCCAGGTGACCGAAAAATCTCGGACAATCATTGAAGTTCAATTGCCAGAACGTCTCAACATTTTTGCAAGCCACATATCAGTATTGGTCTCTCATTAATTAGATAGTAAGCAGAAAGTTTTGGGCTAGGTTTTTGTTCAAATCAATTAAATTAAAGAAAACGTCTGGGAATGGTGGTTTTTTCCAATGAGCAAATATCACTGTGGGTAGGCCTACTCACTTTGATATACCAAATTAAAGTAACTCTTTTATATTCACTAGTCGACAACCAAGAATTTTGCACCTACAGATAGTACGAATCTCTAAGAATGGTTCTTAAAAAAAGAGTAAAATGATTGCCTGCATTGCATGTGAATTTTCATTGGTCTAACAATTGTGTGCTTGCCACATTGGTGTCAGAAAGTCCCAAGTTTAGAGGTGGGCACTCATTTCATTTCTGGTAGATACAGTTATGAAGAAATAAGTCTCTCACTGAAGAAAGTCATTGTATCCACCCACCAGAGAATCGTTCATGTCAGAGAACTGTTGGCTGAAGAATTAATGACCATTTTAAGTCATTTGCTCCCCAAACCCTCCTACCCACACTGCCACACAGAGGCAAATTTGCACTGTTGAAATGGCATGTAATTGTTTCAAGAAGCTTTAGAATTTACCAAAATTGAAGAAGCTTTAGAATTTACCAAAATTGGCCCGGTTCACAGAGATGCTTTTGTTCAGCAGAGATATAGATCTACTGTATATCTTTGCTGATGTTCTTTTTTTCCCAAATTAATGATAATATGTTTGGTACCTGCAACATTGCAACATTGTAGAGGGCCATATTCTACAATGATCAGGACTGGTGGTTAATTTGTAATCACCTTTATATTATATAATATGGGTCCTAGGTTTAAATCTAGCTCTTGGCAGGTCATCTGGGCCTATGTTGGACAGCAGTTGCCGCCATCCTTCACCTCATTGCTGTGCCCTCCTCCTGTCCTAATTAGCTTACCAAGTGGATTATAAATGTAGGACGTAAGACAAATTGTAAGTCCAATAATCCATATACCTGAAGCTTTGAGTGCCTGAAGGTTGTGCCTTTTGTAAGGGTCACTCCCTGCAAGAGGCGGGCTACAGTATATAGTGCATGATTCCTGCAGCTGGTCTTTGATGAATCAATCTTTGGTTGTATCTTGCACATTTTAGCAGTATATTTTTTACGGTTACTCGTTGAGGAGCCCAAGAAGCTCTCGCCTTGACGGTCCGCGTATCTGAGGTGGCCGTTTAGTTCGCACACCTGCTCGGTTCCCTCGAGCCGCCACGTGGCCTTCTGGAAGTGCTGCTGGGAACCATCGGAAGTGCCTTAAGCCCTCCTTAAGTCTCCGGCAACTCTACAAAAGGATTAACGGCCATTTTGCCCTTTTCTTTTATGTCCAACTCCGCTGATCTGATTTACTAGGTTCAGATTTTCCTAAAGGAGGGACTTTGCATGCCGTCCCCCATAAAGGGCCGCGACACTTTTAAGTCTTATTGCCCGCTCGTTTTGTTGTAATAGTTCCATTTGTAATCCTCCCTCCCACCGGATTCCCTTTCTCTCTTTTGCTTTTCTTTCCTTTTCTCTCGTCTTTCTTTTTCTGTCTTTTTTCTACTCGTTTATTCTACTCATTTGGTTAGGCCTGCTTGCAGAATAGTTTAAGAGACTCCATACTTAAACTAGGCCTACAACTATTTTTACAAGAGACAACATACAGAAATTAATGAAGATAGATTGATAGAAATGAAGATAGATAAATAGAAATGAAGATAGATAGATGGATAGAAATTAAGATAAATAGATAGATAGAATCTATCACAGAAAGAATGGAAGACGAGAAAAATGGAAGATAGAAAGATGAAAGAAATGATAGGTAGATAGATCAAATTGGTAGATAGATAGACAGGTATATAGCTGAAGATAGATACCTCAATATGAACAGGTAGACAGACTGATGATAGTCAGATGGACAAGCAGAAGGGGTGCATGTAAAATGGACAAACAGATCTGCAGCATTGTATCAAATACATCAAGACAGAGAGATTGTGAGACTTACTTACAGGAGAGAGACAGATGGAAAGATAGTGCAGCCCTCTTAGCCCAGTTATGGTCGCTCACGATTAACGAGATTGGAGACATATAGCGGGAGTCCTCAACATGTTACACATGTACCCCATGTGAATGATCTTTTACTTGCCCAGCACAGACACTGATACAAGGGGCCGCCAATTTAATGTCTAACCCGAACGACATCCAGCTGGGATTTGGCTCATGAAGGTCCACAGATAATTTTGGGTTCCCCAACCTGGGCTCGAACCCATGCAGGCAAAGACTTTCAGCAGAGCAGGTGGGAGCCTAAACCACTCTGCCATCCAGCTGCCAGATAGACAGCTATACAAACCAATTCCCACAACTCTGTACATCATAGATTGTATGATGGTCGTCCGACTGGATTAAAACCGTGAGAATAAATCATAGCAGATAAAACAGTTTGCAAACTGTAAGTTAGGAGCGCTGGAGGCCGATTGTGATCTAGTAACCTTCGGTGAGGCCGGCGTCAAGCCTTACAATGAACTGAAAAGATTGGGTGACAGAGGGCAACCTTGCCTGATACCATTCTACCTAGCAGCCCTATGACACATAACTTTTCACACGCTAAGGCTGTATTAGTTGGCAATAATAATAGATGATAGAAACGGCCACTGTGTCCGCATGCAACTTTCACTGATAAGGGGAACTCCGAGTCATTCCGTTGCCGTGGTAACGCCATGGGAACGCTTCTCTGGTTGCATGTGCTCCGCAGCAAATTCATAAAGCACCAAAGATCGCCCCGGAGTCTCGATGGTCTTTTAAGTGCCCGGGAGGACCACTTTTGGTTTATTCTGAATTTATTGTCTTCTCATATCTTTGCTTCTGTGCTTGTCATGCCATTCATGTGAATGTCATGTGATCTGCTTCTGGAAGAATAACAATGTTTCGACATGTGGTAAACCTAGATGTCCAGCGTCACTGTCTGTGGTTTCATCTTAAAATGTCTTGATGTCACTGATCTGGAGTATAATCAAGGGTGCCGGAAAGCGGGAAGGATTGCCTCTCCTGACCTTGGCCGGGGGGGGGGGGGGAGGTGTGCCCCTTTCATCTTTAAAAAAGAAAAACATTATAGGCCTAAGTCTGCAATTAGGCTAAATTTTGTAAATATTCAAAATTATTATTGACGCTACATTAACTTTTTTTCTCACGAATTAGAATTGCCCTTTGTCGTCCGACCGCCCCTGTCACCTTCATTTATGCAATATAAGTTTTCATATTATTGTTTATCCCTGAGGTGCCTTTTAGTGCAGGAAATGAATTGGTAATTCGTATTGATGCCTCACTCTTCATGCAATGATTGAATCGGATGAATGAAATTAAGTATGATAGCCCTAACATTGTAACTAGAGGGCTTGAATCCGTAGAATCGGATGTTGTTCAGCCAAAAAGACTAATCTCGCAAGGTATGGAGAGCGCGTGGCGAAAATGCTGAAGTAATCTAACTTCTGTGAGGAGTTGCGCAAATCAGATTGCATATTGTGGCTTCGGCCTTTATCGTTATAGGGTTGCCACAGAGCTGGTCACTTTTTGTCCTCTGGGTTTGCTAGTTGGTCAGTTGGGCTGTAAGAATGAATAGCTGTATTGACCACTTGTCCCTCTGGGTGGATTTGCCCGGACAAAGGGGGTAGATAGTGTGACCATTTTGAAGGGGCAATTCTCTGTTAATCTTAGAATGATATTGGGGTGTCATGGGGAATAACCCCGCGCCGTAGCTTAACGTGATTTGACGTGGCCAAAAGCTCTTTACTGACGATTTTGTATTGGCCGATTTTGTGCGGGCCGATTTGGCCATTGGCCAATATGGGAGTGAATGGAGCCTTGTTCGTTTCCCTAATTGCAACCGACATTTCTGTCAGATGACTTTTTCCACCAATCATAAAGCAACCAGGAATTTGTTGCGCTCCTCACGCAACTTGAATCGCCATGGCAACCAAATTATGATGGTTACTAGCCCGCAGCAAAAGTTTGCCACAGGAAGGAATGACGTCACCTAATTAGTTCCAAGTAATTTCACATTCCTGAAGTTAATATTACTTCTGGTTAGAGAATAATCAAACATGAGACAGCCATAATCTATAATTATCACAAATATTAAATTTAGTAGAATTTGGACATTTGATCACTTTCAGATTGTGAAGTAATGAAGATATGCCAGGGTCCATTTCTAAAAATAGATAATACAGATTCTCCTTGAAATGATGTTAAACTGAGCAGAGAGGTGCCATGGCATAGTGCATTGTAAGTGCTGACAGGCAGCTTCCCTGATTTAGTTTGAGATGTTGCAGGTTTGAGTCACAGCTCTGGCATGTTGCTAGAAACTGCACAAGTCTTCCATAACTCTAGCTTTGCTCCACTCCACCCATGCAGGTGTAAATAGCTAAGCTGCCTGGCTGAGGCTTGCTGTTTGATTCCCACTCTCAGAGAGTTGAGAAAGGCTCATGCTTGAACAGGCCTGCCAAGGGTTAATTATGTTGAAATGGATATCATGATCATTGTTGAGTCTATTGAGGGGAACTCTGTCAATGTATTAAAAGAAACACATTTATTTACAGTGGTCCCTTTAAAAGGCCTATAAAACAGACTTACTTTATGTGTCAACTTTCCTCCTTAAATATTTTTGGAGGCATTTGTGCTAAGGTGAGATTGCACTCCCAAAAGAGACCGCTTCGTGATCGCAGAAGAGCCGAGTGGTCTTATGGGACAGGGGTCGAGTCAAGGACTACTTTCAAATTGACAAATATGTGTAACACTGTATCAGGGTCCTAAGACAGGCTCCATATTCTAGTCATACCTCATATGTTTTTGTTTTTACATGTTTTTACATGTTTTTACATGTTTTTACATGTTTTTACATTATTTTATTGCAGTTATACTATTTGATTTTCATGTCTGCAAAACGAATTTTCTGAATAAGGATTAATAAAGTTTTTGTCATTGTGTCATGTCATTGTCACAAGTTCCTTTTAAGCTTTTCTAAAGTATTCTCATTTGGTGGCATGCTCTGCCCTGTAAATGCACGGCTGTGCCGTTATTATACTGTGCACCTACTACATTGGAACTACATGTACTATAGGCATTATGATAAGGCAATAATTAATGTAAATTGGCGATTCACCTATGTTGAAGGACTCAATCTTTAACAAACGAGATGGTGGCACCTTTGAGAGTGCATAGTCCTGCTTCCAAGAAGGGGGTATATCCCTGCAGGCGGCAGCTAACAAAACATAAACATAACGTGCACAAGGCACTTTAAAGCAGACCTCGTGGCATGCAGTGAGAATTTGCCATTAAATCATTAATATACGTGATAATAGTGAGAAACTTAGTTATATGTTCCCCCATGGCCCAAAATGTAAATGGGAAATGCATACGGGATTTTTTTGTTGTAATCTGTTGATTGCTATTTGCTAGTGATACCTTTTTTTCTGTACAATTGCATTTGAAAACGTTTTATTTTTTTGTAATGAATTGCTCAATTAAATATGTGTCAGCCAATTAAACGTCACACCTTTGCAGACCAATGATATAGCTGTTATGTATTTAGTGCTAGAGAACGTCTTCTGCACATTGTTCATACCTGCAAAGTTTGCTTTATTAAAATCAGATCATTCATCGGTGTCACTGTAATTCACAAATAGCAAAGTCACAACACAGAAATATGAAGTTATTGGTCCCTAATTGGTAAACAATCAGCAGCAATGCACAGGTCACAGTTGACTGCACACTTGCTCAGACTGATGCCTTGTTTGGGGAACCCCCTTGGAGAAAGGGGGGGGGGGGAATGCATATGATGTCATTCATTGCTACAGCATTGGGTTGAATGGATTTCCCTTGCCAGCGTGTTTATTATGGGATTAACATGTACCAAAAGTTGATCACTTCATGTGGAGGCCGATCTCATGATACATGGTAAATGGCATTATGATTGAAGAAGGCAGGCAGCAGAAACTTGACCCACAAGATATGGCAGAATTTCAATCTCATAGGCAGCTCCTCTGCGAGGTCTGCCAAAAATCACAGATCTCCATTGACCATCTACAGAAGTAATCAAAGCAGCGACAGTTACCATATTATTTTAATTTCTTTGTTTAGGTAAAGAGCTGGCCAATCGGTCCGAGAGGACTTTTGTTCGACCGGATGTGGATGGTAGTGACATCTAGTGGAAGTCCACTGACCCAGAAACAGCAGCCGGACATGTGCAGGATACAACCTTCAATTGACCTTGAGAAGAGGACTCTCACTTTGGCATATGAAGGTCAGTGGTGTAAAACTCGTCAGCTGTAGTGTTGCCTCATTTCAAAGCCAGGCTGCACATTAACAACTTTAATAGGGTAACATGTTGCCTCGAAGATTTTAAGTAAATTGTTTCAACATGGCTGACCCCTAAAGATCTCGAGTCAGAAACTTTGTTCAATAATGACTCCCAGCCAGAGTAGCGTTCTGTTAAAAAATCTAAATCTAATACACCATTCATATTCTTTAGTTGATTACTTAAGACTATACACTTTCCTCTGATATTTCTGCAGCAATCCAAATTCCAATCCTGCAGAAATTTCAACTCGTAAAGTACAGTCTCGCAGAAAATAAACTCCAAAAGTACAGTCTCGCAGAAAAAAACTCCACAAGTTCAGTCTCGCAAAAAATTGAACTTTCATGAAGTATGGTCATCAGATGGCAATAGCTGTTCCGTTAAATACTACTTACTTTACTTTATGACATTATGCTTACTTAGTGATATTTACCTTTACACAGGAATAGAAGATATCACCCTTCCCCTAGAGCAGTCTGGCCCAGAGAAGGACATGACCATGTGTCATAGCAAAGTGTGTGGTGACAGGTAAGAAGTGTACAAGGTCATTAGCACTGTATGATCTGATCATTCTGACGCAACAAGGTGTTGAAGGCTACATTCTACAGTAATATGTGTCCACTCAGAGAAAATGTGCTGGAGTGTAATAATACAGTAAGATGGCCACAATAATCTATTTTTATGCGTACTTATAAAAATAGGTATAAAATGGCAGCTTTCTTTTCACTGTTAAAACTTAATTTATAAATTGGCTAATAATTAGTAATTTAAATGCATTTTAGGATATGCCTCGTTACTTGGTTTATCTTCGAAAATATTGTTTGCAGAGTAAAATATGTGTTTAATGCATTGTTACCAAAAAAATTTCAAAATGTAATACTTGTGCTGACCATTTTGAATGTTAACTTAATAGTATTTGAAAATTACAATATTAAGTCAAGTATATTTTCATTTTAAACTTTACTGCCCACTATAGCTAAGAAAGCTTCATGTTTTGGCATATCATTTACCTTTTAGGATAAAGGTAGAGGACTGTGGTCCAGAGGTAGCTGCCTGGCTGGGTGAGGCCCTTGATCGCTCGGACCTTCGACTTGTGAAACAACCGCTTGGATCAGAGAGGAAGAGCAAGAGGCAGACGACTGGTAAAATATAACGATCTTTTGAGATATTTCAAGAAAACCTGATGGTCTGTGACTCTAAATACACACAATTTAATGCGTACAGAGACTAAAAGTGATAGGATTGAAAAAATGATTTTTGAAGTATTGACGGCAAAGAATGCAAGTCAAAAAATTAATACCAATCATTCAATCAATAGCTTTGATCGATCTTTTGACCAAGGTATATCTATCTACTAACTGATTTATTAATTTATCTGCCTGTGAGTCTAGTTGTCAATCTATTTATTAATCTGTTAATCTGTCTATCTACCTTTCTTTCTTTCTCTTTCTTTCTTTCTTTAAAATGTTTATTAATGTGTCCTTCAGATGGCAGTTCCACCCAAACAATATCTCTGGCAAATGAAGCTCAGTACTTGCTCATCAACATTGCGAGTGTACAAGCTCTACAGCAGAGGTCCATGGACTACAATATTGGTAATTTAAATGTGCATGTTTTATAAACATTGAATAATATATTTTCAAAAACAAAAACATTTTTATAATTAAGAAATTTAAGAGTATTTTTGATCGCAAAACATAGGTTAACGGTTTACACAGATAATTTTAAGATATTTTTTTTATCACTTACAGGTCCAGAGGAAGACATAGATACAGCAGTGATGAGGTTCAGAGCAAATCTGGTGGTTGAAGGGCATTGGAAAGCATTTGAGGAAGAATCAGTTACGCAAATTACGATTGGGAATGAAACCTTCCAGGTATGGGACTGCAATTTATGAAGTTAATTTTATCCGAAACAAACACTCAGTATGTATTGCATATATGGCCTTTTTTTAATGTATTAATAATTTAATATCATCATTTATGACAAGATGTTTTGTAAAATGGAATTTAATGTATAATATTTTGGATTGTTACTGTGTTAGGATAAATAACAAATGAGTAAGACACACTATGCAATTTCTCAGAATTCTATAGATCTTGAACATGTTGAATGGATCTATTTCCTCAAAGATTTCCTTTGAAAATTTCTTAGAAATCATCATGAAAATTTCACAGAAATCACTGGCCATTCTTCTCTTCTTTTCAATGTTCTCTACTACCTTGGATCAAGCATAGAATGTATAAATTGACTAAATTTGTTTATTGACTAAATAAGTGTATTATACTCATTTTCAGAGTCAAGGAGGCTGTGGACGCTGTCAAATGATCTGTGTTGATCAACAAACTGGAGAGAGAGACTCTCAGCCATTGAAATCTCTGGTGTCCTTCAAGGAGAAAAAGGTGGGGTGAACATTCTCATTTCTCCTTGATGTTATAAAACTAATTCAAGAATTGTTAAAATCCTCCTTTTATGGTTTCATGTTGTTATAACTGACCAAAATGCATGACAGAACCCGAAAAAATGGTGCCTATATACCTGCCACTTTTAGCTTGACTTGCAAGAGGAAGGGTCTGACGCGTCTGATAGTGCAGCCCTTAAGGTTAAGTTATTACAAATAGGAGAAAAACGGTCTGAGACTTGGCTGCAATGTTTGTTTGTTTGTAAATTTATTAATAGGCTCCAATGTACTTATATCAATAAGTTGGATATTAAATTTTATTTCTTTTGTAATTTCAGATGAAATTTGGCATACTACTTCAGCACTTCTCAGAATGTGAAACTCTTCTCCAAGTGGGAGATGAAGTAACTGTAGTGCAAGATATGAAATCAGGAGCATCCGCGATTGATCGTCCTGATGTGGCCTGACTAATGTGAAGTTGTCGTAGATGTAGAATGCTCACTAAGAAATTCAGGGATATCTGAGGAAACTGATTGTGTTTCTAACATGCCAAAATTACTGGAAAATCAAAACAGTAGTTGATTTGCTCAAACTAAGGTTTTTTTTCAAAAATCTGAAATATAGTGTTGGGCCTTCCATTGTTCTGTTTACAAACATTAATACTACTGGTATATATATGAATACGGGTTTATCTGGTGATGGTTTTTCTACAGCTGTCAATTTTCTCAATATGTAGGGTGGTGGGAAAATTTATTGTAACTTAGTAGACTTTAAAAATTAAAACTGGAATGTCAAACTACATGCTGTAATCAACTACATTGCATGTTGCTATATGAGTAGCTTTATGTAATACATGTTGTCTCAAGCTCAGTCAAATTACAAGACTAGAGGCAGATGCATGTTGAGATGAAATGGTTCTAAGTAATTTTCAAAATCAAAAATGTTAAAATGTGATAATATTTTAGATGTGATAACCAAACCTATCTTGAATTGACTTACAAATGTATCTTTGCACTCTGGCAGTGTTATGTTATGCGAGGCTATTGCTATATAATATATATATGCAAATATGCGATATTTATAAATTATACATGATGTAGGCCTCTTACTTAGCATCGCATTGCTTGTATACCTCTTATACTGTGCGACTTCAGCACATATATCTTTGGAATACCGTAATGGAATTTCAAGGCCATACAAGTTTTAATTCAAATATTCCTTGAAGAAATGCAGGGATATTCATTATTATATGTGGAATTATGCCTGTTCTCAGTTACTGTTAATGAAATGTAAATTAGGCCACACATAATTGATCTTTAGCTTCTAGGGTCGGTCGGTAGGACAAAAAAAAAAAGGTGAACTTTTTTTTTTATAATGTCAAAAAAATTTTTTTTTTTTTCAAATTTTTTTCCATCGACAGGAAGTCTTGTGTCGGCGGGTCCGCGAAGCTAAGAATCAATTAGGTGTGGCCTTAATATTCTAAATAGTTGTACAGCTATGAAATCACTAGAGTTATGCTGAAATGCATACACAGAGATCCCACAAAATTTTACGACAGGAATTCCATTACTTTTCCATGACCAAATTTTTGATTTCCCATGACCAATTCTTTACTCATTGAGGTCAAGACTAAACACGAAAGAAATTCCCGTGGATGACGTTCGTCTACTGCCTGACCATCCAGTCAAAAAACCAACGGCAACTGCATAAGCACAACATTTGATAAATTTTAGCGAAAATTAAGGTCAAAATTTCAATTTTCCACGACTTTTTTTAGAAATTTTTGATTTTCTATAACTTTTTTCATGACCACAATTTCTTCCATGACTTTGGGAACCCTGCAGTGGTATAATCATATTAACATGTCAGAGGATTATGTGATGAGGTACTCCCAATTATAACTTTATAATCAGCTTTTTAGAATTCACATAATGTATCTTGTGTACAGGCTTAATTATTTACTTAAACATATTTATTGGACGCTGCTTAGATGTATCTTCTACGAATCATTTCAATGCAAAGATTTTTTACTTTGCTTTTATATAACATAAATTTACATGTACTGTCTATGTTTTTGTTAACAAGAAAATCCATTTTTCAAATATATACAATTTTATTACATGCCACTCATGGCAATATACAAAATATATATTTACACAATAAATTTTCAAAACAAAACAATCAGTGTCAGAAGTTGGTATTTCACAATATGGCCTGTAACATGTCACACGATGTTCCATTTTGTCCACATGCGGGAGCTTTAGTCATGCCCTCAAAGTCTTCTTCAACCATCAGGTCACATGACTGCCCAGAGACAAGATCATGTGACAGTAAAGCACCTTAAATCGATTCAGTATGGCTAAGGATGTCTTTGACAGCAGTAAGAAAGCTACAGTATATATTCACAAAATTTGGAACTTTGTTGGAAAACTGACTTCATTACATATATACTGATCATCAAAAGATATCGATACAACAATTGCCACATGTTGTATATCAATATTCTGAACAGTTCAGACAGTCCTTTGCATACAGAAAATAACAAAAAATAAATTAAATTTCAAGATGTCCAAGCTTTTTTCGACCGCCAATCGAGAAATTCTTCGAAATCCTGTTCGTCTATATCACTATCTTGGTCGCTAGATCCTTGTGACTTCTCCCTCTCTTTTGCCATATACTGTTCTTTTGCTTTTGCCAAATCTGTTACTTTCTGTAAGCGTTGTCTGAAAAAATAAGAAGAATGGACAAGTATTATTTTGATAATTAGAAATGATGTAGATAATTCAGCAGCCTGGGTAGTTCTTGTGGGTCGTTCTTGGCAAACTGGAGGGATTTGGGATTTCCAAGAATATTTTTAATTATTTCAGAGCGACATAGAAAGTATTAAAATATTACTCCCAAAGGCCTATATCTTTCTCTTTGAAGCCACCTGAATGTGTATCTTAAATGCTCCCAGTACTCCGGACCAGTTGCTAGGCAGGAATTTTGGGCAAGTTTAATAGAAAATTCCTTCTTTTTTTAAAACTTCATTAAATAAGTAATTGGTTAAATCTTGACTTACAACTGGTCATCTATTTCTTCGATATTTCTTTCTTCTACTTTTATTTCATCTTCTTCGTCAACTATAGCAGCAGAAACCTGGAAAAAAAAAGAACAAGGAAATATTAAAGGTGGCCCGTTATTTACTATCTTGTGAAAGAATATCTTATGCTGATACTGTATTGGTCAAAATTTCCATATGATATTAAAATGGCGCTTTTTCTTTCTATTTCATACTAGCAGTGAAATAAATATCTAGGTTATTAATTGCTTGTTGATTCATCCACTCGCCAGCTTGTGAGTCGTGACCACACGTTTTGGTGCAAGTTTAACAGCAGGTGGCACATTTATCCAATAAACTTTAAACCACCCCCTTGTGGAAATCAACAGTAACTACAAACCTGCGCTTCTTCTTTCATGGCTCTTTGGAACATTTCCCACTCTTCGTCCATCTTGTCCTTGTATTCAACTTGTCTGACCTATATGAGGAGAAATTAAAAAATATATAAACAGTCTACAAACTTATTTCTCACCTTTGCTTTAAGCTCATGTCATACTTAAAAGCTTAATAAGTAGCAGCACACAAAAATAAATCAATAATTCGGGAATACACATTTCTAACTACTGTAGTAAATATTATATTCATACTGAAAAATTATGCTTCCTTTTTTGGATAAGGCCAGACATAATTGATTTTTAGCTTTTTGGATCTACTCGAGGCACTTCTCCTGAGGTTGGTTGGTATTAAGCCCCAAATAAAAAGCTGTGATCTCAATTCTTTATTGTGTCAATCAATTAAATAAAATAACGTGCAAGCACTTTAAGCAGCACAGACAGTGCATGGTTCCAACATAGGCACACCAGTCATAGATATACTAAGGAGAAGAAGAAGAAGGCATGGTTGACCTTTGACCCATGGAAGTCAGTACATTTTAGTGTCTTCATAATTTTTTCCCATCACAGAAGGGCACCAAAAGTGACTGGTCGAAATTAAAAAACCCATTGAGAATGTAGAGTAAATTTGAATGAGATTGGTGAAAGAGAGTGACCGCCAGAGTGCTAACGAGATTGCATGAAATTCTTGGGGTAAGAGCAGCTGTCCTGCTAATAATAAGAGCAGCTGTGCTGCTAATAAAAATTGTGGGCTAGCTTTTTTTTGTGAACAGAAAATCTGTTGGGTTGGTCCATCCAAAAAGCTAAAAATTATTTATGTCTGGCCAAAATAAAGTGTGGTTAGTTAATTAAATCTTAAATACCTTGGCATCCATGACAGGATCGTCAAAAAATCCCTCCGGAATAGCCTCAGCCATCGTTGCTGTGGTCGGTTGGGGCTCCTCAGCAGGCGGTTTGACAGCAGGGTCAAAGAAATCTGGATAATAAAATTACATGCAATTAAAACAGTTTAATAGAATCAAAGAATTACAAAGAATCATTTGGTTCTAAAATGATTCTTCAAATAATAAGGCCAGACAATCTAATGTTCAGCTTCACGGATCGACCGACTCAACAGATTTCTGCCTTTGCACATTTTTTTTTAGCTTATCCTCAATTTTTATTAAATTGACATTACAAAAAAGCGAGATGTCACCTTTTCTTTTCTAATCCTACCCATCGACCCCACAAAAAGGACCTCAAGAATACAAGAAGCTAAAGATCAATTACGTCTGGCCTAACTTGATAAAATTTAGTTATTTATTATAATGTACCTGGGGGTAGTTCTCCTGGTATTGATGGCGTTGTAGTGGCAGCCGGTTTAGGGGCTGAAGCATTTGTTTCCATATCCTCCTCATCTTCTGATGATGAACCATAAGATGCTAGACCGATATTTCTGTTATTTGAGAGGGAAATGCAACAATTAAACTGACAAATTTCAACAAAACAAGAACCATTCATGAATCTGTTTTTATGTTGGCCTGCTGTAATAACCTAATGTGTAACACAGCAGGATTGAATATTGAAAACAGTTAAATAGCACTTTCAAATATTAAAGCATTTTTTAGGCCTACGACAAAATTAATCTTCTCCGTTATCTTCAAGCAGGCCTCTTTCCAATTCTGTAGAGGTAATTAATTTCTTCGGGACATGCATCGGAAGTGATTGAAATTAAAGACTCAATGAACTTGATGTTTTAAAATGAATACAATCAATAAAGGGTGTGCCTCTACCTATGTGAAAATAAGCACTTTAATTTGTTTTAAATTCATAATTTAATAAACCAAAGAAGAAATAATAACACTTACTCATTGGAAGCTGTAAAAAAAAAACAGAAAACATTTTGATTATTATAACATATCAACTGCTTATTATTATAAATCATTTGCCACAATATTTTGTCAGCAAGTTATAAGAGCATTTGAAAATATAAGCTAATATAAATATTCAAACATTCACTATTTTAACATGTTTAATTTAATTTTTAATTTCTAAGAGTTTATATATCTCACACGACTGGGTGGCAGACTTCAAATGTGAGGGAATTTTTCGCATGCCAATCATATGGGATGTCTTGAAGTCATTCGTGAAACTGTGATGTTAACTAGGAACTATTTCCCAAGTTCAGATTCTCTGGGAGGCAGACTTACTTTTACTGATTTTTGAGGGTATCCCAGAGTCGTCAGGGGGTTTTCTCTTGGTTCCTGTCGGCAGAGGTGTAACTGTTGGTTGGGCTCTTTTCTCACTGTCTTTTTTGAAGTTCTCTACATTCTACACAAAAAAAAATCCGAAGGGAGTAGACATTACATATTGACAGTGCAGACTTCTCCTCAAAGAAGCCAGACATATGTGAAGTTGGAGTCCATAACTTGTTACACTTTAAGTCAATCTGTGGAATTTTCTACTATTCCAGCAATGGAAGACATTGACCCAGAAACAATACAGGGATAGATGGATGATTGGACCTTTACGTATTGTATTTACACACTTGTAGGGCAGGAGGACACAGCAAAGAGTTAAAAGATGACTGAAACAGCTGTCCTACAACATAGGCCCATGTGACCTAGCTTGAGTGGTATCGAACTACAAGGAACATACTCATAAACATTGCGAGTATAAACTTTTCATCATAAAACAAACAGAATATCTTAGATGGAGAAAGTAGAATTAACTTGGTTAAATATGGTTCAATATCATCAGGATTGCCATTTATATTCACTTCTAAATAGAATAAACAAATAAAAATTTGTGTAGTTGCATCAAAATTTGTGATACATACCTGTTTGTGAGATTTGCTCATCAAGTGAACGTTCCATAGTTTCTCATTTTTCACAGGTGTGTTGCAAATTATGCAACTGATTTGCCCCAGTTTATTATACGTAGGTAGAGTTAAGGAAAGCTGTTGAAATTTGACCAAAAAAACTCCCAAGATATCAATATAGATTATGCACTTGGTAGGCTACATAGGACAGGGAGGACACGGCAATGAGGCGAAGGATGATTGAAACAGCCATCCAACATAGGCCCAGGTGACCCAGCAAGAGCTGAATTCGAAGCATGGACCCAGCGATTGGCAGCATAGCACCGTGTAGCATGCTACCACTAGAACAACCCTCTAAAACCCCTCCCCACCCATTGCCACAGAACGTTTACATTGAACACATGTATCTCTTTTGATATCCAGTTTGTCAAATAAAAGTTTATATATTGAATAGTGGCCGTTTTGCATCGATAAGTAATCTGAACTTGGCCAGCTTTCCCAATACATTGATTTCGGCAGTATCCATGACATTTCGTAGGTATATTACTTTTGATTTTGCCAGAGTTGGATGTAGCAACATTGCTGGCTTTGCAACGGCCAAAAAAAAAACAAAAAAAACTGGCAGTATGGGAACTGCAGGCTATAGACCTTGCCTTACGGGTTATGGAAAACAAATTCCCCATGATAAGCGGCAGAACTGTCCACATTATTACTGACTGCCAGTCTGCACTACAAGCTGCAATTAAATGCGACAGAACCAAGAACTTTGGCTGCTTGATAGATGATATCCAGCAGAAATTGACAATGCTGGAAAATAGAAAAGTCCAAACAAAAATTTATTGGACAGCAGGCCATATAAAATTAGAAGGAAACGAACTTGCAGACAAACTAGCGAAGGAGGCTGCAGAGGAGGCTAGGGGAGATAACTATCTTGAAGCCCAAATTTCATCTTCGGAAATTAAAAATCTATTCCGAAAAGCCATGGTTAAAAGATGGGAAAGACGATGGGACACTGGCAGAGACTCCCGTCACACACACAGTATAATCCCAATAGTTAAGCTTGGGGGATACAAAAGTGTGTGTGACAGACCAATAGAGACAAAATTACTGAGACTTCAGCTGGGCACGACTGTTCTACGAGAACACATGTTCAAAATAATGCCTGAGTTTTATGATAGCCCAAATTGTGAGTGTGGCGAGGAAAGGGCCACAATCGAACATTTTTTATTAAGATGTCGACTACATAGTGAACAAAGGCACAAACTCTTCAAAAATGTAGAACATGTTATCCTCAAAAATACAACCAAACAAAGCTGGGATATAACTCTCCAGCTATTGATTGGCAGGCCCAGTGACACTAATTATGACATTATTTCGCAGATCCGCCAGGCTATGGCCAGGTTCATCCGGGCCACTGCGACCAGCATCTAGTCAGCCACCTCAGAGCCAAGTCACCGAGAGAAGACCCACCAGTGAAAATTACCAGTGATCATTAGCTGATGAAGAAGCAGCATAAGAATCTCAACAACAACAACATGGTACTGCAATAGAACTTTCCACAAAATTAATGTTCTTATGGTGCATGATGCATGCAATCAGTAGGATTCATCAGCTGCTGAATAGTCTGGTGCTACTGACAATGTCACTTTGCTGCCGCCACATTAACCACACCAGCCACTACACAAAAATTAATGACTCCTAACATGCAGTGGGCGATATTCGGAAGTATGCCAATTAACGAATTTACAAGACAATTCATGCATTTTTTCCAAAAAGGATATCTGACTAGAGGTGACTGAATTCTTCCCGCAGTTGAATCTTGTGTCCCTCGTTGCTGTTTCATCAATAGTCGAAGTTCATCTTTGCTAACAACTTTCTTTGACTTTTTTGACGCCATTTTGACAGTAGGATTTGTTTGCAAGGCAATACTTTCATTTTATTATTTGAATTTGGGGTTATGTTGGCTTTGATCATTAAGGTAAACGAAATGACCTTTAAATGATGGATTGATTGTGCAAGTTTATGGAATTCTGGCATTTTAAATTAAAATTAATTGCCTCCCAACTTTTATTAAACACCGCAAACCAGCACAGATCTCCCATTATGAGCGCGCTTTGCTCCGCCGCAGTTGAATAAACTAAATCCCAGTAAGTCTCAGAAATCCATTTTTAAAAAGCTAAATTCTGGCCTCTTAATGAATCTACAGTTTCTACATACAAAAAAAGGCATTTTTTGTGTCATGCAACAATCGTGTGTGATCCAGAGCATTTTTAAGGATTTTCGACTGGGAGACCGATGGAACTTCGCATTGCACCATGGTGTGCCACATCTATAGCACATGAATTCCATGTTACGGAATCACAGAAGTCACTATGATTTTTTTCCAAAAAGCCTTTGTGCTGACAATAGTTCTGGGAGAAAATTATGTCTAAAGTGTGTCAGTGAAGGCCAATACTTTACTGATCACTCTGAAATAAATTTCTTGCAACATTATTCAACTCTCTCTGAAAGCAGTGGGTTCAAAACTCCGTTACGGAATCACATTGATTTGGAAGTCAATTATGAGAGTACAATTTCATCACCAGATTTCAGCTCCCTCAAGACCCCAGGAATATTGCTTAAAACATTGCATGGTAGTACCCTAAATTACCATTTGGAAACTATATGCACTTTTGGTAATCATAAGCTCTTATCGCTCTTGACTCTTGAGGCTCCATATCGGTAAGTTACGGAATCACATGTGAGCGTTACGGAATCACCAGTGGCTTTTTGTAAACTGTCAAGAGATATGTATTGGGTTGATACACATATATGAATCACTTCTAAGACTGCTTCAGAAATTAAATCAGTAGTAGGACTGTTATAGAGACAATATGTGTAATTAAATCAATGTTTCATGGATTGTGTGAAAAATTTTGCCAGCGACAAATTTCTAAAAAAAATTAGTGTGCTTCTAACAGCGCAACTATGTTTGTGTGTATTTCTTAAGGCATTAAGTCTCAATTTCCATTGTTTCCTGTTGGCCCCCAATTGTTTAGGCAGTATAAGTGCATTTTATAGATTTCTGTGGCCTTCACAATAAAATTTCCAGTGTGACAGCTTATGACATAATAGCAGATTTCAGCCAGTTAGCAGATCACCCGCACCCTACAAAATTGCTAAGGTAGGCATCTAGTTTAAGATGAAACCCATTGTATGGTACATAATTTTTTGCTCTTTGTTAAATCTTTCAACTCAACTAGTTTTTATAATAAAAAAATAATTTTTCCCCCCAATTGCAGCCTTTTTTTACTGCAATGTCGCCATGCGGTTTTTGGCATCGTGATTCCGTAACAAAAAAACTCTTAAAAAGTTCTCAAATCACAATTTCTTTAACCACCGACAGCATATAACTTTATATTTTCCATAATATGGTTGTATTTAGTAATTATTTGCAAAATACAGGATTGTAGCATCATTTTTTTTTGTCATGGTAGTGAGCCCTTTTTGTTACGGAATCACATGTTATGGAATCACACCACCATTTCCTTTGACTTTCAAGAGCCATTTTCCACCTTTTTTCCAACTGGATGTTGAAAAATGATGTAGTAACTCAGAAAATAAAATTCCATGAGCAATTATAACTGCTATTTAGTCAATCTGGTCAATTCAATTTACAGAATGAGTCACTTGGAGCCATCAAACAAAGATCGCATCAGAACAAGAAATCTCGCCAAAGAAGTGATCTGACTGCTGATGAGGAATGAACTCTTACTCCGAAGTGAAAAGGCAAGAAAAAAACAGAATGGCATCTCAATGGCCACAGGCGAAAAGCTAGAACACAATAGAGATATTAGATAGCCACAAGCAAGCGGAGAGTCAAGAGGAAAGCTGCAGAAAATTATTGTGAAAACAATGGAACCTTCGAAAAATTCAGTGACACTGTTAGTAATAGATCTGGAGCATACAGCAACAATAAACCCTTGGGAAGGTCAAAAGTAAAGCAGAAAAGGCATGCCTCATGGATAAAGATTGCATTTGTCAGTAAAATGGCTGAAGTTCTTGGTTTGAAGCCAATGTGTACCCCACACGAAACTGCTTACTCAATTTTTAAAGGACAGGAAACAATCTTTGAATATTTAGGATGTGGAGGCAACTTGAGGGTTAAGCCTGAGATTTGCCAAGAAGGCAGATATATGTCATCTGTGAGGCTGGTTGCTTGCAAAAGGGTCCATAAGCAAAAGTGTCATTTGTGTTATTGCAATTTTAGGGCCATTTTATTCCTTTAATGGAGAGCAATCTAATATGTGCAAAACTGCTTAAATGTGACTTCCTGCACTCAAAACTACTTGTCGTCGCTCTCCTCTTGCTTGTGGCTATCTAATATCACTATTGTGTTCTAGCTTTTCTGGTGTGGCCATTGACATGCCTTTCTGTTTTTTCTTGCCTTTTCACTTTGGGGTAAGAGTTCATTCCTCATCAGCAGTCAGATCACTTCTTAGGCGAGATTTCTTGTTCTGACATGATCTTTGTTTGATGGCTCCAAGGGACTCATTCTGTAAAATCAATTGACCAGTTTTACTAAATAGCAGTTAATATTACTCATAAAATTTTATTTTCTGAGTTACTACATCATTTTTCAGCATCCAGTGGGAAAAAAGGGGGAGAATGGCTCTTGGAAGTCGAAGGAAAAGGTGGTGTGATTCCGTAACATGTGATTCCGTAACAAAAAGGACCTACTACCATTACAAGAAAAATGATGCTACAATCCTTTATTTTGCAAATAATTACTTAACATAGCCATTTTAAGGAAACTATTCAATTTCACGTTATAGGTAGTTAAAGAAATTGTGATTTGAGAACTTTTTAGAGTTTTTTTGTTACGGAATCACAATGCAAAAAACTGCATGGTCACAGTGCAGACAAAAGAGGCTGGCATTGGGAAAAAAGTAGTATTATTAATAGAGAATTAGTTGAATTGGAAGAAGAAACAGAGAGCTTCAAAATGATGGGCCATATAAGGGGCTCCATCTTAAATTAAGTACCCAGCAAGCAGTTTGGTGAAGTGTACCTGATCAGCTATTCTGTTGAAATTAAAGTGATGTCTCAAAGTGCCTCACCAAAATGCAGCCTACAAAAATTTGAGCCAATATTGAATAATTTCCACATGGAAATTGGAAAGTCAACATATTAACAAAAACACACAATCACATTTCAGAGCTTAAAAGGACATTTTTCATTTTTGTCTCTGGTAGCCATTTTTCATGGAATTCATGAGCACATCTATAGATAAGCTAAAGATCCATGAGATATATTTGTATAATTTAGTACCTGGGTCGATTTTCACGAAATGAAGTTTGACAAATTTTGAATTTATAAAAATTGGAAATTAGAGAGATGACATAAGCAGAAGTATAGTTGTATAAAAGACAGTGAAGAATATTTTTGAGATGGACAGAAGAAGCCTTGCTTCAAATGCTCCAAAAAACTACAAATTATGACAACAAAATCCGATATTAATTAGAGTCTCGAAAAATTTGTCTCCCAGTGATACCAATTTGGCAATGACTGGGAGACCAAATCTGTCCACTGGGAGACCATTTGGTCTCCAAGTTACCATGTTAAAAAATGCACTGCTTGTGTCGGGGAGGATCCAGAAAAGTTTGGGGCTTTGACACCACGAAGATCCCATGGGCTTGAACAGGTTAGGCCAGACTTTTTTAATTTTTAGCTTCTCAGACCAACTGACCCGACAGATTTTCTGCCAAAAAAAAAAAATTGAGCATGACCAGAATTTTTTATCGAATTGACATTATAAAAAATTGAGATTTCATCTTTTTTTTTTTCGTTCTACCGACCGACCCTAGAAAAAGTGCCTCGTGAAGATCCGAGAAGCTAAAGATCAATTATGTCTGGCCTTAGGGGCCGACCAGTTGATAGTTTGGGGGGGGGGGCTATGGATTTTTTTGCAATTTTTTTCTTATGTGAATTCGCAACAATGTTTTTTATGCAATTTGAACACCGTACCCTAGCCACAGGTGGAAACACACTTTTTCTTTTGAATTTTCATGTGCTGGACAAACTTTTTTTTTCAGTGTCAAATGGGAACAAACCTTTTTTCCTCAAAATCCAGAACCCCCCCCCCCCCAAAGATCATCTGGTCGGCTCCTTATATGCCTATAAAAATTTGGATGTTTTAAAAGGGTTTTTTTTTCTGAATAATCCCTTAAAACATAAAAAGAAAAGGAAAATACACTTTTTGTTGATAACAAGTAAATTTATTCATAAACACTAAAGAGACACACATTGACACATAGCATGCAGAATGATCAAACAACCTTCGGCCTGTTTTAAATTTTGAGAAGAAACTGTTAAAATTGCAGTGAGTATATAGCAAATCGCTCGTACTTAGCGTCATGTAGACCATCGGGGAGGCTGGGAACTAGTCAGTGAGTAGCACCAGTTAAATTCATATTGGTGGGTTGAAAATAGAATATTTTTAGTATCCAGACTTCCAGTCTACGATAAATTTTAATGGTTCCCCCTTGACAAATCTTGCATAATTGTCCAAAAATACACCAGCAACCTGGAAACCAGAAAATTCAAGAGTTAAAAAAAGTCATGAGACATACTAAAATTAAAATCACAAAATTATCAATCAAAAATTGTTTTCATTTCATTTGTTTTTAAATGCCATACTTCATAAAATCTAAAGAAAAATTAGGAATTAAACAATGAATTAAGTATTTTCAGAACTTATCACTGGTCCTTCAGACATCTATCAAAATACAAAAAAAAATTATTTGACAAAATGCAAAATTATAAGTACTGTGATCCAATTATTATTATTATGAAGTATGCTATTTTCATAAAAAAGACCTCAATTAACAGACACCCAATAGTTAATTAATCCCTAACTAGTTTATCCATACCCAATTAGTTAATGTTATTGACATTAAAAAATGCTAATTGTTCAATTAGCTACATATAATTAGCTAATTGACACCCAAATAGGCTAATTGATACCACACTTAGCTAATTGACAGCCTAACTAATTAATTGATACTTTATTTGGTTAATTTACAGCCGATTAGCTAATTTATTGATTCCCAATTAAGCTTAATTAGTTTATTACATCATCAGAAAAAGCAGTGGCAGCGATGTGAGGAGTTACGGTGATTTGCGGATGTTTCCAGAGTGGACTTGTTTCTGGCAGAGGTTCAACTTCATACACATCCAAAATTGCGTGTCCTAGCCAACCTTCGTCTAGTGCTCTGATGATAGATTCAGCACTGGCAACATCTCCTCTGCCAACGTTGATAAATACAGACTTCTGAAATGACGATATTATCATGTAGAGTTAGTGATGCAGACGTGACCGCCTTGGACCGGTCTGGTCCTCGGTCCCGCCCAGGACCACCAAAATACCGGACCACCTGCAAAAAACCGGTCCAGTCAAGTGCCGGTCCAGACTGGTCCAGTGATTTTTAATGTCATGAAGAGTATCGCATGAATTTTGTCATCTCTAAAAATGAAATTTATGTCACATAGCATGTTTTAACCCTCATTTTATCATAATTTTTGAAATGCCGATGGACCACTTCCGGACCGGACCGGTCCAGTAACAAAATCGGACCACCTCATCCTGGACCAGACCAGGACCAGACACCTTTTGTAAATACCGGACCACCCTCTAAAAGGTGGTTCGGTCTGCATCACTATACATGTAGAGTTCTCTCACCAGGGGCTTGGTGAGCAAGTCTGCTATGCTGTGTGACCTGTGTCTATATATATAGCACAACCCTACACCCCAGGTCTGAAACCTGGCTGTGTGAAGCTACCATAACACCTTGGCTCTTGGCCACTGGTTGCAATCTTTGAGTGAACCGTCTCAGGTGCTGGTGCTAAGCTGCACGTATGCACAATGATATATAAAAAATTTACATTTAATTTTTTTAATGTGGTTGTTGTATTCACCTATGCTTGAAATACCTTCTGCATGCAGTGTTGAGACAAAAATATGACAGATTCTCCATATCCTAGAGTTTATCAAAATGCAAAAAATTAACTAAAGATTCTGCTGCTCTTGCTTTTTTGTTTTAAAAGAAGCTACAGAAAATTATTCATTGATGAAAAAAATATTATAACACAATAGACTCTTTGGATAAATTTATGTTTTACGTAGAAAAAAACATCAATCTAAAAAAAAGTCACATTTTTCACTTGTCATCTTTAAAATTTTAATATTTTGTCCCATTTTTATGCACAATGGAAAACATCAATTTCCTCTTGCAGCCTGACAGAACTTGACAATGCAAATATTTCCTGGTGTAACTTTAAATATTAGCTGAGGCTTGATGATTTTAAAAATATTTTTGGGTCACTATGCCTCTGTGTTTCTTTTTTTATCCAACATGCATGGATTCCTTTCTGAGTTTATTTTTAAAAAAAGTCAATACCTTTGCTTGGCATGGCTTAAACGTCTCTCCATCAAATAGTCCTTTGGTCTCTTGAGTGCTTGGCAAAATATTACAAATATAATCACACTCAGTCAACATTTCACTCAAGCGGGTAACAGGTCTGAAAAATAAGAAAAGAAAGGGAAAATGATTAAGGTCTGCCCCCTAATTGAAACAGCACCTCTACTGCAGGGGTGCCGGACAAAATTTAAATAAGAGAGTAATGATAATTTGAAAATACACTTACTAATTTGTGCCTAAAATTAGTAAAATAAAGGCTAATAATCTCTTTTTATTTTGAGATCTAAAGGGCACCCTTGCCCCCCCTACCCCCCTTGAACAAAAAATCAGATTATTATTTTTCAAAAAGTATAAGTTAGAAGGTAATATATGTAAATGCCAAAGCACGAAGACGGGACCGCCTAAAAGCGAATAAAATAAATTGTAAAAACTCTAAATTGTAGGGCTACTTGTCTAAATTCATTTTTGTATTCAGGTTTGTTCAAATAAAAAGTTTGGAGAATAAAATTGGGACGAAGAGAAATAGGGTGGAAAGGTAATATTCTAAAAGAAAATGTTAAAAAAAGTTTTAAGGAAAAATGTAACTTATTTTTTTTGGAAAAAAAAAAGACTTCGAGCATTACAATTTTTTTAAAACATTTTTTTTGGGGGGGGGGGGAATTTTTTTTTTTGGGGGGAAATTATATTTTTTTGATGAAAATTAGTATATATATAGGTGTTTTTTTAAAAAAAAATTTTTTTTTTGGAAAATTTTTTCTTGGAAACTTTTTTTCTGAACAAGAGGCGGAAATAATTTTACAAAAAGAAGAAGAAGAAGGTAGTCACGTGTGATGACAAAAAAGTGATCATAGTCACGTGTGATGAGAAAAAAGTGATCATATTAGGGGATGTCTGAATCATTTCTTTTGATTGAACCATCTGGTTCACTCCTCGCATGTTTGCCATAAGGGACCGCTCCGCTCGGTGAGCCGGTGGCTCTGTCCCGTCTATACCTAATAAAAGAAGCGTATGACACCTCTTTGTCGAGTTCTAACATGCATTTTTGTAACTGACAAAAATGCTTGTTACAACCCTCCAAATTGTTGTCTAACTAATACGTAAACAAATGGAGAGGTTGGGTCTTCCATTCCAATAAGTTTTTTTCATCGATCTAATTCAAAATGATCAAATATGATTCACAAAAAAACATTTCCATCTTGTCTTGCATTTGTGCCAGACATAATTGAGCTTTAGCTTTTCAGATCTTCTCAAGATGCTTTTTTTCTAAGGTCGGTTGACAAGACGAAAAAAAGCTGCTTGTTAGGCCACACATAATTGATTCTTAGCTTTTTGAACCCGTCGACACAATAGATTTTCTGCCGACGGAAAAAAAAAAATTTCTTTTTTTGACATTATAAAAAATTTAGATTTCACCTTTTTTTTGTCCTACCGACCGACCATAAAAAAAGTGCCTTGAGAAGATCAGAGAAGCTAAAGATCAATTATGTGTGGCCTTATTGTGTGTGTGCTTTTTGTTGACATTTGCAGAAAATTTGTTGCATTTAAGCAGGTGTCCGAGAAAAAAAAAGTCATTTATGTCTGGCCTACAGACTGCAGTAGAATAGAAGTTCCAAGAAAGAAAGTACAAAATATTTGGTTTTTACTATCGAAGCCAATTGCTCCATATCCAACTACTCCGAGTGTGAGATTGCTGAGGCGGCGATAGTGGCGGACATGTTCACTTGCCCTAAATGAAGAAAAGAAAACATAGAAAGCATTTTCAAATTTTTTGTTTTAATTTATATTAAATGTTGATGTGTTAGGGCTGACTGCACTTCTACCTTTTAGTGTACAATGTAAAAAATTACTTTTATTTGCAGTCTTTTTACTTAAAAAAGCATACCTCATAACTGACACATAATAAACAAAGCTTTTAATACACATTTTCTACATCAGCAGATCAATGCATGGTCAGAGTAAAGAAATAATTACCATCGGTTCTCTTTCTGTGCTATCATAGTTTCGCTAAATTTTCTCTCATGGCCGATGATATGTCCGATGACGTATTCCGCAATGTGTGGACCAGTGACTCCAGAAAACCTTGTCAAAATGAAATTTGGTGGTCCCTGGCATAAAATTAAGAAACAACAACAAATAATATAATTTTAAAAACTGTCCATAACCAGGGCATGAATTTAAAAACGCCATTTTTTATACATGCATTAATAGATATTCTAGTACGAAATGATAAATAGTAACTACAAATAAAGGCAAAACTTGGATTTAAATTGCATGAATAGTCATTTATTGGGCCTTTTGAAACAAGACTATTCTTCATTACCCTGGTAGCTGTCTCTTTTTTAAAACTTTTTCTCCTTTAAAGGAACTGTAACATGACTGCATACAGTGCATAGTCCCGCCGCCAGAAAAAAGAAAAAAGAAAAAAGGGAGGGGGTTGGGGAGACAGGGTTATGTCTGTCCACTTTTTTATTTTTCGGCTCTCAATCTAAAACTTGTCTTATATATGTACATATATATATATATATATATATGAAAAAATCTATTTACTGACTGACTTCTTAACATTTACACCCTTATGCCAGACCCAGTCTATCTAAATTGTGTAGTTTTGAAAAAAAAAAATGACTAAGAATATTTTTTTAATGGTTCAATGTGCCCCGCAGTCAGGGCACGTTTGAGCACGGAACAAAGGTCCAGTAAAGCAGAATAAAGTAAGCAAACACCGACAGACACACGCAAATGAAAACAATAGTTCTATTCTGCCACAGGAGTAAAAATAACGTGCAGGCACTTTAAGAGATGCTTGTAGATAGACTGCCCATGATAGTATCTACCCCTTTGCCTGTCACCTGCACAAGGGTATCTAGCATGTGAGACCTGCAGAGGGTATCTGGCATGTGAGACCTGCTGGAGGGTATCTGGCCTGTGACCTACTTTTGGTGATTTACCTTTGACCTGCAGAAACTCAGCCTGTTTGTATCTTTATTAATTTCTTAATCTCAGAAAGACACCAAAAGTTTATCAATGCAAGATGAAATTCTAGTGAGGCTGTATGCAAAGTTTTAATGACAGAGTTGAAACAGCATGACCAATGCAGTTGTCATAAGTTTCAGAGCTTTCCTCCCACAATAGCACTGTACCCAACCGGAAATCAACTAGGAGCGTAACTGCAGTTACGCTCCCAAAACGTCCACCATGTTTACTGTCGATTCAGAAGTTTGCAGGCAGGTTTCTCAGCCTGTAATATAATTTGGAGTTGCTTGTGTACCTCATGATGTTCAGGGTATATGTTTGAGTTATTCTGGCACCATTAACTGATCAGCTTTTGCCTGTAATTCTACGAATTTGCATTTGAAACCAAGGCCGTTGGGAGTGTAACTCAAACCTTTGGGAGCGTAACTGTAAATTGTGATTTTGGCTGAGGAGAGTAACTCAGTTAGCAAGTGCTTAGTTGGCCGGGAAATGGCTAGTTACTTTCAACCTTAACACTTGTCGTGCCCAGCATAGGCAATATATATGCACTGAATGTACATTTTAATTGATATGAGAGAATTTTTTGGCGAAAAAAGGCCATATACACAAAGCTGAGACTGGGAGGACCCCGACTTTGTGAATAAGTATTAGAGACAGTTTTCCCTCTCCAGGCCTCCCTCTGTTGACTTGACACTGCCATGTAAATTTATTGACCTCCTGTGCCTACCTTGAGAGCTAGTCTCAGCTAGACATTAGTGGTAGACAACCAGCTAGATATATACCTGTGGACTGAGAGATGGATGACCATTGCGTGAACCATGGACGTACTATCTTATAGTAGGTCCATGCTTGAACTTACTGTAATTTGACTCAGTTTACAATGCTACAAGATATTCCTGAAGAAGGTATCATTGAACGTGCCCTTTTCTGATTTCTTGAGCAAAATTATTTTCACAACCTCAAGATGCAATGTAGGTGCCAAAATAAGCAATTAAGCATTGCTAATTGCCTATCATTGACAAGTACAGCCCAGGAGCTGCATCATCAGGCAGTCATGGCTGTAGGATATGTTGTGATAATTCTAATATTAATTGGACAATGGTCTTCAATCAATAATCCTATAATAGTATTCTGCGTGGCCATCTTGTGTGGCAGTTTTTACACTCACTCATAAGGCTTTCTCATTTTTCGACTTAGAGTTATGAAATTTGGTACAGGTATGGGGCTATGGGTATAATTTTGCAAGTTGTCGAGAAATCCAAGATAGCGGCCGTTTTGTGGCGGCCATTTTGGCAGCCATCTTTCTTCATTCTTGAACTGCCCATTGTGACCTTAATATTTCACTTACAGTTAAAAAATTTGGTACAGGCATTGGCCTGTGGGTATCAATCAGGAACATGTTGAGAAATCCAAGATGGCGGCCATTTTGGAAATCCAAGATGGCGGCCATTTTGGTAGCCATCTTTCTTCATTGTTCAACTGCCCATTGTGACCTTAATATTTCACTTACACTTATGACATTTGGCACAGGTATTGGCCTGTGGGTATGGATCAGCAACATGTTGAGAAATCCAAGATGGCAGCCATTTCGGCAGCCATCTTTCTTCATTTTTTTAACTGCCCATTGTGACCTTAATATTTTGCATAGAGTTATAAAATTTGGTACAGGTATTGGCCTGTGGGTATTGATCTGGAACATGTTGAGAAATCCAAGATGGCGACCATTTTGTGGTGGCCATTTTGGCCGCCATCTTTCTTCATTTCTTGAACTGCCCATTGTTACCTTAATATTTCACTTACACTCATGACATTTGGCACAGGTGCCTTTGCCTGTGGGTATGGATCAGGATCCAAGATGGCGGCCATTTTGCCAGCCATCTTTCTTCATTTCTTGAACTGCCAATTGTGATCTCAATATTTCGCTTAGAGTTATGAAATTTGGTAAAGATATTGGCCTGTGGGTATGAATCGGGAACGCATTGAGGCATCCAAGCTGGCCACAAATGCCCACTTCAGAATGGCTGACATCCTTGAACTGCCCATTGTGCCCTTGCTATTTCACTGTCAGTTATAAAATTAGGTAAAGTTATTGGCCTGTGGGCATGGATCAGGAAAATGTCGATAAATTCACATACATTGATAGATTGATAGATAGATATATACATAGATACATAGATCTATACCCACATTGCTTCATTCATTCACTCATTCTCCACACTGCCAAAGTATATCCTTTATCACGGGTGAATGCTAGTTATACTTTATTCATCTATCACCGTACAGTGTATTTATAGAGATATTATAATCCGTTTCTTCTTTTTTATTTGATCAAATACAGAAGGAAAATTTTATACATTCTGTAACAATTACAAAAACATGTTGCTTGTCATGTTTAGGGAATAAACTTTGAGGACTCATAATGCTGATTTGACCATGCTGATACGGATACCTGTCAAAGCGCAAAGCAGTCCTTTCCTTCACATTATGCTGCAACATATAGAGGGCTCATCCAGGTAGGCCCGCCTTACAGGTCACTTATAGGCAATAGTGTAGACAGTGGCGGATACAGGGGGAGGGGCCTCCCTAGACCACCAAGTTTAATAGTAGCATTTTGAAGAAAAATTTCGATAATGCCGGCCCGCAACTCCCCCCCCCCCTAGATTATCGTGTCTGGATCCACCTCTGGTAGATGCACGATATAAGGTATCTGCGTGATAGCCTATATATATGCACAAAAAATATTTTTTGACAAAATGGGATTTCATGTGGATAGATGGTGCACGGAGAGATATACAAGTAACCAATGGGAAGTCAAATCATCAATTCAGCACAACTCAAGAGAAGACCTTTTCACAAGATAGTATTGATTGCTGTTGTGACAGCCTCATGCTGGAAAGGCAATTCAGCCTATAATACAGCCCTTTAAATTGCAATTCATAATTGCCTGAAAGTTATAATTGAAAGCTACACAACTCCTTCCTTCTTGACAAATCATATACTGCTTTATAATCCTGGTAGTGTACATTTGCTGTATTTAAAACGATGAGTTACGCTCTCAAAATTTTGAGTTACTCTCCTAAACATTTTACAGATCTTGCAGTTACGCTCCGGCCGAGTGAATTTCATGTGCAGTTATTGAAATTTAGGGATGTTTAAGAATCAAAATCCAAGCTCCATCCTGCCTCTAACTAACCAAATAAGCCCCTCGCCAAGTGCCTTAATATGGGATAGCTTAGTCAATGAATAACAGCTATTCAAACTTTTGAATCGAGATTGAACATGGTGGACGTTTCGGGAGCGTAACTGCAGTTACGCTCCTAATAAACTTCCGGTTGGGTACAGTGAATAGAGATGCCGCTTGCAAGCAAGCAAGCATCTCTAAAAACTCAAAATTAATTACCTTGACAGGATCAATCCCTTTCACAATACCATCAACTCCTACAAAAAGGCACACAAGTGTCAATTAATCTGGTAAGATCGATAGACTTGATACCCATACAAATCCCAAGATTTTTTTACTTTACAGAAGGCCGCATAATGTAAATTAAATGCATGTAAATTAAAATTCAACAGAAGCTAACAGAGTTCAGTGATTTGTAAAAAGCTCTAAATAAAATATGATAGTTATATTAATTCAATCTATTACCTGCCCAAGTTGACATGACCCATTTGGCATTTTTGATTTCATATAAAACATCAAATGTTTCAACAGCGTGCGGACACACAACCAACACTTCTGCCTCTCTCAGATCTTTCAGGCTTTCTTCTTCCAATATCTGTTTGGTGGAACCCACTGAAAGGAAGAATAATATACAACATAATTAATTTTTTTAAAATAGAACCAAACAAGTATACTCGCCATACCAAAACTACCACACTTAATATTGTGTTTGCTAAAAAAATCAAGCAAAAACGCAGAAAAAGAGCTTCAAAATTTACATGCGTTTCATTGACATAGTTGTGGTGGTGCTATTTGCGTGCAATCCCATATCATCACATCGCAAGCGCAAAAAACACTTTTTTTTTTTTTTTTGCCATTTGAAGAAATTTGATCCTAAAAATTTTACGTTATAATCATCATTTGTGCCTAACTCAAAATCAGATATGAATATGATATTATTGGGACTGATGACTATTGGCCTTTACAATAGACCCTGCCACACATTGGAGCTCCATTTTAATGCTGCCATATATATGCACCATGCTACTTGAAAATGTGTTTGGTTATCAGAATCAAAAATGTTCTACAAGTTGCCCAATTGCACTGACATTTTCGGAAAAAAAATCTACTCAAGAAGATCCTCACAAATGTACTTTTAGGTAAATCTAACCTATAAAAGTAATTGTTAATGATTTATACACCAAATAATATTATATTAAATAAGTGCAACATACTTACATCTTGGTGGTATCTTTATCTCTTTGACTTGCAGAGAAGGACATTGTGACCTCAAATTGGCTGCTAACCCTTCAACCCAGGAAAAAACATGAACCACCGGTCCCGCCATCCTGTTACAATTTAATTTATTCTCAAATAAGTACCCAGAAAAAAATTGAGGTATACATAGAAAATGAAATAAATGCAAACACAGGCTATAGCCCAAGGGGGACACAATGAAAGCACAACATTGCCAACTGTTGGAGTGCTTGTCTCTTTCGACTTAGAAATGTATGGTAGAAATTACGTTGAACCCAACGTTGAGATTTTACACTACGTTGTGACAATGTTGCCACAACGTTGCATGCCAGCATCACATTTTGACATTGCTTCACAATATCGTGAAACACGTCATTTCTACCATACAATTTTTCCCAAGGGAGAGGCAATGTGATTTTCCATCAAGCCTGATCAAGGGCTTTCCAGCTTTTCACATTCCGGGATAGTGGGTTGAGGGTAACTATAGTGATCGATGCACGGATAGTGAAAATAGCCGGATACTGGGTACTGGATTATCCAGCAACACCAACTGCCGGATACCGGATAGGAACGAGATAGTAAGAACCAGATTATTTAATAAACATACGAAAGAGGATTTGCGTTTGATTATAAATACATTTTCAAAGATCTTATAGATTTTATGTATGGCAGGAATGTTTTTCGTTATATTATGTAACTAAATTAAAATTTTAAAGATGGTTACATTATGTTTTCGACTCTATTGTTTTGACATTTAAAAATTTTCTTTTGTAAAAGTTTTTTAATCATTTCACTTATTTTTTTAGCATCCCAGATATCCAGCTCTGACACCCTCATTCTGCCGGATACCGGATATCCTGCAATTTTCAATATCCGGCTGGATCTGTTAGATGCAGCTATCTACCTAAAATATGATCGACTCTCCATATATATGTGTCTTGTGTAACTATATGCAAATCTGAGTGTTGAATTCTGACTCTGTGACTATTTTAAATGCACATACCTGTACTACGAATGTATGCCGATGTAAAGCAGAGAAATAAACTGTCCGAAAAGCAATCCAGTTTAGTGGGACATACTTTATTTCAGGTTTTTTTTTTTCAACAGATAAAAAGAGGAGACTTTGATATCTGAACGCAAAAAATAGATAGGCACAGCAGTGTTGATAAACTACTAACTAGGAATGTGTTACTGGACCCCTAGGTGAAACACAAACCCAATGTTATTTAATAGGGAAGGGTGGTTTACTTACTTATCAAAGACTTTGACCCCTAGCTATAGTAGAGCAAAGAAAATTGGCAGCAGTTCTTGACCCACATGCATCAAATATATATAATATTATATATATATCAGCCTTTATGGCCCAATAGCTTTTCCTCTCATCGGATGAGAATTCATGCTTCCACAAGCAGTTTGGTTGAGAATGTTTATCATTGGCCAAATGACACAACATCACCCATTTCACTAACTTACAGGCGACACTGTATTAAAGTCCCCTGATTTTATCTGTTGTAACAACCAAGCATGACATAACATTCTAAGATTTCTATATAAATCCAGGTGTCAGACTCAAGGAATCTCACCCTATATATATATATATCATATCATTGCAAGACAACATCTGTTGAACATCATCTTGCATACATCTTTAGAACATTGCAAGAGAGCTTCATCTTGTCTCTTTATAACAAAACATTAACTTCATCTGCCTTTTACTACTGTGCAATAACTTCATATTGTCTTTCTAGACCATTACAATAACTTCATCTGCCTTTTGTGTTTGTGCAATAACTTCATCTTGACTTTTTACATAATTATTTCAATAACTTCATCTTGTCTTTTGACATCATTACAATAACTTTGTCTGCCTTTTAGATCTGTGCAATAACTTCACCTTGTCTTTTTACATCATTACAATAACTTCATCAGCCTATTACGTCTGCGCAATAACTTCATCTTATCCCTTTACACCTTACAACAACTTCCAAGTCTATTTTTGTTGCCGAATATTCCCCGAAACAAATTAAAAATTAAAAACAAAACACCTTTTTTTCATGACGATCGTAAGCAAGTAAATTTTATTATACAATTCAGTAAGTAGCACCAGTTAAATTTGGTGAAATTGAAAATGGAATATGTTTCAGTATTCAGATTTCCAGTCAACGACAAATTTCAATGGTTCTCCCTTGACAAATCTTGCGTAATTGTCCAAAAATACATCAGCAACCTGGAAACAAGAAAGTGCAGACATGAAAATGCAGATATAGTCAAAATACAATAGGTTTTAAATGGCCCTTAATTATTAGTTTTCTTTCTCTAAACTTTTTATCATACAGTAGTGTAAGCGTGCATGTTTGTACTTCATAAAACTTAATTAAGAACAAATTTGAAGTCGTTGTCTTCTGAGAGCTACTAGGTCAGAGTAGGGGAAGCTTGGGAGAGTTGGGCCACTTTTTACATTCTTGCACCTCCTGCTAACAATAATGATTATATAAACATGCTTAATGCATGTATTGTATCTTGAAATATTTCAGAAAAATATCTTTAGGTTTGCATTGATATTTGCCCAAGAACATATGAGCTACAGCCCCATGAAAATTGGAAAAAAATTGGCCCAACTCTCCCCATCAAGTGGGAGACCTGGCCATTCAGGAGGGAGACTTAGGCCATTGCAATATATCAGGTTCGGTTAAGCTGCACTTGGGGCCATAATATTTTTAACCTGAAGTGTGGTGGTCATAGAAGTCGCTAATCCTGAATTGAGGCCTCTTGCAACTCTAGTTTGCTGTCAGACTTAAGCCTCGGCCTGATGGCCCAACTCTCCCCATCTAGATTTCCTGATATCTAATTTGATTAGATTATGAATAATTATTAAGGCCTAAAAATATTCAATCTCTGTTGAAAATTGCTCTAGACAAGTTCTTCTGTCTTAATAAAAATAAATCTGGGTAAATGCAACACATGTGGGGAGAGTATTAGCACTGTCCCAACTCTCCCCCATTCCGCCATTTTTCTCTAAATCTAAATTATGACAAAACCGGTTGTCTGATAATTTTCCAAAATATGTTAATAACAACTGAATAATCAAGCCTACCAAGCATGCCATAGAAAATTTTCTCAGTCCTTGTTGTCTGACAGACAATTAAAAACAAGTAACATGGCTGAGTTTTTCCTTTTTTCATCCAAATTTGAATTTTCTTCTCTCTATAGATCGTGACAAGCAAATTAGCCCGAAATGTTACATCCATTGAAAGATTTTTATTTTCATAAAATTTTGGTGGCAGCAGCTTTCTCAAAAAATGTTTAGTTTCCTCAAAAATCAGGGTGGCCCAACCCTCCCTGCGGCCCAACTCTCCCAAGCTTCCCCTACTAATTCAATAAATAATAAATCAAGTTTCAGCAGTTCATAATATTTACAAACCATCATATAGGGCCTTAATTTGGACTTCAGTCAAAAAGTGAAATGATAGAAAAACACAAACCTAAATATCAGGTCCCAGAATTGTTTTATGTCCTCTTTAATAAAGACTTCAATTGATACCCAAATTAATTACTTATGTGTAATATGATTTATTTAAGAACCTCATCAGAAAAAGAAGTGCAGGCGATGTGAGGAGTCAGGGTGATATTTGGATGTTTCCAAAGCGGACTGGTCTCTGGCAAAGGTTCAACCTCATACACGTCTAAAATTGCGTGCTCCAACCATCCTTCGTCAACTGCTCTGATTACGGATTCAGGACTAACGACATCTCCTCTGCCGACGTTGATAAACACTGATTTCTGAAAGGAAGATGCTGTTAAAATGAAGGTTTCTGCATGCAGTATAGAATGTGTATGGACATTCATTGACTACCTCTCCTAAATTTCAGTAGGCCTAAAACTATTAAAAAAAAGTTTTGCTCTAACTTTTTGTCGAGAAGCTGGAAAGAAACACTAAATCTCTTTGTAAAAAAATGAAAACATTTAGTTTCAGGGGGATAACATTGAATTAGCAATTTTGTGAGCAGAGCCAAATTTAAAAAAACATTTTATAATTTTAGATAGCATCTCAAAAATATCCCTCCGTATAATGGCGTATACAATATATCTAAAAATCAAACTCTTGCTAGCCATAAAATATATTTGAATATGTCACAAAGACAAGAGAATTCTTCAATCTGTAGGCCTTGACAATGTACATACATTATATAATATTATATGGGTGTTATCGAAAAAACGATTTGGTCACATTGCTTTCAAATGTTTTTACACGCTGCTGTGCTTCCATGTTTGTTTTTTTTAATCGAACTGTACAACAAGATTTTTGTCAAATGAAGTTGAAATTAAAAACACTCGAGTTGCAAAAACGTAAAATTGACCAACGTATCTATTATTTTCAGAGTTTTCCAATCATTAATTAGGATTTAAAAAATTGTGTCAATACCTTAGCTTGGCAAGGCTTAAAAGTCTCTCCATTAAATAGTCCTTTGGTCTCTTGAGTGCTTGGCAAAATATTACAAACATAATCACACTCGGCCAACATTTCACTCAGGCGTGTAATAGGTCTGAAAAATCAACAATAGGGAAAAATTAACTTGGGTAAACTAATGTCAAGTAATACCATATTCATCTCTAGTATCAGTTTAACAAAGCTCAGTCATATGGAAAAGCTTTTCCAAAATTAAAAAAATCTTTGAAAGTGAGAGGATAGTGTCATTGTTCATGATTAATTTTGTGCAGCTTTTATTTTTTATTTTTTTGCTGAGACAAAACCAGAATCCATAGATTCAAATCTGGGTGTGTGGTATGTCGTAAAGCTGAAGAAGTGGGAGGTGAAAATACTTGTGTACTTAAGCAAAAAAAAACGATTTTTTCTTACATATATTTGTCAACAACTTCTGCCTTCTCCCCTGAAATTGTCTCGCGTCGACCCATTCCATAAACCTTCATTCCGAAAAACTTGGCAGCCTTTGCAACTGTAAAATACAAATGTAACAAATGAAGTATACACGAAACAAATGAAGATGACAATAAGATTAGCATCTATCAAACAGTTTCAAAAGAGAAGAACAAGATTTAGAACCAGGCTTAAAGAATAGCCAAAGACTTAAGTGAACAAATTCTATCTTAAATCATATCATTATAATAAAGTAGAAATTGCAAGTACAAAATATCTGGTTCTTACTATGAAAGCCAATGTCCCCATATCCGACTATTCCAAGAGAGAGACTGGAGAGACGGCGATAGTAGCGGACTTGCTCACCTGCCCTAAAACGGAAGAAAAGCTATAGAAAATAGGAAGGCAGATCCCTCAAAGGCAACTTTGGCAAGTTCATAATCCTAACGAGTGTTGATGGATGCGAAAGCAATCACAGCATGAATAAAGTTAGAGTTCAAACTCAAGTTTATTGACCATCAACAGAAAATACATCAGGTGATCAACTATTGCTATTCATAATTTAATTATCCCCCATGCTATGGCATGGAGGATATGGTTTCAGTCTCCATGTCATGGTTTTCATCGAAAATCTCCAATACCTCACCATGCACAATGTTCATACTTTCCGCAAGTTCTTATAACTCCTTTAACTTGCCAAATCTACAATAAAATCATCAAACGTAGGAAGCTAACTTATTTCCCAGCTATTCTTGTGAGTGTGTCTGGGACTGCCACCATTTCTAAATTTGGTAAGCCCAGGCCATTCATAGGTGTCACCACATGCAGACCTGCATGCACAATTGTGCCCCTAGTGGTGTTCATGGGACTACACACTCATGAAGGAAAACTGTGAGAATGTACTACAGGCCTACTCCCAAGTCTCCCTTCACTGTTTTTGAGGTTGTTGTAGATTGTGCAGGGCATGGGGGATGTAGAGGCGGTACCTGCTCTTGCTGTTAGGCAGATAATCAGAAAATACTATGTGCCTTCATCTTTATAATGAATCTTTAATGTGTGTCAATGGTTGGATAAAAGAAATAATTAGGCATACACTGTACCATCGGTTCTCTTTTTGTGCAGTCATAGTTTCGCTGAATTTTCTCTCATGGCCGATGATATGTCCAATGACATATTCCGTGATGTGTGGGCCAGCGACTCCAGCAAACCTTGTCAAAGTAAAATCTGGTGGGCCCTGGGATAATAATTATTAATATTTAGAAACAGTAACAAATAATATATAAATAAATGTTCTAAAAAACATACACATCATCAACATACATTAATTCACAATGCAAATAGCTTCATGAATTCATGCATGTAATAAATGAGTATAAAGTTCTAAATAAAAATAAAAACAAAATTTGGATTTATAAACAGCTACTGTACATGATGTATTGCCTCAATAGTCATTTGAATATTGCAACCAAGAATATTTCTTCTTCGTTACTCTTATCTCATTTTGCCTCTTTAAATTCTTTTTTTCTTTACAATGGTGGATAATATATAAGAAAATGTATCTGTGTCTAGCCTTCACAAATATTCAGATTTAATTACCTTGACTGGATCAATCCTTTTCATAATACCGTCGACGCCTGCAATGAAAAGTAAGTGAACGGTGAAGATCTGACACATATAATGCCTAGAAATGCAGCTTGATGGTATGTTGGTAGTTAATCTGGATTTAAATTTTTTTTAGGAAGTTCTAAGCAGTAAGCAAAGCTGAATCATCACAGATTTTTAAAACGAAGGAGAATGTTTTTTTGCTTTTAATAGAGAAAAGAGCAGAAAAGCAGGTAATAAAATTAAAAATTAACTTGCGAAAAGCTTTGTCCCCCTGAAATATAAGATACAAGAGTATTATTTTAATGATCGATTACCTGCCCAAGCAGACATGACCCATTTGGCATTTTTGATTTCGTATAAAACATCAAACGCTTCAACTGACTGCGAACAAACAACCAGAACTTCCGCCTCCCTCAGATCTTTCAGGCTTTCTTCTTCCAATTGCTGCTTGCTGGAAACAACTGGAAAATAATGGTAAAATATGCAGAGAGAAAAAATTGCACAATTTCAAGATATAAATCTCTGCCCATACAAATACCACATGAATACCAAACGTCATACATTGGCATATATGCCCTGCATGGACTATAGTAATCAAACATTTGTTAGGTTATCAGAATCAAAAATGTTCAAACAATTAAACAAATGTTGCTGTGGTATTTTTAGAAAATTTTCAAAAAGTGTTTTTAAAACATTTTACCAAGGAGGTCCTAACTAATGTTCTTTTAGGTAAATTACAGCTATCTACCTATATATAAGTATTTTACCCAGAATGTTTTAAATTTAAGTAAAACATACTTACATCTTGGTGGTATCTTGATCTCTTTGACTTGCAGTGAGGGACATTTTGACCTCAAATTGGCTGCCAGTCCTTTAACCCAGGAAAACACATGAACCACTGGTCCAGTGGTGGCCATCCTGCAACAATGATTTATTTATTCTTGAACAGACACTCAGAATTTCAGAAAATAGTGAAAAAAGTTTGAAGAAGAAATGGAAGTACCGTAGAACGGGGTAAAGTTGGCAATCCGGGGTAAAGTTGGCAAGCTGTTTTGACCCACTTAATGGCAGAAATGCCAACTTTCCTCACTGACACAGGTATCTTTGGCAAAGTTGCCACACGTGTCAATGAGGAAAAGTTGGCATTTCTGCCATTAAGTGGGTCAAAATAGCTTGCCAACTCTACCCCGGATTGCCAACTTTACCCCATTTTACAGTATAGGATTTTCACCCAGTGAGAGGGGGACTTTGCCCACATCAATATCCCCTGTGTCCGTCCCTGGAATCTTGAAATTTCGGGCAAATGTCGCTACCCCCCCCCCCCAAAAGTCTGCGTGTGGTTCGCCTATGCATTAAGTCCTGTCTATTTATGCACTTGATTTATGTAAGCTGGTTGGTTGCCATCTGAATACATTAGATTATTCATATACCTTTATTTCAAACCCACCTGCTACAATAGCCCATCCTTGTACTGTCAAGCAATTTCACTCTTGATATTCTGATAGTCATTTCTTTCCTTAACCCCTTTGACCACATTGTCCATCTTGCATGGGTGGATACACAACTATTTTCATGCTAATATAATCACACTTCAATTGGTTTTTGGACTCAACTGACCTGAGGTTCCAGATAGGTGATCACATAAAACCAACACTAAAAACTAAACAGACTTTCACCAAGGTTGTTGTTTTTATTTTTGCCATATATCTCCAAATGTATCTGGAATATTTGTGAGAATATTAATTATAAGTTACTTCACCCACACTGTAAAATTTGAAAACTGTCTTGAAACAATTTTCTGAGAGCTCTGTCTCTAAAAGTTCATAACTTTAAAGAGGTGTTGACTTTATGTTGTGAGTTGTGACTTATCCAAAAGAATCATGATATAAAATTGAGCAAACATGTACATTGCATGCATGTGAGGATGTCATCTCAGATATGCCAGCTACAATAAGCAGTTCATCATAGCAGTAATTACAGGCCCACTTTGTGTGAATACATTATATATGTACATACCTAGAGGTCCTAGATATTAGACAATGTCATGCAGTGAAACAAACAGCAAATTTAGCAAAAGTAGATATCAATGCAGATAAGTAGGACATACAATATGTACCTTTCAGCAGGTTTTTACAAAAGATAAAATCAGGAGGACTTTAGCATACAGACATAGATAGACTATCTCTGACACAAACAGACAAGTTGCCATGGAGGGTTTTATCATAGGCCGCGGCCGATATATATCTCTTTCAGTAATATGAAACAAGGTTACTTACTCCTCACTTGGCCTGAGTTTTCCAGGAGCCCAGCATAACCTCAGACTGACCTGGCCCAATTCTCTGAGCTTCTCTGATTCGCTGAGATAATGGCTTCAAAAGGTTGCACCATAATGACAATGTTTTTGTATTAACATGATTAAGGGACTGTTTTGGTGTTCATGTTTGCAGTTAAGGGGATTAGTATGCATTCATCCAAAAACAAGCTCCAGCAAATCTTAGAATTTGAGGTGGCCAATTTACACATTGTGGTAAAGAAAAAAACACAGGATTAAAAAATTGCTATGTCACACCAAAAAAAAGAGATAACAACAAACTGGAGCCAACAAACTTGAAACAGAAAACAACATGCTCTTATAATTAAATCCAAGAAAATCCCTTCAGGGCCTTCAGGGTCAAAGGTGACCTTGGGCTTCTGATAAGATCACAGAGAACAATTAGTTTTTGGTTACTGCTACACCTTGTCAATATTTAGGTACATGTAGGACATTGTAGAAACATTGCAAAACCCAAACAATAACTGCGCTAACACCTGTGGTTTTATGTACAAACTTTTCACTTGCAATTTTTTCCATTTAGTGGCAAAAGTAGGCCTATTCTTCTTTTTTTAAACCTGATTGCCAACCGACCATTGAATTGACTCATTTAAAGGTTAATCTTTCCTTTGGTGACAGACTGCCAGTAACTGTCCCAAATAATCAATTTTCGACGCAATAGACCCATTTCACTGAGTGGCCTAAAGTTTGCGTCTCATACACTTAAGAAAAGCAGTTTTCAAAATTTAATTCAAAAGAATGAGCAAGTTATAAAGCCTTAAAGTTACATTAAAATGCACTAAAAATACTCCAGATTGGTTGCACTTGGCTGGACCAAGGGTGGGAGATCTATCAGCCAATGGCATTTTTAAAGTATTCTGAAACCAAGCACCACTTGCCCTTCAGTGTTCATTGTGAGAAGCTTTTATCATTGAAAGAGAGAGAGAACTTCATCTTGTGGTCTTACATACATCACTGCAAACTGCAAAGGAACTTCATCTTCACTTTTACATCACTACTACTAGAGAAGTTCCATCTTGTCTTAAATAAAAAATTCGCTAAAGAGCTTTATCTCGTTTTTTATTATTTAATTTTTTTAAAAACAATTACAAAGAGTTTCATCTGATCTCATCTCATTCTTAAAAAACTTCAACGGGTTATTTTACATCAGCGAAACATTCCTATTGTCTTTTTACAAAATTGGGAGAAAACCCCATCTTTTTTTTTGAAATAATGCAAATTAACTTGATCTACATGCAAAAATCATTTTTGTTGCTCATCACTCATGAATTCCACGCAAATGTTGAATCTCTTGGAAACATGACTTTTTTTGCATGAAGTGACCTGGCACTGACAATTTTCAAAATATTTACCAAAAACAAAATTATTTGTGATCCAGATGTGTAAGGTTACCTGTTATTTACATACATTTTGTAATCTTTATGCTGGTTGGATTGTTTTCTTTCAATGTTCATCAGAAATTGTATATTTTTTTTCATTAGTATTTATTTCACTAAAAAAATCATGAAAAAGCCATTTTTTCGAGGCTTCAATAAAAGTGGATAACTTAGTTCTTGATGTTTGATGTTGACATCACTTGATGTTAATATTTTTCAAATTCAAAATTTTAAAATAATTTTTACCATTTTATTATTGTCTGGCTCCATAGGCTAAATTCAATTAAAGGTAACGGAATCACATTTGACTCGGTAACGGAATCACACAATTCCCTTAAAATCACATCCTAAAAGGAGCAGCACAATTTACATCTGTGAAGACCCAAGTCCATAAAAATGGAACTACTTTAATAAGATATATATATATTCCTGGGATGAGCGCTGTCAGTTTCTGTCACCCATAGCTGGAATATTTTTTTTTAACGAGACGATGAGATAAAAAAAGTCATAAAAATGGGTATTTTTGCTCGTGATTCCGTTACCCAAAGTTTGATTTGCCATAAAAAACTACTCGGGCATTTGTCAGAAATTTTTCATGTCAAAAAATCAAGTTTACATTTCACATAAATCACAAATTTATGATTTCTTTCATCATATCTTCGGTAATGTATTAATAAAGGTCAATTTTCATGACCCCGCGGTGATTCGGTTACCATGGAACTCATGACTACTGACACAACAAGGAAACCGCTGATGCGAGATTAATTTCATATTTAAAAATACGATTGATGAGGTATGACATACTTTGAGAATGACCTTTGAAACTTGGCGCAATTCCACATTTGGTGATGCGAAGTTGTTAGTTGAAGGTTTGCTGTTGTGCAACCTATATTTAAACACCTCAGCAATTGTTCTAAACATAGATAATGGATGAGAGTTCAAAATGGAGGGACAATTGGGTTAGTGTGTTTAAGAGACAATATTTTTGTAATCTGTGCAATGTTTGTATTGTATTTGATGTCTCAGAGTTACTGGCCTGAAGCTAAGTGCATATACATCCACAGCAGGTGACATATGCTGATACAAGCTTCACCATAAAGTGGGAGATGGGTGCGAGATGGGGCTTTACAGCCTGCATTCCTGCACCGATAAGGCTTACAGTACCACTACCAGACAGACTATAGTTATTACATTCCACTGTATGAAGACATACAGCCATGGCCGTAAGTTTATGCTCAGCTGCTATGCTTCACTATGGGGCTATTATTGTGACCAATCATAACAAAGTAAATACTTGCTCAATCTTCCCTAAAATCTCAGGAATTGTAGTCTGTACACATTGGCATGTGTTTTGATAGACATTTTTGCATTAAATGATGTTTCATGTTAATGGTGAGGCAAATTCTGAATTAGTTGAAATATAAGTATAAAATCAATTTCGATGTTAAATGTTATTTGACGGATAGTAATAGTCACCAAAGTGTCTGGTTGTTTTAGGAACACATAAATGTAAGTATTCATGACAAAATCAAAATTAAATACACGATTGAATTCTTGGTTCATTGGGATTTTAACTGAACTATTTTTTCTTTAAATTAGGGCAAATTTTAAAGAAGGTGTAGTAAGTTAGAACCCTTATCATCTGAACAGAAAATTGTGTCAAATTCCAAATGGAATTTAATGAAACAAATGCAATTTTACCAGAAGAAAATGTTTTTATTGCTTTATTCTTACTTGAGAAATTAACAAATTTTCTAATAATAAACACTTCAAAGAAACCCCGATGAACCAACATTAAAGCGGCATATTTAATTGTGATTTTGTCATGAATGCTTAATTTGGTGTGCGCCCAACACATCCACACACTTTGGTGACTATTACCAGCACACAAATGGCATTGCATTAAAACGTATTATATGCTTCAATTTCAGTTAAATCAGTTTTTTGTTTATATTTATTATGTAACATTATTCCATTCAATTTTTTTTTTATCAGAACACCTACTGCTGTGTATAGACAATTTGGTGAAGATTGGGCAAGTATTTGCTTTGTTATGATTGGTCACAATAATAGCCCCATAGTGAAGCACAGAAACTGAGCATAAACTTAGGGGCATGGTTGTATGTATATCACACAGGACAGTCAAACTTTACAGTGAATTAATGAGCACTTGTCAATTTGTCATTGGGAGACTGTCCCGGAGACATATTATATAAATATTGGATGGGAACGAGTGCAATATAGAGTATAATTGGATGAAGAAAAGATATATTGGATGAGGCGCAGCCGAATCCAATATAACTTTTCTGAATCCAATTATACTCTATATTGGACGACTTACCATCTGATATCTTCTAAATTTTGCTATTTTTATTATTGTCAATTGAGAGGGAAAAAAGGTATCTAAGCAGCAAATCCTGAAAATAAAAAACATCTAAATGCATTGTTTTTCTTTGACGGCTAGTCAACTTAAAGAAATATATAGGCCTAACTTATATTGGATGGAGAATATAACACGCCTCATCCAATATAACTTTTCTTCATCCAATTATACTCTATATTGGACTCCTTCCCATCCAATATTTGTATAATATCTATGAGTGTGACCTCACTAGTGAGAGGCATGACTCATTCACTGACTTGTTGCAGTTGGCCTGGCAAGTCAAGGATATGAGCTCATAAGGAGTAGGTGCTGTTTCGATACTGAAGTAAGGAATTATACTTTGGTGTAAAAAGGAAGAGGTTGGGGGTAGGTTGCACATCTCAGGGAGGTGGTCACGGCAGGGACTGACCCAGGAGTCAGTTGAAAATCAAATCATGACTGACCAAACAGGAATTCAACTGATTAATTCAACTAATTGGCAGAATTCAACTCCAACTAGTTGAATAAATTACAACTGACTAAATTCAACTTTTCAAAAATTATTTTTTAGGGCGATGCACAGGCCAATCGCTGTTATGTATTGTAATACTTTCTTTCTTTGCAAGGAGCCCTCAGTATGTTCATCACCCCTGAAAGAAAATCTGCCAACAGGTGTGCAAAAACATCATCAAAGTATGGGCAGAAGCACTTCCAAGAAATACAGAAGAATCCCAATTTAAGACCACATCTTTTTATGCAATTAACAGCATGCAGACCTCAAACTGCATATATTATATTTCTTTTATGCTGAATAAGACCCCTCTAATGTTACTGCAGCTTACTGGGCTATAAAAGCTGCACCAAAAACCTTTTTTAGTCTCAGTTAAATGCAGGCACTACTGTATTAGCTGTTTTTGTTGCATTAGCCTGTGACCCACTTTTTCCTCTGTGCAATGAAGCATGTCAGTGGGAGATTTAAGGCTCTGTGCTTAAGGGTACATCTGCATTTCAAGCTTTTTCACTTGTAATACACATAAAGCCTTATCAATTGCTGCTGTCAAATCTTGGAGAAATGATCAGTAGGCCTAACTGTCAAGCAAGTTGACTCCATTCTTTAGATCCTTTCAAAAAAATTTGCCATTAATTGGGCACACAATGCAATGCTGAGATCAACACAATCAAGCAAGTGATGTTGATAACCTTTTGTGCATATCCCTGTATGCATTAAAGTAATTCAGAATTGAAACTATTGAACTAAATGTTTTTTTGGAAATCCACCAGAACTTGAACCTGCAGCTCTGATGAGATAGACAGCAAAAAAGCAAGATAGATGTATACAGACAGATTTTATTACATGTATGGATGTGGATTAATGGTTGATATGTTAGAAAAAGACATACACTTAAATCATGTAAAATGAAGCTTAGATTTGTCAAAAATGCCTTATGGTGGCAAAGTAAAATCGCCCTATTTTTTTTTTCGAAAAATTTTTTTTAAAAAGGCGAAAGGCTAGATTTTTGGTTTTCCTCATTGAATATGCTTTCTCAGTCAAGATTCAGTTGAAAAATTCCAACTGACTTTGGCAAAACACAACAGTGAGTTGATCCAAACGTGACTGACTAGTTGAAAATGAAATTCAACTGATTTTTTAATTTGACTGACTCCAGGGTTTTGCAGTGACCACTTTACTGGGTGTAACTTAATGTTCTGATCTCATCAAACTGCACATAGGCCTCATGGTAAAATTTGAGTGATGAATAAATTGTCTACCATGGCACATACCTAGGTTGTCTTTATGACTATAACAAGAAAAGTTTGCAATTTTTCGAACAGGAATACGTTTATTAGAAATTATTTCATGAATATGCCAGGGAATACGTTTATTAGAAATTATTTCATGAATATGCCAATGTAATTATTTCTTTCTCATGCACCAGGCTTCCAAAAATATTCGCTTCTAGATCAAACAATGCAATATTTTAAAAATCCATCACCAGAAATTATTTATTTCATTACTGCCTGAAAGGATTTTTTGTTTTCAGAACTGAGTAGGCTATAAGAAGGTCTTTGTAAAAACAAAACTAGCGCCTAGCGGCTTTATAATGGCTTCTTTGAATTGATATATTATAAGATAGACAGGAGTTATCGGCTGGAGGTCAGGGTAATTGAATGAAGTACTTGGGAGTGTGAGAGAAGGAATGAGAGCCTGCTGACGTGATACATGTAAGAGACATAGAAGAATGGATATGAACTGCACTTAGAGGAGGGGGCACTTGTCAGACTAGCCATTGAATTTGAAAAAGAATCGATTTTGAAGCCACAAAATGGCCATGTGGCATAGGTCACATGGAAAATAGAATATATTTCATAGAAGAACTTTGAAAGAGCTTTGAAATGATGTATGCAATGTGAGTGGATCTGCCAGGTAGCTCCAGGTAGCTCCTTCTCCTTTCTGTGAAAGGAGGTGTGCATTCATTTTGGTGACTATCGTACGATAATGAGATGAGAAGACTGGGAATGTTAGACAAACTGTACTATTCTGTGATTGTGACTGCATTAATGAAGATGTGTACACAATGTGCTTTGACAACAGTATTAACAGGCCAGTGCTTGTGCCCCTAGTGACAGATTGGCGAAGCTCTTCCTCCTTCAAATTTCAGTAACAATGGACGGACCTTGACCTTGGGGCAATTTCTAGACTGCAAGCACTCAATCGGAACTAGGAGCTGCAAAAATATATCATTGAAAGACTAACAAATGAACTGATTTGCAGCATGCTGCAAAGTTAGTCAGATGTTAGTCAGATTATCAAAATCGCATCAGTTTAAGTTGTAGACTATCCTGTGACAAGGTATGTAGCCAAATTTCGGAGCTGTAAGTGTGATCTCCACGAAGGAGATAGTTTTTGAAATTTCAACATACACACCCCTTTGCTCTTCCTTTGATGACACACTGTTCATTGACAGACAAATGGCAGACAGGACAGGACAGACAGGACCTGCAGCTCAGGTCCCTATGGTTATCTACAATGCTCCCAGTAAAGCAAATAGCTTTTCTTTTTTTTTATCAACTCCTCTCTTCTTGGCAATTATTGTTCTATGTACAGAGATATGATGAATCTATGATTTTGTTCTGGAACAAAGAAAGTGAGTTTAAAATGGAGGGACAATCAGGTCAATGTTTTTAGAGACAGTATTTCGGCAATGTTTTGTATTGTAGTTGACGTTTCGGAGCGATTGGCCTAAAGCTAAGCGAATATAGCCTCCACTACAAAGAAATAAGCTGCAAATTCACCATGAGATGAGAGATGGGTGCTGAAAAGGGCTTTACAGCCTGTATTCCTGCACTGATAAGGCTCACAGGAATAGAAGGACCAGTTATTACATTCCACTCACTGAAGAAAACATCATACAGGACAGAAAAAGTCAATCTTTCATGTTCGGTGAATTTATGAGTGGTCAAATTATCATTGGGAGACATACATAAAACAATTTCATATGAGAGTGACCTCACTAGTGCGAGGCATGACTCATTCACTGACTTGTGGTGATGACCTGGCAAGTCAAGGATATGACCTTATAAGGAGCATTTGCCCGGCCACTTTAAAATTCAGTTCTGTCTCGATACTGAAGTGAGGAAATACACTTTGGTGTAAAAGGAAGAGGTTGCAGATTTCAGGGATTTGTTTATGGGTAGGACCACTGTACTTTTCTAATCGTATCAATTATAGCCAATAGGTTAGGTTTTTATTGCCATATACGGTTCAAATTTCATTCTGGTTATATCAAAACAAATTTGAAAATCAATAGGATTGACCATTTGGATTAAGAGTCATACAAATCAATAACTGTTTTGCAAAAAGCACAAATATTGGTCACATCAGTAAATACAAATAATTCAGACAGTTCTCTGTAATCCGGGATATCAAAGGCTTGTCTCTGCGGTCTTGACAATTCACACTCTAGCATGACATGCTTATCAGTTTGAATAAATCCACATGGGCAGGTACGGTTTTCCGGGGCAATACGAGCCCAGCGACCTGTTTTATAACGTAGGTAGTGGGAGCTCAATCGGAAGCGTGTAAAGGATATTCTTTCAAACTCCTTCACTGACACAGATCTGTAGACAGGGGACAATAGTTTTGACGAAAATATTACTGATGTACCATTACCAAGGTTCATACAGCTAGTGCTGCTTTTAACTAGTGAAACAGGTGATATTTCGCCATTTGGTCAATGCTACAACATAGGCCTATTAGGCGTGTCTGACACAAGTGGTAACCAATTTTTTTTCTACATGATCGAAAGTCTTGGATAAGTGAAAGACAAGGCCAATTTAATTTCGGTTGAGAATCTATGCTTCTGCAAGCAATTTGGTAGAGGGTGTTTAGAATTGACTCAATGGCAAAACATCACAGTTTCACTTACTTATAAGCAGAACTGTACCCATGCATTGCCTTTATTAGCCTGGTTCACCAGGCTAATTCAGGAGTAATGGTCTGAAAATATTGTCTGTCAACTCAACTGTTCAATAACTATACGTTCAATATATCTGTTTTTGTGTTTTATTGGTTTGCTAGGGTAGCTAGATGTATGGAAAAAAATTTCAACTTTTTTTCAATTACACTAATTTTTTTTTTTCAAAAAGAGGAAATCGGGCAACTTCTGTTTTTCGAATTTAAACATTTTTTGTTTCCTAAATTAAAAAAAAAGAAAAAAATTGTTTTCCTAGATTAAAAAAAACAATTTTTTTTGCTCCAAATTTTTTTCAATTTCGCCAATTTTTTCAAAGGAGGAAATTGGGCGACTTCAAGATTTGAAAAAATCGTACACATTCTTTTCGTGGTTTTTTGGATATTATTTTGTACATGGAACAACTACAATAACAACACTTCACTTGCCGCAATTCAGAACCACCTTTCTCTGGGCCATTTCCAAACCATAAAGTAGACTTAACTATTTCACCAGCATTGCTACATATTTTGCCGTCATCACTGCCACTTGAGCCAGGCTTCTTATAAGTTTTATCAACAAAAAGTTTAAGAATCCTAAGTTAAGAGGAGTGGCTTACATTTATGAAGATATCTGACAGCCTATGATATTGCACTCAGTCTATTGACATATTTCATGAATTTGTGACACAAAAACATGCAAGATAGGTCAAAAGAAAAGGAAAAAAATTCTAGCTAGTTCAGAAAGGGGGACAATGAGGTTACTAGACCAATGACATGAATATACTATGCCCATACAAGGCCATACAGATGTGAACTGGGAAGGGGGGTGGTCTTGGAAATTTTAAGTAAATCTACATTACATATATATATACAATGTTACCATATCTCTATGTGGCCCGTATACAGTAGTATTGTAACAATACTAGTAAATTAAACCCAAGAAAGAAAACAGAAATTAACAGCGTTGATGTCAGAAGTTTTCAAAATTATTAGAACAATATCTGTGCACTCCATCCACTATCGTCACCATGGATGGTTTCTGCCACGAGCACTTGGATCTATTGAGATCGTGACGTTACAATTATATTTGCAAATGGTAGCGTCACAATTCACAGATTGAAGTGCTCGTGGTTTCTGCAAAGTTAAAAAAGAAGTGGTATCTGCCACAAGTTTAAAAGACATATCGGTATCTGCCACAATTTCTGCACACCTCTGAGTGTGGACATCAAGCATGCGTTCTGCAAACATCCAACAGAAGCGTGAATACTATAGCCAAAAGTTCTGTACCCGATTATAAGTGTGGATATCTGTCACATGTTCTGCAATCTACACACCGCTAATGGCTTGTAGCACACTATTGTGTACACATTTTGGCCACCGATGATGAAAAATGAAAGTTATAGCACAATTAACTACTTCTTATATTTTGATAGCTAATATATTAGGGAAACTAAATCCAAAAGGATTGAGCTTAATGAGCTTTCATTGTTCCGTAATATGGGGTGAATGGGTACACTGGGATGAATCGTGAAGGAACCGGAATACGGCTTATTTCATAAAAAAATAAGTACTTCAACTTAATCCAGGAAGTTAATTTTTGGAACACTTATAATACACATACTGGAGCATATTTTGATGGGGTTTCATATTTCTAACTACAGGCAGTGAGGAGCTGCATCTTAAGCTTAGCCCCGCAAAAATTGAATTCTCCACACCTGCATGGTCAAAACGCTTGTGCCACAAAAAGTATAAGTATTAAAGCCACCAAACCAACAGGAAACGTTCATGATATGGTGTTGACTAACTTTGGAAAAAATGGTATTCATATTCATAATAGCATTGACTATACTGAACAAAAACCGAGCCAAAGTCAATTTCAGTGTCATTTTCGGATGAAAATATCAGCACAAAAAACCAAATTGGGGGTCTAGTAATATGAAATGAATAATGAATATGGTTAAAACATAGTGAAAAATCAATTTAACCTTTTAAAATTGGTAAATAATGATTAAACACTTCCATATTGCGATAAGATAAATTCCCTGAAATTAACAAAAATCATGTGATATAATATAGAGATGAAGGCTTCAAAATAAGGAAATTCTATTCTAAATCAGTTAGTTATAATTCTAGGGAACCTAATTATTAGACATAGTATTTGATTTAGTATGTTGGGTCTTGGGTTTTGTTCCAAGTTAATAGCAGATTTTTGACTCTCGCCGAAATAGTCCTACTAATTTTCATTTGAAAATGTATGCATGGTCCATTGAAGAAAATAATTCAAATAGTCATCATTGATATTGGATTTAATCCAGAATTACCTGTCTATAGCATAATTAAGAGAAAAAATATGGTTTTTGATAGTTTTCTCTCATTTATCATATTTTCAAAAATATGCTAATTTTGCACATAATTGAGTTCAGATTTTTCTCAATATTTTTTTTTTGCTTCTTAAATGTGTTTTCTAATGATTATTCACAAGTATCCATGCATTTGACACGACTGTGGTGACATAGCAGCAGGAAGTGTCGGTTTCTTAAAACGCGACGTACTTGTGAACGCACTAAGATCAGCTCTAACAAGTTCAATATAATTGTTAGAGACTTAATATTTTGTCCTATATTGCAGTTTGATACATAAATATCTGTAAAAAATTTTCAACTTTACCTCTAAAACTTTGACACCTAGACCTACGAATTTGTAAAACGCGACGTACTTGTGAACATTTGCATAAGCAATGCAAAAGTATCCTAAATGTGCTCTTATAATGGTCTCAGGAACTGAAGAAGTGTTGGTCTGAAAGAGGGATACTATGGGGCTTCCACACAGCCATTTGCAATATTCCAGATATATGGGATATATATTCTAGGAGAGATCAAAAGTGCATGTAAGAAAATTAAAGCTTTTCAAACTAAGTGACATCTCCATGTAAAAAATTCCCCAGGTGAACCCTAACACTGTAAAACCATAATTTTTTTAGCTAAATATGTTCTTTGTGTTTCAGTCTGTGATATTGAACCAATTATTTCATTGTGAAAATTGTCAAATTATCAAAATCATCACCATTTATAAGCAATACTATTTGTGAATGAGCTATAAACAAGGCAAAAAATACGTTTTTTGAGCAGAATTTTGATTTATGGTGATAGGCAAATCAACCAACACATATCAAACCATATATTTCTGAAAACTACACATTCTCCTCTAGTCAATCAGATACATGCCATGTCCAAATAACATATCATGTTGAAATAATAAGCTTTCCAGTCTGAAAAAAGGCCACTGTACACAATACCATGCTACAAGCCTAATGGAAGTGTGAGTGGGTGCCACATGGTCCTTATAGAAGTGTGGACATCTAGCATATGTTCTGCAAACATCTAATAAAAGTGTGAGTATCTGCCACATGGTCTGCACACCCCTAGTAGAAGTGTGGCTATCTGCCACATGTTCTGCACACCCCTAGTAGAAGTGTGACTATCTGCCACATGTTCTGCACACCCCTAATAGAAGTGTGACTATCTGCCACACGTTCTGCTACCTCTAATTGAGGTGTGGTTATCTGCCACATGTTCTACACATCTCTAATCGAAGTGTGGGTATCTGCCACATGTTCTACACATCTCTAATTGAAGTGTGGTTATCTGCCACATATTCTACACATCTCTAATGGAAGTGCGGGTATCTGCCACATGTTCTACACATCTCTAATGGAAGTGTGTGTATCTGCCACATCACATGTTCTGCACTCTAATGGAAGAGGAGTATCTGCCACTTGTTCTGCATACATCTAATGGAAGTGTGGTTATCTGCCACTTTTTCCGCAAAGCTCTGATAGACATGTGAGTCTGAAGAACATTGCATTGATAATGATCAAGTTGTGCAAAAAATTAATCTGATGACGGTTTGCAGCCTTAGTCCCATTAGTAATATGCACTGAATGACGTTTGGTCCACGAGATGGCAACATATGTAGCTAAAAATAAAAGTTTTTCAGTAAAAAATTATCGCAGAAATATAATGCTGTGTTTATACTATGCATAAGACTGTACATATCATGCATCTGATTGTACAATCATTGTCAGATATATTTCTACAATTTCGATAGGTAACTCAAGAGCTCTCAAGCACTACAAACAATTGTAGAAATGTAAGTGGAAAAAAATCTAACCTCCATTGAAGAGATTGTTCCTCCATTTTGACTGCACATAAAATTATGTCAACAGTCATATGGTATATATATAGGAGCTCACATTGTCAACTACATCACATCTCATCAGAGTCTCATAGCATATGTTTACAAGAGAGTCCCATCTTGGTCTATCAGGTAAGTTGCTAATGTATAATTGCCATTTTAATTGAAACTGTTTGATTTATATCTTGACATAATTCCTAGAATGTAGAGCACTTGTAAATATAAGTTTAGACTAAGTTTATGGAATGATGAGCTAGTTGATTAGAATAAAATGAAGTACCACTGATGGACATGGTGCCCATGTTTTGGTTTCCATTTTGAACAAAATTTTACTTTTATTCATTCATATATACTCTAGTCTAACAATAAGGTATGACACAGAAAATAATTAATGCAATTGATTACATTTCATACTTATGTTTCCCGATTCTATCTTTCACAATTTATAAACCATTTCTGATTTTTATAAAAATAATTAACTTGAATGGCCGGAATGGTTTATAAATGGTATTTGATACTTATATAATCAAATACTTTTCAAAAAAGTTTCAGAAAACAATAACATACATATATGTCATACATTTTTTTAATTTTCCGCAATGAAATATTTTATGAGATCATGAATCTGCCGTAAGAGTAATAAAAGCATCTTAATTTTTCAGATTTGAATTTCCCACCAACAAAAATGCCAGCTAGACAAACTTCAGTGGTGACATCTGTTGGTGATGACAAGATAGAAGTACGAGAGGCGACACCTGGTGACTATGAAGGAGTGATGGCCATCAGTGACAACATTTATGATGGCCTTGACTCACGAGTGAAGTCACTGATAGAAATTGGCCTGTAGTGGTACTAATGGTACATAATTAGAAGAGTGTGAAACTAGGAATGTAAACAAAAGGCCTTGGGGGATTGACCACTATATTTAACAGTGATTTAACCAATTTTTTCACAATACCTGCTGTGTTTCATGATCCTTGCAGTCATCTCTCACCATCTAGCACACTTGTTGGAGCTGACACATCAGTAGTTCCATAAAATCCATGAATTGGTACAGGTATTGCATTATCTCTATAGTGATGGGCCTCAGAACTCAGACTCACTGGGTTGGAACAGGGCCAAGGCCTTAGACTGGACATGTGAAATTGCGAAAGAGGGCAGCACTGCCTAGTACTCTCCAGTTCATTGGTAATCTCAATGGCATGAGTCCTATGATTTTCTTGTCAGGCAGCGGCAGCTGACAGGCGCTGCCCTCTCTGGTAATTTCACATGCCCAGTCTAAGGCCTTGACCCTGTTCCAACCCAGTGAGTCTGAGTTCTGAGGCCCATCACTATAGAGATAATGCAATACCTGAACAAATTCATGGATTTTATGGAACTACTGATGTGTCAGCTCCAACAAGTGTGCTAGATGGTGAGAGATGACTGCAAGGATCATGAAACACTGCAGGTAGTGAGCAAAACATGGTTAAAACATTATGTTGAGTCCCCAGAAGTTCTTTTGTTTACTTTTTTGAATGGACTTGTTTCAGACTCTGTTCTATTATGTATGATAGCCCATATATATACAGGCGAATCCACCCGTGGCTTGACTACTTGCCAGAAATCTATCATTCGTTCTTCAACAATCCTGGTGCCAACTACTATGTCCTTCTTAAAAATGACAAAATTGTAAGTATGTGTGGTCTATATTCTCTTTAATTTTGTGAGTGTTATAGAGGAATCACAGTGATAAGCAACACCCCATAATAGTCCTCATTTCTTTGGATACGTAGGGGGTGTTCCAAACTATGCGCATTCTAAGAGTGCTCAACTGTTTCTTTTGCGCCATAAAAGCATAGGCCCACATATGTCCCAGAAGCGCAGGCGACATCAGGACATCAGACTTTTAACACCCAGAGAATCTACTTTTTTTTGCTGAAGTGACTTTTAATTGCATGCTGACTAATGATATGACTACCTTCTATAGGCCTACGCACAAATTTTCACATCAGAAAAATAAAAACGCCCTTGAGAGACTTAATATATTTCTGCGAAAGACCACTTCAATAATAATGCAACCTTAGCAACAAGCAATCCGAATAATGGCCAATATGTTTATTTCAACATTTTCCTTTTATTGTTTCAGGCTGCCTTTAAGAATTTTCAAAAAGCAGTGAGCGGGGAACACTTCACGTCGATGGCCGTGAGGGTTGGCGACGAACACAGAGGACAAGGACTGATGGGCAAACTGCACAAGGGAGCTTTGCATTTGTTCAATCTGAAATATCCTGACATAAGAAAAGTCATGATGGTGGCCCAATGGTTTCCGGGAGTCCAGGCTCATCTGAGCAGAAGCAAAACTGGCAAGGTTGTACTGAGGAGGGTGAGTACCATTTCTTAATTCAAAGATGTATAAATACTACAATACAATACCATGGCCAGTTCTGTAAGGCCTCATAACAGGATACGACCCCCATCTCTTTTCTTATTCCGGCAATAACAGTTACCGCGCATTTCACCCCAATTTCCCCCTTCTACCCCTCGCTTGCCTCCTTTTCCCTCACTTAGCCCCTTCTGCCCCGCTTCCCCCATTTCCCCCCTTTTGCGCCCATTTCCCCCCGATTTCCCCGTCTTTCCTCCTCACTACCCTCGTAACTTTTCTTATGTTGGTGTTACCATATATAGGGTGGGGGGGGGGGTTATCTTGTCATGAAGCCTACTCTGCAAAGCCCAGAATTAAGTCAGTGGTTCATATTTGTATTCAACAGCTCAACCACATAATGGCAAGAACAAGTCAAAGGGGGGCATACCGCGGACACATTTTTTTAGGGGTTGGGGGGGAGAGCAATGTACTTATATGATGGAGATTTCATACCATACTAAATGGCACATCCTTGGAATCACTGATTTCAATATTATATATTTGATGGTTTTCTTTTTTTCTAATTCGAAATGCATCTTTATCCTTAAAATTGGAACTTATAGGCAAACGCTTTTGTTTTGATGTGCGAATGGTTGGATTCATGGAGTAAACTTGATTTTAATCTTTTTACAGAATTTTCTTGTCTACAAAGTGCCTGCTGCGAAGAACGCCATTACAAATTTCCTCGATCAATCAAGTGAACCAGCAGAATGTGAAACGAAACAATTAAACGCTGCAGAAATAGATCAGTACATTACGGAACCTACGATCAACCGATTACTGGGACAAGAGAATATGTTAATGTACAGTTCTTATTGGTTTCCTGAGATTAAGGAAGAGAGGATTGTCCAGAAAATACTTAAGGATAAAGACACTTTGGTATTCGCATCATTTAACACAACTACAAATGAAGTTACATCCTTTAGTCATTCGCAGTTACTCAAAAGTCCATTTGGGGACCGTATTGACATTCATCACCAGGGCAACAACCTTTCAGATCTCATCAGTCACATGACCATGCACATGCGACACCTGTTGGAAAGCGTAACAGACATTAGCAGTCTCGCAATGTTCATACTTTTCTCGAAGGAGATACCAGTCGCAAACGTTGAGGAGTCTCTAGACGCCTTCGGTACATCTTGGATAAGCGAAACATTTCCAGTGAAAGAGTGTGTGGCTATTGTCGAAGATTGTTAACAGATCATCAACAAACTCATTCACTTTGCATTAATCAACTGCAGTGGCACCTAGTGGATAGTGCATAACATTATTGCAATGAGACAAAAACAATTTGAACTCAAATCAATGACTTTGGCAAGACTCAGCCGCAAGAGTTGTCTGTTCTTTGGATATGTCTCTGGTCATTAATGCCTAATTCACTGGCTTAATTAATCTGAATAAGTTATTGTATGATATATTGTCTGTAAACACTGACCATTTTTATGTTATTGCAAGATATCAATGTCTGTATATAGCACCATTTTCAATAAAGAAAACTGAAATACAAGTGATTGTCTATTTCATCAATTGTTCAAATTCAACGAATAAAAATTTCTTAAAGATTACGCAAAATGATACTAAACTGCTAGGCAAGCAGAAACACTTCAAGTTAACTGACCAATTCAGGACAATGCCCAGAGACCAAAGGAGAAATATTTGCTTATTTCCGTTGCAACGGTCGAAATAGAACCATGAGGTTCCTCAGTGTGACACAAATCTGCAGACACATTGTATACTCCATGAGTTTGCTAATAACTCACTGAATATATTGCCAAGCAATGGCCAGCATATATTGAATAAATGTCAAAAACATCACAGATCAATTTAAAATACCTTTTGATGAGATTCACATGCCATAAGACAGACATTTTAATATAATTCAATCACAATTATTATACTGATACCACAGACCTGAGTGGTTTAGGTGCCCACCTGCTCCGCTGAAGGTCTTAGCCTGCATGGGTTTGAACCCTGGTTGGGGAACCCAAAATTTTCAGTGTGCCTTCATGAGTAAAATCCCAGCTGGATGAGACGTTAAATCGGCGGCCCCGCCCCCCCCCCTTGTATCAGTGTCTGTGCCCGGCAAGTAAAAGATCCCTCACATGGGGTAAAAATGTAACATGTAGGGAACTCCTGCTCTCTCTCCAATCTCATCAATCAACCCTTGTGAGTGCCCAAAACTGGGCTTAGAGGACTGCACTTACGAAATATATCTATCTATGCTGTACGAAACAGTAGGCCTATACTGAAAAGAGTAAGACAGACAAAAACATAACATCAGAAAAATATTTATTTGCACAATATCCCAACACACTCAATAAGACATAACAAAATACAGGAGATAAAATTGATAGTTAATAGGGTCATCAAACACAGGAATTCAAACTATACATTACACAAATGTCATTGCAATAGGCAATAGATAGTCCAAACTATAGACAATGTAGTAAAAGAATCGTTAAAAGAATGTCTTGGAACTTGAGCAGTCTTGAGGCGTTTAGCATTCTAGGCAAACATAAAAAGTAGAAGTGTCTACTCTGCATACATTTTTACACTAATGCATCTTTAATAGCCTAATAAAAGACCAGCTGCAGACCTCATCTAAACAATGAACAAGATGTGCCTTCAAATTAACTGTCATGGACAAAGTATATGTAATGGAATGAAGTCAGGTACAAACTGTGTATCTATTTAAATCATGATAACAAGTTTTTCAATTTCACACAATCTAATCAAACTTTTTGTGCGCATGAAGCAACGAACAACTATTTTCTTGCGTGTGAAGGAGCAGCAAAATTTTTACGCAATTTTGAAATTACAGTACCCCAACACAAGGTGGAAAAAAACTTTTTTAATTTTCATGTGTGTAGTAAAAATTTTTCTTGAAAAATCCCCTAGGTATCATTAGGTCATCCCTTGTTGTTTTTAACTTTTTATGCAAGTCCTCAATACTGCCTCTGAACAAAACTGGCATCTTTTTAGGACCATTCAAGGCTGGATGGATGGATGATTGCGCATACACTACCCTCCAAAAGTTTGAATACACCTGGAAAAGTCAGGTTTCTTTTACAAATACTTGATTTTCAATAGAATTTTTGTTTTATTTTTGCATCAAACAATATCAGAAGTCACAGTGAAGACAGAAGTTGTCTTTATTTTGTCATTTTCGGTCATTTTTGTTGAAATTTATGATCTTTCTCGATATCCCAAATTTTGGTATTTTATAAAAAATTGTCACAGCCTAGCTATCTACTAGGTTTATGAAATTTAATCATATTTAAGTGTTTCCAGAGTTGTAACCTGATCGTAACAGTTATTTTAAACCCAAAAGAGACAGTTTAAAAATTGGACATTGAACACTCAAAAATACAAAATTTTGATCATTTCGGATCGACATGAAGTATATTTATAGAATGTATATTCTCAAGTGAAAATCTTTTTATTTGAGCTGTTTCAGCACTGTTTTGACCCAAAACTAGCCAAAATCAGTATTTTTGTCGGATTTTCATATAGCCTATACGTCCTGTATTTATGCACAAGTGGGCTATTAAAGACAGAAGGAGAACACAGCAATGAGGCACGAGATACTTCTATTCAAGGAAGTAAGGTTCAAGAATTTAAATTGTCAACCATTATCAAATAATTGAAGTTATTGAACAATATCTACACAAGGTGGAATGATCAATTCTCAAATAAAGGTACTAACTAAGGTCAAACAGTTTAACTAAACATCTCATTGTATCGTTACCAAGCTTTATATGCAAAGTTCACCACATCTTTTACAAAGTACAATATCAAACATAAAATCTGAGATTAAACTTCATCATAAAACCCTGATATATTATTCAACAAAAAATGCAATATACGAGTATTGAGAATTAAAGTGTAAATCAGTATAGGAAAGTAGAGGTAAATAAATTGATACGAGTAAAAAAGGAAATTAGTGGTACAAAATCACAGCAAGTACAATATATCTAAGAATTAACAGCGAGTGTACAAATACATATAAAAGTCATGTTCATAAAATAAAGAATCTTTGGACGGAATGTTTACTTCGAAGCAAAATCTTACTCAAAACACGTGTAACAAGGACGGACTCACTGACATATCACAAAAGTAATGAATTAAACTTAACAGTCATTGCTTCACTACGCAATGTATGCATGAGCCGAATGATTCGCAATTACCAGTATGTTTAATTCAAGCCCCAGCCACTAGAGGGCTGTGATTCGTTTACAAAATGGCATCTGCTATGATGTGGCTCAATAAACTAGTTCTTTTTACACACACGTCTAGTTGTATAGATCTATTACAAATGTACACAAACAATAATATCATAGTTAGCACACACATGCACCCAAGAAGAGGAAAGTCTTTTGATGATATGAAGGCCGGACTTTTTTTATTTTTAGCTTCTCCGATCGACAGATCCAACAGATTTTCTGCCTATGGAAAGAAAATTGAGCTTAACCAAAATTTTTATAAAATTTACAATTTTACATTATAAAAATTGAGATTAGGCCCTACAGCTTCTTTTTTTTTTCGCCCCACCAACCGACTCCAGAAAAAGTGCCTCGAGAAGATCCGAGAAGCTAAAGATCAATTATGTCTGGCCTCGAGTAAAAAGAAAACTCATCCGTATGACCAATTTGAGACGTCTTGAAAGAGAGAACATTCATCAGAAAAATTTCACACCATACAGTCTATGTGTTTTGCAAATGAAACATTCAAACATCAACCTCAAATATTACGTGAAAACATGATAACCGATTACATTACAATCAACAGAATTCACATTTCACAATCATCGGAAATCTAAATAGATCATTTTTCAGAAAGTCGCAACAAATTGAAAAATATGGCAAGATTAATGTAAGTCAGGATAATTTTAAGTCCATGAGTGACTAACCAATTACTATTACATTTAAATGTTATTCACTAAACAGTGGTTTTCATTATCTTTGTGTTATTCACTAAACAGTGGTTTTCATTATCTTTGTCTTGGACATCATATTCTATTGGACATCATATTCTATTGGGCAGAGTGAAGTCAAAGGGTGGATGATTGGGGCTTCACATCCTGTATTTATGCACTTGGTTGGCTAATTAGGACAGGAGGAGGACACATCAGTGAGGCAAATGATGGTTGAAACAGCCGTCCAACATATAGCCCATGGAACCCGGCAAGAGCTGGATTCCAATCTGGGACCTGGCGATTGGCAGCCCAACACGCTATGTTAATACGTTAATACCACTGAGTCAATCACCCCCCCCCCTGCAAATGATGTCATGGGCCACTCTTAATTGCAGTCTGAATGTCTAGAAATATGAAATCCACTGTAAACCTGTCAATAACATAATCACTAATTAGTTGCTGATTCAGTTCTAAAATTTCACATGTACTATGGAGTGCAACAGACCTCTTAAAGTTAGCTTACCGATCAATAATGTTATGCTATTTTACGTCAAATAAAATCATAGATAAAATTCACAGATCATCCAAGACGTTAATTTTAAAGGAATTCAATCAATTTGTATACTATGATCAGGTAAGAATATTATCATTATTGCAGATTGCGTGATGATGTAGTTGCACTTAACACCTTCAATTACAAATGCCTTCCTCAAAATAGCCAGTTTTTCCTTACATAAAGGTGTGGCATTAGCACTCAATTAAATGTGTCATTATTACTCATGTGCTAATGACTTGTCATTACCTACTGAAGTCAATTAAGTCTCTGAAAGTGTCTGCGCTAGCCCAGACTAGCTTCTTGGAAATAATTAAAGCCTTACTGTTCACTGAAGCTATACATAGTTTACAATTATTGCACAGTATGAGAGAAATATGAACTATTATTGCATGGCCTGCAGTTACAATAAATAACCACTATTTTGATTAGAGGCTCCATGAGGGACAAATCACAGTGTGTAATATATGATTCACAGTGTGTAATATATGATGAAGAATTATTCTAAAAGCATGATCTTCGATGATGGACATTGGTGATTATTGGAGCTATAAACTTGCTATAAAGTCTTTTTCTGTTTCTATTCTTTTGCTTCCGGTATCTCATTATCATTCACGAACAAAGAATGTACGATCCCGTCTCGCCGTTTACCGCTGCTGACGGCTTTTATGTAGGCTGAGTAATCTCCGATTGTAAAATGCGTTTCCGTCCCGTCTTCTACAAATTCTCCCTAAAATGTAAACCATTTAATCAATATCATCACATTGCCAGCTCGATCAGTCCTGAATTATTTCTGACATTAGGAGGTTTGCTTTTGATTTCATCGCCAATGCAACAGAAAGAGCCAAAATGTTTTATTACAGTTTTGAATTATTAATTAATTCTGCAAGCAGAGTATAACAACTGTGCTTAGACAAAATTGAATTGATTTTTAAAATAATCTTTTTCATCCAGACACAAAAAAACCTGTTGAAAGCAAAGACAATATTCAATGTTGCATCATAAATTATTCAAATATTGATTTTCAGAACTAATAGAGGGAGAGAAATTAACTGCAATGAACACATTTCACAGGAAAAGTTTGCATAAATAGATTGAACATGCAGTGTACATGATACTATCGTTATGTAATGTTCAATATTAAACATAAACTGTTAAAACAGGCAATGCTATCCAATAATTACCCTGGCTTGCAAATATTGGAAAATATAGGCCCTATTCAGCATTTGCAATATTTTACATTAAACAATAGGCCCATAGCTTTGAAGGTGTTCAGAGCAATGCAGGTTTCGGATGTCCTTTTGATTTGCAAACAGCGACACTTCTGTAGGTAGTTTTCATAAGAAAAATTAAGCTTACATATATTTTAAGTGACAATTCTGCATCTCATAATTATCTCATAATTATAAAGTTATATAAAAAAGAATAATATCTCACCATAGCTTCCACTTTTGTGCCGTTAACCCAAACGTCCAATGTATCCTTCTCTGTAAGAGTTTTGAAGAAAAAATGCATAAAAATTCAAAAGGGTATGATTTGACAATTGTAAATCTTTACAATACTGAACCCGTTTCAGTGCCGGGAGAATTCCAAGATATATATCAAAACCCATTCTTACTCAAGTTCTTAAGCCTCGTTGGCATAATTCATAATCCAAAGCAATTTGTTAGGAACAGCCATTTTAAGCACATTTGCTTTTACAAATCGAGGCTTCAATATTACAATACAGCAATACAGTGGTATGTTCATGTTGGTTTAACAAGAATTATTTCCTCTCTATTTTGTATGACGGTCTTTTTTGCGTGGTCAATAAATCAATTATACATATATAATATTATATATTCAATTCAAGAGATGGCCAAATAGAATATTTTCATCATTTTTGGCAATTCTAATGACCATAAAAAGTTTTCAAAGCGACAAAAAAAATATTGCATACATACCTAGTACTACCCTCGTTTCTATTCCTGCCACAGTGAGCACCCAAGATTTCATAATCTTGGATTGGTTCTCCCTGAATTTCTTCAAAGGTTTCCCGTTTACTTCTAATGAATATTCATAAGCGAAACCACTTATAGCCTCCACGTTTATTATTCCTTTCGCTTTTGTTTTTCCAATTTCAAACGGCTCCCTTCCGACTAATTTGAACATCCAGTCTCTCCGCAACACCTCCTGTAAGAGAAAGTGTTCATATTAGTCCAAAGGCCACATCTTAGGCCCACAATTCACAAGAATTTTTACATGACTAATAATATAATTCAAGAATTGTTAAAAAGATATTAAAATTTCCACTGGTTCAGAGCAGACTGAGCGATATATATCATGTGATTGCAAGTCATATGTTACAGAGAATTATTTCAGCCATTAGGCCACACATAATTGATCTTTAGCTTCTCGGATCCTCTCAAGGCACTTTTTCTAGGGTAGGACAAAAAAAAAAAGGTAAAAAAATTTTTTTTTATAATGTCAAAAAAAATTTTTTTTTTTTTTCAATTTTTTTTTTCCATCGGCAGTGTATCTATTGTGTCGGCGGGTCCGCGAAGCTAAGAATCAATTATGTGTGGCCTTATGAGAAAAAAGATCCAACCCTAGGCCTATATATCAGTTCACAGCCTTATCTGTATGCATCTTTATCATGCAAATTTGATTTATTTTTGAAGCAAGAACTATAGCTTTTGACAGCATTCATGTAAAAAGAATTGCATTCTGTATGACTGACACTGCTCAATTATCGCAATAAATAGTGTGTATCATTACAAATGTATTGTGACATTATTGTATCATTACACAATAAACAATGCTCATCTTGTTGGAACCTATCCTCGGAAAAATAATCCAGTAAACAATTATTACAAATTGAGTTGAAGGGAGGCAAGAGTTACCGTGAGACAAGTTTTTACATATAATTTAAAGGTATTCAGTCTTGATGTCTATTGACCAACTCCATTACCAAAATTTATCAACCAAATGACTATGTTTTCTCACCGTGCCATTAATTCTGATGACTCTCTTCCCTGATGTGGTCCCATGTTCAAATTCAATCGTGTGCCGCCCATCGCTCAGCGAGACCTCCCAAACGGCGACGAGATCCGTGGAAGCAGCCATTTTTGAATGCTGAAGATTAGTAAAGGGGTAAAGTTCATGCAGGTGCAACGTAAGAGCCGATCAGGGAAGAAAATGCTTTTTAATTTAATTATGACAGATTTTGAATTGGGTTAGTGAATGACTTCAAAGTAATTATAACATTGGCAAATTTCATGTTAAGACCCCAAGCCTGCCCCGTCTGGGAGAGTGGAGTGGAGGCAATAATTAAATTAATTGTACAAAACTACAACTTCCTCCGGCCTCCACTGCTGCCCTCTATAACTGCCACTCAGTACTTATATATAGCCATTATTGGCCAAGATGGATGATCAATTGTGGCTTTACGTCCTGTATTTATGTATTTGGCAGGCTCTATTAGGAACAGGGGGGGGGGGGGAGGGAGGGAACTGCAATGAGGGGAAATATGGTTGAAACTGCTGTTCAATATAGGCCCAAGTGACCAGGCATAGCTGGATTCGAACCCTGGACCCAGCGATTGGCATCAATATCAGCCAAGCACACAACCACTAAGCTAATCTTTCTCTCCTACTTATTGGCTAAGATAAATAGTTTGTGAGCACAGGCAGCTGGTCCCTTCAAAATCTGTACTGGCAGCATATGAATTGACATTAATTTTGACAAAATTCCATGCCAAATTGGGAATAAAAACAATAAATTGCCCTTCCAGATCAGCTCGTTCACGCCTAGTTGCTTGTTATGTTTCTGAGTGCGGACAATATGGAGAGCACCTGGAGGGCAATAGACCAACTTCATGGATGTTTCTCTCAGTTAACACTAGGGGAATAGTGGTGAATACTTAAATCCCATTGGCTAAAAGATTTCCCGCCCTTGCCTCTGATTGGTCCAGCCAAGGTGGCTCCAAGCTGGAGTATTTTTAATGTAACTTTCAAGTCTTTATTACTTGGCCATCCTTTCAGTTTAAATTTTGAAAGTTGTGGTTTTTGATTTAGAATGTATACATCTCCTATGTGTGAAAAGCAAATGAAGAATCATAAATTTAAAAAAAGTTATTTGGGGGTAATGTTCAGGCCATTCTGTGAAATAGGTCTATTGTTACAGGTGGAATCAACACCAAATCTAAAGTTAAACATCAATGATTTTTTAAAACCTTAATTATCTTAATCAAAATCAATATTGCAAATTGGATCTAACTTGCAAAGGGGTAAAGCTGAAGCAGGAAGGAGCTGATATGAGCATGGAGTCCGCAATTGTTGACATCACAATAAAAGTAAACATGTAAATAGGTGAATCCAGGGGGCCCCTCAGGGGGCGCGCCCCCCTTTCATCAGATAAATCCTTGATATTGTTTTTTGGGTAAAAAAATTGTTCTAAAAGTCCAATGTTGTAAGTATTGCCGCGCCCCCCCTTTAGAAAAATCTAGATCCGCCCCTGATGTATGTTGTTGTTTGGCAGTATGTCGTTATGCAGTAAAACAGCGATCCACATAAACCAAATGCAAGGAAAACATGTGTAAGGATTCCTTGCGTTTTAAATTATCATTGCGGTGACAGCTATTGACTTAATGAATGGAATAAGCATGTGATCAGCTATAACATATATGAACCGTTGCGTTTTCCTTGCATAATCCTAGGTCTGCACTGTTACACAAATGTAACAGTGCTCAGACCTAGCAGAATCCTTGCGATAGGAGAAAAACAACAAATAAATCCATGCATTGTATATGAACCCCCCCAAAAAAGTCCAAAGAGTGAAAACTCGATCTATGTATTTTCTTGCGTAATGCAAACCAATCCGCGTGCCGTATTTTGACACATTATTACAAGCATCTTGAAGTGTTGCAACGACACAAACGGAACCCGGAGATATTCATAGTGTTCAGTTAGGGCATTGAAAAAGGCCCATATGTTAAAGCGGGGGGCACCTGGGGGGACACGCGATTCCCTGGAGGGGCACCCGTAATAGTAATTGTATATTTTAGCCAAGGTTGAAAAGTTGGGGCACCTGGGGGGCAAAGGGCTGGGCAGGCTCACTGCTAGGCAAAGGTCCAATATGGGGGGGTTGCACGCGCCCCCCTGTGCCCCCCCATAGGGACGCCACTGGGTGTCACATGTCACAATGCCATTCTGACCCATTCAACTCAATGCCAATGATTGAATGACATTGTTGCTGTTTATCTCACTGTTTTACTCTTTTTGTAGTCCATTGCAACATTGGAGGTCCATCTTTTCCAACTTCTAGCCCATAAATCACACCTTCAATGACTGCAAAAACTGCACAGAGTGTTCCTGTACCTATTTCTTAATCAATAGCCTTACCTGTATGCTTGACAGTCCAGTAACAGCTGATAATTTGGAGAAAACCTTGTTTTCTCACTCCCGTTGCCACTGAAAACAAGTTTTACGCCAAAATATTTACAAGGTAGCGCCACTTGCTGGGGGAGAAAAAAGCGACATCTGGCGAAAAAGTCACTTATGTTGCGGTCCTAATTAATATCTCAAGAAGCCTTCAAAACTTTAAAAAAAATAATTTTGTGATTCATTTCATACTGAATTGCTCCATGATAGATAACAGATATCTTTTAGATGATAATTATGCACGCATTTATTTATCTGAAATAATTTTATTAGCTGCGGCGCATGAAAACATTGCAGTGGTGCCAAACTTCAAAATTGTTTGTGCACCAGAAAATGGAATTTTTGGGTGGAAAAGAAGCCAAAACCTCTGCAAAAAGCTTGCCTGTAAGATCCTTGTGTGTGTAGAAGCGGGCATAATCCTGAATTAAGCCCCGCCGGGGCTTATTTCGTGGCTATATTACTCCCTAAATAAGCCCCGCTTCAATGATAAGCCAATGCTATCTGTCCATAGGGCGGGGGCTATTTCAGGAGTATATATAGTAGTCCCGAAATAGGCCCCGCCCTATGGAGAATTAGCATTGCAAAATGACCAAACGGGGCCTATTACGGGATTACATAGAATCGCCGCCACTTAAAATGTCTGATTGCCAATCTTCAAGTGAAGGAGAGTTCTTTGATTGGTATTCGGGTGTCAGTCTCAACTTCCCAGCACTTGCTTGATTGCTAATAATTGGTTACCGTGTTTGATTGATATTTGAAGTGCCAATGTGTCAATACCAATTTATAGCTAATTGGTATTGAAGTGTCAAGAGTAATTGCTAGTGAACAGTGTCAGTCTATTGTTGAAGTGCAATTTGGAACTTGTGATAAAATTGAGAATTCTTTTGAGGAACTTCTCATGTATTAGAAATCTATTAACACATGCTTTGGTCTTATGTCATCATTCATCTATGAAAATGAAAAGAAACTCCGACCAACAGCTAACCTCAGTTACAGGACAATCAAAAGAACTGCTTACATTCAAACAAACATGTACTAAAGCTAGTAGTTGGCATTTGGCATCATTCATTTTATAAAAGCCTTGCTACTGACAGTGCTCAACTTGCAACATTGTAAAAGTTTTTCATTGTGGTCCATTGGAACAACACTCATTCCAGCCAAAATTCTGTATTACATACCTGATGCAGCTCATTCCGTCATTAGCCAAGTTCAGCTGCAGTTATTGACTATGTCATAATGCAACAAATAGAGCACTGTCATTGTGGGCAGAGGTCATGTCATTTTACATGAGGCCCCGTCACCACAGACATATATGGGCCCTGTCACTGCCCCCTCTCGCTGGAGACTGGCCATGTCACTGGAGATTAGTCCCATCACTTGAGACTGGCTCTGACACTGGAAACTGGCCCTGTTACTAGACACTGGCCCCATCACTGTCACTGGACACTGGACCTGGATACTGGCCCCATCACGGGAGACTGGCTGACAGGTCCATCACTGGAGACTGGCCCCGTCACCAGAGACTGGCCCCGTCACCATAGACTGGCCCCGTCACCATAGACTGGCCCCGTCACCATAGACTGGCCCCGTCACCATAGACTGGCCCCGTCACCATAGACTGGCCCTGTCACCATAGACTGGCCCCGTCACCAGAGACTGGCCCCGTCACCATAGACTGGCCCGTCACCACAGACTGGCCCCATCAGTAGAGACAGGCCCATCACTGGAGACTGGCCCCATCACCATAGACTGGCCCCGTCACCATAGACTGGCCCTGTCACCATAGACTGGCCCCGTCACCATAGACTGGCTGTTGTCAATGATGTCATAATACCCTATGATGTCATACTGATGATGTCATAATACCCTATGATGTCATATTGATGATGTCACAAAGCAATATCTGTGACGTCACTAACCTTTAGTTACGTACCCCCAAAAAATCTATACCCCATTTTTAACTCTCACCCCATCAAATATATCGCCCTCTTTAAGACACTAGGGGGGAGTTTCCCCCCAAAACAAGTTAAGATTGCAATTATAAGTAAAATTTAAAAAATAATTGGAACTGGCCAATATAGTATGAGACGATCCTATATAATAGTCCTGAAATAGGCCCCGTTTTGGCAATTTCCAATGCTAATTTGCCATTGAGCGGGGCTTATTTCAGGAGTATATATATATAGTCCTGAAATAGGCCCCGTTTTGTACATTTCCAATGCTAATTTGCCATTGGGCGGGGCCTATTTGTAGAGAGGTTTCATGAATGCAAAAATATTCATTTTTGTCCAAATTCTTTATTTACTAACTGATGCAGCTCATTCCGTTATTAAAATGAAAGTACCAGTGAGGTCATAAAGCCCTATGATGTCATTCTGATGATGTCATAGTACCTCATGATGTCATTTTGATGATGTCATAGTACCCTATGATGTCATACTGATGATGTCATAGTACCCTATGATGTCATACTGATGATGTCACAATGCAATATATGTGACGTCACTAACCTTTAGTTACGTACCCCCAAAAAATCTATACCCCATTTTTAACTCTCACCCCATCAAATATATCGCCCTCTTTTAGACACTAGGGGGGAGTTTCCCCCCAAAACAAGTTAAGATTGAAATTATAAGTAAAATTTAAAAAAATTATTGGAACTGGCCAATATAGTATGAGACGCTCCTATATAGTAGTCCTGAAATAGGCCCCGTTTTGGCAATTTCCAATGCTAATTTGCCATTGAGCGGGGCTTATTTCAGGAGTATATATATATAGTCCTGAAATAGGCCCCGTTTTGTACATTTCCAATGCTAATTTGCCATTGGGAGGGGCTTATTTCAGGACTACTATATAGAGAGAGAGGGTTAGGAAAAGGTACTTTTTCTCCAAATATAAGATGCCTTTAATAATGGAATGAGCTGCATTTCATAAAATGAACATTCTTGGAAGAATATATTCTGAGCCAACATTTTTTTTGTGTTTGTAAAGTCCATTTTGAAAGTAAAATTCCCTTTATAGTAGTCCTGGAATAGGCCCCTTTTTGGCCATTTCCAATGCTAATTTGCCATTGGGAGGGGCTTATTTCAGGACTACTATATAGAGAGAGAGGGTTAGCAAAAGGTTCTTTTTCTCCAAATATAAGATGCCTTTAATAACGGAATGAGCTGCATTTCATAAAATGAACAGTCTTGGGAGAATATATTCTGAGCCAACTTTTTTTTTGTGTTTGTAAAGTCCATTTTGAAAGTAAAATTCCCTTTATCATATGTTTATAGTAGTCCTGGAATAGGCCCCTTTTTGGCCATTTCCAATGCTAGTTTGCCATTGGGAGGGGCTTATTTCAGGACTACTATATAGAGAGAGAGGGCTAGCAAAAGGTTTTTTTTCTCCAAATATAAGATGCCTTTAATAACGGAATGAGCTGCATTTCATAAAATGAACATTCTTGGAAGAATATATTCTGAGCCAACATTTTTTTTTGTGTTTGTAAAGTCCATTTTGAAAGTAAAATTCCCTTTATAGTAGTCCTGGAATAGGCCCCTTTTTGGCCATTTCCAATGCTAATTTGCCATTGGGAGGGGCTTATTTCAGGACTACTATATAGAGAGAGAGGGTTAGCAAAAGGTACTTTTTCTCCAAATATAAGATGCCTTTAATAACGGAATGAGCTGCATTTCATAAAATGAACATTCTTGGAAGAATATATTCTGAGCCAACATTTTTTTTTTGTGTTTGTAAAGTCCATTTTGAAAGTAAAATTCCCTTTATAGTAGTCCTGGAATAGGCCCCTTTTTGGCCATTTCCAATGCTAATTTGCCATTGGGAGGGGCTTATTTCAGGACTACTATATAGAGAGAGAGGGGTAGCAAAAGGTACTTTTTCACCTAATATAAGGTGCCTTTAATAACGGAATGAGCTGCATTTCATAAAATGAACATTCTTGGAAGAATATATTCTGAGCCAACCTTTTTCTGTGTTTATAAAGTCCATTTTGAAAGTAAAATTCCCTTCATAGTAGTCCTGGAATAGGCCCCTTTTTGGCCATTTCCAATGCTAATTTGCCATTGGGAGGGGCTTATTTCAGGACTACTATATACAGATTTTTTGGAGCAAAATGCATGCTTTGTTGGAAACGGAATGAGCTGTATCATGTGTATTGAATGAATATGGAACATTCCCAACTGAAAGAGATTCAATTAACAGTCGCTTTATACACTAGTCCTGGAATAGGCCCCTGCGGGGCTCAATTCAGGATTATGCCTAGAAGCGTTTGTCCTTCGGAAATACTCGCCTGAATTATGATTGTGTCGTCCAGAATTGAAATATGTGGCTCTGACTGCATGTCAACAGTGTACATGTGTGTGATTGAGCAGGTGATTGGACAGGTGTGAGACAAGGTCACTTTCTGGGCCTCACTGTCAGGCTGTCAACTGTCTTTCAGGGATAGATCCAGAGGGGAGGGCTCGAGGGATTCATTCTATATCCCTAATTTTAATAATTTAGTAATTTACTCCGGTTATTAGGCCTACTGTTTGAAAGTATGTAAAATATTATATAGATAGTGGATGGTGAGGAGACCAATATTGAGTTTTATTGGCCGAAGCAGTAATATTGGTCGAGGCCGTAGGCCGAGACCAATATTATCTGCTAAGGCCAATAAAACTCAATATTGGTCGACTCAACATCCACTATTTGTTATATTCTGCACCAAAATTTTCAGACTTATACATATTTGTAAAATAATGTTTTTTCTAAAGATATTTAATTTTTTTATATGAAATATACTTAATTTTTCCCATTATTTACAATGAGCATATTTATAAAATGATAAATTGACATTTCAAGAAGTTGGATTTCCTCCTACCCAGGTCCTCCCTTAAGTTATAGGCAATTAAGTGAATAGTTGCTGCTGAGAACATGGGGGCACACCAATATCACTCTCCACACACCAATAACACTTTTAAGACACCAATATCATTATTTATTGGCTTGTCATGTGACTGATCTCCTGGTACATGATTGGCCTTAAAATTTTGATGCAGAATATATATTATTATTGGTATATCATTGTATTATGTTATGAGGGAGTGCGGTCAGCTAGGCAACAAACCAACTAGGCGACAACTGTTCGTACCAACTAGGTAACCACAAATTTAGAAATCACTTAGGGCTATTCCATTTAAAAACGTGGGGGTGGGGTGGTCAGGTTACATTTTTGACCCCCTCATGCATCTAAAGTGAAATATTTTCGACCCCCCAATGCATTAAATGCAAATTTTTTACCCAACCCACATGCATCAAATAAAAATTTTTATATTACAATGCGTAAGCCTTCATGGAGCGATAATGCACCCCCGTACATATAAAGCGATTTCTTTTGCATCCCACCATACATCTGAAGCGAATTTCCGCCGATCCCTACATCCATCTTACGAAAAATAAATCAACCTGACCACCCCCCTCCCAGGTTTTTAAATGGAATAGCCCTTATTAGAACAAACTAGGTGGCAAGCAGTTCCAACAAGGACAAGGTTACAATTTATTTATTTATTTATTTATTTCATTTCACCTCCACAAAGGGAGAAAAAGTACAAATAATACACATTGAAAATGAGATAATGTATGTACATTTTATAAATAAACATTATAATTGGGACAGTTAGATAGCTGTTGTTAAAAGATGCACTAAAAAATGTTCGTCAGAATATGGTTTTACAAAATTTTCATGAAAAAGTAACATTTTTAAAGAATCAACATGACCATCAAATGAATTAGTGCTATTTCTTATAGGAGGATTTAATAATAAAGATATGACTGATTCACCCCTCATTAAAACTCTTGACAATAATGTACCTGGTAAAATTTCATTACATAATAGAAAACGTGACACATAATACAAAAGTAAATTTCTACATGGGCTCTCTACCTGCCCTATCCTGTGAAGCAGATTGGTGCAATTTCTGTGAACTATATCACTAACTTTATTCAAGCCCATCGCTCCCATCGCTTGTAACAATTGTGTATTGGGTCATTCCACGTGAAATCAACCAAAATTTGAAAAGTGCCCCACCTCACCATCTCAGATTTTCACGAAACTGCCCACATTTGAAGAACTATATATGGAATGAACGTAAGCAAAATTTCAGTTCTGTAACTGCAAATTTAGGGAAGTACAGACCGATTGAAGTTTAAAAATTCAAACCGAAAATTGAAAATTGTCACTTCTAGAAATTGCCGTCATTTATTGACTGCTCAAGATAAAGCCCTAAAATGTCTTAAATGAATGCTTGATATGTCAATAAACAAAATGGCTGAAAGCAAATTGCTGAAAAAAAGTTTGATGACCTTCCACTAATTTTCAAAGTTGGAAGGTTTATCACACTAAAACTCAAATTTCAATAATTTCCCACTCAGTCACAAACCTTCCAAAATTAAAGATATTTTACAAATTTGTTCTTTGGGATGAGTAGAAAGGGTAATGTTGATTTCATATCCCTGGCTGATGTTTGATGTGATACAGACTAAGCTCAAATTTTAAAAAAATCAAATTTACCAATGTTCGAAGTGAAAAATCACGATGTGGGATAGGTCATAGCAACAAAACATGCATATCACGTGAAAATATATGCAAAGGGCTTTTGATTCATATAAGATACGTCTTGTGTATATGAATTTTTCTTGGTCATATTCAAGCTTTAAATATAGTCATTTAGGCTGTAATTATGCAGATGTAAAATAATCAAAATCATGTTGGACCACCTATATGATTGGCAAACTAGGATATATAAGTATTGCCGTGATTTAGGATTTTTACCCAATACCAAAAATATTGTTTCAGCACAATTTTCTTGTATCATATCATAGCAAAATAATGAAAAAATGGTTCAAATTTTAAGATCAACTAATGCCATATGGGACATGTGATATGGAAATCTTTAAAAAATTTAGGTCCCAAGAAAAGAAATAAAATTCCTGAAGAAGTGATCAATAATCAAAATGAAGTAATAACTGAACATGCAGAAGTATTACTGCAATGGAAAAATGATTTTAAAAACCTGTACAATCCTAAATCTGTGGATACATTTGATTTAAATTTTTATAACGAATGTATTGAATATTTACAAGATCATGAAAATGAAATACCTATAATTTATGATCAAGAAAACTTAATTGAGATTAGAGAGATAGAGAAAGTGATTCAAAAGACAAAATTAAATAAATCCATGGGAGTTGATAACATACCATACGAAATTTTTAAAAATGGGTTGTCAAATGGATTACTCTTATCTCTATTTAATAAAATATACATTACTAACATCATGCCTAGTGAGTGGAATATGGCTATCATCAAACCAATTCCAAAATCAAATATGATAGATCCACGAATACCACTACAATACAGAGGTATAAGTCTAATGTCATGTATTTTTAAATTATTCTCAGCTATCATCAATAACAGATTGTTACAGATAGCAGAAGTTAATGATATATATGTCGATGAACAAAATGGTTTTAGACCAAAACGCTCTTGTTCAGACCATCTTTATAGCTTAACTAGTACTATTCGAAATAGAATAAATAAAAAACGCTCAACTTTTGTCGCATTTATAGACCTACAAAAGGCTTTTGATTCAGTTAATCGTGAACTACTTTTTTTCAAACTCAGGAAACAGGGGTTTGGTGGAAAACTATTCAACGCCATAAGATGTATATACACCAACCCAGTAGCTAAAGTAAATCTTAATAATGCTAATACAGACACATTTCAGTTAGGTTCAGGGGTTAAACAAGGTGATCCATTATCCCCTACTCTTTTTGGTTTATATATTAATGACTTAGCTCTAGATATTAAAAATTTAGAAATAGGTGTAGATGTTACAGACAATGTTAAATTAAGTATCCTTATGTATGCAGATGACTTGGCCTTAATCGCTGAGTCTGAAAGTGATTTACAGAAAATGATTGATGTAATGTATCAGTGGTGTAGTAAATGGCAAATGAAAGTTAATATTGGTAAAACAAAAATTGTCCACTTTAGACATAAAGGTCTAAATGTTAGCAACTGTGAATTTACCTATGGAAATGAATCAATTGAAATTGTAAAAAGTTATAAATATCTGGGACTAATCTTAGAAGAATGTCTTGATTATAATGTTACATCAACTGCCCTTGCCAACTCGGCTGGAAGAGCCCTTGGAAGTATCCAAAACAAAGTTTACAAATTGAAAGGTTTAGGATTTAAAACATACAGTAAATTGTTTGATTCAGGTGTTGTTCCTATTATGGATTATTGTTCGGGAGTTTGGGGCTACAAAGACTTTTCTAAACCTGAAGCAATACAAAATAGGGCAATACGATTTTTTCTAGGTGTGAATAGTTTTACCCCGAAACATGCTTTTAAAGGCGATATGGGATGGATTGATTCAAAAACTAGACGTCATATTGAAATACTACGTCTTTAGAATAGACTTGTTTACATGGATGAAAACAGACTGACAAAGCAAGTGTTTGAAGTTGATAAACAAATTAACAAGAGAAATTGGAGTAATGAGGTTTTACAAATATTCACTAAATTGAATCTTACTCAAAATTTTGTAGAAAATTTACCTATTAACCTAGAAAATGCACAACGTCAACTGATGGAAATTTATAAAACCAACTGGAAAAATCAAGTAACTAACATGCCAAAATTAAGAACTTACAGAGAATTTAAAACTACATTTGGTACTGAGGATTATGTATATAAAATTTATGATAGAGGTCATTTGTCTGTTCTTTCACAATTTAGGTTCGGTGTTTTACCATTAGCAATAGAGACAGGACGTTACAATGATATACCATTAGAATATAGAGTTTGTGAATTTTGTTCCCATCATGTTCTAGAAGATGAAAATCATTTTTTGTTCCATTGTAATACTTATAACGATTTACGTAATTTACTTTTAACTCGTGTTTTAGATTATTGTGTAGATTTTTACTTTTTATCATTGCAAGAAAAATTTAAGTTGTTGATGTCCAAGGATTTAGTTAAATTTACTGCAGAATATTTGTTTAAAGCTTTCCATAGAAGAAGAAGTTTGTTGTTTAAATAATGTAAATATGTGATTGTAAATGTTTTAATATTGTAAATATGTGATTGTAAATGTTTTAATATTGTAGTTTCCAGAAAATTTGTTGTTAAAGTTACTTTTGAATTATTTTGATGACTTGTAAGCCCATATAGGGCTGGGTGTATATTTTTTACACAGGTCAATAAAGAATTTGTCTGTCTGTCTGTCTGTCTATAATGGAAATAGCTGGATATAGACTTTTTCCATACTACGAACTTTAATTTAGAACCAAATATGACAAGTGTATAACATTCTGTGGTTGTCAAATCCAGTAAGTTATCAGCATGACACTGACAATAATGACCATCTATGGCAAAAGCATAAAACACAAAACCATGAAGTTTACAATTAAATTTAGTAGTAGATCAAAGAGCTTGATCAAGGCATAAAATTTGAAAGTAATTTTCTTAGCTGTCCATCTTTATCTTAGGTAAAATTGTATTTTCCCAATAATTAACTATGATACCCTCAAAAACCTTCTGAAAATATTTTTTAAAAGCAACCCTTTACGAATGTTTTAGTTTTTTTGTGAGGACCTAATATTTTTCCAAATGATTTTTAAAGCATATCACCTGTCCTGCATGAGCTTTTGAAATTTCATAATTTTTCCTTCTAGATAATTATTCATCCGAAAAATGCTTTTAGTAGACAGTTACAAAAGGAAATACACTGGTAAGATTTGATATCAAATCGAAGACCTTAGTCGAAATATAAGTTTCAGCCAATTTTTGAACTCAAATTTATCATCCCACATGATTTTGTTGTCATTTGAAATCTGAACATAATGTTGGAAAGGTGTAAACGACCAAAATACAAAGTGAAATTTCACAATGAAGAATTCATATACACAAAACGTGGCTCACATCAATCAAAAGCCCTTCTCGTATGCTTTCTTATTAAAATGTTTCAGCAGTTGGTGCTACCTATCCCACATGGTGATATTTTTCTCCCAAAAATGGTAAATTTCAATTTTTTCCAAATTGTGCGGGGTATAAATCACTGCCATCAATACGTAGAGAAGTAATTTTAATTTTACTAATTCTAATCACCCCAAATAACAAATGTGCAGAATATTTGACATTTTGAAAGTCACTTGAAGGAGATAGAAATTATTGAAATCTGGAATTCGGTGTGATAAATCATACACATTTTAAACATTCTGGAAGAGTGGCAAATTCATCTGGGTTAAAAATTCTTGAACTACAATTTACAATAGGGTCATGTGTAAGTACATGGGCTATGTCAGATTGTTATATAAACAAACAAAAGAGATATTAAATTTTTAGAAATGGACAATTTCCGATTTTTGGACCACATTTTTAATTTTCAATTGGCCACAACTTCCGCAATTTTTCAGATACAGCTTTGAAATTTCACACAGATTCCTTCCATATTGTATTCTTCATATGTGGCTAGTTTCATCAAAATCGGAGAAGGTGAGGTGGGGACCATTGGTTGATTTGAGATGGAATGACCCTATTATGAGACCTTTTGCTAAGACCTAAACATTGCTTCATAAGTTTACCTTGAACAGAATCCATTTTATCAATATCACTTGAATTCAGATGAACACAATCTGAACCATAAACAAGAGAAGGTTGACATATATGTTTATACAAATGTGCTTTAACATCAGTTGATGCCCCTGGATACAACATACCTGCAGATGACAAACTATAAAATGATTTCCTGCACTTACTGAATCGATGGTTTACATGATCAGAACTTGTACCCGTTTTATTATACACACAGCCCAATATTTCAAGGGTGCTAACATTCTCAAGTTTACTGTCATTTATCAACCATGAGGGTTCAACAACAAATGGATTATTTCCGATAATCATACATTTTGACTTCTCCTTGTTATAATTAAACCTCCATCTCTTACTGTAATTCACACAAAGGTCTAACATATATTGCAGTCCAGTGATAGAAGAACTCATAACAGTCACATCATCAGCATAAGCAAAGGAATTGTAAATCATGTTACCAATTCGCACACCAGTGTCTAGTGATGACAATTCCAGTAATAACCCATTTATGAATATGTTAAAAAGATATGGTGACAAAATACTCCCTTGTCTGGTACCTCTGGTTACAATAAATTTACTACTTAACTTACCATTCCATTTAACAACAGCATTCAAATTATTGTACCATTCATACAGAAATAACCACTTGAAAGCGGGAAGGACATCTATCAGTTTAACAAAAAGAGATTTGTGACAAACAGTATCAAAACATTTTTCTGCATCTAAACTAGCCACAAACAGGGGGCTTTGTTGTGATTTACAGTAACTTATAACATCAGTAAATAGGTTGCAAGCCATACTAGTACCTCTGCCCTCTCGAAAACCAAACTGGGTATCACACAGTTTTACACTTGGGACAATTAACAGCTCTACAATCTTGGTATGAACAGAACTTAGTGTAACTGGCCTATAGTGTTTTGTTATATTTGGATTTAATGTAGACTTCTTTAGTATTGGAATGATAATACCAGTGGTAAATACAAAAGGAACACAGCTTTTAGATAATACAATACTGTAAAGATTAGCCAAAAGTTCATACAGTTTCATGCATCTGCCATTCTTCAAGTGCTCAGAGGTAATTCCATCTATTCCAGGAGACTTCCCTGTTGGTAGACTAACAATGATATCACTGATACTAGAACTTGTGATGTGCTGGTGTATAACTTCATTTCTGCACTTGGTCTTGTGGTGCTCAACTTTAGCCCAATCTGTCAATTGTTCCTCAGTTCTGTTGCCACTGTCTGACATGATACCCTGGTAGAATGTTGCAAAGTCATTAGGACTCAGGTCAGAATTCACTTTGCTCCTTCTTAGGTACTTGATTTCATTCCAGAATGATGACATCTTTCTATCCCTTAATAAATTGTCCAATTTCCCGAGGTGTTGCTGTTGAGTGTTATTCACAGAGTGTCTTGATAGCTTGCGAAACTGTTTTTTCACCCATTTATAAGTATCATAAACAACACCGTTTCTGGGTCTGCCACTCTCCACCCACAACCTCCACCAAAATCGCTTCCGGTCTCTCATTCTACTAAGGTCTGGATTCCAGTATGGTTTTGGTAGATGTTTCCGTTTCGGTCTTCTGTGGCTGCCACATGCATTACCCGATTGATAGTATGAAGCTGATCATCTACTGACTGTTGAATCATATCATCAGGAATGTTACTAGCCAAAAAGTCAATATGAGAAAGCTTTTCCTCCACGATTCTTGAATAGGCAGCAACTTTCAATTGATCATTCCATTTTGCTGGTATATATTGACAGCTGTAATCATTTTGGTTTTGACTGCTCCTTGGTATTGGAGAAATTGCAACTTTAGTCTCCAAGTATAAAGGTAAATGATCACTAACATTGTCTTCGTCATGTTCCAGAATGGAGCAAACAGATGTTCCATTTGAATGATCTACACTTAAACAATGGTCAATCCAGGTGAACTTCTGCGAAGTGTGACAAAAATAAGTATAGTTCATTTGCTGATCATTCTCCAAGTCTTGCACATTCATACCATTGTCACAGATAAATTCATATAATATACGCGAGTGCTTATTATAGCCTGGTGTCTTGTACCATGTCTTATTCAACCGATCTCTCAAAGGTAGTTGAGCATTAAAGTCACCCATTATATACAATGGACAGGTAGCACCATACTGGTTTATAATGGACTGCAGTTCATCAAGCACCTCTATGTATAGATCTGTTTGGTTATGATCGCCGGAATAAAAAGGCATATACACATGCAGCACTATTTGTGCTGTACCTTTTGAATTGCAAACTTTCACACCCACAATCCGATCTGAATTAAATGGTATCTCTTCATATGATAATCCAGCATAAGTTCGACAGATGAGAGCAATACCACCAAAAGGTCTTCCTGAGTAAGTGGGGCCAATGTCATTCATGGATGATTTTGCAAATACACTTAAATCTTTATGTAGCAAATTGTCTTTAATCATTGGTAACTCACCTGGTCTTAACCAGGTTTCACTTATACCAATGATATCACAGTCACAGAGAAGTTTAGAAATATATACATGCGATTGTTTGAATCCATTAACATTAAAACCAATAGTCCGCAGGCGCTGGCTGTCCCCATCTTGATGCTCTCCAGCTATTGTTGTCAAATTCCCGATTTTCCCGTTCCGGGTAGGCAACAATTGCAAGTGATATGTAGCCCAGTTGGTATCTCTGGTAAAATATACGTCACATAGATGGTAACTGGAAGTATCTGCTGTCACCTAGCTGTCGAACCAGACTTAAAAGTGCAGCCTAGTTGGCAGTCACCTAGTTTGTTATCGGCTAGTTGGTAATGTTGTAGCCAAGTTGTCTGTTGCATAGTTGAATGGCAGTAGTTTTGAAAGACTGTATTCATTACACTTGCTGAACAGCTAACTTGAAAAAGTTAATCCTGAGTAATAAAACATGGAAATACTGTGCAGCCTTCCAATAACGCGACTCTCAATATCGTGAACCTCTTATTTACGATGCCCTCGTGTCCCCCAAAAAATCAAAATCATGGAGGCCCTTGAAATTGTGTCATCATAAGGGGACGACCGTTTAATGATCAGGGGGGCTTGGAGTTTTCCTCGGCAGGAAATTATTTCACGGTAATGGCGGCCATAATAATTTATTTCAAGCGCGCAAAGTCCCCGAATATTCATTCCTAAATCAAGTGTATCACCTTCTTTAGAAACACCCCCACCAAAAATTATTTATTTCAAGACTGCCCAAAAACAATTTATTTATTTCACCAGAACTGAGTAAGAAATTAATTATTTAAAAAAACTCTGGGCATCCTTGAGATTAAATGGTGGCCCCCTAAAGTACAGTATTCCAAACAACAAAGGTCATTAAATTTTGTTTTACTCACGAGGGAGATTTCGTCCTTCTCTCAATAATTCTTCAGCCTTCTGCTAGAGCTCAGGAGTCACTTACTTATATTTTAGGAAATTAATTGAATACAAGGGTTAAGTGCAAAGCAAAAACCGCAGTATATTATAAAGTCTACATTCATTTGATATTCTTGATTGCCATTCAGTATGCATTATCTGTGTACATAGACACTAATTACCATCACAATAAACGCACACAAGCTCTGGAAAAAATTGACCTCGATTACAATCAGGGGCGTATCTAGAAATGGCCTGAGGGGGGGGGGGCATAACAAGGGTGAATACGGGCCGCTCCGTGACTTTTCCTGTCACTTCAGTGTTAGTTTTGGGCCTGGGAGGAATGCCCCCCCCCCCAAATACGCCACAGATTACAGTCATCTATTGCCAATGCTAATCAAAAGACATGCCTGCTGTTAGGCTAGCATCAGTAAAGGCAGGCGCGCGCAACGCATCAACGTGTATGTGTGGTCATATTTATAATTGGAGCTGCATTTATAAGCGTATTAAATTTTGTTAATTTCAGAATGTTGACTGGGATTATGTGAACAGGGAGCTCAGACATCATGGCCTTCCTCCCGTGGAATTCTCGGACAGTCCTGGTGTTCAGGATTTACTGGGTATGATGCCATTAGGCCTGACATATTTAATTTTTAACCGACCTAACGTCGGTTATTAGAGGGGGGTGGATAGTGAAAGGGGACTCCTGTAAACCATGTCCATGTGTCCATGTGTCCATGTAAACATTTCTTGTCAACATGTGTGTAAAAGTCCATTTGTGACCTTAGTTTTCAACTTCAGAGTAATGAAATTTGGTACAGGTGTGGTACTATGGACATGGATCTGGGATATGTCGAGAAATCCAAGATGGCTGCCATTTTGGCAGCCATCTTCCTTCATTCTTGAACTGTTCATTGTGACCTTAATATTTCACTTACCGTTATGAAATGTGGTACAGGTATGGGACTCTGGGTACGGATTGGGAATATGTTGAGATATCTAAGATGGCTGCCATTTTGTGGCGGCCATTTTGGCAGCCATCTTTCTTCATTCTTCAACTGCCCATTGTGACCTTAATATTTCACTGACAGTTATGAAATTTGGTACAGGTATGAAACTCTGGGTATGGATTGGGAAAATGTCGAGAAATCCAAGATGGTGACCATTTTGTGGTGGCCATTTTAGCAGCCATCTTTCTTCATTCTTGAACTGCCCATTGTGACCTTAAATATTTCCCTTACAGTTATGAAATTTGGTTCAGGTATGGAAATCTGGGTATGGATTGGGAACATGTAGAGAAATCCAAGATGCCGACCATTTTGTGGTGGCCATTTTGGCAGCCATCTTTCTTCATTCTTGAACTGCCCATTGTGACCTTAGTATTTCACTTACAGTTATGAAATTTGGTACAGGTATGGGACTCTGGGTATGGATTGGGAACATGTCAAGATTCAAAGATGGCGGCCATTTTGTGGTGGCCATTTTGGAAGCCATCTTTTTTAATTATTGAACTGCTCATAGTGACCTCAATATTTTGCCTAGAGTTATGAAATTTGGAATAGGTATGGGGCTGTGGGTATCAGTCGGGAACATGTTGAGAAATCCAAGATGACAGCCACTTTTTGGCAGCCATCTTTCGTCGTTCTTGAACTGACCATTGTGACCTTAATATTTCACTTACAGATATGAAATTTGGTACAGGTATGACCTGTGGGTATGGATGAGGAACATGTCGAGAAATCCAAAATGGCGGCCATTTTGGCAGCCATCTTTCCTTTTTTTAGAAATCTTCAAACTGCATTGATTCTATACTAATAGTCTAGCATCTTCCAATCAAATATTTCTCCTATCTTCCAATATCAGTTGCTCAGTGGTTTAAGCAATGGCACCTTCAATTTCATTGCGCTAGGTCGGTTTTGAATCTGCGGATTCTTGTTAGGCCTCAAATTGCTCTGAAGCCACATGTGGCTCTGGAGCCATTTATTGGATATCTGGCTAATTTATCACTTGCCAAATGCTGATAAACCATGGTCTGTATTATTTTTTAAAAAACATAGATGTTTTAAGATATTATACTTGTATCCATGTATCTTCAAAGTTAATTAAATTAACAAATTGCCTTTCATGATATCTAAATACAAGACATAAAGTCCCATCCATCCATCCATCATGATAATATCTTGGCTAATTGATCACTTGCCAAATGCTAATGAACCTGTGAAGCGAAATTGTAGATAATTTTATGGTCTATTATTTTTCAGAAAGAATTGTCCTCACTTCTGAATCATCTCAGAACTTACTGAAAACCCTTGCGTCATTATTGCGAGATTGCGACAGACGGCAAGACTTGATTCGGGATCTAATAACGAGCAACAGCGCTTTAAGAAATGAGTTAAAGGAACAAACGAGCACAACGGACAAGTATGAGACTCTCTCCAGGGATCTGAGGGTCATGCTCAACTCCTCTCAGGATAAAGTGCAGGTCAGGAATAAAAATCATGTAAAATTGACTGAGTCATTTTGTGTCAATTCAGAAAATGAGACTCAGGATAGGGGTGTTTAGGGGACAGGGAATTCAAAAGTAAAACGGCCAAGGGACAAGAAATACAAAAGTAAAATGGCCAAGGGACAGGGGGATAAACACCCCCATCCACAGCCTCGACGGCGCAGGAGAGGTGATCTTCTTGGGGGGGGGGGGGCAGTGAATCATGGGGGTCAATGTGTGATTGTGTGAGTTTTACGTCCCCCCTGCCGGGCCTGCCCCCCTGGTTTCTTCGCCCATGCACAGCCTAACAAATGGTCCCATTATTTCTGTGTTCATTGAAATTTTCCATGGTTGACTGTTTGCCCTAGAAGATAACGAATAGAAACTTAATCAATTGTTTGTTTTTCAAAGTGTTTTTCTTAATTCTTTGTGCCAGGAGCTTGAAAATAGCCTCCTGAATTTCAGCAACTTGTCCATAGCTGAAGATGAAATGACCAAGAAGTCAGCGTCTGCTCTCGAGTCAAAATGTGTTCAGTTGAGCCACTTGTGCGCCACTCAGGAGAAAGAAATCCGGCAGTTGCAAGAGAAGATCAAGAAGGTCAATGAAGAGGTTTGTTGGATATTATAAACAAATTATAGAAACATTTATGAATTTTAGTAAAATTTTATCTTAAACCTCGTTGGTAGTTGTGTTGTGAAGCTGTTGAGTGTCAGTAAAGCCAGCCATATTCACTTTTTAATGGAGGTGTGTACACGCCTCCATTTATGCAGTCACATTGAGAGAATGGAAGTTTTGGCAGGAAATTCAATATTTCAGCATTTTGAGAATGTCTTTCGGCCATAACTTGGCCATTTTGTTTTGGATCGTTTTGGGTCAATTGAGCTATTTAACTAATTATAGAGCATGCTTCTGGTACAGGAATTAAGAGCAGGCATGTTGTAATTTAGACGTGACTTTAGCTTGAATTCATATATATAATGGGTGTCCCATTTGTGTATTGGGCAGTAGTACCAGAGAAGCTGAAGATCAATTATGTCTGGCCTATACTTCCCTCAGAATTGTATAAATTTTTCATTGGTTCGATGTTTGTAAGAGTAAACAATTTAATTTGGAACAAAAAGGCAAGAGTATGGTCTTTTTGGTTTGCTTAATTAAATAGTTATTTTCTTATTCACAGAACGAAAAGAGGAACGCACAGAGTCAGAAGATCTTTTCAGAACTGAAGAAATCATCTCGTCTCATCAACAACGAAGTCATTCTTGGACTCATTGATTCCTACGAGAGAAAACTGCACAGTTTAAGACGCAAGCTCAATTACGCAAAGTAAGGTTGCCTTCTTGACTTGAAAGAAATGCTGTTAGAACGTAGCATCCTATTAAATTAAACAAGAGATATGATTTAGAATTTGAAATATAAGGGAGGAAATATGTTGGTTTCCTTGCAATATCGATATTCGAATAGAATTTATTATTTTGGACTATTATATTTAACCTTGCAGAGAAATACGAATCCAAGATGATGACTCAAATGAAATTGGAGATGACGAGATCCCTGATTACAAGACCATTATTAAGGTAATATTAAATTAATTATCATGAATATTAAATATTGATGTGACATAACTTCTAGAGCAACGGAGTATCTCTTCGAGTCTTCCTATTATAAATATCTATTCCATTCAAAATCCATCGCTGACTGCATTGCTTGAAAATTTTCACGTTTGACTATCCACTCTTTCTGTAATCGGATTTTTTTTTGTTGCAGACTTATGAAAAAGAACAAAAGATCCTGACCAAGAAGCTGAAGACGTCAGAGAATGAAAGAGAGGTGTTAAAGTTGGATCTACAATCAAGGTAAAAAATAGAAAGTTGCCTAACATAATTGTGACTACTCAGCCACATGCATACTGTGGTATTTTAAGAACTGAACATTATCCTAGGAGCAGGCAACTTTGTTGACGACCCAGTTCCTATAAAAAAGTCATTTTGAATGTTGTTTTGCAATATTCTCTAAATCCAACAGGTCTAACTTGCATGTTTTAAAATTGTACTTATTATAATACCTGATCATATTTCTTTTCCAGACCTGATATGGAAACCTACAAAGAAGCTCTTCACAAAATCAAGAAATTGGAAAGAGTTCTTAAAGCTTACAAAATGAAGTAAGTTGCAAATTTAACAAATATTGTATCCTCTTGCAAATATATGGATGAAGATCGCAACGAAAGAGCCCAGGTGATTGATTGTAATGAGGTTGATTGCTATAAAATAAATATTTCATATTAAATTGCTTACAAGGGGTCTAGGGGTTTGATTGTAATAAAGGTTTTTTTCCAATATGTTAAATTGACCGAAGAAAAAAGTGTTTTATCAATATAAATGTGTGGTTTTTGTGTCATTTGCAGTGAAAATATGAGCAAACCTCCAAAAAGAATTGGCCACTTGCTTGATGACCTTTATTCTGAAGACGATTCAAACAGGGCTCTTGTCCAGGTGAGGTTTAAAAAAAATGGCCAAGGATCCAAGTTTCACTGCAGATGTCTTTTTGGACTTGGGCTGATTTGGGCCTATTGTGTTGAAGCATATATGAATTCCATTTCAAACTATAATGCTATGTTGAATATAATCTGATCATTTATTTATAATTCTAAGAAGATTTAAAAAATATTTTTTTCAGGCGGTTCAGGAGGAGTTAAAAGTTGACAATTTACAAGATGTTATTCCGACTTTAAAATCATTGACAAAAACTAGAGAAAAAGCAGGGCAGCTGGAGAAGGTATGAAATACTGTTAAAAAATATATAACTAATTTTATAAACCTTTTTATAAATAAGTACAAAAGAACAGTCATATAATTATGTCATAATTTGGTATTCTTAGTGTATTTTTAATGGAGGTGTGAACACACCTCCATTTATGCAGTCTCATTGACAGAATGGAAGTTTTGGCGGGAAATTCAAAATTTGAGCATTTTCAGAATGTCTTTTGGCCATAACTTGGCCATTTTGTTTGGAATTGTTTTGGGTCAAGCGAGCTAACTGACTTGACTATAGGGCATGCTTCTAGTATAGGAATGAAGAGCAGGCATGTTGTAATTTGGAGGTGACTTTAGCTAGAATGCATATATAATGGGTGTCCTGTTTGTGTATTGGGCAGTAATGCCAGAACTATGGCTTGTATGGTTTTTATTTTTGGCACATTATTGTATCTTTTATCCTAGTTATGCCATTTCGGGGACTAGTCCACATGACATTATTTCTTTTCTAACAATTATTGAAAAATGTGAAAAAATATTTTTTCTTGTGTATTGCGCAGTAATGCCAAAAACAATGCCATGTATATTTTTTATTTTTGGGACATTATTGTATCTTTTATCCTACTTCAGTACTACTTGTGCCTTTTAAGGGGTCTAGTCCACATGCCATTAATACTTTTCTCACAATTATTGAAAAATATGAAAAAAAATGTTTATCTTTTTTTCCGGAACTAAACTCAAAAACTGCTCTGCTTATGTCATTGAAACTTGCATATATATTTTTATTAAATACCCGAGATGTGCCTTTTGAGGGTCTAAAATTCTAAATGTTCTGAGAAAAACGGACTGGAAAAAATTCATAAAAAATTTGAAAAATTAATTATTTTTAAACTATGTGATTCAGTCAATCTTGCGGTTACATCCATGAAATTTTCCAGTTAGCTTTCTTTTAATATCTCAAGTTGGAATATTAATCGTATGATATTTTATGAAAATTTAAGAACTTGTAAAAATAAGAATTTTTGCCAATTTTCTGACATTTGTGTCTGAAATGCTAAAATGGTAATGGTTAAGTTCAATAAGTTGTTAAAATTAAAGCATGTCATAGTTAAACATACTATGAAGGAATAATCAAGGCAGGTGCATGAGTTATTGCAAATTTCTACAATCTACATTGAATTTTAAGATTTAAAATAAGATTTAAGATGCAGAAAAAAAATATTTTTTTAATGTCTATTTCCTCTCCATTTTCATTTATGCTATACCAGGCTTTGGGATGTTTAGCAAAAAACATGACTGTATCACATCATTATCATGCTAATTTTGAGCAATATTAATTTGGAAATATATAAGTGACTCTACAAGTTAGCTGGTTGTGGTATGTGGACTGACAGGTGTATAGAGCAGCATATTAGTAAGTAAGATATTTATCGACATGATAGTAGGGATCTAAGCAGGTCTTAGCAATATAGGGAATTACTATGGCAGCTGTGTGGTCAAGTGTTTTCAATCCAAACTTCTGATGATATTTTGCTTGGGTTCAAACCCGGGGCTACCAATTTACACTGATTTAGAATATTTTTGGCGGACTCTCAAGATCAAAATCCTAGGTGGGTGTCAATCAGATGAGATTTTAAATGGGTGTTCATTTCGATCATCTTTCAATCAGGTCATTGTGCAACATATGTTGAGGACTCTGCTCTACACACTACACCATTAAGCAACCAGTGGGTTCGTGTTGATTGGATCATTTGGATGATCTGTTACTTGCCTGTTTTGAAGTCTGTCCCATGGAAGGAGTTAATGCAAAGACTAAAGAATAATTGGCTGAGTGCAAAACAATTAGGAGATGATTGTCCTTCCCCTGCATTTCTCGAATTACCATACAGGCCAACCAACTTGGCTATGATTGGTCCAGAAATTGTCTATTCTTAACAAATGCCGCCACCTCCATTTTGAACCCCTGGGTTCTTGTTCTTTTTATTCTTGTTAAATTTTGGTAATTTTAATTATACTGACTACTAAGTATTTTATAGTGTCAAATGTGCAGTCTATTCAGTCTGGCGTTGTTAAGTTAATTTGGGTTGCAGAATTTTTTTTAACCAATCGAATTGGTATTTTATTATATTTCTTTTAATTTCAGTCTATGAACGAAACGATTAAAGTTCTCTTCTCAAAAGATGACCTTTTACCCCCTGACCTGTACAGTGACGCCCCCTTTGAGAGGCGACACCTGGTGTGGTGTGAGAAAACTCAACTACGTGTGCGCCAGGTTGTGGAGCACTGGCAGAAGCAACTATGTTTATTAAATGTATGTAAATATAATTTATAAATTCGGATATACCAGTAGTTGTTTGATTGTTCAGCTTTTCCTTAAACTGCCTAATTGTCTATATCGATTAGCTGGTTTGACATACATTTTCAAATGTTCTGAGTGTTAGAAAAATTTCATGTCAAATTGTCTGTCTGTCTGTCTAGCTGTCCCTCAGTTTTGATGCAAATATTTATGTGATTGTGTGGAAATGTGTCCATTTTAAAATTTTGTGTACTTCTATAAATGACTATTATCATGTAGAGTTCTCTCACCAGGGTCTTGATGTAGCAGTCTGCTATGCTGTGTCTATAAAATTATATTATATAAATAGCACGACATGACTACCCTACACCCCAGCTCAGATCCTGGCTGTGTGAGGCTACCCCAACACCTTAGCCCTAGGCCTGAGGTTGCAATCTTTGGCTGAACCGTCAAAGAGCTTGCTTTGATGCCAAGCCTAACACATGACACTTTGTTTCAGAAACTTCAAAAGGTTGTGAACAAACTAGCCAAACAAACGGCTCCAAAGAAGAAAGTGAACTTGACGGGACCTGTTCAGTGCCAAAGGATCATTTCAACTTTAGAAAATTTACTCAAGGAACAAGAGGAAGGACCCAGAGAGGGGGCCAGAACTGTAAGAGAATATTAAATAATCTTGTTTTCTATTAAAATGTTTTCCAGCTAGGACTAGGGGGGTGAAGGTTGGTCTAAGGATAGCATGCTAGACTGCCAATCGCTGGGTCCAGGGTTCGAATCCAGCTCTTGCCGGGTCACCTGGGCCTATGTTGGACCACTGTTTCAATCATACTTTGCCTCAATGCCATGTCCCCTCCTAATTAGCCTACCAAGTGCATATGCAGGGCGTAAAGCCCCAATCATCCTTCCAGCTAGGTCTATTGTTATGTTCTCTCAAAAAGTACAAGATTCTTATTATGCTATGGCCTATGACTCCTCTTTATGAATGATTGGATGTACATTTTATTTTGCAGTCATCACCTACTCACGGCGTACATTCGAAAGCTCAACTCCAAGAAATTGTGGACCATTTCATGAAACTCTTCTCGGTCAAGGCTGTTTCAGGAATTTATCCTCGCATGAATGACATTTACGTTAAACTGGGAGAAGTCCATAATGTGATGCACACGCTCAAGGATATCTTAGGACTAGGTATGAGCTGCAGATTATTTTAATCTAATAATTTTAGTCAAATTTTCGAATTATTCCTACTTATGTGAAACTGCTCCCTTTATCACTGTAAATGTTTTCATCTTAAGAACATTCTGAAGTCTACTGCTTTGTAATATATATTTCTAGAGATTTATGAAATTTTTTTTTTAATTCTCAAAAAGAGAGGAATATGATTGCTCGAAGAAGTATTGAAGATTAATTGAATTGAAGTTGAATTGGCTGGAAAGACGAGGTTGTGGGCATATATATACTGTCACTTGAGATCATTAATAGCAAAATTATTTTCCTATTTGAACTTTTTTCTTCAGATGAAAACGAAAAGAACAATGTCGTCATTGAGACGGTGACGCAATTGAGCAAGTCTCACCAAGAAATGACGACTGAACAACTCGGTCAATTGTTACAGATGGACCTTGACAGGTAAAATGTATTTTGACTTCCGTGTATTTTGTGGTTGATTTCAATCAGCTGTCTAAGGATTTGTCATACATTACAAGTTGATGGAGAAACTTTTTATACCACAAAAATACAATGTCAGCTTTAATAGCTGTATCTTCTGGCAATATGAAATAGGGGAGACCGGGGCTGGTTGTCACAGGGGCAGGTTGTCACACTTTCGGGGCAGGTTGTCACACTTTTGGGGCAGGTTGTCACACTTTCGGGGCAGGTTGTCACGCTCTCATGGATATTAAACTGTCATGTCCTTAGTACATTCTACTGATGATTGATGATGTAAGCAGAAAAGGCATAGCGTCTAAATAGATCTATTTCAAATTTTCAAAAGGAATTTGCAGAAAAATTCTACAGTCTGCACTCACCCTCTTTCTTATCAAAATGCATTTCTGTTGCCTTGATAAGTCAAAATTTTTAGCACCCTTGTACAGAGTCACATGATTGTTAAGGTCTGCACTGGGCAAGTAGGGGATTCCTGACATGTCCAAAATAACTTGTCTCATTCAGGATTTGACTTACAGAGTCTCACTTCCTGCATTCAAACTCTTAACCAAAAGTGTGACAACCTGCCCCGAAAGTGTGACAACCTGCCCTGAGTGCTGAATTTAAAAAAAATGTCCAATATGACATCAAAATTTCGAATGACATAGGTATATATTCACCAGATAGATTTAAGTTACTCCTGTACTGACTTTCATATACAATGGCTGTGCCCCTACTTGCTTTAAATAGAAATAGAGCATGTTTAAATTTTACACAGTGTGACAACCTGCCCCTGTGACAACCAGCCCGGTCTCCCCTACCTATGGGTACTTGACATTTTGCATCACCTCCAACTTCATGAGCAGTATACACATCTGCAAACTGACCAACCTCCACCACTAGCATCGGAGATTGGGGGAAGGGGGGGGGGGCAGCTCTGCTCCCCTAAAACTTTGGCAGCACTATAAGTTGACATTAAGTTAATTCAGGCAAAGAGCCTAAAGCCCTATCAGCCCAGTGGTGCATTGCTACACTGAATAGATCATCTCCCGTACGCCTGTATAGATGACCTCTACAATATTCTTGACCTTGACTGTTTTCTTTCCTTGTTATCTATAGATTGCAATTGAAGCTACAAGAGTATGAGGAATTCTTTCCCGTCTTCCGAGAAGTGATGGCGCAACTTATGGAAGTTCTGGGTATGTAATCTCTGGTGTATATCCCTTAGGCCACACATAATTTATCTTTAGCTTCTCGGATCCTCTCAAGGCACTTTTTCTAGGGTCGGTCGGTTGGACAAAAAAAAAAAAGGTGAAATTTTTTTTTTTTATAATGTCAAAATGTAAAAATTTTTTTTTTCCATCGGCAGGAAATCTATTGTGTCGGCGGGTCCGCGAAGCTAAGAATCAATTATGTGTGGCCTTATTGGAAAGACTCTATTAATTTGTCAAACCATTGTTGTTGAACTTGAATGGGACAGGTTTCTTCGAACAAAAGTAGCGATTTTTAACCGACCTAACGTCGGTTATTAGAGGGGGGTGGGTAGTGAGAGGGGACTCATGTAAACCATGTCCATGTGTCCATGTCAACATTTCTTGTCAACATGTGTGTAAAAGTTCATTTGTGACCTTAATTTTCAACTTAGAGTAATGAAATTTGGTACAGGTATGGTACTATGGGCATGGATCTGCTACATGTTGAGAAATCCAAGATGGCTGCCATTTTGGCGGCCATTTTGGCAGCATGTAAACGATGTCCATGTGTCCATGTAAACATTTCTTGTCAACATGTGTGTAAAAGTCCATTTGTGACCTTAGTTTTCAACTTAGAGTAATGAAATTTGGTACAGGTGTGGTACCATGGGCATGAATCTGGGATATGTCGAGAAATCCAAGATGGCCGCCATTTTGGCAGCCATTTTGGAAGCCATCTTTCTTCATTCTTGAAGTGCCCATTGTGACCTTAATATTTCACTTACAGTTATGAAATTTGGTACAGGTATGGGACTCTGGGCATGGATTGGGAACATGTTGAGATCCAAGATGGCTGCCATTTTGGCAGCCATCTTTCTTCATTCTTGAACTGCCCATTGTGACCTTAATATTTCACTTACAGTTATGAAATTTGGTACAGGTATGAGACTCTGGGCATGGATTGGGAACATGTTGAGAAATCCAAGATGGCTGCCATTTTGTGGCGGCCATTTTGGCAGCCATCTTTCTTCATTCTTGAACTGCCCATTGTGACCTTAATATTTCCCTGACAGTTATGAAATTTTGTACAGGTATGAGACTCTGGGTATGGATTGTGAACATGTTGAGAAATTCAAGATGGCGGCCATTTTATGGTGGCCATTTTGGCAGCCATCTTTCTTCATTCTTGAACTGCCCATTGTGACCTTAATATTTCACTTAGTTATGAAATTTGGTACAGGTATGGAACTCTGGGTATGGATTGGGAACATGTCAAGATTCCATGATGGCGGCCATTTTGTGGTGGCCATTTTGGCAGCCATCTTTTTTAACCGGCCAAAGGCAGGTTATTAGAGAAGGTAATTTTTGGTGAAATGGGACTCTTGTCCACTTGTCCATGTGTAAATGTGTCCATGTCCATGTCCATGTCCACTTTTCTTGTCAACATATTTTGAATTGCCCATTGCGACTTTAGTATTTCACTTGGATTTACGAAATTTGGTATAGGCATTCACTTTAGGGTCTCCCTCAGAATTTTTTGGAAAAATCCAAGATGGCTGCCAAAATGGCCGCCAAATTTTGAATTGCCCACTGTGATTTTACTATTTCACTTAGATTTATGAAATTTGGAATAGGGATTCACTTAGGGGACCCCCTCAGAAATTTTTGGAAAAAACCAAGATGGCTGCCAAAATGGCTGCCATATTTTGAATTGCCCACTGTGACCTTAGTATTTCACTTAGATTTATGAAATTTGGTACAGGGATTCACTTAGGGGTCCCCCTCAGAAATTTTTTGAAAAATCCTAGATGGCTGCCAAAATCGCCGCCATTAGGGTGGCCCAAAAAACAAAATTTTTGATTTTCTATTCGCATACCCCCTCATTTTAGGAGAAATTGTGAAAAAAGCACCCTGTAAAAATTTCAAGAAAATCGGTTAAGTCTTAGGGGTCTCTCAAGGCCCCTCCATTCTTAGCAAAAAGGAAAATTTCAACCATTTTCGCAAATACGCGGTTCCTCATAACTTAGTCAATTTGTACAGTACTGCATTTCCAATACCATGGTTGGATAGGGCTAAAAAAGAGCTTCAATTTGCATACCAACATTATTGGTCTAAGATAATATCTCAACTCCCATGGTCTTTTCAGTTTACACTTTTCGTGAATGAAATTGTTGCTGAACGACCGATCCTGATAAAAGCCAGGCTTTTTTTTTTTTTTGCTTTAAATTGCCATGATTCTTATTTTCCCAGTTCAAGAATGACCAAATATTTAAAAAGAAAAGATATTTGACCATGGGAATGCCCGGTTTATGAGTGATGAAATTTTATGTTGAAGTTTGTCGCAAACGCATAAAATAGCAGTCGGGAATCGTAGTATTTCAAATTCATATCTTCATCCAAATTTATTACAGGGCACCATGATGGGTACCACTTGAAAGACAATATTCTTATGTTTCACATGATATAGATTATGTTGTCCTATATTTAACTCTTATGAAGTTAAACTATGAAATGCAACAGCCCCTCTCCGATGTTTTCAGCACTTTTGACAAAATCTAACATTAAAACTTTACAGCTCATAAAGCGGGTTTCTCCATGGTAAAAAAAAAAGTTTTATGCTTTATCGGGTCATCCTGCCTTTTGGAGAATAAGAACATGTTAATTGACAGTGAAATTTAATGGAAATCTTTTCTTGAACAGGTTTAGTCATTCAGTAAACACTTTCGCACATTAGCACTGTCAGCTGAAGAGTCCATGGGAGTCAAGATATCATCCTAGACCATTAATGTTGGTATGCAAATTGAAGCTAATTTTGATACCTTTCCAACCATTGCAATTAGAATGTTGTTCATTAAAAATTCACAAAGTTGTGGCTAACCGCGTATTGGCGAAAATGGTTGAAATGTTTCTTTTTGGTGAGAATTGAGGGGCCTTGAGAGACCACTTAGACTTGACTGATTTTCATGAAATTTTAACAAGGTGCTTTTTTCACCATTTCTCCTAAAATGAGGGGGTATGCGATGTGAATTTCAGAAAAAAAAATTTTCCTGTACATTTTTAGGCCACCCTAGCCGCCATATTTTGAATTACCCATTGTGACCTTAGTATTTCAATTAGATTTATGAAATTTGGTACAGGGATTCACTTGGGGATTCCCCTCCAAAATTTTTGGAAAAATCCAAGATGGCTGCCAAAATGACTGCCATATTTTGAATTGCCCACAGTGACTTCAGTATTTCACTTGGATTTATGAAATTTGGTATGGGGATTCACTTAGGGGTTCCCCTCAAAAATTTTTGGAAAAATCCAAGATGGCTGCCAAAATGACCACCATATTTTGAATTGCCCACTGCGACTTTATTATTTCACTTGTATTTAGGAAGTTTGGTTTGGGGATTCGCTTAGGGGTTCCCTCATAAATTACGAGAAAATTCCAAAGATGGCTGCCAAAATGGACACCATATGTGACCTGCTCCACCAAAATGGGTTCAAAGTCGGCCTGCTATCATATTCAGCTGTGAAAATGACTTTGTTCTTATGGAATTTGGCTTTAAAATGATGTTTCATTTGTCTTGATATCTCGACCCAATCCAAAGATATGGCACCTCAAACATCGATGATACGAAACATCTAACTTTGAGAAAATGGCATTTGAATTTCCCGCCATCACAAAAAAATAACTAGGAAAATCAAGAATGATCCCCAATTTAGATAATTTAACAGCAGTTTTTGGTTAAAATGGTCTTAAATAATTGAAGCAAATTTATTTTGCTAAAACGTGGTGCCAACAGCTAAAAATCATCAAAATGTGACTTTTTGACACATTTTGCTCATTTCTGGAAAATACAGATTGCCTTCTTTGAACTCATTTTGGTGGAGCAGGTCACATATTTTGAATTGCCAACTGTGACTTTAGTATTTCACTTACCATTCTAAAATTTGGTATAGGCATTTGTTAAGGGGTTCCCCTCAAAGTTTTTATGGCTTGCAGCAAACACTATCAGTCTGGCAATCACTGCTCAATACAAAGCAATCCATGTAATATATAAATCACCCTCTTCATGATTTCAATCCCGAATATACAATCGCCAAAGGCCGGTTTTGAATCCATGGATTCTTGTTTATTTTTTGAACTGCTAATAGTGACCTCAATATTAGTGACCTCAATATTTTGCTTAGAGTTATGAAATTTGGTACAGGTATGGGCCTGTGGGTATGGATTGTGAACATGTTAAGAAATCAAAGATGGCGGCCATTTTGGCAGCCATCTTTCTTCATTTCTTGAACTGCCCACTGTGACCTCAATAATTTTCTTAGCATTATGCAATTTGGAACAGGTATGGGGCTGTTGGCATCAGTCGGGAACATGTTGAGAAATCCAAGATGGCAGCCACTTTTTGGCAGCCATTTTGGCAGCCATCTTTTGTCATTTTTGATCTGACCATAGTGACCTTGATATTTCACTTACAGATATGAAATTTGGTACAGGTATTAACCTGTGGGTATGGATGAGGACCATGTCGAGAAATCCAAGATGGTGGCCATTTTGGCAGCCATCTTTCCTTTTTTTTAGAAATCTGTTCAAACTGCATTGATTCTATACTAATAGTCTAGCATCTTCCAATCAACTATTTCTCCTATCTTCCAATATCAGTTGCTGAGTGCTTTAAGCAATGGCACCTTCTATTTTATTGCGCTAGGTCGGTTTTGAATCCGCGGATTCTTGTTCTGATGATATCGTGACATCCGACAGGCTTTATTGCATGTGGAAGCAAGACAATTCATGATAAATTTAATTTAATGAGCATAAATAATTTGTTGGTCAAAGTTACTCTGTGACTCCTAAAAGAGAACTTCATAACAATAGAATGCATTCTACTTAGAACGAAAAAAGAAGTATTATTATCTGTCTGTACTGATTACAGATTTCAGAGATTCTGCTTGATTTCTAAAGAAAAAAAAATCATAGTAATTTTATCTAAATTTCAGGACTCTCAAGACTTGACCAAGTGGTTCCAGTCGTGCGATCTCTGAAGTTGGCAAACCAATGAGCTACATAACATCATAACATCCTGAATTGTTGTTCTGTTGTATTGTTCTAATGTTCTTACAATGTTTACATGATGTTTTATATCAACCGTTTGTTAAATGTTTCAAATATTTTTAGGATGCATTTAACAAGCAGTCTGTAATGTGTTTTACTCAATTTGATCTGATCTCCACTGGTAGTTGTTTTGCCAAACTTAGCAAACTAAACAGGCAGCATTAAAGTGGGCAGCATTACATTTTATTTACATTTAGTCCATAATGGTTGATCTTGACATTTTTGTGTTGTCGTTCAAACTTCTGGTGCTTTATTAAATGTCAATCTTATATTTTAAAACATAATTATTTGGTTTTAAATTTATTTGAGAATTTACTATTGTATTTTGTGATCTTCAGTGGGACTGCCTGGGGTCTAGTCCAGTGGTAGGCTAGCGCGCTCTGTTGCTAATCTCTGGAACCCGGGTTTGATTCCCGGTTTGAGCAACTCATGTCAGGCAGATGCTTCACCCTGTGCCCTAAGTGCATGTCACCGTGGTCTCTGCTTGTTCTGTTAGGGCTGTGCATCCTTTATTTGACTAGCCTTATCTCCCCTCACCTGTGATCTCCCTGTTGGTGGTAGCATCATATGTCTGGGTGCCTTTTTTTTCACCCAAACCTTTTTACTAAGTGCAAAATCAATATATGATATTGTCTTGATTCGACAAAGACTACTTTCAAGCGGCCCTATGGTAAAGGCAGTAACACTTAATTCTTGTGCTGGATTTGTTTCTGGTAATCCTGTCAGTATAATTGTATCTGGTTATCCTGTCAGTAAAATTCTCTAGCCTGTTGGGAGCCCTGCTATTATAAGCAGAGGCAGACACAATGATGATAGCAAGGCTGAGCATCTGCAACCAGGTACTCCTTATGAATCCTTAGGTGTGCGGGGGCTTTGGGCTCTTCAGTCAGCTTACATGAGGCTAAAACCAAGTAGGCCGCAACTGCCCAGCTAGTACAAAACATTTTGAGTGTCAGCAAAATTGTCTATGTACAGATGGAACACGGATTATTGAAAACTGAAGAGATTTCTGCAGAAATATAGACTAGAGTGAGACACTTAAAATTTGGTATAAAACCATTTCAGAACAAGCGAGAACAAAGTTCAACAAACTGTATCAGCCGAATTGGCTCTTCACATCACCGATTACCTTGCAGCATGTCAATGCTGTCGCAAAAACAACAAAAATATTCTTATTAAATATTTTATTTTGTGATCATTGTATATCAAATGTATACATGTAAAGAAAATATAGCATTTAAAAAAAAAAATTCACATTAAACATGTCGCTGGACGGAATGTGACTGTTTCTGTATATATATCACAAAAATTTATGAGATCAATACATGCCAAGTGTATACCAATTAACCTTAATGGGTGTACGTTTACAGAAAGTGTTATCAAGGCAGATCGCAGCAAAGGTTTGGGAGTGAAACCCAATTCACTAAATTTAAATTGATGCCAGAAACTAATTCGTAGCTTGCTGAGGGCTTATTCATTGCCACACGAAAGGTTTTCATAGAGTCTTTAAATGCTTGCCTAAAACTGGTTTCCAAGAGTTGGTGTCATTAGACGGACAGTATGACTTCATTCACTGAGGGTAATGTCAAAGTGAAATTTTTCAGCTCTCATATTATTGTATCAGTTCATCGCCAGTTGATAACCTATGTTTTCGAGATATTAAAGGACAACTGTATCAAAAGTTCAATATATTGTCCTCATCGTTCTCTTCTTGAAATTCATCGCCTAATTTGCGCCACCACGGTTGCTGTAGTAACTTGAGTTCTTCCTGGTGGTTCTGTCTTGCTTTCGTTGCTATGGGAACGGACGTACTCCGGTAGTTTTCTATGTCTTTTTCGTCTGCTTCACTCAATTTTGGAGCATCTGTAACAAAATTTTAAGAATGATATCAAGAAATGTTAAAAAGCTTTCTACATTGGAAAGTGGAGGTGAGAAGGAAGAAGGCAGGTGGGTTACGGGAAATTGGGAAGGGGAGGGGGTATGGGAGGCATGAAGGAGGCATGAAGGAAGTATGAAGGAAGTATGAAGGAAGTATGAAGGGGGAAGTATGAAGGGCAAAGTGGGAATGGAAGGTGGGGAAGGGGGAAAGTAGAAGATAAGAAGGGTGAAGGTGGGCAGGGCTAAGAGGGAAAGTGGGAAGGGAGGAAGAGTAAAGGGGAAAGTGAGAAGAGAGGTGGGAGAGCGGTAAGTGGGAAGGTGGGAAGGGGGCATATTGTAGGACTCCCTAGGGAGAGAGGTCTGGATCTGGATATTTAATCAGCAGTCCTCTATGATGAGAGTATCAAGCTAATAAGAGGTAGAAAGGGGAGTAAATTAGCTCGCATGTACGTTTACGTACAGCAATAGGCACCATCACTGTAAATATATTCCGGCTCCAAACTTACCAACAAGAAGAGATGCATTGAAGTCCAGCATAGCTAACATGTTGTTTCTCTGGTGTTCTTTCTTCCTTATAACTCTGGACTTCATTGCGTGCTGCTTCAGAAGTGACTGCACTTTCTCATGAAGTTGTTTTCGCTCGTCTTCTGATTGGGCTCTGACCTGATAAGAGTGAATGAAATTCTTGTTTACGGATTGGTACACAGAACATCTTGGACAAGCACTTAGGATATATAACAGACACTCAATTTTTCACAATATTTTCCTATTGGGTGAATTCATGTCACACTCACAGGGTGGTCTTCCCTCCACTTTGTGATGTCTTCCATCAGTTCCACTCTCCGTTGGTCGTTCAGGCCAGGGGGACGTTGCCAAGCGGGAGGCTCTGCTTTTTTCGTCTTAACATTTTTCAGCCACTTTCTCACCTGTAAGTTACAACAATCACAGTTATTTTATTATTTTGGATGGAGTATGAGATGGTGGCCAGCAGGGCTACAAAAAATGTCAATTTCCAGGCTATTTCATAAAGTATGATAAAATTTCCCACAAGTAGTTGCGAATCAAGCAACTACTTCCAACTAAAAAGTTTGGACAATTCTTAAAAATTTCCATGGAGATTTAGATATTTCCAGACAATGACATGTCTGAATTCTCTACCTTTTTCATCCATGGTGGCTAGACTATTCTCACACCTTTAAAAGATCGTATTCTTATGAATTTTATTTCTAAATCTCACCCCTCTTTGTAATGTAATAGCAGCTGAGGTCTTCATCTTGATTCCGTATTTTTCCTTCAGGGTACTCCTGACTAGCTGTCCTCTGTACCAGGCCTGGATCTTCGTTGCACACTCATTCTGCTCTCTTTGTAGAAACTTGTTAATTTCCCCTGAAATTTGGGAAATATACTTTTGATTGACATACTGCTGTTATCAGAAGACCCACTTGGTAGAAGGGCTATTCCATTTAAAAGTATGGGGGGGGGGGGTGATTGGATTACGTTTTTGACCTCCTACAAGGAACTGAATTGAATTTTCTTGGACCCCCAACACATCAACTTCGATTTTTCTTACAATGCGTAAGCCTTCGTACAGTGATAGCCCCGCCCCCCATGCATCTAAAACGATTTATTTACCACCCCCGCCCCAAGCATCTGAATCAAATTTTTGCCCCCATTAAATTACAAGAATCCGAGGATTCAAAGCTGGCTCATCCTTGTCTAATAGCGTTCGTAGATGAATCCATTGAATTCATCAATTTCTTTTGTCATATCTGACCATTATTCTCACCTGATGGCAATATCTCCATAGCATTAAAGCGCCGTGTGTGTAGGTCTCTCATAGCCTTGCGTCTCCTGATCATCAACTGATGGTGGAAAAGCGATTGCAATCGTCTCTCCTCTTTCTCTTCTTGTTCATTTTGCTTTTTGGCTCTGCAATTGAAATTGGTTTAAATTACATGAATCCGAGGATTCAAAGCCAGTGTTGACACTCTTAACCAAATTAGCAAGACATCAAATACACCACATATCTTCAATCTTCACACCAGCAATTAACAAATGCTGTGACATGGTAATTGCAATTACCTGAAACTTCTTTGGAATTTGGCAAAAGCTTTATCAGCCTTCTTTAGTCTGTTTCTTGTATAGTGGCTCTTCCAAGCAGATTGTATTTTTACTGCAGCAACTTCATATTTCTGAAATGTTAAAATATTTCAAGAAATAAAACTTAGAATATTATTTTTTAGCAAAAACCACACTTTATATATGAGTCAAGAGTAACTTTAAAACCAACCTTGAGTTCGGCCTTTTGTGCACTTCCTGATTCCAAGAGGAAAACCAAACGACGCAAGTCTCGTCCAAATCCGCCACTTTCCCACCTCTTTAGTATCGGACGTAAACCTCTGAAAAATTCAATTAAAAAAAATCACCATTTGCAATCTTGTCTATTTATATAAAGGGCGTTTTTTATTTGACTTAATTAAAGATTTGTCTCTTGGCACATTAGAAATAAGCATGTGCTTGTTGAGACTTGCGAATGTAAATTATTCGATATTACGTATATTTATAATATTTTGGAAGGAAAGTTTTTCAAGGCATAGATCGATATGCATTAATTATCGAGGGCTATAACTTCAAATGGATCCAGTTATTTACATCAAATTTAATATATTGTGAATGTACATTCTCAAAGTTAAGCCGGATTATTACAGTATTGATGAATTTCCTTTTGAGGAAATATGGCAAAGTTTGTTTTAGAATTGTTGACAAATTCAATCTGCATCATATTCATTATAGATTGTGCCCTTAAAATGACGCTGTGAGATTGTCAAAACTCTGAATACAATGCTGTCAATGCGTCAAAGTTCCAAAAGATAAATTCATCTACGTTTGAATATTATTGTTCACAATTAACACAAACACATGGAAATATATACAGCATGGTACATTAGCTGACCATGCATTTACCACAACCCCCAAAAATTGGGCCAAAATTATGCAGACATCAAGTCAGTTAGAGACACCATCACCAAATCTCCAAGCCCTATAAATGTTAGTAAACAATACTTTTTTCAATTCCTTTAAAACATTTCTGAGCTACGCTTACCTTCCATGATTACTCATATATGTATTTGTGAATTTATCAAAATGCAAGTTACTGTGAATTAAAATTTATAATTTGTTAATTTACAATTCTAATCTACATCAATATTATGACACCTGAAAAAAACCTGAAATTCAGATACATGTGTAACTTTTCTTTAGGAGTTTAGGCACACATTAATGACATTATCCTAACAATTAGTGCAACTGCATGTTGTTAGTTCACCAAAAATTTCAATTCTTTTGTTAGAACCACTCTCTTACTTTTCCGGCTCCTCCTCATTGTCTAGACTAAAATAGCAAGCAAGTGATGAACTCAGGTGAAACTAAAAAGCTCTATTCATACCGCAAATAGAATAAATAACTTCAGCATAACAATTTAAAGCACTACTACAGTGAACTAATCAGAAGACTATAAATAAATACAAAAATGTATAAAGCAAGCAAAAAATGTGAAAAATATCAACAAAATATAATATTTCATAAATAAAGTTCACATATAAACAGCTAAACTCTAATGAAGCACCTATCAGGAATTTATAATTTATACCATAAAATAACATAATTAGGAGATAACAAAATCAGAGATATTGCAAGACTGCTAAATAAAACGAAAATGTCACATTATGGAGATTAAGAGGGCAAAGACTATTTACCTGTATCTGTTGCAGATATGTTCGACAAAAGATGGCTGATAGTCACAGATCACTATTATTGTTCTTGTTGCTGATCTGCAATAAAGTTAGGGAATTCAATATAAAATACAACACTGAACACCTCATATACTAAGTCAGTATAAACACTTTACCTTTATGTACTGTGTGAATGTTTTGCTAAACATGCACATGTATCATAGCAGTGCATCGGAGTTAGGCCTGAGAGTTTTGAGTTGGGTAAGGGATGTGGTCTAGTATTTTATTTAATAAATCAGTCATATCAATTTACTCACGCAGCTACCGGTTCCTCAGAAGTAGCTGATATTTTGAAAATCAATTCATCAATCACTAAAGTTGTGACCTCTTCATCAAGCTCTTTCATTAAGTCTCTGCAATCAAGAAATTATACATTTCTCAAACATAAAACATACAAAAAATATTTTGCAAATACTCCTGTTACCAGGACTGGTAAATATTGACACGATGTTTAAATTTCATTATGATGAATGTCCCACCGTTTCATCCGATTGGCTGATTGAATGACACTCATTATCAGAATTGAAGTCTCAGGGTCCTCAGTCATAAACATTTGTTGCAACCAGGGCGAGTTAAAAACTGAAAATGTAACAAAAACAAGTTAAGATATTCTAATTCAGAAATAAATGGTTTGATGTTAAATATATATACATCTTTGAATCTCTTCATTAAACTGAAAACTGAGAATTTACCATTAACAGCGAGAAATCCATAGGCACCAAGAATTGAGGTTAAAGAGTCAAGAGTGCTGTTAAAATACATAAGGAGATTTGCTTTTGAGTCAACCAGCATCTGAAAAAATAAGACCAAAAAAAGTTAGTTTGTGATTTTTAATATCACCAGCCACACGCAGTACTTAGTATTTGAACTAATAATGAAATTTCAAATCTATCAATTAAATCTGGGGATGGCTGTTCTGATATTAACATGATTAATTAAATAAAATTGTTTCTTTCAGGTAATTGCATTGAAATTATAGCTGTCTTACTTTTGAAGTCTTGATGAACCTTTGCTGGATCTTCCTGCTGACATATAACACTCTCTCAATAACTGAGGGCAAGAATTTTTCAATGAGATTCTCCTTATTTTCGAGATTCAGCCCAATCAGACATTTTCTGTAAAAACGAAAAATAATAATGAATTCATGGTCATTCCTAGATTAAATACAGAAGGATGCAAAAAGGAAACCATCCACAATTGCTCACACTTTTAACTAATTTGGTAGTATAATATATTTTTTGTTACGAATCCAAAAGAATTCCCACACATATTAATTTTACCCTTTGGTCTTTAAAACATATATATTATGTTTAATCATTATAAAAAATATGACCAAAATGAGACAAAACAATTTTTACAAGGCAGAATTTCTGAGTGCCAATTAAGGACAGTCTCACAGCACATACAAGACTAGTTTTTTTGCCCCCAACGCCTGAGTGTGTAGGCCTATATGCTTACCCAAGTATTCCTATTAACATAGATGAAGTTTTCCAACCAGCAGCGTTAGCACCATGGTCTTGTTTCAGAGTGAGCACGATCATTTGCAACAGATCTAGACTCCAGATATCTTTCTTTAGGTGTGGCAGATCTTCCGGAGATGTGGATTTCAGAATATCTGGAGTTAGAATAAAGAAAACATAACGATATGCTACACTATGCATGGCCAGGCTTACAGTGGCTTAATGTTGTGTTAATTATTTTTATACAACTGCGTAATCTGTGATTTATATTAAATTAAAAGTTTAAAGGTCTACAAAGTTGTAATTACAGGTAATTTAATAGGCCTAATTATTTAATAAATTGATATTTCAATTTTTAATGACATATTTTGACTGTCCACCCTTTGGTTTACTTTATCAGCTTTCATTGAAATAGGGAGACAGCTGTAGACATTGACTGACAACTTCATTTTTGACAGGTGACTTGGTGATACTGACAGCCAGAAATGACAGCTGAGTGAGGATAGTTGCCCTGGGGGGGGTTCTCGCCCCGAAATATGACGGGGGTGCTCAGCTGAGCGTCTCGCACCCAGACCCAGTAACGGAGTGCCGTGAACCCAAAAATAGGACCCTGGATTAGGGAAAATTTGCCCTCAAAGAGGGTTTTTTTTCGGTCGGCTGTATTATTTCAATTATATGTGCCGAATAATGGCTTTTTTGCCACTATAGATGTCTCTCGGAAGGTGATTTTTATGCGAAATTCGGAATGCTGGAAATGTTGGACCATGTCTAGGAATATTCAGACCTCATTTTAGGACCCTTAGCTAGGGAAAATTAGCCCTTGAAGAGCCCTTTTCAGCCGAGCATAGGTGTAGACCAACATATAGTGAGAACCCCCCCCAGGATAGTTGCTCACCATTTAACTTGGTCAAAATATTGGGCATGGTCGAATCTTTGGCTTCTGACACCTCAATGGCCAGCTTCTCCAGTCGGTCTTCGTATTCTCTGGGTCCTGTCATCTTTTCTGGACGTGTTTTACTCCAAATAGCCAAGAATTTATGGAAAACTGCACATGTTTGGGCAGAAATTGTTTACGTTTTTTGCCAAGTTTGCAACCTTGTAAAAGCGCCCTCTGCAATTTTTGCAAAAAATCGACTGGGACGCCACCTGGCATCAATTCAGTTGCAGAAAACAACATGGCCTGGTCAGTGTCTGCTAAAATTGGTCCTTCTATATTGAATTCTGACTTGTCTATCTTGGGTTCAGAATGTCAACGGATGCTGGACAGTGGAGCAGATTACTTGCACCTGGATGTCATGGATGGAAATTTCGTGCCAAACCTCACATTCGGCCATCCTGTGGTAAAATGTCTGAGACCAAAAATGCCTGACACTTTCTTTGACATGCACATGATGGTTGCCAATCCAGAGAGGGTAAATATACATATATCCCAAACTTATATTGTGACTTAGTATCTAACTTAATGTGCAGTGTAATCATGTGCTTAAAATGAGGTAGCAGTCCTAATTAATTGCTCCTAAAATTATATACATAGCCAAATGCCCAATGTGTCTAAAAGTTAATTTCTGAATATATTTTTCTGTGTCATGCTGATCATGTTTTATTTCAGAAATTTCTAGCAATGGCCATTACTACTATGATAATTTGGCCATGTTTGGTGCAATGTCACTGTGACAAGGGAGTGCCATGATTAATTTAAGACCCACTGCCACAGGTCTTTTGTGTAAATTGTGGCATAGTAATTTTTTACCTGCAATGGAACTGTCACCTGGGGCTGGGCTGCGCATTTCATAGAAATTCATTTCTACGGCGCAGTGAGCAGTCCCTGCGATGCTCCCCTTTAATTAGACGCAGGCCTTGTTACAGCTGTGATCCAGAGTTTATAGTAGAACAGCAGAGCAAAGCTCATTATCCATCCAATATTTTCTTGAGTACCCCCTGCGAAATTTTGCAGCACTGCATTATTCCTCCTAGAGAGAGCTGAAACTTCTATTAAAGTGATATAACATTTCCAAATTTAATTTCCTACAAGCTAATAGATGTTGCGACATTGTGAAAATGAATTTCTATTGAAAGACTACGCCCGAAATAAGTAAGGTCTATCAACAAAGTTTTCTTTACTTGTGACGTTTCCTGCTGTAGCTTGCTGTCCTTCAATAGAATATAAACATAATAGACTTGAAAAAAGAATTGAAGTGTCCAAAAAGTTTTTCTGTCGTAAAATTTTAATGTCAGATGCTTTCTGTTTTTAAAAAATTTACCAAGCATGTAATCACCCTAAAATTTGGCTTAAAGTGGCTCGCTACTCGTGCCAAGTGGTAATCAGCGCACATTTACGCGCAGCCAGGCAGGCCCTATCTGTCGTGACGTCACCACTGTGCTGACACTGCTTCAAGATTTTTTTTTAATTTTGAGAATTTCATGCGTCGGCCGCTTCGTTTGCAATTTGCGCCACTTCTATTGGGGTTAGAGACTTCTCGTTTGGAGCATTAGATACGCCATGAAGAGTACTATATACTGCCGGAGATTCAACTTGATACTCAAGACAGAAATTTTTACAGGCGATTTTCGGCAAGCAGGTCTAATTTCTCAAAAATGACTTTGTGACATAAATAAATGTTTATATCAATTTGAAGAGTGGTAGGAGGGCTTGTCTATATCATCATATTGTTCCCAACTATTTTTGGAAATAAATGACAAAGAAATGAAAAATCCTATCTAGTAATTTTTTTTAGCGCCATGGTTTTTTAAAAAAGTTAAAATTGTCAAAATCGAAACTTATATTCCGAGCCCCTTGGAAAGTCCTTTAAACTAAATATATCTCTTTGAAATTGTAATCAGCTTTTCCATGAAAGTGTCTTCTTTAACTTCATGCTTCATTGCATAATATAGGATGCATGACCACTGAATGGCAGAACAAACTTCACAGTTGGAAAAATAAGAAAAAAATTTAGTTTTTCAGGTTTATGTGGACTGACTTTATGGTACAAAACCACAAATATATTTTTTTAAAGGCTGGTAGCGACCACTTTTGTTTACATATCCTTGCTATAAACTATGTTTTGGATCATTCTAAACTGTTTTGTAAGAAATCCTATCTTGGAAAGTTCACGAGTATCGAGCCACCTTAACGATTTTGTAAGATCTATCCAGAGAAGTGCACTTAATTGTCGTATGATATTATATTCCCACCAAACACATGACTTTGCTACATTGAGGCAGAAAATGTGTACATCTGTCCATGTTGATCTGTGTTCGATGTGCACCCAGATAGTATTGGATAGGACTTGGATATAGATCTTTTTTTACACGAGAGACAATTTCACATATTGATTTTTGGCATATTTGTAATAAGTTTGATAATTTGATTTTATACCTTGACAAAACTTCAGGTTGCAGATAAAGTTATGTTATATTATAGCCTACTTTGAAATCACAGGAAACAGGATGCTCAATCAGATATTGTTGGTGTATCCAAAAATGAAATACATGTACTAACAATAGTTTCAAACATGTAAAAGTGTTAAATTACACTGATTTAAAATTATAAATTAAGAAAACGGGTGTCAGATTTGTTATTGGCTTCCACTGAGTTCATGTATTTAAGATACTCTGATGCTTTCTTTCTGGTTCAGTTAGTTTCAGTTTAACAACTTTTACTACCTGAAGCAATGTTATTTCTCAAGAAGGACATTATATCATCCTAATTTGTGAATAGTCTAAATGATTTACAATTTACATGATTAGATATAATTTTTTTAATGGAGGTGTGTTTACACACCGCCATTTATGTAGTTGGGTGAGAAAGGGGGCTAAGAGAGTGGGTGAGAGAGGCAAACTTTAGGCGGGAAATTCGAAATAGGAGAAGAAAATCTGAAATTACTCTTTGCATGTTTTAAATTTTCTCCAAATTGCTAAATTCACCAAAACTAGAGATGCAGGGCTGTTATTTGAGCTTATTTGTGTTGACCTGAAGTAAGTCTAAGTACTCCTTTTATCAGTTTTTTGGTTTGGTGTTTGCTTGTTTGCTGTTTACATGTTTGCCTTCCACCATTTTGAAAATAATGTGTATTGTGTTTTGAGTATGCAAATGAGCTGTCCACCATTTTGAAAATTATGTGTATTGTGTTTTGTGTATGCAAATGAGCTGACCTGGTGACAGTAGGATGTGTATTGGTCAGTTTTCTGAGATGAGATGTGTAGTTATATAAATCTTTAACTAGGGCTATTTCAGTCAGATATATGGATGGGTAAATTGATTAATAGATAGATAGATAGATAGATAGATAGATAGATAGATAGATAGATAGATAGACAGATAGATAGAAAGATAGATAGAAAGATAGATAGATAGATAGATAGATCAACAGATAGATAGATAGATAGATAGATAGATAAGGTGGATTTCATGGATAATAGACTACAGTTGAGGTCAAATGTATTCATGCGGCAAGGGCTGCTGTTTTCAAAGTTATGTGGCATTGTAAAATCTGCCTATATTGGAATGAAAACACTTCAGATTAATTGTTGTGATTGTTTTTCAACTCATGGCAGTGAAAAAACCATAATCATATATGATTTGCAGTAGTTAAGAGGCTCTGAATTCAAAATGTCCAAAATTTGGTGGGTCAAAAGAAATCATACACTTGGATTTTTCTCCAATATATGCAAGATAAGCATTGGTAAACCAACTAAACAATGTAAATTGATATCAGAAATGGATGCTTCAATGCCTGATTATGTTTTGTTAATTTCTGAAATGCAAAATGTTGACTGACCTAATTTTTTCTCAAGGGATGTGATAAGTTACCCACTTACACATATTATTTCAATTTTTCAAAACTTATTTAAAGGAAAAAGCATGTGGCAAATACATGAAAAGGTGCATAATTGAGTTCAAATGGTCAGGAAACAAATTGCATGCAGTATCTGAACAATTTCACACACCAAGGTCTATCATATACACCACCATGAGGAAGTATATGGAAAATTGGTCAACAGAATCACTGCACATGTGGGAAATTGATGGAGGCTGTCTGTCAGACAAGAGTGAATTTTAGTCAGTATGGTAACAAGCAACCCAAATTAACAAAAAAAGAGCTCTGTGGAGAATTATGGACAAAGGGGACATAGCTGCCAACGAGTGCTAACAAATGAACATTTCACCAACATGGCCTCTAAGAGGTCTCAATGCAAAGAAGAGCCAATGCACGAAAACAAAACATCCAATTTCACCTCTAATAACTTCATGAAGTAGGAGAAAGATATTTGGGATAAAATATGAATCTCGGCTGTACTTGAAACCAGATTAAGTGACATTTTTATTGCATTGAAGCGCATCAGCCTGTGTAGAGGAAAAGTGTGTTAAACAATGCTTGCTCACAGCACTGTCCACTAGCCTGTATCTCTCCACAGAACTCCCTTCTTTGTTAATTTTGGGGTGTGATCCACCTTTCTGACCAAAATGCATTCTTGTTTTGAAGAAAGGTCCCATCTATTTCCTACTTATGCAATGATTCTGTTGACAGTTAGGCTGCAGGGCCCTCGATGATCATCTACATGAAGGCATTGGCCTGCTAAATTGTTCACATACCACATGATATCAGCACCCAGACTCTCTGAATTTGATTGCCATTGTTTTGATGTGTTTTCTGCATGTTCGTTTTCCCTTCAAAATATTTTGAAATTTTAAATGAAATATGTGAGCAGTAACTTGTCACATCCCATGGGAAAAACTAGGTCAGTCAATTTGTTGCTGTTCAGAAATTAACAAAACCTCATCAGACATTGAGGCATCACTTTCTGACATCAATTTCCATTGTTTAGTGGTTTACCAATGCTTATTTTGCATATATTGGAGAAAAATCAAAGTGTATAATTTCTTTTGACCCACCAAATTTTGGACATTTTGGAATCACAGCCTCTTAAAGTTGAATCCCACACTTGGCAAGAAATCTAAAATCCATGAGATATTCATAAAACTTTGCCAAAAAGTTCTTCAAAAAGAAAGCTTTCCAAAGTAAAAAAAAAAAGGCGGGCTATCCAACATAATTTTCGAACTATGATCTTTTCAAAATCTTATGTCATTACATTAAAAATACAGTAAAATACTAAAAACGTGTGGGATCTATAACAAAAAGCAGCATCACTCGAACAATATCCATGAGATATTTATGAAAAATTAAAGGAATATAGTTGAACATACACTTTATGGAAAAACAAGTCGTTGAAGGGGGGTTACCAATGTTTTTTGAGAGTTATGTGGTGTACAATATGAGAAAATTATGAAAAACAGTTCAACAAAAATAAGTCCCCCTTCAAATAAACTTGAATATCTCAAAGATTCCTTCTCTGATTTTTATGAAGGTTGGATTGGATTATAGGCCTATATATCGACCCAAAATGTGTGAATTTATAGTTTAGTGCCATTATTCTTGGCTGAGCCAGCAGCCTTCGAGTGCGCCTACCTCTGTCTTCAAAAATCTGTGGCTTTTCCAATGCATATGAACAATTTGACCAAGCGGGGGAGCCACCAGCTGGGATATTTTTGTTGAACTGTGTAGTACAATAGCAGTGAATAGGTGGAGTAGCTGTATTCTGTGGGATTCAACTTTAACAAGTGCAAATCATATTTGATTCTGGTTTTTTCACTGCCACGTGTTGAAAAACAATCACAATAAATAACCTGAAGTGTTTCCATTTCAGTATAGGCAGATTTTACAATGCCACATAACTTTGAAAACAGCAGCCCTCGCTGTATGAATATATTTGACCTCAACTGTATATAGATCAAATAGATAGAATGCACAGATTAGTTAGATTACACAGATTTATCAAAAGGGTTTAGTAAGCCACACAATAGGTTGCAAATTGGTACATCATACATGTACTTGAAATAATTTATTCCAAGGTCCGAAATTTCTGGGTAGGGTCAGCTAAGTTGTAGCACACTGGGTTGCCAATTCGGGTTCTTTTCCTAATTATGTAATGGATAGGTTTGCCAAAATTTATAGAGTTAGTTGATACTGTGATATGACTTTATGCCAAGTTTTGACTGTTTGGAAGTGATAGAAGCAGCAGATATTTTCAAATAGCCTGTCAAAGATGATTTTGAGTATTGCCAAAGTCATGGCTGGGCTTGAAACTAGAGTTGCACGGATATCCGGCACAGTATCCGGTATCCGGATGGATAGTGGAATTTGCAGGATATCCGGTATCCGGCAAAATGAGGGTATGAGAACCAGATATCAGAACCGGATATCTGGCATGTTCAAAACTTAATGAAAGGCTAAAATTTTGATAATAACCAAAGGAACGTTACCACGACAGAGTCAACAACATTATTTCGCCGTCTTCAAAATCAGAATTCAGTTACAGAACAAAACGAAAAACATTCCATCAGAGGAACAGTCCTCCTGCCGGACCGATATGTCTCAGCTCTCATAAAAAATATTCATAATCAACCACAAATGCCAAAAAACTTCCTTTTTCACATGTTTACTATCCGGTTCCAACTATCCGGTTGCTATCCGGTATCCGGCAGTTGGTATTGCCGGATTATCCGGTATCCGGCTATATTCACTATCCGTGCTTCACTACTTGACACTTTGAGAGGGTCATGGGAGGGTGATGACAGTGCTAAGGTGAGTGCCATGTGGGCTGAAGACATTGCTCTCTTGGTCTAATTAACGTTCTCGGCGGGTCACCTAGGACAGCAGTTTCAATCGTCCTTTGCCTCATTGCTATGTCTTCCTCCTGTCCTAATTAGCTTACAATGTACATAAATACAGGATGTATATATATCCCCAATCATCTGTCCATCTTTCCAAAATATCCATGCCAATCCGACATGATATTTCACCTCTTTTCAAAGTCTGGATTGATTGATTTATTGATCCAGTTGGTCAATTTGGCAGTCTATAAGTTAGCCGGCAGTGGTAGGAGGATTGACAGGTGTATAGAGCAGCATGTTAGTGAGTAAGTAAGATCGTTATTGACATGATAGTAGGGAACTAAGCATTGTTAGCAGGTATTAAGATAAATATAGCGAGTTTCCGTGACAGCTGGGTAGCCAAGAGTTGTCAGTCCAAAATCCTGATAGTCTTTGCATGCCTCAGTTCAAACCTGGGGCAGCCAATTTAGAATATTTTCAGTGGAATTTAAGATCAAAATCCGAGATGGGTATAATTCAGATGAGATGTTAAATTGGTGCTCCTTTGATCATTTTCAAATATGGTTAATGTGCAACATGTAGGGGACTCGTGTTCTATCTCCCATTGATTAACCACTGTAAGCAACCACTGCTCTTAAAGGACAGCACTTGTACATATCAGCCATATCTAATCTATATGGCAATCTATCTATATCTATATGTCTATATATCTATATCCCTCTGGAAAGTTTTAGCAGCGCAGGCCAAATTGTCTGCTGGATTCATGGTATATGAACTTAAGACACAACGTCACCTCCATTTTGAACCCCTGGGTTCTTGTTTAAAATTTTCAGTGGGTTGACAACATGGCAGACGCAGGGGCCTCTCAGTACACATTCCACATAGAAGCAACGGAGGATCCCATGGGGTGCATCCGGAAGATCAAGGAGGCTGGCATGAAGGTAAATCTACGTCAAAGTTTATGAAATTTGGCATGATAGCGTTTGGTGCAAGAAAGACGGGGAGGTAGGCTCATCAGGATAGTTCTGCCCTCTAAGCACTGAGGCCAGTTCTGGGCACACACAATTATTAATAAGGCCATAAGAGTTCATTGGATGAGGTGAGATAGGGAGTCCACGGCATTCTTCCCGTGACATGATCTGTGGATCTTTTACTTACCCAGCTTAGACACTGATGCAAGGGGCTGCCAATTTGACATCTCATCCAAATCGAACTGCATGTGATGTGTTCATGAATTGACATAAAATAATTGATGAGTTGCTCCATACCTGGGAATCAAATGCAGGACCTTTACTGCTTCAGTGGAGCAGGACTTGAAAATTTAACTGTTAGGTTTCATTCTCAATTCTACAAAATTTCTGATGCAAGGCTACAAAGATAACATTGATTTTGCAAATTGCAATCAATTTAACCCTTACCGCACTAAAGGGACATTTATGTGCATCCCCAGCTTACTGCTTGTGGGGCCATTTATGTCCCTAGAATATGCTGTTGTCCCTGATGACGTCACAGTAAGGGTTAAAATCCAAATTGCATGTCTATTAATAATTTATATCTGTCTCCTTGTCTTTTCAGGCTGGCATAGGACTGAAACCTGGCACAGCGGTCAATACAGTCGTCCCCTTCATTGAGAACGTGGACATGGTCTTGATCATGACGGTTGAACCTGGATTTGGCGGACAGAGTTTCATGGAGGATATGATGCCCAAGGTCCAGTTTTTACGGCAGAAATACAAGGAGCTGGATATTGAAGTTGACGGTGGAGTCAGTCCTAGGACTATACATTCCTGTGCTGAGGTATGGAAAGTTGTTGGTATTTTTACAGTTTTTTCTATCTTCAGCATCTTATTTCCAGATAAAGAGCGATATAACAATAACATGGGCAATGAGAACTGACACATGTTTGTTGCAGGCTGCCCTAGAGACTTCTTGTCACGCAGGGTTGGCAATTTTTTTGATTTTTCAAAATCATTTGATTTAAATAACAATTTAAATCATGAATTTATTGCCTTGATTTTAATACACCAACCATGTAATGTCAGCCTAAGGTAAAGATTAGGGTGGGACTGGCGCCCCTCATTTTGGAGATCTTAGGTGGATCAAACCTGACTTTTTTTTGCAGGTGAGGTTGGTATGTTGGAGTATGTGTGTAAAATTTCAGCTCATTCTATTAATATTTAGAGGTGGCACATTTCACTTGAAGTTTATAATGTAAATCCCATTGGCGAGCCCTGAAAAAAGGAGAAAAAAGCACGATTTTCCAAAAATGAGACTTAGAATCAATATTTTTCGACCATTCAAAAACCATGGGGGAGGGTTTTGGGAGGGCAGTTCAGAACTGACATCCATTTTGCTATAATATATATAGGTAGGCCACTATAAGGTGCGAAAATCTCTAAATTTAGGCGTTTTCGAGTCATTTTCGTCATATTGGGCACCACATTGTGCAGAGATGAGAAGTGGAAAATGCAAAATTATGCCGGATTTAAACTGCCCTCCCAAAATCCTCCCCCATGGTTTTTGAATGGTCGAAAAATATTGATTCTAAGTCTCATTTTTGGAAAATCGTGCTTTTTTCTCCTTTTTTCAGGGCTCGCCAATGGGGATTTACATTATAAACTTCAAGTGAAATGTGCCACCTCTAAATATTAATGGAATGAGCTGAAATTTTACACACATACTCTCATATACCAACCTCACCTGCAAAAAACAGTCAGGTTTGATCTGCAAACATCGGGGCACCTGTCCCACCCTAGTAAAGATACATGAAGAAACTGGCAAGTAAGCTATAGATCCTAGTCATCCTATTAGTGCTACCAAGAATTTCTGTTGTGGAATTTCACAATAATTGTGTGAAATTTTTTAAAAAGTTTGCAATATGTTTTGAGAAAAAGGGGCAAAATACTGCGAAAAGAATTTGCGAAAATATTTTAATGAAGTATGTGTATCAGTGTCCTCGCAATTGAAGATTGATTTATTAATAGGTCTGAGAGGAGATGAGATGAGGTGAGATGAGGTGAGATGAGGTGAGATGAGAGGAGAGGAGAGGTGATGGGAGGCGAGGAGATGGGAGGAGAGGAGATGGGAGGAGAGGAGAGGTGAGGAGAGGAGAGGAGGAGGGAGGAGATGAGGAGAGGAGATAAGAGGAGAGGAGAGGAGAGGAGAGGAGAGGAGAGCCAATTACAGTTAACTGTCTGACAGTTGACTGCCAAGCAGTTAATCGTCATATAATTTACATGATCATTCTGCCATCCTGTGAGCTACTTGGATGGTATATATTTGTTGTCTTTTTCTTTAGTTTGCAACAATTTTTTGTTGGTGCAAATATACAACTTGTGCCTCCTGAGTCCTGTGAAACTTTCCTATGGTTTTGCAAAATCTCTCGATGTTAGCACGAAATCTCCCAACTCTCTTAAAAAAAATGTTACTAAAATGTACTCTTTTTTGCAAATTTTCCAAAATTGAAAAAATTCTTGGTGGCACTAATTAATTTGTGAGTTTCTGTCGTAATCATCTGATTTTCCATGAACATGTGATGAACAATCCTTGTAAAATCCACAAAAGGTTCATGCTGTGTCACAAACAATTGTAATCTTTATATTATGACGTTCAGCAATTGACCAGAAGCTCCAATTGCATTTCAGGCTGGGGCTAACATGATTGTGTCAGGGACTGCAGTGGTGAAAGCGGACAACCCACGGGAGGCCATCAACCACATGAGGTCGGCTGTGAATGACGCTATCCAGAGGAGTCAGCTCGAGAGATGATAAGACAAAAGTGTCAAAAGATGTATAGAAATATGTTGAGATAAATAGGGTGTACTTGTTCATGGATTTACATACCAGGGGTTCTCCAAAAGTTCTTTCTATCTCGTTACAAATTTTGCTAGATTTTATGCAGGAATGTGTTATTAGGATCAGTTTATAATACTGAGGTAATTTGCAAGTAATCCTAAAAAAAGATCACTTTGAAATAAAAATGTTCCGTAAATAGTTGATTTGTGGCCATGGAAACCAGAAGTCATGAAATGTGTTTGTAATTTAGCTGAACTTTTGTTGTGACAAGATGGATAGAAATTTTGGAAAAATTCTCATATATTAAAAAATTCCAAATGTTGAGAAATACCATATCGCCAAATTGCTAATGAGGAATTTCTTTCACATTTAACAATATGTCCGAAGATGAGATAACACATGAATTATAAGCCTGGAATGGAATTCTAATGATTTGAGGCACTTAATGCCACTTATATTGCATTCGTTTGGTTTATCGAGTTCAAATTTTTAAAGCATTTATATTAGTGGATGTATTGTTACATTGTCATTGACTGTAGACCCATATAGCATCCGTGTTATAGGCAATTGTATAGAAATTCATTCCATCTAGACTGATTATATGAAGGGTTGTGCTATTTTGTCACTTGAAATGCCAAGTCATAATCAGTGTATTGATTACAAAATGTGCAAGCAGTAATGTCTTATGTTGTATTATGTCATGTCATTGTTTATCTATAGATGTGACAAATTGCGAACAAAAAAAAATCCTGTGCATGTTCTTGATGTTCTAGGAAATTACATATATTTTATCTATGCTAATTGTTTGAATTTTTTCTTTCTTGTGCAATGAATTATTGCCAAAAAAAAAAGCATAGTTGAAGTTGATCTCTATGAAACAGGGTTAGTCTGGAAACCCAGCAAATTTCATCAAATTTCCGAAATTAGTCATTTCTTTCAAGTCAAGGTTGATCTTTATTAAAAGGGTTAGTCTGGAAACCCTGGGAATTTCATCAAATTTCCGCAATTAGCTGTTTCTTTCAAGTCAAGGTTGATCTTTATTAAAACGGTTAGTCTGGAAACCCGAGAATTTCATCAAATGTCCGCAAATAGCTGTTTCTTTCCAGTCAAGGTTGATCTTTATTAAAAGGGTCAGTCTGGAAACCCTGGGAATTTCATCAAATTTCCGCAATTAGCTGTTCTTTCAAGTCAAGGTTGATCTTTATTAAAAGGGTTAGTCTGGAAACCCTGGGAATTTCATCAAATTTCCGCAATTAGCTGTTTCTTTCAAGTCAAGGTTGATCTTTATTAAAAGGGTTAGTCTGGAAACCCCGGGAATTTCATCAAATTTCCGCAATTAGCTGTTTCTTTCAAGTCAAGGTTGATCTTTATTTAAAGGGTCAGTCTGGAAACCCTGGGAATTTCATCAAATTTCCGCAATTAGCTGTTTCTTTCAAGTCAAGGTTGATCTTTATTAAAAGGGTTAGTCTGGAAACCCTGGGAATTTCATCAAATTTCCGCAATTAGCTGTTTCTTTCAAGTCAAGGTTGATCTTTATTAAAAGGGTTAGTCTGGAAACCCTGGGAATTTCATCAAATGTCCGCAATTAGCTGTTTCTTTCAAGTCAAGGTTGATCTTTATTAAAAGGGTTAGTCTGGAAACCCTGAGAATTTCATCAAATGTCCGCAATTAGCTGTTTCTTTCAAGTCAAGGTTGATCTATATTAAAAGGGTTAGTCTGGAAACCCCGGGAATTTCATCAAATTTCCGCAATTAGCTGTTTCTTTCAAGTCAAGGTTGATCTTAATAGAAAGGGTTAGTCTGGAAACCATGCAGTTTCCTGGTCCCAGTGATTTGTCATATCTGCATGAGAAGCCAAATGAGTAGTTCCTGCCACCAGAAAATTCCCCACATTCTGCATGCGCATATCCCTGGTCTTACCACTAGCTGAGACTCTTGCCCAAACTTCCGAGTTTACTTTCACTGGGCAGAGACCATCGCAATTTGCTGGCGAGAAGTTTTATTACGTAATTCATCAGCCTCGTCACTCCTCGAGTCCTAGCTCACCGCTCACATGAGCTTGTTAAGGCTATCAACAACTGTGGCCACCAGTGGAGGACCCTGCTGTTCCTGTTACCCTGAGTCCCTGATGTCAAAATAAGGCCTGTGACACTACTCACCAAGAGACCTAATTAAGGTTTCTTTTTTTTTTTAACGTTTGGCTAGATCTCATATATAGAGCAAAGAACGAACTTTGCAATATAGCCAGTATGCTGTCTTATATTAAAAGTAATACACATACACATTTTGGAATCAATCAGTTTTAAAAGTTTTCTGGGAGATTAGGCAGTTTAGTAAATTATAGTGCATTTTTTACTAGAATCGCCAAATCTTTTGCGTGCTGAATATTTGATGCTTGTAATTTCACATCAAGATGTCTTAGACTTAAATACAGCATACTGGCTATGTTATGTTGTAATTGAATTGGTTTCTAGTCCAATTTTTTAAAAAAGATATTATGATTAACTAGGTCGCTTCGCACAGAGCAATCAGTACATTGTTGAGGAAAGCTTGTTTGACAGAACTGTCATTTGCTCTTCAGCTGGTTGAACCTGGTTCATCACTAGTTGGCTGTGTTTCAGCCGCATGGTTTCTATCTGGTATTAGTTCCAGAGGCATTGTGTGTGGTTGGGCTGTCATCTTCGTCTGACATTTCATTAGCCTTGGCACCCGATGGAGGGTGTCCTGAACCCGTGGTTCTTCTGTCCAGTCCGCATAATAATCGTCGGCATAATACTCCTGACACTGTTACTTAGTAGTAATTAGCCATTATTTCAAGTCGCAGGTGATCTTTATTGAAAGGGTCTGTCTGGAAACCCTGTGAATTTCATCAAAATTACTCTGGATTCAGTCTGGGAAACCTGTTGATTTCATCATATTCCAGTCAGTGGTTCTTTCAATTTTTAATTGGTCTTCATTAATTATTTTTATTTTGAAAATATTTTAATTGGGTGACACATCCATACTAGGTTTTTCATGTGGCCCAGATAAGATAAAAGAAGTACAACATATTGTAGGATATAAAATAAACAGATGCTTGATAAATATAACAACTAACAAAGAACATCTCTAGCATTTCTTTTAAATTGCTGCAATGTCCCTGAGTTTTGTGTGACAACCGGAAGATTGTTCCATGTTAAATAAAAAGAGCCTGTCATCATATCAACATCAAATTAGTATAGTATTATATCAATTTAACTTTTATTAGCTGGCTACCTGGGCTTTATTAATTAATGGACTTGAAACTTGTTTGTTTAGAAATTAAAACGAAAAGCCTGCATTTATTACGATTTTATTTCTTTTTTAGTGTTAACGATTGCGTCTGATTCAACGCCACTAAGTGTTTTCTTCTGAAATGATCACATATTCCCTTACTGGGGAAAACGCCTCATCTGTTATTGGTTTGTCTATTGAACTCAGTGCTTCTTCTACATCTTCTGTTTTGATTTCTACTGGGAAGAAAAGGAGCATTGCCAAGTTGCTGCTGTCTTTTCTAATTTCCAGTAGGTGGCGTGTATAGACGGTCACATGACTGACCAGGTCTGAGAGGTCATTGCCATGGTAATGAATGTCGTAACGGTATCCGTAAGGGCATGCGACCTGTTGGAGGTAACTGAATGACACTACTTCATTAGTGGTCTTGTGGAATGACGCTACTGCTGCGTCACTATATTCTCCCATGATCTTCTGGATTGTTTTTTCTTCCGCAAATTCAGGCAACCAGCATTCGCTGTACATGACATACTTTCCTGGGACTAAATTGTTGATGACAGGTTGCTTTAAGTGCTGTTGGATATCTTCAGAAGTTATTAATTTTGTTAAAGATTTCGACAAGCCGTTCTGATTTGATTTATCCAGGAAATTTGAGAATGCAGCTTTTGCAGAGGTCAACTTGTAGGAGAGAAAATGCTGAAAGAGAAAGAGTAGCATTGAATTCTTTGACCTGTCATTACGTCTACTAATATTGAGGAATTCTGAAAGGGCATAGCAGCACGAAATTGTCCAATGACAGTGAAATGGACGACCCTTTTCTATTATACACTCTAAATAGTTTTGTTGCATTAATCCATACAAGGAATGTCAGACCAAAGACCTAAAAGTGATCAGATATCTCACTTGGAATGAACTTCTAGAGTGCTGGATGTGTCTCTTCGGAGTCATAGTGACTTGCAAATGTATAGAATGTAATCCGAAAGATTTTAATGAATGCAATACAAACCCCTTTATGTAGCACCTTTGCTGTTTTGCTTCTACGCACATAAGATTGGACTCCTTGATCCCAGCTGGCAGTCATCATGACATTCTTGATTGATTTGTGCTTTAAGTTTAACAAATATAAAGCATTTTCATGCAACATTTGCATCATTCCTTGTCCTCTCTCACTCTCTGCAACTCTGACTGCCTTTGACGTGCAGTAATCTCCGCTCTCTGATAAGTGAAAGCTTTTGAAGGCCACCTGAAAGAGAGGAAATATAGTTAGTTGTTATCATCTGTAACTGTTTTCTGGAATAATTGCTTGCTTGTTTTCAGTCTCAAGTCTCAGATTTTGCTTGTCCTCTGTGTTCTTAGCAATGGAATATTTGAATTGCACAGGAGGGACCTTCTTCTTCACTAGAGCTGGAAATTGTTAGGACCTGCAGAAGGTGGAAGAAAATAAGAGTAACAATAATGTGCTTGAAGATTATAAAATTATCCTTTATGATTGATGAAGAAGCTATAGGAAGTGTAAAATTGACTTTAGAACAGTATGCTATCCTAGCATCTGTAGCATGGCGAGTTAAAAGCTGTTAAATGGGCCACTGGCTTGCTGCTGAGTGCACCATCACTTGTAGCTGTAGCTCCAAAGAACTGGCTCAACCACTGCAACAAGCTTGCTCACGACGCCGACTGTTTGGTTTATTGTAGCTGATGACATCACCCAATTCTTAGAGACCCAGCATTGCTGGACATAATTGCTGCTGATACCCAGTCTTGCAGAGAAATCACTGGTTCTTAAAAAATTTCTTATTGAGACATGGATAAAATTGTGTTGAATCTTGATGATTTTGTTTTAATTTTACCCTCCAAGCCATGCTGCAGTAAGTGCCCCTCTCAATACATTTAGACTGGTAGTCATCAGTGCGCGCAAAAACCGTCGGACAATCGGCTTTTGCCGATCGTTTTTACGATTGTCCGACCTGTCTCTGGCTCTGGCGTGCGACTAAGTTAGTGGAAGAAGTTAAGGACCTACCCTACCACGACAGACTAGCAAGACTTGGTATGACATCTCTTGAGGCTAGACGAGTAAGAGGCGACTTGATCGAGACATATAAAATCGTGAACAAGATCGAGAAGGTGGATCCAAGCAAATTTTTCACTCCAGCCAGATCAGCACAACTTAGGGGACATAGGGACAAGCTTTTCAAGCCACATGCAAGAACTCAGACAAGAGCTAATTTCTTCTCAAATCGGGTCATCACAGAATGGAACAACTTACCAGGCAATGTCATACTATCAACATCGGTAGAGGCCTTCAAAAGAAATTTGGATAGATATTGGAGAAGAACAGGATATGGGCTGCCAAACTAGCTGCGGCTATTCTACTGCCCATCAAACTGTAACTGTAACTGTAACTGTAACTGGTCAGACACAAAATCCGACAGGAGACTGCTGTAGGTATTACAAGACATCCACTTGACAATTAGCAAGCTTTTCAAGTAAGTCAATCAGAGTGAATTGCAATTTTGATGTCTTTCTTCCATTTTTGACACCTTTTGCATGAATTGCAATTCAAGTCCTGACAGAGAGAGGTGTTGAAAATGACCATTGATCAATCAGGTATTTTAATTTCAATCAACTCAGCAGTAGTATTATTTCCTTATTTATTAATCTAAGCTAAGGTTATGGAAAATACTAACATCAAACTATGGATCAACATGATAAAGTGCATCATCAATTCAGAAGAAATCTATAATGCCTCCAATATGGGGGCGGAATTAAGAAACAATAGGCCTAAATATATTAGTCAAGTTTGAGAACGGCAGTACCAAGAACACTGATTTTTTCCCAATAGATTGTCACATTAAAGTTAGGCCACACATAATTGATTCTTAGCTTCGTGGACCCGCCGACACAAGAGATTTCCTGCCAATGGAAAAAAAATTTTTTTTTTTGACATTGTTTTGTCCTGCCGACCGACCCTAGAAAAAGTGCCTTGAGAGGACCTGTGAAGCTAAAGATCAATTATGTGTGGCCTTATTCTATACAGTGGTCCTTCACTCCTTGCAGTGTAACAACAACATGCTTTATGTGACTGCCAGGCTTCTTTGTGCAATAAATTGTATTTTTTTTAAAATTGCATGCCGAGGAAAGACTGAACTTCATAACTGATAAATGACTTTATGCTAATTTTGAGTCCTGTTGATTGCTAATTTCTTTTTGAAGATAATAAAGATGTGAACTTACGATTTTGTCATTTTTCAGAAGAACATAGAAATTTGCTTTAGGCTTTTCTATGAATGAGTGATAGATTTTTGGCAAGTAGTCAAGCCCATCATAAATATTTTCACTGATGGCCAGCACTCCTTCATAATCACCAGGTGTCGCCTCTCGTACTTCAATCTTGTCATCACCAGCAGATGTCACCACTGAAGTTTGTCTTGATGACATCGTAATTGGTGGCAAATCTGAATATAATGATGATCCAAAATGTACTCAAATATAAATTATACATTATATTAGCCGGTTTTATAAATTTATTTGTACTATGGCTCAATTAGTAAAAATGTATTCATGAATGATTTAGTGACTACTATCTTAACTGCACTAAAAAATCTTGATACAAGTTTGGCTTCTTCAAAATATTGGCTCATTGGCCATCAAGACATCTAAACATTTAAGTAAACTTTCAATATTGCATTGTTATATTGAGCATTCTTTTTAAGACTTAAGTAAATCTTGTTTTAATCAGTGGTTTCAGAGTAAATAGCCTGAAATTTTACAATAAAAAAATATATGGGAGATTTTTTGACAATACAATCCACTCACCTTGTAGGTCTATACAATGACAGAGGTGTCCCCTTTAATGCAACACTGGTGTTTCACAATAGAAATGTCTTACTTACCAACTTACCAGTGATTGCAGTGAAGTTGTTGACATAGTTTTTTGAACAAATATTATTGGGAAGCAAGTTTATTGACATTACTTATTGTGAAGATAATTATAAATTTATGCACGTTCATAACATTCTAAGTAACTGAATATATTATTGTTATTTTATCGTTACTATTACATTGCATTTCATTTTGCATTTCTGTGCACTAGATATTTACAAAAAGCTATTTTCAATATGAAAACTTGGGATCTTTGTTGGAAGCATAGGTCTGGAAAGTCAAAGGACGCCAGCAGGCCATGGACACTGTGTACTCACCAAGTGACCTAATTAAGGAATTTTTTGGTTTACATTTTGCTAGTTCTCAAATATATTCGCCTGCCTGCTTGTGCTGGACTTCATCTTTCTAGTTGAGAATTTTACCAGAATCTGTCTCACCATCTCACTGCACTGGCTTTGTTGAGGTTTTTCTGCATTTTATCACACATTTAGCCACTGTGTAGCAACATTTCATGACTATGTAAAAGGACAGGAGAAGTTAAGAAAATTTTTAGACAATGAATGAATAGAATATTCGTAAATGTCTACATAATCATGATATGTGCATAGAGGTCGACAGACCTGCGCACAGAAATTCTATATTCTGTTCTATTCTATATTCTTAACTATTAAGTGGAATTAATCCCTTGATATCACATCCTTGAAATTTTATTGCAACTGGACAAAATATGCAAACACAACACTAACAACTATTTACAAACTTTGTAATAAACTTTTCCGAAATCAATCAATCTGAAATAAGACAAAGCCACAAAAAGTTCATAATTCAGTAAATTTGGTGGATGTGTACTAAATGCAGAAATGTACAACTATTGCACATCAGGCATGTAATGTCAAGGGATTCAATTCCTTACTTAACGGAATACTTTCTTACGCTCTAGCCATGTGTTTTCTGATGATTCACTCAATATTGGCTGCACTTTATTCGGCTGCAGAGGCTTGTTTCATAGTGATGAAATTTCTTATAAAATAATTCAACATATCCCATATAGTTCAAAAGTGAGGTAGATTCTCCTACAGTTACTCACCAGAATGATATAACTAAGCACAAGCTGGCAAATAAACATTTTATACGAAATCTTTTTCTCAGAAATGTTTATTGCTATAGGTTTATCACACCCGGCAGATTGGACGAAGTCGTACATACTTTCTAATGTGACAATGACAACATATTTCTGCTTCTGAATAACCACTTTTATCTTGGATATTACCAAGCAGGAAAATTGGTAATTTTTAGCACTTTTTGATGGAGATTCCATGCTGAGAATAGGATGTGATAAATACAAATTTAAAACCGCAATACCTCAAAAAAATCAAAACAGATTTTTTTGTGTGATACATCAAAATATTGGTGTGACCTTCCTCTACATTATGGCGCTAACTGTTTTCTATGTCAATTTTTTTAACCTCAAAGTTTGTTCAGGCTCGCTATAATGAAATAGTTGATATAGGAATATTTTATATTCCACAATACAATATACAATGCCTATGTAATATGCATGATTCACTTTATATACACACAACTTTCACACAGAAAGGATTAGGGTAAGGTGGGGGAAATCCGCCCCCCTTTTCACATACATTCTTTGCTCAGTCCCTCACCTTTTTGAAAAACAAAACTTTTACTTCAGGAAATGAAATAATGTATACATCTGAACATATCTGGAAAGTTAAATGCTTTAATTTGACACCTTTTAGCTGACATCACAATATCAAAGTTCAGTCTTAGGGGTCGGATTTGCCCCAAAAGTGTGGGGCAAATCCACCCCCCTGGAAGTTGGGTGGCAAATGACAGGAAGAAATTGGCTTCTAAAGTAAATTCTATTCTTCAATTAAGCACTAATTCTTTATGGTATATTTGCCAATGAGTAAGGATTTTTTCATGAATTTGTTGTGGATGTAAGCAGCATCAGACCGTAAGTTTAGACCACCTGAAATTTTTGTTTATCACGCACATTCAATTGATAAAAATATATCAAGTTTTCTCAATTGTAGAACTTCCCTGACACATAGGCAAGAAAATCCATGCAGACATTTTTCAGTTGATCACCCATTTTCCCTTATATTGCCAAAAAATTGACGCGGCCTAAACTTTCGTCCGCTACCGCACCATAAAACATGGCAAAATTCTCAACATCATCTCAATTCAACTCATAATCACTATCAATGGTGTTAAATGGCAAAACAGCGTTACTTATAAACCATATCTCACGTTTATATGTTTTTAACATGGGGCGGATTTGCCCCATCGACAAGGGTCGGAATTGCCCCGACCACTAGAAAAATATGAGTTGCCATTTTCTAAAGATGCATTATCTTGATTGGTGAAATATCTTGTACATGTAAAGTAGTGGCATAAACGTTGAAATTCATGACAATAAGTATTTTTCTTCATACAAACTTTCCTGCAAGACACCTCAGTTTTTAAAGTTTAAGTTGCACATTGAAATTGCTTGGTGGTCAGTTGCTTGGCTTCCTTCCCAGTTGCAGTCAAAACAAAACTATGTTACAGGACAATCTTTGTGTTTCAGTAATCTCTAGATCTTGTAGCACTTATCTGCACGAGAAATGTTTATTGTAAACTATATTTAAGGCCATGAGGGAACTTTTTCTCCTCAAGGGGGCGGATTTGCCCCACCTTACCCTATGCGCTTGTATTGTCTTATATGGTATGTATTGTCTTATAGGGTATTATTGGTATGCATGCACGACATTTCACGTGGTAAAGCTCCAATCACCTCTGTGACAGTGATGGTAATGCTGCAGATTTATGCTAAATCTGAAATAAAAATTTGAATCAGAAAACTTGATATGCTGAAACTCATACCATGCTAATCATAGCTATTTATTTATTTTTGCATTATTCTTTCATGGTCACAAAAGCAATGAACTTATAAAAGGGCCATTCACAATAACTCATTTCAATAAAACTAAATTATTTTCAGAGAACATGGGAAGGTTACCTTTGAGTCCTTACCTTATAACGTTTGCTGTCAAGAAACTCATTGGACCCAAGACCTGAAAATTAATAATTCACTATTTGTCAGGTAGCATCTAGCAACAACTCAATTCTAGTGCAGTGATGGTAATTGTACGATAATTATTCTATGCCCTTGTATATAATTATATGCACTCCAGCAGAAAAATATGTATTGTAGAATTTTTCCATTTGCATGATTTGCTACATAACTAATAATCAAAAGGCAGGGAAACGTCAATCAATGAAGGTAGAAAATGGTCCACAAAGGTTAGCTCAGACAGACATTTATAGCTGCTTGCAGATTGGCGGTTCAAACAGTTTCAAAATTAACTTTCAACTTGGTCTTGTGATGTCACTGGCTTAAAAATGTTTTGTTTTTGTCCGTTATGGTTAGGCCTAATCCGTTGATTCAGTGCTTATCATGTCTAGCAGCACAGGTGACAATAAACAAACTAATTGAATGACTTAAGGTACTTCATCAAATAAGAAGATCAGGAGACCAACAGTAAACTGTCACAGACATGGTAAAGCCAGTTTGCAATTTAAAAATAAGAAAACTAATTTTTTCAATGTAGGGTAAGGTGGGGGAAATCTGCCCCCCTTTTCACATACATTCTTTGCTCAGTCCCTCACCTTTTTGAAAAACAAAACTTTTACTTCAGGAAATCAAAGAATGTATACATCTGAACATATCTGGAAAGTTAAATGCTTTAATTTGACACCTTTTAGCAGACATCACAATATCAAAGTTATGTCTTAGGGGTCTGATTTGCCCCAAAAGTGTTGGGCAAATCCACCCCCTGGAAGTTGGGTGGCAAATGACAGGAAAAAATTGGCTTCTAAAGTAAATTCTATTCTTCAATTAAGCACTAATTCTTTATGGTATATTTGCCAATGTGTAAGGATTGTTTCATCAATTTATTTGTGACATCAGAAAAAGTTTGCATATGACACATTCAACATACCATAAAACATGGCAAAATTCTCAACATCATCTCAATTCAACTCATAATCACTATCAATGGTGTTAAATGGCAAAACAGAGTTACTTATAAACCATATCTCACGTTTATATGTTTTTAACATGAGAATCAGAGGGGGCGGATTTGCCCCATCGACAAGGGTCGGAATTGCCCCGACCACTAGAAAAATATGAGTTGCCATTTTCTAAAGATGCATTATCTTGATTGGTGAAATATCTTGTACATGTAAAGTAGTGGCATAAACGTTGAAATTCATGACAATAAGTATTTTTCTTCATACAAAATTTTCCTGCAAGACACCTCAGTTTTTAAAGTTTCAGTTGCACATTGAAATTGCTTGGTGGTCAGTTGCTTGGCTTCCTTCCCAGTTGCAGTCAAAACAAAACTATGTTATAGGACAATCTTTGTGTTTCAGTAATCTCTAGATCTAGTAGCACTAATCTGCATGAGAAATGTTTATTGTAAACTATATTTCAATTTAAGGCCATGAGGGAACTTTTTCTCCTCAAGGGGGCGGATTTGCCCCGGGGGCAGATTTGCCCCACCTTACCCTACATTGAAGTTTCGAGAAACTCGTGGCTTATGACCAATTTTGAAACAACAAATGGACCCAGTCCTGGAATTAAATAGACAGTGATATTTATTGTGATGTTTATTGTCTGATATTGTGTGTAATGTATGAACGAGCTGGAGAAAAACAAATGGATCTGAAAGAGCAAATAGGGCAACTCCAGACAAAGATGATCCCGCTGGTGAGTCTCCTGTGGCAAATAATTTGATATTTCTGCAAAAATTCTTCTGATAGAATGTCTCATTTGATCATATTAAGTTTATTTTGTAAATTAACAACATGCCCGAAGGTCTCGGGCCACCTCGCGGCGGTGGGCGGTAACACTAAGGTGAAGAGTCCTCTATCCTTAGTGGCCAGCGTGAAACATTGCGCTTGGACGGTGTGTTCCCTATACCATACAGGGGAATATCAATGTGTATTTCATTTACCATATTTCCAAACAGGATCGTGCATCAACCGGGTAACCAAGTGCGCGTCCCTCAGTGGGAAACCAGGCTGAGATCGAAAAGTTAGCAACTGGACTACCAAGATTCCAACCGACAAGGACATCCTCCGATGACCTGATTGACCCTGACTGTCCTTCACACATGACAAAGGATGAACATTGCCATGTGATAAAAGGTGTAAAGAAATCACTTTATGACCTATCAGCAATTGCTGTTTGTGAAGTTTTTGCAAACATTTATGACAACACATTAGCAGGAAAAATAAAGCGTCAAACCAACGGAACCTTTCTCACTCACCCTCAAAATGATAAACAAAAAGAGAAACTGACATCGGTCAATGAAATAGACAGTCCATTAAATTTTCAAAATGGCCAGGCAAAGGCCTTATCTTTTATTATTATTATTATTATTATGGCATTTATATAGCGCTACCATGCATCTGCAAGCAGTCGTTCAGGTGCGCTTTACAATATTCAACTATGGAATTGTGAGCTATACAATCAGTAGTGGAAATTCATTTGTACAAGAAGAATTTAATTGGACAATGTCTTCTTCTGTCCCCGATATCTTCATTTCCTTGGTGTTATGGTCACTTCCATACAGTCCATCCATAGCCCAGTCATCCAGGTGAAGTCTGGCTGGGGTATTGTTGATCACACCTGACAGGAGGGTGAACCCCTGCCAACACAGTGGCCACCCTCCCCGGCCACAACTACCTCCAACTCACTCCAATGAAGTTCCAGGACTGGGAGTCGAACTCAGGTCCTCTCAGGCCAGTGGATTCAAAAGCAGCTGCTATAACCATTAGGCCATGGAGAACTTATCTTCCCGAAAGGGAGTAAAACATGTTCTGACTCTCACCTAAAGATTGCCTCTAAATTGCCCATACCAGTGCTGATGAGGTGTAAAACACAATCTCACTCACTCAGCCGAAGAAGTGGTTCCAGAAACATGGCATTGAACAATTCTGATTTATGTCCCAATGAAATGGATATGAATTACAACAACTGACATTCAAAGACGACAAACTTCCAAAGAAAGTACAGAGTTCGCCCCCTCTTTCCCCGACCCAAGCACGTACTTTTTCAATTGCCAAATATATGGCCATTTCAGCAGTATGTGTAGAGGACCAACAGTTTGTGCCAATTGTGGTGATCGAGATAATCCTCAAATTCCTCACACGAGAGATAAACCATGCTCCCGACCCCCACTTTTTTAAACTTCAATTTGGCATTGTGATATTTAGTATTCATTTGAAAATTTAATGAAAATCACTTTTTAAAATCAATGGTTCATTCAGACTTTAACAGCAAAAAACCTTTACTTTCAATAAAAAATCATACGTGTAATTTTTTCAACAATACGATCTACTCGGCTCACAGGCCTATACAATGATAGAGGGTGTCCCCTTCAATGCAACACTGGTGTTTCACAATAGAAATGTGTTTTATAACTAATAGTGAAATATTGGGAGGAAAAGTTAATTGACATTACAGTCCTCGTAATATTTATGTGGAATGTCAAGTTCTTTTCTATGCTGTTGAAGTGTGATGTCAGAGATTACTTTTTTTTTAATATGTAAATTAACTACAAGCTGTGATGACATTTTAAAATGGGTCAGATTCCTCAGCTTCTAGCCAATGTGTGACCTGCCTGAACTGAGCATCACAGTTTCAACTCAATGTCAGAGTGAAAATTGGGTCTGGGAAAACCCATGCAAGTTCGACATATACAGCCTCTCAGCCAATGGGCTGGTTTTGCATTACAGCAGATTCATTTAGTATGTGTTTCTCAGACTAGTTTTCTCAGTATCTACGTAGCATTTTCAGCTTGCCTGATTTGATAACCTGGGAAAGAACAACAGTCACAAGCACCTGCATGACCTGCCAATGGCTTTAATACACGTTTTTAAGGTATTCAAATTTGTAATTCAGTGCCTCAACCAATCAAATGAACTTTTTGTGCTAGGTTTTGCCATCAACTTGAAGAAACTCATACTTGTTGAATTTGCTGTAATCAAAAATTATTAAGGCAAAACATGTTCATTAATTAATATTTTATTTTGGATCAACTCTACCTCATTCCTTTAACATGTTACAGATGATTTCATAATTAATTGTAGACACTGAGATGAATGAGAATTTTTTTCTTGAACATGTTTTAGTCTATGGGGAAAAATGATGTCATAAGTTTTTTAATGTCTCTTTTCCCTGTACGATACATGTGCTGGAAAAAAATTCACATTTAATCTTCAGTGTCTACAAATATGAAATCGTCTGTAACCATATTTTATAATTTGACAAATCTCTAATTATTTTCTTCTTGAATTATCACATATTCGCTCACTGGAAACAGTTTGTTTTTTACAGGTTTATCTATTGAACTCAGGGCTTCCTCAACATCTTCTGCTTTGATTTTTCCGGGGAAGAAAAGGAGAATTGCCACATTTGCACTGTCTTTTCTAATTTCCAACAGGTGGCGTGCATAGATGGTTACATGACTGACCAGGTCTGAGAGGTCGTTTCCATGGTAATGAATGTCATAACGGTATCCGTGAGGGCATTCGGCCTGTTTGAGGTAACTGAATGACACTACTTCATTAGTCATCTTGTGGAATGATGCTACAGCTGCGTCACTATATTCCGTCATTATCTTCTGAACTATTTTTTCTTCGGCAAATTCTGGCAACCAGCATTGGCTGTACATGACCATTTTTCCTGGAACTACCTTGTTGATGACAGGTTGCTTTATGAGCTGTTGTATCTCTTGAGAACTAATTAGTTTTGTGGAAAATTCCGATGATCCTCTCTCTTCCGATTTATCCAGGAAAGTTGAGAATGCAGGTTTTGCAGAGGCCAACTTGTAGAGGAAAAAATTCTGAAAGACAAATGGATATTTGTTTTGATTTTTGTAGATGTAAAATAACAGAACGATTTCAAACAGGCTGAAATCTGTACAGGATGTTGAGGCAATATTTCCAGTAAATTTAATTTTTAGATGACGTCAATGCCTGCTGCATTAGCTTGGAATAGTGTAGATGAAGATGCTGTCATAAATTTTATTTTAGATGACTTCAATCCCTGCTGCACTAGCTGGCAATAGTGCTGAAATGGGTGCTGTCATGCTGTTGTGAGCTTGTTGACAAGCTGGTAAGGCTAAGACTCACAAGTAATAACGTTTTTTTTTGTATAATGTTCTGGAGTTGCATGCATGGCTTAATGAAATTTTTTTTTTGCTTAGATGAGTTATATACAAACCCCTTTATGCATCACTTGGGCAGTTTTGCTCCTTTGCACATGAGCTTGGACTCCTGAATGCCAGATTGCAGTCATCACAACATTCTTGATTGATTTGTGCTTCAAGTTCAACAAGTACAAAGCATTTTTGTGCAGCTTTTCCATCATTCCCTGTCCTCTCTCACTTTCTGCGACTCTGACTGCCATTGACGTGCAGTAATCTCCACTCTCTGCCAAGTGGAAGCTTTTGAAAGCCACCTGAAAGAGAAGAAAATGAGTTGGTTAAGTTTTTCTGGAATAATAATTTGGCTACTTTGCCTCAGGTCCCTAAAACACCCTTATCATTGCTTATGGGAACATGCAAATTTTGGGAACTGAAATTACATGCTGAGAGGCAAACTGATGTGCCATCATGTAGCAATGTGTATGTAAATGAGGGTTCGTTGGCAGACTGGACTCTAAACATACACTGTAAATTTTGAATTTTGAGTTAGCTAAATTGATTGAGTGAGATGGTTGCACAATTCCTTTGAGCCAATATGGCATGTTGTTTGCAAGTTATAACAACATAAAGATTATCATAACTCAAAACAGCAAGCTATCATGGCTCAAACAAATTGTGCAACCATCTCACTCAATCATTTGAGCTATCTCAGAATTTTCAGTGTACTTACAGAAAACTCTATTATTAAGATTTTGTAATTTTATTGCACTATCTTCAATTGATTAACTCTTGACAAAATTTGACAAATTAAGAACAATGACTAAGCGATCTAGTCGAACAGGTTTTCAGTATACATTGCCACAAACAACCTTTGATTATCAGTTCACCATTATCTTGATTTGATCTGTTACCAGTATCTTGATTGTTTTTGCCAGGAATTATTTGTATATTATTGAGTGCGATAATGTCAATGTTGATACAATGCGTATGTATGTCAAGTGAGCCCTTTTCTTGGTGCAATAGCCTACATTTGCTGTATTTACATTGTTGTCATCTTTGGTGACTTTGAACTAACATTATATACGGTATTGCTTTGTCATTTGAAATGATAGAAGTTTGCTTAATAACTTTATAAGGTGCTTTGATAGCCATGAGTCTAAATGATTATATTGCTTGAGAAATATGAAAGATGTGAACTTACAATTTTGTCATTTTTCAGAAGAACATAGAAATTTGCTTTTGGATTTTGTATGAATGAGAGATAGATTTTTGGCAAGTAGTCAATGCCGTCATAAATATTTTCACTGATGGCCAGCACTCCTTCATAATCACCAGGTGTCGCCTCTCGTACTTCTATCTTGTTGTCTCCAGCAGATGTCACCACTGAAGTTTGTCTTGAAGCCATCTTTTTTTTGTGGGAAATCTGCAAGTGATGTTAAAATGTACATATACACCATTTTGAATTTGAGTTAATATATGAAAGAAGTTAGATAATAACAGTCATTTTTTCATACTCAGCAGTCGATATTCTAGATACAAAACTTATGGACCCCTTAGTCATCGTGGCTAAGGTTTTAGAAATTAACTCTCGTTGGTTATTGTGGTGTCAATACTTAGGAATTTGACTAATCATCTTTTTGGGAGAGTTGTTGTTCATTGGAGTTCTTGGCAGATTGGCGGTCCACTGGAAAAATTGATTTTCTTATTTTCAAGTTGCAAACTGGCTTTGCTACATCATGGACAGATTTATGTTGGTCTCCTAATCTTTTTATTTGATGAAGTGTCTTAAGTTAAGTCATTTAATTAGTTTGTTTATTGTCACCTATGCTGATAGACATGATAAGCACTGAATCAACTGATTAAGTCGGATTAACCATAACTGACACAAACAAACATTTTTAATCCAGTGACATCATACGACCAAGTTGAAAGTTAATTTTGAAACAGTTTGGACAGCTAATGTGCAAACACTTACGTATAAGAAGAAGGCATTTAAAATTTTGCATCCAAAGTCATAATTGCGATAATAGAGTAATCACCTGTCTTCTGGTATCCTTAACGTCTTCAGTGTTTTGTCAATGCAGTTCAAATGTTGAATATATCTAATTGCCTACACTGTTAGAGATGGCCTTTGTAATGTAACACCTGTGTTCCAAAAACAAAGAAAGTGCTAAAGTCTTATATCGCAGGCTTTTATAATGTTACGGTTAAATTGTGGACAATTGTTGTCCAAACATTGCGAAACATTTATCGATAAGGGTTTTTATGTTTGCTATCTTCAAGTAGTTTGTTTAATTGGTAAATTATATTGCAAAGGTTTTGATGAGATAAATACTTCTTGTCACTACACACACAGGGTTTGTCCTTTTGTCTGATAGATAAATATATTTTAGAGTGCAATTAACTACATCATTCTAGAAAGAAAATAATAAAGAATGTGTACCTAGTACTACCTACCTGTAATGTATCGTTGTGTTGCTTTGTTTTCTGTCATTTATTATGAGGAGTTCTGTCCGGTTTGCACTGTTATTATATACTGATATCGTTATTTTTCTGGTCAAACGCTACTTTGTATTCTTGTCACAAATTGGGACATTTACAGAACTAGGCTTTGAAATAGATATGAAATTCAATTGTATATAAAAATGTTGTATTTCATGGAGACGAGCAGCTTGTGGTCTGATTTTGGTTTTTTCTTTTCTATTTTTTTAATGTTTTTTTTTCTTCACGGGGAATAGTAATAGTGGCCTGTGATTTATATATATATATATTTGTCCTATTACAATGTTCAAATTGAGATGCATGGGGAAAGTGCTTGTTTACAAAACACAGATTCACCCGGTGGCAGAACAGCTGCTGAAAGCTGAGGGTATGCTGTTGTGCAGCCTATGTTTTTCTATTCGTTCCTCTCATATTGAATTAATAAGTACACTGCCATCTACTGTGACTGGATACACTTTCTCAACATTGGGGCTCCTCAGCGCTTAAGAGCTCTTTGCAGATTGGCAGTCCACGGGAAAAATTAATTTTCTTATTTTCAATTTGCAAACTGGCTTTGCCACGCCAAAATTTAATGTTGACAGTTTATTTTTGGTCTCCTAATCTTCTTATTTGATGAAGTACCTTAAGTCATTTAATTAGTTTGTTTATTGTCAAATATGCTGCTAAATGTCATAAGCACTGTATCAACTGATTAACCTTAACTGACACAAACAAAACATTTTTGAGCCAGTGACATTAATTGACCTAGTTGAAAGTTAATTTCAAAACTGTTTGGACTGCCAAGCTGCAAACAGCTAAAAAAGAATGATAAATGTCTGTCTAAGCTCACCTTTTTGGACAACCAGCACCATTTTCTACTTGATTTACATTTTCCTTGCCTTTTGATTATTCTTTATGAAGTGAATCATGCGAATGGGAAAATTCTATAATACTTATTTTTTTCAGCTGGTGTGCACATAAGGGATTGGAATAATTACCGATCGATTGCCATCACAATTTTTTTTTTCATCATACTTCACCAGAATTGAGTTGTTGCTAGATGCGACCTGACAAATTATGAATTATTAATTTTCTGGTCTTGGGTCCAATGAGTTTCTTGACAGCAAACATTATAAACTAAGAACACAAAGGTATTTTCCCATTTTTAGCCTGGCTCACCTGGCTAATTCAGGAGTAATGGTCTGAAAATATTGTCTGTCAACTCTACTGTTCAATAACTACAGGTTCAATATATCTGTTTTTGTGTTTTATTGGTTTGTTAGGGTAGCTAGATGTATGGAAATTTTTTTTTTTTTTCAAATTATAAAAAAAAAATTTCCCAAATTTTTTTTTCCCAAGATTTGAAAAAAAAAAAGATCTCAACTTTTTTTCAATTACACTAATTTTTTTTTTTTCATCAAAAAGGGGAAATCGGGCAACTTCTGTTTATCAAATTTAAACATTTTTTGTTCCAAGATTTACAATTTTTTTTCCTAAATTAAAAAATATTATGTTTTCCTAGATTAAAAAAACACTTTTTTTGGTTCCACATTTTTTTCAATTTCGCCAATTTTTTCAAAGGAGGAAATTAGGCGACTTCAAGAATTGAAAAAATCGTACACATTCTTTTCGTGGTTATTTGGATATTATTTTGTACATGGAACAACTACAATAACAACACTTCACTTGCCGCAATTCAGAACCACCTTTCTCTGCCATTTGCAAACCATAAAGTAGACTTAGCTATTTCACCAGCATTGCTACATATTTTGCCGTCATCACTGCCACTTGAGCCAGGCTTTGAATCCGCGGATTATTGTTTTGTGAAAATAATTTAGTTTTATTGAAATGATTTGTTGTGAATGGCCTATTTAAAACTTCATTGCTTTTGTGACCATGAAAGAATAATGCAAAAATAAATAAAGGCTAACTGGCATACGAGTTTATTTTTCATCAAAATGTAAAGAGAGCCTAAATGGTTGGCTACTCTCACAAATTATTTATACATATATTATATGTATATTTTGCTGTTGGTTCTGTTTGGTAGAAGGTTCTGTAGATTAACTCTTTGGAATTTCTAATTGATTACATGTCTGCCTCAGGTCTCAGTCTTTAGCAGAAATTGGGACAATTGTCTCACTTGATTTAAGAGTTTTAAAACAATGTTGCAGTCTCAGCAATGCTCTCCAAAAGTCTTGCTTAAAATGAATAGGTTTCAACATAATTGTCTCAAGGTAACTGAATTGCTTAGATTGCAAAATGCTATGGCTATAGTAAATCATAAGCAGAACTATGATGACTAACTTAAACTTGCTACTGATTGTGCATGTACATTGTACACTGGTACTCAGACCTACTTCGGCTGTGTCATCATGCAATCATCAGGTTCTAGTCTTATAGCTCTTTTTTGTGTGCTAGTAAATTAAATATATATTATATTGACTTCTGATTTCCCCTTTACTTTAAAATTCCAACTTCAATCCCTTGGATAATGTACAAATAGTTCATATTAATGTTTGTTTGTTGCTAATTCAACATATCTACAAGTACACAATGATTGATCTTTATGCCTGTTGAGATATTTTCAGATTTTTTTCCACTATTATTATGGATGGATGGATGGACAATGGTAGGATTATTGAAACAGATATTGCAACTTTTTCTTGTCTTTGTTTTCGCACAACTGACACAAAGCGTTCCAAGGCATGTGATATTGAGCGCGAATCGTTGCCAGATATGATGTGGAAAGTAAGACTCAACTACAGACAGCATGATTTAACGCTTGTTTGGCCATTGTTTTTTTAAAATTTGTTTATGGAACTTGTGCATGGAAAGTTATGGAAAAAATTGTGATTTTGCACACTAACGGGCATAATCTGAATTTGTACTCACCCCGCAGCATCTGAAGTGACTTTCAGTCTTGCGATGGACAAGTGGCAAGTGATTTTGCATGGATTGTATTTTTGGTACATGCAGATATCAGGTAAGTATTTTCTGAGGTTATCTCTTTTTCTGAGATTTGATATTGTGGTCTTTATCTGTATTCATCACTGTTGGTTTGTCAGTGAGTCAGTCTGTCTACAACTTGGTCTGACTGCTGTATGTGTTTGGCTGTCTACGAATTGGTCGCGATGTCTACAAGTTGACTTAATTAATTTTGAACACAATTCAGGAGCATTGGCCTGTCCAGGAGGGTACTTCAAACTGGATGGTGGTTGTTATTGGGACACAAAGCAAGGGATGATGGGCGAAGATGCAGTTGCTCTATGCAAATCTCACAAAGGTCATATTCTGGCTTTGGAAACGACACGCGAGATCCAGGTTATTAAGGGATATCTAGACAGTGTGGGTAAGTCTGGGAAGTGCCATTGATGAATTAATTAATGACCTCTCTCCTATTATTTCATTTGATTGAGATATTAAACTGTAGGGGAGACCAGGGTAAGTTGTGACAATTTTTGCGTAAGGCTGATTTTGCGAAAAAAAAGCTTAAACATGTAATCTGAAAATCAGATATCAAAATATAATACCTTGGCCAGAATCCACCAAAGTTTTTGGGTAATCAGACCATTGGGAAGATCATGGTAGGCATTTGAAAAAAGTAGGTCAGGCAGCACAACTTGCCCCGTGCCGGGGTGAGTTGTGCCCCATTACGGTGCAAGTCGTTCTGCTGAATTGAATCCAAAAAACCTTATATTTTACCTGTCTCTTCAGATAGATAATTTTCATCAGGTTTTTAGCATATGGCTGATATGTTACTTGAAACTTATTTATACATAAATTCAAAAACTAGAACTATTTATTGTTAAGAGGGTGGTATAATACTTTTGACACATGTCAAAAGTAAACCCAACAATCGAAGATTAAATCTAACAACACAAATGTCTAGATTATGCCTACTAACTCCATCCTACCAGAGGGTCGTCATCTCCTTACAAATACCAAATGACTGAGAAACAAGATTGTCAGTCTTTGGAAATTCAAGTTTTCAGCGAAAAAATTGATTTTATGAATGTACCTTTTCACAGCGTAGCATTTGCCTATTTTTCCATGGTGCATAACGATGTTGACCAAGTGTGCATATACATACATGGGTTGCATTGCCCTCTTGACCCAATTCTTCAGTTCGGCTTGACAATGGGTGGCCAAACTTACCCCATGGCACAACTTATCCCTATCTCCCTACTTGCTTCAATTGATATTTCTTGCTTTTTAATTTTTTAGAATATATTTGGTTCTGTAAATCTCCTTATATATTAGGCCCTCAGGCAAAATTCTTTTTCAATGTTTGTTTAAGTTTCATAAAATGAAAGGCTCTTTAAAAAAGTTGTAAGTAAAAGACTCCACACCTGTGGATCATATCAGGGACCTGTCTTACTTCGGTATTAGCGTTTCTAGAAATCTGAATGATGCTCTTTGTCACATGCAGTCAACAAAAATTTTTGGCACCTTTGACAAATTTTGTTGTAGAAGATGTTCAAGAACCTATTCTTTCTTGGAATAGTCTGTTTAGACTCAGCAAAATACCCTAAAATTACTGAGGTGAGATCGAGGCATAATACAGTGACCTCAACCAGGTATCCTAACTGCGTCATCTCACTGCCTTTTAAAAAAGGCTTCTATTGATCATCTCATCTTCTTACCCATTTACTCATACATTTATCTAAAATAGAAATACCACAATTACATATTTCAGACTATAAGAACCAGGTACAATTGTATGTGTGGCTTGGTTTACGTCGCATCTTGCGTGCACCAGATACTTACCAATGGACCCACTCTAACATCACCTTGATGGCTGGTGACATCACATGGGGAGGAAGCAATCCCGACATGGATCCAGGAGAAGATTGTATGTTTGCTAAAGTGGCTGCATTGGAGGTATGATGTATTTCATAGCTCATTGTATTTGCTTCGGGTTATAGCATGCATGATTATAGTCCATGCCTAGAGCGGTTTTTAAAAAGTCTTGATCTGCATTTGTTTTTTCGAACGCATGACTGGAAAATCTTAAGCCAGTGTGTGTTATGTTCTTCATGTTGTATGTTTGCATTGGAGGTATGTTGTATTTCATAGCTCATTGTATTTGCTTCGGGTTATAGCAGCAATTATAGTCCATGCCTCGAGCGGTTTTTAAAAAGTCTTGATCTGCATTTGTTTTTTCGAACGCATGACTGGAAAATCTTAAGCCAGTGTGTGTTATGTTCTTCATATTGTATGTTTGCTTTAACTCATTGTTGGAAAAATATCTGATATGCTGTCTGGAGCCCTTAAACCCAAAAAGGAGCATCAAATGGTGCATAGTGTATGAGATAGTGTGGTGCAATTATTGTTTTCTGGGACTTGTCCCCTTCCTTAGAGAATTTTATTCCATGGTCTGACTCTGGTTTACGGTACCTCAATATTTAATAGAATCTTTGTGAATGTTCAATGAAATTGGAATTATTTCTTGGGAGCAGCAATGCAACAGCATACAAAACTAACTTTGTGCCTGGAGGCACTATATTGCAATGCAGCATGCAGTGCTAATTTTCAAGGGACTTTGACAGGCCACAGTCCCAAAAAATCAGACAAAACTACGTATGTAACAGAGGACGTGCCATAGGTTCCGTGACCAATTTCTCAATCTCAATATTTCAATGCAAATTCTGTTAGATGGGTTCAAAATAAGAAAATTTAGCGACGTTACTCCTCTCAAAAGTTTGGGCTAACTCTACCAGGGGCCATTTAAAAAATGGCCGCCAAAATGCAAATTTTCCATAATTCCGCTTCTATTTGGTCTGCAAATTCAAATCTTGGGTACTGTAATACGGGGTGAATAGGGACAAAATTGGGCATTTTTCTGTCATAGCATGTTTAAAAATCATCTCAGAATTAAAAAAATAGTGTCAAAATATGACCTGGCCTAAGTTCTAAATATCCCTAGAGGCATTTGAAGATATCTCACATTTCCAATTTTTTAGGTCCTCAAAACCGCTGTCCCTGTTCATCCCTCACTTTGGGGTGAATAGGGACACACTCTTATTTCCACAACCACTACTTCCTATCTTGTCTAATAATTGATATTTGTGAATATGCACCAGAAAACATGTTCAATATGTCAAAAATGTATATTGAATAAATCTGAAAATCTATTTCCTGTAAAATAGGCATTATCTTAAAAAAAAAGATAAATTTCTAAGAAATATCAAAAACTTCAGTTTTCTGTAAATGTTACTAGTGATAACTGATCTGGACTAAGTCTACTGCAGATGAAAACTAATTTAGAAAAATTCGACCTGAAAATCATGAAAATGAGTTTAAATGAAAATTAGGCAGGTTTTTTGGCTATTTCTGGAACTCTGCAGAGGACTTGGATCTGAACTCATGACCACAGAGGCAGAATTTCATATCTTGTCCACTGTTCTTGTCATCTCAAACTATTTGGAACTGATCTGGGTCAAAATTGCTTTTCTTTGTATGCTCATCTCTTTAAGAATTCATGTGATTTCTTGTAAATGCGTGTTTATCACAAATTGTAAGGTTTTTAACCTATATTTTAGTTGGGTCATATATCACAATTCCGTGACCGTTGAGAGCGAAGTAAGGTTTTATGATGGATTTGTCATCTATAAAGGTGTATCTTAAAATTGAGCGGGGGTGACCCTCCCAAAAGTGCGGGCTAACTCCGTGAGAGGCCTAAATCCAAAATGGCCGCCACCAACACCTTCGGAAATTAAATTTTCAATGGTTTGAGCTACAGTGATGTGCAATACATCAATTTTGGGGTTTGTTTGGTCAAGGAATTCATATCTGGGGGTATTTTGGTGATTTGACCTATATTTGACCTAAAAATCCAAGATGGCGGCCAGTTTTCGCTAAAAATAATATTTTTTCAATGTTTCTCATATTCCTTCAATGTGAGCACTTTTGGATAGGTTGAACTATGCAGTTATTTGGTGCTTGACTATGTTTATGAACTTTTGAGTCATTTAGAAGGACAGGAGGTTAATAATGACAGGTTAACGAGGGCATGTTTTTGGGACAAATTTCGTAAAATATGTGCTTTTCAATGGTTTGGGCTACAATGATGTTCAATACATGGATTTTGGGGTTTTATGGGCCAAGGAATTCATATCTTGGGTTAGTTTGATGATTAGAAAGTTTGTAACTGAATAAATCCCAAAGTGTTTCCTAATATTGCATGGAAGAGTGTTTGTTTCCAACTTAATGGTGTGTTCCCTTAAATTGTATCTCTCAACGAACTGATGAGGGACAGATTATAATCTAATGAATTCCGATATTAGTTCAAAAGTCATCTGAGAGACCAACTCAATGGCATGAGTCAATTAGTGTAGTTGTGTTGTAGAAATTGCTTTAAGTCGTACTTTGAAGAAGTTTTCATAATTATGCAGTTCCTCACTTCTCGGTTTGATTGTTATGCCCTGTTGACCAAATGACATGGTCACAATGCCCTTGGAACCATTTATTAAACAAGCTTCAGTTTGAGTTACTGTGCTATTGATATTTCTTCAACACAAGGGATAAATTCTGAAAAATAAAATAAGTCCTCCTGTTGGATGTCATTTAAAAAATGTGGTTGCAGGAAAAGTATTTGTAACGAATGACTCTATAAATATTGAGTAAAGATTTTCCTAAATATTATGTTGTGTAGCACATAACTATGGACATCATCTATATCATGGTTATAACCTCAAAGTTCATGAAGTAGTTTTTTTCTCTAATTTACATTATATAGACGAGAGATTGTTTTAGATCCAATTCTGCATCTGAAACAATCGCTGGTCAACTATGTTCTCTTCCTCTAATGGTGCAGTGAGATTTTTAAAGACATAGTGACATCTAAATTATACTGAACTGGGTTGAGGGAATTTGTGGATGGGCTATTTATTCATGGTAAATATGGAAGAATTATTTGTGTTCTTAGAAGACACACAAAAGTAAAAAAAAAGTTGGCCAAATGCTGCCAATTTCACACGAGTTTAGGTTCATTTAATGTAAACTATAATTAACACCTTGCCAAATGATATCAAAGCAGCAGAAACAACTGAACTCTTTAAAAAGATAATAAAAGGCATTCTTATTTATTCAATTTTAATGTAATACATGTCTCCGGATTTTAACTATATACGTGATTTATCAATCTAATTTCTTTTATGTTCAGCGCTTCTGAAAATGATATTCAATGATGGTAGATAGTGCTATATAAAATAAATGATTTGTCAATTTTCACAGACTTTGATAGCAATAAATGAATAATATCACCAGAATGAGATTTACAGCCTTTGAAAGTTCGAAAAATAACAGTGGAAGCAGTGAGCTAACCAAGGAGTAATAGGAAAATTGATAGTGTGACAGTGTATATATACACAGGTTAAAGTTTGGTTGTAGGAGGCAAAGTTAAAAATTCCTTAAACAGAAGAATATTGTAGCTGCTGTCACCCATGCATTGGCCAAGAAGACAAGAGGCAGTTAGAAGGGTGGACATTTTATGTCTTTCCAAGATTTTCCAAAACTGAAATACATGTTTTTTACTGACTGGTGGAAATTGGAATTTGAACCAGAAAAGTTTATATTGATCTCAGATGTTCATCAGTACATCCAATACAGATGGACCAGTACATTAAAATTTTCATATTCACCTACCACGTTCAACTCCAATGCTTTACTATTAAATACAGACTGGAACCAGTAATCTTTAGCCTCTCGGTAAAGATACTGGTCAAAATTGCTCTGGAAGGCATCAGCTGTAACTTGCTTTTGGGAATCAAGTTCTCAGAGACCTGCAGGAGCATCGTCACAGTCATACAACATGAGATGAGATAGATTAAATGGTAAACTTGATATTATTGTCATGAAAATGGTGAGACATCTGCCTGTCAATGGGTGACAACAAAGGTTCATGACTAGTCACACATGTGAGAAACCTTTGGTGACTATCAATTGGCAAGCCTGCACCCAGCTTTTTGTTTTAGCATTAATGGTCTCTAACTCTGATCAGCAGGAAACCTAGTTATTATAGTAGTTAAGTATAATCTTACAGGTTTTGAAATACAGATTATGAAATAAAAAGAATTTCTGAATGGCTTCCATTGATTTTGTTCAAGAAAAGCCGCCGAACTGAGCAACTGCAATGGGCAAGAAGAATTAATAAGTTATGCTGTAGTTTACTGTAATCCTGATGAACTACAAGTAGCTTAGTAGCTCAAATAGAGGCATGTTTAATTGTTAGTTCGACATGATAACCACATAATTTAGTCAACAGAGCATGACAACCAAACCGAGAAGTGAAGAACTATATGAAAACCTTTTTCGAAGTATGACATTAGCCATCTCTACATAACAACATTTATTGACTCATGCCATTGAGTTGGTCTCTCAGATGGCATTTGAAATGACATCTGAATTAGTTAGATTCTATAATCTGGCCCTGACAATCATCAGTTTGTTGAAGGATACAATTTCAGGAAACCCGCCGTTAAGTTGAAGAAAAACACTCTTCTATGCAATATTAGGGAATAGTTTGTGATTTATTCAGTCACAAACAATCTAAATCATCAAACTAACCCCAGATACGAATTCCTTGGCCCAAAAAACCCCAAAATCCATATATTGAACATCATTGTAGCCCAAACCATTGAAAATCACATATTTTACGAAATTTGTCCGAAACCATGCCCTCATTAACCTGTCATTATTAACCTCCTGTCCTTCTTAATGACTCAAAAGTTCATAAACATAGTCAAGCACCAAATAACTGCATAGTTCAACCTATCCAAAAGTGCTCACATTGAAGGAATATGAGAAACATTGAAAAAATATTATTTTTAGCGAAAACTGGCTGCCATCTTGGATTTTTAGGTCAAATATAGGTCAAATCACCAAAATACCCCCAGATATGAATTCCTTGACCAAACAAACCCCAAAATTGATGTATTGCACATAACTGTAGCTCAAACCATTGAAAATTTAATTTCCGAAGGTGTTGGTGGCGGCCATTTTGGATTTAGGCCTCTCACGGAGTTAGCCCGCACTTCTGGGAGGGTCACCCCCGCTCAATTTTCAGATAAACCTTTATAGATGACAAATCCATCATAAAACCTTACTTCGCTCTCAACGGTCACGGAATTGTGACATATGACCCAACTAATTTAGAATTTCTGTCAGTTTCAGTAAATTTTCAACTACTTAATGGCCATATCCAAGATGTTTTTGATAGTACTCCACCTCTGGTTTGGGTTCTGGTGTGATTATTATATGATTACTTTTGTCCCTTGACACCCAAAAATTAGCCTAAAATTACCCGTGGCTTGGTTTTCTTTGAATAACATATATGTTAATTCTTCAAAAACGCTCATGACTATATATTAAAAGTGCCCTGTGAGTTTGATGTCTCTAGCTCTTATACTTTTGTGCCAGAAGGAAAGTTTTGACCACTTTCTGAAAATCTAAATTCTGCTAGGGTAGGTTTTAGTAGCTGCAGCTCCTACCTGCCTGCAGGCATAAATGACATAAACCCATCAAAAGATTCAGTATAAGACATACTAAAAATGTGCCAAAAATCATCTTTCTGAATCAAGGGGAAGTCATTGTTTTTCGAAGAAATAAAAGGTTTTCTGGTTCTGTCCCTTTTCGCCCCCTTGTCGCTATTCACCCCATATTACGGTAATAGGTTTTAAGTAAAGCTCTTTGTCTAAGAAAGTGCCTTTCTATACTTTGTTGATCTTTGAGTTGTGGTTTCAGGTGTGGAGGGATGACTTTTGTGCAAGTCCAATTAATGTCCATGGGGTCATATGTGAATCGGAACAGGGTAAGGATTTTGGTGTATGACATTTTATGTTAGATTGTTGTTGTCTAAGTTACCCTGACTGATTGCATGCCAAGCCTAGTGATACTTAAACTTTATGCACGGTCAGCTCCTTTGACATTCCAACAAAAGGAGTTAAGTCATAGAATTACAGTGAGACCAGAAATTATTCAGACACTTGCAGTTTTTCTATTTATTTTTAAGGAATTACAAAGCAAGCAATGAAACATGCAATTGAAATCATCCTTTGTATTAAATGTAACCAGTCCAAAACAAATTCATTGCATATTGAGACAAAATCAGATGAAAATAGCTACTTTTATCGATTTCAGGCACCAAAAATTATTCAGACACGTTTACGAAGTTGTATGAAGTTAACTATTTACTAATATTTATCCCAAACACTGCTAATAAACTACCATGGGATCATTGTGGCCACATTGGATGACAGGTGTGATCATCAGTTAAGAAAATTAGGATGAATATGTGAGATAAACATCTGATTCAGTTTATCACATTTTCTTGACTGGTGTGGCTGAAATTTGTCAGATATCAAGTAGAAATATTTCAGAATATCATAAAATGTCAATTGTTAACTGTTCTATCAAAATAAAACTGAAATTTTTCTTTTGCTTTTGACTCCAACTGGTCTCTGTATCCTTGCCCATAGTGCCACTACAATCCATCAGATCACTTAAAGTAAAGTTGCATGGCCTTCCTAAGGTTGTTCACTCGATTTCATATACATAAAAGCCAATTTACACCTGTTGTTTACAAATTATATGCCATACTAAAAGTAAAGTGTGCTTTCACGGAGCAATCTCCATTGGAATAGCATGGAGGCCGAATACTCACATTTTTGACCCCCTTCACAAATGAAGTTTAAAGCATACCATTCAGTGGCCATTTGCACCATGCATGGAATATAACTTGAAATAGATAATGAATGTTGCTTTGCGAAAATTTGTTAGATTTTGGTGGCACATGGACATGTTTTTGTTTTGGTAAATTGTGCAAGTAAATACAAAAGCGCATTGACCTTATCATGTGGCACTAATGTTCCATATTTTGACTCAAAAGTTTTAAGAATACAATTCTAAGATAAACTAGAACAATTTTAATCAATACAAGGCATGTTTGATGTGTAACATAAAACATGTAACGTGATGTCTTACTAAAGCAACAAATGCAAGATAACAGATCTTAGCTGAATTTTTTTGAAAACTGCACAATTGACAGGTGATAGGTAAAGGTAAAGGTACTTTTATTTAACTTGGGTAGCCAAGCTGAGTCAGTGACTTGTTTCCAGTTGGCACCTACAATTTGCATCAGATGCGAACAATGACGTCGTGGAATGACATGGTTGCCAGCCTGGGGATTGAACCCGGGTCCTTGCTTGTGAGGCGAGCACTCTATTGACTCAGCTTTAGGGGCTGCCAAATACAGTTGTTTTGGGAAACTATGTTTATTTTGAATAAATTATTAATACAGTTTGTTATCTTAATGAAAAAAATCATACTATGCCCAAGCTAAGGCCGATTTCACTGACAGAGTGTAGGCTAAGCCTTCGGTCTGGTCTAAGTATTAGTTAAGACACCAATTTTGAGGGTTCTAACATGCACTTTTTCTAAAAACTGACTTAAACATCATACTTCTCTTATACCTTTTAAAAATTTGCAAAATAAATAATAATCTGATTGTTTGTTTTCTGTTGTTACAGTGTTAATGCTTAACAGGGTGCTCACATGCATAATTGTCAGTTAGATCCGGGCTTTTCCTTTGGTATAAGTATCTTGGTGATGCCTAACTGTAGTTCCAGAATAAATACTCACACATTTCAGTGACATTGGCTGCACATTCATTGAACAATATACTTTATAAAGACTATAGGTTTAATAACCTTTATCCTTGTCTTAACTCTGTTGTTGAAATCAGGCCTTAATGTTTCCAGTGGCTGCTCTTCACCCTTCGACTGATGGTTGCACGAAGAATTCAAACCTCTCTGCTGCCTTGGTGGACAACGATCCGCAGAGTTGTTTGGATGCAGCATGGCTGGCTGGAAGAAGGTGAATACTTTTGTATCCAGTATATGTTGCAGTCGATGAATGCCAATTGCTTACAGAATTGGACTGAAATGTTCCTTATGAGGTCATATCCTATACTTTCAATGCTATCAAAACTAAGTATCAATGAGGTCAAATTTGTCATTGAGTAAATTTGTGACCTCATTGATGACTCAAGGCTAAGGTTTGAAGGGCGCGGAAGGAAGAGCATCTTGGTGGGATTTTTTTTTTTTGCTGTATTGCATTTGATCGAAACGACAGAAGCTTGAATGCGACAAGCTGTGATGTATTCCACCTTCAAACATTGACAGGGCACAACACAGAAGTTTTATGATAACAGTTAATAATCCTACATGAAAACTGATGACTAAAAGACCATTTTATAGTATTACAGTCGACACATGACGAGTCCTTACATTCAGCCACCATTGCCCTTAGCCTTACTCCTTCATGCCCTCTTTACTAAACTGTAAAAGTAAATCACTTGAAATTAGGTAAAATATGGAAAATTAATCCGAAACTCTTCTTTATTGCCCGGTCATTGATATGTTCTTGTTTAAAGCAATTTTGAATAAAATTCTTTAAATTATCTGTATAGAAGTTCAGGGGCGGATCCAGAAAATGTTGGATGGGGGGGGGGGGTGTTTACAAATGAAAATGCACTAAAAGTGTCCTGTTTGTTTTTGCATTAAAATGTACAACCCAAAGGGGGGGGTCTGAACCCCCTAATTCCCCCCTGGATCCGCTACTAAAATTAACTGTTAACATTTCAGTGAAGAGTGACTGAAAGAGAGTGCTGGAGGAGTGCTAAGTCATGGAAGTGCATGGCAGTGCATGGAAGTGCATGGAAGTGCATGGAAGTGCATGGGAGTGCATGGAAGTGCATGGAAGTGCATGGAAGTGCAAGGAAGTGCATGGAAGTGCAAGGAAGTGCATGGAAGTGCATGGAAGTGTTGAGGCATGCAAGAGTGATCATCTGCTTCGAAAATATGTTGGTGTTGTACTGTATAATCTATCACTGTTTCAAACAGCTCACAATGCCATTGTTCTTTGAATTCCACTTGCAGGCAAATCTTCACATATAATGTATCTTCTACTGAGGTTCAGACCAACATGACTGTGCATGTGACAGCCGAGAAATGCAAAGAACCACATCTGATGGTGATCGCCAAATCGGCCTCTGCTTACCAACAGTGCGAGGTGATAAAAGAAAACTCCTACAACTGCCGGTTCAGATGTTTGTGTGACTGCGGCTGTCACAGGCTACTCATTGATGTGACTGCTTTAAAATACAATAACAACATTATTTGTGAAGTTGGGATTATCGAAAACGAATGAGACTCTGCTATCTTGGCCGGTTAATTTATTTTCAGTTTTTTTTGTGTGATTTGACCAGCAAAATACAATCTGAATTTGTGTCTACTAACCGTCAGGTTAGTTATATGATTCTATACATAAGTTGGCTGCTCATTGATGTGTCTGCTTTAAAATACAATAACAACATTATTTGTGAAGTTGGGATTATCGAAAACGAATGAGACACTACAATATTGGCCGGTCAATCTATTTTATTTTTTGTGATTTGACAAGCAAAATACTATCTGAATTCAGCAAACAGCAGTGTAAGTTTGCGGTTCTACACAAAAGTTTGTTTGTTTAGCACATGACATTAAAAGAGTTTAAGCACATGAAAATCAAAGAAAAAATTATTTCCACACTAGGCCTAAACCATTCAAAGATGTGAAAACATTGTCTTGCTGATTATAGCCAATGTCCAGCCTAATAAGCTAGAATGTGTATGATACATGGAAAATGATTGGTCAGCCTGCACAAGGAATTATTTATGATGGTATGTGTGGATTGTGGAAGCAAGCGGGAGTACATGTTTGCTGTATGGCTTGAAGACCTCATGGCAGGATACACCCTCAATCCCCTGGGGTTACCACTGTTTTATCATGGGGTAACTGATGGTAGTTGAGGGATGGTGAATTTGGTTGAGGGGAGGCGAGTTCGTTTGAGGGGAGGCGAGGGGATGTGAGTTTAGTCGAGGGGAGCTGAGTTTAGTTGAGGGGAGGCGAGTTTACTTGAGGGCAGCCGAGTTTACTTGAGGGGAGCGAGTTTAGTTGAGGGGAGGCGAGTTTACTTGAGGGCAGCCGAGTTCACTTGAGGTAAGTTGAGTTTAGTTGAGTTTAGTTGAGGTTACTTGAGTTTAGTTGAGTTAAGTTGAGGGTAGTTGAGGGAAGCTGAGGGTAGTTGAGGGTGGCGGAAGTGAAAAGGGGTAAGATGAGGGTAAAAGAGGTTAAGTTGATGGTGTCGAGGTTATTGGAAGGGTTTGGAGGGTGTATCCTGTCATGAGGCCTGCTTGAACAAGTATAGTATAGGTTTTTCACCACGGGAGAGGTAATATGTGATTTATCATCTGAGAGCTTTAGTCCGAGGTATGATAAACACATATTCCTGATCCCATGGTGAATAACTGGCTTATACCATGAGACAAACACTCAAACATGAGAGGATAACTGGACAACAAAGAATATGGGAATTATTTCCCTGCAATACAGCTAGGTATGTGATTTGCTGACTGTATTCTTCCGCGACCTGACATTCATGAGGTTCATTGCTGTGAACCACACTCCCATCAAGTTTTATCATAAAAGTGCTTGGACCACCAATCTGCAAACAGCTATAAAAGTCTGCTTGAGCTCACCTTTATGAACCACCAGCACCATTTTCTACTTTCATTGATTTACATTTTCCTTGCCTTTTGATTATTCTTTATGAAGAAAAACTTGCGAATGGAAAAGTCCAATTATACAATTTTTTTTCAGCTGGTGTGCATATAAGGGATTAGAATAATTACCGAACGATTACCATCACAATTTTTTTTCATCACCACACTAGAAATGAGCTGTTGCCAGATGCTACCTGACAAATAGTGAATTATTAATTTTCAGGTCTTAGGTCCAATGAGTTTCTTGACAGCAAAAATTATAAAGTGAGGACACAAAGGTCATCTTCCCATTTTCTGTGAAAATAATTTAGTTTTATGGAAATGATTTGTTGTGAATGGCCTATTTAAAACTTCATTGCTTTTGTGACCATGAAAGAATAATGCAAAAATAAATGAAGGCTAGCTGGCATACAGGTTTATTTTTCATCAAAATGTAAAGAGAGCCTAAATGGTCAGCTGTTCTCACATATTATGTATAGATAATTATATTTTGCTGTTGGCCTGTTTGGTAGAAGTTTGTTTAGATTAATTCTTTTGAATTTCTATTTGATTACACTATGTCTGCCTCACATCTCAGTCTTTTGCAGAAATAGGGGACAATTGTCTTACTTGATTTAAAAGTTGACAATGTTGCAGTCTCAGCAATGCTCGCCAACAGTCTTGCTTAAAATGCAAGGTGACTATCTCTGACCAGCTGTCTTGTTTGAATAGCTGTCTTGCTTGAATAGTTTTCAACATAATTGTCTCAAGGTAACTGAATTGCTTAGATTGCAAAATGCTATGGCTATAGTCATTCATAAGCAGAACTATGATGACTAACTTAAACTTGCTACTGATTATTTGTGCATGTACATTGTACACTGGTACTCAGACCTACTTCGGCTACCTACTTCGGCTGTGTCATCTTGCAGTCAACACTCAAAAGGTTCTAGTCTTATAGCTCTTTTTGTGTGCTGGTAAATTTGTATATATATGGACTTCTGATTTCCCCTTTGATATAAATAATAATAATAATATGGATTTATATAGCACTTATTTAAGTAAACTGCTCATCAGTGCTCTTTCGAATCAAAGCACTCATGAGAATTCTGAAACAAATGGGTTTTTAGTTTCTTCTTGAAGGTTTCTAATGTTTGTGCAGTTCTCACTTTTTCAGGCAAATAGTTCCAGACTTATGGTGCTGCATAGGAAAATGCCCGATCTTCAAACTTATTTTTGTTGCGTGGAGCAGGTTCTGCTAACAGCAGCTTGTGGTTGATTCTCAGGTTGTGTTCCTGTTGAGATTTGATTTGCACAAGTTCTTGGATGTATTGTGGTGCCTGATTGTTCATTGCCTTCCATGTAGTTGTCATCAATTTGAATTGAATTCTTGCTGTAATTGGTAACCAGTGCAGTTGCTTCCTACTGTGGCTGACATTGTCGAGTTTTTTCAATCGCTCAATTAGTCGAACTGCCGAGTTTATTTAACAATCGAGCAGAAGTGCCATACAACAGCCCATTTCCGTAGTCCAAATGAGGGGTGACAAGTGCATTGACAGCAGTTTTAACTACTTCCTTGTCAAGATTTTTACGGACTTTTGACAGGTTTCTCAAAATATGCGTTACGACACATTTTGTTGATCTGCTTCTCCATGGTCATATTTTTTACTTTACAATTCCAACTTCACTCCCACGGATAATGTACAAATCACTATGAAAACTGCCCTTGTCATTCATGGTTAAATTTGATCCAAAAGTGAGCTACATGGGTTTGACTGATCAGACTGCACCAAAAAATTCCTTACAAAATTTAGACAAATGTATGCCATGTCTGATGTGAGAACCCCATGTAGCTTGTGGTGAAAATTGGCCTTGAAAGTTTGAAGCAGAGAAATTTCAAAATGGCCACCATTTCTTATTTCTCTGTGCACATTCTCAATAGGTCTGGGCATGCTCAGTGCCAATTAGGTCAGAGCAAATTTTCCATTGCATTTCTATAGTGCAAATAGTTCATATTAATGTTTGTTTGTTGCTGATTCAACATATCTACAAGTCCACAATGATTGATCTTTAGGCCTGTTGAGATTTTTTTTCCACTGTGATTATGGATGGATGGATGGACAATAGGTAGGATTATTGAAATAGATATTGCAACTTTTTCTAGTCTTTGTTTTCGCACAACTGACACAAAGCGTTCCAAGGCACGTGATATTGAGCGCGAATCGTTGCCAGATATGATTTGGAAAGTGAGACACAACTACAGACAGCATGATTTAATGCTTGTTTCAAGTTGTTTGGCCATTGGATTTGCTGATTTATGGAACTTGTGCATGGAAAGTTGTGGAAAAAATTGTGATTTTGCACACTAACGGGCATAATCTGAATTTGTACACACCCCCAGCGTCAAGAGTGACTTACAGTCTTGCGATGGACAAGTGGAAAGTGATATTGCACGGATTGTATTTTTGGTACATGCAGATATCAGGTATAAGTATTTTCTGAAATTGTCTCTTTTTCTGAGACTTGATATTGTGGTCTGTGTTCATCACTGTTGGTTTGTTAGTGAGTCAGTCCTTCTACAACTTGGTCTGACTGCTGTATGTGTTTGGCTGTCTACGAATTGGTCGCGATGTCTACTAGTTGACTTAATTAATTTTGGACACAATTCAGGAGCATTGGCCTGTCCAGGAGGGTACTTCAAACTGGATGGTGGTTGTTATTGGGACACAAAGCAAGGGATGATTGGTGAAGATGCAGTTGCTCTATGCAAATCTCACAAAGGTCATATTCTGGCTTTGGAAACGACACGCGAGATCCAGGTTATTAAGGGATATCTAGACAGCGTGGGTAAGTCTGGGAAGTGCCATTGATGAAAAAAAAAATCCTTGTTGGTTTTTAAAAAAATCCATGTTTGTTTTTTGCATTGAAATTTTGGTTTTTCAAAAAACCATTTTGAATCTAAAAAACAAATTTTGTCTGAAATATTTTAGAGTGCAGTCAACAAAAATTGTTGCCACACTTGACAAATTTTGTTTCAGAAGATGCTCAAGAACCTATCATTTCATGGAATAGTCTGTTTAGACTCAGCAAAATACCTTAAAATTACTGCGGTGAGATCGAGGCATAATACAGTAACCTCATCCTGGTATCCTAACTACGTCATCTCACTGCCTTTTAAAAAAGGCATATATTGATCATCTCATCTTCTTAGCCATTACACTGTAAGAAATGAGCATGTTTTTGTGGCTAAAAGAACTGTAAATTTATTGGTATTTTGCCAGTATTGTTGTTATACAGACTTTGTTTGGGAATTTTCAGTTCTTTGTCAGTTACAAAGTTGGCTCCAAGATAAATTTACTGCAACATGTCATTTAACATTCAGTTCACGTTGATGAACAATTGCTTCAACCGTTAATTTACTGGCAACTTTTAATATACAGACAAAACATTTGAATTGGCCAATCAATGTATACACCTGGTAAGATTCTATAAACAAGAGATTATTCAGCCGCAGAACATGTGGCGCCATCTGTAACATATGCTTCACACAGCTGTTAATCAAACTTAATTTATAACTTATGTGAAGGTAAGGGAACATCCTCATTCATATGATCTTAAAGATGTTGTCATTATGCAAAATTTGTAATATCTATTTGTGACATTGACATTTTTGTGAGTCTTATGATGTGTTCTAAAGAATGACACTATTAAAACCAAAATAACCCAAGCGCAGTCTGCATAAATAGGACATACTTCTGCAAACTTGACACCTGCTTCTCTTGGAAAATATCCATCAATTTTATGGCAGCAATTTGTGCGCAAATGTGTGCAAACGTGTGCGAACAAATTGATGGGTATAATAGATGGACTTACTTCCCTGCTGTCAAGCAAGAGATAAGCAAGGCCGAGCTTGGAGTCAGTGGCTCTCTCAGCCGATTCCAGCTTCGGTACATCCCTGCAGCTATGCGACAGTTAAATCACATGCTTAGTCTGTTGTTTCACACTTATGCAAAAGTAAAAATAACAGATTCTATCCGTATTTTTACAGTAGATTCTGCAGCTCCTTGCATGCTCTACTTTCTATGTTCGACAGTTGATATAAATGTAAAATATACTTTAAATAAACTGTTTTATATGTGTACATTATAACGGAATATCACTTTGTTGAATCCGCAAAATTACAGTTCAATGTACCAATCTGCATTTTAAGGTTCATTGTCCTGTTCAGGTTCATAAGTGCTTTCACAGTTCTTAGAGCTGGAACAAAGTTGCCAGTTAATTTAACTGTAAAATTTAACGGGAATTTTTTGCAGTGTAACTCATACATTTACCTAAAATAGAAATACCACAATTACATATTTCAGACTATAAGAACCAGGTAAAAGTGAATGTATGGTTTGGTTTACGTCGCATCTTGCGTGCACCAGATACGTACCAATGGACCCACTCTAACATCACCTTGCTGGCTGGGAACATCACATGGGGAGGAAGCAATCCCGACATGGATCCAGGAGAAGATTGTATGTTTGCTAAAGTGGCTGCATTGGAGGTATGATGTATTTCATAGCTCATTGTATTTGCTTCGGGTTATAGCAGCAATTATAGTCCATGCCTCGAGCGGTTTTTAAAAAGTCTCGATCTGCATTTGTTTTTTCGAAAGCATGATTGGAAAATTTTCAGCCAGTGTGTGTTATGTTATTTTTGCTTTAACTCAATTGTTGGAAATATACCTGATATGCTGTCTGGAGCCCTTAAACCCCAAATGAGGCATCAAAAGCTGCACAGACTAGGAGATAATGCAACTATTATTGTCTGGGGACCTTGTCAAGAAGGCTTGTCTACTTCCTTAGAGAATGTTATTGCCTGGTCTGACTCTGGTTTACCTCAATACCTCAATATATAACAGAAACTTTGTGAATGTGCTATGAAACTGGAACTATTTCTTGGGAGCAGCAATGCTGCAACATGCAAAACTAACTTTGTGCCAGGTGGCAGCAGCAATGCAGCATGCAGTGCTCATTTTCAAGGGACTTTGAGATGCCACAGCCCCAAAGAGACAAGGCAAAACTACGTATGTTGTAGAGGAACGTGCCATAGGTTCCACGACCAATTTCTCCGACTCAATATTTCAATGCAAATTCTGTTAGACGGGTTCAAAATAAGAAAATTTAGCGAGGATACTCCTCTCAAAATTTCGGGATAACTCTACCAGGGGCCATTTTAAAAATGGCCACCAAAATTCAAAATTTGCCATCATTCCAGTTCTATTCAGTCTGCAAATTCGTATCTTGGGTCTAAATATAGGCTTTTTAGAGTCCTCTACTAATGTAAATAAATATGTTTGTCTAAGAAAGTGCTTTCTGTGTCTTTGCTTATCTTTGAGTTGTGGTTTCAGGAGTGGAGGGATGACTTTTGCGCAAGTCCAATTAGGGTCCATGGAGTCATCTGTGAATCGGAACAGGGTAAGGATTTTGGTGTATGACATTTTATGTTAGATTGATGTTGTCTAAGTTACCCTGACCAATTGCATGTCAATCCCAACGATACTTAAACTTAATGCGTGGTTGGCTCCTTTGACATACAATGTCATACATGTACCAACAAAAGCAGTTACGTCAGAGAAATATAAGACACATAAATGGGCATATTTACAGTAGATGAATGACAAGTGCTTACAGAATTGCACTGATATGTTCCTTGTGAGGTCATATCCCTCTCCATGCCTTGTTATTCTCTATGACTAATAAGAAATTTGAGAGGTCATACCCTATACTTCCAATGCTATTAAAACAAGTCAGAGTGCTCATCAATGAGGTCACAAGTTACTCAATGGCAAATAGATTGTTCATTGTAATGCAATGGATAGGGCCTGGTGTGAGGTCATAGAGGGACAAAAACAGCTGAATGTAAGTTTTTTATTCAAATTATCACACAGGGGAATCATTGAAAACAACAGTAAGTCAATAAACAAATATAAGCTAAATGTAAACTTCATCAGAGACAGATCACAATTTACAAATTGATATGAGAGATATTTTTGTATAATAAAAGCTAAAAAGCACATAAGTTTATGTTTAAGTTTATTTGAGCATAATATTTACACAGTTCACATTTATACATATATCATTAAATTAGCATAGTATCATGCACATCTCGTACCATATTAAGGCATAAATTAATATTTAAAAAAAAAGAAGACAAATTAATTGACCAGTTAGAAACATGGGTGTACCATAAAATATGTAAATGTCTTACCCAAGCTACCAACGCAAGATAACAGATCCTAGCCTAATTTTTGAAAACTGCAACATTGAAAGGTGATACAGTCGTTTTGGGAAAACTAATTAATTCAGCTTGTTAATGATATATAATTAATGAAATTTAATTTAATGAAAAGAAAATCATACCATGCAAAAACCACCGACAGAGTGTCCACTAAGCCTTGGGCCTGGTCTGACTGTTGTCTGTAGTTCCAGAATAAACACTGACAAATTTCAGTGACATTGGCAGCACTTTTCAGTGAGTTATATACTTTATAAAGACTACATCTCCTATGTAGGTTTAATAACCTGTATACTTGTCTTTAATTTTTTTTGTTGGTAAAATCGGACCTTAATGTTTCCAGTGGCTGCCCTTCGCCCTTCGACTGATGGTTGCACGAAGAATTCAAACCTGTCTGCTGCCTTGGTAGACAACGATCCGCAGAGTTGTTTGGATGCAGTTTGGCTGGCTGGAAGAAGGTGAATACATCTATATCGAGTACATGTTGCAGTCGACAAATATCAACTTTATCAAGTGCTTACAGAATTGGACCAAAATGTTCCTTGTGAGGTCATATCCTATGCTTTCAATGCTATCAAAACTAAGTATCAATGAGGTCACAAATTTACTCAATGACAAATTGTCAGTTCATTTCTATGCAATGGTGGCTGAATGTAAGTTTTGACCGTAATATAAAATGGTCTTTTAGTCATCAGTTTTCATGTAGGATTATTAACTGTTATCATAAAACTTCTGTGTTGTGTCCTGTCAATGTTTGAAGGTGGAATACATCACAGCTTGTCGCATTCAAGCTTCTGTCGTTTCGATCAAATTCAATACAGCAAACAAACAAAAAATCCCACCAAGATGCTCTTCCTTCCACGCCCTTCAAACCTTAGCCTTACTCCTTCATGCCCTCTCTTGTAAACTGTAAAAGTAAATCACTTGAAATTAGGTAAAATATGGAAAATTAATCCGGAACTCTTCTTTATTGCCCGGTCATTGATATGTTCTTGTTTAAAGAAATTTTGAATAAAATTCTTTAAATTATTTGTATAGAAGTTCAGGGGCAGATCCATGAAAATGCACTAAAAATATCCTGTTGTTTTTGCATTAAAATGTACAACCCAAAGGGGGGGGGGTTTGAACCCCCTAAATCCCCCCTGGATCCGCTACTGAAATTAACTGTTACCATTTCAGTGAAGAGTGACTGAAAGAGAGTGCTGGAGGAGTACTAAGTCATGGAAGTGCATGGAAGTGCATGGAAGTGCAAAGAAGTGCATGGAAGTGCATGGAAGTACATGGAAGTGCATGGAAGTGCATGAAGGTGCATGGAAGTGCATGGAAGTGTTGAGGCATGCAAGTGTAATCATTTGCTTCGAAAATATGTTGGTGTTGTACTGTATAATCTATCACTGTTTCAAACAGCTCACAATGCCATTGTTCTTTGAATTCCACTTGCAGGCAAATCTTCACATATGACATATCTTCTACTGAGGTTATGACGAACATGACTGTGCATGTGACAGCCGAGAAATGCGAAGAACCACATCTGATGGTGATCGCCAAATCGGCCTCTGCTTACCAACAGTGCGAGGTGATAAAAGAAAACTCCTACAACTGCCGGTTCAGATGTTTGTGTGACTGCGGCTGTCACAGGCTACTCATTGATGTGACTGCTTTAAAATACAATAACAACATTATTTGTGAAGTTGGGATTATCAAAAACGAATGAGACACTACAATCTTGGCCGGTTAATTTATCTTCAATTTTTGTTTCGTGATTTGACCAGCAAAATACAATCTGAATTTGTTTCTGCAAACAGTAGGGTTAGTTATGTGATTCTGCACATAAGTGGCTACTCATTTATGTGACCGCTTTAAAATACAATAACAACATTATTTGTGAAGTTGGGATTATCAAAAACGAATGAGACACTACAATCTTGGCCGGTTAATTTATTTTCAGTTTTTTTTTGGTGATTTTACCAGCAAAATAAAATCTGAATTTGTGTCTACAAACAGTAGGGTTAGTTATGTGATTCTGAGACACTACAATTTGGGCCTGTTAATTTATTTTCAATTTTTTTGTGCTTTGACCAGCAAAATACAATCTGAATTTGTGTCTACAAACAGTAGGGTTAGTCATTTGATTCTGTACCGTAAAGTGGGCCACTCATTTATGTGACCGCTTTAAAATACAATAACAACATTATTTGTGAAGTTGGGATTATTGAAAACGAATGAGACACTACAATATTGGCCTGTTAATTTATTTTCTTTTTTTTTTGTGCTTTGACCAGCAAAATACAATCTGAATTTGTGTCTACAAACAGTAGGGTTAGTCATTTGATTCTGTACATAAGTGGGCCACTCATTTATCACCCAGAGAATCTACCCTAGACGAATCTGTCAGCCTCCTCATATTAACATAGATTTGCGTCACGAGCGTCATGGCCAATCAGCGCCCAGTATTTCTCTCCACTTCAAATGTTTACCGGCGATTTGCGTGGAGACTATTGGGTCCTCAGAGACCTTACACCTATCATTTTAAAGCTCTCAGAGAGATCTATCTATTACAGTTACTTGCAAGTCTGTACGATTTACGGAAGTATGTGAATCGGCGAAATCGGCCTCATTTGCATAATTTGCTTGAAAACCTGTTCATTGGTCGGCTTTGTGGGCGTGTCTGACTTAATCACTGAAGGCTTTGCTGAAGTGTAATTTATGTGACTGCTTTAAAATACAATAACAACATTATTTGTGAAGTTGGGATTATCGAAAACAAATGAGACACTACAATTTTGGCCGGTTAATTTATTTTCAATTTTTTTGTGTGATTTGACCAGCAAAATACAATCTGAATTTGTGTCTACAAGCAGTAGGGTTAGTCATATACCACATTTCATAAATCTAAGTGAAATAGTAAAGTCACAGTGGGCAATTCAAAATATGGCGGCCATTTTGGCAGCCATCTTGGATTTTTCCAAAAATTTCTGAGGGAGACCCCAAAGTGAATCCCTGTACCATATTTCATAAATCCAAGTGAAATACTGAAGTCGCAATGCACAATTCAAAATATGTTGACAAGAAAAGTGGACATGGACATGGACACATTTACACATGGACAAGTGGACAAGAGTCCCATTTCACCAAAAATCTGCCCACCTCTAATAACCGCCGTTAGGCCGGTTAAAAATAAAATGGATGCTTTTATCATACCAAATTGGCTGTACTTGACGGGGAAAAAAGGTCATTCAAAAGACGACAAAGCAGCTTTAAATATTTCACCAATGAACAGTTGTGGGAGGGGGGGGGGGCTTCCAAGCGTGCTCAAATGAAGCATCATCATCAAAAACGTTGTCTAGGTTGGCAAAAAAATCATCTCCCAAAACATCTGTAACAATTTTTCTGTGCTGACAGCAATAGCCTCCCTCGGTTGCTTTGTGGGACCCCCCCCCCCCCCCCCCCGGCGTCAGGGCAATGTTATGCTAGGGCAAATCCTGACAGATCCACGGCCATCATCACATCCCTTCCATGTTAAAATTTGAGGGCAAATAGCAATAGCTTCCTCCCCCTCCGCGACAGGGCATATCTGCCTTGAAAAAATCTTTGATTTCAGTGGTAACTGTTGAATCACAGAGAAACTTTCAAATATACATGCATAAGACAAAAGGCCAAAAATACTGATCTGTCATGCCAAGAAACGTACGTTCTGTTTTAACTGGCCTAATCTCTTCTTGACACCAAATCTGTTTGAGACTGCTGATCCTTGAGTTTAGTAACAATGAGTATGATTCACTGAACCTTGAGGCCCGTTTTCACCAACATGGTATTAGTTATGCCAGGTCTTAGCTAAGACCTGTTCTGGCTAAGCCAATCACTCAAGCGGAGCAGGATCAAGGAACATTTACTGAGTGAAAGTCTGCCCATAGTATTTAAACAACTCAACTGCTACAAACACAATTAATCTCTGAAGTTCCCAAACATGGTCACATGACAAGGTAAGAGAAAAAGAGGCTTGGAAATTTATAAAAAAGAAAATTAATTAGTTGTCTGTCCAGTGTTGGTGACAGAAATGCATTTTTCTTTAGCCCCCTCCCCTCAAACAATAAATTAATACAATCAGCTGGTCATGCATTTTTGCACAATGAAACTGCAATAATGGTTGAATCCCTTTGAATATCTAATGATAAGGGTCCTCAAAATCTGATGTACCCAGAATGGCTGACGTGCCTGCGATTTTTTGCTACTGGCAGTTACCAACAAGTCGTTGGTGACTTGAGTGGTATAAATGTCACCTCAGTTTCAAGGATTGTGAAGCGTGTTAGTCATGCAGTCGCTTCATTAAAACCCATATATGTACGTATGCCCAGTGGACCCTTCACACGGGAGGCTAAATTGGAAATTTCCGAAAATCGCCCGATTTCCGGGGGGGGGGGGGGGTTATAGGATGCATAGATTGCACCCATGTCCGAATTTCCTGCCCTTCGAAAGTACCCCTGTGTTAAGACCAACAACAAGTGCAGAGGTTTTGTACATAATCTTTGGTACAACTCAGCACAGAAGAATTTCCTCTATTTGGTGTCATGACTATCATAGGCAAATGCTATAAAAACATAGTTTCATACATGAAATACTTTTAAATTGTGTGCTTAATGCTGTACCGTAATATGGGGTGAATAGGGACACTGGGGTGAATCGGGACAAGCCAGGAAATAATTTTTATCTTCAAAAATCAACAACTTTTACTTCCTACAGGGACTTGATTTTTTGCACGTGTTCAGTATATATTCCAATAATGATTGAGAAGGATTTTTATGATTCTACCTGCAGGCGGCAAGGAGCTGCAGCACCTTAAACATTGCCCTGCAGAATTCAAATTTTCACAAACTGGTCAAAACTTTGCTTGTACCACAAAAGCTATAAAAGCTACAGACACAAAATTCTCACAAAACTTCAAGTATATAGTTGTGGCCAATTACGGAAAAAATCATAAACTTAGCCACATTTGCAACAGGTACTAATGCACTTTCAGTTTCAGAGTTATTTTAGTGTAATTTTGGACCCTCAGTAATAACTCAGGAAACCAAATCAGTGATAGAATGTTATAAAAATAATGTTGGACAGGGTACTGCCATGCCGAAAAATTATTTTAATCTGGTAGTACTGCTACAGGAGCGTCAAACTATGCCAAAATTGTGATAAATATGCACTTTTTGAACCTGATGAAAAAATGATGTGATGTAGCATCAAATAAAGGCAGCAAAATAATGATTTTATAGTCAAAATTGCTTTAAACAGTTTTAAGAGACCAAAAGAGTTGCTGAGATGTGAAATCTTGTTTGCTTAGTCATGGGTCCGGACCTAGTGAACGGCAGAGTTACAGAGTTGGCCCAAAAAGCCTTACTAATTTTCAATCCAGCTTATTTTCATAGATTTTGGGTTGAAATTGTTGAAATTTGCATCATTTGTTGTGTAATTAGTCCAAGATTATTCCTCAGTTGTAAAATTAACAGATAACTACATTCTTGTCAATTTACAGTGATTTATTACATTTTGTTAAAAACTGAATATTTTACACATAATATTCGCGCAGCGAAACGGCCGAAGGCCGTTGAGCGAAGCGAATTGAGTGCAAGAGAAGACTCAAAAATCTGTGCAGTGATGGTCTCAACATCAACAGTCCACAGTTTGGAATTAGGTCAAGTGGGTCCAGCTTCTTATCAATGATTTAGCTTCGTATTTAACAAAACATAACATATTCGTCTTCAAAAGTGTCTTAAAAATTCAATTTTCTCTAGTAATATATCCTGTACCAATACTTTTTATGGAATAGTGAATTATTAGCATTGACAAGCTAAATCAAATTATTAACATGTGATTCATTTTATTTCAATCAGACAACAAGAAAACATAACAAAATTAAAGTTACATTATCTTATAAACTGATGATTATGTAACAGTGAACAGATAATCTACATGCAATGTTATTGTTTTTGTATTACTATATATTTATACTATTATGTAATATCAACAATCTAACATAGACTTGACTTTGGCAGCTTTCAGTGCTGTCTGCCTTTTTACTATTTAGCTAATTATCTATCTATCAATTTATCCATCTATCTGTCTGTCATCATATCTATCTGTCTATCTATTCACCTCTCTATTTATCGATATATTTATCTATTTATCTATTATATTTTTTGTCTAGTTTATCTTGCTATTCTACATTTTTCTCTGTCTTTCCATGTATCTGTCTTTCTAATTTTCTGAAACAGTTACTTAACTCCTTTCATACATTGAATATTAAATAAACATGAAAGTCATGGTAACACTATAAGTCCTACAAAAACTTTTTATAGTGTTGCGCGAATTTCATGGCAGTGCCATTTACATATTAGACTTCAAATTTTCCTAAGAGTGACTTTTTGGGGTGCTAAACATGTTTTCTAATGTTTATTCATAAGTCTAAATCAATTAAAAAGGATAGGGAGTACTAGTTATTAAGATTGGTCTCTGTCCCGATTCACCCCAAAGTGAGGGGTGAATTGGGACAGTGGTTTTTTGGGCCCTGATCATTTGAAATTTAAGATATCACTTGAAGCTCCAAGGGATAGTTAGACCTTTTGCTTGGACACAATTTCACACCATATTTTGATTTCTGGGTTGATTTGTGGTCTTTCTATAGCAGAAAAAAGGCCAAAACTGTCCCGATTCACCCCATATTACGGTATGGCTAGTATATTTGCAACAGTTACTTCAACAAATATATTTTCTAGGTAAGTGTGTGTTCTTGGTTTGCAAACTTTATATCTCATGATGTGACATATATCTTTCTTGAAAAAATCTTTGGTGACTGTTAAATTAGAGAAACATGCGAATATAATAGACAAAGGCCTATAATACTGATTTGTCATGCCATCTCCTAAGAAACATTTGTTCTGTTTTCATTGGCCTAATCACTTTTTGACACCAAATCAGTTTGAGATAGCTGATCCTTGAGTTTGGTGACATTGTGTATGATTCACTGAACCTTGACAGGTTTACATGCTTAGCACACTCTTGGTGAAATGGTCTTAGTTATACCAGGTTTAAAGGAGTTAACACCAGGCTTAACTCTTAATACCATGTTGGTGAAAACGGGCCTGACAGGTTTACACACTTAGTACACTCTTGGTGAAAGGGCCTTAGTTAAGCCAGGTTTAAAGGAGTTTAAAAGACCAGCTCTAACAGTCAGTACCATGTTGGTGAAATCGGCCCAAAGTGATGCAGTGACATCTTGAATAGTTGAATAGTTTATTTTTAAAAAGTGGAGAAACTTTCTGAAATTTGATGAAATGACACAGAATTACCCTTGCATCAATCAGAATTTGTTCACATCAACAATTGCAAGAACATTTAAAGCGGCAGTTTCTTGAGTTTCCTTGTACCAATTGACATTGTTGATAACCGAGAAACAGCCGCAATGAGAAAATGATTGTTCCGTGCATTTGTTGGCTGTTACCTGCATTTGCTGTCATGTTGGTCAGAACCTCAGTGGAAGATGCATCATAATTCTCTGAAAATAAAATTTTAAGATTTTCAAAAGAGTTTAGGGAGCAACCGTTTAGTAATTGGGGGGGGGGGGTTGGAGTTTTCTTCAGTCAGCATTTATTTATTTCAAGTGCATAAATTAACACTTAAGTTTCTGCCTGAGCACACCTTTGTGTACCACCAAGACCTTTTCTACCTTCATTTATTGGCATTTTCTTTGCCTTTTGATAGTTATATTCTGTTGCTAAAGAAAATTATGCAAATGGAAAAGTCTGCAATGAATATTTGTTCTGCTGGATTGCATAATATATAAGAGCAAGAATAGCCACCAAACATTTACCATCACAATTATTTTCATTACCAGCCCAGAATTGAGTAGTTGCTACATGCTACGTAACAAATATTGATTATAAATTTCCGAGTTTCATGCCCACTGAGTTCCATGAAAGAAAAGATAACAAGTAAGGACATGCACAAAGGTAATATTATTCCATTTTGAATGTAGTTGTAACTTTGCCAAATTCTGATTGAAACTGTTTATTCGAATTTAACATAAATCTACAACATTACCATCACCATCGCATTGAAAATAGGTTTTGCACCACTTCCTCACTTCAATGGACTTAAATGCTGAACAACTTGTGTAGATGTCAATTGACATCGATTGAGGAAAATTGAAAGCAGGGACTTCATTCTGTTGAAAATAGGTTTGGCACCACTTCCTCGCTTTAATGGGCTTAAATGCTCATTTTGTGCTTATTTGAGGATTTGATTTGGTAATTCCTTCGCGTTACGTATGTATGAAAACTGATAGAATAATTTTGATGCAGCACACCAATTGACACTATTATAATTTGTGCACACCACGCAGCATCATAAGTCACCATCTTGCAATGGACAAGTGGATAGTTGTTATGCAGGGATTTTACTTCTTGTATATCCTGATATCACGTAAGTATTTTGTGAAATCATCTCTTTTTCTGAGAGTGACAATACAATTTCTACCATACATTTAGAACTATGTCATTAAAGACGAGCTCTGCACCAATTGGCAACATCGTGTTTACGTTTAGTGCGCCTTTGGTTGGGCTCTCTGGAAGTACTCTAATGCTACATTCTCACGGCGGCTCCCGGAGAACTATTTAAATCGGCGTCGAAGTATTTCCTGGTAATTTGGATGAATTTGGGTGATCCGCCGTCGACTTTTCACATCCCCCCAGGGGAAGTTTTTGTTCCCCTCAGGGGTTCCTAGAAATGGAAAAACTGCGCCGTGGATGTCAAAAAAGATTCAACAGGTACAAACTTTTTTTCATGACGGCGGAACAGAGCCCAAAATTTTATTTATTTTTTTATGTCTGGCGGGGATTTTTTCAGTGAGAACGTCTCAAAAACATCTCCGGCGGGATATTAGGACATCCCCTGCCCCTAAGGGGACCTCTCCTGCCCCCGCGGGGACCTCTCCTACCCCTGGGGGGACATTTGAAGCCTCGCCGGCAGTTTTAGACATCCCACCGCGGTGAAATAGGTTCACTGAGGGGCAGTTATAGGTTCCCTGAGGGGTACTTTTTATATCTCGGGGCGATATAAAAGTATCCCTCAGGAGGAGGAAATTCCTTTCCCCCCGGCAAACTTTTGGGGACGGCGTACAACTTTTCTTCCCTGCAGTGAACAAAAAGAACCCCGCCGTGATATGCTTTTAATTAATTATGTAATGGTTTTATAAACATTGTATGTCGCCGGGATGGTCATTTTTTTCCTAGAATTCAACTCAAGCTACTCCTCAGTGGTAAAAAAGTTCTCCGTAACGTGCCGTGAGAAATGGGCATAAGTCATCTGTTTCTGAAGGTGTCTGTCTATGAATTTGTCTGTCTAGGAGTTGGTCTCTCTTTGAGTCTATTTCTGAGTTTGTATATGTTAATTGTTTGTCTGTGTTTCGGTCAGTCTACAGGATGGTCTGACTACATGTATGAGTTTTGTTGCCCTCTATAAATTGGTATATCTAATATATATGTCTCTTACTTGTCAGTTTACGAGTGTTGTCTTTCTATCAGTTAGTTGGTCATTTGATCTGCCTATGATTTGCTTTATCTAGGAGTTGGTCTCTCTGCCTATCTATTTATGAGTTGGTCTGTCACTCCGGCTCAGTCGGTTGGTTTACAAATTGGTCTATCTATGCTTCTCAATGTCAATGAGTAGACTGAATCAATTTTGGACACATTTCAGGAGCAGTGGCCTGTCCAGGGGGTTACTTCAAACTGGATGATGGCTGTTATTTGGACACGAAGCAAGTGATGATTGGCGAAGATGCAGAGGCTCTGTGCAAATCTCATAATGGTCATATTCTGGCATTGGAAACGACAAACGAGATCCAAGTTATTAAGGGATATCAAGACAGTGTGGGTAAGTCTTGGAGAGTGCCATGGATGAATTAATTAATGACCCCTGTCCTATGATTTAATTTGATCAAGCTGTGCCTATATGCACTTGGTTTAATGGATATGTCTTGCTTTTTAAATTCCTGATATTTTTTATTTGTTTTGTAAGTCTTCTTATATTTCAAGTCCTCAGACTAAATCCTTTGGCTATAATTGTTTAAGTTCATTGGATAAAAGGCTCCTTAAAAAAGTGTAAATAAATGAAAGACTCCATACTTTGGACCAGGGACTTGTCTCACTTCAGTTCTAGCATTACTAGAAATTGTAATGAAGCAGACTCTTTGTCCCGCGTGCTCCGCTGAAGGTCTTTGCCTGCATGGGTTCGAACCTCGGATGGGGAACCTGAAATTTTCAGTGTACCTTCATGAGCAAAATCCCAGCTGGATGTCGTTCGGATGAGACGTATCAGTGTCTGTGCTGGGTAAGTAAAAGATCCCTCACATGGGGTAAATGTGTAACATGTTGAGGACTACCGCTCTCTCTCTCATCTCATCGATCAACCCTCATGAGCGCCCAGAACTGGGCTTAGAGGGCTGCACTTACCATATCTATCTATCTATCTATCCCATTGTACAGTGTCCTACCTCAGAAGATATTCTAGGAGGGTGATATCACTTAATTCAAAAAGAAAGGCTGACTTCTATAGCCAGCGTCAGTTTTTCTCTTCTCACCACGAGATTACGTGTGATCACGCCGTTGTTGTAATTTTTAGAACAAGCACCAATTTTGTACCATACCTATGTCAATGGGGATGGTTTTCCGAGGCCCATAACATTGTTAAATCAGCTTGTCAACACTGGATTAGCCCTACTGAGTCGAGATCTGTACTCAATCCATGGATCCCACTCGTTTTAGGAGACGTACCTGTGATTTATCCGGAAATTTTGACAGACGAAGTCCATCTGGCCGAAGCCCGCCACATTTTCGCCACTTCGCCGGGCCATAACTGAAGATATACGTTGTCAATCGACTGGATAGTGATCGGAATCCATGATTAACATTCCATTTAAGACTTTACGATGCAATCCTTAGTGTTTGAGTGGTTTTATAACTGTCCTGGAGCCCGCAATCCAAGCCTCCATTGACTTAGCAATGGTACAAAATGGTGGCGTGTTCCCGGAAAAAGTTTTAATGTGCACGGGAACGTCTGAGAGTTGGAAATTGAAGAGTTCCACTATCACGGCCTATTGATCTCCTCCCATTAATTATTATACTTATTACCCAAACTAAGAAATTCCATGATTATACATTGTTTCAGACGATAAGAACCCGGTAAAAGCGAGTGTATGGCTTGGTTTACGTCGCATCTTGCGTGTACCAGATACTTACCAATGGACCCATTCCAACATCACCTTAATGGCTGGAAAAATAATTTGGGGAGGAAGAAATCCTAATATGAATCCTGGAGAAGATTGTATCTTTGCTGAAGCATTACTTGTATGTTGAATTTCATAGTAATTGCCCATTGGTCACGGTAGTAGCATAATTGTAGTTAAGTCCATGTCTGGAGCTGTTTTTAAAAAGTCGTTGTCAGCATGGGGTTTCCAAAAGCATGACAGGAGAATCATTTATAAGGCGGCATGTGTTATGATGTTAACATTGTATTTTTGCTTTTACTCATTGTCGGAATGACATCAGATTCTGACACACATATGTGTATGTTATCTGGACACATAAACCCAAAAATTTGCATCACTATAAAGCTGCATAGAGCATGGGATTGTGTATGCAAGTATTATTGTCTGGGGAGTTCCTTGCACTATGTTGTTTCACTTGTTTGGTCTTCCAAATTGCATACCAAGCATCAAGAATCTGTCAGACTCTAGAGGTCAGATAAGAGTATGGCAACTACCTTATACTGAAGAATACCCTTAATATAATATTTTCGCAGACAGAGGCCTCATAAATTCACAGAAGAATAATTATTTTGAGCAGCTTCAACAATGTTCATGGATCCTTCATTTCATGCTTTAAAAAAAAACAAGTTTTTTAAAATCATATTTGATTTGAAATAGAAAACAAAGCGATGTTCAAAATGAACTTTAGTTTGTGCAAGTTAGCTGAGGATTTTAAATATTATTCACTTTGTCATTGTGCTGCTGTTTTTACCTTCAGTGAACGAAGTTCGAAGAAGGTATTGTTATCACTTTGGTCAAAAGTTGTCCGTCCACCAGGCGGGCGTCCGCGCGGCGGGCGGATAGATAGTTTCCGGGCCAGTACTCAGCCCCTATTGAATGTATATGGATGAAATTTGGTACACATGTAGCCTGTATGGTCTTATTGTGCCTTTTGATGGTCTCATGGATGGATATTTTGTACTTTTTCAAATATTGAGAAAAATATTTTTTTCATTTCCGGGCTAGAACTCAGCCCCTAATACAAGTACATGGATGAAATATTTTACACATGTAGCCTATACAGTCTGGTTGTGCCTTTGTAACCAACTATGCCATGGATAGACGAGAAGTACTGCAGTTGGTTTAAATTCAAATCCATTTATTCCAGATATGTACAATGGTGGAACCGCATGTTCACACTCTCAGATAGTACCATTCAGTAACCATTCAGGTATAGTCATTCAGCCTATAAAGTAAATAAAACCCATAATGAATATATATACAAATGATACAAATTAATAACTAACTGACTGAACAAATATATGAAATATAATTGGTAAATTGGTTAATATGCTGAAAGCATGACTTACCCTAATTGAGCTGAACATAACCAAAATGAAGTTGTGCTCTCTTCAGTGTTTGAGCTAAGAATGAATATCTAATCTGGCATGGTCCAATTACCATGCATCAGTGCAAATATTGTATTCTGATTTCCGTAAAAGCGTCGATTTAACCAAAAAAGGTTAAAATGGAAACGGCTCTAGTGATGGTTGCAATTGAGGTAGAAACATGATTTAAAAACGTAGATATGTTACTAAGAAGTAGCTGAATACAATGGATGGAGTAAAAATGATGTATCTTTAATAATAAGGCCAGCATTAGCCTGTAAGTTACGATGTTTTGATTTGCGCCAAAAGGTGTGAAAAAAGCAAATGGCGGCTATGTGTTCAATTCAAAATCAATATAGTGTATCCTTGAAACTTGGCAAACAAGCTTGAAACTTGTGCTTCCAATATCAAATGTGTGTTATTGAATGAATAATTATTTAAAACATCATAACGAAAATCAGTCATTGAAGTTATAAAGATGACAACACATGTGGTAGACTATTCCACAACTTTGGCCAATTCTAAAGCTTGTCATAAATGTGTGTGACTCTCTTAGTGGTCAAAGGTTACAAAGGACTGCTCACTTTATCATTTCCATTTTTAAACACCTGGTACACATAACACATTAAATGCAACTTTAGTAACAATTTAAAAAGCATCTTTGAAGGGTTTTAAAAAGTTGAACTATATCATTTTACTAAACCATTTTGTCATGTTAGACACTTGCTTTTGTGTGTTCAATTTTGCTCTTTTGAAGATTTAATTGTACTCGCGATGTACTCACTACAAGTACGAGTACTTAAGCAATGTACTTGAGTACGAGTACGAGTACTGTACTCATAATTTGGCACGAGTACTGAGTACATGCGAGTACTTGGAAAAATGTACTCGAGTACACGAGTACATGTGTACTCGTGCCCAACCCTGGTGCACACATGAGTTAGAGGCACTGATAGGATTAACAAAACGCGTGAAGTAAGAGGCCTGAAACAGGTATGCTTGATCAGCGTTACACCTTTTTATGGTCTGATTGATATTCCATACTTTTTGGAATATTGAGAACAATGTATTAATTTTTTTATTTTTTTTGCATTTCGGGCCAAAACTTGGCCACAATTGCATGCACATGGATGAAATATGTTACACATGTCTCCTATATGATTAATTTGTGCCTTTTGTGGGTGTGATTCATGGATATTCTATACATCTTGAAATATTAACAAAAAATATTAAAATTATTATTTTTTGTTTCCAGGCCAAAACTTGGCCATCATTGCATGTAGATGAAATTTTATACACATCACCTATATTATAATATTTTAGTGCCTTTGTTGGTCTGCTTGATTATTATTCGTAATGCTTTTTTAACTATTCTGACCCATACCTCACAATTCATTCCTTGTTTATGCATGAAACTGGTCCATATTATATGTACATTGGTCTAGTAAGGCCTTTCCATCAATCAACATACCTTGGCATGCAGGCGGGCATATGGCGGGGCGTAAGATTATTTCAGACCAAAACTCGGGCCACTATTGCAAATTCTACATGCAATTTGGTTCACATCACTTTTATGCTGTAATGGTGTCCTTTTTAAATGTTGTTTTTTCGCTGAAGGTTTGCTGCTACGCAGCCTATGTTTTTAAAACATCGCGGTACTGCAAAAGCCATGTTTGTCTCGAAAGGAGTCTTATATGACTGTTTGAACGGGGGAATATCCAGAAATAGCCGGATGGGCTGGGGCATAACATTGGGCTAATGCAGAGGGATTTGCACCTTTTCCTATTTTTCCAATGTTAATTTTTGGCCGGGGGGGAGGGGGGAGTCCCCTGTAGTCCCCTGGGGGATTAAGTAATGCCACTGTCTTTGTTATTTTTGAGTTGTGGTTTCAGGAATGGAGAGATGGCTTTTGTGCAGATCCCTCTGTAGTCCATGGGGTCATATGTGAATCGGAACAGGGTAAGGATTTTCGGTGTATGACATTTTTATGTTAGGTTGATGGTGCCTAATTACCCTGACCAATCTCATGCTTAGTCTGATGATTCTTAAACTTTTTGCCTGGTCGGCTCCTTTGACATGCCAACAAAATGATCTGAAATCATAAAACTACGTATATGGTATATGGGCATATTTACAGCCGAGGGATCTGCTTATAGATTTGCACTGGGAAGTTCCTTTTGAGGTCATATCCGTGCCATGATATTGCCTATGACTCATAAGCAAATTTGTGAGTTCATATACTTTCAATGCTATCAAAACAATCCGTTTTGAGACTGCTGACTGGACATTTTAAAAGGTGTCTGAAAAATGAAATTTTAGCATTTAACCTTGTCTTAACTCTGTTTAGTTAGTGAAATTTGGCTTAATGTTTCCAGTGGCTGCTCTTCACCCTTCGACTGATGGATGCACAAAGAATTCAAACCTCTCTGCTGCCTTGGTGGACAACGATCCGCAGAGTTGTTTGGATGCAGCATTGCTCAACAATGGAAGGTGAATATACATCTTTATCCAGAATATGTTAAGTGATGTAATACATAAAAATGGTGGTTTAGTCATCAGTTTTTGTGTGGGAAACAGTGGGATTATTTACTATTATCATGTAACTATCTGTTATACTTTTTCAGTTTGTCGGAGGCAAATTACTTCACTGCTTCTGTATTCAAGCTTGTGTCATTTTGTTCAGATGTAGTACAGCTCTAAATGTTTTCCTGAATAATTTGCCCTAAAGAATATGCTCGCCCTTCCACACCCTAAAATCTTACCCTCTCGGTTCAAATCTTACCCTCACCCTTCAAATTTTACCCTCACCCTTCAAATCTTACCCTCACCCCTCCATGCCTTCACTTCTACAAGTAAATGATTTTAAATTAGCTAAAATGTGGAAAATTAATCCAAAACTCTTGTTCTATTATTGAAATGTCATTGATATGATCATGTAAAAAAACTATTTTGAATTAAAAAAACCTTTCAATTATTTATATTATCTATATAAATTTACTGTAACATTTTGGTGGCATGGAAGTGTTTAAAAGTGGTGTAAGTGTGATTATCTACTGGTAAAATGTATTGGGCTGTACTGTATACATAATCTATAACTGTTTCCAACAGCTCACAATATCATTGCCTTTGAATTTCATTTGCAGGAAAATCTTCTCTTATAACATATCTTCTACTGAGGTTATGACAAACATGACCGTGCTTGTAAAAGCCGAGAAATGTGAAGAACCACATCTTATGACAATCGCCAAGACAGCATTTACTTACCAACAGTGCGAGATGCTAGACAAGAGCCTTCTCTCACGATCATATACACATGATTGTGAGATAAGCCTAAGCAGGCTCACAAATGAGACGAAATTGCACAAAAATATCAAAACATGTCATTTCCTACACTGTCTTTTAAGTCCCTGTGTTTTTCCAACCCTCAAACTAAACTTACCTGCAATGTTGAAGATGTTAACATTCATTTGACACAATTCTGATGCTTGGATGTTATCCGAGAAATCACAGAAAGTCAGCTTAAAAAATTCCAACCTCCTTTAAACTTGGCTCATTCTTGTCAACATTTTGAAAGCCTCACTGTCAATTATTAGGTCGCACACTATTAAGAGGATTATATACTTTTCAGTTACCCATTTCATGTGACAGATTGTTGGGTATTTAATCGCAATGTTGTTTGTGGTAAGTTATGATTGTTCACAGTAGATGATCGTAGCAAACAGCTTTCAGTTCTAACTTTTAAGGTGTGCCTGATCTCTCTGATTCCTCGTAAATCATTCTCAGATTACATTTTGTGTACATTTGGTTGAATATGAAAAAAATTCTGAAAAGCTACAAAATGCTTTCTAACTGGTTAGATATACACAGACAGGAAGATAGGTGGAGAGACAGACAGAAAGAGAGACAAACAGAGTAGCAGAGACTCAGAGAGAGAAATGTTCAGCGAGAGACAGAGACAAAGAGATGGGAGACGGACAGAGAGAAACAGAGAAACAGAGAAAGAGAGACAGACAGAGTAGCAGAGAGACACAGAGAGAAATTTTCAGCGACAGACAGAGAGATGGGAGAGGGACAGAGAGAGAGAGAGAGACAGAGAAATTAATATATATTAATCGATTGATTGATTGATCATATACATATCTTTTATTTTAAAAACTGATACACGTTATAGTACATAAATGATATTATTTTTCTATCTATCTATCTATCTATCTATCTATCTATCTATCTATCTATCTATCTATCTATCTATCTATCTATCTATCTATTTATCTATCTATCTATCTATCTATCTAACTATCTATCTAACTATCTATACATTATACATTTACTGTAGTTTTAACAATTCATAGTTTACTAAGACAAGAGCCGTTTATCTATCTATCTATCTTACCAAGATTTATAGAATATTATTGGCCAGAGATAAGATGCATTTCTTGTTCCTTCAATACAAAGCTTTTACAGAATGCGTACTGAGATTGTCAGATGTGGTCTTGTTCAATTCCTGTTATGAAAAGGTGTGGCCTATCATATTATTTGATGATTGACAAGCGATTATGAGAGTGACTTCATTGGGATTGACAAAATCTGTAAATGCTGTGATTTGTCAGTTACTGTTGGATTAAGTTCCAAGGGTGTTGTAAATGTTTTCTTTTTATGTCAGCTTGGTTATTCAAATTATTGATAGTTTGTATGATTATATTAAGTCCCAGAATGCCTCAAATAGGTCAATTTAATAAACGAAGTGCCATTTTGAAGTGATGTTCTATTGGAACACTCAATGACAAATTGATGGATTTAGAAGGCTAACAGTGGTAATGAAACATGGATTTTGATGGAATCAATGCCAAACAACATTTCTGAGAGGTAGGGCAACTTTTCAAAACCTGACAGGCACATTTTGATAGGTTACACATGCTTTAAACTGTCGCATCAAATATGCTGCGGCAATTTCGACCTGTAAGGTATGTGCAAACTGCTAGTCTAGCGAGATGATAGAAGAAAGCTCCTACAACTGCCAGTTCAGATGTTTGTGCGACTCTGGATGTAGGCAGCTGCTAATCGATGTTACTGCTTCAAAGTACAATATAAACATAATTTGTGAAGTTGGAATTATCCAAAACAAATGAGGAAATTCAGTGTTGTCCGGTTAATTAATTTTAGCTTTCTTTTTCGTGATTTTATCGGTTAATTACAACCTGAATTTGTGTTGTAGATAGATAGATAGATAGATAGATATGGTAAGTGCAGCCCTCTAAGCCCAGTTCTGGGCGCTCACGAGGGTTGATTGATGAGATGAGAGAGAGAGCAGGAGTCCTCAACATGTTACACATTTACCCCATGTGAGGGATCTTTTACTTGCCCAGCATAGACACTGATACAAGGGCCGCCAATTTAACGTCTCATCCGAACGACATCCAGCTGGGATTTTGCTCATGAAGGCACACTGAAAATTTCGGGTTCCCCAACCGGGAGTCGAACCCATGCAGGCAAAGACCTTCAGCGGAGCAGGCGGGCACCTTAACCACTACACCACCCAGCTGCCTAGACAGTCGGGTTTGTTCTGTGATTCTACACAAAAGTATGTTTGTTAAGCGCATGACAATGAAAAAAAGTTAAAGCACATGAAAATAAAAGGAAAGTTTGTTTCCACACTAAACCAATAGTCCTGATCAATCAAAGATGAGAAAACATGATTTTTAAAGACATCATCTTTGTTTGTTTCCCTCTTGATCCTGTATCTATACATGGTACAAGGAACATTTTCAGGGGGTACGTGACTGTCACCCTTGATAAATAAAACATCAAAACAGGGGTTTTCAGTACAAGGATTCCAGAAATTGACAAATCAAACTCATCAGATCTGATGCTGCATATTCTGATAATCATGAACAAATGCCCGAGATTTATGTATCGAGACATCTGAACATCCTTCTATCCCGAAAAAAGATTTTATCATTATACCTTCATTGCATGGGATATATCTTGAAATGACTCTATGCAAAACTTTGGAACCAATGGATAAAAGGTTAAGAGCTGTGCATTTCATCAAAAACCATTTCAACACCACAAAATATGGCTTACTCACCTGAGAGGTTTAAAGGTAGTTAATAAAAAATCAAACGTGTTTCAGTGCAGTTCTTTGTATTAATGTGTTACATTATAATTATTAAAGTACACATTTCTACGGATTCTTCACAACTGAGACGTTTTGTATCAAAACTAATGCTTTGATGAAACCGTAAACACTAAACACATCCAGTGGCCCTGCCTAGACCTCAGTGGAAGAGTAGGAAGATGCATCATATTTCTGTGAACTTAGTAATGGGGGGGGGGACTTGGAGTTTTCCTTGGGCAGCAATTATTTATTTCAAGTGCGTAAAAAAGGTTACACTTAAATTTCTGCCTGAGCACGCCTTGGTGTACTACCAAGACCATTTGTACCTTTATTGATTGGAGTTTTCTTTGCCTTTTGATAGTTATGTTATGTAACTTCTGTTGCTGAAGAAAAGCATGCAAGACTTTTTCAGCCAAATTGCGTAATATAACAACAAAGAATATTTACCATCACAATTTTTTTCACCACCGGGCCAGAATTGAGTAGTTACTACATGCTACGTAACAAATATTAATTATGAATTTCTGGGTTTCGTGCCAATGACTTCCATGAAAGAAAACATGTGAAGCAAGGACACAAAGGTAATATTATTCCATTTTCAAAGTAGTTGTAACTTTACCAAATTCATCACGATTAAGGTTTATTTTACGCTTATTTGAGGATTTGATTCGTTTGCATTACATATATGTATGAAAACTGGTGGAAAAAATTGTGATTCTGCACACCATGGCATAATCATAATTTGTGCACAAAGTGCAGCATCTAAAGTGACAAACACTCTTGCAATGGACAACTGGATAGTGGTTATGCAGGGATTTTATTTCTTGTATTTCCTGATATCACGTAAGTATTTTGTAAAATTATCTATTTTCTGAGATGGCAATATAATATCTTGCAATGGACAAGTGGATAGTGTTTATGCAGGGATTTTACTTCATGTATTTCCTGATATCACGTAAGTATTTTGTAAAATTATCTATTTTCTGAGATGGCAATATAATATCTTGCAATGGACAAGTGGATAGTGTTTATGCAGGGATTTTACTTCATGTATTTCCTTATATCACATAAGTTTTTGTAAAAGTGTTTCTTTCTGAGATGGCAATATAATTTCTACAATACATTTAGAACTGTGTTTTAAAAGGCCAACCCTCCTCCAATTGGCAACATCATGTTTACGTTTGGTGCATGCCCCTTTGGTTGGTCTCTCTGGCAGTACTGTAAATCAACTGTTTCTGAAGGTGTCTGTCTATGAATTGGTCTCTATGTGTTGTTCTCTCTTCGAGTTTATTTCTGAGTTAGTCTGTATGTATGTTAGATGTTTGTCTGTGTGCCGGTCAGTCTATAGCTTGGTCTGACTATGGCCTCAATCAAAAATAATGAAGCCAAAGTGTTATGAGACCGTCAGAATTTCAAAATGTATTTGTGTGTCAAATGACCACATGATATTGTCAAAAACATTGATCTGCCTACTATTTGCTTCATCCAGAAGTCTCCAGGGCAGTTTTCACCCAAACACAGCAAATATTTTATGATAAAATGAATTATTTTTCAAAATTTTGGAGCAATACTTTAAAAAAATGTAAATATTTTCATCTCACATTTACAAAACAACTAATTGGATATAATGCTAGATCTCCATGGCAAAACAATTCAACTGAAACATGTCAGAGAATAGCTAAAGCATCCCAGATCAGTATGTTTCAAATTTGACAAGATTTCTCGGAAAGAACTCTAAAATGTTAAAACATACAAATAAAAATACTCGGTTTGATGAATTTAGGAAGCCTGAGAATGTGGAGATTCCTAAAAGTGTTCGGAAATAGCAACAGAATATGTCTTAATTTTTAGAACTGAAAGAATTAAGTGGTCGAAAAAATTTGTCGTGCTAAATTAGTGCAAAATGCATGATTTTCAATATAATTTCAACTATATCTTGGTAACTATAAAACCTAATGTCATGACATTCTCAGGAATTTGGCACAAGAATGTATATAAAGCAATCGTGTAAAATGAAGTTGTCATATACAGCCACTCTCACGTTTTGAGACCCCAAGTGAAACTCTGCCCTGTGGCTTCAGTAATTTTGAACTAGGCACTATGAGTTTTGCTCTCTATGAATTGGTATATATATCTAATATATCTGTCTCTTACTTGTCCGTCTATGAGTGTTGTCTCATGATGAATTGGTCTTTCTATTTGTTATTTGGTCATCTGTCTATGAATTGATGTGCCTACTATTTGCAGTATCTGGGAGTTGGTCTCTCTGAACATCTATTTATGAGTTGGTCTGTCAGTCGATTGGTCTACAAATTGGTCTGTCTATGATTTGCCATGTCTACGAGTTGACTGAATTAATTATGGACACATTTCAGGAGTAGTAGCATGTCCAGGGGGTTACTTCAAACTGGATGATGGCTGTTATTTGGACACGAAGCAAGTGATGATTGGTGAAGATGCAGAGGCTCTGTGCAAATCTTATAACGGTCATATTCTGGCATTGGAAACGGAAAACGAGATCCAGGTTATTAAGGGATATCAAGACAGTGTGGGTGAGTGTTGGAGAGTGCCATGGATGAATTAATTAATGACCCCTGTCCTATGATTTAATTTGATCAAGCTGTGCCCATATGCACTTGGTTTAATGGATATTTCTTGCTTTTTAAATTGTTGATGTTTTTTTAAAAGTTGTTTTGTAAGTCTCCTTATATTTCAAACCCTCAGAGTAAATTCTTTGCCAGTAATTGCTTAAGTTCATAAGATAAAAGGCTCCTTAAAAAAGTGATAAATGAAAGACTCCACACTTTGGACCATGGACTTGTGTCACTTCAGCATTAGCATTTCTAGAAATTGTAATGAAGCAGACCCTTTGTCCCACTGTACAGTGACTGACTGTTAAAAAAAAGCTGACTTATATTGATTTTCTTTCCAATTAATTTATAGATTTACCCAAACTAAAAAATTCCATGATTATACATTTTTTCAGACTATGAGCACCAGGTACAAGCAAGTATATGGCTGGGTTTAAAGCGGATCTTGCATATACCGGAAACGTATCAATGGACCCATTCCAACATCACCTTAATGGCTGGAAACATAACATGGGGAGGAAGAAATCCTGATATGGGTCCAGGAGAAGATTGTATGTACGCTAAAGTGGCAGAATTACACGTATGTTGCATTTCATGGTAATTGCTCATCACTCACGGTAGTAGCATAATTGTTGTTAAGTCCATGTCTGGAGTCTTTGTCTGCATCGGGGGAGGGTTGGTCTGGTGATAGCGTGCTGGACTGCCAATCGCTGGGTCCAGGGTTCGATTCCAGCTCTTACCGGGTCACCTGGGTCTATGTTGGACAGCTGTATCAATCATCCTTTGTTGTTGGAATGACATCAGGTTCGGATACATATATGTTGTCTGAGCCCTTAAACCCTGAAATTGGCATCACTATCAAGCTGCATAGTGCTTGCGATTGTTTGTGCAAGTATTATTGTCTGGGAAGTTCTTTGCACGATGTTGTTTCAATTGTTTGGTCTTCCAAATTGCATACCAAGCATCAAGAATTAGTCAGACTAGGTCAGAACATTTGTGGGGGTAATGGCAACTATCTTTTACTGAAGAATACCCCTTATATTTTCACAGACAGAGGCCTCATAAATTCACAAAAGAATAATTATTTTGAGCAGCTTCAACAATGTTCATGAATCCTTCATCCGATATTTTTTATCATATTTTATTTGAGGTAGAAAAAGATCGATGTTCACAATGAACTTAAGTTTCTGCAAGTAATGCTTAGCTGCGGATTTTAGATATTATTCGCTTTGTTTAATTAACCTCATTATGCTGCTGTTTTTTAAACAACATAGCTGTTTGTCCGAAAAGGAGCCTTATATGAGGGGTGTTCTGACTAATTTTTTTATCAGACCTTTCTCTTTGATGTACTTGAATGAAATTTTCTCAGTACGAAATTCAGGTGTACAGCCATTGATTCTGAAAATATTAAGTCCGTGGCGCCATGGAAACAACACCTTGGGGTAGGCAGCGCAGCTAAATAAAAAAAAAACTCAACAATTTAGCTGTATAAATCGCCATAAAATATATTGCACATACACAGCTTCACAATTTTTCAAAGTACTCTTCATGGCATGAAACACATTTTTTACATCCTTTCAATCCACTTGGTCCCCCCTCAGCTCATCTTTTAGATTTGGGAATGGACATAAGTCATGTGGTGCTAAATCATCATCAAGGTATCTTGAAATGCTGTCCTGATGAGATCCTGGGTTTTTATACTCCTTTTTCCTGTGAATCAAATTCAAATCAAATTATTTTATTTTAAGTCAGTTTTGTTAAAATACAACACTAGCTGCACGGCTAATATCACCGACTAGTAACAAAAGGTGACAAACATAACACATGTAGGGGTAAAATATAGGGTAAAATATAAAATCAAGTCTTTGAAATATAAAATCAGGAGAAAGATTATCCAGTCCATGAGTTCAGCCAGGTTTTAAAATCAGTTAAGTCTTTGCTTTTAACATTGTCAGGCACATTATTCCAGAGTTTTGCGCCATAGTCTTTGAAGGTATTTAGACCATAGCGATTGGTCTTACTGAGGTCTCTGTTTAGTTGTTTCTTTTTCCTCAGGTTATACTTAGAATCCTTAACAGTAAACATATCCCAAAGGAATTTTGGAGATAGATGATTCACACTCTTGTAAACTTCGAGAAGGATTGCTCTTTTTCTGGATAGTTCCAGTGTGCTGATATTTGCCCTTTTTAGCAGATCGCAGTAGCTAGATTTCCTGTCTTGGAAAACAAATTTTAGGGCTCTGTATTGCAGACGTTCAAGTTTTGCGGTGTTTACGCTGCCGCAAAAATGCCATACAATATGACAATAGTTGAAGTGAGACTTGATGAAGGTTTTAAAAACAGTTAATCGAGATTTAAAGGAATTTGTGGAGTCTTTGTAATACACTTAGCTGCGCGGCAGCTCTACGGCAGATTTCATTCACATGAGGTGTAAAAGTTAGACGGCTGTCAATTGTCACGCCCAAGAGAGTGACAGTATCACTAGATGGAATCGAAGTTCCATCAATAAAGAAACAGTTTGATGTAGACTCATTTAACATGAGGGATTGGAACTTCGAGGCATTAACCTCCATGTAGTTTTCCGAAACCATCTGATCGCTAACTCAGATTCTGATGTTAATAGCTGAGTTACAGTTTGTTTGGTGGTATCAGCTACCGATAGGGTGTTGTCATCGGCGTAATTTATGAGTGTGCTTTTAGTTATGGTGGCATACAGGTCGTTCACAAATACGTTGAACATTACAGGACCCATAACTGAGCCCTGTGGCACACCTTTGGAGATAACAGACCAGCTGCTGTATGCACAAGACAGTTTCACACGTTGATTTCTACCAATGAGGTAGGACCATAGGAAAGCATAGGAAAGCACAGCTGTTATCGTTCAATCCATATGCAGCAAACTTTGCTGTCAGAAGCTGGTGGGGCAAGCAGTCGAAGGCTTTGCTAAGGTCTGTGAGCACCGCTCCAACATGGTTTTGGATTCCAATCTGGCTTTCCAGTCATCAATGAGTCGTAGGAGGACATCTTGGCAACTGTGTCCTTTGCGGCAAGCAGCTATAGACGGATGCAATACGTTGTTGAGAAATGGTAATAATTGCTGGTGCATCAGTCTTTTAATAACGGCACAACATCGGCTAATTTAGCATCACATGGGAACACACAACAGTCAATGCTCTGGTTAAAGACATGAGTGAGATGCTGCGATAAGGTTTTAATAGTCTTGCTGGAATCATATCGCGTGAGAACACATAATTTGATTGAAGCTCTCTGATCGCATTTCGGGTCCATGTCAAATGCTCATCCAAAATTACCCTTTACAGTGCAAAAATCATGTGTAAATAGCTGAATAATGGATTGGCACAACATTCGGACATCATAAAGTTAATAGGTCTGCAGCCCTTTGCAACATAATTTGATCATAGAGTTCAGGAAAAAACACAATACTAAGTTCACTAGAAAAATGAGATGCGCTGGAACCCCATTTTGCCATTTCCACGGCAACAAAATAACAACTTAAATACTGTACATTGTACCCCAGAGGTGCTTGGCCATTTTTTTCTTTGATACCTCAAGATGTATTCCTGAAAATTTTAAGACTCTAGCTGAAATTTATTAAGCATCTCTCACAAAAATTGGTCAGAACTTTCTAAACGCCCATCGTATGACCTCTTGAGCATATATATAGATAGAGAGAGAAATTCTTTATTAACGTGAAATGGGCTCACATTCTAGCCCCCAGCCCTCTTGGGCTTACAATTCACTTCAAAACAATAGTACATCAAAATAACAGAATTTTCGTTGAATAATACAAATTTGAATTAAATTTGAAATGATTTGTTGATATACATATATACATTAGTCCAATATGTAATAGCAATCCCAAAAAAAATAAACTTTGTTCAAGTTATACTATTAGATATATAATTCAAACTCTTAAAATGTTAATTTTCAATATTTACATATTTACAAATATCATATATTGCTAATTTGAGGTCGACATATATATAATTGCAAGTATCGTATTGTTATTGGCAAATATCGACAATTACGTAAATTAAACTATGTGTACAAAGCATTTTGTCTTTTTTCAAAAGCGTTACATATAAAATTAGCTGTTTCTTTAATACAATCATCTTTCATCAGGAATTCAATTTTTCTGTCATCATTTAATAAGTCAAAATAGAAATGAATTTGTCTTATCCTGTTGAAGAACTCAAATCTAATATCATTATAAAAGGGACAATGAAAGATAAAGTGCATTTCAGATTCAATGTTGTTGAAGTTACAAAAAAAGACAATATCTGTATTCTATTGGAGTGTCTTAAATTGTGATAAAAGGGCACGCTTTCTCCTATTTTGAATATTAATTCCAAAATTTTCTACATTATAGCTCGTTTTAAAAATACTATAAAAAGGTAATTTTGGTACAACAGTGATTTCATTTCGCCATCTTTCACAATAATTTCTGTGTATAATTTCTTTGGCATTCTGTATATTGATAGAAGTGTTATTTTCAAAATTTGTCAACATACTGATTTCTTCACAAATTAATTTGATTTCTTTACTCCAATTTTTGCATATTGACTTATCCCATACAAATATTTTCTTAACTATTCTATCATTCTCAATGTTCAATAATCTGTTCCATAATCGCAACATTTCTAACTTATGACGTGTAATACAAGAAATCCATCCCATGTCCCCATTAATAGCTAAATTTGATGCAAATCTGTGAACTCCTAAAAAGAATCTTATGGCTCTGTTCTGGACAATTACACTTCTGTTAGAAACATTAAAACCCCAAACTCCAGCTGCATAATCTAAAATTGGAACAATTCTTGAATCATATAATTTAGTATAAGTCTTATATCCAAAACCATTGTTTGCTTTGAATTTTGTACATAAACTTCCTAGTGCTCTGTTAGCTGAATTATCTAGAAATAGCCTGGTGCCCAGCCCACTGGATGGGGCGGGGCATAACATTGGGCTAATGCGCAGACATTTGCGCCTTTTCCTGTTTTACCCCATGTTAATTTTTGGCCGAGGGTTAGGGGGACTAAATAATGCCACTGTCTTTGCTTATCTTTGAGCTGTGATTTCAGGAGTGGAGAGATGACTTTTGTGCAGATCCATCTGAAGTCCATGGGGTCATATGTGAATCAGAACAGGGTAAGGATTTTGGTGTATGACATTTTAATGTTGGGTTGATGGTGTCGAAGTTACCCTGACCAATCTCATGCCTGGTCTGATGATACTTAAACTTTATGCGCGGTCGGCTCCTTTGACATACCAACAAAATGAGCTGAAATCATAAAACTATGTGGTATATGGCCATATTTACAGCCGAAGAATCTGCTTATAGATTTGCACTAAGACGTTCCTTTTGAGGTCATATTCATGCCATCATATTCGCAATGACTCATAAGTCATGTTTTATACTTTCGATGCTATAAAAACAAGTCACCTACGTAGTCATAGCACTCAGTAATGAGGTCACAAGTTACAAATTGACAGTTCTTTTCAATGCAGTGGATATGACCTGTTGTAAGGTCATTGATGGACCAAGACAGCTGAATATATATACACTCTTGCTCATAAATATGGAATATAGGAAAACACGAAAACTACCATTGAATTGTAGCTACCCCATTTGCATCCAATGGTTAAAATCACACTTTTAAGAACTTAAGTGGATTCCTGAAGAGTTATTTGAAGTCCTCACATTAATATTTGCTTAAATCTTTGAAAATTCTGGAGGCTGGAGGAAATTGAAAAAACGATGCAAAAAAGGCCAAAATATGAATTTTATGTAGGGTTGGAAATCCATCTAAAATTGTTGATTTGTGAAAGTTACTGGTATCAAAGGAAAGATTAACCTTTAAATGAGTCAGTTCAATGGTCATTAGCATGTGGAACCTCCGAGACAAATAATCACAGCACAGACAAAATAGGTCATATTTATGCTTGGTTCAATGGAACAGTTTTTTACATTTTCAAATTCCAAGACTACATGATAGCCAGGAACGTTTTATTGATATAGAATTTTACACCCTATGTGTGCTCTACCAAAATGTACTATAATTTCAACGAGAAATTATTTTGACTGCTAGCAATTGAGAGTTTATCACAATAAACAAGGTTGGTTTATCACCATTGTTCGTGAAAACCTCAAAATAGGCAATTAATTTTATAGACAGACAGACAGACAAATTCTTTATTGACCTGTGTAAAAAAGTACACCCAGCCCTATATGGGCTTACAAGTCATCAAAATAATTCAAAAGTAACTTTAACAACAAATTTTCTGGAAACTACAATATTAAAACATTTACAATCACATATAAATTTACAATATTAAAACATTTACAACAAACTTCTTGAATTAATTATTATACAACAAACTTCTTCTTCTATGGAAAGCTTTAAACAAATATTCTGCAGTAAATTTAACTAAATCCTTGGACATCAACAACTTAAATTTTTCTTGTAATGATAAAAAGTAAAAATCCACACAATCTAAAACACGAGTTAAAAGTAAATTACGTAAATCGTTATAAGTATTACAATGGAACAAAAAATGATTTTCATCTTCTAGAACATGATGGGAACAAAATTCACAAACTCTATATTCTAATGGTATATCATTGTAACGTCCTGTCTCTATTGCTAATGGCAAAACACCGAACCTAAATTGTGAAAGAACAGACAAATGACCTCTATCATAAATTTTATATACATAATCCTCAGTACCAAATGTAGTTTTAAATTCTCTGTAAGTTCTTAATTTTGGCATGTTAGTTACTTGATTTTTCCAGTTGGTTTTATAAATTTCCATCAGTTGACGTTGTGCATTTTCCAGGTTAATAGGTAAATTTTCTACAAAATTTTGAGTAAGATTCAATTTAGTGAATATTTGTAAAACCTCATTACTCCAATTTCTCTTGTTAATTTGTTTATCAACTTCAAACACTTGCTTTGTCAGTCTGTTTTCATCCATGTAAACAAGTCTATTCCAAAGACGTAGTATTTCAATATTTATAAGTCTGGACTCACCCAAAACAAGGGTAAGAGATAAAACAAGGATCGTCGTTATTTCTGTATATTCCATATTTATGAGCAAGACTCGAGTGTATGTATTCGTCATTCTTTGACTGTAAGCAGTCGAGGTTTGTCATTTTACTATAGCAATATTTACAAGGAATTTGAAATGTTTTTTCCAGGCTAAAAGTTCCATACTTCATCCTTCTTGAGACTGCTGATTGCACATTGTTAAGGTGTCTCAAAAAATGAAATTTTAACCTTTTACCTTGTCTTACCTCTGTTGGTGAAATTGGGCCTTAATTTTTCCAGTGGCTGATCTTTACCCTTCGACTGACGGATGCACGAAGAATTCAAACCTATCTGCTGCCTTGGTAGACAATGATCCGCAAAGTTGTTTGGATGCAGCATTGCTTAACAGTGGAAGGTGAATGCATCTATATCCAAAATATGTTAAGTGATGTTATACATAAAAGTGGTTTTTTAGTCATCAGTTTTTGTGTGGGATTATTTACTATTACAGTGTATCGTATAACTTTCTGTTTTACTTTTTCACTTTTTTGGAGGTGGAATACATCACTGCTTCTGCATCCAAGCTTGTGTCATTTTGTTAGAATGTAGTAAAGTACAACCCAAAATAAAGTAAGAAAAATTTCTCTCAGAAGTCCTCTGTATACCTATTTTGCCCTCTTTTCTGCTCTCCACCCCGAATCTCCTTACAACTCCCTTTGACTCCTTTCAACAACCTTAGCCCACATTAAGAACTCTATTTAGACAGCTACCAATGTAACTGCAATTAGCAGAGGTGCAAAATATCAAGTAAATCAAACACAATGGGGGTGATTGAGTTTAAATTGGTGTTGTTTTATTGTGATTTTGGTGTAATTTTAAAAGTTGGTTTCAAGAAGGTAAAAGTAGGAAGTGATTCAGGGGGAGTCAAAAGGTGTGAAAGGGTAAAGTAGTGGCTGATTCTTCCTTCCTGCTGGGGCAATCGTACTTTATACTGGGTTGTACTGTACATCTCTAAATGTTTTCCTAAATCATTTGCCCTTAAGAGGATGCCTGCCCTTCCACAAAAACTATTTTGAACTTAAAAAACCTTTCAATTATTTATATTATCTATATAAATTTACTGTTACATTTTGGCGGCATGGAAGTGTTTAAAAGTGGTGTGTGAGCACACTGTCAAAAATTTCTGGACTAAATTGGTTTTTTAGATTCAAAATGGTTTTTTGAAAAACCAAATTTCAATGCAAAACCAACATGGATTTTTAAAAAAATCCATGTTGGTTTTTTGCATTGAAATTTGGTTTTTCAAAAAACCATTTTGAATCAAAAAAACCAATTTTGTCTGAAATTTTTTAGAGTGCATCTACTTGGAAAATGTATTGGGTTGTACTCAGTGTACTGTTAACATAATCTATAACTGTTTCCAACAGCTCACAATGCCATTGGTTTTTGAATTTCATTTGCAGGAAAATCTTCTCTTATAACATATCTTCTACTGAGGTTATGACAAACATGACTGTGCATGTGACAGCCGAGAAATGTGAAGAACCACATCTTATGACGATCGCCAAGTCAGCATTTACTTACCAACAGTGCGAGATGATAGAAGAAAGCTCCTACAACTGCCAGTTCAGATGTTTGTGCGACTCTGGATGTAGGCAGCTGCTGATCGATGTTACTGCTTCAAAGTACAATATAAACATAATTTGTGAAGTTGGAATTATCAAAAACAAATGAGACACTTCAGTGTTGTCCGGTTAATTAATTCTTAGCTCTTGTTTTTTTGTTGTTGTGATTTTATCAGTAAATTACAATCTGAATTTGTGTTGTAAACAGTCGGGTTTGTTTTGTGATTCTACAAAAAAGTATATTTGTTAAGCACATGACAATGAAAAAAAGTTAAAGCACATGAAAATAAAAGGAAAGTTTGTTTCCACACTAAACCAAAAGTCCTGATCATTCAAAGATGAGAAAACATGATTTAAACATCATCTTGATGATTATAATCCAGTCAGTTGTTTCTTATTAAGAGGGGGGCTCATTATTATTGTCGAAACTGGAGAACATGCTGCATAAACAGATAATCATGAACAAAATGTTTGAGATTTATTTATTTAAACATCTGAACATCCGTCTATCCTGTAAAAAATGTTTTTGTCATTATACTGTGGCACTTGCTAATTATATATATATTCTCCCCCATTCATTTGTATTGTTAAAAGCATTCATGTTGTTTGGCCTCTCAGTCTGAGAGGATTAGTGCTGACCACTGAGCCAAAGCAATCAGGTCACCTCCTCAGACTGAGAGGAACCAGCAAGCTAACAACAGCACAATCCGGGTAAGTGTTTTATAATTTTAATTCATAATTATCTTTTACATACATTATATACATTTGTTGAACTATAAATTAGGACATTGCTAATGATTTGTATTTCTTGTTTTTTATGGATAGGCTTTATGGATGAATAAAACCATTTAACTGGAAAAGCTTGTTCCTCCTTTCTCACAAGACACACATGCCAGATGTGTGCCACATAAGCAGACCATCCCGCAAATACCAGTCTGAACCAAATCGGAATGCTACAAGGTCCCAGCAGCCAGCTTGTTATAACTGTGGTGAGAGCGGCCATCTGACCCACTCATGTAGATGGGAAAGCCCCCTCAAATGCTGGTCATGTGAACGCCTGGGCCACAAAGCAAAGCTGTGCAGTGAAAGAACTGGCTCCTACTCCTACTACTAGAGTGGTGGCTATGATGGTAGTGCCGACGAAACAAAGGCGATACTTGCAACCCCATCAAAAGAGACTGCTGAAAACGGCGCCGGGATCATTGATCATGTAGCAAATGACTATTTTTATACTCTATGTGATAAAATTATTTTAATGCAAGATAGACTCCTCCCTTCTGAAAGTTTGTCCGAAAATCATAACTGTCTAATTGATGATTTACTTGATGATGTTAACAATGAATATACAAATTTTACTAGTGAAAATGAATCAAATGTGCGTGATTTCAATGGTGAGACTGATTTTGATTATGAGACTGATTTTATTTCTAATGTAAGTGCTGAAATTGAAAAGACTTTCCATGTATTGAAACAATACAAATTGGCTCACAGCAAAGGTTTAATGTCCGGATACCTAAACATAAACAGCTTACTACAAAATTTTGAGGAAGTCAAAGAAGTGATGTCTTAAGGACTTATTGATATACTGAGTATAGGTGAATCCAAATTGGATGAACATATATCTGACGCTGCGGTTAAAATTGCAAACTTTAAATGTTATCGTAAGGATGTGACAGGAAGAGCTCATGGCTTAGTAACTTATGTCCGCTCTGACATCTCACATTTTAGACGCTGTGATCTTGAAAATGAGTGTTCTGATTTTCAGCATTTTATTATTGAAGTACGGTTTAAAAGAAAAGACAGATGGATTTTTATGTCAATTTATAAACCGCCGTCTATCTGTAATAATTCATATATAGATGAGCTTTCTGTAATATGTGAGAAATGTTTTGCTGAAACTAGTAATGTTGTTATTATGGGTGATATGAACATTAACATGGCGAACAGTGGCAGCAAACTTCATAATTTCTGTGACTTGTATAATTTATCAAATTTGGTGAAAGAACCAACCTGTTTTAAGTCAAAAAACAATCCCTCACTAATTGATGTTATCCTAGTTACTATGCCCCGGCGCTTTTATGAAAGTATTGTTTTTGACACAGGACTTAGTGATTGTCATAAAATGATCTGTACTTGTACGAAAATGCATGCTCCTGTCTCAGTGCCTCGTAAGATATACTATCGAAGCCTCAAAAAGTTTGATGAAGACCAGTATCGAGCTGATATTCAATGTATTCCTTTCCATGCTTTCGAATGCCTTGATGATATAGATGATATTACTTGGGCATATCAGACTGCAGTAAATGATGTAATCAACTCCCATGCAAAAAGACAGTGTACCCTACATGAACTCAAAATTAAGAAAAGCAATATTAAGAATTTTCGCAATAGATACTTGAAAAATAAATCCAATGAAAACTGGGAACTCTTCAGGAAAATGCGAAATCATGCAAATGCAGTCCTGAAAAAGTCTAAAAGTTCTTACTTTAAAACAAAATGTATAAATGCAAGTAGACCCCAAGATTTCTGGGCTGCTTTCAAACCTTTTGTGTCGAACAAAAGCAGTATCTCAAGCCATATTACATTGAAAGAGCAAGATCAAATTATTCAAAATCCAAAAGATGTTTGTGATGTTTTTGGAAATTATTTTGACTCTATAGCTGATGATATTGGGGAGCCAGATAATTTTGATGATGTAAGTCTCCCACATGTTGTTGATGCCATCAAGAAGCATGAAAATCACAGCAGCATAACAAATATCAAATCAATGGTCTCACAACAGAATGTATTTAATTTCCAAAGTGTAACGGCGGAATCTGTTTATAGATATATGAAATGTATGAAAGTAAAGAAAGCTACTGGCTATGATAATATTGCTCCAATGTTCTTCAAGTCAGCAGCCTCAGGATTTGCTTATCCAATGGCAAGACTAATCAACATGTTCATATCCATGAACAAATTTGCAGACAGCCTGAAACGAGGGGAATATTTGCCAATTTTTAAATCTAAAGATGATTTCAAAAAAGAGAATTATAGGCCAGTAAGCTGTCTAACTGCTATGTCAAAAATATTTGAACACCAGTTTATGAACCAAATGAATGATTTCCTCCTTCAAATTTATGCTGACAAACTGTCCGCCTTCCGTAAAAAATATGGATGTGAACATGTATTGATTAATGCCACAGATGAATGGAAATGTGCTTTAGATAATGGAAATGTTGTAGGTGTGATTTTGATGGATTTAAGCAAAGCATTTGATTGTTTACCTCATAAATTGTTCATTTCGAAGTTGCATGCTTATGGGTTTAGTCTTGAAGCTTGTGCCCTAATGGCTTCGTACCTATCTGGGAGGAGGCAAAGGGTAAAGCTACAAGGTTTTAAAGGTAACTGGTATCATTTACGAAAAGGTGTCCCCCAAGGGAGGCCCTGTATTCTTTAATATCTTCATAAATGATTTGCTCTTTGTAATTAATGAGAATATGTACAATTATGCAGATGACAACACAATTGCTGTAATAGGACAAAATTTGAATAATGTAAAAAGTACTCTATCTAAAAACTCAGAAATGTGCATTAAATGGTTTAAGGAAAACATGATGAAGGCAAATGCGTCAAAATTTCAGTATTTACTTCTGGATCGAAATAGAAATGCTAATGAGGAAGACCAGATTATAATAGATTATACAGCAATTGTGTCCTCAAAATGTGTAAAACTATTGGGTGTAAATATTGACTTTCAGTTAAACTTTAATGAGCATGTCAATGTCTTGTGTAAAAAAGCCAGCAAAAACCTTAATATAATAATGAAGTTATCCAAAATGGTCAAAAGTCTCAATGAGAGATATGCACTTATGACAGCCTTTATAAATTCTATATTTGGCTACTACCCTATTGTTTGGCATTTTTGCAGCAAGACCGCAACTAGAAAATTGGAAAAACTGCATGAAAGAGGTTTACGTTTTGTGCTACAAGATTTTACGAGTGATTATTTTAATTTGTTGACTAGTGCTGAATGTTCTACACTACTTATTCTGCGATTGAAATGCTTAGCCATTTTTATGTTTAAATGCTATAACAAATGTAATCCGAAGTACCTTAATGATATGTTTACGTTAAACTAGCATAGTACCCGTGATAACGGGTATAATGAGAGTAAGAATGGCAGATAGAGAGGGAACTGCAGGTATACATATAGGCCTATCATTCCAGTGTTTGAAGACATTGAGCCCTGCCTCCCTCCATTGGAGTCCAAGGAAAACAAACAACTATTGCTATATTTGAGAAGATTGATAGCTATTGATAGTCGTGCATAAATGATCAATAGCTGCAGTGGTATAATATGAACAGTTTGAGAAACGACACCCACTTATGGTTGTTGTAAGATGTGAAATAAAGTTGCTTGCAAATTTGTAGTTGTGGGCATTGAGTAGTTTGGGAGGGTAGCGTAAAGCATCGATGAATTAAGGGTATGATGTTCCGCATTATGATCTCAGAGATGATCAAAAAATCAAAATGTACTCTTATAAGACAAAACGTTATGGTTACAAATCTGTATTATATGCTGGTGCCAAACTTTGGAACTCTATCCCGGTACATGTGAAAAGTTGTGAAAGTGTCAGTGATTTTAAATCAAAGTTGAAATATTGGAAATGTAAAACTGTAGATTGCAGAAATTGCCTTAATTTTATTTATCATGAGTAGAACCTGCATGCTTGTATATACTTGTACAGTACATCCTGTTTTATCCTGTCCTATTTGTTTTTAGTTTGTTGTTTGTAAATAGCCTCATATTTTTTACTCGAATACCAGCCTGTGGCTGATGTTGTTTATTCTTGTTATATATACTCGAGTATAAATAAAGATTATTCTATTCTTCTATTCTATTCTATTCTATAATAGCAGAGCGTTGTTGGCTGTCATCCCCCCTTGATGTGTGGAAGATGATGTAACTGGTTAATGGAGAAAGACAACGCGTTGCAGAGGTCCAGAAACTGCAGTTATAGTTTGTCCAGAATTCCATTCCAGAAGTTTGTCCTGAAGGCCTAGGACCAGCCAGGGCCGTTTGGGAGATGTCCCATTGGGTTTCAAAGCCCATCCAGCAAGCAGAAGTCATCCAGAAGGATCTGCAGCTGAAAAAACCAAAGTTCGAAACTTCCCCCCTTTTCCATTAATCAACCAATCATTGCTATCACACAACCAAACAACACAACAAGCTATGCTACGACTGTATTCTCAAAGTATCATGGTCACTCGCACAAACATAAACTTTTATATATATATATTAATTTTTGTCATATTTAAGACGAGATTCAAGGTGTTGGCCATAGTCAACATTAACCTGCTCTACCTGTGCCAAAATGAGTCAAAATTGGTAGTCTAGATTTCCCACAAATGGTTTTTAGGTCTCTGCCTGCAGTGGCAAGAAATGCAAAAGCCATTTTCTCAAATTGCAATGTTTCGTATCCTGAACATTCGAAGTGCTATATATTTGGATACAATTGACATATATCTCACCATGTAAGGCATCATTTCAAAGTCTAATTCCTGCACAATAAAGTCTATTTCAAAACTATTCATATCATGGGAGGCCAACTTTGAACTCATTTTGGTGGGACTAAAGAAGTCAACAGTTGTCCACTAAATACATTAGAAATGTACAATGTATTATCACCAGTCACTCTATAAGAAAACGCACAGTTGGTGGCAAGCCTTTCTAATTGATTGATGATTTTGTCTGTAAGTGAAAAAATAATTAGAAGTTTGACAAAAACTCTTTATTTCACCACATACTTTTAGGTTCACATTGATTCAATATCATAATTGTGCACAAACACTAAACAACACCATTAATTGACATGTAAGTTTAAAATTTCCCTTAACAGTGTAAGGGTTGCATGCATCATTGAAATTAATGTGCAACACAAAAGAAAAGTCTCCCTGTTTAAACAGTAGTTGCTAGAGGAGTGAAAATGAATATGTGCATATTTTAGGGATCAGTCATCGAACAGCTGAAATATTTTGAACTTTGTAAAGTTCGTGTTGTTGGTGTAATGTCGAATTGTTCCCTTGGTTTTTCACAATTAATGCAGTTTTCATTTTTTTACAAAAATTTTCATTGTTTTCATTTTGTCTGGTGGTTTTGATTATCCTGAAGTATAAACCAACAATACAAATTTCTAAATGTGGCTCAACTTAGCTGTCTTTTACCTAGTAATTATTATCCATAGCCGTAGATATCCAAAGCTAGCCACCCGTATCCGTAGCCGTCTTTTACTATCCACACCCTATCTCTGCACCAGTGCCCCCTCTACTAACTAATAACTGAACTAACACTCCATGCATGAGTTGCTTTCTCATTGTTGTATTATGATTTGACTCTGTATCCAATTTGCATGTTAATCAGAACAATTGTGTATCTTGCGAAGTTGGGGTTGCACAATATTTTCTCAGTTGCCATCCAATCCTGTATTCCAAAAGAATGTATACCACATGTACAAGTACTTGTTCTCGGTTTACTTGTTTTCATTTGTTTGTTGTTGTACCCTTGTTTGTTCTTTTGGTGGATTTAAGTTGTTCTTGGGATTTTTCTCAAATTTGACAGGTTTCTCGAGTAGGTTTTTCTCTTCCACTGGGGCTGGCATCAGGTCGTTCTCAAATTTGTCCTCAAAATCATCTTCCTCATCAGGCCCACTTGCTTTTGTAGCTCCTTCTTTTTTGTTCTCGAATTTTTTATTTATTTATGGACTTTTGTATGGTCCGTGGGTCGGGAGAAAATGTCTACAGTTTTATTCTAAATATCAATTTTCAAGGGTTTGATACAGTTCGAGTTTCATTTGCACTGCACTACAGCTAATCCACCGCTCGACGTTGCGCGTATTCTGTCGCTAGGAGGAGGAAGGCTCTCCCAAACCGCATGAGGAAGAAGCTATCAACGTTTAATCAACTACACCAACCCTGAAGGACGATGAGGAGACTCCTCCCGACAATTTATGAGAGGCCAACAACTTCTGGTTACGGCCTAAACCCGTCTACAAATCTACAAGAATTGTGTGGTTTTTGTATTCATGTTGCTGTTCTCAGGCGCTTGCTTTCTTGTTGCTGTCCGCTTTCAAGGGGACCATCTTGTGCTGCGTTACTGCCGACAGTCTGTTGTTCTGGAGCTGTTGCCATCGAATTTGTCCCGTGAGAGCTTTGTGTCTGTACTCTTCTTTTCGGTTGTGTATTCATTGGTTGTACTCTGGATGTGCTCGGTGCCACTGTGTTAGGAGTTATGCCAAACATGCTCTTCAGTTCATCCCTGAACATCTTGGAAGTGCAGCAGTAAAGAAAGAAGTTAATGGCTTGATTGAGGAATAAGAGGATGTTGATAAAAATTGTAAAGGGATTGTCAGTGAAAGGATCCTGGACTTCCTGGTTGATGGTGAAGTCAAGGCCAAATGGTAAAGTAAGAACTGCGAAAGTGAGTGACACCGCTAACAGGATAATGACGGTGTTGGTGACAGATCTCGCTGACTGACTTTGAGCAGTACTTTCATTTAACCTTTTGCGGAGTTTGATGCCAATTAAGCAGCTGAGGATTATCATGGCAACCGCGGGAATGAAGGACCATACCAGTGTCATGAAAGTACGGTAGGGCTCTTCAGAAAAGAATTTTGCATTGTCAGTAATGGCGCAAGTCTTGAAACCACCATTGTTGATAGGTCTGTAAACGAAAAAGGCTGGTGAGTTAAAGATGGTTGCAATTATCATCACAAACAGACACACAATTTTTGCATTTCGAACGGTGCACAATTTCTCTGCCTTGTAGGGAATGTACAATGCTATGAACCTCTCCACAGTTACAGCCAAAACAATCCAGGCACTAACCTGATTAAATAGGTAGAACGTACAGAAATTGATACATCCAGTGTGATAGTTAATATCTATTGCAAAGTCAGTGCCGTATAATACTATAAGCCAGATACCGGTAATCCAGAGGGATAGTGTATCGAAAACAGCTAGACATCTCAAGTAAACACAGATACTCAATTTCCGCATGGCTTTCCTTGACATTAGAATAAAAGATGTGGAGTTTCCAATGGCCCCGAAAACTAGTATTATCGGCAGGATGGTAGTGTAGATGATTTTCAGTTTGAAGAAATTTTGTTGGAATTCATTCCCAGGGAAGTTGCTTTCTGTGGTCTCAGGATCAGTCATGACAATATCACTTGTTGCAGTATTTGCTTCCATCATGCTATGTCTTCTTTGGCCTGAAAAATAAATATATATTTATACATATATATTAAGTGGGGCATTGCCAGATGCCGTTTAACCAGAGAGACATTGTATCGAAAACAGCAAGACATCTCAGGTAAACACAGATGCTCAGTTTCCTCATGGCTTTCCTTGACATCAGGATAAAAGACATGGAGTTGCCGATGGCCCCGAATACTAATATTATCAGCGTGATGGTGACGTATATGACTATCGGGTTAAAGAAATTTGCCTGCGAAGCCTCCCCAGAAGATTTTACCTGCTTCGATGGTATAGCATGTCTTGAATCCTCCATAGTTGACAGGTCTGTAGATGAAGAATTATGTCTCTAAATAGCCCAATCAGGTGCTGAAGAATAGTTGTGAGTTCAGGATCTTTGCAATTACCATCACGATCAGACACACAATCTTAGCATTCCGAACAGTGCACAGTTTCTCCGCCTTGTAAGGAATGTACAATGCTATGAATCTCTCTACAGTTACTGCCAAAAGTATCCAGGCACCAACTTGATAAAAGAGGAGAATTGTAGAGTAATTAATGCAGCCAAGATAATAGCCATGATCGACTCCGAAACCTGTGCCATAAGAAATTAAAATCCAAATACCGTTAGCCCAAAGGGACACTGTGTCGAAAACTGCAAGACATCTCAAGTACACACAGATGCTCAGCTTCCGCATGGCTTTCCTTGACATCAGGATGAAGGACATGGCATTCCCAATGGCCCCAAAAACTAATATTATCGGCATGGTGGTAACGTAGATCACCTTCGGGTTGAAGAAATTTGTTGGAAAATCATCCCTGAGAGAGGTGGTGATTTCTGGGGTCTCAGGATCAGAAGTGACAATATGTGAAAAATATTGAAAATAAAAAGGGCACGCATATTTAGCTGGACAAACAATTTAGTTTCATAGTTTTATGACTTAATAAAATAGAATAATTTTGGAAAGAAGAAACTAAAAATAAAAAACATTTTAGAACATGGAAGCCAAGTAATGAGACATGTATACAGATTCACTCGGGTAGATTGACTGGTTGTCAGGAGCAGACTAGCGACCGCACATGCAACAATTCAAAACCGAACAATTTGTCTCAGAAGAATTTATAAGGTTTTGCTTAATATAGAATTTGAAGCCATCTAAGCTATGGGTAGAAATATTATATCTTTGCATGTTGTACCCATGTTAGTGAAAATTGCTGAACAGTGCGGAGTTTCCACACTTTTGGCCTGCAGTGTAATTTCTTGAGAAGTAATGGCTCACAGCAGGAACCTTAAGGTTGCAACTTGGCAAGTGGAGTTCTTATTCATGTATTAGTGTAGTTAGTTGAAAGAAATTGTTGAGATTGAAAATATTGGCGAAATCAATTTTTAAAAATTTTAATAACAGCAGAATTTTATTGCCCGACGATCAGAGATTTTTAAAATATTGTATTGCTTCAGTCATTAGTCTTCTATCTTTTTCTTTCAAACAGCCTGTAATTAAGATAAATTACACCAAATCCTGACAGGGTGATGGGGGGGGAGGTTGGCATTTTTTAGCTTTCAGGACTCACATCATCGCATGTTTTCTTGGAAATGCTACTTTTTCACCTTAGTGGTCGTGGACCTCAGGTGCCCCCCTGAACCTGCCACTGGCACCATAGTTCAGTTAAGTTAGTCATTTAACATTTGATTTAGAAAGTGTATCATAGAATGCCTTAAAATTTACATTTTTACAGTGAGGTTATACAGAAATCTGGAGACATTCAACTTAAATTGACATTTCTCAAAAGGAAACTTGATAAGGTGTTGTGTCTTGTGTTTATTAATTTTAGATTGATTGATAATTTGATTAATTATATATTTTTATTTTTCATATATTCACTTTGAATGATATTTTGCTAAAAATTAGAAAAATAACTTTTAAGAAGTGACTCACCTGTGGTTGGTTTCCTCTCTTTAGTGACTTCTGCCATTAAATTTGAAGCTTTTTTCTGTTCGGCCACGCTATATATGTTCTGCCAAACAAAATAATGAGCTGGCAATAAGAGCCAATGAGAAGGGAGAAGGGCAATCTGCCATTATGTAACATCTATCTGCCATTATGTAACATCTATATGCCATTATGTAACATCTATATGCCATTTGAAGTAATATCCGATGTTCGCCAGCGCTTTTGTTATAGGCGGAGTAGTCTTTCGCCACTGACAAAGGCTTCTTCCAAAAACATCTCGCTGTTACCATTATCAAATTTCAGTTGCATGTCTGACAGCGAGTCAAAGAATAGCTCAGATTTTAGTGCCCTTGTCCCCCCAGTTACAATGGATCCTGGGTTCGAATCCAGCCTTGGCCGGATCACCTGGACCGATGTCGGACAGCAGTTTCAATGATTCAATGATCCTTGTACTCGTTGCTGTGTCCGCTGGTCCTAATTACTAGTAATCAGCCGATCAAATGCATAAATATGACAGGCAACAGGAGCCTGCTCTTTTGCGACTGGAGGTAGGAGATTACAACATTTCATCTGACTGAGCACAGTCTGCTGTACAAGCAGGTGAGCGAGCAAGGCTGCAGACCGATGAAATTCAAGTCAAACTGGGTATTGAATTGGAATATAATGCACTAGAACAGCTGCCTTTCAGGTCCGCGCTGCTGCCTATCAGGTCTGCGCCCAGCAGAACTCAGCAGAACTGGCAACAGACTGCCAGAAATTCATGTAAGCGAGGACGTGAAATAGAGCACCCCAAGTGAAATGTTGTAGCTTGCTCACTTACGCTGGCAACAGAAGTGGCTATTGTAGCCTGACATTTCATGAGATTTGCTCTATTTCACATCTGCCAACATGACACACACGCACTGCTGCGAAACTATGTCTCAGTGCTTTTGATTTCTGCCGAGTCCGGACCTGATAGGCAGCAGCTGTGCTAGAGACCTTGAAGCCAGTCAGATTCCAAATTCGACTTGAAATTCGCCAGTTTACAGTCGATTGTCTTTAAATATATATATGTATATTCACTATTATAAGATTTTATTTGTTGTGCCAAAGAACAACAAATAATTAAAAAATAATAAGCCACTACCCAAAAAAGCAATAAGATAAAGTAAAACAAGCGGAAAATAAATAATTCATTCAATTTTACTCTTAAAAATGTTTTGCCTTATCAGACGAGCATTAACACCACTTGCCGTGCTCTGGTCAGCACAGCTATCACAAATATCCAACATCATATAGAATGAGTTTAAAAATAAGTTTGCTGGGGTCAGAGACTGGTGTGACAACTTTGCCAATTTGGACACATCAAAGACTAATTAATTCTTTTGTGAAGTAAGATCTTTTGAATGGCAATAATGAATTAGTAATCACTCTTTGTTATACAAAACATTTTCCTGTTCATTACTGAATTAGGGTTGCATGAAACATAATATCGCAGGTCAGACCTCAGAAGAAAAACCTGAATGTATTGTTATTAGCCTTTTTGGGTTGCAATTTTGTTTTTCCGTGTTATTACAGATCTGGTATAAGTGAGCAGTGTTCCATGTGAATATATGCACAGATGATGTCAGTATTGCCATACTGACATCACTATTGGCACTCCCAGCTTGAGTGTTGATTCCAACTGCTTGTTCAGAATTGATGAGTGGAATAGGGATGATGGGGAGAGTTTTTGAAAGTGAACGTGACGGTGTTGCATGGGCATACCAGAGGACGAGAAAAGGGGGGGGGGGTTGGTAGTTGCTCCCCAAAAATTTGGGAAAAGGCCAGACAAGGAGGCTAAGAATTCGATCATCAAATAAACATTATTGGAAATCAGTGATAAGGATGCCCCCAAGCAAAACTCCCCCCCCCTTAGGTCTTACATTCTGAAGGGTTCCTGAGTATCTGATTTTTGCCAAGACAGAGCAGCACATGATAACCTCTCACATATCCTTCACTGGCCCCGCATTGAACACAACAATTTACCTCCCGTTGTTAGGAATAGTTGTTAATAATTCATAACTTGATTTGAAAACTGCATTCAATAATTCCGTTATTGACAAATATTGTATGTTATTATACCAGAGGTACAGTCTTTACGGTGCTGTCGGTGACATTGACTGATGGCCGCGTGTGATGGCGCATCAACAACTAAACAGCAGATCAATGATATAAAAAATCAATCAAAACAAAATTTTGAACAAATAACCCACCGCAATGTCAGGACACAAAATTATCAACTGGTAAAACCTAGCAACCTAACATTAAAAAGGTTGGACACATGAATGCAAAATTGTCACAATCAGGGGATTTTTCAAATTGTTCAATTGTTTAGTTTCCTTGGATGGAAACCTCACACAACTTGTTGTCATTGACTCTCATGGCAGTTGCATCGACCAGAAGTTTTTGACATCCACAATTGCAAGAACAGTCAAATCGGCAGTCACCCGAGTTGTCTTGTACCAATTGACATTGTCGATATCCAAGAGCGGAGCCTGCTGCAATCATCAGATGTGGCTCTGTGCATTTCTTAGCTGTTACCTGCATGGTCATGTTGGTCAGAACTTGAGTGGAAGATATGTCATATGTAAAGATCTCTCTGAAAATGAAATTTTAAGATGTTCAAACAAGTTTATTCAATGAATGCATGTAGTCTTTGGTTCCTCGGACTGGTGGGCTCCACCACCAAAATGCTTTCTAAAACCGGAGTTGAGTCATTGGGCTAAGGAGGATAACTAGACTTTATAGTGGACCTTGCAAGCATTTAAACTCCAAAGTTTACTTTTTTGTCATTCAATACTCCAAATGCGTTTTTCATTATGAGCTTGAATATCCAATCATACCCAATGTCCACTATATTTACTGCACCTGCTGAACTATCTGTAGACTGGTCAGTCAATAAAATGTGCTGCAACAAACTTGTTTGTTCTTCACATCAATAAAATGGGAGCTTTGGTGAAAGTATTGAATTTGGGTTACAGTAGACGAAAAACGAGTGCCTACAGAAAAGATGTTGGTGGCCATCAGTGACCTCACAACAAGCCCTATCAAACAAATTGAAATAAGCTGTCAACTTGTCATTGATTGATTGATTTGAGCAACATGTGACCTCATTGATACTCAGTCGGTCACTCGTTTTGATAGCATTGAAAGTATAGGCTATGACCTCATAAAGAGAATAATGTGGCATGGATAGGGCTATGACCTCACAAAGAACATTTCAGTCCAATTCTGTAAGTACTCCTTTTTCATCTACTGTAACTTTGAGGTCTCACCTCGTTCCATTAAAGTGCGCTGTCTCGACACATGTTTGTTGATTGTGGTCAATCAGTAACATACCGGAACTTGTTTGCTCCGTGCAACCTGCTGTTGAGTTGTGGTGAAGGGATGCCACTGAAACAGCATTATTATGCGCAAAATGATTTTAAGAGAAGGGCAACGGATGAGCATTAAAAATCTTTACACAAATATTAAATATTGTTTGGTCAAAATTTGTCATGTAAGAGTATGCCAGGTCCTTGATATTTTTATTGATGTTTGCTTATGGAAATGGAAATTACCCTGTTCTGATTCACAAATGACTCCATGGACAAGGTCTGGCCTTGAACAGAACTCATCTCTCCATGTCTGGAAAAAAAGACGATTACAATTTACAAACACTAGAACTGTCTGTTAAAAAGAAATAGTTTATATAGGCTGTGTAATATGGTAGAACGGAGTAAATTTGGCAGTCCGAAGGAAAGTTGGCCGGCTGTTTTTACCCGCTTAATGGCAGAAATGCCTACTTTGCTCAATGACAGATTTCTTCGGCAAATTTGCCTCCGTTGTCAGTGAGGAAAGTTGGCATTTCTGCCATTAAATGGGTTAAAATAGCCGGCCAACTTTCCCCTGGACTGCCAACTTTACCCCGTTTTACAGTAGGTATGTGTGTTATCTGTCTCTCTGTCTAGCTGGTTGTCTATCTGTTAAAATGTATTTCTGTCTCTCTGGCCAATAAGCTATCAGTCTGTACCCAAGAAACTGTCTGGCAATCAATTGTTATTAAGATACCTTTCGTGATTACAACGACAGTGTTCAAATGGGTTGTTGTATTGATATATATATCAAAGATATGATATGAGCATTGAGCAAGCATACAAGATTGTGGCATAGTTCTGCAACGTTTACTTGTCATGATGCAAGTCTCTGATTGGCCACTTTGTTAAAAGACTGATATCAGGCATGACAGGAAATGGAGGCCTCAGGAGAATATCCCACCTTTTTCTGCTGTTCTTAGATGTGCACACAGCGAGCTTGAACAAACTTTGGGATTAAAAAAATTGACCAAGAAAACGATTAGCGCAGTGATGTAGAGGAAGGTCAGGCGAACATTTTGATGTACCAAACGCAAAAATCTGTTGGGAATTTTTTGAAATCTTCGAGTTTTAAACTTTTTATTTATCACAACTAATTGTTAGTATGGAATCTCCATGATCAAAACTGCCCATTTTTCCTGTAAGGTAGCATCTAAGATAAAAATCATTATTCTGAAGTAAAAGTATGCAGTCATTGCCACAAGAGCAAGTATGTACCACTTCATCCAGACTGACAGAGTGTGATAAACCTATAACAGTAAACATTTCTCAGAAAATTTATAAAATATGTTTATTTGCCAGCTTGTCCTCAGTTTCATCATTCTGGTGAATAATTGTAGTATAATCTACCTCACTTTTGAACTCTATGGTGTATTATTGAGGTTTTTGTGTATTTTTAAAGAAATTTCACCACTGTGAAACAAGTACCTTGCAACCATGTAAAGTGTAGCCAATGTTGAGTGAATCATCAGAAAACGCATAGATAGAATGTTTGGAAGCATTTAGATAAGTATGGAGTAAAATACTTCAACATTGCGGTCTTAATGTGCAATAGATGACTAGATGTATATGTTTGTATTCACTACATTTTCACATAATTTACTGAATTTATGCTATTTTTGTTGTTCCTTACAATTAAAGATTGGTTGATTTTGGATGCCAGATAACCTACATCAACATTAAACACCCAAAATCCATTTTAAGTACTCAAAATACATTAAGCATGAATATTATAAAATTATGGACTTCGGTTGAGGTCAATATCAGGTTTCACGGACCTGACCGGTGATATTCTAATTTTTTTTTTCCGAATATTTTTTTTTTTCGGAATTTTAATTTTTTTGGAAATTTTTTTCCAGAGAGGTCAATAACAAATGTGATATTCACTGATCAGTGAATAACACTTTTGTTATTGACCTGCCTGTCACACACCACCGCACACAGGTAAACATCACATTATGCAGATGGGTTGTTGGCCAATCAGGGGGCTTCTTACATAGGGGTCATGGAACAATATGGTTTATTAACTTTTAATCTTATTTTTGTCTTTTTGTCCAATTGCAAAGACTTTCCATGTAATTTATCAGGGGATTCAACTTCACAGCGAAGCAGATACTTACAAACAAAACTCAACAAAGCCTGTTACAATGAGATGATGAGACCAAATTTGCTAAAATTATTTACCAGAATTATGTAACTAACGCAACCTGGTATTGCAAACCTTTTTCTCAGGCCTTCAGCAAGATATGTTAGCTGTTATAGGTTTATCATACCCTGTCAGTCTGGATGAAGTGGTACATACTCTCTGCGGAGAAAATTACTGCATATTTTTACTTCTAAATAATGAATTTTATCTTAGATATTACCTAACCGGAAAAATAGACAGTTTTGATCAATTTTTCATGGAGATTACATGCTAAAAATAGGGTGTGATAAACAAAAAATCTAAAACTGAAATATCTCAAAAAATTCCCAATAGATTTTTTCGTTTGATACATCAAACTTTTCGTCTGACCTTCCTATACATCATTGCGCTAATCATTTTCTTGGTCAATTTTTTTAACCCCAAAGTTTGTTCAAGCTCGCTGTGTGCATAATCTAGTTATTCCTGTCCTGCTCTGAAATGTTGATTAACGATTCCATGTATTCTTTTTCACATTACAATGTCATGTACCTCAGTGGCTGAGTGGATTGCATGCTGGGCTTGTAATTTTGAGGTCCAGGGTTTAATTCCACTGCATGGCAATACTTGACTGCTAAATTTAGATACTGACAGGCAGCCATCTGGTGATAGACATGCTGCAAAGTGGCCAAGCAATGGAACTCAGTTTAAAATCCTGCCTCATCATTCAATGTGATAGACAGTGTTCAAATAAAAAATAACCTATGTGACTGTAATTGCTGTAAGTACCTGCAATGTTGATGCTGAACTGTAGATGCAATCCTCACCGATTGCTTTGTCAGGATTTCCTGTACCCCATGTGATGTCAGCTCCCGAGACGTTAACACCAGAATGGGTCCACTGATATGTGTCTGGTACAAGAGAGACGCGACGTATCCCATGCAATATGGTTGATTTTACCTGATTCCGGTAATCTGAAAATATGAAGAGACAAACGAATAGGTGAACTTAACTCAAGAACGAAGTGGTGAGTGAACATCTATACACTTTGCAATAATGGTCTCATAAGCAAGTGGTTGGAGAAAGAAACTACACCGTAAAACCAACTTTAACGGCAGCTACATGAATGAATACAGAAAAGTGCCACTTTACGGCAGAAAACCGTTGTTTTTAAGGACATGTACTGATGTTTTAACGGTAACTGCCGGCAGCTGGGTTTACAGTGTCGGCCAAGTGTATCCAGCTTCATATCAATGATTTAGTTTTGTATTCAAATAAACATGCCTGAATTTATGACTGGGGAGGGGGGGTGAGAGTGTTGACAGAAGTTTCCGTTCAAATTTGATACCCCCCTTTAAGCTTTATGCAGATTTTTAGCACCCCCCCCCCAGGATCGATATAGATTCTTCGTACCCCCCCCCCCGACCTACAAAGCAATGTAATATGCACATCTTGAACAATTGCACATATAGATTCACACAGTTTTGCACATATGGAAAGTCTGAGATGGTCAGGTTAGAGGCTCTGGGAGATGTGACCCTATCAAAAGCGCTGTGAAGTGGTTTCCCAGATGCGGCAAATTTAATCGGCACAACTAAAATCAGTGAACAATCACTTTGATGTCCTGTGTAAGACCAATTTCTCTTCAAAATGTGTCTGACAAATGGAAAGGATAGCTGATAACATCCTTTAAATCATGTTAAGTTGCATTTTTCTCTGGCTCTTGCTTTTGAAGTTATCTGAATATAAAATTGTGTTTTTAGTTTGACTATGCAACAAAGGTTATTTCGCTGAATATTGCACCCTACTTCCATTTATATAATCTTTGTGTGAGTAGGCACGTGGCAACGACTCATCAACACTATTAAGATAGGTTTTGATGCAATCTACCAAAAAGTGGGTTACTTCACTAATGTTTGCCGAATTACAAAAAAAGTCAGTCCTTCCAGCCAAAGCTGTCCAGCCAAGAGGGACTGTGCCAGTCAACAACTCACCAGTGTCAGTGAGATAATCTGCAATAACCTGGACCTCCTGTGTGGTTTCCAGTGCCAGAATATGACCATGTTTAGATTTGCAATACTCCAGGGCATCATCCGCATTCATGACCTGCTTGTCGTCAAAGTAACAAGAACCAGATCGTTCAAAGTATCCCCCTGGACAAGGCAATACTCCTGAAACTCAATGGATGGACAACTGATTTTAAAAAATGATTTCAAGTTGCAATTCAATAATTAATAGTCATTAAAAAGTAATGATGAGTGGATATCAAATCAGCAAAATATTAGGTACTTGCAAAGTTTTTGTTTTGAACTTAGGCTGCATATGAGCAGCAAACCTAGAAAAAGGTAATCATAAAAACATCTCGATAAGAAAAGGCGTAATTTCACAGTGTTATAATAACTCAAAAAGGTATTGAACACCTATATGTAACAAAGAGTAATATCTCATTTTGACACTGAAATGTATTTCTATCACATCCACTTGATGTGAGGGAATGCACATAGGTGGTGTGGAGTTTTTCTTTCCATGATTCTTCAACTTTGTTTTGAGACACTGGCTTACGGAATTTGATTTAATGAAATAATATTAATTCCTTACCTGACATGAAGAAAAACAAAAGGTAAAGGAACAGCCACATTATGCATGTATATCCTTCATTTGCCTGTATGCTAGATTTTTATGGTCAATGTGTAAACAACTATTTATAGTCTGCTGGAACCCTCAACAAAACATAAACTATTCATAAACGTTTTATTTGTATTGGAAAAGACATTCCAACTGTTCAATAAATTGTATAATTAACATTTGGTGGGCTCCCACACACAGAAACCATGGTTCATCAAACATTCAACTAATCAATTTTGTTAACAACATAATCATAGATGTAAATTTTCTTCAATGCATTGCAGATAATTTTTACAATTAATATTGCAAAAAAGTGTCAAGTACAATTCTTCATAATTAAGACAAAGTGATACAGCTGGCACCAATTATCTATTATTTTTTGTCTTATTCAATATAGTTGCCACGAAACTAATGTTCTGTATTTTTTGTCTTATTCAATATAGTTGCCACGAAACTAATGTTCTGTATTTTTGTGTCATTCGATATGGTTGCCATGAACCAATGTTCTATAGTTTTTGTCTCATACAATATAGTTGCCATGAAACTAATGTTCTGTATTTTTGTCTCATACAATATGGTTGCCATGAAACCAATGTTCTATAGTTTTTGTCTCATACAATATAGTTGCCATGAAACTAATGTTCTGTATTTTTGTCTCATACAATATGGTTGCCATGAAACCAATGTTCTATAGTTTTTGTCTCATTCAATATAGTTGCCATGAAACTAATGTTCTGTATTTTTGTCTCATTCTAGTTGCCATGAAACTAATGTTCTGTATTTTTGTCTCATTCTATATAGTTGCCATGAAACCAATGTTCTATATTTTTGTCTCATACAATATAGTTGAAACTAATGTTCTATATTTTTTGTCTTATTCAATATAGTTGCCACGAAACTAATGTTCTGTATTTTTGTGTCATTCGATATGGTTGCCATGAACCAATGTTCTATAGTTTTTGTCTCATACAATATAGTTGCCATGAAACCAATGTTCTATATTTTATGTCTCATTCAATATAGTTGCCATGAAACCAATTTTCTATAATTTTTGTCTCATTCAATATACACTCACCAGCAAAAGAAACGCAACACTTGATTTTAGCTCATATTTTTGCAAATAAATTTTTTTTGCCAAAACCAAATCAATGGCATTGATTCTATTGTCGACAAGCATAATCGTACTAAAAATCATTCAACTGCTACCATTTCCTGTCTTTCTCTGGTCCATTTTATCAAATTTGAGATTTTGCAAAAAAGAGACCTTACATTCAGTTTATAACCAAAAGGATGATGTCATTTGAAAGTCTGCCTAATAAAGGACCAAAAACCGAAAAATCACTTCAGCAACTTCATTTTTAGATTTTACACAAAACTTTGAAATTTTGCGTTTCACCAAGTTTGAAACACAGTGATGAAAATTATTGAGTTTCATGCCTTTTTAATTGTGATATTTTTATGAAATTTTCACAAGATATTTCCAACATGTCTCAGAGATGCTCGAAAAAAATTCAAGGCAAAATAAGGATTAGAAAAAATCTTTTATTGCATTGAAGGCCAAATTTTTAAATTGAAAGTAAAAATCAATACATAAAAAATTTATATCCCAAAATTGAATTTATGATATCGCGAGATGTTTGAGATAGCTCTGCCCTGAAATGAACTTAATTGATGTTTCAATAAAAAAGTTCCAGGTTGATATTTTGAAATTAATTTATTGAATTACTGAGCATGAGTCTCACTCCAGACATTTCCTACAGGGGGTGCTTCAGGCCAGACCCATCAATGATTTTTACCATTGTGGGCATACTACAGGCTGATGTACGTAGACTGGAGTTGAGCACCACCTGCTGAATATTTCTGGAATGAGTCTTGCATTCTGAAATAAAAAATGCATATAAAAATATGGACCTGGAACTTTTTTACTAGAATAGTAGTTAAGTCCACGTCAGGGCAGAGCTATCTCAAACATCTCGCGATATCATAAATTCAGTTTTGGGATTTTAATGCTTTATGTTGTGATTGTCATTTTCACTTTAAAAATTTGGCCTTCAATGCAATAAAAGATTTTTTCTAGTCCGTATTTTGCCTTGAATTTTTGTCGGGCATCTCTGAGACATGTTGGAAATATCTTGTGAAAATTTCATTAAAATATCACAATTAAAAAGGCATGAAACTCAATCATTTTCATCACTTTGTTTCAAACTTGGTGAAACGCAAAATTTCAATGTTTTGTGTAAAATCCAAAAATGAAGTTGCTGAAGTGATTTTTCGGCTTTTGGTCCTTTATTAGGCAGACTTTCAAATGACATCATCCTTTTGGTTATAAGTTGAATGTAAGGTCTCTTTTTTTGTAAAATCTCAAATTTGATAAAATGGACCAGAGAAAGACAGGAAATGGTAGCAGTTGAATGATTTTTGGTACGATTATGCTTGTCGAAGATAGAATCAATATCATCGATTTGGTTTTGGCAAAAAAAATTTATTTGCAATAATATGAGCTGAAATCAAGAGTTGCGTTTCTTTTGCTGGTGAGTGTAGTTGCCACGAAACTAATGTTCTGTATTCTTGTGTCATTCGATATGGTTGCCATGAACCAATGTTCTTTAGTTTTTGTCTCATACAATATAGTTGCCATGAACCTAATGTTCTGTATTTTTGTCTCATACAATATGGTTGCCATGAAACCAATGTTCTATATTTTTTGTCTCATACAATATAGTTGCCATGAAACTAATGTTCTGTATTTTTGTCTCATTCAATATAGTTGCCATGAAACTAATGTTCTGTACTTTTGTCTCATTCGATATGGTTGCCATGGAACCAATGTTCTACAGTTTTTGTCTCATTCAATATAGTTGCCATGAAACCAATTTTCTATTATTTTTTGTCTCATTCAATATAGTTGCCATGAAACTAATGTTCTGTATTTTTGTGTCATTCGATATGGTTGCCATGAAACCAATATTCTATAATTTTTGTCTCATACAATATAGTTGCCATGAAACTAATGTTCAGTATTTTTGTCTCGTACAATATGGTTGCCATGAAACCAATGTTCTATAGTTTTTGTCTCATACAATATAGTTGCCATGAAACTAATGTCCTGTATTTTTGTGTCATACGATATGGTTGCCATGAACCAATGTTCTATAGTTTTTGTCTCATACAATATAGTTGCCATGAAACTAATGTTCTGTATTTTTGTCTCATTCAACATAGTTGCCATCAAAATAATTATAGGTTATTTCATGGGTTGGACCTGTATTTCCCTGATATTTTCACCCGAGACCCTGTATTTCCCGAGACCCGCAGGGTCGAGGGAAATACAGGGTCGAGGGTGAAAATATCAGGGAAATACAGGTTCAACCCATGTCATAACCTGTTTATTCCATGTCTAAATGCCATGATGAACTTTTCTGACAAATGAAAGAATTTACGAGCAGACCGATCGTCGGGAAAAGTGCCGTTTCGGGGTTAATAACGATCGTCGGACAAAATCTGACAAAATCTGATCCTGCAAGTTTTTTACGCTAGTATTGACCTACCTGCAGAACTTTACGGCAGTCAAATCGGAGCATTATTAACCGTGCCCGGACCAAAAACGTCCGGTGAAAATGATCTGACTTTTTCATTGTTTTGTTGACAGTGCCATGTATGGTGACGTCGTGACGTCATGGTAACGTCATCGCTCAGACTGCTTCTGATTGGTGGAATCTCGTATTTTCCCTCTCAATCTCATTAATTTCTGTATTTCCCTCTCCAGCTCATTAAGTCTGTATTTTCCCTCTTATGTTTGTATTACCCAGGAATAAAGCTCAGTATCAGGGAAAAATATTTTCTAGACATGGAATAATGTTCTGTATTTTTGTCTCATTCAATATAGTTGCCATGAAACTAATGTTCTGTATTTTTGTCTCATACAATATAGTTGCCATGAAACCAATGTTCTATATTTTTTGTCTCATTCAATATAGTTGCCATGAAACTAATGTTCTGTATTTTTGTCTCATTCGATATGGTTGCCATGAAACCAATGTTCTATAGTTTTTGTCTCATACAATATAGTTGCCATGAAACTAATGTTCTATATTTTTTGTCTCATTCAATATAGTTGCCATGAAACCAATTTTCTATAGTTTGTCTCATTCAATATGGTTGCCATGAAACTAGTGTGCTCTAGTTTTTGTCTCATTCAATATAGTTGGTGTGAAGCTAGTGTTCTATTGTTTTTGTCTCATTCAATATAGTAGCCATGAAACCTGTTAGGAGAGCATTGGCTTAAAATGCCATGGTCACCCATGTAAAACGCTATGTCACTTTTCAGGAAAAATTTTCTGTATTTTTGTCTCATTCAATATAGTTGATGTGAAGCTAGTGTTCTATTTTTTTGTCTCATTCAATATAGATGTCATGAAACTAATGTTCTGTAGTTTTTGTTTTATTCAATATATTTACCTAAACCAAACAGCTGCGTCATGGGCTAGTCTGCGATGCAGACTGAATCACTTGTACACTGATTTCAGGTTGCTTGACAAACTGACCTCCAGATGCACGACTTTATAACCTTCCGTGCTTCAAGAATAAACATTCATAATAGCATGATACACAGTGTGCTATAGTCTAATTCTATTCACCGTTTAAACAAGTGATGCAGGACCATTTCTGTCTTCCAGAGCTCTGTAATCAGCTGCAAATGGCGTCCAGTCTTATTTGCTCAAGAAGCATGTCCAACTTACAGATGATTTCATATTTGTAGACATTTGAGGAAGAAAATACATCATTTTTCTTGCGATTTTTATTGGTTGAGAGAAGGTATGACACCACTCTCTCCTGAAAAGTGACATAGAGTTTTACATGGGTGACCATGGCATTTTAAGCCATTGCTCTCCTAACAGGGACTGACTTTAGCAGTTTAAAGTGAGAGTTTCAGTTTGTGTTTCACACATTTTAGCATGTTTAGTGCACACATTCTGCAAGTCCAATACTGTGCATTCAGACGATTAGGATCAGGTGATCCATGCAATGACTGTTTATACATAAAATAAGCATGTATAATTGTGAATGTGTCATTTTCTCAGAAGAGGGGCTCAGCTCAGGAGGCAGGACAATGGGCTACCAATCGCGGGGTCCTTGATCTGATTTTTCTGATGAATGTTGGCCTCATCACTGGGCTGGACCACCACTCTGTCCTGAGGGACCATTCAGAATTTATGATTGGGGGGGGGGGGTTGGGAGTTTTGTTGGAACTTACTGTTAAAATTGTATACCTCCTTTGGTTTCATGCTTATTTGTACCTCTCATACATTCCATATGGATTTTTAGTATTCCCCTTTTCTTTTATCAAAATTTCATAACCCCCAAAAGCACGTTGTGAGTAATAAGTAACACCCTTGAACCATCTGTGAAAAATTGGTGCTCCGTCGGGCAAAACTCCAATTACCCTCAAGTCATAAATTCTACTTAGTCTGTGAGGCACATAGATTCTGGACAAAAGGTAAAATTAGTACTGTCCCCCTTGAAGCATATAGCACCCGCTCAGGCAAAACTCCCATCTCCCCCTCAACCCAGTCATAAATTCTGAATAGTCCCTTACTGATGCCATAGACAATGCTTTTGGTCAATGCATGATAATTTAGTGTAAATAGATGTTAAGCCATTCAGATTCAGCTTGAAACTGATTTAATATCAATTGAAACAACAGTTGTGCACACGAGCGTGAAATACAACAGTTCATGAAGAAGTGAAAGAGTTCATGTGGATTGCGGTTTGACAAGTGTGAACAACTGCCACAATGCCAAGTTGGCCTTTGCTGTATACTATTGGTCAAAATTATGACATCATTTTTCCAGCAAACATCATTTGCTTGAAGCAAGCTGAAAACATAGGCTGCGCAGCAGCAAACCTTCAGCGAATAACACCTTTAGAAGATTACAATAATATCATAAAATTGGTGTGTTTACGAAATTGCTTATAGGCATGCAATAGCGGTCGAGTAGTGGCCTTCCATTATCTCTATTTTTCCAATGATTCATAAAGTGTTATACGCATCAAAAAGCACTGCTAAATTAATCGCATAGGTGATTTGTTTAGAAAAACGCATTACTGTATATGCAATAGTGGGGAAGTTTTGGCTCCGATATAAAAAAAATTCTTTTAAATATTTTTTCTCAATATTACAAAAACTATAGAATAGCCATCTGTCAGACCATGAAAAGGCACAACTAGACCATACAAGCCATATGTGTACCAAACTTCATCCATGTATATGGAATAGTGACGGATGTTGGGCCAGAAACAAAAATAATAATTTTTGTGTTTTTTCAATATTTGAAAAAGTATGTAATATTTTCCATCAGACCTTTCAAAAGGCACAACTAGACCATATTGATCATATGTGTAGCAAAGTTTATCCATGTACATGCAATAGTGAGCGAGTCTTAGCCCAAAAAACAAAAAAAAATATGTTTTTATGTCTTTTCTCATTTTTTCAGAAAGTATAGAATATCTGTCAATGAGACCATCAAAAGGCACAACTAGACCATATAGGCCACGTGTGTACCAAATTTCATCCATGCACATGCAATAGTGACCGAGCCTTGGCCGGAAACGAAAAAAGATTATTTTTATATTTTGTTAATTATTTCAAAAAGTATTTAAGATCTATTTATCAGACCATCAAAAGGCACAACTAGACCATACAAGCTACATGTGTACCAAATTTCATCCCCATACATTCAATAGAGGCCGAGTGCCGGGCCGGAAACGATCTATCCTGGCAGGATTTTCTGATGTCAGACCAGAAATTTTGCAAAATTTTTTGTAATTTGAGAAAAGTCTACAAATATGAAATCATCTGTAACAACCAATCAAGTGTAATCATGGTTCAATGCCTCATGTTTTGTAAACAAAAGCACATGGTCAAGTGTAATCCACCCTCCAGGTGGAGGCACCTCCTGGTGTGGGAATGCATTGGAATGAAATGCATGAAGATTAGATTTGCTTGGCAAAGATACTCAGAGTTATTTTTTAACATCACCTTTACAAAAACCTAAATATGTAGTCTTAATGTCTTCTTAAAACAAGAAGGCCAATGAATTTTGGCTGTGAGAGACCTCTCTCTATAACTGGTGTTAGTGAGTTTGACAATGTTTGACGCAAGAAATATGATATTAGTCTTTAAAAATACTCCCAAGCTCACCAAAAGCATTAATTCATACACCTGACCCCAAAGTTCTGTGAAAGCATTTCGGTCATCCAAAGCCTTTTCTCCTCCAGTGCCTGAAACTCTAGCCCCCATGGACTAATAAGGGAAAACCAGGACTTAAGTAAAGCAACATGTTTCAGGAATAGCTGGGATGGATAATGCTGTCGATTAGGGTTTCTTGTTCAAACCAGTGAATCCACGCTTTCACAAGTCCTTATGAAGTCCGGGAATCACACCCTTGCCGTCTGAATTTATCTGGCATGCCGGAGTGCTTTCCCACTTGGGTTCAGTGTAAGAATACACACATTTGGTGTGCTGAAAGTATATTTAGAAGCTAGTATCATATTTCTTGTGTCAAATATTGTCAATCTCACTAACAAATGTGATAGAGAGAAGTCTCTCACAGTCACAATGTTAAGGCTTTCTTGGTTTCAGTATTACCTGTCCCAACTCGCTGAACTTTCAGTTTCCATGGCAACCACAGAATGACTTAAAAATGTCCAAATTGTCCAAAATTTTGGAAATCCATCCCAAATATGCTGAATTTTATCCTTTGAAAAATTCATAGTTCTAGATTGAAAATAAGTGTCCATATAAAAAAATCCTCAAACTTTCTGATTGCCCCTCGTATTTGAAATTCCCATCTTCATCCAGTGCACATGACCAGCATCATTCCCTCATGATGCAGTTTCTTTAATTTCTGAACATATATACATATAAGTAAATTTTACTTATAAACAGCTGTACATATATTTCTGAACAATTGTCATTTCTTTGTATATATGGCATGCACTTTAGAAATGATGTCTTGTGGTGTGATGGCTCTGACTGGAGAGAATTTTGACAACTCATCGATCACTTTATGTTCAGCACAAGTATTCAGTTTCTTGGAATGTAGATGTCGCACAACTTGTTGTCATTGACTTTCATAGCAGTTGCATCGACCAGAACCTGTTGACATCCACAATTGCAAGAACATTCAAATCGGCAGTCGCCCGAGTTGTCTTGCACCAATTGACATTGTTGATATCCAAGAGGGGAGCCAGCTGCAACCATCAGATGTGGCTCGGTGCATTTGTTGGCTGTTACATGCACTTTCATGTTGGTCAGAACCTCAGTGGAAGATAAGTCATATGTGAAGATTTCCCTATAAAAATTAATTTGAGATATTAGAATTAAGTTGACACATGCATGCTCTGATACAACCATTTATATTAATGTATTGGCACACCCATAATGAAATATGACTACCCCAGCAGGAAGAAAGAACCAGCCACTACTTTAACCTTTCACACCTTTGGGCAAATCACTTCTTACCTTTAACTACTTTCAAGTACCTTTTAATATTATATTGAGTTCATATTACACCAACACCCCCATTTTGTTTGATTTCTTTGATATTGTGAATCTTGACAATTTCAATAACTTGGCCATTTGTCTTTTAGAGTTCTTACAAGCAATTTCATAAGTATGCGATTCTGAGGTTCTTTGCCAACTAAATACATAGCATTTTTGCATAATCTGATTGGTTTAGGAACAACAGACCGTCACACAGCTTATATATCAAACGTAGTATGGGCTTGCATTGCATTGATTCCTCACAACCAACTGTGAATGACCAAAATCGCGTGGTAATGAAAACACCTGTAATATGGGATAAGGTTGTGGTGAGAAGTCAATGGTAGTTGTAATGAGATTTGCATTAGAGAGAAGAAAGGAGGGAAAAATAGGTAAACAGAGGACTTCTAACAGAATTTTTTTTAAACTTTATTTTGGGTTGTACTGTAGATTACTACAATGAAACACAATAGACTATATGCCTATTGCATGATGACACCATTGGTACATTTGTTGTTGGCCTATTCTTTGTATCTGCAGAGATCTTATTTTTAGCATGGTTGTAAAAACATGCCAGGCACTGGTTTTATTGAAGGTCAGAAATATTAGAAAGAGTTTATGAATGTAACTATGAAAATGTTGGTGACAATCTTGAATTGTACAATGCCCCACCTTTTCTTGTTGAGCTGAGCTGCCTCGACACAAGTTTGCATATCGTGGTCAATTAGCAACGAGGCGAAACTTGATTGCTCTGTGCATCCAACTGCTGAACGGTTATGAAGAGATGCCGCTGAAATGACAAAATTAATGGACTATATATGATATAAGTGGTTCAGACATGGGTTCTTATTTTTGTTGTCCTTTCCTACCCAGGGCCTGAGGTAAGATCTCATGCTGAACTTGAAAATTTGAAAATCTATATTTTATACCAAATGTTACGAGTTAAATTGCTTAGATACTATTGATTTTCGATTATGTTTATTTGATCATCTACCCAAATTTCTTTAGCCTATTTGCTTGCTATCTTAGCATTTCCAAAACTTTTTTGGAGGGGGTGCCACCATGCCTCCGTGCCTCACCCCTCCAGTAATACTATATTGTATGTCAAAAGAAATGGCCGTCAAAATTTCTGCAGTGGATTCTTCTCCAAGTATTCATTACCTGCAGTGTTTTTCTGAGTTTTCCATAGCATTATTGTAGTATACATTGTAAATTGTGGATATGGCAATTCATACCTAGTTCTGATTCACAAATGACCCCATGTTCGTTATCACAATATCCGTCTCTCCATTCCTGGAAATAGAGGAATAACAGAAAAGCTGAAAGACAAGCAGTCATACTGAAGAAAACACAAATTCAAACATGATTAGTGTAATGATAAATAGCTACACATGAAACAACGAACTAAAGCAGATTTCCAAACTATGTGTCTTGCAAACAAACAAAAGCAGAAGCAGATTTCTAAACTATGGTTCATGTTAACAAACTAAAGCGGATTTCTAAGCTATGGCTCATTTCAGCAAACTAAAGCAGATTTCTATGCTATGGCCCATGCGGCAAGCTAAAGCGGATTTCTAAGCAATTGGTCATGCCAACAAACTAAAGCAGCTTCTAAGCTATTGCTCAATGCTCATGCCAACAAACTACAGCAGATTTCCACGCTATGGCTCATACCAACAAACTAAAGGAGATGTCTGCTATGGCTCATGCTCACAAACTAGAGCAGCTTCTAAGCTATCGCTCATGCCACAGTTGATTACTATTTACAATCTTCTTCAGAAGGAATGGTATCCAATCAGTCTAGAAGTGGACTGCTTCCTTCCTTGACCCGCTGAAATGATTCTTACATTTAAGTTATGAATGCCACCTGTAGAAGGGTCAAAATTTGATAAGTCTGAAATTCTTGTCTCCGGTGTTTAACAATAATTCATGATGGCAGGAAGACCAATAGAGGACCTCTTGTTGTCATTTGTCATAGACAAGGATATTAGCAAAACTTCGAACACAAAAAATATGCGGCAGAATATTTTTATCCCATCTAAAATTAGCATTGAAGTGGCCTACCCCCCTGAAAATGGCCCGTCTCCAACAACATTTTCTTTTAAATATCGTATCATAAAAACTAGTACAGGAACCTAATTCAATTAAACTCTTCCATTCATGGAGACTTGACTGTCAGTCTTCTAAAAACTGGTCACCAATAGCTGAAATAATATTCTGCATAACTGCAGGAGGTTGTTGTGTCGATGTCTCCAATATTGCGTCATTAGCATCACGCCGGATTTGTTTCTTAATAAAAATTAAAGGGACACACATTCTGTGAGAAAACCTTGTGTCTGATGTTGTCTGAGAACCCAAGAAAATAACTGAACTATCTGTAGCTCTGTATCATTTATGTAAACCAACATATTAGAGTATTTCTGTTGGCATGTCAGTTGTCCTATCTCAATTTGTCATTAGCAAACGTCTTGCTACTCTATTTTGACTACATATTCCTGGACCAAAATCACTGTGAAGATGTGTCTGGTGTTCATAAGGTCATTGCATGCACATATTGCCAGACTGCCAGTTTTCCACTGGTCCCTGCAAAGATTTTTACTGTAATTATCATTAGCGTCACGTTGTCATTAGCATCATGTCAAAAATGGCTTATTGCCTTTACGTCGCAAAAATTTTGTTGCAGGTGACTGGAGTTGAAAATCAGTTGAATATATACAGTCCTGGACAAATGTTCTGTCGCTAGCACATGTCACATAAACAATTGTCAATTATTGGACTTGTACTGAACAGATTTTAATGAGTAATGGCTCTAATGAAAGCCAAGTTTCTTCTACAACATGCTTATATTGCGAAAATAAAGTTTTCTCTCAATCTGAATATGATATGGACAGTGAGTCCAACATTTGCCTGGACAAAAGTCCTGTCGCATACAAGAAGTTATGCTGAAAAATTGTCTAAAATAATTGTGAAATTGCTAGAATGATGAAAAATTGTCAGAGCATTTAGTCATGATGTAGGAGAATAAAAAAACTAACTTTGTTCAACTTAATTATCTTGTAGAACAATATCCATGGGGTTCCACGAGGACTCAAGTGAAATATCAACACAGTATCAATAATAATCATCAAAAGTGAAAGATAATACAGACCAATGCTTTCTAAAATTCATAAATATTCTTTGGAATTGTCTTCCCTGCCTTCCAACTTATTTTGGAGGACATGGGATCATGGAAATTGAGATTATAGCATTCCCGGTGGGAGAGCAGGTGTAATGGTACATGCCACGTTGACGAGAAAAATTAAAGTGAGGGCTGCACTTTTACAAACTATGCCATTTGGCTTCAAAGTCTCACCATAGCAGTGGTTTACAATAACTTAGGACTAAAATTTGTTCTTGCCTAAAGCTACTGTTAATTATATTGTCCTCTTGCCATCTCGATCAATTTCTTGCTCCGAGACGGAATTTTTGTTTTTCATTATCATGGTCAATTTCAGTCAAGTCTGGATAAATTGTATTCATGTAAGCTTTAACAGCATATTTGCACTATTTGTGCAACTTTTGTGCAGTAATAATGTTGTTTTGGATTAAAAAATTGAAAAATTAATCACTGTGCAGCTCGGCCTGTGTCACCTGGAGGTACAACCCATGTGCAAAAAGTACAAAAACCCAATTTATCCCTAACAAAGTACATATAAATGTTCCTTATCACAAGCATCATCAAACCCAGGCCCAAAATAATGATCATTGGAATACATCAGTTCCAACTTGGCCCCTTTGTTGATTTTTCGACCGATTATGAAGCTCCCTTTGTATCTGCTCCATCACTCGAATAATGTACCCTCATCAAATGCCAATCAAAACGGGACACGAGGTAGGGAAGATCATTCCGAAGGATATTTAGGAACTTTTGATGATATTTTCCTGCATTATCTGCCATCCTTGATGATTTTTACTCATGAAATGTTGATATTTTACCCAAACCCAATGGATATAGTCTTCAAAGATCAGGAATTCATGCGAAGTGATATTTTTACATTCAGTTACACCATGACTGCATTATCCAACATTTTTGCATCCTTTTTGCAATTTCACTATTCTTTAAAACAAATTTTCAGCATGAATTTGTGCATGCGACAAGACTTTTGTCCGAGCACTGTTGTGACAGACTCTTATTATTAATTTCTAGAATATTCAGACTAAGATGAAACTTTATTTTTGCAATATAAGCAAGTTGCAGAAGCCTTTGGCTTTCATTTAAGCTAATTCCTGCCAAAATCAATCAATCACAGGCCAAGTTATTAACAGTTTTGTCAATAACATTTGGATGCGACAAGACTTTTGTCCAGGACTGTATTATCAATAAATGTTTAAACAGACTATTACATAACATTTTTGCATTTTCCTTGCATCTGACATGCTTAGTATGAAGTTTGATGCTTATCTTAAACTACTAACCAAATATGGGGTGCCAGTAACATTTAACCATTGTCTAGCATCTGAAATATGGTTTAGTAAAGACACTGGGCACTGGAGGAAGTAGTGGAGATCATCTTTATTATTAAGAATCCAAAATATTGATGAAAAGAGTGTTTTTGTAAATTTCTGGTTCAAGGAATGTTCTATCTCAATGACTATGGGTCATAGAGACCTGAAATATAGCTCAATGTGTGCAGAAAAGCCACTTTTCTATTTGTTGGTAATACATCATTCAGCTCTAAGTGGTACGGATTTCAAGTTATAGGCATGATGCTAATGACACACATATTTGGTATTTTAATTGATTAAATGCAGTTTCTCAAAAATGATTGGCATTAGAGACCTGGAACTTGGCCCAAAATGTGCAAGCAACTTGCCTAATCATTGGCAATAGATTGTTTAGCCCTAAGTGGTCAGGATTTTTTAGTTAGAAGTGTGATTTTAATGACAGTCAAAAAACATTACAGCTATGTTTATCACCTCAGTACAGATCAGCGGGGCATTTGGACCCTTGGACATGAAAGTGCGGTGATAGCTGACTGTTTGACCCACCCAACGCAAACTTTAAAAGGCATTTCTGGAACGAAAAATTTTCAAAATTTTTTCAGCTGAAATTTCAAGGTTTTCAAATTTTGACCCAGAAGCATCAATTATAGCGAACTTAGTGAATTCCCTTGATGGTTTAGGACAGAAGGGACAGGTCCAGTTTGGTATGTAAATATACTTGAACCAGATTCCTCATTTAAACAACAGCTTCTTATATTAAATGATTCAATTGCAAGATAGCTAGATCTATAGATTTATGTCAATTGAGACAAGCACTTAATTATACAAGGGATGCATACCACAAGGTTTGTTCCAGTACTGAAGATGCATTCCTCAGTTGCTCCTTTGTTAGGATTTGATCCGTCCCATGATATGTCATGAGCTGTTAGATTTACACCTGAATGGGTCCATTGGTACATGTCTGGCACAAGGGAGATGCGACGTAATCCAAGATATATTGTTGATTTGACTTGATTTGCGTAATCTAAAAATACAACCAGTAATTACATGATATGTATTCTTTGAATATGCCATAGATATTTGAGGGGGGGGGGCATAATATTCCAAATGAATAAGAGTCTTAATATACATATTCAATTCTAAATGAAACAATGACATGTCAAAATATACCCGCACCAGAGATTATCTATTTTACTACCTGGTAATAATTGCAAAGTATTACTTTTTATTTAATTTCATGATAATAATGATTTATTTTATTCAGATAAGTCTATGACATTTGTTTACTTTGTAATCTATTATAATGTAAAGATTTTCGCTTGATAACATGTGTGCCTCACATGTATATTTCAAAGCTTTATAGCATATGTCGCACACTCTATACGCATTGTGCGCCTTGTGTGCAAGTTTTTGAGTTATGTTTGTATGCTATTTCATTCTTAAATAAAGTTATCTTGAATTTTGAATCTTGAATCTTCGCAAAACTGAGCAAGAGAGTTTTTATTTAAAAATAAAACTATAAGCCGTACCATGTGACCAGGTGTTTTTGGAGCATGATGAATCGAATATATGCACATTGCAGTTCCGCACGCTCCACCCTTGGGCCTTGGCCCAAAATTAACATAAAAGAGATAGGAAAAGCCGCAGATTCAGCGCGCGTTTCATGAGCCCTCTTGGGAGATATATCTATACATGTAGTTACCCCCCTTGTTTGCAGCCCAATTTGATACTAAGAAAATGGGCTGCATTGATTAAAGATACGATAAAATCATCATTGCTACTATACTCACCAGCACTACTGAGATATGCCTTGATATCAAGTACTTCTGTTGCTGTTTCCAATGCAACAATATGACCATGTTTGGATATGCAGTACTCCAGGCCATCGTCACCATTCATGATCTTCTTTTCGTCCAAGTAACAAGAACCATATCGTTCAAAATACCCCCCTGGACAAGGCACTGCTCCTGAAACTAAATAGATGGACAATTTTTAAAGATGGATGGATGGATGACTGGGGCTTCATATCCTATATCTATGCACAATTAAGCAGGAGTCGACGCCCTCCTGGACAAGGCACTGCGCTTAAAAACTTTAATTAAATATCTAAAGTTAACACTATTAAAAACGCAAAACGGACAAATTTGAGACAAAATGTCGGAAGCACAAAAATTCCAAATTTTTCATATCGCAGCTAATGACACTGTGTTTTTAGACACAGGGAACTGATTTATGGGGTTATTTTTGATCGCGCTCTTTCAAGATATTCTCTGTTAAGCTGAGGCAATTGCCAATTAATTAATTTCTTCGTAAGTTGCTCCACAACACTTAGAGTGGGTCGGGGCACACATGCATGTTATCAAGCGTTAGGTGAGAAGCCCCCCCAGGGTTATTTCTAAACTTACATTTTTGGTGCTTTTTCTTATTGATGGGATTGAAGCTAGAGGCTTTTTAGGTGACGTCACAAATTTTCAAGGCATTCAGCACCAAACCATAGTCGTAATTAAAGAAACAAAAAAAGGTGCATGGTTTTTGTAACTTTGATTAATTCTTTGCAAGTGGTTGTCAGAAATAACTTTGGAAATTTTTAAAAGTATAATGGATATCTGCATTGCTTCACTTTATGACCATCACATAAATATGATTTGGATCATGTTTTTTGCATTTTAGCTCAAAATATAGAGGTCAAATTGAAATATGTGGGTTTGGGGCGAGAGGCCCCACATGGTATGGGGCATGGGGCCCCCTTCACTGAGGCCTTGAAGCTGCTTCAGGAACCATTTAATAATGTGTACTTTACCTTAAGTCTTGATAGAATAGCTAATTGAAATAGAAAAAATTTTGGCCGAAATTGAAAAAGGGCAAAAAATATTAAAAAATAATTGTATGAACAGAAAAATTCTGAAATTCAGAAAAAGTGAATAGAATGCCTTAAAAATGATAGAAGAACCCCTAGAACTAACTTTCAAGCTGAATGCGCTCGCAAAAAAAATTTCCATAGGATTATAATAGGGGGGCTTCTTGCCTGATGGGTGGGGTAAGAAGGCCATTTTAATTTTTTACAAAAAGGGCCGTAACTCCTTTATTAAAATTGGCAGACATTCGTTTCACTAGTTATAAGTAGAGTTAAGTGATCCCTTCCTGACAGCATAAGCATTCAAATAATCGACCACAAAAAGTAGGTCAAATCGCTCCTCGAAGTTAAGGGGGGCTGCATGCCCCGCGCTACTCTACATGTACAATGTAATAATTTGCTCTGGCTGGCAATATCAAAAGGTGGTCATTTTGAAATTTTCCTGATTGAAACTTTCATAAAGGCATTCGTATGTGTTTTCAGATGTAATGGTGAACACTTTTTTTTTCATCATCAATTGCATATTTACAATCAGTTCTCTGTTATTTCATTATTTATACACTTTGATTCTTCGATTTGGTCGAAAACATTAAACTGCACTGAGTACACTGACCTTCCATGTTAGACAGAAGTAATTTATTTACTTCCAACAGGTTTGATTTCTTCAAAATAGATAGTCGAATACCTGAAACTGGTAAAGCTGTGCAAATTTAATTTTGCTACTTCAAAAAGAAAGGTCTGCCAAAAAGTCTTTAGCTTTTTTGCTTCCTTCTCAAAGTTTTGGGATTTCATGCTTCTTTCCTCAAAGTTTTGAGATTTCATTCTTCCTTTCTCAAAGTTTTGAGATTTCATGCTTCCTTCCTCAAAGTTTTGAGATTTCGTGCTTCCTTCCTCAAAGTTTTGAGATTTCGTGCTTCCTTCCTCAAAGTTTTGAGATTTCTTGCTTCCTTCCTCAAAGTTTCGAGATTTCATGCTTCCTTACTCAAAGTTTTGAGATTTCACATTTCTTTCCTCAAAGTTTGAGAATTCATGCTTTCTTCCCCAAAGTTTTGAGATTTCATGCTTCATTCCTCAAAGTTTTTAGATTGCATGCTTCCTTCAGCAACAGCTGATCCAAACAGAAATTACAATATACTGGCTAAAATTCTTTCAGAAGGAATGCAAAAGAATATGCCAACTAGAACTCTAAAATTTAATAAGCATAAGTTAAAAAAAACTAAATGGATAACCAAGGCAATTTTAAATTCCATTGCCTTCCATGACAAACTGTATCTCACATTAAAGAAAACACCAGTATCATCAACCCTTTACAATCAACTTAAAACCAATCTCAACGCTTATCATAATATTTTGAAAAAGACCATCTGTGCTGCCAAAAAACTACTATCACAGCCAGTTCGAGCAGTTCAAAAATGACATTAAGAACACTTGGAAAACTATTAAAGAAATTGTCAATCGAACGAAAAATAAACATAAAGTAGTTGAAATATTTAAAATCAATGGTACGAATGTGGCTGACAAAACAACAATTGCCAATGCATTCAATAGATTTTTTTTACTGAAATAGGCTCCTCCTTGACATCAGGTAGTGCTCTTCCCCCGTCACTTGATTTTAGTAAATATCTATTTCCTCCGATAAATTCAACATTTCAGTTTAGAAAAAATTTCAATTAATGAGTTAGATGGTATGATTAACAGAATAAAATCTAAAACCAGCTTCGGATATGATAATATTTCTTCAATCCTACTGAAAAGATTAAGGGTACAATTATTGAACCTCTACTTATAATAATTAATCAGACACTTAACAGTGGTATATTTCCAAACAAATTAAAAATAGCCAAAATAACTCCGGTTTATAAAAAGGGTCCTGAATCAGATTTTAAAAAAATACAGACCAATTTCTGTGGTACCTACCATTTCTAAAATTTTCCGAAAAGGTTTCGTTTGTTCAAATGCATGATTACTTTAAAAGTAAAAATCTTTATTATGTTAGTCAATATGGTTTCAGAAAACTTCATTGTTGCCTTAGAATAAACTGATCGTATTGTGAATGAAATGGATTCAGGAAATGTGCCACTAATGGTTTTTATGGATTTATTAAAAGCATTTGATACTAGCCCTGGACCCCTGGGACAGGGGTCATGAATCCTCCCATTGGAAAATCATGAGATTTCAAGGACATGGTCTGGGAGAATTGAATTTTCACCCGTAATTCATTTGTTTTATACTTTTTCAATGATACATTCCAAAAATATAAATTTTTTGCTGCTGACTGCACCTGATTTCATCTTCTGTACTCACTGGCACAACTGAGAAATTTTCCCTTGAAACTACAAAAGTGATTTTTATCCTTATACATTGAGCAAATGGCGTCTTCTCATTGGCCCAGTGGGAGTGATGTCATAACAAACATCTATGACATCATAGATACTCTTAGTGACGTCACAATGGTGAGATCACTCCTCAAAGTGAGGCTGATGGATGTCTCTCACCATTTTTTGGCATTTCTCTGATTTCAAAGTAATTTTTATTATGCTAATCTTTGAGGAAATGCTTTCAAAACTAGTGCCGTCAGTAGTAAAGTATATGAACTACCCTAATCCATAATTTCATCTAATTTGGATAGAAATTGCCTTGTTTAGACCATTTCTCCCAACATCATGTCTAATTCTCATGATTTTGCATGGGATGACCCATGACCCATGCTCACGCATGGGTTCCAGGGCTAATTTGATACTATTAATCATGAAATTCTCCTTGAAAAACTTCGTTACTATGGTTTTAGTGGCACCGCATCGGCCCTCCTGTCCAGTTACCTCAGTAATCGCGTTCATATGTCGAATATCAAAATTGTTCTTCCTCTCACTTAAATATTTATACTGGTGTCCCACAGGGTTCAATCTTGGGTCCATTGTTGTTCCTCATCTATGTGAATGATGTTTTCAGTTTTTCTAATTCATTGTATACGCAGACGATACCACTTTATTTGCTTCTCTTGATTCTTCTCAAGACAATGTTTAGATCTTGAATACTGAATTAGCGAATGTTTTGTCTTGGCTTAAAGTTAACAAGCTACCTTGAATGTAGATAAAACTAAATGTATGATTTTCCACACACTTGGTAAAGTTGTCAATCGTCCAGCGTTATTTATAGATGAAACATCCTGGAATACATTGGTACCATTAATTTTCTAGGTATAGTTATTAACGAGCATCTCAAGTGGAATGATCACCTTGATAAAATAAGTAAAAGAATAGCTAAGTGTACTTGTATTTTAAATAGATTGAAGAAATTCCTTCCTCAGGATACATTGAAAACTAAATACTAAATATTGTGCCCTTATAAATTCTCATCTCAGTTATGGAATTCTATGCTCGGGCTACAAAGCAAACTCCATATTTAAACTACAAAAAAGGGCAATTTGAGCTGTAGCCAATACTAGACATAATGCCCATACACAGCCCTTGTTCAAAAAATTGTGTTTGCTTACTGTTCATGATATTTTGAAAGTAAAATTATATAAGTTTTGTTATAGATTAGAAAATAATCAAATTCCCAAATATTTTTCAGTGACAAATATTCTAATAAAACCCCAAAATGATTATCCATACAAAACATGAAATAAGAATTTTAGATTACCTCGCCTATATCATGCCTATGTGGAAAATAGTGTCAGATACCAGTTACCCAAGTTATTAAATAGTACTTCAAATTCCATTTTTGGAAAGGCCACAACTCATAGTGAGTTTGGCTTCTCCTCGTATATTAAAAATTCATTGATCCACCAGTACCAGGAACAATGTTCCATACAAAATTGCTTTATATGTCATTCCTCCAACTATAGGTAATATTGTTTCATCCTTTTTATTTTGCTGACCATTTCATTTCATTTCATTCCATCGACCCTCATATCATTTTCATTTATCCCCCTTCACCTTTCATTTATCATTTTACCTATCATCATTTATTTTTTGAGAAAAAGATGTGACATAATGTGAAAATTTGTTGTAATTAACTTAAAATTAATTTGATATTTTCTTTTCTAATAGGTGGCTTTCATGCTAGCGGCATATCCATGGCAAAGTGAATGTCTCCTGACATTTAAATAATAAAACCATGTTTTGTATTCATTGTAACTATATGTGGATTCATGTCAAATTAACAATTGTGTCTGTCTGTCTGCCTAGCTGTCTAGCTGTCTTCCTCAAAGTTTCGAGATTTTATACCGCCTTCCCAAAGTTGTGAGATTTCATGCTTCCTTGCCCAAAGTTTTGAAATTCCCTGCTTCCTTCCTCAAAGTTTGAGAATAGATGCTTTCTTCCCCAAAGTTTTGAGATTTCATGCTTCCTTCCTCAAAGTTTTGAGATTTCACACTTCCTTCCTCAATGTTTGAGAATTCACGCATCCTTACTCAAAGTTTTTAGATTTCAATATCCTTTCCTCAAAGTTTTGAAATTTCATACTTCCCTCCTCAAAGTTTGAGAATTCATGCATCCTTCCCCAAAGTTCTGAGATTTCATGCTTCCTTCCTCAAAGTTTTTAGATTTCATGCTTCCTTCCTCAAAGTTTCGAGAGTTCATCCTTCCTTACTCAAAGTTTTTAGACTTCAATATCCCTGCCTCAAAGTTTTGAGATTTCATGCTTCCTTCCTCAAAGTTTTGAGATTCCATGCTTCCTTGCCCAAAGTTTTTAGATTTTATACTTCCTTCCTCTAAGTTTTTTTGGGAGGAGGGGGGATTGTCACCAGTTATATCATATGTAATTACATGTAACTTAATTTAATGAAATTGCATTAATTCTTTACCTGATATGACAACAATCAACGTGTTCACGAACAGCTGCATCATTGACACGTGTGCGCCCTTTGTGTGCTTGTATCGCTGCGTTTCTTTGTTAAATATGAAAGTACTAGTAGTTAGGTAAAACTTTTGATAAACATAAATTATTCATGGCCTGGTTTGTATTGTGAAGCACAATTCAATAATTACATCATTAACTTGAGGTAGGTTCTCATCCCCAACAAAAGAATAGCTTGTGAAACATTCAATAAATTGATTTCATTATAGACAATATTGATGTTCTTCAATATGTTGCAGATTAGGTTCTTCAACATGATAACTTGCTCTTGTCAATAATGCTGTACTCGTACACTGCTGTCTTAATGACAATAATATTACAATGTACATTTGCCCTGGAATTAATTTCCTGTAATAAATTTTGTATAATACAATATTCCCATGGAGACAAGTGCATGTTCTCCCTCGATTTATTAAAATCCTATTTGAGGGGCTGTCATAGGACTTTTGTGTCCAAGCTCCATGGGCACATCTATGTTGTAGCAACGTTGCACATAGGCGTATGGAAGGGGGGGAGGGCAGGGGGGCAATGCCCCCCCTCCAAAAGTTCAGGAAACTGTAAGATTCGGGCAAAAAGGCTAAAAAATTTGGGCAGATGACTTAATAACTATTGAAAATTAATGATTTCCAGGCGAATTCATTTGAAATGATATTAAATTTAGATCTTGAAATTTGGGCAAATGTCGCTCGCCCCCCCCAAAAATTGCGCTTGCCGTACGCCTATGACGTTGCAACGACGTCACCCTGTTCATCAAACGTAGAATAGTATGGTAGAAATTGTGTCACAACGTTGTGAAGCAACATCAAAGATATGACGTTAGCATGAGCTGTTGAGGTGACGTTTTCACAACATTGTGGCACTGTTTTAAAAAACCCAGACATTGTGTTCGCGTTGTGGCAACATAATCTCAACTAGCATCGTCGGGATTTACGTCGGGTGCCACTTGAGAGGCCTCCTCAGGCCTTTTGGCTTGATGCAGTTTAATCAAGTGTAAACAATCAAAATATTAAAGTCGGTGTGACCACAAAAACATTTCACAACCGAAGTGACACCCTAAGTTATGCTTGTCAGTGGATACACTACTACTAGACCTAAAGATACCCCACCTGGAATTTCATATCCTCCTGAATATAAGATTTTAATTGACTAAAGTCATCTCTGATTGCTGGCAGCATTTCGCAAAGGGCTCTATGCCGTTGCCAACATACGATACGTATCATCGATACACTTAATTGTTACACGATTTGTACCGTCAGTCTCCAAATTCGAGCCGATCCAAAATGTGCTTCCCGAAAACCGAATTTTTGGCCCGGAAAGTTGACCTCGGACGTCAACATGAAGATGCTCTAAAGTTCAGTTCATAATTTTGTGGATATTTTCTCTCAATGTCGGCAATAAACAGCTTTTTTTAGTATTCACAAGCAGGCACAGAAACAGTATGTTGACCTACCAAGAAGAAGGAACAAATTTATTTTATTTTATTTTATTCAATGGCCCGAGGACTCGGTGCATGCGTTGCATGCTATTTTTTAAACATTGTTATTGAAATTGCGCTGACATCATGAAGTGCTCATAAATAGGCAGCTTTGCACCATTGTATGGTTAATATACAATTTTGATATTGTTTGTTAGTTTTCTTAAAACAAAGGTCTGTACATTTGACTCACCAGGAGCTTTCACCCTTCTCTCAAGGGCTTCCTCTGCTGTCTGAAGTGGCTCAGTTGGTCACATGACTGCTCAGAGTCAAGTCATGTCACAGGAGGTTGCAGTATATGGGGGGGAGGTCCCAGCCTTGGTCCCGGTTTAGCGATGGTTTGTGGCGTCTGATCGAAATAGCTTCCTTGATTTTCCTCTTCATCCAATTATCTTCTCTCCCTAGTATTCTGACATTGTCCCAATCAATACAGTGGCCTGTTTTGCTGCAGTGTTCATTTACAGCTGAAGATGTTGTCTTTCGGTGCTCTTCCAATTTTTTTTCGAGGCTTCTAGCTGTCTCCCCGATGTAGAGCCTACTGCATGTGCTACACTTCACCTCATAGATCACTCCTGTTTTCTTTTCCTTGGGTGTCGGGTCTTTTGGATGGACGAGTTGTTGACGCAATGTGTTGACCGGTTTATGAAAGATGTTAATTCCGTGCTTCCTGTAAATTTTTTCTAATGACTCCTATATTCCTTTGACATAGGGGACGCCGATGGGGGGTTGTTTCTTCCTTCCGGGATCTGTCTTTTCTTGGGGTCCTTTATGCTGTGACTTCATCGGAATTTCCATCATCCATGGCTCGTAATCATTTGATTTTAGGGCTGTTTTTACATGGTGACGTTCGATCCTCTTCTTCCATGGACACTAAATTGTCAGCTCTGTTCTGGAGAGTACGCGCCACTGACCGTTTATGTTCCAGATGGTGGTTGGATTTGAAGTTGAGGTACTGGTCAGTGTGCATACTCTTCCTAAAAACTGTTGTCTTAGTGCTGCCATCTTCCAGGACATGGACCAGGATGTCAAGAAAGGCTAATTTGCCATAGGTTTCTTCCTCGTGGGTGAACTTGATGTGCCCGTTGATTGGTTTAGATGGTTTGTGAATTCCTCTATATGTCATACATGTGAAGCATGGCAAACGTATCGTCTACGTAACGAAACCAGAGTTTGGGAGGGGTCTTCGCAGTGCTGATAGCTCTTCTCTCAAAGTTCTCCATAAAGAGATTTGCAATGATTGGTGAAATTGGTGATCCCATCGCTGTGCCTTGTTGTTGCTGGTACAGTTCTTCCTGGACACTAAGTAGTGTTTAACACAGATCCAGCAGCTGGATTACGTCATCGGCAAGGAGACTGGTGGTCTTCTGTCTCCAACTGACATCTTTTGACAGGCACTCCTTTACTACTGCGATGGCTTCACTGATGAGGATGCTGGTGAACAGTGCGGTGACGTCAAATGAGATGAGTTTCCATGGTGGGGGAGTACCAGATCCTTAATTTTTTTTGACAAAGTCCCTGCTGTTCTTCACATGGTATGGCGTCTTTCAAACCAGAGGGCCCAAGATTTTGGCAAGATATTTGGCAGCTGCATAGGTTATACTGCCTATGCTGGAAACAATGGGTCTTAAGGGAGTGTCCTTTTTATGGATTTTAGGTAACCCATAAAATTTCGGTACCTCCGCTGCTGTGGGGTACAATTGTTGCCAGACGCTGTGGGTAATTTTGTTGCTGTCTTTCCACTGCTTCAAAAGCTTGGTTAACTTAGCTTTGTACTTATAAGTAGGATCAGTTCTTAACTTAAAATGAGTATTCTTATCATCTAAGAGTGTTCTTAGTTTACAATGGTAGTCAATTGATTTCATCAACACAGTGACCCTAACTTTGTCCGCTGGTAGTATCATTACATCCTTCAGTCTTGTAGGGCCTTTCGTTCCTCTATGGTGATGTTGTGTCCATTTGTTCTTCGTTTGGATAGTATACAAGTGACATCACTTCTAATGGCTGCTGATTTCCAGGTGTCATTCAACTGCTGGCAAGCTAGTTCGGTCGCTGTGATGAACTCCTCTACCGGAAGTTTTGGTGGTGTCACCGCGAAATTAAGTCCTCGTGAAAGTCGCAACTGAGCCACTTCAGACAGCTGAGGAAGCCCTTGAGAGAAGGGTGAAAGCTCCTGGTGAGTCAAATATACAGACCTTTGTGTTAAGAAAACTAACAAACATGGATCTCCAAAGGTCAGGATTAAGCTTTCATAGTTTTAATTTTGATATTGTGTTAGCATTGATCCACTTGAAATGCTGTGTAAGCTGACATGAATGTTTTTGGACCCGAACTTTTTAGTACTGGCATTAATATATTACGAGCAATTTATCCCAAATATACCTGAAGCCACTACAGGAACTGAACTATTAGTGTTTCATATGACTGCAGAAGCTATTAGCTATTAGGCCAATTTTTTTCATTTATTTCACGCAGTTCTTTTATGGTGCATTTTTAGAATAAATGACATCTCAAGAATGGTAGATTTAATGTCTATAAGATTGATGACTACACTCCAAAAAAATTTCAGACGAAATTGGTTTTTTAGATTCAAAATGGTTTTTTGAAAAACCAAATTTAAAAAAATCCATGTTGGTTTTTTGCATTGAAATTTGGTTTTTCAAAAAACCATTTTGAATCTAATTTAGAGTGTACAATGATGTTCATTTTTGCTGCAATCAGATTATGCTGTTGTTGGGAATTTTTCAATTAATGTTCTGCACAAATGTTCAGTTTCTTGGAATGGAAACCTCACACAACTTGTTGTCATTGACTTTCATAGCAGTTGCGTCGACCAGAACCTGTTGACATCCACAATTGCAAGAACATTCAAATCGGCAGTCGCCCGAGTTGTCTTGTACCAATTGACATTCTTGATATCCACTAGCGGAGCCAGCTGCAACCATCAGATGTGGCTCAGTGCATTTGTTGGCTGTTACATGCACTTTCATGTTGGTCAGAACCTCAGTGGATGATAAGTCATACGTGTAGATTTCTCTGCAAAGATTAATTTGAGATTTTTAAAAATCAAGAAGATGCATGTTCTGAGGCAACTGTTTCATTAGTTAGATTACACATGCAGTGTTTTACACAACATCTAATTTAAGGCCATTGTGTCCCCTACTTAAAAGATGCTTAAAAAAAAACTGTGTCATATAGATCTAATTTATTCTGACAGATAAGTTTATGTTTGTTGGAAATGGATAACATACTAAAATTGTGTCGCAATGAAACTGCATGTTTAATTTAAAGTAGATTTGGTGGATCTATTTAATTTAATGTATTTTGTGAATCTTTAAAACATAACGTAATTGACACCAGTGATATTATATCAGTGAATCTAGATGTGCTTTCATCATATATTATATAGTTTTTGCTGAAGGTTTGACAGATCAGAGAAGGCTGGACTGTGAATGGTTTATTTATATTATAAATATGACACTTTTGGCGACAGTCTTGAATCTTGATTTCCCAATGGCCCACCTTTTCTTGTTGAGCTGAGCTGCCTCGACACAAGTTTGCAGATCGTAGTCAATGAGTAACGAGGCGGAACCTGATTTCTCTGTGCATGCCGCTGTTGCAGTGTGAAGGGAGGCCGCTGAAATTTCATGCACTCAATGATTAGAAGTAGTTTAACCTTCGCCCAAAACTTATATTACAGTCCTCGTTATATTTATGTGGAATCTCAAGTTCAGAGATGCCTCTATTCTCTAGCGTTGCAATATATATGTGAACTAACTGCAAGTTGTGGTGTCATTTTAAACTGTGTCAGGTTCACCGGGCTTCTAGCCAATGTGAATCCACAAAAACTGAGCATCACAGTTTCAACACAATGTCAGAGTGAAAATTGGAATTGGAAAACCTATGAAACTTCAACATCACAGCCTGTCAGCCAGTGAATTGCCAGAAGAACAATACAAAAGTGTCGAAGCCTTTTATTTATAACAAGGTTCATAGAAGTTTAAAGTTGTAAAATCACAAGTTTGCAGATTAATCAAACAAATCTATGGGGATTATAATAGTTGTTGTCTGCTGTGAATGCTCATGAAGCTGCCATTTAGTCAGATTAGACTGGTAATTGCCAGTGATGGATCATTGGGATCACATCAACAGTTACAGTATGTTCTGATCATAGAATGAAATGTAATACTTGCTTCAATATATCAATTGTGAAAACTGCGATGCATAGTTTCATTGTCAGTCCTTTGGCTATCAGGCTACTACGCATCCTCCCCACGCAAGCCCTGCTAAAATGGACAGGGCTTTCTGCTATTTCCAACCTCTTCTGTGATTGGCTGCTTATTTAGGTCATAAGCATTTTGCGGGCAGATTTAGTCCGATTATGGACACTTAGAGGATTACTGGCAACTAAGAAAAACAGTGTAAAACAAGCAAACTTTCAAACAGTTTCATTTCAGAACTGTGAAAATACATAATTCAATGGAATTTTCGGACCTGTTGTAGCAACTTTCAACAATACACAATTTCTCCATTTGTAACTGTGTGAAACAGAAGCAACAATTTCAAACTGTGATGTAGCAGTCCATGATTGGCTGAGCCAAAACTTGGTCAGTTAATTAAGTATTCATGAATTAGCAAAGGTTATGGGCCATTTTGTCATGGTGTGACTTGGGATGATGGCTACTACGATTATGTTGTTGCAGGGCCATCCTTGACAAAAGGCTTACTCTGTGATGCACAGTTTTAGTGGATATCACAGTTTGAAGTTAATTTACAGGTTGTCTGTACAGTTTGGTTATTGCTTATAAAAAGGGCAATACATGTTGTATACCTAGTTCTGATTCACAAATAAGTCCATGGGAATTGGAACAATAGTCATCTCTCCATTCCTAGAAAAAGAAAGAAAAAAAAGAACAGTTAGAAAAGCACTTATGAAATTCAGGCACGCATTTTAGCTCTTCGCAGATTAGCGGTCATGACAGTTTCTGAATTAACATTCAACTAGGCCTTATTACGTCACTGAAGTTTTTAATGATTTGTCTTGGTCACTTTCATATACCAATGAATGTAAATGTACATGTAGACTTTTTTCTTGGTCCATCACACAGACAAAGTCCTCTCAACAGACTTTACAATTACACCCTTGGCTGGACTGTTCAAGCATGAGCCTTTCTCAACTACCTGGGGAGCATACAGCCACGCAGCCATTTCAAGCGCACACAATGCTAAGTCACTCTACAATTGCCAATAGCCAAGTTCCCATTTACACCTGGGTGAAGTGAAGCAGACAGTCATGGAGGATGTGCTTACTTCCAACATGCTATGGCTGGGACTCGAACCTGCAACTTCTCACTTACCAAGGGAGCACATTATCCACAAGGCCACGACACCTCATATGTGTCAATAAACAAACTATTATACACCTTTTTAAAAATAAGCTATGCACCTGATAAGTATATATTATTCAGGTGATAAATTACATATCCCCCTGCCATGGTGAATAACTGGCTTATACCATGAGACAAACGCTCAAACAGTAAAACGCAAGATGGTCAGAGGAAAAAAAAAAGGGGGATCTATTGTAGTGAAATAATGGCATGTGATTGTGTCAAATGGTATATAAGTGTAGAACACAAAATGCAATTTTTTTTTCAACTAGCATCCACATTTCTAATAAGAGATTTTCCAGGAATATAATAAAGTATACTTTCTCATGATTATAATTGATGGGAATTAAAAAACAACAACATTTGATTGCAACAAAGAGGGTATACTGAACGCAAAAGGTTCGTGAAGGTATATATAAAGAACCCACAGCCAAAAAAGTTCTACATTTTTAAAGAGTTCAACTGAATTGAAAAGGTTCAATACTTGGTCGGAAGGCTCTATGATAGGACCCTATCTGCTCAACTTGAGAGAAAGTGGTTCCATTGCAGAAGTTCAGTGCAGCTAGATTATCTAAATGTTGTTTTTGTTTGCTGTTGGAACATTTTTAAAAGTTGAATTATTATCACTTAGGTTTCCTTATCCATACCAGCTTATAGAACCTTTAATGGTTCCATATAAAACCTTTTTGTTAAGAGTGTACCTCTAATTTTGTTACAAAGGTGAAGATGCAGACTTCTCCCACTCCTCTGTCAGGATTTGTTCCACCCCATGTGATGTCGGAAGCCGCAAGAGTTACATCTGAGTGTGTCCACTGGTACTTGTCCGGAATAAGCGAGATGCGACGTAATCCCAGCCATACTGTCAATTTTACTTGATTCCTGTAATCTGAAAAAAAAAGTAGGTTCACTCAATAATAACTACACTCTTCTTCGTAAATATAGAATGCCTTTTAGGAGAAAAAGTGGGCGTTCAGAGTTTGAGTGCAGGCTCTAAAAGTCTGGTTATCTTCCAGGCTACATTAGCCTGCTTCAGTTGCGAGCGAGTGTGAGCAGGCTACAATATTTCCCTAGAGGCGCTCTATTTCACATCCTCACACACATGCATTTTTAGCAAATCTAGCTAAGTCCTGCTGAGTTCTGCGGGGCGCGGACCTGAAGGGCAACAGCGGGGACCTGAAAGGCAGCAGTCCCACTGCCCTAGTTGCCAATTCGACACCCTATTCGATATGAATTTTGTCAGCCTGCAGCCTTGCTTGCCTGCTTCTACAGCAGACTGTGTTCAGTCAGGTTATCTTCGACAATTGCTCTTCGCAATTTTCAACTGGTATTTTTTCAATGTTTGTTTAGATATGTCCCACTTGCATAAATCCCTGAATTTCCACATTTCACCTTGCATAATGTTTGTTTTTCTTGTTTTAAATGAACCCCTTTAAAAAGAGTGTAATATTGTGCCTCATATCACAGGTTCTGATAGCAATGCATTCTACGGTGTCTATGAAATATACAAGGTGGATTGCTCAAGTGCACCCAGAGAATATATCCTAGACGATTCTCTCCATCGATGCTCATTATCATGAGATTTTGCATCATGGCGTCACAGGCAATCAGCGTGCAGGATTTCTCTCCATTACAAATGTTCAACGGTGATTTATGGGAAAACTATTAGGTCTTCAGAGACTTGCATACAAAATCTATCATCTTTTTTTTTTTTTTTACTCTTGAATAGATCTATCTAGAACCGTGAACCTCATGTCTGTACGATTTATGTAAGTGCATAAAGCAGCGAAAACACCATAATTTGCATGCCATGTGTGAAAGCCTGTTCATTGGCCATGCAACCTTGGAACTTGAAGTTGGAAGTGGTACTGACTTATTCACTGAAGGCTTTGGTGAAGTGCTCAACTGACGAGTGGATATATTGATAACAAAACATCAGCATTGCTACAACTCACCAACACTACTGAGATACGCCTTGATGTCATAGACCTCCTGTGTGGTTTCCAGTGCCAGAATATGACCATGTTTAGATTTGCAGTATTCTTGGGCATCACCCTCTTTCATAGATTTCTTGTCATCCAAGTAACAAGAACCGGAGCGTACGAAATATCCTCTTGGACAAGGCACTGCTTCTGAAACTGAATGGACAGGCAAATTAAACTGAGCCAAATTAAACTAAGCCAAATTAAAAATGCGAAACTATATTAACTTGAAATAATTAAGACAGGCAATTTAGTGTGAGCATATGTGTAAGTTTATCACATTGGGAATATGTCACCGCAACACACTCTCAAAAATGTCGGGACAAAATTGGTTTTTTAGATTCAAAATGTTTTTTTGAAAAACCAAATTTCAATGCAAAACCAACATGGATTTTTAAAAAAATCCATGTTGGTTTTTTGCATTGAAATTTTGTCTAAAATTTTTTAAAGTGCATAAGGCACCCGAGAGAGCAAATCTTATGATAACAAATGAGAGCTGGAAAGAATCTTACTGTGCCATCATGGGCGGCCATACTAACCATTGAGAGACATGAAGTATCAGGGCTTGCAAATGGCTCCAGTGCACCTATAATCTAGCATATGACAAATCAAAGAAATGCCCAAGACATGTGTGTTTTGATATATTTGTCACAGATTCTATCCAATTTGACAGTTGACTATGACAAACATTCTCTCAAAATTCAGTTACTGTTGGGTGTTGTGGTTCTTTAAGTAGCAGATTTGTATCTACTTCTCTCTTATGTCTAACTGCTAAAATCACAAGTAATGACAGACAATGTACAACAGTTTGTGATCACTTCTGTTTATGTATGTTAATTAGAATTTGTCATGTGATTTTGACATAGGGCAGATTTCACGAAGAAGCTGCAAAATGACTTACCACAACTTGTCCACAAGTTACATTAGCACAATACTGATAAGGCCAGACATAACTGATTCGTAGATTCTCAGATTTTCGCAGGTCGCTTCTTTTGAGTATAGCTGGCAGGACAAAAAAAAGCTGAAATCTCGATCTTTTATCGTGTCAATCCATTAAATAAAATCATGGGTAAACAATCTTTTCTGTTGGATTGGTAGGTCAGAGTAGCTAAAAATATGGCCTTGTGCTAATGTAACAACGATGAATGATGAAGGACGGAATTTTTTATGCCGATCCTACTGCAATATAAATGAAGTTACCAGCAGGGTACCACCCCTGGCCTGCTCTTGGGAGACCTGGCTTTCAATTCAGAAAAAATTTGAGATCTGATCATGCGTTTTTTAATGTAATTGTTATGTACACATTTTGCTAATGTAACACTATGAAATGGACGGATGCAAAATCGCAGTTACATTAGCAATAAAGAAACAGGCACCACACCCAGTCATTTATGTTTTTGGTGATGTATATAGGCAAATAAGACACGTTTTTTGATAAAATATTATAATTTCTTTTTTGAAATTGGCATAAGTAGCGAGAACACAGAAAAATTTCCATGTAAAAGTTGCTAATGTAACCTCAATGTCCTGGGACGGAATCAAGTTACATTAGCAGTCTTTTTTTATTTTTCATTTTTTTCAAGTTTTATAATGACCAAGACAATTAAAAATGGTTCCAAAATAATTTTCAAGATGTTTTTTATCAATCACATACCATTACATTTTCCTGAATTGGTTTTAGCAGATTCCACAGAGTGCCAAAGTGAGCATGTCTGATCACCAGTAAGTTTGGTCGTCCAAAATTGTCCTCATGAGGCATAAAAAGTTATCTTTTTAAGAGGAAAAAGCTACATATTTGAGGAAAAATTTATTGATATTTATTCATTACCTCACAGATGTACTTAGTAATAGGTTTACTTGCTTCAGGAAGCAATGTTCAGAGAGATAACAAAAGCGTTGGAAAGTTTAAGGTACCTTTTAAGAGCACTTTTCGTGAAATCTGCCATAGGCTCCCACTATTTATGTATTTCTTCAAAATATGCAAATACTACAAAGGAAAAAATGATTTGCATGCCACAACATTATCAAAATAAGTGAGATGTACGAGGTCAACTATTGCATTTGCACCATATCCGTATGTTATTTTTCAAAATTTGAATTGCATACGCTTATATTGTCTTATAGGGTATTATTGGTATGCATGCGCGTGTGTGCCATCTGCAAATTACTGAAATAAAAATTTACAATATTATTAAAACGGCTTACCGCTAAAATATGACCTATTTCAAAAATTTAAAAACTGTGGTGCCACCTTTAGGTATTAGAATTTTTTCATAAAATTCTGCAGATTTACAACATTATTTGCGATTGTGCCCTCCTCATCCTTTTCTTATAGACGCAGGTGATTGATTGTGAGAATATCGCCTGGGGAAGGCACGCGTGATACTGATGTTTACCCATGGAGAAACCATACACTTTCTTTGAAGTCTTTTTGATTGACCCTAAGCCTTTTTTGCAGACTGATGTTGTTGCCTTTTTAATGATGCTTAGTTTATACTGCTTATGATTAGCAAAACCTCAATGTCCAATAAATATTTGAATCAATGACCTTGACAAAAAAGTTACCTGATGTTAGTAATAGAAATATGTGTAACTCCTGCGCCATTGTGTTTCCTAATTTCTTTGCATGAGAAGAAAAACTAATCCGCCATTCAAGTTTGAAGTAAAAAATCCAAATATGAAAGTACTATCCCCCTTGGGTCCATGTCTCAAGCAAGACGCTGTCCCTGTTCTCAGCACACTCATCAAACACCACCAACATTTACTTTGTTTTGCAATAGTACCTGCACTAGCTTAAATCATTCCTACCTTCTTTACAATACACCTTCATTTGACCTTTCCCTTTAATTTTTGGTCAATGTGCAGAACTGGGTCATAATATTATGCTTTCTATCAGGCTATTCAGGTGGCAGCATGGGTCAGGCGCACTGGCAAGAGTTGTAACCACAATATGCCTCATAAATTTATACAAAGTGAATATGATACTTTACATCAACAAAATGACACATCACCTTTATATTTGCATTTTATGCACACTTTTTCATATTAATCTCCATTTACGATTGGCGTTCAGAAAGAAAGTTTGAGGTTTTTTTGTATATGGACACTTATTTTCAATGTAGAACTATAAGTTTTCCACAGGATGAAATTCAACATATTTCGAATGGATTTCCAAAATTTGGGAGAATTTAACATTTTAAAGTCACTCTGTGGTTGCCATGGAAACTGAAAGTTCAGCTAGTTGGGTTGGTAATACTGAAACCAAGAAAGCCAACGAATCAATTTGGACCGCCATGTTCACTGTCATATTCAGGTACACACATCCCAGCCTAAATGGTTCAAATACCTGCTTGCAACAGGCTTTCTGGTATAAATTAAATGAACAACTTTGTTTATTTACTGTAGTCACACCAATAGTTTTTGTCCATTAAAGCTTTTAATAATTCAGATGAAAAATTAACTAACAGGTTAGGCACTGACAAGTCGGTCGTAAAAGTTAATTTTATAGTGTTATTGTCGATATACAATACCAACACTCGGGCATCAAGATAATTAAATTTATGCACATTAGACTTACAAGAAAATTGTAATCTCATGCATGCTATCCCCATGAACCTTATACATAGATGGGTTGCACCCTAGCTTAATCAATTTTGTCAGTTATACCTTTTGAAAGCGATTTACGAACAATTAAGAATTACTGTGTAATGATTAATTCATAGGTTACCTTGACTATATTCCACGTAATGGAGTCAAACCTTGCTTATTATGGGCTGGCTCATATTTCAAGGTATGAAATAAGAATATTTGATCACTGCACATATTGTCTGGTTCAAACTATGGATAACCTGTCGGCGTTCAGAAATTCTGAACTGAATAATGAAATACTGTAATCTAAAGTAACAAAAACAATTCTTTACATGTAGCCTATGTCTTTGTCATAATAACCTGTTGATGTGTCTTGGGCTCTGGGCATAGCTTCTTTTTTTACAAATTGTGTATTAAGGAGCTTTACTTATCATTATTCTACACTTCTGAAGTAAATAAAACAATATGTCTAACTTCTAAAATTGACCAAATTCTTGTCCAAAATTTAACTTGAATCTGACATGATAAAACTTCTGTGGAATAATTTTTACTCGAGTCTATTGATAATAATTTATTACAGTAAAAATTCAGCTGATACATTTATTTATGAAACCCACTTTGAAGCTCCAAGAATAACACTTGGGCTGTTGGAGCCATTGGAAGACTGTAGAAGCGGGGGGTTGGAAAATTAGCTTAGATCTTATGCAGTACATTTAACTTGAAAAGGTACTAAAATTCAACTATTTTTGGGGATAATGTGTAGTCTGTCTCAACATGGCCAACTTTTGACACAATTAAAACTTATTTAGCATTAATTGGCCCACTAGGCAACAGACTGTGGATTGTTAAACTTTCAACAAATATGAAAAGAAAAACAATCATTTATATTATGAGCTAAAAATGTTCTCCACAGGGAGGTGATAGAGTTTGCTACACTCTAAAACATGTCGGGACAAAATTGGTTTTTTAGATTCAAAATGGTTTTTTGAAAAATCAAATTTCAATGCAAAACCAACATGGATTTTTAAAAAAATCCATGTTGGTTTTTTGCATTGAAATTTGGTTAAAAAAAAAACATTTTGGATCTAAAAAACCAATTTTGTCTGAAATTTTTTAGGGTGTACCCTCCCGAGCAGCAACGTAAATCAAACCTTTCACTACGTAATTATTTAGGTTAGAATCAAACGTTGGGCCAAACAACCTATGACAAAGGTAGGGCAAAGGTAATTTCGAAACGTTGCACTCAGATGGAAAACCAAACGTAGGTCGCAACCTTAGTAAGAGGTTGGCAGATAGTTAGTTTTATAGTTTGGCCTAACGTTCGAGTCAAACGTAAGTCGTACCTTTGGTTGAGAGGTTTGAAGAACGTTTGACTATTACGTATGACCATACCTTTGATTCAAAGGTTTGTCGAACATTCATTTGAGAGGTTTTTAAAACCTTAGACTATTACGTAAGTCATACCTTTTGTTGAGAGGTTTGAAGGACGTTTGACTACTACGTATGACCGTACCTTTGATTCATAGGTTTGTCGAACATTCATTTGAGAGGTTTTTACAACTTCAGACTGTTACGTATGACCATACCTTTAATTCATAGGTTTATCAAAGGTATGGTCGCACATTTGGCAATACGTAAGTTCCAAGGTTTCTCCAACGTGTTTTTGATATGTATGGACAACGTTTTAAAGTAATGTTCAGGGCAAACGTCTGATCATACGTATCTGCCAAAGGTTTTTTGAACGTTTGCACAAAGTTGCAGAACCTAGGATCCTGATTCTCAGAGAGCCTTGTAGCGTCATCTATTCCATATCTATTCCCAATCTATCTGGTAACTTTGTAATTATAAAAACTCCAACAGGATGCTTGTTGTTGACGATTACATGAAGCCATGAAGAAAAAGTTGATAACCAGTTACAAATAAATCCACATATGTACTTTTAAAAACGTGAAAGCTTATCCTGGTTTTAAAAATTTTTTTATTTTTTCGGCACCCACAAAGATGCAAATGAGAATTGTATAAGACCCAAGTTTATTGGTGCCTCATTGCAACTGTCTTAGATGCCGAGAATGTTCCAATTTTATCACGGTAAAATTGCAGTAACATTTTCAATTTCACCATGCAAGGTAAGTGTTTTTTTATATAATTTTATCTTATAGTCCCTAAGTGGACTTGTAGACTGCTCAGTAAAATGAGGAAGAAAAGTCTATTAATTTTGGGAGCATCCTTCTTGGATAGCTCTGTTTGTACTGCTTTAATTTTTTTGCTTTATATTTGCAGATCTCAACCAAAAAACATCAAAATCCCCCCCCCCCCACCTCCCAGTGGGCTGGGCTGCCCGCTGCCAGCCCCCACCCCCCCCCACCCAACCCTACCTGGACAATGATCCCGAACTCGCTATATATATATAAACCGAAAACAACAGAAACCTGAACAGAACTGAAATAAACAGAATTGAACAGAACAGAATTGAACATAAACCCCCCCCCCCCCCTTTCCCATCAGACGATCCGCCCCTGAAAAAAAATTGACATCTTGAAGAGACTTACCTGTGAGTCCAGTGCTGGTGTCCAACGACGTATTTTGGCCGTATCCACGTCCATGCGTCCTCCCGGGTTTGGTAACCGGGTATATCCATCCAGAACGGGGTATATATGTCCACTATTCAGTCCATAATTGATCACAAATACAGAAACAGCTGATCGTGCTATTCCTGGGCCGTGGCGCTCCGACCTTGCCGTTCGATTTTCCACATTGCCGCGAACCAGATTATATACATTGAGCAAACCAGATTATGAGGCTTGTCAATGCGTTAAATCCTTCGTGATAAGCAAAACACCATCCGAGATTTCACACAATCTAGTCAGCCCGCCATTGTGGCTTCTTGTACGCGAGTGCGCATGCGCGAGGGGGGGGGAAGGTGCGTCAAGACGCTGGATCCTAGAAGGCGGGAAGACGGTCGAAGGCAGTCAGTTCAAAGTTAAAATACTTCGTAGGGACAGATACGGCTTGTATCACTCGTATCAACGTCTAAAAGTACGTATTAACGTCTGAGAAATGTGTCGACAAATTACGTAGTTTCGTAACGTTGGGTCCGATGTGGAGTGGAGGTTTAATGCTTCGTTAGACCAACATTAGATCTACCTCAATGTCCAAGAGGGGTAGATGTGTGGGCAGTGGGATTTGCAGGTCTTTGTGTTTGGACATTTTCTGGGAAAATAAAGAACTGAAAACTTCATCAAAGTTTGTGATACGAAGGACAGAATATATTTAAAACTTTTAAATAATTAGACAAAACTATTTATTTTTTAAATGGATTTACTTGCTGTTGTGTTTTGCCCTTTTCAAGAATGACTTGGATGAGTTTAAAATCTTGAATTGACTTGATAAAATTGATATTCAATTGACAATTGGCTTGGCCCTGTGTACTAAGGGGATCTTCAGTGTCATTTCCTGGCCTTTTAATAAATCAATCACCGACCCTGTGACCTTTGACATAATTATTAGTTCCTGACCCTAATGATAATGAGATATTAACAAACTTGTATGTGAATTTACACACTGAATTTACATGTGTTTTCATAATGGGCGCGATTTAAGACGGTGGCCCATCAAAAATTTGTACATTTTTTATACTATGCATTTGAGGCCCCCACCCCTAGCCATGCCGGAAAAAAGAAAAAGTAAACTGCTTGTAAGCCTAATTTCCCATTACTAAAAATATATATTAATTCAATATTCACAAAAGACTACTTTGCTTGCCTCAAGTCAAATTGGCTCCAAATATCAAAAGAGGTTCTCATTTGACACAATTAACTGAGCAAACAAACTTACCTGATATGAGCATGAGAAATATGTAAAATTCCTGCAACATAGTGTCCTTTCCCTTGAAATGTCTGCTGTTTCAGTTTTGAAGTTCAAGGGAACAATCAAATGAACAGATCAGTAGCAACATCAGTTATATGTCTGTCAATACCGTTCTTACAGTAGACAAACTTCGAGTGCTTACAAGTGACTGGTTTCAGAGTATCAATGAGGTCACTAAAGCTGTTGCTTCAATCTTTACCATTGAAACTGGTGGCTCTTTCACTGACTCATAGGACTTCTAATGACATGTGTAGATGCAGCAGTGACCAACATCTGGCTCAGTGACGTGTATCAGAGCAATGCTAAGTGAGTGGGCAGTAGAACAGTTGTCATATGAAATGCAGTCACTGAGTCATAAATCTGACCCATTTGACAATAATCATTGCTCTCTTCATGAAAGATGTGGTGTTGACACAGTCAGTCAACATGAAAGCTCATCCATCTGAATTGCGATAGTGAGTCATAAATCATGGCAGAAGTGCGACGGAATTATATGCATGCTTGTGTCTAAGCAGGGTTTTTGTGTATATAAAATGTAGCAACCTGTTTGATGAACAAGGGAGCTACACAAGAAAGCCAGGGGCATCCCTCCATTGCATAGCTTGTTTACACTTGCCCTGCCAACAAGTTCAATAAAATTCTGAAGTATTCTAATCCTTCACAGCTTTTTCTGGCCTGAAATATCAATAATTTAGATAATTGTTTGTGTTTTTCCTCAAAGAAATATTTGGAACAACAAACAGACAACAATTAAACATTCAAACATAGATACAATTGCTTTGAATATCTCAAACTGTGAATTCTGTTTGTCACACCAGAGGAAGATTAATCTGTTTGTTATAACTTCGCTAAAATGAAGCACTTGTGGTTAGGATGGCCAGGAGCAGCAGACGCCAAGATCAGCTGGGGATCAGTAGCATTGACAGTGGTCAAGCTCTGTTGATTGCAGGCCTATTACTCAGAGAGACAGGAGTGAGGTCACTGGTGAATGCTATGACACCTATCACACAACATGGTATGTATGGGCTATGAGTCAGTCACACGTTTATGAGGTATCAAAGTTATGGTCACTTAACATGGCAGGGATAGGGCTGTGATGTCAGTAACAGCCCAGAAGTGTATTGCATGTAAACACTCGAAGTTTGTCTACTGTAACTAGAATGATAAATACGCTGTAAGTTAATGTTGCAGTTAAACAATAATCACAAACAAAATAGATTGTAAAGGCTTTTTTTAATGGTGCTGTAATCAATATATATAAATGTCAACATAAAGCATAATCAATATGACAAAATGTCAACACACCTTTTCATATGCATTATGAAGGCTGATTCATGATGTAAGGGAATCCTTTCTTTCCCCTTCCAAAACATTGTTCAATTGCCAAATGTACGGCTATTTTAGTCGTACATGCATCAGGTCAACAATTTGGGCCAATTGTGGTGACAATGACTATACTCACACACACGATAAACCACCTTGCTCTAAACTTTCACATTGTGTGAATTGTTCAGGGAACCAACCTGCCTTTAGCCACGAGTGCAGAGTCTTCCAGAAGGAAAAAGAAATTCTACAACTACAAACTGAAAGACAGCTATCATTTCCCGAAGCCAGACACCTTGTAGAACAGGACACGGACAAACCTTGCCTAGAAGCAGATTACCCCAGACCAGCTCTTCATTCATCACCACAGAGGAAGATTGATCTGGACAAGAACCTCTTCACCGATGTCTTAATGAAAACACCTTCACCACCTCAATCAAAGACTGAAGAAACTGAGAATTGCCCTGGACCACCTCACCACAGAAAACTCCAAGAAAGTCAATCTTCTGATAATTCACAGACAAGGACTTCAGTCAAATGCAAGAAAAAAGATGCTCTGTCATCTGCCGAGAAAGCACCCCATCCATAGTACGACAAGAATGCTCAACAGACCACTTGTTACCTCCCGAAGACAAGAGTAAGACGGCCAGCAAAACAGAACAATCCTCAATTCACAAACTTGTCATCATTTCATGGGATGGCTGCATGAAAAGTATGTAATCTTATGTCATCTACAAGACAGTTATATACACTGGTCAATTATGATTTTGCTTCCTGAGGAAAATTTCCTTTACAAACCTAATTCGAGCGTGCCGATTCCAAATCTCAAATTAGAATTGCTCTAGAACATCCAGATTTTGAGTTATGCCCATGTCAATATTTGGCAAACAAGCAGGTGTGAGAGCAATTTGTGTGTAAAAGAAACATGTCCTAAGCTATTAAAATTCAGATCTAGAAATCATCTTGGCATTTGCAGAGATGATTTTAATATTCTGAATCAAAATATGACCTAATTGGTTACTCAGACTTCTCCAACTGCAAATATTTGAGGATAAGAGGTGCCAGAAATAGCCGATTTTCACTAAGTAACCTCAGGTTGGTTTATAACTATTTCAAGATATGAAAATTTTTCATGAGGTGCTACAGCCAGTAATTACCAATTTGTGAGCTGCTAAAGGCCTACTTTGCCCAAAAAAGCGTTGATAATATCATATTAACAAATTTGATGAAAAAAATATTCAGAAAATGTATGCTTTTTTCCAATGTGATTTTGAATGTCCACTTTTAAATGCTCAGGAGAATGTATATGCCCAAAGTTATGTCAAATCACACTCCACCTCCAGTTGCTCAGACTCTGAAGGGATCGCTTGGTCATCCTTAAAGAGGGGGTTATGTGAACCACATAAATTGTTGCAAATTTAATGATTTAATTTTCCGCGATTTGATTTCTTCTTGAGAGAAATTGTTGATTTGAGCAAAGCAGTATGGAAAAGAGTTGAAACCATGTCGAATTTTAGGCAATGGTCTACACAGTGGCTGAGGCTGGCTCTGTGAGCAGTGTAGTTGTATAAGAGTGCAGTGGTATTTGGAATTATATCTGCATTACCTGACCCTTCCAACCAGAACATTTTAATTTCAAATTTATTGCATCTCATTTTCCATCAATTTTGTTTCATATTCTTCATAAAAAATCCAATCAGCACAAGAAATTACTTAGATACGTTTTTCTTACGCACAGAAACTATAATTTATCAGTAGGAGTTGCACATTAGCCATGTTCATATCTCCAAATGGGAATATATTGAACAATAACAATTTTGAAAAAAATCTCCGTTTTCTAGAGCCTGTCACCCTAAAATGTTTGTATTTGGACCTGTCTGATTGAAATATTTTTGCTATATATTGCCTCAGCATCTTAAGATAACCTATGTAAATACTAACATATGCTTTCTTTCCAGTATTCAACAGTGCAGAGTGCATTTCTTTTACACGCGAAATACTCTCATGCCTCATTATTCACCAAGTATTGACATGGCCATAACTCAAAATCTAGATGTTCTGGAGAAATTCTGATTTCAGATTCGGAATCAGCATGCTCAATTAGGTTTATAGAGGTATTTTTCCTCAGGTAGCAGACGGAATTTTTTTTTTTGTTGACCAGTGTTACGGGCATGATTGGCAAACCAAAGTCAATTAAACGACAACATAATGGCAATATATTGGTGTAAGTCATTAACCCCACTCAAACAAGGAAATTATGCAAAATGAAAAAGATCACTAATCTAATTGTGACCTTGAAACTACTTCAAGTTTGAGTATGTAACTGAATTGCCCAGTCTGTTGCTGACGAGACATAAAACTCAAATACACACACACACACACACACACGCACGCGCACGCACGCAAACACACACACACAAACACACATACACACACAAACACACACACACACACACACAAACACACACGCACACACACACATACATTACCTGCAGAATTAAGAAAAAATTTACCAAATTGAATTTCATGGCTTATTCTACCTGCTACTGGCCAAAATGTCAAACAACGTCTTTTCAAATGTTGAAAATCGTATTTTCCATCAGAACTTGAAAAGTATTGATTTTAAGTCAAATAAATGTATTGACATTGAATAGGAAATTGGGCATTCCCAACATTTTGGTGTAAATATATATCAACTTTCTAGGTAGGGGAGAGTGGGGCATAACCACCCCCCTAAGACAAAAAGTCTCACAGGATGATAATGACCAACACAATTAAGAACTCCAATTGGCAATATGACACACTCTCAGAGTACTTTCATATCCCCTACCTGCAGCATCAAATGACTCTCACTTATAGCACAGGGATATGAAATAGTTTTTGGTACAAGGTGGGTGGTTATGCCCCATGCTCGGGGCATAACCACCCACCCCATGGGGCATAACCCCTCCCCCAAGGTACCAGCAACAAAAATAACTGGAGGATTTCCATATCTGGTGGAAGGATACTCTGTCCCTTTCTGATGAAAATGCAGGTGCTCTTGACTTGGAAAGTATCAAATCATATCAGTGTCCTCACTTTTGTTATGGTAATGACTTCTGAGATATTTCTCTCTGGGACGCTCCCGCCGATACCAATCTTTTGGTATTTCAAGACAGCCCAAATGACATAATCTATGCTAACCCTTTCCAAGTTTCTCACACATTTACAGTACATTTTTGAAAATCCCCCTCCTGTTTCTGTCATCCCCTACTGTACTTTTTACAGGGGCGGGTGGTTATGCCCCTAATTGGGGTAAAACAGGCACTACCCCTATTATCACTCATGACATGATTTGATGACAGTTAAATCCATTGTAAAAATTAGTCAGAATAGGAACCAACACTATGCCTATCACCGATACCTTACATCTCCTTTATGTAGAATGCCTTCACAAATACCGTCACATGTAAAAATAAGATGAAGCGGCTTAAAAAAGCTAAAAAGCTAAATAAACTGAGCTGGTCAGTTTGGATCTGCCTTTTGCTTGCACCCCCTTCTTTTAAAAAGTTGTCGTTCACAAGTAAAAATCACCTGCACTAACAGTACGTGTATTTTCACTATGTGGAACCAATCACCTGGAACCACTGGGTGGGTGGTTATGCCCCTGGGGGTGGTTATGCCCCACTCTCCCCTACTGTGGTGCTTGAGATATATGGCCATTTAGGGTGCATTTTCAAAGAAGTTTCATGGAAATAACAAAGCATCAAATGTTGATTTAATCTGAGAATGATAAGAATTTTGATTAATAATCATGTGAGTCGTTGAAAATATATATTATGACTTCATCAAAAAATAGAAAAATACTCTAGATAGTATCAATCAGTATCAGGATAAGGATAAGGATATCTTTATTAGAGTGACAAGTGACCTTTACAGAATTGTTAAGATTAATTATACTGCAAATCTATGAAAATCAAAATGAATGATTTTCCAATATTCATGGCATTCATTGTAAACATGGGATTCACAGTGACAAATATTAGGTCTGGGAATGGGTGCAGCACTTGGTGATTTTGATCTGGCTTGGATAATTTGTCATTAGGGATGTCAGAGCCAAATTTTCATCAAAATTATAATTGTGTCACCATTACTACTGACTTTATATCTTCCCCAAAAAGTCTTCAGAAACTATAGACCAATGATTCTGATGGTTTTGTTCCCTTTTGACACATACAAGTCTTAATATAGACTTTTATTTGACAGCGGAATATCACATAGATACATAATATATGAATGTGATTACCATTTTGCAAATAGTTACAAAAATATAGTGGCAGACTTCACTCATAGACCGAGGTCACAGTCTTCACGTTGCTGTAGGCAACGTAGACTGAGGACATATCATTTGCTGAGAACTCTTTGAAAAAAATTGCAAGCAAAAGGTGTTAATAACAAGCAAACAAACTAGAAAACTGAGAGAAAACAACAAACTGCAAACTGTCAGCAACAAAGTGGTCATCAGGTTTGATGTGATTTGTTTTGAACACAATGGGGAGTCACAATTTTTTAAAAGAGGAAGGTGACACTTCGTTGGGAAGTGGTGAAAGTTATCATTACTTGTGAACAAATATAATATTTGTAAGTGGAAATAAAATGCAACTTCCGGTGTGGTAACACCTTCTATCTATATATCTATCTATCTATCTATCTATCTATCTATCTTTCTATCTATCTATCTCCAGCAGTGATGTAGTCGAGGCCAGGACACCCGAGACCGAGGCAAGGCCAAGGATTTAGCATCCGAGACCGAGGCAAGGCCGAGGCCATCAAAATATGGCCCCGAGGCCGGCCTCGAGGACGAGGCCGGTCCCGAGGCCTCCATCACTGGCCATTGGACACCCGAGACCGAGGCAAGGCCAAGGATATGGTATCCGAGACCAAGCCAAGGCCGAGGCCATCAAAATATGGCTCCGAGGCCGGCCTCGAGGACGAGGCCGGCCTCGAGACCTCCAACACTGATCTCCAGTCCTAATTAGCCTACCAATATATACGTATCTATCTCTCTCTCGCTCTCTCTATTGCTGTTGTTTTGTGCTAAAAGTGGGTAAAGTATGCATTACTGGAAAAAGAAGAGATATACCTTGATTAACACTTTACAAAGAGACTCAAAAATATCATTTAAATGCGATCTGAATTTGTCAAAAGTGGTCAACGTCAGTCACTGCATGTTCTTTGTTCACCAAGCTGTCTTGAAAAGCAACCAATCAGAATCATAATCGTTTATGAATGGCTGATGATCATTGACAGTTTCATATGGCCCTTAATTTCAAAACAATTCACATACAAACACAAAAAATAAAACATGAACAACATACAGATTAACAGCTACATGTATCATTTTATGCAAAGCCCCCCTCCCTTCTACCTGAAACTTGTGTCATTTTTATTGGCAAATGTTTGAAAATCGGCCGATTTTGACACTTTAGAGTACAGGAGAGTTCTGAAAATCGCATACAATACATTTTAAACCATTTCCTATCAACCCATACCTTTATTTTTGATGGGAATAGGCCCTAAACTGCTGCGACACGGTTTTGTGTCGCAAGTGTAGTGCTCAGCCTATGTAAGGTCTCCCATCCTTCTCAGCTGCACTGAGAAGGTGGGTCTTCCTATCTACTTCACTCATTTATCCACACAAAATGTCATACATTTGTCAATGTTACATTATACCAGTCCAGTAGGCCTATTTGCACGGTAAAAAATGATTGTCTGATATCAGACAATAGTTGCACAATATAATATGTCTGATCTTTGGATTTTCTGAACCAGACAATTGAGTTGTTCGATTATTTTTGTGTCCTAAAGGATTTGGGCACTTCCTTGAATAAATACCATTTCCAATGGACCTGGATTAATTTCCAGTATTGACCTCTTTTTATTTTGTTGCACTTCTACTCCAGAATCCACAGATTCGTCCTATCCATGCATGCTACAATTTTTCTCCTCCATAACTAATGATTTTTCTGCAAATTTTCAGTTTGTTCTTGTATTTCTGATGCTATTATGAAGTTACTCTAACTCCTCTGAAATTTCAATTCCAATTGGTCAATGTCAGTCCAATTTGTGAATTTTTTTTACTTCTCAGAAGCAGACTAATAGTATTTATGAGTGAGATGAGATTCCTGCTATGGCTATTATTATGATTAGATATTGATGCACACACAGTTATCAGGACTGCCACCTCGCCATCATGCAGGCTACATGAGAACTTTAACTTCAGGGTTTAGTCATTTATTTGCAGCCCTTTTGGAATTCATTATTTACCAATTGGAAATATTTAAGCGCACATTATTCACAAGTAACAGACATTCATTAAAGTACAAGGTTTACTACATGTATAATATCCTGATTTAGCTCGATTATTTCAGTTGGATGATTAGCAAATCATTAAAACATTCATATGAGTGTACTTAGGCTTTATTTAACATGATTCTACAGTCTACACAATGTCATTGATTCTTGAAAATGACTAGTCATAATTTATGCCATTATTTCCACACTATGTCTTTGATAGTTGCGTAATCATTATAATTCAAAAGAATAAAATAAATATTTTATGTGGTTTTCACAGACTATAAGTGTTGGCATGCAAATGAAAGCCCTCTTTACACTCAGTTTGATGGTGTTATTTTCCTATCTTTTAATAAGTTAAAATTAACAAATATCGAAAATGGGCGAAAGAGCATAAAAACGTTATTTTTCCTGTCATATGAAAGTACCAGTAGCAGCTAGTATTAGGTCCGAAATCAAGAAATTTCAGTATGGATGGACTTTTAAAACAATAAAGATTGATTTAAAGGCATCCCCGCATGGGTCCAGCGAAAAAGCCACTTTATCATCCTCCCCATACTATATCTTGATATGCTGAAGAAAATACTTTTGTTCTAACCTTTGGGGGGGGGGGGGGGTATCTTTTGTGCATGTATCAGGTAACAGGTGAATCCATCTTTGTATACAAGTGGTTATTGGCCTAAATGGGCAATGTTTTGCAATTGGGTAAGGGCTAAGCGTCCTCAACCAAACTGCTTGTTGAAGCATTAATTACCATTCACTGAGATGACAACATACTAGGTAATAAAGGACTTTCTAATAAAAATACATGCTGGTCCCCCTAATTCAGCCAATCACAGTGCAGCATTGATATGCTCATGATGAATGCTGTGGATTTTTATTGGAGAAAATGGCTCATTGTGTTTCTAATCAAATGCTGGGTGTTGTTTTCTGGCGATCTGGCTTCACCTGTCATTAGGCTGCCACCATACAATGATTTGTTTGTTTGTTTGTTTGTGTTTTACGCCTCTGCAGCACCTTAGATGGCTATATCGAGGCAGGTGATCGCCGTATGACGATGAGATGAGAAGACTGTGAGTCTGGCACATACCCTATTAATTCAGGGATGTCCAGGGTCTTTCAGTTGCCCCAGCATAGAACACTGGATACAACCCGCCTCCATTTAATGTCCCATGGGCTCGGACTAAAGTGAGTTCCCGGGGTGAGATTTGAACCCAGGCCCTCAAAGCCAGTTGACAAGCGCACTTACCAATTAGGCCACGGGGGAACTGCCACCATACAATGAATAATAAAGATAGTGTAAACAACAAACTGCCCTTTGCAAAGAAATTGCTCTTGAGGAAAGATTTATTTGCCAATATCGGCCAGTAAATTAATGATAGACTGAATATAGTTAGACAAAGGCACAACAAGAGAACATTTTGCAGAAAAAAACATTTTGTTCTTTACTCTTGATTAAGTTACTGAGTTACCTATTGTACTCATCTTACTAAAGTAAAGGTCTTTGTATAGGTTATTCACCAAGGGACAGGGAATATGTGATTTATCACACGAGGGCTTTAGCCTGAGGTGTGATAAACACATATTCCTGATTCTGTGGTGTATAACCAGCTTATACCATGAGACAACCACTCAAAGAGCAAACATGAGAGGATAAATGGACAACAAAGAATATGGGAATTATTTCCCTGCAACACTGGCATGTGATTGGCTGACAGAGGTGCAGAATGGTAGGGGAGACCGGGTAAGTTGTGCCATTTTTTTCGTCAGGCCAATTTTCCGAAAAACCAAAGCTTAATCATGTAATATGAAACTCAGACATCAAAATATAATACGTTGGCCAGAATCGACCAAAGTTTCAGAGCAGTCCGAAGATTGGGAAGGTCATGGAAGGAATTTGAAAAAAGTAGGTCAAGTGGCACAACTTGCCCTCGCGCCGGGGTAAGTTGTGCCGCGTGACGGGGTAAGTTGTTCCACCTAATTTATTCCAAAAAACCTTGTATTTCACCCGTTTCTCCAGATAGATCATTCGTTTCATGCTTTTAACGTATTGCTGACTTTTTACATAAAAAGAATCAAACATTTAAGAGCCATTTTATACAAAAATTAAAAATTCTGAAAAAACTAGAATTATTTTTTGTTTAGAGGGTGGTATAACACTTTTAACACATGTTCCTTTCAGTGTAAGTTATTTCACAACATGTTTAGGCCTTGCCTAAAATTAAGACAAAAAAAGATAAACAAAAAATTAATTCCTATGTCATACCATTGGCACAACTCACCCCAATCAAAACGGCACAGCTTACCCCAAATTGATTTTCTGGATGAAACTGTTTGTCAAAAATAATCAAACAATGCGAAATGAAATCTAACAACACAAATGACTAGATATACCTCCTAATGCCATCCTATCAGAGGGACATCATCTTATTACAAATACCAAATGACTGAGAAACAAGAATGTCAGTCCTCAGCACTTCAAGTTTTCAGCAACAAAATTGAATTTATGAGTGTAGCTATTCATACCATTATATTTGGTAGTTTCTTTCTTGGTGCCTAATGATGCTGATCAAGTGGGTATACATGCGTGGCATTGCCTTCTTTGTCAAGTTCTTCATTTAGCCCCAACAGTGGGCAGCACAACTTACCCCGCGGAACAACTTACCCCTGCGAATGGGCCTTGATGCATTGGGATGTGCTTATTTTGCAACCTTCCTTTTGGGAATTTTCCATTGTCACAAATTGAAAGTCACTTTTTTCTTGAGAATTGTCAATTTTCACACATTCTTGTGCATGCTCCTTTTCCACAGGCTGATGATCAGTTGGTCCTTGTGAATGTCTGACTTTGACAATTGAGGATTAGTTGGTCCTTGTGAATGTCTGACTGTAACAGGTTGAGGATTAGTTGGTCATTGTGAATCAGTTGGTCCTTGTGAAGGTCTGACAGTTATAGGTTGAGGATCAGTTGGTACTTCTTGAAGGTACAGTGTATGACCATAACAGTTTGAGGATCAGTTGGTCCTTGTGAATGTCTTGTCGTCTCACAATGTTTCTCAATAGATTCCTCTTCACTGGTTGATGCCTTTGCCTCTGGCAGATTTCATAAAATGCTGCAAAATGACTTACCACAACTTGGTCCACAAGTTACATTAGCACAATGCTGATCTTGCAGTTACATTAGCAGTTACATTAGCAATAAAAAAACGGCTACCAGTCCAAGTTGTTTATTTTGTCGGTGATCTATATAGGTAAATAATGCACATTTTTCAATAAAATTTCAGAATTTCATATTTTAGATTTGCCTAGATAGCAAGAACACTGAGAAATTCTGATGTAAAAGTTGCTAATGTAACATCAGAGTCCACCGAGACGGAATGGAGTACAGTCTCTCTTATTTTTCCTTTTTAAAAATAGTTTATAGTTATGAAGGTAATTACAAATGGTGATAAACAAGTATATAAATGTATTTTATCAATCACATATCCTTATATTTTGCTAAAGTGTTTTCTGTTGATTCTACAAAGTGCCAAAGTTGGCATGTCAGATAACCAGTAAGTATTGCCGTCCACAGCGAGCTTGAACAAACTCTGGGGTTAAAAAAATTGACCAAGAAAACGATTAGCGCAGTGATGTAGAGGAAGGTCAGGCGAACATTTTGATGTATCAAATGAAAATATCTATTGGGAATGTTTTGAGATATTTGAGTTTTAAACTTTTTATTTATCACACCCTATTGTTAGCATTGAATATCCACCTAAAAATGATCAAAACTGCCCATTTTTCAAGAAGTAAAAATATGCAGTTATTGCCACAAGAGCAAGTACATACCACTTCATTCAGACTGACAGAGTGTGATAAACCTATAACTGTAATCATTTCTCCGAAAATTGATAAAATATGTTTATTTTCCAGCTTGTCCTCAGTTTCATCATTCTGGTGAATAATAATGTAGCAGAATCTACCTCACTCTTTAACTCTATGGTGTATTATTTAGGCTTTTATGCGTTTTTTAACGAAATTTCACCACTGTGAAACAAGTACTTTTGCAGCCATGTAAAGTGTAGCCAGACTGCATAATTTTACTTCTGAATAATGACTTTTATCTTAGATATTACCTAACAAGAAAAAGTGGACAGTTTTGATCACTTTTTCATGGAGATTACATGCTAAGAATAAGGTACGTGTGATAAATAAAAAATCTAAAACTTAATATCTCAAAACATTCCCAACAGATTTTCTTGTTTGATACATCAAAATGTTCGTCTGACCTTCCTCTACATCATGGTGCTAATCGTTTTCTTGGTCAATTTTTTTAACCCCAAAGTTTGTTCAAGCTCGCTGTTCGTCCATTATAGTCCCTATGAGAGATAAGAAAAGTATTTTTAAGAGCAAAAAGCGGCATATTGGTGGATTCTTTTGTTGATATTCATTCTTTAGCTCACTGATTTACTTGGTAATGGGTTCACTTGCTTCAGGAAGAAACAGATAGATAATAAAAAAGATGGGACAGTTTAAGATACTCTGTGAGCACATTTTGGTGAAATCTGCCCTCTGTCCCTTGTCCATTTGTTGGAATATCAGTGCTGACCTCTGTATCAGAGTGCGGTCTTGTACACCATGCATACACAGCATTTATTGAAAAACCAAAAATATTTCCTGACACCCTGACAGTACATATGCTCTGCATTAAATTTGAAGCATCTATGAAGCAATGTGATCCCTGTGCTGAAACATTCACTTGAATCCTCAAAACTGAGCTGTTCCTAAATTACGAAATATCAGTGCACATGTCCAGCATTTTTCTCTCCTGATGTAATTTCTTTAATTTCTGATTTTATGTACATATAAATACATTATACTTATAAACAACTGTACATATATTTCTGAATAATATCTTGTGGTGTGATGTCTCTGACTGGAAAGAATGTTGACAATTTGTCATTTAACGTTCAGCAAAAAAGTTTAGTTTCTTGGAATGGAGACTTCACACAACTTGTTGTCATTGACTCTCATAGCAGTTGCGTCGACCAGAACCTGTTGACATCCACAATTGCAAGAACATTCAAATCGGCAGTCGCCCGAGTTGTCTTGCACCAATTGACATTGTTGATATCCACTCGCGGAGCCAGCTGCAACCATCAGATGTGGCTCGGTGCATTTGTTGGCTGTTACATGCACTTTCATGTTGGTCAGAACCTCAGTGGAAGATAAGTCATATGTGAAAAAGTCTCTGTAACAATAAATTTGAGATATTCAATTAAAATTCAAAAGACACATGCACGCTCAGAGACAACCGTTTCTTGTATGTGGTAGATCATGTATGCTCTTTAATGTTGCTGAAATGTCTCATGTAACATATTTTGTAAATCAGTGAAATCTGAGATAATTGTAATTTTGATGACAATGAAATTATTCAGCTTATTTGCAATTGGCCAGTTCTTGAATCTCCCAGTGAATAATAATCAATAGGTTTTGCTGAACATTTCAAATATAAGATAAGCTACACTCTAAAAAATTTCAGACAAAATTGGTTTTTTAGATTCAAAATGGTTTTTTGAAAAACCAAATTTCAATGCGAAACCAACATGGATTTAAAAAAAACCATGTTGGATTTTCAATGCAAACCAACATGGATTTTTAAAAAATTCCATGTTGGTTTTTTGCATTGAAATTTGGTTTTTCAAAAAACCATTTTGAATCTAAAAAAAAAAAATTTTGTCCCCACATTTTTTAGAGTGTAAGGGAAAAGGTTTATGAATAAAACTGTAAAAATTGTGGTAATTGCCTTGAATTGTTCAATGCCCCACCTTTTTTTGTTAAGCTGGGCTGCCTCGACACAAGTTTGTGGATCATAGTCAATCAGTAAGGCAGCGGCACTTGATTGCTCTGGGCATCCTACTGTTGAAGTGTGAAGGGATGCCGCTGAAATGACACATACACAAGCATTAGAAGTGGTTTATCCATAGTCCAAAACTTATAGGCCTGCTTCACTATACAGAAGTCATGATGTAGAAGGTGGTAAATGTGTGCATGTATGAAACACAGAAACCAGTTTTTTCTTCTCACATTTGTCAGAAATGGAAATGTCTTCTTTCCAGGAAATAGGTATACTATTTTTTATTATTTCAAGCTTGGAATATAACTGGCTTCACAATTAGCACAATAAGAATTCAAAGTACAGTAGCAATTTCATGAAAGCTATTCTAAGTGTCACTATTTCTTATACTTTTGCATTGTGGCAGCTGTTACCGTTTTATTTTTGTTTTGAACTTAATAATGGGAAAGAAAATTCTCTTGATGACATGTATAACAATTTATGTGCAAGATTGTGTCCATTGTGACTATCAATTTATGATTTTTGGAAATATAATAAGACGTGCCTTGCATTATTATAGATTTCCATCTTTAAAATCTGATTAGTGCTTATAAAAAGAGCAATCCATGTTGTATACCTAGTTCTGATTCACAAATAACTCCATTGACATTGGAACAATATTCATCTCTCCATTGCTAGAAAAAGAAAGATAGAACTGTCAGAAAAGCACTAAAGAAATTCAGGCATGCATTATTGGACCAAAACAGTTTTAAATGTTTGGATGATATTGGGATTATTGGCTCCCTTCTTGCTTGTTTGTGTTGTGCTTGTAAAATTTTAATATGCCCCATCAATCTGTCAGTTCAACGCCCTTTTTGGAGGAGGAAGCTGCTCACTGCACATCTTTGGCAACCACTGAATGATGATGATGTGAGAAGACTGAGAGTCTGGTACGGTACAGTACAGGTACAGTGTACTCGCTCTATTTATACAGAGATGTCACCAAGGAGATGCCTCTGGCCTCGATGTCGAACACTGGAAACAACCCGCCACCATTTTCAGCCTACGAATGACGAGTACTTACATATTTGGCAACTGCACTCTAAAATGTTCAGACAAAATTGGTTTTTTAGATTCAGAATGGTTTTTTGAAAAACCAAATTTCAATGCAAAAAACCAACATGGATTTCTCTAAAAATTCATGTTGGTTTTGCATTGAAATTTGGTTTTTCAAAAAACCATTTTGAATCTAAAAAAACTAATTTTGTCCCGATTTTTTTAGGGTGTGGTGAACATCAATGACCTCACAACAGGCCCTATCCATGGCATTGAAATAAGCTGTTAACTTGTCATTAAGTAACTTGTGACCTCATTGACACTTAGTTGTGATAACATTGCAAGTATAGGCTATGACTTCATAAATTCCTTATGACTCAATAGGTTAACATGGTATGGATAGGGCTCTGATCTCACAAGGAACATTTCAGTCCAAATCTGTAAGCACTTTTCATTTGTCTACAGTAATGTCCAAATGGCTCAGATTGAATTGAGTTCCACGGTGGGATTCGAACCCACGGCCTCTTAAACATTAGGGCCTTGGTCCCTTTTGTACCCCGTCCTCGATCCCTTGCTACAACATCGTTATTTTTAACAGATTTTCCATGAAAACACTACTTTACCATGCTAATGGGAGTTGTGAGAATGCATAAGATAAAAAAAACACATTTAATTACTTTACATTAAATAGGGTACAGTGGTCCCTACGTTATAAGACCCCCTGTTGTAAGACCGCCTTGCCTTATGTGACTGCCTTCCTCCCGCACAAAGTAGTATTTATTTTTAGTGCATTTTGCATCCCGATGAGGTCTTATAATGCAGGGACCACAGTACCTGAAAACTTGCGACTAAGCTGAAGATGCACTCCTCTCCAACCCCTTTCTGAGGATTTGATCCATGCCACGTGATGTCAGAAGCAGCAAGAGTTACACCGGAGTGAGTCCACTTGTACATGTCCGGAATAAGGGAGATGCGACGCAATCCTAGATATAATGCTGCTTTTACTGTATTTCTGTAATCTGAAAAAAAAAGGCTGTTCTCAAAAATATAGCGCATGTATACATAGGCATTGTGGGGTGTTTGGGAAGTTTTTAAAAAGATTTTTCATAATTATATGGACATTTATTCTCAATGAAGAATGGAACAAATTCTAGTAATACTGCACAATTAAAGTCGTAACTGGAGTTTTGGACATTTCATAGTCATGAATTCTGTGGTTGCCATGGAAATGGTTACATGAGGTTCATGGCTCAGATAATTGTTGTTTTGTCAAAAATAAGTATAACTTATTTCTGACTTTACACAAAGAGTTTGGACAGACCGCACCTGATGTTGGTTTTGTTCTTTTTTCTGTTTTAAGGACACCTTTCTTACAGTGTAATACTGTGCCTGATTCACATAGGTGTCTGATATTGCATTTTACTGTATCTAATACAAGGTGGATAACTCGATTGCCACCTGGTGTATATTTTCATAACAACAACTCACCAACACTATTGAGATATGCCTGGATGTCACTGGTCTCTGTTGTGGTTTCCAGTGCCAGAATATGACCATGTTTAGATTTGCAATATTCTTGGGCATTACCCTCTTTCATTGCTTTCTTCTCATCCAAGTAACAAGAACCAGAGCGTACGAAATATCCTTTTGGACATGGCACTGCTTCTGAAACTGTATGGACAGGCAAATTAGATAAATCAAAGCCCCGGCTCACAATATTGCAATAGATTCCAGTAAATGCATTATCTGACACATTTTCTCATTTGCCATACAATATATATATATTTTTATTAGGTAGACTTGTGCAAATCTATTTGCGCAAGGCATCTACCCGGAAGTAGAATCAGGCCGTCGCTGCCCCTTGCATTAGATAGGGGCAGGCTCTCCGGCCAAAGAAAAGAGACTCAGGGAGGCGAGTAGCTATTCCGCCATACACCTGTATGCTTTTGATACTGAGACTTTTATCTGTGGGTCCTAGACCAAGACCGACCCCCCAGCATAAAAAATTGCAAATAAATGGAGGTTGACTAAATGGCATCAAGAAAATACAGTATCCCCAGTGAGTGAGTACTCGCCTTCGACCCCTCGTCGGCTCGACCAATTTGCTAATAGCTCAGCATGCGCACATGCAAAATATTCCAAAAAATTCAGGATATGATTTCAAAATTTATCATACTAATGCTCAGTAGAGGACATAAAAACTGATAACATCCTTTAAATCCATGCCAAGTTGCATTATCTGACTTTTGCTCTAGAAGTTCTCTTAACATGATATGAAGTTTAGTGTAAAATTTGCCTATACACCCTGTAAGTACATGTAATGAGCTTCACAATTAGCCAGCTATCCAATAAATATCTAATGATTATGGGAGTGAATAGTTTGGCAATAGGTGTTACCTGATATGAGCATAAGAAATATGTAAAACTCCTGCTTCATTGTGTCCCCTTATTTCCTTTGGGTGAAAAAAAATTCTTCTGTTCAAGTTTGAAGTTCAAAATAACAATTAAATGAACATATTGTATAACCAGCAGTCACACAAATAGTTTTACTTCTTGGAAGCTGTCAATAATTCAAATGAAAAATTTACAAACCATTAAGTTAAGCACCGCGCACCTGAAATGGGTCGTAAAAGCTCATTTAATCAATAGGGTAAGGTGGGGGAAATCCGGCCCCCTTTTTTTCTTGGGGCAATTCTGGCCCCTTAACGGTTTTTAAAAGTAATCGACATTACTTTGATGAGCCAAACTTGAGGATTAAAGTATGTCCGCACAAAGGAATAAAAAGGTCAAATTGTCTGATTGTTTTTGACACAATCTAGTAATGTGGCCTTGATCATATCATTGTTGGTTTGCTAATGTTTTTAAGCAGTTTGTTTCTGGTTTCAGTCTTTGGGGCCAGATTTGCCCCGGGGCCGGATTTGCTCCTCCTTACCTTATACATTATACAACGCCAATGTTGGAGTGATAATACATGCATACAATGTAATATGCTTACAGATGATTTCATATTTGTAGACCTGAGAGACTGAATTTGAATTTTTTCTAGGACATGTATTCTATAGGGAAAAGTGACATAAAAAAAATTATGACATCACTTTTCCCCATAGGATAGCATGTCCTAGAAAAAAAAATCAATTTCAGTTGTTATGTCTACAAATATGAAATCATCGGTAAAAGAAATTTGCATTGCGGGTAAGTATCCTCAGTTTCTGGGAACTTCATAACTATCCGCTATCAGAAAAACCAGCCCTCCAACAAACTAAGCTATTGCCATCCATCTTTCCTAGATGGGTTGCACCCACGCTTAGTTAATTTTGTCAGCATTAGGCCTATCTGATGAAAGCTATAGATTTACCATATGTAATCATTATGATGGTATAATTAATTCATAGGTTTGCTATGTAAGTTTTCACCTAATGGAGCCATAACCTGTGCTTACTATATATGGCTTCATATTTAATATTCATTACACTCAGGATTGTGAGAGATATTGATTTCAGTATTTTGTTCTCCACAAATATTTTGAGTAAAAGAAAATTTCGTTGACAAGTGTACATTGTAATTGAGTATTTTTCAAAGTGGCCTATCTTTTGAGACCTAATTTATTTTTCCCAAAATCTATCATTCTCATAGAAATCATACATGTCCCCCCCCCCTAGAATTTTTAATTATTATACCTTGATGTTGAGAATTATTATTTAATAATATAAATATTTGGCAGTTATTGACATGATATACCTAAAACAAACTCAGAAATTTTTCATTCCGGAAAAAGTCTATTACTAAAATCCATTGGATTCTGGGGCCCCTGCAGCCCATAGAGCCTCACATCTGCTGAAACCAACCTCCTAACCAAAATGGGAAATCTGAACCTGTGGTGAAACTTGTGCTTCAATAGGTATGCCTCTGCCTACAAGTGAATTTTTCAGACACACCCCCATGCAGTATTTCTTCCTTAAAAACATATTTTATTTTAAAAAATAGCATGCAATTTAAATTTAATAACCCCTTATAACTCAATGGGATATTACATTGACACATCTCTATAAGTTGTTTAAAGTTACATTCTGTCTATCTATCAATTTATCTATCAATCTATCTGTCTATCTGTCTATCCATCTGTCTATCTATCTGTCTATCTATCTGTCTAGTAATTGGCTGAAGCATAAATCTCAGGTTGCGGTGCGCTCCACTGTCTCAGGGCGGAAGGGCCAAAGGGAAGAAGAAGAAGATGCTTCTCAGAAATCTTCTGCTCTGCAAAAAGGAATTTGGGCGATTAAAGTTAATATTTAGAGTAGTGAGACATGAGATTAAAGCCAGGGCATCTTTGGCAGCAGTGTAAACACTGGGCATCACAACTTCGGGTGGTTCTTGCATCTGTGAAATGCTTTTCGATCCACACCAACTTTGACATGACAATGCCATTGATGACGACAAAGGGCCCGAGGCCCTGCTCTCGAACACAAAAAGCATAATACTCAAGCTTTTGTTCTTTTGATATTCAAAAAAGGCTCCTTTGTCAACTCAAACCAACTCCAAATATTAAACGATATGCCAATTGGACAGAATAACTGAACAAATATACTAACCTGATATGAGTAGGCCTATGAGAAATATGTAAAATTCCTGCGCCATTTAGTCCTGTTAGTCCTTTTCCACCATTTAGTCCTTTTTCGAGTGAAAAAAATGTCTGCTGTTCCAGTTTTGAATTTCAAAGGACCAATCAAATGATCAAATTTGTACTTGCGTCTATAGAACAGTCACACTTTGTTCATCAATGCTGCTGATAACTCACAGAACAAATGACGCGTAGTTAAGCACTAATTAAATAGATTGTAAAAGCTTTACTTGACAGTGTCATATAATCAATATAACAAATGTCAACATAACGCATAATCAATATCACGAATGCCAACACATCTATTCATGATGCATGGTATAAGAAAATCCCATAGGAGGGCAATGAATTGGAGGGCAAAGGGAGAAAGACGAAGATGATGCATACAATAGACATGTTGATTGAATAATGGAAGATAAAAAGTTATCATATAATTGAATATCTTATGAATTTTTTATAGTATGAATAGGGTCTATTTGCCCTGCACAATAGCCAATGAAGGTCAGGTAATTTACCAGGTGATTCACACCATGAAATAAATCCTGACGTTGCATGTTCCAATGTAAACCAAACAGTTCTTTGGAGCTTGTTCAAAATGTTTTTTGGCGACGCATCTTTCGGCTCTGATTGCTAAGTCTCGTTGCAAGGGGTATTTTCTGCCCATTCAAAAAACATTAATTAGGCCTATTTGAAAATATACTACCATAGGATATCACTAGTTTTTTGACCTGGGGTTTATTGCAGAATACAAACTTAATGAGAGTGTGGTTTACAGTAACGAACTTCATTAATGTCAGGTTTGATAAACACTCGTCCTAAGGACTTATGTTGTATTCTTCCACATCTTGTTATGATAATAGACCATTTGCTTTTTTCTCTCTTCTTGTTCTCTTCCCTGCCTGTTTTATTTTCCTGATTTTTTCCTTGCTTAAAATGAATAAGTGCATTGAATTTGGATGAGTTTATTTGATCTGTGGAGGTTTTTAAATTTGAAAATTGGACATGTAGCAAGGTCTGTAACCCAAATTATGTATACACACATATTGATGACGTTTCACACACAAAAAAAATATTGCCTCTGGTGACTGACAATCTTCCAATAGCTTATATTGTAACAAACTTTTTATAAGAAATGTTTTCTTCCAGGTTAAGACGTCGCTATAAAAATATGCATCTACAAGCAGCTTGGTTGAGGATGTTTAGCACCGACCCAGCGACATAACTGTTCGTAACATCACCCATTTATGCCAATAAACACTGTATCGGGATGGATTCACCTGTCACTGTCAGCTGATACTGCACAAACCTTAAGACCACCCCCCCAAACGTTCGGAATAAGAGTATTTTCTTCAGATCCAATCAATGAGACCGAGAAAAGTATAGACACCGAAATCGGATGTAGTTAGTCATGAGGCATATGCCATCATGCAAAGGCCCTTTCACAGCTGGGGCAATCCCAGTAAAAATAGGTGTATATATTAGAAAGGATTTACATTAAGAAATAAGAGGAGAGAAAGAAGAAGAAAGAAAAAATCAGAAGAAGAACAGAGGCAGAAGCAAAGTTGAAAAGAAAAAGACCAAAAAGACAATAAGGGAAAACAGGAATAAATGAGGAAGAGGGAAGAGTAAGAAGGAAGAATGTGAAGAAGCATATTCAGGAAAGATACAGGAAAGAAGAAGATACAACCACAAGAAGATAATAAGCCAAAAGGCATCCGATGAGATGATAACATATTGGGCCGTGAAGGACGATATTTGAGGTATATGGGATAACAATATGGCTGCCAGTTTTCATTGCTGCCTCTGAGTTAGGTATGGGTCAAAGTCCTTCATAACTAAGTGAAACACAATTATGGGCGATGCAATTCAAAATCATCCCTACCACCACTCATAAGAGATACATGTATGAGTATACTACACACCAATAGTGCTCGTAAGCCCTTCAGCCCTTCAGCCAACGCCTGTCACTTTGAACTCAATGTCACCACGAATGTGATGAAAAACAAAATGGCACTTCACAAGGAACCTCAAAAGGATGACCGACACAGAGCCAATCACAGCGCAGCGTGGCATGCTCATGATGAACGTGGTGGAATATTTAGGCAGAGAGTGGCTTACTGCAGCTCTAATCAAATGTTGGGTGTTATTTCCTGGCTATCTAACTTCACCTGTCATTAGGTTGTGATCATTCCATGAATGATGGAGATTGAGTCAACAAAAAACTGCCCCCTGCAAAGAAATTGCTCTTCAGGAGTGATTTATTTACCAATATTGGACAGTAAATTAATGATAACATGTCTGATATAGTCAAATGAAGGTACAACAAAGGAGTTTCTTATTTTGCAGAAAAATACATAAATTGTCTTTTACTCTTGATTGTTTTCGAAATCACTTTCTTTTACAGCCTCTAACTTTGATACCGAAAAAGAGTGTACTGTTGCACTGTGAAAATGGCACTTCTTGTGTGTCATCATACTGATGATTAGTCATGATCATACCCAATACTTTCAATATTAATTTGATTTAAGGAGACTTATCCCTCTTGTTGGTGACAGCCAAACGAAATGATTATGCATCTGATTTTGCATCCAAAATCAGTTATGACAAGTCAAATGGCCTTCTCTTGATCATGACTAATCAAACTGCCTTTATGTTTCCCATGTTGAAAGTAGAGAAGATGACTCTTCATCTATCATGAGTCGCGAAGTGCATTTTTCAAAGTGAACTGGTCCTCATTTTTCTTTATCAAAGTGAAAGACTGTAAAGGCCTGTCTGTGTTTTGGATTTATACTTTCTGGCAATTTCAAATGTCTAGTGAGATTTGAAAATTCTACTGACTCTAAGTCTCAGTGCAGCCAAGTTACTCATCTAAACCATCTTTCCATTTATATTACTGCTTTTTACTGGGATAACAACAGCTGTGACAGGGCCTGTGATGGCATTGTGCTTCTGGATGAATAACACTACTGATTTCTTGTGTCTATACCTTTCTCCGTCTTGTTTTAGCATTATTGGATCTTGACGTGCTGAAGAAATACTTTTGTTCAAAACGTCTGGGAGGAAGCGGGCCAGATTTGTCACGAATATGGAAATAGTTATGCATTTATACATAGAAGCATGAAACTTCGCGCAAAACCAGTACCAACTCAAACTGCATCAACCCCATTGTGTTTGATTTCTTTGATAGAGTGCCCCTTGCTAATTAAAATTACTTCGCCAGCTGTCTTCATGACATCCTCCATGCTGTCAGGGTGGTAATCATGAAGTTGGGCTGAGGAGTCAAAGGTAGTTGTATGGAGATTTGCAGCGAAGAAGAGAAAGGGGGGCAAAATAGGTAAACAGAGGACTTCTGACAGAAAAATGACCTATTTCATTTTGGGTTGTAATCCCCACATGGTATTATATATTTATTTATTTATTATATGCAGCAAGGCTGAGGCAGCACCTCAAAAATGTTCTTCCATCTCTGTAAGCCAGACAGGGTCTGTATGATGCAATGTCATGAAACCTGTCATGGATGTGGTGAAAAAGTCCCATTATAAAAACATCATAAGGGTCCTCCTGATTCAGCCAATCACAATGCAGCGTGGCATTCTCATGATGAATGCATGCTGTGGCTTTTATGGCCGAAATTGGCTTACTGCAGCTCTAATCAAATGCTGGGTGTTACTTTCTGGCTATCTAAACTTCACCTGTCATTAGACTCCAATCATTTCATGAATAATGGAGATTGGGTCAACAAAAAACTGCCCCTGCAAAGAAATTGCTCTTCAGGAGTGATTTATTTACCAATATTGGACAGTAAATTAATGACAACCTGTCTGATATAGTCAAAGGAAGGCACAACAAAGGAGTTCCTTTTTGCAGAAAAAAAAGTTGTCCTTTACTCTTTGTTGTTTTCGGAACCACTTTCTTAAGGTCTGTCTAGGCCGTAGATTTATGGTCAGTAATTTCAGACAATTTACAGTCCTCGTCATATTTATGTGGAATCTGAAGTTCATTCAATGCTGTCGAAGTGTGATGTCAGAGATGACTATTCTCTAGCATTGTAATATGTAAAATACCTACAAGCTGTGATGTAATTTTTGACTGTGTCAGATTCCCCGGCTTCTAGCCAATGTGGATCCTTCAAAACTGAGCATCACAGTTTCAACACAGTGTCAGAGTGAAAATTGGGTCTGGGAAAATCCATGCAAGTTCCACATCACAGCTTGTTAGCCAATGGGCTGCCAGAACAGCAGTTTTAAAATAAAACTGTTACTACACGTGACATAATCCATGTGTTTACAAAAATTGTCAAAGCCTTTTGTTTATTGCATTGAAGTTTAAAGTGTAAAATGGTAAGTTTGCAGATTACAGGCGATTTCATCACCATGCGATTCTGGTCATTCACAGTTGCCTGTGAGGAATCAATGCAATGTATACACTTGCTGCGTTTTATATATTAGCTGTGTGACGTTCTATTGTTTCTCAACCAATCAGAGGAAGCAAAAATGCCATGTATTTAGTGTGTAAAGAGTCTAAGAATCGCATACTAATGAAATTGGCTGTAATCAAACAACTCTGTGAGGATTATAACAGTTGTCTACTGTGAATGCTCACAAAGCTGCCATTCAGTCAGATTGCCAATGATAGATCATTGAGATAACAAATTTAATGCTTCCTTCAAGTCATCAATGCTTAAACTGTGATGCTTAGTTTTACTGTAAGCCCATTGGCTGGCAAGCTGTGACGATGTGGTTGCAGAGGCTATCCCAGATAAAATGTTCACTCTGGCACTGTGTTGAAACTGTGATGCTCAATTTTGGAGGACCCACATTGGCTAGAAGCCGGGGAATCTGACCCAGTTTAAAATGACATCACAGTTTGTAGTTACTTTACATATATTGCAATGCAGAGAATAGCGTCATCTCTGACGTCACACTTCAAAAGCATAGAAAAGAACTTGAGATTCCACGCAAATATGACGAGCACTGTAAAACTTCCAGTAAGAGAGGTGAGGGCAGACTGTCAGTAGGTGGCCAGAGTTACTCATCTTTGTAGACCAGGTATAATTGATCTTCAGCTTCTCAGGCCCTCTCGAGGCATTTTTTCTGGGGTAGGTTGATAGGATGAAAATTAGAGCTGTTGGCCTAATCTCATTTTTATAACAATTTAATTAAAATAGTGGGTAAGTTCCATTTGTTTTCCTTGGGCAGAAAATCTTGTATGGTAAGTTGTTCTGAGAAGCTAAAGATTAAATATCTCTGGCCTAACTAAAATAAAAGGTCTTTCCATATATATATTCATTGGGATCGCCGCAGCTGTGAAAGGGCCTTTGATGGCATTGTGCTTCTGGATGAATAACACTACTGATTTCTTGTGTCTATACCTTTCTCCACCTTGTTTTATCATTGATTGGATCGTGTTGTGCTGAAGAAATATACTTCTGTCACAAACTTGGTGAAACTTGATAGGAGAGTATTGAAAGACATTGAGAGTCTAAAAGGTTTGTGCAGCATCTTGTGGGTATGGTATATTTATTCAGGTAGAATTTGCTGTTGGCCTTAGTTTTTTTTCTAATTCCAGACATTGATTTGAATGAAATAAATGTTGGGGGAAATGTGAGTGAATACAGATACATTAATCAGCTCTAATGGCTGAGCAAATTTAGAAGCAAAGAATTGCCATGAATTAATTCCATCCATGCAGAGCTCTGTGAGTTTTGCTGATGAAAGTATTCTCAAACCGCTTTTAATTCACTGCCTGATCTTCAGCAGACAAAGCAAAAATGGGTTGGATTGGGTTCTACGTCCTGTATTTTCCACTCACATCGCTCAATAAGTCAATATGACAACTAGGGGCCAAGCGAAGCGCGCGTTTGGTGCACGAAAAACATCCGTCTGACATACATGAAGGATGCCCGGGTCCGGAATCAAAATCGCACTTAAACCGGACTGTCGTCCTGAAAAGCTTGATGTGCTACTCTTGAGCTACAGAACCGCACACTGTATAATTGGAGGGAAAGAGTCAGCTCAAATGATGGAGTGAGATGGTTGCACAAGATCTTTGAGCTGATATCCACATGTATGTTACTGTTTTAAACTGAGATAGCTCAAAATCCTGAGCTATGTTGACTAATAAGAAATTCAAGTTGAGAAAACTCACAACACAGGGGCACCCCATGATCTGTTATACCAAATATCTGTTATGAAGCAGGTGCCCGGCTGGCTGGCAGACTGTCAGCTAGGATTTCCCAGCTGGCAAAGTTGTCAGCTGGGAGTCAATTTTTGGCGTTCAACCGATGAAATTTGCATTCAGGTAATGAGAAAGCAGCTGAGACGGCTGGCTAGGGAAAAAGTTATTCATATCAGCTGGCTGGGAGGTGCTGAATGATGTTTGGGCTGGCTGGCAACCCAGCTGGCAGCATAACAGATATTTTCACCAAGTTGCATAAAAAATTAATCTAAGTGCAGGCACTTTTTTGTTAATTGATTTATATTGCCTACATGCAGTGTACTGTATAGTGTATATGTATAACGTACATGCATTTACTGTAAAGTGGTGTTGCAAACAAGGTAACAGACTGGAGATAGCCCTAATTCATTTCAATGAATGATTCTGTGGCCTCATTGTGATACTTTGACCCTCTCAATCAATGGTATGACGCCAGTATTACCATATCCTCCTCATTTGAAATGCTGCCAAGAAACTAAGTGGCACAGTTCAGGTTTGAGTAGCAGGCAGAGGCAGGAAAACTGTTGATTAAAGAGAAGAGGCAAGCGAAAATGAGGAGACCTAAGAAAACAACAGGACAACCAAAGAATTAATTTCCATTTTTAGCCTAAACGACTACAATTACCGAAAACGCTGGATGAAGCAAGAGGATGAAATCTGTCGATGAGGCCAAATTGCACACAGGTAGTTGACAGTCAACATACAGGTGAGTCTATCTATGTATCTATGTATGTATGTATGTATGTATCTATCTATCTATCTATTGCATCTATCTATCTATCTATCTATCTATCTATCTATCTATCTATTGCATGTAAAAGTAAATGTAACTGTTTCACATCTGTGAATGAGCTCGTCTGACTGTACAGTTGCATCAGTAGCAGGCCTGATCAAGCTTCAATCTTTCTTAGCTCCCCGGGGAGCATACACCAGTGTGCAGCGAATTTTTTTTTTGCTCCTCAGTCAATCATTCCACAATTGCCATCACTGCCATAGTGCCATAGCCAAGTACCAAGTTGCACCTTGGTCGAGAGAAGCAATGGTTTAAGGAGGATTAAAACCCACGACCATGCTCATAGCAGTCAAACACATTATCCAATAGGCTACCACACATCTATCTATCTATCTATCTATCTATCTATCTATCTATCTATCTATCTATCTATCTATCTATCTATCTATCTATCTATCTGTCTATCTGTCTATCTGTCTGACTATCTATCTGTCTATCTATCCATCTATCTATCTATCTATCTATCTATCTATCTATCTATCTATCTATCTATCTATCTATCTATCTATCTATCTATCTATCTATTTATCTATCTATCTATCTATCTATCTATCTATCTATCTATCTATCTATCTATCTATCTATCTATCTATCTAATATTTCATAACTGTTCTTTTTGTTTAATGTCTTTGAGGGGCTCTCAACAAAATCTCGTATGACATTTGCCTCCTGGGCGTCCTGGCTCTAATATAAAATATATATGGCTCAAAGACTCTACCAGAATTCGTATGCAGCAAGCAACGGAATGAAAAAGCGACTGCCTGAGTGGATTAGCAAACATTCTCAGGTGGCAGTTGAAACATAATACTTAAAGAGGTTGTTTATAGAACACTTGTGTGTTCGGTTTAAGGTGTCAGCAACATTAGTGATAAAATTACATATTCATTTACTCAAAGCTGTAACTTTGTCTGTCTGATTTTAAGCTGTCAGTAGTAGAAGTGTCAAAAACACCGACTGCTTTTACACAGCAAATAAATAGATTTACTTGTGCATGGAATTGGGTCATTGAAAACCGTCAGTCTCCTCTTTAAATTAGAGAGACTGTGTCAGTCTGGGTGAATCAGATAATAAAGTTGTTTGAATGTGTTTGCACCGCCTGACTGATGTCCGTTGTTTTATTCATGCTAAATCTACATTTCTGTACTTTGTGTCATGAGGTTTCATACAATTAATTGATTTGTGAGGCAAATTTAGGAATGCACTCCCACTTAATGCATTTGAATCATTCCATGCTATGCAGTATGCACTTTACTGGGCATCCTAATGTTTCATGGAATAAGTTAAGAACACATCATTATAATGTACAAAATGTTTAAATTTACGGGGATATCTATTTTTGCTGTGCTGTGAGCCGGGGTACCCTAAGATTCCACTCAAAAGGCTTAAAAATTGGGTCAGATGATTAAATAAGTGCTATTTAACATCAGTTATTATGAATAGTATTAAATCTATAGGACTATCTTGAAATTTTTGCAAATGTTACTTACCCCCTCCCAAAAAAACATTTTGCGCACGGTGTGCCTATGTAAATGTGTATAATGTGGATGACTCTCACTCTCTTCCATCTCATAAATCAACCCTTGTGAGCGTCCAGGGCTGCACTCACCATGTCAACCTATCTATTTGATGGTTATCCCTTTATGATACGGTGGTAAGAAAGTTTTGTTTTGATATCAGTATGAAAGTGTTGTTTTCTCAGTGATTTATGGGAGGGGAAGGGGAGTTACTGAGGCTCAGGTGTTATGCTCATGCTGTGCACAAGAGCAATGAATTCTCTGCTCAAAGACTCGTCAATCTTTTCTCAAGAACTTTGGCACAAGTTTTGTTCAGCACCTGGGTTACTGTTGCCACTCTTGAAGACCTGGAAATCATAATTATTGGCACCAGGTGGATTGTTGGGTAATTAAATACCTGTCACTGTTTCCAAGCAGTCGTGAAAGCTTTCATATTATATTGACAACATTTTAGGCTTTTACGGAAGTTTTCATTTATTTTCACTGGCTCTGTTATGTTTGACAGTATCTCACTCAGGAATGAGAACATTCTTTGGACTGAAAAACAAAGAAAAATATGATAGAAAACAATGACACAAAAGCCAAAAAAAACAACAACTTGTGGTTATTGACTGATTTCTTTCTTTCTTGCCAAAAGAACTCTTAGTTATTAACATACAGTCAGACCAAGAATTATTCAGACGCTTGCTGTTTTGTTATTATTTTAAGGAATTACCAAGTAAACCAATGAAACATGCGATCGAAAACATCCTTGGCATCACATGTAACCTGCACAAAACAAATTTATTTCAAATTGGCAAGAAATGTGGTGAAAAAAGCTACTTTTGTTAACTCCATGAACCAAAAATTATTCAGACACTTTAACAAAGTTGTAGAAAGTGAACTATTTTCTATTATTTGTTAGTATTTATGTCAAAATAATGTTCATAAACTACCGAGGGACCATTATGACTGCACAGAATGAGAGGTGTGACCATCAATTGAGATAATTGTAGGATAAACATTGGAGATAAACATTATGTCCAGTTTATCACATTTTCATGCACTCTTTAACCTCAAACATGCCTTGTATTAATTCAAATTGCTTAAGTTTACCTTAGAATTGTATTCTTAAAACTTTGAGTGACAATATGAGGCAATGGAGGCTGCATACTAAGTTCAGTGCGCTTTTGTATTTATTTGTCCAATTTTACGAAGACAAAAACATGTCCATGTGGCACCGAAACCTAACAAATTTTCGGAAAGCAAGGTTCATTATCTATTTCAAGCTATATTCCATGCATGGTCCGAACAGCAACTCAATTGGGCATTTTTAACTTCATTTGGGAAGGGGATTCAGAGAGCGGTTGGAGCCAAAAACAAAACGAAAATACCAAAGTGCATAAAATTTTTCAAGTAGGCCTGTATTTAAATTTTACTTAGATAGAACAGTTAACAATTGTCCCTTTATGATATTCTGAAATATTTCCAATTGGTATCTGACAGATTTCAGCCCATCAGTTAAGAAAATGTGATAAACTGAATCAGATGTTTATCTCACATATTCATCCGAATTGTTTTAACTAATGATCACACCTGTCATCCATTGTGTCCACAATGATCCCATGGTAGTTCATTAGCAATATTTGGTATAAATATTAGTAAATAGTTTACTTTCTACAACTTTGTAAAAGTGTCTGAATAATTTTGGTTCCTGAAATTATTTTCATCCGATTTTGAATCAGTTAGCAATAAATTTGTATTGGACAGGTTGCACTTAATAACACAGATGATTTTGACTGCATGTTTCATTGCTTACTTCGTAATTCCTTCAAAATAATAACAAAACCACAAGCATCTGAATAATTCTTGGTCTGACTGCATTTCTTTCTTGTTTCAGAGTATTCATGATGGATGAATCAAACCGGACAGAGTTAATCCCAACCGATGAATCATACTACGATTATTTTGACAACACTACAGAAACATTTGGGAGTACATATACACAAGAAGAAATCGATTTGTATTATTATTATATAAATATATCCATTGCCATATGGAAGTACGTACCTGGTGTTCTGATAGTTGTGGGGGTTATCGGAAATGCGCTGTCAGCTTTAGTAATGACCAGACCATCTCTAAAGAAGAATGTCTCGAGCTTGTTCTTTACTGTTCTTGCCTTCGTTGATACATTTTGTCTACTTACTGGTTTGCTGAGATACTGGATATTAGGTTTGACTGATGACGATCATGATATCAGAAACGACTCAGAAGTGTCTTGTATTCTTCACACATTTCTCGTATACTGGTCTGCGGATTTCTCCGGCTGGATTTTGGCCCTCGTTTCTGCCGAGAGATGTCTGGCAGCAAGCTTTCCGCATATTTACAAACAATCTTGCACAAGAACGAAAGCTGCAATATCTCTAATCATCTGTGCTCTTCTACTTGTTGCTGTCAATTGTCATCTCCTATTTGGGTTAGAGATGAATACCAACAATAATAGAAATGTGTCTTCGTGCCACAACAAACCTATCATAGATCATTATCACGGCTTTGTGTTTCCTTGGATTGATCTGATTTTCTTTTGTTTGGGTCCTTTCTTATGCATCCTCATGTGCAATATCAATATCATCGTAAAAGTCCTTCGTTCAAGGGCAGCCACCAGAGCAGCAACCTCGGCCGACAAGAGCACAAGAAATCGTCTATCTAGCATGACAGCCATTCTCATCTGCGTCTCAATATTTTATGTTGTGTGCACTGCTCCAGTTGCGGTGTATCTCATCTACCAGAACTCTTGGTTGCATGGGTCTGAGTTGGTGTTTTACGGCAAGATGCAGCTATATTGGGCAGTCGCTTCGATAATGTCTTACTTCAACAATTCTATGAACTTCTTTTTGTACTGCATGAGCGGACCAAGGTTCAGGAAAGAATTGATCAGAATGTTTGGCGGACTGCGATCATTGTCCATCAGTCATGAGAGCAGTGTTTCAGGGATATGACAATCAATGAAAAGAAGATATACCAAGGAGGGGGAGACTGTCCATAGTGAAATGGAAACTGTTGTCATTGAAGTGGAAACTGTGCCCAGTGAAATGGAAACTGTCCCTGGGAAAATGGAAACTATGCCCAGTGAGTTGGAAAGAGTCCCAAGTGATATGGAAATTGTTTCAAGTGATATGGAAAGCATTTTGTATGAAATGGCGCCTCTCTCAAGTGAAATGAAAAATGTCCCGATCGAACGGGAAACTGTTCCTTGTGAACATAGTGAAAGGAAAACTATACCAAGTGAGATCGAAATTGTTCCTGGTGATATTGGTATTGTCCCCAGTGAAATAGAAACTGTGCATACTGAGATGGAAAGTGTTCCTTGTCATGTGGGAAGTATGGAAACTGTCCCAATGGAAATGAAGACTATGGACAGTGTGATTGAAAGAGTCTCAGATGATATGGAAAGTGTTTCATCAAGTGAAATGGAAAATCCAGGTGAAATAAAAATCATCCCCAATGAAATGGAAACTGTCCATGGTGAAATGGAAACTGTCCATAGTGAAATGGAAACTGTACACAGTGAGATTGAAAGTGTCACTGTTGACATTAAAAGTGTCCTAAGTGAAATGAAAACTGATTCCGGTGAAATGGATGCTAATCCAAGTGACATGGAAAGTGTCTGTGAAGTGGAAACTGTGCCAAGTGAGATTGAAAGTGTTATAGGTGAAATGGAAACAGTCCCTAGTGAAATAAAAACTGTCCGAAGTGAAATGGAGAATGTCCCAAATGAAATAGAAACACACCCGGGTGAGAATGAAACTGTATGCAGGGAGACTGAAAGTGTCCCAAGTGATGAAGGTTTCCCTGGTGAAAATGAGACTGGCCCGAGTGAAATGGCAAGTGTCGCCAATGAAATGGAAACTGTGCCCGGAAAAGAAGAGACTTCTTACACTGAAATTGAGAGTGCCCCATGAGAAATGGAAAGAATTGATGTGAAAATGTTAGTGACAGATGTCCAAGGGATTGTTGTTTAAATTTTGTTCCGTTGTAAGGTGATTATGCCATGCAGCCATGTCTTAAAATATTTACATGGATTTAACAAAATCACTTGGACATTAGTTTTAATCTCCAGAAGCACACATTTTATACATTATTATTGTATACAAGTTTTTCTGTCCATTTTTAAAATTTCAAATGGCTTTCAATGGATAAAATTAGATTATGAAAAGTTAGTAATAATTACTGAACATGTTTTGATGTATACATTGTATATTGAAAGATATTAATGTGATTTGTTCTGCAATCGGATGGAAAACTTCGTGAATGATTTTTATACAGTAACTCATATAACATTCCAGAATTTAATCTGTGTCTGATCCTGCCTCAAGCTTTCTCATAAGAATTTCCGACAAAATGTCAATATGTGATTTTTGATGATTATGGAAGATTGGTTTAAAGTTTCTTTTTTATTCTGTTTGTCTGAAAGATTAATGCAATATTTGTATTTCAACCATAAAACAATCTTTTCTTAATTGCCTTCATAGTTTTTTGTTGTTGTTTATGAGAGGCTATTCTTTATTCTCAATCACAAGTTTGATTAAATGTAATGAATTGTTTTGATAATCCATAACACGTGTATACAAATGTCTGACAATTATGACAGGTTAAAGTCTGTTCTATCTACCTTGAATCAGTGACTAAACAAATAAAATTTATCTGATTTCATAAGACTGGAGATTTTTGTAAATTGTGTAATTCACTCTTGTAATTTTATGAGTCTTATATCACCAGTTTTGGTTTTCTTGAGAAGTATGCTGTAAAGTGACAGCATTCATCATTGTCTTAAATTGTGAAAGGACATTTTATCTCTCAATCAAATTAGGAAATAAAACCCTAAAAATGCAAAATTTTCTGAAACCCAAACAAACCAGCCTATATTTTTTAACCAAAAATTTCATGTTCTATTTCAAAATAAAAGTTGAATAACATTGCATGCTTTTCACGTTGACATCATTTACGCTTATATTTATGCACTCACGTGTGTGATAAATGAAACCCTGAAATTAAAACATTTTCTTGACCTTGCTTGTGCCTGTGCACTTTGTCTCATGGTTACTTGGCCAGTTTTATGACATGGTTCTATTTTTAACAGAATGATTATTAAAAAAATCAGTAGTCCATACTGGAAAGCTTTCAGTTACCATACACTTTAAAAGACTGTGGAAAAATTGGTTTTTACATATACTCAATGGTTTTTGAAACAACCATGCTGGCTTTAAAATGAATGTTTTGGTTTTATAAAAAATCTATGGCATTCATCAGAGTAAAGTTGTATAGCATTTCCACAAACCATAATTGGAATGATGTGTAGGACAAGTCCAAAAAACAGTCAGGCCTTTTGTATGTTTTATCATCAAAATACATTACGTTGAACATTATAAATATAAAATATTGGCAGGAAACTGATATCTTTCCTCAAGATACATTGTAATGTATACATGTATTATTTGTTTCACTAGTTATAAGTAGAGTCAAGTGATCCCTTCCTGACAACATAAGCATTTAAATAATCGACCACAAAAAGTAGGTCAAATCACACCTCGAAGTTAAGGGGGGCTGCATGCCCCGCGCTACTCTAAACAGGACGTGTTTCATTTCAACAAAAATATATTTTGGTTTCCATAATTTTATTTTGAATGGAAAACATATTTAGTGAACTGTTTATCGAAAAGATTTCATAAAAAGGAATACCTGTCTAGATGTATATATTTTCATTGGTGAAATAGGAATCATTGTCCCTAGAACAAGTAGTTATGTGGAAGAAGGCTACGCTATATCAAATGGTGAAACTACACAGTGGCACCAAAATTATGTGCAATATACAGTGTCAGTATAACATTTTAGAAATTGTAAGTTTATCAAGAATGAAACTATACTTTTCAGACTTTAGTTTTAAAGCACGCATACCTATGATAGGTAAAACAACTTCATCATCAACTGATACTATATATAATTATATATAATCAGTTGTTTGTCTGATATTTGTGGGTGTTCATTTTGATGACTAATTTTAGAACATGTATGTCTGATAAAAAGAGTCACTGTTTTATTTGTATAATTTCGCTCCTATTTGTGAATAAATTGACATAATTGTACGAATGTGTAACCGTTATAAAAGAAATCTGATTTATCAACATATGTCGCATTCCCAGTGGATAACATCATGCAGGATTTTGGTTTTGACGGTTAATTTTAATTCTACTCTTCCTGAATCGGGAAGGCCTACAATTAAATGGCGTAGTTTCTAGATATTTCGGAGGTAAGTGTACAATTTTGTATTTTGCTTATATAACAACAACATTTTGTGTCATACTCAATTCACCTAAGATGGAAATATGACCTATTCATTCATTTACATTGAGAAACAGGTTTGTTCAAAGCATACAAAAGTAAAATTAGCTGGTGTCTGTCAAAACTCTAGGAGTAAAGTTCCGTGGATGTTTCAGATAAAAATGTTGCTTAATATACGCAAATTTTCGACGGACAACAGCTTACTTTCATTTTGTATGTTTCAAACAAACAAATATAATTTTTTAGAGTGTAAAGCACCTCTTTAAAATGCCATAATTTCACTTCTTTGGAGGAAAGTGCACTTTTTTTCATGTTTTGCAAAATATCGCAGTGTTATACCTGACCAAAACCTTGGCGAAAAAATCTCCTATATTCATGCTGTTAGCTCCTCTCCAAAATAATACAATGATCCTTATCTTTATTACAAAGTGTGAATTGTTCAAACTGCAGTGTAAAAAGTACAGCCATTTGTTTTTCCATTTACAAATTATGTAATATTTTGAGGATTTTTTTCAATTTTCTTTCAAATTTCTTACTGACTCATTGCCACTTGTAACAAAAACGTAGTGAAGTGATTTACCCCTTCCTGCTGTACCGCAGATGAATAACAAACCAAAAGATTTCTTTTCTTTTCTAAACTTGCATTGCTTCGTTTCAGAAGATATGGGGAACGATGGACTAGAACTGAGCCATGTGCAGCTGACAAACTATCTTTTGAACGAAACATGCAAAATTACAAATATCACAGGAACCCATAATGCCAGTGATGGACCTTGTGAAAAATATACTCCACATGAGATGGAAAGGTTTGCCTGGTATAATGACATCGCAAGTTTTATTTGGATGTACGTTCCCGGAATTCTCATCTGTTTGGGGTTAATAGGTAACTCGTTGTCAGTGGCAGTGATGACGAGACCATCGTTACGGAAGAAGGTATCGAGTTTGTTCTTCACTATATTAGCCTTTGTGGATACGCTGAGTTTATTAACTGGTTTACTGAGATACTGGATTCTTGGACTGACGGGACACGATTACGATATCCGAGCTACTTCGGATGTGGCGTGTAAACTTCATACGTTTCTCGTATACTGGACCATTGACTTTTCCGGCTGGATCGTAGCCTTAGTTGCACTGGAGAGATGTTTTGCTGCCAACATACCTCATTGGTATAAACAGTCTTGTACCAGAACCAAAGCTGCCTTGTCTTTGATTGTGTGCGGATTGGTGTTATTTCTAAAGAATTCACATTTCTTCTTCAGCGTGAAACTTGGCGAAAGTTCCAAGTTTACGGACCAACCTACTTGTGTGGATTTACCGGAATTCGATTTCTATCAAAGAGTCATCTTTCCATGGATTGATTTGTTATTTTACTGCATAGCTCCCTTCATATGTCTTCTATCCTGTAATATTAGCATCATCGTCAAATTTATCAAACTCCGAAGAGACAAACTGAAAAAATTGGATCACCGTTTGTCGAGTATGACGACGATGCTAATTTCTTTGTCTGTTGTTTACATTCTCTGCACAGCACCAATTGCCATCTATTTGATTTACCAACATGCTTGGTTAGACGACGATGATTTGGTATATTACGGAAAGATGAGAGTATACTTTTCGTGTGCCATCGTCATTTCTTACTTCAACAATTCGATCAATTTCTTCCTTTACTGTGTAAGTGGTTCACGGTTCCGAAGTGAATTAAAGACAATGTTTTCCTGTGAAACTGTCTGGACAAAATCAACAGAGGAAAGCTCTTATTCGGGTGTATGACCACTTGGAGAGCATCTTATCAGTGTCAAAATGATAGACACTATAGAGAGTCTTGGAGTTGCAATACCTACATGGCTACCTGTTTAAAAACTATAAATACTCTGTAAATAAGCATAATTAATTTATTATATTTATGTCTTCAAAAACGTGGCCATATTCGATGTACATAATTATTACATAGGCCCAAATGAAAGAATTGCAATTTGTATATATGCCAGACAATATACTGTTATGCCATCAATATTTCTATATAATTTCAAACAGTGATAGTCATTGTTAACATGAATTTGGTTATATTCATTTTAGCGATGCAATTATGATAATGATATTTGTAAATTATATTTTGCAATGGCCTTCTTCAAGGTCATATTTTTCTTCGTTCTATACATTGTATTTCTAGATATATTCATTGAGTTTGAAGTTGTTATTAGGGTTGTGTGATAGCACAATCTATCTTAATAGTAGATATGGTTATGACATAATGAATAAATTAAGGGATGACCTTGCTTGTTTACTTGAGCGGACACCTTTTGTGTCACTTTGTGGAGATTTCAATAGTAGAACTGGTGATAAGAAAGATTTTGAGGAAATAGTTCATGGGAAAAACTCTCAAATCTCTGACTTCGGTCGTGGGAATTGTGATGCCATGGCAACAAATACTAGCTGGTCAAGAAAACCCAGGAAGTCAAAAGACAAAAAGACAAACAATTACGGAAAAGATCTGATTAATCTATGCCGGGCAAGTGGTTTAAGAATTATGAATGGTTTATTTGATGAAATTAGAACTGATCGATTTACATGTCATACACCAATGGGACAGAGTGTTGTTGACTATTTGCTTTGTAGTGAACCAGTGTATTATTGTCTTCATGAATTTGTCATAACTGATAAACTTACGGAGTCAGACCATACACCTCTCAGTTTCTCTTTTAAATTGCCTACGATAACTAAAAAAGATAGTTACACTGAAGGTGATAGATCTCGTAATAAAATATTCAAATATGTGTTTGACAGCAGTAAAATTGATGAGTTTCTCTCTAACTTTGACAGTGAAAATGCCCAAACAACATTGTATAAGTTAGGCTGTGACATTGAGTCTAAAGTAGATACAGACACTGTCGTTGATACTGTATACCATTATGTAAGAGATAGAATACAGCCAATATTTAAGAAGAAGAAATGTAGGTCCACAAAATGCACATTTCCAACCAACAAATGGTTTGACAGTGAATGTAAAAATTTAAGAAAATCTTTGAATGAGTTTGCCAAACAAAATGACTTAGCTTTACATTTTAATAAAACAAAATATTATTACTTACTCAAAACTTACAAAAGAGTAATTCAAAAGAAGAAACGGCAATTTCAAGAAAAAAATCGAGAAGAGATACAAAAACTTATGGGTAAAAATCAATCAGATTGCTGGAAGTACTGGAGTAAACTAAAGTCTTTGGGGAAAAACCGAACTAATTACCCTGATTTAGAAACTTTTCACAATTACTTTAAAAAACAATCTCTTCCACCTGAACGAGATTATTTTGACAATGAAAATATGACTCATGTAAACAATATTGTACAAACTTCTGAGTATAGCTGCTGTAATGACATTGCTCGTCAGATTTGTGATAATGTAATAACTGAGGAAGAAGTTGCCCTGCATTTTAAGAGACTTAAAAATAATAAAGCAGCGGGTATAGATGGCATACCGGCAGAATTCTATAAGTACGCAAGTGAGAAACTTGTAATGCCATTTTGCGCTGTATTCAATCACATTTTTGATAATGGGGAATATCCCTCTCAGTGGTCTGAAGGACTCATCAATGCCTTATATAAAAAGGGAAGTCGTTCGGATCCTGATAACTACAGAAAAATCACCATTAATGTTGTAATGGCTAAAATTTTTGATTCTATCCTGAATAGTCGGTTGTATTTCAAAAATGATGCTCTGAACCTAGATGACCCTTGTCAATTTGGTTTCACTCCTGGAACCAGTTGCACTGACTGTGTTTTCATTCTAGATACAGTTATAAGTTATCAGCAAGCAAAGCGAAAACCAGTTTATTTGTGTTTTATTGATTTTACAAAAGCATTTGATTATATTAATAGGAATGCACTGTATTTCAAATTAATGCAGCAGAAAATTGGTCAAAAAATGCTCAAAATTATAATTAGCATGTTTGACAAAGCAAAAGCCAGAGTCCACCACAGTGGGAATACTGGTGAAGATATTGACAGCATATGTGGGGTCTTACAAGGCGGGATTCTTAGCCCCAAACTATTTAATGAATTCATGTCTGATCTACCCCAGTATCTTGATAAGGCAGATGGAATAACACTGAACAATTTTACTGTAACACACATTATGTACGCTGATGATATTGTACTTGTATCAGATTCTGCTAAATGTCTACAGAATAGCATTGATTCAGTACAGGAATTTTGCAAAAAATGGCATCTTATTGTAAATATAGGGAAAACCAAAGTGATGCAGTTTAATAACAAATCGGTTAATTCTTTCTTCTGCAATGGTAATGAGCTAGAAAATGTAGATAACTTTAAATACTTGGGTCATATGCTTACCAATAAGCATAAAATACATAGCAAAATGACTGAATACCTTTCAACACAAGGACATAAAGCACTTTTTGCCCTACTAGCTGATTCTAAGCAAGTGTTGGGACAAATGGATCCAACTGTCTCTTTACAAATGTTTGATACTTATGTTTTGCCAATTCTGGAATATAATAGTGAAATATGGACTAGTGATAAACCAGTATTGGAATTAGAAACTCTGCAACTTGGATTTCTAAAAAATATGCTAGGCGTACGAAAACAAACTCCATCCTTAGCGATTTATGGTGAAACCGGTAGATTTTCTTTGCATGTAAGACAAAAACTTAGAATGATGAATTACTGGATACGATTGGAAGGTGCACCTGATAGTAGCCTATTGAAAAAATGCTTGCTAGCTCAGAAAGATATTTATATGAAAAGAGTGAATGAAAGTAATTGGTTCGGAAGATTAAGCAGAATATTAAGTTCTTGTAATATTGAAAATGACATGGTAAACCGTACTGACTTAAGCATGATTGGCGTTTACAGAGCAGTGAAACTGAGGCTGTATGAAATTGAGCAGGAAAAACTTATTATCGCCATAAATGATAGTACACAGCAGCCAAAACTTAGGACATACAAATTGTTTAAAATTGATTGTAGACTTGAACCATATCTTAAGCTGAGACAAAGTCGAAAAATGTTAATCAAAATCGCTAGATTTAGGACTAGTTCACACAGTCTACATATTGAAACTGGAAGGCATCATAAACCAATAATTCCTGCAGCAAATAGAATATGTGAAAAATGTACATTAAATGTAGTGGAGGATGAAATTCATTGCCTTATAGTGTGCCCTGCTAATGAGTTGCTTCGTGTTAACCTTTTTTCGACAGCAACAACCTTAATAAATGATTTTCTGATTTTGAATGATAATGATAAATTTACATCAATAATGAAAAACAAAGAACCCGAAATGTTAAGTTGTCTAGGAAAATTTCTCCTTGGAGCTGATGTTTGAAACAAACTATATCCTACATCGACACATGGTTTTGTGGAAGTTTATGAATACATGCATGTACCCACATACATATATATATATATCTTAAAATTTTGTGAATATCTCATGCCTGTATATATTGACTGCAGCCACTGTTTTCTTATTATTTTCTATTTTAACTGCACAAATGTGTGTTTATTGATAGGCCTATATTACTAGAACAGGAATATGATAATTTGATAATATACACATGGTGATACCACAGCTATTGTGTCTTTTAAACCAAATGTTTCATTATTTTAATATGTCTCTTTCGCATAAGTGTAGTTGTAAATCTGTGTTTGTAAATATCCATTTTGATATGTGTATTTATGTTGATGCGATATTGTTTATTATAGGTTTGGGGTTTATTTTTATATAAAATCAATGTATGTAGATTATAATTACAATTAATGTTCTTAATTGCTTTATGTATTCTTGTGTTCGTTAACTCCTGTGGCTGGAACCTGTGAATATAATATTATTATGTGATTTTGTATTTTTTATGACAATTATATCAAATATGATATTTGCCGTCAATAAAAAAAAAAAAAAAAAAAAAAAAAAGTTATTGGATCCGCGCAATAAAATTTACTGAATTACTTTTGTGGTGATTCAGTTTTTAACTCAGACTTAGTCTCATGAATCTGAAATCTAAAACAGGTTAGTGCCAAACAAACAAAACTACAAAAAAAAAGACTGCATGCTGTTGTTGGTGTCCACAAAACCATTGTGTTTGAGTTAGTATAAGAACTGAAAAAATGTGTAGGAGTATAACGGCCAAGGAAGTTAAATTTTGACAATGTATAAAAAATTCAATGTATTATGAAGTTAAGAATTATTAATAATGAGTGTACAGTACAACCCCAAAAAATTCCTAACTCCCATACCCACAGGAAGATGCTCACCCTTCCACACCCTTCAGTTCTTACCCTCACCCTTTCATGCCCTCACTTCCCAGCTCTATCTAAATTTATGTTAATCACTTAAATAAGCTTTTAAAAAATATGAAAAGTTAATGTAGCTTCTGTCTGATTTTAGACTGAGATTTTGTACATACACCAGCTTTTGACTGACACATTTCCTAGAGAACCAGCCCCACTGTAAAATTCGAATTTTGAGTCAGCTCAAACGATTGAGTGAGATGGTTGCACAATTCCTTTGAGCTGACATAGCTTGTCGTTTTAAGTTATGACAGCAGACAGATTATCATAACTAAACAGCAAGCTATGTCAGCTCAAGCAATGACATTGTGCAACCATCTCACTGAATCATTTGAGCTGACTCAAGATTTAAATTTTTATAGTGGAGTATGAAATGGCAGATATGGTCAATTCAATGCAGGACATACAGTGAGGAAAATAAGCATTTGACCCCCTGCCATTTTTTCTGGTTTGGGCACTTGCGCTTTCTCCAAAATATCTCAGGTTGATCTGCTCCAACATTAGAAGACAGGTAATACACAAAAATTAACTGAAAGAAGCATTATGTAATATATTTGCATAAGAATCCCAATAGTCTTCGGAAATAAATATTTTTTAAATTTTTGTGCATTACCTATAGATGTTCTAAAGTTGGAGAAATTTCAGAGTTTTGTAGCAAGCACAAGTGCCCAAACCAGAAAAAATGGTAGGGGGTCAAATACTTATTTTCCTCACTGTAGTGGGAGTCTGACTGATTAGCTTCAATTTCTATATCAATCTTACTGATAACACACATCTGTTGGCTGGCTGATAAGGTTTGACAGTTCTACAGAAGCTTTCTTGATGCATGCCAGGAAACTTAACTAGGGCACTACAATATCCATACCAATAATTGGAGCGTCTTCACGAGGAGAATGTATTCATTTCGGAGCAACGGAGAACCAAAATCACAGCAATTAAGATCATGAATCCTAAATATTCAACTTACCAGAAATTGTTTTATCTCCAGATTACTCAAAATCAGTCTACTGGACAGGAAAGAAACATTGTTTCTTGGGAGCACATGCTATTCTGATAACTATTCTGGCTGTTTTCTAGTTGAGAATCAGTTTTTCCTCACTCTGAAAATTAGAATTTTAAGTCAGCTTAAATGATAGAGTGATATGGTTGGCATTGGTTGCACAATATCTTTGAGCTAACATGGTGTGTTGTTTTAATTTATGATAACGTGCAGATTATCTTAGCTGAAAAGAACAAGCCATCTCACTTAATCATTTAGATGACTCAAAATTTCAAATTTGGGATGATGGCCATGCACTTCAAAATTATTTCAGTTGCTTTCTTCTTTGGATGTTCTAAAAATGTGTTTATCAAGAACAGGCACATGGTGGTCAAGCAACCTGGAATTATTATCAAAGGTCAAGTTCATAGTTGAGATATGAAGGTGCATAACATTTCAAGTTCATACACGTGGCTATTCCACTTCTGGCCTCTGGCTGCTCTTTGAAAGGCCATACATGTTGCTCTAGTTATATCCTCTCACACTCTCATAGTGTCCCCCAATAAAGCATAGGATTTTCGAAATAAACAGTTAAGTTGTCTTGAATAGACAATTAAAAGATTGGATATATATACTGTACAATTACTGTCTGGATCAGACAATCCATTTTTCAGTTTGTCAGTGATTCGGTGAGGAGATTTCTAGTGTATTCCATATTTATGAAAAACGGCATATATGCTGTATTTTTCATATTTAATTTTTAATTGACTCTGTGGTGCTCAAGCACATCTTGCTGACCAACTCCTTTAAGAAAAATCTGAAGGATTAACAAAAGACAGTACAGCGGCTCCCCCATCGACAGGAAGTTCCACCCCGGTGATGAATGATGCTGACGGTGACGTCAGAAACTGAATTGTCGAAGCTACTTCTATTGGCTTTCCTGGTCTGTGGAAACCCGTCTTCTTGTTGCCATTAATAAAAACCTGTAAAAAGAATTAATCATAGTTTTGTCATCATAAAGATAAGAAATGTGCTTAAGATGAGGATGAATATTTACATTAATTTCTTTTGAACCCATTTAGACCTCACTATGATAAGTTTTTAAGCTATGATAAGCTTGGCGCTAACCGACAGTTTGCATGTTAGCGCCTGGCTGCAAACAGTCTATTACAGGTGATTTCATTAGTATGCGATTCTTAGGTTCTAGACCCACCAAATACATGACATTTTTAGTTAATCTGATTGGTTTAGAAACAATAGAACGTCACACATTTGATTTATCAAATGTAGCAAGTGCTGGTTTAGCATTGATTTCTCACAGCCAAGTGTGAATGACAAGAATCGCGTGGTAATGAAAACACCTGTAAATAAACAGACGTAAACAAACAATTCTTTGGTATAGTTTGCTAAAATGCCCATTTGTGGTCAGTTAGACACCTCATTTGTAGGTTCTGACATGCATTTTTGTCAGTAAGAATTCGAAAATGAGGTGTCTAACAAATACAGAGCATCGTATCTGGTTTTATCTGGATACTTGAATCAATTTCATACCAAGTGACAAGAGAATAAGTCAAGTATTCCATAGGATGTCCTCATTTACTGGGGACACTGTGGATTAATGCAGAGAGATAGAATGTAGACAGACTCACCCCTTCTCCATATGATTCTGTCATTTGAGTTCGGATCACACCTGGCCTGTAGAAATAAATATATACATTAAGTGCCACTGAACAGTTTACTGGAATTGGCGCTATATAAATGTCTATTATTATTATTATTATTATTATTAGATATATTGCAGATACAGCCTTCTGGATTCATACAGAAATATACAAGTATATTTTGATTTCAGTACAGGTACAGATATTCTTTGAGTGCATGTGATGTCTGTGAAGGAGTCACTAGTGACTCACTAGTTATGTCAAATGTGAAATATCTCTATGAAAAAAAAATGTATGACTGTTTCCAGATTTAGAGACATCAGTGATATCACTGCAACCTAATTCAGTGTTAAAAGGTAGGACCTACAGGGATATTCCTGGCCTTCACAATGAGTTCAATGTAATCGCTCTTCCCTCTCCAGCTGTAAAACAGAAATACTCACGCAATGGTGTTGATGCGGACGCCACTCTCAGCCATTTCTGTAAAATTAGAACAGGAATGAGCAAAAAAATGTCTGAAATCTTCAACACCTTATCTGCGATTCAACTAAAGATTGCAACCAGTAGCCAGTGCCAAGATTTTTGGGTGCTTCACACACTTGGTGTCAGAGAGGGAGTACAGGGTAGTGAGCAATTTATAGTCTGATGTACGATGGCAACAAATGAACCCGCAAATTAACCGGCTAGAATTCGGTCCACGTTGTGCCAAATTTTCAGAATTTTCTAGAAATTACATCTGTTTTGCTCCAGTCCGAGGCTATCCATATTATAGACGCACTGAGCCCTTCGTGAGAACTCTAAATGCTTATTAATGTATGTTCATAATATGGCTAAACAAGATGACAGTTGTTTACTGAAATGGTGAATATTAGGCCTACATACCTGGAACTGTACCTCAATGTAAAGTCTTACTAAATATATATTTATAATATATCTGCACTTTAAAACCAGCTGTCTCTCTTATGATAACTACCATTATGACTACAAAAAATTTGCCATTTTATGGTAGAAACCTTTTCACAGTAGGAGTTGTTGTTTTAACGATCTAACTGCTGCAGAGTGATGTCAGCTTAGTTTTTCAATAATGTGAATAAAACAATACAGAATTGATATACACCGTTGCTCATAAATATGGAATACTGCGACATTCTCCATTGAAATTGACAACTTCAGCAACTTCTGTTGGAGCGCATAATGGTCTGATTCAATGGTAACTACTTCCAATGACCGCTAAAGGGAAGAACAACCTGTCATTTAAAACACATGCTGCAGCATTAACCCCATGAAAAGTTACAGCAGCTAGAAATCTGGAAATTCAGAGGGTTTTTTAGGGTGAGGTGCATTCAACCAAATATTAAAAATTCTTGCAAAAAATGTAGTTGCAAAAAATGTAGTTGAGGCTTTCAAAGAGTGATTAGAGAAGATGACTTGACCTTTAGAATTGATCTTGCTTACATTCACACACTATAGACCTATATACTAAGTCCTGAAAATATACTTGTTAGAGACTCACTTCCAAAAGAGGTCGTCAAGTTTCTATGCCACAAAATGTGCACTGCACCTTTTATACACCTTTTATGGCACTCTTGGTTTTATCTCTTTTATGCAAAAAAGTGGTTCTTTTCTTACCGAAAGCCAAATTTCTTGCCATGTGGGCCAGACTGCTTTTACAGATGGAGTATTCCAGTACAGCCGCTGATGGCTGAAACCAAAAATGCATGAAATCTACAATAATTATTTTTCATTGCACACTGCAAAATAGGGGATATGATAAGGAAACCATTTGTAAAACAAATATACATGTAAGGACCGACATATTTAATTTTTAGCTTTACGGATCGACCGATCAACAAGATTTTCTGACTATAGAAAAAAAAAAAGAGCCAACCCACAATTTTTATCGAATTGACATTATAAAAAATTTCAGACAACAATTTTTTTTTGTCTTAAAGACTGACCCCAGAAACAGCGCCCCGAGAAGATCTGAGAAGCTAAAGTTCAATAATGTCTGGCCTAAGGTATTGGTGAGAGAAGCTTATAAGTTATGGCAAGAAACAACACATAAAAAGACATGTATTAAAATAAATATATTGGGATTACCCTTTATCTGACATGCTCTTAAGAGCAATGACAAACCATGCACTTACTTGTAGTGATGCAATACTTGAAATGTTGACTATGCTCCCTTTGGTTTTCTTCAAGTGAGGAAGACTGCACCTGATTATGGTGTACATCGCCCGAACCATGAGGTTGTACGCTCGGTCCAACTTATCGCAGTCATATTCATCTGGTTCTCTTGCTTCAGAGAGACCAGCAATATTCACCTTGAACATAATAGGAAAATCAGAAGTATCATTAGCTACAGTTCTGATACCACAAGCTGGGCAGCCACCTCCAAAAACTTTGAGAAAAGGCCAAATTCAGCAAAGAGGCTAATTATTCGAGAATCGGATTGTGAAATTGGGCAAATGTCATTCCCACCCCCCCTCCCCCGATAATTTATGTTGTGGAGTATGCAAACAAGACTTAATGGTTTGTCTGAAAGTTCTCATGGACTGTCATAGTTTGTGGATGATTGATCATGCATTACGTAGGTCTTTGATGATATTAGAATTCAAGTAAAACTAATTATGCTTAGAGTTCTTTATTGACCCCCTGTATCATATTTTTCCCACTTCTATTAAAATAGTTTATCAAATGAGAAAAGAAAAAGCCTTTTTAAAATTGGTGTTGTGAAACTTTTCTAGCACAACTGTATATGAATATTCCAAAATTGAGGCAGCTTATCTTAGTTTTTGTCAAAACAAAATTTTGAAAGGACATTTTGTTATTCTTACCAAAACATCTATTCCTCCAAATTTGTCCACAGTTTGTTGAATAAATGTTTCCACAAAAGCAGTGTCGATCAAGTCACCAGTCATTTGGAAAATCTAAAAAAATTTAAAACATAAGTTTTAAATTCTACTTATCCATTTGTCAGACTTTTCTTAACCCAGTATCACCCTCCCAAAGTAATTATATACACTGTATGAAAATCACGGCCATAGTGCACGAAAACTTGAAAGGCGAGAAAGTTTGCAAAGGCTGTTAAATTTACACACAGAATTAGTATCAATTATGATATATATTATAACGATATTTTAAAAAGTATATACATGTAGATGTATGGAAGTTGTTATTGTGATACTTTTTAAAAAAGGAAGCATTTTTTAATGGTGCTCAGTGACCAAGGTGGCATGAGTTTTGCATAAGTTTTCTACACGCATTTAACTCGTTTTATGCACGTTTTCAACTCGTTTTCAACTCGTTTTATGCACGTCCTGTGAGTGAAACAACCCTAGATTTAAGCTGTTGAAAAACGTTGCTTGTAAGTTAACTAGACGTTTCTCTAAACGTCAAGGTGTGACAGCCACTTTAGCGAGTCCGCTATCATGAATCACAAAGTGCAAATTTCATAGAGAAATAGTTGCATCCTTCCTCATAACAAATTGACCAACTGTAATGGTAGTGATCCATTTGTCAGTTTTTTACACTGAAAAACAAAACAAAAGAAAAACTAACTTTCAATATGGACTTACAACGACTTCATGGCTAATTGCACTCTAGGTCTTGATCATAGATATGGTATGTGTCAGAGCTTTTCCTGAAAGAATAATAACTTCGGCTACTTCTCTTTTACCACATGATACTCATGATGGTCTTATAACCCATTTGCAACTACTGCCAATGACTACCAGTACCCATTTGAGTAACATCTCACTGTTAAAAAACTAAACCCCACTTTTCAATAGCTACATCCCTCCGAACCGTGGTCATGTGATAGATATAGCCAATACATTGATAGAAAAAATTACCAAACATGTTCACAATCATACATTATCGCTGGGGACTCCCTCAGCGATGCATTTCTTGGCTGTGTCGTTGAGTTGTTCAGCGTTACACGGAAGTCCAGTTATGGCTAATTTTGCACCATCTTTGGCATACTCAATGGCTGTGCATTCTCCGATACCACCACTGCTGGCTCCTTGAACAGGAAAGAGTATGTACATGAAACAACAATAAGAGGAAATGTCAATGCGGGGATCAAGAATGAAGCGGAAGTCAAAAACGGTCGACCCGTTTACCATGTTGACTAATTTTGGAGGTTTGAGCAACTTAATTAATTATTAGTCAAAATTTTTTCAATGTATCATGACTGACAATGTGGAAATTTCACCATGGAATAGCCCCATTCATGAATATTAAAATAGCTGCAGTGCATAGACCCTAGCAAGCCAATAATTGTCTTTTTCAAAACTTGTTTCATGTGCATATAAAATGTGCAAAAAAAAACACCTAAAAGGGTAGAAAATGTGTGCAATGTGTAATTGTGTATAAGAAATGTATCCTAGCTTGTCAGAGACTTACATAATTTACATAAGACAGACTCTAAGATATTTGTCTGGAATTGCAGCCAAACTTGCCGCTTTCTACACCGTTGCTCATAAATATGGAATACTTCAACATTCTCCATTGAAATTGACAACTTTAGCAACTTCTGTTGGAGCACATGATGGTCTGATTCAATGGTAACTACTTAACCCAAAGAAAAGTTACAGCAGCACGAAATATGGATATTCAGGGGTTTTTTTAAGGTGAGGTGCATTCAACCAAAAATTAAAAATTCTTGCAAAATATTTAATTGAGGCTTTCAAAGAGTGATTATAGAAGATGACTTGACCTTTGCAATGGACCTTGCTTGTATTCACACTCTGAAATTTACTTTCATCTGACAATTTTTTTTCCAAAAAGCATTGCATATTTATAAGCAGTAGATTTTTCTTTGGATTCAATGACAATGAAGAGAAAGTCAAAAAAGGTCTACTCATTTACACAATTTTCTGTGCAAAAAGGACTTAATTTGGTTCGAAAACTTAAAAAGCATGAAGGAGACATATATCGTCAACAGGACTGAATCTTCTTGACTTATTATTCAGTAAAAGTTACTAATTAGGTTAGTTTCTTGATGATGCCTTAAATTCTGAGTTTTGTTTGTCAAAAGACTCACTTTATCACATAGTCATTTTGACTAAGTTGAATACTACACTAGACAAGATCCTTCTCTCACGATCATATACACATGATTGTGAGACAAGCCTTAGCAGGGTCACAAATGAGACGAAATTGCACAAAAATATCAAAACATGCCATTTCCTACACTGTCTGTTAAGTCCCTGTGCCCTATCAACCCTCAAACTCAACTTACCTGCGAGGTTGAAGATGTTATCCTTCAAATGACACAATTCTGATGCTTGATATTATCCGAGAAATCACAGAAAGTCAGCTTAAAAAATCCCAACCTCATTTATACTTGGCTCATTCTTGTCAACTTTTCGAAAGCCTCAATTTCAATTAAGGTGGCATCCTATTAAGAGGATTATAAACTTTACAGTGACCCATTTCAAGTGCCAGATTTGTTGGGTATTTAATCACAATGTTGTTTGTGGTTAAGTTATTGTTCACAGTAGATAGCAAACAGGTTTCAGTTCAAACTCGTAAGTTGAGCCAGATCTATCTGATTCTCTGTAAATCAGGTCGCATTTTGTCTGAATTTATTGCTCTGACAATAAGTGATGTGCTGCTGTGTAGGACTGGTGGCTGAATCTGAAAAAGATCCAAAACTTTCTAAAAAGCCAGCGTCCAGCATACGCTATCTGGGTGGGTGGGAGGGGGGGGGGAGAGTGAAGGCGAATGCAGACTGGATCATTTTTATCTATCTATCTATCTATCTATCTATCTGTCTATCTATGTCTATCCATCTATCTATCTGTATATTTGTATATTTTTAAATCTGTGCATCTGTGTGTCTGTATGGAATTTTAGTGGCCATTCTTTAATGCATTACTTGTACCTTCAATACAGAACTTATTGGTCAAGTTTTCACAGAATGCGTTCTGAGATGGTCAAATGTGGTCTTCTTCAATTCCTGTTAAAAAGAGGTGGGGCCCATCTATGAATGTCCACCAATGAAAGAGCATTAAATGTTATTTGATGCTTTACAAGGGATTATGAGAGTGACTTCAATTGGGATAGCCAAAATCTGTAAATGCTGAAAATTGTCAGTTATACTGTTGGATTAAATTCCAAGGGTGTTGTTAATATTTTCCTTTTTTGTCAGCTTGGTTATTCAAATTATGATAGTTTGTATGATTATATTAAGTCCCAGAATGCCTCAATTAGGTCACTTTAATAAACAAAGTGCCATTTTGAGGTGATGTTCTGTTGGAACACTAAATGACAAATTGATGGATTCAGAAGCCTAACAGTGGTAATGAAACACAGATTTTGATGGATACAATACCAAACAACATTTACAGAAGGTAGGGCATTTTCTTATGGCTTGACAGGCCAATATTTATAGTCTAAACAGGCCTAGAATTGCCGCAACGAATCTGATGCGCAAATTTTGACCTGTATTGTATTTGGATTCTGCTAGATTACTACACAGACAGCCATTCGAAGAAATAAATCCCAGCAAGGCTTGAACCATCAACATACAGGGTGGTCAAGAAAGAACTTTACTCTCTTTCCTTGGCGTAGTTCTATAAATTTGTCTGTAATTACTATCCAATATTTTCTAATGTGAAGAGGATAGTCATGGCAATATATTACATATTATCTGTAGTTTGTTCCACTGGACATGAAGTGTAATTGTGAGCTATGATTATTCAGAAATTCAAAAAAGGCCATTTTCACACATCTTGCTGTCCCGAATGCAAGGCATTGCCATAAATTCAAATATTTTAGCATTGCTTTCATATTTGTACAGTAACTGAGAGTTCTTGAGAAGTGTGTGGTCCCAGGATTTCAGCTCTCTTCGAGTGAAACTCAGTCCTGTGGGGAGCTTCAAAGAGAAGAAGGTTGATAGAAATTGCAAGCTACCATAGTTTATCAAAATGCGTCTCCTGTCGTAACGCCTTATTGAAATTAGAATCAAGAGTAGAAACTAAATGCTGAGATACCAACCTGAACTTCATGCAAGAATGAGACTGATTGGATAAGAACTCACTGAGTTGTGCCTCATGAGCCAAAGACTGTAAAGTTTTTTCTTAACCACCCTGTACAGCTTTGGGTTAGATCTGATCAGACTTGCTACAGACCCCAGCCACTGCAGCCAGGGGCATATCTAGAAATGGCCTGAGGGGGGTTGGGTATTCCATGGGATGAGTATGGGGCGTTCCGCTGCTCTTCCTATCCCTCCCATGTTTTAAAATTTTTGGCCTGTGGGGAGGGGGGCATGGCCCAATGCCCCCCCCTAAATACGCCACTGACCGCAGCACTTTGCCACTCTGCCATGAGGCCAACTGTTCATGAGGTGCTGAACTTCATAATAATTATAGGAGAACTGTGGATCTGTAAACACAAAATTGTCTAAGTCAGTGACTAACTAAATAAGACAAAATGACTAAACGACAAGTTATAATATGTAAATGGCACTGCCATTAAATTTGCGGAGCACTAATCATTATCATAGAACTACGGCAGTATTTTCGATTTTCAGTTCAGATAAATATGTACACGCAGAAGGTATATTTATATTTTTAAAGGATTGGGATAGATAGATAGATAGATAGATAGATAGATAGATAGATCGAGAGATATAGAGATCCAATGACAGTTAGTTAGATAGACAGACAGATAGATCCAGAGATAGATAGATCCAGCGATAGACAGATAGATAGATAGATAAATAGATAGATAGATAGATAGCACTGAAGCCGCCAAATTTAATCTGTGTTAAATTTGGATCTATAATATTAAATTGTTGATGTTACATAACTGAGATCAATAAAACCATGGATATGCAGAGGTGACTGTTTACTATTAGACTGTTGCATAATTTGTTGATAGTCAATAAAAATTATGTAACCTTGAGTGTTGTTATTATATCTTACTTGGTGATCCATTCAAGTCATAAACTTCTATTTTGACTTTTATCTATTCCTGTCAATGAGTCATAAGGTGGTATGGAAATGATTATTTCCAATGTTGAATACACTAGTTTATTTAGATTGCTGAAATGTGTCATTAGAGGTTGTGATATTCGCGCATAATCTACGTGCAAATCATGTTATTATAACGAAACAACCCAAGTCAGGGTCACTGAGTAACAATATCACTCGCTGTTGTGTGAATTAATATCACTCGAGCCCGAAGGGCTGCACTTACCATATCTATCCATAGAGTCAAAACAAAAGGTCAGCTGAATTGATAAAAATGTTCACCCCAAAGCATAATAAGATGAATAATTGTTAAAAATGAGTAAAGATGACCAACCTGTTACGATGACAACTTTATCCTTGAAACAGGGAAAAACACATCCTCTCTTTGCAGCCATTTCCAGAATGATTTTATGAGGATACTCTCAACTGCTGGACAATTTCTTCGTCTGATAATTATGTAAATAGGCTTGCAGTACACTATATGTGCAAAAAGGGAGACTGTAATGCTTCATGCATGGTTTGAAATGGAATGTACACAGTGCATGCATTTTAATTTTTATTATTCTACAGTACATTAATTTTACTTTTTATTGTCATTGATCACTGCACATTTAGTTTTGCACAATTGCTTAATGTAAGCTAAACACGAGAAAGAATCCAGCACAAGAACGAACACTCAGAGAGTGCATACGTAGGTCTGCCAGCCTGCCATAATATATATGTATGTACTGTCTACAAGTGGACTGCTCTTGCATTGCCACTTCTTTTTCCAGCCTTGGCAGATCAGAACATATGCTGTCTTGTGTTGCCACCTAGTAATTAGTGTGCTATTCCGCAAGCTCCTGTGAGCGTCCACATCATTTCAATCAGAGGAACACACACAATTTTGTCTGGAAGACACCGGGGCTGTTTAGTTTCTGAGTGTGCTGATGGCCTTGTTTACTTCTTTAGAGAATGTGATTGCCGAGTCTGACTCTAGTATACATCAATGTTGAATAGAAATTTTGTGAATGTGTAATGAAATTGGAACTATTTCTTGGGACAGCAATGCTGTAGCATACAAAATCAACTTTTGTGCCAGGTGGCAGCAGCATGCAGTTCTCATTTTCACCAGACTGATATATGTATGTGTTGACACTGTGCAGTGTGATGGAGGTCTGTATAAATGTAGTAAAACATCAAATACTCAATGTAGAAGTTGCAGAGGTCTGTCATAATTGAAAAGAGCTTTAAGTGTGTCAAAAGAAAGCATGCTGCGAAAGCTTGCAAAGAAACAGGTCCATACAGTGCATAGTTTTAACAGGATTTGGTGCACAGAGTCACACACGATGATCTGGTGCATCACAATAGGCCTGTTCAGCAGAGCTGGGAGACCTAATAATCAACCAACTTTACAAGGTCATCATAGTTGGTGTAGGGGAACGAGGGGCAAAACGGAGCGGCGGGGCAAAATGGTTTTTTTAAGTTTTCTCGGAATGTTTTGACCTGCCTTCTAATTTTTCGGTTGGAAAATAAAATAGGATACATGACCAACTTTTCCTGAGAGTTTCGTTGATGGGAACGTTACAGGTATGCAGCTATATTAATTTGAAGTTTTTGATAGATTTTCTTTAAAAAATCATAATTTTTGGATATTGTGAAATACTTCCAATGACGTTCCCAGCCAAATAATTCATACCAGGGGCGTTCAGAAAGTTCGAGGCTTTTTTTTATATGGACACTTATTTTTAATCTAGAACTATGAATTTTTCACAGGATAAAATTCAGCATATTTGGAATGGATTCCCAAAATTTTGGACAATTTGGACATTTCTAAGTCATTCTGTGGTTGCTACGGAAACCGAAAGTTCAGCTGGTCGGGGCAGGTAATACTGAAATCAAGAAAGGCGATACATTTTGGCAGTGAGAGACCTCTCTCTATCACTTGCATCAGTGAGTTTGACCATATTTGATACAACCAATATATGATTAGCCTTTAAAAATACTTCCAAGCTCACCAAAAGCATTAATTCATAGACCTGACCCATTGAAATAAATGATCCTCGAAGTCCTCCAAACAAAGTTCCGTGAAAGCATTTCGGTCATCCAAAGCCTTTTCTCCTCCAGTGCCTGAAACTCTGGCCCCCATGGACTTAAGTAATGAAAAACCAGGGCTTATGTAAAGCAACATGTCACAGGAATAGCTGGGATGGATAATGCTGCCCATTTTGATTTCTTGTTCATACCAGTGAATCCATACTTTCACAAGTCCTTATGTAGCCAGGGAAACCCACCCCTGCCGCCGGAATTTCCCTTTCTAAATCTGGCATGCAGGAGCGCTTTCCTACATGGGTTCAGTGTAAGAATACACACATTTAGTGTGCTTGAGAGTATATTTAGAAGCTAATATCATATTTCTTGAGTCAAATATTTCCAATCGCACTAATACAAGTGATATAGAGAAGTCTCTCACAGTCACAATTTGTTCGCTTTCTTGGTTTCAGTATTACTTGCCCCGACCAGCTGAACTTTCAGTTTCCATGGCAACCACAGAATGACTTAGAAATATCCAAATTGTCTGAAATTTTAGGAATCCATTCCAAATATGCTGATTTTTACCCTGTGAAAATTTCATAGTTTTAGATTGAAAATAAGTGTCCATATAAAAAAAAGCCTCGAACTTTCTGAACGCCCCTCGTAGTCAGTGTTATTAGAGGACTACTAAGCTTGCATATTAAGCAAAAAAATGTAGTCTGGTGCTTAGTCATGTGTAAGTAGGTCATTATTAATCTACCCTGCATGGTTGGGGCAAGATGGAGTCCTCCTGCGGGAGCAAAATGGGAAGCACAAAAAAGCAATCCCAGCCTAGAAAAGGTTGAAGCTTGATATTGAGTCAATTCAACCATGACATTTAAGACATTTGATACACTTTGTGGTCATATAACAGGCAAAATTTGAAAAAAATCACAAGAGATTTGTGGATCTAATCCATGTCATCAGTAATACCTAGAGGATTTAGGCTTAGTGGTAAAAGCCTGTATTGTTGAAACTGAAACGAATGTAACTGCCTTCCAAAAAGCATAGTCAAATCCAATACCAGTTTAAATTGTTAAATTATTAAGAAAACTCGGAAATCAGAGTTATGTGAATATTCATCAAAATGTCACATTTCCACAAAATTTAACTAATTTTGTTTCTTTTGTAACCTAATGTTTTTGGTTAAATAATTTGTCAAATAATTACATAGAATGCAGAATTACTAGCATCACTTCCCAGCTATAATAGCATTCTGTATTTAGATGTTGATTTCACAATTTATTGCTATGTTTTACTCTTAGTATTCTGAAATATTCTCACATTGCAATGACATGAATTGATGCATTTTTGTTTGTCAACATGCTTTTTAGTTAGGCTATTATCAAAACAGCTGATTTATTGCAGAACTTTTGCAACTTTATTTCTTCCCATTTTGCCCCATATGAAATTCCATTTTGCCCCAAGCATGGGGCAAAACGGGATAAAGTTGCATTTTTGAAAATAGGGAAAAATTTGAATTGGAAGTAATAAAAAAGCACTTTTCTGTGTTTGAGCAAGTGGTATTGGTACTTCTTCATGGATCAGACCTTATTTGGCATTCACATGATATACCACCGTCATGCAGCGAACCTTCGAAGTTAGGCGGCCCGTATTGCCCCTTATTCCCCTGTAGTAAGAAGTAAAACTAAATCTTCTGAATGAAAGAAGCAATCTCCCTTTCAGATGACCATGGATTTTGTGAGTAGTTATAATGAGTTATCCCCTGCAGTCACAGCTAGGACTTCATCTGAATAAGATTGCTCGTTCCGTTATTGATTTTGTCCTGACGGTTGCAAATGAAGACTTTTTCTTTAATTCACTTCTGATTGCAGAAACGCCGAGCTTCTCACTGTTTTTATTTTTACAGAATTCGTAAATATTCTGAACTGTAGCTGTACAGAGTGCCTCATTGTTTTTGCAGCTTCACAAACTTGTATTTACTGTAACTGTACCAATCTACTCATTGTGTTCACAGCTTTCATAAATGTTCTGTAAGTACTGTGACTGTATAGACCTACTCATTGTTTTCACAGCTTTCATGAATATAACTGAACCGATCTACTCATTGTTTTTGCAGCTTTCATGAATATCCTGTACTGTAACTGTACTGTAACCCGTTCATTACTTTCACAGCTTTCATAAAATGTTCTGTACAATAACTGTACTGATCTACTAATTGCTTTGCAGCTTTCATGTTCTGTCCAATAACTGTACTGATCTACTCATTGTTTTTGCAGCTTTCATGAATGTTCTGTACTGTAACTGTACTGATCTACTCATTGTTTTTGCATCTTTCATGAATGTTCTGTACTGTAACTCTACTGTAACCCATTAATTATAATTTTACAGCTTTCATGAAACGTTATACAATAACTGTACTGATCTACGCATTGTTTTCACAGCTTTCATGGATGTTCTTTACTGTGACTGTACTGTAACCCGTTCATTACTTTCACAGCTTTCATAAAATGTTCTCATTGTTTTGTAGCTTTCATGAATGTTCCGTACTGTAACTGTACTCATTGTGTTCACAGCTTTCATAAATGTTTTGTACGGTAACTTAACAGATCTACCATTTTTTTTGCCACTTTCATAATTGTCATCAATTGCAACTGTACCTATACACTACTCGTTGCTTGACAAATATTCTCTTCTGGAACTGCACAGACCTATTTATTGTTTTGCAGCTTTTGTGATTGTTCTCAATTACAAATAATAAAACTGTACAATAAACAAAACACATTTCTGTAATTTTCTTCAGTTTTTATTTAACTTTGCACGCCCAACAGCACTTCGCATTTGTATTTGTCTGAAACAAAAATAAAAACTCCCAAATCAGTAAACTATAAAATGAAACATTTTATATGCTTTTTTAAAAGGGAAAATCAATGAAGAGGTGATAACTTTGCTATTACATTTCATTTTCGATTTTACCCATGATGACTGCCAGTTTGAGAGACATATGTCACTCATGTTGAATCTCAAGTTCATGCACGCCAACAGCAAGGGGAAATATGAAAATTAATTGTAGGGCCTTTATAGGAATTGGTTGTGCCCTACTCAAAATCAACATGCCTGCTAAAATAACAAAGTTGTCATTCAAAGAGGGATTGGGTGGGACAACTAACTTAACGTGGACCTTGCTACTGAAGAAACTTCCAAAAGTACATGTACATAGCCACCTAAAAATCAGTAAAATGTGTGATGATTGCCATTGGGTCAATTTCAAACATGCTGACCCAAATTTTCTCGTATGGGTCCAAGTCCCTGGCTGAGGTGAAACCCAAGTCCAGAGCAATTTCAATGGATGTGGGGATTCACTTACTTATTTACAGAGCAAGGAATTTGGCAGTCTTTTTTTTTCTGCATACCTCAAATTATTTATGACCAAATGTTTTTTCTTTTCATTGAGTGACAATTAATGCTGCCTTCAGCAATTTGGTCGAGGAAGTTTAATTACCACTGACTCAATTGCAAAACCTCACTTATATTTCGAATTCATAAACAAGGGGCCTTTTTTTTTTCAAACAGATAGATGTAATGTAGATTACCTGACTCGTGATCTCCATGGTCTTACAGAGAATAATGTTTTAACCCAGGGCTGGAAACCTCTGTCCCCTGTCAGCCTACCACCACCTGTCCTGACAGAAAAGTATACAAGAAAATAATCATGAAATCAACACAAATTGTCAAAAAAAAGATCATTCAAAATAAAGCAGGACATACAGACCTGTAACTGCAATCATGACCTGCAAAACCATTTTGACAAATGCAGGTATTTGGCCTGATACAAATTCCACCATGTTGACATCTTTGCCTGCAGAACACTGAAAGAAAAAAGTTCAGAAAAAGTTATTCATTAAATATCAAACTTAATCAAAGTAGGCTGCTCAGTGACAATGTAAAAGTGTTTCAAATTCTGAAAACTACGCAGAATACTTTTGTGACTGGCGATTCTGAAACTAAACGAAATCATTTCGCAAGATAAAATGCTAGGGTGTATATTCTGTAAATGTTACAAAGCGAAATATGAAATATCATTTCACACCAGCAGTATCAACTTAAAGTTTTAAAAAACATGGACAATTCATGGCAATATATTGGTAGAAAATAAAATTTCATTACCATGCTGACAATGATTTCCATAGTAACCAACGGAACACACACATCGATCCTTCCTGACACAGCGACCACCATTCAAGCAAACAGAGTTGCAAAATTCTGAAATACGAAAAATGGTAAATAGACTATGTGCATAAGTATGTGGTACCAACAAATTATTAGAGCTGATTTATAGATGGAGCCACTTGTAGCAAAAACAGAGTTGTTGGACAGAGTTCATCATTAATACTAGTTTACTTGAACTGATTCTTAACTACATGCAATTAAACATATGATTATGATTTCCAAATCACTAGCACACAGTCCATGCTATAAAGATACTTACCATACTGACACAAATGTCCATAGAAGTTTGCTTTGCAAGAACACCGATAGGGGGAGACACAAGTTCCTCCGTTTAAACACTCTGGTGAACACATGGCTGAAATGAAGAAACAGAACGATTGCAATGAAAAAATTTTCTTCTTGCCAAATTGTTCATAATATGCCGACAGTTCCTGATTTTATCAAACGCTCTTTATAGAAGTATCACCTCAACTTTAAAAGATTGTTTTTACTGTGTAAATCTTACGTGTTGAGCAATCTCTGCCACGGAACCCTGGTGGACAGTAGCAGACTTCCGGAGATATACACACTCCGCCATTTTGACAACCTTGGCTGCAAATGGCTGAAAGAAGAAAATGGTACATGATTAGGAACTAGGAAGGCATATATCAAGGTCATAAATAATTTTAAACAGGTCATTACAGGGTTTTGTGCAGAGTTTACAATTATGATATTTGAAATGTTGTTGATGTTTGAAAAAGAAATCCAAAATATTGCAGATGTGTGAAAAAGAAATCCAAAATATTGCGACCTTTCATGACGAAGTCAAAACTCACGTGTCTCGCAGTTCTTGCCCACGTATCCCTTAGAACACTGACAAATCTCGTCAATGACACAAGTTCCGCCATTGTGGCAGCCTCCGGAACATCTGGCTGAAATAGAAAGATGGATAAAAACTTGGCAGTGATTGAGGTACATGTTGCTACATCTTGCACATTTAGCTAGTTAAGTGTACTAGTATACATGTATTATCCAGCACATTGCTAGTGTACATGTAAGATCTAGCACCTGTGTAGATGCAAGATCTAGCATCTACACAACTGCTAGATGTTGCATGTAGACAACTGTGCAAGATAATACATCTACACAAGTGCAGGATATTGCTTATAGACAACTGTGCAAGATTACAAATCTACACAACTGCAAGATATTGCATGTAGACAAGTTTGCAAGATAATACATCTACACAACTGCAAGATATTGCATGTAGACAACTGCGCATGATAATGCATCTACACAACTGCAAGATATCACACACTAGCGATGTTGCAAGATAATGCATGCATGTACATTGTACACTAGTTGGCTAGCTAAATATGCTAGATCTTGCAACATGAACACATATGAGTGACTGGATCCTGCTGTGGAGGAAATGTTTATTTCAATTGACAAGCAGATTTAGCAAAGCTAGAAACCAGTGACACTATTATTGACTTTGTACTTTATTTTTACCGAATATGATAATTTGAAAGCATCTTTCACTAAATCTAGGATGCCTAGCAGATAATATTTGGGGGGAGTGTATGGATTATATCCTCTGGCCATTTTTTCCCAACATGAAAAGATGACAAAATATTTTTTCAGGAAACTTCAACCGTGCCTGGACACGTTATTTAAAAATTCTATGCAAGGAAATGTTATGATTCTTTTGTGATAGGTTTCACAGATTCATAAATGATTATGCTCATAATCCACTCACCTCGGCAGTTCTTGTGAGAGTAGCCATAAGGACAGGCGCATTTATTCGGTTTGACACAAATTCCGCCATTTTCGCATTGGGGACTGCACTGGACTGAAGTGAAATGCAGATTGGTTTATCAATGGATAAAACAACAGTAGGCCGAAAATGTGGAGATTATCGGGGTCTTCATTAGCAATGGCAAGTACCTATGAGGCTCTGGATGGGGGGATATGGGGGACAGGGAATTCAAAAGTAATACAGCCAAGGACAAAAAACCCTTTCTAGAGCTGACGGACAGGGAATTCAAAATTCATTTAGAAAAATTGCAAAGGGACGGGGAATTCAAAAGTAAAATGCCGAGGGACATGGGGACGCAAAACCCCATCCAGAGCTTCACCTATTCAATTTCAAAATGCATGCTAAAGACGAAACTTTCACAAATATATATTTCTGTAAAAATGTTTCCTTATCTTATGATCAAGACTATAACAAGACATGCAGAATTACCAAAATTTTAACAAAATCAAAAATATGAATCTGCATAATTAGTGTTTCCAATGAGTCTCGATCGACACCTCTCGAGAATGACATGGTCTAGTGCACGAGAATCGAGAATTTCTCGAGAAATCTAGGACACTGTCCTGCCATTGGCACAATGATAAAACAAGAGAGATTTAATCTTGCAATGGATCACATTTTTTGGCTTTTATGATATCCTTTATAGTTTTAATGTTAATCTGTGTATTTTGTTTCCTATAAATCACAGCTAAACATCCAGATATTATACAATTCTAAAACATTTGTACAAGTTCAACTTCAGCATTTATCAGGTATACAATGGGGATTATCATCAACAGATATTTAAATTGAACAATGGAGCAATTACACAATAACAATAATATCAAGCAAAACAAAACAACATCCCAATGGTTTGTAACTGTTATAAACATTAAACACATGAACACCATGTTAAACAATGATCAACATTTCAATTCTCGAGACTCATTGCTGATCTCGAGACTTCTCGAGAACTCTCGCTCTCATTGGAAACTCTATGCATAATGTTCAATATTGTTCATTCTAACATGTATTATGATAAACCATTATCCTACCATCTTGACATTTGCTTCCAAGGTATCCTGCTCGGCAGATGCAATTGTTTGGCGAAACACACTTCCCTCCATTCTGGCATTTTGGCTGGCAAATAGCTAGAAAAATGAATTACCAGCGATTGGTTACTTGCCTAAGCTGGTTGACCAAGCTGAGAGCATGACATCAATCATCAAAATCATGATTTGCAAAGAGTCTTGTCCAATAAAATTCTTAAAGAGAGTATCATATGATTTCACAAAAAAATGCAAAAGAAACAACAGTCTCTACACAAGATTGGGTATCAGCAACAATGAGCCGAAAACTTGAGCAGAATCTAATAAAAAAACTTTTGTTCCATTGATCATCATGCACATTTCAAAGTAGCTAAGTATGTATGATATATTCTTAGGTGCATAATAAGATATGTCCTGCTTTTAATTTTAACTGTAAAGATAATGTAATATTTTACCTTTGTGGCATCTTCTTCCTTGGTAACCGGAAGGACATCGACAACGACCAGAAGTGACGTCACATTTTCCTCCATTCAAACAAGCTCGTCTGCATTTGCCTGAAATATTTTTAAGATCTATTCAACTTTCTCAAAACCAAAAACCTCACCTGGACACTTAGCAACGAAATTTTAAAACCAAAGACGTCACCTGGACACTTGGCAACAAAGTTTTAAAACCAAAGACCTCACCTGGACACTTGGCAACAAAGTTTTAATACCAAAGAACTCACCTGGACACTTGGCAAAAAAGTTTTAAAACCAAAGACCTCACCTGGACACTTGGCAACTTGGCAGACACGGGTCTCTGATCTTTTCTGGAGTGCCACAGCACAAAGTGCAGCCAGATGCCCAGAAGAACACATTGCCCTTCTCCTTTGCACTCCTTCGCCACAGGTGGCACTGCATCTCGACCATTCAGACCAAGTGACATCTGGTGATAACGAAAAAAACAGTTTCTCAGAGAAACTTCCTGAGAGCTCGGTGAACCCACTAGAGGATATTATCATATTAAACATACGGTTATATGACTAATATTTGCAAATTTCAATAATAATTTTTTCAGAGCTTCAAACTTATTAAACATGTTAAAAACAATAATTAAAATCCATGGCTCCACTGGGTTGCCCATGAAGCTTTTTTTGATATAGTAGCTGTGCAGTCATAATATAAATTTGCCAGAAGTAGGCCTAACCTTCTGAGGAAATGTAATAGCCATTGATCAATGATCGTCGTATGCAAAATTGCACATAATAAAATTACCGTCGGGCGGAGACACTGTTGGCTTCGTTATAACTGTCCCTGGAATATTTGAGGTAGATCTTTCTTCGAACAGGGTGTCGATCTGAAATAAATCATTGTTTGTCTTTTTTTGTTATTTTCGATTGACCAGGAGAATCAAGAAACCGCAATTTGCAATCTGGAGCATAATAGTGATGATACCAATAATAGAGGTATGAATCGTATGATAATATGCTTATGATAGGTCAGCGCGTGACGTCATGTTCGAGACAATCATCAAAGCTCTAAATACAAACGAACATCGAAATTACAGTATTATGTATTGATTGCAAGGAGTCTAACTAATTGAAATTCTTCGAGAGAGAGCATCACTTCATTTCACAGAAAGAGCAAAAGACAAAAATCTATAAATTGATTTGTTACCTGAGGTTTGACATCCACACTGCAGTGCTTAGCTGCCCCTGAGGGATCAGAGGTAATAGTAACCTGTTCTGTGACACCCTGAAGCATACATAACAGCATTTGTTAACAATTTCTTTGAATTTGTTTCTTTTCATGTTTTAATTTACAAAGAAATATCATCATTTCAACAGCTTTGTCCAAATGGAATGAATGAGAATATAATATAAGCGGCATTAAGCGCTCTCCAGTCCCCAACTATTAAACTCAACACGCTCTGCTACAACTTACCCTGATATTTTGTAGTTTAGGAGGTAGACTCATGGAAATGTATGCTTTTTGAGGGAATGAAAAGTCTGTGTTTTCTGTCACAGGCTCATTGTATATGATATCACAGTCGACCCAAACTGTCAATACTTTTTCTGTAACACTTAATGACACCGTGTGCCATTTTTCATCAGCCATATTGGCTTCCAGCTCTAACGACGCCATCTCTTGAGAACCAGAGACATCACCAGTCATGTGATTAAATGAGATTCCTATAATATCACCGAGGCGTATACTATAATATACATTATTTTCACTGTCAGTCAATATAAATATATATCCTTTCGTATTATTATCCATTTTCACAGAAATTAAAACGCTAAACTCCTCCGGGTATAATCCTTGAAATAGTTCATCTGCAGGAAACCTCCTAGTGACGTCCTGGTTTATAGTGTATCCCCTACTAGTGGCGCCATCTGGTGGGGATGTGTAATTTGAATTTAAAGGTATATTCCACAACTGGAGCATGTCTATGGCATCTGTAATAAAGAAGAATAAACAGCTGTTAGCTAATCAAAATAATTACAATTGGTTCATTTTGTTCTATACAAAAAGCTGTTAGCTAATCAAAATAATTATAATTGGTTCATTTTGTTCTTGACAAAAAGCGATCGCAACTTAATTTTCTGTGTATATTTAGTAGTAAATTGGTATTTGATGCCATTTTCAATTTTCAGAACTTCGTTCAACTCCAACACTTTGAAATTCTCGCGTAGCCTGGATCTGTTCCAACACTGTAAAATTTGAAATTTCGAGTCAGCTCAAATGATTGAGTGTGATAGTTGAACAATTTGTTTGAGCCAACACAGCTTGTTGTTTTGAGTTATGATAATATTTCTGTTGTTACGACTTTAAACAACAAGCTATGATAGCTCAGATGAATTTTGCAATCATTTAAAAGCTGACTGAAAATTCAAATTTAACAGTGAACCAGGTTTGGGGCAATGCAACAAAAAATGTATAGTGATGATACAATGAGTTTGTATCACGATAAGTCAGATGCAATTTATATGATCAATAAACCTGGACCCGCAGTCTGCAAATAAAACATTTAGTTATCTAACTACTTACAAGTGAGAAGGTACGTTTATGCAAAACGGCAGACAAGTCTCATGTGTTTGGCCAAATTAATTGGTAAAACAACTTTCTTAACATAATTTGCATGTACAGAGGACAGTTTTTTCTATGCCTTTATTGGCTAATTCGGTATTGCTGACCGTATCGAAAACTGTATACTTTAAATATTGCGGCTTACGGTTAGATGCAATTTCCACATTTTAAAAAGCCATAACATACCATAACAAGAAATGTAATTGCAGTCTCTAGTTTGTATCACTCCGCCATCACAGCCTGTGCACTCCCTCATCCTCCGCTGAATTCCTCCGCCACAAGTGGCACTACATTGCGACCACTCTGCCCAAGGAGGCCAGCCTGAAAAATAAAGAATCATTATAATCTTTATGATTTAAAAGTTCTGATTAGGTTCACTTTTTGTTCCTCTGTGACGAAGGCTGACCACAAAAAAGGAAAGATCACCCTGATGTGCCGGGCTGGTCATGTGCATTATGCCCTTCTATTGTTCAATTCCTCTGGTGAGAAAATCATCAAAATCTAATTTGCCCTTTGTTCAGTGTTGGGGAAAATAGAAGATCCCAAAGATGGGTAAATGATCAACCTGTTGTGGATTCTTATCTCATTGATTATGCTGTCTAAAAGTTGACCACTTTTTCATCGCTAGTACTTTTTGCAGCCTTCACAGCACATGTACATGTGTTTCCACCTAGTGGTTAGTGTGCAATTCTGCGAGCTACCAGCGAGCGGTCCACAGAAACTGAGTGTGAGGAACTCACACAACTTTTGTCTGGTAGAACTAGAAACCAGGGCTGTGTCTGAGTAGGCTGATGGCCTTGTCTACTTCCTTGGAGAATGTGATTGCCAAGTCTGACTCTGGTTTACCTCAATGTTGTATAAAAACTTTGTGAATGTGCAATCAACGTGGTACTATTCCATGGGAGCAGCAATTAATGCTGCAGCATAAAAAACTAACTTAGTGCCAGGTGGCAGCAGCATCCAGTTTTCATTTTCACAAGACTGATAATTATGCATTTTCTTTGGCTGTGTAATTTTTATGACTCTCCTGAAGTGCAACTGTGAAGCTATTTAAAACATAATGACATCGTGATACCAACCATACTTACAGATATTTATGATTAATACAATAAATGGTAGAAAGAAACTAAGGTATATGTATACATCTAAACAATTCCTTGCCTGATATTAATAAATAGGGGAATGCAAGGTGAAATGGCCCAATGGGGCTAATGCATTTTGAGCCCAATGTTTGTACATTGGTCAAGTGGCCCCACGTGTGGCAATTTAACCCCCTGGATCCAATGTACACATCAGGGTGAGCATGAAAAAGAGGGTAGCAAAATGGTTTGTGGTTTTTATCCACATAATGAAAAAGAAAAATATATAGCCACAGAATGAGTTTGACAAGTACACAAAGTGTTTAGCTGAGAGAATAAAATTGTCAAGCCAGTCTCAGACATCAATAAATACAATCTTCTGTGTGGTCAAATAACTTGGCACAAGAAATTTTAAGAAGACAGGTTTCCATGTTATCAATTGTTGTGAAAGTCATTTTGTCCATCGATTACAACAGGTAGAGTTATATCAATGATCTTTTAAAATTTAATTAAGTCTTGCACTGAAAGCGACAATCCAACAAAACTTTGGTGCAACATTAACGGTCGACAGTAAAAACCCTTTTCAGACAATATTAATTTAAAAGCAAGTTCCTTGTCTCATTGAGATAATCACAGGCCTCAGAAGAAAAAAGTAACCTGGAATTATAACATTTAAGACAGTTTAATAAGTGCAAGTGTTTCTACTAATTGGTGATAATCACATTTAATTATCAGTTGGACCTTCCAACTTATTTGTAAGTAATCATTACACTTTGGACTAACTTTTAATGATCTCGCAATTTTGTAATAATTACAGAGATTAGCGTGGTGTAAGATATATTTATGTTTTTAATGTTATTCCCTTGTAGCTTATTTGGGAAAATCTCATTTACAAGTGCTGCCAAATTAAATCATGTTTGTTTTGTGGAAACATCGAACAAAGACAAGGATGCAAAGTCAGCTTAAATGATTGAGTAAGATGGTTGCACAATTCCTTTGAGCTAACATAGCTTGTTGTTTTAAGTTACGATAACGGACAGATTATCATAACTGAAAACAACAAGCTATGTTAGCTCAAAGATATTGTGCAACCATATCACTCAATCATTTAAGCTTACTAAAAATTTCATATTTTGGGTCAAAATTTGATAAGTCTGAAATTCTTGTCTCCAGTGTTTAACGATAATTCATGATGGCAGGAAAACCAATAGAGGACCTCTTGTTGTCATTTGTCATAGACAAGGATATTAGAAAACTTATAACACAAAAAATATGTGGCAGAATATTTTTATCCCATCCAAAAATAGCATTGAAGTGGCCAACTCCCCTGAAAATGGCCTGTCTCCACCAACACTTTCTTTGAAAGATCGCATCACAAAATCTAGTACAGGATTCTGATTCAGTAAAACTGTCAGTCTTCTAAAATCTGGTCACCGATAGCTGAAATAATATTCTGTATAAGAGCAGGATGTTGTTGTGTCAATGTCTCCAATATTGCGTCACTAGCACCGCGCCGGATTTGTTTCTTGATAAAAAATAAAGGGACACACATTCTGTGAGAAAACCTTGTGTCTGATGTTGTCTGAGAACCCAAGAAAATAACTGAACTATCTGTAGCTCTGCATCATTTATGTAAACCAAAATATTAGAATATTTCTGTCGACATGTCAGTTGTCCTATATCAATTTGTCATTAGCAAACGCCTTGCTGAGTACTCTATTTTGACTGCATATTTCTGGATCAAAATCACTGTGAACATGTTTCTGGTGTTCATAAGGTCATTGCATGCCATATTGCCAGACTGCCAGTTTTGCACTGGTCCCTACAAAGATTTTTGCTGTAATTATCATTAGAATCACGCTGTATTTAGCATCATATCAAAAATGGCTATTGCCTTTATCTCACTAAAATTTTGTTGCAGGTGACAGGAATTGAAATCAGTTGAATATATATTATCAATAAATGTTTAAACAGACTATTACATAACATTTTTGCATTTTCCTTGCATCAGACATGTTTAGTATGAAGTTTGATTCTTCTCTGAAACTACTTACCAAATATGGGGTGCCAGCAACATTTTACCATTGTGTAGCATCTGAGATATGGTTTAGCAAAGACATTGGGCACTTGAGGGAGTAGTGGAGATCATCTTTATTATTCAGAATCCAAACTATTGATGAAAAGAGTATTTTTGTTTGTTTTTGTAAATTTCTGGTTCAAGGATTTGTTCTATCTCAATAACTATTGGTCATAGAGGCCTGAAATATAGCTCATTGTGCGCAGAATAGCCACTTTCCTATTTGTTGGTAATACATTATTCAGCTCTAAATGGTACAGATTTCAAGTTATAGGCATGATGCTAATGACACACATATTTGGTATTTTAATTGATCAAAATGCAGTTTCTCAAAAATAATTGCCATTAGATTTTTCAGATTCAGATTCAGATTTATTTTATTTTCCCATAATTTACAATGTTCAAATATTATTCTTTTAAATATTATATGTAATGGGAAGGGAGACCTCTCAAAGACTATTTGTCGCTGCAGAGAGGCCACCCTTTTGTAAATATGACATAATATATGGAAAATAAAAAACTTAGCATACAATTGATTCAGATTTAGTGCATAGTATATATACTGAGAGAAGGTAACAAAGTAAAAAATCCTTAAAATTCATTAGAATAAGAAATTTAAAAGAAAAAGACTGCAAAGGAAATTTAGCAGATAACATCAGAAGAGACAAAGGCAGGAGACCTGGGGACACTAACAACCACGTATGTAACAATTATCAATTAAACAAACAGTTTCATAAGAGTCAATAATCTTTTTCTTGATATAAAGTTTGTACCCAAAGAAGCTGTGGGTACTTATTTTTGCCTTGAAATTTGGATCCATGTTGTTAAATACAAAAGGAAAATTAGAGACCTGGAACTTGCCCAAAATGTGCCAGCCACTTGCCTAAGGCAGATTTCACGAAAAAGCTGCAAAATGACTTACCACAACTTGTCCACAAGTTACATTAGCACAATACTGATAAGGCCAGACATAATCAATTCGTAGATTCTCAAATTTTCTCAGGGTGCTTCTTCTGAGGACAGCTGACAGGACAAAAAAAAGCTGAAATCTAAATCTTTTATTGTGTCAATCCATTAAATAAAATCATGGGTAAACAATCTTTTCTGTTGGAATGGTAGGTCAGAGTAGCTAAAAATATGGCCTTGTGCTAATGTAACAATGATGAATGATGTAGGACGGAATTTTTTATGCTGATCCTACTGCAATATAAATGAAGTCACCAGCAGGGTACCACCCCTGGCCTTCTCTTGGGAGACCTGGCTTTCAGTTCAGAAAACATTTGAGATCTAATCATGTGTTTTTTAACGTAATTTTTATGTACACATTTTGCTAATGTAACACTATGAAATGGACGGATGCAAAATTGCAGTTACATTAGCAATAAAGAAACAGGTACCACACCCAGTCGTTTATGTTTTTGGTGCTGTAAATAGGCAAATAAGACACGTTTTTCAATAAAATATTATAATTTCATGTTTGAAATTGGCATAAGTAGTGAGAACACAGAAAAAATTTCCATGTAAAAGTTGCTAATGTAACCTCAGTGTCCTGAGACGGAATCGAGTTACATTAGCAGTCTTTTTTTGTTTTTCATTTTTTTCAAGTTTTATAATTACCAAGACAATTAAAAATGGTTCCAAAATAATTTTCAAGATGTTTTTTATCAATCACATACCATTACATTTTCCTGAATTGGTTTTAGCAGATTCCACAGAGTGCCAAAGTAAGCATGTCTGTTCACCTGTAAGTTTGGTCGTCCAAAATTGTCCTCATGAGGCATAAAAAAATATCTTTTTAAGAGGAAAAAGCTACATATTTGAGGAATATTTTATTGATATTTATTCATTACCTCACATATATACTTAGTAATAGGTTTACTTGCTTCAGGAAGCAACAGAGAGATAACAAAAGGGTTGGAAAGTTTAAGGTACATTTTAAGAGCACTTTTCGTGAAATCTGCCCTAATCATTGGCAATAGATTGTTTAGCCCCAAATGGTCAGGATTTTTTTGTTAGAAGTGTGATTTCAATGACAGTCGAAAAACATTACAGCTATGTTTATCACCTCAGTACAGATCATTAGGGCATTGGGACCCTTGGACATGAAAGCGCAGTGATAGCTGATTGTTTGACCCACCCAATGCAAACTTTAAAAGGCATTTCTGGAGCGAAAAATTTTCGAAATTTTTTCAGCTGAAATTTCAAGGTTTTCAAATTTTGACCCTTTTACAGTGAAGCCTACAGCCCTCGGTAAATGATCACCTTAAATGTTAGTAATACATCTAGACCTCAAACTTGTTTTACATGTATAACCTTTACTTATACAATATACATGTATTAGTTTTAAGATTGCATTATCATTATTCTTGGAAATTTTCTGTTTTAATTTGTGGGTTTCCTTCAGTGATGAATGATTATGATAATCAACCAATAATTATTTGGCTCTGGTGACGGTGAGCAGTCAGTTCAAAAATATCTCTATCAAATTCTTACATGTATAGAGTCTTCAGGACTCCAAACACATCCTCAGACTTACTAATGTTACTATATCATTTACCGATTCTTTTTGCAAATTTACATATTGGCTTGGTTAATTGGTAAGGGAATGGTGTTGTACTGGTGTAAATAAATCCCATAGAATACATAAAGACGCCACCAGAACATGAGACCACCACCATGGATATTTCAAATTTTGGAGCACCTCAACAATTGCCTCAATTCCTGAAAAGTAAATGAATTCCTGTGTGATACGCTTAAATTTGATTCTTGTATCTCGGACAAGATGATAAAAGTGGATAAAAAAGAATCTGATGAGCTATTATAGTCAGAGATGAACTAGGATATCAAATGGTGAGGAGGGCCCCACAACAGTCACAGGTGGTTGCTACAGGGTTTTGTAGTTGTCAGCAGGGGGCTCCCTCCATTCTGCTAAGTTCGACTTCATTGGGATCAAATTTCTATCCCCCTAATTTACCCAGTGTCCTTTGCACCTCTTATTGTCACATTGTGTCAGGGCGCCACCTATAATCACCTGTTTTCCCCAAATTTTTCGACTTTGAAAGAGCTTCGATTCTCAAATGTGTCAAAACTCTCTCAGAGTCTAAAACTTTCTTGTAACCCAAGCCATGTTAGTGTAAAAACCATTGCTACTATTTCTTAACATTTCCCTTTACAATTCATTCAGTTTTTAGTCTCTTAAATTCTCATAGATGTGAGTTTTGGCTAATGGCGTCTTGACACTGTACTTAAAAGACATTGGATATTCATTTTTTATGCTCTCTGGCCTTTTTTTGCCTTTTTTTTTCAAAGCCTTTTCATCTTTTTAGCTTTTCTCTGCAGAAGCTTTTGCCTTTTAGTATTTCATCTCACACAGTGAATTGTCAAGTTGCTACATAGATTTACAAATTACAATCACATTTGGCTTGCGCTACACATAAACACAATGAATGGATGCACATATTGGATGATTGGAACTTTACATCTCGTATTAATATTGTTTAAAAAAAGTCATGGTTCTCCGGAGCCGCGCTATGTCATAACGGACGGAAGAGCGCTACAGAAGAAGAAGAATTAGTATATTGTAAGCACTTGGTATATAGGTTATTAGGACGGGACAAAGACACAACAAGCCATGCAATGGATGATTGATACTGAAGTCCAACATTGGTCCATGTGACCCACCTAGAGCAGGAATTGAACTCCAGAACCCAGTGATTGGAGCTCAGAGTGCTTCCAAATGAGCTACAGTGGCACCCCTCCCATGATACATATAAGCGAAATTACTTTTTTCCCTGAGAAAAAAACTTTTTTTGTTAAATTTCTATTCCATGTAATTTAGCAGCACTGACTATTCACGCTGACTATGCTGGCATACCTGGCTGTGGAACATTGTTCAGTCTTCAACCACATGTGCAGCCTTCAGGTGGGCATGCACCATATGCTTAAGAAAATTTCTTTTCACACTTTTGAAAGCAGACCTTTTATATACTGCCTCTTCTTATTATAGTTTTGACATTAAAATCTGACAGTAAAAGGCCATGGTGGATTTTAATGTAGGGTTTTCTCCTTTTGAGGCTAGATACTTAATGGTTACTATGGTAACTCAATACTTGTTGTCCTTAGCAACCAAAGGGATGTGCAGCCCCACCTGGTGGGAACTTGTCACATCAGTTCCATACAATATTTTAGAAGGGTGATTGTGAAACTTGGGGGGTCTTTTTACCTGCCGGGTAAGGGCACAGGTGAAAGGGGTTCCAGGACAACGGCCCCCAGCTGAAGGGGGGGGGGTTATGAGGGGGTTGGGAGATATCCTGAGGGTAGAAGATTTTCCTTGAGCTTATAGGCCTATCTATCAGAAAATTTCTGATAGAAATTCTGGAAGTCCAGAAATTTGATAAACCATGTTCTTTTATTTGCTTGATATGCAATACAGCATAGATAGGCTTATAATTCTGTACCGTGAAGATAACATGTTAGGGGGTAAGCTCAGTTGTTAGAACTATCACGGGGCTTCCAATTGCTGGTCGCAGGTTAGATTCCTGCACTGACTGCATCACCTGGAGTTATTTCATATATATGTAGTTTCAATCATCCATTGCCTGATTGATGTGCACTCCTCCTCTCCTAATAAGGCTGTAGCAACTTGTACCAAAATTAAATGCATAAATACAGGATGTGCAGTACTAATCATGCATCCATCTATTGAAACTTTGATGGCTGATGATTCCAGTCTTTCAATAGTTTTATGATTATGACCCTTTTTTACAAAGAAAACAGTAGGAAACATTCAACAGCATAAATATAGATGACTGGACAATTCACTGTGAAACTTTTCAACAATGTATCTACATCTGTTCTCTAGTGTTTTAGGCCTACACCAATTGTGTGACTAGAAAACCATGGGCAGAGGACATTCTCTCTGAATAATGGCTCAATTACCTGATAAATACTTCTGAGTAGTGGCAAATTGACTATCTCAAGTCCCAATCTTGTGCCTTGGGCATTTTTGGCAATTCTTTAACACCTCTCCTGACTACTTTACACCTTTCATGCTTTATCTGAAATCTTAGATTTTTATCAGCAAAGTGAGGAGGCACCTCAGGCTCGACCCATAGCATTCTACAGACTTTTCAAAGTGAGATTTCACAGCCTGCAAAATATGAGTGCATGTAGAGTAGGTCGGGGCATGCGGCCCCCCTTAACTTCGAGGTGCGATTTCACCTACTTTTTATGGGCGATTATTTGAATGCTTATGATGTCAGGAAGGGATCACTTGACTCTACTAATAACTAGTGAAACAAATGTCTACCAATTTTAATAAAGGAGTTACGGCCATTTTTGTAAAAAAAATTAAAAATGCCTTCTTACCCCACCCATCAGGCAAGAAGCCCCCCTATTATAATCCTATGGCAATTTTTTTTACGAGCGCATTCAACCTAAAAGTTATTTCTTAGAGTTCTTCTATCCTTTTTAAGGCATTCTATTCACTTTTTCTGATTTTCAGAATTTTTCTGTTCATACTTTTATTTTTTAATATTTTTTGCCCTGTTTCAATTTCGGGCCAATTTTTTTTTCTATTTTAATTAGCTATTCTATCAAGATTTAAGGTAAAGTACACATTAATAATGGTTCCTGAAGCAGCTTTGAACCCCCAGTGAAGGGGGCCCCATGCCCCATATCATGTGGGGCCTCTCGCCCCAAACCCACATATTTTAATTTGACCTCTATATTTTGAACTAAAATGCAAAAAACATGATCCAAATCATATTTATGTGATAGTCATAAAGTGAAGCAATGCAGATATCCATTATACTTTTAAAAATGTCCAAAGTTATTTCTGACAACCCTTTCAAAGAATTAATCAAAGTTACAAAAACCATGCACATTATTTTGTTTCTTTAATTTCTACTATGGTTTGGTGCTGTTTGCCCTGAAAATTTGTGACGTCACCTAAAACGCCTCTAACTTCAATCCTATCAATGGATAAACGCACCAAAAATGTAAGTTTGGATATAAGGCTGGGGGGGCCTCTCACCTAACCCGGGCTTCTTGCCCCGACCTACTCTATGTTCAAGAAAGCCTTTGGTTCTACAAGAGTCATGCAATGGTAAAATGCTACTTACTGCTTATGCTTCATGCAATGACGATACAGGTAGGAGATACATTCAGAAGATTAAAATTGAACCTACATTTTTGCAAAAAGTTAACTTAAAAGCTGCATGAAAATTGTTAGTGTATACTTGATAAAATACATTTTCATTTCATTGTACAGGCGCCCCTGTAATCCTTCAAAGCAGCAGTTCAGTTTTTGGAAAAAAAGTTGGGACAGTGGGCCTTCAAATGTACAACTTCCCATGCCTTGAGATTGTCTGAGAATGAATGTATAGATGTAGGCTATTGTATTTCTGCCAAGAGTCACCTTTTACAAATTCAGAATCATCTCACCCTGAGGGTATCATTACACAAATAAGGGGTATCAGAGTCAACCCTGTAAATGATATGCTTTCTCATATAATTTGCTCTAAACCTTTTGCATTCAACTTCAAAACTAGCAATCACAAAGTGCAGGAAACTTGAGAAATCAGAATTGAAAATTTTACAATTGCTGTACATGAGACTTTTCAGATTTGAGAGTATGGTTTTGAACTGGTTTAGGATGACAAAAGTTGTAGAATTTTTTACAACTTTTGCTTCATTTTGAAATGGATTTGTCGTATAGTCAACCCTAAATTCCACTGTTTGTATTGTTTCATTGTTCTATTTGGGCCTACTTTTCTTTTCAGTTTTACTGTATGCATGGGACACTTGACAAGTTTAACTCTTTTGAAATATTGTAAGTGGTCAATGAATAAATAAATCACCAAATTTCAATTCTGTCTTGTGATTGCAAATTTGCTAATGTATACTATAGAATCATACCATTATCATAATTCATCAACCCCTCCCCTCCGTCTTTCCCAGCCAAATATATTGATTGCAAAGTTATGAAAACTTACAAGCAATTTTCGCTAATGCCCCAGAAGGTCTTGGGCTGGGTTTGCTCCAAACGAGCTAAAATATTACTGATGTTAACTTTTAGATAACTTTCTCTTTGCATTTTCTCCTATTTCGCTTGATTGTGCTCGTCTAACAAATTCGTGTAACAAGTCAGTAAACATTTATAAATAAAAATGCAAAATAGGACCAAATTCAGCCAGTCAATCAGTGCTCTACTAACTTACTTACTAACAGATTGGTATGTCACGATTTGCACGCCTTGAAATTGGTACAGAATTCACAGAATTCCTGTCACAGTCAATTTCATTTTGAAAGGCAACAGAAGGACCCAACACAAGGACTCTGCAGGGAGTCAATGTTCCAGTGGTTTGCCTTTTAATGAGGTGATTTAGAGTAGAATAACTTGGTTCCTGTTCCACCTAATTTGCATCTAGTTATTGTTGCTAATGGGCATGTTACCTTAGGTGGTCAAGTGGCTAGACATTGTTGTAAAAATGTAGAAGTTTGTTTTTGCAAGGTGATTGATTGTAGGGGAAAAATTGAACGTGTCAAATTGCAGAGGTAATGATGGAATGGCAAATGTTAGATTGACTATGCAAGTACGCATCATTGAAAGAGGAGAGAGCTCAGTGGTAGGGTGCTCTGTGACCCTGGTTCAAATCCAGCCCAGGCAACCCGTGTTAGATTGATGTTTCATCCTGAGCCAAAAGTGCACCTTGCCTGATTACGGTAGTCCCTGCATTCCTGTCCCATTTTCAATGTGCATGAATACAGGACGCACAGTTATGTAGAGTAGCGTGGGGCATGCAGCCCCCCTTAACTTCGAGGTGCGATTTGACCTACTTTTTGTGGTCGATCATTTGAATGCTTATGCTGTCAGGAAGGGTTCACTTGACTCTTCTTATAACTAGTGAAACAAATGTATACCAATTTTAATAAAGGAGTTATGGCCCTTTTTGGGGCCTTCTTACCCCACCCATTGGGCAAGAAGCCCCCCTATTATAATGCTATGGCAATTTTTTTGCGAGCCTATTCAGCTTGAAAGTTATTTCTTGGGGTTCTTCTATCATTTTTAAGGCATTCTATTCACTTTTTATGAATTTCAGACTTTTTCTGTTCATACATTTGTTTTTTAATAATTTTTACCCTCTTCAATTTCGGCCAGATTTTTTTTCTATTTCAATTAGCTATTCTATCAAGATTTAAGCTAAAGAACACATTATTAAAAGGTTCTTGAAGCAGCTTCGAAGGCCTGAGTGAAGGGGGGCCTCATGCCCTGTACCATGTGAGGCCTCTCACTGCAATCCCACATATTTTAATTTGACCTCTATATTTTGAGCTAAAATGCAAAAAACATGATCCCAGTCATATTTATTTGATGGTCATAAAGTTAAGCAATGCAGATATCCATTATACTTTAAAAAATTTCCAATGTTATTTCTGACAACCACTTTGAAAGAATTAATCAAAGTTAAAAAAACCATGCACCTTTTTTTTATTTTAATTACTACTATGGTTTGGTGCTGTTTGCCCTGAAAATTTGTGACATCACCTCTAGCTTCAATCCTATCAATAAGAAAAAGCACCAAAAATGTAAGTTTAGACATAACCCGGGCTTCTTGCCCTGACCTACTCTATAGCCCAACTGGTCTTATCAACCTCATTCCGTCTTTCCATAAATAATTATGAAATTGCTGTATGTTGGTTGTAGCAGCCCTCTATAAGCCCAGTTCTGGGTGCTAACGCCAGTTGATTGATGAGACAGGAGAGAGAGAGCGGAACTGTGGAAGTCCTCAACATGTTACACATTTACCCAATATGAGAATATGAGGGATGATCTGGATTCTTTCACTTGCCCAGAACAGACACTGATACAAGGGGCTGAATGTCTCATCCGAATGACATCCAGCTGGGATTTTGCTCATGAAGGTTTACTGAAAATTTCGGGTTCATAACCGGGCTTCAAACCCATGTTGGTTAAGACCTTCAGCGGAGGAGGCGGGCACAATGTAATTGTTAAGAATGGGTCTTTTCAAGATACATTGGTCCAGGAAAAAGTCTTAATTTCTTTATCTTTTCCATTTGGGTTTGGGTTCATAATAATTCTGCCGGCTCATGAGCATACAGTTGCGGTGTGGCGCCGAGTGTGTTGGTATTCTTGCGCCCCTCGGAAAGTAGACCCGCCATTGTTTACCCCATTGTTGAGGAATTAGCTGATGATGTTACATATCATATAAACAGAGGGGGGATATAGTCTTACCCCACTTTTATCCTGAAACCAGCAAACTGTTGGAGGTGGGGGATGGAAGGGGGGTAGATGGGGGGTGGAGGGGGAGAGGGGTGAAAGACAATACGAAGTCAAGAGGGTGCCCAGATTGGGTGTCCAGACAGTGGGTTCACCTGTAAGCCATTATGACGGAGGCAGCATGGGTGGAATAGTGAGGGGGTAATTGAGAACATGATGGGTGATTTGCACAGGTAGATCTGCCTTTGGTGATTGGAAAAAGGGAGATTGGCATGGTGCATTGTAACTGATGAGAGTGCATGTTGTTGAGGTATGGTATTTGATTAGGCTTTATGTCCTGTATTTTTGTATTGATTAAACTTAATAAGACAGGCATGCATAGGCGTATGGGAGGGGGGGGGGGGGCAGGGGGGGCGGTCGCCCCCCCCCCAAAAGTTTGGGAAACAGTAAGATTCGGGCAAAAATGCTAAAAAATTTGGGCAGATGATTAGGTAAAAACTATTCAAAATTAGTGATTTCCAGGCTATTTCATTTGAAATGGTATTAAATTTAGATCTTGAAATTTGGGCAAATGTCGCTCGCCCCCCCCAAAAATCGCGCGTCCCGTACGCCTATGCAGGCATGGACAACGGTTATAGGGCGTGATGCACTTTTTGCACAGGACGAAACATCCATCAGACATGGGTTGCCAAGGAGAAGAATCGAACCCGGGTCGAATAAGTTAGCAGCTCAGCACAATACCATTGATCCAGACCCCATCAAAAAAAAAAACCATGGTCCCTTCCTATCCTCTCTACTCCTCTCTTTTCTTCTCTCTTCTCTTCTCTTGTCTCTTCTTTTCCTCTCCTCTCCCCTCTCCTCCCCTCTCTCTCTTCTCCTCTCTCCCTCTCCTCCTCCCTCTCCTCTGCTCCTATCAACTTGGGAGGTTCCTCAACTCCTCCATTGCTAGCTATTGCTTTAGCCTCTTTCATTGTGCAGCTTGGATGACTTGGATGGCTAGCAGATGTGTTTTTACTCAAATTGTCTTCTCAGCTGTTTTCCCTCTGATCTGATGGCATCCACACCTCCAAATGTAAGATCTCTGTTTTCATAATGCCTTTAGCAAGCAGCAGCAAATTAACTCTTAACATGTTACAGCACTGGGTCAATTTACTGCTGTATACTTGTGTGTTGAGATGCTAGTATGTTACAGTGTTGTTACATACAGTTTCTGTTGTAAAACTAACTGTTTAAAATGCTCATAGAGCTTTTGTCGAAGAACTGGACTCATTATCAGCAAAGTGACATTGTCACAAGCAGGTAGTTCACTTTTGAATGTGAAGCAATGTTGCAGGATTAGTCAAAGCCAAATTGCAAAGACATGTACTGAAATGGTGAAATCTGTGTAATAAAATATCACAAGCAAAAGGCAAAGAATATAGTAGGAGAAAAGGAAGCAAGGAAGGAGGAAGGAAGGTGGAAGGAAAGAAGGAAGGAAGGAAGAAAGGAAGGAAGGAAGAAAGGAAGGAAGGAAGAAAGGAAGGAGGGAAGGAAGGGAGGAGGGAAGGAAGGGAGGAAAGAAAGGAAGGAAAAAGAGGAACAAAAGGGATTAACAAAATAAGTGGCAAAAGGAAGGAGGATGGATCATGGAAGGAGGGAAGGAAAGATGGGGAGAAGAATAAAAGGAAAGAATCAGGGAAATAGTTAAGTAGGAGGAAGGAAGAAAAGTGGATCGGAAAGAAAGAACAAGAAAATGGAAGAAGAAGAAAGGAAGGAATGAAGGAAGTAAAGGGAGAAGGCCTCAGAAGGGGCGTTGCATTTTATGCAAATGTAATATTTTAGCACTCGATTTGATGCCAACTTCGACAAAATCACTTCATTTCATAATTTTCATGTAATTCTGAGTCTATCATCTTCCACTTTCCCACATCCAGGAGTCCACAAAATGAAAATGCAAATTTAGAGAACATTCTCAGTTTATTATCTCCAACTTTCCCACTGGAACATCATTGATTGTAGTTTATATTATCTAACTTTAGGGCATCTTGCCATTTATATTCTTGAAATTCATTGCCTTCATTTTCCTACCATCTGAAAACCACCCCTACACCATATTGTCCCCATTGTCTGTGTGGGGTAGATAATGGCTATAGGGTAGGGGCTTGTGGGTTTGGGATTTTCTGGTGGCTGATGGGGGTTAATACGAAACACCTTAATTATCCCTTGGGGGTAAATAACCCCAGAAAATAATTGACTACAAGAGATATTCACCCCTTAATTTGGTGCTGTTAAATCATTGGTATTGTGAGGCTATTGTGCTGCTTTTCAAGCAAATTTACTGGATAATAGAAGTTAGAACTAAGCGTGTGAAATCTTGATTTTGTATCTAGATGTATCATTAAGATTATTTATTGCCTCTAATTATGGGATAGTGACTCGTTCTGGGTAGTTGTTGCTTGTGTGACAGTTGGATTCCTGCAGGAATTGTGTAGGAATTTTGACAGATTTCACCTGGCATTGTGGAGCAAATTTCTTGTTCCAAATTGGGTATATCCAAATCAAGAAGGCCCATTTTATCGACAGCGACAGAAAGATTAGCAATTTGTACATATCTGTAATTCGTTCTGGTGTAAAAATTCAGGAAGTATTTATTACAGGCTTTTATTTGGTGCAATGTGCAAATTAACAATCTCTGTCTTTCCTAATTTAATTCATCATATAGAACAAAACTTCATACAGAAGCTTTGAAATTAACAAAATATGATTTGACAACAAGAACCCACAGGTTGAAAGACAGGTCCCTGCAGAATTTCGTAATGATAACCCAATTCAAAATCTTCTGGCACTATAATTAAAAGAGAAGACGAAAAGGGAGATTACCGTACAAATAGAGTGTTGGCCAAATTGTTCAGTGCTGCATTTCAATTGTCAGAGCTTTCAGCTTAGAAAGAGTTACTGCATGGATTTATCGTGAATGTTATTATTTTAAACAACACTCTAATATTATGATTAGGCCTACAACACCCGTCAAGCGTTTTTAGCCAATAAAAGAATACATGATTAAGTGTGAGGTTTAATTTTTCGTTTATCAGGGTGACTACACCATGACCAAGCATGATTTGTACTAAATGTATGTCCTCTGACCCCCCAGCTCCATCATGCAGGCACTCACAATGCTAAATTACTGCTGCTCTTTAGCACATTTAGAGCTATTTTTAGCCTTCTGTTGTGACATCATCAGCATTGTTGGCACTATGACATCACTGAAACAATGGTGGCGTCACAACAGCAGCAATAGAAGCAGTAGAAGAAAATGGCTTCTTTAGCTGTGTTGACAGCAATGTTATTCTAATGGGACTGCCTCAAAACCAGGACTACAACATGCAAATACCTCCAAATGTTTATGAAACTGTTTGGTCAAGGTGTCAGGAACTGGAGGAGACAAGTATTTTTGTCAAGAGTAAGGTATGTTTTTAATTATCAGCCAAAAACTTACTGCCAAAATAAAATGTCTTGACTTTAGTGTCAGATTGGTCCTTATGTTCTTGCAAAATAATCTGTATCAAGGCGTACACTTGAGGAATCCTCTCCAAAATCTCATCACCACTTCATAACAGTAATTAGAAACATCTTGTAACGTAGTATCTCGTATGGTGCTATTGTTTTAGCTCTAGGTCAAGTGAAATACAAACAAGTTAGCGTGAAAAATTATCGATAATTAAAAAAACTCACCTGTGGCATCAAGGGCTAAATCTTCTTTGTCAATGCTAAAATCCTCCGCAGCTCCAAAGATGTCATCATATTTTGCCGATAAACTGTTTTGGTACAGAGTCAGAAATAAGAGGTATGTTTGTGTCACATCTACATCAGCATAACACATGACGCGATCACCAAAGTTACTGACGTTGTAGACATTGCCATAGCGACCGTTGCCAGGGAGATTCTCAATGATGTCACGACCTTTAATGACGTGTATGATATAGAACTCCGCTACGTAAGTGTTCGCTTCTGTTCTTTGCGTTTTGAATGTTCTTAGTACTCTCCCACTCAAAATGACGTCAGCTGATTGCGATCGTGACTCGATCGAAACCGGTTGCCACCCGTCTAGTAACAATATACAACAGTATGATGAAGTAATTTGGTAAAACACTAATAAAATCACAGCCATAATCCATTTGAACTTTGATTGTTCGGAAAATGTTCTTTTTCCGACATCAGAGCTTCTTTTGACGCCACAATTATCACACGATAACGTCATTTTAGAGTCATGAGATAGGCCAACTCTTTTCCCAATATCACTGTTTGAAAAAGCCTCTGATTGGATGAGATTCTTGTTTGTGGGAAAGTGACATTGACTTAAAAAGTTATCCATGTTTCTGTGAAATCAGGGCCACATTTATGGACAGTGCTTTGAGTTCTGTTCAAATTTCATCTGCTAGTAAGTGTACTTGGAATAATGAGGTCCATTGACTTTCATAATTTTATGATATTTTGAAGTATCTTGAAAGTAAGACTTAGTGTTCTTTCCCAGTTCATTTCTGTAGCAAAGTCTGGTTAGCGTCAGCACTGCAAGAAGTAATATCTTTATTTGAAATGTGAAATTTCGTCAGACATGTTTCAAAGATTCTATTGTACATTTTATCTGTTTACAATCAATGTAAAAACTGAACAAGACTCCTTTGCAATCAAGATTCTAGTTCTTGGAATTCACAAAATCACTTTAATTTGCAGATCAGGCAAATCATCAATACCTGACTGAGGTATGCAAGTTATTAAATCTCAATCTCATTTACAGTCTGTAAATTTGTTATGCAAAAAGAGAGGACCATTTCACTTTGATATAGAAAAATTGAGGTTCAGTTCATTGTGAAAAATGCACTTCCTGAATCATGATAGCAGATGTAGTGTCATCTTCTCTACTTTCAACAAGGGAAACATGGAGGCTGTTTGATTAGTCATAATCAAGAGAAGGCCATTTGACTTGTCATAACTGATTTTGGATTGAAAATCAGATGCATAATCCTTTCGTTTGGCTGTGACGAACAAGCGGGATAAGTCTCCTTCAATAAAATTAACATTGAAAGTATTGGGTATGATCATGACAAATCATCAGCATGATGACACACAAAGTGCCATTTTCACAGTGCAACATTCCAATCTTTTTCTATGTCAAGGTGAATCAGTCATGATCAGGAGATGGCCATTTGATTTGTCATAACTGAATTTAGAGTGAAAATCAACTACATAATCATTTCGTTAGGCCATCACCAACAAACAGTATTAGTCTCCTTAAACCAAATTAGCATTGAAAGTATTACAGCGATGCACTTTGATACTGAAAAAGAGTGTACTGTTGCACTGTGAAAATGGCACTTTGTGTGTCATCATACAGATGATTTGTCATGATCATACCCAATACTTCCAATGTTAATTTGATTTAAGGAGACTTATCCCTCTTGTTGGTGACAGCCAAACGAAAGGATTATGCATCTGATTTTCAATCCAAAATCAGTTATGACAAGTCAAATGGCCTTCTCTTGATCATGACTAATCAGACTGCCTCTATGTTTCCCATGTTGAAAGTATAGAAGATGACACTTCATCAGCTATCATGAATCACGAAGTGCATTTTTCACAGTGAACTGATCCTCATTTTTTTCTTTATCAAAGTGCATCGCTGTAAGTATGATAATGAAAATCATCAGTATGATCATTCACACAGTGCCGTTTTAGCAGTACAACAGTCCATTCTTTCTGTATAACAAATTTACAGTCTGTAGTGATTCTTGTTATTGTGAAAATTACTGGTTGGATCACTGAAAGGGCAATGGACTTAGAATGACATCTATTGGCCTTTTGGTTTTAAAAACCATGACAAACTCTGTGGCTATTAGACAGAATACAAATTCATGGCCATGTATAATTGCTTCAACCACAGACTGTATAACGTTGTCCGACACAGCTTTATAAATGATCTTTAGAAGCGGTTTCATGGAACCTTTAAAATGATAATTAGGAGCCATAAATATAAATGATCATGACATTGAGTTTTATTTCTTTTATAATTCAATGGAAATGTAAAATATCACAATTTGTGGCACTGGCATATCCATGAAGATTCAACTAATCAATGTTAAAGTAGAAAATTAAAAAAAAATGTGTTTGCCTCAGTGTCCAGTATTTCTAGAATGGTTTCCAAGGGTCCAATGGTACAAGTTAATTGATACGGAGTTAAATCATCTTTATTTGAGATTTCTTTGAGTGAAGACTATAGTGAAGGAGTTGAGAGGAGAAGGGGTGGGAGAAAACATTATGCCGAGGAATATCACTTGCCAAGAAGCATTTGCCTGATGTCATGCCCTGCTAATTCCTCCCTTGAGACGATATATATGTACTAAAATTTGATTTCAAACTTTACTCTTTCATTGTGCAATTGACGACAATTAGAGCTACTATTTATATCAAATGACCACTCCCCTAAATTATTTCTTACATGATAGCTAGCATGATAGACAGACATGTATATAGCCTACGATTCTTAATAAAGATTAATTGGTTTGCACATATGAGGGAATTACATACCAGAGTAAAATATATCTCTGTCTATGTATTTATATATATCTGTGCTATTTTTATAATAATATAGAATTTTATTGACTTAAAAAGCATCAAACAGATACGTGTGTTTTAATAGGCCTAATATAAAAATAATGTATAGTAGGCCCATCAAAAATCACTGTCTTTAATACAGAAAATAAGGGATTAGTAATTATTTGCCAGGCAACTAAGAATTGAAAATCACGGGTCTGAGATTGAGATGATAATTATATTATCACACAAATTAATGTGGTAGGAGTTGTTGTCAAGTACAACTGCTATTAACCTAAATTTTAAAAACTTGAAGAATTGCAAATTTCATACAATCATGTAAAATTGCATTGATTGTTGCTGCTGAAAATATTTTTCAAAAATATTTCAATATCAAGAAATATACACCGCCATTGAGAAAATACGTAAAACATAAAGATCTTTGGAAGTTTAAGACACTTCAATATCTTCTAGTGACAATCTAGTTTATATTTTATGTGTTTTTAAGTGCTTCCATTATAGTTTTATATTTCTGTAAGTTTTCAATGGGAGCCAAAAGTCGGAAGAAATATATGTCAAAAAGTAATTTTTTACTTAAAATTTGTGAAAATTGGCAAAGAAAATTGACGCAACATGCAAAGTTGTCAAGAAAATTTGGACCGTTTTCATGATATGTGTAAATAGCATGCTAGGAGTCGGCTCAATTTTCCAAAGAAGTCACACTTATTGTGAAAATTGGCACCAACTTTTACACGACCAAGTGATGATAAAAATGGCTTTTATATCTTGAATTTCAAGTAAATGTTTTTCTTTCAATTTTTGAAACAGAAAGGTGTTTAGATTTTGAATTCGCTCTGTTTCTAAACACACCAAATCCATTAACTGTGATCGCTTTTAAAACAAATATGTACAAATATGCAAAACTGGTTTTTCTGTCAGATATGATAATTTAAAAATCATACTAAAACGTATGCAATTATCTTTAAATTGTAAAACATTTTCTGACTTCAGCAAAGATTATCTGGATGCATTTTCTCCTTTTATCCAATTTTACTATTTGCATATATTTCTCTTTTATTAAATACAAATAAATAAACAAAAAGTAAGGGAAAATGCGATTCCTAAAACTTACATTATTACCTCATAAGTTGTAATAATATCATTGGTATTCCATTATCGAGTATATTTGAAAATCACTTGTTAAAAAGTTAGAGTTCAAAATAAAAAGTTACAAAAGTAATGAAGACTAAAATATAAAATTGCATATTATAATGCATAATCCTGATAGTCACCAATGAGCTTGCAAATAACCGTTTCAATCCTTAAATGATTATCTTGAAGTAAATTTAAATAGATTCCTTTACAGCTAGTCCAACAGGCTTTATCCATCTGCCAGAAATTCCTGGACTGCCAAACTACAGGTAAACAGTTCAGAGTTCTACCACCAGGGAAAGAATTAAGTTTTGTTCCGCCAGCTGCCCAGGTTAATTGCCTAAGGTCAGGAGTGAAAAAAGTTATTTAAAAGAAAAAAAAAGTGGTTTATATGTTGAAGCAACTGAATCAAAGAAAATTATATATATAGATAGATCGATAGGTAGATGGATAAATATTATTCCCTATTCTATTGCTTGGACCAGAAGAAAGCAAATTATATATATAGACAGAAATATACTAGATTGATAGACAGACAGACAGATAGATAGATGGATAGATAGGTAGATAGATAGATAGATAGATGGATAGATAGGTAGGTAGATAGATAGATAGATAGATAGATAGATAGATAGATAGATAGATAGATAGATAGATAGATAGATAGATAGGTGTATAGATAGATAGATAGATAGATAGATAGATAGATAGATAGATAGATAGATAGATAGATAGATAGATAGATAGATGATCTTGTGATCTATGGTAACAGCAGTGGCGTCCCTACATAAGGGCTTTCCAAATCTGGCTGAAATGTACAAATAGTATAGTGGGTCCCCCTCCAGAGAATCAAGATTAGTAGTTTCAGAGAAGCATCAAACTTCATACACTAAGCATGTCAGATTCAAGGAAAATGCAGAAATGTTATGTAATATTCTGTTGAAACATTTATTGATAATGCATATTTAACTGATTTCAACTCCAGTCACCTGCAACAAAATTTTAGTGCGGTAAAGGCAATAAGTAATTTTTGTCATGATGCTAATGACAGTGTGATGCTAATGACATTTTGGGTAAATATCTTTGTAGGGACCAGTGCAAAACTAGCAGTCTGGCAATATGTGCATGCAATGGACTTATGAACACCAGAAACATGTTCACAGTGATTCTGACCCAGAAATATGCAGTCAAAATAGAGTAGCAAGGCATTTGCTAATGACAAATTAAGATAGGACAACTGACATGCCAACAGTAATACCCTAATATTTTGGTTCACATAAAAGATACAGAGCTACAGATAGTGCAGTTGTTTTCTAGGGTTCTCAGACAACATCAGACACAAGATTTTCTCACAGAATGGGTGTCCCTTTCTTTTTATTAAGAAACAAATATGGTGTGATGCTGGTGACGAAATATTTGGGACATTGACACAACAACATCTTGCTCTTATACGGAATATTATTTCAACTATATGTAACTAGATTTTAGAAGAGTGATATTCAAGTGTCCATGTATGGAAGAGTTGAATTGAATCAGGATCCTGCCCTGGCTTTTGTGATGCGATCTTTCAAAGAAAATGTTGGTAGAGACAGGCCATTTTCAGAAGGGTTGGCCACTTCAATGCTATTTTTGGATGGGATAAAAGTAACCTGCCACATAGTTTTTGTGATATAAGTTTTGCTAATGTCCTAGTCTATGACAAATGACAACAAGAAGTCCTGCATGTGCCTTCCTGTCATCATGAATTATTGTTAAACACTGGAGACAAGAATTTCAGACTTACCAAATTTTGACCCAGATCTATCTGTACATCTAAGAATGGCGTTTCTACGATGACAGGAAGTGGGCGAAACTTGAAATCGGCCTCATTTGCATAACATGTGTGAAGGCCTGTTCATTGGCCAGCATTGTGGGCTAGGGTGTATCTGATCCCCCTCAAAATGCAAAATTTTGTCACATGCCTTCTGACTTTTTTTTGGTGGTGAGGTTCATAGAAAGGAGTAATTCTGCCAAATTTCATCCATTTTGAAGGTTGCCTAGGGGTGGCTGATTTCATTTGAAGATTGCAAGCTCTAAAAAGCTAAGAAAACACCAAAAATCCTTATATTTTGTGAGCAGGTAGAGGGATTAACATCATGGATATTTGTGGGGACCCTCTTAAAGCATGCTCATTGTCTCCAGAAACAAGGAAAACATTGCCAAACAGAATTTCAAGACTTATTCCAGCTGCTACTGGCTTAAATGTCAAACCGCGTCTATTTAAATGTCAAAAATCGTATTTTCCATCACAATAGGAAAACTATTGACTTTAGGTCATGAATATAAATGTATTGACATCGAATACAAAAATGGTTATTCTGAACATTTTAGCATCAATTCCGACTTTGTAGGTTCAATGGTTATTGAGATATGGCCTTTTGCATTTTTGGGTGAATATTCATTGAAAAATTATGAAATAAACTCCTTACTTGAGACTGAGATTTAAAATAATTTTATATTACGAGAGACAATAATCTGGTACTTCTTCTTCTTTTTAAATCCTGCCTCTCTTAGGCAAACCTCCTCTTCGGAGTAGCTTTAAAATCCAAAATGTCCAATAAAATCAGTTTCGAGTAAAATGTGCATGGTTAAAAACAGTCTAAAAATGTGCAGTTCCTCTAATGTCTAAGAACATGGTTAAAAGCAACTAAAAGCCATGACACCACTACTGTTAATTAATCTATCACTATAGACCTCCTTTGGTCCAATCTCCCGCAGAAGTTCGAGCAGATGTGGTTCCCTTGGGCGACTGTAGATGATAAGGAGATTATCCCATTCTCCCTTCGGTAGTTTCCTCTGTTGAGTAGGGCCCAGCACCACTGTTCATGGTTTGTTTGACTTGGGATTCTGTCTGTCTGATAGAGAACTTCTAGCTTCGCCAGTGCTTCCTCGGGGATGTCTCTTGTTGCTGGACAGTGCGATCAAATGGAGGGTGTCTTCTTCTGTATGGCCGCAAAGGCTACATTCCTTTTTACTATCTATCGAGAATTTGGCCTTTAAGGATTGTGTTTGATATCTGCCAATTAGCATTTTTGCTCTGATACTCGCACTTCTAAGGCTGAAGGTGTCTGAACAGCTGGACCAGATCGGATGTGTACACGGGCTCCTGTTATCTGGAATGAGTAACCATCTCAGTGAGGATTTGGACTTTGCCTGTTCACAAAGACTGGATAAAGCGAAGCTGTTTATTTCAGACTTGATGTGCCTCTTCCATAGAAGTTTAGGCCATGGATACAGTAGTTGCCTGTGGGCATCAATCCCGTGGACTTCGGCTGTTCTAGTCACCAGTGTGAACCAGCTGCATGGACGGATTATTCTCCCTGGTGGCGAGCTGGCGTCTTGCGAGTTGGTGCAGTTTGTTGTCAGCTGGAAGTCTACATATACTACCGAATAGAGTCAGGATCTTAATGTCCAGAAGGTATCTGACTGGTATGGCACCTATCAGTAGATATATAGCTGCAGTAGCGGTTGATTCCGGGAAAGCTTGGACTTGGCGAAGTAACTTTTTATGGAAGGTGTTTCTGCGGAGGATCGTTGCTTCCAGTCCATAAAGCAGTCTTGGGGTGATATATGTATTGATTAGCCTATGGAAGTCTTTGGGCCAAGACCTTCTACGCCATGGAGACCAATTTTCATGAGTGCAAACGCTGCTCTTCTGGCACTCTTAACATGATTGCTGATGTCCGGACAGCTTGTGCATTGAGTCCACTCTAAACCAAGGTGTGTGAGCTTATCATTGATGCTCAACTCAGCCACTCCGAGTTTCCATGAAGGGGTATTCACGTAGAGGTTTTTCTTTTTCTTGACAAGCTGAGTGACAACAGACTTTTGGGGATGTAACTGATATCGGTGTTCCTGCGAGTATTCGTTAGCCACGTCTAACATTCCCTGCAGGCCTTGTTGGTGTTGGGACAGTAGCAATACGTCGTCGGCACACGTTGGGCTGCCCAAGTAGATTGTTCCTATGGAGAATCCCAGATCTGCATTCTCTAAAGACTTGAGTAAGTCGTTAATGTAAATCTTGTAGAGGGTTGGAGAGATGATACTGCCTTGTTTGACGCCTTGCTGAACCGGGAAAGGACGGCTGTCTATCCCCTGCCAGCGTATTACTTCTTTTGATTCAGAGTAGATGTTGTTTATTGTGCTCCAGAGGCAGCCGCTGACTCCCATATCTGCAAGCTTTTTCATTAGTATTGGCTGGCAGACCACGTCGAAAGCTTTTCTTGCATCGAGACTCCCTGCGAAGAGATCCTTCTTCTCGAATGCAGCTTCTGCGATGCATTCCGTGATTACCAGGCTTGCCATGCTCGGGGATCTATTGCTCGTGAAGCCCACCTGGAGGTCACTGCAAGTCCCTTCTATAATTCCTGACAGCTCCGTGCGAAGACATATTTCTTCTAAAACTTTTAGTATGATGGAAGATACAGTGATGCCTCTGTAGTTGTCTCTAATTCTTGGGTCCTTGCCTTTCTTGGGAATAGGTAGCTTGTATGATGTTTCGATGCATTCCGGAACTTCTCTGGATGCCATGATGGAGTTTAGGATGTTTCTCAGGACTTCCTTTGCTCTTGGGGTGAAAAGGTGGAGTTGTTCTGCGTAGAGACCATCGCGATCTTTAGCCTTCCCTGTAGCCAATTTCTTAATGGAGATGTCCAGGATCTCGGGGCTGACATTTATACTTTCGTGTTCCAGGGCATAACTCTTTTCCATCAGCTTCCTAATTTTATGTAGACATGCTGGCTCTTCCTTCGGGTTTGTCAGTTCCTCGTAATAGTCGGCCCAGGCATCCCTGATGGATTCTTGATCCGTGATTGGAACGTCGTTCACGAGAATGGAAGATGCTTCAACTTCTGTCCTCTGCTTCTTTCTAATAAGTTTGTGAAATAGTTGACTGTCGTTCTCCGCGGCCCTATCAATCTCGCGCATCAATCGATAGCGTTCTTCTGCCGTCTGCCTGCGCTGGGTGGACCTGACTAGTACAGTTTTGAATAAACATAGGCATCATTTTCAAGAGGTGGAAAGATGTTCTATTGATTCGTAAGCCAGTGCCACTTCATTCAGCAACTTGCTAGGGCTGAGTGCTTGGACTTTGCAAGTTGGAGCAAATGAAAGGGTGAAGACATTGTCGGTCAGAGAGAAGAAGATAGTGCTCTTCTGCACTGGAGGTTGCATATGGATAAGACTGTCAGAGTTCCTACCACTTTTGCCATTAAAAGAAATTGAAATTTTGGTGAAGCCTGCCAGTTCCAAAAGGGGTTGGTTGTCACTGAGATGTAAAGAAAAATTTGGAGAGCTTGATTTCCAGGAACTGTGTCCAAGTTCAAAACTGTTTATTATAAAGAAAAGCTATCAACTGAGAAAGAGGTGATTAAAATGGTCATATTCCACATTGGGAATCCATCAAAATAATAATGCCATTGTGAAGATGATGATCATCTAACTCTCAGGACTATTCTATCTGAAAGTGCACCAGACCATCTTTCCTCAACAAATGCATGCAAATATAGACATGACATTGCTGAGAAACTGTTGTGGTAAAGCCATGTTCAGCCACAAGTGGGCAATGCTTTGGGCATATGTGCAAGAAATTGATTATAATGATAACGATGTGCCTGGTTCATTATAATGCATTCATGAAGACAATAAAGTTTGAATTCAATGAAAGGGAGATTGAAACAAAAGCTGCTGGACCCATCATTACACATGCTACAGATTTTGCAACCACAAGCAGAAAATGTGTTGGACTGCATATTGACAAGGATGAATTTCAGTCACGATAGCGTAACTTGCCTTTAAATTGCTGGTTGTTTCAGGCTTCAGTGTTGGAGAAGAATACAAAGCTGTTGAGGTTCCCATGAATGAATCTGCTGCTCACAATAAGAGAATGACAACTGTAGGCCTACTACTGGTTTATGAAGTTAACAGAGAAGATGCTGTTAGGAACCCTTTTGTGTCAGTGACACAAGACTTGATTTTGATTTGGGTATGGCAAATATATTGAAATGCTATCGAGGATAAAATAGACATGTAGAATAGATTTTTTTAAATGCTGTCTGTGGATATTTAATCAGAGAAAAGACTCAGCTCATTGCAGCTGTCACATGAACATTGTCTTTGTTTGAAAGTTTTTAATTATTACTAGACCTTCCAAGTGTTCAAGCCCTGGCAGGTCATGTGAAACCTGTTAATCCTTTCTAGCGGAAGGATACACAATCTAGGCTATTATCAAATAATGCTCTGTCATCTTTTATCACTGGGATGACTTCAATGACTTTTTGAATTCCAAATATATTACCAATAGACGCATCTAGCAAAGTGAGAGATGCAATGGAATTTCTTAATGTTTCTTGTTGCGGCATTAGGATTAGGACTTCACATTACTTCCCAGAGTGGGATTAAAAAGAAATACATAGCTCCTCGAACCAGTTTTCATAGTAAAACAACAGAGATGGGAAGCAGCAACATTTAAATCTGAAATAAGTTTGCCTCAATTAGTTTGAAGTAGTTGGTTGCCCATTTCGGCTCATCAAGTCTTTTGAAACTTTTATTTAGAATTATTTTATTTTACTTAGTGCAATATGACAAGTACATGTATATATATTACAATCATTAAACAATCACAATGAAGAGTAAATAACACTAAGTGGGACTCAGCAGAGTTCATCAGAACTATTATTATTGCTGGCCCTTAAATATACACAAAAAATATTTCAACAAGGAAAAAATCAAAATAAAAAATTAACATAGAATAAAAATAAAATGAAGTGATGAAAATGAAGATGGAAATGATCTTGATTTATATTTTACTGAAAATTGAGTAATATAACACAGATAATATAAGTTACTAGTAAGCCTGATAGACATGTTTTGAGTAGGATTTGATGAAGTTTTTCAATTTCCGTTAAAAAAAAATTATTTGACAATTGGAGCCATAAATGAGGGGATGCACCAAGGAAGCTTTTATTATATTGTAGGGTAGTATGATGTAAAGCTCTTAAATTAGTTCGATTCCTTGTATTATATGTATGTCTATATACCGTATGGTGCCCTATTTTCGTCAGGTATTCATTTTAAATAGATTCCACAGCCATACTAACACTATTGCAATTTCTGTATTCAGTTCAGGAGAACAACAATAAAGTTTTGCAAAAATTTTGAAGAGATGAGGTAGGCCACACTAGTGTATAATTGTATATAAGCATTAATGTGCAGCCAAGTCATTTTGACGATTTTAGGACCCCAGGGGCCTATTTTCGTCATGTAGGGTGTCCTAATACCGTCAGTTTTGAAAGCCATACTACTCCTTAATAGCATCACATTCAGAAGTATTTTATTTTAAAAGTTAATCTTGATTATCACATGCTCCCTCTTCTGCTATAACCAGTGTTATATCCTAGTCTAGCAGAATCCAAATACAGTACAGGTCGAAATTTGCGCATCAGATTCGTTGCGGCAATTCTAGGCCTGTTTAGACTATAAATATTGGCCTGTCAAGCCATAAGAAAATGCCCTACCTTCTGTAAATGTTGTTTGGTATTGTATCCATCAAAATCTGTGTTTCATTACCACTGTTAGGCTTCTGAATCCATCAATTTGTCATTTAGTGTTCCAACAGAACATCACCTCAAAATGGCACTTTGTTTATTAAAGTGACCTAATTGAGGCATTCTGGGACTTAATATAATCATACAAACTATCATAATTTGAATAACCAAGCTGACAAAAAAGGAAAATATTAACAACACCCTTGGAATTTAATCCAACAGTATAACTGACAATTTTCAGCATTTACAGATTTTGGCTATCCCAATTGAAGTCACTCTCATAATCCCTTGTAAAGCATCAAATAACATTTAATGCTCTTTCATTGGTGGACATTCATAGATGGGCCCCACCTCTTTTTAACAGGAATTGAAGAAGACCACATTTGACCATCTCAGAACGCATTCTGTGAAAACTTGACCAATAAGTTCTGTATTGAAGGTACAAGTAATGCATTAAAGAATGGCCACTAAAATTCCATACAGACACACAGATGCACAGATTTAAAAATATACAAATATACAGATAGATAGATGGATAGACATAGATAGATAGATAGATAGATAGATAGATAGATAGATAGATAGATAGATAGATAGATAAAAATGATCCAGTCTGCATTCGCCTTCACTCCCCCCCACCAAGTCCCACCCACCCAGATAGCGTCTGCTGGACGCTGGCTTTTAAGAAAGTTTTGGATCTTTTTCAGATTCAGCCACGAGTCCTACACAGCAGCACATCACTTATTGTCAGAGCAATAAATTCAGACAAAATGCGACCTGATTTACAGAGAATCAGATAGATCTGGCTCAACTTACGAGTTTGAACTGAAACCTGTTTGCTATCTACTGTGAACAATAACTTAACCACAAACAACATTGTGATTAAATACCCAACAAATCTGGCACTTGAAATGGGTCACTGTAAAGTTTATAATCCTCTTAATAGGATGCCACCTTAATTGAAATTGAGGCTTTCGAAAAGTTGACAAGAATGAGCCAAGTATAAATGAGGTTGGGATTTTTTAAGCTGACTTTCTGTGATTTCTCGGATAATATCAAGCATCAGAATTGTGTCATTTGAAGGATAACATCTTCAACCTCGCAGGTAAGTTGAGTTTGAGGGTTGATAGGGCACAGGGACTTAACAGACAGTGTAGGAAATGGCATGTTTTGATATTTTTGTGCAATTTCGTTTCATTTGTGACCCTGCTAAGGCTTGTCTCACAATCATGTGTATATGATCGTGAGAGAAGGATCTTGTCTAGTTATATCCATAATTCTATCAGCCCCACCAGGTGCACAAAGCTAGGTCTGAAAACCAGTTAAAGCTGGGCCTTCTGTTTGTCAATTTGTCTCAAAATTGTGAAAAATGCGTGTTTTTTGCACACTTCAGTTTAGGATGCTATTGCATAATCCTGAAGAGTGCCATTGATGCTTGAAATGCAGCAATGCATGCAAAAAATATTTTAATTTATTAATTGTGACATTTAGTAACCTGACATTCAAAATAAAGATTGATAGCATGCATTGATTAAAAGTGACGATAATAGGACATTGACGAAAATAGGGCACCATACGGTAGTTATGTCAAATAGATTTATTAATCTAGCTGGTAGTTTGTCATATATGTGTCTATGAGACACTTTCAGTAGTTCCAACTTTATAATATCGTCTATCATTAAGATTTTCCCTTTTCTGTATGGTACCTTTAGATTAGCCCTATTTCCAACATTAAAGATTTTATAAAAGAGCCAACTAGCACAAATTTTGTGTCCCCTGGCTTAGCTAATACAACTTCAGTCTTATGGATGCTTATAATTTAAGCTGAACTGAGACTTTGTTTTTGTTTTTAGAAGGGAGTTGATTGAACTTACATGTTGGACTTTGTTGGTGAATTTTGTGTAGATGAAATGTTTTTATCTCATTCACAGAATTGATGCTAACACTAGAGGGCAGTTATGAGCAACAAATGGAGGGTGCTGCCACTGGTGGCGATTGTATCCAGGAGAATCCTGAATTCTGAGTGATGACTTTGCTGCACATGATGCTATGTACAGCTCTTGTGGGATAGTTGTCAAATGTGTAGTTCATCCTTTTACATATTAAGGAGAAATACAGATGTTGCAGAAGAGGCAGATGGAAGAATTTATAAACAGGAGAAAGGCAGACAATTATTAAAATGAAGTCAACGAAAAAATGGACATAAATGAGAAAATGAAGACATTGCAACGGAGGAATCACAAAATTGTGGTAACACAAGTGAAAATGATGATAAATACACCCTTGGCAAAAATGCTGGGTTTTAAGAAGGGCAGAATAAATTGAACAGGAATGTGAAGGAGAAGACATACGCGTGACCTTCCAATCACTGAGTCACTAGTTTGATTCTGGCTCTGGACCCATGTTGTACAACAGTTTCAGTGATGCTTCGCCTACTTGCAGTGCCCTCCGCCTGTCTCAGTTAGTTGTATAGATAGCCTACAATGATGCATCAATCCAGTGATTATCTTTTGCTGTTATATCTTTTTCCCAGTTAGGCCAGACAATATGTATTTTTAGCTACTGAATAGCCCAACTCAACATATTTCCGTTGATAAAATAAAATAAAATAATTTTTCTAACCCTAGAATTTATATATTTGATTGACATTAAAAATGGATTGCAGCTTTTTTCATCGTAACCTTTGCCAAGTGCCGCAAGAGCCTCAAGTGTCAGGTCTATGAAAGCAAATTTGTGACCTTGTTTTAGACCTTATATTAAATATGCAAATATAAACAGTTCAAAACACAAATCAAATCAAATCAAATCAATTTATTTATCGTCGGATTGAAAGGGTACAAAGAGGACAACATTACCCATAGGCTAATCAACCGACCATGTAACAAATTAATAACATTTAACATGTAAAATTAGAATTAATAGCTATAACTGTGATAAATAAAATCTTATAACAAGGGAGTAAAAACAGGATACCCAAAGTATGTGTCGACTAGTGAGAGTCCTTATAAAATTGTCCATTGGATGGGGAATATCCCCTTCAAATTGTCCTTCAGCACTCATAGGCCCTACATATAATCGGTGTGAGGGAAAACATCACATTAAACATCTCTAAAAACATGTTACAGTATAACATTTTGCTACAGTATAAATGTTGTTAAGGTTCTAAAATTTTAAATTCTACATTGCCTGCATTTACAGGAAGGTTCAGACCACGAATCTGCTCGTCTGCAAAAATTATTATAGTCTTTACTGTCTTTCATTGCTTCCGGCAGGCTGTTCCACAACTTAGCTCCATATGTAGTAATTCTGTTTAACCCAAATTTACTTGTTCTGCAATGGGTTACTTCAACAGTATTTTTTGATCGCAAATTATATTTTACATTTTTCATCTTAGAGAGATCACACAGGATCTCTGGTGAGGTACCGTTTACTGCTTTATACACCTCTTTCAACAAAATTTGTCCCTTGCTAACTTTGAATATATCAACTCTGACTTTTATGAAAGTTTATAAAGTCTGATGGCCATATAGAAAACTGCCCTGTGGCAAAAAAATACTTTCTTGAGCTAGCCTTGTGCGCCACCTTCTGGGGAAAAAACAAATTAGGATTCTGTTGGATTTCTATGCCGGTCTGCAACGAGGAATCAACATTTAACTTGTCATGATGCAAGTCTCTGATTGGCCACTTTGTTAAAAAACTGATATCAGGCATGACAGGAAATGGAGGCCTCAAGAGAACATTCCACCCAACTGCTCTTCTTGAATGTGCATCATCCAGTTACTCTATATTCTATAAGCCTCCAATTCCTCTCCTGCTCTTACATCTTGATTAAAGATTCCATAATGTTATGATGCACATTGGTGTGTAGATTTTTTTCACACTAATTTCATGTTCCTCAGTGGCTACTACTAGAAACATCATTAAGGTGTGTCTATTTGGATTTTCCAAATATTTTTTTACCAGATTTTCCTCGAGATATCCCTTTACTGCAAAAATCCTAGTAAGCCCTTTTTCTCGAAGTTCCATTGCCTCTCCATTGTCCATTAACAGACATAAATATATGTATGCATCTGGTGGTAATGGATTTTTTTTAGCAAATGATGATGCTGTTTGTTAAAATTTGTCAACTAACCTAACAATGTAAATGTTACAGGCAATTTCATTACCATGCGATTCTTGTCTTTCACACTTGGCTGTGAGGAATCAATGCTAAATCAGTACTCACTACGTATGATTAATCAAATGTGTGACGTTCTGTTGTTCCTAAACCAATCAGATTGAATAAAAATGTCATGTATTTGGTGTGTCTAGAACCTAAGAATCGCGTACTAATGAAATTACCTGTAATGAAAAAAGACAGAAAATGTTGGTTATTTTTTCATATTTGACATGTTTATTCACTATGTACACAAACACTCAAGCTGGTTCATTTGAACAGCACAATTGTTTATCATTAAAGCACACAAGTAGGTACATCAACAATAGAAGTTCAAAATGTCAATTGACAATTGACAACAATGCTTATTTTACAATTTAACCAGACAATGTCATGTTGATAACATTCATATCATTTTGAGATTCTTGTAACTTTTATTCTTATTGCACATAAGAAAATTCAACTCTGAGGAGATGTTTTGACTAGATTCAATAATTACCCATTCAGCCTCAGTCTGTAGCTGTTATGTAATGGCTGAAATCCATACATATGGCAGTCATGAAAGTCAACAATGTCAGTAACATGTATTCACAATACACAAGAGGTCACCACCTTACAATGCAGTGTCAGTCTCTTAACAATAGGTGGCAGCAGAGTACATGTTGAAACTTTTGAATTTCAAAACTCAAGGTAACACCATTGTCCATTTTCACCATTACTTTAAATGTTCCAACATATATTTGCAACCAGTACAGGCATGCTTGTAGCCTATTACCAACAATGAGGTTGCAACTTAAAATTTTCATGAAATTCAACAAGCAAAATAATCTCCAGGCCAGGAAGCATTGTTACAATTTGATAGTTGCCGCCCTCATTACTTCAAATTTCATCAATAGGCCTTAGAAATGTCATTTTGTAGATGACGTCAAGACCTTTTACGGAAGAATTCACATTTTTGTAGTTGGCGTAAAATTCTCGATTTGTGATTCTTGAGGATCGATGAGGATCATTGTGTAATATTGGAATGATATTACATCAGTATCTAATAATGTCAGTTTTTATTATCACATAATTGTGCAGCACAGGATTGTGTCAATAACAGGCAATGATAATATCATTACTGCATCTGTCATGGAACGATACAGGACTTTAGTGATGTAACATTGACTTCCATGCGGATGTTGGGCCATCATTCTGAAGACCCTGAAGACCAAATTTTCAATTAATCAGTCAGGCTCTTGGTGCTGAAAGCTGGCTGATTCAGTGCTTCAGGTTGGCCAGGAAGTGGATACTTTGACTCTGAACACCTTGTAATCAGTTCATCTTTCAAATTTCAAAATTCTGCAACAAGATTAAATCCAGGCTGAATCAGCTGACCGAATGTACATTGTATGTAGCTTGCTCAGGTGAGGAACATCGAAAAAAATTTGTCTCTCAGACAGGCACCGACCCAGACTGCGTGTGCATCATTCCGTCACACTGTCACCACGAAATAGTCAGACTTCGAGTTTGGAGATTGCAGTCCGTCAATATCAAGGTTTTGAGGCAAATGATCCTTAAAAAGATAGCCTCCTTCTCAAAGAACCCATCCAATCACATTCTAGATCTTTTGGGGTCGTAGTATTGAGTCAAACTGAGCCTTTGGTGCTAAAGACCATATAATCATTTAATCAGTCAAACTGTTTATAGAGGGCGTATTCGATTTGAGACTCCAGACACCTCAGACCCTGGTGGCTAAAGACGCATGCGGCATGGCAGGTTTCATTGACAAATCGGTCGGCAAATCCCGCTGAATATTGGACTGGTCCATTAGAAACGTGTTGGTCATGTTGGCCGTCAAGGCGGCTTTCGGAGGAGGAGGGGGTAGCATGGGGGCCGTTGGTTGTTGCGAGTGACTGTCGTCTACATCTATAAGGTTCTCCTCGTCATCTTCGTCGTCGTCGCCATTTTCCAAATCGATATCTTCGTCCGTTCCGAAACTCTCGTTATCTTTGGCGTCCATGGTCATTCCCGAATGAAGACTGTTGTTGTGACCAACGTTGTGACTAACATTGTGACTGGTGTTATGACTGACATTGTGACCAGTGTTCACTCCTTCAATGTTCTCTTTCGCTACAATTGGTGCAGGTTTCTTCTCGTCTGATTTCTTGTCGCTATTTCCCTCGGCCTTCGACTTCACGTCAACTGTGCCCTTTTTGCTCCTTTTCCACTTCATTCGTCGGTTTTGGAACCAGATTTTCACCTGGAAGCAAGGATGAGATATTTAGTAAAAAATTAACCCACTGATCTTATAAACATGTAATGATATATGCATAATGATTGTTAATATATAGTTAATTAGTTAATGAAGGCAAATGTAAATAAACAGTCATTCCTAAAGAAACAATTTCACCAATATTTTATTGTTGGTTGGTTGGTTGAGTTGATTGAATGAAATAAATGAGTGAATGAAAAAATAAATACACATGTATGTATGCCAGGCATTTCTATTGTAACTGCAGAATATTTATGCATCGAACACATGTAAATACAGACAAGTGTAAAGATACAGTATGATGTGAAGAATGCCTGGTCATAGTTTGAAACTTCCTGTTGGTTGGTTCTTGGTTTTAATTGATTTAAAGCTATAAAATAGTGAATGAACATGAAGACATACACAATTACACATACAGAGCAGACAGACATATCCTCAGTAATAACTGAATACAGAGTCACAGACTGGTGATTTGTCTATAATATTTAAACAGAATCATTTTGATTGAAAAACCCTCCCCTGTAAATGTGTGTTCAGCACACGACTAATTAGGAGCAAATGTGTTTTATAAAAATTCCATGTCCCTGGCCTGTGAACCCAATTCAACCCCATGTGTCTGGAATGAAGCAGTCGAAACCTTGAAGCCACATTTTAATCTGCACCTATAGGCTAATTCACTGACACATTCGTATTTGAGGGAGTTGGGTTAGGGGGGGGGGCTACAGGGGTCATGGAACAGGCCTTAATCAGACTGGCATTTCAAAACATCGTTGGCCCTGGCAGTTGATTGATTAGTTGAATCAAATGCAGTGGGGCCTAACTGCAACTGCAACTGAGAAAACTTGTGGTGACAAACTCTAATGCATTGGGTGGTTCATGCAGCAGATAGACAGAATGCTAGACGGACAGACAGATAGATAGAGTCACTTGAGACGTCACAATCATTCTTTTGATAAGTTGCGGTCATGGATTATGATGATAGGATAGTCGCCTGCTACCAATCTGCTACAAGTGCTGATAGCTAGGTCATCAGCGACGCTTTTGAACCATTCAAAAGACGAAAGAAGTCGTTTGACGGGATGACTGGTAAATTGTGATATTTAGCACGTTAGCTTTGACGGAAAATAGATGAAATGTCTATATATACTTAGCTAGCCTATAGTTAATAGGAAATTAGTTTTGAAGAGAAGTCCTAAGTGTTGCAGACACTGAATGCAGAACAATTCATCAACAGGATAGAATAGAATAGAATAGAATAGAATGGGACTATTGGCAGCCAAATTGCTTCGCTGAATACTGAGTGAGGTTATAAAGGGGAGGCATTACTACTTTTGATGGCGACCTTTCTTACAATCCGGTGACCACGAGCCCTGGCGGTCACCAATGGAAGCTACCTCCTTAGCACCCTGAGCGTTGCCCTGGCAACCGACCCTAGCAACTGACCTAGCAGTTAGTATTCTGCTAAGGTGCTAAGGGCAGCTTAATCCACCCTGAAGAGGGCCACAGCTCCGCTAGAAAGCCCCCTCAACCAAGAAATGGCCACTTAATTAGAAGGCGCCTGGGTCTTACTGGGCCCAATTGAGGCTTTTCAGCGCCCATTCCGACCCACAGGCCTGATTTCCCCCAAGTAGGGCCCATTGGTCAGGGGCTGAGCCAGAGTAGAATGGAGGGGGGGGGGTTACATATTTCAGTTCCTGGGACAAATTGGTCTTCAAAAAGCAATCTAACTTTAGTTCAAATACATCTTATTTAAATGACAATATTTTCTGGATACCATGAGTGGATGCTTGCTATAAGTGTTTCCCTATCAGTTAAGTTCAACAGCTATAGCCTACTTTTAACTACTGCATGGAAACTGAAAATGTGAAATTCACTGAATAATTGGAATTGAATATAATTGGAAGACATTGCAGCCCACTAATAAAATAGATATAGGCCCGTGACCAAAATGATTTAATTTCTATGTAGATAATTTTACAACATACACAGGCCAGCCATCAATGTGATTTGTATTTTATGGTGGGGCCTAATCTTCAATTATTTTCCTTCATGAGCCAATTTTAAGAAAACATGCATGCATGCATTGCTCTAAAAAGCGAGTCTTTCCATATACATGAACTGACAACCTGGAAAATATATTAACATCATCGTTTTCTGCCTTGGCTCTAAACTACTCTACCAACCCCCTTCCAGTTTCTGTGAACTCCGCCCCTGCCCTCCCACCCCCCTGGTGCCCGGGGGCCCTGCAAGATTAGGCGTAGCGCGACACGGTCAGCAATCGGCGATCGATCGCTCGGCCAATGGGCTAATTACGTCCCCCACACAACGACGCTGTGATGTCGGCCGACAGACGTGCCCTGAATCGCCCAAGGTCCAGCAAAGCAAGGCTAAGAAAGTCAGAGAAACATCGGTGAGTGGGGGGGGGGGGTGTATGATTTAGAGGAGGGGGGGGGGTAATAGGGGCGGAGCATCAGGCCTCAATGATTGAAAATATTCTTCAGATAATTAAAACATTCAATACGTATATGAGTTTCATTCATATACTTTCTGTTTCAAATTGTTCAGCTTGTTTTGTAACTTTGGCTTTTAAGCCTTTTTTTTCACAATTTCCTTCCATTAATTCTTTAAAGTTTAATTTCTGGATCTTTTGTATGACCCAATTCCATTTCATGTCTTTGTTTTGTTCTCAAATGTCAGAAATTTGCTGAACGCTTACCTCATGCTAAAGTTTGAATTCACTTTTATCTCTTATAGGCCTGCTCCTTGCACCACTTAGAAATTCTGTATTCAAGGAAGTGCTGCAAGTGTGTGCGTTTTTGTTTAGATGCTATCAGAAGTGTTTCTTTACATTATTTGGAAGGATATCCTTGAACATGTAGTTTATACATATTTTTGAGGGAATACTATGCTCAATGCTTCTGTGAGCCCAATATTAATGGTAAGGATTCTATGGTCTAAACCTGATGGTCATAATATGACTTTAACGTCCAGGAAAATATCCAATAATGACTGTTGCACTTGAGTGACTTGGCTCCAAGAGGGTCTGATATTTTCTTGCAGTAGAAAAATCCTAATTAACAATCTCGATAGTTCTCACTTCAGCCACAAGAGGGCCACACCATGGGCGATAATAGAGCAGAAAACTGGCGACAAATAGACTGAACATTTGCTGAGGTGTAATTAACTGAGCTAAGCACTCTCCCAGTGCTTGTTACTAGGAAACAACTAAAATGCCATTTGTAATTTCCTTCATGGGGAGAAAAAAAAGTCTTAATTAGTTTACACAACTCTTCACAAGACTAGGTGGATTTTGATATAGTCAGGTCACATTTTCAAAAAAGTGAACACCCCTAGGCATTTTTTAGTAGAAGCAGGCAACAAATTGATTCTTATGTAAAATTTTCCGTAGATTTCAAATTTCACTGTTGCCAAGCTGAAATATGACTCCTTCACCCCCTAATTAGCATAAAACAAGATGGCCGCCAATTTCCTTTGTTTAGTGATAATTTGACTTCTACTTGCACTAGGACAACAAGTAAAAGGTGTATTTTGATGTTTTTTGACCTGCTGAGTTAAAATTTGATGACTACAAAGTTGAATTATGACTCCTTAACCCCCTAATTAGCATAAAACAAGATGGCCGCCAATTTTTTTCTAGTTTTCCCTTGTTAGCAATATTTTTACTTCTAATATCACTGGAGTAACAAGCACAAGGTGCATTTAGAGGTTTTTGACCTACTGAATTCAGATTTTGACACTAAAAAGCTGAATTATGAATTATTCACTCATAATTAGCATCAAACAAAATGGCCGCCAATTTCCGTTGTTTTGCGATAACTTTGCTTTTGATTGCACCAAGACACCAAGTGAGTCACTTGATGTGAGGAGTGTATTTTGATGGTTTTTGACATCTTGAATAGAAATTGGGCAACTACAAAATAGAATTTTGCCCCCTTCACCCACAATTAGCGTAAACAAGGTGGCCAGAAATAACCCTTGCTTTGCAGTAATTTGTCTTTTGACTGCAATAGGACACAAATTCAAAAAAGCATCTAGAATCTTTTTTCCTGTATTTCCTGTTAATACTTGGTAGCCATGCTAGAAGTGGGCTATGGGGGGGGGCTTTCATTCGGCACCTTGGTTTCATTTTTGCTAGAGCTGTCAACCCTCCGAAAGCTAAATAAATGTTGCTGTCAGTGTCAAAAATGTCCTCTGAAACACTTAATGCTCCCGTGTATTTTCAGTTTTTCCTATTCTAATCACTAAGTAAGTCATTTTGAACCAGTCAAAATGGATGTGAATGGAAAGGCGTTGATGTCAGCTTTCATTTGGCATCTTTATATCCTTGTCACTACAAGTTTCAACACACCAAAAGCAAAATAAATGTTCCTGTCAGTGTCAAAAATTTCATCCGAAACACAAAATCCTCCCATGTATTTGCAATTTCCCCTATCCGAATCACTATAAAACTGATTTTTAACCAGTCAAATGGATGTGGATGGATAGCCCTTGATGTCAGCTTTCATTTGGCACCTTTGTTTCCTTGTTACTGCAAATGTCAACCCTCCCAACAACTAAATAAATGTAGCTGTCAGTTTCAAAAATCTCTTCTGAATCACAAAATCGTCCCTTGCACTTTCAATTTCACCTGACTTAATCACTAGATAAGTCATTTTTAACCAGTCAAAATGGATGGGGATGGATAGCCATTGATGTCAGCTTTCATTTGGCACCTTTGTTTCCTTGTTACTGCAACTCTTAACCCTCCAAAAGCTAAATAAATATTACCATCAGTATCGATAATCTCCTAAGAAATACAAAATCCTCCCATGTATTTTCAATTTCACCTATCCTAATCACTGGAAAATTCCTTTTTAAACAGGCAAAATGAATGTGGATGGATAGCCCTTGATGTCAGCTTTCATTTGGCACCTTGGTTTCCTTGTTACTGCAAATGTCAACCCTCCAAAATCTAAATAAATGTAGCTGTCAGTTTCAAAAATTTCTTCCGAAAACAAAATCCTCCCTTGTATGTTCAATTTCACCTGACTTAATCACTAGATAAGTCATTTTTAACCAGTCAAAATGGATGGGGATGGATAGCCATTGATGTCAGCTTTCATTTGGCACCTTTGTTTCCTTGTTACTGCAACTCTTAACCCTCCAAAAGCTAAATAAATATTACCATCAGTATCGATAATCTCCTAAGAAGTACAAAATCCTCCCATGTATTTTCAATTTCAACTATCCTAATAACTGGAAAATTCATTTTTAACCAGGCAAAATGGATGTGGATGGATAGCCCTTGATGTCAGCTTTCATTTGGCACCTTGGTTTTCTTGTTACTGCAAATGTCAACCCTCCAAAATCTAAATAAATGTAGCTGTCAGTTTCAAAAATTTCTTCCGAAACAAAATCCTCCCTTGTATGTTCAATTTCACCAGACTAAATCACTAGATAAGTAACCTTTAACCAGTCAAAATGGATGGGGATGGATAGCCCTTGATGTCAGCTTTCATTTGGCACCTTTGTTTCCTTGTTACTGCAACTCTTAACCCTCCAAAAGCTAAATAAATATTACCATCAGTATCGATAATCTCCTAAGAAGTACAAAATCCTCCCATGTATTTTCAATTTCACCTATCCTAATAACTGGAAAATTCATTTTTAACCAGGCAAAATGGATGTGGATGGATAGCCCTTGATGTCAGCTTTCATTTGGCACCTTGGTTTCCTTGTTACTGCAACTGTCAACCCTCTAAAATCTAAAGAAATGTAGCTGTCAGTGTCAAAATTCTCTTCCGAAACACAAAATCCTCCCTTGCATTTTCAATTACACCTAACTGAATCACTAGATAAGTCATTTTTAACCAGTCAAAATGGATGTTGATGGATAGCCCTTGACATCAGCTTTCATTTGGCAACTTGATGTCCTTGTTACTGCAACTATCAACCGTCCAAAAGCTAAATAAACATTACCATCAGTGTCGATAATCTCCAGAGAAACACAAAATCCTCCCTTGTATTTTTTATTTCACCTATCCTCATCACTAGAAAACTCATTTTGACCAACCTAAATGGATGTGGATTGATAGCCCTTGATGTCAGCTATCTTTTTGCATCTTAATTTCTTTGTTATCACAATTGTCAACCCTCCAAAAGCTAAATAAATGTAGCTATCAGTGTCGAAAATATCGTCCGAAACCCTAAATACTCCCTTGTATTTTCAATTTCACCTATCTTAATCACTAGAAAACTCATTTTTAACCTACCCAATGGGATGTGGATGGATAGCCCTTGATGTCAACTCTCATTTGGCAGCTTTATATCCATGCTACTACAACTGTCAACCTTCCAAAAGCTAAATAAATATTACTGTCAGTGTAGATAATCTCCTGAGAAACACAAAATCGTCCTCATGTATTTTCAATTTCACCCATCCATATCACTAGAAAACTAATTTTAACCAACCCAAATGGATGTGGATGGCTACCCCTTCATGTCAGCTTTCAAGTTTCATGTTACTATATATACAATTGTCAACCCTCGAAAGCTAAATAAATGTTGCTCTCGAAATTTCCTCCAAAACGCTAAATTGACTCATTCTGTACTGGAAAGAACACATTTTGAGGCCACACCACAATAACTTGTCTGAATTGTATATGCTGAGGGTTGAAGTAGTCATAATTTCAACTATGCAGTTGTCACATTTGTGTTCATTGGATGTAAAAACATCAAAATACACCTTCTACTTGTTGCCCTGGTGCAATTAGCAGCCAAATTATCCCTTAACAAAAGAAATAGGCAGCCATGTTGTTTTATGTTAATTAGGGGGTTAAGGAGTCATAATTCAACTTTGTAGTCATCAAATGTTAACGCAGAAGGTCAAAAAACATCAAAATACTACTTTTACTTGTTGTCATAGTGCAAGTAGAAGCCAAATTATCACTAAGCAAAGGAAATTGGTGGCCATCTTGTTTTATGCTAATTAGGGGGTTAAGGAGTCATAATTCAACTTTGTAGTCATCAAATTTTAACTCAGCAGGTCAAAAAACATCAAAATACACCTTTTACTTGTTGTCCTAGTGCAAGTGGAAGCCAAATTATCACTAAACAAAGGAAATTGGTGGCCATCTTGTTTTATGCTAATTAGGGGGTGAAGGAGTCATATTTCAGCTTGGCAACAGTGAAATTTGAAATCTACAGAAAATTTTACATAAGAATCAACTTGTTGCCTGCTTCTACTAAAAAATGCCTTGGGCACCTTAAATAAGCCCTTTTTCTGGAAATGTGACCTGACTAATAGCACAAAATGACTGCAGTGGCTTGCCTGAGTTATTGGATATTAAGCTCGCACCACATCCAGGGAAATGTAACAGTCATTCTCCATATAAGTGACTTCTTGTGGAATTTGATATTGAGTTGGCTAAGAAAAAATATAGGCTGCATAATACTGCACAGCAGCTAACCTTCAGCGATCAACTTGACAACAATATTTGAATGTAGTTCAAAACCATGAAAAGGCACAACTAGTCTAGTTTACGCATGTTATAGTGCAGTTTCATGCATGTAGTAAACCTCTATATTTTGTGGGATGCCAAAATGCAAAACAATATTAATTTTCTCTTGATATTTCAGAAAAGTATTGAGCACCTGTCATTGAGACCATCAAAAGGCACAACTACACGATAAAGGTGATATGACATTTTTTTAAATTTCATGCTTGCACGTACAAAAGTTGATGAGTCATGGTCTAGAAATGATCTACTGTTGCATAAACACCATATTACTAGCTCTCATCAACCAGATAACAAACAATTGACAATCCTAGTCAATTGTTTGTCACATTCAAAAGTTCGAATTCCCTTGTTACAAGTTTGATTCAGACTTGTAGGCCTATCCTATGCAAATTTTGATCACAATCATTACAAATTATTCTACCATGCATGCATGCAAATGATGTGCCAAAAAATCAGTTGCCAGAATGAAGAAAAACACAAAATAGGTAACCACTGATTGCATTGTATAGTATATTGTATTGTATTGTTATTGATATTGTATTTTATTGTACATAATACGACCTGTTAAGAGGTTTATTGTATTGAATTGTACTGTATTGCATTTTATTGTATTGTACTGCATTGTATTGTATCGTATTGTAAAACTATAATATAGTCTAACTGTATTGTGTTGTACTGCTTTGGAATCGATATAACACAAATACAATATACAGTAAGTATACAAATCAATACAATATACAATACAATACAATACAATACAATACAACACAATACAATACAATACAATACAATACAATACAATACAATACAATACTGCATCATATAAATGGATGCAAAGGATGATGGATGAATGAGAGCACTTGCTCATCTTTTGTCTTTGTGGTCTTGATGTTCATCATTCATTTGAGGCGACAATTCATCAAAGGCATTTAATGAATACAGCAGCTCATTAAATCTGCAGATAGCTCCACTTTTTTCCCCTTTTAATCAGTTTCCCAAATCAATAGATTTATGGCCTTTTGATCCCTGTGTTAATAGCTGATACCAGTTAATTAACAAGCCCTTGAAAATTCCTCATGTTTGCACAGGGATCAGCAATTGGAGATGGGGCCTAATCGATCGGATGGGATTATTAAATCGGTCCCAAATTGAAAACGGTGAAAATTGAGAAAATTGGAAAATGAACATTTCGTCCTCATTTTTCACCACCAATTTTTCCCACCATGCACCGCAACTTCCAGGTCTGTTTCTGCCATTATGATTTTATGATCTTGACTAATTAAGAAAATCGCTCATTCGATCAAAGATTTAAAGATGCAAAAGTGAAAATTGATTATTAGGAATAATGTTGGGAAATAGAGAATCTCCTTGCTTCATTGTGAAGTGAGTGCATATTTGGCATTCATTGCATTGTAAGAATTAGAGAACTGTTCTGATTATAATGGTGGATTTTATTATGCATCCTGTATGACTTGAAAGATCAAAGTCAGGGCAACAAGTGAACAAGACTTGGAAAATACTCTTGAAAGATGATTGTTATGGAACACCGAATAAGAGAACAAATGACTTGATGTCTTATACAGGCCTGCTTTGTTTGTATGACATTTCTGGATTCTAGAAGTTAATATACAATTAAGTTACAAAATCACCAACTGTAGAAAAAACCATATATAAACATAGGCTGCGCAGCAGCATACCCTCGGCTATTCAGCAGGCTATTCTGAAGCCAGTGAAATCAATTGACATATCGGCGATAGATTATGACCCTCAAGTACAGTTTTACCAAACCAGTCATATTTAGATGCCCAGTCTCCCTTTGTATGGCCCAAGTCTCCAACTTGATGGGGAGAGCTGGGCCAAAATTTTTACAATTTTCATATGGTTTTAGCTCATAGGTTCATGAACATATATATTAATGCCCCTCTGCAGATATATTCTTAACTATTTCTAGATGCAATCAATGTATCAAGAATGTTTGTATAATCATAATGGTCTCTCAAGCTTCCTTACTCTTTCTGGCTGACGGAAAGTGTTTTTAGATGAATGAAATGTCAATTTCTCTATTTTATATGATGTTTTATTGTATTTAATTTTGACAAATTCCCAGCTCTAGCATTCAACAGATTCAAGGTACTGAAAAGAGATGTTGCAATGAAATAAAAGGGTCACCTCATTGCTATGTCCTCCTCCTATCCTAATTAGCCTACCAAGTGCATAAATACAGGAGGTAAAGTCCCAATCATCCGTCCATCCATGATTCTCTGGATATATTAGATTACATAATTATAGATGATCTATCAATCAATCAATATCTAACTATCTATCTATCTATATATAAAATATCTATCTATGTATCTATGTATCTATGTATCTATGTATGTATGTATGTATGTATGTATGTATGTATGTATGTATGTATGTATGTATGTATGTGTCTATCTATCTATCTATCTATCTATCTATCTATCTATCTATCTATCTATCTATCTATCTATCTATCTATCTATCTATCTATCTAACAACTAATCAATAGTGCAACATGAAAATCTATTTGCTGGGATAAATTCACAGTGGATCTATCAGTCAAACAATTAATTAATCATTCATTCATTCAATCAGTCCAATCAGTCAAGCAATCTTCAGTCATTTAAACACCTTTAATCTAAAACACCTTATCCATCTATCCATCTATCTATCTATCTATCTATCTATATATTGATCTATTATCTAGCTATCTATCTATCTATCTATCTACCTATCCATCTTATCATAAATTATGAATAGAATAAAGGCCTGCCTAAAAACAGATAATTTTATAATAGTTAGGTTGTCTATCTATCCAATCTATCTATTTTAAATATTAAACTAAAACAATGTGTGGCCTACAGATACTTTTTAATAAGACTAATACATTTACAACTTATCATCAAAGAGGTTAAATGCAGTGCAAACTTGGCTGTATAAGTATAACAATAGCTGAAAAGGCAAAAAAAAGCCTGCATGGGATATAAAAAGTCACATCTCAACTTCTACTTGGCCTATATTTCTGATCTAAATTGGAAATTTCATTATAATGTTTAAGATAAAAAAACTAAGGCTATCAATGCAGTTTGAACATATTTCTAAGAAAAAAGGGAATTTTGTTAGAAATATAGGGGTGCTATTCAACTGCTTCTGTACCCTCCCCTTTGTCCTTGGGTTTGGCCATTGGAGAGGATTAGTGACATCATGTTACATAATGTCCATTCAACAGAAGCTGCACCCTGTTCCCAAACAAAGCAGTGACACTTATTGTCTTAAAGGTGCTAAATATGCTTTGGGTGAGATTTGTTATTAATTAAAATTCAAATTTATCCAACATTAATTATCTTTGGATATAAAATGAAATATTGAAATTCATAGAATTAAGGTTTTGTTGCATGCCAAGTAAATTTCTAAATAACCTTGTATTTAGTTAAATCATTTCTGCAATCATTATTTGATCACATTTAGTTTTTATGCAATATTATAAATAAAAGCAGGCCTGACATTAATTTAATTTCTTTCCTTTAATTTACATCACTGAGGTTAATTTTAGCAAAATGGGGTTTTGAGATTTCTTGTCAAAAGTTCAGAATGGTAAGGCCCCTTGAGTCAGAACTATGTGCATAAAGCATATTTGTATATATATAATATATATAATATATATAATATATAATTTATCTTATTAAACCACATAAATTCTGAGGAAGAATTTGATGAAAAAAGTATACTTGGGGCACATTGAATGACACTTTGAGTAACCAAGATCCAAAATTGACAGAAATGTGACAATTCAAAGGTCTATAGTTTTTTGCCTATTTTTAGCAATTTTTGTCTGTTCATGTTCAAAAATCTAATGATATAACAGATACATGCATGTAAATTGTGTGTTTCTTTCGTGTTTATTCATTTTGTTTACATTCAAGAGCATTGCATGACTTGATTAGAAATGAAATGGTCAGGAAGTTGATATTTTCACATTTTTGTGAATTTTAAACTTCTTCTGTCGGCCTAAAAATTGCATAAACTACATACAAAAAAGTATACTTGGGGCACATTGTATGGCACTTTGAGTAACCAAGATCCAAAATTGACTGAAATGTGACAAATCAAAGGTCTATAGTTTTGGCCTATTTTTAGCAATTTCTCTCTTTTTATGTTCAAATATATGATGATGTAACAGATATATGCATGAAAACCATGTATTTCGTTCATGTTTATTCATGTTGTTCATATTCAAGAGCATGGCATGATTTTATTAGAAACGAAATGGCCAGAAAGTGGATATTTTCACATTTTTGTGAATTTTAAACTTGTTTTGTCGGCCTAAATTATTGCGTCAACTACATAATGGCCATAAAAGTTCCTTCTTGATAGGTTTGACTATAATACCTTTTGGTTTTTAAAAATATAGTTATTACTGTTTTGGCGTGAGAGACCAAAATTCCAGAAAAATGTAAAAAATTACACATTTTTCCAGTATTTTGGTTTTTATGCAAAATTCGTTAGATGGACCCTCTAAACGATTCAAGCAGTTAAGAGACCTATATTTTAGACAACTAAATTCTAAATTTCAAATGTCTAACTCCAAAATTGAGGGAATTGCAGAGGGTTGAAAAAAACCCATTTTTTTACATTTTTGGTTCATTCTTTGAAAACTATTTTAGTTAGAGCATTCAGACCCCCAAAAGGCACAACTAGGGTATTTAATACATGTTATGGTAGATTTTCATGCCCATAGGTATAACTGTTTACGAGTTCTTGCCCGGAAACGAAAAAAATTAATTTTTCCGAATTTTCAATATTTTACAAAAACTGTGGTCATTACATAAATATGAACTCCAGAAGGCACATTAACACTATAAGACCCATTCATGTGTCAAATTTCAAATATATAGGTGTAATAGTTTTGGCACAGAGGCCAATACACATTGTGTGACGCCGCCCGCCCGCCCACCCGCCCGCCCGCCCGCCCGCCCGGCCGCCCGCCGGACGGACAAAAATTTGCCATACTAACTACAATACCCGACGGCAATATACATTGCCGAGGGTAAAAATGCATGTCCTCGTCGTTATGAGCACCAACGCATGCACGGGTTAAGTGCCAAAAACATTTAAGCTTTTTGCACATTTGGAGCTCTTTAATGGTCAAAGACATCCCCTTGATTTGAATACCACCTTGAAATTGATTTCTTATTCAAACAAAAGTTGAATAAAAACATATTAAACAAAAAGAATCCTGTGCCATTTAATTGATTAATGCACAGCTCTTATAACTTGTCAAAACAGTCTCTTGTTTTTGCTGTTTCTTGATTGTTTTGTAATGTTCTTTTTAATTTTTATCTCAACCTTCTCTCATTTCTGGTCCATTTTGAAAAGCTTATGACACGTTCTAGCCAACGTGCCCCTTAATAAGTCTTAATAAGCGTTCTATGACTTGCAGATAATCTTAATAATCTTTTGATAATCTTGGGATAATCTATTGATGGATTGTCAATTGTTTATGAAACGTGCAAAATATTGAGACTGGGGTCGTAAAATCCTCCTTAACCGAATGAGATTCATTTTATTAGAAATCGCAGACGAGCTCAGAAGCGAGGGCCTGGTTTTTCCTGTTTGCTAATTACAAAACTGTCAGCATATTATGATAGTTGTGTTTGCCGTGTGGTGATTAAGACTGATAAGGCCACAACTACCGGGCCCCACCGAGCACCAGGCGGCTTCCTGCCGGGCGATAATAAGAGCACTTATCGGAGAAATCCCCCCCCCCCTGCTGTTCAGTGGAGTACCACTTATCAGACTGTAATTATCTGCACATGATGGCTCTATGACTTTTGATCTGAGTCTAATTAACACGATATTTATTAATCCTATCCCTCCCCTTGCAAACAGTGTCCTGCGCAGCTGCAATTGTTAATTGTTGGTCCTCTGTAATAGTGCCTGTTGCCAGCAAACTATGACTATGAACATAGAAATTGAATAAATAGATCTATGGTTTGTTGGATTATATCTATCTATCAATCAATCTATCTATCTATCTATCTATCTATCTATCTATCTATCTATCTATCTATCTATCTATCTATCTATCTATCTATCTATCTATCTATCTATCTATCTATATCTATCTATCTATCTATCTATCTATCTATCTATCTATGCCTTTCTGTCTGTCTATATTTTTCTCTTTCTATCTATCTATTTATCCAGCTATCTATGTATCTATCCTTCAAAATAATTATGCCATAAATGATGCTATGCAAGATTATAAGTCAGATGGAATGACAGCATGAGTACTTGCGAACTAACCGATTAACCAATCAGCAAATCAGCCAACCAACCAACCAACCAACCAACCAACCAACCAACCAACCAACCAACCAACCAACCAACCAACCAACCAACCAACCAACCAACCAACCAACAAATCAATCAAATAACCAACCAATCAGTTCACAAAGTTTCAAAAAGAAAATCATAAAATCTGTAGGCCTACCAACCTGTGTTTCTGTCAGCATGAGTGTCGTGGCCACCTCGAATCTCTTTGGCCTCGAGAGGTATTTGTTCATTTTAAACTGTCGTTCTAATTCCAGAAGTTGTTGACTGGTGAATGCTGTTCTTGGTCGCCTGCTCTTGCCAAGTAAGTTGGGTTGTCCTTGCCCTGAAAAGACAGCAAAATAATAATTCATTAGTTATTCGCAAAATGAAAGAGATTGGGCGAGGTACACAAAGTATCAAGACAGTTGTTACCAAGATAATATATAACACAGTCTATAACATGTGGTAACCAGATTTGAAAACAAACAATACTTTAAAAGGTGTCAGAGGAAAGCAAAATAATTTTTCAATTTGTGAATTGGTTGTTGCCCTGCGGATGGTACCAAATTTCCAGTGTCATCCGCAAAGGAATTATAGGCAGGTAGGTATAGGCTAGACCTACTCAATTATAGGCCTACTGAAATCTCGGTGTTCTTGGAAGGTGAATGCATAGATCTTGGCCCAAGAAGGATGGACGGAAAGACAGAAACATGGACATATTGAGAGATAGATATGGGCCTAATATAGGCCCATTGAAAGACAGAAATATGGTTTAAGAGAGAGAAAAAAAGGGAAGACATAGGTCTATAGAATTGCTATAGAAAGACAGACAAGCAGAATGATCGATAAAAAGATTGACTGTGAGACAGACATAGTAGATATATATACACCAAGACCTATGTCTAGGCCTAATAGATAGACAGATCTGAAGAAAGACAGATAGAAAGACATCTGATCCAAAGAAAGACATATGAAGATAGATAGAATCATACAGGCCTATAGAACTTTCACAGGGGCTACAAAAACTTGCAGAATGCTAATTATACCAAAGCACGAAGTAGATAGACATATAATGGGTGCTCATCTTGGGTGCCCGTGATATAACTGGATCTAATCCTTTTATGGGATCCAATCTAATTGTTTGTGCTCGCAAAATGCCTTGACAGTATCTATTATTCCCATTATGGGCCTGCCTCTTTGATAAATACCTAGGAGGCTTAATGGAAAGTTGATTATGAGCTAAACGTGCCCGGGCGATATTTAGACGATTTATTAGAGAATTCTCGCCAATTCTCGAGTTTACAGAGAGGAGCGCAGATGGGGGGATCAAACAATCCCATCTGACAGAATCTGACAGAGTCGTTGCTAAGCACAATGAAACGTCACAATAGCATGGTTTTAGCTTCCCTAGCAACGGTCTGTGTGTACCCCAAGTACACAATAATGTGAGAGGTTCTGATGTGATCTGCAATTAAAGCTCTGATTGAATCAGCCACCATTTCGAGCCATTTGGCTGCCACTTAGTTCTACATGCTGCCAATGGAAAGTATTCAAAAGTTAAAACTGAAAAGACCTAACTTTTACAATTAGGCCAACAAAATAATCTGTAACATCATCTTCAAATGATAATTCATACCATTTAAACAGTGTTCTAAGACCATTTAAACATAATTTTCAGGCCAATTTGGCGTCTATGGACCTAAATATATTAGGCAATATTTAGAGGAAAATTCAGGCCATTAATTAGGCCAATAGTAGGGCCTGAATGTTGTAGATTTTTTAATTATAAGAGGTAGCTCTGTAGCCAATCTTTTTTATATTATTTCACAACTTTAGCAAATTTTGACATCTCCCCACCCCCAACGATTCCAGCCAACCAACCAGTTGGCCCCATCAAAAATGCACCCTCTGCCCCCCCCCCATCCCCCCCTTTTTGCTACAGCAGCTTATGAAGTCCTCAAATAGATAATTCAATTTCCATGAATACATCAAAGTGTTACCATAGCAACATAAGCCATTTAGGAACAATCATTAACTTCAGATCTTTGTAACAATATTGTCATTTCCAATTTATGAGTAATAGAGATGCAGTCGAACATGATAGAGCAACCATTATGTTTAAGGATCACTTAAGTCTTTAAGGGAGTAAATGGTTATTAAAGATGTTCTCTGGCTTTAAGGATAGAAAAGAATAGCATAGAATGAAATAGAATTAATAGAATAGAATAGAATAGAATAAAATAAAATAAAATAAAATAAAATAAAATAAAATAAAATATAATATAATATAATATAATATAATATAATAAAATGGAATAGAATAAAATGGAATAGAATGGAATAGAAGAGAAAAGAATAGAATAGAATAGAGAGTTGAATATAATATAAAATATTAGAATTGAATATAGAATAACTATCTTCGAGATTTGAACAGGAATTTGTCAGGAGAAAAGGATTGCACAGGACAGAATATAATAGATTAAAGATGAATTTAAGGGAAAGAATAGAATGAACCAAAACATCATATGATGGACTGGAATTTTATAGAATTTAGTTTGGAAGAATGTCTTTTGAAGGCCAATTTATTGGAAAAATAATAGAAACTAATAGAATAGAAAAATAATTAGGCCCTATATGATAAGTAATTTGGAGGTAAAACAATTCTAAAATGTCTTGTTGTAAAAATGAATATATTCAAATTGATTTATTAAAAACTAAAACTTGTTAGCCCATTGTTTAAGAAACCAAATAGTTTCGAAGACATTTTAGAACATCTTGAAGTACCAAATGAATTCATCACTAAAAGCCAATTTCCCAGATAAAATCCCTTTTACATTTCATATGATATTAGAAAATGAAAGCAGTGCTCAAAAAATATTTCCATGAAATTCATATTCCATTCCTCTGGTAGTTTGGGTATGGAGATTGGATGATGACAGAGATGATTTTTTATTCATTGAGAGTCAATAGTCATTTCGCCAAAATCTGGAATCGGCTAAAAACAAGCCGATCAAAAATTGGAGGCAATTTGACTATTACATGCATTTGCATACATTCCTGTTGAGATGATTTCAAAAGCTATGCCCATTTTCTTTTGCTCTTTTTCTTCTTTCCAAATTCCCTATGTCTGTATTTTTCCAAAAAGATTGACAGAATTTTTGCTTAAAAATGCCTTGTCTGTCTATGACGGTCTGTCTGTCTTGTAGGCCTATAGTTTGCCATTTAGCACATGACAAGTTCAGGCTATCTATCTATCTATCTATCTATCTATCTATCTATCTATCTATCTATCTATCTATCTATCTATCTATCTATATATCTATGTATCTATGTATCTATCTATGTATCTATGTATCTATGTATCTATGTATCTATGTATCTATGTATCTATCTATCTATCTATCTATCTATCTATCTATATATCTATCTATCTATCTATCTATCTATCTATCTATCTATCTATCTATCAGCTTTACACCAAGATAAACTTAGGTCTACAGGCCTACATTTTATAGCCTTGTAGATTTATTAGCCATCTTTTGCATTGTGTAGATGTCATATAAAGGCTAAAACAGCCATTACACCAACGACAACAGGGTCTTGTCCGAAATCACAAAATCGCGTTATGGGCGATAATAGGGGAGTTGACGAGGATTGGAGCTGCCTTTTGACAGGCGCCCGTCGCCTACTCGTCCCACACTCGTCGCTGACTCGTCAAGGGGGCATTTATGCCTCAGAAACGCGCGCTCACTGACAGCCAGCCAGTTTCTGAGGGGTTTGGCGCTCCTCCGATTGAAACCGACAATATTTGTGTAAATTGTCGTCTGTCTGGCACTTCCGGTGAAAGCAAATGCGCCCTCACGCGGCCAGTTTGGCCAGGAAATCACTAAGGCTCCAAAATAGGTGGATTTATGCAGCACAGGCATGAAAGACGGCAGATTCCCCTCTTTCAATAATAGAGAATTAATAGACCCTAATAGTCGGCATACTGAAGGCAATAAAAGTGAATGGAAATTAATGTTTTCCTATTAATTTAGCCCTAGTGCCGAGGCGCTCCTGGGTCGTGGAGTTATTTCCGCAAACCGTGGCTTTCTGGCGGGATTTAGAAGGTTCCATCTTGTAGGCAGATTGCTCTGGAAATGACTTCTAATTGAAAAACTCCACTGTGCAAACTCCCTCCCTGCTTTCCCCACTAGGTGGGGCTGCCAAAGCCATTTGCAACCCCCCCCCCCCCAACCACATTGACTGCAGAACTGCAGCTTGAGATCACTCTTGCAGCCTTCAAGCAGTCTGTGAATTCACTGTTTCTCCACGCTACACAGTGCTGCACTTCACAGTTCAACTTGACAGACTGTTCAAAGGCCCGTCTTTTAAGTTTTAACTTTAGAAATAAATTTAATTTCAGTTTCTCGTGTATAAGTTAAAATACGAAGTTAAGACAAAATCTCTTTGGAGTGGATCGGCTGATGACTAGGCCTACATGTACATGTAGGCCTATGAATTTAGTTTAAATTGGTGAATAAAGACTGCTTATAACCACAGCATCAATTTAAGGTCTATTTGGATTAGAATGAACTGTGAAATACATTCAGTGGGTATAAATTAAATTAGGCCTAGTTCCCGAATTCACACCGAAAAGATCTATCACAATGCTACAGAAATGATGATGCTCATTCACATTTAAAATGCAATTTGAGTTCATTCCTCTACTCTATCCTTTATTCGGGAATTTCTGCATCTAAATCCAAGTATAATAGGTCTTTGGAGGCTGTATGGAATAAGGATTTTTCTTGTCTTTTTTCTGCAGGCTTCCTATTTCTTTTTCTGTAGATTTCATTTTGTGAAATGGTCTTTTAATCTGCTCCATTTTTCTGCCATTTCCATTTTCAAATTGCAGTCTATTGGGCAAATCTGAACTTAATGCCAGTGAGGAAATCCTTTCTTTTTTTGCATTTTGTCTCCTCTCAAAATCCTTATATCTTCCCTTGGGTGACGATTTGAGAACTACTTCCAAGTCTATGATGGCAGTTGATTGTGTGAAAAACGTTTTCCATTTTTTAATTCATTTAACTTAATTCCTTTTTCCCATCACATGCACGTCATCAGTGAATCAGCGAATCAAGCGCCACCAAGCGAGGAGGACACACACTACCCATACAAGCAACAATCTAGCCATTTTGCCTCCATTTGAGAATTTTTATCATCTAATTTGCCCAAGGCAGATTCGCCCCCAAATTCGGCAGTAAATGCGGCTAATTCTGTTGAGATTCCCTCGTCAAACATTGAATAACTTATAACTGTCTCATAATGGTCTAGCAGAGCCTGTTCACAGCACTTGCTCGGAGAAAAATCAATTGTAATTCCACTAGGGGGAGTTGATTTGATTATAACCCCACATTACTGCCTGCTCTTACGTAATTTGATATGAAATGGCTGTAGGGGAGATGGGAGGCCTGGGAGTAGCTGGCAGGCATTGGTTGGTAGGTTGGTGGGGCAGATAGATAGATAGATAGATAGATAGATAGATAGATAGATAGATAGATAGATAGATAGATAGATAGATAGATAGATAGATAGATAGATAGATAGATAGTTGGGGCATTTGTTGGTAGATTGGTGGGGCACATCCTTAGAGCGATAGATAGATAGATAGATAGATAGATAGATAGATAGATAGATAGATAGATAGATAGATAGATAGATAGATAGATAGATAGATAGATAGTTGGGGCATTTGTTGGTAGATTGGTGGGGCACATCCTTAGAGCGATAGATAGATAGATAGATAGATAGATAGATAGATAGATAGATAGATAGATAGATAGATAGATAGATAGATAGATAGATAGTTGGGGCATTTGTTGGTAGATTGGTGGGGCACATCCTTAGAGCGATAGATAGATAGATAGATAGATAGATAGATAGATAGATAGATAGATAGATAGATAGATAGATAGATAGATAGATAGACAGGGCATTGGTAAGTAGATTGGTAGGACAGATAGATGGGTGGATGGGTGGAAGGATCGATAGATTAATTTTCTTGGCGTCGCATTTTAAATTTCAACAGTTGCGGTCTCTCAAAAAGATGACAGATCGGGCGTTGGCAGAAAATGTGTCAGCAATGTAGCTAGCATGGTCACACAAGGCGCTTTTGAACTCACACAATGTTTTGTTTTCAGTGTCTAATGTTTTGATGTGTGCAGCAATTCGATCTCCGAATGCATCCAATTCGAAAATATCAAAAGCGAAATAGGCTCCTAACGATTCAGACTCAAGATTCATAATAATTATGTGATTCAGTCCAAGAGTAGGCCTTTATTATCTTTCCTTGACATTTTTCTTGAAATTGCCGCACATAGCACATTGATTAGCGGCTACAGAATGCCAACTTTAACATAATTACCGATACCAATTCCAAATGAGTATTCTTTCCAATTACAGTTATTACACTGATATATCTATATCAGCATCAACAACATTATAAACAGGCTTGGACCTATATCTGGGCTGCATTTGGTGTCACATGATGGTAAATTCTACCACCGCCACTGCTATCAGAGTGTGGAGGGGGGGGGGGGACCTCCCCCCGGTGCGACAAAATCAAATTAGCAAATGGGGGCCGGGACGAGGGAGAAATTCCCCTTTAATCTGGCGATAATTATTAGCCGTGTTTGCCAGGAGTGATGAAATGTGCTAGGGCCAGCTGTGGACGCCCAAATACAATGGCCCTGCCTCAATGGCTTCTTGGCAATTCGTGGAGACGGCAACTGTATCCCCGAGTAGCTTTGTGACATCTTTGCCTCGTTTATACGACCACTTATGGCTCGGATATAACAAATATCAGACCGTTTACTGGGCGCTAATTCCATCTATTTTACGTCCTCAGCATTCCAAGCCATCTGCAGTGTCTGCTTTGGAGATTTGGAGGATATTCTATATAGGTGACAATTGACAAAATACTGATGATTTTGCATCCTTGCCATGCACTGGGGAGGGGGGGGGCACAAAATAGTGAGGGGGGGGGCAGTAATAAATGTGAGATGGAATGGAAGGGGGGGGGGTTCTGAGGGGGGAGGGGGGCTGTAGTGATCGGCCTGGTAGATTTGACATATTTTCACATTTTCTTGCATCTTACAATGTCATCTATAGTCATAATTTAGAAACGATCAGAAAAATTGTTATGAACCTTTCACAACTAATAAAATATCTTCATTCAGATTGTGACAATATGAATAAAGATAATATCATTACCATTATAGAAAATGACGTCTGGTGTTTGGTGTTTTTAATTTAAAACAGATTTGAATTTACAATCCTTTTCAGCAGAAAAAATGTCATTAATTTCATAGACAGTTTTTCAAACATGTTTTACAGGTATAGGTCTACTTACATGCAGCTACATGTAACTTGATGTAATCTTGCCATATATGATTTCTACATAATTCTATTGATATCCAAGTAACCCAACCACCTATAAGGCTATATTTGCATTATAGTAGTACAGATCAGGGCATAAAGTCGATATTATATTGGGGCAGAGGAAGGGGGCTATGGGCAATTTCGGCCACGACTGACTGGGCATTTCGGGAGGGGCGAATTGGCATTGGCCCGCCCTTTAACTGTTAGGCGAATTATCTAGTCATACCGCACCAGAGAGAGCTGCTAGGGGCGAATTAGACCAATTTTTATGAGACTTTGGAGCCCAGTAGAAAATTGGCCAGCCATGCAAGAAATTACTTTTCCTATTTGCGACCAGGCAAGAGAAAGGGGCCAATACGTTAGGGAGAATTATAGGGAAAATCTCCCAATATACAGCACTCTCCATATAAGAATATGGAATTAAATCACTAAGCACGTAGGGCCCACACCAATGGGAAAATGCCTGAGGGTGGGTTACATATAAGCTGATGGGGAGGAGGAGGAGAAGGAGGGGGGGGGGGGGCACATAGGCCTGTACTTATATGCTGCACTTTACTGTCACTTGAATAAAACACAGGCATATTAGGCCTATAGATGGTGTATATAATATGACTATAATATGGTTTTCCGTTCAATATTTTTACCTTAAGGCTCAGAGGTAAAATAGAATAGTCCTATTTTCCTTCTGAAGCACTTTCAGAAAAAAAATATTATCTACATGTATTAGGCCTACTTCTTATTTACAGTTGCGGACGAAAATATTCATACAGCTGAGTATTCTGCACATAACTGGTATTTGCACTTGATTCATGGGTGCGAGAAGAAAAATTTCACTTTTAAGTCATTGTCCTAATCAATTGTCATTGTCAAGCACTGCAAACTAAAGGATATCGCTCTTTTCAAGCTCAGGGGGCATACAAACGTAAAATTTCAACATGACAAAAGTATTCATACAGCTCGAACACGCTGGGTATAAAGTGCATCAAAAGCTTGAATTTCTATTCCAAATCATTTGTAACTTTCTGTGGCTTCTTTGGATAACCTCCTTAGAAGTCCTGAGTGCTTTTTTGGGTGTTTTTATCTGTTTTGGTTGACCCATACCACCCTATAGTGCTGGTATCATTTTACCATTAAATGTATGTGAAACTTCTGCAACGATGCTCGCTAAGCCAAGCTAAATGCTCACACACAGTAAAATTTGCTTTCATGGCTTGCTTTAATCATTAGTGCAAACTCTCATTTGGACTAAAATTAACTTGTGAATGCAGGTGATGATTTGCACATGATGCAAAAGACCTAGGATAAAAATTGTCCAAGACCCAATGCTATTTCAATGGGCAAAACTTTCAAGACTTCGCTAGACATTTGTTACCCATGTCTAAATCTTGTAAAACCAAATGCAACTTCTTGTAGTTTACATCAGGAACAACCTATTGCATAAAGAAAGCTATGATGTACCATTTGAAGAAATGAGGTTATTCTTTATGGACTTAGTGCCATATTTGAAAAATGTCATATACATTTAATGGTAAAATAATACCAGCGGTATAGGGTGGTGTGGGTCAACTAACTCAGATAAAAACACCCAAAAAAGCATTCTGAAGTTCTAAGGAGGTTATCCAAAGAAGCCACAGAAAGTTACAAATGATTTGGAATAGAAATTCAAGCTTTTGATGCACTTTATACCCAACGTGTTCGAGCTGTATGAATACTTTTGTCATGTTGAAATTTTACGTTTGTATGCCCCCTGAGCTTGAAAACAGAGATATCCTTATGTTTGCAGTGCTTGACAATGACAATTGATTAGGGCAATGACTTAAAAGTGAAATTTTTCTCCTTGCACCCCTGAATCTAGAGTAAATACCAGGTATGTGCAGAATACTCAGCTGTATGAATATTTTCGTCCGCAACTGTACTTTCATAGTCTGACAATTTTTCCGGACTCCCCGTTATATTTTAAATTTTTTCCTCATTCCGTTACTTATCATTTATGTCGCCTCATAAACAAAACATTAGAATTCATATATAAACCTATATCAATATACATTACATATAAATGGCGCTAATCTGAATTACAAATTCTCACTTTGAGAACCACACATCTTTTCGGAGTCACGCCGCGATGTGCTTGGGCATTTTTAAAACCTGTTTGTTCTGCGAAAATTCTTTTCGAATTAATTTAAAGACCAAATTTGTCAGTCATTTAATCTTAAGCGCCACGCTATTTACGCTCCATATCTTTGGAATTACTTTCGGGAGAAATTAATTTTTTCTGTCTAAATTCGAGCAAATTACATTTAATATTTCGCGGGTATTGATTATTTCGCTCGAAACACATAATTTCATTCCGCTCTAAGAATTTAATCATAAGATTTGGAATTAATGCCCGAGTCTTTTAATAAGAAGCGCTTTCCAATTGAGATGGCATGTCTAATATTGCCTCCTTAACTAATAGAATGCTCATTTAGCTTGCATTGGGCAAACAGCCAATTAAAGCCATAAAGGAAAGAGCATTAGGTGGAATAGATGGATAGATGGATAGATATATAGATAGATAGATAGATAGATAGATAGATAGATAGATAGATAGATAGATAGATAGATAGATAGATAGATAGATAGATAGATAGATAGATGGATAGACAGATGGACTGATAGACAGATATACTGACAGATTGATAGATAGATAGATAGATAGATAGATAGATTAGATAGATATATAGATAGATAGATAGATAGATAGATAGATAGATAGATAGATAGATAGATAGATAGATAGATAGATAGATTCGAATATCTAAATTTACATGTATGTGCCTGACTATCTATCAATGACCACTTGTGATCTCAATATATCAAACAACAATTAAGTCTTCAATTCATATGTATACGTAACTTTTGCCATATATCATCTTTTCCTTTTCTCTTTTTCTCTGACTTTTGCTGATGCTTAATTCAATTAGATTACCAGTAGCAGTTATAGTTACAGATATCATTAATAGCCAGTATTTAGCCACCCTCTTAATTAATTCCATCCATTAGCAGGTTAACCTAACCAACGAGTTGACCAATCACAATTCATAAGGGGCTGCTCATTCTCATCACTTCCATTCATGTCATCCATAATATGGCTAATTCTCCCCAATTCACGCTGCTAATTCGTGACAGTGCGAGAAAATACGAGATCAGTCACGTGACTCAGAGGGGGCTGATGGGTAATCTAGCTGGTGTGCGCATGCGTGGTGAGAATTGTGACGCTAAATTGAACAGGCACAAAAGAGATGAAATGGGCTGGTGTCAACAGGGGAGGCTGAGTTTCCCCCTAATTTTCTCCCAACCCCAATCCTGTAAGGGTATTTTCTTTGCCTATTTAGACAGAAACGCAAACACTGCCCTCCAAATGAGCAATCCAGAATGTTTAGTCACAATTTTCTAGAGTGCTACATTGTTGCTTCTTCCCAAAATAGCATGTCGTGTCAAAGAGTTTTCACTTCAATTTTGATTTTGGTAAAAAAGCAGCTTTTAGGAGGTGGAACAGGTATTCAATATTTTTTCCTTTTTTTTTCAATTTAAATGTCATGGCGATGTATTGAAAACTAAATAATTATTTGGACAATCAGTCAGTTACAAATAAAATTGAGCATTTTTTCCAAATTTATAAAACATCATGGAGAAAAAAAGGTATACAGTTTGTCAATAAATTATGTTCTCTAAAACAATTAGTAGGTGTAACATATTTTTCTAATCTTAGTCTTACTATTCTTTCGTTTCCTAAAACGCCTTTATCAGTATTCTTTGATATATTTTAATTTCTGATTAATTACTCAATTCAACCAAGTGCGTCATTGCAAGATTTCGAAAGTTGACAAAAAAAATTAATAAATTACTTCCCATAACTCAACTGACAAAAAATTGTCAAAACACATCATTAGGAGATAAAATACAGCATTGTTACGAATAGGCACATGAATCACTGAATCTTAAATGCACAATAAATCAATCTCGTTTGAGAGATAAGATTTATAAGGAATTTAAATTAAGTGTAAGGTCATTCAAATACCTTTTTCGGACCACAACAATGATGTACATGGTCCCAGATATCAATGTTTGATTTTGTGAATGATTTTTTGATATTTATATAAGATATATATGAAAATAAGTAGAAGTTTAATTCAACAAAAATCAGATAAGAATTTCTTAAAATTTTGTGTAGGGGAAATGGGGGCACAGTGACTCGCAGTTCACAGTGAACAATCAGATTTCTTAAGATACTGAATACTGTGAATAGCGATATTTTAATTTTTTAAAAATCAGATGAGCATGAAAACAAGTTAAATATGTATAGTTTTCTTCAAATTGTGACATGTTATTGTCATTTCGTTTTGTAGGGGAAACAGGGGCACATTGACTCCAAGTATACTCTGTGAATAATCAGAATTTTATTTTTGTTGGGGAAATGGGAGCATAGTGACTCAAAGTACAAAGTGAATAATCAATTTTTTAGGACACTGAACAGCAGTCTTTTAATTCTAAAATAAATAAGATAAGTATAAAAGAAGTTTAACTTGTTTTTCTTCAAATTGTGTCATGAAATTGTTAGTTCTTGGTGTAGGGGAAACGGGGGCACATTGACTTGCAGTACACTGTCAATAATCAGATTTCTTGGGATACTGAAGAGCATTATTTCTCTTCTTTTTTTTCACTTGTTTAATGTATTTATTTTAGGACCAATCAATAAAATCTGGTATGGCACCGAATAAAACTCTTTGAGATATGACAAAAATAAACTTTGCGATCCACTGTGCCCCCATTTCCCCTACAGATAATATATGTATATTTTTTGCAAATAAATGAAGTCTGGTGTTCTAGAATGCTTATCTATAAAGGAAATGATTAATCATCTTGAAAAATCACAAAACAGTTATTTCCTTTCTCAAATAAATCAGTCAATATCGGTTAATCAATTAAACACCCAATCAACCAATCAATCAATTTGTAAATATCAATAATCCAATCTTCAAAATAACAAATCAATCACAAGTGATCTTTCCATCTATACTGTCCCGCTGTCTTTAAACCAAGCGGGCTGCATGGGATGACTTTCAAAAGAGGGCAGAATTTTCTTTACCAACATGAAGCCACCAAACTCAATATGTAGCAACTCCAGAAGCAGGACCCTGACCGGGGTTCGAACTGGGGTCTCCTGTGCATGAAGAAGAAGCATTATTCATTATACAAAAGACTCTGGTGCAGAGGAAATACCCTGCCACCATCCGAAAACAACTACACTCTTCCCTACTTAAGAGTGAAGCTTGCTACAACGTTCCTTATTGTTCCTAACCCATGCCCAATGCCCATATTCTAACTCGAGGCTAGATTGGACAGCATTACAAATCAGGCATCACTGCAGTAACTCTGGAAGCGGGATTCGAACCTGGGCCCCTTGCATGGACACGCTCCTGCCTCCTGCGCATGAGGCCCAGGTTCAAATCCCGCTTCCAGAGATTTTACGATGATGCTTGATTTGTAGCACGTACTGTCCAATCTAGCACTATACACACCAAGCATCACTGCAGCAACTCTGGAAGCGGAATTTGAACATGGGCCCTTGAATGGACACGCTCCTGTCTCCTGCGCATGGGGCTCAAGTTCGAATCCCGCTTCCAGAGTTGTTACATTGATGTCTGATTTGTAGTGCTGTCCAATCTAGCCTCGATTTAGAATTTAGGCACGGGCAAACAATAAGGAACGTTGTGGCAAGCTTCACTCTTAAGTAGGGGAGAGTGTACTCTCGCTGGTGCCAGGGAAACACCGTGCCATCAGCCGTGAACCATTACATATTATGTATTTCGACTTGGAGTATATAAGTCTATATTTGTCTGTCTTTGTCCTTAAAGTCCAAAGTTAATGTTCCTCCCTTCTGTCTATCTGTCTGTCTGTCTGATTTCTGTTTTTGTTTTACTTTTCTCTCTCCCCCATCACCCCCTTTTTCGCGCCATCTTCCCTTCACGCTCCATTGCACTCAATTTGCAGTGATCGAGCAGTACAGCCTGGCTGATGGATTACTTTCGTCCCTCTGACACTTCCATGACAGAAAAATCAGAGTAGCACTTAATCCCAAACATCACACAGTCAATTCGTCCATAAAACACTGCTGCAAGATGAAAATTCCATTAGTCGATTCGTCCCACACTTCCATTTGTAAAAGAGCTTTTTTTCCCAATAGATATCTTTCCCCCCTTTCTTGTTTTTTCTTTTTTGTTCTGCCATTTTCTGATTACAATCGACTCAACACAATTGCCCATATTGTCTGTGAATCGTGAGCCCTCCGTGTCTTAATGGTTTCCACGCTCCTCTTAGAAGTATGTGCTAATTTAAGAGTCACTGGATCCAATGGCAATAGATTGCACTAAGGCAGCAAGGTAATTTGTCATTTATCATAAATTGACAAAAAGCCATGTATAGATATATGTGTCATATAATGTTTTGTAATACTCAGATAAGGAAATAATTATAAACATGACATTGTCTTATCACATAAAGTTTTCATATATCTGCATGGGCCATATTCCAAGAGAGAACTTTGTGCAGTAGAATATGTCTTTCTTGGAAAGGGGGGCACTGGTACGTAGGAAAATTCAGAATTTTACAGGCTCTAGCAGTGGAAATTCCAACCAGACGGCCAATGGAATTCTGCTAGAATAGTGCTTTAAAGTGAGGCAGCAATTCCTAAAACTTCAGTCGGTCTATGCCTTCTTAGAATTGATCCTGTACAAACCAGAACTAAAACCGGCATGGTGCCTCAAAGTAACTTATCGGTATATTGATAATCCAAACTGGTATTACAAGTGTCTCAAGTGGAGTAGGAGATATTTAGAAAAAGTATACCATTGTGCCTCTACTGATCTGAACACAAAATTTTCAAAATGGCCCCTATCTGGAAATGGAATAGAACTCAAGAATAGTGCACCTTTATGAGCAAAATCCAAGCTGGATGTCGTACGGATGAGACGTTAAATTGGCGGCCCCTTGTATCAGTGTCTGTGCTGGGCAAGTAAAAGATCCCTCACATGGGGTAAATGTGTAACATGTTGAGGACTCCTGCTCTCTCTCTCTCTCATCTCATCAATCACCCCTCGTGAGCGCCCAGAACTGGGCTTAGAGGGCTGCACTTACCATATCTATCTATCTATCTATCTATCTATATTTTTTCTGGCAAGTGTCCGTATTCCTTCCATCTGGTAGAATCTGCATGCGCCACACCTTTTAATCAATTAATGTTAATTCATCTGATTAATAGTCATTATGAAACGGGATTTAGCCTTGAAATGGTCTTGACACTTTGGTCAACTGCACTGGCCTCTTTTTCTTCCCTTGGGGAATTCAAATGAGACAAGTGGCGCCCCTGGCGGCCATGTTTTTTCCCTCTGGCAATTAGCGCTATGCTAATTTAATTACAAAATGTGTAATGGCGTGCAAAACGGTGGGGATTAGGCGGTTTTGCTAATCACTGCAGTTTAAGTATGATTTAGCGAATTGCCTGCCTCGGGCCCATATCTCGCGCATGAAGGGAGAGTGATAATGGGGGGAATTAGGCGGCCGACAGCCAGTGGCTCCCTCTTGATTAAATTATAATATGAGTGGCCCCCTTGTCTTTCGCACCACGGCTCTCGAGGATCCTAATTTTCCGGGCTGAAGAGCAATCAGACGGATTTGATGGTACAAGACCTCCGTTTTATATTGATTAAACACACCCCGCCCGCATCCATCTGAATATTGGCCCGCGAGGTGAGATCGGAGCTCCGCGACAATGCCATTACTCGGCCTAAATCACTGATAACTGCCCCGAAATAATTGACTAATAGATGTGGCCCCTCAACCTCGCAGAGCTAATCTTCTTGTAGCTGAAAAGGCTCCCACTTATCATGATACCAATGGGGAGACTGACAACTCTGTCCATGAAGACGAGCTGCTCTGTGAAGACTCTATCTGTGTGTGATGTGCTACTCAGAATGCAGCACCAGGGAGGGAGAGAAGGGACGGATAGATATTGGGCGGACGGATATATGTTGTAAGCGCAGCCCTCTAAACTCAGTTCTCGGCGCTCGCACAGGTTGATTGATGAGATGGGAGACAGAGCGGGAGTCCTCAACATGTTACGCATTTACCGCATGTGAGGGATCTTTTCTTGCCCAGCGCAGACATTGATATGAGGGACCACCAATTTAACGTCTCAGTCAAATGACATCCAGCTGAGACTTTGCTCTTGAAGGTCCACTGAAAATATTTTTAGTTCAGTCAAAGACCTTCAGTAAAGTGGATATAGACAGATAGATAGAAAGATAGAAAGATGGGCAGATGATCAATTAGGTCATACACCTATTTTGTTGATTTATGCAACCATTGCTTTGAATGAAGAGGAAGTCAAAAACTGCCAGAGATGTAAAACCAATTGGGGTTAAGTATGGGGTTTTAGGTTCAAAGCTTTTTCTGAACAGCCCACAAACATCCAACAAAAATCCTTTCTCACTTATTGGTCTGTCGTGAATGTGCTGTTTTGCAGAGGTCACTGAATTCCCATTTCTGATTTGATGAAATATGAAAACTGTTGCCAAGGCAACTGAGAAATAGTTTGTGAATAAAAGGGCATTGACCTCGTGTTAACAAAATGGCTGACTGGAAGCAGTAAGAGACTGGTGGTGACCTCTAACAGCGGACGGGGTAACTTCTCTCGCATGGCTTGCTGGGATATTGTTCTGTTTTTAACCCCATTTCCACCGAGGATGGGGTAACCCATCGGAGTGGAAGGAAAGGGGGTACTTATCCGCTGCTCAATAATTCTAATCCACTAAAGCCCCCAAAATGGCGGATATGAAGAGTAATCACATGACTGTCTGTTACTTTTCTGAATGTTCCATTTGCGTTATGGCGATGGGGGTGTAGGAGTCGGTGAGATAATGGCGCGTTTCTCTGATTACAATAAGTGGCGTATAGATTCACATCTCCTTGCGCTGCTCACACAGAACTTACTGCGCTTGGTAACATCAATTGTGGCAATCGAGAGACCATCCATTTTCTGAGTGGAAAGGCTGCGATGGCATCGAGATGCGCTAAACGATCAAAATATCGACTCGTTTGCAAGCCACAGAGCGAGAGATTCGGAGAGACATAGGAAATGACACAGCGAGCGACCGTGGCAGCTAGAGAATCAGAGAAAGGCATTTTTCTCCTTGACTCCCTTTGCACTTCGATTCGCGGCTCGGTACACGTCGACTCGGGGAGTGCCCTGAGACAGAGAGTTGAGTGCTGGCCGACCGGGAGACTTCCAGTCGATGATGACGAATAGTCCCGGGTCCGACGGGTCGAGCGGAGGCCCAACGTGATCGCGGCGTTTAATAAACGTGAAAGCAGCAAGAAAATCATGAGTGGAGGCGTCGGGACCTACTAGGGATATGAAGCGTGCGAGGGGAGATTTCGAGGGCAGGTCCGTTTTCATTTACACCATGACCATTAGCTGATCGCAGTGAGTGAGCCTGTCAAATAACACCCTGCGCCTTGTCACCCGCCGCTTAACTCCTCTCTGACTTATTGAATCACTCGGCAGCTAACCTCTTTACCGCCTTAAGTCACAATCCTCTCCGCCCGCCATCGCTCTCCAGATCTTTGACTTTTTCATTCATCACTCCCCATCTCCTCCCTCTTCTATTTAGCCCCCTTCTTCTAAGCCATCACAGAGTCAAAAAAGCAAGATTAAAAAGCCTTGATTAACTTCAAATGCTCTTATTTAAGTTGTCCCCACACGAATTAAGTGGATGATGAAATGAAGGCATCTAAAGTAATTGCTTTTTTCCTCTCTTCATAGAGAAGAAATTCGGAAATAAACGTCATATTAAGTCACAGCATTGTTCTGAGAGAATTCACAGTTTAATATGCCAGTAATTGTAGGAGAAGGTGGCAGTCAGATTTTTGGAGCTCTTAAACTGTAATATTTCATAACAACACCACACAGTCACAGTTAAATGAAACACAAAACTGCATACAAACAAAAAATGCATGGGAGGAGAACAGAACCATGCAATATGATCACTTGAAAACAGCATTACTGGAGTTTTCTGTCAGATGAAGAGAAAAGAATTACATAAAAACTCATGGTGCAGAAAAGTAAAGGTCTCCTTCAATGTAAAGGTCTACAAATGAAACAAAATACTGCACAGAAAGCAAGAGTGAATTGAAAAATAGAAAAAGATAATTTATTTTGTTGTTTGTTTCACTATGGATGGTACTGAAAAACCAGACTTATTTCTTAACTATCATCCACAATGGAATGACATTCACATTAAATTTGCATTCTCCCATTTGGAAAGAGCCTAATTTGTTTTTTAATATCCCTAAATGCTTTGTTTTTATGCAATGCAAGGAGGAAGCTTTCTTCTGCAAATATAACCCAGTTATTTAAATTCTTGATTAAAAAAGTTTTCCAGGAACCAATTAATGCAGTTTGGTGTCAAAGAAAGAAATTGTTGACTTAAACACCCCCTCACTCCAGCAAGAGTGCTTTAATTTGCTAAGATTGGAATTGCATTCTTGAATTACGATCTTGTAACCCGAAGAGTGGAGAAAAAAGATTGATAATGTGAGGAAAATCTCAAAAAGATTGAAATTAAAATGATACGGTGTCTGGTTAACTGTTGATTGTAGATTTGGACAAGCAAATCAGCCATGACTAAATTGAACTAAGGGGGCGCGCGTGTCAACAATATGTTTTGCTGCTCACGCACCAGGGGTGCTGAAAAGGGCAATGCTGAGGGTTTGCTGCTGCGCGTGCCAATTGTTGTGGCAGCAGGGCAGCACGTGGTGCCTATTGTTGTCCATTGTCAAGTCACGTGACCCCCCATTGTCCCTGTATTGCCCTCTTACAACAGGCAGGCGGCAGCAAAATGCCCTGATCAAAGAGTGGGCAAAACAAAGATGGCTTGATTCAACTTGATCACTTTATGCAGCTAAACGGCTTTGGCTCAGAGAGTGAGAGAGATCACTTCATGTGAGATCATGAGATCACTTGATGGAGGATCATTTCATGACATCACTCACAGAAATCACTTTAGGTGATCAGTAGCTTAAACCCCTCCCCTTAACTCAATGTGAGGCTGGCCCTGTGCAATGCTGCCCAAATGCAATGTATGCAATGGAGCAATCACCCCATGAACAGTGAGCCCCCAACCCCCCCCCCCCACTGCAACCCCCTGCTGTCAAACGTTTAACCCTTATTGGGGTCAGTGTTTAATTAAAACCCTTGTAAACGTTCCATTTGTCATGGGGGCTATGAGCAGCTGAATCGCACAACCACCCTGGCCTGGACTAGGGCTATACTGGGCTGGGTTAGCCAGGGTATGAGTTAATTAATTAATTACGAGATCACCCATGCAGCCTTTAGAAGCTATTAGACCTGGCTTTAGCTGGCAAACATCACTGCATGTTAATGACCAGTGTTCTTCACTGTCGTCTGGAGGTTTTGGCGCGAAACGATAAAATTGTCGTCTGCAATTTGGCGCGCAGATGGTTGACTTGCCCCAATTGACTGCAATTAACGTATCAATAACAGAAGCTTACAACCCTTACTGAATATTGAATAAACCTCTCAAATATTGAGTGGGAATTACCCATAGCTCGTGAATATTGAGTGGCAGCTTTAAGGTTAACGAACTACGAGGATTAGCAGTAAAAGATCACAGTAATCTCGCGGTAAAGAGGTCGTAATCTTTGTCAACAACACAAAAAGGGTAACAAGAGAATCAATTTTGATGGCTTGTTCATATAAGCACCCCAAACTGCTTGAATAAGCAGAGAATAATCCTATTGCAAAAAGAGCAAACAAAACCTTCTGTAAGTTTTATAGCCTAGTAGCCAGTTTGATCTTAGCCGAATTGACTCGGTTGAAGTTGCTTCATAACTCATTTTATTGGCGTTTTGATCTCAAGCCGAATTGACCAAGAGTGTCCTGAGGATATTTGATGGTCAAATCGTCCTCTGACACCCCCCCCCCCACTTCACTCTCCTGAACAGCACAATTGAGCTATTTATTAGTTGCCAAACATTGTCAAATAGGATTCTACATAACACTCAATGATAATACCATTATGGGTACTATTAATCTATTACTGCAATTTTTCTCCTTTGTTCTATGACTTAAACACTAAAACACTCAAGACCTGACAAGGGGCCCAAACAGTGGCTTGTTGGTCTATCTGTAATAGCTGCTTCAAGGGGCAATACTGAGGCCTTATCTTTATAGCTATTATTAAGACCCTATTCATTGGCAATTGCACTGCTATGCACTTCAAGAACAAAAGAAAAATACCTCTATTTGCGGAGTATTCGTTTGTTTAGGCAGCTATTACCACTCATAGTGTCCTTTATATCACTGCCTCTGCTGGGCAATCTGTAACTTGTGATGCATTCTCATCCCAAGCTTATCGTTGAGATATATCAAAAATCTTTTTAGAGACCTTTTTTGAGATCTATAACATCAATTTAATCATCTTCGAAAAGACTATAGTTCTAGATCTACAACTGAATGCATGTCTTTGTGACCTCAAGCGAAATCATATATCATTATATGATTAAACTTCTAGAATGGTTTTCATGGTGGTTTTCCAATTTAAAACAAGTATCATTTTAGAAGAAAACTAGGCCTAATTATAGTGTTAATATAGCATTGTTACATAAATAACTTATATCAGGCATCAGCTCAGAATTTAGGCAGTTCTTTTTGTTCATTTAGGATTATTAATTTGCAAATTGTCCTCTCCGTTACAGTTTTGATTGTGGCTGACTCCAGCTTTCCAAACTGCATCATTTTCTATCTCTTTGTTTTAACACTGCTATCAAGTATCAAACCCCACTTGGTCACGTTAATCCCTGAGCATTTATTGCCCTATTTGGTCAATTCATTTAACCGATTCATTTGAACAATCTCATATCTGAGTTGAAGGGCATAATCCATTAATGGAAGCATGACTTATCTCAAATTCTAGGATCATAACAGTTGCAGCTGGGCCATTCAAACTTGGGCTCAACTCGATTCAAGTTAAGGAGATGTTGACTTAAGACATCAGGACAACAATTTAGCAACTTTGCTGGTGTTATGAAGAGCTATATAGCCCCCTATACCCCCTCAATGACTTGATGTATTTGCCAATCATGCCCACTAAATCAATATGGCCCAACAGCCTCAGTGCTGCTGCTCTGTCAGCCACCATAGTGCTCACAGCTATGGTATAATAAGATGTACTTCACATTTACAGAATCTGAGGAAAACCAGTCTATATTCTACAACCCATATAGTTATCCTTTTTCCATCTGTTATTCTTTGTTGGAAAGTGTTACGTAATTGACGTGAACTTAATTTATCTATCTATCTATCTATCTATCTATCTATCTATCTATCTATCTATCTATCTATCTATCTATCTATCTATCTATCTATCTATCTATCTATCTATCTATCTATCAGGGTTTGTGGATTTTTAAAGGGCTTTTAGTTTAAGGAGGCCCTTATTTATATAGCAAGGCACCTCAGAGAATCTACTTGAGGTGAACTGCTTTTTTTTGGGGGGGGGCAGTGGGCACTTCATGATAGAGTGTACTGTACACTGTATGATAAATATAAATTATTTATTGACTTTGATATGGCATAACCATATGACAAAAGTAAAAATTGTGATATAGTCATGTATCTCCTTTCTTGGTGTTGCACATGGAATAGTGTTGTATTACTTCGTGGATGATAGTCAGATTTTAGTACCATCCTAAATGGAACAACTCAAATTATGATATAACAAAGAAGCCCCATTTATGGACCTAATTTCTTGAGGGAGACTAAAAAAATATTCACAGCATGGACTAATCTTATAATATACTATCATTGTATAAATATAAATGGTAACATAGTCTCTCTTCTTGGTGTTGCCCTTGAAATGGAGTTGTGTACATTGTATTTCTATGCGGATGATGCTCATATCATCCCAAATGGAACAACACAATCATAACACAGAAAAGCCCTGTTTCTGGGCCTCAATTCTTAAGGAAGACTGAAAAAATATAATACATACATCTTCTTGTATTGATAAAGTACAAATGTTGCTGTCTCATAAGAGAGTGACTTATTGTTCTGATTGTTTTGGAAATTCTAATTCCATGATTTAGAACACTGTTATTCTTAAATTGATCTCTGAAAATCCCATTGAAATCAAATATCAATTTACTTAACTTTCCTAATTAGCAAAACAGACAAAAAGCTGAAAAATACTATATATCTTGTGAAGTAATCAGTGAAATTCAGTGTAATTAGCAGTCTTCAGTCAACAAAATCCTGTATGTTAAACGATTAGTGGGAATTTTGGATGTTTTTTAAATCCTTTTTTCTCATTCTTTTACTTAAATCCCTTAAATGAGATGAGTTTGGTTGACAGAGAGTCAGTGATTGCCACTCGTTTGGGATCATTAGCCATCCCACTAATGACGTCATTTAGAACAATTTGTTAATCCGCCAAAAACCGACTTGACGGCTCCGCCAATTAAGCATTGTTTTGAGGAATCCGTTTTCTTGGTCCGCAGTGCAGTTTCCGCAACAGGAAGTGTTCCTTTTCTCGCCCTCATCAAAGTTTCATTTGCACTTCCGCCCCCTTCCCCCAGTTCCGGTCTGTTTGGGCCTGAGCCTTTCTCAGCCTATTGTTTTAATTGCCGCAATTCTCTGATTGTTATAAGCCTACTGGATTGTTATAATCATGCTATTGAGACAATCTTCTGAGATTTACAGCGAAACACTTTGATATAGAATTAAAGTGGACTGTGGCACCGTGAAAATGGCACTTCGTGACTCATGATAGCCGATGAAGTGTCATCTTCTCTTCTTTCAACATAGGAAACATAGAGGCTGTTTGATTAGTCATGATCAAGAGTAAGCCATTTGACTTCTCATAACAAATTTTAGAGTGAAAATCAGATGCATAATCCTTTCGTTTGGCTGTCACCAACAAGTGGGATAAGTCTCCTTCAATCAAATTAACATTGAAAGTATTGGGTTTTATCATGACAAATCATCAGCATGATGACACACGAAGTGCCATTTTCACAGTGCCACAGTCCACTTTAATTCTATATCAAAGTGTTTCGCTGTAAACCTCAAATGTCACAATTGAAGACACTTTTAAAGCCCTTCACATTTTGTATGTCATTTTTGATTGTATTGTGTCCTGCCATGGGAGAAATCAAATTTTATTTTTGACCCCAATCAAATTTAGCATTTTGAGTTCTTCCTCTGAAACTCCAAATACATTTTAGGCCTACTTTTAAACTCAACTGCTTGATCTGAGCTTGGATGGTTGCACTTACTGCATAAAAATATGAACCCATGCATTTATCTATCTAGTAAGTTCACGACATCACTTGATTCCGACGGTCCGAACAGTTCTACATTTTCGAGAATTAGGGCAAATATAGGGAATGTACAAATGACAGGGTGTTGCATACTTTTTTCCTCACTGTAGGTGCTATCAAGGTGCACCTGATGAGAGGGTTTGTGAAATGAAATGATGTGGCAAAGCCAAGTTGCAAGAATAAGCATGATTTCCAATGTCAGTGCCAATCCTCAAAAAGACACAACAAAGATTTTTTTTTTCAGAGGTCTTCAAGTACGTCCCTTAAAAAAAAACTTAAGCAGACATTGTCAAAAAATGATATGTCACCGAGTGAAATTGACAAAAACTGTTTATGGTTGCATCAAAAATATTGTGAAACAATTAGAAGTGGTTTATCTGCCATTGTCCGAGTCCCAAAACTAGATCTGTATTTTGTATTTATCTTTATATCACCCTTAAGTTAGATTATAGACAGATATCATCTTTGATTTAGCTTTTTTTTAATGTCTTAATCAAATATTATGCTGCAGATCAGTCATATATATATACACGAATCTTAAGAGAAGCAATCGACGCCCATCTCCTCCCAAAAAAAAAAAAGGAATAATAGGCTCTTAGAAGAAAATTGCACCACATTTTATTCTAGCTTATATCGGTTTTGATTTGGGCCTATAGTTGATTTATTTTGTTAAAAGATGTTCATTATTGATATGTCGTCCCCATGTGTCCCCAGTATAGAATTTGTGGATATCTCACAATCCTAGTTGGCCACTTGATAACATTTTTCAGAAATTAATGTCCCTCTTACAATCTCATAATCATTTAAAAATACCAGGTAGGTAAATAGGTACGGTAGTGCAATTCTTGCATCTGTAAAGGGTTGGTCGACACTATGTCAAACATTTACCCCATATGAGGGATCTTTTTCTTTCCTCTGATACCTGACATAGATTGGACACAACATTGGATATACAGCCTATATTCATTAATCACACTTTGAATAAATTGTCATATATAAATACATCATCATGCATGTCATTGTCACAAATATCGATATATATGGCTTCGTCAGCATATTTTCAACTCAGTTAAAAAAAGAGATGTTATAACTGTAACATGATAAGTTTCTATAATGATAAAGATGGTTCACTCAGTGTAGACACACATAATATTTGTTCTTGTTGAAGAAATAATGGGTTTATACTGTCATTAACACTCCAGAAGTGGTGGTCCCTTATATCAGTGCCTGTACAGGGCAAGTGAAGGGTCCCACATATGGGGTAGATGTGTGAAATGTTATGGATTATCGTACTTGCCTGTCAACCTACCTAAATAAAATTGTCAAATGACAATTCGCTTCTGATAACTTAAAACTTAAATGTTGGCTTGCTGTGCTTACCAGATTAATTGCCAGTGTCACACAGGGTCAACTCACAGATTAGAAAATTATACATTAAAAACATTATGTATCATAATGTGACAGTCATAGTAAAAGGTTGACATAAACTAGTATGCAGTCATAAATATTATGCTGACAATTTTTGCAGGACAATTGTTATCTAAATGACTTTTAAAAAGCAAATTATGAATGGGGAATTGTTTTTCAAGTGGCTAACTTAAAACGGTTGACCTTATGCACATATATTTTACAGAGATATGACGTGGAATTTTAATAAACTTTATGTAATTTTTGATAACATTGTTCTTGGAAGGATAACTTTTTCTGAAGCTTTAGAACAAACTATCTTTAATAATTTTGTTGGCGTTTTATGGAATTCCATTTAATTTTTGTGAATATTTTGTGAAGTTAAGTTAAGTTTTGTTCATGTTTTTGTAAGTGTATTTTTTTCCCCTTTGTTATGTTGGTGGTCTGTTATGCCCACTACATAACTGTCCTGTCATGGTTAAATCATGTTTTGTCCTGTCTTAAAATGTGTATCAGAATGTTATCTTGTTATGTCCGACAAGTGTTGTTATGTTTTCTGTTGATAGTCATTATGTTCATGTTTTGTCTCAATTGTCTGTGTTCTTTTTGTTCACGTTTGTCAGAAGTATTTTGTGTTGCCATAAACTGTATTTTCTAAATATGCATACTTTGTTATCAATGTTTAGCCATGTCAACATTGTCATGTTTTCTCTTTTTATGGGGATAGCAATCATGTTCTGTCACTTGATACTTTCTGCACTCCAATTTGTTTTCATGTGAGGTAATGTTATGTAATCAGATCATGTTTTGTTGATTAGTTCATTCTTTTGCGATAACATAACATTACATAACATGATAATAAAATTACAAGAATCTTAATATCCAACTAACATTGTATCAAGTTTACATGGCTGTAATGTTCAACAATATCATGTCGTGTACTAAATTACATGTTGATGTATTGTCATGTTCTGTTTTGCTAATTATAACTGCATCTAGTTTCATCTTTTGTCATGGCACAACTTCAGCATTATGATGGGTGTTTCACAAATAATTATTGTCAAGTTTTGATTAGAAAAATTTGGTATAACATTTGGTATAATGATGCCAAGCAGACATTTTTAAAGTACAGTAATAAGTCACACAACACATATTTCAAGACAAAACAGCTTTCTGTAACACCTTTAGAAATTATGCCTATAAAATAATATTGTCATCAACTTGAAAGCCAAAATTCATTGATAGGTCCACCATAAATTATATTCCTTTGTTTTAGCAATATAATTCATGAGCAATTTTGTGACATATAACCCAACCCTCCTCTAGGCATATATATTTCTGCCATATTTTTGATATCCATTATCTACAGTCTATGTTGGCTTAAAATTGTAAAAAAGGCGTCAGCCTTGTGTTATGGTCTTTGTAAATTATTTATGAAAATAATGAAATGAACTTACCAGTGTAGTCCACAGGCCTGTGAAGAAACATGCCAGTTCTGGCCAACCATTCGAGGGGCATGCCTTGAAGCTGGGCTGCTTTGATTGCCTGGTCGGGGGGAAGGTGGAAGGCGGACCCTGTGAACATCGGGGGCCCGTGCGGGTGTCCCTGGGCCGGGTAATACAGTCCTGGATGGCCGGGGAAGACTCCTGGCAAGCCCCCGAGCCCTGGGTGTTGTACATTTAATAAACCAGGCCTTGGAATTAGCCCTGAAGTGTTGTAAGGGGACCCAGATAGGTGACTTGGGCTAGCAGGGGAGCTGGACCGACCACTGGCTGGACTAGGGGGGCCTGATCTCAGGCTATCTGGCTTCGGGGAGATCCGCTGCACCGGGCTTGTCATTCTGGGGTTGTCTTTAGCAAGCAAGGCGTCGATGCTGAATGATTTCGTGCCTTCCATGGTAATTTAGAGTCTCTTTATATCTCCAATAAATATTTTGTAAATATCTGTACAACAGATGCTGGCTATTCAATCAGTCATTGGAAGTTTATACAATTATGAAGTTGCAGTGTTCAAATTGTCCAAAATAACCACACAAATGTAATAAATATTGCAGTTTTAAGACAGTTTTTAAAAATATTCAAATACACTAAATATCCAGTGTCATTGAATGCTGAAGCTGTCTCTCAAGCAATGCAGAGCTGTCAAGTAGTCTATATTTTGTTGCTGTTCAGAAAATAATCCAATGTGTCTGTGAGCTGGTCAGAAGTTTATCTGAATGTGTTTGAAGTTGCTGTTGATCAACTTCTAATATCAAAGAGTTCACAGATGATCATTTAATATCATTAAATGATGATTATCTAGAAATCTTAATGACTTTCAAACACCAGATCTGTATATTATCTTCAAACGAAGCACTTGAAATAGTTGAATTGTCTTTAAGATGAATGGAAACAATTAAAGTCCATTCAATGTCAAACTTTGCTGCTCCTTTGCTTGTGTGTATTTTTCTTTAATCTTTGGCTGTGATTAATGTTGTATTTTTTTCTTTTTTCAAATTCCAGCACACACTTTTATCATCGCTCAGTCCATTTTTTGTGCCTCTGTGTCAAGTAGATCATAAATTATTTCCAGATTTCGTTCGTCAACTCTGAAAAAAGTGAGGAAACAAATTACAATCAAACGATAAGAAGAAAGAAATATTATGACAAATTGTTATTGATAAGCAAAGCAATGTTGAAATTATGAATATAAGCCATTTATCATAGTTTCACTAATGACTTGGAAGCTACCTACAAATATATATGACAAATGTCATTGCATAATGTGTTTTTAAATTGTTCAAGGCCTACATAGATTTGTTTTATTTTCTCAAAATTGTATTATCAATAATTGTAGATAGATATGAGTGCAGGCCTGCAGGACTCAAGATAATTTAATTTTTCTGTTTTTATCACAAGATATTGGCCCTATCTGCAGGATATTATTAATGGTCAAATTAACCAAAATGTTTTTGTTTAATAAAAGATTATTGCTTATTATATAATAAAGTAATTGGCAATAGATATAGTCTGCTAAAGCTTATATTGAATATATGGAGAATAACAATATTTAATCTTGAAAATTGGGGTGTGCACAATTTACAAGAAATTCATATTTAATTTCTATTTGGTTAATTCCCTTTTAAAGGCAAAAGTTATTATGGTCTGTAAAGATAGTTGTCTTCCTTCTAGACTTTCCTTGTTAGAAATATAAGCCTTGGCTTAATAATTTTGTGATTGATGTTGCAAACTAGTAATATTATTTTGATGTGACAAACTAATTTTCACACAAAAAGTGAACGTTGTGCTTTGGTATCTGTTTAGATAACTTCTTTCGGTTGGATTACATTAATTAGACTTATCACAATAGGCCAATGAATTATTTAAAATTTAGTCAAAATATAAAAAGTATTTCTCTGTAGTTCACAACCTCTTTGTATCACATTGCAAAGTTTTAAGAAAGGAACAAGCAATTGCAAAACCACAATAAACACACCTTTTCGATTTTTGAGATTGTGAAAATATTCATGTATTTCGCTGATAAAATTTTACCCTAATGGTGTAAGAATTACAGAGATTATTTTGTAATTTGATATGCTTTAAATCATGATTGCAAAAAAATCAAAACACCCCAGAAAAAATTATAGTAGATAACTTTCATAGTGAAAGTGAGAAAATATCTCGATAAATTGATGCAATTGTGATTATAACAGAAATACTACTTACAATTAATAGAGGATCCAACTGCAGGATGACTTGATCAAAGGGATCCAAATGACGCTGCTGATGACGCTGATTACGTTCCGCCTTGGATCTACGTTCCGCTTTGGATCCGTGGCATTGAATGGCGATCTCAGCATGTGGCCATTGGAGTTGTGCTTTTGGCGTGATCGATGCAGCAGAGCGATTTGCATATCTCATTTGCATATGGCTTTGTGATTGGCCACTGCTGTGATGCTACATGAATATGCAAATTTCCACTGGATCACTCAGACTTGACTCTGTGACTGCCTGTTTTGGTGGACTGCAGTGATTCATGCTGGCCAAAGCTGCTGAGACTGAATTGATGCGGTTTGCTGCTTGTTTTGGGATGAGTGTCAGTTACCAATAGATTCAATAAGCCAGATTGGCAATTGGCACACCCAGTGATCTTGAAAATTGCTAATTTAAGCAAATTGACCTAAGCATGGTACAGAAACTTATAAGTGACTATTTGACAACCAACAGTGAGCATTTATTCACTTACATATAAATTGAATTAAATGGAGGCATTATTGTTGAAACCAAACGTTGAGAAAAGGCTAGGTTTGGGCATGGAACTGTACACTCTTAATGCAAAAGATTCTTGATGGTATATATAAAGAACACATAGCCGAAAAAATGTTTCAAGGGTTTAACTGGATTGAAAAGGTTCAATACTGGTGGGAAGGTCCTATGATGGAACTCTATGCTCCCAACTTGAAAGAAAAGGGTTCCATCGTGGGAGTTCAGCGCAGCTGCTAAGTGTTGTTGTTTTTTTTGCTGTTGAAGCCTTTTTAGAAGTTGAATAATTAACTTTTTAGTATTCCTTATCTAAACCAGCTTTTAAAAGCGTTAAAGGTTCCTTATAAAACCTTTTTGTTAAGAGTGTATTTTTTTCTGGACCCCAAGCATTGTTATTTCAAATGTACAGAGGGAATTTTATTTCCATATTAAACAATTAAAACATTTATTGTCCAAAATTATTACAGTTCCTGTATGTTCCAGTATGTAACACCAGGCGTGACTCTCCTAATAAACTTTGGAAAGTAGGTGGAGAGGTGTGTAAAACGTTGTAGCATTCAAATCACATATCATGCTCTGCTGCACTGATCATCAATTGTCATATATATATGTTTCATCATCATATGATGATGCACGAAGACTATTTATAAACTAAAGCTACAATTAAGTGCACCCTTGCTCTTCACCATTCACCAACACGGAACACTTAAACAATCTCCATTAAAATGTATAATTTGGAAACTTCTGCTGGAGCACATGATGGTCTGATTCAATTGTAATTACTTCCGAAGACCACTATATAGGGAAGAACATGTCATCATTAGAAACTCGTGTTACTGCTTCAACCCCAAGTAAAGCTGCAGCAGGGTGAAATCTGGAAATCCAGGGGGGGGGGGTTACGAAGTTTGGGAGCATTCAACCAAAAATTAAAAATTCTTGCTAAAATAGTAGTTCAGGCTTTCAAAGAGTGATTAGGGAAGATGACTGGGCCTTTACAATGGACCTTGCTAGTACTCAAACTCAGACATTCACTTTTATATATATGCCAATTTCCCCCAAAAAAACATTCGCAAGAGTGTACCATGGCTGATGGACCAATTTCAAGTAATTAGTTTGATCTCGAAATGTGTAAAATATTGATTTTCAAACTATAATGCATTTCCTTGAGGATGGTAGTGTAAGTTGAACTATATATGTACCAGGAGAAAAAGTGCACAAGGAGAAAAAAAAACGACTGTCAAATAAAATTGATGAGAACAAATCAGTGATTGACATCCTTATTTGAAAAAGCTGAACTATAGATTTATTTGTCCCATAACCACTTTAGAAGCACTTTAAGATTGTGCTCATCAATACGGAATACTTTTTTTCGAAGAAAAAATAGCAGACAAAAATGTAAATTTTGGAGTTTGAAGCACTCTTTGAAAGCCTCAACACCTATTTTAAAAATGTTGAAGTTTTGGTTGGATGTAGGCTACTCGACCTTTATAAACCCCCCGAATTTCCAGTATTCACCCTGCTGTAGCTCTATACTTGGGGTTAAAATTGTAACACGAGTTTTTAATGGTGACATGTTCTTTCATATATGGTGGTCATTAGAAGCAGTTTTGATTGAATCGGACCGTCGTGTGCTCCTGCAGAAGTTGCCAAAGTTACCAATTTCTATGGTACTTGAATATATTATATGGAGTTCTCAATTTTTGTTTCTCATTCGTTTTTTTAAACTTTCCTTCAAATTATTTCACAACAGTAGGCTTATTCAGCTATTCTTCATGATAACCGAGACAGTTTGGATACCATAGGCCTGCAATATATAATACGTGTATGTCTCAACAATGTCCCAAACAGCATTTTAGTCAAATTATCTCTGTAAACACACAATATAGCAATTCACAGGTGTGACTTATCAGGTAGCCAGCACTTATCTCTGTGTAATTGATTCCCTATCATGGTCTATATTTGTTTGGTCAGTTAGAATATCTGGCCTGAGGGCTTTCTGAGTGTTTATTCACTCAGGATATAGCATGAGGGCACTAAGTTTAGTTTTGTGCCTGGTAAAAGACAATTGTTGATTTTATTTTGGTTTAGACTCAAAACTCACAAACCACACTCTTAACAAAAAGGTTTTATATGGAACCTTTTTAAAGGGTTCTATACGCTGGATAATCGCTCTTAAGGGTTCTATACGCTGGTATAGATAAGAACCCTACAAGGTTCATTAGTCAACTTTAAATAGGTTCCAACAGCAAACAAAGACAACATTTAGATAATCCAATTGCACTGAACTACCAAAATGGGACCCCTTTCTCTCAAGTTGGGAGCATAGAGCTCCATCACAGGGCGTTCTCACCAGCATTGAACCTTTTCAATTCAGTTAACCCCCTTAAAAAATGTAGAACCTTTCTTCAGCTGTGGGTTCTTTACAAATACCACAAAGAACCTTTTGTGTCAAGAGTCTAGAGGCTATAGCATTTATGAGAAGATGTCTTGTGGAAATTAATATGATAGATCATCTATGTTGAAATTTGATGACCTTCACTGAGTAAACATTATATAAAACAACCCTATGACATTGAGCTGTACTTATATTAAGTCAGTGGCGTAACTGGGGGGTCTCGAATGGGGGGGGGGCACCTGGTGGGGCACGTGATTCTCTGGGGGGGGCACCCGCTATACTAATTGTATATTTTTGCCAGAGTTGGAAATTTCATGTGGGGGGGGGCACCTGGGGGGGCACAGGTCCAATATGGGGGGGCCTGTGCCCCCCCCCCCCATAGGGACGCCACTGTATTAAGTCCATGTAGTCCAGTCAAGTAATAAGACTTTATCAATTTGTTGTATATGTTTTGTTTATTTTTCTCTGTAATTGACACCCATGAATCATCTAACTTGTGCAGATCTACGTCAGAAGCACAAACTATTCAATTAAAAAAATCTTATCAAGATCTCCAACAAGATGCACACATAATATTTTGATTGGGTTCTAAACATAACCTGGTGTCTTCCTGTTTCTTTAAGAAATACATTATAGTTTCTCACAGAGGTACCACATTTAGGAGAGGAAAAATTTGTAACAACATTTTTGTGCAGCTATAATGCTTCAGGAACACTTAAATATTGACGCGAATCGACTCAAATCAGCATGCGACTGGAAATTCAACAGTATTGGCAGAAAATTTGAAATATTGTCGAAAAATTGTATCATCATTGTATTGTTGGAAAAGATTCTGCCAATTTCCATCTAGGCATGATTTCAACAAAATGCCAGGGGGTGGGGCTGCAGCCCCCTCCTCTGACCCCCCGCGAAATACCCTATATGCCACTCTTGTGGGTGAAGGACATAAAAATGTTCTGAAAAGTCATGGAGATGTGGCAAAAAATCATCGCTGCCTCGTAACTTGCCACTCGGTGTAATGTTATTAGGCGTAATTTACATAAGCCATGCCAAAATTCAGAAAAACATCACGAATACTTCGCCAATCTTTGTAACAATTTGGTAACACTCCTGGTATGGCTTTTTATTGATTTGTTTTAAGATTTGCAGGCTACGAATTGAACATAAATTTATAAAATTTCACTCCATGTCTAGAAAAATAAAATTAGCATTCATACCACTTTGTAGTAGCCATAGGGGGAACTCGGGCACATTAGGACACGGGGCACAATGGGACGGTAGGGGTTTTCTTGGTTCCTGACAAGTTATAAGATTTGGTGGTGCCATCAAATCTTATAAATTCCCATCCTGATGTTTCCATCATTTTATCGTCAAATTACAGCCACACGCAGAAGCATTGTGAGAAAAAGTTGTTTTTTTTTCCTACTACTCAAACTGAATTCAGAGGGGTTCAATTCGAACCATTCGCTGGATTAACCATGAACAACAAGGCTTTCTCAATGCTTGTATGAATTCGATACATCGTTGCGAACAGTTATTAATTGCTGTTCTGATAAACTCATTTTGGTGTAAAAGTCATATTGACGCTCAATGGGACACTGAACAGGGGGCACATTGGGACGCACTTTATAATTATGGTAGTATGTAAGTGTCCAAGTCGACTGATGACCTGGCTGGGACAGCACACAATAGATAAGGGAACACAGTGAATTGACTCAATTGAGGCTTGGTGGCCGTGCTTTGTTAACAATTTTACCGCAAGCACCCAGGACAGTTTATGTAAAATTTTAAACTATTGGCACTACAATGTTTCATAACACAAAATATTGCACACTTCTCATATCTAATATCTAGTGTTAATGGAATGTTAGAAATGATTTTGACTTTTTTTATTGATGTCCAATGTGCCCCGGGGTCCGGGCACATTGGGCCGGTTATGATCATGTCACATTTTGCTGTCTGGCTATAAAAGGGTAGGTGCAGTCTAATCGCTTGTGTCTTGGATTTACAGAAAAAGAGGACAGTCAACACAATTGAATTTGTTTACATTTTACTTTGTGCCAAGCATCATTATTCAACAAAACATGATTTGTATAGAACAGTATATACTCAGAACAGTCAAATTACCAATTATTCGCACCCCTTGATGTGGTAACTTTCTGCTGATGAGACATTTAAAAATGATGCAAAAGCGTGTTGGATGCTCTTAACGAACATTTTGCCCCATGCAGACATGGCGGAGGCCTGTAACTTTAATTGAGGGTTGTGATAACTTGCTGGATTCTATCTCCCAATTTGCCCATACTGAATAATCCTCTGGGTCCAGCTCAGGAGACAAGGGGTGGCACCCTACCTGGCCCGGGAGATTTGTTTTGAGGCACTCCTGAGTCTTCTTCGCAGCATGAACAGGTGCTACACCTTTTAGGAAGATGACTTTGCCAACAAAAGAGTTTCTCGTCTGACGCCATGGCACCCCAAATTATTTCAGAATGTTATTATAAACATTTGCATTGATTCCGGCACTCTGGTCAATGGTTTATTTGAGACATTTTTGTGATTTTCTTGTCATCAGATGACTCCTTGTTGAAGACCAAGTGTTAGGTCCTGAATTGAATTATCAGCTGCTTGAGCATCAGCAAATGTCCCACTACTCACGCATGGATCATTCCTACTCTAACAAGCACAATAAATGTTGAAAAAATTTCTCATCAAGAATAAGGAAAACAGGACGACCTTTTTGAGCTTAGAGCAATGCAAGCACTTTTGCATATCATGCTTGCATTTTGCCTTTAGTAGTGATCTAATTCACAAATAAACATATTTGCAATAGACCTAATATGGCTGACTATCAAATCCATTCTTATGTTAGACTTATCACCAAATTATGAAATTATATGAGTGTGAAAAAGAAAAAAAAGTGACTGTCCTCTTTTTCTGTAGACACCCTGTAAGTTCAATACTAGGCTATTGGTGATATCCATGAAAACTTCTGGGTCCCAATGTGCCATGGTTTCCTGTATATACGGCCATATCTCTGTGACTGAGGTTTGTATATCTGGAAAGACAACGAAAACAAGATGAATGTCATGTAAAGCCACTTGCACGAAATTATTATATAAATTTCTAAATATGTCTTAATTCGGTTATGCATTGTTCTATTTACACTTAAGATCTTGGTACCAATACCTAAATTACTTTTTCTTTCGAGGAAGCAAATTCATGGGTCAAAGTCATAAGAAACAACCTTTTATTAGGCCCATCTCTGATTCACTCTCTGCACACAGTGTCTTGATACCAGTGAGGAAAAGGTACTAAGAACCACTCAACTTTCATAATTGTTGAAGTATATTTGCAAAGACTAGTCATCAATCACAAAAGTGGTACTCCATGACAGATAAGTCACGGAATATTGCAAAAGAAACATTTTTGATTGACATGTCTTCTCCTTTATCGATATTTCGAGGCATTTTTCCTATACTAATTGCAGTTTGAAAGCTGAAACCTCTGAACTTGATCTCAGATGAGATTAAAGGGTCGTGTAAAGGAAGTTATTAGGAAGTGATTAAAATGGAGAATTTCAAATGCCCTAGTCATGACCATTTGGTATCCAGGGGTGGGCTTGGAGTTTTGACTTTCGATTTGGCAGGAAATCATTTATTTCACGGTAGCAGCGACAGTAATGATTTATTTCAAGCTCGCGCCTGCCTCGATATAGCCCATTAAGGTGCTGTAGAGGCGTAAAACACAAACAAACAAACATCAAGCTCGCGAAGCCCCTGTATATTCATTCAAAAATCAAGCATTACCTTAAAAGTAATGCCCCTAGCAGAATTTTTTATATTAAACTGTGGATTTCTCTAAAATGCAGATCGTCCATGCAGAATTTGTAGATACGAATCGTGTATCGATTAAGTGTATCAATGATACGTATCGTATTGAATGTCGGCAACGGCATAGAGCCCAACCTCAAGAGTTATTTCTCTGAACTGAAATTGATTGCCTGTTTCTGATAAGCAAACCATTAGCAGTGTGAGAAATATGACAGAGTTCTATTATATCCGTGTCTCTGTTCCTTTAACCATAACAGTTCACTTTGAATATATTGGATTTTGTCATTTGTCCCTCTTTAAATGACGTAACACCTTATTTTAAAAGGACAAGAGACCTGAAGCAGACCTTGATACAGGCACCTAAGGTTATTCATTAACCTGTACATTGTGCAGAAGGCTTTCAAATTTAATGCGAATAGTGGAACACGGAGCAAGACAGAGCTTAACAGGCAGCTAATTTTCAAGGTCCCCAGTATAGGTGCAGATCTGTGACGAATTATCAAAATATTTAGCTTTTGCTGAGAGGTGTTTTTTTCTCTAACAAAATTGCATTTTGACCATTTTTTAAAAAGGTATGAATTAGGTATGAATCAAAGTGTGCAAAATTGTATATAATGTGGGAGGTGTAGCGGACTGGACTGGAACTAGAGGGAGGTGATCCACATGTATATGTACCAGTTTCCAATCTACACCAAGTTTTTGCCAAAAATCGTCAGAAAAGGCCCAAAAATAAAGTGTGAAAAAATTAAGCCTTTTCTTTCTCTTTCACAGATAATATGTAATCTGCCAAAGCAGGAGAGAGTGGTAAATAAGTCTGGATGGCCTACAACGCTGTTGTGTTGCTGTAATTCTGCACTGTGCTGATCTAATGTAATTTTTTTTTTTAAATTTTCTTTTTTCGAGGTTTTTTTTGTTTTTGTAGAAAAAATTGGGATTTTTTCCTTTTGGAAATTTTTTTTTTCTGATTTTTTTTTTGTCGATTTATCTTTTTTCGAATTTATTTTTTTTGGGAAATTTTTCCTTTTGAAAAAAAAAAACTTTTTCGGTATTTTTTTTTTATACTATAGGTGGTGGCGCTTCAATCGCTAAGCCCTGTCGTGTCCCTATGTGAGTGAAAAGATTAACCAAATTTCTGTCAAAATCACTTTCGCGATGCTTGCCATGCGTTTCCTCTGGTATAATTTTGAAACGGCTGTTCTAAAATGTTTGAATATATATTTAAGTTTGTTCAATAATTTTTTTGTATTGCTTTTATCTCTTTCCATTTTTACGAAAACAAGGCTGAGAAAGTAATGTCAGAAGTTTACAATGTCAAAAACAAGATGGCGATCAAACCCTTTTTTTGAAAGCTTCATATCCACAATTTTTCAGTATGTGCATGACCAGTGTCGGATCACAGGGATGGATCGCTAAGCGATCGCATCATTATTATATACTGATCATTTAGGTGCTTGAGTTATTGGATGTGTCCCAAAAAAAAAAGAAGAAATATTTTGCAAAATCAGAATAAAACATTAAATTCAAGCCATATGTTCAAACAGTTGCTGTGTAAGGTGTGCTAAGATGTGATAGAGTAGCGCGAGGCATGCAGCCCCCCTTAACTTTGAGGTATGATTTGACCTACTTTTTAATTGTCGATTATTTGAATGCTTATGCTATCAGGAAGGGATCACTTGACTCTACCTACAACTAGAGAAACAAATGTCCACCAATTTTAATAAAGGAGATACAACCATTTTTGTAAAAAATTGTAAAACCTATGGCAATTTTTTTTTGCGAGCGCATTCAGCTTGAAAGTTATTTCTTGGGGTTTTTCTATCATTTTTGAGGCATTCTATATACTTTTTCTGAATTTTTCTGTTTGTACCTTCCTTTTATTTTTTAATATTTTTGCCTCTTTTTCAATTTTGGCCAGTTTTGTTCTATTTTAATTAGCTATTCTATCAAGATTTAAGGTAAAGTACACATTATTAAATGGTTCCTGAAGCAGCTTTGAGGCGCCAGAGAAGGGAGTCTCATACCCCATACCATTGTAGGGCCTCTCGCTCCAAACACACATTTTAGTTTTACCTCTATATTTTTAACTAAAATGAAAAAAAACATGATCCAAATCATATTTATATGATGGTCATAAAGTGAACCAATGCAGAAATCCATTATACTTTTAGATATTTCCAAAGTTATTTCTGACAACCCCTTTCAAAGAATTACTCGAAGTTACAAAAACCATGGATTTTTTTTTCTTTAATTTCTACTATGGTTTGGTGCTCTTTGCCCTGGAAATTAGTGACATCACCTAAAAAGCCTCTAGCTTCGATCCTATCAATGAGAAAATGCACCAAAGATTTAAGTTCAGATATAACCCTGGGGCCCCTCACCTAACCTGGGCTTCTTGCCCCGATCTACTCTACTTGCCAAAGAAGATGCTTGGATAACCTATTTACATTTTTTATTTTTGAACAGAAACAAAACCACAGATGAAAGTGCATTTACATGCACTGCGGTGTATTATGTTCTCTTTCATACTTTCCATCGTTCAGCATCATAAACTTCATCGTCCTTTCACAAAATCTCAATACACTTCATTAGAGTGTCATTTATATCCTCTTAACACATATTTTTTTAAAAATTTTCATATAATGATCAAAACACTTATTTGGTCCATAAATTGTCTTATGTCAGCCATTATGCGTCAGTGGATTGGGAGTAATTTGAAGAGAACTTCAACTGAGAAGTGCCCATAAATTTGTTTATCACTATAAAAACCCATTTTTTAACACTTAGGCTGTGTCTTCCCCTTTGGCCAACAATCATAAATTTACAGTCGTTACATTTATTGGCCGGAGGTTTTGACTGAGCCCATGCAAAATCAAGTTTCACATCTTGGGAAAGATATCGCTGCAGGTCAAAGATCTATTGTCACTGCAAAATTTAGCACATCAATTGTTAAGCTTTGGAGTCAGCACCAGAGTTCTGCGGGGCATTGGAGGTTTCAGGAGGAGTTGCAGTAAAAAAAGAAAAGGAAAAGTAGAAAGTCGAAATTCAATATCGGCAGCTCCTGACCATGGGCGTACGGCGTGCACAATTTTGGGGGGGGGGGGGAGAGCGATATTTGCCCGAATTTCACACCATTTCAAATGAACTTGTCCTGAAACCATTCACTTTTAAAAGTTTTGACAGAATCATCTGTCCAAAGTTTTTAGCCTTTTGCCCAAATCTTACTGTTTTCCAAACCTTTGGGGAGCTCCCATATGCCAATGCTCCTGACCGTTAAAAAGCATGTAAGTAGTTGACAAAAACACAATATAAAACAAAATGAAACCTATTAAATTTCAGAGTCCAAATCCAATAAACTTCCTAAATTAACATATATGCATAAAATACTTTGGGAACATTGTGGAAATGATATCTTTTTGCTAACTACTTGACATTTAGGCTCAAACAATGCAGAAAAGAGGCACCGGCAATTTCAGTTGCCTTCATTTTGTGGAATGTAAGGATTCAGGAAACAATAAATTTTGAACAGAATGGAAAAGAACCAAAACTTTTATGGTAGATATTACAGACTGAATTTTTTTAAAATAAAATACGGTGTAGACAGGAACCGATCATTTTGAGTGAATGAAAATAAATCAACAATTTTCTAATTTCATGGGCAAGAACTAACGTTCCACAATGTTTATAAAAACAAGAACCAGCAATTTTTATAACAGAATAGATGGGAACCAGCAATTTTTATGACAGAATACATACAAGAACCAGCAATTTTTGTGGAATAAACAAGAACTAACATTTTTAATAAAAAAATAAACAGGGACAAGCCATTTTTAAAACAGAATGAACAAGAACCGACCATTGTATAACAGAAGAAACTAAAAAAAAAACAACAACAATTTTCATGACAGAATAAACAAGAACCAGCAATTTCTGTAACAGAGTAAGCAAGAAGTTCTTGAACCAACAATTCTTGTGTAAGAATAACAACAACCAGAATAACTTTTGTAACAGAATAAACAAGAACCGGCAATTTCTGTAACAGAGTAAGCAAGAAGTTCTTGAACCAACAATTCTTGTGACAGAATACCAACAACCAAAATAACTTTTGTAACAGAATAAACAAGAAACAGCAATTTCTGTAACAGAGTAAGCAAGAAGTTCTTGAACCAACAATTCTTGTGACAGAATAACAACAACCAAAATAACTTGTGTAACAGAATAAACAAGAACCAGCAATTTCAGTAACAGAGTAAGCAAGAAGTTCTTGAACCAACAATTCTTGTGAAAGAATAACAACAACCAAAATAACTTTTGTAACAGAATAAACAAGAACCAGCAATTTCTGTAACAGAGTAAGCAAGATTCTAAAAGAACCAACAATTTGTGTAACGGAGCGAACAAGATCCAGACAATTTTTAGAATATATCTTGAAGGTACTGGGGTCTTTTAAAACTCTTTTGTAAGAAAATCTGTGATGCCTATAATTTCTTGCAATAGTTGGGCATCAACCAATAGTCAAATACTTATGATATGTCTGTAAGCAATTACTGCAGATTCATTTAGTATGAGTTTCTCTGGATGATTTTCTCAGTGTCTACGTCGTGTTTTCAGCTTTCCTGATTGGTCAACAAGCAATAAAACGTCCCCCAAATCTCTTAGTTGAACGTAGTAAGCAATGTCAGATATAATATTCTGCTTCAGTGAACAGCACAGTTTGGAAGGTAGACAAGATTAGCATGGAAACACCAACAGAAACTGCCACCAAGAAGCACGTCAGTGGCTTTGGCAAACGTTTTTAAAGTATTAAAATTAGATTCCTGTAATGTCATTCAGTCTCTCAACCAATCAGATTGACTATATTTGCTACGTTTTCCTGTCCTGCTACAGAAACTCATACTTGTTGAAATTGCAGTAATGAAGCTGCACCTTTGCACTTAATCTGCAATTTATGAAAATTTATGGCACTCTTATTTACATCAAAAAGCATCAATTCACTTTTAAAAGGCAGAGACACTATCACCTAATGGCACTAACTTGACTAAGGTGAAGTAATTTCTCATAATTTATTTGTTATCAGATGGATTAGAACAGTTCGTCACATTATGTCTGCATGAAAGAGCCAATTAATTAAAACATATTTTGTCAATAAATAACTCAAAGTGACAATGTTTTATCACAATTACATACGAGTTTTCCTGCGTAACTAAAACACCTAAAACAATGCCGCAATATATTACAGGCCTCCTTATGCTTCGAATGTAATAAATTAGAAGATATTCGAGATAAAGGAAACATATATTTTTGCTTGTGTCAAATAACTTAATTTTCGTTATCTATTCCCATATGTAGTACTGTAATTGCAACTATTAATTGTCACTAAGCATCCAAAAAAAGAGGTTGGGGAGACCTGGGTCAGTTGTACCAATTTATGCATGAACCAATTTGTTGTTTATAACTGTGAAAGAGCCATGCTGATTGGCTAGACCGAGTCAAATGATAACACATATAAAATTCAGATTGCTGTTGGCATATAATTGTGACAAGCTCCACCAAAGTGAGTTTGAATTCGGCCTCTTGTCATGTTAAGTTGTGAATATTAATTTATAGGACCCCGAACATTCAAGATGCGAAACATCGCAATTTGAGAAAATGACATTTGAATTTCCCACCATTAGTAGGGAAGAATTAAAAACATCAAGAATGACACCCAATCTAAATAAGTTTAAATCATTTTCTGGTAAAAATCATTTAAGATATTCAAAGTCCAAAAACATCAATATGTGACTTTTGATGCTACTTTGCTCATTTGTGGGAAATCTAGAATGCCTACTTTGAACTCATTTTGGTTCAGCAGGTCCCATATGAGTTTTCACAGCTGCAGCAGGACAGGCAGTAGCAGAAGAGGACGTTACAAATAAGTTATATGTCTCTAGGTGTTAGAAAAATTATTTTCTCTTGAACGAATCACATGTCTCATTAATCTTTAAAGTCCTCTCTAAAAGGTTTGCTTATGCATGTGTGACTTTCTAAAATCATAAAAATCAGCAAAATTTCGATATCTCTCTTTAATTGTCCAAAAATGCCATTTTTTATAATATTTTGTCAGTTCATAAAGTAAATTGTTCCTCTGCAGCAGGCAATTGAATTGTTTTTTCATGGCAGGCAATTAGATTGAAAAAATAAGACAATTTTGGTTCAGAATATGGCATACACCAGCTGGTTTATTTCGAATAGATATGTGTAAAAAAAGGGGTTTTGCAGCATACACTCTAAAAAATGTCGGGACAAAATTGTTTTTTTAGATTCAAAATGGTCTTTTGAAAAACCAAATTTCAATGCAAAACCAACATGGATTTTTTTAAAAAATCCATGTTGGTTTTTCACATTGAAATTTGGTTTTTCAAAAAACCATTTTGAATCTAAAAAACCAATTTTGTCTGAATTTTTTTTAGAGTGTATCAAAGCCAAACGACATGACGTCGAAGTTCAATTTTTCCAAATGCACATCTCACCCCGGTCTCCCTCATGACATCTTTCTTTAATCAATTAACTAATCTAATTGTTCTTTGAGAAAAAAAGAAAGAAAGAAATGTTGCTTTGATCTTATCGATCTGTCATTATCAATATTAAATGATAATTCGAATAGATTTATGGATTTTTAATGTCCTCGTACTTAGGCAATGGTAATAAATATCATACAGGACGTTGATGCATAAATCAAATTAATTGGCCATTATTTCTTTGATATGAGGCATTTATTTTGACGTCAAGGGATGATTTTCTGGAACTTTGGACTCTCGGAAAGCATCCGAGTCGGTTCAAAAGACGATTATTTCTGGAACGATGCGTATGGTACAATGGTACAAATGAGCACAATGTCATTAATGAACATAAATCTTCTATATTTCTTTGTATTTATCATTATCAATTACTGAAATTTGTCGACCTCGGGCAATTAATTATTATTTCCTTGTCTTGTTTTGGCGACAGTTAAATAGTTTTTCATCTGTTCAAATTGACACGGTCAGGACTCATGCGGCAATGATGAAATCACAATTTGAACATGTGCCTTTCACAATATTAAAATGATTGATGTCTGTATCATAAAGTATGAATGTTATAACAACGAAACCTTTTTTTAACTGAAACGGTTGGGCATTTCCTATAAAAACGCCTGTATCAAGAGCCAGTAGAAGAGCTTTGTACAAGTTTGGTTAATTTGGTTAAAATTGGCCCCAGAAAAAAAGTTTTTAAAATCTTATCATAAACACTTTCTGGGATATTTAATCATTTAGCTCCATTAACCTTTATTGGAAGAATCTGTCATGGTCACTTATGGTGTTTGTGCAGTGTCGAAGAAGATATGTGACCTGCGCCACCAAAATGAGTTCAAGGTCAGCCTTCTATCATACTAAGTTGTGAATATTGATTTAATCTCCTGGAATTAGGCCCTGAAATGATGCCTCATATGTTGAAATATGTCATTTGTGGCCGAAGATATAGGACCGCAAACATTCATTATGCGCAAAATTGAAATTTGGGAAAATGGCATTTGAATTTCCCGCATTTAATAGGAAAGAATTAAAAATCATCAAGAATGACACCCTATCTAAATCAGTTTAAATAAATTTCTGGTAAAAATCATTTAAGATATTCAAAGTCCAAAAACACCAAAATGTGACTTTTGATGCACTTTGCTCATTTGTGGGAAATCTAGAATGCCTACTTTGAACTCATTTTGGTTGAGCAGGTCCCATATGTCAAAACAGTGCTATACGAACTTGTTCTTCGAAGGAGATTCAGGTTTACCAAATCAGGCGGTCTTGTGAACATCCTGGAGCAGCACACCATGTCCCAGGGCCAAATCCAAGACAGCTACCATTCATACATAATATCAGAATAGCTTCATCTTACATAGGAAATTTAAATTAACTTAGGGTGATTACGTTGAAAAAGTCAACCTGAACTCAAACCCTAACCCTATCCCTAAACCTAACCCTAACCCCAACCCTAATTTTAAACCTAACCCTGTGCCGGTTTTCACATCTGATGTATTGACCCTGTGTTTTGTCTGTAAATCCTATTTTTAAAAGTTGAAACAGCCACAGCTGGAACTGACAATGATCATCCCCGTGCCCTCTTAAATAATGTGAGCAGTGCATGTTCAAATTTCGCACCATATTTTTAGTGTCTGTGACACGCCAAATATTATTATGTTTCGGTTGACAATCATGCTCATCTGACAGGTCTGTTTCCATATATGGGGATTACGACAGTGATTATAGCTAGGTGAATATGTTGTAATCCCCCAATCTGTATGATTCTTACTAATAAAACACTTTTCTATTGAATGCTGTGTCAAGAACGTAGTCACTAGCTGACCCAAACAATCAAAAATTCAACAAACACACTCATTTAGTCAAACTCCTTGGCTTAGTCCACGACACCAAAGGGGATTCCAACATAGCTCATATTGCTTTGCGAAGCCACCTATAGATAAATTCAGAACTACAAATGGAGATAGACCTGTTGTTGATTTATTCGCAATCATTCCAATGTCACTTTGCTCGTGATTTTCCCATATTGACTTCTTTGTCACTGATCACTGATAAGTTGTTTTTCTGAATTTGCTGATCTGGTAATGTACCCTGCATTAAAAATTTCACATCGATCTTCTTTTTAAAATCCTAGTCTTGCAGTTAATATCAGAGCTATTCTAGGCAGTTTCCAAAGATTTTGTTGACACTGATGGAATTTGAATTCTTCTGAGTGGATTTTTTTTGCAAGGAAAAAATTGCCACAAATGTTCTTCTGCCAGTCCTTTTTGGTACTCTTCACTCTAAAACATTTCAGACAAAATTGGTTTTTCAAGATTCAAAATGGTTTTTTGAAAAACCAAATTTCAATACAAAAATTTGCAATGTTACAATAATTCTTGGTCCTTGTTTATTATTTTACAGGAATAGTTGTTCTGCTTTATTATGTTACAAGAATAGTTGGTCCCTGTTCATTCTTTAGGGGGGGGGTTGTTGGTTCTATTTCATTATGTTACAAGAATTGTTGGTTCTTGTTTATATTACAGGAAGTTTTGGTTCTATTTATCCTGTTATATACATGAACTGTTGGGTCTTGTTTATTCTGTTGTTTTTCAGAATATCGCACTTTCAAAGTCTTTCATTTGCAGTAGTTCTTTTTCTACACTGCATCAATAGGGCTACCATAGAGATATTTTATCACTAATTATGTTTATTTTGTTATCAAATCGATATTTGATGACCTTTTTTTTTCAAATATTGTCCTGGTTCAAATCTGATATATGGTCTTTCGTCCATACTCCAACTTATTATGGTGTCGAAAAATGTCCCTAGATTGCTTGTCTAAGTCAATATTTGCTGGCGGATGTTAAACTATTTCGCAATTGGTTTATTTTTGGCAATGCAGATACATATTTAGCCAGTGTGATAAAACTGTTTTTACATCATTCTATAAATAGTCTGTTGATGAGAGGTTTCCAATGTGTGTCCAGTGCCAATGCACTTAATATGGTTCAAATTTGCTGTAAATATATATGAACTGATCGATGTCAAACTTTTCATGATGCTTGATGCTACCAATCCGACTTTTATATTGTACAGTGCTGCAAGGAAGTACAGGGTGACCCAAAAAATAGTTCACACTTTTGTAAATGAACTTTAGCAATGCACACTGCAGCTGAGCAGTCCACAATCTTAATGAATTTATACACGGACATTTAACTACATATTGACAAGACACTGTTAAAGTTATTTTGTCCTAGTTGCAAAATTGACGTCAGAGTGACCCTTAATGTAACCTATATCCTTGAAATTTATGTCCTTCGAAGTTTTTGTCTGTTTCTTGCATACATTTTTTTTTAAAGTCAGCTGATAGGTTGAATGTCTTAAAGGTAATGCCATTTATATTTGCCATTGTGATTTAGTCATATTGCGGGTAGTCAAGGCTTTGTGGGAACAGATTACTTCAGATCGAAATTTACCGAAATTTTGACTGACCACTTTTGAGATTCTGTACTGGGTTTAAACTGGCTGGAATGTGTATAATTTATGTTCAGAACATATTTTGTGCACCTCTAGCTGTAATTTGATGTATTATTCATCGAGGTTTACTATATTTTTTATCAGCTCCTTTATGTATAATAAAATATATAGCTGTCCGGCAACCACCAGGGCAGTAATTGCCCAAATTCCATTAATACAATGTGCATGGTCCTGAAACAATTTTTTTTTGGTTTTTGTAGTATGTCAACTACATTTCCTGTCAATATCATGACAAAACGTGGATTAAAGCATCCTCAGTGATTATCTACACAAGGTGAGATTGGTGGCACACAATGAGTCCATGACCAATCAAGTCCTAACTTCTCCAATCAAGTCCTAACTTCTCCAATCAAGTCCTAACTTCTCCATTTCATGTACCACAATTTCTGAGATAGACATAAAGCAATTCATTCCTAAGGAACAATGCATATGCTAGGCCTCCACACTTAATTACAGGACTCCTTTTGACTTTACTTTTCAAATATTTCCTGCTAATGAAAAATAATATCTCCTGGACCTGGCATATTATGCCCCGTGTGACCATTTGGCATTATTCGAAGGGGTTCTGATGTTTGCAGGACTATATTTTCCTGAGTAAAGCTTCTTTACATACCAGTCAACAAATTTCAATCAGTTTTTATATCTCAGACCATATTGACATTTTCAACAGCCTTATTCATGCATCCCCTTAAACCTGGCACGGCAAAATTCAGGGACAACTCACACTTTGTTAAAGCAGCAAGGCTTTGCAGGTATGTCTGTCCTTGTCGCCTTTCAAATGCAATGTGTTGATGATTACCAACAAAATGAACCATAAATCAAAGTCCTGTGGCAATAATTGATTGTCTTATGAGCACTGAAAGGAGTGTGAACTTTTGTTGGGTCACACTGTAAGTGAATATCCATCCACATGTGATATTTTACCATGGGGTCAATGCTACACATCCTCAAATGAACTGCTTGTGGATGCATGGATTCTCACAAACTGAGATGAAAATTTATTACAATATGAAGGAGTACATTTTTGGTGTGACAGAGATAAATGGTGGCCACATTTTTTGTTGTTGTTCATAAGTTTAAAAATCTGATATGATAAACTCTATATAAGTGAAACCAGAAGTCAAAGAAACTTCATTTTAATTGAAAAGGGGTTCACTTACTCGCCATTTTGGCCAATATGTCTTTTTCAGTAGAGCAATGATATCGGGCCAATATAAGGAGTCTCGAGCAGATACTCTCGGGCACGATACGCAGGCTGATATTAAAAAAATTCCATATGATAATATATAGAGTAGGGGGGAACAAGACGCCTGGGTTAGGTGAGAGCCCCCTGGCCCCCCCAGGGTTATATCTCAAATTACATTTTTGGCGCGTTTTCTTATTGACATGTATTGAACCTATAGCGGTTTATAGGTGACGTCAAAAATTTTCAGGGCAAAAGCACCAACCAGAGTAGAAATTAAAAGAAACAAAAAAATTTGCATGGTTTTTGTAACTTTGATTAGTTCTTTGAAAGGAGTTGTCAAAAATAACTTCCGAGATATTTAAAAGTATAATGGATATCTGCATTGCTTCACTTTATGACCATCACATAAATATGATTTGGATCATGTTTTTTTGCATTTTAGTTCAAAATATAGAGGTCAAATTAAATATGTGGGTTTGGGATGAGAGGCCCCACATGGTATGGGGCATGAGGCCCCCTTCACTTGGGCCTCGAAGCTGCTTCAGGAACCATTTAATAATGTGTACTTTTCCTTAAATTTTGATAGAATAGCTAATTAAAATAGAAAAAAATTTGGCCAAAATGGAAACAGGGCAAAAAATATTAAAAAATTATTGTATGAATAGAAAAATTCGGAAAAAGTGAATAGAATGCCTTAAAAAAGATAGAAGAACCCCAGAAATAACTTTCAAGCTGAATGTGATCGCAAAAAAAATTGCCATAGGATTATAATACAGGGGCTTCTTGCCCGATAGGTGGGTAAAAAGGCCATTTTCAATCGTTTACAAAAATGGCCATTACTCCTTTATTGAAATTGGTAGACATTTGTTTCACTAGTAATAAGTAGGTCAAATGATCCCTTCCTGACAGCATAGACATTCAAATAATCGACCATAAAAAGTAGGTCAAATCACACCTCAAAGTTAAGGGGGGCTGCATGCCCCGCCCTTCTCTACTTCACGTTAGTAAAAAAAACAACAACAACAACACAATTTTGCGATCTGAAAAATGTGTCACAGTCCACAGACGTCTGAGGCCAAAACTTTGGTTCTGGAGCCCAAGGAAAACCATGCCCCATTTAATTGAATTATGATCATCAGTATCATTCACACTGTTACTGTTGCAAAAATATCATAATTGCTGACAAACGCAATAAAATTTACTTAAGAAATTTAAAGAAAAATACAACAACTGACATGTTCCTATTTTTTTGTTTTGTAAAACCAGACTAAAATATATTGTGATGGGAAATTTCTGCACAACCAAATAGGAAATTTTGTTCCATAAAAATACTTATCTTATCACAAAAATCTCAAAAGTTATTTGTTTTTCTTACTTATTAAATGGCTCAAGTATATTTCACACTGGAAAAAAAGTCATAATTGATATTTTAACTGCTCTTGAAATGCAATCAGTGAACTTCTTGTTGATAAGGGATGTGAAGAAGTGTAACTGGTATAAATTACTATCCATAATCATACGCAGAGCAAGGGGGCTCATAAATAACCATTCATCGAAAGGCTGTTTTGCAAGCAAAGTTAAAAAAACAGAAGACTTGCTGATATTGACATTGTCAGTTTGAACTGAACTGACCAGCTGAGACAAAGTTCTGCTTCTGCCCAGAGATCTAATGCCATAGTCACTGAAGATGGCTTTGGTACTGCAAAAAAATTAATTGTACATTTCAAAAAGTTCAAATTAATTATATGAAAAGTCATAATACCATACTGAACATCCAGCAAACTATTCGAAACGGATATTAGAATATACTAAGTTCAAAATTTGAACTTCAAATTTGTTATGCAAATTCATTTTTCAACGATATTTTCAATGCGTTATGGACCAACTTGAAAACCCTTTCACAAAATTGTTGGGTTGTGGTCAGTACAGCTTGCTTTCCAGTTTTTTTACCAATTTCATTCATACAAACTTGAGGTGCGCTGTACGGTAGCCTATGTAAACTAATTTTTTTACAAAATTTCTTGTATTCTGCGTTATTTTGTAAAAAATTGATGCGCAGTGACTGATCCAGATTGGCTGGTCTTGTGGAGGCCTGGAGTGTTTGGCAGAATTTTGCACACCGCCAATATCGAAGCCAAGGTAAAATCATTGACCGCAGCCTTGGCAATTCAAAGAGCCACCAAATATAAGTATTCCAACTAAGTCCAGTGAATAAAATGATAATATATTTTATTAAAATATGTGGCCTTTAACTGTTGCCTGACTGGAAATTGAATAGGACATGGGACCTTTGAACAGTGCAGTGTGGCCAAGATTCTAAATACCGGTGGCCAGGTTTTTCCAACTACACCACCTGATTTTTTATATAAAACAAGAATCAAGATCAAAGTAAGTTGTGGTGCTTCTCATCAGAAACAAGCCAGTATATATAATGGAACATTATGCTGCAAAGTGGGTGATATTACAGATGTCTGTATTGGCGTTGAATATTGGAGAGAGGAGGGGTTATATTTGGGGTAGAATTAGCCGAAAGGAGGGCCTCACTTGGGGGTAGTTTGGAAGGCTTATTCAGTGCATGTCCAGTGCAGTCTGAGTGGGGACTTGCCCTTAATCCGAGGAGGCCTGGCAATAGCGCCACCAACTTATCCTATTATCGCTCAGCTCTCGAGGTGTGGTCGGCGCCATTATGACCTCAATTATCGCTCGTTTGCCAGCAAGCCATGAATAGAAATTCGCAGGGCAAACAAGAACTGCTGTCAAAGGGCCCTGCAGCCAGCAAAAGGGCCCAATAGCCTCCAATAGGCCAAAACAGGATCATTCAAGATCAAGGGGAGAGAAAAGCCAGCCAACTGAACAGCTGAAGCCTGAAGGGGGGGGGAGCTCCCCTCAACACCCCCCCCCCCCCCCAACCATTTCACGCACTCTATAGTACCACCAAAGAATCAATAGACCAGGCCACCTCGTAGTGTGACCACCGTTTACTGAACACACCAGTCTTACTGAAAACCAGCCATATACTGCCAACAGCTTACTGACTGCTTACTGCCACTTTCTGAGCAGCCCTCAAGCTCTCCCCCCTCCAAACCAGCCCTATTGCCCCCGCCCCTCCCCCCACGTCCCCCCGGCCCCCTCCCCGCCCCTGATTTCCCCCGGGGCTCCCCTAGTTCACAGCCCCCCTTACATTATCTGCATTTTACCCTCATATTTTCGGCCCATTGCGCTTCCATTATACGCCGATGATATCGTATTTGCATGCCGTTTTCTCGCTCACTTTTCGCCAGCTCCTTTCTTTACACAATGCTCTTTTCTCACTTTCTTTGATATTGTCAGAGATATTTACAAAGTGAAAAAATTGCTAAATGAAATTTTAATACATGAGAGAGGATTAATCTTGATCCTATTAGGATAGATAAATTGGTGAAGAAATACATATTGTAATACAGGTTCACTATTCACTATGATAGGTACATAGATATACATAGATTAACACTGGCAATGGACTGACTGACATTTGGCCAACTAATTAGGCCTAAGCCCCAACCCTTTAATCTCACCTCCAAACATGTCATGGAATTGTTTTCAATGTTTCTGTCAAACCAAGGAAACAGGCAATTGATACTTTTGCTCTTTGATTTCCTGAATCTATAGATAGATGGATAGATAGATGGATAGATGGATAGATAGATAGATAGATAGATAGATAGATAGATAGATAGATAGATAGATAGATAGATAACATTGATACTTTTGCTAGCTCTTTGAGTTTATAAATCTATATCAGATATACAGATAGATCTCACCAATCAACTCTTTTGAGCACTCACAACTGAGCTTGGAGGGCTGCACTTACCATATCTCTCTATTCAGAGATGTATACTTAAAAGACAGATGTTCTATAAAGATTGATGAAATAGACAAGAGTCCATCAGGGTAATACCTCTCATGCAAGCAGTAAAACAGAAGACTATACACCTGGGACTTGTATACATGTAGTTATTTAAGGAGACCGTCAGTGAGAAAGTGATAAGCAGTTTTCCCGAAGGTAATGGGTTCAAATCCCAGCAAAACTATTATGTACAGTGCCACCTGTATGTAAGTTAAACGGGTGGTGTTTTGCCATTATTTTGAGGTATGTGGGATACCAGCGACTATCAATTTTCTTGGTTCGTACATGTCAAAAGTCAAAATCATGTTCAGCAAGTGAACTCCCTCTCCATTGAAATTGCATTGGCTTAAATTTGCTTTTCACTTACTTTGACCCACATGGAACAGTGAGAATTTGACCCATATATGGCTTTGAGTGCAGCAAAGAAAATAGGCTCCATTTGTATCCAACATACCTTAAATATCATCCTTTTATGACCCAATTATGTTTTCCTCTCATCTGATGAGAATCCATGCTCCCACAAGCAGTTTGCTTGAGGATCTTTACCATTGACCCAATGGCGAATCATCACCCATTTCGCTTTACATTTTACAGGCGGCAGTGGATATGCCATGCTGGGCCCAGGGAAAACCCCCTGCCCTGGGCATCCCCACATAATATAACATTATACAAATTCAATTGGGAAAGATGAATATCTTGGCAAAGTAATACGTAAATTTCCAACATCTGGTGATCTGAACTGTCTGAGCTTAGTACACAATTGACTCAATGGCAATAAGCAATAACTAATCATCTAAAACAATCTGATCCATTTGCATTTACAAATTAATTCATTGGTTGAATAACCACGAAAGTCAGACTGAAGCGATGTATCAATCAGCGAATCAGTGGAGGGAAATGGGCGATAATTAGTAATGGAATGTACCATTACTAGAGATTACATCTAACCCTTAGTGTTAGGCTTTTAATACCCATAACACCCCCTCTTTACCTCCCCCCCCCCCCAATAACAATTGACTAAAAGTGTTGGCACGTTTTATCAATTCTGATCCACAGCATTTACCCTCAAACTGCTAACAAACTGGCTTAAGAACTCTCCAATCACCCCACCCTATTCATCATAATAGCCACAGCTCTTTCAGTTTCACCCTTTTTGACTGAAAGGGGTGCCCCTGTCAGTGGCCACCCCTTCTCTGTGAGTGAGACTCTGTAACCCCCCTCCCCCCTTACCCAGTTCAATGCCAATGATTAAATGAACAATACGACCACTGCTGGGGAACATTTGGCGCCCTTGAAAATCACAAAGCCCTGTTTCATCACAAAAGGCTAATTCAGTCAACACACCGCAAATTAAGGGCCCGATTATGAAGATTAAATTTTCAAAGGGCCATTTCCTGCTTCCAATTGCCTGGTTAACTTTTGTTGTAGCTGCAGCAAGGGACTTTGTCAAGGGGGGGGGGAGGTTAAAGAGAAGACGGGGGGGGGGGGGTGAAAAAGAGACAGTTCATCAGATCAACCAATCAGCCAATCAACTGACCACGATTAATTCACAGATCCCTAAAGGAAACTCACAGCGATCACTAATTCTCTTAATTAGGATTATTAGCCATCTCACACAGGAGATCACTTTCCATAATTCATTAAGGGCCCTTGGCCTAAAAAGAAGACAGCTTCCTATCTGTGGAATGGCCCTGTTAATTAGTTAAGTAACTACCAGATTAATGATACGAAACAATGCAATTTGTTTATATTAAGTGGGGAAGAGCAGGCTTTGTAAGGATCTTACATTCCAACAAGCATGTTTTTAGCAACTAAAAGTCATTCTCCTCCTCTTCATTTCTCCTTTCCCTCTGTTCCTGCTTTATCCATTCTCTACTCCTGCATCCGCCCTTTCTCGCATCTCCACCAACGTTGCCTCCCCTTCTTCCTCCTCTCCCTACCACTTTTCCTCATATTCCTTCTTTCACATCTACCTCCTCATCTGCCTCCTCATCTGCCCTTCCTCATCTACCTCCTCATCTGCCTCCTCATCTGCCTCCTCATCTACCTCCTCATCTGCCTCCTCATCTACCTCCTCATCTACCTCCTCATCTGCCTCCTCATCTGCCTCCTCATCTACTTCCTCATCTGCCTCCTCATCTACCTCCTCATCTGCCTCCTCATCTGCCTCCTCATCTGCCTCCTCATCTGCCTCCTCATCTGCCTCCTCATCTGCCTCCTAATCTGCCTCCACATCTGCCTCCTCTTCTGCCTCCTCATCTGCCTCCCCATCTGCCTCCTCATCTGCCTCCTTATCTGCCTCATCTGCCTCCTCTTCTGCCTCCTCATCTGCCTCCTAATCTGTCTCCTCATCTGCCTCCTCATCTGCCTCCTCATCTACCTCCTCATCTGCCTCCTCATCTGCCTCATCTGCCTCCTCATCTGCCTCCTCATCTGCCTCCTCATATTCCTCCTCATCTGTCTCCTCATCTGCCTCCTCTTCTGCCTCCTCATCTGCCTCCTCATCTGTCTCCTCTTCTGCCTCCTCATCTGCCTCCTCATCTGCCTCCTCGTCTGTCTCTTCATCTGACTCATCATCTGCCTCCTCATTTGCCTCCTCATCTATCTCCTCATCTGCCTCTTCTTCTGCCTCCTCATCTGCCTCCTCATCTGCCTCCTCATCTGCCTCCTCTTCTGCCTCCTCATCTGCCTTATCTGCCTCCTCATCTGCCTCATCTGCCTCATCTGCCTCATCTGCCTCATCTGCCTCATCTGCCTCATCTGCCTCCTCATCTGCCTCCTCATCTGCCTCCTCATCTGCCTCCTCATCTGCCTCCTCATCTACTTCCTCATCTGCCTCCTCATCTGCCTCCTCATCTGCCTCCTCATCTACTTCCTCATCTGCCTCCTCATCTGCCTCCTCATCTGCCTCCTCATCTGCCTCCTCATCTGCCTCCTCATCTGCCTCCTCATCTGCCTCCTCATCTGCCTCCTCATCTGCCTCCTCATCTGCCTCCTCATCTGCCTCCTCATCTGCCTCCTCATCTGCCTCTTCCTCATCTGCCTCCTCATTTGCCTTCTCATCTGCCTCCTCATTTGCCTCCTCATCTGCCTTCTCATCTGCCTCCTCATCTGCCACATCTGCCTCCTCATCTGCCGCATCTGCCTCATCTGCCTCCTCATTTGCCTCCTCATCTGCCTTCTCATCTGCCTCCTCATTTGCCTCCTCATCTGCCTTCTCATCTGCCTCCTCATTTGCCTCCCAATCTGCCTTCTCATCTGCATACTCATCTGCCTCCTCTTCTGCCTCCACATCTGCCTTATCTGCCTCCTCTTCTGCCTCATCTTCTGCCTCCTCATATTCTTCCTCCTCATCTGCCTCCTCATCTGCCTCCTCATCTACCTCCTCATCTGCCTCCTCATCTGCCTCCTCTTTTCTTTTTCTCTTTGCTCTAATATAACGGTCATCCTATTTTATGGCGTACTCGTCTCCTCTCCCGTGTCCTCCTCTTCTGCGTCCTCCTCTGCCTCTTCCATGTCCTCCCCTTTTATGCATTCTGCATTCTCTCCTCCTGTGTACTCTTCTCAGGACTCTCCTTCCCCAAATGCATCGAATTGGAGAAGAGGGGGGGGGGGGGTAAGTGGTTGTTATTTAATTCAGGAGGAGAGGGCATTTGTGATGAATTAGCAGAGGAAGAAGGAAGCAGCGCAAGGGATTATGGGAGGTTAGCTTCCACTTGAGGCAGCCTCGTTCTGATAGATGTAGCACAACATGGCCACTTCCGGTGCAGCACCGTCCTGGTTGTCATGGTAATTACCCAGCCAAGATGATGGATAAAGTGATCACATGCCCCAACAATATCATTATGCTCAGAGAAATACCCAAGAAATATCCATCTACCAAATTTAACAAGCAACGATGGCAGCATAATTTATTTAGGCTGGTGTTTATCACTCACGTTTTCCTTTTATACGCTGTAGTTTATTATACTGGTTAACGTGATAAACTTGTTGTATTTTTTGTCTCGATATCTCTAGTACGTGGGGCCGGGCTTAGTGGTAAAATGCTGGACCGCCAACCTTTGAGAACAGGGTTCGATTCTCGGTATACGCATTGCGCAAACCCGTCTTCAATTTGTAGACTTACAAGAGCAAAATGCTTAATTCAATGTCGTTCTGACAAGGTGTTTCGTTGGTGGCCCTTTGTGTATCAGTGTCTGTGCTGGGCAAGTAAACGATCCTTCGTATGGGGTAAAAGTGTAAAATGATGTAGACTCCTGCTCTCTCTCCCATTTCATCAATCAACCCTCTATAGAACTCCCAGAACTGAGCTTATAGAGGAATGTACTATATTTCAATCTGTCTATCTATCTATATAATTATATCTATCTATCTATCTATCTATCTATCTATCTATCTATCTATCTATCTATCTATCTATCTATCTATCTATCTATCTATCTATCTATCTATCTATAGAGATTCGGGAAATCAAAGAGCAAAAGTATCAATTGCCTGTTTCCTTGGTTTGACAGAAACATTGAAAACAATTCCATGACATGTTTGTCGGTGAGATTAAAGGGTGGGGGCTTAATTAGTTGGCCAAACGTCAGTCAGTCAATTGCCAGTGTTAAAGGGTATTGGCCTACTATTGGGGGGGGGTGGTCAAATAGGTGCCTTAGCATAGAGGCTTTTGAAGAGGGGGGAGCAAAGAGGGGGGGTTGTCAAAGGAGGTGAGGGGGTGACAGGGTATTCAATATGAAGGATAGGCCCATTAGAAGCAGTGGCCAGAGTGAGGCAGTAGGCACAGTAGGCAGGGGGGTGTGTACATTGGTAATCATCACTTTTCATTATTGGCCAAACGAAAGTGATTCATTCACTCACAACAAAGCGTCCATGGCAACGGGGCCATAAGTCACATGACCCCAACATGGCTGACAAATGGTGGCAGGAGTAGCAGCGCAGTCTAGCGGGTGTCCTTTGACACTAACAGCGGTAATAGGCCATGCGTCAAGCGGGCTGCTTTATATGATTGCCCGTGACTCCGAAGGCCTTTAAATTTTCCTCCTTTCCTAACAAGGCCATTAGTTTGAGGACGCAGCGCCGGCCAACAGCCCCTTAATAATCCTCGGCAACTTCCAGGCTGGTTCTACGACATCGTTCGTCTCCTATCATCGCTCATCGGCAGTGTTTAAGCAGCCACTTCCGGCTGGGCATGCGCAATCCTCCGCTAACAACGCCATCCGACGTAAAACGATGGTAGAGCGAGAAACTAGGCGGAAGCCAAAGGGCCATTTCAGATGTTCATTACGCCAGACGGCTTTGTAAAACACAACGGAGTGAGATATGAGAGCTATGAATATTTGTGGTTTGTAAGCAGTGAAAATATTACAGAAATAAGAACAACAACTCTCTGCAACAAAGCAGGTTGGACACTGATTGGACAGTTACCTGCCTTTTAGATATAGATAGATAGATAGATATGGTAAGTGCAGCCCTCTAAGGCAAGTTCTGGGTGCTCACAAGGGTAGATTAATGAGATTGGAGACTGAGCAGGAGTCCTCAACATGCTACACATTTACCCCATGTGAGGGATCTTTTACTTGTCCAGCACAGACACTGACACAAGGGGCCGCCAATTTAACATCTCGTTGAAAGACATCCTGCTGGTATTTTGCTCATGAAGGTTAACTGAAAATATCGGGTTCTCTACCCGGGGTTCGAACCCATGCAGGCAAAGACCTTCAACAGAGCAGGTGGGCACCTTAAGCACTCATTGGTTCGAACCCCGGATGGGGAACCCAATATTGTCAGTGTACCTTCATGAGCAAAATCCAAGCTGGATGTTGTTCGGATGAGACGCTAAATTGGCGGCCCCTTGTATCAGTGCCTGTGCTGGGCAAGTAAAAGATCCCTCACATGGGGTAAATGTGTTGAGGACTCATGCTCTCTCTCCCATCTCATGAATCAACCCTCTTGAGCTCAAGGGCGTAGGGGGCTGCACTTACCATATCTATCTATCCTTAGCAGCGTACTGAGTTGAACTGTTTTACTTACCCTAAAAAACAGTGGAGATGCATGATTCAGTCTCAATGACTGCAAAAAGTCAAGTTTGATGAAAAAATTCATCAAAAATTTAGCAGCATTTATAATCAGATAATTGAAATGTATCATCTGGGTGGTACTATGTGTTTATTTAGATATTTAATAAACACGACTTACTGAATTATAAAATGATACTGATACTGGAGACATGTATTCTTTGCATGCCCAGTTTTAATTTTTACTTTTAAAACAAAGCGGCCTCTGTTCTTTGATAAAATATAACTCAATCCCAGTTTTCTGTCTGTTTCAAATCTAAAGTTAATCAATAAAATTAAATTTAGAGTTACCCTAGCATAAGTAGAATGGTAAAAGAGTGACAGTATCCTGCGAAATTTCTTGTTTTACCAAAGTCATGATAGTATTGCTTTGAAAAAGGTGACTGTATCCTTCGATTAGCATTTCTTTTAATTGATTTCCTTTATTTATTTTTTAGTTTTTAACTTTTTAATACTGGTGGCAAGAGCCTATGATAGGACTCCATGTTCCCAACTTGAGAGAAAGGGGTTCCATTGCGGGAGTTCAGTGCAGCTGGTATTGTCCTTAGAAGAGTTGTTTTTTTGCTGAAGGAACCTTTTAAAAGTTGAATAATAAAACCTTTTGGGTTCCTTATCTATACCAGCCTCAGACTCAGACTCAGACCCAGACTGCATTAAAACTCAGCAACATTAAAAACGTACACTTTTAAAAGGCTAAAAATAGTACTTCCTCTCGAGATATCAAGATGAAAATTTGCACACTTCTAGAAATTGCCATCAGATATATTCACGAAAAATTTCAAATCTCTAAGTGCAGTACTTTTGTGTCAAATTAAATCGTCCTGGTCACTGTCGAAAATGGAAGTCACAAAATATCAATTTCCTCTGATCATTAATTTCAACAACTTAGCTGTTCTTTCCACAAACTTTTTTGATAAGCCAGGAAAGTTTATAATTTTCCTTGCTTGACGAGTTAGGGAAAAGGGATATTTGACCCAACCACAATTAAAGAGGATGAATTTAATGAAAATTAAGTGTCAATGCTGACACGCCCCCTACTGGAGCCTTTTGTCAAAACCTTAAAAAATGATGTTTTATTCAGATTTTTGAGACAATTGATATGGAATGATTGTCTGTGTGTGTGTTTCTACCCTGAGCATGCATAAAACCCCCATTATTTAACAGCTCTGGTTCACATGCTTCATTTGAAGATGCAAACTCGTAAATTTTGAGTTTTTAATGATAAATCTGCTTTATCATTGACATTTTTTTCAAAAACCTCCGTGGGACCTCTTTTGGAAGTCTTGTGCCTGTTATGTGAAAATTTCATAAGATTAATCCCATCCAGACTGCCACAAAACCAATATTTCCATTTCTGCGTTTTTTGTTGAAGTGCAGTTTGTGACTTGCATTTTGACAGTAACCACGACAACTTAATATGACACAAAAGTACTGCACTTAGAGATTTGAAAATTTTCGTGAATATACCTGATGGCAACTACTAGGAGTGTGCAAAATTTCATCTTGATATTTTGAGAGGGAGTACTATTTAAAGCCTTTTTAGAATAGTGCGTTTTTAATGTTGCTGAGTTTATTTGGCTCACACACATATAAACTCAGCAACATTAAAAACGCACACTTTTAAAAAGGCTAAAAATAGCACTTCCTCTTGAAATATCAAGATGAAAATTTGCACACTTCTATAGAAGTGTGCAAATTTTCATCGTGATATCTTAAGAGGAAGTGCTATTTTTAGCCTTTTTAAAAGTGTGCGTTTTTAATGTTTTATATATAAGATTTAAAAACAAACGCCAGGAGACCCACCGAAGACACTAATCAAGGTCGCTGATGGTGGGCCACCCAAAATATATAACAGCTTATAGAACCCTTAAAGGTTCCATATTACAAAACCTTTTTGTTAAGAGTTCTTCAGTTTCTCTACCATATTAATCACATTGTCTTTCCATTTCTTGACCATTGTCCAATGTGCACCGAAGATACAAGATACAAATTTCATTTAAAGTCGGATTACAGAACAAATGAGCAACATTAGCAAAAGTTGTGCTATTACGTCCAAGGTAGATAATAATGAGAAAATGTAGATTAAGATACTACTGAATATTGACCAAAAAAAAAAATTGGGATAAATTGAAATGAATTAGATTAAAAACAAGAATGTGAAGAAATTGCAGTAATCTTCTTTTCCTTTTCTCGCTTTTCTCTTCTTCCTTTTTCTTCTCTTCTACTTTCCAGTCCTATTCTGTTCTTCTTGCTGAAGGTCTTTGCCTGCATGGGTTCGAACCCCGGGTGGGGACCAAAATTTTCAGTGAACCTTCATGAGCAAAATCCTAGCTGGATGTTGTTCGTATCTGATAAGACGTTAAATTGGCAGACCCTTGTATCAGTGTCTATGATGGGCAAGTAAAAGATCCTTCACATGGGGTAAATGTGTAAGATGTTGAGGACCCTCGCGCTCTCTCCCATCTCGTCAATCAACCCTCGTGAGTGCCCAGAACTTGGCTTAGAGGGCTGCACTAACCATATCTATCTATCTATTTATATATCTATCTATTTATCTATCCATCTATCTATCTGTCTATCTATCTATCTATCTATCTATCTATCTATCTATCTATCTATCTATCTATCTATCTATCTATCTACACTCCTGCTCATAAATATGGAATACTTTTTTGGAATAAACGTGTCAAATGAAAGTAAATTTCAGAGTGTGAATGTTAGCAAGGTCCATTGTTGAGGTCAAGTTATCTTCTCTAATCACTCTTTGAAAGCCTCAACTAAATTTTTTGCAAGAATTAAACATTTTTGGTAGAATGCATCTCACATTAAAGAACCCCCTGAATTTCCATATTTCGTGCGGCTGTAACTTTTCATGGGGTTAATGCTGCAGCATGCGTTTTAAACCACAGTATGTTCTTCCCTTTAACAGTCATTTGGAAGTAGTTACGATTGAATCAGACCGTCATGTGCTCCAGCAGAAGTTGATAAAGTTATCAATTTCAATGGAGAATATTGAAATATTCCATATTTATGAGCAACCGTGTATCTATCTATCTAGAGTTTTAAAAAAAAACGTCCGAATTTGAAGAACCTGCAAATTTTGTAATTTTCTCGTATATATGTTTTCTTCGCCTCTTCTATTTTTGCCCCTCTCTTCTACTTCGTCTATTTTGTCCTTTTCGTTCTCTTCTACTTTAATTTCTTCCGGTCGAATTTACCTTAAATTCTTTTCTCTCTTTTTTACGTTCTTCTTAATTCCAATTTCACTTGCAATCCTACATGCATATATATCTACCCTATTGTTTGCATTAGGCGCCCGGTGGGCAGATGTAATGATGAGATGGGCGATTAATAGTTTTTTTACATTTAAAGACTTAGGATAAAGTCACATTTTTATGCAATTTTGATTAAAATTAGATCTTTATGTAGGGGGTCATGCTTTTAATACAGAAAATATGGTATGTAAAACTAAATTTCTACAAAACACTAATAGTTGGATACTTAACTTGAGCCTGTTATTGTTACTAACTTGTTTTTCTAAAATAATTGTTAACATGAGTTTGTATTTCATTGGTAAAAGTGTGCTTATTAGTGTGTAACTATTTTATTAGGCTAACAAGCCTCTAGAGGTTTTATGCCTACCAAATTATGTACCGCTGTATGTACCGCATTTAATGATCAATAAAAAAAATAAAGTAAAAAATAACCACTTGCGTGCAAACCATCAAACAACAGTTTTTTTTCTTTTGCTTTCCTTACTCGTTTATTATTTTTTTTGTAACATATCATCTATAATTTACTTGTGATAAATATATTGGGACTTCAAGTGGCTTTAAAGTTTATTTCTGAAAAGTAAAGAAAGAAACTGCTACGTGACAGAGTTCATTTACCAAAAATCATTCAGGTTATATTTTTGGTGTGACAAAAAAAAGATGCACGACTCAGCTTCACTTATAGATAAATTAATCAACTTCAACATTTTAACCCAGCATCTGTGTGGTACAGAGTGTTTATCTAGATTTTACTGATGATGGCAATAGTATGTAGGCCTGTTTATTCATGCGTCCACATGAACAAGAAATGGAAATGACTTGCAGATCAACGTCAGATTTTTATTTTTAATTTATTTCAAATACATTTTAAAAGAGTAAAACCCGGAAATGGCTGCCACTGGACAATTTTTGTCATTCGACGGTAATAATGTTCCAATTTGAATTCTGTAAAGTTCTACAGGTAGGCCAATTCTTGTTTAAAAAAACTGACGGCATCACATTTTGTCCGACGATCTTTTTTTACCCCGATACGACACTTTTCCCGACGATTGGTCTTCTTGTAAATTCTTTCATTTGTCAGAAAAGATGATCATGGGATTTAGTGTCCGTCCTCAAAAATCTGACTAAAACAGCAGCAAAACATCACAAAAATGTAATAGAAAAATTACAAATTTGCTAATTTTCCGTGAGTATGTGTATTTCAGGCCAAACACCAGTTCGCATGTTGTGAGACAAACTGTAGACATGGAATAAATAGTTTATGACATGGGTTGGACCTGATTTCCCTGATATTTTCACCCTCGACCCTGTATTTCCATCGACCCTGCGGGTCTCGAGAAATACAGAATCTTGGGTGAAAATATCAGGGAAATACAGGCCCAACCCGTGAAATAACCTACGTATTAGTATCTGGTGATTGTGACGTATCCACTGCATGGATTTTGACCAAAATCTAATCAGTTCTTCCTTGTGCTGAATAGAAAAATCCTGGTGAGTTTCAATTGAATCTCTTCAGCAGTTTTTCCACAATCGTGCTGACAGACGGACGGACGGACTGATGGACAGATGGACAGACACATGCGAGTGAAAACATTGGACCCGTCCTATGGTGGGCCTAAAAATAGTTTTTCTCCTGGAATTCACTTTCACGTTCATGTACCATGCAACAGCCTGCTTGTATAGTTATAACAAAATATATTTGCACTACAAGTGATGTTTATTTGCGAAAATTCAAGTAGAGATGCATGGCTCCTTAGCAGTAGAGCACTTGACATTTATGTTGGAGTTACTGACTAAACAAGGCAAGATGCACGACTCTGGTTTAAAAACTGCTGCATGAAGTACTTTCAAGACAGATTGGACAATCTTGTAAGTGACAGACAGCTTCCACATGATACAGAATGTTTATATATGATGTTTCAATGTGAAAAGTTGATTCTTAAGGTGGCTCGATACTCGTGAACTTTCCAAGATAGGATTTCTTAAAAACGGTTTAGAATGATCCAAAATATAGTTTATAGCAAGAAGAGGTAAACAAAAGTGGTCGCTACCAGCCTTTTTAAAAAAATATTTGGGTTTATGCACCAGAAAGTCAGTCCACGCAAACCTGAAAAACTACAAAAAATTCTTATTTTTCCTACTGTGAAGTTTTTTCTGCCATTCAGTGGTCATACATCCCATACTATGCAATGAAGCATGAAATTAAAGAAGACACTTTCATGGAAAAGGTGATTACAATTTCAAAGAGATATATGTAGTTTAAAGGACTTTCCAAGGTGCTCGGAATATAAGTTTCGATTTTAACAATTTTAACTTTTTTTATAAACCATGGCGCTAAAAAAAATTGACGAGATAGGATTTTTCGTTTCTTTGTCATTTATTTCCAAAAATAGTTGGGAACAACATGATGATATAGACAAGCCTTCCTACCGCACTTCAAATTGATATAAACATTTATTTATATCACAAAGTCATTTTTGAGAAATTAGACCTGCTTGTCGTAAATGGCCTGTAAAAATTATCTCTTTTGAGTATCAAGTTGAATTTCCGGCTGTATATAGTACTCTTCACGGCGCATCTAATGCTCCAAACGAGAAGTCTCTAACCCCAATAGAAGTGCAGACATATGAAATTCTCAAAATTAAGAAAAGATCTTGAAGCAGAGTCAGCACAGTGGTGATGCTACGATAGATAGGGCCTGCCTGGCTGCGCGTGAATATGTGCAGGTGACGTAATTTCGTGGGTAGCGAGCCACCTTAAGTGGTCAATAGATTATTTATTTAAATATTTATTTAGATAAGCAAATCATCTTTAGATGGTCAGATTCAAACACCTCAGAGGGTTGTACTTACCATATCTATCTATCTATCTATCTATCTATCTATCTATCCATCTATCTATCTATCTATCTATCTATCTATCTATCTATCTATCTATCTATCTATCTATCTATCTATCAATCTGTCTATCTATCTATCTATCTATCTATCTATCTATCTATCTATCCATCTATCTATCTATCTATCTATCTATCTATCTATCTACATTCAGTTGACTTTTATACATTGTACCATTGAGCTGTATTTCGTGTGAGGTCAAAATGTTGCAGCTGTCATCTCCATTCCCCAGCATGTAAGTACAAGCTGTGATGTCATTTCATACTGGGTCAGATTCCCCAAGCTGCTGGCCAATGGGAATCCACCTCAACTGTGCATCACAATATACTTACCAACGTGATAGCAAGTGAAACATTTGTCTGAGATCAACCTTGCAAGTGCAACATCACAGTTCTTTGGCCAAATTAAGGGCTGCCAGTGCAACGCAATTATCATCCTCATTATTATTTTCCTGCACTCTTGTGAGATATTCTTTAAAAGCTGCATGTTTGTTTACATGGAAATAAACATGATATTTTTCATTTTCGAATGATTCCTACATGAATATTTTTCTGCAGTCATCGAAGCTGGGTTATTATAAGATGTCTATATTTCCAAAAAACAAGTCAATTGCCGATAATTGGGACAGTAGGCCAGGGGAAATTATTGATGCACTATGGTATGATAATTTGGTAGCATCACATTCTGACCTTGCTGACAATGTATACAGCAAAGGTCAATATAACTTTCTAATTTCACCCATAAGAGTTACTGAGTGAATTTTTTTTTTGTACAGAAATGTATTTTTCAATTGTTTCTATGTTTATTCTGCATATCAATGCAATCATTTAATTGAGTTTCAATGATACTTAAGTTACAAATAATAACTGTCAGATCAATTTTGTACCCTTAATTGATTTTATCCATTACTTAACATTGATTTTTGTATTTTTAGTACGTCCTATATTGAGTCTAATTTTGCTGAGTAATAATCTTTATGTATAAGTGGATATAATTATTCACTTATGTGAGACATGTGACTCAAAATTCCCAAATTCATTGACACAGTTGGGATGCATCCTGTTTTAAAGCTATCCGGGTCAAAATAGAAGATTGCCTTATATATTTTCTATTTTAAATGTCAATATTGATTTTGTTACTTTCAAAGTTAATATCAAATGGCTCAGGCAATGTTAAAGCTGTTCTTACTAAGCATACATTTTCCCTTATATAGGAGTTATATTGTTCATGAGGAATGAGGATATATTATTTCAATCGAAAAATTTCATTTTTTTAGTCAGGCGTGGTCCTCATGATTTACCACGATGAAACCATTAATTTCAACAGTTCTGATGTTTTACGAGACTTTAGTTTTTTCCCATGGTTACTGTCAAGTAGTGGCGTCCCTATGGGGGGGCATGAGGAGGCACAGGCCCCCCCATATTGGACCTGTGCCCCCCAGGTGCCCCCCCATATGAACTTTCCAACTCTGGCTAAAATATACAATTAATATAGTGGGTGCCCCCCCCAGAGAATCCTGTGCCCCCCAGGTGCCCCCCCCCCGCTCGAGAACCCCCAGTTACGCCACTGCTGTCAAGCTAAAGGATTATTCATGAAATTTATTATGACGATGCAACGTCAGCTGTCCTGACTCACGAAGTGTGCATGCAAATATCGAAATGAAATTGTCTTATTCATCCCCTTAATTAGTGGAACTGCTGTAATGCAATGCAAATGTGTCAACCAAGAGAGTTTAAAAATGTAGGTAAGATCTGCACAACTTGTATATATTTGCTTTAAATGAACAGTCTGTCTACAAGTTGACCGCCATTTGCTGCCACCTAGGGTGCAAAATTCGCGAGTTCCTGTGAGCGGTCAATAGAATTTCGATCTCTGGAAGAAACCAGGACAGTGTGGAAGAAACCAGGACAGTTTCCAAAAACTCTGCAAGTGTCTAATCTGACTTTGGTTGGCTTCAATTTTAAGCAGACAGCTTGTAAATACCAAAATAAGTTGGAACTATTTTTTATCATGGAGGATGTATACATTGTAGCTCACATTTATTGCCAGTATAGAGGGGGCCACTTGTGGCATGGACAAGACATTTTGCTGAGTGTAACACAGCTTTTATGAAATTGTGAATTATATTGTTGTCCTAGTTAATAAATTTCCATAAAGTAACAGAATAAATACAATTGAGCATTTTTGATATCACAAAGCAAAAACATTGGCTTTGTATGGACACGAGAATAAGTGAGAATGCATTCTTTTTGGACCCTTTTCTGACCACAATTTAACATGCACTAAATGGCATAAGTAGATTGAATACCATCAAACTTCTGATGAGTAAAATCATCCCTTTCACAGGCAAAGTGTATGCTAAAGTTTCAAAATTTTCTTTTTGTCTCATGATTTCCAAACATTTTCATTCAAAGCAGTCGACTGGATATTTGCCAGCAACCATGCTTTGTGAAAGTAGTTTGGCGTAGTAATATGGACAGCTGTTGTGCGACCTGATCTGGTGATCTATCCAAAACAGATCAAATTATTGTTGACCCAATTCGATTTTCCAGGGACTGTCAGCGTTCTGTTGCCACTTGACAGTCCCGAACAGAGACAGATGAACAGTAATTAACACAGACATTTTTAAAATTAGATCTTGAAAGAATGTCACAGTGATTGATGTCGAAATGTTGTGGGTTCACCATATCCTCAACCATGCATTCTCTTTTTATTTCAGCCGACCTCTATCCTTCATTTTGGTACTTCCAAATCCTGAAACAAAGATTTTGCTGAGCCTCTCGATCAATTGCATGGTCCCACAACCTCGCATATGGAATTCACAGTTGACTTTGCGCATTCCACTGAACTGAGGTTCGAAACAGGTGATTACAACAAATAGTCAATGCCAAACAATGCTAAACAAGATAATCCAGCTTGCTATTTTGTAACAGGGCCTGTCAAAACACTGTCAGAGCATAAGAATATATGACTGAGCCAGGGAATTTTTGCCCAAGAAAAGATAATTGGGCATTATCCTACTTTAGCCCCCTTGAGGGTTTAAACATTTTATAGGTATTTCCATAGATATTGATCAACAAAAACTGAAACTGAAAAATAACTCAAATATGTTTCCAGTCTGTATATCACAGAATAAATACTGTAAAAGTGTGAAGGGAGATAATTACCAAGAATACTCACAGTTATATGTTTCTTAAAACATTCAATTCAAACTGAAGTGTGATATATTGCAAAATACTGTCTTATATATACTCCCACTTTAGCCCCCTTTCCCATTGACTGTACCATTGAAAAGGGGGCTAATGTAGGAGTATATATAGACACTAGGATATAGCAAAAACTGTCTTATTATATTCCTGCTTTAGCCCCCTTTTCCATTGACAGTCCCATTGAAAAGGGGGCTAAAGCAGGAGTATATATAGACAGTTGGATATAGCAAAAACTGTCTTATTATACTCCTGCTTTAGCCCCCTTTTCCATTGACAGTACCATTGAAAAGGGGGCTAAAGCAGGAGTATATATAGACAGTAGGATATAGCAAAAACTGTCTTATTATACTCCTGCTTTAGCCCCCTTTTCCATTGACAGTACCATTGAAAAGGGGGCTAAAGCAGGACTATATATATAAGACAGTATTTTGCTATATTTTGGTGGTATTTCTACTGTATAAGCGTCATTGTGTTTATACAAAAGATGGCGTTTATACAGTCAATGTAACAAAGAAACACTTGTCTCTTTCTAAAAATTCTACTGTCTTATATATACTCCTGCTTTAGCCCCTTTTCCATTGACAGTACCATTGAAAAGGGGGCTAAAGCAGGAGTATATATAAGACAGTATTTTATATATCCTACTGTCTTATATATACTCCTGCTTTAGCCCCTTTTCAATGGTACTGTCAATGGAAAAGGGGGCTAAAGCAGGAGTATAATAAGACAGTATTTTGATAAATAGTTATAGACAATTATGTCTTTGTTACATTGACTGTATAAGCGTCATCTTGAGTATAAATATAATGACGCATATACAGTAAAAATTACCACCACTATTTCCCATGAAAAAAGGGCCTAAATGTTTAGACCCCTGAGGGGGCTAATGTAGGATAATGCCGATAATTGAAACATTTGAGCATTATCCTGTATTTAAAACAATGCATAAGAAGAAAGAATGCAGTTTTTTTTTAAAGAAAGAGGAAAAAATAGGCTAACATCTTCTAAGCTGCTTTCCATGCTTCCACCCATAATTCTAAGCTGAATGTCATTGATCCTTTTCAATTAAAAGGGAAATTTTGCCTTTAGTAGGCTAAGCAAATATACTAATCTTTGAAGAGGATCATTTTCTGTGCTAACAAAGTTTAAGCTAGACAATTAAGTAGAAATAGTGGCTGTGCAATTTCAATGGCCATTCACATTTTGTGACTTTAACAATTGACTCTTAATTCTCATTGGTTGGCGAAAACAATAAACAATGGGGTATCATGTGACCAATTGTGTGTGTGCCCCTTTGCAAGTGATTGTTGAATGCTGAAATACAAGCCGCCAGGGGCCGCCAGAGTAAACATGAACAAATTAATCTGGGCTTCTGACAATGTCAAAGCGATCACCAGCACAAATCGTGTGCTAATATAAAAGAACAGATTTGGCAGATATAGCTTGGTGATTTTCTCTTATTTTTTATGCAGGTAATTTTTTTTACAATTCACAATTTACTTAGATATATCACAATCAAAAAAGAAATACTTGAATTTGACTGTAAAAGAAAATGATGTACAATTATCAACTCATTTCAATGAGAGGACCTGTCAACATAGCACAGAACCAAAACTGAATACATAACTTGTTTTACTACTATCAAAGCTAGGCCCAATCTTATTCAATTCTTGCATTGCATCCATATATATAGGCCTAGTATTAAATAATAGTATAGATCTATTACCAGTGACAATCAAAGACAGAACTCTTAATCATATGAGGCTTTTACCTGCCAGTGTTGCGGCAACATTCATTCATTTCACGCCTTTTGATGTCCTCAAGTAGTTGAATCAACTTTAATATTGAATGTTGTCACTCATCCTTTCTTGACTGTAAAAACAGTCCAAAGAAACCATTCTAACTAATGCAAAGATTGTATCAATTGATTATTACATTATAAGTAAATTGTTAAAAACGAGAATTTTAACTGATTAACTGAGCCCTACACAAATACATAAGCTGTTTAAAACTGCAGTATGCACTAGATGATTTTCAGGGTAACTGCAGCATAAACTGGGTCCTGCTTCAACTGGGTGTCGAAATTCCGGATGGGGGTGACAGGAAGTGAGGCATGAGGAGAGTCACGTGGGGTAGGGTGTCATTAGCATATGCATGAAGCGCCCCCATGCGACCGGAAGTTGCTCTTCCCTAGACTTCCGCAGCAGAACGTGGTTGGGGCTGAAGATCTGTGTTGGTTTTGGAAATAGGATAGCTAGGAATATTAGCTGAGCGCCGCTTTAAATGACTCTAATCTCTCAATTTGCCTCTATCCATTGTCAGCCTTGGATGGCCGTGTTTGTCAGAAAATGACAGAGTCACCAGAAAAAATAAAACGCCACCAAACGGAGATTGTTTGTTTGCAAAACACTGCTGCCATAATTATGAAGCCTGTGAAAGCCATCTTCAATTGAAGCCCCATCATTGCTGCACGAAATCACTGCACGAAATCACTGCATTGGAGCACTGCAGAACTCAAGAGCATGATCACTGATTTATCAATTGGCAAGATAGGAAAAAAAAGCAGCAAAAATCAATTAGCCAATCAATTGATAAGCATGATCATGATATTAATTTGATAAGATGGAACTCAAATAATTCTAGTGAGCCGCATGGCCAGCCAGGTTGTCATTTCTTTTAATTTCTGTAACTACCTTTTATAATTCAAGAAAAATCATTGCATCATCTTGGAGTCTTGGACAATAAAACTTCCCATAAGTCCATTGCAATTATACTAAAACTTGTTTGCAGCAATCCATTCTTCCCTCAAGTTTCATCTATCTACCTGTCTATCTTTCTATCTGTCTAGATATCATATTATCTGGTCAAGGGCCTTCCTCTCTAGTAATTCGCCGAAGTGTGACTCAGAAGAAATCCTTGCTTATTTTGTTTTCGGGCGTCACACATTCGGTTGCGGATGATGACTGAATAATTTGGATAAGCTGTGGTAACTTTTGTCTCTTTATGAAGCGACGTTTAATGTCCAGATTCATTCATTTTTATCTAGAAATAGGCCTACAGGTAGTTACTCTGCTGATACGATTGTAAGTTCTGTATAGGGTTGTTGTTGTCGTATAGCCTAAAAGGTAAATGCAAAACTATTAGGCCTGGCTATAGGCTAGAACTTCAATATGCAATATTGTTGTTGTATGCCATGCATGTCTATTTAAACTTAAAATGAAACTGTCTCCACTATTTTCCAGGTTTCAATTTTAGTCTAATTGTTTGGTTAAACTTGCAAATGATACTGCACTGGCCAGTCAACTTACAATTTGCACATTTTACGAAATTGCTTTAGATTCTTACCGCAACAACTTTTCAAAAATTTACTACAAATTGTGCCTATTAGGCCCTAAGTTTTGCAGAAATCGTCTTGGGCCGCACAGAAGCTGTTTGAATGAAAGCAACAGTCCACTTGGGCCAATAAGACTTTCCTACTTCAGAAGCAAAAGAAGGAGAGAGAGGGGGGTGTAGGGCAATTAATTTAGGGCAGTGAGTTGTCCTGTTTTGAGGCAGTGTGTGCCAGGCAGGCGCCGGGGATTAAGGGGGGCAATTTGAGGGGCACTAACGTCTCAGTTATTGGGCTGGGACGAGGCTGGTCACGGTAAGGAGGGCTCAGCGGCCTGCCTCCGTCGGAGAGAAGGCCCTCAAAATGCCCAGCGTGTCTTATTGCGTCAATTAGGTCCAGGGCAAAACGTAATATGGCTGGGGGATAACAGAAAATAGTCCCCAATCGGGCGCATTGAGACAGCGGCAAAGCAGCCCAGAGACAATAGGCTAAGTAGGCCCCCATATGAGCCAGCACGTCTTAGTGCGCCTGGGACCTAGTCTCCCAACCAACTCTCAACAAAATCGTGTTTTCTTATGAAAATTCCCAGCAAATCAACCCAGGAGAGCAAACATATTTGCTGGCTAATTATGCAGATTGGCCCAACACTGCTCAGCTTCTAATCAAGGGTCCACCATGCCCACACAGTGTCACACTTGAAGCAAATGCCTCAGCCAATCAAACGTGTCTCCTAATGCCCCTGATGACGTCATAATCACAGTGTGACGTGTCATCCTTCTCATTTCGAAAAAGAAATTGCCTCCACCAAATTTTCCAATAAAGATGAAGTTACACAAAAGAACAATCAGCCAACAGAAGGACCTGCCTTATTCTTTTGTAGCCTAGTTGGTAATGGAACTGATCATAAGTCCTGAACATTGTCAGGTTCTGGGATTCAACACTTTATAATGCACCAGACAATTTGTTATCTTTTTTTTGTGTAATTTCATATGTGATAGGCCTATTGGTATGTCATTTGAAGGTCCCAAGTCTGAATCCAAGACAGTTAGGCCTACTCTTTAATCCCAGTCTGGTGAAAATGAGAACTGCATGCTGCTGCCACCTGGCACTAAAGTTGATTTTGTATGCTACAGCATTGCTGTCCCAAGAAATAGTTCCAATTTCATTGCACATTCACAAAATTTCGATTCAACATTGATGTATACCAGAGTCAGACTCGGCAATCACATTCTCCAAAGAAGTAGACAAGGCCATCAGCACACTCAGAAACAGCCCCGGTTTCTTCCAGACAAAATTGTGTGAGTTCCTCAGACTGAAATGATGTGGACCGCTCACTCCACTAGTCACTAGTTGGCAACACATGACAGCATATGTTCTGATCTGCTAAGGCTGGAAAAAGAAGTGGCAATGTAAGAGCGGTCCACTTGTAGACAGCTTTAATCATATTCATAATGAGAGATCCCTGGCATCAAGGCCAACAATTGAACCAAATTGTTCTGCATTATTGATGTCCCCATCTTAATTTCAGCGCACTGTCATAGGCTATCTGTCATTCTCACAAACTATTTCTCTAGATTGTTTCCGGAGGTCCAATATTCGAAATTGTAACCTCAAATCACCTTGGAAGTCCTCAACAACCAACCAAACTTGTGACTAGACCCCGAAGTCAGTCAGAGTTAAAACTCTGACTTGCTTGGCAAGAACTTCAACTGACTAGTCAGCTAAGTCATTAAACTCTGACTTCACTTGACTTCATCTAACTTCAGCTGACTAATGTAATTTCATAGGGTAATTTTGTTAAAAATTTTAAACGATACATCATAACTTCATAAATTTCAGAATTTATGCACTCGGAAAACTGTGCAGTATGCAGATGTGTCCGATTTTTAAGGAGTTTTAGTATTTCATAGACTTTACAAAGGCCCTGGAAGAGTGTGATCTGCTGTTGAGAACGATACCAAAACCATTTCTGTGAGGTAAAAACTGGCAAAGTTATGCAACAGTGACTTGACTTTAGCTGTCTCAACTCCAGCTTGACTTGACTGAACATCAACTTGCTGCTTGGAGAGCTAACTATGACTTCACTAGTCGACTTTATGTAGTCGACTTCGGGGTCTACTTGTGACTTTACACCGTTTTGGTCTTGGCCTACCACAATTTTCCTGAAGATGGAGCTGCGTGGTGATAAGCCTATACACAGTAGTGACCTCTGGATGAAAATATTTGTGACACAGTTTTAAAACAACACTAAAAAATATTACCACTGATGACTTCTGACTTCGACATGACAGTTGAATTCGACAGGTAGCCTACAGCCCTACACTGAAGTGCACTTTGACTAGTGTTCCACTTGCAGTAATATGTAAATTGCACTGCCATGAAATTCGCGCATCATTGTCATAGAACTACTGCATTATCTTCTCCTTTCCATGCAGAAGGCCAATTTATCTTTTTAAGGACTGGGCAAATGGGAAGATAGATAGAAAAGATAAATAAGATCAGATCTATAGATAAGATTAGATAGATAGATAGATAGGTAGATAGGTAGATAGGTAGATAAATAGACAGATAAATATATTGATAGATAGATAGATAGATTGCACAGACGGCTGTGTAATTCAAATCTGTGTTAAATTTGGATCTATAAATTTGGATCTATTACGTTAAATTGTTGATGTTCATAACTGAGATAAAAAAACCATAGCTATTCAGAGATGACTGTTTACTATTAGACTGTTACATAATTTGTTGATAGTTAATGAAGATTATGTAACCTTAAGTGTCGTTATGATTTCTCACTTGGTGAGCCATTTAAGTCATTAACTTTTTAAAGCTATTTTGGAAGATATTTGAGGTATTTTAATTATTTACCAAACTAAACTCTGACTAAACTACTAGCTCCACTTTTATGGCAACTACAGGCACTTCCTGTTCAGGCAGTCACTGTAGAAAGGAGCACCACACAGAATGAGCTGTCCTTGTGCTAAGTGAGCTTCGCTCATGGCTGCCTTTGGCAGCCATGAGCGAAGCTCATATAATTATACTGCAGCAGCTACTGCTTGCTGCCAGTATCTACACAATTCGTAGGATATTTCTTACACACTTTGCCAAATTTTATATTGCCTGGTGCTACCTTCTAAGGCCACCTCCAATGTTCTTCTTTACCATCATTTCCTGATGTGTAACAATGTAACATCTATAGATTTCTTATCAGCTCCCCCCAGTTTTGTCACTGATTAGGATGCAAAAAGTGCTAATTTTCCCCTCATTTCCAATCTGTCAACTTTGTTCCGCCGGTTTTTGCTACCCCCTCAATTTGCTCTGCCCCCTTCTTTTTGCCACCTCATGTGCACCAAGCGTGACCATAAGGAATGCTTACCACTTCTGTTTGATTAAGGGCATAAGCACTTGAGCAAACATTAGTCTATTAATGACATTAGGTCTAACATGATTATAGTCACATGTACTGATTGTATTAATTGACTGTATGAATTATTAATGGTGTAGGTAGGCCAAGTGATTACATAACTATTGAGTACAACTGTAAATTGCAAATGAAACTGATATTTAATTGGTGTTAAAGTTTCATAAATTCAATGAAAATCACTTAAAACATGACACTTTTCCACATAAACTTGCCTGGTGATGACATTTTTTGACACTTTTACATGAAGCAAAATTATTTAAAATCATAATATATTTGATCACGTGTCACTTAATGATTTTGAGAATTGATACTGGTACACAGCGCTCCTGAATAAATTTCAAGGTTAAAAAAAATTCAAGAAGAAAACCGAAAAGCACGCTTATAGAGCAGGGTCAGGAGCACATTTTGAGACAAAAACCAAAAAATTCTGTTGGGAAAATTTTGAGTTATATTCATTTTAAATGTTTTGTTTATCTCACTCATATTTTCATGCGGAAATTGGGGCAAAGAAAGCTTTTAAAGACATTTAGGCTGTTTAGGGAGGCAAATGTGGATAGTAGGACATTATTCTTTAATTTACATTACCATTCTATCCATGTTAGATATGTTTAGACCAGAAATATTGTACAGTTTGTGATATAACATGCAACTGCATGTTATAGGAATTAACACACCCACAAGTGCGTTTGCAGCTTTTAAATATTGCCTCTGTTAGTCCCTTTGAATGATTTATTGTATTCAGACCACTTTTAGCAAAATCAAATGTATATTACATGATATATATATATGAATATTCTATCCATTTTCTCATTACAGAAAAGTGTGTTATTTGTTATCATGTATGTCTGTGACATTCTATTTATCAATATCTTCAAATGTCAGCAGATGCAGAAGTTAAAAGAACAATACCTTTGCATAATAATCAGCTTATAGCCTCTATTAGATATATTTTATAGTGATTATTTGACCCATCATTGCTCAATTGTCTACCTTTGCTGTTGTTTGCACATGAGTGACTCTCTTTCAATGTCATATTGTGTTGCAGTATCAATTTAGCACTGGGACCCATGCGTAGCATGGGTCATGGGTCGTCCCATTGAAAATCTTGAGATTTCGACATGGCATCAGGAAAATTGGTTTATATTGAACAATTCTTATCCAAATTACATGAAATTTTAGATTTGGGTAGCCCACATATTTTACTGCTGACGGCACCACTTTTGAAGGCAATTCCTGCATGTTTAAATGACGAAATTAAGGGGGGCAATTTGAGGGGCACTAACGTCTCAGTTATTGGGCTGGGACGAGGCTGGTCACGGTAAGGAGGGCTCAGCGGCCTGCCTCCGTCGGAGAGAAGGCCCTCAAAATGCCCAGCGTGTCTTATTGCGTCAATTAGGTCCAGGGCTAAACGTAATATGGCTGGGGGATAACAGAAAATAGTCCCCAATCGGGCGCATTGAGACAGCGGCAAAGCAGCCCAGAGACAATAGGGTAAGTAGGCCCCCATATGAGCCAGCACGTCTTAGTGCGCCTGGGACCTAGTCTCCCAACCAACTCTCAACAAAATCGTGTTTTCTTATGAAAATTCCCAGCAAATCAACCCAGGAGAGCAAACATATTTGCTGGCTAATTATGCAGATTGGCCCAACACTGCTCAGCTTCTAATCAAGGGTCCACCATGCCCACACAGTGTCACACTTGAAGCAAATGCCTCAGCCAATCAAACGTGTCTCCTAATGCCCCTGATGACGTCATAATCACAGTGTGACGTGTCATCCTTCTCATTTCGAAAAAGAAATTGCCTCCACCAAATTTTCCAATAAAGATGAAGTTACACAAAAGAACAATCAGCCAACAGAAGGACCTGCCTTATTCTTTTGTAGCCTAGTTGGTAATGGAACTGATCATAAGGAACATTGTCAGGTTCTGGGATTCAACACTTTATAATGCACCAGACAATTTGTTATCTTTTTTTTGTGTAATTTCATATGTGATAGGCCTATTGGTATGTCATTTGAAGGTCCCAAGTCTGAATCCAAGACAGTTAGGCCTACTCTTTAATCCCAGTCTGGTGAAAATGAGAACTGCATGCTGCTGCCACCTGGCACTAAAGTTGATTTTGTATGCTACAGCATTGCTGTCCCAAGAAATAGTTCCAATTTCATTGCACATTCACAAAATTTCGATTCAACATTGATGTATACCAGAGTCAGACTCGGCAATCACATTCTCCAAAGAAGTAGACAAGGCCATCAGCACACTCAGAAACAGCCCCGGTTTCTTCCAGACAAAATTGTGTGAGTTCCTCAGACTGAAATGATGTGGACCGCTCACAGGAGCTCACGGAATAGCACACTAGTCACTAGGTGGCAACACATGACAGCATGTGTTCTGATCTGCTAAGGCTGGAAAAAGAAGTGGCAATGTAAGAGCGGTCCACTTGTAGACAGCTTTAATCATATTCATAATGAGAGATCCCTGGCATCAAGGCCAACAATTGAACCAAATTGTTCTGCATTATTGATGTCCCCATCTTAATTTCAGCGCACTGTCATAGGCTATCTGTCATTCTCACAAACTATTTCTCTAGATTGTTTCCGGAGGTCCAATATTCGAAATTGTAACCTCAAATCACCTTGGAAGTCCTCAACCACCAACCAAACTTGTGACTAGACCCGAAGTCAGTCAGAGTTAAAACTCTGACTTGCTTTGCAAGAACTTCAACTGACTAGTCAGCTAAGTCATTAAACTCTGACTTCACTTGACTTCAACTAACTTCAACTGACTAATGTAATTTCATAGGGTAATTTTGTTAAAAATTTTAAACGATACATCATAACTTCATAAATTTCAGAATTTATGCACTCGGAAAACTGTGCAGTATGCAGATGTGTCCGATTTTTAAGGAGTTTTAGTATTTCATAGACTTTACAAAGGCCCTGGAAGAGTGTGATCTGCATGTTTGGCTCTTTATGCTGTTGAGAACGATACCAAAACCATTTCTGTGAGGTAAAAACTGGCAAAGTTATGCAACAGTGACTTGACTTTAGCTGTCTCAACTCCAGCTTGACTTGACTGAACATCAACTTGCTGCTTGGAGAGCTAACTATGACTTCACTAGTCGACTTTATGTAGTCGACTTCGGGGTCTACTTGTGACTTTACACCGTTTTGGTCTTGGCCTACCACAATTTTCCTGAAGATGGAGCTGCGTGGTGCTAGGCCTATACACAGTAGTGACCTCTGGAGGAAAATATTTGGAACACAGTTTTAAAACAACACTAAAAAATATTACCACTGATGACTTATGACTTCGACATGACAGTTGAATTCGACAGGTAGCCTACACTGAAGTGCAATTTGACTAGTGTTCCACTTGCAGTAATATGTAAATTGCACTGCCATGAAATTCGCGCATCATTGTCATAGAACTACTGCATTATCTTCAACTTTCCATGCAGAAGGCCAATTTATCTTTTTAAGGACTGGGCAAATGGGAAGATAGATAGAAAAGATAAATAAGATCAGATCTATAGATAAGATTAGATAGATAGATAGATAGGTAGATAGGTAGATAGGTAGATAAATAGACAGATAAATATATGGATAGATAGATAGATAGATTGCACAGACGGCTGTGTAATTCAAATCTGTGTTAAATTTGGATCTATAAATTTGGATCTATTACGTTAAATTGTTGATGTTCATAACTGAGATAAAAAAACCATAGCTATTCAGAGATGACTGTTTACTATTAGACTGTTACATAATTTGTTGATAGTTAATGAAGATTATGTAACCTTAAGTGTCGTTATGATTTCTCACTTGGTGAGCCATTTAAGTCATTAACTTTTTAAAGCTATTTTGGTAGATATTTGAGGTATTTTAATTATTTACCAAACTAAACTCTGACTAAACTACTAGCTCCACTTTTATGGCAACTACAGGCACTTCCTGTTCAGGCAGTCACTGTAGAAAGGAGCACCACACAGAATGAGCTGTCCTTGTGCTAAGTGAGCTTCGCTCATGGCTGCCTTCGGCAGCCATGAGCGAAGCTCATATAATTATACTGCAGCAGCTACTGCTTGCTGCCAGTATCTACACAATTCGTAGGATATTTCTTACACACTTTGCCAAATTTTATATTGCCTGGTGCTACCTTCTGAGGCCACCTCCAATGTTCTTCTTTGCACAACATTAACTTACCATCATTTCCTAATGTGTAACATCTTTAGATTTCTTATCCACCCCCCCCAGTTTTGTCATTAGGATGCAAAAACTGCGAATTTTCCCCTCATTTCCATTCTATCAACTTTGTTCCGCCGGTTTTTGCTACCCCCTCAATTTGCTCTGCCCCCTTCTTTTTGCCACCTCATGTGCACCAAGCGTGACCATAAGGAATGCTTACCACTTCTGTTTGATTAAGGGCATAAGCACTTGAGCAAACATTAGTCTATTAATGACATTAGGTCTAACATGATTATAGTCACATGTACTGATTGTATTAATTGACTGTATGAATTATTAATGGTGTAGGTAGGCCAAGTGATTACATAACTATTGAGTACAACTGTAAATTGCAAATGAAACCTGATATTTAATTGGTGTTAAAGTTTCATAAATTCAATGAAAATCACTTAAAACATGACACTTTTCCACATAAACTTGCCTGGTGATGACATTTTTTGACACTTTTACATGAAGCAAAATTATTTAAAATCATAATATATTTGATCACGTGTCACTTAATGATTTTGAGAATTGATACTGGTACACAGCGCTCCTGAATAAATTTCAAGGTTAAAAAAAATTCAACAAGAAAACCGAAAAGCACGCTTATAGAGCAGGGTCAGGAGCACATTTTGAGACAAAAACCAAAAAATTCTGTTGGGAAAATTTTGAGTTATATTCATTTTAAATGTTTTGTTTATCTCACTCATATTTTCATGCGGAAATTGGGGCAAAGAAAGCTTTTAAAGACATTTAGGCTGTTTAGGGAGGCAAATGTGGATAGTAGGACATTATTCTTTAATTTACATTACCATTCTATCCATGTTAGATATGTTTAGACCAGAAATATTGTACAGTTTGTGATATAACATGCAACTGCATGTTATAGGAATTAACACACCCACAAGTGCGTTTGCAGCTTTTAAATATTGCCTCTGTTAGTCCCTTTGAATGATTTATTGTATTCAGACCACTTTTAGCAAAATCAAATGTATATTACATGATATATATATATGAATATTCTATCCATTTTCTCATTACAGAAAAGTGTGTTATTTGTTATCATGTATGTCTGTGAGATTCTATTTATCAATATCTTCAAATGTCAGCAGCTGCAGAAGTTAAAAGAACAATACCTTTGCATAATAATCAGCTTATAGCCTCTATTAGATATATTTTATAGTGATTATTTGACCCATCATTGCTCAATTGTCTACCTTTGCTGTTGTTTGCACATGAGTGACTCTCTTTCAATGTCATATTGTGTTGCAGTATCAATTTAGCCCTGGGACCCATGCGTAGCATGGGTCATGGGTCGTCCCACTGAAAATCTTGAGATTTCGACATGGCATCAGGAAAATTGGTTTATATTGAACAATTCTTATCCAAATTACATGAAATTTTAGATTTGGGTAGCCCACATATTTTACTGCTGACGGCACCACTTTTGAAGGCAATTCCTGCATGTTTAAATGACGACAAATCACCTTTAAAAACAAAAAATGAGCAAAATCTCTCTGCTCCATTTACTAGGACAATGGTGACGTCATCAGTTATATCCTATTACGTCACTAGCAGTTTGTTGTGACATCATCAGCACTGCCAGGAATCGACCAATCAAATGACGCCATTTTTTCAATGTATAAAAAAAAAATCACTTCTTCACGTTCACAGAAGGATTATTCATTCTTCTCAGCATGTGGAGAAATAAGAAATAGGTGCCGTCAGCAGAAGCTAGCAAATTTTGCACTCTTTCAGATGGTAAAATTGGAATAAACAAGCTGCAAATACTTAAAAAGATATCTTTATTCTCCTGAACCCTCTCTTTCAACTCTCATTATTTTCCAATGGGAGGATTCATGACCCCTGTCCCAGGGGTCCAGGGCTAGTATCAATTGTCAAGCTATTTAGCATCTCACGTTCATATTATGATGGCTCGGATGAGTAAGTTAGTCCATTAACTGAGTTTTTTGTCCTGAAATTATTGCAAAAAAATTCCGTCAGTAATATTCATTAACTCACTTCTGGATTACAAAAAGCCACAGTTGGGGTTTATTTCTTGACATTTGTGCAATGTTTATATGATATATTGAGGCAATTTATATAAATCACATTCAGTCTTAGTAAGAATCATCCACACATTTTACTCGTTTGAAATGTCATATTTTAATGAAAAGCATTGCAAAAATTCAAAAGAAGGCTAAATTAAATTCAAATCAAGCCAAGAGCAGATGAAATATTCACAACAAACGATCGAATCAATTTACTTAGTCTACAAATTCGCTTCTTTAATAAATATGTATCTGTATGTGTTTATCACACTCTGCACACTATTTTTGGGCCAATATATATATATCTAACACAGATACAATTATCATGTAAATTAAACAATGGTGTCTTACCATCAATATGTGTCTCTCTTAACTTGATAAATGACTTAAACAACTTTCTATATCCCCGTGTCACCAAGAAAATATGAGTGTGATAAACAAAAAATTTTAAATGACGATAACTCATAATTTTCCCAACGGAATATTTCGGTTTTCGTCTTAAAATGTTCTCCTGACCTTGGTCTATAAGCGCGCGCTTTCTGTTTTCTTGTTTAATTTTTTAAATCTTGAATTTTATTCAGGAGCGCTGCGGGTAGGAATGATTTCAGTCAGATTTGTTATACTTATATATATTTTTTACCTCATTGAAAGAACTTGAAAAAAATTGGCAAGAAATTGAAAAGATAGAACAAACACTGTTCTGGAGCCAATAAAAATATTGGCAGAAAGAGCCTTAAAATAATTCTTCTCATCAGGCAAATACGATATCATTTATAGTTATGCAATACATTGGTTCTGACTTTCTTTTGAGAGAGTCCCCAATAACTTGGCTCAGCTGAGGTGATTACCTGATCCATGCACTTAGTTAAAATAATGGGGGTTGAGGGGGGGGGGGGGTGGGTCTTCTCAAAAGTTATAGGCTGCAATTCCAAAGATCTAAATCCTTAAAAGCTGTATGTATATCTTTTAATCTAAAAGTTGCTTTAAACAAAATTAGAGTCATATATATCTTCTAACTGTAGTTTTTTGTTGTAATTACCATTATAAGCCCAATGTCATCAATACTATTTTTCAGGGGTGCCACAACTGAAGGGGGCAGGGGGGGGGGGATTGCCCCTCCTGCTTGTCCAAGGGTGTCCTTCAGATCTTTAAGAAAAAAGAGTATTTGGCCCCATGATTCCTTCCGGCACCCCTAGTACTTTTTGTTTGGTCCAATGATTTCGAAAGGCATGTAAAGCAGCTGCTGCAGTATGTCACACACTGCCAGCAGTTTGTATACCTTCATGAATATGTGTTCATGAGGCCAGGAGTGTTGCGAACACTTCTCTTATGCCCTTATCATGTTGACGTCCAGTTTGTTTTAGTGTCGGCCAAAATGTCAACAACTTGCTGGACTGATTGGATCACTTGCCAGGCAGGTTGGTTGGTTGGTGTCGAAGTCAACTATCGTGTCGAAATTAGATGTCGTTGATGGTGTCTCTTATATTAAAATGATGACGAATGGGTTTTATCTCAAGTTATACTCAATGTCTGGTCTTCTTAATTTTCCTGTGCCTTCCTTTGCTCTTCAAGGCGGACTCTCCCCTTTTCAAGGCCATTTCACTCTTTTAAATGTCAAATTAATGATAATGATAATTAGGCCTTCTTTTTGAGCTGATTCCAACATGATACACAAGAGGACGGCACCTGCAACAAGGGCAGGTATACTGCCTCCATATCCCCCATGCCCTACACATCTATTCCCCTACTCCCTATTTTAGTAGTGCCAAATATTTCCAGCAGGGGAGCAATTGTGCATACATGTATGCATGTGGCGACACCTGTGGGTGAACTTTGTTTTTGAAAATAAACATGGCTGCAGGCCAAAAGCACAGCAACCCAGATGAAAAATGTATTTTGGATGTGGAAATGGTTATGATATTTATAAATTATTGTAAGATTTGACAAGTTTTGGGGTGTCTTTGAACGTTGGGAAAGGGTGAGCATTGTGCATGGTGTGGTGTTTGAGATATTTGATGGATGCCATGCAATGGATGTTAATTCCATGCAGCTGATTCTGCAGGTTGCATGGGCTTATACTTTTAAAAACACTTGATATTCTAATTTGCCATGTGCATTTCTAAACCTGCTAAGGGGAAACTCAACCCCTTTCAAGTCCGTCCGACTATCTATCTATCTATTTCATGGTATTTTTACCCGTATAATATGTCACTGTTCGTTGAGCAAAGAAACTTGGCTTCTATCTGTATCTAACATGCCTCAAATATCACCCGTTATGACCCCATATATATATTTTCATCTCATGGGAGGAGCATCCTTGCTTCCAAAAGCAGTTTGTTACAGGATGTTTAGCATTGACCCTACAGCAAAAGAAAACCTGTTTCACTTACTAATAGACAGAACTGTATGTTTCACCCTGCATTTACAACAATCAAAGACAAATTATGAACTTAAAAAATTCCATGAAAAAAAAAATCAAAAATTGTACCACACTCACCCATGTGATTTAATGCAGTGTAAACTTTTCAATAGACAGTTGAAGTATTTAGTAGCCTATTATTGTAGCCTCATACTCCACTTTATTGCCTATTCACCAATTTCCTATGAATTTCTCAAGTAGATAATTTAAAGTATTAGTGCTATATGTGCCTGTCATTGGGCACTTAAAAGCACTTGACAAACAAATAGGGTTTTGGTATTTGGATTTTTAAGATACATCCACAAGAACTGTGTTAAATATGTGCCGTTCACATGACCTTTATCAAAATCAACATAAATATGAGCTGCATTGTTTAAAAAATATATTGCATTGTTGAATACCAAAGATAGGACTTTATATGATGCAATGGATGTCATTGTCTTGTTCCTGTTTTTGGAAAGGATGTTTTAATTGGATCGTATCGCCGTCATATTAGCTGACTCCATCACACTTAGACCGATATATATATATAGGCCTATAGGCCAATTGATAATTTGGCCCTGAGATATCAATGCACAACAGATATCACTTGAGAAATGATCACGAGTTGATCACTTGTAATTTCATATTATATGGTCCTCAGTCAATTTCTGAGCACATGCATGTAAATATGGTGTCACTGATTAACTTTGGCTTAGGAATGCAGTCCTAATAGTTCAGTCAAATTTTCAGAAAACCAAAGAATTAGCCCACTTTGGCACACAAACATGAAGGTAGGAAATCAGAATTGATATATAGAGAGAGATTTCCTTTTTTATGGAAGGCAATAATAAAATCAAGAGCCTCTTTCTCACATATCCTCTGTCAATGAGGAACTATTTCGAATTCTCTCTGCAAATCTAAAAACACTTAACATTGTCAAGAGGTGTTTTTTATCAGAACAAACACACTACAAGTTATATATTAGGGCTTAATCGACAATTAGAAACTGATATAGTGTCATAAATGTGTTTGCCTGACAGCTAAAATCTTTATTTAATACACTACACAGTAATCTTGACAGCAATAATTTTATCACAAGATTGTTATTAGATTAGATATATATTTGGATATTTGTGGTTGTAATCTTATCAGAGGAAGCTAATATTTATGGCAATTTGCGGTTTATAATTTAACCATTTAATTAATACATAAATATATCTTGTTTACATTATGTTATCTGACATGAATGCATTGAAAGACACAGAGAAGACGATTATTTTTAAAAGTTAGATTTCACCAGTGACAATAAATACTTCTATTTGGCCAATATAGAGTGTCTTAGCAAAAATTATGATGCCCTTTAAAGACAAGGGCGACAAAAACCTGGTGGTAAATTTTTGAAGCTCGAGAATTTGTTTGCTTGCGATGTGAATAATTTTCACAAGCAGAGTTTTTTGTGGGTTGAAAGAGTTGTTTTTAGAGAAAATCCATATGACAGTCAACACTCCTCATACTAGTTTAAAGAAATTAGTCTTTTTCCTCTAAAATAGCTTTCCCCCCCCCCCCATTAAAGCAGAACTCTGGAGACAAAAAATAGTTCTGTGACCTCATATGTTCTCGAAGCTGATCAAGCCCTGTTCAAAAATCGTTATTCAGTTTAAAAAAAGAAAATATGAAGGGGCAATTCTTTTCTATCAAAGTAACTATGCAATTTTGTTTTGGGCCATTTAAGTATTTCCTCTGTCTTTACCCCTGGCAACTTTGTATTGCCATGTTTGAAAAGAAACCTGGTGACCTAATTTTTTTCTTCAGGTTTGGATATCTGATCATTAATGACAAATATAAAGTAAGTAAATCATTAAGAAAATTTATCCAAGATCTTTTCAATGGTCACCGGTCGCCCATGTCTGTAAAGAGAGATCTAGTTGGGTGACAGGTTAGTCACTGTGTTGGACTGCTCTCCAATTCGAAGTCTCCACCCTTTGGGGTTCAAAAAAACCATGGATTATGAACTAACAAATATTGTTAGGGGGAGACCATTTAATTTCAAGGAAGGGGGGGGGGGGGAGTATTTTTAAATAAATAATTTCTTGCTCAGTTTTGGTGAAATAAATAAATTCCCTTTGGGCAATCTAGAATTAATAATTTCTTGTGGGGGGTTTTCTTAAGAAGGCGATGCTTGATTTTAGGAACAAATAGGGTAATGTTGTTTGAGTTGGACACTTCGAAGGTGACAGCATGAGTCGGAAACTTGGGCTATTGGTTATTTGAGAGCATTTGTACCTATATATATTTGGTACCAATCTTAGCTTAAAACTTCCTTTATCTACTCAAAATGTTTCAACACGATATGAGAAACTTAAGTGTGTTTTTTGATGGCTATAAAGATGGGGCAAAGAGTGCATTTTCTGCTGATGTTTTGTCAGATATTTGTACATTTTAGTAGAATGTAGTCAGAGTGAAGCCAAGGGCATGAAGGCAGGCCATACACTGTAATTGCTTTTTGTCTCCATAGAGGGAAGCACTTGCAAGCATCTTGTCTCCCTAGTGGAAAATTGTGGCAAAAGAGAAACTCAGTGCTTATAGTTCCCTCTGGTGTTGCTAAAGACTAACAGAAATCTTCATGCCTGTGTCAAACCTTGCCTGTAGTCTTGATAAATTAAAAAACATGCAAACTTTAAGACGTCTGAGAGATGGCAATGTGCACAGTGCAGTGAGTGCACTGAAAAGCAGTGGAAAATTCCTGTTTTCAATATCTACCAAACTGACATTGCTGGCTACAGTTGCTACAAATTGACTTGAAAGAGGCCTAATTACTGAATCATTGAACCGCAACAAGGCAAGAAAGACTGAGGCTTGACGTTTTGCAAAAATTGTAATGTTCCTGGAAATAGCTCTATGGTGCCTGACTACATCATTTATGAAGAAATATAAGTTCTAATTGCAATATATCCATTGCACTTGTGGCTCTAAATCTTGGTGACCCACATGATCATACCGGCAGTAGCCTTAATGTGAGTCTCCAAAGACCCTATATATATAATTATTTGGGAACCATTTTATATTGTATTTTTCTATGGTCAAATAAATGAATATTGTCTGTCTGTCTAGCTGTCTATGCCAAATTGACATTGCCAATGACTTATAATGAGAATCAGAGGAGTCAGTTCCCATCCAGCTTAGTCATGGAACTCATGTAGCTTCATTACCAAACAGGGTCATTCTCAAACACATTGTCTGCATTTAATTGTTCTATACGAAGGCCTTGCAGTGGCGGATCCAGACAGGGGGGGGGGGGGAGGTAGCGTTTTAGCTCTCGCGGGGGTAACAAGGAAAGCCCTTTACCTGTAAGATTATCAGTTTGATAATCCGAGTGTAATGTCTTAGAATGATCCTTTTTGTCCAGAAGTTCAATTCTGAAAGATATCCATACTCCTAAGGTTCTATCCCCAGTTCACTGTACCGTTGGGTTACCATTGACCTTCTTCATTCAGTTGAACCTTGTTAGACCTGAAACAAACTCTAGAAGAACTTTTCTTTGCTTCATGAGCCTTTCAGTTTTTATAAATTTATACCTGGCCAAGCTGTTGCTAAAGTTTCTCCAGATCTTTTGCAAAAATCGACAGAGGGCGACACGAGTCAGTGGTGCATCTGAAATCTGTTGATTCAGTGCGGCTGCAGACTCCAGCATACAGTTGATCTGGATGAGCGGATTTGGTGAAATTGTGACTTGCTAATCCACATGTCAAGTGTTTGAAATGCATTGAAGTCCCAGTGTGAGAGGTAGGCCTGTTTGTTATCCCTATCAGTGGCTCAGAAAAGATTATCAACATTAAGTTAAAAATTATATATCGACCACACACAACAAAATACACACACCTGTATGCTATAGGCCTATTTACAGAATGAATTGTCGTTGAGGCAAGGTCGTAGCCAGCACCTTGCTGTATAAAATAATTTTATAACGTTCATGATCCAATTTAGCAAATCGAATAAACTATATAATATCTGCCTTTAAAACTTCAAGGCATATTGCTGAGCTTAAATCATTGTGCATCTAGGCCTGTGAGAGTCTTATAATATAGCTCCGATGAGAAACAGTTGGCTTATTTTCAAAAAAAGGGGAGAAAAAAGAGGCAAATAAAGATGATTTTCTTCAAGTGTAGGCCTATGTAACTACCTGTACAAAGGAAACTGGTTGGTTTTAATCAAGTTTGGATGAAGAACGTTCTGACAATGTTATGACCGTTATTGCCGGAGTTCTGGCCAAAAAGTTGAAAATGATAGCTTTGCTTAATTGTTGTTAAAGGTTAGGGAAAGTCTACCAAGACATAATGACCTCTGGATCATAACATATCTTCTCTGTAACCTTTTAAAGTGAACAACAGTACTGACGAAAATAGGGCACCATGCGGTAGGTCTATGGATCTCTCAAAATTTCATCTCGCAAACTGAGTTAGCGCAAAGCTTGAAATCCCTATACAATTCTAAATGTAGTTGAATTCATGATTATGAACTAATAGGTTATACATCGGCTTAACCAGTTAACCCTTTTATTGCTTTTGCCTGTGTCACAATTAACTTTTTTCAAGTTTTTTCAGCAAGAACTTGGCATGTTACACGTTTCATTAAAACTAGTGTCATCATGTCAACATCATCAGCTCCTATCAAGGCCAATCAAATTATTGTCAATTGCAATAAATTATCCATTCTCAATTATTCATAACAAGGTCAAACTACTAATGATATCAAATGATGCTATTCTCATGTAATTGTGAAAATCTTGCTCTTCACTCACGCGTGACTATTGTCATCATTACGTAACTGTGGTCACGTGACTGGTGATTGTCTGTTTGTGGTGTCACGTGTTGATTCATGAAGGCTTTGTGAACATAGCTTTGTCACATTTTGTATGGCAGGAATCACACGAATCATGTCAAGCACCTATCTAATCATCATGCTCATATAAAGTTGTCTCAGTTTTCCACAAATGAAACAAAGGTATCTTATTGTTATACAAATAAAATTGCCAAAGTCTAGTCATTCAAAGAGAAAAAGGCCCTGTATAGGCCTATCCTGGGTTCAGTTTTACCGACACTGGGATAATTGAAAAGTTCCTTTTTGACAAAACTTAATAATCAAGAATATTATTCTTTTTAACTTGTATGCCTTTTAATCCTCTCAGGTCTCTATGTCCTGTCTCCCACCCTTGTTCTCCTTCTTATTCTTCTTAATTTTTTCTTCCTCTTGATCTTTTCGTCTTCTTCTTCATTCATCCTCTTCAGCTTCCTCGTTTCTTCTTCCGTTCTTCCTGTTTTCTTCTTCTCCCTAAACGTTTCTACTTTATCTTTTACCTACTGTTGATTCCCCCCCTCCTCCTCCTCCTCCTCTTCCTCCTCCTTCTCCTCCTCCTCCTTCTCCTTCTCCTCCTCTTCCTCCTCCTCCTCCTCCTCCTCCTCCTCCTCCTCCTCCTCCTCCTGCTCCTTCTCCTCCTCGACTACTATAGTTTATTTTACCACTAGGCCTATAAGCGTTATATATATATTCTAAACACATCTACTATGCATTTAATGGAAAGTCTTCCTTTATTTCATAACACTATCATGTCATAATTTCTTTTGAGACACAGGGCATTGTGAAAACAGCATTGAGCCACAATAAAGGTGCAATTAATTCCCAACTTAAATCCGCAGCAATTCGTTTTAACAGTTGCACCTGCCTCGTCACTTTAATTTTGATTTGTTGTGCATTAAATTTCCCTGGCTTTCTCATTTCCTTGGCTATTTGAAAGCTTTAACGGTAATTTCTGTGGCCAAAAAAAATTCTATGAATGGCTGGCAATGATGGCTGTGGCTGGCAACAAGATGATTTTATTGTGGTTTCGTCACTTAAAAAGTTTCGTCTGGCATTTAGAGTCTGAATATGTACCTATATTTGTAAAGTAAGTAAAAGTAAAGTAAAGTAAATATTTATTTATAGTCGGGTTACATATATAAAACAGTTAACATAAGCAAAAAATGCTTTTTACCGACAAATGATACGACAGATGAGGGATGAAATATTTACAATGACAATAGGATTAAAAGCATAAAATCTTCAGAATGAGTCCTATAAAATCGTTAGTATTGTATATAATCACATTCTTAAAATCGTACAATTTAGGCAAAAGCCACAGTTACAACTAACTCCCTTCCATGTAGTTATAATTTTCTTAAAGACATTTATATCACAGCTATTTTTAATCACAGACGGTAATGAATTCCACAAAGAAGCACCTTGGTTAGCCAGAGAGTTTCTTCCATACTTTTCACTTATAACTCTTGGCAATTTTAGTGTTTTAACGTTTCTAGTATTATAATCATGTTGGACTAGTTCATAAAATTCCTCAGACACAGGTTTTCAAATGGTTTTCTAAAACTTTGAACACAAATATAGCTAACATCTTCAATCTTGAGGCATAAAGAGATCTAGAATTTGATTTACATAAGAGATCAGCATAACTCCCTTCATAATCATTATACACAATACGCAGTGCCCTCTTGTGGAGTTTTTCTAACTTACGAGTATTGCTTATATCACACTTATGCAATACTAAAGGGCAATAGTTAAAAGATGACATAAAGAAACTTTGAAAAACATTCATCAGTGAGTCCTGACTCAAAAATTTAGACATTCTACTCATAGCATTTAGCTGCTTACTAGTCTTTTTACATATAGCAGTGATATTATTATTGACACTAAGTTCATTATCTAGAGTTATGCCTAGTAGCTTTACATACTTTGATGGCTCTATAATATTACCATTTACATTAAATTTTAATGACACATTTTGGTCTTTTGACAGAACTATTGACTGAAACTTGTTCGGGTTAGCTTGCATAAAATTACAGAAGAACCAACCTAATGATGAGACAGCCGCATTTTTAAGTACATTCTTGACAATTGATTGATCTCTATGATGATACGATAATGTGTTGTCATCGGCGTAGTTGTAGATGGTACATTGGTTGTCTAAGCACAAAAATATGTCATTAAGAAACACATTAAATAAAAGTGGTCCCATCAGGGAGCCCTGGGGCACTCCTCTTTTCAAGACATTCCACCTGCTAACAACATTTTGCAGCTTCACTCGCTGATACCTGTTAGACAAGTAGCTCCTGACAAGTTTGCATGCATCTTCGCTGACACCATAAGCATGAAGCTTGGCAAGGAGGAGTCCATGTGGAAGTGAGTCGAACGCCTTGCTCAGGTCAATCAGTATGGCGCCAACTGTATTGTTGTTGTCCAAAGCAGAACGCCAGTCCTCCACACACTTGATGAGCACATTTTCACAACTGTAACCCTTTCTGTAGGCAGACAGATACACCGACATTATCTGGGAGAAGTAAGCCATCAGCTGATCACAAATCAAGCCCTCAACCACTTTTGAAAGTGTGGTCAAAACACTAACGGGTCGATAAATAGATTTTTGTAGATTATCACCCTTTTTGAAGATTGGAGAGACTTCAGCACATTTTAAGGTATCAGGAAAAGTGTTCTTGAAAATTGCATTATTTATTAGAGGTGTGAAGGACCTCGATAGTGCACTGGAGCCACTTCTTATTAATTTTGCTGGCAAATTGTCATAACCACAAGCCTTGTTGATGTTCAACTTCTGTAACTTGAGCAATACATCACTTTGTTTAACAACATTAAATTTAAAGCATGATTGGTCCAATGACGAGGCCTTAATATGAGTCACACTTGAATGATTCGAGTAATGTTGAATCAGGGCATCGAAAGGGAGATCTTTGATGTCATCAGGCTCTGATTCTCCATCTGCAAGGTTCACGAAGTGATCATTAAAGATGTTTGAAACCTCCTTCTGATCAGACACAACTAGCGAATCACTGTCCAACAGAGATATCTGACAGTCAGTACCCTTTCCTGCGTTCGTAAAAAATGGTTTGACTGTATGCCAGAATGACTTGTTGCACGAGTTTGTGTCAGAATTGCATTTTTTGTCGAAGAACGATTTGATGGAAGCTCTTTTCATTTTGTTGACTTTGTTCCGCTGTTGTTTGAACTTTGCCCAGCTTTGCAAAGTTTTCTGCTTGTGGTGTTTTCGCCTCAACATGGCTTTGTAATTAATCTCCTTTCTGAGACAATTGTTCATGTAGAAGGCCATTTGACCTCTGGTACGCTTCACCTTTCTTGGTGCATGTTGGTCCACCACGTCAGTTAGAAGTTTGTTGTGGGCCCACACTTTGTCGTCAACATCGTCAAAGACTTCACAGATGTGAAGCCAAGCTGCTTCTAGGTCCTTGACATATGCTTCTTCATCAAAGTTTTTGTATGACCTGTAACGTATTGTCCGAACACCTTTGCGAGGAACATGTATCCTTGTAGCCAAGCCAATAATATTGTGGAAATCGCTGATGCCAATATCAACATTTTCAGTTCCGGAAACACAATGTCTATTATTAGTCAGAATGACATCAAGCAAAGTAGGATTTTCAACATTTTTGAAACATGTGGGAGTTCTTATCAAATTACTTAAGGTTTAAAATATCAATAACATCGCTAAGAACATGAGAATTGGTTAAAAAATTTACATTTAAGTCACCCATCACAAATATTGTTTTACTTTCAAGATAACATTTACCACAAATAAGTTCAAGACACTCTTTTAAATAGTCAATATGAACCGAGGGAGGGCGATAGATGCACACATTGAAATACCTTCCTCGTTTTGTGGTTATCTCTATCACAATTGACTCAATACCATTGTCATTATACTCCAAATCAAATCTTTGTCTGCATGGTAGGTCAGACCTCGCGTAACACAAGATTCCTCTTCCGTGCTCATTTCTGTCCTTTCTCATTATTCTATATTCTGGGACAGAGAACTGTGAGTTTGTGAATGAGTCATTTATTTTTGTTTCTGCGAGGCACAGGATGTCACAATACCTAATTATTTGACAGATGTCAGTGAATTTATTTCTGAGACTATTCACATTCAGATGAAAGATGAGCATTTGCTTGTGATGGTGTCTTTGAAACTGAGCGAGCTGAGAAAAGGGAGAAGAGTCTTGACCTTCTGAAGTGCTGTTTTGTTGTTCTTCTGGTTCCTCATCACTTGGACAACAGCTACTGACAGAGGTGGCACCCTCTTTTTGGCCGATTTCCTAGTAGGCACTATTACGTGAGAAAACTTTTTCTTTTGCCCGGCAGTGTTGCAGTCATGACACATAATTGGTTCACCCCAACGACAACGGTTTGTGGGATGATTATGTTCACCACAATTGGCGCAGGCGTCATTGCTCCATTTCTGTCTAGAGTACGTATAGGTTCTCTTCGGCTTGAATATGAAGGAGTGTTGGATGTTCGAATGCTCTTGTAGCCATTCCGGGATTTTGTAATGTATTTTTCATGACCACTCTTTGGTACCAGTTTCATGTTCTTGGCTAGTCTGTTGCTTCCATTGCAATTCAAATGCACACCGTCGCTAAGGAGATAGCCATCGTTAATTTCACCATCACTCAGTTTAAAACTGCTGTCATTGTTTACGAAACAAGCACCTGTTGTCGTGGCCAATCGTTCAAGAGATTTGTTTATCTCATCAATTTTCTCCTGGCACTTAGCATCTTCAGTTCTTGGAGGTATACTGCAGACTTTCACTTCTGCTGCAGAGGCAACTTTGCATGTTGCAGCTTCAATGATGTCCTTGAAGTTTGTTGTTATCATATCCAGGTCAAGATCTTTCTTGCTGTCGTTTGTTCCGGCACAGATGACTACACTGCTGTAATTGTTATCATCTTGCTGTATGACATGATTGACATCTGCAGTTTCCTTTGTTGTTGCCCCAGACTTACTAATCACGGATGCCTTAGTAAGTTTTTTTTCATCGAAATCCCTGATGATGGAGTCTCCAAGGACAAGGGTTGGCTTGTTCCGGAAATTCATCCAGGTTCTTCTCGTCAATTGCTCATTCAGATCAGACACCTTCTTATGTAATTCTGCTTTCTCATCCTGCAGCTTCTGGCACTCATTCGACTTCTCTTGCAGGTTGGAATTCAGCTCTTCGAACTTCTGGAGGATCTTCTGACTCCACTAGGGCCAGGACAAGACCAGGAAGGGTTGGGGAAGCAAATTTGCCCATTTCAGCATATCTTCAGCATCAGATGGTCCATTCTTAAGAATTTCTGCATCTTGTGTGCAGACAGTATGCAGAACACTCCAAGAAGGGTAAAAACAAAGGCTTGGACAATGAAGAAGCCTTCCAGACAATGTGTGGACAACATGAGGAAATGTTATTTGGTAGCTGATTGGGGATCATTTTCTTATTTTTCCCAATAAATATCTTTCTCTAAACATATTTCAGCGCCTTTCCAGGGACCTTCTGCATGTTTTCTGCATCTTCCTGACACCTTCTGCATGCTGTCTGTGCTGTCCTGACACCTTCTGGGAGCTGTCTGCAAGGCTTCCTGATGTTCCTCACCATTCCTGATAGCTTCTGGGTAGTCTCAGCATTGGTTCCTCAATACTTCCTCATGCCTTCAGCAAGCCTTCAGCGCCTTCAGCATACCTTCAGCAAGCCTTCCTGAACATTCTTGAAGCTGTCAGCAGCGCAGATGGGTCCAGGACAGCTTCAAGAAGATGCTGAAGGGTTCCTGAAGGGTTCAGGAAAGCCAGGATGCCTTCAGGACACTGTCAGGACAACGAGGACAAGTCGCTGAAGGTACCAGGAAATCAATTTCAGCGTCCAAATTTTGCTCTGGAGCAAAATTTGGACGCTGAAATGTTTGCCTCTGCTGAAGGCGCTGAAGCACCAAGAAGCGTCCAGGAAAGATAAGGACAGCATGAGGAAGGCTTCAGGAACACCAGGACAACATGCTGAAGGGATGAGGAATGGTCAATTTCACTTTCCTGATGGTTCCTGGTCTTGTCCTGGCCCTAGTGGACGCCTGGTCTAATTATCAAGCAAAGTGGCCATATCTCTCTGCATTGATATCACTTGCTGCGGCATCATCCTGCAGGTGATGCAAGGCCAAACACCAACAGATTCATCCTCCTTTAATCCCACACAGTCAACATGGTACCATGTGGCACATAAACAACACCTTAGCATTTGAGTTTGTTTCTTGGATGACCTGTGTTTGCATTGTTCAACACACAGCTTAACTGCACTTGACGAATTCTCATCACCCATGTTTGTCACAGTGTTTCACACCTCCGACCAGTAATCTTCTGAGTAGGTGACCTCTGTTGATTGCAGATCCCCCCTTCCTTAATCCCTGGACGATAATAGGGGTGGGGAAGCCAAAATCGACGAAAAAGTATCAAAAATGACCTTATCTGCAACTTATGGACTAGTATAACTTGTCCAATTTGAAGCGGAAGACTTCACTGCAGTAACACCTGGCTGTAGAATGAAGGTTCCTGGCAGTTGGAAGGTCTTAAAATCCACGATTTTTTCGGAGCATAAATAGAGCTGTCTCAGCATGAATGTATGTATACTGTAACAGTCAAAGGCACCAGCCTTCTGGTAATGTGGCCTGCTAAGTCCTTTGTAGGTGTCGAGTTTGATTCTCAAGGGAATTTTGACCTAAAGTTTATCATGAGAGACCATCTAGTAGGCCTCATGGTACTGATGGCAGGATGCACAGAGAAGGCGAGATTAGTTGAGGGAAGCCAAGTTTAGTGGAGCGAAGCTGAGTTTAGTTTAGCGAAGCCGAGGGTAGCTGAGGGAAGCCGAACTTAGTTTAGTTGAGGGAAGGTGAGTTTAGTTGAGCGAAGCTGATTTTACATAAGAAAGGCAAGTTTAGTTTAGGGAAGCTGAGTTCAGTTGAGGGAAGGCGAGGGTAGTTGAGGGAATAAGATGCTAGGTGAGGGCCAAGGAAGTAAGTTGAGGGTAGGGACGTTAAAAAGGGTAGTCTGAGGGTATAAGGGGTTTTTGTGTGTGGAGGGGGGGGGTGTATCCTGTCTGGAGGTCTTTTGGTTATACTGACGAACTGGATGGCTCAGTTGGCAAAGGGCAAGCATGTCTCCTGATCAATGTTTGGGCTGCTGGTCTGAAATACTGACCAGTCAAGCATTTTAATAAGTGTCGTTTTTGTTTGGAAATGCAGTTGGCAGGCTGACTGAGACAGAAAGAGGACACAGCAATTAAGGTAGGTTGAAACTGCTGTCCAATATAGGTCCAGAGCTGGAATCGAACCCTGAATTGGCCTACCCATGGGAGTGCTACCAACTGTGCAAGCACCTTCCAAGAAAGATTCGACCTGGAAAACTCCTTTTAAAAATACCTAAGCCTAAATAAGTACATTTTATGTTTTTTTTTTGCTTTTCACAGCAATGTATAAGGACAGGATCTTTGAGGTGGCAGAGGGAGGGGGGGGGGTTATTGGACCTACTTGGTTTCATTGATTAAACAGGCACGATAACCTGCAATCCTAGGAACATTTTCACGCAAACACACTTCCCCTTTTTGCCCCCTTCCAATTACTCTTGCCCCCCCCCCTTGTCTGAAACAACTTGCCAGAGCAACAGCTCCCCCGCACGGCACTCACAGGAACTAAATGTGCCAGGACCGGAAACGGAAAAGCGATCCCACTGCCATCTTAATTAACGTACACAACTCTTAATTGTTAGAGCCCTGTATTTTGGGCATTTGTTCTCACAACAGTAACTGAACGTTGTAGTTTTGTTGGAGTCTGGGCCATAAAGAAAGAACAGTTGCTGAAGACATTGTTTTCCAGTGCAGCACTATCCCAGAGCTACTTTACCTGTGTACATGTATAGAACTGGAGTCAGTCGAATAAGTTGAAAAAGTCAGTTGAATTTAATTTTCAACTCAGTCATTTAAATTTGGATCAACTAGTCACATGTGTTTTTTTTGCCAAAGTCAGTTGGAATTTTTCAACTAAATCTTACTGAGACAGCATAGTAATGTAAGGATGAAAACCACTTTGATTTAATAATTTCAAAAGTGGATTAGAGCTTGATCTGTTGTCTTAAAAAAAAACAACTTTTTGGGAAATTTAGAAAATGACAATCCAATTGTTTGCGAATCTTGCCTTTCCCCAACTAGTTGAATTAATCCGTTGAATTTCAGTTTGGTCAGTCATGATTTAACTTTCAACTGACACCCGGGTCTACCTGTGTAATACGTACAATGTATTCCTTTCACTAGCAAAAATACAGATTTAAGAGGTTATCATAATGTCAAATTTAGAATAAATCATACTTGCGTGCTCTAAATATTTAATCGAAGTCCTCCTCAAGATGTTAGGCATCTGAAGTTCTTTATCTCACGAAATAGCAGCAGTTGAATCCGTTTAGATGTCATCGGAAACCTCGCACATTGGTGAATAGTATATCTCTGCGGCTACTCGTTTTGGCCGTAACTTCCCGAGTCAAATGCTGTCTTGTGTGCCTATGAAGTGGACAGATAGTGCGAGTTTGAATTGATACATTCTGCATGATGTAGTGTATTCATTTGCATGGTTTGAAAAAGTAGGGAATTCGGGTATGTCGTTGCCTGCAATTTTCTAATTCTCCCTGGAAGTTTTTTAAAGAAAGGTCTAAATTTCTAACTTCACATTTTTACTTGTCCCATCTCGCTCTCATATTTCCATATTATAAGCCCATGTATCTTTCTTTGGTGCAACATATCAAAGACTGTGAAAGACAAACTCTTTATAACAATCAAATGTATACACCATACATGCATTTAAAACCCTTGGATATAATACCCTTTGCAAAATTTACCTTAAATCGACGGAACTTATATTTTATAGCGAAACAACATTGTAATTATTGAAATAACCTGTTATTAAATGCAAAACGACATTAGAATTATTGTTGAAATTATTTGTTAATTACACTAAATAACATTTAGCATCCTTATTTCCTTAACATCCTTATTTCTATGATTGCATGATGATGCCTATTTCCTTGCCAAATAACATAACATGCTGGCAACAATTGTTAATTACTATTTTAATAACAATTTGATAATCATAAAACAGCTCTCGCCAAAAGCTACCTAATCGCTGGGTGTTGAAAATTGTTACAAATTAGGTCATCCTTTTTTAATGACCTGATTTTTATTACTTGGCATCTTAAAATGCATGTGTTACAGGTATTAAGAAGTCAAAATGTTACATAACTCTTTGTTTAGATAGAATACTGCCAAAAATAACATTTGTTTTACGTGATAGGAAGCAATTATTAAAGGTGATGTCACGAAATTTGGTGACCTTGGTCTAAAAAAGTCGAAATTGAGGCGTTCGCATTGACATGTTATTGTAATTTTAACTCATCAAGTCAAACGCAACAAGGGTAGTTGGAGGGGGGGGGGGGGTTGCCCTTAACAGGTAGCCTGCTGAATAGGTGTATTTTCAAGGATATTATTAATTAGTAACAATTACCTTTAATTTATGTATTCTTGGTGATTCGAATAATTCTTATTGTAGAAATAATTTAAAAATAAAAATACATCCAACACAGTTGAATGTACTAATACATGTATGTTATAAGCGAAGCTCGAGAGAAATATGAACGTTAAAAAAAATGTATATATTTATGAAATCGTTGAGAAAATTAATTTTGCCCTGTTATAAAACTTGCTTGGGGAGGAGTGTATCATAAGATTTCAGTTAGTTTGTCTGTATTGATGAACCTGCATATTCAAGACCTGCAATTACAATTATTAAGCTTATATTAGCTTTTGATAATCGAATCATCAAAATCATGAACTCAACTCTCGCTTTCATGGAAATGCAAAATCAAAATTAATGTTTGTGTGTTTAACAGTTATCATACTGTGATCAGTGATCAAGCTGAGGGGTGTTTAACTGGTAAATTTCATTATTTCACCCCTTTAGCCCCACCTGCCCCGTTCCTGCCCCTCCCTTTCCCTACCCCCCCCCTTCTTCTAACTATCCATTTGACCTCGAGGCCATAGGCAGTGATGTGTGACGCGCATGCGCATGGGAGCAGTGCAGGTGTTTTATCCTTTCTCCCCAAAAGAACACCCCCCCCCTCCAGCAGCTTGATCCCCTCTGTACCCCCCCCCTAAAAGAAACAGGTTATTCCATCCTAATGGATCTTAATTATGGAGTCATTAGCTTAGCCCAGCTCTTTTAGTCTTGTCCTGGCCTCCTGCAAATCCATTTAGCTAGAAAAGCAGCTGATTTTTGACAAATCAACCTTACAGCTATTGTTATCGTCTGTCTTTCATTAGCCTCCAAAACCTCTGTATGCCTCCGCTCTGAATGCAATTGCCTTGTCAGTAATTCACCAGTTGCAAAACGATATGAGACCAAGATATTACAGCATCATACAAATGATACAATGTACACCATTAGCCAAAACTATTAAAGGTATTGTTACATAAACAGGAAATATTTAAAATACCACAGGAATTTCGCAAACCAATGCGCTAATTAGTTGCAGACATTTTAATTTTTTGGTCCTATAGTTCGATTTGTTATCACCGTAATTGGTCAACTGGACATTTTAAGTCTAACTATTGATGGTTTACCCGGATAGAATTAGGTTTCGTCCTGTATTTATGCACATAGGTGAGCTAATTAGGACAAGGAGAACCTCAAGAGGGCACAGTTGCAGTAATGGGACAAAGGTGACTGAAACTGCTGTCCAACATGTATATGTCCTTGAGACAGGGAAAGGGCGGGAATCGAACCTGACACCGGTAACTGGAAGCCCATGCAGAGAGCTATTATAGTCCTTGTCATACTTATGTGGAATCTCAAGTTATTTTTTATGCTGTTGAACTGTGATGTCAGAGATGACTCTATTTTAGCATTGCAATATAAATTATGTAAATTAACTACAAGCTGTGAAGTCATTTCAAACTAGGTCAGATTCCCCAGCGTCTAGCCAGTGTTGATCCTCCTGAACTGAGCATCACAGTTTCAACATAGTGTCAGACACTGTGTACCATTTGCTCTATGCGAAGCGACCTAGTTAATCATAAAATCTTAAATTTCGGACCAGACACCAATGTAATTACAATATAACATAGCCAGTATGCTGTATTTATGTATCAGAAATCTTTATGTGGAATTTCAAGCTTTAAATATTTAGCATTCCAAAGATTTAGTGATTCTAGTAAAAATGCACTAAAATTGACTAAAACTGCCTAATCTCCCAGGAAACATAACTGATTGATTCCAAAATTTGTGTGTGTATTGTATATACTATAAGACAGCATACTGGCTATATGGCAATGTTTGTTGCTTGCTCTATATATGAAAACTAGCAAAATGTAAACAAAGAAAATGCTTAATTGGGTCACTTGGTTGGTACACAGTGCAGAGCAAGAATTTTGTCAGGGATAGCCCCTACAACCACGTCATCACAGCTTGATAGCCAATGGGCTGACAGTAAACTACATGTCACAGTTCAAACATTGATATATTGAAGGAAGCATTACATCTGTGATCTCAATGATTTATCACAGCAATCACCAGTCTAATCCTACCAAATGGCAGCTTTGTGAGCATTCGCAGTAGATAACTGTTATAATCCCCACAGAGTCGTTTGATTAATCTACAAACTTGCTGAGTTACAACTTTAAACTTTGATGGAAGTTGGTATGAACAGAAGGCTTTGACAATTTGTTGTAAACAAATTGCTTATGTTATGTATATTTGTTCTGGCAGCCATTGGCTGAGAGGCTGTGATGTCAAACTTGCATGGGTTTTCCCAGACCCGATTTCCACTCTGACACTGAGTTGAAAATGCGATGCTCAGTTTGGGGGATTGACATTGGCTAGACGCTGGGGAATCTGACCCAGTTCAAAATGACATCACAGCTTGAAGTTAATTTAAATATATTGCAATGCTAGAATAGTGTCATCTCTGACATCACAGTTCAACGGCATAGAAAAGAACTTGAGATTCCACGTAAGTATGACAAGGACTGTAATATACCAACAGCACCAACCCCCAATTCCTCTCACTAAACATCAAGACATAGGCTAATTTTGAATGACCCTGCTCCCACATTTTTGGCTGTGGGGGTAGACCCAAGACCTCACATATGCATGCTGATCCCCACAACAATATCCCTTGAATAATTTCCCTTGAACAATATCCCTAGCAATAAAAGGCACAGCAGATAGACTGCTAGGGCAGGTGATACTCTAATGATATTCCTAATGAATTGCATGATTATCTTCTAGATGCTGTTTACTGCTATTGCCCTGATAGAAAAACAGCCCAAATGATTTGCTGAGAAAAAATCAAATTAAAAAGCACAATTAGCTCTCTCTTTTTAAATTCCCTTTTACAATTCTTTTATGATTCTATATTTCATCCCCCATTTTCTATTGCTTCCTGATTTTAATTTCATTTCATTTCATTTTTGTAGCTACATCCATTTTTAATGGGGATTGGAACAAAAATTGAAACAAAAAATAAATGAAGCAATTAAGAAAAAATGATGAATAGCAATTAAGAAAGTTAATTGTATTCTTCAAGGGTGTGAGACATCACTGTTTCAATCTTTTTTGTCATTAAAAAAAATAAAGAGGCTCTTCCTGAGTGTGTGACAGCAAAAGAAATTTAACTAGCTCATTTTTTCATTTGATGGAATTGGATTAAAATGTTTTAAGTATGACTTCTAAATATCATTTCAACTCAAACAGAATGAACTACTGATTAAAAACGTTTGAAGTGATATTGTGACTCGATAAAAATATTTAAGAAATACAGTTCCAATTACTAGAAGGAAATTTGACTTGCTTAAGTATTTTGTATATATGGAACTGATTCTGACTTTTCATTATTGTTGAGAAAAAGGCTTAATGCAATTTCAATAAGTATGAGTTTCTATAACAGGACAGTAAAACGAATATAGCAAATGTATTGGATGTGATTGGTTGAGACACTGAATTACATGGCAAAAACTAATTTGAATACCATAAAACGTATGTAAAGCCCACTGCATGTGCTTGTTGGTGGCTAATCTAATCTACAAATCAGACTAAGCTGCTCACTGAAGCAGAATTATTACATTTTTTCAAAGCTTCTAACGTTCAACATACAGATTTGAAGGCCGTTTTATTCCTCAGACACCAATCAGATGAACTTAAAATGCAACGTAGATAGCTGGAAAACTTGGCCAAGCAACTCATACTAATTGAAATTGCAGTAATGAAATGATAAACGTTTTGAAAATGAAATTATCACTGCATGTATTGACATTTACAAAGTAAAATTGCGAGTAAACAATATTTTTGACTTTTTTTCACTGTGAACCTGTATGTCTTTCATGACCAAGAATCAAATCAAATCATTATAATCTTGTATCAGTGTCTAATAGACACTGATACAAGATTATAATGATTTGATTCGATTTCTTGTCTATGCTGGACAAAAAAAAAGATCCCTCACATGGGGTAAATGTGTAACATGTTGAGGACTCCTGTTCTCTCTCCCATCTCATCAATCAACCCTCATGAGCGCCCAGAACTGGGCTTATACGGCTGCACTTACCGTCTCTATCTATCTATCTAATCTGGACCAATTATTACATAACTTTTGCTATCATGCAGGTATACATATATATGTCAGGGAGGTTTTACTTCACCAACATAGATGTTGTTTCAAAGAGCATCTAGTTATAGATAGATCTATGGATATATGGTAAGTGCAGCCCTCTAAGCCGAGTCCTCCCAACCTTGGGTTGATTGATGAGATTGCAGAGAGGGAGAGAGTGGGACTGCGGGAGTCCTCAACATGTTATACATTTACCCCATGTGAGGGATCTTTTACTTGCCCAATACAGGCACTGATACAATGGGCCACCAATCTAACGTCTCATCCAAAGGACATCAAGCTGATATTTTGCTCATGAAGGTCCATTGAAAAGTTCTGGTGCCTCAGCCAGGACTTGAACCGATGCAGACGAAGACCTTCAGTGGCGTATAGGAACCTTTACCACTCAGCCACCGGAGCTCTGTACATATCAGGTTTGTTAAACTCTCAAAGAATTAGTTTTCAAGCATCTTCAGCAGCACTATACCACCAAGTCATATTGATCGAAAAGTTTGGAGCTTGATAACATTCCAAATATCAAGTTGTTGACAGGGTTGAAGTTATGATGTAACTTTATGAGCACAAAAAGTTAATGCAGTAGAGCTCTAACTCCTTGGAAATATTATTCCTTTTAAGAGACGAAACTTAATCAGGCTAAAAACTGTTCAGCATAGAGCAAGTTGTAGCTAGTTGAATGGAAAGCTTGTTTAAGAAAACTTAAGAAAGATGAGGGAAGGTTGGTTCTTCTTAAGTAAATGCTGAGGAGTTGTGGCCCCTAGGCACATTAGTGCTTAAGTAAACTACATAGAGAGCTGGCTCAATCAATGTTGAAATCAAACACACTTAACAAGACAGTTCTGTGCTGTAAAGGTCTTCCACTCGAGTCGATCCCATTTAGGCAGCCATCCCATACTGTAACGATCTGTGTTTTCCCACAACTCAATTAGCGCTGAATGCAGGGAGGGGGAAAGGGGGGTGTTTTGGTAGAGATGGTGGTCTAAAGGGGAGGGAGCAGGAGGGGGGGGGGGGCTTGACGAGGGGGGGTGTCTTCCTCATCTCACAGCCAACAGACTCCCACTTCCCATATCCAACACAGGTCGATCTTTACTCAGATGGAATTGCACTTGAAGCACCACCCAGAATCTTGAAGTAAATTTGGTGTCTCTAAGATTAACAGCGCACTGAGAAGCACTCCATGTCATGTTCTTGGGTAAAGAAAAGAAGGAAATGTTGCAGCACTCAATCGTCCATGGTTGCAGGTATCAGGGAGACTTACAATATCGTATTTGAGAAAAATGTCCTTTTCGGAGCTTAATTTTGTTAGTGGTAAACTAAACAGTGTGCAGTGCAGTTATAATTGCGGCATGCTTGGAAGCTCCTTCCGTTAATTAACAAGAAAATTTTTTTCAGAAAAAAATATAGCCGATATTTGTAGTTTTAATTTGTTTTGCTAAATAATGGGATTTTTAAAAGAGATTTGTTGAGGAGTTGATGAGAATTCCATTCACAGCTTCAATTCAATGCTGCAAGTTCCTTCATGTCTGATCTCTTTCATAGCCTTTCTACCCATATACCTGTCTACAGATCTTCTGTCTGTCTATTATATTTATTTAACCATCTGACAGATGATCTGAGCTATTGGCAGCTCTAAAAGATCTCCTCTGTTCCATGGAAAAGAGCCACAATGTAGTTGTGGCCTTTTCTGGGAATCTCAGCTGCAGCAAGGTCACACTGACATTTCCCCAACATGTCTAAATTTAGCCAAGGGTTTCCCCAAAAGTGCACAAACTTTGATGATGTGTCTTCACACATGTTTCCTTATTTCCATTGACAAATCCACCTGGTGGACTCTTGGTGGTGAACATATATCCGCCTGTGGCAAGTAAGTTACTTCACATATCCTGTATTGCTAAGGGCCTGGGCATCGGCTAAAAAAATATATAGAAAAATCATTTGATAGAAAGATGAATGTAGGAAGCAGCTAGATATAGGCCTATAGATGGAAAAATAGCCCAATACATTCTCAGACACCAGATTGTAATCGCTGCGGCCAATCATTTTGGTCGCAACTCTATCAGTTGTCTCATATGCCAATAAAGTGGCCAGTTAGTGCGAGTTTGACAGGATAGGCAAAATCTGATTTTGCAGCACCATTGTAGAATTTTATCATCTATTCAATACTTGACCCCATAATATTATTTAGGGATTTGTCTTGCAACATGCGTAGAATTCTATGTGTCTTCTTGTATTGGTGATAAAGAGCCTTGATGTCGCAGTTTGAAGGAGGGGTGAGGTTTGGGGGACTTGCCAGGGGTAATAGGCCTATGTGGGGTTAATAAAAGAAAAGGGAAAACCACACTGGGACTTGACCTGCTGCTCCTGATCAGCCCCTAATGGGCCTTTTATGAACTTGTGGTTTACTGAGGAAACATATGGCCATTTCACAATTGCCATCATGGAAAAAATTGAGCTCCCCCAAAAATGGGAATAGGTATTGAGAATAAAGCAGAAAATTTGACAGGTTTATTTTGCTATTCCTGGAGGAGCAGTAATGCAGATTTTAAAAGGATTAGTGTGACAGTGTGAGTCGATACCCTGCCGACATTTTTAAAAACTGGTCGATGTGCACATTTTCAAGAACAAACTTGTCAGAGCAAAACGATATATCTCCCAATACACCCTTACGATTTTATTTATTTTACCTGCAACAACTTTCTGATGCATTATTCCAAGATCCAGATCTGTTTTCTTACATTTTTTCACAGAACTTCATATAAAATCCTGACTCTCTTAAAACTATCTAACCTACGATAAAGTGGAAGTAAAAAAAAAAAGACTCCTTGCATGTAATGTGTTAATGTTGTACCTGAAACACAGACTATTCCTCTGATATATTTTTAACTGACAAAATAATTTATAAACTCCTTAAACTTCTTTAACTATCGGAATGTCATGTGAACTAAACTGAGGTGTCGCTGAATAATTGAGAGTGATTGGCAGCTTGATTGATTGTTTTGATTGATTGGTTTGATTGATTGGCTGGTTAGTCAGTCATTCTGCTTAAGTGTTGGCCTGCTTAAACTTAAGTGGGTCTGTTACAAATTGTTTCTTTTATTGCTCAGTTAATTGGCTTCAGTAAAGGCTGTCAGCTAGTTTTCAGTGGTTTTGTCGTTCACTGATCAACATTTAATGACAATTCTTGGATTGCATGTCTATCACAAATGTGGAAATCGCTAGTAAAGCCTAGTTTCCAGTTATAAAGTGGTAGTTCCATGCAGTTGTCCAATCCTTTCGCCCATTATCACTAAAAATTATCCTTCTGCCAAACTCAAAGGCTCTGGTTAATAGAATACTTTATTGAATTGCCAGTCATACTGCCTTATTGTTCTTAATCATGAAACTAGTTGCCCATTCTCTGTTCCAATTAAATCAGTTGTAAAAGCTCAAAGCTGTGTCTAGGGGCAGTGAAAATATAATTAAGATTTATACTGGAAAGAGGAAAACAACACACAGAGAAATAAAACTGATCAATGAAGACATGTATGATGTATCCTAGTAGGCCTATCTATCATCAATAATATTTTACGTTTAATAGAATCTGATACAGATCATAACATAAATGGTGTAATCAAAAAGTTAATCATTGATGTCTTTAAATTCCTTCTTTAAAGACTCAACTATGTATTCTTCCGATTCATAAGAAAATAATTCATGGAAAAAAAAACTTATTTGGCTTTAAAATATATATATATATCTTTTTTGGAAAAACCTATTTATTTAGCTTTAGCCTCAAATGTCAAACTCGTACTTTGTGGCCAATTTATCGGCATGTGAGGCAACTTGACAGACCTGCAATCAAAATAACTGACCACAGAGAAGACTATCTGTTAAAAAACTATCTATCTATCTATCTATCTATCTATCTATTTATCTATCTATCTATCTATCTATCTATCTATCTATCTATCTATCTATCTATCTATCTGTCTATTTATCTATCCATCTATCCATCTATCTATCTATCTATCTATCTATCTATCTATCTATCTATCTATCTATCTATCTATCTATCTATCTATCTATCTATCTATCTATCTATCTATCTATCTATCTATCTATCACAGGCTATTACTCGGCTGTAGCCATTAATATACAACCATAGCTGCTGCCAATCCCTTTGGTTATTGGCTTCCTTTTAAGTCTAGCATGTGTCCATAGGTGGCGCTGTAACCCACAGCTCCCTCCAGCGGAGCATTATGAATAATTAACCAGTCAATTAAGTCTTGAGGAAAACGGCAAATTTCCGGCAGACCAAACCTAGCAGGTGTAAGCCATTATAATCTGCTTTGATTTATATCTGGCCCTAATGCAGCCTAGCTTGATAGGGCCTGCCCCACAAAGACCTGGTCCTCAAGTTGCGCCAGAGAGGAAATTGCGCCAATCAGTGTTATCATTTCCATTACATCCCTGCCCCTCCCCTCCCCTCCCTTCCCTCATCTCTCTGCTGAGCAATTCTGGCCTGTTTGAGGCTGTTTTGCACAGTGAGTTTCTCTGGTGATGATTGGATTTAGAAAAGCAGTCTGCTGGTTTCTACAAGCTATTGCTGATTGCAGAATGGATGAGCAAATCTTTTTGCAGCATGTTGAAGTTAATGTCAATTCAAATAGGCATATGGTTGTTTTCGAAAGATATATGTACATGTATTTATACCATTTGACACCTTTGTCAGCCAATCACATGCCAACTGGTATTTCATTGCAATAATTCCTATATTCTCTGTTGTCCACTTATCCTCCAATGTTTACCTGTTTGGGTTTTTGTCTCATGGCACAAGCCGGTTATTCACCATGGGATCAGGAATATGTGTTTATCACATCTCGGGGTGAAGTCGTCTACTGATAAATCACACATTCCCTCTCCTGTGGTGAATAACCTATACATATCACCAAAAAAATACAGTGTACGTGTGGCACAGGCTATGAAGTGGCAAGGCGTGTAAGCCTTCCTGACCTGTCTTTCAAAGCCCCCTATACATATATAGCTTTTTCACCAGACATTTTGAAATTGGGCACACCACGTTTATTAATGCCCATTACTTCAATATTACACCCTGCTCTGCTGTAGTTGTTGCCATCCCAGTTATTGCTGTTAAATTATTTGCCAAACGGCGAATTTAAATTGCAGTATTTATAAACATGTACAATTTAGTGACATTTGGGTCACACCATCAGAAGTTGTTAGAGTTGTCAATTTCCTTTGAAAGTACTGATGCACTGCATATTCCATATTATGATCAACGGTACACTATTATTATTACTCTAATTAAGTTCTGAAGCTTTGATGCAGGTGGTTTTACAGTTGTCATCCAAAGGCTCTCCTTTCAGTCCACCAGCTGCCTTCACCTCTTTAGATGCAGTTTTGCCTGCAGCCAGACCCCACAGTAATCTGTGGCTTATGAGGCCAAGGATTGGTTCACATTTGGTTCACAAACTTTTAGTTCTCTGGTTAGTTTGGTACCCCATTCCCAGCTTAAACCCAACAAATGCCTATGTATAGTTGAAGATGATATCATTGAAAATGGAATACAAGCTGTCTGTGAGGTCAATCAGGTTATATCCAAATACTTGCCATGTTAAATTTGATGACTCCTTCCAGAGCATGAGTGAGTCGAGTGACGTCAAATATATGACACTTGGCATGCTGGGTGGCCAAGAGGCTTAGGGGCGGCCTGCTCCACTGAAGGTCTTTGCTTGCATGGGTTCGAACCCTGGGTGGGGAACCCAAAATTTTCAGTGTACATTCATGAGCAAAATCCCAGCTGGATGTCGTTCTGATGAGACGCTAAATAGGTGGCTCCTTGTATCAGTGTCTATGCTGGATAAGTAAAAGATCCCTCACATAGGGTAGATGTGTAACATGTTGAGGACTCTCACGCTCTCTCCCATCTCATCAATCAACCCTCGTGAGTACCCAGAACTGGGCTTAGAGGGCTGCACTTACCATATCTATCTTTCTATATCTATCATGCCGCACACATGCAACCTCATACCTCTATCAGGAAGGTGATGTCTCCCAATGACAAACTGACCACCGATTTCAATATAAAAGATATGACCTAAATGTCATGACATCATTCACATTCTCATACAAATGTAATCACTGGTAATGACTCCTCCTTCTCTGGCTGTAATCTGATCCAGTATTGCCTATTTGGAGTCCTTGCTTTGAAGACCGATGCTATTAGCTGTCTGAAGGAGCCTTCCAGCTGACCCATACAGCTGCCCTCAAATGTAGGAATGGTGTTGACAGATGTTACAAGGAATAAACAAGCTTAAAATGGGCCTCAAACGGGCCTCAAATTGGCCCGGAGTGCAGCTTGCAGGCTTCAACAGGTGCAATTGGAGTCAGAGGTTAAGTATAAGTACCTTTTTCATTGGATAGTGATGTTATTGACTGAATATTGTTGAGTGTGGTCTCATTGACTGATTGACAGCTGGCTTTTGGATCTGGGTTTGGTGTTAGCTTTACAAGGTATTAGCAGATCAGGTTAAATCATTTAAATAACTAAAATGAAGTTACACTAAGGCGATGCAATTGCATTTTGTTCTGTTTTAGTATGGTTCATTCCTGTACAAGTTTACAGAAACATCAAATTAACTCTTTTTAGAGAAATACAACTGGCTTTAGTGCTCTGTCGTAATCAGTATACTTGCCTTTGAGAAGTTTATTTCTTCTCTAGAGATTTTCATAGGCTTAACTCCATAAAATCGACAGGTTCTATGTGCATGACATTCTCCACGTCACAAACCAAATTTATACTACCAAGATGTGAGGCAATACATGTATAGTTGTTCCCTTTCTATATCTATCTATTATGGAGAAACCGCGGACACCATTCATTATCTCGTCAAAATTCAGTGTTGGTAAAAATCTCCATTGTTGCGGTGAGCGTGGTGAAGCATTTCCATTTCTCTCATATTTGTCACAAGTGCAACCGTCTATGGCACTCTGTCCGAGTTTGAAGCATGTACAAATTTTTTCTTGCCTTCAGATTTGTTGTGTTTGGTATAAAGTGTGCAATGACGAGCCACATGTTATTGTTATCTGTGCATTTTTTTGTCTCATGCAGCTGCTTAGTTGTTCATTTTTTTGCTTTCTCGTGTAAATATAGCACAACTTTAATATCACTCAGGGCTCAGACTTGTCTTCAAGTTTCTTACTATAGTTGCAATATTGTTGTGTAAAATCCATCAGTTAGCCGAAAATTCTCTTTAGACCTCTTTAGCTAAATCCTGACTTTGTTTGCTCAGGTGATATATGAGGCGCGTGCCAAAGGGCCAGTCTTTACACTAGAGTATGACAATGCCTATACAAATTGAGATGACATTTTACAAATTGATAGAGGTTCTTTTACACCTTGCCTTTACACAGACTTTACAATTTTCCTGAAACAAATTGGCAGAAGGTATTATTGTGGTTGAAACTGGCTTAAAAGAAAAACGTGTAGGCAGGAGTGTTACAAACTGAATTTGAGAGGTACACAAAACACCTGTCCCCTCTAAGACTCACTCCTTTCATTTGTACTATATCAGTCACAATCTGTTCTCAATCCATTTTGTCCTCAATCCATTTTGTCCTGTTCATTATTGGCATTTATTGCTTTTAAACGATAGTTCCTTACTTCCATTGCCAGCCCTGCCTCCAAAAACCTATGACAATTTAATACTGTTATTCAAATTACTCCAGTGACAATAGCCTCAAGTGATGTTGTCCTAATCCCATGCATTTTCCTGCCTGATTGATTGCAGGAAATTCACCATTCAACCTGATTCAAGCGGCTGCCTCCCTTCCACCTCCTCCCATTTAAAGACATTAATTCTCATTTTCTAATGACGATCAAATTTTAATAACTTTCTCTCGCTCTTTTCTTAAAGCACTGCTTCATCAACCCATCAGTTATTAATGCAATTCTTACATTCCTTTTACTTTTGTGTTCTTTTTTTGTCTCCTTATGTGAGATTTCCTCAAGGTTTTTTTGAGCCTTCCTATATTCTCTCTTACTTGCGAGTTGTGACAACCGTACAATCCCGACGTATTATAAACATGTCCATTGTGTCAGTTTAGAAATTCTGGTAATGGTGGTCCAGCTCATAGAACTGTTGCAGGCTGTTGTCTTATAGGATGTCACCAAGAAGAGGAGTGGGGTGTCGATGGCACAGTGCCATAGGAAGATTCATATCTGTAAAAATATACTAGAAAGTGCTGCTTGCAAGTAAGTAAAATGGGTGATGCTTCATGATTGGGTCGTTGCTAAACATCCCCAACCACCAAAGTGCTTGTGGGAGCTCAGATTCTCTGATTCTCAACCGAGGATACAAAAACACATTGCGTCACAAATGCAGAATTGCAGATATTTGAGATATTTGGTAAAAGTCTTTGGGGGCAATTCTGTAAAGTCCGATTTACAGTTTGACACCCTGGCAGCCTGTGTTGCCTTACCATTGCACCTCAGATATTTGATTGTTAAGCAGGGATGAGGTCAGGTAATAGGGGTATCAGACAAGCCATCACCCAAAGCTACACGTGCTTGGAACTGGCATCTCATTGTAACAGTCTGATATTTAAGCGTCAGGTCAGTCACATAGAGCCATACAAATATCATTGCTGTAATTCAGCTAAGCTTTGATGCAGCTGGTTTAAGAGTTGTCACCGAAAGGCTCTCTCTTCGCCTCTTCAGACGCATTTTTGCCTACAGCCAGACCTCACAGTAATCTTCAGCTTGTTCCTATAAGGTTTGATCATGAAATTAATATGATACAAAGTGTTGAAACAATTTGATTCCATATATTACCACATGGCAAAAAACTGGGACTGTTATCAATGACGAGCCATATGTTATGAGTAATCTGTGTTTATTTTTGTTTTAGCTTCATAGTTTTGAGTTTTTTGTGCTTTCTCATGTAAATATATCACAACTTTAATATGCATCAGGCTTTTCTTAAAATTTCCTACTATAGTTACAATATTGTTCTGTAAAAATCCATCAGTCAGCTGAAAATTCTCTTTAGACCTCCTTAGCTAAATCCTGACTTTGTTTGCTCAAGTGATATATTAGGTGCATGCCAAAGGAGCAGTCTTTACTGGAGTATGACAATGCCTATACAAGTTGAGATGACATTTTACAAATCGATAGAGGTTCCTTTACACAGGCTTTACAATTTTCCTGAAACAAATTGGCAGTAGGTATTATTGCGGTTGAAACTAGCTTACAAAAAAAACTGGCAGGCAGGAGTGTTGCAAACCAAATTTGAGAAGTACACAAAACACCTGTCCCCTCTAAGTCTCACTCATGATCAAGTTATCCTCTATCAGTCACAATCTATTCTCAATCCATTTTGTCCTCAATCCATTTTGTCCTGTTCATTATTGGCATTTATTGCTTTTAAACGATAGTTCCTTGCTTCCATTGCCAGCCCTGCCTCCAAACACCTATGACAATTTAATACCGTTATTTAAATTACTCCACTGACAATAGCCTCAAGTGACGTTGTCCTAATCCCATGCATTTTCCTGCCTGATTGACTGCAGGAAATTCACCATTCAACCTGATTCAAGTGGCTGCCTCCCCTCCACCTTCTCCCCATTTAAAGACATTTATTCTCATTTTCAAATGACGATCAAATTTTCATAACTTTCTCTCGCTCTTTTCTTAAAGCACTGCTTCATCAACCCATCAATTATGAAAACAATTCTTGCATCCATTTTTACTTACTTTCATTCAGATATTTGCTCTATTGTAATATAGGGCAATCTGTCTTACTTGGAAAAACAACTTAACAATTTAGATTGAGATGCTTCCATGTGTAAAGCTTCAACTTAAAACATTCATTATCTAATTCACATTAATTCAGCTACATTGAGATTCATTCATTCGGAAGTTTCGTAGCCTGTAGTTTTGTTTGGTAGTGACACAAGGAAACTAGCTACAAGGACATTTTATTGTGATGTCAGTTTTGTGCCACTCTCAAATTCATGATACCATACTAAGTCCAATATGTGTTCTGTCCAGATAATATTTATTACTAGTTTCAACCAAAATAATGTTTACTGTATAATTTGCTGAAGCAAGTTGCAAAGTCTGTTCAGTTACTTCCAGAATTGTATGTATGTATGTATCTTTATTTGCTTTAAGTACAGTAGAATTTGTTCAGGTCGAACCCTGAATTATTCATACCCCTGTGTCACGGTCAGTATTTTGTTCATAAATTTAAACAAAAATTATTTTGACAGGGGATAAAGTGTAGAAGATGACATACAAACTATGCTACAAAGTTACATGTAATTAGATGAATATTACATGTCTTTCCCCATGACTCTCAATAAAACAAAAACTACTACATTGCAAGGCTGTTGCAAGTATGATAGAGCATACAAGACACAATGTTTTAATCTCACAAAATTAGACAAAAAAGAAGGTAGATGAATGTAAAATGAATGTAAGAATTTCTTTAATAATTGATAGGTTGCTGAAAAGGCACTCGAAGAAAAGAGAGAGCGAAAGTTATGAAAATTTGATCGTCATTTGAAAATGAGAATTAATGTCTTTAACTCGGGGAAGAGGTGGAGGGGAGGCAGGCGCTTGAATCAGGTTGAATGGTGAATTTCCTGCAATCAATCAGGCAGGAAAATGCATGGGATTAGGACAACATCACTTGAGGCTATTGTCAGAGGAGCAATTTGAATAATGGTATTAAATTGTCATCGCTGTTTGGAGGCAATGCTGGGCAATGGACGCAAGAAACTTGTCTTTTAAGAGCAACGATGGACAGAACAAAATGGATTGAGAATAGATTGTGACTGATAGCGATAGAGGATAACTGGAAGGAGTCTTAAAAGGAACAGGTGTTTTGTCAGCCCTCAAATTCAGTCGACAACACTCATGCCTTCATTTTATCTTTAAGCTGGTTTCGACCACAATAACACCTACCGTCAATTTATTGAGGGAACTTGTAAAGTCTGTGTATAAAGGCAAGATGTAAATGCACCTCTAGCAATTTGTAAAATTGTCATCTCAATATGTATAGGCATTGTCATACTGTAGTGAAAATTAAGACTGTCCTTCTGGCTTGTAGTTAATACATCACCTGAGCATATAAAGTCAGGATTTAGCTACGGAGATTTAAGGAGAATTTCCAGTTGATTGATGGCTCCTACACAACAATCAGGTTACCAAAAAGGGACAGTTTAAAGAATAGATACATGAACTTTTTTTTAACTTCTGATATACATGCATCTGCATGGTAAGAATGCTTTAGAAATTTTCAAATTCAGACATGTCTTGCAGAAAATTTTAACATATTAGCCTGTAAACACAGGTAGTTGAGAGGATGAGTGCTTCTGGTCCAGGCCTAACTCACTGAAAGTCTTTTCCTGCACATGATAAAACTCAGGCAGGGAATCCGAACTATTTTAGGTGGACCTAAAAGAGTAAAATCATAGAGCTCTGGATGTCGTTTGGATAAGACATTTTAAAACATTGGTGACCCTTGTTTTCGTGCCCATAATGGGCAAGTAAAAAAATTCTTCTCTTTGGAAAAATGTGTATGTGTTGAGGACTCTCGCTCTCTCTCCCATCTCATCACCCAACCCACTTGAGTGTACATGAGGGACATGTACATGTACAGCAGTGGAACATTAATGATGTTTGTTGGTCACATTTCCTTACAGGGCGGCATTATCCATAATATCCAAGCATTTGCTTTTCTTGGTGACATTCAACAAGACAACAACCAGCAATGGTTCTATAGACTGGCCCCCGTGAGCAGAATTAAATGTTTTTAGACTGATACAATTGATCAGGCGTGTCTACAATGTATCTAGATTGTAAGTCTGCCGAAAGTAAGATAGAATGTTGAAAGGCTCCACCAAATGTTGAGGTAATCTCACAAAATGAGACGAAAAGGAACACAACAGTAAAATGGATGTAAGAATTGCATTAATAATTGATAGGTTGCTGAAAAGGCACTCGAAGAAAAGAGCGAGAGAAAGTTATGAAAATTTGATTGTCATTTGAAAATGAGAATTAATGTCTTTAAATGGGAAGGGACTAGGAGGGAGGCAGGCGCTTGAATCAGGTTGAATGGTGAATTTCCTGCAATCAATCAGGCAGGAAAATGCATGGGATTAGGACAACATTACTTGAGGCTATTGTAACTGGAGTAGTTTGAAAAACGGTAGGTATTAAATTGTCATAGGTGTTTGGAGGCAGGGCTGGCAATGGAAGCAAGGAACTATCGTTTAAAAGCAATAAATGTCAATAATGAACAAGAAAAAATGGATTGAGGACAAAATGGATTGAAAACAGATTGTGACTGATAGAGGATAACTTGATCATGAGTGAGTCTTAGAGGAGACAGGTGTTTTGTGTACTTCTCAAATTCAGTTTGCAACACTCCTGCCTGCATGTTTTTCTTTTAAACCAGTTTCAACCACAATAATACCTTCTGCCAATTTGTTTCAGGAAAATTGTAAAGTCTGTGTAAAGGCAAGGTGTAAAAGAACCTCTATCAATTTGTAAAATGTCATCTCAATTTGTAAAGGCATTGTCATACTCCATTGCAAAGACTGCCCTTTCGGCACTTGTCTAATATATCATCTGAGGAAACAAAGTCTGGATTTAGCTAAAGAGATCTGAGGAGAATTTTCATATTTACATGAAGTCCAACTTCAAGTTTCAAGTTTCAAGTTTATTGACCATTAAAAGTACATTAGGTGATAATCTATTGATATTGCATTAGTTTTTAAAAAATGGTAGGCAGATAATTACAAAATTATATGTGCCTTTACCAATATGAGAATGTCAAAGTCAAGAATTTAACCAAATGCAAATTATACAAATACAAGTACAAATAATTATAGAAGCAGGCTATAAGTTAAAGAGTTTAAGAGTGAGTCATTACGGTATATTAGGAAAGAATGTTATTTGAAGCAAACATAAAGATAAATAAATACAATAAAAAGAAGAAGAAAAGAAAAAAAAGTAAACTTAGCTAGACAATAGAATAATATAGATTATAGCAAGGAAGGAAGAAATAATAACTTGTTTCTAATGCTGTTAAAATGTAATGTCATGTGAGGCCTCAATGTCACGGTTGGTGTCCCTATTCCCCAGCATTGCAGTATTTGTAAAATTAGTACATGCTGTGGGTGAGAACCAAATGTTCAGAAAATGAAAACAGTATATACCTATAACACAATTTCAATTGAACAATATAATATGTTGAGACAATGCTGCACAGTTTTGGTGATTCCCATTGGCTAGCGAATTTCCATTGGTTAGAAGCTTGGAATTCCACCCAGCATAAAATGACATCACAGCTTGTACCTATTTTACACAGGGATGCCAGCTGTGACAATAAGTGCTCACCTCACATGACATAACACTTGAACAGCATGAACACAACTTTGGATTTCATATTACAGTCTGTCACTTTGATATAGAGAAAATTGGGACCTGTCCACTGTGAAAGATGCATTTTGTGACTTATGATAGCAGATGAAGAGTCATCTTCTCTACTTTCAACATGGGAAACATAGAGGCTGTTTGATTAGTCATGATCAAGAGAAGGCCATTTGACTTGTCATAACTGATTTTGGATTGAAAATCAGATGCACAATCCTTTCTTTTGGCTGTCACTAACAAGCGGGATAAGTCTCCTTAAATCAAATTGAAAGTATTGGGTATGATCATGACAAATCATCAGCATGATGACATTCGAAGTGTCATTTTCACAGTGCAACAGTCCACTCTTTTTCTATATCAAAGTGACAGACTGTAATATGACAAGGACTAAATTAATAAATTAATTGTCTTTGAAACAAGTTAACAAAGTCTGGAAATGTTACATGTTTGTAGTTTATTCCAAAGATCACTGTATAACAACCACAAATGCTTGCAAATGTACAAAGACAAATGAACTACAAATTGGATCATTACTCTAGCAGCATATTTACAGCATTGTCAATGTCAATGTACATGCTTCCATACTAACTAGAAATATGCAAATTCACATTTTATATGGTTTCATGCAAAGTAGAAAATATATTTTTACAATAAGTAGAGCAATTAAACACAACAAACCCATAATGACTGTACAAACAGTTGTTTGTAATGCTGTTTAAAATATCAAACAAACAATTAGGAAAAAATGTTATGATAGTAATTCCTCATAGAGTCAATAAATAAAAGCATTTATGATTTAGATCTAGAAACGAATTAATTATGGCATTTAATGCATTGAGATCTTTTATACAAGCACCCATTGATAAAGAAGCATATCAGCCACATATTATATAGTCCTATGGTCTTGCAGATATTTTCACAAGACATCTTGGTATGATAAACAACTTAAAAAACAAGTACTAATGCGAAATTTCAAATCCAAAAAATCTAATCTCAATTTAAAAGAAAAAAACATTGAACAGCTCCAAAAATAAATTTGGAATCCTCCAAATTTGTTGCCAAATTACTGATAGTCAGTGAAAGAACTTACAAATCATGTCTGGTAAACTGCATGAATAATTTTACCTTAATTGATTTTGTTAATTACTTTTTGACAAAATCTCTAAACAACAATAACAAAATCGATACATAAATGCAAATCACTGGTCAACAATGACATGATTACGTACATGTATAAATAATAGTAGTATATATTTACAATGGAATGAATAATGTCATTTAATGAGATTCAAAGTGCAAACCCGATAAGTTGTCCAAGCTGGTACAAATATTGTGAAAAAAAAACTGTGAAAAATATTGAAGTTTGAAAGTTAACAGTTTTCAGTGTTTGTGTTTCAGAAGTTTTTCATTTTTTGTGTATCCCATGTTTTTCAGTTTTGTGAAGTTTGTGTTTTCAGACATGATTCTGACACCATGCAGTTGACAAATGATGACAAGACTGCATGGAAGAAAACGTATGTCTTTTGAATTTTTTTTTTTCAACCATTTCTGTACAAGATACCAGCTGGACAAAAGTGAATTGAATGAGTGCATGCATTACAAGTTCAGTCCACAAGTATTGTGAATCATATAATGTCTTTGTCAATCATGAGGTAGGCCAATACTCACAGCTAGAATAGAAAGGAAGTAAAGTGTATTGTAGTATATGGCATGATAAAGTGATATAATATTATGAATTAATATTATGAATTATTACAGCCAAACACTTTGATAGAATTAGAGTGGACTGTGGCACTGTGAAAATGGCACTTCGCGTGTCATTATGCTGATGATTTGTCATGATCAAACCCAATACTTTCAATGTTAATTTGACTGAAGGAGACTTATCCCACTTGTTGGTGACACCCAAACGAAAGGATTATGCATCTGATTTTCACTCTTAAATCCGTTATGAGATGTCAAATGGCTTACTCTTGATCATGGCTAATCAAACAGCCTGTATGTTTCCCATGTTGAAAGTAGAGAGGATGACACTTCATCTGCTATCATGAGTCACGAAGTGCCATTTTCACAGTGCCACGGTCCACTTTAATTCTATATCAAAGTGTTTCGATGTAATATCATTGCTTAAGGTAGTCAAATTTATGAATTTTCAGAGGACAAAATTTAACTGCATGATCTCTTTTTCCATAAGATTAAAATGCCTTCCATGCACTCTTGGCGATGGACACAACATAGTTCTCAACTTCAACTATATTTTAAGCACCATTTGGCAAGAAGATGGCTATGAAATACAGTTTATTAATTGATTTATGGAATGTGTGGAGTAAAATTAGCCGAAGTTCGTCTTCTTAGACTTCACGGAAGTATAATAACAATTGTTTTTATCATTATAAATGCACATGTTTAACATTGCAACATTTGGGTTGGCTAAAGTCAATATATTTGCTCCTCCTCCCCTCTCCTCCCCCTCTTCCTCCAATTTGTCATTGTGCAACTTCCAATTAGTTATTTTTTTACTAGTCTTTTTCTAGAACGGGGGCATTCAGACCAGGGAGTATGGAGCATGAAGGCCCGGGGTGGGAGTGACGGCGGCCCCGGGGGCTGAGGTGGTGGGTGGCCTGTAGTAGCAGCTACTGTAGAAGCTGGCGTACCCCCCTCCGATGGGGTATGGGGTCGTTCCATTGGCGAAACCAAGGGCTCTGAAATGAAATGCAAGTCTAATGAAAATGTGAATTATACGGACCCATTGTGGGAAATAGTTGGAGGCAAATAGACACTCTCAACCCATAAAAAAAATAAATTCCTACAAAATTATATTGATAAGTAATAGGCCTTAAGTAACACGAAAACCAAAAAATAAAAAGGATAGACCTAATTATGTTAATTTCGTGGTTGATGGTCAAGCCTATTGATGCCCCCCATATGGAAGATATATAGCCCCCCCCCCCTATAATCACCATAAGTAGGTAGGCCTCTACTGAAATGTAATTACAATGTATTTCCACAATGAAATCAATCCTTGTGTCTTAATTCGAAATCATTGGAAAGCATTGTAAAGGTTCTGAAGCTGTTTCCTGTTCTCTATAAGGCTGCATGGTACTCTCTGTTCCTTAGGATGGGGTCTGTGAGTTGCTTCAGCATAGAACACTGACTAGTAATACCTTGTTGCAAACTAGTTACATAATATCTAGGCCTATTGAAGCTTAATATCGTCTGCTTTGAATCATTCGAACGTCATTCTGTGGAAGATCCCAGCATGACGTCACTTTGACACCCAGCCAATCAAAGGGGGATCCCTTTGAAGTGACAGCTAGGAACCCTCAAAATCTTTCAAATCACGACATCAAATTCATTGAATGACAGAAAACAATTTAAAACGATTGTTAATTTGGCAGAAAATGTGTTTAGCATATGGTCCAGTCACATGATGGGGATATTTGAACTAATTTCAAACAGAGGAGGTTACATTTGATTAAAAGTGGTTCAATTTGTTTCTTGTTCAAATAATCTGTTACAACCTTAATTACAGGGAACCTCCCTTAATAACAGGGGATTGAGTAACAATTTATTCATCATTTAACACAATGATCCCCCAATAGTCAATTCGTCCCCACTTGGAGTTAATTGATGGTCAAATGGTCCAATCAATCAAATTACCCAAACATTTTGAGTGAGTGCTGTTTCAATGAGAATTCTATTTGTTTGATCTCTCTTAGTCGGGCAGTTTTTCCATTTACCTGGTGTAAGTTTTCTGTCCAGAATTTGACCATATATGTTGCTAGTCTAGATTTTTTTTCTCTCCAAAAACTGGTACCTAGCAGGAACAGAATCCCATAAATTTTGTGTTTTTTGTTAATAATAGTTTAATAATTACTGACCATACATAGCCTTAACCTGTATGCAATTTAGGGATTTTTCTTTGAATAAATGTCCATAAAAAATGACTTATCAAGTTTCTTTCAATATTGATGAAAGACATACATTAATTTTTGATGTTTGTTTCCAGTAGCCTAGGCTTGCATGTGAATCCTTATTATATACTCAGGGCACTCTTAGAAGTGAATGTCTGAGGCTCCGGATGGGGTTTGCGCCCCCTGTCCCTTGGCCATTTTACTTTTTAATTCCCTGTCCCTTTTCAATTTTACTAATAGTACTTTTGAATTCCCTGTCCCTCAGCTCTGAATGGGGTTTATGTCCTCCTGTCCCTTGGCCATTTTACTTTTGAATTCCCTGTCCCCCATATCCCCCATCCAGCTCAGCTCTGTGGTGGGAGAATGGATGTGTCACATTATGTGTGAACAGGTACATGTAAATTTATCCAGTGATGGAATTGGGGGGGAGCTCAAGGGAGCTGAGCTCCCTTGATAAAAAAACAGGGGGAGCTATGACCTGCTACAGCTCCCCCAATCATCAGTGGAAATATATAATTATCATGTTCACTTTTTCAGTCCTCCAGGTATTATAAGCCAAAAATAAACCCGGTTTTCAGAATTTTTCTCCTTTTTAAAAATTTGGAATGGCGCGCCTCTGTCGCAACAGCTGATAGCTCCCCCGACAAGAATTTTCCATTTCCATCGCTGTTTATGCCTGTGTCCGTAAAACTCTGTAAGTAACAGAGACCTAAATATTTAAGGAGTCTACTATGGTAGCCTGTCTTTATCTACAGTGTAGGCCTGTTAGATGAACTTAGAATAGATCTAGATGTAGCCGTATATAGTCTTATAATGTAGGCCTAATGTTATTCAGTTGTCTCTAGTCTTGGACAATGAGACATGTATCAGAACTTTGGAAAAGCTGACACAGCGAGCTCGAACCAAATTTGGGGTTAAAAAAATGCCCCAGCATGACGATAGGCACCGTTACGAAGCTGAAGATGAGACGAACAAGCAGATGTAAAAAACAAAAAAATCTGTTGAAAACTTTTTGAGATATTGCAATTTTTCAATTTCTGGTTTGTCACATTCCTTTGTTTGGGTGATATTCCATCTAGCTGGGGTGCAAGTTACAAATTCATGTGAGCAAACTTCAAAACAATATTTTTGTGTGTTTTAGATGATATTTCAAAATTAAACAGAATGTTATCTTTATTGGGAAAAGTCCCATATTGACGTAGTGTGTGATAAACTTCTTTTTGTGTATTTATAAGAATTTTGTCACAAGCAATAGAGAATTATTTGCTTTCTTTACCAAGGAAATACCACAATTTCTTGATTATTGACACAAAACAAATTATATAATACATGTAGTTGTTGTTTAATAAAATTGAAAATTAGAGTAATAAAAAGATATGGCTATTCTGGAAAAGTATAATTCTTCATGAAATGTATGGTTATAAATACTTAGATGTCTGCCTGTGTGCTTGCCTTTGGCAGTTTGGTATTTAAAAGAAAGAAGAAGTGTGCAATTGGTTTTATGAACTTTGGTATCTTAATTTTAATCAGTTGGTTTCACATTCATTTTAAAAATAAAACCACAGAACTATGAAATAGGGTGAATGGATTGGATGTCAGGCAGTGCACAGGTTTGGAAACTCAAATAGACATTTAATATACAGTGTTTTAGCTATTCATAACGCTATGGTTTATCAATTTGTTATTTCATTCCTGAAATGAGTTGAAGTTAATGACAGAAGACCATGGATGTTCTTCTACTGAAAAACCTTTTATCATTCAATTGGATTGTAGTCAAACAGTATTAAACAGGTAAAGTAATGTTAGATTATTCAGCTAACATTGATGTTTGTTTCATAAAATCAAAATAAGGTGAAGCGTTTTCTCCTTACTCTCCCTAATTGATAGGATAAGAATATATCAGTACAAAAGCTCTGTCAAATATGTACGCACATACGTTTCATAATACTACTTGCTAATGCCCGGGGAATAGTTGAGCATGCACATTTTTGCAATTCTTATGAAAAATGTACACTTTACTTGGAAATTACGCATGCATGAGTTTGTCACACCTTTTTTGCATTAAATGCAACAGCATAATTTAAAAAAAAAAGAAAAAAGATTACTATGTCTTTTGAATGATATTTTGTATCATTGAAACTGGTTTTGCAAAGGCAGTGCTCATTTAACAACCTCTCCACATGACTTGTGATGTTAAAAATGGGGTGTGATAAATCAGAAAGTGAAAAAATTCAATATCTCAAAAACTTTTCAACAGATTTTTTTGTTTTTTACATCTGCTTGTTCGTCTCATCTTCAGCTTTGTAACGGTGCCTATCGTTATGCTGGGGCATTTTTTTAACCCCAATTTGGTTCGGGCTCGCTGTGCTGAACTCAAATTGTTCAGTCACTGGCTGCTCTCCTTACCAGCAAAGCCCTCCCAGTCCTGCCAGCCTAAAATATCCTGCTTTCTAAAAATAGCCCTTGCACAGAAGCTGCTCATAGTGGCTGAGTCAGTGCTGAGCAAGTGCTCACTGGTCCGTTTACTCTTGCTTCCCAGCTGTGATTTGTTCTACATTTTACCCTCCTCTCCCAACCGGCCGGTTAGCTCAGTTGGTTAGAGCGTCGTGCTAATAACGCGAATGTCGTGGGTTCGATCCCCATACTGGCCAAGCTTTTCACTTTTTCAACTTCTCTTTTTGCTCCTTTTGTCATGAGGGAACTCCTCTTTGTTTATTTATTGTCGCGCCTGGCACGCGTAATGCCAGGAGAGCAAACATTGCTCATATTATCAAAACATCAATCAACAAAAAAGTTTCTATGCAAATAGCCTATATCATGTGTTATTTCTAACAAACATCATAGCAGTGAAAGGACTGAAGATAAATAATCAGTTGCTCATGGGATAATCAATGACTAAAAAAAAAGAAAAGAAAAAAGAAGGCGTCAATGACAATGTTCAACCACAACAAAAAAGAAGAAGAAGAAAAAATAAATAAATCCAGGCTTATAGGCCCATAATGTAACACAACCATTTTGAACACCTATGGACAGGCCTCATACCAGGCATAGCCTACCTTTCTTACCTTAAAAAGTTAATCGAAAGGAAGAAAGGAGGGAGGAAGGAAGGGAGGAAAGAAAGAACAGAAGGAATACAGAAAGGGAAGGAAGGGAAGTAAGAAAAGAAAGAAGAAAGAAAGGAAAGGAAGGAAAGGAAGGAAAGGAAGGAAAGGAAGGAAAGGAAGGAAAGGAAGGAAAGGAAGGAAAGAAAGGAAAGGAAGGAAAGGAAGGAAAGAGGGATTCTGAAGTCATAAATAAAGGAGATGGGGAGGTAAGGAGAGACGGGCGAGAGAGGTCCCACTGAAGAGAAGGATGGAGATTCAAATGAGAGGAAGCGAAGAAAGCAAGGAGGGAAGGAAGGATCATCTAGGAATTAAAAAGATCAATTTTCGGGAGTTTTGTCAGAAAATGTTGTGAACTTGATTTTTGTGGCAATTTAGGCATTAATTTTCGGGTAGCCCAACATGCATTAAATTGTATTGACCTCAGACAGGACTACACCTATGCATGGGAAGGAAGAAGGGATAGAATGTGATGAAGAAGGGACAGAAGAGAAGGAGTGAAGGAAGAAATTAGCAGAAATTCAAGAGGAGGCAATAAGATGACTGATAGGGCTTCATTCTAAAAAATGTAAGACAAAATCGGTTTTTTAGATTCAATTTTTTTTTTTTAATCCATGTTGGTTTTGCATTGAAATTTGGTTTTTCAAAAAACCATTTTGAATCTAAAAAACCAATTTTGTCCCTACATTTTTTAGAGTATAGTGATAGGGCTGTGTTGGTTTTGCAATACAGACCTTTAGATACGTTTTTATGATTTTAAAAAATACATTGAAAATGGCCCTCACCTCATGTGTTGATCCATTTGTGCTTTTTCTATCCTCTTGTCTTTGGCTCGCCTGTTCTGGAACCATATCTTGATTTGCGTTTCCGTCAAACTCAGCATCTCTGCCAGTTCGAACCTCCTCGGTCGCGTGACATATTCGGTTCTTTGGTATTCTAGTTCTAATTTCAAAGTCTGTTCTGAGGTGAACGTCGTCCGCTGGCGCCGTTGGTGGTTCTCCTTCCGGCGTCTTCTTGGGACTGCAAGAGAAAAGCGGAAGTTGTTTTAATTTGTGATTAGTACAGGATTATAAGATACGCACAGGCTATATTGTAGCCGTTAAATGTTGCTGAAATGCATTCCAAAATGTAATCAGTCTACACGGCAAAAAAGACAACCTCATTTTCAGAATAGAGGTGATCTATAATAGTGTAATATGATCTCATGTACACAGGCATTCTACTCTCATGAAGGAGGGGGGCTGGATGTTCCCCTATAACTATCAGACTTAATATTGCATTCAGTGAGTGTAACTGCATGTGTAAGTACTACCAGCAATCCTCTTCCTAGAAGTTAACCAACAACCTTTACTTTTTGCACCCCGTCCCTATTTCTCCCCCCCCCCCCCCACTCCCTCCCACTAGCTCTTACCCTTCCTTACCCAAACACACATAATGTTCGCCCCACAAGTCAAGCACAAATCACCCATTTCCTTTCACACCCTGCAGCCACCGACCAGCAGCCATCAACAGGGCATCTAGATCTGCCATTGATGGACCCAATCAAGCGTGAAAGTTGTGTGAGAACTCGCAAGGTGGAGCCACTCAAATGATGACCTAATATCACTCTTGATTCTGCTGATAATCGAATCACAAAATCAACTTCCACTGTCTTTCACTCACTACAAAGTAAACCGTGTGCCAGAATCAATAGCAAATACATAATGTTATCCCACTAAGAGTCGTGAGTTGATTTGTGCAATTATTCATGCTTGACTAGAGCTATTGGGGAAGAGAAAGTGTGACCAACAGTCAACAGAACGATATCTCAAAAGACCTGTATGCATGGGACCTCAGCTAGGAGAAAGATGTTCCAGGAAGTGGCTGTCAGTTAACTTTAATTCCACATCCTCTTGTGTTTTATCTCAAATGGCAAAAAGATTGATATGTTTAAAAGGCTGCTCATGATGGCATGCATTGCTTATACACTTAAAGTACAGAAACTAATTAATATGTGAATCTATATTTAAAACAAGCAACAACATAGTTTTGTTTTGCTCCAAAGAGTCTGCAACTCTCCAACGAAGCGAACCAAAGCAATGGCATGTCAAGTTCAACACAAACAACCATTCAACAGTGATCGAAGTTTTTGTTTTACCCCTTAAATAGCCCCCCCCCTTTCTCTTTCCAATTCAAACATCGTGCAGTCAAACTAGCCATGCTTGTTTACAGCAGACGATTTTTTCTGGCGCCAAATCGCGTGAATTCTTCAGTGACCTATTTGCACCCAAATCGACGTAATCTACTCATTAAACCGAGTCGTTTGTCAACCACAAAAACATGTTTTCCTTTCCCAAACACCCTGCCAACATTTTGTGTAACATCATTTTCGTCACATTACATTTAGTTGTCAATCAAATTTCGTCATTGTTGGTGATTTTCTGTGATTTCCTTTGAGTTGGCGCCAACTATCAAGAAGCAAAGATGGCTGATGGTGAAATGTACAAAGACGGCGCTCAATCAGTAAGCTCATCAATTGGCAGTCGGAAAGCTCAATAAGAAAGCTCTCAAACAAGCTTCGCACAAAAAGGAGCAAAAGAAAGTTTTCAAAAAAACTTTTTGTGAGAATTCGAACTTCTTCTTTCATTTAATCTATCTATCTATCTATCTAATTATTTTGGTGCGCTTCATTGGAGAGTTGCAGACTCTTTGGAGCAAAACAAAACTATGTTGTTGCTTGTTTTCAATATAGATTCACATATTAATTAGTTTCTGTACTTTATCTATCTATCTATCTATCTATCTATCTATCTATCTATCTATCTATCTATCTATCTATCTATCTATCTATCTATCTATCTATCTATCTATCTATCTATCTATCTATCCATCTATCCATCTATCTGTTTTCCTTCCATAGATCTATCTATAGTTTCTTTGAAATAATAAGACTTCAAACTTTCTGTGTATGACTTGGATAATTGCAACTGTGACAACTGCAAGTGAATGGTCATTGGTAAAGATGCCTTTCGTTATCCACCGCAACTGTTGCAGCAAAATTAAAACAAAAAGGCAAAATGAACAATAACAACACAAATGTATGAGTTTGATCACGTCAACAGCACCATCACTTCTTATAAAATCAGAAAACAGAAAACTTAGCCCTTCACAATTTTTGAGTTTGAGTCACAGAACATAATCATCTCAGTGTATATATAAACTTCTTTTGTATACCATGTCCTACAAATTTCACAAATATCCAGACATGTAGGCCCATGAATCTGAGAATGAATCTGTTTAGGCCCTGTGAATAAAGTTGGACACTACTTACACAAGCCAGGCAGTCCAGGGGGCAGGGGCAGGTCTGTGTAGCCAGTCAGCATGGCGGAGGGATACATGGGAAAAGCTGCAGCGGGCGATTGACCTCTCAGGGGTTCCATTGTTAGTCCACGGTGCTGGAAATAGAGAAAATAGTACACAAATCAGTTATTTCAGTCACAATGACAGTAATTAAACACTATGATTTGGTCAGAAAATACTTTATTTCAGTTTTCCAAAAATTATGTATAAATAGTAAATTTATTAAGCTTTTCACATGTCTTTTTTCTTCAAATCAGATTCTACATATATGCAAAACATTGAGAAATTTCCATATTCTAAATATTATTTTTGACCGGAGCTAGAGGGGCAACTCTCCCTCCCCACTAAAAAAAATTCAATGTGTACATCATTGGTGTCGAGACATGAACTCAAGCATTCGAAATGCTTACTCCATAATTCCCAATATCAACAGGTCACCTTATATATGACAGCTAATCTTTTGACTTTGTGTCCTTAAAAATATAAACTTGAATAAAGGTTGGTATTTGCCATGAAATTCTTCTATACAACATAGGAAGATTTATGTTCCTATTCCTGGAAGCCAAGGCTGAAGTTTGAGAGAAGTCATTTATTTATTTAGCCAGGCAGTTTATCACAGGCTTCTTGTTTACATTGTAAACAAATCAGCTTTCATGGGAATTTTTAAAGTATTTTGCAGAATAAAACTAAGTTAAGATCATTCTTGGACTATTTTGAGTGTATGGTCTATGTATGCAATAATCTTACAGGGAATAATTATTATTGTAAATTTGGGTGTTTTCATCTCAGTTAGGTCAAGGCCTAGCTATCGACAGACTATCGTCCCCAGTCCCTGTTTGAACACCCAGAGAATCTAAATATCTTTGAAAATCATACACTATTTTGTGAAAGATCCATTGTAGGGGGCGTTTTGAGATCAAGAGAGGTAAAGGATCAATGGGGGACCACTGAGGGATGGATGGAGGTGAAGGTAGACATGCCTGACTTCCAGGTGGTGTGATCAGGTGGTGTGTGGAGCTAAATATAGGTCAACGTCTTTGCCAATTCGATCAAGGATTTTAAAACATGCACATACTTATACTTTTAAAATATCATTTATGGATGATTATTGGTGATAAATGCATCTGATCCATGCTTATAATTTTTATGGTTCTACTTCAAAATATTTATGTAAATTTGACCCTGTGAGGTAAATGTTCATAGCACAATAAGATAGACTAGTTTAGTAGTTTTTGCTTTAGTTTTTCCCTGAAAAGGGATAATTATATTGTGTTACACCCAAAAACAGACATATGGCATAAACCTTGACAGACAAGATTTACCCAAAACTGTTACCATAGCACAAACATAATTGTGGCTGAAGGACGTTACTGCAATTTCAGGAAGTATGAGTTTCTGCAAAATGATAGAAAACGTTGCAAATGTGGTTCTTGTGATTGGTTGAAGCACTGAATTACATAGCATAAAACTAATTTGAATAGCCTAAAAACGTATTTCAAAGCCATTGACTTGTCTGGTGTTGCTTGTAACATTGTCAGTGTTTACCCGATAATCATATCCACCTGTAAAACTCAGCTGTTCACTAGAGTGGAATATTACGTTTTTCATTGGTTCCAACGTGTGACTTACAGATTTGGAGGATGTTTTATTGTACATGGACCAATCAGGCAGGCTGCAAATGCTATAGAGACAGTGAAAAAATTGACCACAGAAACTCATACTAACTGAATCTGCAGTAAAATAATCCTGTTGTGTTTTGTCTTTTCAGGTATCATAAAGAGTATGCACTCTTAACAAAGAGGTTATATGTGGAACCTTTAAGGATTCTATAAGCTGGTGCAGATACGGAGCCTCAAAAATGTTCATTATTAAACTTTTCCATCATTGGACCTTCCCATCAGTATTGAACCTTTTCAATTTATTTGAACCCTTAACAAAATATAGAAACTTTTTTCAGCTGTGGGTTCTTCATATGTACCATCAAGAACCTTTAGCTTTAAGAGTACATGCTTGCACTATAACTTGGGACAGATACACACAAAAAAATAAAGATCTATGACAAATTCAAGAATTTATATTTACCTGGAAGGATAGGGTTTGCGAGAGGTCCATTGTAGGGGGCGTCTTGAGGTCAAGGGAGGGCCTAGGTGGAGCCACTGAGGGATGGATGGAGGTGAAAGCAGACAGACGAGCCTCGCTTCCAGGAGGGGGAGGTAGACTCAGTAATGGTGACGTCACACAAGACAGAGGCAGTGATGTCACTACTGCTGATGAGGTAGGTGCTCCTAACAATGATGATGCTGCAGCTAAACTTGATGACGTCACAATGGCAGCTGCTGAAGCTGATGATGATGTCAGAGCTGGTAGTGATGGCAATGGTAGCATGTGATCCGGTCGAACTATTTTTAGAACGTCTATGACGTCATGGACCCTGGACTCAGATTTGGACCCATGACCAACTTCAGTGGTCTCGACTGGAGACTTAGAACTCCTCTCTGACACCATTGTGTTATTGTTTTGTTCAATTGCCCCTGAAGTTTCCTTTTCGAAAATCATCAGGGAAGCTTAAAAGATTCAAATTTAATTCCAAGTGCAACAATTGATGTACTACTTCTGATAGTGGTACCAATATCAAGTCATTCAGCTCCTTCTAGCAGAACTTAATGTTTATCTGCAGCTTTGAAATTTCCAGCACTTCATTTTTGCAACCTGGCAATGGCTCACAAATGGGTGATCATTTGCAGGGAATCTAGCTCCATCATCTTCTGACCTGAAACGGAAAAATAATATCATTACACAGTTTCAGAAACAGTAAATTTATAAAAATTCAGACCTAATAACTGACCATTCTGTGTAGAAACAGTTTTTATTAAAAATATGGGATAACTTTGGCAACTTCTGCTGGAGCATATACGATTCAATCGAAACTGTTTCAGTTGACTACCATAGGGAAAAACATTTCAACATTAAAAATTCATATTACAGCATTCACCCCAGGCAGAGCTACAGCAGGGTGATAAGGAGATTCTGGGGAGTTTATGGTGGTGGGGCACATGCTATAGAAAAATTCAAAATTCTTGCTAAAATAGTGGTTGAGGCTTTCAATGAGTGATTAGGGAAGATGACCAGACATTTGCAGTTGACCTTGTTAGCATTCAAACTCCAACATTTACTTTTTATTGCTTTACCCCCCCCCCCCCCAAAAAAAAAGTAATCCATATTTATCCGCAAGGGTGTATATGGATAAATTCGGGAGAACTCAGAAATGACAGCAAGGTCCTTAACAAAGATTATGCATCACTAGGAAGTTGCGCATGTTTAAAACAAAATCTGTAAAACCCCTATATATACAATGTATGCATACACTTTAGTCGAAAATCTCTGAATTTAAGGGTTTGGCTCTCCCAAATATTAAGAAAAGTAATTGATTTTGACAATAACAGAGCAGTACAAATCATAATGATGACATCCTTACCTCTTCAATTTCAGTTAATGTCCAAGATTTGTATTTCCCAATTAGTTCCACAGGGATCCAAACTGTCACCAGTGTTATTTCTGATCCTCTGTCATCATTTGATCATCGTTTGATCCATTAACTGTCTCTTGGTTATGTATTAAGCCTTCAGGATGAGAGGTTTTTCAAAGTATATTTTTTGTCTCAATGTAATTGACACTGACAAGCCTTCCTGCCTGTTGCCAATTTAATTCTGAGATGGAAGCATCTTTTAATACCCCGTTTATTCCAGGCTTGAGACACAGGGTTGATCCGTTGCTAGGCACCAATAAACAGATCCAACCAATCAGAGCCTAGGTGAAGCAGTGTGCTCACAGATTTGTGAGTCGTTTTAGCAGAAAATGCTGCTCTAGTGGGCGGGGTTACTCGAGGATCTAATTTGATTGACAGCTAAATCACTGTTAAAGGGAAGAGCGGAGGGAGGGGGGGGGGCGTTGAATGAGGGGGGGGGGGAGTTGCATGAGGGGGTGGCGGTCTTTAGAAACCTGCTCAGATAGAAAACACCTGTCCCATCAAGGCATTTAATCTCCCAAATTGAATTATTATAAACGTTTAATTGATAGGTCATCATAAATTCAAAGGGCTCCTGGTGGAATGGAAAGGAGGAGGAAGAGATTTGGAGGGGGAGGGGGGGGGGGTTGGGAGAGAATGGACTGAAGCATTTCTCCAACGTTTTACAGCAACGGAGAAGATACCATTTGGTGCAATATTCTGTTGGAAGTATTTGCATGTGGTGTTCAGGGATACTGGTTATGACTGGGATCTAACATAAGTTATGCAACAAAAGGCTATACAAAATTACGATATATATGTATATATATATTTCCTGGTTGTATTTTCTTATTTTCTGAAATACGGGATGCCAAAAACTTGGATAAAATTGCATATTTAAGTCTATTACTTGAGAGCTTTTAATAGACGAACACAGGTCAACTAGTAACCATCTGAGATGACCCTTAAAACAACAAACATTTTAATGCAACACAAACTGAAGAGAATTTTGTGGCATTTTTCATATTAATTTTCCTCAAGCTACATTTCAAGTATCAGATTTGCTTCATGGAGTGTCCATGGCTAAGATCCAATGGCCATACCCGTAATAACTCAACCACAGAACGTATAAGTACAGTTAATGTTATGTGGAAAGTAAGTACAACCTCAGTGATTTTCAATTATAGTCCATGGTACGTGTATATTGGCATACACTCTAAAAAATGTGGGGACAAAATTGGTTTTTTAGATTCAAAATGGTTTTTTGAAAAACCAAATTTCAATGCAAAAAACCAAAAAAAACCATTTTGAATCTAAAAAACCAATTTTGTCTGAATTTTTTTAGAGTGTAGCCATTACGGTGAGTCATATTTTAATAGCCTTCAATGGTCAATAATTAAGGGATGTACTTACTTCCAAGAGCAACTGTACATTTGAGTGTTTCATGGAGCCAGTGGCGTAACTAGGGGGTCTCGAGCAGGGGGCACCTGGGGGGGGGGCACGCGATTCTCTGGGGGGCACACATAATACTAATTGTATATTTTAGCCAAGGTTGAAAAGTTCATATGGGGGGCACCTGGGGGGGCACAGGTCCAATATGGGGGGCACGTGCCCCCCTGTGCCCCCCATAGGGACGCCACTGCATGGAGCTGAGTTCTTTGACATCTTATATCACTTATGTCTTATGGACACATTAAATAGCCCATCTGGAGCATCTCTACAAAAATAGAGCGCTGGAAATAATTTGCATTTAAATTTCGTTTGGTTTATTTCAGTGGCATGAGCTTTGGCTTAATAAACATGTTGGACTTACGACAAATAGAAATTTTTCCATACACGTGTCTTCATGGTAGGTATCTACACCCAGTCTCTCTTGTTCGGCCACCATTGCTGTTTTGAATGATGGGCTAGGGGGCGCCACAACAGCTGTCTAACAGGCAACGCAATCTTGTGGCAATATCCTGTAGCTCGTAACAATTTCCCTTTCTCAGGCCGGCCAGGAAAATCTCCCTGCCCTGCTCATACAATAAACATAGCAATAACAATTGACGGCTACGCACATAATACAATGCTTGTATGGAACAAGGAAGCCTGAATATTTAATACCTGCTCTTCCGCCAGAGGGCGCCTGGTCTAGCAGCACAGGAAGTGACGTCATAATGGTGACAAGGTCACGTGGCCACCTGCTATAAAGTGTCAGTTCAGAAAAACCTCAATGAAAATCAGCTGTGTAGTCTAGTCTACTTCTCAGTATCAATTAGCTTGGCCTTTAGATGATTGTCAAATTAGCTTGTTCAGAAAACTTTGACCAATTTTTCTGGCAGACCTTTCTATATGGTCTTCCTCTATGTATATGGATAAGCTGAATGAACTATTCACTGAACAAGTTTAAGGTATTTTACAACGATGTTTAAGAATAAGTACTTGTTGGAAGTGTTTCTTCTGTTAAGTACTGTGGAAAAATTGAACACAGCTAGTGCTGCTTCATTTTTAAGAAATAATGTGCAAGCACTTTTTAAAGCAGCACAGACAGTGCATGGTTCGAATACAGGCACACCGGTCAGGGATATACTAAGGAGAGGAAGAAGAAGGCATGGTTGACCTTTGACCCATTGAGTCAGTCCATTTTAGTTTCTTTGTCATTTTTCCCATCAAAGAAGGGCACCAAAAGTGACTGGTCGAAAGTTAAAATCCTACAGGGAATGTAGAGTAAAATTGAATGAGATTGGTGAAAGAGACAGACCTCCAGAGTCCAGAGTGCTAACAAGATTGTACGAAATTCTAGGGGTAAGAGCAGCTGTGCGGCTAAAAACCAAATCCAACTATTTGTGTATTGTGTAATTAGCAAAATTATGTAATATTTAAAATTCACTTTAATTTTATGATAAATGAGCAATAGATGATGGCAAAAAACTGTGTCTGTATGCATGTACAGTGTACAGTGTACTATAACCCCGTGCTGAAGCAATCACAGAGGTCCTCCAAACTGAGCTGGAATTTCGGTGGCCATGCTCAGTCTGAGCAGAAATCTTGGTTTCTGGTCTAAGGAGGTGACCACTTATTTTCCGGGGAGGGGAGGGGTTGAAGTTTCCGCGCGAAGTCAGCGAATATTCATTCCTAAATCAAGTAAGGCCTTGAAACACCCCTGGCATAAAGTATTTATTTCAAGACTGCCCAAAAAGATTTTATTAATTTCACCAAAACTGAGCAAGAAATTATTTATTAAAAAAAAAATCCCAAGCCCCCCTTAGAGATTAGGCCTAAATGGTGGCCCCCTAATTACTCGGGATGAGAATCATATCTTCGTTAAAAATTAGAGCTGATACCTAGATTTTCTGATGCATAGGAAGCGGTTGAAAAAAATCAATTTTTCACTTTTGCGCAGAACATTTTGTGAATTTAATACTTTTGGGACTATTTGGGAATTTTTTTTTTGGGTGACCCAAAATTTATTGACCTCCTACGCCTATGCAGATTTTAGTATTCCCAAAGTGATGAGGACCATCTCCGGCAATTAAGGTATAGAAGAGCATCAGTTGTCCAGTTTGTGTTTGGATCCCAAGGTTCTTGAGAACTGACGTGTATATAGTTGGTTGTTTCAGCAGGAGCATCCCATGTGCTGTGGGAGCACTGACGGAGAAAATGTCTAGCAAGTGCTTCTGCTGATCCATTCAAGTTATATTCAACTATATATGTTTGTAATGTAATGGAGAATGCTTTGAAAGACTTTAAGCCTGTCAAAGATTACCTTTTCTGTTTATGAACTTCACAGCTACTTTGTACACTGTAAAAAATATTGAGCTGCCCCCCTCCCCACCGCCATAGGAACGCCACTGCCTAAGACAACATATATATCATGTTGATTTTCAACAAACAACACATTTCACATGATTTTATTGTTGATAACTTTACATATTTCAACACCAGTACACATAAAATGCATGCAGTATCATTTTACATTGAACCTACAATTGAACCATTACCTGTATTTGAAAGGCTTCTATTTAAGCTGAATTATTTTTAATCCATGCATAATTTCGTGTAAGATCACCAAAAAAAGAAGTTTCCTAATATTGTACACCAGGGCAAATTCCACACATGATCGGACAGGATAGCCTGACATTTCTGTAGTAACACTTGTCATCAGGGAAGCCTCCAGGCCGGGGCTGTATGCAGACACTTGCATCCTCCGCGCCTGTGCATATTGCTGAAAGAAAAGAAGAAGACAAGAATGATAAGGCCTATATTTTACTTCATCACAATTGGTGAAACAGTATCTCAATTATCCCGAAGGAAAAATCGCACAATCCATATATCTTTACGGAAGATACATCCACTCAAAATATATAAATAGATACATTTTAAGCGGTGTCTTATATATATGTTTGTATGGCAGGTCTGCATTGTTACAAAAAGGGTTGACTTCATTGATATGAATAGTTATGCAGGCCTATTCCAAATATTTTTGAATTGATTTATTGGAAGAACAATTTACACGTATGCTAGTCTATAGCCAAGTATGCTACTCTACAGCCAAGTAGGCCTATATGAATTTCCTTTTGGCAAACTAGTTTCTCACGTTGATCACAGGTGTCGCCAGTGAACAGGTCGTAGCAGGAGCACGTGCAAGTGTTGGGGTCCAGGGTTCCTCCATTCAGGCAAAGCTTCCCTTCGCAATCTGTGGAGTTATATTGATGAGAAAAGGAACAGGATAAGAAGAAGGCAAAAAGAAAATCATCTACCAGACTTAAATTGTGCTTTAATTAGGATGATGATGTTAGAATTTATAGTGCCTAATCAAACATTCCAAGTTTCTGAATGTCAGACAAAACACAATCGTCATTAAGATTCACAAATAAAAAGACAGTATTTCCATATATGCCAATAATATATGCCAATATCTATCTATCTATCTATCTATCTATCTATCTATCTATCTATCTATCTATCTATCTATCTATCTATCTATCTATCTATCTATCTATCTATCTATCTATCTATCTATCTATCGATCTATCGATCTATCTATCTGCTTTGGTCAAACTCGCACTAACTGGCCACTTTAGTTACACTTGGAACAGTGAACTGAACTGCAGTGTAATCAAACTGATCGACCGCAATGATGACAGTCATAAAATTAGAATGGATTTCGAATTATAAGACAAGTAATGCCAATTTACTAAATTTGGGCCAATAGTCATAAAAACTCGTGTCTATTGGTAGATAGAATTGGACTGAAATGTTCCCTGTGAGGTCACAACCCTATTCATGCCGTGGTATTCTCTATTAGTCATAAGCAAATTTAGCCTATATGTATATAGTTGCAATGCTATCAAAACGAGTGACCGACTGAGTATCAATGAGGTTACATGCGGCTCAATGACAAGCTGACAGTTTATTTCAATGTGTTTGATTGGGCTTGTTGTGAGGTCATTGATTGCCACCAACAGCCTTTCTGTAAGCACTCATTTTTCGTCTACTGTAATTAATTTTTCTAATTTGTTGGCAATGAGCATTCTAACAGAGCTCTGACAAAACTACTTCTTAAGTTTACACAATTCAGGCCTACCACAAAGGTTGTCAGAGCAAGTGTCAGGGCAGGCACTGCAAGGTTCTTCGCCGTCTCCAACTGATGTGTAAGGGTACGCAAGCTCTTCCGGGTTGCTGGAAAACAGTAAAGATTTTTTCACACAGGCCAGATCCTGACATGAAGTTGTTTTTTTTTAGTAGGCCTAAATACCACCATTATCAAACCTGGATATTGCCTATATTACAAGTAAAGGGGTGTTCAGAGTTCGAGGCTTTTTTTTATCAGCACAGCTGCTCTTACCCCAAGAATTTCATGCAATCTCGTTAGCACTCTGGGGGTCACTCTTTTTCACCAATCTCATTCAAATTAACTGTACATTCTCTGTAGGTTTTTATTTTTCGACCAGTTACAAAAAAATGTAAATTCTTCTTCTTCTTGTGTTGGAACCATGCACTGTCTGTGCTGCTTAAAGTGCTTGCACGTTTTTATGGACACAATGTGGAATTATGAATTCTTCACTCGCCAAATTCACAATTTTGGAATGCATTTCAAAAATATTTGGCAAGTTAGGCATTTTAAAGTCATTCTGTGGTTTCTTTAGCAATGTGGGGCAGGCATTCATGCATTTAACACAAAAAAGCCTCAAACATTTTGAACGCCCCTCATTTCAGCCTACAGGCATCATCTATAAGTTACTTTATCTTAAAGTGGCACACTTATGCCTTTTTTGACCATGCACTGTTCCAGTTTAGCATGCTGGGCTATAGGGGAAAACCAGAACAGCTGCTGAACGGGCAGCACAATCTTGTGGCAATATCCTGTAGCTCGTAACAATTTCCCTTTCACAGGCCGGCCAGGAAAATCTCCCTGCCCTGCTCGTGCAATAAACATAGCAATAACAATTGACGGCTACGCACATAATACAATGCTTGTATGGAACAAGGAAGCCTCAGAAGGACTTGCTAGTGTGCCTTTTTGACACCAGGGGCACTACATGACTAGTTCCTGGGCATTGTAGGCAAGGGCACCACCTAGTGAGAAGATGACATAGATCTGGACCGAAGTCCTTGCAAGCAGTCATTCTACAGAGCTCTACAGATTGACCTATTACTGCTTGCAACAACAGAAATGCTGGAGATGGTGAAAATGTCACACTAATAATTATGAGAGAAAAAAGCTCTTACCCATGAGCATAATTACAAACATAGACTTCTTTGTTTTCTGGACATATTGCCTTACCACATCCGACCCGAGAAGAAATATTTCTGACTACCTGAAAATAGATTTTGTTATGGCTATGTTGATTGATGAGCTGTGACCAATACAAGAAAGAAATCCACAATGTGTCACACATTAGCGCCAATCTAATGTTTCGTCTTGAAAGCATCTTGCTGGCGAAAGGAATTTTGGATTTAGATTTGCCCCTTAGGATAGGGAATCTTTCAGGGTATTTGAAGGATCACTAGTAAGTGAGACTGGGGCCCGTTGGACCTCGGGGCACGTTGGACCATCCCCAATTTTTTTTTAATGAAACATGTGCAGTCATCCAAATCTCCGAAGAAGAGACCTTTGGTGGGATGCCTTTTACCCAAAAAATTTCATGAGCATTGAAGGAAAAGTTTGAGTTCCATTTCAGGTTTCAGGTCTCGGTGGCTATGTTACCCTTCTTAAAATACGGGGGATTTAGTCAGACAAGTCTCATAAATTGACTCAAGACTCAAGACTCAAGAAATTTATTTCTCCACAAAATTTTTTTACAAATTATACAAACAATTTTGACATTTATACAATTTTGAACTTATTATCATTGATTTGTAAAAGAAGCTTCAGTTGAACACAACATGTACAATTAAAATAAAATTATGTGGACAGGATGACATATCTAAGACAAGATTCTTGTCGCTATCGACAAGCCAACCTGGGGAAGATCCAGACATAATTTAAAAAAGTAGACTACTTGATTATTATCATTGACATTCCATCAGAAATTTTAAAATATTTAACTACCGCTAAAAAATAAAGTACATAGAGCATAATTGAAATAACCAAATAAACCAGACAAATTAAGTAAGTAAACCAGACACAGCATCAAAATAAAGTATAGGAGCATATTTGAACATACACAGTTACTATCATTACTTAACTGTAACTCACCTGCGTATAATGTGCAATATCTTTCCATCCATCCTCCCCTATGTAAGTGGGAGGGTGTTCCCCATACGTGTATAGCAGATTTTCCAAGAACCACGTTCGGATGGCCGAGGCCCAATTGTCAGTACCAAAGGCGTAGTTTTGACCAACAGGAAGGCCATAGCCTGAAATCAAGTTACAAGTAAAATTGTGTAAAAAAGGAGAGACTTCGATTTATTTACTAAAACTGAACAGCGACAGTAACCTTGATCTCCTTCTTTTTCAGGCATTCACTGCAGACATTCATGAGCACCTTACAGAAACATATATATTTACTAGAGGTAGGACTGAGACTTGTAGCATTGGAACCCGTACAGCTTCTGGCCACCCCAGGGTGGAAAATAGAGTGTCTTGTAATATTCAATATCAAGCACCATTTCTATGGTCTATATCCCAAAAATTAATAACTCTCCAAACATCTTTCCTTATCCGGTCAATTATATGTGATGCTAAAAACTGGGATTTGCGCTAAAATGTGACGTTCCATAACTGAGACATTGACAGGGGGATCCAGAAAATTCTGGTGGGGGGGTCTATTGGGCTATCGCGTCGCGAAACGCATAACATAACGTGATGGTGTGCTGATAAAATGAACATGTAAAAATATATAAATGTTGGTCTGGTGGGGGGGATGCATCCCCCTCATCCCCCCCCCTGCGTCCGTCCCTTGACAATGAGAGAGCTTTGTGGAAACCTTAGCTAATGCTTGAACTGTTCAAGCCAATACCTAATGTTTGTTACATACAACAGTACACTCGACCTCTTGGTGTGATAAAGAACTGGTTCCGCCATAGTATCCTAGGAATGCCGGAAACGAGACGTATGCAAAAACGGGACACATCATTTGGATGTATCATGTCTGGACTGTTTATCAAAACAAATTCAAAGAACTACTTTGATACGTAGGCTCAAAGAACTCAGCAACATTAAAAGGCACACTTTTTAGAAGTTCTAAATTACGTTATGTGACTTGCCAAATTTGCTTTCAGCTACTCAACTAGAGATTGTGAATGTTTTCTGGCAGATAGGCAGTAGGCACCTACTAAATCAAGTGGGTGCAGGGGTGGCATCTGTGGGGAAAATTTTTAATGGGCCAAATAAAAAATGGACATCCTCAATCAGGTTCAAAACCTATAATTGGTGATATCTCAGCTTCTAATTGAGATACAGACTTGATCTTTTTTGTCAAAATATACATTTTCAGGGTCAGGGAATACAATCAGATAGGTTTCTTTATTATTGTATTTCCTCATGGACTGACAAATTGATCTGATGTATTGTGGGTGTTTCCAGGAATGTGGTACTGCTTAGAAATAAGTGCCCTCTCACTTCTTTGGCCCCTTTTAGCAGCATGTCCATATAAAACGTAAAATGGGACCCTATCAAACAAGCTATCACCTCATATCATGCAAGTTGCCAAAATTAAAGATAAATATTGAAAAACGCATGAGCTATTGAGCCTTGTGGAAAGTGACAGTATGTGTTCCAGTGCTACAAGCCCTAAGTGAGCCATGTCCAAGGGCGCCATTTATCAGGAATGAGCTGCTCATGTATGGAGTACATTATCATAATATACTCGCAATAAGTGCCCGTGTAAATAATTTTAAGAGGGGAAGTTTTAACCTTTTTAGGCGGATGTAAGCAATAATCACAACCTTGGAAGATGGTAGAGATCTTGCAGCTGCTGCTACCCTCTTGTGTATTGTATGTGAAACAGCTTAAAACTAACTATCATGAATTAGGACATTTAGAGGAAAGTAATTTGGATGAAAATGCGGCAGTGGCTCCCTATGAGCATGAGGAAGACATGGGGAATGTTAGAAGGCCAGGTATTAAGTAGGAAGTAGGAACTGAGATAAATCCCCACACTGTTATTTTAATATTAGTAAGAATATTTTATTATACCTCCACCATGAAAGCTGAGCTGTCATTGGCTGAGAGCTGGTCACATGTCAGTCATTATTTTAGTTTATTATACCTCCACCATGAAAGCTGAGCTGTCATTGGCTGAGAGCTGGTCACATGTCAGTCATTATTTTAGTATATTGACCAGGACTATTGCCCTCAAAATTTTTTTTTTGTGCAAAATATATTTTTTTTCAAAAAAAGAAATTTTTTCCAAAAAAAAAATTTTTTTCAAAATTTTTGTTTTCCGTAATTAAAAAAAAACTTTTTTTTCCAAAATTCATTTTTTTCCGAAATCCAAAAAAAATTAATTTTTTTTTGAAAATATTTTTTTTTCAATATTTTTTTCCACAATTTTTCCCTGCAGTAGTGCAGGAAATTTAAATTCAAATGAGTGCAATAATAAAGACTATAATAAAGTAATTGCCCTGCATTAGTCCACAAAACAAAAAAACCTCTGACATCAAAATTAGTAATAGTGCAATGTTTGTGTCTGCTTATCTATTCGGTATAATAAAACAAATATAGACTGACTATCTCGGGCATTAGTCAAATCTATTTCCCTCTCGTGTGTGTAAGGAAAACTATTTCCCTCGGCCTTCGGCCTCGTGAAATAGTTTTCACTTACACACCCTCGAGGGAAATAGATTTGACTAATGCCCTCGAAATCAGTCCATATTTGTATAATATTGACCAGGACTATTGCCCTCCAAAATTTTTTTTTTGTGCAAAATATATTTTTTTTCAAAAAAAAAATTTTTTCCAAAAAAAAAATTTTTTTCCGAATTTTTTTTTTTTCCGTAATTAAAAAATTTTTTTTTCCAAAATTCATTTTTTTCCGAAATCCAAAAAAAATTAATTTTTTTTTGAAAATATTTTTTTTTTCAATATTTTTTTCCACAATTTTTCCCTGCAGTAGTGCAGGAAATTTAAATTCAAATGAGTGCAATAATAAAGACTATAATAAAGTAATTGCCCTGCATTAGTCCACAAAACAAAAAAACCTCTGACATCAAAATTAGTAATAGTGCAATGTTTGTGTCTGCTTATCTATTCGGTATAATAAAACAAATATAGACTGACTATCTCGGGCATTAGTCAAATCTATTTCCCTCTCGTGTGTGTAAGGAAAACTATTTCCCTCGGCCTTCGGCCTCGTGAAATAGTTTTCACTTACACACCCTCGAGGGAAATAGATTTGACTAATGCCCTCGAAATCAGTCCATATTTGTATATTATTCACTTTCTTACCTGGTACATGTCTTCCCCTCAGAGAGTCGTGTCCTGTTATACAAACTCTTGCCCATTTGGCCGCTATGACTGCCAGTTCATCGTCCCAATACTAAGCAAAATAGAGAAAATGTCAGAACACACTCTAAAAAATTTCAGACAAAATTGGTTTTTTAGATTTTTTTAAAAAATCCATGTTGGTTTTTTGCATTGAAATTTGGTTTTTCAAAAAACCATTTTGAATCTAAAAAACCAATTTTGTCCCGGCATTTTTTAGAGTGCAATTGTCATTAGAAGTTCTGAGGTCTAGGTCATCATGGGGAAGACCTGTAAAAAGTTTCTCTGGCCCTTCTCTCACTTACATGCATGTAAATGCCAAATTTCAGCTCAAAATTGAAGATTTTAAAGAAAAACTATTCCAGAAGATGCATATTCTGTGCCTCTGAGCATAATGCACACTTGATTTTCGTGTGAAAATAGCTATTAGCAAATACATTTTTTTTGTATTACAAATGTGGGTTTCGGTCATTGTATTTCTGTGTTCTCTCTACACTCTTAATGCAAAATGTTCTTGATGGCCTATATAAAAAAACCCACAGCCAAAAAAAGGTTCTTCATTTTTTTAGGGTTTCAATTGAATTGAAAAGGTTCAATATTTGGTGGGAAGGCCCTTGATAGGACCCTAGTATGCTCCCAACTTGAGAGAAAGGCGTTCCATCGTGGGAGTTCAGTGCAGCTGGAGAGGTATATTTTTATCCAAATATGACATATCCACGCAAGCGCTAGCGCGCACATACACGTTTTTGGGACTCGTGGATGTGCAAGATTTGACACATACACGCGCGTGGATGTGCTACAACGCGCACGCGTGAAGATTTTGGATTGCATGTCCAAGCTTGCGCTGGATTGCACATTCACGATGTCACATACACGCGTGTGCTAGATGGCACATACACGCATGCGCTGGATGACATGTACACAGGTGATCGTGAACACATATACACGCGTAATGATGCGCGCAATTACATCTACACGCGCGTGCATGTGCGCTCACTACCACGCGTGAATGTGTCATATTTGGATAAAAATATATATGAGCTGGATTATCTAAATGTTGTTTTGTATGCTGTTGGAACCTTTTAAAAAGTTGAATAATGAACCTCTTAGGGTTCCTTATCTATACCAGCTTCTAGAACCCTTAAAGGTTCCATATAAAACCTTTTTGTTAAGAGTGTACACACCCTCAATTCTGTATTGATGGCTGCATGCTGCACATCAATCTTCCTCTTTCACAGCCATCGTAGCAAACCTTTTTTGGGTGTTTGTTTTTGTACTTTATATATCACTCACCATTTTCTGCATGTCAGTGGCTTTGGGTAAGACATTCTTTCTGTAATCATTGTGAATTTGTAATATGTCTGTCTTGTCGGCCGCTGTGAGGGGGACCTCCACAACCCCTTCGGCGTCTTCATATACGCACATCGTGTGATCACTCATGAGCTCATACTCGAAGGTGCAACTGGAAGGCTGTGTGAATTCAAAAAGACAAAATAAGGCCGGACATATGTGATTTTTAGCAGTGATGGAAATGGAACATTTTTTCGGGGTAGCTTTTGGCTGGTGCGAAAGTGACGAGCCATTCCAAATTTTTAAAAGGGTAAAGAATTCTTGCCGCCGGAGTATACGTAATTTTGGCAAAAGAAGTGAACAGGAAATTGTATTTTCAACACTGATCATCAGGGCAGCTGTAGCAGGGAAGAGCCACCCCAACTTTTCTGATCTAGGGAGGGCTCCCCCATTTCCATAACTTATAAATAAGTTTTTATCTTCTCGGATCGAACAACCCAACAGATCGAGCATTATTTGAACTGTAATAAAAATTAGATTTTTGAAACAGAAAAACAAAATGAATGATTTGAAACTCTTACCAAATTGCTGTCTTGAGCTGCGAAAGAAAAGTATGTTAAAATACTGTTTAAAATTAGAAACCATTAACGACTTACATTCTCAAAAATCTTGAATCTTCTGTGTTTTAAATGTCCACGTACATGTACAAAGTTATTACATACCTGATACAATTGCAACCGGAACTAGAATCCAAAGCAACTGAAAAGCCATTCTCAATTTTCTACCAAAGATATTGATTTTGTGAGAAATGCTATATCACTCCCAAATTCAATTAAGTTTAAAATCCAGGTTTGTGATCTGAACGAGTGTTTCCAGGAGCCACCCTCTAACCAGAGAAATTTTGAAAATTTTTGAAAAGTGAACTCGGTGACACGTTTCAGTATTGATTTACTTTTATTAGATATATTTTCATAATTACAACTAATTTTTCATATTCGTTACACTTTTTTCTTACCCGTACCTGGAAATTAGTCATAATCCTTGGATATTAGGTAATTAATAACGAAAAAAGCAATTATCAATAATTATGCCAAAGGACAGATACGTAAATTTGCATAGCTTTGCAATATTTTGTAAAATTTATAACCTTAATGTCATTTTTATGGTTTATGTATCACTAATCCTTTCTACACGAAATATGAAATGGTGAAAAAAAATCATAATTAATATTTGTGAATAACAAAACTTCAATTAAAAATAAATGTCATTGGGTGCATGGATCAGATATCTATATAGATACATATATGAATCTAGAAAGACAGATAGCAAAATTAATATACATTATAATAGATTAAGAAAGTGCAGCCCTCTTAAGGCCAGTCTTGGCCGCTCAAAAGGGTCAATTGAAGGAATTGAGGGTGAAGGGGTCCGGGCCTGTCTCCCAATTTATTACATACATGTATGTCAGGAGTGTGACACTTGAATTATTGCTGACTTTTTTCCCAGCTGCATGTGAAACATCATTTTACGTGTGGATTACTAAAAAGTATATTGAAATAAGGATTATCTTCATGTACATAATCCTGTATTATGACATTTTAATTAAACATAAACTTTTTTTATAAATAAAAACATTTGTATACTAATTAATTATTTATTTTGAAGGGACAATCTGATGTAGTGTAAAGGCAGCGAAATTTACTTTGTATCAGGCACCCAGACCACTAGTTTGAATCTTTGGTTGAGACCACTAATTTGTTGGGTTTAACAGAACATGCCATTAGTTTCACTTTAAATTGGGTCCACCACGAGAGCCGGGAAGACACCTGGTTTTTAACAGCGTGCAGGATGGGAAAAATAGTCATTGTCACATTCAAGTCCGGTACCGACAAAAAAAGACGTGTCACACAAGATAGGATAAGTGAAGCCCCTAAGTCCAGATTTGGGCGCTAGATGATAAGCCCAACACATTGTCCCAACACCTCAACGCCATAGTGAAACTTACTATGCATCACAAGGGAATGCGAAAGATCTCAAGGTATCGTGATGATCCCGAGGGAAAGAGAAACGCGAGACATGGTAAGACGGGCCTTAGACGGCGACCGTTCAATAATCAGGGGGCCTTATTTGGAGTTTTCCTCGGTGGGAAATTATTTAATTCAAGGTAACGGCGGCCATAATTACTTATTTCAAACACCCCCCCATTGAGATGAAATTGTGGCCCCCTAAAATGTACAGATTCACCAATCGTTGTTATAATGACAACTTCGCCTCCTGCTTTTGTCTGTGTGCTAAAAATGCCACAGTCAGGATCCTTGGCTCTTGACTAACACAAGTTTTTGTCTTGGGATTGAGGAGAAAGAAGGTTCTAATTCATCTCTAAAGTTCTCCTGACTTCTGTAAAAGAGTCTTCAAACCTATGTGTATTATAGAGCGGTAAGCGAGAGCAATTTTCGCGGCCTAAAAAATTGCGATCGTAACCGATTGTTCCAACAGTGGACAAGTTGATTCAGAACGTGTCATTGACATTTTGTCTTCGCGCCGTTGTGGACGTTGTAAAGTTGAATGATGTCATTAGCTTCAGCATAAATTAACATTGAAAGATTAACACCAAACATGTTCAACAAATGTCCCTGAGAGCATAGGCGTATCGGAGGGGAGGCAGGGGGGGGGGGCGATCACCCGTACAAAAGTTTGGGAAACAGTAAGATTCGGGCAAAAAGACTAAAAAATTCGGGCAGATGATTAAATGAAAACTACTGAAAATTAATGATTTCCAGACAATTTAATTTGAAATGTTTATATATATTTAGATCATGAAATTCGGGCAAATGTCGCTCGCCCCCCCCAAAAACCACACGCGCCAGATGCCTATGCCTGAGAGTAAATATGAACAGCTTAAATTTTAAAACACTTCCTACTTTTCTCATCTCGGCAGATTTTACGAAATGCTGCGATGGACGCCTAAGTTCATGAAACTGCAGAGGATGCCACCTGTGCGGACAGCGGCGCCCCTAACGGCCCGACATAAAATCGGCAAAAACGTAAAAATGTGCATATTGGTCATGACATTTTAACAGGGTTGTAAATCTGTCTGTTTTTACCAAGTGCTTACCGCTCTCTCCTGCTTTGGCAGATTAGATATTAAAACATTATGGAATCTACAAGAGCAAGACAAGAATTGGGGGCATATGAAGTAACTTGATTGACAGATTCTGCAAATTTAAGAACAGTAGAAAAAGGTGGAATGTTCTCCAGAAAACCTTTTCCTGCCTTGCTTGATATCAGTTTTTTTTAAATTGGCCAATCAGAGACTTGCTTCATGACTGTAAAATGTTGTTGGGTCATTCCATGTCAAATAAACCAAATTTCAGAAAATCTCCCACCTGACCCGTCTCAGATTTTTCCCAAATTCCTAACACTGAATGACAATATGGAAACATGGTATTTCGCAAAATTTGAAGGGTCTGTGTTAAAAACTTTGAAAATGGCAAGCTACAGAAATATGGCAAAAATACTTGAAACTGCCAACATTGACATATTTTGTAAGGAGAATATCTCTTAAAATATGAGAAGCACAGCCATAAAAACTGGTTGAGTATATAAACATCGAATAAAACTACCAGTAAATAGGGTTTAATCAAGTATGGAGAGTACAGCTACTCCCACAGAATGTTTTGAACATCAGACAAAAATTGGACTGAAAGTCGACTTTTAACATTCCATAACTCCTCTTTAAAAATCGGAAGGACATTCATCACAATTCATGTTTATTTTCTGGTATAAGAAGAAGAGATTTCAGCAGTTTCAACATTGTAAGCCATGTTGTATTCAATAAGTAGGCCCTAAATTATTAGAAAATGTGGAAAATGGGATATTTTGGGGTCCAAAAACGCCATGTGGGATAGGGTGTAGCAAATTAGAGATAGCACCAACTGAAGGTACCTGAGTGACAGCTTCATTTCATATACCAGAACTGTTTTGCCCCTCGGATTCCTTCATGCTGCACTTAACACTCGAATTTCAGCCTAATCTGCCATATCCAGAATCCGCACAATAGTATAATTTTGTCAATTCAAATCATACGTTCATCTCACTTTTGTAATTTGACAGGCCTCAATTAGACCTTCATTTTGAGTCCCAACTTCAATGGTGTTTGAAATATTAAGGGTACATAAAATCTTCAATTCAATGCATATGTAGAGCACCCCATGGAGCAATAAGTATGTCAATTTTTCATAATGAAGGACTCTGAGGGGCAAGTTGGTGTCAAATGAAAGGTAAAAAGCCATGCTTTAAGCGACTAAACAAATCTCGGCTGTCCTACCTATCCCACATGATGATTTTTGTCTCCAAATTACTGGAAAAATGGGCTTTTTCGCAACTTCTAGGGCTAATAACTCTTAAGAAAACAATGTGATTTTTCTTTATACTGCACAGAAGGGTAATATGCTATGACATGAAGTGCTGCAAGCAAACATAAAAAGTTTTGCCCATTATTAGTTAAGTTACGGGACCCTGAAATATGTAATTTAGCACAAAACAAAAGCTTTTATTCTTTTTCTATTTTCCCAAAGGCAAACAATTTGCATAGATATATAACTTTCACATAACCATTCAATGACAGAATATCAACCATTTTGCATAGTATTGTTTTCATATCTCTTGCCATTCCAGATTTACATCCGTTAAAAAATATGTTGATTTTGAAGATTTTCAAAAGTTTTCCGATTTTCAAAATTTCACAGCTCAGTCAATTTTGAAGATATCCACTTGAAATTTTGGATATATCAGTTTCTCACAATATGCTTACTGAGTAAAAAGTTTCGTTAGAATCGGAGATGGTGATGGTGGGGACCATTGGTTGATTTGACGTGGAATGACCCTCAGATTGTCAGTTTAGTTGCAGGCCGGCATATAAATCCGGCAGAACACTGTCATGCTACTTCAATTCACAACTTCGTTAGCAAAATTTTCCACAAGGTGGTGCTAAAGTAAATTATTTTACTGGGACTAGTGTTTTTCTTGGTGATACACCCAAAGACGTACGGCACACACAATTGTTTTTGGGGGGGGGGGAGCGACATTTGCCAGAATTTCAAGACCTGGATTTAATACCATTTCAAATGAAACTGCCTGGAAATCATTAATTTTCAATATTGTTTATATAATCATCTGCCCTAATTTTTTTAGCCTTTTTGCCTGAATCTTCCTCTGTCCCAAACATTTTAGGGGGCGACTACCCCTCATCCCTGCCCCTGCCCCTCTCCCATTCGCCCATGGATACATAAAATTTTTAATTTTGAGTCAGATCAAATGATTGAGTGAGATGGTTGCACTATTTGTTTGAGTTGACATAGCTTGTTGTTGTGAGTTTTGATAATCTGTCCATTGTCATAAGCTCAAAGGAATTGTGCAAACATCTCACTCAATCATGTAAGCCGACTTAAAATTCAAATTTTCAGTGTAGAAGCGCCATAAGGTTCTTTTATTAGCCCAAACCAATAGCAACATGAATCAAGACAGATTTAGGATTTTTGAGGCAACTTTATTAAATATAAGAAAATGAAAACAGGGCACATCAACATGGACAAAACAAATCATATTCGTATTTGTTAAATAGGAAGAATAAATTAAAGTTGTTCTTGACATGAAAAGAATATGCAACACAAGTAATACGAGCAAATTTTATAATGTGGATGCCTTTTCTTTCTTAGGTTCAGATTTTGGAGTCTGGGAAGTGTCTTGTTTTTTGGAAGTTTCTGGTTTTCTAGCAGCTTCTGGTTTTTTAAAAGCTTCTGGTTTTTTAGCAGCTTCTGGTTTTTTGGGAGAGTCCTGTTTTTTAGGAGTGTCTTGTTTAGTGGGAGTTTTCACCTTTTTCGGTATTTTGGGTTTTTTCGAAGCATCTTTCTTTGGCTTTTTACCATCGACTGTTTTGGGTTTTTTACCGCCCATGGATTTCGCCTTCTTTGCCTTTGCTTTTTTAGGTTTGCCACTCTTGTCTACCTTCTCCTTCTTGGCCCTTTAATAGAAAGAAGAATGTTATCAATCAGATTTTCCACATCTTTACATACAAAAAGCATAATAAAAAGAATACTTTGTGACCTTGGTGTTATGAAATACTAGTGAACTCCTACTTTTTACTCAATCTGATTTTCCAATATCAAATTTTTCAACAAAAATCTACCTTTTTGAAACAAAATTTACTTTTTTGATGTCAAAGCTTACTTTCTTTAAGTCAAAATAATTTTTTTAAAAATCATACCAAAGCACCAGGAGGCGTCAAAAACAGTGTCCATAACAAAGATACTCTTGACTTACTTTTTCTCCCTCTGGCATAGGCCACACATGTAAGGACACTCCATCCTGACCTTCATGTCTTTCTTGCACTGATGTTTGGGGTAGCTGTCAGGTTTGTTCTTGCCACACCTCCTTTTGTCTCTTTTTGGGCATTTCACTGGTTAGGAAAGAATTCAATACAGTTCAGTTAATTACATCTTTGATTATATCGAGAACAGCGTATTGCAAATATGTATTACCGGCACTGTGAATCGTAAAGAGGTAACCAATATTCAAATATCTTGGGGAACTCGGAGACTCAAAATATACACTCTTGCTCATAAATATGGAATATATACATAAACCCGAAAACTACCCTTGAATTGTGGCCACCATTTTTTAATACAATGGTTAAAATCACACTTTTAAGAACCCAAGTGGATTCGTAAATAGTTATTTGAAGGCAGTGGCGTCCCTATGGGGGGGCACGGGGGGGCACGTTAGGGTGGTCCACATTCCAATGGGAAAAATCAAATCTCCTAAAACCCCCAATTTGAAAGTGGAAATTGATGACCACATAAGTAAAACAAACACATGCAAAATTTCAGCCAAATCGGTTAATATTTAGAGGTGGCACAAAGCCCTAGAAGTTTATAATGTAAATCCTCATTTGCGCAACTGAAAAATTGGTCCGTTTCCCAGATCTTTCTTAAATGTGAATTTTTTTCCTGATTTTTTAAGTAGATGGTAAAATTGGCGTGGCAATGTAATATCTGGGGGTTATCTTTTATTTATTATTCGTAGTAACTGAAATATTTGCCTCTTTTTAAGAAAAAAGGCTTGATAATTAAACTATGTCAATCTATGCTGACCTGCTATGAAGCTTTATAAGTCAGACAGAACATCAGGACAGCATTGGGCATACTGTACATACTAAGAAAAAGGATCCTTGATCAAAATAATATGCTGTTATAGCAAGATTTGTAAATACCGATGATTTTGAGGTCTGCCGATGGGCAATCCCATGTTAAACTTCAACAGCTTTGTGCCACCTCTAAATATCAATTGATTTTGCTGAAATTTTTACACAATACCTTCTATTCATGTGACATCACAATTCAAGATTCAAATCAGAGCAATTCAGAAGAAAGTGTTTTTGGACCACCCTAAGGCACGTGCCCCCCAGGTGCCCCCCATATGAACTTTTCAACCTTGGCTTAAATATACAATTAGTATTATGCGTGCCCCCCAGAGAATCGCGTGCCCCCCCAGGTGCCCCCCATTCGCGACACCCTAATTACGCCACTATTTGAAGTCCTGACTTGAACATTTGATTAAGTCTTTGAAAATTTAGGAGGCTGGAAGAAAGTGAACAAACGATGCAAAAAATGCCAAAATATGAATTTTATGTAGGGTTAGAATTGCATCCAAACGTATTGATTTGTGAAAATAACTTGTACAAAGGGAAAGATTGACCTTCAAACGGGTCAATTCAGTGGTCAATAACATGTGGAACCTCCTAGACAAATAATCATAGCACAGAGAAAATAGGTCATATTTATGCTTGGACCAATGGAACAGTTTTTGACATTTTCAAATTCCAAGACTGCATGACAACAAGGAACATTTTATTGATATATACTTTTACACCCAATGTGTGCTATAATTTCAACTGAGAAATGTTCTGACTGCTCGCAATTGAAAGTTTATCACAATAAACAAGGTCGGTTTACCACCATTATTTATGTAAACCTAAAAATAAGCAGAATCCACTCAAGCTACCCATATTGGTCAAGTTGAGCCACTTCTCAGCATATTGCAGTTTATTTTATGAATTTGGACTCTCCCAAAACAAGGAAAAAAATAAAACAAGAATACTGGTTATTATTTTGAAATATTCCATATAAATTTTATGAGCAAGAGTAAAAAAAAACCTTTCCCAGATTTTTGAAAAAAAAAACCCATGCAGGCACCCTTGAAAGAGATCCTTTCTCATTGGTAGACACAGTGAGTTTGATTAAGAAATAAATACTTCGGCAAGTTGCATGCTCAAACATTATTGTCAAAATGTACTGCAGTCATACTGATCACTTTTATACTTTTATTCAATAATATTCATTTGCCACAATTTAAGGAATCATCACATCCCATATCCATACCCATTTTCATTTTCATTCTTTTTATACATAATTTAATTAAAAGATTATTTATTTAACTTGGTTGCAGCAATTATATAGTTACGCTGTAACTCAGCTGTTTACCTTTGATGCTATTTTTGTCTTAAATTGTGTTGTTAATTACCTAGTTATTATTCTGTATCTTATGAAAATTGTAAGTACATAATGCATCAATAAAAAACTATCTATCTATCTATCTATCAAAAGAAAGACTGATGTCCATCGTTCGAAAGAAATATATTTAAAATTCTCACTGAGAAAAACTAGAAGCCCACTCCTATTCTCTCCGAATTCCAACGGTTGTCCAACTTGCCCCCTAAACAGAGTGAAAGATAACCAGAAGAAACCTGGAGCCATCTATTTGTTTAGGCAGTAAACCACTAGAATCTAGAGCAATAATGATACTTATGATAGAGACATATTTTAGTAATTAAAATTCATAAGTCCGACTGATGAATTTGAACTAATATAACAGGAAATTTATATATAGTTGTAGTACTTACATTTGCCACATTTGGAGCCACCGTAGACCCTGGGACATTTGCATTTGCAGTTGAGAACGTTCAGGGTACCACCATTCAGACAAACCTTGCCTTTGCAGTCTGGAAATAAAGAGAGTGATCTTCTTTATGCAGACATTCCAAAATGAAGAATGCATTTCTTTTTTTTACTTTAAAAAATAATCTTCAGTTCTGCAGTAGGCAAAAGTAAGAATACATCTTCATCATACAAAATGTAATTAATCAGCAGATTTCAATCTTCAAAAGACAGGTTAAAGTACCATACTTTTTTTATTCCATTTGTCAAAACCAGGTTGAAAAATATATAAATAAAAGTGGGGAGATCACTATTCCCTGAGGTACACGATCATTCACAGAAATGAACTTGAACAGCTGAGTCCGACCAAACACAATGATGATGCTAAAACGCAGTGTTCGAAATAAGGGGGGGGGGGTTAAGGGGGTTTGACCCCCCCAATGCTCCTATGACCCTCTCAAATACACTTTTCAGAAGGACCCAGAGGGGGTCCTGAAAAAACCTTCCAAACTCTGAATGTTAATACGGAGGAATAGGCATGAAACAGCAAATGAAGCCCAATTAGCATATAACAACCTATTGTTCTTTATAATATAACTGCAAAATCTCATTTCCAGAGATAAAACAGGACTTTGAGATGCCTAGAATTTGTTTTTAAAGCATCTGAAACTCTTTGGCTTCGGGGCGGTTCTGATGGCCCGCAGACTGCTGGCTACAAGGGCTTCAACCCTTCGGCCTTGCAACTGAGAGACCCCCACACAAATAACATAGCCTATTTCGACCACTGCGCTTATGCTAAAATATTAATTAGGCCTATTCAACAATCCCAAAATAATTAATACCTGGGATATATACTTTTACTAAACATCACTGAATACAATTTCGGAAATGGCTTTTTCTGAAGACTTACCACACAAATTATCTGTACAAGTGCCCGGGCAGTCACTGCAAGGATCACCTTTTTTGTAAGGAGTTAGATTTTTTCCATCGTCACTGAAATGAGATGAAATTAGCAAATTACAGATTGAGATCTACCAAGGTTGTGTTCCCCATGGATACGTTCGTTTGCAAAAAATCTTGGACTTGGAAACTTTGACGAAGTTGCAAAGTAGCACGGAACAATGAGAGCAGGAGTAGAGTAGGTCGGGGCAAGAAGCCCGGGTTAGGTGAGAGGCCCCGACAGGGTTATATCTAAACTTACATTTGGTGCGTTTTCTTATTGATAAAATTGAAGCCAGAGACTTTTTAGGTGATGTCATAAATCTTCAGGGCAAACAGCACCAAACCATAGTAGAAATTAAAGAAACAAAAAAAGATGCATGGTTTTTGTAACTATGAGTAATTCTTTGAAAGGGGTTGTCAGAAATAACTTTTGGAAATATTCAAAAGTATAATGGATATCTGCATTTCTTCACTTCATGACCATCATATAAATATGATTTGGATCATGTTTTTTGCATTTCTGTTCAAAATATAAAGGTCAAATTAAAATATGTGTGTTTGGGGCAAGAGGCCCCCTTCACTGGGGGCCTCGAAGCTGCTTCAGGAACCACTTAATAATGTGTACTTTACCTTAAAGCTTGATAGAATAGCTAATTAAAGTAGAAAAAATTTTGCCGCAATTGAAAAAGGGCAAAAAATATTAAAAAATAAAAGTATGAACAGAAAAATTCAGTAATTCAGAAAAAGTAAATAGGATGCCTTAAAAAAGATAAAAGAACCCAAGAAATAACTTTCAAGCTGAATGCGCTCGCAAAAAATATTCCCATAAGATTATAATAGGGGGGCTTCTTGCCCGATATGGGTGGGGTAAGAAGGCCATTTGCAATTTTTTTTACAAAAATGGCTGTAACTCCTTTATTTTAATTGGTAGACATTTGTTTCACTTGCTATAAGTAGAGTCAAGTGATCCCTTCCTGACAGCATAAGCATTCAAATAATCGACCATAAAAAGTTGGTCAAATCGTACCTCGAAGTTAAGGGGGGCTGCATGCGCCGCGCTACTCTACATCGAACTTCAAAACTTAAAATTGACCAATTATCACTAGAGCTTGCCTAAATTCTCACAAGGATACATCAATCGTATCAAGAATAACATGCATTTCTTGTTTTTTTCTGATTAATTTTTTGAAGTGGGTAATGCCATTATGTTTATTGAGGAAATTTGCTGACTGGCATTGTTCAGGAGATCTGTAAATCCATGAAAAGCAGGTATAACAATCACCATTTTAACTGCAACCCGCTTATAATGATTTAAATCTACATGTAATCTTTTTTACAGATTAGGCTACTGCAAGAACAATGTCTTGGACCAATGATATTAGGAAGATACATATTGAAGATCTAGTGTTTTCAATAAGAAACTTCAGACTTAGTCTGACTTACCCATAGGCATAGTTGCAAACGTAACAACGTCTAAACTGTGGACAATATGCCACCCCGCAACCGATCCTCGATATCCTGTCTCCCGTTTGCTGAAAACAATACAAGAAATATTTATTTGACAATATCAACAATGAATCAACAAAATTGACACAACATTTCTGAAAATAATATGCTGGCAACTTTTTACTTTTCTTGACAAAATCATGTACTTGTAGCCTGATGTTGGTCGCATGACTGTCCAATGTCCATATAGTTAGACGACAGTCCATATCGATCGCATGTTGTTTTTCGAAAAGCATTTCATCGCAAAATCGATCATGTGATTTTTACCTTACATCTTTTAAAAGTTACCGGGATAAAATGATAAAATTAGATGTCTTACTTGTGTCCATACTCTTTCATCATTCATATGACGGCCACCAGGAATATGCTGCTTTTCGCTGTACCACAGGTTGATCACCGCTGGCCAGTCTCTGTATCCGTAAGCGACGTTTTGGCCCATAGGAATCTCTTGGTAGTCTGTTGTAAACACCAAAATAAACAATTTTTAAAATATCGTTCACGAAGAACTTAAATTATCAGGGTATTTATGTATTTGACATGTATATATAAATATATAATTTCTTGCTTAGAAATGTATATAATATGATTTTAAAAGTGTGAGCATTGGAGTTTTCCAAAGTAGGAAATTATGTATTTCTTAGTACGTCTGGCGTAATTATTTAGTTCGAGAAAGTGGCATCCAAAAATATTCATTTCTTAATCTAACAATACAGTGTCAACAAAACCATCCCAGAGCAATTATGTATTTTCGGACTGCCTGGAAAATTTTTTTATTTATTTCACCAAAACAAAGAAAGAAATCATTTATTTTTTAAAAATCTGGAGATGTAACTATATCCCACTCAGTAGCAAACGCTTACCCGGATGTATTCTCTCGTGTCGTTTGTCGTGGCCATATTTGCAGACCCTGGCCCACTTCTGTGCAAATTTGGCCAATTTCTCATCCCAAACCTTGAAAAAGAGACGATAATCAATAAGATAATTAGAACTTCTTAGCTCGTGTCACACTAAAAAGCAGGGCTTCGGAGTCAGGTACCAGTGAACAGACTCCTATTCCGGACTCTTTTGCCATCTTGAAAAACGACTCCGACTCCTGATTCCTCTTTTCGACATAATTTTCATGCAAGTTTTTTGTGGTTAGGAAAGAAACAAAAACTATTCCACAATAGTTTTTTTGGATTTAAGCATTTATAGCTGTAAAAGAAGTTTTGAGAGATTGGTCCTTAATAATTTAACGCTGTTCATATTGTTTATTATGTCTTTTATCAATTATTTAAATAATTTCTAGGAGTCGAGAGTCACCAGATTAAATTTTCGACTCCGATTCCCGAACCACATCACAACCAAAATTTGACTCAGACTCCGACTCCACTCAGAAACCTCCGAATCCATGACTCCAACGCCTGATTCCGTCTCCAAAGCCCTCTAGATAGTAAAGGAACTTTTGCAAGAAACACTCAAATGATTACCATTTTCTGCATATTGGCAGCAGAGGGCTCCACCTGTGAACGGAAGTTGTTATGCAGACTAACGATGACGTCCTTGTGGTTAGGGGTCACCACAATCACCCTGGCCTTCGGGTGGTCGTCATAGTTACAGATTGTGGTACCGTTGAACCTTTCTTGGCACTGTAATTTCTGAAAAGTAGGGGAACATGAGGGTAAGTTTGATAAACTGGTTTTTGGCTTTCATCCATTTGTTTTAAGTTACTTTTTAGCAGTAGTACAATATATAGTGCCATGTAGCGGATTGGCACCCAAACAATGCGCTTGGGGGTCGGCCCTGTAGCTCTACTGGTTAGATAGCAAACTTTTAATGGGAATTTTATTTTGTGCATCAGCCTAAGTCTTACTCAGAGGTAGCTGGTTTGAATCCGCTCAGACTGCAGCTCGTGGTGGCAGGTGGCATGGCATTACAGCGAAACACTTTGATATAGACACAATGAGGATCAGTTCACTGCGAAAAATGCATTTCTTGACTAATGATAGCTGATGAAGTGTCATCTTCTCTTCCTCAACATGGGAAAGATTGAGGCTGTTTGATTAGTCATGATCAATAGAAGCCCATTTGACTTGTCAAAACTGATTTCAGAGTAAACATCAGATACATAATCCTTTCGTTTGGCTGTCACCACCAAGTGGGATAAGTATCCTTCAATCAAATTAACATTGAAAGTATTGGGTTTGATCATGACAAATCATCAGCATGATGACACACGAAGTGCCATTTTCACAGTGCCACAGTCCACTCTAATTCTACGTCAAAGTGTTTCCCTGTAAATGTGAAATTGTTGACTGACTTGTGTAAAAATCTCAGTGAAGTTGGTGGATATAGGCCAATGTTGCAGTGCAGGGGACTGGGTAATGTGTGGGTATAATGCCTTGCTCCTAAGTATGCTTCGATTGAAGGCCGGCCCTTCAGCTCAACTTTTTAGATTGCTGACTTTTAAGGGAAAGTATTGTATTAATTACAGGAGGCAGGGGTGCCGGAAGGAATCGCGGGCAGCCGGGGCAAATCGTATTTGCACCAATATCACATGACAAAATTTAAATATAAATTTCAATATATACTTCCTAAATTTGGCTCCCTTGCCCCCTTGCCCCCCCCCCTTGGACAAGGGCAGGAGGGGCATTTGCCCCCCCCCTGCCCCCCTGTTCCGGCACCCCTGACAGGAGGTGATAGTTTTGCCAAGGGCAAAGCTATAGGCACTAAAAATCTGCATATTATAAACCAATGTTATTTTTAGCAACTTTTGACATAAAACTTCTATCCATTCTGGCCATAGGTGCATGGGACATGCGTTCAGGGCCAGATTTAGATAAGGATGGGCCCTAGGCCAAGGCATTTGGGGGGCCCCTGACTATGTGAGCGCCAACGGGCCGAAGCCCAGCAGGTCAGGGGTCTTGGGGCCACTTTAGGCCCCCAGAAGCTGAAGGTTTTTAGGTAGCTGAAAATGAATGCTGAGCAGTTTTAAGGGTCATCTTATATATCTATAATAATGTCAGGGCCAAACAAGACATTTTCCTGATAATATTTATTATTTGGCAAACCATATAAATTGACAGTTACAATTGCTTGAAATTACATAGCCAAAATTTGAAGATGTTAACCAGCAAGTGAATTTTTGGGTTGAAACTATCAAGGTTAAATAATGCATGTAAGATTATGAAAATTAATAATAGATTCGCCATTGTTGAGTAAAAAGTAACTAGTTGATTAATGTCTGACACAACAATGTTCTCAGTATGAATCACAAGGTAAATTACTTGGTTAAATGTTAAAACTATTTGTCTCCGTATAATTATCTAATTATAAAAGTCTAAGTTAGAACAATGCACTCCAGAGCAAATTTCACATCAATGTTCTTAGTATTAAGCAAAAAGTAAATTAATAGGTCAAATGTCAGAAGACTCAGAACAATTTTCTCAGTATGATTATAGAAGTCTAACATAGAATAAAGCATTGCATAGCAAAAAGTTAATTAATAGGTCAAAAGTCACAATAATGTTCTCTGAATGATAATAGGATCTCAGATAGAACCATGTATTGCAGAGCAGAAAAAAAACACACAATAAGTACTTCACATCTAGAAGCCTGTAGCATGTGTAGGGAAAGTACCATAAATTTACCTGGATACCATTGATTTAAAGAAGTTTCTTTCTGGGTTTTTTTCCAATGAAAATTTGTCAATTATGTATTGAGTGTCGATGTCAAGGAACGGGGCAGATTCAGTTTTGCCGCTTGTGGGGGGCTGATGACTTTGGAGAGCCCACTGACTCAGGAGGGGCCCCTTCATCTAGCTTACTGACTCTGGAGGGCCCCCTCCCTCTCTCATTTCTTGTACGCACCAAGTGTGCATCCACAAGGGCCCACTGGTTTTGCCGCATCATGGGGCCCAATGACTTTGTGGGTTGCACTACTCAGGAGGGGCCCCCTCCATCTAGCATTTCTTGTACGCACTAAGCTTGTGCCTACAAGGGCCCACTGGTTTTGCTGCTTTGGAGGGCCCACTAACTCAGGAAGGGCCTCGACTCGTTCATCTAGCGTTTCTTTTACACACCAAGCATCATTTATAAGGGCCCACTGGTTTGCCGCTTAGGGGCCCAATGACTTAGGGGGCCCAGCGGCTTTGAGATCCAAAGACTTTGGAGGCAATGGAGGGCCCTCTCCATGTGTTTCTACCGGAGGCCACTGACTGCAACAATGTTTAATTTATTTGCTAGTGCAATAATTATATACGCGACATATGTACGGCATTGTACGCGTACGCGTGAATTTGGATGCAGTGGGCCCCCCAAAAGGCAGTGGGCCCTAGGCCGCTGGCCAACTCGGCCTAGGCCTATTGGGAAATCCGGCACTGCATGCGTTTTGAGGGGGGGGGGCTGTTGCTATTTTTCCCCCCTGACCCCCCCGCAAAATACGCCTATGATCCTGGCCATGAATTCTAAATGGTCCCTCATGAGCCATAAGTTATGATGCCATAAGTTATAGATCATCACATATTGTATTCAGCCAACTGGTGACCATTGCTCAGTGAGATATCGATCACTCCATGGCGAACAAAGAAACCAAAACATCATGTGTGGTATCTGTGTTTAGGGGCCAGCTAAATGATAGTAGGGAGGGGGGAGGAGCTAGGGATTTTACCCATGGGACAATCTTTTATTTGGTGCGAAGCAACGACAAACAATTTTTTCACTTTTTTATTGAAGTTTTAGCATTACAGTATCCTGACAAAGGATGATTGATTGACTGATTGATTGATTTTATTAAATTGGTCAATTATTCCGAAGTTACCATAATGAGTGTAGACAATAAACAAAGTATCCTGACTGGTAAAAAATGAATCATGGATGGCACACAAAAGTTACAATGAACTTTTGTGTACTTGCAGTGTGGTCCACTTGGAAAAACACAAGAATGCGACATGGTGCAAAGCACATGATGTGCAGTAGATATAACATATTTGCTTTGAATTGACCAAAATTAATTTTATACTTGTGTCTCGAAGAATTTCTTAAGTTTACCCTTGTAACGATTTTCATCATTTACACATTTCTCCCAGTTTAAGTAGATCACCGATGAAAGCAAACTTCTATTTTATTTTCATGTGCAGAACAATTTTTTTTTCAGAATCAAATATGGAATAGACTTTTCATCTGCATGGTCCCCCTCTTGTATGATCCGAAGCAGTGACGTATTTAGGGGGGGGCATTGGGCCATGGCGATCCCCCCAGGCCAAAAATGAACATGGAAGAGATAGGAAAAGCAGCAGAGTGCCCCGTATTCACCCCATGTAATTGCCCCCCCCCCCCAGGCTATTTCTAGATACGCCCCTGTTCCGAAGTACATGACATTGTATGCTGACAGTTTTGAAGCCATCGCCAGCCATTATCACGGGCAGGGGCATACCTAGAAATGGCCTAAGGGGGGGGGGATGGGCATTATATGGGGTAAATATAGCCAGCGCTTTTGCAGCTGGGTGGCCAAGTGGCATAGGTTCCTGCCTGCTCCGCTGAAGGTCTTTGCCAGTTTGCCTGCATGGGTTCGAACCCCGGGTGCGGAACCCAACATTTTCAGTGAACCTTCATGAGCAAAGTCCCAGCTGGATGTCGTTCGGATGAGACGTTAAATTGGCGGCCCATTGTATCAGTGTCTATGCTAGGCAAGTAAAAGATCCCTCACATGGGGTAAATGTGTAACATGTTGAGGACTCCTGCTCTCTCTCCCATCTCATCAATCAACCCTTGCGAGCGCCCAGAACTGGGCTTAGAGGGCTGCACTTACCATATCTATCTATCTGTATCTATCTTTCGCAGTGGCGAATCAAGAAAGGGTCGTCCCGGGGAGGCCCTGACGTGTTTCGGCATTCGCTAGCCCACATCGCCACAAATTTTCTTCAAAATGCTATTATTCATCTCAGTGGTCTGGGGGCCCCCCTAGCCCCCCTGGATCCGTCACTGTTTCCGATCTCTTCCATGTTAATTTTTGGCCTAATACCCCCCCCTAAACATGACACTGGTCTCGTTAACATATTCTGCTTCATATGAGTCTGATGTACAAAATGCTCCAGCAATACAAAGATTAGGTCAAGAGTCTAGACACTTTTAAAATGAATGAATTTGATATAAAAGTATAGATAGCCAGATTTTAAAATCTATTTTGCAGCTTAAGTTGAACAGGTGGTGTCTAATGTGACATACTTAGTTGTGGATTTGGTTTGAAATTGACTATTACCTAATCCCTTTCGATTTTAAATCATAAATACTTCTGTAAAAAGTGACATTGACTTTTTAAAGGATTAACAAAGTAGTATTTTGGTTCATTTATAGTATTTAGGGAATATTTAGCAAGGATTGTTATCATTTTACTGACCTTTTTGCTTCCCCTGGCTCTCTTCTTGAATCCTGTCAAGGGAAAATAATTATTCAAGTTAGTCAGGTGAACAGAACAAATCAGAAACCATTTTTATACACATGAAAGGGAATTGTTATAGTGAAAACACAACCCGTCCAGAGGAAGCGAATCGCAAGTTGACACAATACAATAAATATTTTTTTGATTTACAGATAACAGGGTGCCCATGCACCAAACACCACATAAAATCTAATAAGAACAGGAAACTTTTAAGGCAAACGTCAATATAGAAGGATTTAATTCGCTTTTACAGGAAATATAGCAGCTTAAAATTCATGGTGAAACAATTGGCATTTAACGTAATGGTAACCATCATAGATCTAAACATCATGATGCAGAAAAAATGTCCACCTCATCAGAGGCTTTGTCCAGCTGCCACAAGTAATATTCAATAATTTTTGTTCCAAAATATTCAGGAGAGCCTGGAGAGGGCACTTCCTGATAGCTGTTCCTGTTCTTCTTTATAAATTCCTGTTCTGCTTTACAATTTACATTGAAATTCGGGCAAATATCGCTGCCCCCCCAAAAAAATAATGTGCGCGCTGTTCGACTATGAATATATCACTAAGAAAAACACCAGTCCCAGTAAAATAAATTACTTCAGCACAACCTTGTGGAAAATTTTGCTAACAAAATGCGAATTAGAGTAGTATGACCCAGTGGGCTAATGGTTACGCATGTTTGTCCACTGGCACTGATGGCGTGGTTTCAAATCTCACCCTGGAAACCCATGGGACATAAATGGAGGTGGGTTGAATTCACAACCTGTCCTTGTGTTGTAGACAAAAGGGCATATAAAGAAATGTCCAAATAGTGTCTCACCATGAGACAATATTTGGATTTGCATGTTTTTCTGGTATGTCTAACCAAATAGCTTTAAATTTGAATAATATTCGCGCAGCGAAACGGCCGAAGGCCGTTGAGCGAAGCGAATTGAGTGCAAGAGAAGACTCAAAAATCTGTGCAGTGGTGGTCTCAACATAAACAGTCGACAGTATGGAATTAGGTCAAGTGGGTCCAGCTTCTTATCAATGATTTAGTTTCGTATTTAACAAAACATAACATATTCAAAAGTGTCTTAAAAATTCAATCTTCTCTAGTAATATTATATCCTGGACCAATAATGTTTATGAAATAGTTAATTATTAGCATTGACAAGCTAAATCAAATTATTAACATGTGATTCATTTAATTTCAGTCAGACAACAAGAAAACATAACAAAATTAAAGTTACATAATCTTATAAACTGATGATTATGTAACAGTGAACAGATAATCTACATGCAATGTTATTGTTTTTGTATTACTATATATTTATACTATTATGTAATATCAACAATCTAACATAGACTTGACTTTGGCAGCTTTCAGTGCCGTCTGCCTTTTTACCATTTATTTAATATATATATCTATCTATCAATTTATCTATCTATCTGTCAGTCATTATATATATCTGTCTATCTGTCTATCTATTTATCTCTCTATTTATCGATATATTTATCTATTTATCTATTATATTTTTTGTCTAGTTTATCTTGGTATTCTACATTTTTCTCTGTCTTTCCATGTATCTGTCTTTCTAATTTTCTGAAACAGTTACATAACTCCTTTCATACATTGAATATGAAATAAACATGAAAGTTATGGTAACACTATAAGTCCTACAAAAATGTTGAAGTGCTGCGCAAATTTCATGGCAGTGCCATTTACATATTATCTGAAGAAGGAACAACATTTTAAAAGGAAATTTGAACTTTTGGAAATGTACACTATAGATGATGTGGCATAGTTACATGTACACTTTTTGAATATTTGGGAGGGATATTGGCAAAACATCATTCTGCCTAACAAAATAAAAGAAAGATTTTTTTTTCAGTGTCAATCATTGGCTGGCTCTGTGAAATTTCTAAAGAGTTCATCAAATATGAATAAAAGCCATGTATATGCTGGAGATAGTCAGTGCAACTGCATACTCTCTACAGGAAATGTAAAAAATTTATGGTTGGTATGACAAACGACTTGAGTTAGTTTTGACTGTTGCTTTATGCAACAGTCTTGTGTAGACTGTAGAGACATTGCAAAGAAATGAAACATTCATATAACACAGCATAGAATGACATTTGAAAAATAAAATATTATCTATATACAAGCACTAACCTTTTTTTCCTGCCAAAGCTATCAACAGCATTGCAACAATGACTCCCACTATGACATATTTTTTCATGTCATTCGGGCCCTTAGAGCCCTTTGCAGTGGCCATGATGTTTTAAAATCCTAACTTCTCTGCAATATGACCTCAAGTGAAATGAATTCCAACATTGCAGTCCAACTATATATTGCCTTTGCATAGGGAAAGGATTTGAGAAAATTGATAGATTAAATGGGTTTAAATTTGAATATAATGCAGTAAATGCACAATGCACCTGTTGCTGGTATCATCATTTGGATAAAATTATATCAACCATTGTTGGCTTGAGTAAACTTATTATCACAGTATTAAAATTATATGTAGTTGATTCAAAAATTTTTTAATTCTGTTCTTTTTAATTAAATAACAAGAACCTTTGTGGTTGACTGCCTCAAGTAATTTGATAATTGATTATAAATATTGAAGGTATAATTATTGCTTAGATGTTGATGCATTTCAACACGTGGAGAGCATTATGCATGGTTGACAGCCCAAGGGCTTGGTTGTCAACCCTAGTCTGCCCCTTTTACATGGGTATACCAGAGGGGGGGGGGGGCAATTAAGTCGACATTATCATGAAATAAATAATTTTTCATTGAGAAAAAATCTAAGCCCCCACTAAATATTTAATGGTTGCCCCCTTATCATCATAAATTTGAAATAGGCCTTTTCTTATAAATTTTACCCATCCTAAAGAGAAATTATCATACAATAACTACCCATGCATAATTTTGCAATTTTATTACATCATCATATCAGCAGGGGTGCAGGTGGCAAGCATTATTCTTTCCAAAATTCATCTCCTTATAATACTGTGATGGAGCATATGCTATCTATTTTCATTTCTATAATTGATTGGTCAAAGTACTGTACTCTCTTTTTTTAAATAACAGTTTGAGTGCACACATGACAATGGCAATCAATACAGATCTGACATTGTCATCCTCTATCTACCTGTCTGCAGTGACCAGTATTTGGAAGGATGGATCGATGATTGGGCTTTACGTCCTGTACTTATGCACTTGGTAAACTAATGAGGACAGGCAGAGGACACAGTAATGAGGCAAAGGATGACTGAAAAAGCCATCCAACACAGGCCCAGGTTACTTGGCAAGTATTGGATTTGAACCCTGGACCCGTCGATTGGCAGCCCAGCACACTATTACTAGATCAACCCTCCTCCTGCCAAGTATTTGGAAGATGTTGTCAAACTGTACTCTATTTCTATATCACAGTTCATTTGTCTTATTCAAATTAAATGAGCTACGCACAGTGTATGTGCAGTTGCTATTGACAAAACAAAATAGTGTTGATCTTCCATGCAATAACTCAGGCAACCAATTGACCTGAGGGTACTCAAAGTCAAAGTCAAAATTACTTTTATTTTGGCAGGGTGACACGTTCAGCCTTAGCTGTTTTTCAACATGGCCCTGACTAGAATAACAAGTGCATCATACCTCATACCCTTAATTCATGGATGCTTTACTCTACTCCTCCCAAACTACTCATTGCCCACTACTAAAAATTTGCAAGCAACATTATTTCACGTCTTACAACAACCATAAGTGGGTGTGGTTTCTCAAACTGTTCATCTTATACTAGTGCACTTATTAGTTATTTCTGCACCACTATCAACATTCTCTAATATAGTAAGAGTGTGGTTGTGTTTTCCCTGGACTCCGATGGAGGGAGGGTCCACTGTCTTGACAGACTGCTGTCTTGAAAGACTGGCCCTTCACCCTAGTTGATAGCCAATTACTTGGTTTCAAAGTTCTATTAAATGTTTCCTATTCCATCTCACTGTTTCATCTCAAGGTCTCGCTCCTGCATGCCGTGTTTCTCAAGTCATCACATACCTAATGTCCTAAAGCTCACTCTCTCACTGCCATTCTTACTCTCACCATGTGCATTATCACAGGCACTATGTTTAAAAGTCATCTCACTTGAACGAGGTCCATCGCATGCAGGTCTCACTATTTTCAAACGAGAAGTGTACTTCCCTCAATCCCCCCCCCGCCAAAGTTATCCCCCGGCCCCCCCATAACCAAAAAAAAGATAAAAGCTTTGTAGCTCTTGGTTCAGTAACTGTTGTCGTGACTCTTCTATTCCCTTTATCAATAAATTTCTATCATTGACAAACATGCCAAAGACGTTTAAATTGTTGATAATGTACTGAAACAGAATTCCTGCCGGAATAACATTCACTCTTTGGAGATGGCGAGAATTGAAAGCATCATCATTCTGATAGCACTAACCTTTACCACCGGTAAGTCGAAATTTGCATTCAAATACGGTAAATTACAACTTAAGGTTACTGAAATTCAGTGATGCTACGAGAGCAGGATTTTGGAGTCGGGTAGTAAGTGAACCCACTCTGACTCCCGACTCCTTTGGCTTTCTGAAAAGTTACTCAGACTCCTTGGGTCTCCTCCGACTCCCAACTCCACTTATCTGCAGTATATTACACACAAATATTACACATGGTTAACAGGGGAGAAAAAATAATTCTTCAGAGTTTTTACGGGATTCTATACATGAACACCTGTTTAGGTTTTGTGTAAAATTTGGGATACATTTCACATTTTTGTAACTCTGTTTTCATAGATTATACTCATTATAGTCATTATATTATTTCAATTTTTTTAGGAGCCAGAAGTCATTTATTCAATTTTCAACTATGACTCTGACTCTGGCTCACTCTGAAAATCTAAGTTCAACTCCAACTCCACCCAAAAACCTCCGCCTCCAAGACTCCGACTGGAGCCTCAAGGTTTAAAATTCTAGTTTGAGGCCAATAGGCTGTCCGAAGTTTACCATTTTCAGCTGTCTGTAGATGCATTCTGAGTATACATTAATGAGACCTTAACAAGGTAATCTTTTATAACTTTTATGTGCCAGTTATTTCCACTCGATATCAGTCTCGTATTTAATCCATGATACACATATATACCACCGCAACCCTAAGTCTCTTCCCTCCAGTTTTGATTGCAGGTCTGCCCTTCTGGTTCCTTAATTCATTCAAAAAACATTACGTTATCTCCAATAAGGTGCAGGTTGTGAGCTATAAGGTGACTAAAAATGTAGGCTATACTGCAGCTAAAGTTCTTTTTGTCCTAGTTGACCCTTACAGGAATTCACGTTGAAGTAGACTTGTCAGTTTTCATTCTTGAGTGCTCCAGCAAATGTTGTATTTTCTATAATGTGTTAAAACTATCAAGATTAGTCTCAAAATTTTAGCCCAGGTAAGGGGGCATGTTGCTCAAGAAACAAAACCACCTGAGCACAGAGTCTAGAAATGAAAAGAGAATGAGTAATTGTAAATTAAAATACATCTACGTAACATATGGAAGTTTACATGATGTGTGGTAGAAACACAGTCCATTCCAAAGATTAATCTCAACAGTGGTACCCAGATATCAACATACCAAGCTGTCAATTGAACTGAGAAACCAAGAGTTGAAGACCAATTAATAATGACTATAAAGTCATTTTGTGTGTGGCTGTCAATCATTCAGTCTTCTAAATTTAGTACTTATAAGAATAAACTTTGATTGGTTAATATTGTGCCATGATGTAAATTTTGACTATAAGCATGACTGGCACCTGAACATCTGAGACCACATTTTGATCAACTTCTTAGAAAATCGTTTCGATTAGATCTACAAACAGATAGCCAGAGAGAAGGTTAAGATAGAACAATTCGGATAAAAAGAAAGAAAAGATAAAGATAGATAGATAGATAGATAGATAGATAGATAGATAGATAGATAGATAGATAGATAGATAGATAGACAGACAGAATGATAGACAGATAGACAGATAGACAGACAGACAGATAGATAGATAGATAGATAGATAGATAGATAGATAGATAGATAGATAGATAGATAGATAGATAGATAGATAGATAGATAGATAGAAATCATTGAATGGCCATTGGCCAATCTTAAAATTGCATCTCTTAGACCTTCAATACAGAAGTCATTTAAAGTTAAAAAACATTCACAAAATGCGGTCTTGGATCCCACGTCAAAGGAGGTATGATTTGGGGAGCAATCAGAATGCCACACTTGATGATTAACAGGGAATATGAAAGATGCTCTTACCAAATTTGCGATGTACAAAATTTCAGTTTCAGTTTGTTTAAGATTGCATTTTTTTGCCGAAATAAACACGACTATCTGTTCTAAGAAGCTTCGACTTCACAAATTCTTCACACACATAAAGCTGAATGAAAATTGCACACCCATGAGTAGCTTTCTACCATATGTCACGTACAGCTAAATTGCTAGATCCCAGTGCCTGTGTAGTCTACTTCAACGCGAATTCCTGTAATATGACTGACAATGTATATCCTTGAAATTAATGACCTTTGAAGTTTTTGCCTATTTCTTGCAAATTTTTTTTAAAAAATGTCTTAAAGTTAAAAAACATTCACAAAATGCGGTCTTGGATCCCACGTCAAAGGAGGTATGATTTGGGGAGCAATCAGAATGCCACACTTGATGATTAACAGGGAATATGAAAGATGCTCTTACCAAATTTGCGATGTACAAAATTTCAGTTTCAGTTTGTTTAAGATTGCATTTTTTTGCCGAAATAAACACGACTATCTGTTCTAAGAAGCTTCGACTTCACAAATTCTTCACACACATAAAGCTGAATGAAAATTGCACACCCATGAGTAGCTTTCTACCATATGTCACGTACAGCTAAATTGCTAGATCCCAGTGCCTGTGTAGTCTACTTCAACGCGAATTCCTGTAATATGACTGACAATGTATATCCTTGAAATTAATGACCTTTGAAGTTTTTGCCTATTTCTTGCAAATTTTTTTTTTTAAATGTCTTAAAGGCAGGGCATTTTTTAACATAGTACAGTAGTCAACTTTTGAAGTGGATCAAGAATTTACATCGTAGCAATTCTGACGTCAGTTGTTGTTGCTGCATAATTTTGCGTGAAATGTTAACTTTGATATCTTGGTAATGTGCTTGAACGAGATTGTTAGGCTTCAGTGACTTTGATGGTCACCAGACACGATTTTTTGAAGCAAGGTGCAAAATGACTTGTCACACACTAGTGAATACACTGAAGCAGCACCAAAATAGAGTGGTGATTTCAGAGCCTTGGTCACTCAAACAATGTCGAATTGGACCGAAGGAACCTAAACTGTGAAAATGTTAAAAAGGAAGACCTCAATTGTCTACTAAATATGATTGAAAAACAAATTTTCTCCAGTCACTTGATGAAGTATGCCCCAGCCGGTGGCTCCCCCGCTTGGTGAAATTGTTCATATCCATTGGAAAAGCCACAGATTTTTGAAAACAGTGAATCAAATCAAAAGTTGAGCTCAATTGAGTTAACAAAATAATGCCTGGTTTATTGCACAGTTACAAAAGAAATGATAACCTGTTTTCAATTAAGGTCGCCATTGCTTATTAGTGTTACAGACCATTTTGCACCTTGTGACAAACAATCATCGTTTTGAAGGGTAAAAAATTAGTGAAGCATGAAGTTTTGTCAGCCGAAACATTGCCAAGACATCACACCAACATACTGCACTAAGGTCATTTACTCATATTTTTTTGTGTTAATATTAATTATATGTAAATTCTTGATCCACTTCGAAAGTTGACTACTGTAACTGGGAGACCAATTGTTCTCCCGTTGGACAGATTTGGTCTCCCAGTCATGGCCAAATTGGTATCACTGGGAGACCGAATTTTTTTTTGAGAGAGAGACGGTCTCATAAATTGCATTTGGTTGTCTTGATTCTTAAGTTCATTTGCATACTTGAAACCAATGTGTTTGCATTCGATAACACAAATAATCTTCACTTCTGTTATATTATATTTCTGCTTATTTTATCTTTTCGGATATAAAACTTCTACAATTCAAAAATTTGTCAAACTTGTTTTGGTGAAATTCAACACAATTCCTATGAAGTAGGGGTCAACTCAACAGTTCATACTCCTTGAGCACTGATTTCTGAAGCTATAACGATATCTTATTGATCTTCAATTGTTCACATATCATACATGATTGCACTAAAAATAATGGTTCGAGGTCATTTCGTTGATCTCCCACGCACGAATCCTTAAAAAATGCTCTGGTCTGATGGTTTGTCCTGGCAATGCCACTGAATCAAATGATTATGAAAAGTAAAACATTAAAAAGTTGGGCCCTGATGTTCTTGTACTGCCGCGAAACAACCCATACTTGCTTAATTTCTTCAGATGCGGTGGAGTATTGAAGAATTCAACATCAACATTTATACTGGAATGCAATGCTACCCATTTAGGACAAGGCTCAAACTTTCAGTCAGAAATTTCAGATATTTGACGGAAAAAAAAGTAGCACTCTCAAGTTATGTAAAAATGATGATCCACTCTAAGATCTACTCCATGATCCCCTCTATGATCCACACTATGTGTATCTGATCCCCACTATGATCCATTCTATGATCCACTCTATGATCCAATCTATGATCAACTCTCTGATTCACTCTATGATCCCCTCTATGATCCCCTCTATGATCCACTCTATGATCCACTCTATGATCTACTCTATGATCTACTCTATGATCTACTCTATGATCTACTCTAAGATCCACTCTACGATCCACTCTATGATCCCCTCTATGAGACAGCACTCATAAAGGTCCACAATGACTTAGCAAATGCCCTAGATCGTAAATGTGCCTGCTTGTTAATTTTGCTCGATTTAAGTGCCGCATTTGACACTATAGACCATCAGAAACTCCTGATGCGTTGTGAAACTGTGTTTGGCATCACTGGTTCTGTATTACGCTGGCTGAAGTGTTACCTCTCTAATAGGACCCAACGAGTTTTGATTGATGGTTCGTCATCTACTGCTAGAACCCTAGTCTGTGGTGTTCCACAGGGGTCCATTATTGGACCCCTGCTCTTTATCATGTACGCCTCTCCACTTGGTCAAGTTTTGAGACAACAAAATATTAATTTCCATCTTTATGCAGACGATACTCAATTGTATTTGAAATTTGAACCATCACAATTTGGCACCACCTCTACGTTGATGGAAGCCACAATCAGCATGGTCTCCTCCTGGATGTCTGATGACATGCTCAAGCTCAACACCAACACAATAGAGGCCCTTGTCATTGCTTCAAAACAACATCTTGACAGCTTTATGAACAAATCTCTATGTGTTGGTGGCGATGATATTCCCTTCAGCTCCAGTGCTAGGAATATTGGAGTAATATTCGATTCGACGCTGTCTATGATTCCACACATTAATGGCGCTGCTAGATCGGCCAACTTTCATCTACGTAACATCGGGAGAACTCGTAAATTCCTCACAAAAAGCGCAACAATCCAGCTGGTTCATTCTCTGGTTACATCACGACTGGATTATGGAAATGCTTTGCTTGTGAACACTCCTATGCGCCATCTATCTAAACTTCAGACTGTCCAGAAATGCGCAGCCAGGATTATCACCAGAACTAAGAAATACGATCACGTCACTCCTGTCTTGCAATCATTACACTGGCTCCCAATTGAGTACCGCATTAAATACAATATTTGTCTCCTCACATTTAAAGCTCTCCATCATATGTGTCCAGAATATATCCAGGATTTGATTGTGCCCTATGTGCCATCCAAGTCTCTTCGCTCAGGCAGCCAAAACCTTCTAGTCATTCCCCAGGCAAGATCCAAGACCTACGGTGCTAAAACTTTCAGTGTGGCAGCTCCTACTTTATGGAATGCTCTTCCGAGCGATCTCAGACATTTTCCAACTCTGGATGGTTTTAAATCTCGCCTTAAGACTTTCTTTTTTAAACAGTGCTATCAACTAAAATAATTATTACATTTTACTGTTTTTAATTTCTTAATATTAATATTATTCACTTATTTTAATTGTTTACATTTATTGTACAGCACAGCTGAAACATTTTCTTGTATGTGATATTTGCGCTTTATAAATCTGAATAATAATAATAATAATAATAATGATCCCCTCTATGATCCACTCTATGATCCCCTCTATGATCCACTCTATAATCCCCTATATGATCCACTCTATGATCCCCTCTATGATCCACTCTATGATCCACTCTATGATCCACTCTATGATCAACTCAATGATCCACTCTATGATCCCCTCTATGATCCCCTCTATGATCAATTCAATGATCCACTCTATGATCCCCTCTATGATCCCCTCTATGATCCCCTCTATGATCCACTCTATGATCCACTCTATGATCAACTCAATGATCCACTCTATGATCCCCTCTATGATCCCCTCTATGATCCACTCTATGATCCCCTCTATGATCCACTCTATGATCCCCTCTATGATCCCCTCTATGATCCACTCTATGATCCCCTCTATGATCCCCTCTATGATCCACTCTATGATCCACTCTATGGTGTCTCTGATCCACTCTATGATCCAGTCTATAAACCACTCTTTGATCAACTCAATGATCCACTCTATGATCCCTTCTATGATCCACTCTCTGATCCCCTCTATGATCCACTCTACGATCCCCTCTGTGATCCACTCCATGATCCCCTCTATGATCCACTCTATAGTGTCTCTAATCCACTCTATGATCCAGTCTATAAGCCACTGTTTGATCAACTCAATGATCAACTCAATGATCCACTCTATGATCCCCACTATGATCCACTCTATGATCTACTCTATGATTCCCTCTATGATCCACTCTATGGTGTCTCTGATCCACTCTATGATTCAGTCTATAAACCACTCTTTGATCAACTCTATGATCCACTCTATGATCCCTCTATGATCCACTCTCTGATCCCCACTATGATCCACTCTATAATCCCCTCTATGATCCACTCTGTGATCCACTCTATGATCCACTCTATGATCCACTCTATGATTCACTCTATGATCCACTCTATGATCCTCTCTTTGATTTACTCTCTGATCCACTCTATGATCTACTCTATGATCCACTCTATGATCCCCTCTATGATCCACTCTATGGTGTCTCTGATCCACTCTATGATTCAGTCTATAAACCACTCTTTGATCAACTCTATGATCCCTTTATGATCCTCTCTATGATCCACTCTCTGATCCACTCTCATATGATTTTAGGAGTTTTTGGCGAAGTCAACATTGCGCTACAGAAACCAACTCAACAGAGCTCCAACGACCGAGACATTGCATCTGACATCTCACACAGAGCAGTAGATGGTACCAACATTAATGGTCTAGGACGATTTCTTGACTCCCATTGGCTCTTGGGCCTGCACTTTTTAGAAACGAAAATGTTGCTGATTGTCTAATCCTGTTAAAAAGGAGTTTTTGAATTTTTTTCACTGATAATTGCAGTGATACACATTCTCCAATTTCAAGAAAGAGCAATTAAAATATTTTTTAAATTTTTGGCTATGGAAAATCCTGCTTTATGAGCTTGGAAGTTTTAATGCTAAATGTTGTCTGAAGTATTGTAACAAATCAGGGAGGAGCTGTTATATTTTGTATTTTAACTTCATAAGAATTAAATATAGGACAACATCACTGGTACCATGAGAATGCTAAGAGTATTTTCTATCATGTGGTACCACTCATGTTGCCCTGCAATAAATTCTGATGAAGATGTGGTATGAAATGCTACAGACCCCATCTCACATTTTACGAGTTTTCAACTGACATTGACATTAAAACTTCATCACTCACCAGTCAGGCATTACCACAGTAAAAATCAAAAAGGTTTTTATATTTTGTCATTCTGGCACTTATAGAATGCAAATCACTGCAACTAATCAGTGAAAAAAATTCAAAAGTCTTTTTTCATTCTAAAAAGTGCAGACTGAAAAGCCAATGGGAATCAAGAAATCGTCCTAGACCATTGAAGTTGGTATGCAAAATGAAGGTCTTTTTGAGAGCTTTCCAACCATGTCAATAAGAATGTTGTATGACACATACTGACAAAGTTATAGAGAACCGCGGATTGGCAAAAATGGTCGAAAACGAAAAAAAAAAACATTGAGACTTTGGACCAAAATTGAAGTAGGTAAGAATTGTCGTATCACCATTTCGAGAACAGATTTGGATTCTCCGGGTCAAAACGCACCTTTTAAGCACTAATGCTTTTTGAATTTGCATAAAAATTAAAAATTGACACACCCTACTAAATATGTGTGTATTCGTTTATGTGTTGAGGGGGGGTACTAAAAATATGCATGGAACCTAGGGGTGGGGTACTAAAAATCCGCGTGAATCTCAAGGGGGGGGGTATCAATTTTTGACGGGATGTTCTGGCAAAACTCCCACCCCCCCAGTCATAAATTCTGAACGGTCCCTTAATAAAAGCCCACCACTCCCCCCCTCCATAAAGTACCAATTTTTATCAAAATTCCATCAAATATGACTGTATATATATAGAGTTTTTAATGCAACAGAAAACTGTTAATCTCCCATCTAATCATTGCATCTGCCCACCAGGCGCCTAATGCAAACAATAGTTAAGTGTGTGCAAAATTTCATCTTGATATTTTGAGAGAAAGTACCATTTTTAGCCATTTTGTGTTGCGTTTTTAATGGCGCTTAGTGTACTAAATGATGGCAGCCATCAGGTTTTCGCAAACTTTCATTTTGATTCTTTCCAGTCAACGAATGACGAGTACTTATGCCCCGATTTCACGGCGAGAACCGGAGAACTTTTTACCCCTGTGGGATAGCTTAAGATGATTTCCAGGAAAAGAATGGCTAACCCAGTGACACACAATGATTAAATAACGATTATATAATTAACTAGAAAAGCCCATCAGGGCACGTGCACTGTTATACAGGTCTATATATATATGTTCATGAAAACTCAGGGGGCAGAACTAAAAAATGGTGAAAATGATTCAGTTCAAAAACATTGATGCATAAAGGGAAAGCAAATAATTGTAATTGCTGAAAGAAATACAATTTTAATCCAAGAAGGCAAAAACAGATCTAAACACTTTTATGCTGCCACACAGCTTCTGTTAATTTCTTTGCCGACACACCAGCTCCCTCTGGTGTTTTTTCATTAAAAGGCACAGAATTTGACAGAAAGCAAGAAAAAAACCTGAATACAGTAATATAAATAGAATAAGTCAGTGTATTATAAGTAATTCGTACACATATAGTAGTTTGGGAGACAAAATTGCAACTAAAATAGGTTTTATTAGCCATAACACTATTATTATTTTCTCCACTTGGGGGCCACGACACTACTGCAGTGATCATATGACCATGACTTCATTACCGATAACAGAGCGTCTCCATGAAGCTCGCTGTAGGCAGGACTGCTGGATGATTGAAACTGATCGAAAAGTGTGGAAACAACAAATTTAAGGCCCCTTGAACCACCAAAAGTAGCTCTGTCTCCCCTTCGTGACAATGTAAGTACCCTGTGCGAATTTGGCAGTTGTGGGCCACCCAGATTCCACAATCATAAAAGGGAAAGATATGTGGCTCAAGAACATGAACTTTATTAAGTAAGATTAAAAGAATATCACGGCGGAATAAAAAGTTAAATCGGCGGGATAAGATCGTAAATTGGCAGGATAAGATCGTACACCGGCGGAGGCAAGATCATATCCCTGTGGGCAAGATCTAAATCCTTGTGGGGCAAGATCTAACTGTCGGAGGGATGTGAAAAACCCTGGGCGAGATTTGAAAAACCGTCGGCGGGATGTCAAAAACCGTCGGGGAAGCTAAAGATGTCCCACAGGGGCAGTACAAATATCCCACAGGGGAAGGGGATGTCAACAGTGACCGCACAACAAGAGTGGTGTGACAGACTAAACAACTTTTCCTAATAACATTGCAAGTTTAAGATATATACGACCTCACAAATTGCCTTGGAGTCAAACAGAATAACATGGCAGAGATATGGGATATGACCTCACAGGGAACATATCAATACTTTTCTGTAAGCACTTGTCATCTACTGTGATAGTAAGTACCATTTTAAACAAACTTTTTTGCAATGTTGCATTTTTAATGATGCTCATGTGGTGCAAGACTGAAGTGCTTTTGATTAAAGGATGGTTCTACTCTGCAAACTGCTAAAACAAAATGACAGCACTCTCTATCCATGAGTTAATCAATGACAAGCAATTAAATAGCTTTTAAATAGTCTTTGCAATTAGAGAGGTTTTGCTGCCCGTTACATATATGATGTGTATATGTGTACAGATGCAATCTAATTCCATTACTGGTGGGTACATTCCATAACAATGGATCAACAGAGGAGCTTCAAATTCTTAATGATGAGTCTGTTGTTTGTCACCAAAGGTAGGTACAAATGTGCATTCAAATACTACTTGCAAATAACACATTTATTATTCAATTAAGAAAAATAAAATGTTTGATTTTACCGCAAATAACTAAAGTCTTTTATAAATGAATATTACAAGAAAATTATAATTGACTATGAAATGAACGTAAAAAAGGGCAAAGGACAATGAAACATGGGCTGCGTAGGAGCATCCCCATAATACTTATTGCAAAATCTAGCACATTTGGCTATTGCGTACTAGTGCACATGGATCATCTGGCACATCGCTACTATACATGTAAAATCTAGCGACAGTGTACATCCATGCATTATCTAGCACACTAGTGTACATGAACGATCAAGAAAATGTGTAGGTGCATTATCAAGCACGTTTGTCTACATGTAAGGTCTAGGACTTGTGTAGAAGCATAATCTAGCAATAGGTGTGTCACTTTTGCAAAAATGTTTAAGATGTCAAATAGGGCCTAGCACGGGATCAGTAGGTCAGTCCCGCTCCCGCCAGATTTGTCAATTACAATTTGACATTGTCAAAGTCCTCATGCTTTTTTGGGGGAAGTAAGTTCTTACTAACACAAAAAGTCTAATTTTATCAAAATCTGATGAAAAAACCCAGGCCCCTGGGCCATTTTAAAATTAACCTTTTCCGAATATTGTAAAAATCAGAAATATGCAATATCTCAGGAACCGTTTGAGATAGAGACATGGAATAAAGACTAAAAAATGCGTGATGGTGATGTTTATATCCAACTTCTTGATATCATGGCCTTACTCCAATAGTTTTGGAGTTATATAAAAAAAACTGTTTTTTTTCTGGGTTTTATACTGGTTTTAACAGCGTTTTGCAAGTCAGATGCTTCCATCCTCAATACTGAAAGTAGATAAACACCATATGAATACTTCTGCACTGATTTCTGAATTCATATTGAGTAGAACAGTTGGTCCGGTAGATTAGGACAATTTTTACATGCTAATAAATATATGGCACTGCTGTGACTGTGTATCAAGATCTTTCTGCCAAGGTGAAGAAAACTTGCAGCGATTCTCGTCTGGAGTTCAGAGCTCTAGAAATAGTCTTGAGGGACTGGAGATCCTGTGACAAATGCAGAACAATTTTCTTTTTTGTGTGCTTCATTGTCAAAATGGCTCAGAGGAAGAAAGGTAGATGTAACATAAGCTCAACTTTTGAATAGCTGGAGATATAGCTCTACTTTCGAATAGCTGGAGATATAGCTCAACTTTCTGCCACTTCTGTGCACATGTTGAGAGAAGCTGTAGTGATGAGGCTGACATATCTACCAGTCTGTCAGATGTCTCAACTTAAAATCATCATAATGGATAACAACCACACTGCACTGAAACAATAGATACTTTATTCAATAGTTGACAATTCAGATTAGGGAACTTGTCTCATTTTACTGCTATCATCCAATATTTTTATGAGAATCTTCCCAAGTCCTTTCTTTTCTTTTAGTGGATTCAACAAACATTTGAACTGGAGACATCATATAGAATCAGCAAAACAATCAAACCATGTTTGCATCTTCACAAATGATTCTTAGAAAGCCTTCAAAGGCATGACCATTTAGAAAACTTCAACTCTATACACCAGGATGCTGCCAATTTAGCATGGTACTTTTTGCATAAGCATCCATTAATAGCCAACATCCCCCTAAAGAAATGAAATAGCCTTGGTAAGGTCTCTGAACTTACAGTAGTCAACTTTTGAAGTGGATCAAGAATTTACATCGTAGCAATTCTGACATCAGTTGTTGTTGCTGCATAATTTTGCGTGAAATGTTAACTTTGATATCTTGGTAATGTGCTTGAATGAGATTGTTAGGCTTCAGTGACTTTGATGGTCACCAGACACGATTGTTTGAAGCAAGGTGCAAAATGACTTGTCACACACTAGTGAATACACTGTAGCAGCACCAAAATAGAGTGGTGATTTCAGAGCCTTGGTCACTCAAACAATGTCGAATTGGACGGAAGGAACCTAAACTGTGAAAATGTTAAAAAGGAAGACCTCAATTGTCTACTAAATATGATTGAAAAACAAATTTTCTCCAGTCACTTGATGAAGTATGCCCCAGCCGGTGGCTCCCCCGCTTGGTGAAATTGTTCATATCCATTGGAAAAGCCACAGATTTTTGAAAACAGTGAATCAAATCAAAAGTTGAGCTCAATTGAGTTAACAAAATAATGCCTGGTTTATTGCACAGTTACAAAAGAAATGATAACCTGTTTTCAATTAAGGTCGCCATTGCTTATTAGTGTTACAGACCATTTTGCACCTTGCGACAAACAATCATCGTTTTGAAGGGTAAAAAATTAGTGAAGCATGAAGTTTTGTCGGCCAAAACATTGCCAAGACATCACACCAACATACTGCACTAAGGTCATTTACTAATATTTTTTTGTGTTAATATTAATTATATGTAAATTCTTGATCCACTTCGAAAGTTGACTACTGTAGTTTGAGGAACACACCTTGTGGATTCATGTGGAATAGTATAACTATGTGTGTGACCATATGTCGTTGTCACAAACGAAAGAGCAGAGCTGGCATATGTGTATCGGGCTGCTTTGAGGCTTAATATTCACATGGATGAATGCTGGCACTTGAGAATTCTGATTGGTCACCCTAAGTTCACATGAGACAATATGTGCAGAGATAAAATTTTCTTATTTAATACCCTGGCTTATGTAGCTGATATGTATGCTCTACGTGGCAGAATAGCAGCTGCCATGGACTCATCTTGTCAGGGGGCTATCCATGATGTCAAAACATACAAATTTCAAGAAAATGGCCAAAACCAAATTAACTGAATTGGACATTACCTTCTCAAATAAGGGCCCAACCCCCCCCTCCCCCCAAAAAAAGAAAAATTAGATAGGCCTATGCTGTGATACTTTGCTTTTCTGATAAAGAACAGATGATGGTAGGGACCTAGTTGCCTGTTTATTAATTTTGCTACAGGCCAGAAATGGGGCCAGTCTGCCGGTGTGTATTCAATTTTTACCTGTTATCTTCTCCTTCAATATCACAACATGGTTAAACCTGACCAATGCCTACATACAGACTTGCAAATTCAATCATGCAATGTGCTGGCAATCTAGTCATTTTGATTTTAGGAGTTTTTGGTGAAGTCAACATAGCCCTGCAGAAGCCAACTAAACAGAGCTCGAGCATGGGTGACGACATCTCATACAGAGCAGTTGATGGTAACAGTGACCCAGTCTGGTCAAGAGGGAGCTGTTCGCACACAGAAACAGAAAGTAAGATTTGTTGTAACATTCACTCTAAAAAATGTCGGGACAAAATTGGTTTTTTAGATTCAAAATGGTTTTTAAAAAAACCAAATTTCAATACAAAACCAACATGGATTTTTAAAAAAATCCATGTTGGTTTTTTGCATTCAAATTTGGTTTTTCAAAAAAACCATTTTGAATCTAAAAAACCGATTTTGTCTGAAATTTTTTAAAGTGTTTTCTAAACCCTCACACCTCATTGTCGGGATGTAACTGACTAAAATGCATGTTAGAAGCTGACAATGAGGTGTCTACGCGTAACTGACTTTGACATCATACACTTCTTCTACAATGTATTATACCTTAGACATCACATGATACTTTTACCATTTGGAAACCAGCATCTAACTGACGATTTTGCATGTTAGCGCCCTGCTAAGGGGGTAACGCCGTTAACAACAGCAAACAAACAATCAGATTATTGCATATTTTGCTAACTTTAAATAAAATGAAAGTTAACATACAGTTCTTAGCGTCTGCATTATTGGTTTACAAATAGCTTAAAGTTTACTTAGGCTTACCAACCCAATGCGCATGTCAACTTACTTTTACATTAATAATTTTTTTGTCTTTTTCAAGCCAGTCCGTGGCTTTCTGTTGATTTAGGAGGTGAATATTCCATCAAGAAAGTCAAAATTACAAACCGGCTCAATTTTCGTAAGTAAACGTTTTGAGTATTCAATATCTCAATTCCCAATTGTCCAATGTTCAGAAGGAGTTAGAGTTGGAGTCGCTTTTCAGAAAGCAACATTTTTTGACATTTTATTATATTTGGGAAATGTAACTCATTTTGCTGGAGCAGGTTCTTTAGAGCTCTTTGCAGATTAGCAACCCACTGTTTTAATTTTTGAAATTCCAAGAGTTTGTTTATTGACACCTATACTGATAGGTATATGAGACATAATTAATAAACTAAAAAACAGTAACTGACACATACAAATCATGAAAAAAGTCAGTGACATAAGGCCGAGTTGAACATCATTTACAAACTGTTATGGACCTCTAGTTTGCAAAGGGCTATAATTGTTAACATTATATGCTTTCAAAGTTTGCGTGGCTATGTTACTGCCAAAGATTGGAACTTAGTCCTTCATCTTATTTATGTTCATTGCCGACAGATGAACGAATGCATGACTTTGACATCTGGGTGAGCAACACAGGACCTCCTCTTCCAGATGTTATCAATGGAGACTACAAACTCTGTTACCACCGTGCTGGAACCACTGGATCTGGGCAGACAGACACTCTTTCCTGCAATACGCCATCCCTGGGACGTTTTGTATATGTTTCAATCAATTCCACTAATGCCACAGAAGCTGTGGTAATTTGTGAATTAGAAGTCATTCCTTATTATGGTAAGATTTATTTTCAAAACAATTGCTTAATTCCCCAAATTGAGTGGCTGAAATTTTTAGTAATAAAGTCTTTCCAGTCATGTTATTCACATTTGTATTTGGGTCAAGGATCACACGGCGGAACAGCAGTTATGGACCCTGGGAGAAAATAGAAAGATTAATATCACAAATCTCCATATGCTCCCCATGACATAACAACCAGATATGTGCTATGCTAAGCCTTCATTCAGTGAACTCCCAACAACAACATAATCAATCATAATCCTATGATAATAACAATCATGATCCTATGATAGTAACAATCATAATCCTATGATAATAACTAGTTTAGAGAACTTAATAAAGACCCCAGGTGGCATCATCAGCTTATGACACCATCTAGGCTATGTACTGGATAGCAATGTCATGGGGCTAAATTACAAATAAATTCTCATATATAATTTCAAAACTTTAAAAATCCAATCATGCCTCTGGTTTTCACTGTAGCCTCACAGATCTTCTCAAGGCACTTTTTTTGTCAGTTGGTATGATGAAAGAAAAAGCTGTTATCTCCATTTGCTATTAAATTGTCAATTAAATATAAATTGTAGGTCAGCTCAATTTTTTTGCAGGAAGAAAATACATTAGGTCAGTCTATCCGAGAAGCTAAAAAATTACAGTTCTGCCAAAAGTTTACATACCCCTGTGCAAAATGACAAATTTCTTTATTTCAAGTGCAATTTTTACAACAACAGGCAAATCGTACATGAAATATAATGCACTACATGCAGCTAAACACTTCTGAACCATTAAAAATCAATAGCAATGAGATTCCATGATATTATCAATTAATTTAATTTTATGACATTTTCAAAAGTTTACATGCCCTCCTGTAATATCACATATTTTCCGCCTTGGGATCAATAACAACTTACAGGATTTTTATCCTTTCTGCTTCACAGAATTTCTGCAACTCTTTTTTTAGAACTTAGTTGTTGGTCTCCGGCTCTCCGCTTGGGCACAGTCTGTCTCGGATCAACCCATGATTTATCAATAATATTCCAGTCTGGAGGGTGTTAAACCACTCGAGAAGCTTTTCCCAACTGTCCTGAAAAAATATTTGGACAGGATGGGTGGAATGTTTTGAATGTTTTCATAGTGCTACGACTTGTTTCATCCTGTTCCCAACTTTCACACTGAATCATACAGATTCTCTTCCAAAATTTTCTGGAAATCAGTGGCGCTACAACTTTCGTTAGTCTTGACCAATTTTCCAGTGCTATTAGCACTCAAATAGCCACAATATATCATAAATGCACCACCTTGGTTCACTCTGTGAATGGTACAGTTTAGCTTGCATACCCGATTGACTTGCCTCCAAACAGAGCGGGGGTGATTATGAGACAAACTTGGATACAATACACCAGAAGCAGTTTAGTAAGTCCCAAGCCATCTGCCAAAATGTTTTTGGATGGATGAGACTCAGCTGAGGTGCTATATCATGAAAGTCCCTTGCAATGTGTTTGCAAGGAGTTTATTCAGAATTACAATAACAAGAAGACCATTGCCAAATTGAACCAGGGTGGTGCGCTTTCAATGCTTTACAGCTGTTTCAGTTCAAGTAGCACCAGAGACATTGTCAAAACTGAAGAATTTTTTAATATCACTGATTTCCAGAAAATTTTGGAGGAGAACCGACATGGTTCAGTGTGAAAGTTGGGAACAGCATGAAACAAGTCGTAGCACTATGACAACAATCTAAAACCTTCCACCCATCCTGTCCGAATATTTCTTTAGCACAGTTGGGAAAAACTTCTCGAGTGGTTTAACACCCTCCAGACTGTGCATTGTATATCATGTATGATCATGTATGATTTGCATATTGTTGTAAAATTGCCCTGGAAATAGAGAAATTTGTCATTTTACATAGGGGTATGTAAACTTTCGGGCAGAACTGTATTTATCTCTGGCCAAAATCCATGAAACTTAAAAGATACATATGTTATAATATATAAAATGCTATTGGCCTATTGCGATATATTTTTCAGTGGAAGGGCCAAGCTGGTTCCAATGTGAGGACAAGAAGTATCTTCAGGGAGGAAATTTGAAACAAATGAAGGCTTGCAGTCAGCTGATCTGTTCCTTTGATTGTCAACAAGACCTGACCTGCCAAGCATTCAGCTTTAATGAAGCTAAGTGCAACTGCAACATCTATCACATCAGCAAGGCTCTGAATGCAACAGATGGAGATGACTACCTTTGCATAAAACAAAGCAACTGATGAAAACAAAAAAACCCCGAATTAGATGAAAAGATCTGAACATAACAGCTCCCGTTTGACAACTTGTCAGTTATTTGGTCCTTGGAATTCATTCCAAGACCACTGTCGTCAGATTCATTTCCTGTCAACAGGCAAAGTTGGTGTATACACAAAAACATTTGACAGGCAAAATGACAACCCAACCTGATGTGCCCTTGTGATTAAGAGGGTACTCAGGCATCCCTGGCTACAATATTGTGCTTTGCAGTGCTTTAACGGACTTTCATTCAACATATTTCTTCTGATAGCTGTCAACTCTTCACACAAAAACTGGTTCTGAATATTTGACTGTGCTGCCCTCTTGTGCATAGTGACAGCATGCCACATTACCACAGTTGTAAAGACAAAACAAAGTAACTTTCTTATAATATGTAATTGTGGCTAATTTAGTTTTTATAAAAATTATAGGAATTCTATTTCAAAGTGTTTGAAGTCACTGGGAATTCTTATTCAATAAATAAATGATAAAATGTTTTCATATAAATAACGGAAGAAAGTGCAGTTTTAACGTGTAATTTAATCTTCCCTTTTTTATAATAACTCAATAGAAAATTAATGTGATACAAATTATGGAATAAACCAAGGACCCAATACATCCATTGCATGCTATTTTTGGAATTCTTAAAAAGGCCTGACCTGACTCTGTTTACAAGTAGTAACCAGGGCTTTGGAGTCAGAGTCAGGAGTCGTGGAGTCAGAGGTTTTTGGGTGGAGTTGGAGTCGAATTTTGATCTTCAGGTGGGGTGGGAGTTGCAAATCAAATATGTGACTCCTGACCCCTAAAAAAAATAATATAATATACACAAAAACGCAGTTACAAAAATTCAAAATGTATCCCAAATTTTACACAAAACTTTATAAACAAGTGTTCATGTACAAAGTCATATGAAAACTTTGCAGAATTACATTTTCTTCCCTGTTAGCCATAGTTTTGTGTCCAATAATTCTGATAAGCGGAGTCGGGAGCTGGGAGTCGGATTCGTAGTTGTAATTCAGGAGATGGAGTCGAAGTCGATTTTCAGAAAGCCGAAGGAGTCGGAGTCGGTTCACTTATTACCCGACCAGCTACAAAGCCCTGGTAGAAACACAATTATTAACTATATATTTATTGTAATATCTGAGGACATTTTTGTCAATTAAGGTGAACGAATTGTTATCATAATTTTTGTGTTATTTGCCCTAAAAACTTGTGATATTGTATGATTCGCCTTTAAAATGACTGAAGATTCCAACCTATTCTCAAGAAAAAAGCTTCATGCCCTATGCCGCTCTCAACAACAGCCACTCAATGCAATTGTTGAATCTTCTGTCTTTGAACTATGTGTGAATGTAAATATGTTATACTTTGTTTGATTCAATTTTTTAATAATCTTGTTTATTATTTCTTATGTATTATTATAGTTTTTTCATGACCTATGTATCTGTTAGTAGACTCTTACTAATATTAAATTGTCAATAAAAGTCAAAATATCTATATATATATTAATAATTTGAATATTATTATTATTTTCTTAATTTAATGAGGCCAAGGGAATGTATGCCCTGAGTATATTATGCAGTTTATACATGTAGATGTATTTATTACAATAAATAGATAGTTGTGTTTCCACCAGACTAAGTCAGAGACTTATTTACAGCTGGGCCCATGGCATCTCCAATTAATTTCTGATGCAAACGACAATGCTGTGGAATGACATGATTGCCAGCCTAGGGATTGAACCCGGGTCCCTTGCTTGTGAGGTGAGTGCTCTACTGACTGAGCTAACTAGGCCGACAAAGTAAAAACAAACCTGTAATTGTTAGAAGCAACAAATATGTACAGACATAGCCTTTTCACATGCTGCCCAAAAAGTCAGGAAACAGCTTCCAGATATTGTCAAGGCCCAGACTAAACTTCCATGCTTCAACAGAGATCTTAAACCGCACTGGCTTAAAAAGATTTCTACAAATAACTCCACCATACACATGCACTAGCTAGCAGTTTACTGGAATTAATTCTATAATATAAGAAGAAGGCATTGGTGATCACTTTGGTACACATTTTGCCTATGTTACCTAGTTGTGCCTTTTGATGGTCTGATTGATGGATATTCAGACTTGACAGGAATACGCTTTTTAGCAAGATTGTCCGCAGATTAGCATCATGCCTTTTGAGACAGTTCCTTACATTTTGTCATAATTCCAGGTGGCGCCGCTCTATGGCAGCCTTCTTGTGTACATGATCCCTCTGGACATCTCTATTTGGGCATTATTGTGGACAATTATTCAATTTTGCTTCTCATGTTAACTCACAATGTAAAAAAGCATCGAAAAGATTGTATTTTGTAAGGTCTCTGGTTAAACTTAATGTTAATTATGATTTGATTGTGTCTTTCTTTAGCACTGTTGTTTCACTAGTTCTTATGTATGCCAATGTGGCTTTCTTTGGTTTGCTGAGTAAACAGCTTAAGAATGAACTGAGTAGACCAAACAAAGTTTGTGAACGTTTGTTAAAACAGGATTATGTAATTGACAATAACGAATCTCATACAAATTGTGTGGTTAGCCTGGCTAATAAGATCATGCGGGACTCTACGCGCCCACTTTATGAACTCTTTTTTCGCCCAGTGGGCGTTGATATTGGATGCCCTATATCAGGACACAGCGTTTTAAAGACACTTTCCTTCTTGTATCTGTTTCCTTGTTAAATGCTTCAATGTAATATTATACCTTAACCTTGTAACAAGTACCAAGATTTCACTGTTGTATATATGCACCGCGTTCCCAATTATTATGCAACTATGCTTTTTTGCATTATCTCAAAAAGAAATTAAACTATTTGAATATTCTTTTCACATAATGATAAGTGTATACCATGGAGCTAATGTCCTGCCAATTTTGTCCAATTCCATTGACTCAGTTGCGAGTTATGCCATATAATGATGTTTTGGGGTGTTCCCAACTATTATGCAAATTCTTGGAAAAACATCCATTGCCACCCAAAATCAACAAAGTTGATTATGAATTGACATTAGAATATACCTCATAATACTAAATAAACAATGGAACCATCATTTCAAACGTCGATGCAATTGGCTTTTTTCTAAATAAATAAGCCTCCAATGCTCTTAAAAAATTTAATATCAACAAAATTCCAGCTCAGAATATATCTATAGCACACCATGGTCATACTTTGCAATGAGACACCAAATCTGGTATCTCTGCAAAATATGACACCAAATCAAAAACTCACACTTCTGTTTCACATTGGAATAGCATTGGCAATTGGATGCGTTCAATTCATTTCAAGATATTTCTCAAATACAGTGGTGCAACTTAATTGCCATTGGTTTACAGGAGAGTTCTAAACCTAAGGAAAGTGGAAAATGACTTACGTAATGATTTTTCATTTTGTTTGGCTAACAGAGGCTTTTTATTGCAATAAAACTGTAATTTCAAACTATTTCAGTGGAGGCGAATAACATGAATTTCGTGGCTATGAATGCATCTATGTTTGAAATGATTGTTATACTTTTTCTTTTGTGTTATGGGGTATATGTTGATGGCATCTCCAGATTAGTTAAGGTCATTTTCAGTGGCCATGGATGCTTTTCCAAGAATTTGCATAATAATTGGGAACACCCCCAAAACATTATTATATGGCATAACTCCCAAGTGAGTCAATGGAATTGGACGAAATTGGCAGGATATTAGCTCCATGGTACACTTATCATTATCTGAAAATAATATTCAAATAGTGTTATTTCTTTTTGAGGTAATGCAAAAAAAGCATAGTTGCATAATAATTGGGAACCCGGTGTATATATTAGAGAACTGGGCGGGGCGGGTATGCCCGCGCGGGCAGCGGGTACCCGCACCCGCAAGGTGCCCGCGGGTACCCGCAGTCAGTCAGTGCGGGCGCGGGGCGGGCGCGGGGCGGGCGCGGGGCGGGCGCGGGTAGAAGATTGCGGGTGCGGGGCGGGTGCGGTCAGGCCCTTGCGGGTGGTTTGCGGGTGCGGGCAGTAATGCGAGGGCACTTTCACTGCCTGCCCGCATTGTTTGGCCAGTTTTAGACTGTAATGTATTGTATACTACTTCATTAACTTTCACTCAGTAGCAGTTTAATATTTGTGTATCAAGTCTGGTAGGCAATCTATTGTTATGAATTTAAGCCTGTTTCCATTATTCAAATAAAGTTCTTCAAGTAAGGCACTCAGTAAAAAAACTTATTTTGACAAAATTAACTAATTAGATACAGAAGATTAATGCAGAAAGATAGCACTACACATCATTAAATGCATTCATTAATTAGCCAAAATGTGGAATTATGTAACATAATGATACTGGTATTGTACCATATACTGGTATCTCCCAGCTCACCCCAGGAGGTCATAAAACAAAGGGCTATTTGCACCAATTTTTAAATCTCTATCTCTTGTAATTATAGTTTCTACATAGCCATTGAGATACAAATCAGTTTTTAAACTATTTCCTTTTCATGATAAAACTTAATAATTGGGTATCTATGGACAGAATGTGAATGAACAGTTATGACATAATTATTTTTTGAACCGATTGATTATGGTGTCATTAGTGAATTTCGATTGTATAAACTGGTCTGGTATGCTATTTCATCATAAATAATGATGTAGCAATATCTCAATATGTGTAATGTGTCTTTTACTGACATATGCATTTATAGAGATTAAGTCAATAAATCTGGATCATTGTTTTTAAAATATTTTTATGAATTAAGATTATCCAGGGTTGTAATGCGGGCAGTTACCTGCGGGCGCGGGTACCCGCTGTTGCCCGCATGCGGGCGCGGGGCGGGTGTGGGCAGATTATCCTGCGGGCGCGGGCAGCATGCTGCGGGTGCGGGCAGAGACTGCGGGCGCGGGGCGGGTGCGGGCAGGATAGTGCGGGCGCGGGGCGGTCGCGGGCAGGAAAAAGGTGCCCGCGCAGATCTCTAGTATATATATTTGTATGCAATGTGATCAATAAATTATCTGTATCTGTAATATGTAGGGAGAACTGGGGCACATATAATACACCAGGTTCCCAATTATTATGCAATGTGATCAATAAATTATCTGTATCTGTAATATGTAGGGAGAACTCGGGCACATTGGGATGTTTTATAAAATACTCATATATAATAATTTTACTCAATGCTGAAAACACTACAGCAGTCTTCGAGCAGGCTTCCCTCCCGAGCAGCAACGTAAATCAAACCTTTCGCTACGTAATTATTTTGGTGAGAATGAAACGTTGGGCCAAACAACGCATGGCAAAGGTAGCCCAAAGGTAATTTCCAAACGTTGCACTCAGATGGAAAACCAAACGTAGGTCGCAACCTTAGTAAGAGGTTGGCAGATAGTTTGTTTTATAGTTTGGCCTAACGTTTGAGTCACACGTAAGTCATACCTTTGGTTGACAGGTTGGAAGAACGTTTGGTTGTAACGTTTGGCCAAACGTTTGAGTCATACGTAAGTCATACCTTTGGTTGAGAGGTTTGAAGAACATTTGACTATTACGTATGACCATACCTTTGATTCATAGGTTTGTTGAACATTCATTTGAGAGGTTTTTACAACCTTAGACTATTACGTAAGTCATACCTTTGGTTGAGAGGTTTGAAGAACGTTAGATTATTACGTATGACCGTACCTTTGATTCATAGGTTTGTCGAACATTCATTTGAGAGGTTTTTACAACCTTAGACTATTACGTATGACCATACCTTTGATTCATAGGTTTATCAAAGGTATGATCGCACATTTGGCAAAACGTAAGTTCCTAGGTATCTCCAACGTGTTTTTGATATGTACGGACAACGTTTGAAAGTAATGTTCAGGGCAAACATCTGATCATACGTATCTGCCAAAGGTTTGTTGAAGGTTTGTACAAAATCAGATGAGAGCTTCTTCATTCAATCGCAATGAGGGCCAATATTCAAGGGCTTTATTTTATTTATCATTTTTATTCCATGGGGGCAGCAATGCGGCAGTCCCCCGGGGGATCCGCCCCTGGCCGACCTGGCCATGCTGCATTTTGACAGTATTGGAATCGGCATGATTTCGGTCTAGAACACGAGTATGCCACACGGAATCCACCGTAACACATAAATTCCAATCTCTCCTCCATGTTATGTATGACATCCATCCTTCAACCAGTGATTTTAGGCCATATTTCACTAGATACAGTCCGTTGAATTCCGAATTGCAAGCGCTTACAATGAATCCAAATGTTCCAGATGGCTGATTGACAGGATGACTGTGAAGCATACACGGCAGCTAGAGTCCATCCGAATGGATCGTTTAACTAAGACACATCCTAGAATCAATCAGCCATGGTTAAATACTTTGTTACGCTGGAATTAACTACTCCTGGACCGAAATATTTCCTAACAACAACACACAGATGCCATTGCCAGCCACCCTCCGCGATCTAATGTATTCATTGCGCATGCGCAAGTATGCAGCGCGCTGGGCTGGCGTGCCACGCCTGACGCCCCAGAGGCGTAAAACGACCGATCCTTCAACATGGGGGGTACGTTAACTTCAGAGGTTGGAGAAATACCCAATATTTACGAAATATACGTACGTAATAATCTCGTAGTCATTTGTCGACAAAATGCGTAGTTTTGCAACGTTTGGTCCAATGTGAATGGGAGGTTTAATGCTTCCTTAGACCAACGTTCCTCAAAGGAAATTGTCCACAAGGGTTGGTCAGTTCACTGAGAAGACCCTACAGATCATAAACTTCGATGGCCCAGACTATGGCTATCAAGCAATTGACCAACTGTTAAAATCACATTAAAATATCAGTCAAGATACTGCAACTGGTTTACCTTTGAGAGATTTCTCTGTTTTTAGGTACAGGCTTTTAAGGTCAGTAGAGTAGTTTATGGGTCTACCCAGATGTCAGGGTGGGCATTAGCACATTTCCAGTCTTAGTGATATTTTCAGTGAACTGACCAAGCCTGCTCGAAAACTGCTGTAAGCAACTCAGAGGTTTGAAAGAATATCACCAATAGCACCAAGCTCATATCCCAGGCATAAGAATCTGATATCGGATAGACAGCGCCTACTCATTTGCAGCTAATCAGCAAAATTTGACCGGTCAATAACTGTCCCAATGTGCCCCGAAACCCTAAATGCTTTGTATAAGCCTCAAATTAAATGCGCCTTCAAATAAAGTAAAACAATGAATGAAAATGCTTTAAAAAGCAAATCAACACCCTGTACTCATTAGCTAATTGCCAACTGCCAAAGAAGTCCTTAAATAATTTATAATGCACTTAACTAAAATGTTGCTTTACAAATACAAACCAGTGTATTTGATGCCAATGGCTGGAAGAGGCAGCACTCTCATTTTGATTGTACTATCATGTACAAGTCCAGGTTAGTTGGAATTTGCATTCAAATATTATAAAATGTCATTAAAATAGAATAAATCTTTACAATAACAATTAGGCCGAATTAAAAAATAATTGAATGACTGCACCCAGTCCAGAGCAGAATATGCATTTGATAAAGTGGGATCAATTGCTGCCAAAGGTTGGAAATTATGCTTGCATGGCGATCCTTCTCACACTAGTCACGTATGTACTGAAAAGGGTCATGTTGTTTTCAGCCTCTGAACAGTTGATGAAATGTGCAATAACCGATAAATAGCATGCTCATGTTGAAATGTAATAAGTCTATCTCCATTTGTTGTTCTGAATTTATGTATAGGTGGCATCTCATAGCAACGGTAGCTCTGTTGGAATCCCCTTTATCTTTCAACAAGGTGATTGGTGTTATTGACCGAGTCTAGGAGTTTGAATTAATGAGTGTGTTTGTTGACTGTTTGTTTGAGTCAGCTAGTGCTTACATTCTTGAGACAGCATTCAATAGAAAAGTATGTAGTTGATTAGAATCATATAGCTTGGGAGATTATAATGTGTTAACAACTAGATTATTATCACATGTGATTTACAGTAGACGAACGTCGAGTGCTTACAGAATTGGACTGAAATGTTCCTTGTGAAGGCATAGCCTATCTGTTCCATGTTATTCTTCATAACTCATATGCAATTAATGACGTCATACCCTATACTTCCAATGTTATCAAAAGGAGTGACCTGCTGCTTCGCAGCACTCATCAGTGAGGTCACAAGTTACCCAATGACGAAATTACTCTCAATTCCAATGTATTTGATAGGGCTAGTTGAGGGTCACTGATAGCCACCAGCAGCTAAATGTAAGTACTCCTCCAGTCTGCTCACAGACTCTAAACGAACAGCACAGCTGGAGAGTCTGCCAGAAATCGGATGACCTCCAGGTGACACAGATATCAATATTCATATAGGTCAGGTCATTCAACCAGGCAGAGGGACCTCATCACTTGTCCTCATACGCACAGCTGAGCTGCCAGCAAGATGTAAAAAAATAACGTGCACAAGGCACTTTAAAGGGCATTCTGCACAACATCATACTACTGATCTAAAGTCCTGGTTATCTTGTTTAACTGTTATGTGCAACTGCATAACAGGGCATAAAAAGGTATAGCAACACATTGATGAAGCATGCAGCAGTGTTTTGTCCTGATTGCTGACCTCTTGTTGTTTTGACAAATATGGGAAAGCCCCTGAATGACATCACAGGATTCCCTCTTTCCAGTTTTTGTAGGATGGTTTTTCCTGGGTCTCTAAAATGGTATTTAAACAATGTGCATGTTCCTGTAAAGTTGATCAACACAATCATAGGCAAATAAAAGCCCGTGTACAAAGTTTGAATGAAATTGTTGCAGTAGTTTGTCTCAAAATTGATCCACAAGATTCCAGAGAAGGACAGTAACAATAGGGCAGAATGCCCTAAAAATTGTAATCAACAATGTTAAACAATCAATGAGTGCACATGCACTTACTGTCAGCCTTTCACTGTGGCCAAACTGCTGTGACACAGACAACATTAATTGATTGTTTATGGTTTTCTACACACAAACTAATTGAAACAAGCAGACAACAATGAAACACTCAAGCATTAACTTAATTGCTTTAAGAGATCTGAAACTGTTATCTATTACCTGTCACACAGGAGGAGAGTTAATCTTTTTGTTACAACTTCACAAAATAGTGTTATGCTGTGGTCAGGGTAAGCTCAACAAGCTTACACTGAGAAGTGGCAGTGCTGCTCGTGGCTGTCTGGCTGGCTGCCAAACAGGGACTACTCACAATTCTCTGGCCTGGAAAAGCATGATTCCGCCAAAAAAAAAAGTTCCTCAACAAGTACCACTTGCAGCAATATCACAATTCTAAGCATACACTGGCCGATTAAAAGTTATTTAATATTCAATTCTAGACATAATTCAACAGACAAAATAGTTACTCCACTACACTGTAGAAAAGTAACAGTTGCTGAATCTGAAATCTGTTAGAGCCTCACACAGCAAGCTGTGTTCGATTGTAGTTTCTGTTATGGATTCCAGAGGGCACAAAGATAGCCAATTTAGTGAACCTATTGGGCTCTAAGTTTAGAGTGGTACTCCTCATTCGTTTACTGTAATTAGTACAAGATTCTGAAGTTCTTGGCCACAAAGCACATAGCATTTTTAGTTAATCTGATTGGTTGAGAAAGAACAGAACATCACACATCTAATACAGTGTATATCAAACCTAGTTAGTACCTCTTGCTATAATTATAGTAACAGAATGCCAAAAAATAATACTTTTTAGTTTTCGCATATTTTAATAATTAAACTATCTGAAGGTTGTTCTCTGTAAATTTTACATTTGAAATTATGGGAGTACTTTCCTCAGTGGGAAATTATCTGCTTCATGGTATCAACTACAGTAATTACATGTACTTATTTAGGATGCACAGCATACCCAAATATTCCTTTATAAAACAAGCAACTCTTTGTTAAGAAGTGAAATTTTACATTTTGAATTTTAGGAGTACTCGGAGAAGTCAACATTGCCCTACAGAAGCCAACTTACCAGAGCTCACACTATGGACCTGACATCTCAAGCAGAGCAGTTGATGGGAATACAGATCCAGAATGGTTACATTGGAGCTGCTCATCCACAGCCACAAGGGGAGAAAGTAAGTTCAGAACCTAGAATGCATGATTTGAGGTTGAAACAATTAGCCAAAAATTGATGTGAAGTATGAAGTGATATCTAGATTCCATATCACACAAAATTGTTTAGTGACCCAGACCGTAATTTTAAGATTAAATTATTTTGCAGCCCCCAAAGAGAGTCCTGTTGACATTGATTTGATGAGGCTTATGGTTCTCAATATTTTATATTTGCTGGGTCGAAAAAGCGGGATTAGTCTCCTTAAATCAAATTAACATTGAAAGTTTTGGGTATGATCATGACAAATCATCAGTCAATGACTCACAAAGTACTATTTTCACAGTGCAACAGTCCACTCTTTTTGCATATCAAATTTATAGACTGTAATGGATGCCAATAATAATTGATAAGTTAAATATGTGTCATAGTGTGTCATATAGTCACTTGATCGTTCATTTCGTAACAAAATATCTTTCAGGCCGTCCATGGTTTTCTGTTGATCTGCAAAATCAATATTACATCAAGAAAGTGAAAATAACAAACAGGGGTCATGATGGTTCATGTGAGTATAGCCATTTGTCACTTTTAAAAGCTATAATCGAGTCCGCCAATTATTTTTTCAATAAATTTTAAAAGCTATAATCGAGTCTGCCAATTATTTTTTCTAAATAAATTTTAAAAGCTATAATCGAGTCCGCCAATTATTTTTTCTAAATAAATTTTAAAAGCTATAATCGAGTCCGCAATTATTTTTTCTAAATAAATTGTAAAATTCAACTTGCAGTTTAAGATCATGAACTGATAGCTCACACCTCCAATCTACAGAAATGTGTGTTTTCCAGAATTAAGTGAGTTTATGTAATTGTAAGTTTATACTTAAAATCACTTAAAGAAAGCCCTCCAATGCTTGATCTGCAAACAAAGACTCTTTTCCCACAGCATTGAAAATTATTTGTTTATTTCATTTTTTTAAGAAATAAGATGTCATGTACAGGCTAATTATTGCGTGCAGAAGAGTATTTTATCTAAAATCATGTATATATTTTTCATTATTTGGCATCTTCACGAATTCGTGGAGGTGTAAAAACGAGCATGTACGAATTTGTGGACCTGAAAAAACGAGCATAGGTGCTCGTGTACATGTAATAACTAACACTCGTGAATGTGCCTTATTATTCATTCGTGTATCTGCTAAAACTAACATTCGTGGAAATGCAATATCATTAGGGTTTAGTGTTAAAATTAGGTTTAGAGCAGGTTTTATCCAATTTTCTGATTGCAATGTTCGTAATTGCACATGCACAAATTCGTGAAAAACAATATCTGGCACTTACACGAATGCCAAATTCGTGTATATGTTCGTTTTTACAGGTTTACAAATTCGTCCACATGCAAAATATTGAAAAATATATACCTCCTAAAATTTCAAACATAGAGCATTTTTGAAACAACTTAAATCTATATAGACAATCTTTTTCATTGGTGGATCTAGTAGTTTTAATTTACTGCTCTCAATTATGATATGACTACTTGTATAGTATCTCGAAATCATTATTTGTCCTTGGATGACACTTGATTTGGAAATCCACCCTGTGCACTCCTGTGCGAGCAAAATAATTAGGGGATTAAAAATTTAATCCTCTTAGTAAGGTTCAGCAGCTCTCAATGGAAAAAGGGTGACATCAGCATCAGAATAAAAGATATTGAAAGGGTAAGGAATGTGTCTTTACAAATCAAAGTCTAAATAAGGAAGGGGTAAGTAGTATAAATACTGTAATGATATTTTATGAATTCATTCTGAAGGGAAGTAGACACCTGATAACACTACACAGAAGTATCCCTTGGCTTTGCAACATACTGGAAGAAAAAATGGCATCTGCTCAACTTAAGATTATTGATCTGAAAACTGGAGCTGTGGCTGGAGATGTTGGTAAATCAACTTCTGTACTCAAGTCATCTGTAACGTATGACCTCAGTGAAAAGACGAAGGTTACTGCACACCCTGGTGACAAGTGGAAGGCAGGCTACATGACATTTGCTCGAATGTCACAGGTGAAGAGTGGATGGCGTAACGTACATCTTTCAAAGACATCCTTTGAAAAGCTTGGGAAGGAACTGACTGCATTTCAAGATACGCTGAAGTCCAAAGGAGAACACAAGGTCATGTTGACAAAGAAGCAGCATGTTATCACAACTCGCTTTACTAGGGAAGGAAAGGACACTCTCTATTATGTCAGCATAATGCACCCCACTCAAGAGAAAGAAGACCTTACTCCTAAGGATGCTGTCAACCATGCCAAGACTATTAATCTCAGTTCTGATGAGTTTGACATGTTCGTTTCTGTGTATGAGAAGCTTGCAGAAGTTGTGAAGAGCAGAGCATCTACTGGAGAAAATGATGAGGCAGCCATGATTGATGGGTTTCGCTGGATATGCAAGCACACAGGAACACGCTCTACAAAGATCTTCCTCTCTTTGCAAGACTGTACTGCGGATGCTTACAGTCACCACTTCAATGCCAACAAGGAAGTGTTGCAGGCTCAACCCATGGAGAGTGATGACCTCGAAGCCAACTTTGACTTCTTCACCATGACTGTCGATAGACCAAGCAAGTTGGAAGTTATAGAGCACCTCGCATATGCCACAGTGTTGAGAAATATCATGGACATGAATGTTGAAACAGATAGTGCACCACCCTCCGAGGAGACAGTTAACGATGTCTTGGAGAGGTTCGATAGGGCTGCATTTGCTGCTCTAGTCAAGAAAGTGTTGATGAAACTTGTGTACAAGAATCTCTATCTGACAGGTGAACTTATCAGTATATTCATGTATTTTGAAGGTATGGAAAAGGTCAAGACAAATCTTGTAAAACACACTGCATCCTGTTCAGGAAAACTATTTACTCGTCTTGTAGACAGCTGTTTTGATATTGTGTATGATGAAATGAATAACAAAGACTGAATGTTATACATCTGCTTTGATAAGCTGTATAGTTAATGAATATTATATATCAGTTGTTGTACATGTATGACTAGCGGAATAAAAAGAATTATGAAATTCATATATACTGTGTTTGTAATGCTGGCTAATGACAACAAACAATCGTTTATAGTTAGTAAAATGCAAAAGTGAAGTTTATTCAGATACACCTTATATATATAGGCACATATATATAACACAGAGGTAATAAAAAATATAAAATGACACAAAACTAACAGTAAGAGGACATATGTATAATTATTATATATATATATATACAGTAACATTGGTAAAAATATTGCAGATGATAAGTAAGAAAAAAAAAAAAAAAGAGTGCAGGACATCAGGGAGAGGTGAAAAAATGTTCAACATCATTGCTTCTTCTTGGATACCTTCTTCCAGATACTCTGAAGTGTTAGAAAGAAACATGTCAGTGACTGAGCAATTTGTGGCAAGCTAGTGGATATAGAGATAGAGAGAATACTGTTGAGGAGTACTTAATAGCCATAAGGGAGGGTGTCAAAAGTGCCCTTTTGTATGACCCTTTTATTATATGTGACCCTATAACGTTTCAACTCTTCAGTGCTAAACAACACAAAGCGTCTCTTGCACCGCCGTATTTTGTCATACCTGGCTGTGATGTACTCAGGCACACCATCTGGTAGAGGATGATTGTCAGGATCTCCGACATACAACACAAGAGTTTTAATTGCATCAAAGGTCAGGTATTGCAATGTCTCATGGTTCAAGGTCATGCCTTTCAACTTGACTACCTGTACACCCTTCTTTGTCAAGTATCCATATGACTTGGGTCCACTGCTGACAAATGTAGTTATGTAGTCATCATCATCAAGTTCATTTGTCCATTGACCAAGATGGGAACCAAGACACGGTCTGTACTGATTAGGGTTACTGTCATCATATTCGTACATGACACTGTCTGTGTCAAAATACAACACCCTTTCACCAAGCCCCCTCAGTGTTTCGTACAGTCGACGTCTACCGTTGGAAGTTGTGAATGCTGCAACAAACACATTCACATGCGGCATTTCAGGTAGAAATCCTGCGGTACGACTGTACTCTAAGAAACACTTGTCACTTGTGAAAACGTGTGCATCCTTCAGTGTAATAGTCGGGTCAGACATCACTCTCAGCAGCCCTGGTAGGGTGGATACCAGTTTGTGTATTCTATGGTTATTATTCTCCCCAAACTTTCCCCAGAAACTGTTGAGCAACAATTTGTTTGTTGCCCTCTTCCCTGAATTGAATTCTATATTCTCTGGATCAAGACTAACCCCTTCCACACGTCTATAGTCCTCAATATAGGCAGCCTTCTCCTCCTCTGTCATGTTAGCCCTTGGCCACCCCGATGCCTCCTGTTTCCCCTTCAGGAATGTGTTTACATACTCTGTGAAAAGCCCAGAGCCTTCCACAGCTGTGTCAAACTGAACCCTCTTTGTGAAATGGTAGACCTCATACACCTTCACTATTTGATACCCCACAGACAGGGCATCCTCCAGGTCTATGGTGGTGTAGGTACCATAGATGTCCCTCTCATCGTCAGTGCAGACACAAGGATCCTTGCTTAGAGCATGCGCACACTTTGTGCAGAGAGGAAACATGAGCTTGCCATTACTACGAAGGGGCAGAGAAGGGTGGTAGAGTCCACGGGGGGGTCTTATCCTACATTGCACAATACCAAAGTATTGTGAAATGTCGGTTGTGGCAGGTCCAACAATGACCTCGGGTACACCACAGGGGAAGACATCACTCTTTAGAACACTGGGGTAGAGGGAAGTGATGTCTATGTAGCCAATCTTCATTCCCTCCTTGACCTCCCTGTAGAGCTTGACAGCATTTGTCCTGCCACCATAGAATGCATCACGAGGGTCAAGTCTAGGCTTTAAGTCAAGTTCGTCAGCCAGTTCCTGCAGATCACCATCATTCTCCAGCATTACACGAAACTCACATTCCCACATCACATACACCTCCATGCCAAGGTCCCTCCTGAGGTAGTCTAGACGACTCATCGTACGTGTGTACAGCACCTCAAGGAGTTCCCCTGTGTGTGGGTGGGTTACTCGGGTACTCTGACCTGATTGCAAGTAGCACTTTTTGCAACCATGGAACACACACCCCATGAATTCCCAGGCTGACTCACGTCCTGTCACAGGGTCCCTGTGGTAACCATCTAGTTTCAGCATACCACCTGATGGTCTATTGTTCACGACGCTGTGCTCTCCACCATTACGGGCATGCTGTATGGTTATGTTGAGCCGGCGAGCCTCATGTTCAAGCCACAGAATGGAGGATCGGCTGTGATTGTCACGACCACCAAAACCCGTTGCAGGCATGTGAGCAAACGCAGTAGACATGAACTTGCTCTCCTTCACCTCAACCGATGCAACATCTACCGCACTGCCATCCGAGTCGCATAGCTTACGGGTGTTACCCGTGCGGTACTCAGTCAATGTCCGTCCATCCTCTACATGAACTTCAAACTCCTCTGTGAGGAATAGGTATCGATACACTGCCATGCAGACCCCTGCCAGAGTGTTGTATTGGAAGGGGTCAACACCAATGAGCTTTGTCATCCTTTCCCCACCCTCACCAACATCTATCACCTCCTCTGTCCCCGTTAACCCTATCATCCACCTACGGAAGGCGTTGCAACTCTCCTCGAGGATGGCAACGTCATCCTCACAGTATTTATAGAGCTCCTTCCGGAAATCAAAGACCTTGCCCCTCTGTGTTCTGTACCACTCAAGGAAGTCCCGACGTGCCTTAGGCTTCATTGAATTCACCCTATAGCAGTACTGGTGTGGCATTGGTCCGACATAGTCCCAATTGACCTTCTGGTTAAAGAAGACAGGGAATGTGCCTTTTCTAATATCAGTCAAGCCAAACACCTCGGGCATTTGGGCAAGTGGCATGGGGAGAAAGTTTAGCGAGTCGATTAGCCGGAACTTGCCTGTATCCACACTCATCACTTTGCTGCCTCTGCAGATGATTTTGGGTTCGGTGGTCACATTACAGAGGATGTACTTCATGAGGAAGTAGGCATCATACGCCTGGCCATTATGGAATAGCAAGGTGAATCCCTCGAAGGGCCTGTCGAAGAAGAACCGACAAAACTCATTGGCAACATCATCACCAAAGAAGTCTACCCCCCGCCTCCCACAATTCTCCATTGCAAGGCACGTATGTCGGAGGTCATCACCCCGTCTATGTCTCCCTAGGACATGACGACACTGGTCACATGGTGTACCACAATGCGCGCATCGTGGGTTCTCTCTGTAAGAAGTACCCTCACAGTGTGCACATTGCCAATGTGCCACAACCAAATTGGGTTCGTGTATGTCACCGGTGGGGTCGGTTTCAAAGTCGGCAAACATATACTTCGGGGAAATTGGTTTAGGGTTCTTCTGACGGATATAGCAGTAGTGCACACCTGTCACATATTGCTCACAGATTTTACACAACCTATAACCGCAGCGATGGACTGCTCCACGCTTGTATATGTAGCCACACTCCAGACACCGCTTTGATGAGGTGCATACACCATTGTCCAGGTGTGAAGCAAAGCAAGCATGTGAATTTAAGTACCTGTTGCATTCATCACACATCTTTACTTCACCTGAAATTTTAACACATGTGTCAGAATGACAAGACCTGCATGTATTCGCACAGTTGTGCTTGTCCTTTTTGTGGTAGCATTCATTGCATTTCTCACAAAACTTTGCATTGAGGAACATGACTGACAGATTCACAATAGCATGGAAGTGTCCTGCCTCCCTTGTCTGACCCTCAGGGCATGCGTAGAAGAGGTGTATTCGTCTCTGCCTCTCAGGGCTACCCACATAGACAGGTGTCACATCTGTTCCCGAGTGGAACACAACAATTTGTGCATTTGCTGCCCGTTCAAATGCCGCAATATCGGTGAATGCGGGTGCGTAATTCAGGGGAAAGCCTGCCAATGTCTGTAGTGCTCGTGCATCCCGTGTGAGGACATTCCGGTTGCTGTTGTAGAGCTGGGTGAGGCGATTCTTTGCAAGACGTGCCAAGTCCGTGTCACCTGCGACCTCACACTCTGTGAGCTTCACCTTAGCCAGAGCAACAACAATTGACCTTGCAAGACACAGGTTGTCCTGTATGTGTGTCTTTGAAATGGCCCTGCTGAAACCTAGTGAATCCCCCTCCCCAAAGATATATTGGAGCTTGGTCCTAAGTGTACGACCTGCCCCACGCGGGTTCCGTACCACCGCCACCTGTACCTCCAAAGGTTCATCAAGCACCAAGTCATCCTCCGACTGGAGTACAGCCTCCAGATGATCGGCAATCTCCGCAACCGTGAGGTCGCGGAGGGGCATCAGACCAATGGAGCGAGGGCTGTGGAAGGACCTGCTAGACATGTATATCCTAACAAGATCATGCGGCCCATAGCATTCATTGAGCCTATCAAGTATACTCTGCATCAGCTCTAGTATCTCCCCCATTACCTCTGCCAATTTAAAAGGACCATTCCGCCATGTCTGGTCAAACACCACCCTGTAAACAAGCTCCCTAACAGCACCATTGATAAACTGATTGTCCCTAACATTAACATCAATGTGCCGGTGAAAGTCTAGTTTGTAGTTAGGTCCCTGAAAAAGCATGGGGTCATCAAAGTCTGCCTCATCATCATTTGGTGAAGGGGGAGCTTCAAAGAATAAACTATCATTGTCATCCGACCCTTGCAGCCCTGCCTCAGCATCGTCCTCCTCCTCCTCCTCCTCGGAGTGTAACTCATCCTCCTCCTCCTCCTCCTCCTCCTCCTCCTCTGGCACTAACCCCCTGACTCCCTCCCCTTCGCAATTGTCGCAATTGTACAGAATGTCAAAGAGCTTCTTCAAATCTCCATCAAGCACTATGTCAGAGTTGCTTAGGGCTCTCACCTTGCCATCCTCAATAGCGTCCACTATTGCATTACTCTCCCTGCAATGAAAGAAAGAACAAAACTGAATGTACATCAAACTCACTCTCTCTCTCTCTCTCTCTCTCTCTCACATACATGACATCAAAACAACCAAAACAATGCAATCATAATTCAAAACTATGCCTGGTGATGGACTACTTACGCAGGGGTGAGACGCTCCGTGGCAACATTTGCATTTGCCCCTTCAAAATGCAGACGCCGCCTAGTCACTGCCTGTTCAGGTGTCTCTCCTTGTTGACCATGAAGCAGCCGCCACCTGGCCAACGCACTGGATCTTTCTGTTGAACTAGTAGTAGCCACAGGTGGCCTATAAGTAAGGGAATAATAATAGTAAAAATCATGTCAAACTCCGTATCAAATTACAAAAGAAAAAGACAAAACAAACATACTTTCGTTTTTTGTACTCACCCTTCTGCTGCATTTCCCGTCCTCTCTACACTCTTACTCTTGCTGACACTGGCAGCACAGGGGGGCACCTTCACACCGGCATGACTGGTACTGGGTGTGGCCATGTCAATCCTTATTGTGAGAAAAAATAAAAATAAAGAGAAATGTTGTTTTGTTGTGGTTCGGAACTGTCAGGTGTATATATATATATATATGGTTATTCAAAAATACAATTCAACTCACACATCAACACCAGACACACCAGACACACCAGACAGATCAGCCGCAGTGAATGAGTCTGCCATGGCAAAGAATTCACTCATGGGGCTTTTCATAGGCGGTGTCAGCGGCTGTGTGTCATACAACCGGATGGGGGCCAAAGCCCCTCCCGAGCATGACGGCACAGCCAAGTTGTCAGCAGCAGTGTCAACAGGCGCAGCCGTCGCCATCTGTGGATGATGTGTTGCCACCTGCTGTGGCTGTAGCTGCTGTAGCTGCTGCTGCTGTTGTTGTCGATGCGTGCCAGCCATTGCCCACTCCCTCTGCTCAGCCAGAGCTGCGGCAAGCTCTGTCATGGCATGGCGCTCCTCTGCCCGTCTCCTGGACTCTCCACTAGGTCCTGCCTTGGGGCTTGAATGTGCAAGAGGCTTTGGAGGATCCCAGGGTGAGGACGGCGGTGGGAAGGAGCCCTGAGTACTGCAACAAGAAAAATTGTACTCCATGTCATATGCTGTTGTTGGGGAGGGGAAGGAGTTTATGTTGGGAAAAAAAAAAAAAAAGATGGAGAGATATTAAGAAACAAAACGAATATTACTACTACCCACCCTAAGAACCGTTTTGCCGCCACCTCCAGACGGTCACAATCGTCGTACCCCTGTTCCAGCCTCCTCTTCCTGTTGATGGCTCGGTACACATCCACCATTTCCAGGATTTTGTTGCAGCAGGTTTTCATCTGCTTTACCACATTCTGTTGTGAAGAGAAAGTACACCATCATCATCATCGTATGCACAGTGCATGCAATACCTAAGTTACAACAATAGCAGTTATAGAGTGTGAGACATACAATAATGGCTTACCCTGCTGAACGATGTTTTGCACTCCATCCACCCGTCCCCTTCCTCCATTGTCGCCATCTCTGGAGCGGGTGTAGATGTCACCCCGCGTGAAGAATTCTCCTCCTCCTGTCCTACGACAGACATAGCCGATCGCGTTGGGGATGGTGGTGGTGGTGGTGGAAGTTGTGGTTGTGGTGGTGGTGGTGGTGGTGGTGCCATGGATGACCGGTACAAAGACGCACCCTGACCGCTGACAGGCCGACCCTCTCTAGAAGTGTCTGTTTGTACCCAGTCCATTTGTCCTGTAGGTGGGTTAGCGTACAATTGTTGCTGCTGCTGTGTCATGCTGCCAACTGTAGTTTGGGGAGTACCCCTGCCCTCCACTGACATCACTGGAGACAGGTCCAGTGCAGATAGGGCTGCTGAGGGGGACGGGGCTCGAGCCAGTACACCACCAGTTGCCGTCTGCTGAGGGTTGTACGCGTCATACAATGTCCTCAGCCCGCTCATGCCGTATTGTGCACTGAAAGTGGAAGAACAAAAAAAAAAAAAATTGTAAATCAAAAGCAGTTTGGTACAGAACATCTCAGTGCTCACACTAGCTACAATGACATCGCCTGCAACGGGTGAGGCGCGGGGTGGCAATGTGTTCTACTTTGAGTGTCCAGCAGCAACCACAATTGTTGGCCCTTCTATGTCAGGCAAGACCGTACTGGCGATGAGGATACTGCAAAATGCCAAACACATCTACAGGATTCCACCAAAAAGAATTGTTTACGCATATGGCGTTTATCAAAAGGTGTTCAGTCAGCTGGAGGCAGATGTTGATAATCTTAGTCTGCATGACGGACTACCTGGGAGAGAGCTTATAGAAAGCCTGGGGTCGGAGGACAGTGAGCATCACGCCCTCCTTGTTCTGGATGATCTAATGGACGAGATTACAAAGTCAGCTGAGATGTGCGCATTGTTTACTAGAGAGGTACACCACAGAAGAATATCTGTCATAATGTTATCACAGAACATATTTCACCAATCCAGATATTCACGCACTATAACACTTAACACTAGCTACCTCATATTGATGAAGACATGCCGTGACCTACAGCAGATACATTGCCTCTCCAGACAAATGTTCCCCGACACACCCAAACGACTGGTGGAAGCCTATGACGATGCAACGCGACAGCCACGAGGCTACCTAGTTGTCAACAACCTGACGAGCTCGGGTGATGATGATATAAGACTGAGCACTGGCATACTCCCAACAGATGATCTTGTGCTGTACACACGGAAGTGATTGCTCGCTCGCAATACCCTCACTCATCCCCACCACCCCTCACCTCACTCTCTCTCTCTCTCTCCGGTTGCATTGGCTGTCTAACTATCACCATGTCCGCACGTGTGAGGAAATGTCTGCCATTCATCAAACTCGTGGTTAACACAAGCAAGGTCTCTACCACTCTCACACGACGTCTATTGGCCGATGCGAGCGGTGAGCAGGCACTGGCTGTAATAGAATTGATTGTGAATGTTTTGGGAGGCGGCCTGAAGGTATCGTCTGACACAAGGCTAAAGCTGTCAAAGAGCAAAGGTATCCTACGGAAGTTGGCAGGTGTACGCAGACCTTCACTGGCGCCCGATGCACTCTGCAGACACAGCAAGACCGCTATTACCTTCCTACGGCTATGTTATCCCTACATAAGGAGAGTGGTGGGGAAAGCACTGTCAGTCAGTGACAACAGTAGTGACAGCAGCAGCAGCAGCAGTGACAACGACAGTGACAGCAGTAGTGACAACAGCAGTGGCACTAGCAGCAGTGGTAGTGCTACTACTAATACTGTTACCTCCACTGACAATAGTAGTAGTAGCAGTAGTGGAGGGAGTGACACCGACGACACCCGCGGATATCAGAGTAGTGGCAGTAGTAGTGGCATTGACAGTGACAGCACATGTCACAGTGGTGAGAGCAGTGTGGAGATAGAGGAGGAGGAGGAGGGGGAGGAGGAAGAGCTGTGCAGTAACACTAAAGAGCACACCAATAACAAAGTGGGTACAGTTGATAAAGACGCAGAAGAATACATAATAGAAGTGCCAGGAAGAGGAGTCCAACAACAGTCAGCACCTCAACCACAACAACAACAACAACAACAACATCCGGCATCCTCGTCATCCTCAGCTGTGGCAGCGGTTGTGGCAGGTGACACCGGTGTTGTTGAGGACCGAGCTGCTATTGCAAACGACATTGTGTAAACCCCCCCTCACCACCTCTTCGAATACCCCTTAACCCCCCCTGTGTGACAACGATGGCGGTCGTCATGAAGTTCAACAGGAAGGTCTACGTCATACCGGAAGAGAAATATCTAAGCATGACTAGAGCCGTGAAGTTACGGTTGGACTCTGGAGGGGAGCGCGAGAGCGCTCCCCTCCATAGTAAAACCGCACAGCCCTCTGACGCGGAGAGTGCGAAGGCTTCGACTCAACGCGAAGGCGTGCATGGGGTTTCGGGGGCCCCGGAGACCCATTCTCATGAAGGCGACGCCGTGGACAACTCGGAGACGTCAGAGAGCCGGGGAGATGGCGGATCCGGCGGTTCGAGGACTGCCGAGAAGGAGAAGAAGAAGAATAAAAAGAAGGAGGATGTTGGTGTTCCCACCGCCGTCGGTAGTGCGAAGGAGACCAAGTCGAGCATCCTGGCCAGGGCAGCCGCACGCATGGGGGGTGATGCGGATGACATGACAAAGAAACATCTGGCAGAGATACACGGGTTATTGTCGCCATTTCGCGGGGGAAAGGGTGGCCCCGCCAACTACGTGTCTGCTCTCGTGCACACTCAGCTGTCGAGCACGCCTTTACCGAAATACTACAAGTCCTTTTACTCACTCCTCCTGGATAAAAGGGTACCCCTGCGGTTGATAGGTAACAAGGGGCTCAGGAGAGTGCTGCACTACATGAGGAACAAGCGTCGACATGCCGACCACCGCGACGACGGCAGTGTCACTGATGCTGATGGCAAAGGTGCTCTTGCCCCCCGTGTGAGAAAGACAAAGAAAGAAGGTGTTGGTGCTTCCTCTCAGTCGCGGAAGCATCGACGCCATAGTAGTAGTAGTAGTAGTAGCTCGTCCCAGCCCACGCGACATGTGAAGATACCATGGGAGAAAGTGTAGTCCCCCCGTGTCACGTGGGATAAGGGGGGGACGGTTAATGATGTGTGCATGTGCATGTGTGTATTAGTATAGAGTTGTGTGCACGCTGCTGCTGTCTAATGCAAGGATGGTGACCCCCAGAAATATTGATGCCTATCTGAAGAGACGGTTTTATGACCCGAGACAAGCGGGTAGCTTTACCAGTGCCTCCAAACTGTACAAGGCCATTCGGAGGGAAGGGAAATATGACATTTCTCTGAAACGCATACGCGAGTGGGCGGAAGGACAGGACATCTTGACTCTGCACAAATCTGTGAGACAAAGGCAGCCCGCCTACCGTCGCATCATCTCACCCGGTCTGAACCACATGTGGGATGCTGACCTTCTGGAGTTGTCGGGTAGACGTTTCAAACAGAGTAATGCCGGACATGCCTACATCCTTGTAACAGTGGATGTCTTCTCTAGGTTCTGTAGAGCCGAGGCCGTGAAAAACAAGGGGGCTACGGAAATGGCAAGAGCATTCTCGACCATCTTTAGACGGTCGGCGGGGGCTAAGCCAGGGTTCCTACGTAGCGACAGAGGGGTGGAATTCTCCAATGCAAAGGTGCAAGAGGTGTTGCGTGAGCAGGGTGTAAAACACTATTATTCCAACACTGAAACGAAAGCCAATTTTGTTGAGATATTAATTAAGACCCTCAAGAAGAGACTCTTCCAATACTTCCAGTGGACTAATTCCTATGCATACGTGAATGAGCTGCAGGCAATAGTGTCGTCCTACAACAAGACAATACACAGCAGCATAGGGCTACCGCCAGCTAAGGTGACTGCAGACAATGAACTCAAAGTGTGGGACTACCAGTATGTAAGCAACTCCAGAGCATACAAGGACTCTCTGAAACGTGCGCTGAAGAGGAGCAAGGCAGGCGCCGCAGCCGTGAGGAGACGGCGTTTCAAGTTTGCCGTGGGGCAGACAGTGCGGGTTGCTCACTACAGACAGAAGCCCTGGCATCGTGCGTATGACGAGCAATTCACTGGGGAGGTATTCACCGTCAGAAGTAGACGTGAGCACGAAGGCATAGACGTGTACTACCTGACAGACTTTGGGGGTGACGAGGTCAAGGGTCAGTTTTACCGGAACGAACTGACCGCCGTCAGATACGACCCAAATGCACTATTCAAGATAGAGAAGGTGTTGAAGAGTAGAGTCAGGAATGGAGTGAAAGAGCAGCTAGTGAAATATCAATCTTGGCCCGCACGTTACAACGAATGGATAGCTGCAGATGCGATTGTAGCACTGCGCAGAGGCAATAGAAAGGCTAAGAGGAGGAGGAGGAGGAGGAGGCATGACTAGGAGGGGTTGATGAGTGTGTGTGTGTGTGTGTGTGTGTGTGGAGAGAGACGGAGAGAGAGAAGGAGAGATACCTAGCCATGCTGATCAATCTTGTCAGCACATGTGAACCATCTGCCCACCCCACAAATACACCAGCACTCTTCACCTGCAACTTGCCAGAGCACTACAGAGTAGAGGGGGTACAGGAAGACATGGTGGTTGGCACATTGGACTACTGGACATTTCCCTACCCCCCATAAAGACAGAAGAAAAGTGGGTAGGACTGTATGTGTGTTGCTCGGTCTGTGCACCATCCTGTCTTGGCAGCACATACAAACCGGTTGTGGCATCGTTCAGTGTTGGAGAGGTCAAAAGGAATAACTACATGCGCTTCTCATCAGTGCAGTATGTGCCACTCAGAGCATGCGGACTGAGCGAAATCACAATAGAGATCTGTGACAAAGACGGGAAGCCCTTTGACGAGCTCCACTCGAACACAAACCCAAAGCACTTCACTAGGTGCTCACTGTCCCTAACATGGATTCGGAATACAAGTCCATGGCGGCCGTAAACCCTGAGGCCTGGGTGGACCACTTTAAACAGACTGTGGGGAAGCCATACATGTGGGGTGCTGACCCTGCATTGGTGACATTGAAAAACAAATCGGGCACCCCTCACACTACCACACAGAAGGAAGTCCCACTCACTGTAGTCTCCCCAGTTGAACAGTATGATGAAATGGCCAAGGCTGTGATAGATAAAGGCACACCAAAGTACCAGGCACCATCAGTTGCACACAAGGCATCGAAGGGCAAGGGTAGAAGCAAACGCAAGAGGACAGGGAATCATAGTACCGCCTCCTCCTCCTCCACCGCTAAAAAAGCTCGACACTCTACCACCACCTCCTCCTCCTCCACTAACAGGAACCCTCACAAGAAGGCACGGCGGAAGAGGGGCAAAAGGAAGCAAGGTCGCAGGAAGGGTGGGAAACACAGCCCATCTGGAGGAGGTGATATTTTTGACTAGCCACTTGTATTCTTTTATGAGGAGTTGTGGGAGGAGAGAGAGAGAGAGAGGGGATCATCATCACCATGGCCAGTGGAGAGAAGATCCTGAAATCAGCCGATCTGGCTTACGAGACAGGCCTTGACCTGTTTCAGATCCCTGTGAGCAATCTGGGGGTCAGTGATGTGAAATATATTGTTTACAAGCCAACAAACATGTTTTCTACTGAAGGCAATGTTAAATTCAGAGTGCCAGGGGCCGGTTCAGCTTACATAGACATGCAGGACATTGTGGTACGGACTCTTGTTCGCATTACCCGTGCTGACGGTTCCCTCATACCCGCTAGACCATCCGGCACACCATCACAACCTAAAGCACCTGCGGGGCCCCAGTCGGGGGCCTCCTCCACTAGCATGGATGAAGGCGAATGGAGTATATCACCGGTAAATAACCTGGCGGACTCCCTATGGCATCAAATCGAGGTCCGTATGAACGACTCGGTCGTCCTAGGGGGCATGACCGGCTACTGTTATGCATCCATGTTGAACATACTGCTGGATGAAAAACAGGTGTCTGATGAAGAGTTGCAGTGTGCCATGTTCTATAAAGACACTGGGGGTTATGTATCAAGCCTGTCAATAGCCACTGGGGGTAATGAGGGGCACAAGAAGCGATACGAGCTCATGAAGGAGAGCCGGTCAGTGGAGGTGCAGGCGAAGCTTGATGCAGATGTCTTCAAGACTACTAACTATTTAATCAATGGTGTGACCCTTGACATAACCCTATTCCCAACAAGTTCCGACTTCAGACTACTTACGGGTAACAACAAGATGAAAGACTATGTTCTGGAAATACAAGACATTTCACTGATAGTTAAACAGATAGTACCGGCTGCCCAAGTTCTTGTGGCACACCAGCAGATCCTCCGGAGTGACCTCTCTAGAGCAAAATACTTCTACCTGAAGGAGGACATCAGGAAATTCACTTTGGCACGCGGAATTGGAACGTTTTTTGTGGAGGATGGATATAATGGGAAAATACCCAGCACACTGGCAATTGCCTTTGTGGCAGGTGACTCACTCACGGGTCGGATAGATGCCAACCCCTACAACTTTTCCACATATGACCTGACCTCCATAAATGTGAGTCTGTCGGGTTGCCCAACACCAAGGGGACCGCTTACATTTGACTTTGGGAGCGGCAAATACCTTCAGAGCTATGCTGACCTTTATGCCGACAAGAGCAAGCGTCCAACGCATAGTCAGAGAATAACGCTGGAGGAGTTCCCCAACGGCTACTCTCTGTTTGTGGTCCATCTGAACCCCCAGAACCGTGACACCTACTATCCTACATCACGTGATGGTTCAGTTCGGATCGAGCTCAGATTCGGCACGCAATTGCCACATTCTGTTGTCATGATCACCAGGGTCAAATATCCATGTCATTATGAGCTGGACTATCAACGAAACGTGTTTCTATCATGAAGGTCTCTGACATATATGAAATATTGTGGCATGACGGGGCAACATGTAATTTTGTCATGGCAATAGCACCCGATACAGTGCTACGCTACATACAGAGTGACTCTAGGAAGAGCTGCTACATTATCAATGTACAGCTAAAGCATATTAATGGTGACTCACCCTTTGTCATCGGTGTTGGTGATGGTGGTGGTGGTGGTGGTGGAGGCGGCAGTGGACATGGCAGTGGCATACCCGGGCACAGTAGTGGTGATGCCGGTGGATGTTGTCATAGTAGGAGTGCTCTGCTCCCTCCAAAGCATGGGATAGGCAGGGGCAGCAGACGTCGCATGTGCGGGGGTAGGCTGCGGTGCCCACACAGGATCGGACATCATAGACCCTACGGAAGCCTGCATCGGGTGAGCATCGCTAAGACGGCGGTCCATCATCATCATGTTGGTGTCTGCAGGAAAGCCAGGAGGCGGTGTACGAACCCCAAAGAAAATCTGTCCGGTACTTCGACATGTGGCCCAGTGCATACCGGAGACGCCAGCGGGATGATATGTGAACCCGGGTCTGGCTCCGGGAACTCTTTGCAGGACAGCCGTCTGTCTGCTTCGCAGCAGGGCACCACCACCACCACCAGCACTGGCCCTGAGCAGTCCAGTGCTCACGGAGCCGGGGTTGGTGTTGGTGTTGGTGGCAGTGGTGGTGGTGGTGGTGGTAGCCATTCCAGTGGCCATTGGTTGTTGTTGGTTGTAAGCCATGGTTGCGTAGAGGTGTTTGATACCCTTGGTTTGGTGTCAGTGGAGACCTACGGAGAAGAAATGGTAAACTTTACAAAGCGGTACAAGTGCACACTGGTTAATACAGAACTATTGGATACTATGCATTGTGGGTACTATTGTTTGCTCTATGCCTACCATAGAAGCAGGGGCTACAGTGCTACAGAAGTAATGACTATTATCAAGGACTCCAGACACTCTGTTAAATCTGAATGCCTCAAGACATTTTCAATGTTACCCCACTGACAATGTTTGTGCTGTACTATTCTCTGTTTATTGTACATGGGAGGGAAGACTGGCCAATGCTATCCCTCTGCTCTCTCATGTTATGTTGTCACTTCATATTTAGTAGTGATGGTGTAGTCTAGTGCCAAAAAAAAATATATATATCATTATCAACGATGCTGACATGTGACATACGTAGTGATAAACAAAAATATTATTTTTTGTAATATTATGATGGTGTGGAATGTACTCTGTAGTGACATTGCTTTTATAGCATACATCTATATATATATATCTATACATATATTACCAAGCATTGCTGTGATCTCTGTATACATATATACATATAATATTAAATATATTATTTGACAAAACATGTGTGTTGCACCTCCATATGGCTGATGTATCTGCATATACTATGTTGTCTTATATTTGTGTAATGGTAATGGGTTTGTTTTTAATTCAATAATAAACATATTCTAAATGGCATATTGAGCTCTTGTTGTTGTTTTGTTCTATACATATATATATATATGGTTAGGAATGCAGTAAACACCCATGACATGTGAACAGATACAAGTCACAATGAAATGTGTACAATATAGATTACTGTTAAGATTACTCGAAATAGCTATTCATCATTATTGTTGTCACTATGCACATTATTCAAAATTGAACAATAAACCAATTATTGTCATTGACAAGCACTTTGCCTGACAAAACCGTCCACAACATGGAAGATGTCTGTAGTTTCAGACTGACAAATGTGGGTTTTTAGAAATAATAGCTTTTGTTGCCGAGTGAATATGAAGGGGACATGAGAAGATACCATGGATGCGTATAATTATACATTACTGAGGACATTTTATTCTCAGAGTTACAAGACATCTGATTTCTTTCCTTTTCTCTTGTATTTTGACAAAAATATTGAACAGTGTATTTACCTGTCCTTTTGCTCATGCAGTGATTTAGTATTGACTGTTAAATGCAACTTCAAACAAACAACATTAGAATTTTCATTGTGGAGGGGACACCATGTTTTAATCTGCTGCTTGCACATATAAGGAAGTCCTACATCATGATGTTCTGTGAACATTGGTAATCTAATATTTGGCATTGGTAACTTTACCTCCCCATACAGTAATCAAATGAACAACAGTGCTGATGTAGAAACAAAAACAACTCCATGTCCCTCCCAACTCCACCCATTGTTGGTAAAATATTTCCCACAATATCCATTCCAATCATAAGAACTTACATAGTTTTGGTTAAACATGAACTCCAAGCCCCCCCTTTTTTGTTTCTGTTTTTCTGTTAGATTGTCTGTAAAATGTTTCCCCAATATCCATTCCAATCAGTTAAACTAGTACTCTACTGTGGTAAGCTAGAGGTGAGCACATACAGCTCTTTAAGAATTCTTAAATTTTCTTTCCCTCTGAAATAGTGATGCAGGCCAGACCGCCTTCCACCGGTCCGGTTTGTGATCCACCCCCTGGACAGGCCAAAAAAAGAAAATACCAGACCACATGCAAAAGACCGGTTCCAGTGTTGGACAGTACTTTGTCAAGTACAGGTCTGGACTGGTCCAGTGATTTTTTCATGTCATGAAGAGTGTCGCATGAATTTTGTCATATAGAGATAAATGGAATTTATATCATATAGCTTGTTTTTTTATAGCTTGTTTTCACCCTCATGTTATCATAATTTTTGAAATGTCCCAATGGACCACTTCTGGACCGCCCCAGTAACACAATCGGACCACCTCAGCCTGGACTAGACCAGGACTGGACCACTTCTGGAAATACCGGACCATCTCTCTAAAAGGTGGCCCCCGGTCTGCATCACTACTCAGAAATTCTGTAATAATCAGTATTATTTTACAATCCTACAGGATCGCCTTCTTAAGATCTGTGTGAAAAAACCATGCAGAAATTATTTATTTCACCAAAACTGAGATTATTTATTTAACATAAAACAAACTCCAAGACTGTCAAGCCACAACAACAAACTCCTCTCCTCCTGATATTAAATGGGTACCCCCTCCCCTCCTCTTCCCTAGAATTAATTATTTTATTCAACTGCTAAAGATTGCAGATTTTTCAACATTAAAGCATAAATTTAAGTCATGTTGTGTTACTTGACACACAACAGCTAGCTTAAACATGAAGATGTCCCTCCCCTCCCCAGGCTCCCCTCCAACATGCATTATGTCTTCCATGCATCATTGATAATCAATCCCCAATGTCAAACAATTAATTCCCAATAATATATGTGTCATATCAGTGCGGGGATTCCCTAATTCATGCTTAAAATCGGCAACAGACATTTACATTACTATATAATCGAATTGTGAATAGATTAACATCATTAGCGTCACTGAATGCTCCCTCCGTCATGATACCGGTGACCATTCACCCAGCGGGGTTCATGTGGAGCCCACCCAGCGGGTGGGTCAAGCATACACTGTATGGCCATATAGCACTGTTTTGGCACCTGAGTAGCGGTCATACAGAATACTGGGAATACTGTTTGGTCATACTGAGCAAATGTGGAGTTCAATTCCACACGTGCTAACGCTCTACAACAGCGCTTGGACAGCGACGTCGTGCTAGTCTGATAGCGCCGCAGTGGGATATTAGGGCTTTAACATTGTCAGGCGTTGCAACGCCTTGCAGTGTTTATATGCGTCGCCGTCTTGCCTGCTTCCTGTAGTATTACCGAGGGAGGGCGCTGCGGTACAAGACGCTAGACTAGGACGCAGTCTGACGGATTGCGCGGGAATCATCATTGGAGTGCGCAGTTTGCAAGCTTTCATGCAAAAAAAAAGGGAAAAAGTCAAATGATCGACTTTTTAGCTGTCAGCCCCAAAAGTGTAGAATTAAGCTTGAATTTCGTTAGAACAGATACAGTGTGACTGCATGACATCCACCATGTGTAATATTAAAGGCTTGGTGTGTGTTATTTTAGCATATATATATATAGCAGCATGCTCTTACAGCTCATTTCTATTGGCTGTCTTTTTAGATAAATGTAATTTCCCTATTTTTACAATCATCCCTATAGCTAATTACAGTCCACCACTCCTGTCCATACCTACCAACATTGTTATGTGCTAATGATAATTAGGCAGAAATTAGAAAATTCCCTTGGTGGAGTTATCAGACAGAGCAAAAAAAAGTCAGTTACTCACCTTGACAAAGGCAGCTTATTTTCTCACTTTTGATAGCTGGTGCTGGAAGATGGCTGTATCTGGATAGCCAGCTGATGTTCCTATGTTGCTGTCAGTTGTGTAGGGATGACAAGATCAAAGTGTGATGAATCTCTGTGATGCTTTGAAGTCCTGAGGGTTTTAGCAAGACAGTGCCAGAGAGATCTGAGAGGTCTCCTGCCTTATATATTAGCAATGCGGAAGGCAGTTATTCAGGTTTCCCACAAGTTTTAATAATTAATTCCTCACTCAACACAATTTTGTAAGTTCAGTTTTATTTTTGGTGGCATGGTCTTTTGTTGGGAGAGGACAAGGGATTACAGTAAGGAAGTCGAATATGATTTGCTTTCTTAAATTCTCTGACCCCACATACATGTGGTGGGCTGTACATATAACCCTATTTGCCCCCCATTGCAATGTCACCAAAATAATCCCCATATGCTTATATCACTCTCCAGTTGAAGGTCACAATGCACCAACCTTGAACTTAATTTAATACCTAATACTGTTAATCTGTATTGCTCTACTCCACAACCCTCCATCAACACTCTTGTGGTGTTCTGAAAAAATAATGTTATTATTTTTTTATTTTGCAAGACCTTCACAGTCAATTCTGGACAAGCATGGTCTGTCCTGGGAATACATCCTGTTTGAACACATGATTAAAGTTCTTGACTGTATTTTTTTCTTGCTATTGAATATATTGCTAATTTATTCTTTTTTTTTTAGCATACTACTGTAACAGAGCAGGGATGTAGGTTACTCCAACCTACTGCTTCTCCCCACCCTTGGGGGGCAGGGGGGCAGGGGGGCAGGGGGCAATTGTTATTTTATTATCCAGTGCTGCCATACATTATTGCATTCTCATCCAATAAGTGGAGATTATCTGTCTTGGTGACAAACTCAGCCAAAGAGTCCAATTGCATCCCTGGGGGGCATCGACATTTTCTGTGGGGTAATATTTCGTGTGACACACCCTAGATTAGGTCAGTGTGACATTTTCATTGAGGTCAAGAGAGAGGGCACGTGTTTGTTATTGAGGACTTTGGAATCGCTTCAAGATGCAGTTAGCAACTAGTTTGCTGCCTCTTCTACTTTTAGTAGGATTAGGCAAGGTATCTAGTTTTCGTTGTGGCGAAAAAAATCAGTGCCAGTGTTCGTACCAACTGGTTTTCTGCGACCGAGCCAAGGCAATGCCGAGATTCCCGCCAAAAGTAAGGGTTGGGAAAGACGTGAAACTGATAGTGGATGCCGAACATGGATTTGACCTGAAGAGCCTGGACGAAAGTTATGGGTTCGAAAACGTGATTGTTCACACTAGCGTCGAAGGAATGTGCGAAACAGTGAAACGGCACTACTGGTGGGTACACTGTTTGATGGATGCAGTTCCGACAACGCAACAGGCAAAAATGGCGGGAAACGGACCCACGCTCTCCGATCACGTGATACCTGTCGAGGGTAGGACGACTGCCTTTGACAGCAATGACAGCTACATGTATGAGGATGAATATGCGTTTGACAGCGTTGATGATGACTTGACAGTTCATGACGGAGTTCACACACCCACTGACAGTAGCAGGACACAAGGCCACAGGACCACCGGTGCAGGGCAGAGGGAGAATGCAGAGCCAGGGGCGGAACCAGCAACAGGATTCGACTGGAGGGACAAGGACTTCATTTATGGATCTGTAGCTGCCGTCCTGGGATTGCTGGTGATAATGGTACTTTTCAGTTTTGTGATTGTGGCTCGGAAGGATTCTGGAAAGCAGGATCCCGCCTGTATTGTTTGTGCTGCTGAAGCATGTTGTTGCATAACTCTTATCCCTTGCAGAATTGTCAAACTAATTGGTGGATTGTTCAGCAAATGTTGCTGTTGTAGTAAGAAAGCCAAAGCCAGCGATATTCAGATGCAGGCTTTTGACAACCCCCTTGCAAATAATGATGACAATTCATGTGAAGTGAATGTTGAGTATGAAAGGGCTTACTATAAACGAAAGTAAAATGGTGACAATGAACTAACACTTTACACCCAACTTTTCAGATGAGACAGTATTCACCCCTGTTGATGGATTTGACCCGGAATATGACTTTGGAATTGTCTATACCTTTGCAGTTACCCACAGCTGTCATGGGTTTGATTCTGGTACTGAGACTTCAGGCAGCAGGTCATGAGATTGCTCCAGCTGAAATTGCCATGGCACAGGACGCCCCCCCTGTTGCCCCCGGACGTGATGGCAACCCCGATCCCCCCATTGACCATGGACAAGGTCATGGTGCTCGTATCCAGGCCCGGGTTGACCCCGCAAACATCTTGCCCAATGGAAGACTGAGAAACAGACGATGATTTATTTGACATTTTTTTGTATTTTCTAGTCTACTGCATTATTATGTAATCAGGGATAATTGTCAAGTGACATTACATTAACCCACAGACTTTGCATTTGTTTTGTGATATGTCTTGCAGCATTCCAGTCTGGTCAGGTGGGGGGAGGGAGGGGGGTATATCATGTATTCCTTATTGTCACTTTTGTATGATATATAATATACTCATGTGTATTGCGATTGTTCTGGATTTATATAAAAGAGGAAGGTTTTACATTTTGTCAGGCCTGATAGTACATATTTTATGCTGGATTCATATTATGTGGTATTTTGCATACACTTTGTTGTACATATGTTCTTATCTTCCATGCTTGTGGATTATTGTCTAGTTGTATTGTGGAATATGTCAGGTACATGTCACTTAGGACTTGTTGTTTTATGATAGTATGTGTTTATTGTTAATGGTCATTGATTGGCTGTGTTTCTGAGCTGGTTCACCACCTTTGTGTATGTGTATGTCAGATGATAAGCATATTGTAGCTTTACTGTACTTTCTTCTTGATGTTGACAGATGGTTTGAAGATATTTTGTTATGGTGCTTTACAAGGATTTTTACTGACTGAATGCATGTTGACACACAGTTGCTGGACCAGCCTGTAAATGGACTTTAATGTGGTGTTTATCTTACCACATCTTTTGTGTAGTGTGTGTACTGTTACACCATGTAGATGATATGTTGCTATGTTATAGAAATCTTATTATGAGTAGGTTATTGTATGGTGGTTTTTTATGACTACTTTTGTAGCTATAGTTTTGTTGACTTTGTCCTTTATCAGATGCTAACTGCTTCCCTATATATGATCAGTTACTTACAGTGGTTGTGCCTATATTGCTTGATAACCATTTTTTCATGGATTTTATTATTTATCACTATTTTCACAGACTCAGCCTGTCAGTCAGACAAGGATCATGTGCTGGCATGGCGTTTTATGATTCAAAATAGCAGTCAGACAAACTTATATTATAAATTTTTAATATATATATTCACATAGCCTGTCACAGTGCCTTTAATGATGTATTTTGAACAAAACACAAACTGAACTCTGACCAAGATGTAACTTATTTCTTATCATATATTCAATACCAAAATGTTATACCTCAATCAGCTTGCTATATTTTCTCATGAGCTATGTAACTGTTTTTTCTGGACACCCTAATGGGGTATTTTTATTAAAGTTGATTTTCTTAAAACACTGTATTTGTCTCCTTAACATCTGATTACATGTGATACTTTGGTTATCAGCAACATCATGACATTTGGTCAATTGATAAGATAAGTGTTGCATTATACTGTTGTTTTGGAGCAACATATGTGCTTAAAAATGCTTTTCTTTCAATGTTTCTTCAGCAGTTCATTGTGATCTTGCAAAAATGAACATGCTTATTGCTGCAAGTGTGTTCTTTCTTGGTTATAGGTTACAAGCAGGTATTTCTCATGTGGTTTGGTTGTCCCGGTGATTACAGTTGGTTGTAATATGAATGTTTTGTTACTTTTATGGCTATGATTGGGAAAAAAATTGTTGAACAAAGACAATTGTGAATTTCATTTTCTTTTTTATTAACAAATCCTGACCACTTTTCTTTTGTGTGGTTATGGGAACATGTGGTAATTTGAAATATCACTCTAAAAGTATAGTGGAGCAAATCTGTCATATATACAGTCCAGCATGGCCACTTTCAGGGACTGTGCCTCATCGAGACATCCTCGATAGTTCAGACTGTTCATAGCCCTATGGTAAGGGCTTGTTGGTCGAACATCTCTCAGCAAGTCCCTGATGTAATTTTCGGTTGGGGAAAAGTTGCAGTAACGCAGGTTCTGCAGGATGGCAGTGCAGCAATTCTGCACCGTTGGCCATCTCTCGTTTATGAACTCCTGGGATCGGATTCCATCGTCGACAGAGTACACCATGCAGTCAGGCGGCCCAGATTCCATGATTTTCTTTTGGAAAAGCCTGAATGCGATGTACTCTGCCACTTCTCTTGGTTGAGGTCTGTTTATGATGATTTCGTACACGACATGTGTGGGGGCCAGTCCTTGGAGGTCATAATTGTCAGGGAGATGGTCATCTCCAATCACGATCGCTTCGTCAGCCGATGCCCCCCATGTCGGTTGCTGTTGCCCCCGCCGTCTGATGGCGTTTCTCTCCAGCTCAAGCAAGGCATGATACATAGTACCTGTGATGATTTTGCCACCATTATCATCAGGCATGGCATCTGCCTGGCACAAAAAGAGCTGGGGTCTTGTTGACGGGTCTCTGAGGTCCACCAGTTCGTACATTTGGATGGTGGGCTTGTCCTCCTCATATTCTATCAGCTGTTTGTTCAACTGAACACACTGATGGAGGATGTCCACGATGGCATCGAACTGGAGCAGAGACAGAGGTATGCTCTCCCGAATCTGAACATTGGAGGCACACTCGGGGTACAGCCAGTCCTGCAGTTCAGTGATGGTGGTCTCCCACCTCCCTTGAAAGTCGCAGGACCTAAAATAATGTTTATTATTCATGCATGAAACTTGCCTTGTACAATCCACAATACACAAACAGGCACACAGATAAATCCACCAAAAAAAAAACAAATTAACCACACTTGAACATACCTGACCATCAACAGCCTGTCACTGATGACGAAGTGCTTCTGTTGTCCGGCAAAGAGGTCCTGTCTGTTCAATACCATGGTCCTCTGTACAGGTGTAAGGTCCTTCCCCAGGATGGTGATCTTACTCTGCAGCTGGCCCCTTGTGTAGGTGAGGGTGAGGTGATGATTGCGTCTGTGTGCCCCCAAGTAGAAATTGCACATAATCGAAGAATCACCATCATCCAGCAGAGTGCTCAAGGTGTTCTCAACTCTTGTGTTGTAAAAAGCCATTTTTCAAGGAATAAAGTAGTAGTAGAAGTTTCTCTCAGGTTGAAGTGTAAAGACGACTGTTGTAACAGAGACTGTTGATGTTCCAAGACTGCAGTCTGTCTTATAAAGCATGTTCAGATGCACTCAATTCAAAAGACACATACTCAATTCAATAGACACATTCCTATTTTGGTTCAAATGAAAATCACCTCTACTAAGGTCAGTTCATGTTCATTATTTTCCTTATCCCTATTTTCCTCATCAAGTATTTTGCACGTGACTACAGTCACCTTTGCTTTGGGGTAACATTTTCAGCAATTTCTCCTCCTCCATGTTTCTCCTCCTCCTCTTCCTCCTCCTCCTCCTCCTCCTTTTCTTCCTCTCCCTCTTGTTCTTCATCTTCCTTCTCATTTTTTGTATTCTTCCCTAATTGGTGTGGTGTTGGAACGAGTACCCCAATGGCATTACTGAGGAAGATCAGCCAGATCTCTGATTGCCCTGTTCTTAATGAGAGATTCAAAAGCGATATGATGATGATGATGTAATATATTCCTGCTGTTGCTATTGGCATGCCTGTACCCAGTGCATTCCTCAACCTGTTGATGGGTGTTTGTTCTGTAGTGGGCATATTGTCATTGATGTCAAATGAAATGCCCATGTCAACACTGTCACATTCTGACATTTCTATGTTGCAGGCACCTGCTTGATTTTCGTCATTGTGCTGACCAGTAACCAAGTCATCCTGTATTATGTCAATATACACACTCTCTCCTCTAGTCGTCATTGTGATAGACTGATCTGCACTGCTCAGCGGTTGTCTGTAGAATGGGGAATTTGCAATTTGACTACTGTTAATATAACTTTTATTAGGCTAAGTTTTAGGAGCTTCGTTTAGCATTAGTATTTGTTTTCCTGACCGTATAACGTTCAGTACTATGTGGACAGGATGAGCGGGAGTTGCACCATTCGTCCACTAGGGGTGTTGAATACCGTCCGACCTGTTCCGAGGTCAGCCGAGGGTACCCGAGTGACGCTCCGAACGCACACGAAGTGACGCGGAGATTGCCGAGGTCGCTTGGAATGTCAAGGCCGACGCAATGATGTTGTGTTTTTTATGTGGATGCTTCTAATTTCGGCTGTAAAAGATGTATTTATCAACCTCCTTATACACAACTAAGATGTCAACACTACGAGGACGATGTTTTGACTACAGCACTGCGACGAGTGAATGCTACATCATGTTCATCTGTTGCAAAGTGATAAAAGACTTTTTGTGGATTGCAAACATCAAAAACTGTCACCATCAAGAATCATCATGTCTACGAGAAGCTACGGTAGGTATAGGGAATGGCTTGGGATAATTCAATGTTATTATTGTATAGTAATGTCTTTTTTGTCTTTAGTTCTGTTTACCACAGAACTTCAAGTACTGTCATACTTCAGCCTTACCCCCATAACCGCTTTAGCTAGAGACAGACATTCTTTTAGTTCATTCTTACAAAAGACTGAACTGCATTGTGACAAATTTAGGTGGTTACTGTCATTTGTTCTATGTATTTTCGTCCTGTATACTTGTTGGTTGTGTCTGTCACACAGACAAAACTTCTTGAATGTTATTTTTGGTTCAGTCATTTTTACAGTGACAGAACTTGTAAGATATTATTGTTATTATTATTTTTCTACTTTCTTGTGTGTTTTCTTTTAAGATGACCTTGTATGTGATGCATTGACAAATATTAAACATTAATGAATATTAGGGGATTCAGTCTTATATAAAGTTAACTTTATATAATATTGTTTTACTTTTTACACAGAGATAGAATTCTAGTTATTGTTATTGCTGACAAATAATATAAATATATATATAGGTATGTGACTTGTCCTTAACAAAGACATTGCATTTTTAACAAGGACATGACATTTTAACATAGCAGTGTCATTGTGTTGTCTAATTCCTTAACCAGAGAATGTCTTTTATTCTTTGGCTGATGTCATCCTTCCTTTCCATTTAGATCTGATGAACCGTACTAATAGGATTAAATTTTTAATCCCCTAATTATTTTGCTCGCACAGGAGTGCATAGGGTGGATTTCCAAATCAGGGGTCATCCAAGGACAAATAATGATTTCGAGATACTATACAAGTAGTGATATGTCAGGTGATTTTTAAACATCCTATATTTATGGCACTGGTGAGGCTTCATATGACCTTGGAAAATTGAATTTGGAAAAAATCGTATTTATATTTTCCAATAGAGTTTGTAAATTTTCTCCTATCCCTTTTAATGGATCTAACCCTGGGACATGTGTACAGCACATGGTTATATTTCAGCCCTGCCCCTTCCCAAGTAATAGTCATAGATTAGACTGTCTTTTTCTTTTTCCAACAGATACCCGACTGCATGACTTTGACATCTGGGTGAGCAACATTGGACCTCCTCTTCCAGATGTTCTCCAAGTAATAGCCATAGATTAGACTATTTTTTTCTTTTTCCAACAGATACCCGACTGCATGACTTTGACATCTGGGTGAGCAACATTGGACCTCCTCTTCCAGATGTTCTCAATGGAGACTACAAACTGTGTTACCATCGAGCTGGAATCACAGGATCTGGACAGACCGACATTCTACACTGCAATACAGCTCCTCTGGGACGTTTCGTATATGTTTCCATTAATTCTACTGCTAATACTGAGGTGCTGCAGTTTTGTGAACTTGAAGTTTTCTCTGATGGTAGGTCTCTACTAAAAAACAATTGTGAAATGTTGCCAAAAAGTTTTAGTTGCTTACTAATTGCCTACTTTGGTTGTGCTGGTATACCCCGTATAAGCCGTGGCAGCTGAACCTCCATCTTTGTGGAGAGTCTGGGACATACCCTTTAATTTAGGTAAGCCCAGAGTCTTTCAGATGCCCCCACGTAGAACACTGGATATAACAAGCCTCCATTTTAATGTCCCATGGGCTCGGACTAAATTGAGTTCCGAGTTTGGACTCGAACCCACACCCTCAGAACCAGTGGTTGTGCAAACAAGCACTCTCTCTACCATTAGGCCACGGAGGAACAACAGCTGTAACAGAAAAGTTGTGCAATATGTTGATAACTTTAAAAAATTGATATCAAGCTGGGGCCATTTTTTAATTATTGCTGTGACCACTCCAACGAGCATCACCTCCAGCAGCATCAACAATTAGAATCTTCATACCCTTATAACTAAATTAGCAACATTTGTGATAAATTTCATGCTTGCAGAAAATCTGCATAATTTCTGCCTATTTTATCCCCAAGCTCCTGGACTTTTGTGCCTTTTAAAAGATCAAATAAGTGAAGACAACTCCAGAATTCAGTTGCTGTTTCTGACATGGTGTTCAATAATTATACTGCTGTGACTTATTGGAATTTGGACCACGGAATATGTTGGCTTAATATGAAATATATAGGCCTAATATGTTTAATAGCATACCAAGTCTTTCATGCCGTAAGGTGAGGGAACTCTTTGTTGGATTAACTACTTGAGCCAAAGAGGGTCTATTTCTATTTACGCTGTATAAAGATAAACATGATAAAAAGAACACATTATGGACAAGTTTTGATACGTAGTTTTCAGCTCATTCAGAGCTTTAAGATATGGGTTTGTAGTAATATATAATCTAGTTTAAAATAATTTCTAAGTTTACCAATTTGTAGGCCATGTTGACATCGTGTCTTTGTATTTTTAGCTTGATAGTTTCATTTTGGTCTGAGCCAGCAGACCCTGAATGCATGTACAACTTTTTCAAAAATTTATTTTCCAAAAAAAAATCCAAAAGGTGCCCGAACTCTGGTGGCTCCCCCACTTGGTGAAATTGGGCATATTCATTGGAAAAGCAATTGATTTTTGAAAACAGGGGTAGGCTCACTCGAAGGCTGCTGGCTCAGCCAGGAATAATGCCCCTGAACTACAAATACACACATTTAGGGTCGATTTACAGGTCTATAGTTCAGCCAACTTTCATAAAAATCGGAGGAGGAACCTTAGGCATATTCAGGTTTATTTAAAGGGGGACTTATTTTTGTTGAACTGTTTGTAATTTGCTCTTATGATATTATATCTTTCAGTGGCAGGGCCCAGCTGGTTTCAATGTGAGAACGGGAAGTATCTCCAGGGTGGAAATTTAAAACCAATGGATGTTTGCAGTCAACGAAACTGCGCTCTAACTTGCCAGTTGGATCTGACGTGTCACGGGTTCACCTTCAATGAAACTAAATGCCGTTGCAATAATTATCCTCGCAATCTCACTCTACACCCTTCAGATGGGGATGACTACTTTTGCAAAAAACAAAGCAACTGATTTAATAAAGTGACATGCCAAAATGCACATTGTAAAAATATTCGGTCATATGATTAAATAAAAACTATTGAAAATCAATGATTTCCAAGTAATTTCATTTGAAATGGTATTAAATTTAGATCTGGAAATTCGAGCACATGTCGCTTGCCCTGCCCCCCCCCCCCAAATTGCATGCCTATGACTTCCCCCTCCCCCAAAGGAGAAAAAAAAAGATAGATTATAACAAAAACTAGAAAAGCTAAATGAGTTACACATTAGTGTATGTCATTCCTTGCAACAATTTATAATTAATAAATGTGAGGCTTTATTGGCCTCGTGAGAGATATATATGAACTACACTAAAGACGATATCAAATCAATAAAATCCAGTAGTAAGGGACCGTTCAGAATTTATGACTGGGGGGGGGGTTTGGAGTTTTGGCCGAGGGGGTACTAACTTTTCACACGTGTTTCAAGGGGGGGCATTAATTTTTGACAACACTTCCAAGGGGGGGGGTAAGAAATTTTAACAAAGAAAAAATGTTAAAAAACAAACATAAATTCATTATATTTGGACATTTTTACGTGCAAAAGTCCACGAAATGACGCGAATCTGTACGCGTGGCCATGTATAACAGTATAAGTATGTGTGTATGGCTTTGTATGTCGAGGGGGGGGTACTAAAAATATGCATGAAACCTAAGGGTGGGGTACTAAAAATCCGCATGAAACTCAAGGGGGGGGTTTCAATTTTTGACGGGCAGTTCCTGCTAAACTCCCACCCCCCCCCCCAAGTCATAAATTCTGAACGGTCCCTAATATATATCAAAACAGCTTCTGACTAGAATTAGAATTTGGACATACATTATAGGACCGCCCCTTCTGCGGTCATGAAGGCCGTCACATAAGACAAGGCGGTATTACAACAGGGGGTCTTATAACGCAGGGACCACTGTAAAGGGCAACTTATGGTCAGAACTAGAATTTTGACATGAAGCCATTGAAGGGCAACTTATAAATTAAGTCCTTGTTGTTATTTTTATAATTGGGAAACATTATTTTACCCACTATCCATTAACCCATCAGCCTGGTTGACAGAGAATGGTCAAATAAATTAGATACAGTGCCATGTGGAAGTAAGTGAAACGGATGATGTTTTGCCTTTGGGTCAATGCTAAACATCCTCAACCAAACTGCTTGTGGCAGCATTAATTCTCCTGGAATGAGTTTAAAACATATATTGGGTCATGGAGGGAGATAGCAATGGCTGCCAAGTTTCTTTGACATACTCAGAGTAGGTATGTGTCGAAAGTCTTTGATAAGCAAGTGATACACAAGGCCAATTTTTTATTTCAATGGGAGGGGGGGGGGGTTAACTTACTTATCAAAACTTTTGACTCATTTGTAAAGTATTGTATAACAAATAAACTGGCAGTCATTTGTATACTATAATAATTATTTCTCAAATATTGTCCTTTATGATTCCACATGTATCTTCTCATCTGGTGAACATCCCCACTGTGACAAGCAGTTTAGCTGAGGATATTTAGCATTGACCCAATGGCAAAACATCACCCATTTTACTTATTTACAGACGGCACTGTATTTCTAGCTTCACATATATTCCAATTATTTCTCTAAGCATAGTAATTTCTTTTATCCAATGGCAGATCCTGAAAATGTCAAAATTGGGGGGGGGAGGGGGCAGCATGACTGAAAAATAGTGAAAAAGAACTGTAGATTTATCAGTGAAACCTTCACCTTACTGTTATATATTATATATAAATACTTTATGATAAATTAATTTTTTTATTATTTATGGGAAGGATCTAATACAGAAAAAAAATTTAGCACTCCCTGTCCACCAGTCTATCCATCAGTTAATCTGCACCAAGCAATTTTAGCAGTTTAATAAAAATAGTCTTCACATTATTCATAAAGCATTCAACTTGATCATCACTTCAAAGTATGTACACCAACCTATATCAGTACATTCAATGATAATGGATCAGCAGGGGAGCTTCAACATTTTGATGATGGTCCTATGGCTTTTTACCAAAGGTAGGTTCAGATGTGCATTCAAATAGTACATGCAAAGTTTACTTTAAATAAAACTTGAATATTGCAAAAACAGCTACGGATGGTTAAACATAAGAGATGAAGCAGCACCTTCAGCATTGAGCAGTGGCATAACTGAGGCGGTCTCAAGTGGGGGGGGGGCATCCGGGGGGGGGGGGCATGTAATTCTCTGGAGGGGGGGCACCCACTATAATATTTGTATATTTTAGCCAGATTTTGAAAGTTCATATGGGGGGCACCGGGGGAGGGGGCGCACAGGTTCAATATGGGGGCACGTGCCCCCCTGTGCCCCCCTATAGGGACACCACTGCCATTGTGTTATTGTGGGTTTATTTATTGTTTGTAAAATCAGCATCGATTTTACATCTAAGTGAAACTACCTTTGACCTACCTTTGCCATATGGCCTATCTCAAAAATAATGAAGCCACACAGCAGGGTTTCACTGAGGGTCACAAATTTTGATAACGGCTGTAAGCAACAACTTCATATTATACTATTGGTCCAAATACATTTTTATGCCAAAATCCTGAAAATTTCATGACAATACAGTTGAATACTTCGAAAGGTTATTGAGACAGAGATTCATGACTGTATATTAGAAAATATGCATCTTTTCACTTATTTATTGTGACATAAAGCTTTTCACCTCATGAATTCTTTTAGTTTTACAAAGTTTGACATGTCCCATTGCCATAAAATTTTGCTATTTCCGTATACTTTTTGGAATCTCCACATCCCCAGGCTTTGCTTTATCAATCCATTGAAACAATTACTACCCGATTCGGCTGTTTCAAAATGATTCTCTGTGAAATTTATTGAAACCACACATAGGAATATAAGCTACACTCATGCAAATCTGCATCATTATACATGTGTATATTGGATGTTATATTTCAGCCCTGTAAAGTGTGTACATTATTGATGTTGCTTTAAGAATATGTTAAAGTTTACTTAAGCCTGTGTGGCATTAATTCTACATAAATAAATTTTTGTCTTTTTTAGCCAGTCCGTGGTTGTCTGTCGATTTACGAGATGAATATTCCATCAAGAAAGTCAAAATTACAAACAGGATCAATCTTCGTAAGTAACCATTTGCAATACCTTGGTCTTGCCCTTTTATCAGTGCGAAAATACCCCATATATGAAACATTGTCAAGCATCCACCTTCTCGGTCACACACAAATACCTCATTTGAAACATTATCAAGCATTACAGCTATAAACTGGACACAAAATAGGGGTCCTACAGACGTCTAGAGTGTCTCCAGTCATCACTTTTGTGACCTCTTGAGATGTCTGTTGATGGAATATATTTGGCTGATCCAGACAGTCCAGAAATCATTAATTTCCGTATTTTCCAGATGTGGTCATATGTGATTAGGGACCGTTCAGAATTTATGACTGGGGGGGGGTGGGAGTTTTGCTGGAACTTCCCGTCAAAAATTGATACCCCCCCTTGAGTTTCATGCGGATTTTTAGTACCCCACCCTTAGGTTTCATGCGTATTTTTAGTACCCCCCCCCCCCTCGACATACAAAGCAATACACATATATATACTGTTATACATAGCCATGCGTACAGATTCGCGTCATTTCGCGGACTTTTGCGCGTAAAAAAGTCCAAATAAAAGGAGTTTATGTGCGTTTTTTAACATTTTTACTTTGTTAAAATTTCTTACCCCCCCCTTGGAAGTGTTGTCAAAAATTGATACCCCCCCTTGAAACATGTGCAAAAAGTTAGTACCCCCTCGGCCAAAACTCCCACCCCCCCCCAGTCATAAATTCTAAACGGTCCCTTAGAGGATCATTTCAGGACAATAATAGACGTCTAGAACCCTCAAACTTGTTGGTATAACAAACAGTCTATGTTAAGCAATAACAGAACCTTTACAGACGTCTCCAAATAATGCATGGCATCCAGATAAATAGCTGAAAATCGTAATATGCAGACATCTCTAGACCACAGAAAACTGTTAATTAGTATCTAGATTGGAGTCCGTATCACTGATTTATCTGTTGCCTACAGATGGTCTGGATATTCAATAAAATGAGCCCTTACAGACGTCTTAGAGGACCCTAAACAGGTCACATATAGACCCTCAAGACATCTGTAGAGGCTACAAAATGAGCATTGATCAACCTTCTTGGCCACACTCAAATTCCAGAATCCCAAGTGCCTCTTGACTCTGACCAGCAGCAAATGAACTCAAAGTCAGCCTCCTTCCGTATTATATTCCAGATGATTTCATATTTGTAGACACCGGTGGTAGAAAAAACACCGTTTTCCCTGCATTTTTCATTGGTTGAGAGAAGGTATGACACCACTCTCTCCCGAAACACATTCTCAATGTCCGATACCATGCATTCAGATAATGGAATCAGATGATCCACGTAACGATTACATGTATTTTTTACAGAAAACAAAAAAACACATGTACGTAACGTTTTCTCAGGGGAGGGCTCCGCTCAGACAACATGGCAATGGGCTATGATTAACAGTACAATCACTTGGTCCCTGGTTTGATTCCCACAATGATTTCCTTTCTAATGTTGGCCTCATCGCTGGATCATCTCCGGTCCTAACGGACCATTCAGAATTTTGAATTTATAACTTGAGTTTTGATGGAACTTTCTGTCAAAAGTGACACCCCCCATTGTTTTATAGAATATTTGGAATACCTCTCTTTTCTTTTGTTAGAATTACGTCGACAATTATGCATGTTGTGAAAATAAGTTTCCCCTTTGAAACATTCGTCAAAAATGTGTACCCCGTCGGGAAAAATTCCCATTGCTCCAATCATGCAAAGCATGTGCAAAGAGGTGGTTTCCACTCAACATGCACAAGTAAAACCGTAGCCCCCCAGCCCCCCTCAACCAAGTCGTAAAATTTAATTCTGAATAGTCCCTTACTGTTATCACAGACAATGCTTTTGGTCAAGGCATGATAATTTAGCGTTTAGAGATGTGAAGTCATTTTGAGACTGATTGCATTTCAACTGAAGCAATCAACATTTACACAGTCCTGAGTGTGAAATACAACAGGAAAATATAACAGGCCATGTGGATTGTATTTTGACACGTGTGAACAACTGCCACGATACCAAGTTGGCCTTTGCAGCAGTTATAGGTTGAAATTATGGCGTCATTTTTCCAGCCAACATCACTTGCTTGAAACAAACTGAAAAAAAAGTGACACGCTATGTGCAGCATGATCAATCACCTTGTTACTTGATCATCTGTAACTAATGAAAATCAGGGGTGTAGATTTTTCAATTTTGTGGGGTGAGGATGATTTTGGCAAACGCAAACTTTACGCGAGGCCCAAGAGGCCGAAAGTCGCGGCGTGGGTTCTCGGGGGCCACTTATTAGCCAAGAAACCAATATATTTTTAGATTATTTAAGATATATAAGTTCGGAGACACAGTTTACAGGTCTGTAGCTTGTATTTGCCGCATAACAACCAACTGGTATCATGAAAAAAAAAAAACAGCTAATAGTTGTCAACACTGATTAGTTATATTTGAAATTCTAGGGGGGGATAATCATATGATCATCCCCCAGGCTTATCCTGGGGGGATGCATCCCCCCATCCCCCGAGGATCTACGCCCCTGATGAAAATGACTTATTCTTTTAGATATTATGCTAAAAAATGTTTTACATGTTTCTATAATTTGGCACTGCAAGAGTTTTTTACGATACAAACATAAAAATTTGAGAAAATTACGTTTTGAATTTCCCACCGCTGCTGGGAAATGCCATAGAAAGTCAAGAAGGATATCCTTTTCTTTTAATAAGTTAAAATAATTTCTGGTAAAACTGTTTTAAATATTTAAAGAGAACATGGCATTGGAAAAAAAAACGTATCAAGAGCTAAATAAAATATCCAAATTTGACCTTTCAAGACATTTTGCTAGATTCCGGGAACTGTGGTTTTCCTTCTTTGAACTCATTTTGCTGGAGCAGGTTGTTTAAATGTTTAACATTTTATTCTTGAGATAACTTTCCTCTGTTATGTTTAACTTACTGCTTTCAAAGTTTGCACTGAGCGACTATGTTACTGCCAAAGATTAGAATTTAGTCCTTCATCTTATTTATGTTCATTGCCAACAGATGAACGCATGCATGACTTTGACATCTGGGTGAGCAACATGGGACCTCCTCTTCCAGATGTTATCAATGAAGACTACAAACTGTGCTACCACCGTGCTGGAATCACTGGATCTGGGCAGACCGACACTCTTTCCTGCAATACACCATCCCCGGGACGTTTTGTATATGTTTCAATCAATTCCACTATAATGCAACAGAAGTGCTGGTAATTTGTGAATTGGAAGTCATTCCTTATTATGGTAAGATTTCTTTTCAAAACAATTGCTTAATTCCCCAAATTGAGTGGCTGATATTTTTAGTAATAAAGTCTTTCCTGTCGTATTATTCACATTTGTATTTGGGTCAAGGATCACACGGCAGAAATGCAGTTAAGGACCCTGGGAGAAAATAAAAAGATTAATTTCACAGATCTCCATATACTCCCCATGACATAACAACCAGATATTTGCTATGCTAAGCCTTTATTCAGTGAAGTCCCAACAACAACATAATCCTGTAATAATAACTAGTTTACTGAAATTAATAAAGACACCAGGTGGCGTCATCAGTTTATGACACCCTCACACTATATACTGGGTAAGAATGTCATGGGGCTAAATTTCAAATAAATTCTCATACATGTATATAATTTCAAAAATTTTAAAAATGCAATCGTGCCTCTTGCACAAAAATATATATATATGCAAGGCTAAAGTTTTCCAACTTCACCCAGTGCTCAAATTTTGTTGTCTGGATATTGTGTTCGATTTAAGGATTGTCCTTTTGTCACAATTTTTATCTTCGATAATATTTTTGCAACAAATGAAACACCTCAAACAATGGTATATAATGACACAGTGGTCCCTGCATTATAAGACCCCCTGTTGTAAGACCGACTTGCCTGATGTGACCGCCTTCCTCCGCACAAGTAGTATTTTTAGTGCATTTACACCCGACGAGAGACCGTACCCCCACGAGAGACCACTTCATGACTGCAGAAGGGGCGGTCTTATAACGCAGGGACCACTGTGCTTTAATTTTGTAGACATTCCTTTCCGATAGGAGGATCTCCAACACACTGTCTAAATGCATGTTTGAAGCGTGAACCTCTTTCATACATCTCAATGCTCCATAGTTTACAAAGAAATGCTTGTGGAATGTTCATAATTGTTCCCAATTCTATTGACCCATACCATATACTTTCTTTTTTTCTATTTTTATTTTCCTTGAATTTGCTTAATTTTCTGAGAACAGACTTTAAATGTTATTAAATATCACATAATATGTCTGCAATGTATTATATAATATAATTTATTGAAACAGGGGGCACTTATGATAGTGCCCAAGAGGGCAAAGTTAGTGTCGCCTGTGCCGGTATATTATTATTCAACGCAATTATGATAATTGTAACATATATGTATTTCATGGCATTAATAAAAACCATCCATCTGCCTGTCCGTATGTCTGTCTGTCTGTCTGTCTGTCATAAATCGTACTTAGTCCCATTGATTAAATTTGGCATTGAAGAACATTCTGATTATGTTAGGTACCAGGCCTACACAGTTGGTAACATTTCAAGGAAGCTCTGCACGATCGATACCTTCATTCAGCAAATTCACTTGTAGTACAAGATTTATAAACTTTTTATGTTACATTTTTCAGTGGAAGGGCCAGGCTGGTTCCAATGTGATGAGGGGAAGAATCTTCAAGGAGGAAATTTGAAACAAATGAAGGCTTGCAGTCAGCTGATCTGTTCCTTTGACTGTCAACAAGACCTGACCTGCCAAGCGTTCAGCTTTAATGAAGCTAAGTGTAACTGCAACATATATCACATCAGCAAGGCTCTGAATGCAACAGATGGGGATGACTACCTTTGCATAAAACAAAGCAACTGATGTGATGAAGTGACATTCCAAAATGAATAAAAAAAAGCTTGCAAATTAATCTATTTTGCAACATGATAATGCTCTAAACACCAAATTATAAATATCCATGAAAGCTCTGTGTATGTGTACTGCTTTGGTTTCCAGAGCAGTTTCCTTCAAATGAATGAAAAGAAGAAACAATGTAAGTTGTGCAAGCCCTATTTTACAATCTTGCCTTCTGTGATACTGAATATTCTAATAATTATTTCTTTCTGTGTACATTTCAAAACATTGTACACTCCTGGGCAAAAAAAATGGACCACCCTAGAAGTCGACTTCATTTTGTTAGACTTTGATTTTAACAGGATATACACATCGAAAAGGCTTCATTTCCGGTCAGTTAATCAACAGAAGCATTGTCTTAGTATTAAATTGCTTTTCCTCTTGACTTTTTAAGCAGAACAGTTTTTTGGCTGCACTTCTTGACGTCTTTGTGAACTGCAAAATGAGCATATTTTCCCATTCCGTTTCACTGCCTTCCAAAGCTCCTCAGTGTTAAAATGAAATTTAACAAAACACAGACTTTATTTTTGAAGACCGATCTTAGGATTGTCGTAAACATAGCAGATAATTGAACTTTAAAGTGAATTAAGATTGGACTTCTCTTTATTTCATACTGATAGGCCTCATGACAGGATACACCCCCAGTCCCCCCAACATATAAGGTAATGCTAAAGTAAGAAATTGTTATTACAGGTAATTAGGGGGAAAGGTGGGGGAATTTGGTGAAAGTGGGGGCAAGAGGAGGCAAATGGGGAGAAATCGAGGGCAAGCGGGGGGTAAGTGGGGGCTAGTGGGAGGCAAGTAGGGGGTAAGCGGGGGTAAGTGTGAGGAAGCAGGGGTAAGCAGGGGGGGGGGGGAATGGGGAAGCAGGGGACAAGACAGGGGTAAAATGGGGGTTAACTGATATTACGGGAATAGCAAAACGGAGCAGGGTGTCTATCTTGTCATGCGGCCAACTGTTACATACAGCTGTAGGTGGCACTGGATGGTTGTGGCTGCTGCAGTGGCAACAAGACTCCGCCTGGTGTAGACTGTATATAATAAACATTGATATCACAGGAACACAGGCCTGCGGTGCAGCAAACGGAGCAGATCAAGAGAGTATTGCTCTGTATCATGAGATTATTTTGTAAACTGTGGCAATGGTCTATTGGGGGCACGGTGGGAGTTTTGTCGGAAGTTGCCATTAAAAATGTATACCCCCTTAGCTTTCATGCGGATTTTAGACACCAATTACATTTCTAGTACCCCCCCCCCCCAAGACATTCAAAGCAATGCACACTTACTGAGTCATGCACTTTTGCATGTATGTACACGTGTTTTATTCAACTCCCACTCCACAGTCGTAAATTCTGAGATGGTCCCTGAGGTCCTTTTACGTCCCAATTTCAAGATATCCAGGGATGTATTTTGCCCTGAAGTACAGATCACTGAACAACAGGAAAGTGTAAAAAAATTTGAATAAAATAGGTTTCACATAGAAAACGGAAAGAGCACAGACGAATGATAACAAATTGTATTCGCAGCGAAACGGCCACAGGCCGTTTCGCAAAGCGAATTGAGCACAAGAGAGGACTCAAAAATCTGTGCAGTGATGGTCTCAACGTCAACAGTCCACAGTAGGAAACTAGGTCAAGTGGGTCCAGCTTCTTATCAATGATTCAGTTTCGTATTTAACATAACATATGCATATTCATCTTCAAAAGTGTCTTAAAAATTCAATTTTCTCCAATAATATTCCCTGTACATATAATTTTCATGGAATAGTTAATTATTAGCCTTGACAAGCTGAATTAAATTGTTGACAAGTGATTCATTTCATTGCAAAAAAGACAACAAGGACACATAACGAAATTAAAAGTAACATAATCTTCATAAACTACTGATGATTATGTAATAGTGAGCAATTAATCTACATGCAGATCATGTTATTGTTTTTATTACTATTATACTATTATGTAATATCAACAATCTAACCTAGACTTTAACTAGCCAGGTTTCTCTTTTCAGTGTGGTTTGCCTTTTTACCATTTATCTAATTATCAATCAATCTATCAATCTTTTTATCTATTTAGTATGCATAAATATATTGATCTATCTATTTGCCTATCTATTATCTACCTATTTATCTACATTGTTACTACATGTTTTATCTATTTTATCTTTCTATTCTACATTTCTCTCAGTCTTTCTATATGTCTGTCTTCTTATTTTTTTTAAACAGTTACAACTGTTACATTGTACATAACTGCCTTTCAAACATTGAATATGAAATAAAAATAAAAAGTTATGGTAACAATGAAGGTCCTACAAAAAAGTGCTGCGCTAATTTCAAGTTTGTTGGAGGGAGTAACCTATAAGGCATCCCCACCCATATTACTATGTATTAAACTGGTTCACAACTAAACGTGATGAAGACCAATGCCTTGTTCTCATGGCACGTTATGGAGGTCTTTTGGCGTCGGCGGGATGGTATTTCCTGGCAATTTGGATGATTTTTTATAGTTTGTGGCATCCCACTGACGATTTTTTTGCATCATGGTGGGTTCTTAAAAATGGAGAGAACTCCACCGTGGATGTCAAAAAAGATTCAGCAGCCTGAAACTTTTTTCCAAGTCGCCAGAAAAGAGCCAAGTTTTTCTCAATTTTTGGATGTCCGGCGAGCATCTTTTGAGTGAGAACGAGTGAAAAACATGACCGGCGGGATATTGGGACATCCCCTCCCCCTGTGGGACATTTATACTGCCCCTGCGGGACATCTGCAGCCTCCCCGGCAGTTTGTTTTCCTCAAAGTTGCATTGAATATTGGAACATCGTACATCATTTAATTATTTTAGGGTTTATTAAATGTAAACATTTTTTCATTAAAAAGGTTCAACAAAAGATAGTCATACATATTCTATATAATGTCTCTGCTTTGGCAAAAGTTCCATTGTTATTTCTCAATCTGATCGATACCACACTTAATTTCACATCTGATTACCATCTGACATCATGAATATGATTATCAAATCAAAATCTCAAATTACATTTGATATCTCAGCTGATAGAATGCCGGTTGATATTAGAAAAAACCAAGGATACGATATGAAGTCATACATAATGTTGGCTAGTGCAATGAAAAAAAAACGGCATTATCCTACTTTAGCCCCCTTAAGGGTTTAAACATTTTATAGGTATTTCCATAGATATTGATCAACAAAAACTGAAACTGAAAAATAGCTCAATTATGTGTCCAGTCTGTATATCACAGAATAAATACTGTAAAAGTGTGAAGGAGATCATTACCAAGAATACTCACAGTTATATGTTTCTTAAAACATTCAAACTGAAGTGTGATATATTGCAAAATACTCTCTTATATATACTCCCACTTTAGCCCCCTTTCCCATTGACTCTACCATTGAAAAGGGGGCTAATGTAGGAGTATATATAGACACTAGGATATAGCAAAAACTGTCTTATTATATTCCTGCTTTAGCCCCCTTTTCCATTGACAGTACCATTGAAAAGGGGGCTAAAGCAGGAGTATATATAGACAGTTGGATATAGCAAAAACTGTCTTATTATACTCCTGCTTTAGCCCCCTTTTCCATTAGCAGTACCATTGAAAAGGGGGCTAAAGCAGGAGTATATATAGACAGTAAGATATAGCAAAAACTGTCTTATTATACTCCTGCTTTAGCCCCCTTTTCCATTGACAGTACCATTGAAAAGGGGGCTAAAGCAGGAGTATATATAGACAGAATTTTGCTATATTTTGGTGGTATTTCTACTGTATAAGCGTCATTGTGTTTATACACAATATGGCGTTTATACAGTTATTGTAACAATGAAAAAACTTGTCTCTTTTTTGGTTGTATTTCTACTGTATAAGCATCATTGTGTTTATACAAAAGATGGCGTTTATACAGTCAATGTAACTAAGAAAAAAATACTGTCTTATATATACTCCTGCTTTAGCCCCCTTTTCCATTGACAAAACCATTGAAAAGGGGGCTAAAGCAGGAGTATATATAAGACAGTATTTTATATATCCTACTGTCTTATATATACTCCTGCTTTAGCCCCCTTTTCAATGGTACTGTCAATGGAAAAGGGGGCTAAAGCAGGAGTATAATAAGACAGTTTTTTGATAAATAGTTAGACATTTATTTCTTTGTTACATTGACTGTATAAGCGTCATCTTGTGTATAAACACAATGACGCTTATACAGTAAAAATTACCACCACTATTTCCCATGAAAAAAGGGCCTAAATGTTTAGACCCCTGAGGGGGCTAAAGTAGGATAATGCCAAAAAAACCCAAAAAAAAGGTTTGTGTAAAACAGACAAAATGAGCTTGCATCCATGCAAAATTTTGTGTGTATCAGACAAGCTTTTTATGTGAAATAGACAAGCAAATTATCAATCCTGAACGACTGTTTTGCATGATTTGATCAAAGAAATGTCAAAATTACACAAACCAGTTGTCGGAATTTACACACAATTTTGGACGGACACCATTTAACTTCCTTTTGCCAGTTTCACGCAAATCCTTTTTTACTGTGTGGATAACACTGCTGATAAAGAATCTGATATCATTTAAAAAAATAAATTCTATCAAATTTCACTATAAATCAGGATCTATAATAACTTCCAGCAATTCAGCCAATGTTAATGTTGACATTTCTTCCATTTTCTCGGCGACATGTTTACTTTCTCCATAAAGCATATTTCCTATTTCTCGCTTGTAATCCAATCCATTTAACATATCTTGGACGCCTGAAAAAGAATTTGTATCAATTGATATGATATCTGTGTTTAAACAAGTAGTCATATTATAGGCCTACACTGTAGACTGTAGATAGTTCATACAGCTAACAGATGGGGATTACGAATTGTCATGAATTTAATCAAACTTGGAATGCTTTAACATTTTATGTGAATATCTCTTTAAACTAGAATTTGTGTCGCAAGCGGAACACATGCGAGTTCACTATGCGTATGTTGTTTTGCCATTTTTGTGAGTAGATTCTTGGGGAAAATGGTGTGGAATTTGGGGCCTAGATTTTCATACATGATCAGAGAAATAGAACAGACAATAAACTTAGCAGTGGTATCACCAGGAGGGGGGGGGAACTAAAAAAAAAGTACAAGCGGCTTACAACAAATTATGGCAATAGCAAGAAGGCCAGATCTAGAAGGTATTGAGAGCAGTAGCATAGCCATTAGGGGGGGTGAGAGGGCAGGGGGGATAACTTGCCCCCTGAACAGATTTTGGGGAAATTTCTGCAGATGTACTAGCAAAATTAGAAAGGAAAATGGGGAAATGGTAAGAAGAATGGAGAAATTATGAGCAAAATGGGGAAATGGTAAGCAAAATATGGAAATTATAAGTAAAATGGGGAAATGGTAAGAAAAATGGCAGAAATGGTCAGAAATTGGGGAAATGGTAAAAAAGAAGTGGGAAATTAACAGAAAAAAGAAACTGAAAGAAAAGGGGATTTATACGAAGAGTTTTAACAGATTTCCCCATTTTTTCCACACAATTTCCCCATTTTTCTTCACTATTTCCCATTTTTCTGCCCCTAAATGATATAAATTTGCAAAAAAACACCACAAAATTTCCAAAAGGTAACCAGCACCAGTGGCGTATCCAGGATTTTTCCCCTAATTGTTTTTCGCGACCAACAGCTCTGTCATGTGTCGCACATTGTACAATGTTCAAAAATTCTTTCAGACAACATTTTCAGTGTACCTTCATGAGGAAAATCCCAGCTGGATGTCGTTCGGATGAGACATTAAATTGGCGGACTATTGTATCAGTGTCTATGCTGGGCAAGTAAAAGATCCCTCAGATGGGGTAAATGTGTAACATGTTGAGGACTCCCGCTCTCTCTCCCATTTCATCAATCGACCCTTGTGAGCGCCAGAACTGGGCTTAGAGGGCTGCACCTACCATATCTATCTATCTATCTATCTATCTATGTGTGTTTAAAGAAGAAAGAGATAGAGCTTAAAAAGCTGACAAAATAAACTTGAGACAAACTGAAACTGTGGTAAATTTTGCAAATGCTTGTGATAAGTTCTAGGGAGCAGCCAACTTAATATTATATGTTCTAGTGTGCTCTGATTGGCTGGTTCTCTTGACTTTATTTGACATTAGTTAATTTGCTCCATACTTGCGAAGTCGAGAACGCATCTTGTGATGGCAGTGAGCCAGTAACTGATATTTTAGAAAGACAGATTTAATTGTTTAGATGGACAAATAATTATGTGTTTCTGTTGTAAGCTCCATGGGAGATGTTGGGGATTGCTTGATAGCATGATAGATAGATAGATAGCAAGATAGATAGATAGCAAGATAGATAGATAGATAGCGAGATAGATAGTTAGATAGCGAGATAGATAGTTAGATAGCAAGATAGATAGCAAGATAGCAAGATAGCAAGATAAATAGCAAGATAGCAAGATATATAGCAAGATATATAGCAAGATAGCAAGATATATAGCAAGATAGCAAGATATATAGCAAGATAGATAGATAGATAGCAAGATAGATAGATAGATAGATAGATAGCAAGATAGATAGATAGATAGCAAGATAGATATCAAATGCTAATAAGAAAAGACTTCAAATAGCCCAAAATAAAATTGCCAGATTTATATTAAATCTTGGTCCAAGAACATCTATAGGCCAACAGGAACTGGACAAAATTGGACTTTTAGACACACGTCACCGTGCAATTTAAATGATACTAGGTCATATCTTTAATATCAAAAATGACCTTGCTCCAAGCTATCTATCTCAAAATTTCACTCCAGTACAACATGAGTACTCAACAAGAGGCTCCAGTCATAATTATATACACGGTTCCCCGGCCTATTGGTGTTACCTATGGAAATTTCAATTATAATGGTTCAAAATTATGGAACGAGTTACCTTCCTGGATAAAATCCATAAATAATAGACTGTTATTCAAGAAGAAAGTCAAAGCTCACCTCAGAACTTTAGCCGCATAACATAAATATTTACATTAATTTATGATTAATTTATTTACTCGTATAACTAGTCATACTGTCTATATATATATAAATTATACATTGTTATGTTTGAACCATGATACCATTTTGTGATTTGATGGACCACACTGGAAATAAGTCTCATGTGAGACTTTTGTGTGTAATCCAAGATTTTTTTACATATAATACTTTGTGTCTTTTTTATAAACATGTATGTATTGACTGTAAAAATATCTAAATAAAATCAATCAATTGTTAATTTATCTAGCTAAAACTAACATTCCTTGACTGATTTTAAAAGTATTGAATAACTGACTAATTAATATTGAGGCATATTTAGATTGGCATTGAAGTGTCACATCTTGGGTGTCATCATCAAGTATTCTAATTAACCCTGACACCTTTTCTGTAATTAGGGGTTAATGAAATGAAAATAACTCTGTCATCCAATTCAAGTTTCAACTTCACACCTTTTCTAAACAATAGACCAGCATCAACACTGCATTACACTTTTTACCTAAAAAAAAAAAAAAAATATAGGCCTACAATTTCAACGAATTCTCAGCAAGGAATAAAGATATCTTCATGAAAAAACGAATTGATATAGATTGATAAATCAGGGTTCTAATGAACCTACAATTGTACCTTTAGTTTAGCCCCAATAGAAATGCTCAAAAACTATCGGTAAGACATCGAACCTGTTTCGGCCAATCAGAGGCCAGTAAAACAATAACAACAATATTTCTATTTCCTGTTTTGCCGTGATTTCGTTGAAACTAAAAACTTAAATTGTAATTAAACAAGACACAAAAGACACACAAAAAAGCAAGACGCCTCAAGTTAGCCTATTCTTCATTAATTTCATGAAAAATAAACTTTGATAAGTGCTTCCTTGACTCTCACAAACGATCCAAAATTTCTGACTACCCCTTATTTAACTGGTTTGCTCACAAATGCGAGTGAACTCGCAAATAATTCATGGATGCTTTACGCTACTCCTCCCAAACTACTCATTGCCCACAACTGAAAATTTGCAAGCAACATCATTTCATGTCCCACAACAACCATAAGTCGGTGTGCTTTCTCAAACTGTTCATATTGTACCAGTGCACTTTAATATTGGTCATTCTGCACGACTATCAACATTCTCCAATGCTTAGTTGGTGGTTGCTTGATGATTCTCCCTGGACTCCGGACAGGGAGGGATGGGCCAAGTGCTGTCGATGACTCGCCCTTCTGGGTTTTGCGAGTCCAATACTCCAACCAAACTTGATTGCCCAGTTATGAAAACTACCAAGCAGCTTTTCTGTGTTCTCTACAATGTTCTTAGCTGGGTTTCGTGTTCAAATTCCAGTAACAGCAATTCAGGTCATGTTTTCTCATAATCTAGCCATAGGCCATTACAAAACACCCTTTCTTTCCCTGCATGCTTTCACGGGTCTTATGCTAGTATCTTTAAAATTCAGTTCACTCTCTTATTTTCCCCATGCAAAAATATTACATTTATTTAACTATGACGTTTACTAGGGCAACTTTAATCAATTTTTCAAAACAACTTTAAGCTAATAAGGGGCAACCATTTTATTTCCAGGGGGCTTGGAGTTTTCCTCGGCAGCTAAGTATTTATTTCAGGACAGTGGCGACAGTAATTATTTATTTCAAGCTCCTAAGGTCCCCAAACATTCATTCCTAAATCAAGCAACACCTTATTAAGTAATGCCTTCACCAGAAATTACTTATTTCAAGACTGCCCAGAAAGAACGTATTTATTTCACTAAACATTGAACATGAAATTATTTATAACAAAACCAACTCCAAGCCCCCCCCCCCCCGGATATTAAATGATCTCCCGCAAGAGTAATCTGGAGCTGCACCAATTGAAATGGAAACCTCTGATGAATAACTCTTTTGTCGTTGAATAATAATAATATTCTTAGAAATTCAGTGCACTCTTTTGAAAGATGTGGAAACATACATGCATTGCGTACATGTATGAACTAGCCTGATTGAAAAAATATCAAATCAAGCATTTGAGTAATATCAATAACATGACTTATGTTTTTATTACCACTATAGGTCGACAGTGCAAAAGTTGCCACATCAACCGGAAAGTGTTTCGGTGATAAGTACAATTTTAAAATTTACATTTTCCACTGAAACTCAATTGGATGTTCAGCATTGGCAATTTTTTTGTTGCTCAGGATGAAATGTCTGTCTAAAATTTTAAAATCAGATACCTGCTTTCAAAGTTGAACTCAATTAATCCGGATCTTACAGCCAAACACTTTGATATAGAATTAGAGTGGACTGTGGCACTGTGAAAATGGCACTTCATGACCAGTGGCATCCATTTCTGGGGGCATGGGGGGCACGTGTCCCCCCATATGCCCCCCCGCTCGAGACCCCCCAGTTAAGCCACTGTTCATGACTCATGATAGCCAATGAAGTGTCATCTTCTTTACTTTCAACATGGGAAACATAGAGGCTGTTTGATTAGTCATTATCAAGAGAAAGCCATTTCAAAATCAAATCGGTTTGTTTACTATAGCGCAAGCTTTGAAAACAATCTTCAGATGCGCTTTACAATAATAAAAATAATGAAATGTGAAATCGGTAAATGTGATATATAAGATGTAAACTAGAGTAAACATAGAGTATAAATTTAAAATCAATAATCAATATTAAAATTTGTTAAATAAGTGAGTCTTTAGTTTAGCTTTAAAATATTCTACATTTTCACAGTCTTTTATCACATTCGGGAGTTCATTCCATCACTTTTGACTTCTCATAATGGATTTTAGAGTGAAAATCAGATGCATAATCCTTTCGTTTGGCTGTCACCATCAAGTGAAATAAGTCTCCATCAAATTAACATTGAAAGTATTGGATTTGATCATGAAAATCATCAGCATGATGACACACGAAGTGCCATTTTCACAGTGCCTCAGTCCACTCTAATTCTATATCAAAGTGTTTGGCTGTAAAATACCCAGACATATTTTTGTTGCACCAACCTTTATCAAATTCATCACTTCCTTCCAAGTCGTGCTCAAGTTGCCAAACCTTGGTTTCTTTTAAAATCTTTAGGTTGCCTTCCTTTGAAAAAAAAAGTAGAGAAAGAAAATATAATAGATACAAAAGAAAAATCCAATTTCCTACATAACATATCTCTGAATCCAAAGTGTATTCATGTGAATTTAATCAATTGTGTTTTCTCAAGGTTATGAACTACCTTGAAATTTTTCCAAAAGTCTTCATCCGAAAGCTTGTTGTCTTTTGAATACGCATTCTCAGCAAAATGGGACCAGGTGAGCTGTTCAACGGGATTTTTCTCTACATATAAATCTTCATCCTAAATTTGAATAACGAACAACTCTAATGAAAGTTCTTGGACTACTCCAGAGACGGAGTGTGAAGGAATAAAATGCATTATAAACTCAAATTTAGTTGGATCTACCTCAAAAACGTCTAAGTCGTCTGGAACGAGAAACATGACTGGTGGTGGAGATGGAGCCTTCGGCCGCTGAGTTTCATTCCTTGTTTGTATTTCTGTTTAAGACCATATTAAAGATATTGAAATGCACCATTGTTGGTCATTTTGTAAGCTGAAGCGAATGTCCATGCACTCTTAACTCAAAAGGTTATGGAAGGTACATATATATAAAGAGCCCACAACCGAAAAAAGGTTCTATATTATTGTAAGGGTTCAACTGAATTGAAAAGGTTCAATACCTGGTGGGAATGTCCTATGATAGGACCCTGTGCTCTCAACTTTAGAGAAAGGGGTTCCACTGAGGGAATTCAGTGCAGCTGGATTATATAATGGTTGTTTTTTGTTTGCTGTTGGAATCTTTTTAAAGTTGAGTAATGAACCTTTTAGAGTTCCTTATATAGGCCTATACCAGCTTATGGAACCCTTAAAGGTTCCTTATATTTTTGTTAAGAGTGCAAGACCAGTTCTTAAAAGACCAGCTTCATTCGACATGGCCCTGTAAGTCCAATGGACATGGAGTGAAACCCAGGATAATATGTCAGTCCCTAATTGGAATGTTTGGGTTTATGCAAATATTTATGAACACAACACAAGTCCAATGAAACCTTCATAGAATATCTGGGAATGTTAGATACTTAAAGTTAGTTGCTAGACACTACGAAGGCTTTGTACAAACGAGGTGTAAGACCAGTTCTTAATGCAATGCACACGGATATTGGAAGGGTTTAAGACCCGTTCTCATAAGATTGCTTGGCAGGAAAAATCATGTGTGCATTGGGCTTAATAGTGACAAACTATCCAATGGACAAAATGGCAAGTAAAAAATAATGAAGACCTACCTGGTGATTTTGGAATTGTACTTTTGCTACTCCATAGATTGTTATGATTTTGCTGTTTCTTGGGTTTAGTCAACTTCTTTTCTGCCATGTTCCAGGTGTACATGCAGGTCTGCTTTCATACAAATCAGTCTATGGAGTGTCTAATAGTTATAAAGACAGAGACTCTAATGAACAACAGTTACAAATGAATTATTCTAACCTAGAAATAGCAGACCTCCTGCCTGAAATATCTTTCAATTGGTCTCTAATGAGATTAGATTATGAATAGTAATTCAAGGTCCTGGATTTGTTTTATTTGAGACTTTCACTATAATCAGATTAGCTTCCATCATGCTGTGAACTGGTTTAAATTATTGGACAAAAGATTTTGATCACTCCACTCTAACAACTAAAGCAATCCATGGCATCCCCAGCATGTCACCAATAGGATATCCTCCCTCTCAGTTGAAAGGCCTGAAGGTAGTAATTTATCAAAAGCAGAGGCCAGTATACCAACTAACCCAGCCTGACCAAGTGATTATGCTTAGCTGATGAAAAAGAGGAATTCGATGTTTGGCAGATGAAAGGGAGTATTGGCGAATAATATGGGGAAAAGATGTTGGGCTAACTTTATCTCTACATCTCTACATGTGTAATATACTAATATAGGCCTATATAATTTATGTAATTAATGTGAACTCTGTAATTAATCTATGTTTTGCAATGGATATATGTAATCGATTTGTATGTAGGCCTACTAAACATGCTCCTGCATATTTTGTCCGCTGTTGGGAATGGAGAGAAATTCACGTTACAGGAACTTTGAGGTTGAATTGTAGAAGAAAGTAGGAAGAGGTTTGAAAGTAGTTTGTTTGGGTAGGTGTGAAATTATGAAAGAATATATGAATATTGTATATAAAAGTGTGAGTAAATGACTGGTATATTCATAAAATCAACACAGTCATAAGTGTTATCATTTAGTGCGTAAATGGGCCAGGGAAGCGTGTTGATACAAACACAATTTCTAAAAAAATAAACAAGGAGAGGTGTGAATAGCATGTGGGTTTTAGAGGTAACATATAGTTCTGTTAAGATGACAAATGTATATATCTAGAGCTTTTGAAAACGTGAAGATTGACGTATAGCATGCCCAAATCCATCAAGAATTGGCGATTTGCGTACAAAAACAAATCTGGGAAAAATAACAAAAATATAATATTGCATACTATTAGCATAGACCCACAAGAGCTTCTAACATAACCTTTTACAAAAGAGAATAAAATTTAATGCACACGCTAAAATTGGATTGAGTTGTACGGGTATTTATTAATAATTCATAAAGCAAAACTATATACACTGACAACAACTTTAAATAAATGAACTTTTACCTATTCTACAAATTGATATATGAGCAGCCTTTAAACTAAGGGAATGTGCCTTATATTAAATAAATATTTATGACATTATGACAAAGCAATATTTAAACTGTTGCAAAAGCTGAAAAGGAACCTTAACTTTACATTGTTGCGCATCAAGTTATACAGTCAGCACAGAAATTATTTGCATGCTTTGATTTTTCATCATATTTCACAGAAAAATGGTAGTATGATAAAAAGAACTGCCCTATGTTTTAGAGTAGTGTTAGTAGCTTAGGTTTCCATGCATTTCATTTTTTATCAAAATTTATTTTCTCATGAAGTCCACGAAAAATGAACAGCAGTTTTTTGCTGTTTTTTGCTCTATGAGTCTCAATTTAATCATTCTTGGTACTAGATTTTGGTTTCTATTTATTTGACAGTGATGAGAACAATTCAAACAGCAAAAATCACCCATTGCTAAATTTTCAAACTCAAGGTGCCTCAGTATACAGAGGTCCATATCTAGCGTGACGGAATGATTGTAACTAAGAATCATTCCGTCACGCTAGAAATGGACCCCTGAGTTCTGAGACACTCTTAGTTTAAAACTTCAGCAGTTGGTGATTTTTACTGCTTGAATAATTCTCTTAAGTGTCAGACATATAAAAACTAATACTTGGCACTGAGAGTGATTAAAATGAGACTTATAGAGCAAAAAACTGCTTCTTAGCATCATTCCGTCACACGTGGACTTCATGTTCTTGGAAAATGTGAAAAAACTGAATTTTGAAAACAAAACAACATTTGCACGCTTCAGCCAACTGCCAGAAACTGAATTTTTAATGATGATACTCAATTTTTTCTTTGGAACTACTGTTGTTTATGGTATATTTAGCTCATTTACATCAATCAGATATTATTTGGGGTTCACAGGTGGGATTACAGGTGTTACCAAAGGAAAGCACTCAATCCCATGTTTTTTTTTCAATGTATGGCTACAGAAATATGGCTAGAAACAAGCAAGACTCAAGACTCAAGACTCAAGACTCAAGATATTTTATTTCTTTCTGAAACGTTATGTTACAGTAAAGAGGGAGGACATCTCTAAGACAAGTAATTATCGCTGGCGAGATGCCCCCCCTAAAAAAAAAATTAAAAGATCATATCATCATCTCAGAGAGATCCATTAAAGAAATAAAATAAACAATAGCATACAGAAAATCAAAGCAACAATGGTACAATGAGTGCATATTGGGTGAAGAACCAAATATATATTATATATTATATATTATATAATATGATGAGAACAAAAGTATGAGGACATTAGGATAAGAGCAAAATTTTAGAAAAGGTAATTGCACATTTGGAGGAGTATGTAAGTCCAAAGAATCTGAGAATATTTCATAAAATAAAATTTGATGAGAATCACATGTCAACAGATTCTGAACTTATTTTTATATCCTTGTAGAATTTGCAATGCGCAATTTGCACTTTAAGAAGCAGCTCAGAGACCGAAATTCCTTTGTAACATGGCATTAACTAGGTATTCAGACATATATAGCATAATGGGATATTACACAAGTTTTCATAGTTCAGAATAATTTGAAATTTGATGTATTTTGCAAAACCCTGTAAACTGTGAGTATGTATCTTATCTTTGAAATTCATTGGAGCATTATTTATGATAGTAGGTAATCTAAAACGAATACTATTTTTGACAAAATCATGCTTCTGCTGGGGTATTCGGAAAGCATATGCATGCCTGGTGTTGTAATTATGCATGTCAACGTTTCTAGTGAAGACAGAAGTTAGGAATATTTTCGGCAACATTCGATTTTCAAGCCTATATACGAATTTATACTCATTCAACTGCAGAATATCAGTAACTTTCAGTAATCTAAGAGACTTGAAAATAGGTTCCGTGTGGGCTATTAAATTTTGCATTCATTACAATTCTGACAGAACGTTTTTGTACTTTCCCAAGTCTCTCAGCATGGCTTCCCCAGACAAGTATTCCATAATTCAAATATGGTAGGACCAACAAGTTATACAGTAATAACAAGATATTCTGAGGAAGAAAATTCTTAAGTTTATTCATTATTCCATTAGTCTTTGCAATTTTCTTGGCTATATGATTTGTATGAGGTTTCCAATTGAGACTTGAGTCAAAAATAATGCCTAAATAATTAAACTCTTCCACAAATTCTATTGGTTTATTCTCTATGTTCAGAATAGGTGTTCTAATTTTTCTCTGTTTTGTGTGAAATATCATTGCTTTGGTTTTGCTCGCATTCAAGGATAACTTATTTAACTTAAACCAGGTGTTAATTTTTTCTAATTCTTCATTAATTGCACTATCCAAAGAATGTCCACTAACGTCAAGAGCTTCCAGCGAAGTGTATAATGCCGTATCATCTGCATAAACTACCGGTTTAAATTGGTCACAAGTATATACAAGATCGTTCAGATATATGATAAATAGCAAAGGTCCAAGAATAGACCCCTGCGGAACCCCAGTATCTATTGATAATAGATCAGATGATGTATCGTCATATAGAACCAGCTGTTTTCTATTACTAAGATAGGATTTAAATAAATCCAGTGCATTTGTTTTAATACCATAATATTGTAATTTTTTAAGCAAGATACTGTGGTCCAGTGTATCAAAAGCCTTTGAGAGGTCAAGAAATATGCTGATTGGAACTTTTTTATTATCCATTGCGCAAACAATTCTGTCAATCAGATCCATTGCTGCTAGTTCGGTAGAGTGATTTTTTCTAAATCCGTATTGATTTTGGTAAAAGAGTTCATTATCGATAAAGTATTGATAGAGCTGATTATGAATTATCCTCTCAAAGACTTTCGACACACTGGGTAGCAAGGATACAGGACGGTAGTTCCCAAAAAGAAAATTTTCCCCTTTCTTATAAATAGGGAGAACCTTAGCAACTTTCATTCCATCAGGGAATATACCAGCGTTTATACATTGGTTTATAATATGGGTCAGTGGTTTAACAATTTCATATTTAATATGTTTCAGCAGATTGTTTGACAAATTATCAACTCCACTACTTGACTTGCTTTTTAAATTGTCAATGACTTTGAGTACATACTTTTCAGATACAGTTTTGAGTTCAAAAGTGGAAGTGATTTCCTTAGTGAGGGTGTCTCTGTAGGATTTGTTAATAGGTTGCGTAATATCATTAGCCAATGAGGGTCCTATACCAGTAAAATATTTATTAAACTCATTTGCTATCGTTTGCGAATCAAAACAAGGCAAGTCATTCACGATAAAATGCTTTGGAGCATTATTTTCTTCAGTATTACTAATAATATCTTTTATAGTTCTCCATGTGCTTTTTATATCACTTTGGTATTTAGCAAAGCATGATGAGTAATAACTCTTTTTAGCTTCTCTAATACTTCTCTTCAAAATTCTATTATATGTTTGAAGATTCACCTTTAATGTGTTATAAAGTTCATAAGATTGCGGAGTTTGTCTCAATCTTCTATATAAATTATCTCTAAATTTGATTGACTTAATAATACCTTGAGAAATCCATTTCGATTTCTTATGCTTGTGTTTGCAGTACCTGACTAATTTCATTGGTAGATTTTTTTCTAAAGAGGATTTCAATAAGTTTTGTAATAAGGTATAATTCATGTTTGGACTTTCAGAATTAAATTTGTCTGAAGTACAAGTAACCGCGACCTCCTGTTTGAACTGATCTTTCATGTGAGAAGTAGACTTTCGTATCTTTACATATTTTTGCTTTGGCTTATTAAATTTTAAGCAATCTACACACATAAAGTAGGGCTGATGGTCAGATATATTTTGTAACAGGATTCCTGCAGTGAAGTCTGACACGCTGTTCAGGTTTTGTAATTTAACAAAAAAATTGTCAATAAGTGTTTTACTCTCTTGTGTAACTCTGGTTGGCAAGGTGATTCTGGGAATGAGACCACTACTTACTAGCATGTTGAAAAAATCATTTACCTGCGATTTCTCGTTTATTTTCAGTAAATCTATATTAAAATCCCCCATCAGAACTACTTGATTTGCGTTTTGGAGATTTGATATGGTCTGTTCCATTTTTTCTGTAAATAATGTATAGCTTTCGGCATTTGGTCTTGGAGGTCTATAGATATTACCCATAATGACCTTACTGCTTTTTTTAAAATAATTAGAATATATAAGCACTTCAAGAAATAAACTGTCACATATGTTGTCATCTACAGTAATAGGCAGGACTTTATACTCGATGTTATTCTTTAAATAGAAACCTACACCCCCATGTTGGCTTGCCATTTTAGGTTTGTACACAAAATTATAACCGTCTAGTTGCAAAGTAGATGGATCATGTTCAGAAGCTAGCCAAGTTTCTTGGAGAGCAATGACTGAAAATTCGCAATGTGATTCTCTAAAATAATTCATGTACACTTGAATTTGGTCAATTTTCGCATTTAACGATTGGCAATTCAAACTTAAGATAGTAAACTCATCCTTTTTCTGATTGAGCAGACTAACAGCCTCATCACTACTATAGTAAGGAGAATGAGTGAAAACGTTAGGCATTTCATTTATGTCCTCATCATCCTCATCATATTGAGTGTTCACTATATCAAGTAAAGAATGCATATTTTGTCAATAAAGCGACAATTTTAGCAGATCCCATTAATTGAAGTGACAATCTGAATAACCCAAATGCACACATTCTTATCATACAGTAACATGAATTATGATGAAACAATGTAAAGAGAAGGATCTCACTGAGACGAGGAAAACAAATACCAAGAAGTCTATCAATTAAGGCAAGTAGATGCAGAAAAGGGTACATAATGAATCTGTTCATCATGTCCAGATTATTAAAAAATAAATAAAAAATTTTCACTAGCATTCACAAATGGAGTTGACAATGCTCCAATCCCCATGATATATACATTAAGTTAGGTTGGTTCAGTCATACATAATAAATAAACTAATCAAGAAATTCAAGTTGACAAACTAAAGCAATAACCAAAAGAGAACATCAAAGTATACCAGTAAAGTGCAACAGATGCACTGGCAAACACCTTCATATTGCAATTATGTTAAGCAAATGATTGTACATATATTATACCCAAATACAATCCCAAGAGATATATACAATTTCCAAAAACCAGAAATCCTCATTTTTGTAAGTTGGCACAACAGCATACACATAACTCCATCATTTCGTAAAGATATTTTCAACATAATAAACATATATCACATCAAAATCAAGAAATCATTAAATATGTCATTCATTGTGGACAAATTTGTGGCCACATCAGTGGCATTTCATCATCCATGATGATAAAGTAAACAGATCATACATAACATCACAGAATCATACACTCATTTACATACCATGTGACTGTGAGATCATAACATCAGCCTAATACATTGACTGCACTATGTAATGTCACCTGTAAACCTAGGCACAAGTTCACGGTACATTTTGCCAACAAATATTTCAAATATTTTACAATTGGTATTTATATATATTTTTTTTATACTATACACTTCAAAATATCATGGACATTTAGATTAAATAAATTCAGGGCAAATCACATCATTATACCATCAGACAACATGTTCATCCAAACGTTGATCTTAAAAACTGAACATATAACATCAAAAATCAGCTTGTGACATTATGTTTAACTTCAATGTTTCAAATTTACCACTTCAAATCCCTGATACATGTTGATACAACAAAACCAACATGACATTAGTTAAATCAAAATATTAAACCATTTGTTTGTTTGTTTTTGTTTGTTTGTTTATTATATTATATTGCTAACACCTCAGGCCATCACTGGTGTATTTCATGCATGCTGACATAATTAAATCAGCACTAATAGTGATCACATTGTTTACAAAGGTATCTTTCATGGCAATAATAATAGCAGGTTTTTTTTTTTTTTTCAGGATAAATTAGCTAATTATCAAGAGATGGATGATAATCACAAGGTCAAAGACCTATTTCAAGATGTTGCTTATCCCTATGAACCCACCATGTCATTAATACTGCATGTTTTATGTCAGAAGAAACAATATTCAGTTGTAATTACTGTCAAAAACTGTACGAAATACTTTGCATAAACTGATAGTAAAATATTCACAAGGTTAAACACTTTTTTCACGCCAAATTTCCAGGGTGTAGATATCAATACTGATGTCATAATTCTCATATTCAAGCAGGCAAGAATAATGGTAACTGGGCCTATATGTTATGCATTAAGCTATTTCAATGCACTGAGGAAATTGCAATGAACAAACAGGAAAGATTAATTAAAGTATTATTCCCACAATTGTTCACCAATATAATTTTTGCAAGTTCTCCCACATTTCATGAATAGAAAGATAAGTAGAAAACAAAACAATCCAGATGATCTTTTCAGATAGAGGAAATATAGGTTGTTATAATTACAAAAAAAAAAACACTAACCATGATTATTCTATATTAATCACAAGGCAATCACCTGTTGCATGCCAGATTATAAGGGAGAAATATACGAAGAGCTCTTTATTATCATTAAGCTGTCAAGGCCACATATGGTTTACCTGGATACCTTGTATTGCTTCAGTTAACAAGAAATACAGTAGTAAAGTCTTTAAAATGACAATTGTTCCCGTAGTTCTTCCAATAATTTCCCCATGTTATTTTGGCCAGTCCACCCCCCATGGTTAAGCGCCAACGAATCGTATAAAGCCACCCCTGTTCCCCAGAATTTGTCAGAAGATGTTGCTTCTCCCAAGAAGCGTGTACCAGTCTCCAACAGAGACATCTTGCAATGACTATTAGTATTAAATTTCAGTTCCAGACCTTTTTTCATAATTAAGGGTGCTTTCTGTTCCCAGACAGCCTGATTCACATCTTTAATCCGGTAAGACAGGGCTTTTGCATGTGCCGGGGATTTTGAAGAACGAATTTTGTACGCTGTGGCCTCATCTTTGAAAAGAAGGGCTTTGTGATGCTGCAAGTACATTTCTGTGGAATGATAATGGGTTTCACCGTCAGTAAAGGAAGTCTTAAAGAAATTCGATAAGGGAGACCTTTCCCCAAAGAAAACAGTGGCATCATCATTCTGCTTTGAGCAAGTAGCCAGATACTTCAAGGAGTCAGGTAGATCCCCAAGGTCATCTACAGCATATAACTTTCCCTCAATCATAACCTTGTCCAGCTTAAGAAATGACTTCAGTCCCTGTTTTCTAGCTGCAAGCTGGATAGGCATCAATGCTTTTCTCTGTTTGTAAGTATTCTCAGAGAAGTGTTCTTCAACAAAAGTATTTGAACCTTTCAGTTCTTTTCTTTTTTCGAAGACTCGCTGTCTATCACCAAAGTAGCAAAATTGGCACATTATAGGAGGAGGGGCTTTATCCATTTTCAATCTGTAACATTTCACAAATTTAATTGAAGTAGCATCTTCAATATCCATTGAAGCAAGGATATCACGAACTTTTTTCTCACAATTTTCATTCATCTCAAAAGGTACATTGATGAAGAGCAGGTTGTCTCTCCTGCGGTAATCATCAAAAGTAGAGCTAGCACCTTTCACTGACTTTAACTCAAGGTTGATTTTGTTCAACTCCTGTTTAGTCTCAGACACTTCAATCTCAGTTTGTTGTAATTGTTCTTCAAGCGATTGAACTTTTTCATTTAAACTTTCAATGTCATCAGTGTTAGTTTGCGAAGCAACTATAGCATCATTAGCCAAGTCATTGACCTCATCAATCTGTGTCTGCATTGCCTTTAAAGAGTATAACTCTTGTCGCAGATGGCTAAACTGAGACTCAACATTAGTAGCAAATTTCTGAAACATAGCCACAGGAATAGTCATGTTTTCCTCAGAAGACAGCTCGCCTACAAGATCACTTGCCATAGACTGCATTGGAGGATAAAATGGAAGCTCAGAATCAGACTGCACTGTCTCTTTCTGAATTTCATCAGAAGTAGTCATGGTCTGCTGTGAAGAAGGTTTCAATAGTTCAGATATATCACTGTCAAGTGTAACATTCTCCTCAGGAGAGGGAGTTTCAGGTTGTGAGCTGGACATGGAAACACTCTTTTTTCGATGAGTAACAAATGAATTGCCCTCAAGAGCTTCATCCATGATGCACCTGTATGGTGTAATGAGGAAGAGAGAAGTAGAAAACAATCAGTTAATGGAAACCAAAAATTTCCGAAATCAAATTATGTTCTATCTGTCAGAAAATACCAGTGTACCCACCAGGAAGAAGCCAGCTGATTTGTATTTTGGAAATGCAAAAGTTGATAACACCTGGGTAAAACAGAAACAAATAGCGGAACTATGAAACACACCAAACAGGATTAATATCCCAAAGATTCAAACAGCTCAGCGAGGTCTCCAAACAAAAAGATTAGCAAGTAACAGCTACTCTATATTGACAGTATAATCATGAATCCTCTAAGTAGATATAGAAATTTAGACAGAGAAAATTCTCTAGCATATAATAAATTCTCTAAAAATATTTGAATTGTGACCAAATGAAATGCAGAATGTACTAAACCTCACAAAAAAATGTTTTATTCACCAGCGTTAAAGAGCACTGTTAGATGTGCTGAGAGAAGACTAGTAATGAGAAAACTTATAATGACATGTGCACAATAATGCTATGCTACAGTATTCACGATCTATAGCATGGCAGATAACCAGAGGAGAAGAAATACCCAAATAAAACAACAAAGATGAAAAAAACGTATCACAAACAGCTACTGACTGTCAATTTAGTAAGTTAAACTGCATAATGAGACAAAAAGACCAACCTATCACCTCCTGAACAACAAATAATCCATAAAAACCTGGAGCACTAGCACCTGCGTGCCTCACTGAGCTGCCATCTTGAATCTGACTTCAACTCCCACGAGACTGATTAGTAAACTCCATAATTGTGTCCATAATTGTGGGTAATTGTGTTCTACATGCAACCACAAAATGCCGGAAAACAGTAATACGAGTAAAATCAAACTGAAAAAAATCGTAATTACGGGACTCAATTTTGCCCCTTGGGACTATTTTGACTGTGAGCTGTGAACAATAGGTTGTAATAATTTGGGAGAAAGTCATCTGAGATAATTAAGACAAGTCGTTTTCGAATTGTGCACTATATCATTACCATTATGCAGCATACAACAAGTGTTGCTTCATAGGGTACCCCAATGGAGGACCTCAATGAGTGAAAATTTCACAATAACGGGTTTCCTTTGTAAAAATAAGCTTTGAACAATGAAAACTATTCACTGTCATAATAATTTAGGCCATAATTATTGTATAGACAAGCTTGGGTGGATCTTTATAATCAATGCATGACAATGCATTGAATAAGCTACACTTAGATATATGCTAAAATCGAATAATAACCTAATTTGTAAGCAAATATTAATAAAAACAACTCTAAATATTCTTTCTTAACAACTATTGATAAGCCAGAGGTTAAATAACTCGTCAGAGGCAAATCATCAGTTGTACCTCAGCACAAAATCACCAAGATCCTTTATTTTGGACATTTCCTGATGAGATATTGAACATAGTTCTTCACAAAAACCTGCATAGTTTATCTTTTTCTCACAATTTGACTATTTTAAAGGACTACACAGACCAATTTCATGACAAATGCTATTTCTAAGTCATTTTTATACTTAAATCTAGGAGAAAAACATGGGAATGGGTGTACTCCTTGAGTAACACCTGTAATCCCACCTGTGAACCCCAAATGTCTGATTGATGTAAATGAGCTAAATATACCATAAACAACAGTAGCTCCAAAGTTAAAATTGAGTATCATCATTAAAAATTCAGTTTCTGGCAGTTTGCTGAAGCGTGCAAATATTTTTTGGTTTTCAAAATTCAGTTTTTTCACATTTTCCAAGAAAATGAATTTTGGTAAAAAATGGGAACCTAACCTACTAACACTACTCTAAAACATAGTGCAGTTCTTTTTATCATACTACAATTTTTCTGTGAAATATGATGAAAAATCAAAGCGTGCAAATAATTTATGTGTTGACTGTACATTTTATTGAGAAAAACATTAAACAGCGCATAATGCAACCAAGCTCATGTCTATTTCAGAATTTTTCATATCAATTATGCCTAGAAAGCTGCAGATTTCTCTTATCTTTGGAAAGCTATTTATAACAAAAAAACATATACAAACCATTATCAGGATATTTACAAAGAGTGATAAAAAATACTCATGAATGTCAAAAATATGTAATAGACACTATACATTTGTCAAGCCTTTTGACTTCCGTCAGGGATACCACCGTCTACTAGTTATGCAAATCAGGAAACAAAATTACTTATCTGTCCATCCAGAGAACCTTCCCCTTCCCCAATTACAAGATGTGTTATACGTATATGCCTTCAATTGAACCTTATGGTGCAGACACCCTCATCATTGAGACTGGTGTTTGGAATGTGTTCGAAAAACACACAGTTTCCAAAACTTGCACACCAGAGAGCACAGTCTTCATAAGATGACATATCTTCGATCTTCTTCAGCAAATTGTTGCTGACAGGAACTGAATTTTCAAAAGTAATTTCCGTCCCTTGACGTGCAGCCATACTCATGAGTTTTGCATCTGAAATTCAAATATTTATGAATATATTCAGTGGATATCAATCGATTTTTGAATTTCAGATGCAAGAAAAGATGCATGCAGGAGAGATATCCATTGACAAGGCTAAAAAAGCACATTAATTCACAAGAATATTGCATGTTAGACTCTACTGGCCCTGTATGATGATGAAGTTATGACGCTCATTTAGACAGAGAGCAAATTCTTTCTTTCCCCGTAAAACCCAATATCTTACAGTACAACTCAAAATAAAGTATGACTACCCCAGCACGAAGTATCAACCTCCACTTTACCCTTTCACACCCTTTGGCTTCCCCGAAGTAACTGCCTAACTTTACCTACTTTAAACTACTTTTTAAAATCGCATTACATTTATGTTTAGCAAATAACAATTCAAACTCCAAAACCCAGATTCATGGTGATTTCTTTGATATTATGCCCCTGCCAATTGCAATTACTTTGCCAGTTCTCTTAATAGAGTACTTAATACAGGATACGGTTGTGGTGATGAGGCAAAATTAGTTGTAAGGATATTTGGGGTGGAGAGGAGAAAGGAGGGCAAAATAGGTAAACAGAGGACTTCTGTTAGAACATTTTCTTACTTTATTTATTTTTGGTTGTACTGTACCAGTTGAACAAAAGGGCCCGTCCCCAGCCAAGAGCTCAAGAGCAACCTATCATATGAGCGCAGTTCATGGCTGCCAAAGGCAGCCATGAGCGAAGCTCACTTAGCACAAGGGCAGCTCATTCTGTGTGGTGCTCCTGTCTGCAGTGACTCCCTGAACAGGAAGTGCCTGTAGTTGCCATAAAAGTGGAGCTAGTAGTTTAGTCACAGTTTAGTTTCGTAAATAATTAAAATACGTTGAATAAATTCCAAAATAGATTTAAAATTTCAGTCTTGTCCAATAACACCTAAGGTTACATAACCTTCATTAACTATAAACAAATTATGTAACAGTCTAATAGTAAACAGTCACCTCTGAATAGCTATGGTTTTATTGATCTCAGTTATGTAACATCAACAATATATATATAACATAATAGATCCAAATTTACCATAGATTTGAATTTCAGTGCAATCTATTTATCTAATTATCTAATTTTCTATTTATCTATCTATCTATCTATAGATCTGATCTTATCTATCTAATCTTATAAATCTGCCCAATTTTGCCCAGTCCTTTAAAAAAGATAGATTGGGCTTCTGCACGGAATGTTGAAGATACTGCAGTAGTTCTATGACAATGCTGCGCGGATTTCATGGCAGTGCCATTTACATATTATCCAACCAACTACACTGCAAAGCATGTCAAGAGTATGGATATGGCTAGCCCAAGTTAGCCTGCACAGTTTTTGTAGCGGGAATCTCAATCTGCTATATAAAGGTCTGTTGAGAAGCCCGCTTACCTACTTGCCTGGATCTGCCAATCACGGATTGCCTATTTGCGTACTACATCAGCAATATTTGTGTAATCACAGCAAAGTGGGATGTAGTGAAGACGGAGCCCTGGGGAAGGTTCTCCCGTAATCATTACGCACCACTGCGCCCCAAGCGTCTATAAAGTGAACTAGCGCTGTTGGTACAAACATGACAATCATGGACAATGGTATAAGCCAGCAGAGAAGATACATGTACCACTGAGGTGCACTTGGGCTAGGTGCGTCATGTCAATCCTGCTACTCTGGATGGAAATGAAAGAATCATGGTAACTACACTCAAGCTTGGGGACGCTCGTTTATGCATAATTAATTGTTATCTTCCCTCAGGAAGCAGCCCAGAGGCATTATCAAAATTCAAGGAAGATATGGATGCTATACATGTGATTATTCGTAAATATGGTACAAACCATGACATTATTTTGATTGGTGACATGAATATGGACCATTTCCACAGAAGCGGCTCCAAAGAAAAATCCTTCATCAAACTTATTCAGGAGAATAACTTAAAGGATCTAGGAACTTCGGAGAGGCTGCTGTTTACTCTGGAGAAGACTAGGAGACTCTCAACACTTCTTATCATCGCCCGATAACAGCAGTAGCTACATTACTCGACAGCTCTGCTGGGGCTCATAACATAAGGAACAACCAGCCCAGCAGAAGAACAGTCTACCCGAGGAAAGATCTGAATAAGGACCTGTTTACAAAAACATTGGACATGGAACTTGCCAAACACGAATGGGATGTGCTGGAAACGAATACAGCGATGAAGCGGTTGATAGAAACGGTTGACATAGCAGTACGTAAAAGCATACCACCAAAGATAGTAAGGCCAAGAAAAGACAACAAGAAGGTCGACTGGTTTCCAGAGCTGCAGGAGGCTGTGAAGGTCTCCAAACAGATGCATCACATCTGGAAGATGGCAGGCCGTCCGAAGGGAGATGACACTACCTGGATAGAGAAGAAACAAGCAAAGAAAAGTATAAGATCGTTACAAAGATGGAAACAAGCATCAGACAGAAAATCCCTATTGGAAGAAATCAGCCGAGCCACCGAAAACGATCCAAATTTAGCTCATAAGCTCATAAGGAAACAAACCACCAAAGACAACTCAGGATCCTGCCTCAAGATCGGAAACAGAATCGTCACAGACAACGCTGAAATTACCTCAGAATGGGCCTCCTACTTTGAAATCCTGGCAAAAGGGGAGACTCATCCAGATAGGGAATTTGAATTGGCTCTGATGAGGAAACTTGGCAGAAGGAATAGTGACAAGGAATTCTCCAGAGAAACCCTCGACTGTGCCATAAGATCCTTAAAACCGAACAAGGCCGCCGACGACAATGGACACTTTGCTGAACTTCTAAAGCTGTTTCCATCGCAAGCGAGGGACATGCTCCTATCCTTATGCAACAGAATACGGAAGGACGGAGCTATCCCTGAAGCTCTCAAAACCTCATACAAACTGGTTATACCCAAGCCTGGGAAAGATCAACAAATAATGGATAACTATCGAGGCATAACCATTGCCGGATTATTTATGAAAATGATCGAAATACTCTGGGCCACCACGGACAATGAAAACATCATCAGCTCCCAAATTAGTGATCTACAATTTGGCTTCACGAGAGATAGATCCCCGTCAATGGCATCGCTGGTAATCACGGAAGCGATCGCAGAAGCCAAGTCAACTAAGACGTCTCTATACATCATTTCACTCGATGCCAGAAAGGCCTTTGACGTCATGGACCACTTTCTCCTGAAGAGGAAATTATTCCAGACGGGCATCGGCCACGAAATGTGGAAACTAGTGGACGATATGTACATCGGATGCGTCGAGAAAATAAAATGGAAATCGTCGAACTCCAGAGAATACCAAGTCCAGCGCGGAGTGAAACAGGGCAGCATTATATCCCCGTTGTTGTATAAATTATATATCAACGACCTGCAAAGATCTACCCTGGGTTTGAAGCTCGGAGACGTATACATTGGAGCCTCTGCATGCGCGGACGATGTCCTGCTTATAACCAAGGATCAGCGGCAGATACAACCCTTACTGACGGTGGCGTATGAATACTCACAGGTCCATGAATACCAGCTCCATCCACAGAAGTCGACCATCACTCACTTGATCAGAAGCCCTAAACATAGAGAGTCAGAAGAGGAGGTTTCACAATGGAAATTGGGAGACCGTACAGTTTCAGTGACAGAAGAGGTCACACACTTAGGCCTGAATTGGAAGAGCGGAAAAACCTCGCCTGACATCGCTGAGAACATCAAAAAGGCCAGAAGAACATCATATGCCCTTCTCCGGGTTGGACTCCACGGCCTAAATGGGATAGACCCTCCAGCTGCTCTGAAAATTATTCAGACATATGTGACTCCAAGATTACTCCATGGCCTTGAGGCTTGTGTCTTATCTACAAAAGATCTCCACTCATTATATATCTACTACAAAAAGCTGCTCAGACAAATCCAAGGTCTCCCAGACAATACAGCAACAGAAGCTGTATATCTATTGAGTGGGGCACTTCCAATTAGGGCACAAGTCCACCGTAAAGTCCTGTCACTGTTTGGCCAGATATGTAGACTCCCAAGTGGGCACCAACTACATGCAACAGCCAGACGCCAATTGGCTACACAATTTAAGAACAAACTCAGCTGGTTCACTTATGCCTGCGAGATTGGTGAGCTTTACGATATTGATTTGCCTGCAGCATTTAATCTACCCGAAAGCAAGCTTGCATGGAAGAGACGCTGCGCGACTGCCATCAAGTCACTTATCAGTTCTGAGCTTATCTACGATGCATCGTGTAAATCAACTCTGAAGTGGGGAATCTGGAAGTGGCCTTCCACTCGCAACACGTTAGCGCATCCCTTATGGCTTTGCTGCGAAGGAAAGGCACACCGTATCGAGATGGCCACGGTACGAGCCAGGATGCTCACGGGAAGATTCAAGACTCAAGACGTCGTGGCAAAATTTGCAGGGAACAACGCGTCCAAGACATGCCCCCTATGTGAGGAAGAGGAAGAAGATATTAAGCATGTGATAACAACTTGCAAAGTGTTACAAGAAGCCAGAGAGGACAACATCAGGATTCTCCAGGAAATCTACACTGAGGACAATACTCCCTCGCCCGCCGACGCCAACGAAATCTGCTCTGCGGTGCTGAACGGATGGGGATACAGAAAATCCCACTCGAGGCTAGCCAGTCAGCTCCAAATTGCTCACAGCCACAGTAGCAGTAGAAAAAACAATCTTAGACGTAGTAGTAGTTTTAGCAATGATTTTATCCTGGATTTTACCCCGCACAGTGACCAACAGAATGTTTTTATGCACGAAGATTTTATCAGTCTCAAAACTGAACACTCAATTAAACGTGCAAACAATTTAACTAACTTTTTATGCCACAATTTATCGAAAAACAGAGACTTGATTTTACTCATGTGAGGTTCGCCTTCCAGAGGCGGGATATAATTTAGAAGAAGAAGAAGAAGATGTGGATTGCAGTTATCTTAATCAGAGTGAGGCAGTGAGCACAGGACTATAACTGCTTGCATAGAGTGAGAGGGCCTATTTTGATGGCGCTTCAGATTTCCTTGATCTAGAATACTATTTATACTAATGAAATACGCTAATTTATTATGTCTCAGTGACACAGTTTGCCACACAATGTTTTTGCAATTCCTTAGACCTGGAGCAATTTTTTTATTCGGGGTGATTTGGCATTTCATTTTGTACATGTATATGATAGGCCTGTTATACTTGTAGGCCAGTTTTTTATAAATCAAAGCTAAATAGTTCCCATTATTTATAGATTTATACAAATCATTTGAAATCAGCAATACCAGATTTAATTACATTTTTTTAATGAATTTTCTAGAAAATGTCAGTCATCATTTTTTTAATTGTATTTTTATTAGACAATGTTCCTTTGCCATAACATGTGGATTTAATTTCAATGTGAAAGGCTCATGGTTAATTTGTTGTAGTCATAGGCCTATACTTTTGTTACAACCTTGATAATTTCTGTACACCTATGAACTACATAGTAGAGCCAATTTATTACTTGACTTTAAACTTAGTCTTATGTTGCACAATGCAGAATAATTTTATGGCTTCGTAAAATCCCTTTTGTGCACTCAGTAGGCCTACCCGTTGCATACCCTCAATGCCTCTACAAGTTTCTTTTTTAAAGAGACTTTCTTGTTACCTTCAGCGAACGAAGTTCGAAGAAGCTATTGTAATCACTTTGGTAAAATGTTGTCTGTCCTCCGGGCGGATAGATAGTTTCCAGGCTATGATGCAGCCCCTATGGCAAGTACACGGATGAAATTTTGCACCCTTGTAGCCTATATATATATGGTGTATTTTTGCCTTTGATAGTCTGACCGACGGATATTCCATACCTTTTGAAATATTGAGGAAAAAAGTTGGTACACATGCAGCCTATATGGTCCAATTGTACCTTTTGTTGGTCTTACTGATGGGTATTCTCTAGTTTTTGAAATCGAGAAAAATGTAAAAAATAGTATTGTTTTTAATTTTGGCCAGAACTTGGCCAGGATTGCGTGTACATTTATGAAATTTGATTCCCATATCACCTCTTTGATGTAGTTTTAGCTTTTTGTGGTGTGATTGATGGACATTCTATATACTTCTTGAAACATTGAGAAAAAATATTAGAGATTATAATTTTTTGTTTCAGGGCCAAAACTTGGCCACTCTTGCATGTACCTGAATTAAATTTGATCCACATACTACCTGTATAGATATGGTCTCTTACTGCCTTTGGTCAGTCTGATTGATAGGTATTTTTTACACTTTTGGAAATATTTACAAAAATCTATAATAATATAAATAAATCTACATTTTGGTTTCCGACCCACAGGTCACAACCTATTCCTTGAACATGCATGAAAATGCACCATGATACAGTATGTGTGATTTAGTTTAGTTAGACCTTTCAATGGTTTTACATTGTGTCTTTGAAAGATGTATTTTGAAGAATGGTTGCTGTGCAGCCTATGTTCTTTTTGGTAACACTAACATGAGATTCAGATTCTGTAGAGTTCAGTTGGTAAGGTTGTCAGCTCTACTGGATGGTCTCTGCCTGCATGAGTTCAAGCCCGGTGATGGGCAACTGCAGCATCCGTAAGCTCTATGTGCTAAAAATAGCTCCTGACTATAGTCTGTTTCCCCTGAGTTGAGAGCGGTGCTTCAAACAGTTCCTAAACTGCAGTTGTCAACATCATTGATAAACCATGACCTGTTTATCACTCTGGAAACCACATAGGTCCTGGTGACACTGGGAGTTGTATCAGTGGTGTAGATATTCAATAAAGGGTGCATATATAAGGGGTTTTACTCTGCTGAAAACCCCTAAAAAGATACCAGATATGCCCATGGACACTGATGAAGCAGGACCAGATCTGATGCTTTATGAGAAACAGATGCATTAGCTCAAGGTAGTGCAGTTTTTGGTGTTAAAGGTCTGGAATTTGATAGGCTTGTGTGGCAGTTTGTGCATTTTTCCGCTCTCAACTCAGGGGAAACAGACTATAGGTCTGCCCATTGAGACCTGTGCAAAAACGGAGGGGGTTGCATCCTGTGTTCTATACAGCGGCAACTAAAAGACCCTGCAGATCGCTGAATTAGTAGGTTATGTGGCAGACTCCCAGACTTACTATCTCTCATGTATCATACGGCAAGAGTGTTCATAAGGAAGACGAATTCCTCTGCGTTTTCATTCAATTAAACTGGTGTGCGCATATTATTTGAATGTAACCTTATTATGAGACAAATTACTTATGATGCATAGAAAATTGATTGACAGTGAGAGATTTTATTATTTTTTGTGTGTCGATATGTGTTATTATGTTGACATTTAAGCAGCTAATTATTAATGTAATTTTCTGGATATGTTGTGTTATGCAAATGATCGTAAAACATCCGTAAACCAGGCTCTAAATATAACATCTCTAACTATTGATAATCACATATTCAAAAGGTCTCTCATTAATTTTATATTCATAGCTTTCATGAATTTGAGCACCTTGTCACATAAAAGGGACACTGGCATCGGTACAGACATTTCCTGTTGGAAACCAAGACAAAAATTGCCATTGGTTTGTCTTATTAGTGGAACTGATTGTTTAACCCTTAATTGTTATTTGTAATACCCCTGCAGTCAATTTGACTTACTTGGCTGTATGACATCAGGTGACATCAGATGAAATCAGGTGACATCAGATGTCCAATGGGATGAGGCTGATAAATCAATGGACATAATTTCATACACGCGTGACATGCTCTAAAAGTGGCATACATCTCTCTCTAATCAAACGTCAAATTAACAGGTACAAGGCATCATATGACATGGTATGACACCGGTATAGCAAGCACAACCGGAAGTGGGAAGAAGCAGGAAGTGTCACCAAAGAAACCTTTGCACAAAATAGACCAATCACAAGTAGTCCTGCACATACGAAAAGGGCATAACAAGGAATTTTTCTTATGACAGATGTATTATTGTGAAGAACAGAGACAGAATGATAAAATTAATTCTCCCACACATGGGTCAAATGTGTGCTATGCAGTGTATTAATTATTCTCTTTCTTACAAATTCACCCTTTTGAGCTCGAAAATTTGCCCTTGACTCCTACTAAATGATATTTTGCAATTCCAACATTAAATCAGTAATGACTCATTATATCAAGCCCAGATTATGCCAATGCATGGCTGGCAGGCATATTGATGTTGGGGCTACGAGAAGTCCAGGTTACACAAAATTGTGCAGCAAGACTAATAACAGGGACATCTCAAGCTTCGCATATTATACCAGATCCATACCATCCTCACTAGCTCCAGTCCACAAAACAAATTGTCTTCAAAAGCATGTATTTTATTCTCAAATGTTTCAATTCACCAAAGCCATATCATACCTCTCCTGTTTATTTGCTCGTCACACTCCTTCAAGAAGCTTGTGCTTGGCTAGTATAGCCCTACGAGTCAATGCTGGAATACCTCAAAACAATTCAATTTCAATTTTTTTCAATTCAATTTATTTTATTCCAGATGCAAACAGGATACATGTATTCAAACAATAAAAATAACAGTTACATCTGGGGGCAGATGTCGGGTGGACATATTTTGCCCAATTACAATTGAGAAATACAAATAGGGAGAACATGAACAGCATGAACAATAACAAGTTCTTTTTCTTTTAAAAGAAAACAAAAAGACTAGGGCTAAATATAAAAACAAATTGTATGATTAATATTATTTGATACAGGGGAGAGCGGGGTACAGTGAGACGGCGGGCACAGTGAGACAAAGCCCATAGCGTCTAGCTGGTACTGTTTACAGATCAACCCTCTTTTGTATAGTACAAAAAGTAAGTAAGTGAGAGACTGTCCTATATCCTGAATGGCTACACAGCATATCGAGAATGGAATTTAAATATTTTTGTTTTTAGCCAGTAAAAGTAAATAATTTTGCTAAACGACTTTTTGTTATAATTCCCAAGAAAAATTTTATAATGCAAATCAATTGCCAGGGATTCAAACCTTGATTATTTGTTTTAGTTTAGTAAGATGATGAACCACAATACAGGCATCCGGTCCGCAGGATTCAAAAGTTTTATAAAGAGAGCTGTGCGGGGCACAATGAGACAGTTTCAGGTGGGGCACAGTGAGACAACACAAATTACACTCCAAATGACCTGAATGTAATGCATAGCTCACAATTCACTATTAAAAACAAAATGCCTGCTATAAACTACTGATTTTAGTGAGTCATATCCAACGGGAAGCATTAGAAAGAATTTTACTTAGTATGTAACAGGTGCGGCAGGTTAAATAAGTCGTGCATGTGTCCTGTGCGATGAAGTTTCGAAACATGCTCAAAAAAAGGACCTAAAAAATCACCTAGTCAGCTGCTTTTATAAGAGTACAGTAGTTTCTGTAGCAACAATTGATAGAACAATTCCACAGGTGCTGAGGGCTGGCGGTTATGGCAGCAGATGCCCTGTCTCACTGTGCCCCGCCTGCTGTCTCACTGTGCCCCGCCCACGGGGCACAGTGAGACACTTAACGAGCATGGACGTAACTCAAAATTTCTCCAAACCTGTAAAAGGTAGGAACCTGAAACTACCTGACAATATGCCCAACATCATTATCTATAATGTGAACCTGATTTAACTCGTTACTGCCAACATTTAGCAACACTTGAAAATAAAAAAAGTGTCTCACTGTGCCCTGCTCTCCCCTACATACATTAAGTTTAATAAGTGACAACATATTCAGGAACTGTACTGGTGGTAATTTTAATTTAATTTAATTTATTATTTCTTATACGCATTACATATATATATATATATCTCAATGCATGTACAACATAAATTAACACATGGTGAACAGACAATAAATAATTTAGATAAAAACAATAAAACCCTCAGATAAAATCTACTGACTTAGATAAGAAAAGGTATCACAGCAAATTATATAAAAACAGTATCACAGCAATATCACATCAACCGTAGTATGACACAAATAAGTGAGTCTTTAATTTAGATTTAAAGTTCTCAAATTCCGACACATTTCTCAATTCTGATGGTAACTTATTCCAAAGAGCAGGAGCTCTGATGGAAAATGCCTTCTCCCCGTAAGTTTTTGTTTTCGGGGGTTGAGGTCTTTTCAATGTAATTGAATTGTCACTTCTCAGACTCATATATGATCTCGTATTTACAATTATCAGATCTTTCAAATACAAAGGTGCTGTTGCAGAGTGGATGCATTTAAAAACTGTACATAATATTTTAAAATCAACTCTAAGTTTAACTGGTAGCCAGTGAAGACTACGTAAGATTGGCGTAATTCTCTCTCTTCGACCGACTTTACATACAATTCTGGCCGCCGCGTTTTGGTAAAAACAAAACAGGAAATAGTTTACAGAAAATCGGGTAGTTTATTAATATTTAAATATTGTTTGATCTTCTTTTTAAATGAGTTTAAAACAAGGCAATTACTGATCAAAGAAATAATATAATTCCATATTTTAACACCCATAAATTTTAAAGATTTCTGAAACGTGGTTAAGCGCATGCTTGGAGTATGGAAGTTGTTAAATGATCTAGTATTGTGCCTATGTATAGATGTATCATAGGAAAACATATTCGAGAATACCGGCGGGAGTAATTTATGGTCAATCTTATACATAAACAAGAGAACATGATAAACATATAACTTGGATAAAGGAAGAATAGACTACTGAGTGAATAATTCAGCAGTATGGGCTAAATAATGGGAGTTTGAAATAATTCTAATTGAGGCATTCAGGATATAGGACAGTCTCTCACTTACTTACTTTTTGTACTATACAAAAGAGGGTTGATCTGTAAACAGTACCAGCTAGACGCTATGGGCTTTGTCTCACTGTGCCCGCCGTCTCACTGTACCCCGCTCTCCCCTGTATCAAATAATATTAATCATACAATTTGTTTTTATATTTAGCCCTAGTCTTTTTGTTTTCTTTTAAAAGAAAAAGAACTTGTTATTGTTCATGCTGTTCATGTCCTCCCTATTTGTATTTCTCAATTGTAATTGGGCAAAATATGTCCACCCGACATCTGCCCGCAGATGTAACTGTTATGTTTATTGTTTGAATACATGTATCCTGTTTGCATCTGGAATAAAATAAATTGAATTGAAAAAAATTGAAATTGAATTGTTTTGAGGTATTCCAGCATTGACTCGTAGGGCTATACTAGCCAAGCACAAGCTTCTTGAAGGAGTGTGACGAGCAAATAAACAGGAGAGGTATGATATGGCTTTGGTGAATTGAAACATTTGAGAATAAAATACATGCTTTTGAAGACAATTTGTTTTGTGAACTGGAGCTAGTGAGGATGGTATGGATCTGGTATAATATGCGAAGCTTGAGATGTCCCTGTTATTAGTCTTGCTGCACAATTTTGTGTAACCTGGACTTCTCGTAGCCCCAACATCAATATGCCTGCCAGCCATGCATTGGCATAATCTGGGCTTGATATAATGAGTCATTACTGATTTAATGTTGGAATTGCAAAATATCATTTAGTAGGAGTCAAGGGCAAATTTTCGAGCTCAAAAGGGTGAATTTGTAAGAAAGAGAATAATTAATACACTGCATAGCACACATTTGACCCATGTGTGGGAGAATTAATTTTATCATTCTGTCTCTGTTCTTCACAATAATACATCTGTCATAAGAAAAATTCCTTGTTATGCCCTTTTCGTATGTGCAGGACTACTTGTGATTGGTCTATTTTGTGCAAAGGTTTCTTTGGTGACACTTCCTGCTTCTTCCCACTTCCGGTTGTGCTTGCTATTCCGGTGTCATACCATGTCATATGATGCCTTGTACCTGTTAATTTGACGTTTGATTAGAGAGAGATGTATGCCACTTTTAGAGCATGTCACGCGTGTATGAAATTATGTCCATTGATTTATCAGCCTCATCCCATTGGACATCTGATGTCACCTGATTTCATCTGATGTCACCTGATGTCATACAGCCAAGTAAGTCAAATTGACTGCAGGGGTATTACAAATAACAATTAAGGGTTAAACAATCAGTTCCACTAATAAGACAAACCAATGGCAATTTTTGTCTTGGTTTCCAACAGGAAATGTCTGTACCGATGCCAGTGTCCCTTTTATGTGACAAGGTGCTCAAATTCATGAAAGCTATGAATATAAAATTAATGAGAGACCTTTTGAATATGTGATTATCAATAGTTAGAGATGTTATATTTAGAGCCTGGTTTACGGATGTTTTACGATCATTTGCATAACACAACATATCCAGAAAATTACATTAATAATTAGCTGCTTAAATGTCAACATAATAACACATATCGACACACAAAAAATAATAAAATCTCTCACTGTCAATCAATTTTCTATGCATCATAAGTAATTTGTCTCATAATAAGGTTACATTCAAATAATATGCGCACACCAGTTTAATTGAATGAAAACGCAGAGGAATTCGTCTTCCTTATGAACACTCTTGCCGTATGATACATGAGAGATAGTAAGTCTGGGAGTCTGCCACATAACCTACTAATTCAGCGATCTGCAGGGTCTTTTAGTTGCCGCTGTATAGAACACAGGATGCAACCCCCTCCGTTTTTGCACAGGTCTCATGGGGCAGACCTATAGTCTGTTTCCCCTGAGTTGAGAGCGGAAAAATGCACAAACTGCCACACAAGCCTATCAAATTCCAGACCTTTAACACCAAAAACTGCACTACCTTGAGCTAATGCATCTGTTTCTCATAAAGCATCAGATCTGGTCCTGCTTCATCAGTGTCCATGGGCATATCTGGTATCTTTTTAGGGGTTTTCAGCAGAGTAAAACCCCTTATATATGCACCCTTTATTGAATATCTACACCACTGATACAACTCCCAGTGTCACCAGGACCTATGTGGTTTCCAGAGTGATAAACAGGTCATGGTTTATCAATGATGTTGACAACTGCAGTTTAGGAACTGTTTGAAGCACCGCTCTCAACTCAGGGGAAACAGACTATAGTCAGGAGCTATTTTTAGCACATAGAGCTTACGGATGCTGCAGTTGCCCATCACCGGGCTTGAACTCATGCAGGCAGAGACCATCCAGTAGAGCTGACAACCTTACCAACTGAACTCTACAGAATCTGAATCTCATGTTAGTGTTACCAAAAAGAACATAGGCTGCACAGCAACCATTCTTCAAAATACATCTTTCAAAGACACAATGTAAAACCATTGAAAGGTCTAACTAAACTAAATCACACATACTGTATCATGGTGCATTTTCATGCATGTTCAAGGAATAGGTTGTGACCTGTGGGTCGGAAACCAAAATGTAGATTTATTTATATTATTCAAAATTTCTGTAAACATTCCCAAAAGTGTAAAAAAAAAAAAACCCTATCAATCAGACTGACCAAAGGCAGTAAGAGACCATATCTATACAGGTAGTATGTGGATCAAATTTAATTCAGGTACATGCAAGAGTGGCCAAGTTTTGGCCCTGAAACAAAAAATTATAATCTCTAATATTTTTTCTCAATGTTTCAAGAAGTATATAGAATGTCCATCAATCACACCACGAAAAGCTAAAACTACATCAAAGAGGTGATATGGGAATCAAATTTCATAAATGTACACGCAATCCTGGCCAAGTTCTGGCCAAAATTAAAAACAATACTTTTTTTTACATTTTTCTCGATTTCAAAAACTAGAGAATACCCATCAGTAAGACCAACAAAAGGTACAATTGGACCATATAGGCTGCATGTGTACCAACTTTTTTCCTCAATATTTCAAAAGGTATGGAATATCCGTCGGTCAGACTATCAAAGGCAAAAATACACCATATATATATAGGCTACAAGGGTGCAAAATTTCATCCGTGTACTTGCCATAGGGGCTGCATCATGGCCTGGAAACTATCTATCCGCCCGGAGGACAGACAACATTTTACCAAAGTGATTACAATAGCTTCTTTGAACTTCGTTCGCTGAAGGTAACAAGAAAGTCTCTTTAAAAAAGAAACTTGTAGAGGCATTGAGGGTATGCAACGGGTAGGCCTACTGAGTGCACAAAAGGGATTTTACGAAGCCATAAAATTATTCTGCATTGTGCAACATAAGACTAAGTTTAAAGTCAAGTAATAAATTGGCTCTACTATGTAGTTCATAGGTGTACAGAAATTATCAAGGTTGTAACAAAAGTATAGGCCTATGACTACAACAAATTAACCATGAGCCTTTCACATTGAAATTAAATCCACATGTTATGGCAAAGGAACATTGTCTAATAAAAATACAATTAAAAAAATGATGACTGACATTTTCTAGAAAATTCATTAAAAAAATGTAATTAAATCTGGCATTGCTGATTTCAAATGATTTGTATAAATCTATAAATAATGGGAACTATTTAGCTTTGATTTATAAAAAACTGGCCTACAAGTATAACAGGCCTATCATATACATGTACAAAATAAAATGCCAAATCACCCCGAATAAAAAAATTGCTCCAGGTCTAAGGAATTGCAAAAACATTGTGTGGCAAACTGTGTCACTGAGACATAATAAATTAGCGTATTTTATTAGTATAAATAGTATTCTAGATCAAGGAAATCTGAAGCGCCATCAAAATAGGCCCTCTCACTCTATGCAAGCAGTTATAGTCCTGTGCTCACTGCCTCACTCTGATTAAGATAACTGCAATCCACATCTTCTTCTTCTTCTTCTAAATTATATCCCGCCTCTGGAAGGCGAACCTCACATGAGTAAAATCAAGTCTCTGTTTTTCGATAAATTGTGGCATAAAAAGTTAGTTAAATTGTTTGCACGTTTAATTGAGTGTTCAGTTTTGAGACTGATAAAATCTTCGTGCATAAAAACATTCTGTTGGTCACTGTGCGGGGTAAAATCCAGGATAAAATCATTGCTAAAACTACTACTACGTCTAAGATTGTTTTTTCTACTGCTACTGTGGCTGTGAGCAATTTGGAGCTGACTGGCTAGCCTCGAGTGGGATTTTCTGTATCCCCATCCGTTCAGCACCGCAGAGCAGATTTCGTTGGCGTCGGCGGGCGAGGGAGTATTGTCCTCAGTGTAGATTTCCTGGAGAATCCTGATGTTGTCCTCTCTGGCTTCTTGTAACACTTTGCAAGTTGTTATCACATGCTTAATATCTTCTTCCTCTTCCTCACATAGGGGGCATGTCTTGGACGTGTTGTTCCCTGCAAATTTTGCCACGACGTCTTGAGTCTTGAATCTTCCCGTGAGCATCCTGGCTCGTACCGTGGCCATCTCGATACGGTGTGCCTTTCCTTCGCAGCAAAGCCATAAGGGATGCGCTAACGTGTTGCGAGTGGAAGGCCACTTCCAGATTCCCCACTTCAGAGTTGATTTACACGATGCATCGTAGATAAGCTCAGAACTGATAAGTGACTTGATGGCAGTCGCGCAGCGTCTCTTCCATGCAAGCTTGCTTTCGGGTAGATTAAATGCTGCAGGCAAATCAATATCGTAAAGCTCACCAATCTCGCAGGCATAAGTGAACCAGCTGAGTTTGTTCTTAAATTGTGTAGCCAATTGGCGTCTGGCTGTTGCATGTAGTTGGTGCCCACTTGGGAGTCTACATATCTGGCCAAACAGTGACAGGACTTTACAGTGGACTTGTGCCCTAATTGGAAGTGCCCCACTCAATAGATATACAGCTTCTGTTGCTGTATTTTCTGGGAGACCTTGGATTTGTCTGAGCAGCTTCTTGTAGTAGATATCTAATGAGTGGAGATCTTTTGTAGATAAGACACAAGCCTCAAGGCCATGGAGTAATCTTGGAGTCACATATGTCTGAATAATTTTCAGAGCAGCTGGAGGGTCTATCCCATTTAGGCCGTTGAGTCCAACCCGGAGAAGGGCATATGATGTTCTTCTGGCCTTTTTGATGTTCTCAGCGATGTCAGGCGAGGTCTTTCCGCTCTTCCAATTCAGGCCTAAGTGTGTGACCTCTTCTGTCACTGAAACTGTACGGTCTCCCAATTTCCATTGTGAAACCTCCTCTTCTGACTCTCTATGTTTAGGGCTTCTGATCAAGTGAGTGATGGTCGACTTCTGTGGATGGAGCTGGTATTCATGGACCTGTGAGTATTCATACGCCACCGTCAGTAAGGGTTGTATCTGCCGCTGATCCTTGGTTATAAGCAGGACATCGTCCGCGCATGCAGGGGCTCCAATGTATATGTCTCCGAGCTTCAAACCCAGGGTAGATCTTTGCAGGTCTTTGAGCAGGTTGTTGATATATAATTTATACAACAACGGGGATATTATGCTGCCCTGTTTCACTCCGCGCTGGACTTGGTATTCTCTGGAGTTCGACGATTTCCATTTTATTTTCTCGACGCATCCGATGTACATATCGTCCACTAGTTTCCACATTTCGTGGCCGATGCCCGTCTGGAATAATTTCCTCTTCAGGAGAAAGTGGTCCATGACGTCAAAGGCCTTTCTGGCATCGAGTGAAATGATGTATAGAGACGTCTTAGTTGACTTGGCTTCTGCGATCGCTTCCGTGATTACCAGCGATGCCATTGACGGGGATCTATCTCTCGTGAAGCCAAATTGTAGATCACTAATTTGGGAGCTGATGATGTTTTCATTGTCCGTGGTGGCCCAGAGTATTTCGATCATTTTCATAAATAATCCGGCAATGGTTATGCCTCGATAGTTATCCATTATTTGTTGATCTTTCCCAGGCTTGGGTATAACCAGTTTGTATGAGGTTTTGAGAGCTTCAGGGATAGCTCCGTCCTTCAGTATTCTGTTGCATAAGGATAGGAGCGTGTCCCTCGCTTGCGATTGAAACAGCTTTAGAAGTTCAGCAAAGTGTCCATTGTCGTCGGCGGCCTTGTTCGGTTTTAAGGATCTTATGGCACAGTCGAGGGTTTCTCTGGAGAATTCCTTGTCACTATTCCTTCTTCCAAGTTTCCTCATCAGAGCCAATTCAAATTCCCTATCTGGATGAGTCTCCCCTTTTGCCAGGATTTCAAAGTAGGAGGCCCATTCTGAGGTAATCTCAGCGTTGTCTGTGACGATTCTGTTTCCGATCTTGAGGCAGGATCCTGAGTTGTCTTTGGTGGTTTGTTTCCTTATGAGCTTATGAGCTAAATTTGGATCGTTTTCGGTGGCTCGGCTGATTTCTTCCAATAGGGATTTTCTGTCTGATGCTTGTTTCCATCTTTGTAACGATCTTATCCTTTTCTTTGCTCGTTTCTTCTCTATCCAGGTAGTGTCATCTCCCTTCGGACGGCCTGTCATCTTCCAGATGTGATGCATCTGTTTGGAGACCTTCACAGCCTCCTGCAGCTCTGGAAACCAGTCAACCTTCTTGTTGTCTTTTCTGGGCCTTACTATCTTTGGTGGTATGCTTTTACGTACTGCTATGTCAACCGTTTCTATCAACCGCTTCATCGCTGTATTCGTTTCCAGCACATCCCATTCGTGTTTGGCAAGTTCCATGTCCAATGTTTTTGTAAACAGGTCCTTATTCAGATCTTTCCTCGGGTAGACTGTTCTTCTGCTGGGCTGGTTGTTCCTTATGTTATGAGCCCCAGCAGAGCTGTCGAGTAATGTAGCTACTGCTGTTATCGGGCGATGATAAGAAGTGTTGAGAGTCTCATAGTCTTCTCCAGAGTAAACAGCAGCCTCTCCGAAGTGAATCTGGCCTGTTTCAGTTTTCACAAAGGCATGGTCAATCCTCGATCTGTGGCCCAGATGAGGGTTAATGTACGTGTGAAGTTTGCTAGAAGAAGTTCCTAGATCCTTTAAGTTATTCTCCTGAATAAGTTTGATGAAGGATTTTTCTTTGGAGCCGCTTCTGTGGAAATGGTCCATATTCATGTCACCAATCAAAATAATGTCATGGTTTGTACCATATTTACGAATAATCACATGTATAGCATCCATATCTTCCTTGAATTTTGATAATGCCTCTGGGCTGCTTCCTGAGGGAAGATAACAATTAATTATGCATAAACGAGCGTCCCCAAGCTTGAGTGTAGTTACCATGATTCTTTCATTTCCATCCAGAGTAGCAGGATTGACATGACACACCTAGCCCAAGTGCACCTCAGTGGTACATGTATCTTCTCTGCTGGCTTATACCATTGTCCATGATTGTCATGTTTTTACCAACAGCGCTAGTTCACTTTATAGACGCTTGGGGCGCAGTGGTGCGTAATGATTACGGGAGAACCTTCCCCAGGGCTCCGTCTTCACTACATCCCACTTTGCTGTGATTACACAAATATTGCTGATGTAGTACGCAATTAGGCAATCCGTGATTGGCAGATCCAGGCAAGTAGGTAAGCGGGCTTCTCAACAGACCTTTATATAGCAGATTGAGTTCCCGCTACAAAAACTGTGCAGGCTAACTTGGGCTAGCCATATCCATACTCTTGACATGCTTTGCAGTGTAGTTGGTTGGATAATATGTAAATGGCACTGCCATGAAATCCGCGCAGCATTGTCTTAGAACTACTGCAGTATCTTCAACATTCTGTGCAGAAGCCCAATCTATCTTTTTTAAAGGACTGGGCAAAATTGGGCAGATTTATAAGATTAGATAGATAAGATCAGATCTATAGATAGATAGATAGATAAATAGAAAATTAGATAATTAGATAAATAGATTGCACTGAAATTCAAATCTATGGTAAATTTGGATCTATTATGTTATATATATATTGTTGATGTTACATAACTGAGATCAATAAAACCATAGCTATTCAGAGGTGACTGTTTACTATTAGACTGTTACATAATTTGTTTATAGTTAATGAAGGTTATGTAACCTTAGGTGTTATTGGACAAGACTGAAATTTTAAATCTATTTTGGAATTTATTTAACGTATTTTAATTATTTACGAAACTAAACTGTGACTAAACTACTAGCTCCACTTTTATGGCAACTACAGGCACTTCCTGGTCAGGGAGTCACTGCAGACAGGAGCACCACACAGAATGAGCTGCCCTTGTGCTAAGTGAGCTTCGCTCATGGCTGCCTTTGGCAGCCATGAACTGCTCTCATATGATAGGTTGCTCTTGAGCTCTTGGCTGGGGACGGGCCCTTTTGTTCAACTGGTACAGTACAAACAAAAATAAATAAAGTAAGAAAATGTTCTAACAGAAGTCCTCTGTTTACCTATTTTGCCCTCCTTTCTCCTCTCCACCCCAAATATCCTTACAACTAATTTTGCCTCATCACCACAACCGTATCCTGTATTAAGTACTCTATTAAGAGAACTGGCAAAGTAATTGCAATTGGCAGGGGCATAATATCAAAGAAATCACCATGAATCTGGGTTTTGGAGTCTGAATTGTTATTTGCTAAACATAAATGTAATGCGATTTTAAAAAGTAGTTTAAAGTAGGTAAAGTTAGGCAGTTACTTCGGGGAAGCCAAAGGGTGTGAAAGGGTAAAGTGGAGGTTGATACTTCGTGCTGGGGTAGTCATACTTTATTTTGAGTTGTACTGTAAGATATTGGGTTTTACGGGGAAAGAAAGAATTTGCTCTCTGTCTGAATGAGCGTCATAACTTCATCATCATACAGGGCCAGTAGAGTCTAACATGCAATATTCTTGTGAATTAATGTGCTTTTTTAGCCTTGTCAATGGATATCTCTCCTGCATGCATCTTTTCTTGCTCTGATAACCTTGACACATTCCTTGACACAGCAAGGCCATTATCTGGGGAGAACAGCTGCATCAGGCTGTGATAATGGCCCTTGCGAATCACAGACATCCCAGGGTAATAGACTTCCAAGATATTGTTCTAGTATGGCAGTTGACCCCAAGACAGACGGCCAAATGCATATGACAAGAACTTAGATGACAGCATTAAAATTAAGAGAAACGAGGTAGTCGTACAATGGATCTGGAAGTATTTGGAATTTTTTCTTATATAGTTGACATAGTCTTATTCAATTTAATTTTAATTGCATTTCTGTCAAATTCCATTCCATTCAGAATAATGTTGACTGATCATGCATCTATGCCATTAATTCTCGTGTGAAAAAGTGATAGAAAGAATCTTTTTTTCAAATTCATATAATTTATGCCATTTTTGAAAAATGCATTCAATATCCATATTGTTGAAAACATATTCACATATATTTATTTGACAGAATCTGATATACAAAAAGTAAAATATTTACAAAAAGTGATATAAAAAATAAACACCGCGCCTTCTATTCTATGGTCGTAATTCCTACATCAGGCCTTTTCATATGCCCATTTACATAGTATACTCTCATCTATTTACAGGACAGGATGACATTACACATTCAGTTGAACCTCACAGTGCAGACACCTTCATCATTGAGGTTGGTGTTTGGAATGTGCTCGAAAAACACACAGTTGCTGAAACTTGCACACCAGACGGCGCAGTCTTCATAAGAGGACATATCTTTGATCTTCTTCAGCAAATTGTTGCTGACAGGAACTGAATTTTCAAATGTAATTTCCGTCCCTTGACGTCCAGTCATACTCATGAGTTTCGCGTCTGAAATTCAGATACTTCAAATATAATGTGTAAATTCAGTGGATGTCAATTGATTTTCAAGTTACAATGCTGAAACATTTGGCTGAGTCCAGCGGATGTCTGAGGGAACATCTATTTTTGGTTCTGCTAGAGCACTAGCATGGAAGCAATTATAGTGTTTTTGTTGATCGTAAAGACATCTGTGTATCATAAAGTAAAAACTGGTTGTGGTGTCAGAAAATGTGAACTTTTGTGGTGCAATAGATATAACACATATAAATTGAATTACATGAATTGTCAATGATTTAAAACCAATTTAATGGTTCTGAATAACTACAATCTGTGAAAATAAAGATTTCTGTCATCATATGGCACAAAACAATATAGTGAGCTTCAAATGGAGAATAATTGAAATAGTGTTACTTGTAAGCCTACTGGGTGTCCTATTTATTCTACAAATACGAAGTTGCCAGCTTCTTAAGTTAACGTAACCCTGAATGATACGTCAGCTTTCTAGCGACAAAACGTCTAATTTTTACACTATCCTGTTGTTCATGCTGAAATTGTGTCCCAAATACAACAAATGACCCCTGGATTTATTTCGGGAACGCATCGAAAACCTCATTTGTCGTGAGAGAAATAAATATTGTGATGTCATCAGCATTGTAAGAATTTGACGTTAACTTGTAGAAATATATTTATTGCAATGAACATTGTGACGTTATCAATAATGGATGTGCTGGAGGTTGGAGAAACTTTTAAAAAAGTACATTAAATAACTAAATAATTTATGTAATCAAAGAGATATTTCAATAAATTACTCAAGATTTTTTCAGTTTACATTATACCACAGGACAACCACCAATACACATATTTATCAAATTATTTTGTGATTGGGGGTAACTTTTATACAAGGTAATAGGATATTCTGACAATTTAGAGTAATGAAATGTTTGTTACCTGGGCACTTCAGGTCTTCTAATGTTACATCCTTCCATTGTTTATTGAAGCAGCCCCCCATATTGTTCACCTTGATTGGCTCCCGATGTCGTGCAGCCCAACAAAGCCATTCATCACAAGTTATGTAATTTCTCTGAACATCAACCACAAGTTTAGAGCAAGCAAGTCCAACACACCATCGGTACGGGTCACCAATTCGCTTCATAGAAGTGTGAATAAGAATTATGCTTTTTAAGTTTGGAGTATACTGAAGAAATTTCATGTCAAAAGACTCAAATTTATTGAATGCCAATTGAAGCACTTTTAGTTTGGTAGAATTTAGGAAGTTATCCTTGGGAAGAGGTCCGGTTAGCAGGTTTCCTTGGATATGTAGTTCGATTAAACTACCTAGTTGACTCAAGTCTGGGAAAGATGAGATCCTATTTAAATACACAGCAAGCCTTTCCAACTTCTTGCAGTCACGGAGATTTTCTGATTTCACAATTGAAATCTGGTTAGAAACCAAAATGAGTTTTCTCAAATTCTGACATGAATCAGTCAGGTCAGGGATTTCCTTCAGCAAGTTTCCTGTCAATTCAAGAATGTGAAGATTCTTGTTATGTCTGAAAGCACCATTAGGAATCACACTGATGTTGTTATATCCAGCAGCCAAATGTCGAAGTTCTGGCATCATCGAGGTGTTTGGTAAGTTCAACAGCTGGTTTTTATTCAAAAAGAAATTTGTCAAATTAGGCAGATCCAAAGCTACATCTTCAAACTTTGTTTTGTTTTCCAAGCAGCTATGAACAGGAAAATATGTCAGTGAGTTTTGTTGTAAGTTCAGAGTCGTAAGTGATTTCATTACCTTCAATGGGTCCGCTTCAAGACATGTTGCACCAAGACCCATGAGAGCTAATTCTAATATAATATTTGGGAGGCCTTTTAAGATCCCATTCAAGTTACTGATTTTGGTATGGCTGCCTGCAAATTGAAAAGCATTCAGTTGACTAAAGCCTGTACAGTTTTCAGGGATATTCACAATTTGGTTGCCACCCAGGATGTTAAATAAAATAAGTTTTGGAGCAAAAGGGGCAATGCAAGGGAAAGTTGTCAAATTCGAGCAGTACATCAGGTTAAGCGTGGTCAAGCTAGAAAGACCATGGAATGCAAGCCACCCAGTGCTGACAAGAGCTCTATTATCCCTCAGCGACAGAGTTATCAAGGAATGGAGCCCTGTGAATGTAAAGTCTTCCAGTTTGAATAATCTGTTGCTCTCCAAGTTTAGTTTCTGAAGTTGATCAAATCCAACAAATGCATGAGGAGTCAGTGAAGATATTCCGCATCCTTGTAATTGGAGATCTTTCAGCGTTGCTTTTGTCTTGTTTAACACGGGCACATGCTTAATGTCATTGAAACTTAGAGACAATGTAGCTAGCTGAGGGTATTCAACAATCAAATTCCATGTCTGATCAGTTATCTTGCAATTGTCCAATACAAGTTCATAAAGATCATTTTCAATATTGGGGAAATAGGGAAATTTGGTCAATGGATTTCTATCCAAGTGCAGCAATCCAATCTTTGTGCCTTTGAACGAATTTTCAGAAGTGTTTGTAATCCTGTTATTTGTCAGATACAATTTTATGACCGAAGAATTTGTCAAAGTTTCTGATGCAATAGACGCAATTAAATTTCCAGTTAAGCTTAATTCAGTGATTGATCTATTTGTGACATCTGGGATGGTGTCTAGGCCAGCAGAATCAGCTTTATACATTAATCCTTCACCTCTCATAATTGATATACTGATTAATAGTACGTTAAATATATTTACGTTCAGAGTATACATCATGGAACTTTTGTTTTGACAAAAATTCTCCTTGCAGTGTTCTTTGACCTTCATTAACTTTACTGGCCTGAGCAACTTGCCAATAAGGTAGTTAGAAAATTGATAATCCACAGAAATTGTTAAAATGTTTTAGACTGCAAATGATAATTATGTTACACTTAAGGAATGTCCACAACAAGACCGCAATACGAAAATCATTAGAGAGTTTTGACCTTATGTAATACATATATCTTGTGAGGCGCCTCTTTTGCCTTATCCCGACTCCACAGACAAAAGCTTTATGACAATGTAGAATGTAAGTAAATATGATATTTATGTATTTATTACTACAAGAAACATAAAGGGTATCAGGACTCTAAATGTCACATTCTTTGTTATGGTATACTCACTCGGGCATAATAAATATCTGAAGCAGTATTTATTGACCAGAATGAATTTTTATGACTATTCCATGTGCAGTTCACTAAACTGTAACATATTGACTGTAAACACAATTATATAGGAAATGAACAGCAGTTTACCTAATTAGCTGCTGTTCCTTAGAATTGCTTTAGCCATGAAAAAAAAATAACAAAAAGTAGGTAGACTTTCTGCATATGCAACATTTTCAAAGCAAAAGTTGTTATTTTGGTGACACCCTTCTAGTCAGAAGGCCCTGAAGTCAGAAGGCCCAAACGTTAGAAGACCCCCAAGTCGGAAGGCCCGCAAGTCAGAAAGTGTGTTGGTAAAAATAACAACTTTTGCTTAAAAAATGCTACATTTGCAGCAAGTTAAGTGACTGTTTATTGCTTTTCTTGTGGCTAAAGCAATTTTGAGCAATAGCATCTCAGGAACTAATTTAGTAAACTGCCGTTCATTTCCTGCAAAATTGTGATTACAGTGTTGCTGTTTGGTGAACCATATATGGAAAAGTACTGAAAATTCATTCCGGTCAATAAACGCTGCTTTAGATATTCATTATGGCCGAGTGAGTATACAATAATAAAGATGTGACATTTAGAGTCCTGATACCATTTAAGCCTTTATGCTTCTTGTAGTAATGAATACATAAATATCAAATTTACGTACATTCTGCTTCGTCATAAAGCTTTTGTCTGTGGAGTGGGGATTACGCAGGGGAGTTTCCTCACAAGATACATGTAGCAAAAGTTACAACAGGTCGAACCTTTCTAATAATTTTCGTATTGCAGATGTTTTGTGGACATTCCTTAAATGTATCATAATATTCATGTGCAGTTTGAAAAGTTACCAACATTTTCTCTGGACTATAAATTTTCTAATTATCTTATTGGCAAGTTGGCTCAGGCCAGTACAGTTAATGAAGATCAAAGAACACTGAAAGAAGAATTTTTGTCCAAACAAAAGTTCCATGATGTATACCCTGAATGTAAATGTTGTTAATGTATTATTAACCAGTATATCAATTATGAGAGGAGAAGGATTAATGTATAAAGCTGATTCTGCTGGCCTAGACACCATCCCAGATGTCACAAACAGATCAATCACTGAATTAAGCTTAACTGGAAATATAATTGCATCTATTACATCAGACACTTTGACAAATTCTTCGGTCAAAAAATTGTATCTGACAAATAACAGGATTACAAACACTTCTGAAAATGCGTTCAAAGGCACAAAGATTGGATTACTGCACTTGGATAGAAATCCATTGACCAAATTTCCCTATTTCCCCAATATTGAAAATGATCTTTATGAGCTTGTATTGGACAATTGTAAGGTAACTGATCAGACATGGAATTTGATTGTTGAATATACCAAGCTAGCTACATTGTCTCTAAGTTTCAATGACATAAAGCATGTGCCCATGTTAAACAAGACAAAAACAACGCTAAAAGATCTCCGACTAGAAGGGTGCGGGATTTCTTCACTGACTCCTCATGCTTTTAGTGGATTTAATCAACTTCAGAAACTAAACTTGGCCAGCAACAGATTACTCAAACTGGAAGACTTTGCATTAACAGGGCTCCATTCCTTGATAACTCTATCCCTCAGGGATAACAGGGCTCTTGTCAGTACTGGGTGGCTTGCATTCCAGGGTCTTTCTAGCTTGACCACGCTTAACCTGATGTCCTGCTTGAATTTGACAACTTTCCCTTGCATTGCCCCTTTTGCTCCAAAACTTATTTTATTTAACATCCTGGGTGGCAACCAAATTGCGAATATTCCTGAAAACTGTACAGGCTTTAGTCAATTGAAAACTTTTCAATTGTCAGGGAGCCATGCACAAATTAGTAACTTGAGTGGGATCCTAAAAAGTCTTCCAAGGTTATTAGAATTAGGTCTCAGTGGTCTTGGTCTAACTTGTCTTGAAGCGGACGCAATAAAAGAGATGAAATCAGTGACAGGTCTGAACTTACAACAAAACTCACTGACACATTTTCCTGTTCATAGCTGCTTGGGAAACCAAACAAAATTTGAAGATATAGCTTTGGAGCTGCCTAATTTGATAAATTTCTTTTTGAATAAAAACCAGCTGTTGAACTTACCAAACACCTCGATGATGCCAGAACTTCGACATTTGGCTGCTGTAAGGAACAAAATCAGTGTCATACCCAATGGCGCTTTCAGGCAAAACAAGAATCTTCAAATACTTGAATTGACTGGAAACTTCCTCAAGGAGGTCCCTGATCTCACTGCATCGTGTCAGAATTTGAGACAACTATTTTTGGGTTCTAACCAGATTTCAATTGTGAAATCAGAAAATCTCCGTGACTGCAAGAAGTTGGAAAAACTTGCTTTGTATTTAAATCGGATCTCATCTTTCCCAGACCTGAATCAACTTGGAAGTTTAATCGAACTACACATCTCAGGAAATCGACTTGCAGGATCTCTTCCCAAGGATAATTTCCTTAATTCTACCAAACTGAAATTGCTTCAACTGGCATTTAATAAATTTGAGTCTTTTGACATGAAATTTCTTCAGTATACTCCAAATTTAGAAAGCGTTTATCTTATTCACACTTCTATGAAGAGAATTGGTGACCCTTACCGATGGTGTGTTGGACTTGCTTGCTCTAAACTTGTGGTTGACGTTCTGAGAAACAACATAACTTGTGATGAATGGCTTTGTTGGGCTGCACGACATCGGGAGCCAATCAAGGTGAACAATATGGGGGGCTGCTTCAATAAACAATGGAAAGATGTAACATTAGAAGACCTGAATTGCCCAGGTAACACACATTTTATTACTCTGAACTGTCATGATATCCTATTACCTTGTATTAGTCTAGTAGGAACGGGGGGTTCCCATGCACCCGAAAGATATATTTTTTTAACATTGGTTTTCGGAATCCTCATAATGTGTAGAAAAAATTTTTTTATGTTCCCATCGCCAATTATTGTCCCATGTCATCCGTACGGCGGCCATCTTGGATTAACGTCGAAATTGCCATAATTTTGACAAAAAATCACTAAATTCTAAACTACTGGTCACAAATAGGTCTATGATACCATTTTTTCAGGGTAAATCCACCTGGAGAGTTGATTAAAGAGGTCTATTTTGCGATTTGTTCAATTCTAAACATATAAAGGTAAATAAATAGGCAAAAATGGTGAATTTTTCACCAAAAAATCGATTTTTTTTTAATACAAGTAAAGACAATCTCTTCAGACACATTCTGATGGACAGATAGGTAAGAAAAGACTAGCTGTGTATAGATCTATGCAAGACGTTTAAAATGACACCAAAATTAATAGTTTACTATGAGTAGAAGTAATTCTAGGTCAAAATAACTGAATGTAAGCGATTCAGTAGCGTCGCTGACGGCACAGTTTTAAATCTCACCTGGACGTCACTTCTGAAGTACTTGTCATTTATTGGCATATGATACCACTTTTTCAGGGTAAATCAGTCTGGGAAGTTGATTAATGAAGCCCATTTTGTGATTTATTCAGTTCTAAGTGCATTAATGTTAAAAATTATTCAAAAATGGTAATTTTCGTTTTTGGTCTTAACCAACCGTGCAATTCAAGAAACATCGATTTCTGCAGGCACCGCAAATGGAAAGCTGCACTTGAAAATGTTATATATATTTGTATCCCATTCAAGACATTTAAAATGAAACTGAAATATATAGCATGCTATTTGCAGTAGGGATTCTCGGTCTGAATCTATGTTGGTAAAGATCATCCATGGTGACGTTGTCATCAGTTTTCCTCGAAGTCACACCCAGGTCTGGAATTGTTGGTATACATCAATGGTTGGACACATGTAAATAGAAATTTAGAGGATGTCTGGAAAACGTAATTTGAATTGGTCATAGAAATCAGATATGCAAATTAATGGTAATTATTGAATTTGGTCTTGAATATGTAAGGAATTTACTTTCTTGATTTTGAGACAGCAGCCTGAATCGTTTTTGAAAAAGGAATGTCACAAAGGCCTATATACATTATACAAAACTAAACTAGGAAATCGGAAGTGCTCCACGAAGGTAGTCAGGGTTGCATGTTATGGAGAAGTGTGATGTTTAGCCAGGTGGAAGTCCAGAAAAGGCTTGTTTTTTGTGGAGTAGGTCAATTATGAAGTCAACATACATTTTGTTGATTTCTTATGATGTCACTAAATCTAAAAATTGTCCCCCAGGACAAGATTCCTTGAGTCAGACATCTTGAAACAGCCAACTTACCTCTATTGGTTACCTATACCTGGATTTGGTACCAATCTTTTGCTTAAGACTTCCTCTATCCATTAGATATACCAGGAGATGGTGACAGCCGGTAGGCCTGTTTCAGTGCCGCTAACAGGGACTGGAAACAGGGTGAGGCAAAAACCAACCAAGCCTGTTGGTAGGGAGCCTGAACTCAGAAGGTAGGCCAAAGAAATTCCATCAACAGAGCCATTAATGCACCATGGAGGGACAGCAACCTGAGCTAGGCAGAAAGACAGGGAACCTCTGAAGGGTCCCCCTGCTACAGATGTCAAGGCACATCTGCCGAAATAAGGCCGAAGACGAAGTGAGGATGAGGCCAGGACCCGGACAAGAGGCCAAGGATGACCATGACCAAACCTGCACTAGGTCCGTCCTCTGCCGCGTGTCTATAGGACCCTGGGTGCTCTCCTCCCCTCCCAGTGTTGGAGGCCCGCAGTCTGGGGTATTGGTCGGGTTCCAGTCTTCGATATCCTGCTGCCCTATGCATACTCTGTAGTCAGTCACTCTTCAGCTAGGGGTCCAGTCCATGCTTGGGTGATAGCAAGAAATGGCTGACCAGGGCCCCAGGTCTCCCGCCTTCTGCTTACTCAGGCCTGGTTGTGCCCTGGGCTTGGAAGTGCGAGGGGGGGGGGGGGATCCAAACGGGGAATAGCCTCAAGAAATGCTTGCAGTACACCTTCCATTCTGGGGCCTCTGGGCTTGGTCATGACGAATGGGTTTGCATCTGTTTCGGGCTTCTTCACTCAGTTCAGCCTGCCTCGGCCGCCCTCCTCCTGCTTTGCTTTGAGGGTGGTCCTACTTCAGGCCAACGGGCTTTGGCCATTCCACCCTGCTGCCACCTCTGAGATATGATGTGCCGGCCATTGGGAATCCACCCGAGTGCCTTATCAGTGGATGTTCCTTTTCTGGTCCCTCAGGGAAGAAAATTCCGAGAGCCCATAAATTGGCTGGGACATGTGGCCTGGGATGTCCTCACAGGAAGAATGTTATATGCCATCTGCTTGGGCAGAGTGACCACAGGGAAGTCTGGGGAAAGAGGAATTTGGTCAACCAAACAGACCTAACGGGGGTCCTGGCCAGAAGGTTCAAGGTCACACACCAGGAAAGTGCCACACTCGAGAAGAGGAGATACACGTACCACAACGAAGCAGAGGTACCAAGGACGATCACAGAAGGCATCCAGGAGTGGCTCAAGGGCCAACACTGCCAACAGTGTCAGTTCCATCGTCGGCAAAGAGGCAACTGACCATTGAGAGCAGAAGGACCACCCTCAGAACAACCGTCAGGGAGACCAGCCCCAGAACAGAAGAGGCAGGGCATTCTGGAAAGATAGTCCGAGACCAACTGTGCACCAAGGAGACTCCAGGAGATATCTGCGGCCAGTGAGGCCCCACCAGACGAAGGGCGTTGGCACACTTGCAGCAACAGTGGCCATGGACTAGCAGGGAAATAAAGAGCCCAAGTAGGAGAGGAGAGGATTAATAGACAACAGGTCAAAAGAGGCCCCACCCAGGGCAAGTCAACAGCGTCAGAAGAAATCTCCCTACCCAGGCAAGGGAATAACAGACAGGGCTTAAGTAAAGGAGACCTCCAGCAGCTGAGCGTGCCAGCCATCAGGAACAACACCTAGCAGGCCATCGGGGAGCCTCTGTGAGACACGGAGACCAGCTGGTCATGCCGCCAGGAGGGCCAGCATCTAGAGGCACCATCTGACTCGGGCCATGGGAGAGCCTTAGATGGACTAAGGAGAGGTATTGCGTGATAGGGGAGGGGGTGGGAGGATTTCGAGGCAAAGTCACAAGACAGAAAGGCCAAGTGAGGAACAAGCAAAACAAAGGCCACCAGGCCACCCTAACTATCACCCAGGTGAGCAGTGCTAGAGCGAAGTCTAGGTCCAGGACTCCACTTGCCAAGGGGAGGCTGCCCCAGAGCAGCTCAAAGGTGTGGGAGGTGGGAAAAAAAGCATGAAGCCTAGGTCCAATGCTGGGGGAGAATGGGCTTAAGGGAAAGGAGCCATCCCCCAGCAGGCATGAGGGAGAGGTCTTGCCTAGGCTGGAGTCCAGGCCAAGATTGTGAGGGTCGGAGAACCCACCCAATGCAGTAAACAAACCCCAGAGGGCAGTGAGTGAGTGAGTGAGTTTGTGTTTTATGCCCCATCAGCACAGGTGTACCCCAGAGGGACAGAAAATTAAGATGTTGAGACAGGGAGACATCAGGAGGAGCCTTGACAACCCACAACAAAAGCAATCGAGTCGGAAGACAACAGCCCAACACTCAACTGACATGAAAGATGACTCAGAAACCGCAGCTAGATGAAGAAGCAGCCAAGGAAGAGGCAGCCAGACGACCAGGCAGCCAGTGAGAGGCCCTCGCCCGATGTCCCAGCGGCACACAAAAGACCATGCACACTGCACAGGGTAAAGCCACCATTGGCAACCCAGTCATATGAGGAGACTAGGACAAGGAAAAGACATGCCAGGGCGAGATTGGAAATTTGAGGACCAGCCAGGATGCTAAGACAGCCTCGACTCAAGACGAGGGATATGAGGGCAGCAAGAGAATTTCACGGAAGAGGGCCAGCTTCTGCGAAAGGAGACCAAGGTCCCCAGCGGTAACCACGATTAGTCTAGGGTGGAAGCCCACCTAGTGTGGGAGCCCACCCAGACGCGTGGAGCAGCCGCTCCAGGAGGAGCAAAAGGGCCAAACAGCCTGGCAAAGGGAGAACCTGACCAACCAGGGAAGGGAGGCTCCACAAGATGAGTCTTGTCAGGAGAGAGGACCTGAACTTGAGGACACCTGCAGCTACCGAAGCCCACTTCCAGAGGTGGCACCGGGGGCCCTTCGACACCCTGAGCAATGATGCCCAAGGCAAGAGCCAAGCAGAACAGTGGTTGAATGGATGTCCCCAGAGCCATATGGGACCATGAGGGTGGGGGGACTCCCAGCCTGCTGAGGGATGGAGGGTTCCAGCCAACCAGGAGGCAGAGTTGGGCAATGAGTAGCGACAGAACAGTGGCAGGGGCAGCCCAGAGCAGATTCAAACAGCAGGGCCAAGGATAGGGAAATCCCCTGGATAGGGATCTCCCCTTGCCCCCTCCAAGGTGAGTCAATGTCTTGGAAGGCAGACAGAGCCAAAGCAGCATGGGGCCCTGGCTAGCCAGACAGGACCCGAGATGAAGAATGGTGATGACCAAAAAGTAGCCTGCAAGCCATGGGACCCAGAGTCTAGCAGAGATCGGCCCCAAGGCCAGAGTCCCCCACAACCCAGCAAACAGGGCAGCAAGGAATCCACAGAAGGAAGGTTTCATGGCACCAATAAGCACAATATTAAAGAATAAGAGCAAGTACAATGTCTAGAATTACTCAAATGCCCACGAAAATGTCAAAATTCATTCAATCAGCTGTAAGCAAGTGGCTGTCCAGCACACGTCTGACACGTTGAACAGCCGAGAAGAAAGAGGAAGGTTAAGCGCAAGGGACTGTGGGTATTAGGAGGTGTGGCAATGGTGCCAAATTTTAAATCTTGCCTGTGAAAAAGTGTGAAAGCTCGATCGAGAAAATATACGCACAAGTAAGCGTTGTCACTCTCTTAGATGAGTGACAATAAAGCTGTGGGGCCATGGGTGAAGTTAGAGATTACCATTTTTGTAACATTTGTTTACATTTATGCACTTAGGACTGGATAAATCACAAAATGGGCTTCATTAATCAACTTCCCAGACTGATTTACCCTGAAAAAGTGGTATCATATGCCTATAAATGACAAGTGCTTGAGAAGTGACGTCCAGGTGAGATTTAAAACTGTGCCGTCAGCGACGCTACTGAATCGCTTACATTCAGTTATCTTGACCTAGAATTGCTTCTACTCATAGTAAACTATTAATTTTGGTGTCATTTTAAACGTCTTGCATAGATCTATATACAGCTAGTCTTTTTCTATCTATCTGTCCATCAGAATGTGCCTGAAGAAATTGTCTTTACTTGTATTAAAAAAAACATCGATTTTTTGGTGAAAAATTCACCATTTTTGCCTATTTATTTACCTTTATATGTTTAGAATTGAACAAATCACAAAATAAACCTCTTTAATCAACTCTCCAGGTGGATTTACCCTGAAAAAATGGTATCATATGCCTATTTGTGACCAGTAGTTTAGAAGTTAGTGATTTTTTGTCAAAATTATGGCATTTTCGACGTTAATCCAAGATGGCCGCCGTACGGATGACATGGGACAATAATTGGCGATGGGAACATAAAAAAATATTTTCTACACATTATGAGGATTCCGAAAACCAAAGTTAAAAAAATATATCTTTCGGGTGCATGGGAACCCCCCGTTCCTACCCAACTATATGTTCACCGAGTGATGAAATACTTTGATAAATATCGGTGGTTTCATGTGTGGTATAATGTAAACATGTTGTCAAAAATATTTTAAATAATCTATGAAAGTATCTCTCTGACTACGTGATTTTGTTAGTTATTTTATGTACATTTTTTTAATGGTTTCTCCAACCTCCAGCACATCCATTACTGATGACGTCACAATGTTCATTATTATAAATATATTTCTAATAGTTAACAAATTCTTACAATGCTGATGACGTCACAAAGTTGATTTTTCTCAAGACAAATGAGATTTTTCATGCGTTCCCAAAATAAATCCAGGGGTCATTTGGTTTATTTTCGACACAATTTCAGCAAGGAAAATGGTTCTACACCATTGACTCTTTACACACTAAGTATTGTTACCATGATACACAGGATATTGTAGAATTATACATTTTGTTGCTTAAAAGCTGAACTCATATAAAAACCGGACCATTTTTTGTTTCCCTACTGACACAACTGACGACAGCCTGGACGTTTATTCTTGGTCTTTCTGACGTCAGGAAGGGTACAAAATCAACTTCATAATGACGGTCAGTAGAGCTAACTTTTTTATACAATGCTGACCACTAAATATGTATTTTTGTCATTCTTGCTGATGTGAGGAAGGGTGCAAAATCAGCAAAAGTGAAGCCCAACAGTGCAACTGGCTTATATTCTGACGGTCAGTAAGACAGTGAAATTGATCAGTTTGCGGATGTCAGTATTTGGACAATATTGAGGTGCTGCTGACATCAGTGCAACTGGCTGACATAGGCTATTATCAGCATCATTACTGGTTGATTATGAATAACGACGACCGGTCAATAGGTTAATGAAAATTGTAGATTACAGACGTAAGTATACTGTCCAGATGACCAATAGTTGATATGTATACTGACAGTCAGTAAGACATTGAAATTGATCAGTTACAGACATCAACAAATAGCCACAATTGTCAGTATGAGCGAAGGTTTGTGTCTCTACTGACGGTCAGTAAGACAATTAAAATGATAAGTCACAGACGTCAGTTAAAGGGCAAAAATTTGTCCCAACTGACGTCAGCACTGTCAGTAGTACCCTATTTTCAGTGCCTGTTTTTAGCTTGCTGAACTATCATTCGGGGTAACTTGAAGAAGCTGGGAACTACGTATTTGTAGAATAAAACTGACACTCAGTTGGCTTTCAAGTAACACTTATTCAATTATTGTCTCCATTTGAGTCAATAGCAGGTCTTATGAGCCTGATTGGCGATATTCATTAAAGCCAATTAGTCCAGAATTAGCACAAATCAAGTTCTAACCTGGAACAAATTAGTAACAAGCTGAAATTTTCAGGAAACGTTCAGAAAATTGTCTAGAATAACATACTAAAAGTCCTTGAAAATCCTGCTTTTGGCATCTTGGGAAATCAAGATGGCGTCCAAGATGGCTGAATTTCACAATTTTGTTGTTTCTTTTTGGCTCGATATACATATCACTGCTGGGACAACACCATAGTACTAGCAAATATCTAGGGAAGGACCTGCTGAAACATTTCTGACCTGTAATTGTAAAATTTGTAAATTTTGTCAGCTACACTGTGTTGTTTCCTTTTGCATAGATCTTTGATTTCATAATGGATGCCAATTTGGACCTGTACTTAATATCTCAAGAAGTAAGATAGGTAGGAAATTACCGACGGAAAAGTCTCTTCAAGAGAAGGAGCTTTTAAATGCTTAGATGGAATCCATATTGGTTTTCAAGATGCCACCATCAAAATCTTGTTATTTTCACATCTCAGAAAGTATAGGATTTAGAATACTTTATTTCAGTGGCTATATCCCCATGTTTAGGATCGAGGAATACAGTGGGGTGCGAAAGTTTGGGCACCCTCTGACTTGGGTCAAATTTTTTCAAATTTCAGACAAACCATTTGCAGAATCTTTCCAACATGGATTGTGTGAGTAAGGTATATAAACTTTCGCGCCCACTGTATGACCCAGCTAGCACTTAACATTAAAATAACCATTTAAAATGTTAGTTTTCGTTTTTAAACGTTTTTATAACATTGATTTAATGTTTTTTAAAGGTGAAGTGCTTGTTTGGGATGTCCAATTTCAAAGGATATTTGGATGTAAAGGTATTGAAGTTACCATTACATTTTAAAGAATTATCCATTTTTGACATATATTCTTATTAGAGTTTAAAACAATGAAGACTATTTCTGTGGACTTTCCCTTACAGCTCTAGCAATTGATCTGAAGAAATCAGTTTTTTTTTCAGTGCCAGAGTGAACCTATGATGTCATAGGTGGATGCTCATTGCTCAGCACTGGAGGATATGCAAAATTTGTGCTATCAATGATGAAACAGGTCAAACCAGCCAATAGCGTTCGTTGTGGACAGTTTCATCATAGCCCTGCAGTTACATCATTGCTAGAATGGACACCTGGGGAGGGGGGACTCGGCTAAAAAGCTGTCAATTGTCCTTTTGTTTGCATATTAATACCAGGTGCTGTGGTAACCAACAATGAAATACGGGATTAACGTAGTTGTCTGTTTTACACTGAAAGAGACCGCCAACAAAACTGCAAACAGCACACAAAAACTCGACAGCTCCATATAAAATCCAATTGAGTCCAGAAGCATGCTTGTAAACAACTGTGATTAATTGCAAGTTATCCTATTAACCATGCTTGGTTGAATTTCAGGTACTTTAATAAGTGTCACCAAATAAACAACCCCCTTCCCCAACTTAAGACCTGAGTTTTTGCAGTGGTATTATTGGCTAATCTGGCCATGACATAATTGCAAGGCTATATGAAGTTGTTCACATGAAATGCTATTGGTCAGATACACCTATGACATCGTAGCTAGCACCAAAGTTGCATTGGTTCCAATGGAGTCTCATGCTATGACATCATAGGTCCAGACTATGAAAAAAGATGATTTCTTCAGAGCATTTGCTAGAGCTGTAATGTACTACTTTATCAAACACATACTGTATACTGTAACAAAGTGACCCAGGTAACCTGCACCAAAGGAGGTGTTTGTCATTTAGCACATTATTAAATATTCCTCATCTTATTTGCAGCTTCATCAGTGAGTGACAAGACATTTTGTTTTACAGTCATCAGGGTTCAGTTGATATACTGCATGCATACCAGATAAGGAGATACATTCATACATTGAATATCAAACTTTACGATTTTTTAATATTAAGGTGAAATCTGCAATGATCTGGGGTAGTCTGGATAGAAGTGGTGGCTTGGCATACTGAGGTGGGCATAACGTTGAAGACAACTCCGAGGATACAAAGGCGGAAAGCACCAGAGCTGTATTCTGCACACAAGAGTTCATATTTTACATCATGCATAAGAGACAGCAGCAGTGAGCTGACACCGTCAGTGAACTCTGCCTGATTTCAGATGCAGTAACGACCGTTTTTTAAGGGAAGTGGAGTAACAACTTGGTCTGTTGAATTAGGTCTAGAATTGAATATTAAATAACTTTTAATCGGCCACTTAATTATTGGAATGCTGCTATTGCTGCAAAGTGGTACTTGTTGTGGAACTTTTTTTTGGCGGAGGCATAATTTTTCCTGCCCAGGGAATTGCGAGTCGTCCCTGTTTGGCAGCCAGCCAGACAGCCACGCACGAGCACCCTCACTTCTCAGTATAAGCTTGCTAAGCTTGCCCTGACCAGTGACCAGTCACCACAACATACATTATTTGTGAAGTTGTCACAATAAGATTAACTCTTCTTTGGTGTGACAGACATAATTAACTGTTTCAGATCTCTCGAAGCAATTGAATGAATGCTTTAGTGTTTCATTGTTGTCCGTTTGTTGTTTCAATTAGTTTCGTTGGAGAATGCCGTAAACTATCATTTAAATCATGCTGGCAATAGCTGTTAAAGGATTTGAAAACTTCATAATTTTATGGTGCTCATTGGCAGTGCATGTGCACTCATTGATCGTTTAACATTGTTGATTGCGCTTTGTTTATATGTTGCTGGCAGCTCAGCTGTGCGTATGAGCACAAGTGATGAGGTCCCTCTACCTAGACATGACCTGACCTACTCGAATATTAATAAATGTGTCAGCTGGAGGTCATCCGATTTCTTGCAGACTCTCCATACCAGCTGTGCTGTTCGTTCAGAGTCTGTGAGCAGACTGCCAGAGCTGTGAGAATGCCATGTAAAATCAGCTCTAGAGCTAGCCAATTCCTACAAAAACTGCTTCCAACGACATAGCATTCTTGCATAATCAATTAATCATATAATTTGCACTCTTTTACCATTACTCCAATATGTAAGAAAAAAGGGACAGAAATGCAAGATATGCTAACCAGTTTGTACTTATGTAATAGATCTTTAACTATTTCCTGTTCAACTGTATGCAAATATTTGACCTCAACTGTATGTATGTTTGCGTGTTGCAATAAATCCTTAGTGAGAGGGAATTCAAGTGAAAACCATCAGGTGAGAAAATGAGAATTGTTGGAGTGAGAGGCACCTGGAGGAAAGAGAGAGAGATGTTGAAGTGAGTGCCACCAGAGGGTGATTAAAGAATGATTGTAATTGGTGCAACTAATGAGACTTGCGTTTGGGAGATTAGAAAGGCTGATATGGGAAGTAAAATGAGAGGTTTTAGGGTTACTTACAATAGTATAGGTGTAAAAAGGAGAAAGCCTTACGAGTGAGTGTAAAACTTGCAAAAGATGGCCACCGAGAATAGTATTATAGGATGACAAGGAATGGGTGGCCTTGTTGAAACATACAGTCTCTTTTACTATTGGTGCATATGATTCAATCATAGTCCCTGGGGACAAAGGAATAGTCCATAAAATCATCATTCTCACGTTTTAACTCCCACAAATTAAGTCAGAGATGGACCATCCTCATAAGCGTAAGTAAAAACCCCAATATGGTTACTGCCAAATCTCCCTTTGAATTAGATCAGCTCCATTGTTGACACTGTACTTTCTGAGATATGGCAAACTTGGGATCTTGTTGGTGGCCATCTTGAAAACCCATATGGCTTCCATCCATCTGAGCATTTCAAAATTACTGCTTTTGAAGGGACAATAAGATATTAAGAGCATAGTCACTGTTATTAACTTCCTACCTATCTTACTTCTTGAGATATTGATTAATACAGGTTCAAAATTGCAGCCATTTTGAAATCAACGATGAGAAAGGGAATAAAACTGAAATCAGTGTATCTGCAGGTCAGAAATGTTTCAGCAGGTCTTTCCCTGGGTATTTGTCTAGTATTATGGTGTTATCACAGCAGCGATGGACACATCGGAGCCACAAAAAAAAAGAAGAAGCAGAAAATGCAAAGTCGGCCATCTTGGATGCTATCTGGATGTTCCAATCTGATCGTAGATGATGTTAATTTATTGCTCTGTCTTGAATATTTAATTTTTGACACTTTAATTGCACAGGAAGCCAATATCGAAGTAAAAAAAAATAGCAAAATTGTGAAATTCAGCCATCTGAACTTGAAAATCAATTGACATCCACTGAATGTATACTTATATATGAAGTATCTGCATTTCAGACGCGAAACTCATGAGTATGTCTGGACGTCAAGGGACGGAAATTACATTTGAAAATTCAGTTCCTGTCAGCAACAATTTGCCGAAGAAGATCAAAGATATGTCCTCTTATGAAGACTGCGCCGTCTGGTGTGCAAGTTTCAGCAACTGTGTGTTTTTCGAGCACATTCCGAACACTAACCTCAATGATGAAGGTGTCTGCACTGTGAGGTTCAACTGAATGCGTAACATTATCCTGTCTTGTAAATAGATGAGGGTATATTATGGTTATGTAGATGGACGTATGAAAAGGCCTTATGCTGGAATTACGACCATAGAATAGCAGGTGGTTTTGAAGGAAATCGGAAAGCTTGACAAAATTAATGTATTGCTGTTTTTTCATAATATGATTTATTAATCACTTTTCGTAAATATTATACTTTTTGCATGTCAGATTCTGCAAAATAACATATGTGTGAATTATTTTCAATAATATGGATATCAAATGTATTTTCAAAGATGGAATAAATTATATGAATTTGAAAAAAAGATTATTTCACTCACTTGGTAGAACAAGAATTAATGGCATATAATGCATCTGTCGACATCATTCTAAATGGAATTGGATTAAAAAAACACGAAATAGAAATTGAATTGAATAAGATTTGTCAATAATATTAGGCTACAACAGATTCCAGATACTTCCAAATCCATTGTACAATTATAGTTTGTCACGTCAAGGAGAGGACAGAGGTTGGGCCAAATATCTCAGCAACCAAAAGTCCTACAGTAGAAATACACCTGCCTATGTGTAGCTCAGCTTTGTTGTAATACAAATATCAAATTTTTGCATTGTTTGGATACTGTCTTGTCTGATATTTTGCCAATTTATGACAAAGGCAGTCCGATTTTGCACAAGCTGACATTTGTGATGCAGCCAATCTGATACAGAGTGAGTAGTGACGTTACAGAACTGCCCTGAAGAGCCACCCAAGACTCAGTTTTAGTCAAGTCAGTATTAGTGAAACCACCAATGTCATTGTGTTCATTTTTATAGACTGTAGAAACAATGCTTAATTTCTATTAAACGCTGGATCTACCCATTTGCATCCTAGAATGCTACCACTAAACCGACCCTTCCCCCTAATAAAGAGGGATCAATAGCAAGAAGTTTTTTACGCTATGTGAAGCAATGATGGACTATATGCTGTTGAATTCTTTGGGAGCAGAGGGGACGCTCACAGGAGGCATGCACCCTATAAGCTGGTGTAATTCTCTTTAAAATGATATAAGATTCACATAGATCAACCAAGGAAGAAAGATGAGAAAACACATTTTCTGTCAAGAAAGATGGTGGCCCATCGGTCCCCAACCATGGGGACCGATGGGCCATCCCATGGGGTCCGATGGGCCATGTTAATAACTTGCTAAAGGGTGGATAAAGAAATCAAAATTTGTTTCCAATATGTTTTTATTGATCGATCTGAGGGTATAGGACAATAAGAGATCGAAAGAATACAGATATGCCCAGATTTTACACTTTGAAAAAAAAAGCTTAATTTTCACAAATGTCATGAGTTACTTTTTTGTAGTTATAGTCAATCTATTGAGATGATATTTTGGCAGTACATGAACAGATGCATTAAAAACTATATTGGAGAATTCCAAAACGATTGGTTCATAAGTCACTAAGACAAAAAAAATTATTTGATATTTGGTCGATTCAGAAGTTTGGCTACCACCATGATCATCAAAATCTTGTCTAATACCTCAAATTTGTTGATGAATATTAAAAAATGAGAATATTTTAATTTTTTTTCCATCAATGAATCATTTCTGTCAATCATTTAGATTTTTAGGGGAAAAGTAAAATTTTCCAATGATACTGTACTAGTATGCCACCTACAGGAGAAATCTTGAATCAAAACAATAAAATTCGTCAATAACGCTGCATTAGCTTATATTTTGGTGAAACCTTAATTTACACCCAATAATGCATCAATGTCTAACGGGGTCCTTGTGTTTATTGTATCGCTAATACTACCTAAATAGAAAATTTGTGATTATGGATATTTTAAATTTCCACCATTTTGTGTTTGAAGCCATTACTAAAGCAAATCTATCAATGTAAATTCGAGGGCATTCATTTAAGTCAACACTTATCATTTAAAGATGCAAGCTGAAGTTCTATTGTGCTTTTTCCCCATAAAAGACTTTAATATCCAGCCCCATGCCAATAAGCCACCTATAGAAAATCTCAAGGAAATAGTGGCCCATCGGTCCCCATGTTGGACAGTTAAACCCTCTTTTTTGGTGAAATATGGTTCTTATTCCTAAAATTCAATATGTAAATTGTCACCAATATATAGGACAAATCATCAAAGAAAATGTATTGTGTCGAGTCTACACACTTTTGCGATATTAAACTTTTTCTGATTCAGAAAAAAAAATTTTAGATGTTGAAAATTTCATTTTGCCTCCTACACGCTTGTGCTATCACTTATTGATCAGTGGTCAATATGGTATTCATAGATGTGATAAGCAATACTAAAAATGCAAATTAGATGTTATGAAACATTTTTGATGTGGAGTTAAGAGGATGGCCCATCTTTCCCCAAGGCTCGTCGGTCCCCATGTTCCCCTACATATATGCATCTAATAAACACTTTTCAATTGATATATTACTCTCTTATAATAACACAAAAGTACAATGCATAAATGGAATTCTTTAACTGTATCACTGAAGTTTTCCTTTTGCCTTCGAACACAGTGACTCAAGGGACTGGGATTCCCAATTTACTGAATAAAACATGCATGAAAGATTTATACCTTGAGGGGTGATCCCAAGAGAATTTGATTGCCATGGTTACAACTTGGTTTCTAGGGAAGCCACATAATGGTAATCACTTTCTCCCTCTATGGAAGTGTCTGACAATTAAGTTGGTATACGACACAATAGATGAATTTTGGTTTCTTGTTGGTTTGGAGAACAATAAATTTGCCGAGGGTCCTATAGATGTATTATAATTGATACAACGGGAAATTTACAGGGTCTATGTAAACAAGGGAACCCCATATCAATTCAAGACAATCATTATTAAGGATTCATAATGCCTACAACATAAAGGTTTAATGGAATGTCCGCTAATTTGATCAAACTCGGAAAAATGGTTTGTTGATAGTTTTCAGGTATATCCCTGCCGGGTATAAGATGCAAAAATCATGGTTGACATGCTTTCACCTGCAACAGCTAAAAACTCCTCCCGGAGCAATGCCACTCACCTAAACTGTCCACCTATCCTTATTGATCTATCCTCTCCTTCTGATACCAGCAAATTACAGTGATACAGCTCCCTTATTTACATTTTCTGCCTCTACTGCTTTTCCCCACCAGAGGCGCATGCATCTCCATTGTAGTTCCGCTATTGCTCACGTTTAGGACTGGCGCCACCGTCTGCCTTTCCGCCAAAAACATCCACACGCTTCACTCTCACCTACTGCTCTTAACTTCTACCTGGCTCAACCACTTCTACTCATCGTATCTTCCTCATCTTACCCTCATTTTAAAGCGCTTCTCAAGCCCATTCCATCTGTCAATGTCTCAATGCCCATACACTTTTACCTTTTTGCCTAATTCTGTACATTTCCATCAATCCACATTTCCTTTCAACAGATCTTTTCCTTTCCTTACGAGCCATGCCCTCAATTACAAGCTGAGGTGTAAGCACACTTGACTGTACCTTACACCAATACATATGCCAGTGCATTTGTAACTTCAATTCCTCTACCACCAATCTTTACTTATATTACAATAATTACTCAAATGCTATTTCAAATGGTCAGCATGCAACACGGGGCCAGATGCCCATGCAGGTAGAGGGGGGGGTTAATTATTCCCCATTATAGTCCTGCCCCAAATCATGGGTAAATCTAGTATAACATAATACAATTCATGTGCTACAAACTTAAATGGGGAGCCCCAATGTTTTTCTAAAGGTATTCATGTGTTTTCCATTACAAGTATCATTTGATTCTATTTATAAAGGAATAATTGACCTGTTATTTCTCTAAATCAATCCATGCAGTGACAAGAATATTACAATAGGGCAGAAAGTACATTCAAGTATACAGTGCACTGTGATTCTGGTATCATAGCGATTTGTGAGAATGATTGGTGAGGGTTGAGCATAGATATCTAGGACCAATTTCTTTCAATGCCCAGTTATGAAAATGTTCCAGTCGAGAAAAACATCCCATCAAGCCATTGCTGACATATTCCATAGTGTTTCATAGAATATTTGTTTGCTGCACAGAGGGACTTTACAATGTAATACTCAACTTTTTTCTGATGTACCACCCAAATACCGCAGCCTAAATTATGCCATGTCTGCATCACATTGTCATTATACAAGATGACTGCGCACAACCTTTGCATAACTCTCATGACATTTCATGCCATTTGGTGGCCACATCTAACCACACTCTTTCTTCCCTGTTTTTGTTGCTTTATCAAGCTACATCCTATCTTCCAAGCCATATCCAGCCACATTCTTTCTTCCCTTTTCCCCCTGAGATTACCTTTACACATCACCTTGACACAGGAGGCCATTATGTGGAGAGCACTGCTGAATTATACAGCGATAATGGCAAAGGCGGGTCACAGACCATCCAGGCTAACAGGCTCCCATGATGTGATATTGGTCTTGTACTATAACAGTTGACCTCACTCATTGGCACACACAAGACTTAAGGAAGTCATAGTAACATGACAATCAGATGGCGGATTTCAACCATGGGCATTGAAATAATAAGGACTATGACAAATCGGGATCATTCTGAAATAGACGCAGGTCTTTATGGTGTGCTGCTGGATACTTTTGCATCTTAACAGTTGTTGTATCATTATCCCTTCGTTTCATATTTTAACTGCTTCTCATATTGAATTAGGCTTCCTTCACAATGCATTGTCTCTTGGATTTTCAAGCTATATTTGTTATGTTATTAAATGTAATTTGTAGACAAAATGGTCTTTTTACCTCGAATACCTTGATATTCTTCTTCCATTTGTCCAAAATAGGTTTTTTTTTTCACAATATATTTGATATTGATGCACATATATAGAGATGCCACATTATAGCAACCCATGGATGGCCATTTCTCAGAGAAGGAAGGTCAACAAGTTCTTGATCCGCCAATTGGTCTGGTGTTTATCATCTTCTCCTTGCAAGCTACGTGAGTGGTAATATCGGAAAAATGATCGCTGTTACGAAGTGGTTGTCACCTTGAAAATACGGAGGCCATTTATTGCATATTAGTCTGAAGTTGTTGCCCATACTAGAACCAGTAAGTCATCTGTATTGTGGGTGGAGCCATTTTACGACAATATGAAATCTATTTCATCAACACCTTCTAAGAACACATCTTTGTACTGTCATATACATCAAATGCTATACGGCATCATGACTAAAATATCCGGTGTACAATTCTTTATTCAAAATGAATTCATCTCTCTGAATATAATTTTGAATAATTAAATTTCAGTGAGTGTTGTTCATAAAAGCCTACTTCTGCTGAGAATAGCTCAGTTTTTTAAATAATCTTATTTAGCTACAGAACACAAATCTTTATCATTGACCTACTGTCCTACCAACATAATCTAGGTCACCATACAACTATTCATATTTGTAATGTCCACTCTACATCATCTAAACATTGAGGTTAATAGATTCCATTAAGGTCTCATGGGGCCTCATATCTTTTGGAAGCCTTATCAAGCCATTTACTTCCTGCTGCCTCCCTGCTCCCTCCCTGCTCTGATAACCTTGACACATTCCTTGACACAGTAAGGCCATTATCAGGAGAATACCACTGCATTATATCGTGATTACGGGCAAGGCAAGTCAAACCACCCTGGCTAATAGGCTTCTATGATATTGTTCTTGTTCAGCAGCTGACCTCACTCATCATACAATAATTATTATAACCTTCGGAATGTGAAAAGCAGATGTGAGCTTTAAAAGTAATATGTTGCAAGAGGAGGCTAAAGGCCTCAACAATTTATGCCTGTGCACCATTCATTCATAACTGAACTTTCATTGTCCTTGAAGCTCCTCACACATGTAACATGCATTACAGATGTCTTTTGTTTGAATATTTAAAAAAAAAGAATTAATTTTAGTTGCAATGTGAATTGATGTAACATGAATGTCTCTGTAACTTTTAAAATTGTTCCAGACTGAAATAAATATGTAGATGTGTTGTTGTTTAAATTTCCACCTCCCATTTGTGGCAGAACTGATGGTTGGTAAAGGTTCCCGCCTGCTCTTCTGAAGGTCTTTGCCTGCATCAGTTCGAACCCCGAGTGGGGACCCAACATTTTAAGTGACCCTCACGAACGAAATCCTGGCTGGATGTCATTTGGATGGGATGTTAAATAAGCGGCGTCATGTATCAGTGTCTGTGGTGAGCAAGTAAAAGATCCCTCACATGGGATGAATGTGCAACATGTTGAGGACACCCACTTTCTCTCTTCCATCTCATCACTCAACCAACCTGAGTACCTAGAACTGGTCTTAGAGGGCTGCACTTACCATATTTATCTATCTATCTATGCATCTGTGCAATCCACCTAATTAGTACAAAATAAGATGCCATCAGAAAGAGGTCAAAAGAAAGGGGCGCAAGGACTTTGGCAGTTTCTTGTACCTACCGGATAGACGTATCCAAAAACCTTCATAAAATTTGTTAAAGCTTCACACATCTTGATAATAACGGCTATTCTTCGTAGCACAAATACAGGAACCTTGTAAAATGTATTTACTGTTTTAGATTTTTTACTCCGTGTCTTATTACTCACTGTCTGCCAGATTGTTAAAGTAGAATCCTGGAGCTTCAAAGAAGAGAACTCTGCTATTGTGGATGTGATGCTGGTGTCATGATGATTTGTGAGAATGATTTGTGGTGGTTGAGCATAGATCTCCAGCTGACAAGTAAAACCTTCCAAGTCTTTCTTCTGCTGCTCTGTGCCAGTCCCATCATTCAACCGCTGATCTTAGGCAACCACCAAGTGGAACGAGATCTCACAAGACTCTTTTCAGAGCCAAGAAAGATGGAGAATCAAAGGGAAAGTGGTTGACAAAAGGCAGCAGGGAGATTGGGTTGGGGCAGGGATTGTGCGGATGCATTTCTGTTTGTTCTTGAATGTTTCTTGGGAGTAGGATTGCTCTTAGAATTTGTGAGGTATATCATGTTGTAAGCTTAATGTGGCAATGTCATTCTTTAAACAGTTTGATGTGCTTGAAGTAGTTGTTCCATGCATATGCCACTTAGTAAAATGCAGGCTGGAATTTTCCGATGAAAATCATTTTCCTATAATGAACAAAGCATGTTTCTTCATACATATTTTTATTTTTTTAGCACATAATTTATGACTGGGTCTTTCAGGTCATCATTATGCATGTTTTTCTTTAAAATAATTCAAATGAGTCATATCATATAGGTAATACATTTATCGGAAAAAGAAATTCCTACCATTGAATCTAGATAAGATAAATAATATTTCACAATAACAAACTAACTTATACTCTTCCCCATTAATGTATTTGACAAACCAACATTTATCAGGTCTAAGAAACTTACATTTTAAATTTTTTTTGAAAGTGATGAGTTTACTTATTGTACTTTAAATCATAGTTTGCTGATCATGTAAGCCAAATCTTTTTTCAAGTGAAGTGTCAGCTATTTGTCCTGGTATCCCGGCGATAAAAGGGGGAAGGCTGTGCTATTGTGACTGTGATGCTGGTGTCATGGTGATTTGTGAGAATGATTTGTGAAGGTTCAGACAGGCAAAACCTTCTTTCTTCCTCTGTTCCTTGCCAGTGCAATCACTCAACTTCTGATTTTGGGAAATCCAACAGTGAACAGTGCTTTGCTCTTTCTAGGCCCAGAAAGACTGGAAATGAAAGGAAAGAACGTCAACAAAAGGCAGGGTGAGATTGGAATAAGGGAGAGGGGTGTGATGGTGCATTCATGATACCAGTGATATAGCAGACTTCAATTCCCAAAATATTTGCTCATGACTGTTGAGTGTTGACATATATATATATATTATCCAGGTCTTAAAATTCTAAATATATTATAATCAAGTTTAATTCCGAGACTACATGGCCAATTGTGCAGCATGATTAAGATGTACGAAGCTCTTTCTTGCATATTTCATATGTAAATTAGTTGTTTTCAAGCATGAAATATGTACATTAATTTTAGTATGGATTTCATATGTGTTAAGTTAGATTTTGGGCTTTAATTTTATTTGTTTGCTGATTTTTTTAGATAGCCAATGTCAGGTCTAAACTTAATCCATTTGTGATAACCATATTGCACTAAAATGGCCAAAGTAACTGAAAAGTACCTATGTGCAATTTGTAGGAATGTATGCGAAATTTGTACGAAAAATGTACGTAGGTTCTAAGGATCGGCTCTTTTTGTGAGTTTCTATGAGAAACTAAGAAATCATTAATGGGAATTGATATATCTACGGTTATCTGTAACTAGCTTGAATCAAATGTGGTTCAAATATCTGGAGTGCTTTCTTTTGTACACCTTAATGCAGTCCTAAGAGATGATTTAGTGAGGGAGATGAGAGGGTAAAAGGGTCCTAAGGTCGTAGCCATCTCTTTATCTGCATGAAGCAACTCCATTAATATTTGTTGAGTGTTTCTACTCATTGTTGCCAATAATTAATCAATGTCTTTACATTTATGTATTATTCAGGTTTATCTGTCTGTTTTTACACAACATCAGGATTTGCCAACTTGCATAAATATTTGTGCATTGGTTGTTTACAGCTGGTAAACTTGATATGCAAAAAATGAGTGTTGGTTCATACAGATTTTGGTACACTGTGATTGATAATAGCCTATGAAGTGTCATATTCCCTACTTTCAACATGGGAAACATAGTAGCTCTTTGATTAGTCATGAGAAGGCCATTTGATTGGTCAGAACTGATTCTAGAGTTAAAAATTGATGTGTAATCCTTTATTTAGTCTGTCACCAATGAGATTAGTCTCCTTAAAGCAAATATATACATTGAAGGTACCTCTACTGCGTATGATCATGACAAACCATCTGTGTGATACTCGCGAAGTGCCATTGTCACAGTGCAACAGTCCATTCTTTTTTATCAAATTTACAGACTGTAATGATCTTCCTTTTTTTTATATTGTGTGCAAGACAATCCTGACACACTAGGTCACACATAATTATTGTTTCTTCAGTCTTCTCAAAATAACTTTTTTAAAGCAGGTCGGTAGGACAAGAAAGAAAAAGCTGTAATCTGAAGTAATATACAATTATAATCTTTTGGGTCAGTCAATTCAAGAAGCTAAAGATTAATTTTGTCTGTCCTTATTATAAACAATTGTAGTTTTCTTAATTTGGCATTGTTTATTTCTACAAATGAAAACCATAGCATCACAATCACACTTCAGCCCACACCTCAGGCTCTTCACTGCTGTTGTCAGTAATAATTGTTGCCACCTTTCTCAGACCTGAAAGGATTCTCACATATGTGTTACTGGATAATCGAGGTCAACTGCCATGGTATCAGAAAAGTCTTGATGGTCCGTGACTCCCTGTGTCCCATTTATCACAGTATAATGCGGCCTTGCTGCTCCAATATCCCTGACACATTCCTTGACACAACCAGGCCATTATCTGAGCTGGGAGGGAGCAAAAAGGACATGGCTCTATATGGCTATCAGGAAGACTTGATGCCCCATGAGACCTTCAAGGCTTTCTGGTGGCCTAATAACCTTGCATGATGAGGATGTGACAAAGATATGGCTTCCATTTAGGTTGTGCTTTCCTTGCCCCGAACCCCTTTCAATAATTTGCGGTGTTTCATGAAGGCAAGGACTAGCATGGAACATTTGCAGGATAATATATGCTATAAGCCATGTCAACATGAAAAATATCATTGCTTCAAATTAATGATTTTGCTCTCAGCCATCATACTTTTTGGCTTTGTCATATATTTAACATACTTCCAGCTGTTCAATCAGAATCTGCATGGTAGGGTGAACCACAATTCATCAAGCGATACTTTGGTCGCACAGTTTTGATTTTGAGGAAGAAGAATCAATTTTGCACAATTTCCCATCAATAGAATAAAGAGCAGACAGGTATAGTTAGTTTTCAAGACTTTGTCATTGAAATACGATAGGCATTTTGTATGGCAACTGTACAATTCATCAGATGTGCCTTTCTTGTCACATTGAGTTCAAAGGCCCAGAGAGCACTGTTCTGCACATCTTAATGCAGTCCTAAAATCCAGGAAGATGTGTAGCTTGTTGCAAGCCTGACCAATAAAAACATTTCAGCCAACAAACACTAAAGAAAAGTGTTGCGCTTTTAGTAAGTTATCTAAGAAACTGATACGTATGTGAACTCCCTTTTCACTAAACAGCTAAAGCAAGATGCTTACCATAACCAAGGCATTGATGCATATGAGCCTTCCTTTGATTTACCATACAGATTAGTAATAACAGCAGCTGCAAGCATCTGCAAGAACAAAACAGAAATGCATCACCATGATCCCTGTCCCCTTCCCAATCCCCCCTCTGCCTTTTGTCAGCTGTTTTCCGTTTGATTCCCCATCTTTATGGGCGCTGAAAAGAGTCTTGTGAGACCTCGTTCCATTTGGTGGTTGCCTAAGATCGGTGGTTGAATGATGAGACTCGCACAGAGCAACAGAAGAAAGACTTGGAAGGTTTTACTTGTCAGCTGGAGATCTATTCTCAACCCTCACAAATCATTCTCACAAATCACCATGACACCAGCATTACAGCCATAATAACACTGTCTTCCTTTTGTATCACCAGGATTTTGTAACGCCGATACCAGAGATCCAGTTTAATGAAGAAAGATGCAGTTTTCACTAAAGTAATGAGACACAGAGAAAAATCTAAAGTAGCAAAGAAAAATTGCGATCTGGTTCTACCAAGAAGAACCTTTGTGTTCAAAATGAATAAAGCTTGGTAAATAAGTTGAATAAACTCTACAAATATTGGTATCCAGATCATTACCTTGTATCAGCTGGAATCTAAACTCGATAGGGGTGGATTGCATAATATGATACAGTGATAATGGCAAAGACGGGTCACAGACCATCCAGGCTAACAGCTTCCCATGATACGATATTGGTCTTGTGCTATGATACAGCAGTTGACCTCACTCATTGGCACTCACAGGACTAAAGGAAGTCATAGTAACATGACAAGCAGGTGTTGGATTTCAACCAAGGGCATTTGTAATGACAAGGATAGTTCAAGCCACGTTCTTTCTTCCATCCAAAGGTCTAACATAACGTTGACGCATTATCTTGACACACAAGGGCCATTGAAGGGGAGAACTGCTGGATTATACAGTTGTAATGGCAAAGGCGAGTCACATACCATCCAGGCTAACAGACTCCTGTTATACCTTATTGGTCTTGTACTATGGCAGTTGACCTCAATCACTGGCATATCCAAGGCCAGAGAAGATACATTAACATGACAGGCAGGTGGCAGATTTCAACCAAGGGCATTTGAAATGATGAGGACCATTTCCCATGACAAACACACATCGGTTTTGAAAGAGATGCATGTGTTTGTGGATTGCTGAAAGTCAAAAATACTATTTACATTTCACTGAAATCACTTACAACGTATTGCTTGTGGATGTATATATTTCCTCACTGGGGCTGCTCATCAGGACTTTTGTACCACAAAGTGAAAATAAATGTGTGGGAGGTACAGTACAATCCAAAATAAAGTACCACAGCCACTACGTTACCCTTTCAAACATTTTTGCTCCCTCCAAATCACTTCCTCCCTTTAAACTACCTATTAAAATTGCACTGAATTTGCATTAAATCAATACCAATTCAAAGTCCACCACACCCATTGTGCTAAATTTCTTTGATATTGCTCCCCTTAATAATTCCAATTAATTTACTGGCTGTCTTCATAGAGTTCTTAATATGGGATAAAGTTGTGGTGAAGAGTCAAAGGTAGTTGTAGGGAGATTTGGGGCAGAGAGGAGAAAGGAGGGAAAAATAGTTACAAATAGGCTTATGACAGAAGTTTTTCTTACTTTATTTTGAGTTGGCCATTTCGGAGAAGGAATGTCAACCGTCTCTTGATATGCCAATTGCTCCGGTCAATGCTTGTCCATTTTGCCCTTTTTTGTCATACGGGAAATTAGGCTCAGTCATCCTCCAACAGGGGAATACCGCTGCATTATATTGTGATTACAGGCAAGGCAAGTCAAACGAGCCTGGCTAATAGGCTTCAATGATATTTTTCTTGGCCAGCAGTTGACCTCACTCATCATACAAGTGAAACCTTAGGAAAATGAAAAGCAGACGTGAACATTAAAAGCAATTTGTTACAGAAGGAGGCTTGTCTTTGCAGCTCCTCCCAAATATAACATACATTACATGTGTCTTTTGTGTGAATTAGTTTATTTTAGTTTCAACATGAAAATGACAACTCTTTTTGGAAGAGCCAGTACAGGTCTTAAAATGTTGTTATAAATGTACTGCTTTCAATTTTGTCTCTGTGTCTTATTACTCACTGTCTGCCAGATTGTTAAAGTAGAATCCTGCATAGGGATTCAAAAAAGAGAATGCTGCTGTGATGCTTGTGTCATGGTGATTTGTGAAAATGATTTGCGAGAGTTGAGCATAGATCTCCAGCTGACTAGCAAACCTTCCAAGTCTTTCTTCTGCTGCTCTTTGCCAGTCCCATCATTCAAACGCTGATCTTAGGCAACTGCCAAGTGGAACTAGATCTCACAAGACTCTTTTCAGAGCCAGGAAAGATGGAGAATCAAAGGGAAAGTGGTTGACAAAAGGCAGCAGGGAGATTGGGATAGGGGGATGGATCATGGGGATGCATTTCTGTTTTGTTTTTTAATTTTTCTAGGGAGTCACTGTGGGGTTGCTCTTATCACTTGTGAGTCAGTCATGTTGTAAGCTTTTGTGGCAGATGTCATGCTTTAAGCAGTTCGATGTGCTTATAGCAATTGCATGTACCACTAAAATATAGGCTAGAAATTTCTGATAAAAATTCTTCTCCTATAATGATCAAAGCATATTATTTATGATTGGGTCTTTCAGATCTCCATTATGCATGTCTTTTTTATAATATTGAAAATAAGTCATGCAGGTAATACATTTATCTGACAAAAAAAATATCTAGAATGAAAGATAAGAAAAATAATCATATTTCAAAATAACTGACGAATTCATACTTTTCCCCATTATTTTATTTTGTAAACCAACATTTATCAGGTCTTAGGAACCTGATGGCATAAAGTATTTGAGAGTTTGTTTCTGAAAGTGATGAGTTTTCCCTATCAAAGTTTGCAAATTTCAATAAAAATTGTTTTCAAGTCAAACATCAGCTGTTTATCCGGCATGGTATCCTGGCAATAAAAAGAGGAATACTGTGCTATTGTGACCGTGATGCTGGTGTCATGGTGATGTGTGAGAATGATTTGTGATGGTTCAGACAGGCAAAACCTTCTTGCCTCTGATTCTCTTTGCCGGTACAATCAATCAACCTCTGATTTTGGGAAATCCAACAGCGAACAGTGCTTTGCTCTTTCTAGGCCTAGAAAGACCGGAAATGAAAGGAAAGAAAGTCAACGAAAGGCAGGGTGAGATTGGGATAAGGGAGAGGAACGTGATGGTGCATTCATGGTACCAGTCATATAGCAGACTTCAATTCCCAAAATATTTGCTATTGACTGTTGACTATTATCTATACCTTCGGATGGAATTACCTGACATTGTTGTAATGGACTTTTTTTGTACATTTTTACCACTTCTTCTTCCTTCCCTAAAACATTTATCCTTCTCTGCATCCGCCACTGCACCTTTCACCAGTGCACTCCAGCAATTTCTGTCCTCTGCAGTGCTGATTTAATAGTCATTGTCAGTTTCTGAGGGCATAAGGGGGGATCACCTGGGGGTTGGGGAGTATAGGTAAATATTAAGCACAAAAGACGGGTATTGAGAAATGAAGTTCAAAAGGCAATATGATTATGATTTAGAGCAGATTGACGGTTCTTTGAAAAGAATATTTTTTATTTTTATTGTTTTAAATTTGGAAACTGGCTTTCAGTTACCCTGTCGGTTTCCTGACTCTCTTATTAGGTACACACTTTTAATTAGTTGATTAGTTAGTTTATTCACACCGATGCTACCAGCTGCTGCCAGATATGCTGAAACTGTTTGGACCACTAATCTGCAAAGAGCTATGAAAAACTAACATTTGAATCATTTTTAAGAACTGATATATATCTACGGTTATCTGGAGCTATCTTGGATCTAATGTGGTTCAAATAGGATTTAGTGAGAAAGATGAGATGGCAAAAAGGTCCTAAGGTCGTAGCCATCTCTTCGTCTGCAAGAAGCCACTCCACTAATATTTGTCCAGTGTTTCTACTCATTGTTGGAAGATTATTAATCAATGTTTTTACATTTACGTATTTTTAAGGTTTGTCTGTCTGTTTTTGCACAACGTCTGGAATTGCAAACTTGCACGAGTGTTTGTGCACTGGTTGTTTACAGCTGGTAAACTTGATATGCAAGAAATTAGTGTTTCTTCGTACAGATTTTGGTACTCCATGAGTGATTATAGCCGATGAAGTGTCATCTTCTCTACATTCAACAAAGGAAACCTTTGAGGCTGCTTGATTGGTCATGATCAAGAGAAGGCCATTTGATTTTAGAGCTAAAATCAGATGCATAATCCTTTCGTTTGCCTCTCACCAACATGCAAAATTAGTCTTCTTTAATCAATTTAACATTGAAAGTATTGGGTATGATAACGGCAAATCATAGGTATGAACTCACGAAGTGCCATTCTCACCGTGTAAAAGTCCACTCTTTATCGAGATCAAATTTAAAGATTATAAAGATTTTCTTTTTATTTTAATATTGTGTGCAAGACAATCCTGACACACTAGGTCACACATTATTATGTTTCTTCAGTCTTCTCAAAATAACTTTTTTAAAGCTGGTCGGTACGCCAAGAAAAAAAAAGCTGTAAGTAATATATAATTATAATCTTTTGAGTCGGTCAATTCGAGAAGCTAAAGATTAATTTTGTCTGTCCTTATTATAAACATTAGATAGATAGCTAAATGGATAGATATGGTAAGTGCAGCCCTCTAAGCCCAGTTTTGAGTGCTCACGAGGGTCTATTTATGAGATGGGAGAGAGAGTGGAAGTCCTCAAAATGGTACACATTTACCCCATGTGAGGGATCTTTCACTTGCCCAGCATAGATACTGATATAAGTTTTTTTAATGGAGCATTGAATATTTTAACAGACGTTAAACCGTAACATCACAACCACACTTCCTGCCGGCCACAAATCATCCTATTTTTGGTCACCATTCTCAGTTCTGAAAAGATTCTTGAAACTAAATGTAAGATCTTGCTCCGGTTGGTGGTTGCCTAAGATCAGACAGAGCTTGAATGATGAGACTGGCACAGACCAGCAGAAGAATGGCTTCTGAAAGTTTTTCCACATCGACTGGAGTTCTTTGCTCAACTCTCGCAAATCATCCCCTTGTTCCCTAAAACAACATATTTCTTCTCATATCTCCTTAATGCCAACGATCAGCTTTAGAAAAAGGATAAAAAGTACAAAAGACAACGGCTACTTTCACTAAATAATCTAAAAGAAAATAAGCTGAAAAGTGTTTAAGATCTAAAAGAAAATAAGCTGAAAAGTGTTTATGTATTAATGCTGTCAAATCAAGGTTATAGAGTGGCAGCATACAGAAATTCAAGACATTGCATATACAAAAGCACCTTAATACAAGAACTTTGTTAAATTGCTATTTCACCATTGAGATTTACCGTACACATACAAAGTTCATGATATACATCTACAAAAGTTCACGACATGCATTTGCATTTAGTTGTGCTACAAAGAGCGAAGAACTGCCTGTCATATTCCTATGGCCTCCTGTCACATCTGTGTCACTGGATGATTGAGGTCAACTGCCATGCTATCCTAAAAGTCTTGATGGTCCGTGACTCCCCCTGTCCCATTATCACAGTATAATGCTGCTGTACTGCTCAGAGCCTCAGATATCTCTGACACATTCCTTGACACAACCAGGCCATTATCTGAGCTGGGAGGGAGCAAAAAGGACATGGCTCTATATGGCTATCAAGACGACTTCATGCCCCATGAGACCTTCAAGGCTTTCTGGTGGCCTAATAACCTTGCATGATGAGGATATGACAACTCCCAGCCCTGAACCCCTTTCAATAATGTGTTGCATTTCATTTTATGCCATGTAGTATGTGTGCAAAAAATATGATCACTCAAGCCTAGTTCATGGGGCACATTTGATAATATTTTTGTGAGGGATCAAGATCTTGGCTCCTTTTGATCTTTCATTTTGAGTGATGTGTGTTTGATATTTGGAGGAGCAATTTTATAATGAAGAAGTAGAGGAAAAGTGTAAAAGACAACAGCTACTTTCACCGCAAAATCAGCAAAAAGCATTGAGACAGTGTTGATGTATTATTGCAGTTCAAATTCTAGATGGTCCCCTTGCCCCGATATCAGAGTAATGTGGCGTTTCTGCTCAGATATCCCTGCCTATTCCTTGACACCACCAGGCCATTATCTGAGCTGGGAGGGAGCAAAAAGGACATGGCTCTATATGGCTATCAGGAAGACTTGATGCCCCATGAGACCTTCAAGGCTTTCTGGTGGCCTAACAACCTTGCATGATGAGGATGTGACAAAGATATGGCTTCCATTTAGGTTGTGCTTTCCCAGCCCCGAACCCCTGTCAATAGTTTCTTGCGTTTCAAGAAAGCAAAGACTAGCAGTCGCATTGCATGGAAGAACATTTGCAGGATAAGGTATGCTATAAGACATGTCAACATGAAATATATCATTCCTTCAAATTAATGATTTTGCTCTCAGCCATCATACTTTTTGGCTTTGCCATATATTTAACATACTTCCAGCTGTTCAATCAGAATCTGCATGGTAGGGTGAACCACAATTCATCAAGCGATACTTTGGTCACACAGTTTTGATTTTAAGGAAGAAGAATCAATTTTGCACAATTCTTCACTTTTAGTAGAATATATAGTAGACAGGTACAGTTTGTTTTCAAGACTTTGTCATTGAAATACGATAGGCATTTTGTAAAGGAACCTTCACAATTCATCAGATGTGCCTTTCTTGTCACATTGGGTTCAAAGGCCTACAGAGCACTCTTCTGCACATCTTAATGCAGTCCTAAGTTCCTGGCAGATGATTTAGTGAGGGAGATGAGAGGGTAAAAGGGTCACAAAGGTCATCTCCATCTCTTTGTATGCAAAATGGAACCTTATTAATATGTGGACAGTTCTTTCTTTGCATCGTTGGCAGACAATTAATCAATGTCTTAACATTTATGTATTATTCAGATTTCTATATGTAAAACTTACAAAACATCTGCAATTGTAGGCTGCAGTTCCAGCAGTAGATAATGATGTAACAGTTGTCTAAAATGGTGAATGTGTACTAGCATCTCAGAGAATGTTAAAAAAAATCACTGTACAATACACATGTATAAGAAAGTGCTTTTTATGTCTATGCCCTGAAGGGCAATGAGGCAGAGCATGACTGAAACCATCGGCCTACAATGGCCCTATGTATACAACCAGGTAATTCAATCAGAGGCTGGAACTATTTACACAACATGGAAATTAGAGCCCAGAGCAAATCCAAGAGAGCTAACCCCAGAGTAACAGCCACTCAGCTGTCACTGTTGTTAATTTAATTTTAGATGTATAGCTTGTTCAAAGCCCAATACAAGAAATTCTTTTCCACAAATGCGGGCATACAGTGTTGTATCAAAGAAAGCTGAAGAAACGTGTCGCACTTTGACTAAATTATTTTAGAATCTGGTACATTGTGTGCATGCCATTTCACTAAACGGTGAAATCAAAACATTAACCATAGCCAGGGCCTTTATGCAACTGAGCCATCTTTTGATTTACCAAGTAGATGCTAGCATCTGCAATAACAAAACCGAAATGCATCGCCACGATCGCTGCCCCATGCCAATCTCCCTCTGCCTTTTGTCAACCACTTTCCCTTTGATTCTCCATCTTTCTTGGCTCTGAAAAGAGTCTTGTGAGATCTCGTTCCACTTGGTGGTTGCCTAAGATCAGAGGTTGAATGATGAGACTGGCACAGAGCAACAGAAGAAGGACTTGGAAGGTTTTGCTTGTCAGCTGAAGATCTATGCTCAACCCTCACAAATCACTCTCACAAATCACCAGGACACCAGCATCACAGCCACAATAACACTGCCTTCCATTCGTATCACTAGGATCCTCTTACTTAATAAATAGATGAATTGAGAAGCAGTTATCACTTTGAGTAATAAGACACAGAGAAAAGTCAAAAGTAGCAAAGAAATATTACGATCTCTTTCTACTAAGAAAAACTTCCAAGTTCAAGATGAATAAAGCCCAAATAAGATAAGTTAAACAAAGCCTTAATAAAACAAGTTGAATGAAAAAGTATTATTGTACTGTTTTGTCAGGCACATACAATCTATTGCAGCCTTTAAAAGTATTGGTATCCAGATCATTCTTTGTATCTGCTGGCATCTAAATTTGACAGGAGGTGGATTGCATAATCATCTGCCTCAAACTGTGAGTCAAAGGAAGGTTGAAAAGTACTTATCAATTCGGAGCACAAATATGTATGGGATTGGCTGCTGGTCTAGGGATTGGGTTAAATACATTTTGGAGTTTTTGACCATTATGATGCTAGTTCAGGGAGAGCATTTCAGTTCTACATAATTCGCAAAGTGACAGAGATTCATCTCAAATCAATGCAAGTTGAAATAAAAATGAAAATGTGTTTTTCTTTTATATTGCAACAGAAGACACCTGAATGTAACATTTGTTAGTAGCTAGAAAGAAAATAGACTGAAATAATGAAAACAATTGTGCACATAGTACAGTATGAAGTTGTTGAGACCTTTAGCCTTATCGGGTAATATATTGCTTTTAAAGATCACATCATTCTGCTTTTCATATTCCTGAGATTTTGTCCATGTGACTAGTGAGGTCAAGAACAATATCATAAAAGCCTATTAGCCAGGACAGTTTGACTTGCCTTGCCCATGATCACGGCATAATGCTTCTGTATTTCGCTGATAATGGCCTCACTGTGTCAAGGATTGTGTCAAGGTTAACACAGCAGGGAGGGAGCAGGGAGGCAGCAGGAAGTAAATGGCTTGATAAGGCACTAGACATGGGGCCATGAGACCTTAATGGAATCTATTAACCTCAATTTTTAAATGGCATGTGATTGGACAATTTGAATATCAACAGCTGCATAGCAGCTTGGATTATGTTGGAAGATTGATGATAGAGCTGCGTCTGCTGTACCTGAACAAGGCTAAGAAGGAAAGCACTGACCACAGCATTCATTAAATTCAGCAGTTCAATGCGATACGATACGATATGATATGATTGACTTTATTCAATCACAATGTGAAACTTGACATGATTTTGAGTTCAGTATTTCAAGAGGAATTAATACAGTACCTATCTTTTGTGAACCAGATAACATATATAGTACAATTCAGGTATGATCACATAATTATGTTCAGGAATGGTGTCAATGAAGTTGATGTCATATTATTTGCAGATGACTTGCTGGTGCTGCTTCCAATACTGGCAACCTCGCCAGACTAATATGCAATAAATGGCTTCAAGGTGACAACCACTTTGTAACAGCAATCATTTTTCCGATATTACCACTCACTTAAGAGGGAGAAGATGATATACAACAGAAAAATTGGCAGATCAAGAAATTGTTGGCCTTCCCTTTCTGGAATTGCCTTCTGCAAGGTGCTATGATGAGGCTTTTTAAGCGTCAATACAAACAATATTGTGAGAGAAAGGATATCCTACAAAATAAAAGAACCATATCAAGGGATATGTGGTAAGCAGACAATCTTCTTCACTAAGAGCATTTTTAAATAACGTAACAAATGTAGATTGATGAATCAAAAAGGCTGTACATGGTGAACGAACATCACTTAGTTCGAAAAGCGGTGGAAATTATATATATCTGTAGATAACTTTGACAACTGTAAAGATGTAGTGATATGTCTAGCAGTAATGCCTGATACTGGTAAAAATCAAAATTTATCTTCAACAATTGCCCCAACAAATCTCCCTGACAATCACTTCTTTCTTCAACATCTCCATGATTGTATGTTTAATTAGGGATAATCTCTGAGGGAAAAGGGAACAAAGAATACAATAAGATAAGGCTGACAAAAAGACATGAAGACCCATGAGATTTACGGATAAGTCGTTCACTGGCAGATGTGCCATCTGAGAAACTCAAAATTCTAACTTTATGTATGGTCTGTTTCCTCTGAGTTGAGAGCGGCACTTCAAACATTCCTAAACTACAGATGTCAACAGCATTGATAAACCATGAACTGTTTATCATTCTGGAAAGCACAGAGGTCCTGGTGACACTGTCAGTTCTGTCTGTGGCATAGCTATTCAAGAAAGGGGCATATGCAAGTCCTTTACCTCAACTGAACCCCCCTAAAAAAATAGCTATGCCCCATGGACACTGATACAGCAGGACCAGGGTCGATGCTTTATGAGGCACAGCTGCATCAGCATAAGGTAGAGCAATTTGTGGTGTCAATGATAAAAATGTCACCAAATGTGGAATTGGATATGGTTGTTGGGAATTCACCGCTGTCAACTCAGGGGAAACAGACTATAGGTGAAACAATAATAATTGAGACATGGTAACTTGTGGCAAAAAAGTTATGTTTTCAGATATTTAAAGGCGATTGTGAGAAATAAAGTTTAAAAAATCATCTCTGTAATCAGCCAACAAATGTTTGGCCATGTCATGACCTCTCATCATGCATACATGTACATAGTTCCAGCTGTTCATGCTGAGACTAAATGGTTGGAAGGGCAATCAACTGGTTAAAAATAAGTCAGTTGCACAATTTTCGAGTTGAGGAAGTAGAAGACATTTTACAATTAGAGACAGAATGTCAACAGTAACATGGTTTGTTTCTTAGAATACGTCAGAGAACTTCAGTTTAACACTTCAGTATTTTCACACTGTGACTACACAATTCATTACACTAGCAATTGTGCAGCACACGAATTACGTACGTAAATTCTACGTACGAAACTCACAAAAAAGAGCCGATCCGTAGAACGTACGTACGTTTTCGTACGAATTCATAAAAATTTCACACAGGCACTTTTCAGTTACTTTGGCCATTGTAGTGAATTATGGTTATCATAAACGGTTTAAGATTAGACCTTGTATTGGCATATGTGAAAAAAAATCTGCAAAAAAATCAAATTAATGCCCCAAAAACCAACTTTATACGTAAAATTTACGTATGTTTTACGTACGTAAATTTTCGTACGTAATTTATACGTGAAAACAAGTGTGAAAATACTGAAGTGTTAAACTGAAGTTCTCTGACGTATTCTAAGAAACAATTTACGTACGAAATACGCAAGAAAGAGCAACGTACATTTTACGTACGCTGCACAATTGGCCATGTAGAGGTGCTGTGCTTGTCGCATTGAGTTCACAGTCCAATTATGCACTCTTTTATGCATCTTAATGCAGTCCTAAGTTCCTGGCAAATGATTAGTGAGGGAGATGAGAGAGTAAAAGAGTTTCAAAGGTCAAAGCCATCCCTTTGTTGGCAAGAAGGAATCTTATTCATATTTGCCCAGTTGTTTCCATTTATTCGTGGCAGACAATTAATCAATTAATCAATGTCTTAGCATTTATGTTTTATTCAGATGTTTATATGAATAACTTAGAAAAACATCTGCATTAAATTTTGTTTGCTTTTTTTGTGGCTTGCCAAGACTGGTCGTGAACAAATTGCAAGCATATATATGTGTGCCATACAGCACAGTAGTAAAGTATTCTGAAGAAAAGAGGCACAATTTAAGTAAATTTGTTGTAACCTCAATGAATTTATGCATCTCATTTCATCAAACCAAAAAATATTTAACATTACTACGCATATTTTTAAAGCAGCTGCAAATATTAGCAAAAACAAAACAGAAATGCATTCCCACGATCCTTGTCCCCAGCCAATCTCTCCCTTTGTCAGCCATTTTCCTTTTGATTCCCTATCTATCTTGACTTTGAAAGAGTCTTGTGAGATCTCGTTCCACTTGTCAGTTGCCTAAGATCAACGGTTGAACGATGGGACTGGCACAGAGCAACAGAAGAAAGACTTGGAAGGTTTTGCTTGTCAGCTGGAAATCTATGTTCAACCCTCACAAATCATTCTCACAAATCATGACACCAGCATCACAGTTACAATGGTAGTGTTCTGCTATTTGAAGTTCCAGGATGCCAGAGATCCACTTTTGAAATAGAGACTTATATAATAATAATCATGTAAAAAATCTAAAAGCAGCAAATATGATTGCACATTTCCACTTGGTGCTACTAAGAAAAGCCTAGTTATCGAGAAGAATGCGGAACTGAGGGGTTGCATAAAATAAAGTGGAATATAATAGCAACTATAGAAACAATCATGCCCCTTTTATTACCTTGTAGCAGCTGGCATCTAGGTTATTAGAAGGTGGATATCATCTCAGCTTACTACAAAGGAGAGGTTGAAAAATATTTATCTTAAAAAAGTATATATTTTTTTAATTTTTGAGATAAATTTAGGAATTTTCAACCACTCTAATGCTATATCAAGTATTCCTGTTTCATATTTATCATATAATTCATTGTAAATTAATAAATGTTGAAACTAAAATAAAATTCCATTTTTTTCAAAGAATCCTTTCCGCCAAATCCAAGAAGTCCGACTTGGGAAGAAACACTGCCCATCTTGCAAGTGAGGTCCTAATCTGACCAGAACAATATCATAGAAGTAAAAAGCCAGGACTGTATAACTTGCCTTGTCCATGATCACGGCATATTGCGGCCGTATTCCCCTGATAATGGCCTTACGGTGTCAAGGAATGTTTCAAGGTTATCAGAGCAGGGAGAGAGCAGGAGCGAGCAGAGACAGAGCAGGAGGTAAATGGCTTGATAAGGCTTAAAAAATATATGACGCCCCATGAGACCTTAATGGAATCTATTAACCTCAATGCTTAGATGACACAAAGTGAACATCTTGAATATGAATAGCTTCATAGCAGCCTTGATTATGCAAGGAGGTTATGATAGAGCTAGTATATGGCCTTCAATTGAACAAGGCTAAAAGGGAAAGCATTCATTAAATTCAGCAATATACAATACGACATGATACGATGGACTTTATTCAATCACAATGTGAAACTTGACAAGGTTTTGAGTTCAGTGTTTTCAAGAGGAATCAATCAAGTGTCTTTCGTGAACCAGATAACATGGTAATGTGCACCTGCCATATATATTTGATATAAACTCAGCAACATTAAAAACGCACACTTTCAAAAAAGCTAAAAATAGTATTTCCTCTTAAAGCATCAAGATGAAAGTTTGCACACTTCTAGTAGTTGCCATCAGGTATATTCACGAAAATTTTCAAATCTCTAAGTGAAGTACTTTTCTGTCAAATTAAGTTGTCGTGGTCACTGTCAAAAATGGAAGTCACAAACTGCACTTCAACACAAAACGCACAATTGGAAATATTGGTTTTGTGGCATACTGGATTGGATTAATCTCATGAAATTTTCACATAACAGGCACAAGACTTCCAAAAGAGGTCCCACAGAAGTTTTTGAAAAAAAAAGTAAATGATAAAAGCAGATTTTGAATTAAAAGCTAAAAATTTACGAGTTCGCATCTTCAAATGAAGCTTGTGAACCAGAACTGTTTAATAATGGGGGTTTTATGCATTCCCAGGGTAGAAACACACACACAGACAATCATTCCATATCAATTGTCTCAAAAATCTGAATAAAACATTACTTTTTAAAGGTTTTGACAAAAGGCTCCAGTAGGGGGCGTGTCAGCACTGACCCTTAATTTTTATTAAATTCATCCTCTTTAATTGTGGTTTGGTCAAATATCCCTTTTCCCTAACTCATCAAGAAAGCAAAATTATAAACTTTCCTGGCTTATCAAAAAAGTTGGTGGAAAGAACCGCTAAGTTGTTGAAATTAATGATCAGAGGAAATTGAAGTTTTGTGACTTCCATTTTCGACAGTGACCCCGACGATTTAATTTGACTCAAAAGTACTGCACTTCGAGATTTGAAATTTTTCGTGGATATACCTAATGGCAACTTCTAGAAGTGGGCAAATTTTCATCTTGATATCTATAGAGCAAGAACTATTTTTAGCCTTTTTAAAAGTGTGCGTTTTTAATGTTGCTGAGTTTAGTACGATACAGGTATGATCACATATGTTCATGGATGGTGTCAATGAAGTTGATGTCATATTATTTGCAGATGACTTGCTGGTGCTGCTACCAATACATGTACTGGCAACCTTGCAGACTAATATGCAATAAATGGCTTCGATGTGACAACCACTTTGTAACAGCAATCATTTTTCCGATATTACCACTCACTTAAGATGGAGAAGATGATATACAACAGAGAAATTGGCAGATCAAGAAATTGTTGACCTTGCCTTTCTGAGATCGCCTTCTGCAAGGTGCTATGGTGAGGCTTTTTATGCGTCAATTCCATACATGAAAGAAACGATATCCTACAAATAAAAGAAGCATATCAAGGGATATGTGGTAGGCAGACAATCTACTTCACTAACGGCATTTAACAAAATAACAAATATAGATTGAAAAATCAATATGATTGTACATTGTGAACGAACATCACTTGGTTCGAAAATTCTATTTATCTGTAATAGATAACTTTGACAACTGTAAAGATGTAATGAAATGTCCAGCAGTAATGCCTGATACTGGTAAAAATCCGAAATTATTTTTCAACAATTACCCAAATCTCCTGACAATTACTTCTTTCTTTGGCTCTCAACATCTTCATGATTATAGTGTACAATTAGAGATATTTTTTCCTCTGAAAACTTGAAATTAGAAGAATTCTGATTATTTCGTGAAGGTGTTTTTGGTAATATCACTATTTATTGCATTCAGAATAGAGGATAGTTACACTTTGTGGTACAACTGTGCTGATATGACATGCTCACTATTGTGCTGAGCAAAAATGCCAATGAAGAAATAGATCTGAGTATAAAGTGCTTTTGTGAAAAAGTAAATCAGCCACCTGCTTGTCATGTTATGTAAGGTCAACTGTCACAGCACAAGACCAATATTGTAACATGGGAGGCTGTTAGCCCGGATGGTCTTTGACCCGCCTTTGCTATTATCACTGTATAATTCAGCAGTGCTCTCCACATAATGGCCTCCTGTGTCAAGGTAATGTGTCAAGGTAATCTCTGAGGGAAAAGGGAACAAAGAATACGGTAAGATAATGCGGACAAAAAGACATGAAGACCCATGAGACTTATGGATAAGTCGTTCACTGGCAGATGTGCCATCTGAGAAACTCAAAATTCTAACTCTATGTATGGTCTGTTTCCTCTGAGTTGAGAGCGGCACTTCAAACATTCCTAAACTACAGATGTCAACAGCATTGATAAACCATGAACTGTTTATCACTCTGGAAAGCACAGAGGTCCTGGTGACACTGTCAGTTCTGTCTGTGGCATAGCTATTCAAGAAAGGGGCATATGCAAGTCCTTTACCTCAACTGAACCCCCCTAAAAAAATTAAAAGCTATGCCCGATGTACACTGGTAGAGCAGGACCAGGGTCAATGCTTTATGAGAAACAGCTTCATCAGCACAAGGTAGAGCAATTTGTGGTGTCAAAAATGTCACCAAATGTGGAATTGGATATGGTTGTTGGGAATTCACCGCTGTCAACTCAGGGGAAACAGACTATAGGTGAAACAATAATAATTGAAACAACTTGTGGCAAAAAAGTTTTGTTTTCAGATATTTAAAGGCGATTGTGAGAAATAAAGTTTAAAAAATCATCTCTGTAATCAGCCGACAAATTTTTGGCCATGTCATAACCTCTCATCATGCATACATGTACATAGTTCCAGCTGTTCATGCTGAGACTAAATGGTTGGAAGGGCAATCAACTGGTTAAAAATAAGTCAGTTGCACAATCTTGGTAGTGAGGAGGAAGAAGACATTTTACAATCAGAGACAGAATGTCAACAGTAACATGGTTTGTTTCTTAGAATATGTCAGAGAACTTCAGTTTAACATTTCAGTATTTTCACACGGTGACTACACAATTCATTAGAGGTGCTGTGCTTGTCACATTGAGCTCACAGTCCAATGATGCACTCTTTTATGCATCTTAATGCAGTTCTAAGTTCCTGGCAAATGATTTAGTGACGGAGATGAGCAGGTAAAAGGGTCCCAAAGGTCAAAGCCATCCCTTTGTTGGCAAGAAGGAATCTTATTCATATTTGCCCAGTTGTTTCCATTTATTCGTAGCAGACAATTAATCAATGTCTTAAAATTTATGTTTTATTCAGACCTTTATATTAATAACTCAGAAAAACATCTGCATTAAGTTTTGTTTGCTTTTTTGTGGCTTGGCAAGCCTGGTGATGAACAAATTGCAAGCATATATATGTGTGCCATGCATGCAGCACAGTAATAAAGTATTCTGAAGAAAAGGGGCACAATTTAAGTAAATTGTATGTAATCTCAATGAATGTATGCATCCCATTTCATTAAACCAAAAAATATTTAACATTACTACGCATATGAGTAAGTTTAAAGCAGCTGCAAATATTAGCAAAAACAAAACAGAAATGCATTCCCACGATCCTTGCCCCCATGCCAATCTCTCCCTTTGTCAGCCATTTTCCTTTTGATTCCCTATCTATCTTGACTTTGAAAGAGTCTTGTGAGATCTCGTTCCACTTGTCAGTTGCCTAAGATCAACGGTTGAACGATGGGACTGGCACAGAAGAAAAACTTGGAAGGTTTTGCTTGTCATTTGGAGATCTATGTTCAACCCTAACAAATCATTCTCACAAATCATGACACCAGCATCACAGTCACAATGGTAGTGTTCTGCTATTTGAAGTTCCAGGATGCCAGAGATCCACTTTTGAAATAGAGACTTATATAATAATAATCATGTAAAAAATCTAAAAGCAGCAAATATGATTGCACATTTCCACTTGGTGCTACTAAGAAAAGCCTAGTTATCGAGAAGAATGCGGAACTGAAAGGATGCATAAAATAAAGTGGAATATAATAGCAACTATAGAAACAATCATGCCCCTTTTATTACCTTGTAGCAGCTGGCATCTAGGTTATTAGAAGGTGGATATCATCTCAGCTTACTACAAAGGAGAGGTTGAAAAATATTTATCTTAAAAAAGAATATATTTTTTTTAATTTTTTGAAATATATCTAGGAATTTTCAACCACTCTAATGCTATATCAAGTATTCCTGTTTCATATTTATCATATAATTCATTGTAAATTAATAAATGTTGAAACTAAAATAAAATTCCATTTTTTTCAAAGAATCCTTTCCGCCAAATCCGAGTGAAGTCCGACTTGGGAAGAAACACTGCTATCTTTTACAAGTGAGGTCCTAATCTGACCAGAACAATATCATAGAAGTAAAAACCAGGACTGTTTGACTTGCCTTGTCCATGATCACGGCATAATGCAGCCGTATTCCCCTGATAATGGCCTTACTGTGTCAAGGAATGTGTCAAGGTTATCGGAGCAGGGAGAGAGCAGGAGCGAGCAGAGACAGTGCAGGAGTAGAGGTAAATGGCTTGATAAGGCTTCCAAAAGATATGATGCCCCAAGAGACCTTAATGGAATCTGTTAACCTCAATGTTTAGATGACGTAAAGTGAACATCTGAATATGAATAGCTACATAGCAGCCTGGATTATGCAGAAAGGTTATGATAGAGTTATAAGTCCTTCAATTGAACAAGGCTAAAAGGGAAAGCATTCATTAAATTCAGCAATATACAATACGACATGATACGATGGACTTTATTCAATCACAACTTGAAACTTGACAAAGTTTTTAGTTCAGTGTTTTCAAGAGGAATCAATCAAGTGTCTTTCGTGAACCAGATAACATGGTAATGTGCACCTGCCATATATATTTGATATAGTACGATACAGGTATGATCACATATGTTCATGGATGGTGTCAATGAAGTTGATGTCATATTATTTGCAGCTGACTTGCTGGTGCTGCTACCAATATATGAACTGGCAATCTTGCCAGATTAATATGCAATAAATGGCTACGAGGTGACAACCACTTTGTAACAGCAATCATTTTTCCGATATTACCACTCACTTAGGAGGGAGAAGATGATATACAACAGAGAAATTGGCAGATCAAGAAATTGTTGACCTTGCCTTTCTGAGATCGCCTTCTGCAAGGTGCTATGGTGAGGCTTTTTATGGGAGAGATTGGCATGGGGGAAGGGATCGTTGGGATGCATTGCTGTTTTGTACTTGCTAATATTTGCAGCTGCTTTAAAAATATGCATAATAATGTTAAATATTTTTTGGTTTGATGAAATGGGATGCATACGTACATTGTGAACGAACATCAGTTGGTTCGAAAATTCTATTTATCTGTAATAGATAACTTTGACAACTGTAAAGATGTTATGAAATGTAAAGCAGTAATGCCTGACACTGGTAAAAATCCGAAATTATTTTTCAACAATTACCCAAATCTCCTGACAATTCTTTCTTCAGCTCTCAACATCTCGATGATTGTAGTGTACAATTAGGGATATTTTTTCCCCTGAAAACTTGAAATTAAAAGAATTATGATTTCATGAAGGTGTTTTTGGTAATATCACAATTCATGCCATTCAGAATAGAGGATAGTTACACTTAGTGGTACAACTGTGCTGATATGACATGCTCACTATTGTGCTGAGCGAAAATGCCAATGAAGAAATAGATCTGAGCAAAAAGTGCTTTTGGTGAAAAAGTATATCTGCCAACTGCTTGCCATGTTACTATAACTTCTTTAGGTCTTGTGTGTTGAGTACCAATGAGTGAGGTCAACTGTCATAGTACAAGACCAATATCACATCATGGGAGCCTGTTAGCCTGGATGGTCTGTGACCAGCCTTTTGCCATTATCGGTGTATAATTCAGCAGGGCTCTCCATATAATGGCCTCCTGTGTCAAGGTAATGTGTCAAGGTAATCTCTGAAGGTATAGGGAAGAAAGAATATAGCAAAATAAGGTTGCCAAAAAGACACGAAGTCCCATGAGAATTACAGTTAAGCTATTTTAGAAACTCAAGATTCTAACTCAATTGATGTTAATCAAACAATAGTAACTGAGACAATGGTAATTTGTGGCAAAAAGTGTTTTGTTCTAAGACATTTAAAGGCAATTGTGAGTAAGATAGTTTAAAAAATTATCTTTGCACTCAGCCAGCAAATGCTTGGCCATGTCACAACCTCTCATCATGCATGCATGTAGTTACACTGCATGGTTAGAAGGGCAGTCAGTTAATAATATTAAGCTGATTGCACAGTTCTGGTTTTAAGGAAGAAATTTTACAGTCAGAGACAACATGTCGATGGTTTTATAGTTATTTCTCAAGAATATGTCAGAGTTTCAGTTTAGCATTGCATGGTGTAACTACACAATTTACTAGAGGTGCTGTCCTTATCACGCTGAATTCACAGTCCAATGATACACTCTTTTATACATTTTAATGTAGTTCTGAGTTCCTGGTAGACGATTTAGTGAGGGAGATCATAGGGTAAAAGAGCCCCAAATGTCAAAGCTTTCCCTTTGTTGACAAGAACAAATCTTATTAATATTCACCCAGTTGTTTCCATTTATTCGTGGCAGACAATTTATCAAATTCTGAGCATTTATGTTTAATTCAGATACTTATAAGTGAAAAGTACAAAACATCTGCATTAAATTGTGTAGGATTTTTTGTAGAAAAAAATGCATGCAAATATATGTGCCACACAGCACAATAAAGAAGAATGCTGAAGAAAACGGAGACATTTTAAGTGAATTGTGGAAAAACCTCAATAAATGTACGTATCCAATTTCATTACAGTCTGTCACTTTGACATAGAAATAATGAGGACCATTTCAGTGTGAAAAATACACTTTGTGACTCATGATAGCCAATGCAGTTTCATAGATCTTTACTTTCAACATGGGAAACATAGAGGCTGTTTGATTAGTCATGATCAAGAGAAGGCCATTTGACTTGTTATAACTGATTTTAGAGTGAAAATCAGATGCATAATCCTTTCGCTTGGCTGTCACCTACAAGCGGGATAAGTCTCCTTAAATCAAATTAACATTGAAAGTATTGGGTTTGATTGTAACAAATCAACAGCATGATGTCACACGAAGTGCCATTTTCACAGTGCAGCAGTCCACTCCTTTTTTATATCAAAGTTACTGACTTTAAAGCAACAAATTTACCACTATTATGCATCTAACCAGTTTTAAGCAGCTACATATATCTACAAGGACAAAACAGAAATGCATCCCCATGATCCATCCCAACCCAATCTCCCCTCTGTCTTTTTGTTAGCCATTTCCCCTTTGGTTCCCCATCTTTCTTGGCTCTAAAAAGAGTCTTGTGAGATCTCGTTCCACTTGGTGGTTGCCTAAGATCAGCGAGTGAATGATGGGACTGGCACAGAGCAGTAAAAGAAAAACTTGGAAGGTTTTGCTTGTCAGCTGGAGATCTCTTCTCAACCCTCACAATTCATTCTCACAAATCAACATGACACCTGCATCACATCCACAATAGCCGAGTTCTCTTTCAGAATCTCCAGGCTGGATTCCAGAGATCCACCTTAAAATTTCAACTTGGAGTAAAAAAAAAATTATGAAGGTAATTGTGCGTTATTCAGAATTAATTGGGTTTTATTGATTACATTTTTCACGGAGAGCCCATCAATGCTTGCTAAATAAACAAACTATGTGTGTTTGATAGTGTTCAAAATCATTTGTTTAAATTTTTGTGAAGAAACGCAGACCATCTTTAACAATTGAGCTCAACATCTGACATGAAAAATATCAAAGAAGCCTATTAGCCAGGACAGTTTGACTTGCCTTGCCCATGATCACAATATAATACAGTGGATTCCCCTGATAATGGCCTTACTTTGTCAAGGAATGTGTCAAGGTTATCAGAGCAGCGAGGGAGCAGGATCGAGCGGAGACTGAGCAGGAAGTAAATGGCTTGAGAAGGCTTCCAAAAAGACATGAGGCCCCATGAGACCATTATGGAATCTATTAACTGTAATGTTTAAATGATGTATGATTTGACATATTTTGAATATGAATAGCTGCATAGCTGCCTGGATTATTCTGTGGGTTGGTGGATGATAGAGCTATATGTCCTGTATTTAAATAAGGCTTAGAACAAGTAATGACCACTGTAGCGACGCCGGCTGCACTCCTGTCCAGAATGAAACATCTAGTGTGACGTAGGTGGCCTGGGCCATGGATCGAACCCGGTCACCCCAAATTATGATGTTCTTCTTTGAATAACACACTGAAATTACTTGGGCTTGTAGTGGTATATTCCATCTAGGAATGCTGAAAATTTATAAAGCTATGAGCCCATTCACAAATAAAAGATTTTCTCTCTCTCACTCTCTCTATAAAACAGATTTTTATTTTGAAAAAGTGTTTTTCTAAGAAAGCCTTTGTACACAGCACTCACCAAAATTTCACTATGATTCAACAGTATATAGGGATGAATATCTTTTGTGAACCAGATGACATGGTAAGGAGGTTGTATACCTGCTATGTATATTTGATATATATAGTAAAATACAGTTATGATCACATAATTATGTTCATGGATGGTGTCTATGAAGTTTATTTTACATTATCTGCAGATGACTTGCTGGTTCGAATATTGGCAACCACTCCAGACTAATGTGCAATAAATGGCCTCTTTAGTCTCAAGGTGACAACCACTTTGAAACAGCAATCGCTTTTCCGATATTACCACTCAGGAGGGAGAAGATGATATACAGCAGAGAAAATTTCAGATCAAGATATTGTTGACCTTCCCTCTCTGAGATTGCCTTCAGCAAGGTGCTATGATGAGGCTTTTTATGCATCAATACCAAACACATTGTGAAAAATAGATATCCTACAAATAAAAGAAGCATATCAAGGGATGTGTGGTAAGCAGACAATCTTCTTCACTAACAGCATTTAACAATATAACAATATATAGATTGACAAATCCAAATAATTGTGCATTGTGAACGAACATCACTTAGCTCAAAAAGCAGTTGAAATTCTATGCATCTGTAATAGCCAACTGTAAAGATGTAATGAAATGTCTATCAGTAAAGAATTACACAACAAAACATCCAAGTTCACATCAATTTTACTAACAAATCTCCATGAAAATTACTTCATTCTTCATCTCTCAACATCTCAATGATTGTAGTGTTTAATTTGGGATATTTGTTTTCCCCTGAAGACATGAAATAAAGGGATTTATGATTTCATTAAGGTGCTTTTGGTAATAACATACAGACAGACAGACAGACAGACAAACATTTTTATTTGGCCATTTGTACATATTACATAATAAGTTCATATCATATAGATTATCCAGTGGCCAAGGAGGCACTCACTAAGTCAGTTAGCCGATGCTATCGTGGGTGCCCCCTTGTCAAAGTTACATACATACATGACGCCATGCCGAATTGAGGATTCAGTTGCACTTTATGGTACATTTGTGCTGGTATGACATGCACACCACCATGCTGTGCCAAATGCTAATGAAGGAATAGACCAGAACAATATGTGCTTCCGAAGTAAAGTAAACAGTATTTCAGAACCAATGCCTGTTTGTCAAGGAAAATGTTCCTTATCATTACAAATGTCCTGGGAAAATATATACTGTACATACTGCTGTCATGTTACAATGACTTCCTTAGGTCTTTCGTGTGCAAATGAGTGAGGTCAACTGTCATAGCACAAGACCAATATCACATCATGGGAGCCTGTTAGCCTGGATGGTCTGTGACCCGTCTTTGCCATTATCGGTGTATAATTCAGCAGTGCTCTGCATATAATGGCCTCCTGTGTCAAGGTAATGTGTCAAGGCAATCTCTGAAGGTACATGTATAGGGAAGAAAGAACATGACAAGATAAGGCTACCAAAAAGACATGAATTCCCTTGAGACTTACGGACAAGAATTTCACCGGCAGATGGGCCATCTGAGAAACTCAATATTCTAACTCTACAGTATCCCCAGTTAATGAGTAACTGCAACTCCTGGATTAATTTGCTCAGAGCTCCACACTCAAGTGAAATAATTAATCCACCAAGTTCATGATATGATATAGCCTAGACCAAGCAGAATATCCATGTAAACTTGGGGAGATATGCATTCAATTATTTGTAACTGAAAAATAAAAAAAGGTAAAAGTGCCACCAAATGAGTGAGTACACCCAATGCAAAAGAGACATTGGCATGACCCAAGAAATCTTTAATTATTGGTTATAAGTGGCATCGAAAATTTTTATGTTGAAAAATGGCATTGTCAGGGTAAATTACATCACATCCACTAAGTTTGTAGCAAAGGACAGCAAATTTCTGTTGCCACATTACGAGTGGCAGAGGGTGCATCATATTATGATGCAAAGGAATCTCCCTCTCCATTGAAATAGCATTGCTGATTTGGGACGACTACCTCTGGATATGTTTGCCGCTCCACGGCATCTACAGTGGCCATTGGAATTTCCTGCTCTTTTTGTGACATAAAGTTGATGTGATCAGGGGCGTATCTAGAAATGGCCTGAGGGGGAGGGGTTCATTACATGGGGTGAATACAGGGCGCTCTGCAGCTTTTCCTATCTCTTCCATGTTAATTTTTGGCCAGGGGGCATGGGGGCATGCCGAATGGTCCCCCTTAAATACGCCACAGGATGCGATCTATTTCATAATTACATACTTTGTTCACAATTTTTCTAGATGTTAACAAGTAAAACTTGCCAATTTTTGGATCACCCCATGTATATTTTGCATTAGGTGTACTCACTTATTTTGCAGCACAGTTATTTTAAACACTCACAACCTACAAATACATAAGCCTGGACCATTGAAATTTCACAAACACATTTTCTTAGGTCCAAGGGATATCATATTGTGGTTAAGTTGGATTACTTAAGTTAGTTCCTTATAAGTAAATTAGTCAATAAGTCGCTAGGGTGTACTCATTTACTGGGGATACTGTGTGTAGGCTGAACAGCAAAAATTGAAACAATAGTAATGTATGGCAAAAAGTTTCGTTTTAAGATATTTAGCAATTGTGAGAAACCATTTAAACAAGGTCCAAGGGATATCATATTGTGGTTAAGTTTGATTACTTAAGTTAGTTCCTTATAAGTAAATTAGTCAATAAGTCGCTAGGGTGTACTCATTTACTGGGGATACTGTATGTAGGCTGAACAGCAAAAATTGAAACAATAGTAATGTGTGGCAAAATGTTTTGTTTTAAGATATTTAAAGGCAATTGTGAGTAACAGTTTCTATAATCATCTCTAAAATGAGCCAACAAATTTTTTGAACTGTCATAATCTCTCATCATGCATACATGTAGTTCCACCTGTTCATGCAGAGACTGAACAGTTGGAAGAACAGTCAGGTAATAATAAGTTACAGTTGCAAAGTTTTGGTAATGAGGAAGAACAAAAAAAATTTTACTCACAGAGACAAAATGTCGACTATTAAAGAGTTTGTTTCTCAGGAATATATATTTCAGTTTAACATTACATATTGTAACTACAAAATTCATTAGGGCGATGTCCTTGTCACATTGTGTGCACAGTCCTATGATTATCTATTTTATACATTTTAATGCAGTTCTGAGTTCCTGGCGCATGATTTAGTGATGGAGATTAGAGGGTAAAAGGGTCCCAAAGGTCAAAGCCATCCCTTTGTTGGCAAGAAGGAATCTAATTAGTATTTGCCCAGTTGTTTCCATTTATGTGTGGAAGACAATAAATCAGTGTCCTAGCATTTATCTTTTATTCAGGTGTTTATATGAATAACTTGCAAAAACATCTGCATTCAATTTTGTAGGCTTTTCCTTTGTAGCTTGGCAAGCCTGGTCATGAACAAATTGCAAGCATTTATATGTTCCGTACAACACACTAATGACGTATACTGAAGAAAAGTGGCACCTTCTTAGTGAATTGTTTGAAACCTCAATAAATGTACACATCCCATTTCATTAAGGAAGAAAAATATACAACTATTATGCATCTTTAAGCAGCTGCAAACATCTACAAGAACAAAACAAAAATTGCATACCTACAATCCCTGCCCCCGACCCAATCTTCCTCTGCCTTTTGTCAGCCACTTTCCCTTTAATTCGCCATCTTTCTTTGCTCTGAAAAGAGCCGTGTGAGATCTCTTTCACTTGGTGGCTGCCTCAGATCAGCGGTTGAATGATGGGACTGGCACAGAGCAACAGAAGAAAGACTTGGAAGGTTTTACTAGTCAGCTGGAGATATGTTCTCAACCCTCACAATTCATTCTCACAAATCACCATGACACCAGCATCACATCCACAATGATGTGTTCTCTCTTTGAATCTCCAGGATGCAGGTGTTCCTCTTTAAATTCGAAAGACACTTATAACTTTAAGTAATAAGACAAAGAGAAAAATCTAACACTGCAAAAAGTGTTTACACGATATGACCTTGTGCTACCAAGAAAAGCCTCTTGTTCAAGAGTAATGAAGAACTAAAAGGTTGAATAAAATACAGCAGAATATGCTAGCAAATACAAAACTTTGTGGTCCTTTTATTTTTGAACTAGTTAAAATAAATATTGGTATTTTCAACCACTCTGATGCGATATTTGTATTCCTGTTTCATATCTACTGTAGATTGATAGAGCCATTCATTGTAAATTAATACATTGTTAAAATAAAAATAAAATTCCTTTTTTTTCAAGGCTTTGCTTCCGACGAAACCAAGTGAAATCCAACTTGCAGGAAAAAAACAATGATCTGACATACTTTGAGGGTAATAAACATTTCCATGAAGTTAATTGTATGTCATTCAGAATTAAGTAAGTTTAATTGATTTTATTACTCAAAATGCTTGCTTTGTAAATAAACCATGGGTTTTTGATTGAGTTTAAAATCTTTTGTTTGCCTTTTCGTGTAGCAACACTAACCATCTTTTACAAGTGGGGTCAACATCTGACAAGAACAATATCATAGAAGTCTATTAGCCAGGAAGGTCTGACTTGTCTGCCCATGATCACGGCATAATGCTTCTGTATTCCCCTGATAATGGCCTTACTGTGTCAAGGAATGTGTCAAGGTTATCAGAGCAGGGAGGGAGCAGGGAGGCAGCAGGAAGTAAATGGCTTGATAAGGCACTAGACATGGGGCCCATGAGACCTTAATGGAATCTATTAACCTCAATGTTTAAATGATGCAGATTAGACATTTTTGATACCAAGAGTTATGTAGCACCAAAATTTGGGGATGGTTGGTAAATAGGACTTTATATCCTATATTTATACCCTGATTCGGCTCAAATGCTTGGCAGTTTCCACGGTAGTGAGGTGCCAAATAACACAGGTTACCTTAGCCGAAATCAAAGCAAGCTACACTAAAGTATGGTGCTCTTTATCTAATGACACATGGGCTTTAATGCCATTGCAGTAGAATAAAGGCTAAAAGTTTAGAAAAAATTGTGTGACATGGCAATGCAAAGGATTTCATAAGTCTTACAATGGGTCTCCCACCCAATAGATGACTTGCTGGTTCCAGTTTTGGCAACCGCTCCAGGCTAATATGTAATAAACAGCCAGTTTATTCTCAAGGTGACATCCACTTTGTAACAGCAATTGTTTTTCCGATATTACCACTCACATAGCTGGGAGAAGATGATTTGCACCAGAGAAATTGGTAGATCAAGAATTTGTTGACCTTCCTTCGCCAAGAAGGCCTTCTGCAAAATTATGTGGTCTCTACATATGTGCATTAGGGTGGTCCAAAAAACTTTTTTGTCAATATCAATTCACACACCCTCCTATTTTGTGAGAAATGGCACAAAAACAATGCAGTTTAAATTTTATGAAAATCCCACAAGAGGAAGGGGTCTCCCAAAGGCCTTAAAGTTTCAATGTTTTTTTTAATTTTTGACCATTTTCGCCAATCCGCGGTTCTCTATAACTTCGTCAGTATTTGTCATACAACATTCTCATTGCCATGGTTGGAAAGCTCTCAAAAATACCTTCATTTTGCATACCAACATCAATGGTCTAGGACAATAATCTTGATTCCCATTGGCTCTTCAGACTGCACTTTTTAGAAGGAAAATTTTGCAGACTGTTTAATCTTGTTAAAAAAATGCTTTTGAATTTTTTTCACTGATTGGTTGCAGTGATTCGCATTCTCTAAGCTCCAGAATGACCAAATATAAAACCTTTTTGATTTTTACTGTGGCAGTGTCTGGCGTATGAGTGATGACTTTTTAATGTTAAAGTTAGTTTGAAACTCGTAAAATGTGAGGTGGGGTATGTTGCATTTCATATCATATCTTCGTCAGAATTTATTGCAGGGCAACATGGGTGGCACCACATGAAAGAAAATACACTCAGCATTCTCATGGTACCAGTGATATTGCCCTATATTTAATTCTTATGAAGTTAAAATACAAATATAACAGCCCCTCCTTGATTTGTTTCCATACTTCAGACAAGATTTCTCATTAAAACTTCCAAGCTCATAAAGCAGGATTTTCCATGGCCAAAAATTAAAAAATATTTTATTTGCTCTTTCTTGAACTTGGAGAGTGTGAATCACTGCAATTATCAGTGAAAAAAATTTAAAAACCTTTTTTTAACAGGATTAGACAGTCTGCAACATTTTCGTTTCATAAAAGTGCTGGCCGAAGAGCCAATGGGAGTCAAGATATCGTCCTAGACCATTGATGTTGGTATGCAAAATGTAGGTCTTTTTGAGAGCTTTCCAACCATTGCAATTAGAATGCTGTATGACAAATTGTTACAAAGTTACAGAGAACCGCGGATTAACGAAAATGGTCAAAAATGAAAAAAACATTGAAACTTCAAGGCCTTTGGGAGACCCCTTCCTCTCGTTGGATTTCCTTAAAATTTCACCTGCATCAGTTTTATACCTACCCTCATCAAATAAAAGGGTGTGCAATGTGAAATTCACAAAATAATTTTTTCCCATCCTAAAATGAACCGCCCTAATGTGCATCAATATCAAACGTATTGTGAAAAAAGAAACATATAGTGTACAAAAATAAGAAGCTTATCAAGGTGGTAAGCAAACCATTTTATTCACAAATAACATTTAATATAACAAATATAGCTGAATAAATCAAACTGACTGCACATTGTGAAAGATACTTTACTCAATATCAGAAGAACTTTAGAAGCAAATACATTGTAAGGCGTCACACTGTAAACAGTGCTGTAATATCCAGAACAACTTCCTATATAATAGTCTATTACATGTAAAATTGAAAGAGAAAACATAACAAATTGGTTATTGCTCCCATGTACAATGATATGAATATATATTATATATATATATATATATATATATATATATATATATATATATATATATATATATATATATATATATATATATATATATATATATTATATATGTTTGATTGGATTGGCTTCAGATAAATGAGCAGACACAGAATTCTTACAAATAGTAAAAGAGAAAATGGATATTGAGCTTCTAAAGCAAGAAATAACCACCAAAATACTACTACAAAGCCCAGGTGATCAGAAAACCATGCCAGAAAAAGATCATAAAAAGAAACCAAATGTGACTCTTATAAAATTCAACAGCATTTGGAAAAGAAATGAAATTTATTATATCAGAAGTAAGATGAAAGGCACAGGTATATATACATAAACGAGAATTTAAACAAAGAGGAACAGGATATATTCTACAAATGCAGAACTTTGGAAAAAGAAGAGAGAATATTGGCCACATGGACAAAGGACTTGAATATAATTGTCAAAACAAAGGAGAGTGAGAAAGTTACTATAGAGAACATGGAAGACTTCAATTCATTTCTAAAAAACATTAATAAGACTTAGTAATGAGACGAGTAAGGCACTCCATCAGCGCAACCCTACTGCGTCAATTGAGTTAGGAATAGGCTCATTTATATCTTTTTTAATGTGTAATTAACTAAGTTTATATATAATTCATGTACACATAATATGCACTTTTAAATACGAAATTATACTCATTAATGTTCTTGACTTTGAATTTTTTATAACTAATTATTATTGTGCATTTTACATTTTAATGCTGACTAATAATTTCATTTGCACTGATATCTCCAATGCTTATTTTCTATTTAATATTTTAAAGTTCAATTGTTATTTTAACCTGAAGTTTTTATTTGTTGTTTTTTTTCCATATTTCTGTATATATAGTTTTAATGAATTGTAACTTATTTTGAATCTGGTGCCAGCTCGATAAGCATATTGCTTCCTCTGGCACCATAATATAATTACATACACACACATAAAGATAACTTCATCAGCTGTATCTAGAGATATATTGAAGAACTGGGCCAGCAGTAATGTGCGGCCATGATTTTTGTCCTCTCAATCTTCCTCTGCATTTTCAATCATTTGTTTTCTTTAATTCTTTGCATTGATATTAGTTTCAACAGGATGCATTACTTAATACTTGGTAGCTTCTGAACTTGACAGATGGAATTGGCGAACAGACCTGAAGAAAGAATAGTGAAAGTTCTCACGAATCATCATGAAAAAGCTCCCTGACAATTGCTTCCTGTGCACGTCCAGGGCTGACATCTCCAGTGTTTCGGTGTTTAGTTTGGATTATTTGTAATTTGTGAAAATTAGTCCAGATTATCTAAACGACATTTGAAAATCAGGTTATTCAACTGATTTCATTTGGTATTCTTTAAAATTTTAATCATGCAATCTGGCTGTATTATGTCACTCACTCCCAAAAAATTCTGCACGCGGTGTGTCTTTGACCTCCTGTGCTTTTTGATGAGAAGTAAACAGTATTTTCAGAACTTCAGCAAATCATAAAATGATTGCACTGCTTTTTGAAATTGTTGTTTGTTTGTCATTGGAAAAGGTTAAAATGCCCTTTTGTAATCACCAATGCTGTGCACTTGTTTTGTAACTGTACATGTATATGACATGTTGGGTCTGCTGTGTACCAATGAGTGTGGTCAACTGTCCAACAAGAACAATATTGTATCATGGAAGACTGTTAGCATGGACGGTGTGTGACCCACCTTTGCCATTATCGCCGTACAATTCAGCAGTTCTTCGATATAATGGCCCTTGATTGTCAAGGTAATGTGTCAAGGTTATCAGAGCAGGTATAGGAAGAAACAAGGATATGTTTTGATAAGGCTGAAAAAGATATGAAGCCCATGAGGTCTAAACATTCCTGGAGACAAGTAACCTTGTATGTATAGATAGATTCTAGATAGTCATCACTTCTAGCTCAATTCTAGGTGCTCATGAGACATCATTGATGAAATGGTAAGAGAGTGCTCGTTGCTCATATATTACATATATACTTCATGTGAGGGATCTTTTACCAAGCACATACACTAATACAGAGGACAGCCAGTTTATTGTCTCATTTATTGTGACAATTACGACCTCAAACAATTAGTGAAAAATCCGACATGCTTTAAAAGCACAGATAACCCTACACTTTTAGATGTAATTTTGACAAATCATCCAAGATCAATAAGACAATCCTTAAATATTTCTCTAGGAATTAGTGATTTTCATAATTATATCAGTGCTGCCACTAAATTAGTTTGCCCATCTAACCAGCCTAAAATAGTACACTACAGGACATTTAAGCATTTTAATGAAGAATCCTATAAAAAAGATCTAGAATCAGCACCTTTCCATTTAGCTCAATTATTTGACGACGTTGATGATCAGTTATGGTTTCACAATACATTGTTATTAGATATAGTTAACAAAAATGCTCCCAAAAAACAGAAAATAGTAAAGTACAAACAACTACCTTATATGAATGACAATTTAAGAAAAGCTATAAATGTAAAAGCAACTATGAAAAGAAAATTTTATAAAAGTAAAAGTCAGGAGTCATGGCAAAACTTCAAGAAACAAAGAAATCTTGTCAATAAGTTAAAGAGGACATCTTTATTGATAGCTTGGCCTAAGGCCAAGGTCCATTGGAGCCGGGCGGGGGACCTCGGGTTTGCCGCCGTGCCGTCTATTTATATTCTATTTTCGGCGTCTGCTATTTGTGTCAAGGTCCTTTTCTATTCATGTGTTCTCTGCATGTTTCTTGTGGTTTTCTCTGTATTTCTCACCTCTCCTCTATCCTGCTAGTTATAGAGCTTTCAAGTTGTCTTTATAACGGACGCCGTGGGTCTTCCCCTGAGTCTCCAGGGCCCCACTATTTCTGCAATTGGTGCTTCAGACGTTTCCAGCCTTCTTCTGTCTCGGATACGCATCTCCATCTAGTCCACAGGGCTCCGCTCATCTTGACGACTTCGCCCCCCGGATTTCCCGCGGTTTTCTTCCTGGGCGCCGCCATTGGATCTACGCTGGATACCAACGTCCCAGCTGACTCGGTGAGACTGTTCCTTTGTCTACTTACTCTAATGCTATTTAAACCGGCTGGTACAAGCCGCAACGTACGTGTCTGACTGTAACTCCAGCTCTAATCTCTCGTTACAAATTCCACATTTCGTCGACACGACACGACTTTCCACCTACGTATTTTCTCTGTCTTGCCATGCTCGTGTTTATTAGCTTGCATACGGGCCATCGAGCCCCATTATAGTAGACAAAGGTTCTCACTTTATCTTACCGTTTCCAGACACACCCCGGATTCGTCTACAAGCCTCAAACGCCCACTGCTACTCTCATCGACGGACTCTTCAGAGCACCCGCTCGCCACCTCCCGTAAATCCTCGTCTCCAACGTCAAGCCGCCTGGCTCTCTCGTCTACACGCACGGAGGACTCCATCTGTCGACCCTGATCTTGGTGAGCTCGTTCCTGTATTCCACTACTCTAAATTATAGCTATATTGACGGCCAGTATAGGCCCCCACGTACTCTGCTCGACCCGAGCTAGTCTCAGTGAATTTCTCGTCGACAGTCTCTTCTACGTAAAGAAATTTATTTCTTGCCTCTCCGGCGTCATATATAGCCTCACGCCATGGGCTTATGCCCTATTAGTGGTTCACGTTACTCACATTGATCTATTCGTCCTTCCAGACTGTCTTATGTCGGCGAGGCGGCGGTGTACTGCCTGTCGCCAACCCTGCCTCGGCCACGTCAGTCCAACTGGGAGTAGGTGCTCCAACACCCTATTTCGCTACGGAAATTCCTTCCTCTCAGGACAAGTCTCCTCTATCCAGGACATCGATCGTGACGACTACTCATCCTCCGAGTCCTCTGTCGACCAGTCCCCCGTGCGCCAGCATCCCCCGCCTCCAGCTATGGCCACCTCATCAGGCCCTTCGGCCACGACCACCTCGCCCCCATCGCTTGGCTCCACGTCTACTAGCCATTCTGGGGCCAGCTCTCTTTTCGTAGGCTCCTCGGGCTCCTCAGGTCACACGTCTACAAGCCATCTTTCAGTGAGCAACCCCCCTGCATTCTCGGCATCCCAGCCTCGGACGGTCGACTCAGTCCGACTCGCCCCCACTCTGGACACCCCCCTTATGTCTAGTCAGCTGGGAGCCTCGTCGTTTGGCGCCCACCCACTTCCCGGTCTGGGCCATCAGTACGCCATGCCGCCCACTTCAGCTGAGGCCTTCAGTCACAATCCCTCTAACTATATGCACCAAGTGACCTCCAGCTATGTGCCTCAAGTGAACCCCTCGTACTCAGCTCGCCCCGCCCCACAGGTACCAGTCACTTCGTATGCTCCCCAGTTCCCAGGGGTCGCCCAGCCTGCTCGCCCGGCCTACCACTATGGAGGCAACTGGCCATCTCAACATGACCCCGCTCAAGGCCACATTCCTAACCCTTACGTCAATGGTTATCACGACAGTGCTCACCACGCTGCGTATCAAGTCCCATCGTACACAGCTCGCCCCCCGGCTCAATTCGACTCTGGCCCCACCTTCTCTGGCCCTCGCCCAGCCGGGCACCCCCCCGTCTTCGGCGACACTCTGGGGCTCGGCAGTGCCCTTCCTCGCTACGGTCAATTCGCACACGACCCGTTCGTACATCATGAAAATAACGTCCAGCTAGAAGCAGGCCTCGAATTCGTCGACCGAAGGGTAGCCGCCCAAGCGATACGTGGTGAGTTCATAACCTTAGACGAATTCTTGAATAACTCTTTGTTAGACTCTGTGGACGAAATCCGCCCCACTATTGACAATATGGGAAATGTCCAGATCAGATCATGTAGATCTAGAAAATCAATCTCTACAATGTTCAAATGGCTAGAGGCTTTTATAGCCTATCAAATGATACTTGTGAAAGTGTATGGATATGATGTGTTTTTTCAGACTGCTCGATATCTGCTTTTCATGTTAAATATGTGTCAAAAATTCAAAACCCCAAATGTTCTCGCCTACGACCTGCGCCACCGTCAGAGACTCGGGCAGGCTAGGTCCCTTGATTTCTCCTCTCTCGACCACGAGCTTTATGTCATGACCTTTGACGCTGCCTCCACGCGTCAGGCCCAAAAGTGCAGTCGCTGCCACTCAGTGGACCATTTCGCCTCAGAGTGCCCACGAGCCCCCTTTCGTGGTGGCCGCCCCGCTAGAGGGGCGGGTAATGCCAGTAGTCAATCCTCAGTTAGAGCCCAAGATCTCAAGGGAGAAACTTGCTTTAAATTTCAGTCCGGTAGGTGCCAATGGAAAGAAAGATGCCACAGGCAGCATATCTGCTCAGGGTGTGGAGGGCCAGATCCTCGCCCCAAATGTCCCAATCCCAGCTGTAAATCTGCCCCCTCTGCCACCGGCTCCTCTGCCAATTCCGGCTCTCAGTCCTGAATTTACTCCTGTTCTCAACTTAGATTATTGGGCCACCTTTCTCCCAAAGGTCTACCCCCTGGACCAGGCTGCCCACATTCTCTCTCTCCTAGTTTCAGGTGTCCCAGTGGGCAGGCCTCCAGCGTCTTCCAAGATCATATCCCATAACTGGCCCTCTAGCTTGGATTTCAGGTCCCAGGTCACTGACCTCATCTCCTCTGATCTCGCCGCTGGGCGGCTTCATGGTCCTTTTAGAGATCCCCCTTATGAATCCTTTATTGTTTCCCCCCTTGGGGCCTTCCCCAAGAGGAAGTCTACAAAGATTCGCTTAATTCATGATCTGTCTTACCCCTTCAAAGAGTCAGTCAACGCCCTGATAGACCCTGAGGACTGCACTCTTTCTTACTCCTCAGTCGAGGATGCTGCATCTTGCTGCCGTCGTCTCAGTCCCGGGCCTGTCTTCATGGCCAAACTCGATCTTAGAGACGCCTACAAGCATGTTTTTATTAGGCTCGAGGACTGGCACCTCATGGGTCTATCTTGGCCCGACTCTGCTGGCTGTACTCAATTTTACTTCTCTCGTGTTCTCAATTTCGGGCTTAGATCGGCACCTTTCTTGTTTGATATTTTCGCTGGGGCTCTTGAAAAATTTATGGCCCGTGCGGGCGTCTTTGATTCTGTCATTCGTTATGTCGACGATTTTCTTGTAATTTCTGACTCCCCAGTGAACTGTCGACAGAATCTGGACTCGATGCTCGCCACGTGTGCGGCTTCTGGGTTCTTAGTTCAACCCTCCAAGGTCACTGACCCGAGTCCGGAGGTCGAGTTCCTGGGGATTATCATTGACGCTCGCAGGGGCCAACTTCGTATTTCCGACGAGCGCCTGGAGGACCTTAGGTCCGAGATCCAGGGCTGGTTATCTATTAAGGTCATCTCTAAGCGTCGTCTCCTCAGTGTCGTTGGCAAGTGTTCCTTCGTGGCCAGGGTCGTCCGTCAGGGCAGGGCTTTCTTGGGGCGTCTTATTCATGCAGCCAAGTCGGTTAAGGGCTTGCATCACTTGATCAGGCTTGATCTCGACGCCCGAGCTGACTTATCTTGGTGGGTCCAATGCCTATCTTCCCACAATGGCATTTCCTACTTCAACCCCCCCTGGGACGACCCTGTCCATATTTTTTCCGACGCCAGCGGCCTGGGGGCCGGCGCTTACTGCGGGGATGAATGGTTCTCTCTCCCCTACTCGGGCTCCTTTGCCCATCTCGCCTCCCATTCCATCAACTGGCGGGAGTTTCACGCAGCTCTGTCTGCCCTTGTCTGCTGGGGTCATCAGTATCGTTCTCGTTCGATCATTTTCCACATTGACAACACCACTGTCGTACACATTTTAAACCGCTGCTATACCCCAGTCAGGGAACTTATGTGGTTCGTGCGGCAGTGGTGCCTCGTCGTCGAGCTGCACAATCTTACTGTGCAGCCCATCTATATCCCCACCGACGACAATGTGGATGCTGATGACCTCAGCAGACTTCGTATCTCCTCCTTTAGGGCCCGGAACCCCTCCTCCGCCCAAACCATGACATGGCCTGATCAGGCCTTTATGTCTTCTACCATCTAACCACCCCCCCCCCATCTTCCCTATTTTCCCTCTTCTTATACTCCTGTATTTATTTTTCAGAGCTGGACCTGCAGGCCGAGGCCCTGGTGACCGCAGGCTGGGCCCCCAGGAGTCGGGCAGGCTACGCCACTGCAGTCCGTCGCTACCTCGCCTTTTCATCTTCCCACTCCCTACCCCCCCTCCCCCTCACAGAGCCCAATATCCTCAGGTTCGTTTCTTTTCTCCACTCCCAGTCCCTCTCTGTTCGGACCATCAGGGCTTATCTTTCAGGGCTTAGGGCTTGGGTCCTATACCTCGGACTCTCAGAACCTACTATCTGGTCCCCTCGGGTCCAACTGGCCACTAGGGCCCTCTCTAGATCCCAGCCCCCCCCCTTCCCAGCCCACCCCTGTCACCTTTCCCCTCCTTTCCTCCATGATGTCCTATTTTTCTTTCTCGCGTGACCACCTAGCGGTCAGGGGGGCTCTTGCCCTCCAATTCTTTGCCTGCCTTAGGGCCTCAGAGTTCTGTTCAGATTCTCGTCTTTCTCTCTTTCCTCTTCAATCTTCTCTTGTTTTTGACCCCTCAGCCTCCCCCCCTCTGGTCCGCTACACTGCCCCCTCCTCCAAAACAAGCCCTCATGGCTTCACCGTCTCCGTCGGCTGCTCAGGCCATCCCGTCTGCGCCCCATGTCTCCTTCATCATTTCATTTCTCACTTCCCTGCACCTTCATCTCATCCTCTCTTTCTGATGTCTTCAGGTCACCCTCTCACCTACTCTCTTTACAATTCATCCCTAAAAACCATCATCGCCTCTCTGGGCCTCGACCCAGCCTCGTATTCTACACACTCTCTTCGTGCCGGCGCGGCCACTCAGGCCGGTTTTTCCTCTTACGAGGTTCAGAGGCTGGGTCGTTGGAGGTCAGATGCCTATACGTCTTACATGAGGCCGGAACCCGATAGCTTCTCTCTCCTAGCTTCTAGGCTGGTTCCCTAGGTTTTCCTTTTTCATGCCTGGCCTCCTCTTCTTCTCTCCCACTCACCCCCACTGTCTGCTGCTCTTTGACTGGTTTCTTGGCTGGTCCGGAGCAGCAGGCTCCTATCTGTCTTGTCTTCCTCTTCTTATATGTGTGTGTGAATGCTGTGTGACTGTGTCTTTTGTATTGTGATGTTATTTCGCCGAAATTAAAGGCACTGCGGCCAATTTTCTATTATCTATTTGTTTGTCCTGTGTCCTCCGCCTGGTGGATTCAATAAAATACTTTGAAGATAATTGTAATTCTGACAAAAGTAAGGGGAAACACTTCTGGGAAGTTGTTAAACCTTTTATGACCAATAACGTCAAACAGAATAACCAAAATATCACATTGCATGAAAATGATTCTTTAATTGGTAAACCAATAGATGTTAGTAATACATTCAATGAATATTTTATAAATGTTACAAATGATCTCTGTGAATCAAATGAAGTTAAGGAAATGTCAGCTGATCAGGTCATTAACCATTACAGGGATCACCCCAGTGTAAAAGTGATTAATGACAATGCAAATAATGAACAACTGTTTAACTTCGCAACAGTTAGCCAATCGTCAGTGTTAAACAAACTTAAACTTCTTCAACCAAACAAAGCAGCAGGCTTTGATCAATTCTCCCCAAAATTTCTAAAAATGGGCTCAAACTCATTGAGCAATTCTCTCACCCCCATAATAAATAAAAGCATAAAAACTTGTGAATTTCCTGACAGCCATAAAAAAGCAGAAGTAACACCACTCTATAAAAAGTCAGATCAGCTAGCGAAAGAAAATTATAGACCATTAAGTGTGCTTCCCTCAACCTCTAAAATATTTGAGAAAGTTCTCTGTGATCAGTTACTAGATTTTATGTCAAATTATTTGTCAAATGATCTATCTGCGTATCGCAAACAGTATAGTTGCAATAATGTACTTGTGAAATGTATTGAAAATTGGAGAAAAGCACTCGATAATAATTATCATGTTGGATGTGTATTGATAGATCTTTCAAAAGCCTTTGACAGTTTACCGCATGGATTTTTAATAGCAAAGTTACATGCATATGGAGTCTCTGTAGAAGCCTGCTCATTTATTATGAGTTACCTAAAAAATCGTAGGCAAGCTGTAAAGTTAGGAAATATTAGAAGTGAATGGTTAAATCTAAAAACAGGTGTCCCACAGGGGTCAATCATGGGTCCTCTTCTATTTAACATTTTTATCAATGACTTCATATTTGAGCTCAAGAAAACGTGTGATGTATACAATTATGCCGATGATAATACTTTGTCATATTCTCATAAGGATAAATTAAAGGTTAAAGACACACTTGAGAAAGCTGCTGAAACAGCCATCACTTGGTTTCAAGTAAATTATATGAAGGCTAATCCTTTGAAGTTTCTGGCAATATGCATTAGCAGAAACAACTCTGAAATTGAATTCAATGTCGATATGAACACTATCAAATCAGAAAGTGTTGTGAAACTATTAGGCATACACATAGACAATAAGTTAAACTTTAATCATCATTTGTCACTGATTTGCAAAAAGCTGCAAGACAAATAAATGCACTTCAACAATTATGTAAATATGTTGATTATGAAGGACGACTCAGTATTTATGAGGCATTTGTAGCTTCAAATTGTATTTATTGTTCTATTGCCTATCAGACTTACACTCCAGGACATGATAGGAAAATTGAAAAACTAAATGAAAGAGCATTAAGACTTGTTTGCAATGACTATGAGAGCACATATAATGATCTACTCACAAAAACAGGCAAAAAAATGCTTCACGTAACTTGTAAAAATAACTTAGTTGAATTCGTATACAAGATACTTCATGGCCTTGCACCGCCGTTGGAAAGTTCATTTTTTGAGAAACAAGTTTCTCCATATAATATGCGGGACAGTGACAAACTTGTCCTACCCACTTTTAATACAATGCAATATGGTAAAAGGTCAATTAGTTACCAAGGTCCCTCATTATGGAATATTCTGCCCTCTCATTTGAAATGTTCAGAAGACTTAGGATCTTTCAAGTCAAACTTGCGGAGAAATAACTACTTCAATCAATGTGAATGTGGAACATGTTTAGTATGTCTCAGAAATTCTTTGTAATACTTATATGTCATGATATGAGTAATGAATGTTACACAAATACGTGTCAAAGTAAGAACACAAATGTAAATTTATTTCACTCATCACTTTCATTTGTACGTAACTTCATCATTTGTTCTGTTGTTTTAACTTGTCGGTAAAAAGCTTATAGCTTGTGTTTATTGTTTTATTGTCACCGCCGACGTTAAATAAAGTTTTACCTTACCTTACCTTACCTTTTTTTTTTCAAACGACATCCTTGCATGATGAGGATGTAATGTAGGCATGGCATTGTTTCAAGCTGTGTATAGAGCTAAAGTAAATCAGAAGGAAAATACATATAAAGTACTGCAGCACAGGATCAGTTATAAATGCACAAAAATCATGGAATATACCAACTATCTTATTCTTATGTTCATAGGACTCCACCAGAAATGATATGTTGAAGCTTTCATTGCCTATGTATCCTTCATTGAAAATTTAGAGACATAATTTTCATTGTTTTATGTCATTTAAGATTGTTTCAACTGGTTACATCATATATACTATAAATCTGATGAAAGTATATGTTTTGAGGTATTTGTTAAATACACCTTATTTAATCAACAGCTAGCGCAATTATGATTTCATTGCACAAACCCAAACATTCAAAGAAAGTAAATCATACCAATAATATTGATGATTCTTGTGAAATTCAGTCGATGACTTTTCCAGGTACTGCCAAACTCTGCAAACCAATAAAACCAATCATCAACGATGATCCTCATGAAGAGATAAGAGATTCATTTGGTGTACTCTATAAGAGTTGTGTGGTTTGCCAAACTTTGATTTACTGGCTTCTTATCAATCATAACGAAAGTTCTGCAAGGCACACAATCTATCTTATAAGAATGATGCTTGATGAAACAAATTGCTTCTGAATTACACACCATGCACCCAATTACCAGTTGCATAATTCATGCCAACTTGTGGAAAGTTATTTTCAGTTTGATGTCACTTCCATAGAGCGTTATCTCTCTTGCATGTTTTATTTCCCAAACTGCAAATCCTGGTCTGTTTGTCACTGTGTAATTGTGCAAAATAGGGAAATAACAAAAGTCAGCTGCACCAAGTATATAATAATAAACTATTCATAAGATATTTACCTATCTTTCTTGTTGTCATATGCAGCCTGATTCTGATTTTTTCACGTGCTGCTTCACGTTTACTTAGACCTACTACACATGTATGCCACATAAAAGCAGCTACAAGTACTGATATATAAAATATCACTCCTCATTTGAGAAACAACTTTCGATTTCAAGACATAGAGTGACAATCATGAGTTACACATTCTGACAATTTGTTATGATTTACTGGCTGTACATCTATATTCAGAGGAAGAGTCTGGTATTGACACATTCATCGTTCTGAATTGGCATCATTCCCTGATGATAGCTTTGAGTTTTGTCAAATCTGGATCACTTTATCTGGTCATGTTCTATCTGTTTCTCACAAAAGAGAAATGATCGGAGAAGATATCACTGATATGGATTTCATATTATCTCATGGTAGTCCCTGCCACCCCACAGATGACTTGCTAGTTTCCAGTATTGGCAACAATAATAGACTAATATGCAATAAAAGGCCTCTTTATTCTCAAGGTGACAACCACTTTGTAGCAGCAATCGTTTTCCAGTATTACCACTCACCTAGCTGGGGAAAGATGATATAGGCCAGAGCAATGGGAGATCAAGAAATTGTTGACCTTCCATCTCTGAGAGATGGTCTTCTGCAGGGTGCTATGATGTGGTATATATTTATTACCATTGTACATTTTGTAATAATGCTATTTCAAAGCTTGCAGAAGGATGATGTAATTTTATAATGACATAAGTGGACCTGATTTACTGGAAAGTTTAAAATGTAGATTGCTCGACATTTTCAGAGAAAAAAAGCTATAGTTAATGGCTTTTCAGTTTGTAATTCATCAATGTTGTACTGTTCAAAGTTCAAAAACCATTGTTTAACAAAAGATAGAGCAGCTGCAGTTGTCTCCTAGCGACAAACCATCATTGATCAATGCATATCCACGATCCTTGTCCTCACCCCAATCTCCTCTCTGCGTTTTGTCAACCTGTTTTCCTTTGATGTTTAGTCTAAAAGAACTTTGGTAGGATGTCATCCACCTGGTAATTTCTGAGATGGGTTGGTAAAGCAGAATAAAAAAACTTGGTTTTACTTATTAACCTAATATTCATGAGGATTTCTAAAAAATCTGCCGAAACAAACCTTCCAGACAATTGGTCCTCCTATTTGGCCCTATCTCCAAGGCAACTGAAAACTGCTTCAGCTATTAACTATCGCCAAGAGATGAAAAAAATGTTCTTGACTATAATTACTATATATCCTTCTCAACAGGTTCTCTCATCTCAAAGATAGCTGAAGTGTGTGCTACAGACATTTAATATTGCCTAGAGATTACAACAAAAGTTATATTGGATTTTTGTATACATTTTTAGAATGGTGGAACATTTAATTAATTTCAAAGTATGAATGAGGTCGACATCCACATACAGCATCATTGAGATGAAAGAAAAAAACGGCCTCGAAAGTATAAGGGTCATTCTCAAATTTCGGGACAATCTGCGTCACTCCAGTTCCCTGACATTAATTTGAATGCAATTGATATCTGAAGCGTCACTCCACATCTGTCATTTATATTTATATTTAGAAACACTGCATTTGGAACAAAAAGTCATTTATAAGACTTTTTTTGGTGCGTTGTGTCCAGTAATCCGTGCCAAAACAGTGGTTTTTCCCTGTCACTGGACCTGACATGAAAAATCAGGTGTTAATTTTCCTCCTAAAGTACCATCATATCCAAAATTTCTATGCACGATTCATGAGAATATATACTTGAATTAAAATATACATCATACGCGTATTTAACTTTTTTCTTGTTTCATTTCATTGAATTAAATGATGTAAAAGACGTGTCACTAGTTTATGTTAATTTTTTGGTCCACTTGGTTACCAGGCATAGCTCGGCTCGCTACTGTTTTCAATGAGCAATTTCCACTCAATGTCGTAAGATGCACAGGCTCCAAACCACCACAGCTTTGCAGATTTTAATTAAACAGGTATTCAACAAGTTAAGGCATAATTTTCATTGGAACATTTTTTGGTCCCACTGAAATGTCCACTCCGTTACCTCCAATTCCGAGCTTACCAGTGATACCTTTTCAAAGAAATGTTATGTATATAGTGCTGAGGGTGAAGAATTCAATAGAATGCAATCAAAACTTTTTATGTACCAAATAGAAAGCGCAATTAAGAGAAAACCAAACCATTCCTGTCCACTCCGTTACCATTCCTGTCCACCTCGTTACCACAAAAAATTGATATTTAATTAAAAAAACCATTCATCTGAGATGAAGTAGATCTAATTCTGAAAATAAGACTTACATAATTTTTTTCTATTTTTAAATTGCTCAAAATGAAGGTTTTTTGCATTAAAAGTACCCTCAGTCACCACATTTTCCAGGGCATTTTGTCCCGAAATTTGAGAATGGCCCATAAAAGTTTGACTCTCCCTTACCCATTATAATGATATTAGTTGTGGAGACATCGTTCTTGCAGGGACGATGCAAAAACTTATCTTAAGAAATGAATTTAGGAACAATACCATAGCATTGAGAGGGCTATCGCTAATTCTCCATCAATCCCTTTGTTTCAATACCCATTTCTCATATATATGCAGTAAAGCAACAGTGTCTAATAGCCCTGCTGTGTTGAGGAATGTGTCAAGGTTATCAGAGCAAGAAACAGCTGCCTTAAGACATGAAGCCCCATGAGACCTTGGTTGGGTCTAATAGCCTTGTATGCCTATGTACACTCAAAAAAATTTCGGGACAAAACTGGTTTTTGAAAAATCCATGCTGGTTTTCGCAAGTTTGGTTTTTCAAAAAACCATTTTTGCTCTAAATAAACCAGTTTTGTCCCAATTATTTTAGAGTGTATGATGAGGATGCGACTAGATAAGGCAGTCATTTGTAGGTTGTAGTATGTAAGATCATAGAATGCATTTTGCTAGAAAAGATTCTTGGAAGATGTGCTTGATTCTGAAAATAATGCAATATTAAAGCTTTCAATGATACAGATTTTCAGAGTTGAGACTAATCAAAGAATAAGAAATGGATTTTAAATGTGAGTTGTGATATCAGTGTGGAAATCATGGTGTAAATATAGGAAGTAATTCTAAATTAATCAAATCATAAAAGAACATAGTATTTATCATCAGCTCTTCTTATCAATCATCAAGAATGGCCATCATGAACAGATGAGAGACTCATTAGTTGATAACCATAATCACTGTGTAGTATGCATATTATCTTCTGATTCATTAGCTTGTTATCAATCATAATAAACTGCCTGAGATGCATGCAATCTCTCTCATGAGAATGATACTTGATGTAACAAATTGCTTGTGAATTACACATCATGCGCTGAATTGTCAGTAACCGGATTCCTACAAACTTGCAGAAACAGATTTTCTATCTACATGTATGTTGCTCTTGTATAGAAACCCAACAGTTAGAATACTGTAGTCCTTCTTGGACTGTCCCTCAAGTAAAGTAATAAATCTCTGATGCATGTTTTATTCACTAAATTGGCAATTCGGCTCTGATCATCTGATGTTCACAAGATGCACATTATCGGTCTTGGAGACCTTCGGTAACATTTTGACATATTGCTTTCAATCTTGAGTTTGCTTCAACAAATTCGTCTGGCCTACTATATGCCTTACCAAAGGAACTATGAAATCAAATGTCTGACACTTCAAAATGTGTTGTGATTTATTTACATGTACATTATACCTTTATTATACATTCATTCAGATTCAGTCCTGGCCACATGGTCCAATTGCTTATTCAGAGGGACAGTCCGGCATTGATACATTCATTTTCTTGATTGGTTTCATTTCAAGAATATGGCTAGAAGAGGCACTGTTGCACAAAGGATAAAATATTGGAGAAGTCTTGACTGAAATAGATTTCATATTATCTTTAAATGGCTCCACCCACTTTACAGATGACTTTCTAGTTCCCATTATTGGCATCAACTCCAGACCAATATGCAATAAATGGCCTCTTTATTCTCAAGGTGACAACCACTTTGTAACAGCAATCGTTTTTCCGATATTACCACTCATGCAGCAGGGAGAAGATGATATACACCAGAGAAATTGGCAGATCAAGAAGTGGTTGGCCTTCCTCCTCTGTAGGTGTGTATCCGCAAAAATATCAAACATGAATTATTGTGAAAAACATATAATTCTTCGATGCTTGTGAATACCATGTTACCATGCTATGATGATCAACAGTATGTAAATTGAGCAACTTCACTGGCAAATACAGATTACTCCACATTTCAGACATCACAACAATAGCCTATAAGTAATTGCTTCTTTTAAAATGGTAATTTAGCTGCATCATGATAATAGTTAATAACATCATTTTTTATTTTAGCTGTTGTACCCATGCACATGTAATCAGAGATGCATAACCACAAACTAATATTCAAATTTTTGTTAAGAAAGAATTTAACTGGCCTCAAACTGTGCACATCTACAATGCATTGTCATGACTTTGTATGCTGCATGTGTAAAATTGTTCAGTATATTCAATCAATCCGTAAATCCCAGGACTCATCCTTATCATTCCTTTGCATTTTGTAAACCATTATTACGTTGATCCTTTGCTCTGAAGTAATTTTGATGGGATTTAGTTCCACTGTACAGTTTTGAATTATTGGATTGGTAAAGTAACAGAATGAAAGACTTATATGCCTACTTGCTCTTCCTGTCAACAAAATATTCTCATGAAACTCTCACAAAACGCCCTGAAAATGGCTTTTTCTGTCTTTCTGCAAATACTAAATGTCTCCAGGAGAGCTATACAGGTATTAGTCACTGCCAAAAGGGAGGAGGTAAGGTTGAAATTGGTATGTAAATTATATTCATAACACTTTGAAGTTTGTAAAGAGATGAATGACAAAAAAATGCTTTTAATTATACTGCATAAGTAAGATCATAAAGACATCAGAGATGTTTGGACCGGACAATTAATGACTCTTTTGCCATTATATGATAATCACCTCATCAGTGGCAGATACATGTACATGGCCGCATGTCATAAGGTGGGCCACAAATGTGCATGTGACATGATCAAAATGGCCCATTTTTCAATATTCCCATAGTTTATTGCAGGCCATCACAGGCATCAAATGCAGCAAACAGATCTTCGTCATCTTTATTTATAAGTGAGATATGCGCGTTTATATGTAATTAATTAACAAAGAAATGCACTAAAAGCCAGATATAAAAACGCATTTTTCTCAATTCGGACCTCTTTTTACAAAAAAAAGATCATTGCCAGGTCAGATCTCCACAGAATTGACTCTGGTTTGTTTTAAATTGTAGATTAGAAATGGGACTATAAGATGAGGGCTTAATAACCTGCTTTATCAATGGGAAAGGCGTATGAATTGTGAGTGTAATATAACAAAAAATCGTTCAGATGTTCATCGTAAATATCTTGTCATATTGGCTCTTTATGGCTCCTTTGATCCTGTCATAGACCCCAAATTATATCAAAATGTCATTCTGAATGCCTTTCCAATGAGCAAGTGCCCACTGACACACCTAATTATGGAAATAAATGTTCACAAGGCTCTATTGAGCACATTATCTCATAATGGTCGAAAACAGACCAAAAACGGCTTGTCTGTGCCTGTGGTACAATCAATTTGCTTTTAAACTATACAGACATTACACCACCAGAGACATCTGAAAGGCCTAGTAGAGGCATTCAAGGAACTGAACTATACACTGAAATAGTTTATTCAGGTTACAGCCAAGTACTTTAGAGTTACAGAGCATCATGGGCTTGGTTACTGCTTTCACCTCCCTCCTCCGCCTCCGAACCACCCCTGGATTTTTTCATTTGCAGGGTTGCTCAAACTACTTCTCCAATTTAAATAAGGTTAGAGTCAAATGAAAGAGAACTTTCAGGCCTACAATATAAGGTAACAACCACATTCATTGGCCTTTTAGTTCTATAGAAATGGACAGTTGAATGACAAATTTATTTGCAGAGTGTCACAAAACCACCCTTTTTTGGTGCGACCACATCTGTCTACAAGTGGACTGCTCTTGCATTGCCACAGATCTGAACATATGCTGTCTTGTGTTGCCACCTAGTGACTAGTGTGCTATTCAGCGAGCTCCTGCGAGCGTCCACCTACTTCCGACCAGAGGAACACACACAATTTTGTCTGGAAGACACCGGGGCTGTTTCTGAGTGTGCTGATGGCTTTGTCTACTTCCTTAGAGAATGTGATTGCCGAGTCTGACTCTGGTATACATCAATGTTGGATAGAAATTTTGTGAATGTGCAATGAAATTGGAACTATTTCTTGGGACAGCAATGCTGTAGCATAGGAAATCAACTTTTGTGCCAGGTGGCAGCAGCATGCAGTTGTCAGTTTCACCAGACTGCGGCCACATACAGTTTTAATTGGGAGGATGCTGAAATGTACTAAACTTATTCAATGGCATTTTGTACTATAAAATTATCTGATAGCAGTGCATACCAAAAATACCATTGTAGGGAGGGTCCTGTGCAAGATCTCATCATCTTCCTCCAGGATCGCCACTCATCCACTGTATCTTATATGTATGATGTAACAGTGTTCAACAGATAATGGCCTTGCTGTGTCAAGGAATGTGCCAAGGTTATCAGAGCAGGAAGGGAACTGCCAAAAGACATGAAGCCCCATGAGACCTTGGTTGGGTCTAATAGCCTTGTATGATGAGGATGCCGCAAAGATGCAGCAGTCATTTAGGCTGCACACAAAGGTTACAATGATGGCTTTTTGTTGTAAAGGTTCTTGAATGATTTCATGCTTATTGCAGTTTAATAGCATTTACTGGCATAAATGATTTCATATGCTTTATTTGCAGTTTAATAGCTTTTAATGGCATGGGTGGTTTCTGTACTTTGACAACACCCTAAGTAATATAGCCTTAATATATAAGGACTTGACTTACATTCAAAATAAAGAAATCCAGCAACAATAAATTCATGCTTGGTTAATCTTTGCAAACATCACAAGTGATCATCATGAACAGATCAGAGGCTCATTAGTACACTGCTTACAAGCTTTTCAGCACCGTCCGACTAGAAATGTCTTCTGATTAATTTATTTTGCTGGTTATCCATCATGATAAATTGCAGTGCATGGGACACAAACAATCTACATTATGAGAATGATGCTTGATGAAACAGATAGTCAATTCCAATATCACATAATTGCCAGAAACAAAAATCCTGCAAACATTGTAGCAGCAGGTTTTAGTTTGATGTTTCTTGTCTAGAAACTAAGTAGCTGCCATAGCAATCAGTTAATTCTCCTGAGAGGGTTCCACAAGGTATAAATCTCTCATGCATGTTTTATTCACCAAATTGGAAATCTTGGTCTGACCTTCACTAGCAGATGTGCATTGTGGGGCATTAACAGAAGCTGAAGGCTTTTACCAGCATACTCTATACAAGCATATGAACAACTTCAGCAAAATTTGTGAATATGAATGCAGGTTTTAAATTGGAAAAAAAAGCCCAGGAAAAGTGATGTGAGAGCAGAACCTCTATAGAGTTAATGAAAATTGAAACTAAGCTAACATGTGAATTAAGAGATGCAGCTCTTTCTGATGGTCTATCTTCTACACTGTACCTTGAGATGTTCGGAAATGTGTGCAAGGTTTCCATCAAGCTAAAGAATCAGCTGACAGTATTGATGCCGATACTGTCGGCTAATTGTTTCGGGATAGTACAATGAAGAATCAAGCGTTTCATACGTGCGCTATTATATTGTGATATGACGAAAGGTTGACAGATCAGAAGCTGTTATCGTATAAAGCCAGGTATTTTGTTGTATACTGAGACCTGTGTTAAGAGGCAGTTTTTCTAAGATTCAGGCACTTCACCATTGGGGCTGATACTCACCCGACTCGGATGTTGTTCTTAATTTTTTCCTTGCTAACTGATTACTAAAAAGTTGGAAAAAATGCATTTTTAGACCTCCATACCTTTTAGGTAATTTTTGAGGGCACCTTGAAATATAGACCCAAAATTTGGATTGTGTCAAAGTCCAGATTTCAAATCCAATTATCTCAGTACCTTCTTGGTGTACCTCTGTTATATTTGAATGGTCAAATATATGGACCCAAAGGTAACAGGGGGTGCTCAAAGTTACTATTTCAGTCAATTTTAAGCTGAATTGATGGGGCCTATGTGGCTTGCGCCCTTGGTGTACCTCAATGTTTTGTGCATGTATATGAAGGAGGGGACCTATTTTACAAGTTTACATAAAAATTAGAATGGTACACTAAGGGCGCATCTCCACAGGGGGCGCTGCTTCCTATAAAAAAGTGAAATAGACCCTTTTTCAGGGCTCTGTAGCTCATTGCGCCCAGGGTCAACAGCACGGTGAGCATGCCTGTCATGTGCTATAACACCTCTAGTTTACTGGGGTGTAAGCATCTCTGAGGTACTCTTAACCATTCTCTTTCCAGAATTTTTTTAAGGTACCACATATGACGATTTTTCAAATTTTCAAAAAATCACCAGGACGCCTGCAATATGAATGGAGATAGTCTTGCAAGTCATTTCTCTAATGAATTTTGGTTGTTGGGATATATTTTGCTCCAAATAGTGTGTACACGCAAGTAGGGGGCGCCACAAGTACCCCTAAAATAGATTATTCTCCTGTTTTTCATGCTTGCTGGTGCTGCATTGATGTAATTTATGGGACTCTAACCTACTGACAGTCAGTTTGTTTCAGTGATCAACAGACACCGCATTTATGATTGACCATTTTAAGCTCTCAGCTATAATAGTTTGGTAACACATTTTTAAGGCTCAATTCCATAAAATTTGTGTTCATTACATCTCAGACTTCACTAACTTTCCCAATGTATGGGGCATTACTGTATACATTTCCATGTCTTTGGTTTGGTATAGTTATCAAGACGGCTTATACTTAAATTCATACTTTGTAATTGAGTTTTAAAACTAATATATATATATACAAATAATGTATTTCCTATTATTTGTTATGATGATGCATCTTTTACATTTCTACCAACATGTGAACTGCTTTTCACACACATTTTTGAAATTTTACTTTCCTCTTTGTCTATAATCAAGTTAGTGCAGTCTTGGATGTAATGCGCCTAAATTTAAGGAATTCAGCTTTAAAAATGAATAAACAAACTTTCACAACTTAAACCTAAAAACGGTCTATTGTCAATGACATTTTGGCATATCGCTAGAGTAGAACTCGTAAGGAAGTGAAACTGGTGATGTTTTGCCATTGCCTCTTCCACAAGCAGGATGATAGCATTGAGCCAATGGTATTGGATCAATTCTATCATCCGGATTGTGTAAGTCTGAATTGTCATTCAATGGGATAAAGACAAACTGGGTCATAAAGGCCAATATTTAAGGTGGATGGGATAACAATGGCAACCAATTTTCTTTGATGTACTCAGAATTATGTATGGCCAAGGCAAATTCAAATTTGAGGGGGGTTCACTCACTTAGATTATTTTGACCCATATGCCATATGGAACTGATGCCAGAGCAAGAGTAAAGACAAATTGCAACCATTCGTATCCCAGGTGCGTCAAATATCATTTTTTATAAAACTGTATGTTTTCATTTCTTCAGAAGAGTATGGTTGTTTCACTGAGCAATTAAGGTTGAGGATGTAAAGTATTCACCCAATGGCAAAACATTACCCATTTATTTACTTACAGGTGACACTGTATATAGAAAATTGCAGTGGCATGCTAAATTGCCTGTTTTGAGATTGGCGTCCCACAACTGAGATGAATGCAGCATCAGCAAACATGAAAAATGGAAGAAATAAAAATTTTGAGGTACTTGTGGCGCCCCCTACTTGCGTGTTCACACTATTTGGAGCAAAATGTATCCCAACAACCAAAATTTATTCGAGAAATGACTTGCAAGACTATCTCCATTCATATTGTAGCCGTCCTGGTGATTTTTTGAAAATTTGAAAAATCGTCATATGTGGTACCTTAGAAAAATTCTGGAAAGAGAATGGTTAAGAGTACCTAAGAGATGCTTACACCCCAGTAAACTAAAGGTGTTACAGCACATGACAGACATGCTCACCGTGCTGTTGACCCTGGGCGCAATGAGCTACGGAGCCCTGAAAAAGGGTCTATTTCACTTTTTTATAGGAAACAGCGCCCCCTGTGGAGATGCGCCCTTAGTGTACCATTCTAATTTTTATGTAAACTTGTAATATAGGTCCCCTCCTTCATATACATGCACAAAACATTGAGGTACACCAAGGGCACAAGCCACATAGGCCCCATCAATTCAGCTTAAAATTGACTGAAATAGTGACTTTGAGCGCCCCCTGTTGCCTGCGCCCTGAGTCAATATTCATAAATGCGATACCAAATGATACCTTTGGGTCCATATATTTGGCCATTCAAATATAACATAGGTACACCAAGAAGGTACTGCGATAATTGGATTTGAAATCTGGACTTTGACACAATCCAAATTTTTGACTTATATTTGAAAGGGCCCCTAAAAATAACCTAGAAGGTATGGAGGTTTAAAAATGCAATTTTTCCCACTTTTTAGTAATGGTTTACCAATAAAAAATTATGAACAAAATCTGAGTCGGGTGAGTAGCACACCCTGCCTGACTCTTAGAAAAACTGGCTCTTAATCTTTACAGTATTAATGAATGATGTTCTGAATCTGATATAATCAGTTATGACGTTGTTTTCGAAGCAGCACATTGCACCATTGCCACGTGAGATACGGAGACATGAACGACCTTGAGACATCAACGTTAAACGTTACGTGAGAGAGACTATTGATGAAACAAAATTCAGGTCAATTAATTAGACAGAAATCACAGAATACACCAGATTTTTTACATTGTATGATAAATTACAGGAGAAACTGATCAGCAAAAAATGGCTTTCCAAGAAACCAAGCTGTAACCATGGCAATCAATTAATTCTCTTGGGATCGTCCCTCAAGGTATAAATCTTTCATGCATGTTTTATTCACTAAATTGGGAATCCCAGTCTCTTGGTCACTGGCAGCTGTGCTCACCAGGGGAAATGACAAAAGTCAACTGTATAAACTTCATGTATAATAACTTACCAATGTATAGATGTGATATGTATGTACATCATTGAACTAATCATCCTGCAAAACTCAAACCGTGGCTCATCTAAACTTATCATTATCCTGATCACCTTATAATAGATTATAAACTCAGCAACATTAAAAACGTACTATTCTAAAAAGGCTTAAAATAGTACTTCCGCTTAAAGTATCAAGATGAAAGTTTGCGTACTTTTAGTAGTTGCCATCAGGTATATTCACGAAAATTTTCAAATCTCTAAGTGCAGTACTTTTAAGTCGTCGTGGTTACTGTCAAAAATGCAAGTCACAAACTGCACTTCACCACAAAACGCACAATTGGAAATATTGGTTTTGTGGCATACTGGATGAGATTAATCTTATTAAATTTTCACATAACAGGCACAAGACTTCCAAAAGAGTTCCCACTGAAGTTTTTGAAAAAAAAAGTCAATGATAAAGCAGATTTTTAATTAAAAACTCAAAATTTACGACTTCGCATCTTGAAATGACGCATGTGAACCAGAACTGTTAAATAATGAGGATGTTATGGATGCCCAGGGTAGAAACACACACAGAGACCATCATTCCATATCGATTGTCTCAAAAATCTGAATAAAACATAATTTTTTAAGATTTTGACAAAAAGCTCCAGTAGGGGGCGTGCCAGCATTGACACAAAATGTTTATTAAATTCATCCTCTTTAATTGTGGCTGGGTAAAATATCCCTTTTCCCTAACTCATCATGCAAGTAAAATTGAAAACTTTCCTGGCTTATCAAAAAAGTAACAGCTTAGTTGTTGAAATTAATGATCACAGGAAATTGAAATTTTGTGACTTCCATTTTCGACAGTGACCACGACGATTTAATTTGACACAAAAGTACTGCACTAAGACATTCGAATTTTTTTGTGGATATACCTGATGGCAATTTCTAGAAGTGTGAAAATTTTCATCTTGATGCTTCTAGGGAAAGTACTATTTTCAACCCTTTTGGAAGTGTGCGTTTTAATGTTGCTGAGTTTAATACGCAGAATTTCATTTTACAGTGCCGCCTGTAAGTAAGTGAGACGGGTGATGTTTTGCCATTGAGTTTAACCTAAACCCCCTCAATTACACTGCTTGTGGAATCATCCAATGAGAAGAAAATTTATTGGGTCTTTGAGGCATGCTTTATACAAATAACTACCAATTTTGTTTGCTCTACAAACAATACATATGGGTCAAAAGCTTTATTTTCACTAACTTATCAAAGTCTTTGACCCATACCTAACTCCGAGTACAGCAAAGGCAATTGGCAGCCATTGTTGTCCCACATGCCTCAAATGTTGTCCTATGTGGCTCAATATATTTTCAACTCATCGGGTTGGAATTCATGCTTCCTTTAATTAGCAGTTTTGTTTAATAGCCCTTAACCTCATTAGATTTAGATAATTCTGTAGAGTGGGTGACTAAACTTACTAGTGTGAACCCTGTAATCCATCATACACTCTATCCGATGATCTAATATTCCACAAAAAAAAAAGTAATCTCAATTTTGGCATACTGCACAGCCCAATAACTGCAGGCACTCTAAACAATTTCAGACAAAATTGGTTTTTTAGATTCAAAATGGTTTTTTGAAAAACCAAATTTCAATGCAAAACCATAATAAAAATCCATGTTGGTTTTTTGCATTGAAATTTGGTTTTTCAAAAAACCACTTTGAATCTAAACTAGACATCAATATTACTGGTGAACCAGTAATGAGCATTCACCATAAAAAAAGATTTACATGATTATCAACTTGACTTTAATTTTTCATATTGACTTTTATATTGACACTTGAATTGACTTCATTTTGACATTCAAGTTGACATTCCTATCGACATTATTCATATTGACATTTATATCAATATTCATATTGACATTCACAGACATTCATTTGACCCTGATATCAATTGACAGGGATGACACTGATAGTGACACTGATGACACTGATATCTACACTAATATTGACATTCATTTTGACATTCATTAATTTTGACATTCATGTTGATATTCATGTTGACATTCATATATATTGACATTCATATTTACATTCATATGGACATTCATATTGACATTCATATTGAATTCATAATGGCATTCATATTGACTTAATATTGACCTTAATTTATTCTTTAATTCATTCTATTCTGCACTTATCTCATTTCTTCATTTTTCCTGTCTTTGACTGGTGATGACCTTGACAATTGATGAACTTCTTCACAAGGTCAAATATACTTTAGATCATTCAAGTTACTCTTGATTGGAAATGATAGACCACAATTGTACAACCTTGCTTGAAAAAGTTATGAAATGTACCTACCATGCCTTTTCATTCACTTTCTGTGGCCTTGACGTCAAGGTCATGGATGTATAATGAAAATATTCCTCTACCACGGGGCTATATATGTTCCAAGTTTCATTGAGTTGTCTTCATTCAAAGCAAAGTTAAAAAATATTTTCACTTTTGGGCAAAATATTCTAATTTTGAAAGTCAGATATCTCAGTAACCCCATGCATGATTTTCACCACATTTCTTGCTGCATTGGCCCATGCTATAGAGCACCTTTTGCTATAATTTCATGAAAGTGCTGCTTGTAGTTTTCTCAAAACCGTGCGCAAACTGGTTTTCATTAAAAGGGATTAGGGCAATTACCCCTTTTCGAAAATGATCAATTTCATGGCTGGTATTTGTTCAATATGGGCCTACTAACGGAACACTGAAGACCAGGTGTCTCTATCTTTATTAGTTCAGGAGATAGACCTCCAAAATCAATCACTTTGAGGTGACCTGTAACCTTGAAAAATAGGTCAAGGTCAAAAATATTTTGGAAAATTTATCTCCTCATCTGGGACTGTCTATACACTAACTTTCATGTTGAAATTCCAAAGCAAAAGGGAAGAAAAATAACTAGACATCAATATTACTGGTGAACCAGTAATGAGCATTCACCATAAAAAAGGATTTACTTGATTATCAACTTGACTTTAATTCTTCATATTGACTTTTATATTGACACTTGAATTGACTTCATTTTGACATTCATATTGACATTCCCATTGACATTATTCATATTGACATTTATATCAATATTCATATTGACATTCACTGACATTCATTTGACCCTGATATTAATTGAGAGTGATGACACTGATAGTGACACTGATGACACTGATATCTACACTAATATTGACATTCATTTTGACATTCATTAATTTTGACATTCATGTTGATATTCATGTTGACATTCATATATATTGACATTCATATTGACATTCATATGGACATTCATATGGACATTCATATTGACATTCATATTGAATTCATAATGGCATTCATATTGACTTCATATTGACCTTAATTTATTCTTTAATTCATTCTATTCTGCACTTATCTCATTTCTTCATTTTTCCTGTCTTTGACTGGTGATGACCTTGACAATTGATGAACTTCTTCACAAGGTCAAATATACTTTAGATCATTCAAGTTACTCTTGATTGAAAATGATAGACCACAATTGAACAACCTTGCTTTAAAAAGTTGTGAAATGTAGCCTTTCATTCACTTTCGGTGACCTTGACCTTGATGTCAAGGTCATGGATGTTTAATGAAAATATTCCTCTATCACAGGGCTATATATGTGCCAAGTTTCATTGAGTTGTCTTCATTCAAAGCAAAGTTAAAAAATATTTTCACTTTTGGGCAAAATATTCTAATTTTGAAAGTCGAATATCTCAGTAACCCCTTGCATGATTTTCACCACACTTCTCGCTGCACTGGCCCATGCTATAGAGCACCTTTTACTATAATTTCATGAAAGTGCTGATTGTAGTTTTCTCAAAACCGTGCGCAAACTGGTTTTCATTAAAAGGGGTTAAGGTAATTACCCCTTTTCGAAAATTATCAATTTCATGGCTGATATTTGTTCAATAGGGGTCTACTAACTTGACAGTGAAGACCAGGTGTCTCTATCTTTATTAGTTTAGGAGATAGACCTCCAAAGACAGTGACTTTGAGGTGACCTGTGACCTTGAAAAATAGGTCAAGGTCAAAAATATTTTGCAAATCATGTTTTCTCATCTAGGACTATATATACCCTTAATTTCATGTTGAAATTCCAAAAAAAAGTGGCAGAAAAATAATAATAATAATACGACCAAAATCAATACCATTCACCATAGTGATGGTGAATGCTAATAATACGACCAAAATCAATACCATTCACCATAGTGATGGTGAATGCTAAAAACCAATTTTGTCCCGACATTTTTTAGAGTGTGGGATATACCAACTACCAGTATTGACGCCTCATGTGTTGTGTTGCCAGCACCTTTGATTGTTCTTGTCAAATTTCTTCAGCATAAATGGATGTGCAATCCAAAACACACTCCTCTTTGGGTTTGAGTACTGTTTAAGTCCTTTGCTTCAAATTACTTATCTCTGGACATATTCCAAAACCGATTCTTTTACAGGAGATTGCGTTGAAGTTGACTTCAAGGTTTTTTTGCTTTGGGTTTTCAGAAAAACTTTTGTTTGCTCTTTATCTTAAATAATGTGCATCCGATTTTGATCTGCTTTAGCCTGCAGGAAGGCATGGTTATTTTGATGATATTTTGACCTAGAATTTTGTATTAAAATCAGCCAAAATGGTGTTGTTACTTAAAATTAGTTTATAAATCGTGACATGTGGTACTCAAGTGACGCGTGGTGCATACTAATAAGATACAGAAGCTCAAAAGCAAATCAAATTGAAACACCAACAATGAGACACTGTCAGAAACAATGGAAACTGTGATAACAAATGTTAGTCCCATTCATAAACACAAATTCATTTACTACTGAATCAGATATTAGTCTTACTTGAGTAGGTATCTACCACACGTCATGTACAAGCAAACAGCTAGAAAAAAGCTGTGCTGAAGTCTACTTTAACGAGAATTCCTGTAAAATAAAGTTGCCTTCGTCTTTATCTGCGATGCTGGTTCATTCAAGAACCAATGCCTAGTTGCTGATTGACTGAAAGTAGCATAGCTCCTTCTATAAATAATTTCTTTTTCATTTTGCTGTTGTTTTATTTTTATTCATGCTTATGAAACGAATTAGGTTCAAAAGCCTTAAAACTCTTTTTATTGGCCTACAACTGTTACAGCCGAAAGGTCTACATACCTGATTTGCAAATCGGGCTGCTTTTTGCATGCCAGACATTAAAATAGGTCTTTGTCAGAATATCTTCTCCCCTCACCATGCTTTGCCAATATCCCTCACGAAATATCCAAAAAGTGCAACCAAGCCACATGTTCTACTGAACTTTTCCTGAAGTTCTAATGTACTGTGTTAGAAACTTTGTCATAATATATTTGACAGCCATCTCTTCTACATCAAATAGTGACCAAATAGTATCTCATGGTTAGGAACTATTTGAACACTATTTGTTAACATTTTGGGCTGTCATGCACTGCCAAATCTTCTACGACACAAGAGGGCATTCCAATGTAAATGAAGTGCAATACATGCCAGGGCCTCCGAAGTCGATGCCCCCTCTGCTGGATATTTTGGAACCAAAAATAGGACCCAGAGAATAATTGTCAGCTGTCAAAGCTCCATATGGTCAGCCAAAGCCTAAGATGGTCAGTCAAAGCACCTAATGGAATATCATCTGATGAGATGGGGTCTGATGAAATATCCAAATAGCATCTTGGGGGATATTTGACCTGTTCAAATATCCTCATAGTGCTATTTGGAATATCCAAAGTCTTTTGTAAAGCACTTTTTGATATTAGAGACAATGGCATTAGAGACATTGTCACAAGCACCAACTCCAAAAAAAAGTGGTCTGCTCAACGGTTAAACCATGGAGCTATCAGGAAGGAGGAATAACTGTAATTTGAGAAGGGCAATACGTAGTAATATACATTAATTGAATCAAAGAATTCTAGGCAAAATTGGCCCAAAATCCTTAATTACCCCCCATAGAGCTGTATGTCTTTGATGTACAATGTGTGTAGCGCTTTAGACCAAAAACCCCCAATATTTCTTCAAAATATTTCTGGTGATTTTAAAGTTTAAATCTTAATATTGGTTTAGTGTGATGTTACAAAATAATCTCATTTCTCATGAGTGTTTGATAAAATACTCCAAATACAATGCAATGCTTCTGGCTGCTTTCTGACTCCTTGTTGATGAGTTATAGACCTTTTTTCTTTTATCTTTAAATCAATGTACAACAAAAGCCGTTTATTTCCTAAAAATGACACAATAACCATCTTGTAGCCCTGATTTTTCTCTTTTCAATGATATCAAACTTATGGGCGGCCAGGAGCGGCCACTATGGTTATTAACAGTTTTAAAAAAATTTACTTTTTCGCAAATAAGCCATACAGAATGGAAAGTTTGATATCTGCTTAGTGCTCTTCAGTTGTATATCTTGATAAACCATAAAATATTTGCATTGAGTCATGCAGTGCTTCAAAAATGTAAAATCCAAAGAAATAGTCACACATTTTTAAGAAAAGGTTAAAGAAAGGGGTAATTAAGAAGCAAAGACTGAATGGAAATTTCGGGGTAATTAGGGTACCAGAGCTACACACATTGTACCTTTGAAGTACCAAAGCGATCCCTCCTTCCTAATAGCTCCATGGTTAAACTCCTTTTTGAAACATAAACAATGTATATGAAGGGATAGATATACCAAATGGACCTCCAGCCAACTGTTGTGGACAAGGTCAGAGCAGCCAGCACTGACCTTAGAGGGCTGCACTTACCATATATACGCATTCACCTATAGCATTCAATCACCAGCCAGTTAACCTCGTCCCGGAAGTAACAACCTCCCCACTATAGCAAATCCTTCCATCTGCCAAAATGCAGCAATTCCTTTTCCTTTAAAGCCACTGCTGAAGCCAAAAGCAGCTGCTGGGCCTATATTGATGTATCCTGCTTTCTGATTGGCTGCTGAAATCACATGGCTGGCGCAGAATGTAAACAGAAACACGTGGTTAGAGGGATGCAGTCTGAAGCAGGCTGCTGTTCAGTCAAGAGCAGAGGCTATATCATTGCTTCTGGGATTTCCTAACAAGACATTTGTGCATCTTTGGACATAAGGATTATAGTGTATGTGTGTGTATTTTGGATGTAGACTGCATATTTGATATAGGCCAATTATTTGATTGATACATTGTGACTACTGTGTGTGCATTGGCCTATTGGTTTTTAACATTGATTGGATTTACCTGACTGGGGACAAATACTGGATTGTACTGCTGAGGTCAAATTTTAAGGTATGTTGACTTTTTAATCTAGAATATCAAATATTTTGAATGATTTAACCTTTGGGATTTATTATTTACAGGATCAAAGTAGTGGTACACAGCATGTCTGAATTTACATAAACTGTAATACTTGTATTCACTATTTGTATTACCGAATGCTATGCTAAGCAACAGGTATTGTACACCCTGCACTGTATTTATTTGATTAAAGCTATATATCTGCTTCAGATGGTGTTAATTAGGCAGGAAATATCATTTGTACACTGACTATCTGATTGATATAATTGATAGGCTGTTTTAAAAGTATTGACAAGGTACTTTTAGTTGTCTATGTGACGACCATGCAGAGGCACATAATATCATTTTAATCATCATTGAGCAAGATTACTTTTAGGCCTACATGCAATGTGAGCAAATGCGTAGCAAATAAACATTGTCAAATTAAGTCATGACACAATTATCGATTCATTAAGACCTGTAAAGTACTTTGGCCTATACTGTACTGATATTATTTGTATAGCCAGCCAAAATAAGTTATCAAGAGCTTGTGTAATTCAAATTTATACATCTGGATAAAAGAATTGCGCTTTCTTTTTCCTTTTTAGATATTTACCTCAATTTCAGAATTTTATAACTCTCAGAAATATCTTTGAAAGTATTTATTCAATAATTTCACCTGCACAGGTCACCAATTACAACATCGATTTTCTTGTTTACATTTGCAGAAATAAAGTTCATTACATCAAGTTAACATGTTGTGTCCGCGGCTGTTAAACCTATACATGTACAGATGCATTTGTATTTGTATACGTTTTGCATATAGTGTATAACAATCGATTTGTTTTGCACACATATATGTACATGCAGGAAAGTAGGTGATACCACATGAATAAAATATTTATGAATGTCTGTCTCTAAATTTAGTACTCCTCAAGAAAATACAAAAACAACATTAGCTGTGTAGGCCTAACTGATCTTTTTGTAATTACCATGGATCTTGCAGGCTGCTGTTATTGTAAATCGTTACGAAATTGTCATGGATTTACTTCGACAAAGGCAATGTCAACGATTTGTTTGAGGGAAAACATAGTCAAACAATATGTAGACATTATTTCAGGATTGTATGAAACATTCACATATTTTGACACATATTTTATTGATGAAATGTCAATAATACCTATTTTATGTACATGTACACTTATTGACAAAGTAACTTCTCTTTTCCTTTAGACAAAACTCAATTGTGTCTGTGTTACTCTGTTTTTAGCATATTGTAACATTATAACAGGCATGACGTATATATCTGAATAATATTAAATCCATTTATGTAGGAGAAATTCTGCTATAATGTATATATTATATTTCAGCTTACAAATTCTAGGTAATTGAGCCACGTTTCCTGTTACTTGGAACTTTGCTTTATATTTCTCATGATAACCCACTTCATAAATGGAATTCTTCCAAACAACAGGCTTTGTCATGTCAACGCAGAAGATTCTCACACTGTAGTAGTACAGTGTGTGTGTGCGGTTCCAAAAATAAAGCATTGGGGATTATTCTGTTAGAGATCCGTGTGCAAACTGCCGCAAAGACCTGCACACATGGATTGTTTGGCAGTAAGAAATGGTGAAACACATAGAAAGATGGATAGATTTATAAATAAGTAGATAAATAGATAGATTTATAGATAGATAGAGAGATAGAGAGATAGATAGATAGATAGATAGATAGATAGATCGATAGATCGATAGATCGATAGATAGATAGATAGATAGATAGATAGATAGATAGATAGATAGATCGATAAATAGAACTATCAAGCGATATAGGGACCAAACCAATGATAGACAGAATGGATTTTAAAGAGAAGATAACCACAATTTCGTACTTTTTGAATTCGTTAAACGACAAACATTATATAATATAATAAACTCCGTGGTAACAAGTAGAACTGCAATTTATTTCACGTTCGTGTAGGCGTATACGCAGAAGAAATAAACCATAGAAATATCATTGTCATTCATTTTGTAACAATAGGGAATTTCTCTTTAAATGTGTAGAGATTTCGTGATATATGATTTTATGGGTATTATAATTATAGATCAGTTTCATAATATGTGAAAATGTCTTATTTTACCACGATTCAGCAAATTTCCATAAAAATATGATATCTTGAATGATTGTAAATATTATTTAAAATTATATCTATCAGTTTCATAACATGTGAAATTATGCCTTGTTTTTGCATCATGATTATATATAGAATGTCAAGATGCCACGCCTTAAAACCAAGGTATTTTAAGTGTAGGGTAATATATTTTTACCTGAGTGTTTCCTTGAATCAATCTCGTGTTAAACGATTTTATAATCAAAGCATGTATGATATTTCTGTATTATCAATGATATTTATGATTAAACATGCAAGCTTGTAAGGAAAGTGATATAAATATAAAGAGAAATTTAAACTGATGTTTAGGTAAATGATAAAAAGAAAACACTGTTGGATTTAGTTAACATGTTTGACATTTTGATTGTAACCCAATTTTATAAATCACGACATAAAGTGATACGTCTTCAAAAGTGATATCTTATAGGCCACAAAAACGTACGAATCGTGATGTTCTTTTGAAAGCATAATGTTTGTAATTTGAAATGAATATTATATGTGTCATGAACAAACGAATCGTGCACAATGCTAACATTATTTTAAATATAAAGAAAGAAAAGAGAAAATAAGAAAGGCATAACAATTATTGTATTGTGTTGTATTTATACTCTCAGCCATGCACTGCAATGCAGCAACGAAATCTGTGCACTGTGAGCCTTCCACAATGATGTGTACAGCTCAGGGTAATCATAGAACGGTCCCCATGGGGAACATTGCCCTATGTTCCCATGCCATAGCATACTCCAGTGTTGGTGACAGCTTGGTGATGATGAGTGTTGCAAAGACTGTGAGTCTGGCACATGCCCTTTCATACAGGGATGTCCATGCAGAGTCTTCCAGTTGTCCCAGCCAAGAACACTGAATAGGCCTACAACCAGCCTCCATTCAATGTTCCATGGGCTCGGATCATATTTAATACCCTACGTGAGAGTCGAACCCACAAGCTCCCAGCCAGTGGTAGAAAAAAGAAGCTATCCAGATGGATAATTAGGAAGATATATTGCAAGATAGATAGATAGATAGATATATGGTTAGATCGATAGATGGTTAGATAGATAGATAGATAGATAGATAGATAGATAGATAGATAGATAGATAGATAGATAGATAGATAGATAGATAGATAGATAGATAGATAGATAGATAGATAGATCAAACGACACACACAACTTAAATATATATAGGCAGCATGCAGGACAGCTAGACAGACACAATATAAAACACTAAAGCCAAGAAAATAAATATATGTGATTGTTTACTACTAATACAATCAAGTCACGCCTAACTATTCAGCCTATTCATCCCATAGAAAGTGAACTCAGAAATAAAAAAGAATGGATCAATTGAGGACAATAAAAAACTCGCACAATCAATATGTCAAGTTAGATGATTTAGCTTTTGCTGGGGAAGGTCTATTCATTGCAAATTTAGTCAATATTTCATGAATTTACAGCTGAACAAGCGAGTTTAATCGAATTCTGCTCCTCACTCCTTCGAAATCAGACTAAGTTTTGCTAATTTCAATAGTAATTTGGAATAAAATGGTTTAATTGTGTTTGCAATTAGAAATTTTAATCATTTTTAACAAGTGCTTTTATCAACGAAAATTATACTCAGTTATTGATTGCATAATGGAGTTTTCTGATCAGACTGAAATTGATAGCAAACAGTTCAGTTTTTGTACTGAACAATTCAGAGCCATATTTGCTTTTAGTGTTAAATGTCAATATATCATCGACCTTAACTTCTAACTGCCAACAGTAGTTGCCTAGGTTATTTGGTAATAATAATGGAGAGGGTATGATCTTGCGGAAAGTTGATGATTCATTGATGATAGGACTGCCATACCAGTGAAATAGCATAATGGTACACACCACCATTTAGTTCCTCTCCATGTGTGGGCTGTTTTACAGGTGGCCGGATGGTAAACTTCAGGCCTGTTGCGATGATGGTCTTTGGCTGCTTGGGTTCAAACCCTGGACAGTGAATCCAAATTTTTCCTTGAATCATCAAGAGCAAATTCCCCAGCTGGATGTAACTCAGATTAGATTTTCAAAAAATGATAGTCTCTTGTATCTGTGTCTATGATGGCCAGTTAAAGTTCTCTGACGTGGGGCAAATGTGTAACATGCTGGGGATTCTTGCTCTCTCTCCCAATCTTTTTCAGTGCTTGCAGAAAGGTCAATGATTATGCCAAAACGTTCGGTGTTGTATCATTACCATATTTGCATCTGCTACTATACATATTATATTATTCTGTTTGAGCATCAGAAATCAATAGAAATATTTTTTCTGTGCCAAACGTCATAGACAAAAAAGAATGCACACGTCTGGCACATAGCAGAACTCTGTTTTTTAATACTCTTCAGGGATAGATTTACTGTGACCATGGCAACCTTATAAATATGTTTTTCCTCCTGCGGGGATCAGAGTTTTTGTTGCTTTTGTTTTCTCCTTGTCTTTCATGATATTTTGTATTGTAAAGCCTATGAAACAATATGTACTCTAGCTAATAAATATGGAATGCACTTTTAAAGAAGATTATTGAATAATTTTTGTCGAGCAATCCCTCCAGTTCTTATCTACTTACTGACAGATTGTTTGAGGCCCATTGCAAGAAAACATATACATAAAGGGTAACATCCTTCACCTCATTGCCGTGACCTCCTCCTGTCCTAATTAGTCAAGAATATGTTCACTTGATATCTGAATCTGAAGCCCTGATTTTTTGGAGTAGGCCTACTTGCCTCAATACTATACCAACTGAGCCAATTGACCTCCTCTCTGGCACGGCATGAGACTCGAACTGGTCAACAAAGTTCTGCACCTGGCTACAACACTTATTAGTGTTACAGATTTTTCAGGTGGTTCATTTTTGTCAATTCGTGGGAATTAACATGCAATCAGTAAGTCAGATTTATTGATGATCCATTGTCAGTGACGTTGGTTTATTTACATTCATGGATATGTATAAGCTGTTCCCAACACTGTAGTCTCATTGATCAACTGAATCATGACTGGACTGGGAAAGCAAATCCTGATGTATGTTTATGTTATATTTGAATATATACCTGTAAAACAACGGGTCAGGTGATATAAATTGGCTCAGGCTTTATGATATATTCATCACGATGCATATGATCATATGACATGTGCATCAATGGGAATTTGTATTTGTGTATAGTTTTCGCAAGTCTTACTGAAATGATTTTTAAAAGCTCAGTATAGTAGCTCAATCTTGATACTCGGGAATAACCAATCCATATGTATTTTTCCTTGATCTGCAACTCAGGAAACCTTTTTGGCACTGTCGTCTGTCCCTCAAGTTTTTATTATTATCCGTCATGTAAAATTGACGATCCCTGATTGATTTCATTTTATTTCTATTCTAAAATGTGTTGATACTCAATTCAGTACCTGTTCTTATATCACTAAACATGTAACATCAGTTTCGTGTGTCTAAAATTGAGTCATTTATGTGTGAAATATTATGAGATCCCCTGAAGAGCTTTCTGCAACCATGGCATTGCCTTATTTCCTGCAGGGATCACTAATTGGACCAGTAAACACTGGCATTTCCATTTTCGGCATCTTTATTGGGACCTTCGGGAATTTTAGCATCAATTTTAACATCAATTTAGATAAATTAGCATTTTCAGCATTTTCTCAAGTTCAAAAATCAAGGTTGCAAATCTCCTTTGGTTTTCATTGAAACGTTATTTTGGTTTTCAGATTCAAAATTATTGATGTTTTCTTTTTTATGATATTGACTAATGGTTTAACATTGTCCTTACTGTAATCCAGGTAATAGATTCTAGAGCTTAAGAGCTCTGTTTTGTTGTACTTTTAGCATTGAAAATCAAGCAACACTGCAGTATGTTTTGCTGCACTCTAAAAAATGCCGGGACAAAATTGGTTTTTTAGATTCAAAATGGTTTTTTGAAAAACCAAATTTCAATACAAAACCAACATGGATTTTTAAAAAAATCCATGTTGGTTTTTTGCATTGAAATTTGGTTTTTCAAAAAAACATTTTGAATCTAAAAAACCAATTTTGTCTGAAATGTTTTAAAGTGTGTAATTGGCAGGGCCAGATGTGATGAGGTTGGGTTGTTACTGAGAGCAGACTCCATGCACCGTGTGTCACACATTCTTCGAAACGCAATTATAAATGTGGGATCTAATGCTCAGCACAGACACTGATACTCGTATCTATGTAAAGCCTTCTTAACTCAGCACTGCGAAAGTCAATCAAAATCAGTGATGTGGAATTTAGTGATTGATCGATGAAGATCGAACCCAGAGTTACTGAGACAGAAGGCGAGAAAAAGAGACTGGTGTCAGATCAATAGTCTCTTTGATGAAAACCTGTGTTCTATCAGGCTATTATTGGTGCCAATTATGTGGAATCAATAAGAATTGACTATTTGTTCTATCAAAGAGTGCAGGATTTAAGCATGGTTGACCTCAACTGGGTTCAACTGCAATATATCTGGGTGCAAGTGAGAAGCTTCGGGTTGGGGTTCTTTGCAAGGAGAAGTACAAGATGCAGATGATTGGGCTTCATGACCTGTATTTTTCACTGATGAGATTTTTAAAAAGGACAAGCTGGAGTCAAGGCAGCAGGGTGCCTGCCCGCTCCACTGAAGGTCTTTGCCTGCATGAGTTTCGAACCCCAGGTGGGGAACCCGAAATTTACAATGAAGCTTCATGAGCAAAACCCAGCAGGATGTCGTTCTGATGGGACTTTAAATTGGCGGCCCCTTGTATCAATGTCTATGCTTAGCAAGTGATATATCCCTCACATGGGGTAATTGATGTATAATATGTGTGGGACTCCAACTCTCACTGCCTTCTCATCAATCAACCCTCGTGAGCCCCCAGAACTGGGCTTAGAGGGTTGCAGAACTTTACCATATTTATCTATCTATCTGTCTATCATTTGCATGCAGCAAAAAACATGATTTGTCATGATCAAGGGAAGGCCGTTTGATTTTTCACAACTGATTTTAGTGTAGAATCAGATACATAATCATTTTGTTTGTCAGTCACCAACAAGCAGTATTAGTCTCCTTAAGTTTCTTGACAGTATTGGTATGATCATGACACATCATCAGCACCATGAATCACAAAGTGTGATTTTCACAATGAAACTGTCCAGCCATTCTGCAAAACAAATTGACCGGCTGTAATTGGCGATACAGTGTACCTGCGTTATAAGACCCCCTGTTGTAAGACCGACTTGCCTTATGTGACCACCTTCCTCCCGCACTAAGTAGTATTTTTAGTGCATTTTGCACCCCGAGGAGAGACCGCACCCCCACGAGAGACCGCTTCATGACTGCAGAAGGGGCGGTCTTATAACGCAGGGACCACTGTACTTGCACAACACAATTGCAATTCCCAATGGTTCATGCAAGATGGACCTGTTGCGTTCATTCTAAATTCTAGCTGCTACCCATTTTAGTGGGTTTAATTCCATAGGCGCATTAATTAGATCTGTGAATAGCCTCTGGCAGATAACGGATTTAATTTAAGCAGGCTTGTACTTAAATGCTACTTAAATGGTTTACCTTAAATGCTGTAATTGGCTCTCTCTAAATTACACTGAGTAATTAGCTACTTAACTGTTCATTAATATTTATCAAATAACGGAGATGAAATTATTAAGTTATTATGGAAAAGTAAGTTTCCCAGCTAAAGTTAATTAGTTTATCAAGCAATGCATTTGACCAAGATTTGAAAACAACATACTGTGTTTCAGGGGGATACTAATTTTTGACAACAGGGAGGAGGGGGGGGGGTTAAGCAATTTAACAAACCAGACATTTCATAAAATTTGTCTATGTTCATTGTTCAATGGCACATGCATAACGTATATATCTTTGTATCGCAATGTATGACAAGGGGTTGGGGTACTAAACATACACATAAAACTCAAAGGGGGTATCAATTTTTCATGGGACGTTCCGGCAAAATCCTCCCCCCCCCCAGTCAAAAATTCTAAACATCCTTTAGCACTGTACATCACATAATTTCTCCTCAAGATTGTCTGTAACGTGTACACTCACAATTTTCACAGTGCCACATGATGAAAGGCCATCAATAAGCAAAGGTGTGAGGAGGGCGATCGTCACCTTAAGTGGCATGAAGTGTTCCACATTAAGGAAGATCGATTCTCAGAAGATCATGCCACAACATGCAATGTTTGATGTCATCAGTACGGATAAAAACAGATAATGACACAGGTATACCTGCAGTATATTCATAGACACGTATGGCAAGAGCACCAATTAGTTTGAAAAAAGATTGCTTGTGGCTGCCACTCAGAACAGAGAAAGTCGTTGGAAAGTAAGCAGTATTTTGTCACTATTTTGGTTTATCAATAACCATTTCCTTAACAGCAATTGGATATGCTTTACAGCCATTGAAGATGCATGCATGCTGCTACACTGTATAGGGCCTATAGGTTGATGGATGGATGGATGAATGGGGCTTTACATCTTGTATTTATGCACTTGGTAGGCTAATTAGGACAGGAGGAGGACACAGCAATGAGGCGAAAGATGATTGAAACAGCCGTCCAACATAGGCCCAGGTGACCCGGCAAGAGCTAGATTCAAACCCTGGACCCAGCGATTGGCAGTCCAGCACGCTACCACTAGACCAACCCTCCCCCAACCTATAGGTTGATAAATTTGAATTTAAATTTAATTTCATCTATGCGATTAGTGGCGACAATGCACTGTGACAGTCCAAAAGTTATACACTGCCCAGTATTTAAATATATGAAATATGAGTACATTTTGGTTCATGTAATATATATTCAACCCCTTCCGCTTTCATAACGGCAAATATATGCTCAATCAATAACTTTCACACCTCCACAGAATATGCAATTATGTTTATGATCCTTTTGGTGCCTTTGCAAATAGCTGTCTTTTGAATCCAGTGCTATTCATGTGTCATTTCCACAGCCAAAAATCAATAAATTTGTACCTGTTATCTGTCGGCTTCGTGGGTAAATACTTCCAATTTTTGCCATTGATCAGGTACATCGATTTGTTTTGACTGTACCTGCTGCCATCCTGGGTTAATTTAGCATTCAGTTCGTTGTTTGATGTAGATTGCTGAAAGTGACAATAAAATGTCTGATCTGAATGAAATGCGCTTGAATCAACTTTCCTGTGCTGAGATTTTCGTTTTGGATCGACAAAGTTATGAAAAGCGCAATTAACTGACAGAAAATTATCTATCTATCTATCTATCTATCTATCTATCTATCTATCTATCTATCTATCTATCTATCTATCTATCTGTCTGTCTATCTATCTGTCTATCTATCTATCTATCTGCATAATGATCTATTTGTCTAGCTTCTTATGTATCTGACTAGCTGTCTCTCTACAGTGTATCTATCTGATTTCAAATATCTCTAAAACGATCTAAAACGATGCTAATTGAGTTTTTTTTAATGTCCAGAATCTCATCAGAAAATAACCAAACTGACTCAGATCTGAGATTTATTTCTGGCCATCCTGGCCACTCATGCTCACAGCAACCAGTTACTGAGTGCAATGTACTGGAATTCGTGAAATGAGTTTCATTTTTTCTTTGGCCAACTTGCCCACTTTGAAGATAACGTGTTGCAGTGCAATTTCTTATGATAGAAAACCAGACTCCCAATCAAAGAGTTTCTAAGGCTGAACGAAGGGAAATCCAGTCCCCTTGGACCAATCAATGTTGTTGCTTTCTTTGATCACAGAATTCCAGTGCAGCAAGATTAACGACAGACCGACATACTATCTGGTTTAATGAAGTATGAAATGTCCACCTTTCTCATGGGAGAAGTGCTCCTGCGTACAAGTCTTAACTTAGATTTAGTCTTGTACATAATATGTATGTCCTCATCTTGCATGATAATAGTCAACATCTGTCCAGTGTCAGATAGGCTATAGTTGTGCTCTTTTTAAATCATTTTGCATGTGGTAAGCTGGTTGTAGATTTTTTCAGCCATAGACTATGGGACTCTTTTATAAATCATGTGCACACGACTGTCATGTTTATAGCAAAGTGCATGTCTGCGGCTCGATCTGTCATCTACAGTACTGTTGTGGCATGAGGGATTTGTCACAATGTAGCACATGTAGGGCATACAGGGTGAGAATGTATAGACTTCAGAAAATGATATTGTTGGTCACAATTTTATAATCAATTAGTTTTTCATTCATTATGTCAGTCATTCAGTCAGTCATTCATTCAGTCAGTCAGTCAGTCAGTCAGTCAGTCAGTCAGTCAGTCAGTCAGTCACCTAAAGCTGCTCAGTTCACACGATATAGGCCTAAGTATAATAAATCCAATGGATACTCTTATATAATATACCAGTACAATGGATCGATGAATTTACACAATACTATATACTTTATAGGGGTGGTTACTTTAAAAGTTCACATAAAATCATCAAGATTAAATAAGTAGTTTTTTGTGATGTGGGAGAGCACAAAACTTGATATCACACATCGGATACAAATATGACTGTTTCACCTGTTTGATCCTAAAAACCTGTGTGTGGAATGCTCAAAGCTTGAGACAGAAAACGCAAATTGTTAAGGACTATCAGGACGAATATGATCTAGACATCTTTCTGTTCACTGAGACTTGGCTAAAAGACGACGATACAGTTGAAATTGGCGAATTGGAGCAAAATGGTGGATATTCCTTTCTTAGTTCACCCCGTTTAGGAAGGCCAGGTGGCGGAATAGGTTGCCTTGTCAGATCTGGCATTCAAGCAATTCAAAAAGATAGCATGAAGACCAAGACCTTTGAACACATGGAAATCCAAGTCCAGTTGGATGGAAAAATTGTTACAATTCTTCTAGTGTACCGCCCAGAGCCATCCAACAAAAACAAATACAGTCTTGCAGAATTCTTTACAGAATTCACTAAATTTCTGGGACATTATCAAACACTCAACAATGAAATCATAATTACTGGTGATTTCAACTTTCATGTGAACAAACCAGGTGATAACAAAGCTATCCAATTTAGCGACATCCTTGAAATGTTTGGTCTTGTACAACATGTCTCTGCGCCAACACATAAAGATGGCAATACGCTGGACCTTGTGATTACTCGGGAAAAATCAATATTGAACAAATGTATGGTTAGCGACCTACTCTCTGATCATAATTGCATTCTGTTTGATATTCCAATGAAGAAAGCAAGCAAACCCAAGAAGAAAATCAGTTTCAGAAAAACTAGTAAAATCAATGTCCAAGATTTCAAAAAAGACATTGGGAGACATCTGACTGTAGATGGACAGGAACAGAAAAATCTCAATGAGCTTATACGACTCTACGACTCTACCAAAGAGGTTCTGGACAAACATGCTCCCATTAAAACCAGAGAAGTAACTCTGCGCGCACCTACTCCATTCAACAATGCTGATATCAAGTTTCTAAAAACAGCGAAAAGGAAAGCGGAGAAATTATGGAGGAGAACCAGACTACAAAAAGACTGGGAGTCGTTCAAACAAAAAAGAAATGCATTGAATCTGCAGTTGAGTGACCTTAAATCAGAAGATCTGAGAGTCAAGATCAAAGATTCTAATGGTGATGCGAAAAAGTTATTCAAGTTACTGAACTCAAGTCTGAACAGAAAACAGGAACTACCTCTCCCGCCACATACAAATGAAATTGACTTGGCGAATGATTTCAATAAGTTCTTTGATGAGAAGATTAAAACACTCAGGTCTAAGTTGGACTCTACACATAATGATACTGTTAACAACATCGAAACTGCCCCTCATAAACTCCAACACTTCAAAAGCATATCTCAGAGTGACATAAAGAAAATGATCAGGGAAATGCCGGTTAAACACTGCCAACTTGATCCCATTCCAACGTGGCTTTTGCTCGAATGCATTGATGAATACCTCCCAATTATAACCAATATTGTCAATAAGTCACTCACACAGGGAGAAATGCCTCTTGAGCTGAAACATGCTCTAGTAAAACCTCTGTTGAAAAAATGTGGACTGGATCTAATCAAGAAGAATTATAGACCGGTATCGAATCTCTCCTTCCTTGGCAAATTAATTGAAAGTGCTGTTATCAAACAATACACAGATCATCTTACTGCAAACAACCTGGATGATGAGAAACAGTCAGCTTACAGAAAATTTCACAGCACTGAAACCCTCTTGACCAAGATCCATAATGATATCATGTTGAATATGAGCAAAGGTGAGGTAACAATGCTTGTACTGTTGGACCTTTCAGCCGCTTTTGACACAATTGATCACAAGATTCTACTGAAACGTTTAGAAAACAGATACGGCGTTCAAGATTCTGCTCTGTGCTGGTTCAAGTCATACATTTCAGAGAGGTCACAGTCAGTGATAATTAATGACAAAACATCGACCAAACTGCCACTCAAATTTGGGGTTCCTCAAGGTTCAAAATTAGGACCAATCCTATTTAATTCATACATCGCTCCATTAAGCGAAGTGGCTGCAAAAATTCAAGTCAGAGACCAAAAGTATGCCGATGACGAACAACTTATTCTCTCTTTCAAACCAACTTTCTTAGATCAGAGAAATGCAGTTGTCAAAATGCAAAAGTGCATTGCTGAAATCAGGAAATTTCTCCATGAAAATAAGCTTTGTAACAATGGAGAAAAAACTGAACTACTGCTCATCGGCAGCCAACACCAACTTAATAAACTCCAAGTATCGTCAATCCATGTCGACAATGTCAAAATTGATGCAGTCGATCATGTTAGAAATCTTGGTGTAATCTTTGACAAAAACATGACCATGGAAAAACAAGTCAACAAAATGTGTCGGAATGCCTATTTCAATTTAAGAAATATTTCAAAAATCCGGAAGTCATTGGACAAGGAAACCTGCAAAACAGCTGTCAATGCTCTTGTGACTCCTCACCTAGACTATGGAAATGGTCTTCTGTATGGAACATCAAGTCGCTTATTGCATAAACTTCAAGTGGCCCAAAACTCAGCAGTTCGACTCATTGAAAAATTGAAGAAGCATGACAGTGTAAGCCAGCATAGGAAGCAGCTACATTGGCTACCAATTCCAGCTAGAATACAATTCAAACTCATGTTAACAACTTGGAAAGCAGTAAACGGACAAGCTCCCTTGTATATTCAAAAGATGATTCAGCCAAAATCTCAACAAAACTGTAATCTGAGAAGCAATAACAAAATGCTCTTAAATGAACCAACTTCCTTCAACAAAAACAAATATGAAGACAGAGCCTTTTCACATGCTGCTCCAAAACTGTGGAACCAACTCCCAGAGATTGTCAAGGCCTCTAAAACACTTGAAGGCTTCAAGAGAAATCTCAAAACTTATCTATTTAAGAGTTTCTACAAATAAATCAATCATGCACAAGCGCTAGTGAGCAGTTTACTGGAATTAGCGCTATATAAATGCCTATTATTATTATTATTATCCTACAACAAACAGCATTAACTACATTTTCTCCCACATGAGGAGCTGTATCAAATTCAGAGCAGATTATGGTGAGCACCAGACTCTCTGAACGAACTAACAGAAAACTTCAGATTGATCTTTACAGTCTGTCACTTTGATATAGAAAAAATGAGGATCAGTTCACTGTGAGAAATGCACTTTGTGACTCATGATAGCCAATGAAGTGTCATCTTCTCTACTTTCAACATGGGAACATAGAGGCTGCTTTATCAGTCATGATTAAGAGACAGCTATTTGACTTGTCATAACTGATTTTAGAGTGAAAATCAGATGCATCTATAATCCTTTCGTTTTGCTGTCACCAATGAGCAGGATAAATCTAGAGCTCCTTAAATCGAATTAACATTGAAATCAGTGATGGGCACAATTCAGCTATGTGCAATTCAATTCAATTCAATTCAATTGGGCATCAGTGCAAATTCAATTCAATTCAATTCACTTGCTTTTGGGAATGAGCTCAATTCAATTCAATTCAATTCATAGGGGTAGTCAATTCAATTCAATTCAATTCATTTGTCGTGTAACTTGTCTAAGTGACACATTTTGTAAAGTACAAAACTGTACGCTCCAGAAACGGGATTGAGTTAAGCTATCATTAATAATAGTAATAATATTTATTGATTTAAAGTGCATTGTATCTCAACAATGATCTCAACACACTGTCAATCAATCAATCGTTCAATTTAAAATCGATAGATCTATCTATTTATCTATCTATCCATCTGTCTATCTATCTATCAATAATTCTATCTATCAATTAATTCTATCTTGAATAACAATTAACAAACAAGTTGCTAAATCAATATATCCAGTATAAGGTCACATTTCCTGTAATTACAGCCAAAATAAATGTGAATATATACATACAGTCAAGTCAAAATTTCAAATAATTAGTAGCCTACACTAAAATGGAGATGTGATGTACATAATTTAGCTAAAACAAAAATAATATAGCTATATATTGAGAAGTGAGAATGATGCTCTCTGTTAGTTTATTTTATTTCAATATATGTTTCTTAATGCCAAGAATTCGTCAAAACACATATCTAAGCTTGGCATGGCAGATTTAGGAAAAAATTAAACACAATATAAATTTATTGCAAGTATAGAGATACTTATTTCGTTCAGCTGAGAACATTTTTCGTTAGATAAAATTATAACATATTATTATAATTAAAATCACACTTTTAAGAATTAAGATAAGGCAGATTGAGCATGTTGACTAAATGTTATATTCCAATTTCCGTAAAAGTGTCGATTTAACCAAAAAATGGTTAAAACGGAAACGGCTCTAGTTATGGTTAAAATTGAGTTAGAAACATAATTTAAAAACGTATATATATACTTTAGAAGTAGCTGAATACAATGGAAGAAGTTAAAATACTGTATCTTTAATAATAAGGCCAGTACTAGCCTGTAAGTTACGATGTTTTGATTTGCGCCAAAAGGTGTGAAAAAAGCAAATGGCGGCTATGTGTTCAAATCAAAATCAAAATGGTGTATCCTTAAAGTAAAGTTAACTCAAGTTTTATGTAAGTCGGTGATGAAAGAATAAAACAAGCAACACAGCTACAAAGCTTTTCTTGAAGTGCTTCAATATTCATCAACCAAAATATTTTTCAAAATGACGTCGGATACTTTTAACGAAACAATGCCAATAATCTTTCAAAGGTTCAGACTCTTATTAATTATCAATTCCTCACTTTTGGATATTTTTTTTAATGAGAGATGACCAATAATGTATATATTTATATAATCCAGTTGAATTGAAAATGAATTGAATTAAAACCTCAATTCACAGCATATCTCAATTCAATTCAATTCAATTCATTGCATTTTTCCAACATGGTCAATTCAATTCAATTCAATTCATCGACTTTTGAAATTTTGAATTAATTCGAATTAATTCAATTCATGAATTGAATTGTGCCCATCACTGATTGAAATTATTGGGCGTGATCATATCAAATCCTCAGCATGATGACACATGAAGTGCCATTCTCACAGCGCAACAGCCCACTCTTTTTCTATGTCATAGTTACTGACTCTAAATTCCTTCTAGCTTGTTCTCTCTTATTTGGTGTACAATTTGTTACTCGATCCTTGTTGTCTGAATCTGTGATGTCAGAAAATTCTTGTGGACTACCATAAGTGCAACTAAAACCTTGTTGAAATATGCATGTGCAGATTTTGAAAGTTTAATTAGGAAAATAATTAGGTAGTATATGGGAAACTAAATTCATCATGCAGGTACCAGGGTACTGATATAGTATAATTAAAATTTTCAGATGAAAAGTGAAACTTAATCCAAATTCCTTTACAATATACTAATGTATATTTTAAAAATTAAAATAGCACATGGTTATTTTGGTGACTCAAACACATGCAAAGGTTCAGTGATGTGAGATATGTTGCCAATGCTGTGTTTTACATTGATTTTACTTTGTGCATATCTTGCATGGAACCTCATACAAATGTAAAAAAAGTATGCAGTCATATTAAATATATAGATCAATCACAGTGGCAGACAGAGAAGAGATTACCACAATGCTCGAGACCAAGTGATTATACTCATTATTACAGCCTTCATCACCTTGCTTGTGAACGCTGAACTAAATGGTGGTGGTGACACTGGCAATTGGCAGAGGAAGTAAGCCGAAACAAACCAGAGTCAGGTGTAAGGAGGTGAGAGAGTTGGGACTATGAATGTAACTTATATTACACCTTATCAGCATGCCTCGGCGGCCCAACGTCGGCCCAAAGCCGGTCCAATGCTGCTGACATCGGACCGACGCCGGGCTGACGCCGGACCGCCGGGGCACGCTGACAGGGAATTAAGCGATATATCATGGATGTCAGACCAGTAAAAGATCAGCGAAGCAGCATTATTCAAAAATGCCAAAATATGCACTAATGCCAATCTTTAAAAGAAAAAAGCTGATACTAAAAGATCACAAATGTCACAAAAGTTTCCAATGCCATGGCACGCAATGTTCACTTTAGCGTAGGCAGTTCATAGAAATTTCCCCAACATAAAGGTTGAGTTTCAACCTTTGTCTGTCAATTGTGACAGAAACATGATCCTGCCACTTGATGAATCTTCAAAGGGCATGTCCCTTAAGATTAGCCAACAACAGGAAATGTAATAATTTGCAGATGTATACCTACATTGTAACATAGTATTGCTGATTTATCTTTGTCTGCCTGCACAGTTGTATTGTACAGTTGTACAGTTTTACAGCTGAGGAAATCTAATGATTAATTGCCCAAATGTTCTGGGTGAAGTGAAGAAAAGAGTTAAGGAGGATCTGCTCAGTTCCTCCGTGCTATGGTTGGGAGTCGAATCTTCAACGTCTCAATTACCAGGCGAGCACCTTATCCGCTAGGCTACGGCACCTCTATAATATCTGCATCTCGTTACATAAGAACATGTCAGTAAATGAGTCACATTCCCACATGCGTACTCAATACAACCAACTATCAAATTTACTGACCTGCCCCTTTCCTATAGCAGTGCCAATCTTCACACCTACCTACTGGGCCTATCATGCATCCTCACAGGTTTGCTCATCTTCAAGACTACCCAGTCATCATTAAGCTTCTGTATGCAGTATGCCTATCAATCCATCAACAGCAGTGAGCACAGTGTACACCATGAATATACATCAATCACCTCATATAGACTGCATTAGCCTCCCCTCGTCCCATCTCTCCATTTGGCCCTTGAGAGCACCTCTCATCTTTTGAAGACTGCACACTCCCTTTGGAAATCTGAGCACCATTCATATTCATTTGACAAGAGTACAGGTGAGGGCTTTTGACGAGAACACAGATTTTCAGTGGCATGTTGATGGCGTGTAACAGAAATACGAAACGACTCCTTGAGCAAATGCTGCACTGGACTTAAATTAGCAGTACAAGGAGCAGATTGCGAATGCAAGCATTCACAATACGATGATGGATGCATTTCAATTTTGTAAATAATTTTTTATAAACATGTGGCTTTGGGCTTAAGAGACAAGAAAGCACTTCTATTTTACCCAAGTATTTTCGCCAGCTAATATATAATATTATATGTGTCCAGAATCTCAGAACTTGATAGCTTCTACTTGAGAACACCTAGCTCCACTCCCAATCTAATATGCTTGATAAACCTACAAAGGAAGTGATGCCACATAAGCGGCTTGACATGCAATCTTTGCTATTTCAACAGTCACATACTACTACACCATCCAACAGGATAATAATCTTGTTGACTTATTTACAATTTGTCTCACATTCGGTGCAGAAACAAAGCCTGGTCGGAGATTTTATCAAATGTCCAATGCAACCACCAATGAGGGATGGACACTGGACAACTGCATTGATTATACTACCCGAATCAAATGCCAACTAAGTGAATTTGATTCTGTCTCGCGAACAGGAAATAATGTTCGCATTAGCCAGTTCTTGAGACAGATTTTGGTAAATTGATGCTAAGCAGACAGGAAGACATCATTCAGAAATGCTTAATGCCAGCAAATGATGTGTGAGCATTGCCTTGGGACTTCAATCTTGATTCTGTGAAGGGATTTCTTGAGTTGAAGACAAGTCCCATGGGCTAACAGCAAAATCAGCCAGAACAGGAGCTGTTACTTGGTACCATTTGCTAATGGATCAATGGAATAATCATTGATTCATATGATAATTAGATTGATAAATATTGAATTGATTTATTTGTTTTATCTAACCAGAAAGAGTTGAACGATTCAATTGCACATTAACTAGGAATCAAACAGTACTCTCAAACTTGATTCATCAACAGATTTTTGTGACATGGCAAATGGCGATTCAAAGTAAGGTGCTTGTGAGGGTATCATGACAAAAGACATGAACAGGCCATAATTATGTTGCTGCTTATCATTTTATGTCCTGTTTCATAAACTTGCATGTCGGATCTCAAGTTGTGTGCATACCTCATTGGGAAATGCACAGTAAAGATGTATTACATGCATTCCAAGTCCAAACTTGTCTATGAAAAATAGTTTCTCAACTGCTCAAGTAGGCAAGAACCACAAAAAAAACACATCATTATGATACCAAAGAAAACATCAGTGACAAGCACTTTATGCCAACACATCATCCGCCTCTGATATCCTTGATGTTTTTGGCAGACCTTCTATACCTCCGACATTACATGCCACTGACATTGCCATGCTTTGACAGCTGCTATCACTCTCCAACCGATTATGAATGCCAAGCATAAAAGAAAGCTGCTTTGTTAGGTTTTATTGACATTATCAAGCTGTCAAATCTTCTTTATGATCATGGCAGCTGATAATATCTCTGAGGCATTTCAGAGGCTTCTGCTCTTCTCTGGTTTTTTTAGGGACAGTTTTTGTGTTTCATGATTTATTACAAAGCAGTACAAAATGTTTTCTGGAAATGCAAGCCATAGCAAGGCTTGACATTATATGGCATATACGCCTATTCAAATTTTGGAACGGCACAGTCAGTAAAGAGACAGTTTATATGGAGTGCTCGCAAAGTACGATGCACATGTACAAAATCGTCTGCGTTTCAATGCTTAGATTTAATGGTTAAATTCAGAGATTGTGCATATAATTGCTTTCGACATATTCATAAACATTGCCACTGCAGACAAAAGCGGAAATGATAAGGTGTCCATTCAATGTTGTTCTTCATTTTTTTTAGTTCTATGAAATCTGCCTACCAACTTCCCTTCTTACACAGCAGATCTGCCTATATTCAAACTTTGCTACCTCAACCACTCACCTTTCTACAGGTCTACTCACCTTTAAGCCTACAAAGTCATCATTAAGCTTCTGCACATATATCAATCTGTCAACAGTACTAGCACAGTGTACACCATGATGTCCATCAACAAACATTAATCTCCTCATAATATAGGCAGCATTAGCCTCCCCTTGTCCCATCTCTTCATTTGGCCCTTGAGAGTACCTCTCATCTTTTGAAGACTGCACACTCCCTTTGGAAATCTGAGCACCATTCATATTCATTTGACAAGAGTACAGGTGAGGGCTTTTGACGAGAACACAGATTTTCAGTAGGATGTTGATGGCGTGTGCTAGAAATACAGTGTACAAGGTAAAATATAGGGCCAAACCCTTACAATTGGAGAACAGGTTATACGTAGAATTGAGTATCTGAAGCAGAATGAACATTTAAGTGACAGCTTTTTTAAGTAGGCGGGAAGATAAGTGCAATGTTTGGCTTCAGTGAAGGCAGCTAGCAGTAATGATAATAACAATAGATACTGCTCAACCAACGGTTAAATGGTATTTGCCATGCTTGGTCCTATGGCATTGAGTGGGCACCTCTTGATATAAACCTGAATGCTTTGAAGAAGTTTTCACAAGTTTGTTAGGCAAAAATACGAAACACAGTGTTTAGGGCATATTGTCAGATATTATTTAATTGAAATTTGATAAGGGCACTCACAGTAAAGCCTGAACAACTTTGAAAATACAAAGAATCGTAAAACGGACCACTGTAATTCAAATTATTACCCTCAAACTGACAAACATCCATCTTATTTTGGTTTAAAGACAAGAAAGTAATGTCACCCAGGTATTTCAAACAGCTAATTATAATTCATATGTCTAGAGTCTCGGACTTTGAAAACTTCCACTTTGGAACACCTGGCTTCTCTCCACATCTAATACGCTTGATGAATCTCCAAAGTAAGTGATACAATAAACCAGCAATATGTGAGGGTGCAATCTTTGCCATTCCAACAGTTACTTCTCTCAGGGTAACTGTCTTGTGATATGTATTTACAATATATGTCACATTCGATGTAGGGGTGAAACCTATAAAACCTTCATCAAATATCAGATCCACCTGTCACATTAGGATGGATGCAGTACAAAATATTGCCCAAATCAATTGCCAACTACGTCAATTTGGTTCTGTCTCGTGCCCAGGAAATAATGTTCGCATTAGCCAGTTCTTGAGACAGATTTTGGCAAATTGATGCAAACCAGTTGGGAAGACATCATTTAGAAATGCTTAATGCCAGCAAATTGTGTGGGAGCATTGCCTTGGGACTCCAATCTTGATTCTGGGAAGGGATTTCTTAAATTTGAGACAAGGCCCATGCGCAAATCAGCAATTTAGGAGCTGTTAGTTGATACCATTTGTTAATGGATCAATGGAATGATCACATATTGGTATGGTAATTATATCAATAATTATTGAATTGATTGATAAGTTTATTCAATCATAATGTATTTAGAAACAGTTTAATAATCCATTGGCACAGGATAGGGAATCATACAACATTCTCAAATATGATTCATCAACAATTTGTGTGATCTGTAAGATGGATATTGAATACTTTTTTAGATTTATTGACATTATCAAGCTGTCAAATCTTCTTCATGATCACGGCAACTGATCTTATCTGTGAGGCATTTCGGAGGCTTTGTGATCTTCTCTAGTTTTTGTTTGGCACAGCTTTTGTTTTCTATGCTTTGACATGAAGCAGTAGCAGAACTGTTCCTGCCAATGGCACCCATGGCAAGGCTTTACTTTGTACAGCATATTGGTCATATTGGACTGGCTAAACAAACAATAAATATATGGTGAGACAATGATGTTTTCAATGTGCAATGCACATGTGTAAAACCTTTCATGTGTCAAAGCTTAGTATTGATGACTTACAGAGATACTGCTGATATTTTCTTCCCATAAGCTTAGTTGTTCAAACTAAGTTAAGATGATTATTTATAAACATTGTTAGTCCGACAAATACAGATTTGATAAGGTGTCAAATGTTAATCAGTCCAAGGTACTTTCAAATCTACCAACTCCCCACCTAACATAGTCAATCCAGACAAAATGGCAGAAATTTGAAATTTTATAGCAGGTCTACAACCTTGAAAACCTATGTTACCATTATTAAGCTCCTGTATGCCTTTCAATCCATCAACAGTATGTACACCACAAACAAGAATTGCCTCATATAGGTTGCATTAGCCTCTGCTCCGCCCATCTTTCCATTCAGCCCTTGAGAGCACCTCTCATCTTTTGAAGACTGCACACTCCCTTTGGAAATCTGAGCACCATTCATATTCATTTGACAGGAGTACAGGTGAGGGCTTTTGACGAGAACACAGATTTTCAGTGGGATGTTGATGGCAAGTGCCAGAAATAGGAAGCGACATCTTGAGCAAACGCGAACACTACAGCCTAATGAATGGGTCGTATAATTAGACTTGAGTATAAGAAGCAAAATTAAAATTGAAAAGATAGTGATTTCAGGTAGGCAGGAAGAAAAATTGAATAGGGCAGACCTCTAAGGAAAGGGCAACTAACGTAGGTTGATTGATGAATGGGAACCGAGCTATGAAGTCCTCAACATGTTACACACATTTATCCATAATAGCTTCTACTTGGTAACACCTGGCTGCTCTTCAAATCTAATATGCTTGATATATCTCCAAAGTAAGTCATCCAAAATATTCCAGCAAGACTTTAGTAATCTGGGCCATTTCAAAAGTTACATTTGGTCAGGATAACATTTCTTGTTATATTTGTTTTCAATTGCTCATACATTTGGTGCAGAAACTAAACCTTTGATTTGTACAGTATGATCATTTGATTAATAAATATTGAACTGATAGATTCATTTAATTAATGTAATTAGAAAGAGTTTAACAAATCAATAACACAAGGTTAGAAATCAATCAGCACTCTTGAATTTGATTCGTCAACTTATATTTTTTAGCTTGGCAGATCACACACTAATTAAATGTATGAGCTCATCCTGAAAAGAGTCACATCAACAGGCAATCTACTGCTTATTCATTGGCAGTTTCTACATTCAGCATATTTATAATTGGGATGGAACAAAATAATAGATATAGGTAGGTAGGTAAGTATTTATTGACATATATGAAATATATATTACATAAATGTCCACAGCGGGCTGAGTTCAGAAACATGTACTGTATAAAGTAAAAAGAAATAAACAAAAGTCATTGGAAAATATTCAGTGTCTCAAAGCAAAAATTACAAATGTTCTCTGGAGTATTGAAATTGCAGTTAAATACATCTGCCAGTGAATTAGCCTGGATTGAATATTGTTCCCTTAAATGACTTGTCATCTTGCACTTCAACAAGACATGAACTTCATTTTGGACTTCACCACAATTGCATAGTCTTTCTTCCGCTGGAATTCTTGCCCACCTGCCAGTTTCGTAACGCATCTTGGTAAAACAGCATCTGATCATCTTGGGAACTGCGTTGTAGTACACTGCATTTACAGTAAATCTGGGTTCAAGGACTTATACGCTACTCTACGCGAGCTTGTTGACATTCGTACACTGGATTTTTTCTTCTCCAGCTCAGAGAGTGAGGGTGACATGTCATACCTCTCCACCAGTTGCATGGCGACACCTCCAGGTGTGCGGCATCGGACAGCCTCTTCCATTACTCGTTCTATATAACTTCTATGAAATGACTGGCTCTTAGCTGGCGTAGGAAGTTAAACTGTCTTTGGTGAACGTAACCTTTTGCTCCAGGTTCTCCCGCCTCTACACATACAAGGTCGTTGCATGTAGTGGATCGAACACCAAGCAAGCTCTTCAGCGCAGCATTATAGCCAGTTTCTGCATCACGGATGTCTCTAGTGAACCAAGATTCACAGCCGTAAAATATCGCACAGGACAAAGCACTGTCCCAGACATGATGCTTCACTTTGTATGGGGCATCCTTGTTTTGGAGCAGAGATGGTAAAATACTGGATCGCCAATCTGTTGCTCCTTTGTTTTTGTTTGAAATGTCCTTCTGCTGTAGACAAGAACCATACCAAAGACATAACATCATGATGCCAGATAAAACATCTGCGAGAGCACTTTATGCCAACACATCATCCACTTGTGATACCCTTGATGTTTTTTAGCAGACCATTTATCGCTACCGCCATCACATGATGGTGACATTGCCATGCTTTGACAGCTGCTGTCACTCTCCAACCGATTATGAATACCAAGCATAAAAGAAAGCTGCTTTCTTTGGCTTTATTGACATCATCAGGCTGTCAAATCATCTTTCTAATCATGACAACTGATCATATCTGTGAGGCATTTCAGAGGCTTTCTGTCTTATCTGCAAGGTTTTTGTTTTCTATGATTTATTACGAAGCAGTATGAGTTTGCTGAAAATGCAGGCAACTGCAAGGCTTCACATTAAATAGCATATTTCTCTGTTGTGAGTTTCACAGCCATAGAATATAAATGTGTATAAAAAATAAATGAATAGAGGGAGTACAGGGTTTGCAAGCTACAATAATGTGCAAACTGCTACTTTGTTTGAAGGCTAAAAATTATATGTGAACTTCAGAGATTATTGCTACTGGTTTTTATTTTGCTCTATGACAAGTTAGCTTTGCCATTTGACAATTTTTCATTGACCACCAGGTTTTTTGAAAATTCCTTAGTTAATTGTCAATATCAAGATGTTCATTGCATTTTACACCCTGAAGATACCGCATGGTCGAGGAAAGCAATCAGAATCTATACACAGCCTTGAGCGCTTGAAAATGCCTGGCTCCTCTGTGACTGTGAGCCCCCTCCAAATCTAAAGTTGTGTTGAATCTGGTTCGCTACAGTAAATAATGTACCAAAACATTTGATGTAATATGCATTATTCACTCACAAAAACTTCGTCATCTTTGCCATAATGGAAGAAGGGTTGGTCTCGTGGTAGCGTGCTTGGCTGCTAATCTAATTGCTAGGTCCAGGGTACGAATGTTGCCGTTGCTGGGTAACCTAGGCCTATGTTGGACGGCTGTTTCAATCATCCTTCACCTCATTGCTGTGTCCTCCTCCTGTCCTAATTTGCCTACCAAGTGCATAAATACAGGACATAAAGCCCTAATCATCCATCCATCTTATCCTTTCCACTTGACTGGGGAGACAGAAGAAACGGTATTTATATCACTTACACACAATATTTTGGCATCAATGAAAGCATCTGTGACAGCCACTTTATGGCGACACATCATCTACTCGTGATGCCCTTGATGTTTTTGGCAGACCATTTTTTGCTACCAACACAGCATGCCACTGACATTGCCATGTTTTGACAGCTGCTATCACTCTCCAACCGATTATGAATGTCAAGCATAAAAAAGGCTGCTTTGTTGGCTTTATTGACATTATCAGGCTGTCAAATCTTCTTTCTGATCCTGGCAACTGATCATATCTGTGAGGCATTTCAGAGGCTTTCTGCTCTCTTCTGGTTTTTGTTTGGCACAATTTTTATTATCCAGAAGTTATTATAATGCAGTAGCACAACATATGCAGCAAATACAAGTCAGTACAAGGCTTCACACCATACGGAATATTTCTCTTTTTGGATTTGCACTGGCTCAGTCATCAAACATATGTTTGTACAGGGTGGTCAAAAAAAAAACGTTACAGTTGATATTTCATTTTCCAGCTGCCATGATTGAGTCAGTGCCAGGGTACTTATTTTGTGTACAAGCCAAGTATACTAGATCTTTGGAAAATTGGTTGCTGATTAAAACAGGTCATTAGTTTTTTGATAGTTGACAAAATGGAAGCCAGGAATGCTCCTGCGTTTTCACTACTCTGGGTTGATCATGACCCATCAGCAATTTGGAAGCAACTGAGCTTCACAAGACAAATAAATATGACCTAAAATGAAAATGAAAATACAGAGGCACAATTCAGTGCAAACCAGAAGGTGCTAGACCAAGTTCAGCCTCCACTATGGCCATTATAAGATTTAAAAACAAAGCCGCCTGAAGGTTGACGATCAGAGTGTTAAAAATCTCGGGAAAAGTACATATTAACATCTTAAAAGAGCATCTGAAGCACTGGATAGATAAGACATACAATGCTGCAGATAATTTGATCTTCAAACAAGATGGGGCATCAGTCATTCTCCCATGGAAAGCCCAGAACTGGATCAAGGTTCATTCTGCCAAGTTTCTCGGCAGGACAATAGGGCCCCTATTATCACAAGATCTTAATCAATGTGATAATTCTGGGTTGGCAAATTTAGAGGCAGATCCCTGCAAGGCACCACAGACTTTAGTTGCCAAATGAAGGCTTCCGTTAAGTTTTTATGGGAAAAACGGACACAAAGTTACATTTTTGACGCTTCTGCATCATTTAGGCCCACGGTAGAAAAGTCATCAGTCCAAAAGGACATCCAAATGAATGAATTATCTCTAGAAAGGTTGTTCTTTGCTATACAAGTTGTTTTGTATTGAAAAATAAGTAATTGTTACAATGAGCGTTACCCAAAAAATAATTCATAAGTGTAAAGTTTTTTTTTGACCACCCTGTATTTTATTTATTGTATTAGCATGGTACAGGGCTTGCAAGCTAATATAATGTGTAATTTACTGCTTAGCATCAAAGCTCCCAATTAACAGTGTAATTCAGAGATTTTGCTGTCACTTTGATCATTCACCAACTGTTCTAAATATTCATACATGAATTCTCTCTATAAAAATATTTATTGCCTTTGACACCCTGAAGAGACGGCCTCCTCAAAAAGCTACGGCTACGTCTCGGAAAAGCCTGGCTCCTCCTCAAATCTAAAAAGATTTGATGAGCCTAGTTTTCTACAATAAATAATACATCAAAAATGCATGCTTATTCCATGTACATCATCCTCATCTTTAGAAATAACAATATGACATATGTATCTGTTTAATGCTTTTTATGTCAATACAATTCTATATATATATATATGCCAGTTTTGAAAGGTAATTTGCCTCTGTGCCTTGAAAGGAAAGCAAAGAAACCATATTAGTATCAGATTACAAAATATTTTGTCATGGAAGAAAGCATCTGTGAGAGGCACTTTATGCCATCACTTCTGCTACCCTTGATGTTTTCAGAAGACTTATTTTCCTCCAGCATCACTGCATTACACGCCACTGACAATGCTATTTTTTGACAGCCAGTTATGAATGTCAAGCACAAAAGAAACCTTTTATCAGGCATATTGCCATTTCGAAGCCTTAAAATCTTCTTCTGATAAAGTTTGGTGATCATATTTTTGGAGCATTTAAGAATAGTTTCTGCTGTAAATTTATATTTTTCTTACCAGGTTGTTGTAAAGTTTCTTTCACCTCATACGGAGTGGAGTTATAGCCTTATACATGTATATGTAAGGTCTGAATGATGTTGCTTCCCTAAGCTCCAGGTTGTTTTACAATTTACAAGCTACAGTGAGCAATACAACTATTTTCTTATACTTCCATTGCTGCAATTGTAGTTTGGGAAGTTCAGACTAGATTTTTACCTGTCAAGTCTTGGATATATTGGAATAAGAATATTTTGACAACTGTTGTTTGTAGCTCATGTCAGTAAGACATATGCTTTGCATGCAGTGTCTTGTGTATGGATCTGTTCTCAGATGTGCATGATTACATCTATTCTCCTTTCCATGTATACATATGGATGTAAGAGGCAATACAAACAAGGAAACACCCAAGAAAAAGGAGATTTATTGCATCACTGCGTCCTTGTATGAGTACAAGATGAAAATATGATTCAGGAATATTTGCTTTCATAAGGTTGGAGACAGTCGAAGAAAGTCCTACATTACAAGTTAATCAGTGCAAACAAATAAAAGATATTGCCAATGAGATTAATTGATGAAGTGTATAACATTCAATGACGTATGTATCAATTGTGATATTTGCAGATGTCAATAAAAGAAAGAAATATATCATGGAAATTGAAAATACATACCTTTGTATGCGGTGATATTTTTGCGCTCTATTTACATCATTGGGAACTTAAAGTTCCTGGAATAGATTAGACAGTGATAGATTGAAGCAGATACATTAGATTTTGACTGATGTTGTGTCAAAGTCTTCATCTACAGACTGTGAAGCTTTATCCAGTTATTCCCAAATCTGCAAGCTTGCTTTTGTAGACATTAAAACACTCTTACACTACGATCATGCTGATATGAAATCGATTTACCGGAGCAAGGGTGTCAAAAAATATTACATCAATCAAAATCATTTCAATACTACGATATCTTCAGAGCGGACCGGGCCTAAATTTTCACCTACATGTCACCATCAATCATGTTTTCCTGACAGCAGTAATCATCAGGGTATCCTCTGGAAAATTCTGTGGCACATCATATTGAATGGCAGATTCAATTTGTGTCTTTCTTCCATCCGCTCAAAATTGACACGGGCTTCTCAATGAATTCTCATTGAATTCGTAGTCACACATTTAATACCTTCGGTGATGGATGTTGTTCGCAAAGAAACAATCAAGCTTTCCAAGTAAGCATTCCGAGTCAGCTCCCCAAATCTTCTGCCAATACAACAGCCTATGTCTATATGTGGAAACCCCAATGATTCACTCTTGTCTCAATATGTTTTGTTTCAGCTTGGTGGCCCACATGCTGATATTGATGTATTGTTCTCATCTAAAACACATACAGTTTATGCAGCGTTTGTGAATTCAATCTCAGTTTGACATGATTTGATACAAACACATGTAGCATAAATGCAAGTACATAAGTTCTTTCATGGCATTCAATACCTCTGTGGGCCAACCACAAGACAGTATTTCACCACGATAATTCCTAAATTCTTAGTTGTCCAGTGTCCACCTAACGTCCCATGTATATCTGTTAGAGTACCTTGAAGTATCATGTTGTCAAGAGTCTTTATTCTTAATGCAAAAGGTTCTTGATGGTGTACATAAAGAACCCACAGCAAAAATTTTGAACTGAATTGAAAAGGTTCAATACTGGTGGGAAGGCCCAATGATAGAACTCCATCTATTAACTTGAGAAAAAGGGGTTCCATTGTAGGAGTTCAGTGCAGCTGAATTATCTAATTGTTTTTGCTTGTTGGAACCTTTTTAAAAGTTGATTAACGAACCTAAGGTTTCTTATCTATACAAGGTTATAGAACCCTTGAAGATTCTATATATTTTATAAAACATTTTTGTTAAGAGTGTTAAACCACCTCAAAACATGTTTCACTGTTCCAAATGCTGATTTATAACACATGCCACTTTGCTTATTGGCCCTTAGGAAGGGAGGACAGATCTCTCAGAAAAGAAACAGTCCTTTTGACCTGCGGCAGCTTTAGGGACAAAGTTGTTTGAAGATCAATGGACGAGCTAGTCTCAGGTGACCATTAGCGACATAGCCGCAATCCCTCAGAGCAAACTCCGCACAGTACTACTTCAGAAATATACAGGAAAAAACATACAGAAGATCCACTGTTTAAAAAGTCAGAAGCATGAATATGTCACTTTGGAATCCTTCCAGAATGTATGTAGTGAAGTAAACTAAGCATATACTGCTACGGTAAATAATGTTTGAGCTTCTAATGTTCCATTAATAATTTTCTGTGTGCTGTTTTCACATGGAACAATCAAAGCCACCAGATACATGCTTGTGAAGTAAGGTGTAATACTGAACATTGGCTAGTAAAGCTTCAATGTTCAGAGACTTGGTTTGGGCGGTAGTGATCCTCATTTTGAGGGAGTAAATAGTCAATGTTTATCTCGTTGTTATCCTTCCAGAAAGTATGTAGAATATGAACAATCTATCAACATTGGTATGTGACCTCACACTTTTGGGGCGTTTTGATTGACTGTGATGCAGTGCTAGCATATGATGCAGTGTCCAGTGTTGGCATATGATGCAGTGTCCAGATTAACCATACATGGTTGTGTGACATAGTAAGGCAGTCATCAATGTTAATTAGTCTGTCTGACGAGGCTAAGCTCTGGCAAACAAGACGATCACACATTGTGTTGGTCAAAATTAAACTGTTGCAACTAACAAACTGCATTCGAACACTTAGACAGCTGTGAAATACAACAAGTGTGATTCGCTGAGTATGCTGATTTTGCAGTCTTCAATGGTGAGATGCACACTGATTCGTGGCCATCATCGGCTGATTGCATATGTGACCTCACATAGAACACCTTATCAGCATGATTTCCAATGCTTACCTAGATGGCAACTGCCATATGATGTCATACTCTCACACTACAAGAAAACAATCACCTTTTATATAATTTCTGGAAAGATAGTAAGATGTGTGCTGCTGGTCATCACCAACGTAGAGAATTCTGTGCATTTTGCAACTGCACACTGTCCAGTTTCCATACATTTTCTAGGTTATGCATAAGTCATCTTCCTATTCCCTTGCCCTTACAACTTGTTTGTTGACCAAAAACACCATGCAGAGTACAAGGGCTCCAAGCCCTATAGTCAGCACACCACTGATCTATTATTCATCAGGAATCCTTTGAAGCTGCATAGATTTCATATGACCCATAATTTTTCATTAGGGGTTCACATACATCATTGGATTGTCGCCATAGAGCAAATCAGAGTTCTGAAATATAGGCTAGTGGTCATGAGAATGGAAGAAATACTGAGTGATATCATGAAATAGAAGGTAACACTGCATGATTGGATGTAATGTTGTGAAATGTTGTGGATTATGGTAAAATCATTCTTCAGAATGATTATGCATTGTTTCTTGCATGCTGTTCTTTTTTTTGGATTCACAAAAATATAATGAAAATTATGAGATCACATCTGTATCTTGTGCTGAATCACATGGCTTGTATTGAATTGATTGGACCTCGTTTTCCGCAACAAAATTTTTATTCACAAATGACTTTGTGGATTTTCAGAGGCACTGTACCTCACAGCCTATTGTGAGTTCATTGAATCAAATTTTCCAAAAATACCAAGGAACGATATGAATCAATTCTCTTTTTATGGCCTAGATCTTCATGAACACTCTAAAAAAATTCAGACAAAATTGGTTTTTTAGATTCAAAATGGTTTTTTGAAAAACCAAATTTCAATGCAAAAAACCAACATGGATTTTTTTTAATAATCCATGTTGGTTTTGCATTGAAATTTGGTTTTTCAAAAAAACATTTTGAATCTAAAAAACCAATTTTGTCCCGACATTTTTTAGAGTGAATGGCAAAACCTTTTCAAAATGCCTTTTCAATGTGTCTCAGAAATTTTCAGTCTGGCTGCTATATTGTGTCCCTCTTTGCAAGTCGCCTGTGTGTCATATCAAATAGCAATGGCAAGTCGCATTAAATCTGTGACTATGAATTCAATCTCATTCGACATCATCTATGGCACGCAATGCAAGTGATACAAATTGCTGTCTATTTGCAGCTACAGATTTGCGGAGTGTTGCCACTGTTGTGTGTGGATAAACATGACTCCTAATAGGTTGGTGATATATTGAGTTGTCATCAACTCAGCTGCAACTGTGACACATTTGTTTAGTCAGCCCCTATAGCTCAGTCAGTAGAGCGCTTGCCTCAAAAGTGAGGGACCCGGGTTCAATCCCTAGGCTGGCCGTCACGTCGTTCCACGTCGTCTTCGCATCAGGCGTAAATTGGAGGTGCTATGGGCTCAACTGGAAATGAGTCGCTGACCTAGCTTGCCTAACCATGTTAACTAAAAGTACCTTTACCTTTACCTATTACTACTACATGCAATGCTACGCATATATGCACAATGTATTCTGACAATACCCAAAAATAACCTTTACCGCCTTGACAGAAAATTTAATATTGGAATTTTTCCTTCCTTTTTCTTTTGAATTCCATTAAATACCAATTAAATCCACTATTACATTGAAAAGCTTGTCTGTGACATTTCCTCACCGAACAAATTGCAAGAGAGGTGAAGGTTTCTAGGTGCATTGATTTGCTGCCTTCATGAATAGGCAAAGAAAGGAAAATGATTATGAATCAATAATGTTTTACCTGTCGCTCTCAGTGCAGCAACCTCCTTGAAAAAATGCAACCACAGTTGAACCACAAGTGAAAGGTTGTTGCAAGTATAAATTAATAATTGGTGCTATATTAAGCAGTGTACCAAATGACATGCAAAAGGGAGACGAAAGGTGCTAAACTATTGAGATGGCACTAATGGAGACCAAGTCTTGTTTAACTTGTTATGAATTGCTGTCTCTTGAATTTATATGGGTGTTGAAATGCATGTTTTAATGTTGCAACTCCTTGACCTCCATTCAGCTGCCAGCTATAAGATTATTTGTTTGGTTTGGAATTCAGGCAATTTGGATGTTTTTTCATATTTTACTGTAGACATACTTTCATGGAAAATATGTGCGCATGGACATGCAAACACAATTTTTCCACTGCATGTATGAAGCGGCGAAAGCAAAGGAAAGTAAAATTATTTAAGATGTTATGCAGGGAATAATAGTAAAAAGCCAAAATAGTTTGAAACGTAAAGCTGTTAAAGATATTTGTTAAGCTGATGTCATTCAATTGCTTATTTCACACATCACAACTTTTGCAACCTGCCGATATGAAATGAGTTGTTACTCAAAGTGACATGCAAACGACAGATAAAAGGTGCTGAAGTATTAGAATACTTTGGCGAAGGCACTAGAAAACTCCTTAACCCGATGGCAGCGTGGAGATTACTGAGGACTTCTTTTCCGGTGCTTTTAGACTTCTTCCCGGTGGTTGAAATGTTGCGTGTAAGTATTCTTTCATCTTCCATGCACTCTAAAACCAAATTTCAATGCAAAACCAACATGAATTTTAAAAAAAAATCCATGTTGTTTTTTTGCATTGAAATTTGGTATTTCAAAAAGCCATTTTGAATCTAAAAAACCAATTTTGTCTGAATTTTTTTAGAGTGTGCACACCTTTGGGTGCAGCCAATACTGGCAATAGAATAGAATCCTACAAAGCTAATTCTTACACAATTTTGCTTGTAATATATAAGTGATTATAATTAAGAAAAACATTCAAAATATCAAGTGTGATATATATTTTTTGTTGGTTGCATACTGCGCATGTTTATTTTTGTGACTCCTGTGATATAAACTCAGACCAAAGAGTTTTCTTTTTTTCATCTTTGAATACAAAATGACATATTTATCATCCTGGAATGCTGCTGTCATAAAACTGCTGGCACATTTTTAGTATGCAATATGCAGTGAATGAAGGCATTGGTGTCTCCCTCTGAGCAGTACACCATAAATTCTGAGTTATGGCATTCTCGTTGCATGAAGAAAAACTATGAAATAGCACGAGGCATGGAGACTGACTGCATATATCTGGCATGATGTTCATTCCGCGAATGCTGAGTCGCTTTTATGGTTTTTATTCTTACACTTATAACACTTTTTGCGAGATCTTGAGAATTGTGGGACTAGAGATTTTTTAGCTTGTTTCACACTTTTGCCACAAAAAGTATATAAAATAAACTATATATATAAATAAACTATTCCGACAAACCTTGATTTTGATTATATAACTATGGCCTATAAATAATTACTTGAAAAACATATGCATTGCTTTTTATTGTAGCTCAAGGGTGTTGCAAGGGACAGAGACATTGAAAATAATATTAGGAGAAGTTTTTCTTGGAAGAGAGAGGTTTGGTCAGAGTTCTGCTCTCAAATAACCAATTAATTTGTTCAAAAAATATTATTTAAAACATCAAATTTTACAAGAGAATATATAAGTTGTGTATAAAATGGCAGTTTCCTTCTTAGTATAACCTTGACATGCTGATGAGTGACTCTGATATAACTTATCAAGTGAGTGAGTGTGTGAGTTAGTGTTTTACGCCCCCATTAGCACCACTGTGGGCAAGATATAACTAACCAAAAAGGCAAATTGGGTATCACTCTCTGCTTCACAATCCTTTATATCAAATCAAACAGAGCATCACAATCTTGCAACAGGCCTCTATCTTGCATGTCACATCAGAGTGTAAGTATAGGTTATTCACCTAGGGAGAGGCAATATGTGATTTATCCAGCGAGGGCGTTAGGCCGAGCTGTGATAAACACATATTGCTGATCCCGCGGTGAATAACTGGCTTATACCATAACACAAAACTGAAACTTGTCGTTTGTTGCTGTGGTTTTTACACAGCTTCACTTATTATTCTCCCATGGGAGGATAACTGGACAACAAAGAATATGGGTTTTATTGCAGTGAAATACTTGCTCATGATTGGCTGACAGAGGTGTCGAATGGTATAATTTAAGTAATAGAAATCATCATTTTGATTGTGTGCACTAACAATGTATTCACTATCAAGTTTCTTCTGGTGGAATCCAGGAGTGGATTAACGACAGCTGCCAAAATCACTCACATGCCGGTGAGATTCTACGCTGTTCTCAGAATATGGTGAAGCTAGCAGCTGCAACTTATGGTGTGACTGCTTGCTGAACGTGTTTGACATTATCAAAGGCAGTCATTACATGCCTCTCTGCCCTGCTCCTCTTTGGAATTTCATAGCTTATAAATCATAGCTATTTGGCAGCTCACAGAAGTCCTCTTAAAAAAGGCAGTCAGCTTCATATAAAGGCAAGTTATAGAGGGATAGAGTGGCAGTAATGCACTGTGGGCCAGTGTCACCAAAATGTTTGCTAAAAACGTTTGGTTGTCAATGGTAACCCTTTATGCTGAAGCATAGTAAAGTGTCTGAAGTGGCATGGATGGTAGAAGGGAAAACCCCTGATGATTATGTGAGGCAATGGTGCAGAAAAGGTACACAAGACACCTATAGGACAAATGACCGACATGACTATTAGTTAATGCCTCTGCTCACAAAGCACACAAGATACTGATAATTACTTTGTTTTGAACGAGTATTGGATCTGATTGACCACAGCTTTTGTAATTCATGCTTCATTGCCTTCATAATATTCAATCTTGGTCAGCCTTATATATATTACTGGTATTTGAGCTCTTGCCTCAGTAATCCATTTCATCACCAATTGCACTAAGGCAACTGATCTATAATTAGCTCTGACTCAAAAAGTCACGCAAATGGCAGATAAAAGGTGAGAAATATTGGAATAAACTAGTCAAAGGCAATAGAAAAACTTGTGTACTTGGCTGCCAACTACTGAATGCTAAGTACAGTTCATTTCCAGTGCTTTTCAGCCCCCCTGTCTGTGGGTGATGTGTCCCGTGAATGTTTTCTTTCATCTTTAACAGCTTTGGATGCAGCTTACAGAAAGAACCACAAGCAACTACTTTTACACCCTTAACACTTTGTTAAATGATCTATAAATGGTTGCAGATAATGAGGTATGCCAAACTACAAAATTATTTGCAAATATGCTTTATTTGTAGTCATAACTAAGATGAAATTCCAAACGGCAGATACATGCCCTGAATAACATGTTGTGTATATGTTATACCTCTCACTAAAGATATTAAGCATAGATTTTTTTATGCTCAAACTCCCAAGTTTTATGGGCACAAGATATCCATCATGTCATTTTCAGTTCAGGAGTTTTGTCAAAAACGAGACTGAACTTGAAAATTAGAAGCAAATGCATTGGCTAGATTATTCAATCCAATCTTTCTTCATTTGGGATAATGCAAATTCCAAGTTGAACTGCATGGAAAGCAATTTTACTAGGCCTATTATAGAAATACAAAAATATTGTCAATTTCTAAGGTTATGTGTAAGTCCGATGCAGATGGTGTGCAAAACAGGTGATGGGAAGGTATACACTGAAAGGTGCTCAATATATATTGGCATACATAAGTATACATATTAAAACTGATTCACAAAATGTGTTTAAATGAAAGATAACAAGAAAAATCTAACGATGATCAGCTAGCTGCATGTTTGATTATTTTTTTGTTGTATAGATAAGTTTTTTATGTTAATAAATCATCATGAGCAATAGGAACAAGAAGCACTAACTAGTTTACATCTTGAAGTGACATGTTGCGAAGCACCTCAAAACATGTATCAACACTCCAAAACCTGATTTATAACAGACACCACTTTGCTTATTGGCCTCAAGGAAGAAAGGAAGACAGATCTCTTAGAAAAGAAAAAGTCCCTTTGACCTGCAGTGCTTTAGGGACAAAGTTGTTTGAAGATCGATAGACGAGCTAGTCTCAGGTGACCATTAGTGACATAGCCACAGTCCTTCACTGCAATCTAAGAACTGGACTACTTCAGAAATATACAGAGAAGAATACACAGAAGGTCCAGTACTGGAAAGCAAAGAGAGTAAAATTCACCAGTGTGGTTATATTTAGCTCCAAAATATAAACCATGCTGTGTACAAAACATCATACACGCCATGAAATAAAATCTTGGAACGCCAAAAACCGCACCTTGAAAAGATGATCCAGATTTAATTCTATTCCATTGGAGTCACAGAAAGAGGTTGACCCTTCTCAAGCTTAAAGACAACTAATGCAAGTGTAATGGCCATTCTATGACATGTGGATATGGGAGGCAAACCTCATTGGTATGACACAAGGATTCCATCCATGATGCTGCCAGTATAAGTGCTGTTTTAGCAATTAACATCAGACTAGTTTAGTGAAGAATTCAATGGCAAGTCATAAAGGAGTCTCTTTATTTCAAGAACAACTGTAATTCATTGAAGTAGCATAGACACTCTGCATTCTTATTCCTTTGCTAAAGTCACTATGCAATTGAATTTTCCAAAGTACCATGGAATACTGGAATAGTGTGAATTAGTTCAGTTTTTAGCTTTGCCCTATGTCACTGCCAAAATCTTTTTGAAAGCCTTTCTGAATATGTTGCAAAGATTCTCCGTCTGGTTCCAATTTCACATAAAACATCCCTCGTTGCAAGTATCTTTTGTTTTGTATCAAATAACAATGGAATGGGATATTAAATGTGTGACTATGAATTCAATTTCATTTGATATTATCCATGGTATGCAACAAGAGTGAGCAGACACCACAGAAATATAAATGCAGCTGAAATGGAATTTTTATTAAAAATTGCTACTTTTTCCTACGGCAAACAGCAATTAGATCAGCTGTTACACTGCAAAGCTTGTCTGTGACATTTCCTCACAAAACAAATTACAAGAAAGGTGAAGGTTTCTAGGTGCATTGATTTGCTGCCTTCATGAATAGGCAAAGAAAGAAAAATGATAATTAATCAATAATGTTCTACCTGTCTCTGTCAGTGCAGCAACCACCCAGAAAAAGTGGAACCACAAGTTGAAGGTTGTTACAAGTAACTGAAAGTAGCAATTTGGGCTATAATTGGCACATTTTTATGTGCATCGAAATGTCAGTTTTCCATTGCAAAAAACTGCAATTTGGGTTGGGGTTAACTATCGTTTTAGAATGTGGTACCATTCTTGAGAAAAAAGTTTCAGATGTATGCACTATGGAAACCTGCATGGATGACAAAAAAAGTGACATGCCAAAAATTAAGAAAAAACTACCTTTGCTTATACCTATAATTGTTTAGGCACCTGCGGTACTAACTGATTTATCTTTCATTGTATTTAGCTAATCTACGATATACTTTAAACTGAAAATGTCATGCAAATGTTCAGTTGGCATACATTGGTGAAAAGCAGTACAAAGGCAACTTATTATTCACCCGATAACGATGGGCCCTTCAAATTTTCTCTCAGACTGACGGCATGATGTCCAGGATAGCTATTGCTCAGGCAGCTCTGTGTGATGTGCAGCTATACAGCATGACAGCATCCTGCCAAGCAAATCAAACTGGCTGGTGTAACAAGTTGTCAAAAAAATAAAATAAAATCCTCAACAGTTTCATGTCAGTTGACTGTTGTTGGTTTTTGTAATCAATTAGTAAACTTCTCGTCACTATATTGGGATTTGACAACAGAAAAATATGCTGCAAGCTACCATTGCAACAATTGTTCCTCATGGAAACAAGTTAGAAAGAAGTGCATATTGATGTTACTCAACTATCAAATCAGGCTTGTGACCATGGACACTGTTCATATTTTTGGCCAGTTCTGCTGCTGTAATCCTTTTGAGAGACATTTTCTGTGCGTGTATCTTCTATGAATACTCATTCTAACATTCTACGCCTGGGATAAGAAGACATTTTTGTCACCATGGAATATAAAACGACATATTTATCATCCTGGAATGCTGCTGTCATAAAACTGCTGGTACATTTTTAGTATGCAATATGCAGTGAATGAAGGCAATGGTGTCTCCAAGCTGCACCTCATAAATTTTGAGCTATGGAATTTGCATTGCTCAGCTCACGAGGATTAACATTGGCTAGAAGCTGGGGAATCTGACCCAGTTTAAAATGACATCACAGCTTGTAGTTAATTTACATATATTGCAATGCTAGAATAGAGTCATCTCTGACATCACAGTTCAACAGCATAGAAAAGAACTTGAGATTCGACGTAAGTATGACGAGGACTGTACATTATACAGAGAATCCAAGATTGTTTATTTTGCTGCCAAAATCACTTGCAAGCTTGGGAGATTTTGTGTTGTTCTCAGAATATGGTGATGCTGCTCAGCGACTTATGGTAGTTGCAACTTATGGTGTGACTGCTTGCTGAACGTGTTTGACATTATCAAAGGCAGTCATTACATGCCTCTCTGCCCTGCACTACTCCCAGAATTTTATAGGTTGTAAATCGTAGCCACTTGGTAGCTCACAGAAGTCTTCTAAAAAAGGCAGTGAGTTTGATATAAAGGCATTCTATAGAGGGACCGAGTGGCAGCCAGTGCTCTTCTTACTCATTGTAATGCACTATGGTGCAGTGTCACCAAAATGTTTGCTGTAAACGTTTGGACGTCAATGGCATCCTTCCATACCAAAGCAGAGTAAAGTGACTTAAGTGGCCTGGGTAATAAAAGGGAAAGCCCCAAATGCTGACGTGATGTAATGGTGTAGAAGACTACACTAGCCACCTACATGAATTGAACAAATGACAGACATGACCAACTTCTCCTTTCCACAAAGCACTTTAAGATACTGCTAATTATGGTATGGTATGAGTATTAGGGTGGAGTGAAAAAAGTTAAAATGTGAAATTCAAAAAACAGCCCCTCCAAAAACTTGTCAAATATAGTTAAATAAGTATTTATGACCATTTTGGGTGGTTGCTGTCATTTCTGTGACAGCTACCCTGGGCATTTTGAAATCACCTTTTTCTATGTCTCGCGAGACCTCAAAAATGCTGTTTTTTGCCATAAAATGGGTTCTAAAAGAGATATAGACATGATTTAAAGAGCTCAAAATAAGTAAATAACCATACCAAACATATCATAAAACTAAAAATCAAGAAACACTAGCTTAGCATGATTTTATATGGAAATAACATGATTTTTGCCATTTTTTGCACTGTTTTTGTTCCCGAAATGATGTTTTTGTCATATAATTGATTCTAAATGAGCTAGAGACATGATTTAAAGAGCTGTACATATGTTTCCGACCATGCCAAGCACAATGGACAATATTGTGTGTGAGAAACATATGCGTCATATGATGTAAAATTGAGATATTATAATTTTTCTTACTTTTTTTTCATTATTTAATTTTTTTTAAATTATTGGGATTTTTTTTGGTCATAAAATGGGTTCTAAATGAGCTAGAGACATGATTGAAAGAGCTGTATATATGTTTTTCCATGCTGAACATGATAAATAAGTTTGAATATGAAAATAAATGTCACCCCAAATGTTATATAGAAAAATGAGACGAATAATGAGAAATTTGTGAGACAAGTACGTTTTGACTTATGAAATTATAATACATGTCAGAAATTGGGTTCCAAATAAGCTAAGGAAGTGATTTAAATAGCATTATATATTTTAAGGACAATGTGGAACATGATAAATAATATGTATGTGATATAGTTGCCATATCTGTTGCAAAATGGGGATAACATGATTTTTGTAATACGCCAAAACGTTTTTGAAGGTTTTCTGACAGATTGACAATTAGGTCTTAAGTACCATTATTATTTCAGCCAGGTTCCTTTTTTATTTATCTCCCAAAGGTGCAATAAGCATCAGACTGGCATGAAGACATTACAGAGAGGGTAGGACTTGCATTTGGGTTGAAGAAAACATCATTCACATTTTTTCAATTTAAAGCAGGACTGACGCAGGATTGCTCCCTACTGTTGTGGTACTGAATCTCTGAACTCCACCATAGATATGATGCTGCCATTACTGAGCATCTATAATATATTTATGTTGTCTTCTGGAGATAAAGACATAAGAACCAGGCTTAAAAAATAATGCTATATAATATCTGGTTGTCCCTAGTTGGAGTAAGTTCTCAAACAATTAGGGAACTAAAAAATATTAAAAAAGATATCATGTTATCCCCATTTTGCAATAGATATGACATCTATATCACATACAATATTATCTATCATGTTCATCATTGTCCAAAATATATTTATTGCTCTTTAAATCATGTCCTTAGCTTATTTTTAACCCAATTTATGACATGTATTATAATTTCATGAGCCAAAAAGTACTTGTCTCACAAATTTCTCATTATTCGTCTCATTTGTCAATATAACATTTGGGGTGACATTTATTTTCATATTCAAACTTATTTATCATGTTCAGCATATAAACTCTCTTTCAATCATGTCTCTAGCTCATTTAGAACCCATTTTATGACAAAAACAAAATCCCAATAATTTAAAAAAAATTAAATAATGAAAAAAAGTAAGAAAAATCATAATATCTCAATTTTACATCATATGAAGCATATGTTTCTCACACACAATATTGTCCATTGTGCTTGGCATGGTCGGAAACATATGTACAGCTCTTTAAATCATGTCTCTAGTTCATTTAGAATCAATTATATGACAAAAACATCATTTCGGGAACAAAAACAGTGCAAAAAATGGCAAAAATCATGTTATTTCCATATAAAATCATGCTAAGCTAGTGTTTCTTGATTTTTAGTTTTATAATATGTTTGGTATGGTTATTTACTTATTTTGAGCTCTTTAAATCATGTCTATATCTCTTTTAGAACCCATTTTATGGCAAAAAACAGCATTTTTGAGGTCTCGCGAGACATAGAAAAAGGTGATTTCAAAATGCCCAGGGTAGCTGTCACAGAAATGACAGCAACCACCCAAAATGGTCATAAATACTTATTTAACTATATTTGACAAGTTTTTGGAGGGGCTGTTTTTTGAATTTCACATTTTAACTTTTTTCACTCCACCCTAATGAGTATGCAGACAGTGGCTAACTTGTTGAATTATGAATACCACATTTCACATCACCAGCTATATTACCAATACAAGCACAATGCACAAATTGAACAGGGACCTTGAATTTGCATTTACTATATTTTAGCTTAGTGGTTGTTTCCAGAGCCAGGAAATTTCAGGTGCCTCCTCGAGGACCTTGATACACTACAAGCTGGAAGAGCTCCAGCAGGTGTCCTTCAAGGCTACAGCAGCGCATATGTCAATGTGTGTCACCTGTGGCTTTATCAGCATTCAGCATATGTTGGCTCTTTGAATTCATTTGTAAAATTGAATAGTGTGTGTAACTTATATTATTATTTACAAAATTGTAATAAGTTTTGAAAATATAAATTGCTGGAAAATTCGCGTCACATTTTACTGGCTGGGCTGTGCCATCTTCATGCAATTTACAACCTGGAACATTCCAGGAGTAGAGCAGAGCATAGATGCATGTAATGACTACATATCACTAGTTTATAAGCTGGTGCAGTAGCAATCCTTTCATCACCTTTTGCATTGGGCTACTGATCCATAATTAGCTCTAACTCAAAAAGTCATGCAAACGGCCGATAAAAGGTGTAGAAGTATTGGAATAAACTTGCGAAAGGTAACAGAAAAAGTTGCTTAGTTGACTGCCAAATGAAGAGTGCTCAGTACATATCACTTCCAGTGCTTTTAGGCTTCCTATCTGTGGCAGAAATGTATCGTGATTTTTTCTTTTATCAATGACACCATTCAGTGCAGCTAATAGAAGGAATCATAGATAGCTAATTTTTGCATGCACTTTGGCTATTTACTTGATTGTCAAAAGAAATATGTGCCAAGCTATAAAAGGAATTTGCCAAAAGACTCCATGATAAAAGATATTTGAAAAATTAGGCAAGTGAACTCTCTCAAATGTGGTGACATTAGCAACAAAGTGCCGTGTCAATGTTTCTTTAACCTTTACTGATATATTACAAGAAATTCCATGCAAAAGGCAGGCATACAAATGTGAAGTTATATCGCGTGAAAAGCCTTGTCTGTCACATGTGACATGCAGATTTGTATGAGATTTTGAGCAAAGATATGTGTAATGTGTAGGCCTACATGCTCCTACTCCCAGATGCTGCTAAGCGCAAAGTTTGCATGATATCATTTCACTTGTGAAGTTTTGTCAAAAAAGAGAATGAACTTGAAAATTAGAAAGGCGAGAAATTGCATGAAATACTCTCATTTATCCTTTTTTCTCACTTAGAATGATAGAAACTTCAAGTACCAAAATGCAGAAAGGACAGAGAAATCTATTCTTATCGATCATTAAAAATGTACGGTTGTCCTGAGTTGTCTTATATCAATGTTTGATGATACATGTATGTAATTGATATTCTGTTGTCAAATAAAAGTTTATGATATGTTGTCAAATAAAAGTTTATAATATATGTTATTGTTTACACACTTCCTTGAATACCAGCAAATGATGGATACACTCTTCACTTATGCATATTCCAAGACCCAGGGATACAAACAAAAGTACATGTTTGCCCAATGCATGACACAAGGTGTCCCATTTATACAGATATAGTAAGATATATAGCAGAGCTGTTTTGATGTCTTACAGGTCAAAAGAAATGTAATCAAATTTGCTCTCACTTTCTTGCAGTGTATGATTGTCTCCTATATAGGGATTAATCAGATCTGGTATATCTGATTGAGTATTCTGTAGGTGTATCAGGGATTATCTCAGCATATTAGTTGCTTTTCGCAGAATCCAACAGCGGATCAGTGACAGATACCATGATCACACTATGGTGGTGGAGTAGTGTGTTGCTTGTGGTATTTGGTGATGCTGCTCAACAACTTATGGTCTGACTGCTCTCAGAATGTGTGTGACATTATCAAAGGCAACCATTACATGCCTCTCTGCCCTGCTCGGCTCTGGAATTTCATCGGCTGTAAATCGTAGCCATTTAGCGGCTCAGAAAAGGCCTCTGAAAAAGGCAGTTGGCTTGATATAAAGGCACTTTGTACCCTCAGTCTGCTGAAGGAGAGTCAGAGTGGCAGTGGGTGCACTTCTAAGCCAGTGTAATGCACTGTGGTTTTTGACACCAAAACGTTTGTTGTAGACTTCTGGCAGGAAAATGCCAGCCCTCCTCACTAAAGCACAACAGAGTAACTTAAGTGGCCGGGGTAAAAGGTGCTAGCCTACAAAGTTGATTTATAGGTGCAGAAATGTTACACTGGTCATCAAAAGGGCCAATGACGAACCTGATTCTTGTACAAAATTAATAACCATGACCATGAAAGTGATAAGGAAATCTGGTGGCTTTGCTTTACTAACAATTTCTATTCATCTGTGACAATCATAAATATACTTCAGTTGTAGACAATGTCCTGCTATGTTACCGTTAATACACATACATGTATATGTTAATACACATACATGTATATTTACTCGGAATCAATTGCACAGCTTTTTAAATCTCTGTAACCTAACTGCATGCTAAGATGGTGCTGCTAAGATGAAAGGGGATAATTCAAGTAAGGAAACAGATTCCTAGCCAGTGCTGACTTGAGGGACTCTGCTTGGCAGATCAATAGACGAGGTTGCTTGTCTCCGGTGACCATTAGCAACACTGCCTCAGTCTGCAACAGTCTCAGACAGCAAACTTTTCTGGTTTTTAACCAGGTTTTTTAAGCTGGTTTCCAGTCTATCTTGTTGTGAATTGTTGTGTGAAGTGAGATGGGTTTTTTTTTACAAATGCACTAAACCATGAATGTTTAGAGAGAAAAGTGCGAGACCGAGATATGCACACATCTCTTGTGTCTTATTTTTATATGCTTGCCTGGAATCAATACATTTTCAAAAATATTGATGTATCTTTAAGATTTGCTGTATGCATGCAAGTAACAGTAGTGTTCTTTAAACAAATCAGAGACAAAAAAATGGCCACAACACAAGTGAGACATATATTTTTGAGAATCAAAGGAGGTTTTTAGTTTTTTATACGACTCCCTTTTTGGTAGTCCTTGCCAAAAAAACCTAGAATTCTCATTTATCTGCTAGGACCTATGGGCTGAGCGGCTGTCTCCAGAGCCAAAGAGCTTCAGGTGCCTCCTGTAGTATGGTACACACTATGAGCCATAAAAGCTTCTGCAAGTCTCTTTCCATATGTATTTTAATCCAAATATGACACATGCGCACATGTATGTTAGCGAACCCACATACACGCTGGAAAATTTTAATTTCATTTTATCATCTGGGCTGTGTCTTAATTCTTCCTTCTATGGATAGACATAGCACCGGTTTATAGTGTGGTGTTATGGCAAGATATTTCACCTTTTGCACAAATTTGGGCTACTGATCTATAATAAGCTCTTACTCAAAAAGTCATGCAAACGGCAGATAAAAGGTGTAAAACTATTGGAATAAACTCACGAAAGGTAATAAAAACTCATTTACTTGACTGCCAGCTACAGATTGCTAACTACAGATCACTTCCAGTGCTTTTAGGCTTCCTGTCTGTGACGGAAATGTCTCATGAATGTTTTCTTTCATCAATGACACCTTTGAGTGCAGCTAATAGAAGAAATCATAGATAGCCAATTTTTGCACGCACTTGGGCTATTGATTTGTCTGAAGAAATATGTGCCAAACTAAAAAAGGAATTTGCCAAAGACTTGAGGATAAGAGATGTTTCAAAGATGAAGCAAGGTTACTCTCTCTCAAATGTAGTAACGTCAGCCTTCTTCTTCTTCTTCTTCTTTTAGTATGTTCCTCCTCTGTAGGAGAACCCTACCATGTAGGTATCGCGGCCCTTAGCCACGTCCGTCAATTCTAACATTAGCCAAAAATAAAGTGTTTGCATTACTTTTTGTCATAGCTCAAATATGACAGAGAATTCCATGAAAAAGGCCACTACAGGTGTAAGGCTATACATGAATATGGTGGAAAAGGCATGAATGACCTTGTTTATTTAGCTGACCAATTTCTATATAAATATTTAGGATTATATATTAGGATATTAAGGATTTTAAGAGAAGATTTGTGCAAATTGAGCATGCTCCTACTCCAAAATATTGCCAGGCACAGTATTTGCATGATACTAATTCACTTATGGAGTTTTGTCAAAAACATTGAAAACAAGAAATGTGATAGATTGCATGAAATATTCTCGTTTATTGATTGTTTTCTTGCTATGAAATGAACTAAAGAAATTTCGTGTACCACCACAGAGAAAAGTAAGTAAGTAAGTAAGTAAGTAAGTATTTATTGATATTCAAAATGTATGTACAATACTAATTACAGTTCTATCACAATTGTGCTAGATACACATGGCAGGCTGATGCAGAAAGCTATGCTTATCTTCATTTATGATGTATGTATAGCTTCCTGAGGTGTCATATATGATGTACAAACTTTGCTTTCTTACTAACATGTGATGGATACATTCTTTACTCATGCATGTTCCAAGATTCTGGGATACAAGCAATGTGTATTATTGCACTATGCATGACACAAGGTGCCCCATTTACACAGACACACAGATTTCTACCAGTGCTTGCAAAATAAAGCTTGAGTCACAGGTAGCTTGAAGAAAAAATCAAATGTTTTCCTTGAAATTACTACATAAGCGTTATTTCCCACCATTAAAGACAAATGTTGACAATGCCGTCACTTTATATACATATGTTGCCAAATACCATGGTTTTTATTACTTCATGTTCTCCACTATGTTTCTTGCATTGCAGCTATTGCGGCTTTGTACAGACCTGATCTTGGTTATTTTTAGATCGTAACTCTTCTATTGCACATAGAAAAATGTATTATCCTCTTCTGCTGTATAAGTGACTTCTTAAAGGTGATTAAATTTGCTATCACTTTCTCTCAGAACTCAGAACTTTATCTTTCTTGCAGTGTATGATTGTCTCTTATAGGGATTGAGCAGATCTGGTATATCTGATTGAGTATTCCGAAGGTGTATCAGGGATTATCTCAGCATATTAGTTGCTTTTCGCAGAATCCAACAGCGGATCAGTGACAGATACCATGAACACATTATAGTGGTAGAGTGTGTGTTGCTTGTTGTATTTGGTGATGCTGCTCAACAACTTATGGTCTGACTGCTCTCTGAATGTGTGTGACATTATCAAAGGCAACCATTACATGCCTCTCTGCCCTGCTCGGCTCTGGAATTTCATCGGCTGTAAATCGTAGCCATTTAGTGGCTCAGAAAAGGCCTCCCGAAAAAGGCAGTTGGTTTGATATAAAAGCAGTTGGCTTGATATAAAGGTATTTTGTACCTCAGTCCTCTGATGGAGAGTCAGAGTGGCAATGGGTGCACTTCTAAGCCAGTGTAATAAACTATATTGTTGTGTCACCAAAACCTTTGCTGCTAATTTTAGGCAGCAAAATGTCAAACCTCCTTACTGAAGCACGGCATAGTGGCTCAAGTGGCTGGCTTGATAGGAGCTAGCCAACAAAGTTGATTTATTGGTGGAGAAATAGTACACTGGTCATCAAGCGGGCTAATAAAAAACATCATTCTTGCACAAAAGGAATAACCATGAAGAATAACTTGAAGATTTCTATTAATCTCAGACAGTGTCATCATAAATGCGTCAACTCGAGGTTTCTGGTGTGACTTCAGAATCCATTCCACAACATTTAGCGTCTCAAAAACCTAACTTTTAAGATGTTACTGCTGAGATGAGAAAAGTAGAATTCCACTGAAGAAATAGATTCCTGGCCTGTTCTGACTTGAGGGACTCTGCCTGGCAGATCAATAGACGAGGTTGCTTGTCTCCGGTGACCATTAGCAACACTGCCTCAGTCTGCAACAGTCTCAGACAGCAAACTTTTTTGTTTTTTTAACCAGGTTTTTTAAGCTGGTTTCCATCTGTCCTGATTCTGTTGTCCTCTTTGTTGCCAGTCTATCCTATTGTGAATTGTGATGTGAATTGTTACATATGGTTACTTTACAAATTCAATAAACCATGAACATGATGAACGTGCAAAGAGAAAAGAGCAAGTCAGATGCATTATTTGCCACTGTGTGAGTTTATTCCAATTGCTTGTGTTCTGCTGCCTTGAGGGGATGATTGCAATTTGTAATGACATTTCTGCAGAACCATACCCATTGCTAAAAAAATATATAGTAAATATTACTTATCAAAACAAATCAAAATTAGATGTACATCGCAAAGAAACTGGTTTTTTCTTCTTTGTATGATACACGCGAAGGTGCTTGCTCAGAAAAAAAAATTTCATGGCTTGATGATTCTCCAATTCTCTATAGGCTATCTATCTTCTGGTGTTTGTCACACATTTTCAGTAAAATATTAAATGTCAACAGTCATTACCAACAGTAGAAATATAAGATTGGCTTTTACCAATGATCAACATTGGAATAGATTCTAGACAGAAACATAGGGAATAATGAAACTCAGACTAGCCAAGTTCCTCTTTTAAACCTCCTTAAAAAAGGAAAGGCTCTAAGGTTGCTGTTGGGGACTGTTGCACATTGTTTCGGACTGAGGCTATGTTGCTAATGGTCAGGAGACACAAGCAACCTCATCTATTGATCTGCCCACTGGAGTCCCTTAGGTCCAAGCAGGGCAGGAATCACTGTTTCTTCAGTAAAATTCTTCACTTTTTCACCCAAGCAGTACATCGCAGCAGTTGGTCTCTGAGCTGTTAAAAGCTGTGCACTGTCTGTTATAGATTGTTGTGCAGAAATGCAATATGTTTCATAGGCCAGGTGGAAATTTGGCCAGGATGTGTAGTAAATGTCCTTACACATATTGAACGTCCTTCCACACAGCATTACACCGGCTCGTATGGATCATACATTGAATGCATTCATCTTTCTTGTACTCCTTCAGACTCACCATCTCCCATCAGTTTTATAATACTTTTTTGTCAGGATAGAATTTCTTTTGCCGGTCAAATCTGACTTCACGGATCTCCCACATATTGGCACATCACAATATCACACAAAATATTAACTCATCATGTGGGCATTAGTGAAGTCGAATTCCCCCGAGGGTGTGTTTGTGACTAATTGCCGCAATCAACGGCAATGATATATCCTTGTCAAAGTACAAATATGTGTCATTTGCTTGCATAATTCTTAAGCAAATAAATAAATAAATATTCAATTCACTTCAGTGTCGACCATTATCTGGATGTACACTGGTTCAGAACTTCTGATGGAAGCTATTAGCCTATTACACTTTTATGGTCACAGTAATTCTACTGAACGCAAGTCATGTTTGTCATTAGTCTCTTTCATGGCCAGTGTAACTTTTCTGCACCATTACATCACATCAGTATTGTTGGCAATCCACTCTTACTGCCCATGCCACTTAAGTAGCTTTATTATGCTTTAGTGTGGAGGGTTGCCATTTACTGCCAACATTTCCAGCAAACATTTTGGTGACACTGCACCACAGTGCATTACAATGAGTAAGAAGACCACTCGCTGCTACTTGGTTCCTCCTTTAGAACGCTGAGGATGTAGCACCCTTTTATATCAAGCCAAACTGCCTTTTTCAAGAGGTCAGCTATGGGCCACCAAATATCTATTATGTATACTTCATAAATTCCCAGAGTGGAGCAAGTCCCAAACTGCCCGAGAAGCTTGCAATGGCGGCTTTTGATAATGCTAAACATGTTCAACACACAACTAAACTATATAATGTAAGTTGCAAGCAGCATAAATTGTAGGGCAACATCATCATAGACTCAGACTCAGACAGGATTATTTTGCCATAGGTTATACAAAATTGTTCAAACAATTTTTAAAATAAATAATACAATGCAAGGATGACCGTAGGAGGAACAGTGCACAGGGAACTCTAGGTAAAGATAGTACAGTTCTCTAGTCTTGGAGAGAGTCATTCAATTAAGAATTGTATCTGCTGAAAGTACAAAGCTCATATCTTTCATTCTCAGAATTTCATGGCGGTTCAAGCAAAAACAAGCTCATGAAGGCTATATTTCATTTATGTTAACTCTTCCGATTTGCTCTACAAATACTATCAAGTGGTGAAAATTGTATAAGCAACTAATGACTTCTATGCTGCTTCAAAGGATTCCATGTATATGAATAATAGATCACAGGTGAACTATAGCAAACATAACTCTGTAATTAGTAGGACAAAACATAGCACAAAATATGGAAAATATCCTACACACAACAGTACAAGACAGATGGACTGACAAACACAAAATTTACTAAAAGCTGAAATTATGCCAGTCATTAAAACTGCTCATCGAAAGTACTGAGCTAGTTGATAAAATACAGAGCTGTGCATGGTACAAAGTGCATGGCAAAGTTGACTTTTATAATGTTACACACATTCAGCAAACTGATACACCACAAGCTGTGTACCACCATTTTGTCCCAAGAACAACAGGGTGCCACCATCATCACAAGCATTTTGTACCTGAATGAACATTATGGTAAATGTCACTTATTCTCTTCTTGGTTACACAATTAGTAACTTATATGCTCAGAAAATCCCTGACACGCCAATAGAGCTGCTGCAAGAGACTGGACATACAACGCCCCTTCATCCTACAAAATTGTGGATAATGGAATACCTTAAAAGTTAAAAGAAATATCGTCCTCACAAAAACAACTGCAAGATACAAACATTACAATGGTAGACTCAGGAAATGTACATATGAATGATGAAACATACACAATCTAAACAGAATACATCTTGCTGTTACTAAGTGACGATGGATAAAACAAAGAACAGTCCACCTCTGTATGTTCTTGCTTGCTGTAGAAACCCAGTCAAAGACTACTTGTATAATGTAGAATTTAGCATAAAAAGCAGCTTCCTATTCTGATGGCCATTTGCTGAGCCTATAACTTAAAATTTAATCAGATTCGGTACTATGAATAGATACGAGTACTTTCCAAGAATCATTCCGTTCTTCTCTCATTCTGTATCTCTTTTTTAGTCTAGTAATTTTCCTTTGTAGATGAATTCATTGCCTTGCACATTGAATATCCTTCGATATGTTTTCTTAATTAATTTGGCATTCAAAGCAAGGAAGAGTCAGACATGGTTCATTTAAGACGAAAAGCAATACAAAGCCCATTATGCCAATCTCCAGCAGTCTATGTAGTCTAGCTCCATCTCATGAAGGCTGCATTTCATCCAGACTGGCTTAGATTCAGATTTGCCTGAAAACAATCCAATGATTTATTATAGCCTAGAGTTGCCAATGAAAAATTATTGATGCTTCTTCAAAAGACTTTAGATAAATCAGTGTGAACTATAGCAACCCAACTTGGCATGACAAGACAGAGCAGCAAATGCAAAAATACCAAAAATATACTATGAACAATGCATGACATTCCAAAAGGATAGAATTAGGCTGTAAACCTCCTTAAAAAGAAAAGTTAAAATCTCTTGACTTTACTGTTAGAGACTGTTGCAGACTGAGGCTATGTTGCATATGGTCAGCTGAGACAAGAAACCTTGTCCATCGATCTGCCAGCTGGAGTCCCCAATGCCCCAGGAATCTCTGTTTCTTTAGTAGAAATCTTCTCCTTTTCATCTCAGTAGTACATTATAGCAGTAGGTCTCTGAGCTGTTAAAAGCTACGCACTATATGTTGCAGATCATCTTGCAAGACTGTATTGATATTTTTATGGGCCGCAGGGAAACATTCTGGAAGTACTGCAAAATTCCTTACAGATATTGAATTTCCTTATAGTCTGATCGAGAAGTAAGATATGTTTTTTGTTATATTTGCACTTTGTTGAATGCTATTAGCTTTTTCGCAGCATAAGAGTCATGTTAGCCATTTGTCATGTGAACAGTCATTACCGACCAAGCTATCCTGCTGTATTTGGAGCATGCCTGCTATGATTCATGTGCATGTGCTTTGTGGTTAATAACATGGGTTACAATTTTGAATGCTGGCTGCTTCATGGTAACATGTCATTGAGCTAGAGAAAGAATTGATGGAATACTTCGGAATTGATATAAAGAACTCATGAGGCATGTGACAAGTCGATGTATCACCATATGCCAACCCATCTAGCAATGTTTTAATGCCCATAATTTGTTTAATTCAGCTTTAAAAAATTGATTATGTTTTATTTACTAATTTACAATTTTTTGTTTCTATTTTCAGGGTGAGTACGAGAGATCTATTCTATCAATTTAGCAGTAACTACGAAGCCAGATAAGTACATAATATTGTTCCAAATGTTGTGTATCACTATTCTGACTACTCCCAGTTTTTCAAAGGCATTGAACAGAATCACAAGAGCTTTTCTCTCTTGTAACCATAAATAGTGCTCTGGTCATTATGATATATACTGTGCACATGCAATTAGGCTTGTAGCAATGCTTAAACAATCCAAATAACTAAGGCGCGAATATTTACGACTGATTCGCCCTACAAAAAGATAGTATAATTCAGAAGTCAACTTCAAGTGCTCTGTCCTATTTTTTTAAACTGCATTATATTGACTGACTTTTTACTACAGATTTAGAAATCCTAGGAGTGGGCTTTATTAAAATACCAATCAACATAAGAAAAGAGCTGCTTGCAGAAATTTTTACTTTGCACATATATGCACTGGTACCTTTTTCCTGACAGCCTTCCTCAGAGAAAAGAAAGAAATCAGTGATCATACAGTACATCCATGCACCAGTCCACACTCAAGTTAGTGCAAGGGTTCTAAAATTTGCTTCTGTTGCGTCTTGGTGCTAGCTAGTGCTCTAACTTAGTGCACCATATTTTTTCTCATTTTGGAAGAGGTCATTATCGAATAACTTTGACATCAGATAAGAATGTGCAAACATATCAATAACACACATCGGGTTAAGGAAATTTGTAACATCAGGTCACATGGCTAATCAGTATTCACTTTGTATTGTTTTCCTCAAGAAATACTAAATTCTTTCAGACGCCGTTGGTCCATAGAATGAGTGAAGATACAATTGCTATTGAAACCAGCTATACATTGTATTGTTAAGTCAAAGCAAATGTGTTACTGAGCTTTACCAATGTAAATTTGCACAGTAAGTTCAATCTAAACATCATTGAGCTCAATTTCACAGTTGCACCAGGATTGCCGATATCACACTCCATCAAATGTAGCTATGGCAACATTGGCAACACTGCATGTAAATGTACTCCTGCGCTGCAATTTGTATCACTCTGGGCTCATTGCATCCCTCAGGCATATATGTAAGTGGTCAATCCAGATGTCACTATAGTCTTCTCCAGGACAGCTATTAAAGTGGATAGATTCTAAGATAATCCTTCGTACCTAGGTGGAATTCCAAGCCTGATACGCACACTGACTAGCTCAAATCGCCTCCATTGGAATAACATCGACTAAATTGCATATTTTTTTCAAATTTATGCTCTCCAAAATCTCAAAAAACTTCTGATCCTTTTAAAAATGCCTTCAAAAGTTACCCTTTGATATAAATTAAGTTCAGCTAAACTGAGGGATAACCTGTGCATTGGAAATTGACAAACGTTTGAATAACAAGCTGCACATCGTAAACACAATGCAATTCCAATGACAGGTCGCGGAAATAATTTTTGATTGCTAGCCATTTCAAAGTAAGAGATTTTACTTCAGTTTCCTTTTCACACAGCTAAATAGACAGAGTAAGGTGACTGCTAGAAATATTTTTCAAATGATTTGAACGATTTTGAGGTTTTGGGGAGCATACATTTGAAAAAAAAAAGCAAAATCAATGTTATTCGAATAGAGACAATTTATGCATATTACTTGGCAGTAACAACAAGCACAATTTTTCAATGTGAATGTTAGCCAAATGATGCAATGCTAATGTTTTGGGCACAATTATTTGAAAATTAAACTTTCGTACTGTCTCTCCACTTACCATGTTGCTTTTGCATAATTTCGTCAGACACCAATATATTTGAATATATGATGTAAGTCAACTTTGCCTGAACGAAACTTGATGAAAGTCACATGGAATATTTGTCAGCCCAATCCAATGATTACATGAAAATGATGCACAGTTGGGCCCAAAAGTTGTTGTACTACTGCGCAATAAGCTACTTGCGTAATTTCGTCAGATGCAGTGTATATTCATGAACCACCAATGAAAAATGATGTGCCATATGAAATCTGTGCTACTTCAAAGGATTTGAGATGAATAATAGATCAGTGGTGAACTAGTGCAACCTGACTATAGAGCTTTGTATTTTGCTTCATGACACTGCTGGGTTGGCATGTGGCTTGACATGAAAGGGTTAAACAGAGAACATCTATAATGAGCAATAACGAATATGTACTGATGTACAAAACAAGAGTTGTTTGCAACATACTGTATTGGAAGTGTGCTGTGTACGATTGGCATGTTCTCTAGATTAAACGGCGAGTTACTTAAAAGCAATTGTCAAACTTAAGGTTAACTTATAAGAGAACTACAACATTATTTTAACCTTGCAAATCAATGTTTATCTCTCTTTGTATAAAGTATTTTAAAGGACCATATTTATCTATACTACTTGACAGACAATACAGTTCTTTTAAAAGAATTAGCATTCATTTCAAGGTTTAGTGGCTCCTGAAAATAGAAGTATAAATCAATACTGGTAACATTGATGATTACAGAATTTAGGTTGACTGAATTTAGCTTTAAAACCAATTTTAAAAATGTAGAGCTCAAAGTTGGCTGTTTGAAACTTTTGTAGATTGTAACAGAATAAGGCTGTTCTGGTATTGGTCAGCAGATACAAGAAACCTTATCTTTCTAGCTATCCATGGGAGTTTCTTAAGTCTCGGCAGGTCAGAAATTTCTGCTTTCTATCTTCTTTTCATCTCAGCAGTACATATTTATGGTTGGTCGCTGAACTGTTAAAAGCGTTGTACTGGCTGTTATAGATCAATGCACAGGAATGCAATGTGTTTTATGGGCCTCTGGAAAAGATGTCCTGGAAATAGAAAAATGTTGATCTAATGCATATTGAACCTCCTGCAAGCTGCTGCAGTAGAGAGAAATCATTTTTGCACTACATTTTAATCCCAAAGGGAATGTCTTTCTCTTGAAAGCTTGCCAAATATTTATCTCAGGGTGAACACTTCAAGAAAATTAGGAAGGTACATTATCAGGGCCTATTAAGACAACCTGATTTAACATTGTTGATTGCCCTTGCTCTTAAGTCTGTTTACTGCACTTGACATCAGTGACTTTTAGTACATTTTAGTCACACACATTCTGCAAGCAGTCACACCATAAGTTGCAGTCACCATAAATCGTAGAGACACATCACCATATCCTAGAATAACACAGAACCGTAGTGTTACCACACAAGCAGATAAATGATCATGGCAGCAGTCACTAATCTGCTCCTGGATTACAAAGGAAGTAACTTATATGCTCAGCTAATCTCCGATACAACAATGGAATACCACAAAGACGCCAGATCCATCAAGTCGCTGCAAGAGACATGGACGAACATATAACACACCTCTGAATCATATAAAATGTGGGAAACGTGAAATAAATATTTCCCAGACATTACCTATAACAGTTCATGGTATGCTTACAAAATTAAATACAAAAATGATGATATATATATGCTTTATAAATGGAATTCATCTAGCTATTACTGAATAACAATGAATATGACAAAAGGGCAGGCCATGACTGTATGTTCTCTTTCGCTGCAGAAACCCAGGAGAAGACTGCTTGTAGAATTTAGCATAATAAGCAGCTTCCTACTCTGATGGCCATTTGCTGAGCCTATAACTCAAAATTTAATCAGATTCGGTACTATGAATTGCTACTTTACAAGAATCATTCTATTCTTCTCTGATTCTGTATCTCTTTTATAGTCTAGTCATTTTTCTTTGTAGTTGAATCCATAGCCTTGCACATTGAATATACTTCGATATGTTTTCTAAAATTATTTGGCATTCAAAGCTCAGAAGAATCAGACACAGCTCATTTAAGACTGCAAGCAATACAAAGACCATTATGCCAATCTTCAGCCGTCTATGTAGCCTAAAGGCATATTCATCTCACGAAGGTTGAATTTTGTTGCTCGCAGAGATTCGGATTTGCCTGAAGACAATCCAATGATGTATGTGAGCTGCCAATGAAAAAATATTGAAGTTGCTTCAAAAGCTTTAGAGAAGTCAGTGAACTATAGCAACCAAACTACAGGGCTTAATTTTTTTATTGAGCTTGATAAGAAAAAGCACCACAAGAGAGATCACCAAAAACAATGATTTCAGGTGTATAGACTGATAGAATGTAAGTGATAAAAATTGTAATAAGCTTCTAAGCTACTGGGCTTAATTAAATCTTATATCGTACCAAAACAATATCATGACATTGAAAGTTGAGGGATAATATGTGACTGCCTGAAAAAAAAAGTGTCTTGGAATTTAGCTTTAGACCTGGTTAGAGAGAAAAGTTAAAGCTCTTGAGTTCCGGAGACTGTTGCAGACTGGGGCTGTATGTTGATACTGGTCAGCTGAGACAAGCAACTTGGATCGATCTGCCTTGCAGTCCCCAGGCCAATGCCCCAGGAATCTCTGTTTCTTTAGTAGAACTCTCCTCCTTTTAATCTCAGCAGTACATCATAGCAGTAGGTCTCTGAGCTGTTAAAAGCTATGCACTGTATGTTGCAGATCATCTTGCAAGACTGTATTGATACATTTTATGGGCCACAGGGAAACATTCAGCGAGTAATGCAAATGTCCTTACAGATATTGAATGTCCCTCGCCACTGCTCGAGAGTATGTATTTGGCCCCGTATATAAGGACTCCCAGTAGCACAAAATGCAGCAGACAAGTCAAATTACCTGGAGAAAATCATGTACAGACCATGGTTGTTTTACATTACATTTATATGTAATTACAGATTCTCTATGTCACATTAGATGGAAAAACTTGTTAGTATTTGACCATCGGGTCTTACTTTTAAGGATTCAGAGAAATAGCAACATAATATTATACTTGAATGGAGTATATCATCAATTCTTTTTTAATTTTCTTTGATGCACTCTCTATTCTCAACAAAATTCTAATTGGTGCCCTTTGCTGAATGCCCTAAGCTTTTTCGCAGTTTTAGGGTTATACTAGCCATTTGTCCTTTTGATGTCAAGTACAAGTTTTCTGCATTATACAGACTTGCTGGCTACCCCTTTTTATAGCCCATGACACTTAAGTTGCTTTCTGTGCTTTAGTGCAGGACTGCCATTTGCTGCTTAATAATTGTGGCAAACTTTTGGTGACACCGTGCCGTTGTGTATTACATGGACCAGCAAGAGTACCAGCTGTCACTCTGATATTTGCATTCAGAAATGTTCAGGTGATGAATAGTTGTGTCTGGTATAGCCATGAACATTCAGAAGTGACTTTTTCAGACAAATAAAGAAAAAGGAATAAAACGGCTTTAAAGTGGAATGATAACGTAAAAAAGAATTACAATTAGTCACAAAAAATAATCGTATTATAATCAGCATCATTGATGACATAGTTACCATGTATAACATATATAGATTACTGCTTGGTCAATATTTTTGTTTTGGTACATTGTGATTTTTCTGCAGCTGTGTGACAGCTTCGATTTTAGCAGATTTCGCACCTCATTGGAAATAGAATTGCTTTTAAGCATGCAATCGAACGACCGGCAGTTTTTTTTCTTGTGTTTCTGATCGATGGCAGTTGATGAGGTGCCTCATACCTCTCCCACATTTGGTTGGGCGACTTGTTCATTAGTACTTTTGATAATTCAAACATTTAGAGCTGTTCTTCCCTACCATATATAAAACAGTTTTTTGCTTTCTTTTGCTTATCAAATTATCAATGTCATATATCTTATATACATGTATTTCAGTTTATTCTACAAATTTGACGTCACATGGGCTACAGGGCATGCTCCCTGGCATACATGCACTCCTGACTTGTACCCCCAGCAGCCTTATTATATATATTAGCATAGTACCCATGATAAAGGGTATAATGAGAGAAGGAGTCCAGGGAGAACAGAACAACTAATACTACAACATTGGAGAAGATTGATAGGCGTGGCTAGCGTGCAAAAATGATTAATAAGCAGGGGTGCCGGAAGGAATCGTGGGCGGCAGGGGCGCTCAGACGAAAAAGGGCAAATCATATTCGCGGCAATTTCGCGTGACAAAATTTAAATATAGATTCAATGATAATTTGAAAATATACTTACTAATTTGTGCCTAAAATTAGTAAAATAAGGGCTAATAACATATTTTTTCTTTAAGATCAAAAGGGCACCCTTGCCCCCCCTGCCCCCCTTGGACAAGGGCAGGAGGGGCAATTGCCCCCCTGCCCCCCCTGTTCCGGCACCCCTGTTAATAAGTATATAATATGAAGAGTTTGAGAAACCAGAAGCACTTATGGTTGTTGTAAGACGTGAAATAATGTTTCTTGCAAAGTTTTAGGTGAGGGCATTGAGTAGTTTGGGGGAGTAGTGTAAAGCATCTATGAATTAAGGGTATGATAGGCTGGAGCTGTATCTTGCAATGTCCTTCTGGCAGTTTTTTCCTTTTCCTTTAAATCAATCAGTTTGCCACCTATTACTTGTATTTTGCATGAGGGTTGTGAACACTGACTGCATTCCTCCAAATTGTTCCCGAAGTTTTCCAGAAGTATTTGACAGCTTCTCAAGTCTCCTGTTGCCCAATATCCCAGGAGTAGCATATACAGCAATTACATTTGTTGCTCTGCTCAAAGGTGTTAATGAACTAATGCAGAACATTTTACAACACACACTTCCAGAGTCAAAGTGATCGACCCTACAAAAAAGTGGTGCTAAGAATAAGAAGTCAACTTCGAGTGCATTTGTGCTTTCTTTTCTTTTGAAGCTGTCTGCATTTTTCTGTCTGACTTTTTGTCATGGATTAAGAAATCCTAGGGTATCATGCTTCTTCTAAAGGTGACAAAAACATAATATAATCAGGTCTGACTCGTCCTTTGATATTTAGGAAGGACCTCCAATTAACAAAAGAATAGAGCTGACGGTAGAAGTTTTTACTTTGCATTTATATGCACTGGCACCTTTTTCCCAACAGCCTTTCTAATAAAAAAGAAAGAAATCAGTGCTTATAGAGTACATTTTTGAACCAGTTCACATGTAATCTGGCACTCAAATTAGTGCAAGAACTGTAAAATTTGCTACTGTTGCACACTGGTGCTTTGACTTAATGCACCATATTTTTTTCTTTTTTCTCATTTTGGAATAGAAGAGACACCAAGTACTCATTGTGGACACCAGATATCATGATAAAATGCTTATTCTCACCACAACTTGCACTGCATGTACTAAGTCAGTAATCAATATGGCCTGGTTGTACATGATGTTTTTAGACAGTTGAAGCATCATGTCACATGGCTATATACTCTGAATTATTTTCCTTAAAAGATGTTGAATTCTTACTGATGATTTGCACATACAATGAGTTGGAATGAACCAATTGCTAATGGAACCAGCTGTTATAAAGTCAAACCAAGGGGTCACTGAGCCTTGTCAATGTAAACGCGTATGCACAGTTTTTTCAATCTAAACAACATGGAACGCAATTACATAGTTGCAGCCGGATTGACAATATCACACCATATCAAATATAACTAATTAACTATCCATGGCAACAATGGCAACACTGCATGGTAAATGTACTCTTGAAAAGCAATTTGTATCTTGTCTCATTGCATGCTGCTGTGATGTTCAGAGAGATTGAATTCATAGTCACACATTTTTATCTCACGCCATTGCAATATGATATGACTCTCCAGGGACTCGGACAGACATGAGTGACAGTGAGGTGTTGATATGAGCACAGCTGTCAAAATATTTGTTGAAGCGTATTTGCTGTTGTGCAAAAAATTGCAGTGTACAGTCATCATAAATATTTCCCAGTATTCTTTCAAAATTAAATTCTATAACGAAACTGTGCCTGAGTCCAAAGTCCTTGTGAAAATGTTTAGCAGGCTATGTTTTAGACAAATATCTGGTTGGTATAAAGATACACATAATCTAAAGACTGACTATCTCAAATGAAGTTGACAACACATTTGACATCCTGTTTTGAGGTTTTATTACACTGGCTATATCATAATATCACAATCCTGTAGGTCTTGCCTTTATCTTTGTAAAAAATGCAAATTGCCCCTCTCCTCAATAACTGTCTCTTTTCTCTAGCAATGGATGCTAATTGTGAAACTACTGAAGCTGTAAACCCTTTATGGTCACTGTACTTCTGCTGTACTATGCCATGTCTGTCATTAGTCTTTAATGGCAAGTGTAACTTTCTGCACCATTACACCAAGTTAGCATTGTGGGCCACTGCTTTTTACTGCCAGTGCACTTAAGGGTGCTCAGTAATGCTCTAGTAGAGGGTTGCCATTCGCTGCCAAATGTTTGCTGGAGACATTTTGGTGACACTGCACAATAGTGCATTACAATGAGTATAGAGAGCACACACCACCACTCAGATCGTCGTTAACAGCATAGATTCTGTATACTCTTTTATATCAAGATGATAGCTCTTTTCGAAATGACTAAATGGCTTCATATACAGTCTATGAAATTCCATAGTAGCGTTGAGCAGGGCAGAGAGGCATTTGATGATGTCAAACACATTCAGCAAAGGCCTCACCATAAGTTCATAACTTAAGTTGTAGCCAGATGCAATACGTTGTTGAGCAGCATAGTCGATTCCGAAGAGCTTTGGCTGAGAGTAGAGTATTACAGAATCCCTCAGGCATATACACTGTATGTAAGTGATCATTCCAGCTGTCACTAATCTTCTTCAGGACTGCTATTAAAGTGGATAGATTCTAAGATAATCCTTGGTATGCAGGTAGCATACCATGCAAGATACCCTTACTGGCTGGTTCATATGTGTGTGCTGTCAAAACAGCTATAGCACATTTTAAAAGAATACCTGAAAGGCAACTGCACTTAATTTCAGACAAGAAATGCTTAAAATGTAACCATTTCAATTTGAAATTGCAAATTGTTTTATCCTATATGATTCTTTATTCAATTTGTTGTTCTTGAGTATTATTGTCATTGTAACTATTCAGAATATCTACCTACTTGTTTTGCACAGTGAATTTCCTTCAATTTATTTTCTTAATCTTATTAACATTCTAGCCTTGGTAAGATTCATTTCAGACTCCAAGCAATGCAAAACCCATTCCTACAGACTTTGCAGTCTCGATGTGGTCTGAACCACGCCTAATTCATGAAGGCTATATTCATTGGAACAGGCACAAATTTCAGATATTCTTTAAGATGACACTCAAATGATGTATATGAGTCACCCATGAAAAAGCTTGGGCCATATGAATACTGTGCTACTTAAAAGGATTCGAGACGAATAATAGATCAGTGGTGAACTACAGCAACCTGACTATAGAGCTTTGTATTTTGCTTCATGACCCTGCTGGGTCGGCACGTGGTTTGACATGAAAGGGTTAAACAGAGAACATGTATAATATGAGCGCTAACGGATGTACTGATGTACAAAACAGAGTTGTTTGCAACATTGTAATTGTGCTGTGTAAAGTTTGAGTGGCATGCGATCTGGAGAAAAGGGCAAGTTATTAAAAGCAATTATGGAACTAAAGATTAATTTAAGAGAACTTCAACATTATTTTAACTGTGCAAGGCAATGTTTACATGTATCTGTCCTTGTGTAATGTGTTTTACTGTACTATATATATTTATTCTATTTGACAGACAATGCAGTTCTTAAGAATTTGCATTCATTTCAAGGTTAAGTGGCTCCTCACAAATAGAAGTATATGGATGAATACTGGTAATATTGACAATAACATAATTTATGTTGACTGAATTTAACTATAAAACCAACTTAATAAATGTATAAGCTCTAAGTAGGCTGTTTGAAACTGTTGGAGACTGTTACAGAATAAGGCTGCATCACTTATGGTTAGTGGATGCAAGAAACCTTATTTTTCAATCTGCCCAAGGGAATCTCTTAAGTGTCAATGGGTTAGAAATTTCTGGTTCCTCTAAGGAATATTTCTTTCATCTAAGCAGTGCATATTTTCAGCAGGTCTCCTAGCTGTTAACGCTGTGCCCTTATGTTATAGATCATTGTAGGCCTACTGCAATGTGTTTTTTCATGAGTCATTGAAACATACCCTCTTTGCCTTGGGAATAGAAAGATGTCCATCTGGCACATAGAGAACTTCCAGCAAGACAGCTGAAGAAGTGGGAAATTGTTTTGCACTATATTTTAATCCCAAAGAGATGTCTTTGGTATAGATGTTCTCCCATCGGAGTAAACCTTTGAAAGCTTGCCAAATATTTAGCTTGAGGCAAACGCCTCAAGAAAATTAGAGAGATATATTATCAGGGCTGTTTAGATAATTTGGTTCAACATTGTTGACTGCTCTGGCTCTTAAGACAGTTAATTCCACTTGCCATAAGTAGTCTTTAGCGCAGTTTAGTCACATATTCTGCTGGAAGTCACATCATAAGTTGCAAAGGAAATGGTTGTGCTACATCACAATATCCTGGAATAACACAGAACCGCAGTGTTACCACACAAGCAGATAAGTGATCATAGCAGCAGTCACTAATCTGCTCCCAGTTTACAAAGGAAGTAATTTATATGCTCGGATAATACCTGACACACCAATGGAATACTACAAAGACACCAGATCGATCAAGTCGCTGCATGAGACATGGATGACACATACGCACCTATGAATCATACAAAATTGTGGAGCACCTCAAATGAAATATCTGCCAGACATTTACTGAAAGAGACTAACTTTTCACGGTAGACTCATGAATTTCAATGATTGAATGATGAGATATGCACTATATAAATGGGATACATCTAGCAAGCTATAACTGAACGAGGATAATTTAAGCTGAAAGGCAGGCCATCTCTGTGTTCTCTTCCGCTGCAGAAACCCAGGGGAAGACTACTTGTAGGATTTAACATCCTACACAGCTTCCTAATCTGATGGCCATTTGCTCAGCCTATAACTCAAAATTGAATCAGGTTTGATATAGTATTGATAGCAGCTCTACAACAATCATTCCTTTCTTCTCTGAATATATATCTCTGTTATAGTCATTTGTCTTTGAATCTGAATCCTTTGCCATGTACGTGAAACACCTTTCGATGCGTATTCTTAATTCATTTGGCATTCAAAGCTCGGAAGAGTCAGACAGTCAGAGGCAGTTCATTTAAGACTGCCAGCAATACAAAAACCATCATGCCAATCTCCAGCCATCTATGTAGCCTGAAGGCGGCTTCATCTCATGAAGGTTGAATGTTGTTGGGACCGGCAGAGATTCAGATTTGCCTGAAGACAATCCAATGATGTATATGAGCTGCCGATGAAAAATTATCGATGCTGCTTCAAAAGGCTTCAGAGAAGTCAGTGAACTATAGCAACGCAACTATAGGGCTCAATATTTTTCTATTAAGCTTAGAAAGAAAAAGCACCACAAGAGAGAAAACCAAAAACATGATTTCACCAGGTGAACACCAGGTGAATAGACTAATAGAATTTGAAACGTTAAAAGTTGTAATGAGCCTCTTCTAAACAACTGAGTTTGATTAAATTTTATATTATACCACAAAAATATCATGCCATTGAAAGTTGAGTGATAACATGTGACTTTCTGCCTGAAAAAAAAGCAGCTTGATGAGTTCTGTTATTGCAGTACATGGCTTGGTTTCAGGAAATAGATGCATAAAATGGACCAAGGCAGTACTCTTCAACAGATGGAATATAGCCTTCGACCCACTTGGGAAACATTTGAACAGTTTAATGCAAATGTCCTTACAGATATTGCATTTCCCTCGACACTGCTCTAGTGTATGTATTTGACTCCCAGTAACACAAGAAATGCAGCAGACCTGGAGAAAATCATGTACAGACCATGGTTGTTTTACATTACATTACACGTAATTACAGATTCTCTATGTCACATTAGATGGAAAAACTTGTCAGTATTTGACTATCCGGTATTACTTTTAAGGATTCAGAGAAATAGCAACATGATGGTATTTAGAGTATATCATCAGTTCTTTTTTAATTTTCGTCGATGCACTCTCTATACTCAACAAAATTCTAACTGTTGCCTTTCGCTGAATGCCCTAAGCTTTTTCACAGTATTAGGGTTATACTACCCATTTGTCCATTTGATGTCAAGTACAAGTTTTCTGCATCATTACAGAGACTTGCTGGCTACCCCACTTTTACTGCCCATGACACTTAAGTCGCTTTACTGTGCTTTAGTAGAACTGCTATTTGCACCCAAGTAATTGTGGCGAACCTTTGGTGACACTGTGCCATTGTGTATCACAAAGACCAACAAGAGCACCAGCTGTCACTCTGATATTTGCATTCAGAAATGTTTAGGTGATGAATATTTATGTCTGGTATAGCCATGAACATTCAGAAGTGACTTTTTCAGACAAATAAATAAAAAGATTAAACGGCTTTAAAGTGGAATGATAAAGTACAAAAGAATTACAATTAGTCACAAAAAATAATCGTATTATGATCAGCATCATTGATGACATAGTTACCATGTTTAACATATATAGATTAGGACTGCTTGGTCATTATTTCTGTTTTGGTACATTGTGATTTTTCTGCATCTGTGTGACAGCTTCGATTTTTAGCAGATTTTGCACCTCTTTGGAAATGGAATTGCTGTTAAGCATGCAATTGAACGACTGGCAGTTTTTCTTGTATTTCTGATCGGTGGCAGTTGATGAGATGCCTCATACCTGTCCTACATTCGGTTGGGCAACTTGTTCATTAGTATTTTGATAATTCGAATCATCCAACATATTTGGAGCTTTTCTTCCCTATAATAAAAAGATTTCTTTTTACTTTCTTTTGTTTATCAAATTATCATTGTCATATATCTTATACATTTCAGTTTATTCTAAAAATTTAACTTTCAGTCACATGGGCGGCAGGGCATACAAGGGGCGTTCAGAAAGTTCGAGGCTTTTTTTTATACGGACACTTATTTTCAATCTAGAAATATGAAATTTTTCAAAGGATAATATTCAGCATATTTGGAATGGAGTTCCAAAATTTTGGACTATTTGGACATTTCTAAGTCATTCTGTGGTTGCCATGGAAATTGAAAGTTCAGAATCTTGGGGCAGATAATACTGAAACCACTAAAGCCAATGCATTTTGGCTGTGAGAGACTTCTCTGTATCACTTGCATTAGTGAGATTGGCAATATTTGACACAAGAAATATAATATTAGCTTTCAAAAATACTCCCAAGCTCACCAAAAGCATTGATTTATACACCTGACCCATTGAAGTAAATGTTCCTCGAAGTCCTCCAAATAAAAGTCTGCGAAAAAATTTTGGTCATCCAAAGCCTTTTCTCCTCCAGAGCCTGAAACTATAGCCCCCATGGACTGAAGTAAGGGAAAACCAGGATTTATGCAAAGCAAAATGTCACAGGAATAGCTAGGATGGATGATGCTTTCCATTTTCAAATTGGTCTCTTGTTCATACTAGCAAATCCATGCTTTCGCAAGTCCTTATGTAGTCAGGGAAACACACCTTTGCCTCCTGAATTTCCCTTGCCAAATCTGGTATGCAGGAGTGCTTTCCTACATGGGTTCAGTGTAATAATGCACACATTTTGGTGTGCTTGAAAGCATATTTAGAAGCTAATACCATATTTCTTGTGTCAAATATTGCCAATCTCACTAATACAAGTGACAGAGAGAAGTCTCTCACAGTTGCAATTTCTTGCCATTCTTGTTTTCAGTGTTACCTGCCCCAAGAAGCTGAACTTTCAGTTTCCATGGCAACCACAGAGTGACTTAAAAATGTCCAAATTGTCCAAAACTTTGGAAATCCATTCCAAATATGCTGAATTTTATCCTGCGAAAAATGCATAGTTCTAGATTGAAAATAAATATCCATATGAAAAAAAGCCTCAAACTTTCTGAACGCCCCTCGTACTCCCCGGCATACATGCACTCCTGACTTTTACCTCCAGCAGTCTTATACAGGCTGTAGCTTAAGCTTGCCATGTCTTTCTAGCAGTTTTTTCTTTCAATCAATCAGTTTGACACCTTTTATTTGTCTTTTGCATGAGAGTAGTGAACACTGACTGTAGCATGGTAACATGTCATCGAACATTTTCCTGGAGAAAGAATTGTTGGAATACTTCAGAAGTTTTAAGTGCTCAAGAGGCATTAGGCGTCTTATCAATATATGTCAACTGGTCTAGTATTCACTGAATGCCTGATAATTGCATTGTATTGTATTATTTTTACTATCATTCATGCACCGCAATGGCACGAATCTTGTGGTGAGCTTTCCACAATGATACAGCTCAGGGCATCCATAGAACAGCGCCCATGGACAGTCACAAGGTGAACATTGCCCAAGGTTTCCATACCACAACGTACTCCAATGTTAGTGACCGCCGTGTGATGATGAATGATGAGAAGACTGTGAGTCTGGTGCATACCCTATTCAGTCAGGGATGCCCAGGGTCATGCAGTTGCCCCAGCACAGAGCACTGAATACATTCTCATTCAATGGATATTGATAATATTTGATTAACCTTGAATTTAACACATTTTTGTTTCCAGTTTCAGGGTGAATACGACTTATTTTTTTCATCAATTTTGCAGTTAGATAAGTGCCTCTATTTCCTGTAATTTATTAAGATTTCTGTAGTCATTCTTCCAAATTGTTCCGCAAGTTTTCCAGACCTATTTGACAGCATCTTAAGTCTCTTGTTGCCCAATTTCCCAGGATGAACCAATGCAGTTCTAACATTTTACAACACACATTTGCAGAGTCACACTGATCGCCCATTCAAAAAGTTGGTACTAAGAATAAGAGGCCAACTTCAAGTGCATTTATGCTTTCTTTTCTTTTGAAGCTGTCTGTATTTTTCTGTCTGACTTTTTGTCATGGATTAAGAAATCCTAGGATATCATGCTTTTTTTGAAAGTGACAAAACATTATAACTTCAGGTTTGACTCTCCCTGAAGGACCTCCAATTGACAAAAGAATATATTTGACCGCAGAAGTAATAACCTTGAACTTATATGCATGCACTGGCACTTTTTTCGCGACAGCCTTTCCAAGAAAAAAGAAAGAAACTAGTGCTAATACAGTACATTGGTGGACCAGTTCACATTTAATCTGGCACTCAAGTAAGTGCAAGAGATGCAAAATTTGCTGCTGTTGCCTACTGGTGCTGGCTAGTGCTCTAACTTAATGCACCATATTTTTCATCATTTTGGAATGGAAATGCACCAAGTACTCGCTGTGGACACCTGATATCATGATAAAATCTTTTTTCTCACCACATTTTGCACTGAATGTAGTGAATCAGTAATCAATATGGCCAGTTGCAAATTAGGTTTTTAGACAGTTGAAGCATCATGTCACATGTCTACTCTGAATTGCTTTCCTTAAAAGATATTGAGTTCTTGCAGATGCTCTTATATGTACAAAGATTTGGAATGAACTTAAATGCTGTTTTTATGTCAAGCTAAATGTGTTACTGAGCTTTGCTAATGTAAACACATATGCACAGTTTGTTTAATCTTAATACGGTGGAACTCAAGTTCACAGTCGAAGTAGGATTAACAAAGTCGCACCACATTGAATGTAACTATGGTAACATTGGCAACACTGCATTGTAAATGTACTCCTGAGCTTCAATTTGCATCACTCTAGGCTCAATTGCTCAATGAATGATGCTATGATGTTCAGAGAGATTAAATTCATAGTCACACATTTTTATCTCACGCCATTGCAATATGATATGACACTCCAGGGACTTGGACACACCAGAGAGAGAATGAAGTGTTGATATGAGTCACACTTGTCAAAATATTTGTTGAAGAACATTTTCAATAGTACTAAAAAATCCAAATTTACTGTCTAAAAGTATAAGATCTATTATTTTTTCAAAATTAAGTTATATTATAAAATTGTTCTTTACATGAAAAGCGTTTCACAGACTATGTTTTAGACAAAATTTTATCTTGTTGGTATGGGATTTAGGATACATCTAAAGACTCACCATCTCACATCATGTTCTGAGACCTTCAATTCCAGTTTGTGAAAAGTGCAAAGGCCACTCTCCTCAATAACTGTACCATTGCTCATAGCCGAGTAGGGCACAGAGGCTTGTGATGCCTGCTTTTGACAATGTCAAACACATTCAGCAACAGCAACACCATAAGTTGTAGCCAGATGCCATACATTGTTAAGCTGCAACAATTCCCAGGAGCTTTGGCCGACAGTAGATCATTGCAAAATCCCTCAGGCATGTATGTAAGTGATCATTCCAGCTGTCAATAATCTTCTTCAGAACTGCTATTAAAGTAGATGGATTCTAAGGTAGTCCTCAGTGTGCAGGTAGAATACAATGCAAGATACCCATACTGAGTGGTTCATAGCTGTGTGCAGTCAAAACATCTATAACAAATAGTGCAAGATTACTGGAAAGGTATGCACTTCATTTCCATGATAATGAGCTTCACGTTTACTCGTTTCATTTTGAAATAATAAATTTGGTTATGCAGTATGATATAATCAATCTGCTGTTGTCATAGTAAGTATACAGTATATCTACCTCCTTGTTTTACCCTGTGAAATTAATTCAATTTAAATTCTAAGTTTCATTGACATTGTAGCCTCCTTACTTAGTAAGATTTATTTCAGACTAAAAAGCAATGCAAAGTCCATAACATAGACTCAGCGGTCTTAAGGTGATTGGAACCAATACCAATTCACAAAGGCTATGTTTGATTGGAACGGGCATAAATCTCAGATTTTCTTTACTATTAAAATACCAGTGATGTACATGAGCCACCACTGAAATATTATGGGCCAAGTGAATTCTGTGCAACTTTAATGGCACCAGATGAGTAATAGATCAGTGTTTAACTATATCATCCTGAGTCCTGACTTTAGGACTTTATATTTTGTTTCATGGCACTGCTTTGTTTGCAAGAGGCTTGGCACGAAAGGGTTAAACAGAGAACATCAAAAATATGATCGTTAATGGTCGGGCTTGATGTACAAAGCAGAGTAAATTCTAAGCTACAGTCACGAAAGCGGTTTTCAACATGCAATATTGCAACTGTGCTGTGTCTCATAAATTTTTTGGTATAACAGTTATTCTTGAAAAAAGAGAAAGATATTAAAAAGCATTTGAATCACTGCATACGTTTCATGTGTGAGGCAATGTTTATCTGTCCTTGCATATAACACTCTACATATTTGTCTATTTTTCTTGATAGCCATGTCAGTTATTTAGAATAAGCAGTTATTTCAGGGCTTAATGGCTCTATACAAATGGAGGTAGACAGATCAATACTGGCAATGTTGAAGATAACAGAATTTAGGTTAATGGAATTTAGCTTTAATACCAAATTTAAAAATTTGGCTGTTTGAAACAGTTGGAGACTGTTACAAAATAAGGCTGCATCACTAATGGTCAGCGGATACAAGAAACATCATCTTTCGATCTGTCCAAGGGAGTCTCTTAAGCTCTTAAGTCTCAGCAGGTCAGGAATTTCTGCCTCTTCTGCAGAATATTTTATTTTCATCTCAGCATGGCGTATTTCCAGTAGGTCTCCGAGCTGTTAAAGCTGTGCACTGTATACTATAGTGTTTTATGGGCCTCAGGATACATGCCTAAGGAATAGAAAAATAATCATCTGCCACACATTGTACTTTCAGCATCACAGTCAGAGAACATGGAGAACTGAGATATCAATTCTGCACAACATTTTAACCCCAAATGGATGTCTTTTTCCAAGTGTTCTCCATTATGAGTCAACTTTTGAATGCCTGACTAATATCTAGCTGAGAGCAAATATTACAAGAAAATCAGACAGGTGTAACAGTAATCATGGTCCTGCAAGGCAACTTACAATGTATTTCAATGAGGATTTTTTTTACAAGCAGTCACACCACAATTTACAGTCACCATAAGTGATTGGGCAGCATCACCCAGTCCCTGGAGTAACACAGAAACCCACAAGCAGACAAACGGTCATGGCAGCAGTCACTAATCCGCTTCTGGACCACCGAGGAAGTAACTTATATGCTCGGATAATCCTTGATGCACCAATGGAACACCACTGAGATGCAAGATCCATCAAATCTCTGTAAGACACAAGGACGGGATATGTAGCTTACCTCTGAAACATTAAAAATCAAGGATGCCATGTTTGTCTGACATGAACTATGGTATAAGTCTTATTAGAGAAGGCTGCAATAAATTTTGTAATCAATCTCACAAAATCAAACACTGGAATGATAAGACTCACACATTGCATGGAAAACATGTGACTATCAAATAGATAAACCCAAACCCAAACCATTTCTATTCGCTTGCTATGAAGTTATCCTAGGTCTACTTTTACAACAAGTTGAGAAACAGATTAATTTTGATTAGCCAGATGTTGAGTGTTTGTTACACATCTGAAATCATTAAAATGTTAGACCTTGCATTCATGCTTGGGTGCAGTGTGAGGACAGTCTCCCCAGTAATATCCCCAGTATGGATGCTAATTGTTCAACTACTGAGGGCGGTAAACACTTTATGGTCAGAGAAATTGAATTGTACCAGGGCCATGTTTGTCATTAGTCTTTCTGATGGCAAGCGCAACTTTTCTGCACCATTACATCGCATTAGCATTGTGGGCTACTGCCTTTTACTGCCCATGCCACTTAAGTCACTCCACTATGCTTTAGTATGGAGGGTTGCCATTTACTGCCAAATGTTTCCAGCAAACATTTTGGGGACAGTGTGACACAGTGCATTACAATGAGCAAGAAGGGCACTCTCTGCCACTCCATTCCTCTTTTAGAGCACCGAGGCTGTGACACTCTTTTATATCAAGCCGATAGCTCTTTTCAAGAGGACTTTTCTGAGCCATTAAATGGCTTGATTTACAGTCTATGAAATTCCAGAGCAGAGCCAACAGAGAGGTGTATAAAATCAGAGACATTCTCCAATGGCAACGCCATAAGTTGTAGCCAGATGCCGTATGTTGTTGAGCAGCATCGCCAATTCCCATGTGTATTACAATAGAATCCTCCGGGCACATATATATGTAACTGATCATTCCGCCTGTGTCTTATAAAATATAGTAGGATATACTTTCAAGTCAAAGTACAAACCTGTAAAAGAAATTATCTCACTTAAGACAATATATTAATCTATTCTAGAGACAGGAAAATCATTTTGAAACTGTTGGAGACTGTTACAGAATAAGGGTGCATCACTAATGGTCAGTGGAAACAAGAAATCTCCTCTCTCAATCTGGAGTCTCTTTTAAAAGTCTCAGCGGGTCAGGAATCTCTGCTTCTTCTGCGGAATGTTTTTTTTTTTCATCTCAGTGATACATATTTGCAGTAGCTCTCTGAGCTGTTAAAAGCTGTGCACTGTGTTTTATGGGCCTCAAGAGTCAGGGAATTATGGCCTCTTTACCTTGGGAATAGAAAGATCTGCTACGTAGAGTACCTCCCGAAAGACAGCTGAAGAAGTGAGAAATCATTTTTGCACTATAATTTTAATCCAAAGGCATGTCTTCTCTTATGGATATTCTTCATTTGAGTAAACTTTCCAATGCAGGTTAAATATTTGGTTAAGAGCAAGTAGTTCAAGAAAATTAGGCTGGTGTCACAGTTATGAGGATGATGTGAGACTACCTGATTTGAATGAATATTGTTAACAAACTGCCTCTAAAGTCAGTTTACTCACATGTCATAAGTAGTCTTCAGTACAGTGTTGTCATATGCATTCTGTAAACAGTTGCAACATAACTTTCAGTCGCCGCAAATGGTTGAACAACTGACTGTGTCCCCAGAACAACAATGAACCACACAACCAGATAAGTAATCATGGTATACCCGTCTCTAATCTGCTCCTGGATTACAAAGGAAGTAACTTATATGCTCAGATAATCCCTGACACACCAATAGAATACCACACAGATGCAAGATCCATCAACTGGCATCAAGCTTCTGTACGAGACTGAAATGGACCATATAACATATCTCTGAAACATAAACCCTAGGACGCTTGAAAAGACACGTCTCACTGAAACTGAAGCCCGCAGAAGGATACATGTAACAAATTCTGTACTACGATGTAAATCTGACTGAAATGAAACATGAATGATTGAGCTTACACTATATCACTGAGCTTACACTATATCACTGTTCTTTTGTGTCACAGAGACTCCTTAGAAGACCAGCTACTTGCCATTTACTGAGGCTATATAACTAAAAAGGTTTATGATTTTGTTTACTAAGAATTTCTGATGCCTTTATTGGAAAGTTGTCAATTTTTGCCAGAAGGTAAGTTTAAAAACTTGTTTAAAAAAACGAAAAATGAGCCTTCAGGATTTTTTCAGTCAAATGTCACAAATTTCTGACTCAAAGCTTGAACCTTGTCTTAATTAAGTTACAGGTTATGTTAACCCATTTCATAGATTCATAAAATCTGTTCATACCAAGCAGCCTTCCATTGTGAAACGTTTGCTAATTGGCTATGTGAATGCTGGCAAGACAGAGTGCAAGTTTACTTACCCGCAGTTTGAATTCTGCCAATTGATCGCCAATAAGTAAACAATTAAAGGACGAATCAGCTTCGGTTCGGAATTGGTTTCAGCCGACTCTGATGCCTAGACTTGGAAAAGGATTCAGTTTGGCTGAAAGTCGGTTCGGTACACACCTACTTGGGTCTTGTGATATCAGTTGAACTTCAGCTGTTCACTGTTTTCTGTCTGTTGTGATTTTCCTGGCTGCTTTGACAGCTTCCAATTTTAGTAGGCTTTGCACCTCATTGAAACAGTATTGCTGCTGGTCATGCAACCAATAGAAATGCAATACATTTTTCTGGTTGTTTCTGATTCATAGTGGTGTTCATGGACTCCTTCATGACGTATACACACATTCCGTTGTATATGGAGAATACTAGATTTTTACCTTTATAATAAGCAGTGATAATCCCAACTCAATATAGAAACACTGAAACAGTGTAAAATAAATGACGTGTTACCTTAACCATCTTATTATTTCCGTAGGAAGCACCCAGAAATATACACTGGCAGCAACGTTATTCAACCAGATGATTTCAACTTTTAAACTCGGAAACCTCAGTGGAAGTTTTCACAGAAAGATGGTAACTCCACTCTGCATGCGATTCTTGCTTGGTTTCCTTGAGCTTAGGAATGCATACAATTACCTGTATGGGCCCGCAATCTCACATCTGATATTCGGGGGAGGGCGGGTCTTAAGAGTTTTCCTAAATATTTGTTTCAAAATCAAACAATTTTATAGAGTTTAGAAATGAATCCCATAGAAATCAGGATTTTCTATTTTTCCTAATTCATCAAATCTGCCCAAGAAATTATTTGTCTGAAAAGATCACTAGGTCTTCCCACGAGTTAGAGGTTTTTTGGTGGTTCTTATTTTAAAGATTTGTAGAATAAATTGTTTTCCCCTGTTTACCATGCAATTTTTTTTGTTGCAATATGCTGATAAGCCTCGTCGGAGTCACAATTAAGGAGACCGTCGGAGTCGCTTTCAGAAAGCCGAAGGAGTCGGGTAGTAACAGAACCGACTCCAACTCGAAGGAGTCGGGAATTGGAGTTGGTTCCGTTTGAGCCACAAAATGGCAAAAATGTCTGTGACCATGTCTACTCATCCGGTCAGCCACCACATGCAGATAACTGGACTGTTGTTGTAGTGAGAATCTTATGTGCAATGAGTCAAATATGCATGAACCAGATTTAATTTGTATTTTGAAATATCGGAAAAGTGAGATGATTGAGATCGCAAATGGAATTGGATCGAACTTGAGACGGTTGTCGTGACACAGTTGCCATATTGTCATGCAATAATTGGCTATTGAATTTGGGATTCTGAAGAACATTAGGAAATTGGAAAAATTGCTTCATTAACAAAGAATTTCTTTATTCCAATACCTTGCTTTGTGATGAATGTCGGTTCTCGCCAAGAAGCGAATATCTCATTATCATTCCATTTTGCTTCTAACATAATCGAAAGGTGATTTCAGGCATTTGTTGCACATTTGGTATTTGTTATTCCACCCACACAGAGTGTGACACTTTCAAGAATTCAGAACGTTGTATTTTTTTATAAATTTCCATATTCGCAGGGATCGATATATAAATTGATTAGGAAATTTGATATGCTGTCCATGACACAGGTTTCAGTCAAAATGCTTGCTATTACACACAGCCAGTTATCCCAGGCTAGAGCAGCCTGTTTTAGTTGCGAGCGCTAGCGAGCGGGCTACAACGTTTCACTTTGTTTGCTCTATTTCACATCCTCGCTTACATGCATTTTTGAGATACTTTAGCCAAGTCCTGCTGCACTTATTAGGCAATATCAAAATGGAAGGTCTTTCAAAAAGATGAATTCCTTGCGGAAATAATTTTTATACCGGTATTGCACTCACATCATGCCATATTTATGTAGTATCATTATGCTGTCATCCATGTGATTTAAATACTCAAAGAGGCATATACGAATTATTCATTTATTATTTATAACACTATTCAATGCAAATATTACAGACCACACACAAAATATAAATACAAAAAGGCAAGATGAGAAAATTCTCGCAGAATTATGTTCTATAAATGCTTGTCCAAGACAAACAAAATTAATGTGGAGTCTGTTCACTCTCAATGTAAAATCACACAAAAGCTATGCTTTGTTCATTATTGACACCCCTTGATCGTATTACACATTGATCAGGATTTGCAATTCCCGTTATGTAAAGGGTTTGCTTGATATACAACCAATTTTGTATCGGCACCAGCTAATGTTAGTTTTTGTCTGTTTTATGTGAATCTGTCAGAGTGTCCTATAAGATACATATGCGTGATCGGAGCCACTGATATAGACTGGTTATATAAATATTAGCCTTGTAATATCATGAAGTATTTCAGCTGTTTTCACCCTATTTGCATCACAATTTTCCTACAGCTGCTCGGCAGCTTCCATTTTTATTATGTTTCGCACCTCATTTGAAATAGAATTGCTGCTAAGCATGCAACCGGAAGACTGGTACTTGATTTTCCCCGGTGTTTCAGATTGATATGATACTGGTGTTCAGAGATTACTGATGGCTGGCCCACAGTCTGTGTTATATTCTCCTCTGGAGATTGCATTTCCTCATTCAAATGATCTAATATATAAAATCGTGTATTTGGAATTAAAGTGCATGCATCTAATCTATGTGGAAGGCCAATTTAGAATCAGTGAATTGCAAAAAATGTATTTGTGGCCAACGTTCAGGCCATTCAGTGAAATGGGTCTATTGACTGGTTTGGTCATTTTTTGTTTTGAACAATGGGTTTATAGACCTGGTGTGACTTTTCTTTACTCAAATTGGTCTTAAATATTTTTTTCTGCATTAGGATTACACATATATTCTGCGCAATAATAATCTTAAAATGCAAACTTAGCAATGTAATTCTCTACATTTCTTGTTAGAAATAAAAACATCAAGCCAGAAATTACATTTACATCTACAGTAGGATGCTCCGCTTGATGTCCACAACTGCACATTTGTCCTTCCGCAATCTTATTTCTTTGATAGATAGATGTCAATTTGCTCGTGTATTATTTACTAAGGTGCATTAAATATCCGCCAAGACTTCCATCAGCGAACGATTTGAGTGTAAACATAATTGTGCAAATTTGGCCTCTTGAAAAGGTGTGGAAGATTGAAACTAAGTTTTAGACAACATATTCAATGAAAGAGTGACAGACATTTACTTGTCAGATTCCCATTTTGTGGTTTTGTGGTGTGGCTGCAGTTTGCTACCAACCAGTTTTTATGGTATAACCGCACAATTTTTATCTAATTTTTGCATGCTTGACAGCTGTGTGTGAATACAGACTGGTTCATCATACTTGATTCACATGCCAAAAGAATTTTAACTCTTGGAGTACAGACTTTAAATTTTAAGTGAGAATCAAACAGTGGGTTGTAACTAATTCGTCGTGGCTTTGCTCTGATGCTTAATGTTGATAATGGATGATTTTATCAGAATTTTTTTTTATTCCAGTAACAAACATTAATATATTTGCTTCATCTTAATAACACATTTTCTTCTATTTTCAGGGTGAGTACGAGTTGTTCGGTCCATTTCATATTCACCGCAGTCAGATAAGTATAGCGTTGTGCCCTGTTTTGTTCAATACAAATTCTGTCTTTCTTCCATATACATATATATGTACTGTAGCTTCTGAGAGTTTTTGTCCTCTAAAGGTACAATGGATATGTGCATGTTCAAAAATCGCAGACTCAAAGGTGCGAAGCAACCGAGGCATTAAAATTTCACTCAACATTTCCAGGGGGGACTGTTTGATATGGCAAAAAGGCTGTACTTAGATGGAAAATTGTAGCGCTAGACTAAAAATGTATGTGTCCTGTCATAGAAATGTTGGTTCAAAATGGCTAGTATACTTTTTTCTGCCTTTTACATGTTGAGTTTTCACTTTGATAGACCAGCGTTATCTCTCGAAAATTAATAGGAAAAATTCCGCTATGATACCCTAAGCCACTATCATACTTTCAGAGTTCTAATCTAACTGATATCTATAGGATTAACAATAACGTATAACACTGCTACCAATAGGAAGTGGACAACTTTTTATTTTAAGGTAATTTTTTGTAAAAACACTGGCAATATGAAAATTAGTCAAATGACAACTCCATTCTGAGTTGTAACAAACATTTTATACAACAAAACTGTAACTGGATTTCTAACTGGATTTCTTATTGGACTATTTAGTTAGATTTGTCCTTTTTCAGTGATTTTGCACATCTTGAAAAATTGAGGTCGAAATTGGCTGTCCAGACCAGGCAACCCAAACAAAAACAAATCATTCATACGGGCTACAGTAGCTTGCTTGTCAGTCAGTCATTCATAAGCATTTTTCCCAATCTGCAATTTTTCACATGCTTTCGTGATAGAATGGCATATTTCATAAATTTCCATCAGGGCGAGCCTATATTTCAGATCTCAGATTTGCTTTATGATGACAACCCAATGATGTATATAAGCCACTAATGAAAAATTATGGGCCATAAGAGTTCCATAGCTACTTCAAAGGAATCCAGATGAATAATACATCAGTGGTGAACTATAGCAGCCTGACTATAGAGCTTTGTGCCCTTTTACTCTTCATGGTGTTGTGGTACACAAACACAGGCCCTGGAGGTTATGAAATAGATGGATGATTTATGTATATAAGAGGAAATGTATGCACACCAGGGAAAATTTTGCCCTCAAATTAGTTATTTGAGAAAATTTTAAATGTACTTTTCTAGGGTGTATCTATAAAGCTTTATATTTGACAATGATGTGAATCATTTGCCTGTGCTTATGTACAACTCAGTACGAGGCATGAGGAAACCACATGCAAGGCTTATGGAATCACTCACAAGAAAATGGTTAATCAAATATACTGGCTCATACAGACTGAGTAATGTTCAATGAGTAAAATGAGCAAATGGCCATATATATAAGTTTTTATCTTATATAAAGATAAACAAGGAAATTTCTCATGTGACTGAATATTAGGGTAATTAGCAGTGGAAAATGGGGATTTGAAAAACTGGCTCATGACAACAAAGTGTAATTTTGCTTTTGCACAAGTTGATAGATGTACTATTGCATCAATATCAATGCTGATCCACTGTGTGTCTTGTATTTGCTTTCCCTATGGATTCTGAGGTATACTTTGGTTCTAAGTACGGAGCAAGAGACTGCGGCTATGTCGCTAATGGTCACCTGAGACTAGCTCGTCAATCGATCTTCAAACAACTTTGTCCCTAAAGCCACGGCAGGTCAAAGGGACTGTTTCTTTTTTAAGAAATCTGTCTTCCTTTTCTTGGGGTCAACAAGCAAAGTTATGTGTGCCATAAATCAGGCTAGAGACCTTTGATACCTGTTTTAAAGGCAACTTTATAAGATGCTGGCATATTTCTGAAGCTAACTTAACTTCTGATTGTGATAAATTGTCTATTGTGGTATACATCCAGGGCTGAGACCCTTTGCAAATATTTCACTTTTCTAAGATTTAACCATCACCATTTTGTGATACAAAATTCTAAGCTGTTTTTCTTGCATTTTCCGGAAGCCTATGATGTTTACATGTGTGTAATTTGATATGAGTAATATGTAATCAAGTAGTCAAATACTTATCAATCCCCCGTTATTGCACAGATCCAGCATCGGTGGAGAGATTTTCTTTTGACAAGCCTTCATTGCCCATTATTATAAATGATTTGAAGACAATCCACCAGAGACATTAAGTAATTTTGTAGTAGCCTTTGGGCAATTCCGTAAAGTCATCAACCAATCAGTCAAAATTGCTATTGGCGTTATAATGTGCCAAAATAAGTATATTACCCGGAACAGAAAAAATCAATTGATTATCTTATTTGGTCTTTGAGATATTTGCATTTAAGTAATGCTATCTTTAGTGACTGCAATTACTATATTTTTAACGCTCTAATATAACATGTCACTGCCAGTAGAGAAATTGGTAAGTTGGTTTCAGTTAGCTGTCAGTTACTGCCTATGGGAGTACACTTTCATTTTGCAGTAAAAATTCTTGCATCAATCCTTGTGAATTCCGTCAGGCAGTGACATTTGACCTAATGAGATTCTAATGTACGTCCGACACCAAAATTACTAAATAATTTTCCTGCTGACAAGTTACTGATGTTAACTTCATTAAACTTCTGATACAAAGCACATTTATGCCCATGAACAGCATGGTGGCCACTTGAACCATCTAAACCTAATACTATTGCCAGGGAGAGCACTTAAAGTGTGTACGTCCGACACCAAAAAGGCAATGTACGTCCGACACCAAAATATGAAAGTGCATCTGGAACAAAGGAAATGATACAAATGTTGGTACACAGGCTTGGTCTCATCAGAACACCTTAGGCCAGTCTGTTTGGGTGAACCTTAAAGTGGTATAGGTCACAAAACAGGAAATAGATGGTATCCTTGAAATTTGGTCATTTTTTACTCTGTTTTAGGCCATGAAATTATGTGAAAGGTAATTCATTGCTTGCCTCCATCACGTGTAATTGGCATGAAATTGTGACACAAGCTAAGGCAGACATTATACTCATAGAAAACGAAAGATAAAATTATATCTACTAGCTTAAACCTAGTATTTTAAGCTGTGATAGTACCAAAAAGCATATACAGAAATTGTCAGAAAATGGCAGATTTTCTTTATTTGTTTACATATTTATGTCAAATGCCTTCACAATTGTATTTTCCAAGTATTCTCTCAACATATATTAAAGAAATATGTGCAATTACAGTGACAATTGTAGGCATAACTTGAGATTTTTTGGACATTTCTGTGCTGAAATTACTGTAAACTTGATTGTAAAAATGGTGAAAATAACTTGCATGTTTGAGACACCACATTTGGCTCAAATATACTATGATGAAGCCATTTTATGGTTCCTAATTATTGCAAAAGAACCCTTCTTTATATAAAAGATGAAAATTTGTGAAAATTTTGAATAATTCTTGCACTGCAGGCATCCTTTACGCTACCAATTCACACGCGTACGTCCGACACCGAAAACATGTACGTCCGACACCGAATACAAATGGCTACAGCTTTATGACAAGTTACCATATTGCCATGGAAATTGACCTGGCTGATGCCAGAAGTAGTTCCCTTGACAATAGAGATCAATTGATTGATTTTTCTCCACATAGATCACATAGTTTTGAGAAACAAGCCATTAAGTCAGAAAGGTTTCATTTCTCTGAGTACGTCCGACACCATGAAATTTTGCCTTGTTGCTCAGCTCCTACATGGCACTTTGAGCTTTGGTTGATGGCTTGTTTGAAAGCCCTACCACAGGGCCTCATGCCTGTTTAACAATCGAATAGCTAAGGTGTAATTGTAGGGCAACGCAAGCTGTTAAGGTGTCTGATCTGTACGTCCGACTTTACGGAATTGCCCCTTTCTTTAACTGTTGGTAGCTAAGAGTAGAATTATGGGTTTGTTCACAACTTTTTCTTGGTATCATCAACATGAATGACAAACCATTTGGTGTATTTTATGGATAAATTAAATCTGTGGTTGTCGAAATGTCACTTAATGTACAATGTGATCTGTATTTTCATGTATATAACATTGATGTCTTCTCCTGTACATCAACACTTTGTAATGCACCAGACAATTTGTTATCTTTTCACTTGTAATTTTATATGTACTACTGCACAATGATTCCCCTGTCCAATTACATTGTAGTATTCTTTTCAGAACCTATTGTGAGCTCCAGGTGTCTACTGGTTGACAGAGACAATTCATAGACTAATAGTCACAACTTACAGACTAGAAGTCAGTCCTCAATTAAACAGCTTCCCAAATATATTCTTATCACTGCAATTGAGGGAGCTCAGCTAGCCAAGGAAATGGCTATCACAATTCCAATAATTCCAGACCAGTTAGACTGGGATTTCAAGATGCTAGTTTGTATATGGTAAGAATGACAAACAATATAGTTACGGTTCACAGATAGACTAAAAAGGATAGATATTTATTGATACAAGACAGTTGGTTATATAGCACAATTACAGTGACATCACAATGATATCATTGGCCCAGGGCTCTGCGCCAATCAAAAGACAATATTGGTAAAAAGGGGTTTAACCCATATGCAAATTAGGTCATTCTAAGACATGTCAGTGATTCTGGATGCATAAGTTATTGATCCCCAAAGGTGTTAATTGTTATATTGCTGCATCAAAGAGACCTGAGATTCCTGAGTTGGCATAGCCCTTTAGGTCTGGGTCAAAAGTCCCCAGCATAGTACTTTGGTAAACAATTAAGATATGTTGCTTCAAAGGGGATCTTTGTACTAGAAGATCACAAATATACAAAGGCCCTTAAACAAAAGGTAAACTTAAATGATTCCAGGTCTCTGAAATTAGGCAATCTATCAGTAATGCATTGATGTTAAAGTAAATATAGATCCAAGGTAAAATACAGATAGAGAGATTTCGATATTACCCAACAATTAACATGCACTCATTATACTCATAATATACAACAATTGTGGGGCCATCTTTTACATTCGTATCATACCCCACAAGCTGTGTGATACCGGTTAGCACACAGCTAAATCCGTCAAAATCCATCCAAATAATAAAAATGGCCCTGACAAGGTTGCTGTCCCATTTAAATGACAGTGATATACAATAATTAATACATTTTAATTAGACAGTAGGCCTACTTTATACATTAAAAAAATAAGCTAATTCATTCAGTTTTAGCACACACTCTAGAAGTAATCATTATAGTCTGGTTCTCAGTTTAACAAGACTTAAGTATTCAGTTCTCCTTTTGAATTGAAAGACAATGTACAAATCAAAATTCGACACACAGAGACATTAAAACATGTAATATAATCAATACACACACATAAAACATACAAAACATAAAACATGCAATAAAATCAATACATAGGCATCAAACATGCAATAAAATCAATACATAAACATCAAACATACAAAAATAATAATAGTAACACTAGATGGGGGTACTAAGATAGCAGTGATGGCTATCAGCCTCCTTCCTACCAATTGACAGGTACCAGATGACTAAACTTAGGATTAAGTTGACGACCTAACTTATGACATCTAAGTTAATCTGTCCCATGCAATTGTTTATTACTAGGCTTGGTTTTATGTGTGGCACAGGGAACTAAATTGAGGATCAAGCCGCCTCCACTCAAACTTGTGACATCCCAAATGACCTGATGCTCTACACATAAATATAAAATTTGCTAATTTAGCTAATACTGGTACTCAGGGGGTGATTAAGCTTAGGATTAAGTTCCAGCCCAACTTATGACATCTAAGCTGACCTTCCCAAGATTTCACTACACATATCACTATGACAAAAATAACATACAAACAGTTTCAAAAAATACAATGATTTTGAATAGGCCTCTTGACCGCAATATATAGAAATAAACCATGCACAAGTTGACCCACACAACTGCATAATACATGTAATTCATTTAAAATATGCAGAGCTTGCATCATGATATAAAAACACATAAACAATCACACATGTAGCAATAAAACCTCAAATGATTAAACAACAGGTTATCATGCCTGAGAGAATAACATTTTACAATTGAATTTGTTAAAAAAATATGTATGTATATAGGACATCAGAAATGATATTGAACATTTAACAATTAAATCTTGACATTTGAATTTCAAGTTTGTCTTTGTTATTTTGCAAGGTACATCCAATGGGGAAAAAAAACCCGTCTTGCGGAAAACCCATTGGTTCCCTTTTTGTTTTTTAAATGACACAAGTTCAATATCAACAATAAATTTATAATATATTGACAATTCAGGACATCAAATGGTTATTTTAGACTAATTCGATTTAGTTGCCACTCAGTGTTTAACCACAATCTTCATTGATTGGAAGAAGGTAATTTAAGACACAGTTGGCATCCTTTTATCTACTGTAATAGTTTGGCAATGGTGGAGTAAGACTTCAAGCGAAACGAAAACCATGGACGAAATGGAAGTAATCTCCTCTACCCTCTGTCCTGCTACTATGACAACTTTTTACATTGCTCTATAACAATAGTTATTTTACTAGTAATAATTTGTTTATATTTATAATTTTGTACATTAAAATCGCTTAGTCATGCTGACTCAGCTCATTCCAACCAAATAAAATTCTACAGAGAGTGTCATGACTCTAAATTTCAAATGACACATAATTGTACTTGGAGTCGCACAGCATCGCTTGGACCTTGCTTGTTGACTCCAAATTTCAAGTAACATATAATTCACAGTAAGTCGCACAGCATCGCTTGGACCTGGCTTATTGAGTCTAAATTTCAAATAATATAAAATTGTGCACGGAGTCGCACAGCATCGCTTGGACCTGGCTTATTGACTCTAACTTTCAAATAATAACATATAATTGTACAGGGAGTCGCACAGCATCGCTTGGACCTGGCTTATTGACTCAAAATTTCAATTAACATATAATTGTACAGGGAGTCGCACAGCATCGCTTGGACCTGGCTTATTGACTCTAAATGTGGGTTAAAACGTGGTTTTACACCCCTAATTTATGCACTAGATGCTACTTCACTGCTTACGGCTTATGTTAACTGCGTACGGCTTATGTTAACCTAATTTGTAAGTGCAGTAAAACGCAAGTTAAAGTAAATTTCTTTGGGTGGCAAAGAAAAGCTATCAAAAATGACTTCATGCTAAAATGAAATGTGCATGCAAAGATGCGTATGGAGACCTCAGCTGCTCTATTAGGAAGCACCTAAACTGGGTCTTGTTACATAAAATAATACAATGATACAATAAAATACATAAATGAGGCGCATTTAGGTGCCCTAGCCCTGTATAATACTCAATCTTAGAAAAAACATAGTAAAATGACATAATCTGCATAATGACGATTAGTTTTAACAAAATGACAATCTCCTAGCTACAAAATGTTTTCACAGCCAGGTTTAGTTGGAACATTAAATGGTCGCTTAATTTGGCTGATCCGTCGACTGATCAGACCTAGGGGCATCAATCTGGGAATGTTAACCTTTACATCACTTAAAATTGATCTGACCACTGTATTTGAACCTCCATACCTGGAATTTCTTTTGAGCATGAGACAGGATCTCGTTGAGTTGGTCCTAGTTGAGCAGATCTCTGTAGTTGTTCTTGATTATGAGGTGATGTTTTGAAATCAGTTGGCATCAGATCAAGGGCGATCTCAATCCTAAGTGGTCCCGTTGAAGTAATCATAAGCATCCAAAACAAATATAGATATTTTATAACTCCCAAAGTTCTGTAGTTTCCACTGGTGATGCCTTAAGTACATGCTGCGATAATTGGGTCCTACTGATCTGATATAGCAGCATCCAAGTAGGGTTCAACCCACAATTCCGAAGACGAACATTTCTGCAATATGCCTTATGCCAAGCGGACACCCACAATTCCGAAGGCGAACATTTCTGCAATATGCCTTATGCCAAGCGGGCAACATCTAAAGGCTACTTGTAGGCATCCAACTTCAACTCCTGGAAAAATGTAAAGTTACTTCTTCAACTTACGATGACAGCAAGCAGGCCACTTGAGTTAACACAGCCAATGTCTGATGCATTGATGTTGTGATGATGAATGATAGTTTTTGTTGAACATGTTGTTATTTAGCTTCATTCAATTTTCGTTTTGTTTCCAGTCCAATTTTCGTTTCCCAAGTTCTCCTTCCTTTTGGACTAGAAGCATCCTGGTGATGCAGGAGCCATGTTGGACAGGTTTTAGATGCTCAGTTCGAAATCTTGAAGCCCATGTGTTCGGTAAAAGTGATCTTCGCGCCTACAACTTTCAACTAATGTAGCTCTTGTAGTACATCCAATAATGCGTATGGTAAAAGTTTCGATTTTCAAGATATATCCAAAAAAAAAAATTGTTTGGCTTGTTACATCCAATATGTACTCACTGTACTGCTCCAATATGTTCACAAAAAGCTGACTCTGTTCAATTCACTCAGGGTACACCATTGTGAGCTCCAGGTGTCTACTGGTTGACAGAGACACTCATAGACTAATAGTCACAACTTACAGACTAAATAGTCAGTCCTCAATTAAACAGCTTCCCAAATATATTCTTATCACTGCAATTGAGGGAGCTCAGCTAGCCAAGGAAATGGCTATCACAATTCCAATAATTCCAGACCAGTTATACTGGGATTTCAAGATGGTAGTTTGTATATGGTAAGAATGACAAACAATATAGTTACGGTTCACAGATAGACTAAAAAGGATAGATATTTATTGATACAAGACAGTTGGTTATATAGCACAATTACAGTGACATCACAATGATATCATTGGCCCAGGGCTCTGCGCCAATCAAAAGACAATATTGGTAAAAAGGGGTTTAACCCATATGCAAATTAGGTCATTGTAAGACATGTCAGTGATTCTGGATGCATAAGTTATTGATCCCCAAAGGTGTTAATTGTTATATTGCTGCATCAAAGAGACCTGAGATTCCTGAGTTGGCATAGCCCTTTAGGTCTGGGTCAAAAGTCCCCAGCATAGTACTTGGGTAAACAATTAAGATATGTTGCTTCAAAGGGGATCTTTGTACTAGAAGATCACAAATATACAAAGGCCCTTAAACAAAAGGTAAACTTAAATGATTCCAGGTCTCTGAAATTAGGCAATCTATCAGTAATGCATTGATGTTAAAGTAAATATAGATCCAAGGTAAAATACAGATAGAGAGATTTCGATATTACCCAACAATTAACATGCACTTATTATACTCATAATATACAACAATTGTGGGGCCATCTTTTACACTATGTTCCACTGAAAGGTATAGGACTTGTTCCTTTTATTGCAGTATTCCTAAGCAAACAAATGCCAACATTGCCAAGCTTGTCATATACCAGTCATATCAGTGAGCCATAGTTCCTTTGCAATGACGCTCACAATATGCCACACCATGAGCTTCAGCGCAGCACCAGACCATAAGTTTCAGAGCGACATGGAATCCCACACGCATATAAGTGATTGGCAAAAGTGTCACTAATCCGTAGGGGATTAGACGCAGGCTAGGCATACACCAAATTAATCCCTGATATCACTCCAGAATACTGTAAGATATGTTATGTACACTGTTATGCGGAGGTGTGTGTGTGACGTGCTTCCAAATAGCACCGCCTTATAGTGTTTGTAGCTTTAAAGTTGAGAAAATATTTGTTGTTTAGACAGTCGACTTCTGGAAGTGAGTATACAGTTGAGCAATCCAGTGCAACTTATTACATTTACCAAAGACAACTATGTCCTCATTGCTGTGTCCTGTCCTATTGACCTTTATCAGTGCATAATTGACAATGTAAAACCCCAATTATCCATCCATACACTGATCATATTCCAGTTTTTGTATTTGCTTTCTGAAAACAAGCCATGCAATGATGTGTCACTACAAACAGCTAAAACCTCATGACCACATCATTTTCATGGAATTTCACGGGATTACAGACGAACAATACATTTAAATTAGTGACAAACCATACTTTGGTCTATACTGTCTATAGCAGGGACCATATGTATGTGTCTGACAGTATCTGTCTCCATCTGTCAGTTAAGTACTTCAGTTCTAAGTTTGCAGTGAGGGACTTTGGCTATGTCGCTAATGGTGACCTCAGACTAGCTTGTCCATTGATCTTCAAACAAGGTTGTCCCCAAAGCTGCAGCAAGTCAAAGACTGTTTCTTTTAAAAGCATTCATCTTCCTTTCCTTGGGTCAATAAACAAAGTTATGTGTGTTCTGAAACCACTAGGCCCCATTTAAGCAAACTCCCGGAACTCCTTGACGTCCTGGAACTCCCGCTATGTCCCCGTAACTCCCACTAACTCCTGCTAACTCCCATAACTCCCGCTAACTCACGTAACTCCCACTAGCTCCCGTAAATCCCATTAACTCCTGTAACTCCCCCTTTCCTTGGGTCAATAAACAAAGTTATGTGTGTTCTGAAACCACTAGGCCCCATTTAAGCAAGTAACTCCCGGAACTCCTTGACGTCCTGGAACTCCCGCTATGTCCCCGTAACTCCCACTAACTCCTGCTAACTTCCAAAACTCCCGCTAACTCACGTAACTCCCACTAGCTCCCGTAAATCCCATTTACTCCCGTAACTCCCCCTAACTCCCGTAACTCCCACTAACTCCCACTAACTCCCGTAACTCCCACTAACTCCCGCTAACTCCTGCTAACTCCCGTAATTCCCATAACTCCCTGAAGTCCCAAATGGAGGCTCCGTTTGGGAGTTACATGCTTAAATGGGGCTTACCAGTGCTGAAACCATTGATACACTTTTGAAGCCTGTTCACAGTCAGGCTCTATCTTTTTTTTCTAGGGTGGGGGGATTGAGTTGACTCTTATGAACTGATCTACAAATGCTAACTCGAGTCTTTTTCAGGCAGAAATTGTACTAATAGCTGACTCTAGATTCTGTGACTCTTTTTTAACACGATGCAATGAGCTGCACCATGCCATATGTTTCGGAGCAGAACGAATTCAATCAGGCATAAGTGATAGCCAAAAGTGTCACTAATCCATAGGTGATTAGACACAGGCTAGGCATACGCCAAATTAATCCTTGATATCACTACCGAATGCCTTAAGATGTTTTACTACATGGAAGACTACAATGTGGAGGTGTTTGTGATTAGTTTCCAAATAGCGATTCTATTATATGGCGGTATAGCCAGTTAGATGATACATGACTTCACATCAGTCAACATAACCTACGGTTGTTTGTATCAACAAGATTATTACAAATATCTGCTGTTTTGGAAGCAAACTTGTTTAGATGATTTGCAGATGGTTGGCTCACATAAAGGTGATTGTGTTTATCACAAGCAAACATCCATTTACATCACATGTCAGTTATATGGCACTAGCAAAGACCAGAAGCAAACATGAACAGATATAGACTTAAGACTGACGTTCATAAACCGCACTTCGTTTTTAGATAGGTCAAGAATAATGTGTCTTTATTGGACTTCAAACAAGAAAGCAAAGAAGAAAGAGAAAATCATTGTTAAACACATTGCTTATCTGTAGACAGTGTAGTATAACTATTCTAATAATTTCTTCTGAGGTTTGATGATTGTCTTTCAGAATCCAAATATTGCAATGATGAAATATTTCCAACACGCGATCTTATTTCAAGTCATCTCATTGGAGATTGCTTGATCTTCAGACATTCAAGAAAAATCAAAGTTCATAACTGTTTTTTTTTGGTTAAAAATCAAAGCCTTTGTTACCCAACCATACAAGCAAAATAAAGGCATTTTAAAAGCACTACCTCAAGTAACCTAATGGCAGGAAATATTCTGTTCGCTCGAAAGTGTGACATTTTCGCTTTCTGACATAAATCCCTGACAAAGTTGAACCACAATGCCTTCTGTGACTGTCAATTTTCTCTCTGATGTCTGCCATTTGAAATAAAATCCTTCTACATCACTTGGCAAGTTGTCACATTACTTTTTAATGGGACGTCAGAGATGTGTTTTGCTTTTAGAAGTGTGACATCCTCGGATTGTCTCTGAATGCAGCCGCATTGCAGCTGAACCTTTTTGGACTTTGTCGATGGTTTTTATGGAATATCTATTTCCTAACAAGTGCTGCAAGTGCAATTGTTCAAGGGAGTTTATGTGTTGGAGTAATTCAGGCAACCAAATTATGACACTTGGCCGTGATGCACTAGCTTGTGTCAAATGTGTAATCTCAGTATAATCGATCCTCAAATAAATTTACAGGTAGAGAAAATGAATCCCTTTAAGGAGGTTCATTCTATTCCTGTTGAGTAATGTGGAAGAAATATTTTTTCTCAAGCTAAATAAGGTATTTATGCTATAAATCTTCTATAATGATGATGTATTTCGAGCTTAAGGTTACGGCAGCTTCTCAGAACAAGTACAGCAATTTACGCCAATTTGCGGCAAGCCACATCAATTTTGTTATCATTTTTCCATTGGAAATTTCATAGAATGTATTGCCTTACCACTCACGTAATTTCAGTTTATCCAATATCTATTGCAAAAGGAACGTTTGCGGGGCAATTATTGGCTAGTGCAGAATGTTATCACTAGATCATCCATCATTTCATATTATTTCAATGGGAATCTAAACTAATTTGTTGGTGGTCTCTGTGATTCTTTCATAGTGGCGGATTTATAGTTGCACATTGTGTTACTAATCATGTTGTTTTATACATCTCCCATGATGTCATTGGAGATGAAAGAAGGTGTAACCTGTGAGGAATTATCCTGTTTGTATTTGAAGTTCTAACTGTTTATGAGTTGTGCACAATGGATGTGAAACAAATGCAATATGTAAATTAACAAAAAGATGCCAAAAGAACCTACAGTACAATCCAAAATAAAGTATGACTACCCCAGCATAAAGGAAGAATCAGCCACTACTCAGCCCTTTCACACCTTTTGACTCCCTCCAAATCCCTTCCTACGTTTTCCTACTCTAAACTACCTTTTAAAATTACATTTAATTCACATTTAGCCAACACTAATTCAAACTCCATCATCCCATTGTGTTTGATTTCTTTGATATTGTGCCCCTTTGCTAATTGCAATTTGATTGACAGCTGTTTTAACAGAGTTCTTAATATGGGATAAGGTTGTGGTGAGGAGTCAAAGGTAGTTGCAAGGAGATTTGTGGTGGAGAGGAGAAAGGAGAGCGAAATAGGTAAACAGAGGACTTCTGACAGGAAATTTTCTTACTTTATTTTGGGTTGTACTGTACTGATAAGCCATGCTTAGGCTGATTTGAAAGTGTGACCTTTTTAGACATTTTTACATAGCATAAGGTGACATAAATCTCTGACAAAGCTGCACCACAGTTCCATTTTCGACTGTCAGCTTTCCTCTGATGTCTGCCATTTGAAATGAAATCCTTCTTAACATCTCTTGGCAAGCTGTCTCACTCCTTTTTAATGGGACATCACAAATATGTTTTGCTTTTACATGTGTGACATTCTTGAATAAGGGAATATTCAGTCAAACACGTGCTTTACTTAAATGTTTGTCTTCGGATGTAGATATGACCTGTGAATGTTTAGATGAAAAAATTGTCTAAAGCATGTCACACTTTTACAGCATGAGTTGGTGTTTGAGCCTTATATTTGCCATCATTAATTGGTTGCTTTTTTAATTCTTATTTTTGTAATGATTGGTTTCGGCAGAAAAGTGTACTCCCTGTGTAATGGATATCAAAGTTATGAATCTTTCTGCATGTTTAGGATGTAGGACAATATTTCAAATAAATGGAAGACACTGGTGAAATGGGTAGCTATTCATATATCTAATCTGAATGGCTGTTATCTGAAACATATTGACAGGTAATTGTTCTCTCAAATCTATAATGTGTTCTCCCTGCAATCCCTTAAAAAATGCAGGCTTTCCTAAGCACATGTGCCCATTTACACCAATTTGTGGGCAAGCCACATCGCTTTTGTTGTCATGTTTCCATAGAAATCATTACTCTTCTACTCTTGTGATTTGGGTTTATCTGATATCCTACCCAGAAGGAACACCATCCATCTGGGCAATTACCAACCAATGGGAACTGAGGAGTGTTATTAGATTATCAATCATGGGATAGTGTTTCAATGGGGGTCTGTGCTAATTGCAAGAATATTTATTGCTCCACTCTCCCCTAAATCACAGTGTCCACATATCTAACCACAAACCTGTCACCTTTGGCAATGTGAACCTCTTTGAAGTTGAGCCAATCATTTGTCAGCATCTTGCTCCTGGTAACACTTGGAGGTGTTGGAGATTAAAGAAGGTTTCTCCCCCACTTTGACTTCATGTTGCATGGGAGTGGTGACTGTATGGAGATGAAGGTGGATAACATAACATGCAATTAATTGGCAGCATGTGCTTGTTCACTTGCCAATCTTTACACCCATGTTCCTTATATATCAAAGTATGAATATACAACAAATACAACCAAAGCTATCCAAAAATATGTTATTTAGGAAGGGATTTGTATCAACAATATACGGCTGTTGACAATTGGCACATAGTCATGGGGCCAACTAACATTCTCAAAAGCTACAATTTTATGAATTTTACAATGGAAATGTTATATATTTCAAGAACCTACAGCAACTGCAGGGGAATATATCATGGTAATATTATTTTATTTTAAACTTCTCAAGTTCCCATCCAAATGCTGAAGTTTTTGAAAGGTGCTATCCAGTCCAGCATGAGGCATCCAAAATAATATTGAAAAGAAGACACAAGAACTGCACTCAGCATTTAATTGTCGCATCCGGCATTTACACTCTTTAATCATGTCAATTTCAAAAATATTGGTTTGGTTTCTTTTTTCTGGATTCTGATCTCTTTAATTTAGCCGGAAATTGCATGTTCGGTTTGCACCCATTTTCCTTATTACAGACCTGAACCAAATGAGCAACATAAACCAACATTAGTAAGTTGATGGTAGTCTCTGTGAGTCTTTTATAGTGACCGATTTACAGTTAATTCACCAGACAATTTGTTACATTTTTTCTCTTGTGATTTTATATGTAATATACAGGGTGAAACTGATCATGATGTTATATATACATTGGACATAATGGTCTGTAAATCACTGGGAAATAGAAGGTACACTGTATAATCAGTATGGAATTACTTTCGTTACTACTAGTAGTTCTAAGTATTTGTAAGTTGTACGGAAGTATACTTGGAAAACAAATATAACATGTAGATTAACCTAAACATGGGCAATTCCGTAAACTCGGACGTACAGATCAGACACTTTAACAGCTTGTGTTGCCCTACCTTTACATCTTAGCTATTTCATTGTTAAATAGGTACTATGCCCTATGGTAGGGCTTTCAAACTAGCCATAAACCAAAGCTCAAAGTGTAACAGGAGCTGAGCTTTAAGGCAAAGTGTCATCGTTTCGGACGTACGCAGAGAAATGACACTTTTCTAACTTGATTGCTTGTCTCTCAAAACTCTGTGATTTATATGGAGAAAAATCAATCAATTGACCTCTATTGTCAAGAAAACTATTTCTTGCATCAGCCAAGGCAATTTCCATGGCAATATTGTCATTTGTCATAAAGCTGTAGCCATTTATATTCTGTTTCGGACGTACATATTTTTTGTTTCGGACGTACACGTGTGAATTGGTAGTGTAGATAATGCCTGCAGTGCAATAATGATCCACAATTTTAATCTTTTATACAAAGTAGAGTTCCTTGCAATAATTGGGAACCATGAAATGTCTTCAGCATTGTATATTTGTGCCAAATGTGATGTCTCAAACATGCAAGTTATTTTCACCTTTTCCCCGCTAAATTTACAGCAATTTTAGCACAGAAATATCACAAAAATCTCTAGTTATACCTACAATTTTCACTGTAATTGCACATATTTCTTTAATACATGTTGAGAGAGTACTTAATGAATAAAATTGTGCAGGCCTTTGGCAAAAATATGCTAACAAATTAAGAAAACCTACCGTTTTTGGACAATTTCTGTGTATGCTTTTCATACTATCAGAGCTTCAAATACTGGGCTAAAACTGGTAAATATCATTTTATCTGTCATTTTCTTTGAGTATAATGCCTCTCTGAGCTTGTGACACAATTGCTTGCCGGTAACACATACTATGAACTATTTTTCACATCATTTTATTGTGAAAACGAGTTAAAATGACCACATTTCAAGGATACCATCTATTTCCTGTTTTAGTACTTTAATTTCCACCCAAATAGCCTGGTCTAAGGTTTTATGATGAGACTAAGCCTTTGCACCAACACTTGTATCATTTCTTTTGTTCCAGATGCACTTTCATAATATTGTTTCGGACGTACATTGCCATTTTGTTTCGGACGTACACACTTTTAAGTTCTCATCTTGGCAATTGTATTAGGGTTAAATAAATAAAGTGGCCGCCATGCTATTTATGGACGTAAATGTGCTTTGTATTAGAAGTCTCAAGAAGTTAACATCATTAACCTGTGAGCAGGAAAATTATTTAGTAATTTTGGTTACGGACGTACATTTAGAATCTTATTAGGTCAAATGTCATTGCCTAGCAGAATTCACAAGGATTGATGCAATAATTTTTAATGCAAAACGAAAGTGGACTCCCACAGGCAGTAACTGCCAGCAAAATGAATCCAGCTAACCTATTTCTCTACTGGCAGTGGCATCTTATATTAAGAGTGTTAAATATGCAATAATTTCTGTCACCAAACATAGCGTTACTTAAATGCAAATATCTCAAAAACCAAATGAGATAATTAATTGGTTTTTTCTGTACCTGAAATTAAACTTATTTGGGCACATTATAATCCCCTTAGCACATACCCAGGCCAATTTTTGAAATTTTGACTTATTGGTTGATGACTTCACGGAATTGCCTACATGCTAAGGAAACCGGGTGATAAGCCATACTTTGCTGATTTGAAAGTGAGAGAGTTTTAGACATTTTGATATGACATGTCTGGACATAAATCTCTGACAAAGCTGCACCGCAGTTCCTTCTTTGACTGTCAACTTTCCCTCTGATGTCCGCCATTTGAAATAAAATCCTTTTTAACATCACTTGGCGAGCTGTCACATTTCTTTTAAATCACATCACAAATGTGATTTGCTCCGAAAAGTGTGACATCCTCAGATCATCTTTGAACACAGCTGATTTTTTTTAGACCAAGTCACTGTTTTTTAATAGAATATTGTGCAAACACATGTTTGATGTATGTTTGCCTTAGGATGTAAATGTAGTCTTGAATGGTGGAGACTCAAGCATATAACACTTTTACAGCATGAGTTAGTCTGTTTGATTTTAGTTTTGTAAACTACAAGCATTGTGAAGCAAAATAATGTGAATCTGTGAAAGCTCACTACTTTTTGAAATCTGCATTGCAATGATTTGTTTCTTGAAATGAAGTCGAATCCAGGACTCTACCAAGGCCTGATGGTCCTGAAGATTCAGATATGCAAACCATGTTCTGAAGTATTGGGCAGCAGAATGTGCAATGTCATTGACTAAAAGTCATGGCTATGAAATTATTTATACATCGTGGGTTTCTATGTGTGGAAAGTGATGCTCCCTAAAGCAGCTTCCAACAAAAGAATTTTTTCTCAATTTAATGAAAAGTTTCTCCATAATTCTTGAACAATGATGCATTTCAGGGTTGTTGCTGGAGCATATGCACTAATTTACACCAATTTGCAGGCAAGCCACTTCAATTTTGTTGTCATTTCTCCATAGAAAACTTAAGATTTATCACTTTTCAACTCCTGTAATTTGGGTTTATCTGATATCCAACCCAAAAGGAATGATATCCAGCGAAGCAATTTTCAGGCAAGGACAACTGAGGAATGTTATTAGATTATCAATCATGGGGTAGTGTTTCAATGGGGGTGAGTGCTAATTGCAAGAATATTTATTGCTTCACTCTCCCCTAAATCACAGTGTCCACATATCTAACCACAAACCTATCATTCTTGGCAGTGCGAACCTCTTTGATGTTGAGCCAATCATTTGTCAGCTTCTTCCTCCCGGTAACATTTGGAGGTATGGGAGATTAAAGAAGGTTTCTCCCACACTTCAGCTTAGGCCCTTGAAAGACAGACTGTTTGTATAAATACAAATATGGGCACCTGCTGATTCTCTTAATAATAATATAATATAGTATGATTTTATATAGCGCCCATTCCAGATAAATCTGCTCACCGGCGCTCACCATACTGAACGGCAATCATACCAATCATTATAGAGATAACCTCTGGACATGGCCGGAGCGGGGATCGAACCCATGTCCTCATGTGTACAAGGCGGGGATGTTACCCACTGTACCACGGAGCCACATTTCACAATAAAGTACAAATAGATTTGTTTATTGTTATTACAACAACTATTGATTAGGCAAAGGCTTCCATCAATTTTTTGTTGAAGTCAGTTTTTTGCAAAGCATGTAAAAGATTGTAAAATATAATGGTATATGTGCAAAATACATATATACACACATGTTTCTGATATCTGACCAGCAGAACAACTCCTAAGGCTGAAAACGTTTTTTGTCTCCAGTGTAATAAACATAAAAATATTTGAAGTCAATTTTAATTCATTGGTTTTTATATGACAGGTATAGCAAACCATCTGGGTAAAGAAAAGGTGAATTGCATTACCAGAATAATTATTCAAAGGAATGGAGGCAATATCCTCTACCTTTTTCATTTATCTCAATTAAGATCTATCTGCACTTGTTTTGTTGATTAGGGTGCCATTACAATCTTGGTTATCCAGCTGGTTGCTTGAGTGGTTGCCGTAATGTACCAGGGAATTGAATTCTTGTCCAGAAGTTGGGGTTTCTATGTGAACAACTTGCTGCTCTCTGAAACATGTTCTTGCCATTATGTTCTCCCTCCTATCCATCAACTGACAGGAAATTTGTTTTCTTCTCAAATTAATGACATCCCTGCCCCATAATTCTTTCATAATGATGATGCATTTATGAGTTGCAGCCGTATCAGATTTTCCTGAAAATTGGCGCCAATTTACACCAATTTTTGACCAGGCCACACTAATTTTGTTGTCATGTTTCCATAGAAATCTCAAGATTTGTCCCTTTCTTCCTTCCTTCATTTGAGGTTGATCTGATATCTTGCGCAGAAGGAACTATATCTTGGCCAATAACCGGGCAATGACAAGTGGAGTATGCCGAAATACCAGTCTTAAGGTCTTGTTCTAATGGTGGTCCGTGCTAATTGCAAGAATATTTATTGCTCAACTCTCCCCAAAATCATGGCATCCACATATAAAACCACAAACCTGTCAATCTTGAAGAGTACCTCTTTGGAGCTGAGCCAATCATTTGTCAGCATCTTTCTTCTGGTAATACTTGGAGGTGTGGGAGATTAAATCAGGGTTCTCCCATGCTTCAGCTTTTGATGCTACTGGGAGTGGGAACTGTAAAATAGTCGGCCCTTGAAGGACAGCCTGTTTGTTTAACATACATTTTTGGCTCTGCTACATCTCTTCAAAGTGAAGTAAAAACTTATTTGTTTGACATTATTACCATCACCTTGCACAAAGAAAGAAATCAGGCAAGGACACTTCATCCATTATTTTAAAATTCGCTGGCACAGTAATATCAACTGTGCAATTGCCATATCACATCAATCTAGATATACCCGGAAGTATCTGACCTACAGAATAACTCCTAAACCTGAAACCATGGGGTTTTTTTTCTTTCGGATCACAATCATCAAAATATTTCGTTTGATTTTCCTGCAGAAAGTAGCTAAAAAAATCAGGGGCAAATCAGCACTCAAGCTAATTATCACTTTCAGATTTTACACTGCTTCATTGGATCAATTTGTTCTGGAACCCAATCTCTTGAATTTACCACAAATTCGATGTTTCTGTTGCAGCAATTTACATCATTACATACCTGAAAGAAATGAGCAACATAAACACTCAATCATCAGCCTGTGAATCTGCTCATTTTCACAATAACAGAGTTGTGTGGCAAAATACTAATTTGCCACATACATGAGTGACTACATCGAAAATATGCAGAAGCAAGCCATTTATACTATATATGACATATTAGCAAAATGATAACAAGAGTATCCGGTCAATTCAGATTTGAAGACCAAGAACATTGTGAAAAACATACCTATGAAATGATTTTGTCACAAACTGAATGGTATGCTTGCTACACAAATAATCAGACATTTGGTTTGTAAAGTAAATATTTTAATAGTTTTACCCACTTTGAAAAAGGACCCATACTGATCACTGTTCTTAATTGTGTCATGATAAAATTGATTGATGGGATTTGAAAATTCTTCACTTTCAGTCCTCCTTTATTGCCAATTGATGCAGCAGAAACTTTCTGAATTACTCAACTATTTGTATTATTAGAGACACTCGAATAGTTTGCAAGTTTCATCTCATGCAGGACTGGAATAACTTTTGAAGTTGCTTTGAATTGGCTCATGTTTTTGAGTGATGCAGGTTTCAAAAGCGTACACTGTGCATGCTGAACTCAAAATGAGAAGTATCATAATCCTAATTGTAATATTTCTGATGTGGAGTCATTTTTCTGCAATTAAGGTCGAAGTGACAGATCAACAATAGTTTGCTATTATCACAGAAAGTCAGTTGGCAACTTTTTTTCGTCTATGGTTTTAGATGGGGTTTAAGATTGTGTTGTGTCAAGAGTGTACAATGTCACTGATTGTCTCACTACAATGCCCCTGCCTCTACTATTAAGGCTTACAATGTATATGCAAGTCTATTTTGTTGAAAATGTGCAGAACGCAAATTTATTCCCGGTATTACAGCAGCCCCCGCCACACACTGAGACTCGACTGTACCAGTGGAAAGGCGGACCTATTGCTCCCATTCATAGGATAAATAGCCTTCTGTCAAGTTCCATGACTTAGTATAAGCTGTGGTAGTTTATCTTGGAGTCACCAAATCGAGAAGTCTGGGCTATTGGCCACCCAGCAATGGAAGAAATGGGCAGCAATAGCCAATGCCAATCCATTGCAACAACCAGTTATCCAGTTAGAGTGGACCTTTCACATCACTATTGACATTTTGACACAAAGATCCACTTTTCTCTGCTCCCCCAGTCTCTGCAAACCTTCAGACCTCACAATGTCAGCCAACTGCAGAATTCTGCTGTTGATAAAACAACTTACATCAGCTGGTGATGCAATGAGAGGGACTCAAACTAAATGGTAGAAAACAGATGTTTGCTCATATTTTGTCAAAGTATAATCAATGGTTTAATTGCATAATTTGATTATTGATAAAGAATAGACAATTTCCTAAGGTGTTACATAAATATTTTCACGTATAGCCACCAACTTATTTTTTGTAAGATAGCTTAAAGGAAGTTGATTAATAAAATGAGAGAAAAAAGGAAATTAGAGTCAATTCCACAGTTTCCACATTTAGTCCATTTGGGATCTTTCTATATCAATTTTATAACAAAAGCGGATTGGAAATGTTGATCTAAATGAATTGAAAATCTTAAAGCAAGATTTTCACAGTGCGAAAACAGGTCAACTCATTGCGATGAAATGCAGAGCTACAATGGCACTGTCAGGGCAGAACACTACTTATCTAGCCAATCGCAATAAAGATCCGCAATAAAGATTCTATAGACCAGTGTCTGTATGTCCACCAAATTCTTCCCCAAATTGGTCTGCAATATCGGGATGATCTGCAGTAACAATTTACGGCCATTCTAATAGAACCGTCAACCGATCGATTGCGGACCAAACTGCTTAATCAAGTTAGAGGCTACCCAAAAGTTAGAGGCTATCTCACCGCCATTTTAGAATCAATAAGAAATTTGCCTTTTGTCACGGGCCGTCACAATTTATCTTGTCACCCCTTGATGCCGCAAATTAAGAATGGCATCCAAACACCAAAAAAAGAACAAAAAGTAATGAAAAAATCGGAAAGGCAATAGAAAAAGGTAAAATGCCTAGAAAAAGTAGAAAAGCTGTAAAGGCATTGGAAAATCCACCCAAATTTTCTTATCCTCTCTACAAAGATAACGGCAGTTTTGATTCGAAGCAATTTGTCCAAATCGCCTATATCTGGGAATCCGAATTTGATGGGCCAGGCTAGACCACACAAATTTGCTTTCTACTTTTCTCTTTCTTGTCTTTTTAAGACTATGAAAATGTCTATCGCCCTGAAACCGAATATTCAACAGTCGAGGAATGGTCATCTATATAGGCCTACGGTTTTGACATTTACGATTATTATAATATTATTCTCATTTCACCAGGTATCGCACACATAAAACCACATTACGCTGGGTTTGTGATAGATGTTTTTGGAAAAAACTATCCAAAACTAGTTATTGCGTTACTAATCAGCTAATCTCTACAATTTGTATATTGCATAAGGTGATTTGAAACGCATTATAAGTTGATTGAGACATGATTTATATAAATCAGATTTTAAGGGCTTACTGAAAATTTTTTCAGATGTTTACTTATATGATATAACACTCGAAGTCATCCTTTACTATTCCTGAAACCCACCTTGAATAAGCTATACTGACTAGCAAAATTGTATATGAATAGCAGCAGCATATAAAAATTATCATTCAACACTGTACAACTCATACATTTATGCATGTATACTGAAGCTGGAGTATATTGATTGATGTCAGTTGTGAGTCCAAAAATACAGAAAATATGCTAATCTAATTGATGTACAAGGCGTACAAAGGATAATATATTTTGTTTATGTTATAATGGTATTTCATAAGTTTTACACTATGTATTTTTCGTGAAAAATTTAATTTGAAATGTGCGTGTTGAAAAATGGAAAACAGCGTTGTAATTTAGTTTATTTTTTTGTTAAATCAATAACCAGTTAAGTCAAATTGTTACATTTAAATTTAGTTTATGTCAACAGTAACATGTACACAATTCAGTTATTTACATGTCCAATTTTTCTTTAATGAATTTGTGAATGTGGGCCAATTTCATGATGAAATCAGTACATGCACAAGGAAGGTTTTTTTTAAACACTAATTATTACAGACAGAAAAATCTAATAGATGTGGTAAGTCCTGTTCAGAGCGTTGCGAAGGTTGATCGACGAGATGAGGAGAGAGAGGGAATCCTCAACATATCACATATTTACCCCACGTGAGGGATGTTTTACATATCCAGCACAGACACTGATGCAAGGGGCTAGCAATTTAACATCTTATCCATGTGAGTAGCTCGGATTTTGCTCTACTCCTGAAGTTACTGGATGCAATGCTTGGAGTTGGAACTCATGCTGACAAAGACCCTCCACAAATTCATTGATTGATGAGAGAACACTGTAAACTTACTGGCTAAGAATGGGAAAAGTATGCAATCATTTAAATGTTCACCAAATTCTAATCACTCGGACTATAATGATAATGGACATTTATAAAGTGCTTATTCCAGTAAACTGCTCACCAGCTATGGATTTGAACCGAAGACCAAGAAATCTCCTTGTGCAAGCCAACAATCTACCAGTAGACCACACACTTTTCTTCAGCAACTTTGAATTATTTAGTCTAAGTCCCGACTGCCTCATCATAAGATCCCGTTTCATTGAGAATGAGGTATAGATGTCCTCTAAACACCTCTCAGAGGCCATCAAATTCTCCTATACCAAAGTCGGAGGCCGGAGAACATGGTTCTCTTCGGAGGAAAGTCATTCCCTGTAGAATTAATTTGAAGAAGCAAGGTTACCTGTCACTGTGAAGTTAATCAAAAGAAAATGAGGCAGATAGGTCTATAGATAGATTGATAGATAGATAGATAGATAGATAGATAGATAGATAGATAGATAGATAGATAGATAGATAGATAGATAGATAGATAGATGGATAGATAGATAGATAGACAGATAGATAGATAGAAGGATGGTGTTTATGATGAAGATCTCTGACGTGATTTGTAATTTGGCTCCCACCAGGTAATTAAGACTGCATTAATTATACTGCTCTTGAAACTGCATCATAGCTTTATATAATTTGCATAACAGTATTTGCTTTTCTGAAAAGGTGCACGCATACCTTCCAGTCATATTCAGAATGAAATCTAGATTGCTGATGAAGTGAATTTATTCATTTGCAGCTGTCGAAATATAGCTCAACATTTCATTACCAGTTTGTCATGTTCATGATGAGCTCATTTGCATTTTGTTTTGAAAGTCTATTCTGTAATGCTCAACATTGGAGTGTTGGCCAGTGATAGGACACATGATGTCATATCGCATGATTTATTGTATAACAAAAATATCCATCTATCAGGATGTCATACATGAGGCAAAAATGGTTTGTAAGGGAAAAACACAAAAACAAAACTGTCTGAATTCACACTTAATCTCCTGCTAGTATTCACTTTTAATATTTTCTGTTTGTTCTACAAATTATTTCTACCCATCCATGACCAACCTGTAGACATGCATAAAAATCTGACTATGATTTGATGATTGTTGTTAATTCCATAATATTATTTTTATTCATGTTATTCTTTTTTTAATGAACTGTAGACCACTTTTGCTGCTCATAGCACACATGTTTTACTGTGTGCGAGCACTGTATATGCAAATATAAGTGATAAAAATTGAAAAATGAAACACTCCTGGAGGTGCGTACATATAACACAAAGTGTGGTGAGCTATTATCTGAACACCAGTAAAAATGTCAATCAGAAACGCCAGGGAAAATCAAGGACCAGCCTTCCAGTTGCATGCTTAGCAGCAATTCCATTTTTAATGAGGTGTGAAACCCACTAGGGATGGAAGCTGTCAAGTAGCTGCTGAAAAATCGTGATGAAAACAGAGTGAAAACAGTAGAAGTACTTTTGATACGTTTTGACAGCATAGAAAATATAGGATATGACCTCCCACCTTCATTAGGAGTAATAGAGAACAACATGGCATGGATATAGGGATATTACCTCAGAAGGAGGCTTTCAATCCAATCCTGTAAGCACTTGACAATTATTGACTGTAAGCCTGGATTGTGGGTGAATCTGCACTGAGCAAGCATTTTACTTAACATTTTATCACAATATATGCTGTATACTCTGATCTATCCTCTCATCCCATAAATCAAGAATCATCATGCAGTGTGCACTGCTCAGTCTTTTTATTAGAGATGATGCACAATTTTACAATTAAATCAATGTGTCAGGGCAGTTTTTCAGATTGAATTTATTACCAAAACAAGCCATATATTAACAGTTTAACACATGTGGAGAAAGAAACACATTTGCCGATCAATAAAGTGATAGCTGAATGCAAATATATCAGGCTGTCTATCAGTTGCATGTAATTTATAACAAATGTTGCATAATATAGTATATATTCAAATACTATTACTGCAAGGTACATTATTGATCGTTAGAGTCAATATAACACCATTTATATAATGTACGCAGCCAAAAAAATAGGTTCGTACTATATTGTTCACATTTTGAAAGTACAATTTTGTGTAATATTTACTGGTGTTTTATTTTTGTACATTTTATCATTTTTATTCCACTTGAATCTGCAGTTTCTCTTTCAGAGTGTTCAACAGCCTATGAAATATAAATATCCATTGATAGGCGGCTTAGGCTCATACTCAATGTCACTCATGGCTTCTGAAGCACGTAAAACACATTCTATTTATCTATCTATCCATCTATCTATCTATCTATCTATCTATCTATCTATCTATCTATCTATCTATCTATCTATCTATCTATCTATCTATCTATCTATCTATCTATCTATCTATCTATATCTATCTATCTACCTATTAATCTATCTACCTATCTACCTATCTACCTGTCTATCTATCTACCTATCTATCTATCTTTCTTTCAGCCTATCGTTCAGCCTATCTATTTATCTATCTGTACATTCTTGTCTTACCAGTGTGCCTGTCTGTATATCCATATTGCAAGCTATTCAGGAAGTTGCCTAGTCATCTATACAACTGTCTCTCTGTATTTGTCAGATACATATACTGTTGTTTTTTTTGCGCATATTTATAACATTACACTCCTTAATCAGCCTAACCCTCCTCTCATAGTAATCTGCTCCTACTTCCCAACACATATTATTTCCAAGAAGGGGGCTCAGCCATTTTGTCTACGTTTGGCTTAGAGAAAGACCGGAGTCTAGCTGGCTTCCTACTAGTTTTGATCTGCCAGATTTGATCTTATATATCAGCTGATCCACTATAACACCTTAGTCGTGCTAGCGCTGGGCTAAAGACCTCGTTTTACCCCAGGTGCTTGTGACACTTTGCTAATGGGCTGAGGGCTGGTTCTCCCATCATACACATGGGCTTTATCCACCATGGTCTGTGGAGAGAAAACATATAGTCATGGTAGCTCAGGAGACACCTTGCAAAACAGATGGTGACTAATGCCCCATTCTCTCGGCGAGAACCGGAGAACTTTTTATCCCTGAGGGATAGCTTGAGATGAATTCTAGGAAAAAAATGGCCAACCCGGCGACGCACAATGTTTATATGACGATTAAATAATTAATTATAAGCATATCACGGTGGGATAAGATCATAAATCGGTTGGATAAGATCGTAAATCGGCGGGAAAATATCGTAAATCGGTGGAGACAAGATCATATCCCTGTGGGAAAGATCTAAGTGCCTGTGGGGCAAGATCTAAATGCCTGTGGGATGTCAAAAATCGTCGGCAGGATGTCAAAAACTGTCGACGGGATGTCAAAAACTGTTGGCGGGATGTCAAAAACTGCCTGCGAGGCTGCAAATGTCCCACAGGGAAAGTAAAAATATCCCACAGGGGCAGGAGAGGTCCCCACAGGGGCAGGGGATGTCCTAATATCCCGCTGGAGATGGTTTTGAGTCGTTCTAACTGAAAAGACCCCCGCCAGACATCATAAAATCAATAAAAATTTGGGTTCTATCCCCGCGACTTGGAAAAAAAATTTCAACGTGTTGAAACTTTTTTGACATCCAAGGCGCAGTTCTTTCCATTTCTAGGAATCCTGAGGGAAACAAAAAGTACCTCTGTGGGATGTGAAAAATTGTCAGCGGGATCACCCAAATTCATCCAAATTTCCAAGAAATACCATCCCTCCGACGCCTAAAGTGCTCCGTTAGGTGCCGTGAGATCTTAGCATCAGAAAACACTTTGTGACGGCGAGAACATATCCTGCCACAACTTTGTCAAACTTGGTAATTTTTCAAGGAAGGTAAATGTGAAAATAGTGTGATTATAGGTTGATGAAAAGAAACATCATTCCACAAGGAGAAGAAATAATGTCTGAATAAAGATAAAATATTGAAGGGGATTCATATATTGCATTAATAACTAATCTGATGTCTGACACAAAAAACATTTAGTTAGGACACCATAACTCTGTATTTCTGCTACTAATTTTTTACCAAACAAGACATGGAACTCAGACAGAAAATATGAGCTTCTCTTTCCAATGAGCAGCCCTTATCATGTTAGGCCAATCAACATACATGTGGATTGTACTTGGAAAACCTTCCAACAAAAATACCTCAGCTTGCACTTGGCATTAAGTGCATGTAACTTAGTCCTCTTCTGCTCCCTTGACCTCATCCCATGCTAATTACACATCACAAAAGAGACCTCATCCCTCGATCATGTTCTAATGAAGTTCTGTGTCGTATGATAATGGAGCTACATGATGCCAGCACCTGACCCCCAATTCTGCAGCTGAGACCGGCAGTTAAGCATGCTACAGAAACCATTTTAGTGCTGATGTGCTTTTTGGGGGATGGCTCTGAATGCACTTCTAGAATAGAGACCAGTGATGGTAACTATATAGCTAAATAGTTCAAGTTTGGTCAGTTTACTGGTTTTCTGTCTAAATGGCATGATACAGCAGTCATCTGAGAGCTGATGTGCTGTCTAGACATAGTACAGAGGTCCAGATGTTGGTTTAGTTCATGGTGGGGTGACTGTTCTTTTAATCTGTATTGCTATTTTACAGTATTTCCTACAGAATTAATAGAGCTGATGCTCCTTTTGGTCTAATAAACGTAAACTGCAATATTAGCTGAAAACATATGCTGTACAATGTAAATTCATATGTATCTACAGTTTATCCTTTTCAAGGAATTATTCCTCTGAGGATCCACTAATAACCTAAAATTTGATTAACAGTCAGTATTTGTGATTTTTTGGTTTCATGTTACAGAGAAGCTACGGTCTTATAGCTTACATTTGTACTACTCATCATCCTCAATTAAAGCCTCAGGGCTGTTTGCGGATTAGCGGCCCAAACTGTTTCAAAATTAACTTTCAACTTGGTCGTGTGATGTCACTGGCTTAAAAATGTTTTGTTTGTGTCAGTTATGGTTAATCAGATGATTCAGTGCTTATCATATCTAGCAGCATAGATGACAATAAACAAACTAATTAAATGACTTAAGGTACTTCAAGAAGATTAGGAGACAAACAGAAAACTGTCTATGATGTGGCAAAGCTAGTTTTCAAATTGAAATAAGAAAATAATTTTTCCAGTGGACGGCCAATCCGAAGAGCTATGAAACATAAAACTATATGGTTCATCAAGGAGCAAAAGTTAAATGAGTTCATCAAAACACTCAATATTAGCCAAATTATCCATGGACAGAACTACGTGTAAAGGCCTTGCACAAATTCAAACATATGCACAGCCCCTAAAATGTGTAACTTTATTACACAATTGCGGTCCAGATGTGGAAAGGCCTCTGCATACTGTAGCCTGTGTCTTGCTCGAAACAGGGAACAGACTCATTCAAAGTGACATTTCTTCAAAGATAACATCTCAGCTGTGTGTGAATGTCCTTCTGAAGCAATATTCTTGAATTTGACTCCCAAATTTCCCACCTGACTTCACCCAACAGCCAATTACAGATACAATGTCAAAATGAGTATGCTGCTTCAGACAGATGTGCATTGAATCCAAAGTAGCATGTTTCAAGTCGCCAGCAAGCTTTTCATATGTTTCAATTTGTGCAAGGTTGGTTTGCTTGTCAGAATTTGGCTTTACAAGACTTCATAGATGGATCTATTATCTAGAGCAGCGAGGTTTCTTAATGACTTTGCCGAGGTCACTCTATTTGAATATTCAAGAATATGTAGCATATAAGCTTTACGTCATGCTGATCATTCATATTTTAGGGTTGAAAGTGATAAAGAAAGCAATAAAGAATATTCTGCAGGTAAGTGTATACACCATCAGTGCAAAGATCGTAAAGGTCATCCTTTTATTTTGTCTTCTACTGTGCACTTATGAGCTTGGATTTCACTTCTCAAGCCAAGACATGCAACAGATATATGATCTACTTCAGGTGCTTCAGAGTGAACACAAAAAGAAAAGAAATCAGAAAAGAAAGAAGAGAGAACTCTCTCACTTTGTCAGTAAGTCATCGAGTCGCTCTTGGAGGAAGAGTACTCCAGGTGCGTGGTTCTCACGAGAGTGCTGCAGCATCTCGCAACATTGACATAATTATTTTGAAAAGATGAAAATCTTGCTATCGTATTACATCTCCTATATGTCTGCATGTTTATGTCTCCATAAACAAGGATTGGGTTATCATGGCAAGATTGAATTTGAATTGTCATGCGAGTATTATACAGCCAGGGCATTACTTTCTGAGACATAGACACATAAATTTAGAGGGACTTTGTTGAAAATGCAGATTTTAATTTCGAATCCACAAGAAATAGTAAATTGCGTTAAATACTAGAAAATGGTAACAATTTTGCTTCCGAAGTAATGCTGCTCTATTGGCATTATCTCCCATAGTCATCTCCATTGCAGAAAGGTGAACTATATCCCAGCTTGTCCTTGCTTGGAGGGACTTTCGAGCTAGCCACAGTTTTGTGGCTGCCCATAAACAGGTATTAACTAGCCATAAACCAAATTCATGGCGTCGTTTATGTTCAGTTAAATCAAGACGGCCAGCATCAAATCATCAGTTTTTGCATTTGATCCTGATGACTAGGCAGTCATTCTGCTTTATGGCCACAAAATGCCCCAACAAGGTCTTGCGACATGGCTGATAACATAAAACACCAAATGAAAAGTCAGCAACAAGCGACATATGGTGGAATCAGGTATGTCTCTTCATTATCTGGCCATGTCCGGTTACTTTAAGTACAGTCTAGGGAATAGTAAACCGAGCTTCCAAAGTAAGTTTTACCACTTTTTTAGCAATAAAGATAACATTCCTGAATTATAGGGTGACCGATATCTCTCTACATGAACCTACTCTTTCTATCTCATATTAATTATTCACATTTACAGAATATTCCTCTTTCGCTGGCTAATTCTAATCAAAAAGGCCGATTAAAATTAAGATATGCACAAAATTGTACATGCACAATTGCACATAAATAACAGCAGCAGAACATTTTATAAACTAATTAATCAAGAAAAGTTTACATCGTACTGATAAACATTATGTTGCACACAATGCACCAATGTGTAAGTTCTGAAATAAGCAGTTCATCTATAGCAGGTAGCACTGTATCTGGTGAGAATCTAGCACCTGTGGATTGCCCATCCTCCCAGGAGCTACTTGTGACTTACTGACAAAATGGAAGTGTTCTTCCTTGTTTTCTTTTTGTGTAGATTTTTTCTTTGTTCGCTCGAACGCACCTGAAGTGCATAGATCATATATCTGCTACATCCCTTTGCTCAAGAAGTGAAATCCTAGTCTAGATTATAAGTGTAACAAGAAAGAAAAAACAACTTACAGCCATTGACCTGAAACATATTGAATGTATGTGTTGAATGTAGAATTTGGAAGATTATAAAGAGATTATTTATAATGGGATTAGTTACGATGAAGGATAATGCATTCAGGGCATGCAGTCCTCTAAGGCGAGTTCTGATTATTGATGAAATAGGATAAGGAAAGGAGTCCACAACATGTTGCTCCTGTACCTCATGTGGGATCTTTCACATGTCCAATATAGCAGTCTATAAACAGACTCTCTCTGAACAGTGCAGCTTAGGGTAATAGATTTATACAATGTCAGAAATGACATTGAAATATGGGCAACCAATTCTCATCTGAACGTAAGCAACATGAATCTTACTCATGAGATCTGTTGAAAATTTGAAATGGTCTACTTGCTGCTTAAAGAACCAGACATTTTGTTTGTAGAGACTTAAGCCTTTTCAGCTGAAACCAAAAAAATATCCCAGCTTACCCTGGTCTCCCATAATTATTCAATCAATCTTTTATAACATTTTATTGATGGAGACTGGTATTTTCTCTGTTCTCTGTCTGGTCCTGACTCTCCTCTGAGGGTAAAGCTTTCAAGATGACATTGTGACTGCTTAACCAGATTGCATGAAATGAGAAATTTCTTGCTGTGTCATGATAAAATTGATTGATGGGATTTGGAAATTCTTCACTTTCAGTCCTCCTTTATTGCCAATTGATGCAGCAGAAACTTTCTGATTACTCAACTATTTGTATTATTAGAGACAGTTGAATAGTTTGCAAGTTTCATCTCAGGACTGGAATAACTTTTGAAGTTGCTTTGAGTTGGCTCCTGTTTTTGATTGATGCAGATTTCAAAAGCCTACAGTTAAACCTACATGCTGAAATTAAAATGAGAAGTATAATAATCCTAATTATAATAACTCTGATGTGGAGTCATTTTTCTACAATTAAAGTCGAATTGGCAGATCCACAATAGTTTGCTATTATCACAGAAAGTCAGTCGGCAACTTTTTTTTGTCTATGGTTTTAGATGAGGTTTAAGATTGTGTTGTGTCAAGAGTGTACGATGTCACTCATTGTCCCATTACAATGCCCCTGCCTCTACCATTAAGGCTTATATGCAAGCCTATACGGGTGAAAACAGGACACAAAGTTCTATCCCGGTATTACAGCAGCCCCTGCCACACACTATGATTCGACTATACCAGTCAAAAGGCAGACCTATTGCTCACATTCATAGGATAAATAGCCTTCTATCAAGTTCCATGACTTAGTATAAGCTGTGGCAGTTTATCTTGGAGTCACCAAATCTAGAAGTCTGGGCTATTGGCCACCCAGCACTAGGCAGAAATAGGCAGCAATAGCCAATGCCAATCCATTGCAACAACCAGTTATCCAGTTAGAGTGGACCTTTCACATCACTATTGACATTTTGACACAAAGATCCACTTTTCTCTGCTCCCCCAGTCTCTGCAAACCTTCAGACCTCACAATGTCAGCCAACTGCAGAATTCTGCTGTTGATAAAACAACTTACATCAGATAGTGATGCAATGAGAGGGACACAAACAAAATGGTAGGAAACAGATGTTTGCTCATATTTTGTCAAAGTATAATCAATGGTTTAATTGCATTATTTGATTATTGATAAAGAATGGACAATTTCCTTAGTTGTTACGTAAATATTTTTACATATAGCCACCAGCTTATTTCTTGAAAGATAGCTTAAAGGAAGTTTACAAACTACAAGCTACACACAGAACGGTGCACAGTGAATTCTTGGCCCCCACAAGGGTTGATTAATAAAATGAGAGAAAAAATGAAATTAGAGTCAATTCCACACTTTCCACATTTAGTCCATTTGGGATCTTTCTATATCAATTTTATAACAATAGCGGATTGGAAATGTTGATCTAAATGGATTGAAAATGTTACAGCAATATTTTCACAGTGCGAAAACAGGTCACCTCATTGCGATGAAATGCACAGCTACAATGGCACTGTCAGGGCAGAACACTACTTATCTAGCCAATCGCAATAAAGATCCACAATAAAGATTCTATAGACCAGTGTCTGTATGTCCACCAAATTCCTCCCCAAATTGGTCCTCAAATGGGTCTGCAATATCGGGGTGATCTGCAGTAACAATTTACGGCCATTCTAATAGAACCGTCAACCGATCGATTGCGGACCAAACTGCTTAATCAAGTTAGAGGCTACCCAAAAGTTAGAGGCTATCTCACCGCCATTTTAGAATCAATAAGAAATTTGCCTTTTGTCACGGGCCGTCACAATTTATCTTGTCAGCCCTTGATGCCGCAAATTAAGAATGGCATCCAAACACCAAAAAAGGGACAAAAAGTAATGAAAAAATTGGAAAGGCAATAGAAAAAAGGTAAAATGCCTAGAAAAAGTAGAAAAGCTGTAAAGGCATTGGAAAATCCACCCAAATGTTCTTACCCTTGCTACAAAGATAACAGTGGTTTTGATTCAAAGCAATTTGTCCAAATCGCCTATATCTGGGAAGCCGAATTTGATGGGCCAGGCTAGACCACACAAATTTGCTTTCTACTTTTCTCTTTCTTGTCTTTTTAAGACTATGAAAATGTCTGTATCTTCCTGAAACCGAATATTCAACAGTCGAGGAATGGTGAATGTATATAGGCCTACGGTTTTGACATTTACAATTATTATAATATTATTCTCATTTCACCAGGTATCGCACACATAAAACCACATTACGCTGGGTTTAAAACTAGTTAAATTGCGTTACTAATCAGCCAATTTGTATATTGCATAAGGTGATTTGAAACGCATTATAAGTTGATTGAGACATGATTTATATAAATCAGATTTTAAGGGCTTACTGAAAATTTTTTCAGATGTTTACTTATATGATATAACTCATTTACTCGAAGTCAACCTTTACTATTCCTGAAACCCACCTTGAATAAGCTATACTGACTAGCAAAATTGTATATGAATAGCAGCAGCACATAAAAATTATCATTCAACACTGTACAACTCATACATTTATGCATGTATACTGAAGCTGGAGTATATTGATTGATGTCAGTTGTGAGTCCAAAAATACAGAAAATATGCTAATCTAATTGATGTACAAGGCGTACAAAGGATAATATATTTTGTTTATGTTATAATGGTATTTCATAAGTTTTACACTATGTATTTTTCGTGAAAAATTTAATTTGAAATGTGGGTGTTGAAAAATGGAAAACAGCATTGTAACTTAGTTGTTTTTTTTTTGTTAAATCAATAACCCGTTAAGTCAAATAGTTACATTTAAATCAATAAATGAAATTTAGTTTATGTCAACAGTAACATGTACACAATTCAGTTATTTTCATGTCCAATTTTTCTTAAATGAATTTGTGAATGTGGGCCAATTTCATGATGAAATCAGTACATGCACAAGGAAGGTTTTTTTTTAAACACTAATTATTACAGACAGAAAAATCGAATAGATGTTGTTGGTCCTGTTCCGAGCGTTGCGAAGGTTGATCGACAAAATGAGGTGAGAGAGGGATTCCTGAACATATCACATATTTACCCCCTGTGAGGGATGTTTTGCATGTCTAGCACAGACACTGATACAAGGGGCTACCAATTTAACGTCTTATCCATGTGAGTAGCTCGGATTTTGCTCTACTCCTGAAGTTACTGGATGCAATGCTTGGAGTTGGAACTCATGCAGACAAAGACCCTCCACAAATTCATTGATTGATGAGAGAACACTGTAAACTTACTGGCTAAGAAAGGGCAAAGTATGCAATCATTTACATGTTCACCAAATTCTAATCAGTCGGACTATAATGATAATGGACATTTATCAAGTGCTTATTCCAGTAAACTGCTCACCACGAGTCACCAGCTATGGATTTGAACCGAAGACCAAGAAATCTCCTTGTGCAAGCCAACAATCTACCAGTAGACCACACACTTTTCTTCAGCAACTTTGAATTATTTAGTCTAAGTCCCGACTGCCTCATCACAAGATCCCGTTTCATTGAGAATGAGGTATAGATGTCCTCTAAACACCTCTCAGAGGCCATCAAATTCTCCTATACCAAAGTCGGAGGCCGGAGAACATGGTTTTCTTCGGAGGAAAGTCATTCCCTGTAGAATTAATTTGAAGAAGCAAGGTAACCTGTCACTGTGAAGTTAATCAAAAGAAAATGAGATAGATAGATAGATAGATAGATAGATAGATAGATAGATACATAGATAGATAGATAGATAGATAGATAGATAGATAGATAGATAGATTGAAGGATGGTGTTTACGATGAAAATCTCTGACATGATTTGTAATTACAGGCTCCCACCAGGTAATTATGACTGCATTAATTATACTGCTCTTGAAACTGCGTCATAGCTTTATATAATTTGCATAACAGTATTTGCTTTTCTGAAAAAGTGCACGCATACCTTCCAGTCATATTCAGAATGAAATCTAGATTGCTGATGAAGTGAATTTATTCATTTGCAGCTGTCGAAATATAGCTCAACATTTCATTACCAGTTTGTCATGTTCATGATGAGCTCATTTGCATTTTGTTTTGAAAGTCTATTCTGTAATGCTCAACATTGGAGTGTTGGCCAGTGATAGGACACATGATGTCATATCACATGATTTATTGTATAACAAAAATATCCATCTTCTATCAGGATGTCATTCATGAGGCAAAAATGGTTTTTAAGGGAAAAACACAAAAACAAAACTGTCTGAACTCACACTTAATCTCCTGCTAGTATTCACTTTTAATATTTTCTGTTTGTTCTACAACATATTTCTACCCATCCATGACCAACCTGTAGACATTTGGTGATTGTTGTTAATTCCATAATATTATTTTTATTCATGTTATTCTTTTTTAAAAATCTGACTATGATTTGGTGATTGTTGTTAATTCCATAATATTATTTTTATTCATGTTATTCTTTTTTAAAATGAACTGTAGACCACTTTTACTGCTCATACAGCACATATTTTACTTTGTGCGAGCACAAACACACATATACTGTATATGCAAATATAAATGATAAAAATTGAAAAATGAAACACTCCTGGAGGTGCGTACATATAACACAAAGTGTGGTGAGCTATCCTCTGAACACCAGTAAAAATGTCAATAAGAAACACCAGGGAAAATCAAGGACCAGTCTTCTGGTTGCATGCTTAGCAGTAATTCCATTTTTAATGAGGTGTGAAACCCACTGGGGATGGAAGCTGTCAAGTAGCTGCTGAAAAATCGTGATGAAAACCAGAGTGAAAACAGTAGAAGTACTTTTGATACGTTTTGACAGCATAGAAAATATAGGATATGACCTCCCACCTTCATTAGGAGTAATAGAGAACAACATGGCATGGATATAGGGATATTACCTCAGAAGGAGGCTTTCAATCCAATCCTGTAAGCACTTGACAATTATTGACTGTAAGCCTGGATTGTGGGTGAATCTGCACTGGGCAAGCATTTTTACTTAACATTTTTTCACAATATATGCTGTATACTCTGACCTATAGATCGTCTCATCCCATAAATCAAGAATCATCATGCAGTGTGCACTGCTCAGTCTTTTTATTAGAGATGATGCACAATTTTACAATAAAATAAATGTGTCAGAGCAGTTTTTCAGATTGAATTTATTACCAAAACAAGCCATATATTAACAGTTTAATATATAATAATAGACATTTATATAGCGCTATTTCCAGTAAACTGCTCAATAGCGCTTGTGAATGATAGCTCTATTTGTAGAAAGTCTTAAACAAATAAGTTTTGAGATTTCTCTTAAAGCATTCAAGTGTTGCTGAGGCCTTGACCTCCTCTGGGAGTTGATTCCAAAGTTTTGGAGCAGCATTCGAAAAAGCTCTGTCTGCAAATTTATTTTTATTGCAAGAACTCGGTTCTTTTAAGAGCGCTTTGTTATTGCTTCTGAGATTACGGTTTTGTTTGGATTTTGACTCAATCAGATTTTTAATATACACAGGAGCCTGATTGTTGACTGCTTTCCAGACTCAGACTCAGACTCAGACTGTATTTATTTGGCTCAAACACATTTACATTTATACAACAACAATTATATACAAGATTTCGCCAGGAGACCCACCGAAGACACAAACACGGTCGCTGCTGGTGGGCCACCCTCCCAAAAAAAAAAAAAAAAAAAGATGGAAAAGGTAAATTATTATATTATGATGACAATCATTACATAACGCTCAAAACAAGCCATATATTAATATTGCATGTTGTTAGCATCAGTTTGAATTGGATTCGAGCTGGAATTGGCAGCCAATGTAGCTGCTTCCTGTATTGGCTCACACTGTCATGCCTCTTCAGTTTTTCTATAAGTCGAACTGCTGAGTTTTGCGCCACTTGAAGTTTATTTATCAAATGATTTGATGTACCATACAGAAGCCCATTTCCATAGTCTAAGTGAGGAGTGACAAGAGCATTAACTACAGTTTTGCAAACTTCCTTGTTCAATGACTTCCTGATTTTTGATATATTTCTCAGGTTGAAGTAGGCGTTCCGACACATTTTGTTGATTTGTTTTTCCATGGTCATGTTTTTGTCAAAAATCACACCTAGATTTCTAACATGGTCAGTTGCAGTAATTTCCACGTTGTCCACATTGATTGATGATATTTGGAGTTTACAGAGTTGATTTGGACTGCCAATGAACAATAGTTCGGTTTTTTCTCCATTGTTGCAAAGCTTATTTTCATGAAGAAAATTCCTGATCTCAGCAATGCACTTCTCCATTTTATTGACAGCATTTCTTTGATCCAAGAATGTTGGTTTGAAAGAGAGTACCAGTTGTTCGTCATCAGCATATTTTTGATCATCGACTTGATTTTTGGCAGCTACTTCGCTTAATGGTGTGATATATGAATTGAATAGGATTGGTCCTAATTTTGATCCCTGAGGAACTCCAAATTTAAGAGGCAGTTTGGATGATGTTTTGTCATTAATTATCACTGACTGAGACCTTTCAGAAATATATGACTTGAACCAGCTCAGTGCAGAATCATGAACACCATATCTGCATTCTAGGCGTTTCAGAAGTATCTTGTGGTCAATCGTGTCAAAAGCTGCTGATAGATCCAGCAATACAAGCATTGTTATCTCACCTTTGCTCATATTTAGCATAATATCATCATGGATCTTCGTCAAGAGGGTTTCAGTGCTGTGAAATTTTCTGTAAGCAGACTGTTTTTCATCATTCAGTTCGTTTTTAGTAAGGTGGTCAGTATATTGTTCAATAACCGCACTTTCAATCAATTTGCTGAGGAAAGACAGATTTGAAACTGGTCGATAATTCTTTTTGATCAAATCCAATCCAGATTTTTTCAACAGAGGTTTCACTAGAGCATGTTTCAGTTCAAGTGGCATTTGTCCTTGTGTGAGTGACTTATTTGTGTTATAATTGGGAGGAATTCATCAATACAGTCAAGCAAAAGCCATGTGGGAATGGGATCCAGCTGACAGTGTTTAACTGGCATTTCAGTGATGAGTTTCTTGACCTCAGTTTTTGACAACTTTTTAAAGTGCCGCAGCATGTGAGAGGCAGTTTCAACATCATTAACAGTCTCATTACTGGTGGAGTCTAATTTAGACCTGATGGTCTTGATCTTTTTATCAAAAAATGTATTGAAATCATTTGCAAGGTCCGTTTCATTGGCATGTGGGGGGAGAGGTAGCTCCGGTTTCCTGTTCAAACTGGAGTTCAGTAGCTTGAACAGTGTCTTCGCATTACCTTTCGAATCTTCAATTTTGGATCTTAGATCCTCTGATTTGAGCTGACTTAAGTGCTGATTCAATGCATTTCTCATTCCTTTAAAAGATTCCCAGTCATTTTCAAGTCTGGTTCTCCTCCATAATCGTTCAGCTTTTCCTTTTTGCTGTTTTCAAATTCTTGATATCTGCATTGTTAAAAGGAGTTGGTTTGCGTAGTGTAATTTCTCTTGTTTTAACTGGGGCATGTTTGTCAAGAACCTGTTTGGTAGAGTTGTAGAGTTCAATAAGTTCATTGAGATTTTTCTGTTCAAGTCCATTTCCAGACAGATGTCTCTGTATGTCTTTTTTGAAGTCATGCATGTTTATTTTTCTAGTCTTCCTGAAACTGATTTTCTTCTTCTTTTTTTCCACTATTTTTATTGGAATTTCAAAGAGGATGCAATTATGATCAGACAGAAGATCACTGACCATACAGTTGCTCAAGGCAGATTTTTCTTGAGTTATCACAAGATCGAGCATGTTGCCATCTCTGTGAGTTGGTGCTGAGACGTGTTGCACAAGGTCAAACATTTCTAGAATGTTGGTAAATTGAATGACTTTGCTATCATCTGGTTTATTCATATGGAAGTTGAAATCACCAGCTATAACAATTTCGTTGTTTGCTGTTTGATAGTGACTTAAAAATTTTGTAAATTCCTGAAAGAACTCTGGAAGACTGTATTTATTTTTCTTGGATGGCTCAGGGCGGTATATGAGAAGAACAGTAACAATTTTTCCATCAAGTTGAATTTGGATTTCCACGTGTTCAAAAGTCTTAGCCTTCGTGTGATCTTTTTTAATTGCTTGTATGCCTGATCTTACAATGCAACCCACGCCACCTCCTGGTCTTCCAACTCGGGGAGAATTCAGAAAGAAGTATTCGCCACTTTGTTCCAACTCGCCAATTTCAACTCTATCATCCTCTTTTAGCCAAGTCTCAGTAAAGAGGAAGATGTCCAGATCATGCTCGTCCCTAAAGTCCTTTACTGTTTGTGTTTTGTTTCTCAGACTTTGGGCATTCCATACACACATCTTTAAACATTGTTTTTCTTGGGATGGGTGATGCTAAGATTGTTTCCAACATTTTTAGTACTGCATGGATCTAGATGTGAGAATCTGTTTATAAGCTGAAGTTGTTGAAATTGATGATGCTTTGTGCCTTTTTTTATATATTTCTTTGATTTATTTGAAACATGAATCCATTCAGAATTATGTTGATTGGTTGTTGTATTTGGGGTATCTCTACCTAGGCCAGTGCGCACAATATCTGAGTATAACGTTTTGGTATAAGACATGGCAAAAAGTGCCTGTTAATGCTGATTTCTGAAGAATTGGACCCGATTTGTAGTAAACTTGACTTAGATTCACTACAAGTGGTCAACAAGCCAAGTAAGCAAGATTGAAGCAGGCTAGTTTTGATATGAGTTTGACTCGTAAGCACACAAAGACGCCAAAATGCTTTGCCAAGTTGGTTTGAATAAAGGCAGGCTATTTTTGATAAAAGCTGACACAGACACACACAAAGTGGCCAACGAACTCTTTTGAATCAGTTTAAATTGAAGCGGACCAGTTCCAGTATCAGCTGGCCTCAGACACACACGAAGTGGCTAGCGAGCTTTGTTTTAAAGTCTGTTTGAGTGAAGGAGGTTAGTTTCAATGAAGGATGTCTCGGACACATCCAAAGTGGCCAACAAGCCTTTTATGGTCACTATGAATTGAGGTGGCAAGTTTCGATATCAGATACACTAGGACACACAAGAAGCGGCCAACGAGCTTCATTAAGTCTCAGTGAAGAAGGTTAGTTTTGATATGAGCTAGACTCGAAAACACAAAAAGTGGCCAAGGAGCTTAGTTAAGTCTGTTGGAGTTTTGATATGAGTTTGACTTGACACACACGAAGTGGCCAACAAGCTTTATTAAAACAGTGAGACTGAGGCAGACTAGTTTTGATATGAGTTTTACTTGGACACAAACGAAGTGGCCAACAATCCTTGAAAAACAGTGAGATTGAGGTAGATTAGTTTTGATTATTACGAGTTTGACTTGGACACACTCAAAGTGGCCAACAAGCCTTGAAAAACAGTGAGAATGAGGTAGACTAGTTCTGATAATTACGAGTTTGACTTGGACACACACGAAGTTGCCAACAAGCCTTATTGAGTCAGTGAGATTGAGGCGAACTAGTTTGGATATGAGTTTGACTTGGACACACACGAAGTGGCCAACAAGCCTTATTGAGTCAGTGAGATTGAGCCAAACTAGTTTGGATATGAGTTAGACTTGGACACACACGAAGTGGCCAACAAGCCTTATTGAGTCAGTGAGATTGAGGCGAACTAGTTTGGATATGACTTAGACTTGGACACACACGAAGTGGCCAACAAGCCTTATTGAGTCAGTGAGATTGATGCGAACTAGTTTGGATATGAGTTTGACTTGGACACACACGAAGTGGCCAACAAGCCTTATTGAGTCAGCGAGATTGAGACGAACTAGTTTGGATATGAGTTTGACTTGGACACACACGAAGTGGCCAACAAGCCTTATAACCAATTTGTGACTGACCAAAACAATACAAGTTATACTGATAATGAATATGAATATTATGTTCCAAAAAGTACTGATTTTAAATATAGTAATAAAAAGTACAGCAGATTGATAAATAAGTTACCGCAGATTTATATATAAATTATTGTTATTGAAAAAAAAAAATGCTGCCTGTTTGGCTGGGCCGACCAAAGGCTTGTGGTGAGTTGAGTTCTTGGATGTGTATTGGCAGTGTGTTGAGCTCTTCAAACTTAAATTCTAAGTAACTGGTGATGTCAAGTGTTGTGGAAAGTGTCTGGAATAGTAAGTGAGTGCTGAAGAAACAAAATATGATAATTAGACTACTTTCCAGGTGTAAAAACGAAGGTAAAATGAGCACAAATCGAGGTCAAGACAATATGTATTTGAGCCAGAAAAAATGTTAAAAATAGCTGGTAGTTAAATTGCCGAGTTTTAGACTAGAATCACCTGGAAATAGTGATATACAAGGCAGTTAGGAGAATAAAAAGTATAACTTTAAGTGGTTGAGGGTTTGCTGTCCGGTAGGCTATATTTCTAGGAATCTGGTTCTGCTGAGTTCTTGGATGTGTATTGGCAGGGTATTCAGCTCTTCACAGTTAAATCCTCAATAATTAATGCTGTCAAGTGTTGTGGTATGTGTCTGATATAATAAATGAGTGCTAGAAATAGAAAAAATAACAGTTAAATAGCTTTTCAGGTGCAAAAACGAAGGTAAAATGAGCGAAAATCGAGGTCAAAACAATGTGGATTTGAGCCAGAAAACGATGTTGACAGTGGCAGGTAATCAAATTGCAAGTTACTGCATCAAAATCACCCAGAAATTGTATAAGAATGTTAAATAATAGGTAAGAAACACTTTACCGACAATCACACACAGGAACAGCAGTTAAATATACCCAGAGCTTATTAAAAAGATGAAAATATCCACAGCTGATTTTTCACTGTGCTCACAGCCAGAAAGCGCCACCTATTTTAGTTTAACATGTGTGGAGAAAGAAACACATTTGCCGATCAATAAAGTGATAGCTGAATGCAAATATATCAGACTGTCTATCAGTTGCATGTAATTTATAACAAATGTTGCATAATATAGTATATATTCAAATACTATTACTGCAAGGTACATTATTGATCGTTAGAGTCAATCTAACACCATTTATATAATGTACGCACAGCACACGCACCCAAAAAAAATAGGTTCGTACTATATTGTTCACATTTCGAATATACAATTTTGGTGTTTACTCGTGTTTTTTTTTGTACATTTTATCATTTTTATTCTACTTTGGATCTGCAGTTTCTCTTTCTCTTTCAGAGTGTTCAACAGCCTATGAAATATAATAAATATCCATTGATAGGCGGCTTAGGCACATACTCAATGTCACTCGTTGCTTCTGAATCATGTAAAACACATTCTACTTATCTATCGATCTATCTATGTATCTGTCTATCTATATATCTATCTATCTATCTATCTACCTATCTACCTATCTGCCTACGTATCTTTCTACCTATCTACCTATCTATCAATCTATCTATCTATCTACCTATCTATCTATCTATCTGTCTTTCTTTCAGCCTATTGTTCAGCCTAGTATCTATTTATCTATCTGTACATTTCTTGTCTTACCAGTGTGCCTGTCTGTACATCCGTATTGCTATTCAGGAAGTTGCCTAGTCATCTATACAACTGTCTGTCTGTATTTGTCAGATACATATATTGTTGTTTTTTTGCCCACATTTATAACACTACATCCTTAATCAGCCTAACCCTCCTCTCATAATAATCTGCTCCTACCTTCCCAACACATATTATTTCCTAGAAGAGGGCTCAGCCATTTTGTCTGCGTTTGGCTTAGAGAAAGGCCGGAGTCTAGCTGGCTTCCTACTAGATTTGATCTGCCAGATTTGATCTAATATATCAGCTGATCCACCATAACACCTCAGTCGTGCTAGCGCTGGGCTAAAGACCTCGTTTTACCCCAGGTGCTTGTGACACTTTGCTAATGCGCTGAGGGCTGGTTCTCTCATCATACACATGGGCTTTATCCACCATGGTCTGTGGAGAGAAAACATATAGTCATGGTAGCTCAGGAGACACCTTGCAAAACAGATGGTGACTAATGCCCCATTCTCACGGCGAGAACCGGAGAACTTTTTATCCCTGAGGGATAGCTTGAGATGAATTCTAGGAAAAAAATGGCCAACCCGGCGACGCACAATGTTTATATGACGATTATATAATTAATTAAAAGCATATCACGGTGGGATAAGATCGTAAATCGGCGAGATATGATCGTAAATCGGCGAGATAAGATCGTAAATCGGCGGAGACAAGATCATATCCCTGTGGGAAAGATCTAAATACCTGTGGGGCAAGATCTAAATGCCTGTGGGATGTCAAAAATCGTCGGCGGGATGTCAAAAACTGTCGGCGGGATGTCAAAAACTGCCGGCGAGGCTGCAAATGTCCCACAGGGAAAGTAAAAATATCCCGCAGGGGCAGGAGAGGTCCCCACAGGAGCAGGGGATGTCCTAATATCCCGCTGGAGATGGTTTTGAGTCGTTCTAACTGAAAAAACCCCCGCCGGACATCCAAAAATCAATAAAAATTTGGGCTCTATCCCGGCGACTTGCAAAAAAAATTTCAACGTGTTGAAACTTTTTTGACATCCACGGCGCAGTTCTTTCCATTTCTAGGAATCCTGAGGGAAACGAAAAGTACCCCTGTGGAATGTGAAAAATCGTCAGTGGGATCACCCAAATTCATCCAAATTTCCAAGAAATACCATCCCACCGACGCCTAAAGTGCTCCGTAAGGTGCCGTGAGAACTTAGCATCAGAAAACACTTGGTGATGGCGAGAACATATCCTGTCACAACTTTGTGAAATTTGGTAATTTTTCAAGGAAGGTAAATGTGCAAATAGTGTGATTATAGGTTGATGAAAAGAAACATCATTCCACAAGGAGAAGAAATAATGTCTGAATAAAGATAAAATATTGAAGGGGATTAAAATATTGCATTAATAACTAATCTGATGTCTGACACAAAAAACATTTAGTTAGGACACCATAACTCTGTATTTCTGCTACTAATTTTTTACCAAACAAGACATGGAACCCGGACAGAAAATAGGAGCTTCTCTTTCCAATGAGCAGCCCTTATCAATTTAGGCCAATCAACGATTCAACATACATGTAGATTGTACTTGGAAAACCTTCCAACAAAAATACCTCAGCTTGCACTTGGCATTAAGTGCATGTAACTTAGTCCTCTTCTGCTCCCTTGACCTCATCCCATCCTAATTACACATCACAAAAGAGACCTCATCCCTCGATCATGTTCTAATGAAGTTCTGTGTCGTATGATAATGGAGCTACATGATGCAAGCACCTGACCCCCAATTCTGCAGCTGAGACCGGCAGTTAAGCATGCTACAGAAACCATTTCAGGGCTGATGTGCTTTTTGGTGGATGGCTCTGAATGCACTTCTAGAATAGAGACCAGTGACGGTAACTATATAGCTAAATAGTTCAAGTTTGGTCAGTTTACTGGTTTTCTGTCTAAATTGCATGATACAGCAGTCATCTGAGAGTGTATGTGCAATCTAGACATAGTATAGAGGTCCAGCTGTTTGATTAGTTCATGGTGGGGTAACTGTTCTTAAATGAGCCCGTATTGCAATTTTACAGCATCACCTAAAAAGTTAATAGAGCTGATGCTCCTTTTGGTTGAATAAACATAAACTGCCATATTAGTTGAAAACATATACTGTACAATGTGTATTCATATGTATCTACAGTTTATCCTTTTCAAGGAATTATTCCTCAGAGGATCCACTAACTAGTAATAACCTAAAATTTGATTAACAGCCAGTATTTGTGATTTTTTGGTTTTATGTTACAGTGAAGCTACGGTCTTATAGCTTACATTTGTACTACTCATCATCCTCAATTAAAGCCTCAGGGCTGTTTGCGGATTAGCGGCTCAAACTGTTTCAAAATTAACTTTCAACTTGGTCGTGTGATGTCACTGGCTTAAAAATGTTTTGTTTGTGTCAGTTATGGTAAATCAGATGATTCAGTGCTTATCATATCTAGCAGTATAGGTGACAATAAACAAACTAATTAAAAGACTTAAGGTACTTCAAGAAGATTAGGAGACAAACAGAAAACTGTCGATGATGTGGCAAAGCTAGTTTTCAAATTGAAATAAGAAAATAATTTTTCCAGTGGACGGCCAATCCGCAGAGCTATGAAACATAAAACTATATGGTTCATCAAGGAGCAAAAGTTAAATGAGTTTATCAAAACACTCAATATTAGCCAAATTATCCATGGACAGAACTACGTATAAAGGCCTTGCACAAATTCAAACATATGCACAGCCCCTAAAATGTGTAACTTTATTACGCATGAATTGCGGTCCAGATGTGGAAAGGCCTCTGCATACTGTAGCCTGTGTCTTGCTCGAAACAGGGAACAGACTCATTCAAAGTGACATTTCTTCAAAGATAACATCTCAGCTGTGTGTGAATGTCCTTCTGAAGCAATATTCCTGAATTTGACTCCCAAATTTCCCACCTGACTTCACCCAACAGCCAATTACAGATGCAATGTCAAAATGAGTATGCTGCTTCAGACAGATGTGCAGCTGAGGTGTGGTCATTGAATCCAAAGTAGCATGTTTCAAGACGACAGCAAGCTTCTCATATGTTTCAATTTGTTCAAGGTTGGTTTGTCAGAATTTGGCTTTGCAAGACTTCATAGATGGATCTATTATCTAGAGCAGCGAGGTTTCTTAATGACTTCGCCGAGGTCACTCTATTTGAAAATTCAAGAATATGCAGCATATAAGCTTTATGTCATGCTGATCATTCATATGTTAGGGTTGAAAGTGATGAAGAAAGCAGTAAAGAATATTCTGCAGGCAAGTGTATACACCATCAGTGCAAAGATCGTAAAGGTCATCCTTTAATTTTGTCTTCTACTGTGCACTTATAAGCTTGGATATATGATCTACTTCAGGTCCTTCAGAGTGAACACAAAAAGAAAAGAAATAAAAAAAGAAAGAAGAGAGAACTCTCTCACTTTGTCAGTAAGTCATTGAGTCGCTCTTGGAGGAAGAGTACTCCAGGTGCTTGGTTCTCACGAGAGTGCTGCAGCATCTCGCAACATTGACATAAATATTTTGAAAAGATGAAAATTTGGCTATCGTATTACATCTCCTGCATGTCTGCATGTTTATGTCTCCATAAACAAGGATTGGGTTATCACGGCAAGATGTTAATTTGAATTGTCATGCGAGTATTATACAGCCAGGGCATTACTTTCTGAGACATAGACACATAAATTTAGAGGGACTTCGTTCAAAATGCAGATTTTGATTGCAAATCCACAAGAAATAGTAAATTGCGTTAAATACTAGAAAATGGTAACAATTTTGCTTCCGAAGTAATGCTGCTCTATTGGCATTATCTCCCATAGTCATCTCCATTGCAGAAAGGTGAACTATATCCCAGCTTGTCCTTGCTTGGAGGGACTTTGGAGCTAACCACAGTTTTGTGGCTGCCCGTAAACAGGCATTAACTAGCCATAAACCAAATTCATGGCGTCGTTTATGTTCAGTTAAATCAAGACGGCCAGCATCAAATCATCAGTTTTTGCATTTGATCCTGATGACCAGGCAGTCATTCTGCTTTACTGCCACAAAATGCCCCGACAAGGTCTTGCGACATGGCTGATAACATAAAACACCAAATGAAAAGTCAGCAACAAGCGACATATGGCGGAATGAGGTATGTCTCTTCATTATCTGGCCATGTCCGGTTACTTTAAGTACAGTCTAGGGAATAGTAAAGTGAGCTTCCAAAGTAAGTTTACCACTTTTTTTGGCAATAAAGATAACATTCCTGAATTATAGGGTGACCGATATCTCTCTACATGAACCTACTCTTTCTATCTCATATTAATTATTCACATTTACAGAATATTCCTCTTTCGCCGGCTTATTCTAATCGAAAAGTAAAATTAAGATATGCACAAAATTGTACATGCACAATTGCACATAAATAACAGCAGCAGAAAATTTTATAAACTAATTAATCAAGAAAAGTTTACATCGTACTGATAAACATTATGTTGCACACAATGCACCAATGTGTAAGTTCTGAAATAAGCAGTTCATCTATAGCAGGTAGCACTGTATCTGGTGAGAACCTAGCACCTGTGGATTGCCCATCCTCCAAGGAGCAACTTGTGACTTACTGACAAAATGGAAGTGTTCTTCCTTGTTTTCTTTTTGTGTAGATTTTTTCTTTGTTCGCTCGAACGCACCTGAAGTGCATAGATCATATATCTGCTACATCCCTTGGCTCAAGAAGTGAAATCCTAGCCTAGATTATAAGTGTAACAAGAAAGAAAAAACGACTTACAGCCATTGACCTGAAACATATTGAATGTATGTGTTGAATGTAGAATTTGGAAGATTATAAAGAGATTATTTATAATGGGATTAGTTACGATGAAGGATAATGCATTCAGAGCATGCAGTCCTCTAAGGCGAGTTCTGATTATTGATGGAATAGGATAAGGAAAGGAGTCCACGACATGTTGCTCCTGTACCTCATGTGGGATCTTTCACATGTCCAGAATAGCAGTCTATCAACAGACTCTCTCTGAACAGTGCAGCTAAGGGTAATAGATTCATACAATGTCAGAAATGACATTGAAATAGGGGCAACCAATTCTCATCTGAACGTAAGCAACATGAATCTTACTCATGAGATCTGTTGAAAATTTGAAATGGTCTTTTCGTTTCTTAAAGAACCAGATATTTTGTTTCAGGAGATTCTTATTATTTCAGCCTTTTCAGCTGAAACCAAAAAATATCCCAGCTGACCCTGGTCTCCCATAATTATTCAATCAATCTTTTATAACATTTTATTGATGGAGACTGGTATTTTCTCTGTTCTCTGTCTGGTCCTGACTCTCCTCTGAGGGTAAAGCTTTCAAGATGACATTGTGACTGCTTAACCAGATTGCATGAAATGAGAAATTTCTTGCTGTGTCATGATAAAATTGATTGATGGGATTTGGAAATTCCTCACTTTCAGTCCTCCTTCATTGCCAATTGATGCAGCAGAAACTTTCTGATTACTCAACTATTTGTATTATTAGAGACAGTTGACAGAGTGTTGATGTTTTCAAAAGCTTAGATTAGAAGTGTACATACTGAAATTAAATTTGATTGTTCTAATATAGAGGAATTTTGCTGCAATGAAAGTGGCATTGATAGATATGGCTTGTTATTATCACAAAGAGTTGGATGGGAACCAGTTTTCGTCTGTGGTATTGAATTGGAAGGAAGCTCTCTTACTTGGTCATTGAGATAGATTTTTTTAAATAAAAGATCCTGTGCTGTGCTAAGAGCCCACCTTTTCTCACTACAATGTCACCTGTCTTCGTGTTATATTTTGAAAGGCTAATATGAATGAAGAAATACAGGACACACAGTCCTATAACCTTCATCAAGCAAATCATTATCATGACATTACTGCAGCCCCCGTTACACTCTATGACTCGGCTATACCAGTCATAAGGCAGACCTATTGCTCCCATTCATAGGATAAATAGCCTTCTATCAAGTTCCATGACTTAGTATAAGCTGTGGCAGTTTATCTTTGAGTCACCAAATCTAGAAGTCCGGGCTATTGGCCACCCAGCAAAAGGAAGAAATGGGCAGCAATAGCCAATGCCAATCCATTGCAACAACCAGTTATCCAGTTAGAGTGGACCTTTCACATCACTATTGACATTTTGACACAAAGATCCACTTTTCTCTGCTCCCCCAGTCTCTGCAAACCTTCAAACCTCACAATGTCAGCCAACTGCAGAATTCTGCTGTTGATATAACAATTTATATCAGATGGTGATGCAATGAGAGGGACTTAAAGGAAAGGACTTAGCTTAAAGGAAGTTTACAAACTACTAACGACACTCAGAACGTTGCACAGTGAATTCTTGGCCCCCACAAGAGTTGATTAATAAAATGAGAGAAAAAAAAAATCAGAGTCAATTCCACAGTTTCCACATTTACTCCATTTGGGATCTTCCATGTCAATTTACAACAATAGCGGATTGGAAATGTTGATCTAAATGAATTGAAAATGTTACAGCAATATTTTCACAGTGCGAAAACAGGTCACCTCATTGTGAAGAAATGCAGAGCTACAATGGCACTGTCAGGGCAGAACACTACTTATCTAGCCAATCGCAATAAAGATCCGCAATAAAGATTCTATAGACCAGTGTCTGTATGTCCACCGAATTCCTCCCAAAATTGGTCCTCAAATGGGTCTGCAATATCAGGATGATCTGTTGTAACAATTTACGGCCATTCTAATAGAACCGTCAACCGATCGATTTCGGACCAAACTGCTTAATCAAGTTAGAGGCTACCCAAAAGTGAGAGGCTATCTCAGCACCATTTTAGGATCAATAAGAAATTTGCCTTTTGTCACGGACCGTTACAATTTATCTTGTCACCCCTTGATGCTGCAAATTAAGAATGGCATCCAAACACCAGAAAAAGGACAAAAAGTAATGAAAAAATTGGAAAGGCAAGAAAAAGTAGAAAAAGCTGTAAAGGAATGGGAAAATCCACCCAAATTATCTTACTCTCTCTACAACGATAGCGGCAGTTTTGATTCGAAGCAATTTGTCTAAATCCCCTATATCTGGAAAGCTGAATTTGATGGGCCAGGCTAGACCACACAGATTTGCTTTCTACTTTTCTCTGTCTTGTCTTTTTAAGACTCTGAAAATGTCTGTATCTTCATGAAACCGAATACTTAACAGTTGAGGAATGATTATACATGTACAGGCCTACGGCTTAGGTCTAGTGAAGCTTGGGAAGATTTTAGTTTCATAAGCATACTGGCAAACATATATTCACTTTTAAAACACTGAATGACATTTACGGTTGCCAAAATGTTATTCTCATTTCATCAGGTGTCTACATCTAAAACCACGTTATGCTCAGTTTGTTAGAGATATTTCATGAAGAAGTATCAAAAACTGGCTATTGCCCTACTAATCAGCCTATTTCTACAATTTGTATATTGCATAAGGTGATTTGAAACACATTATAAGTTGATTGAGACATGATTTATATAAATCAGATTTTAAAGGCTTACTGACAATTTTTTTCCGATGTTTGCTTATATGATATAACACATTTACTCGAAATCAACCTTCAACCTTACTGAAACCCACATTGAATAAGCTATACTGGCTGGCAAAATTGTATATGAATAGCAGCAGCATATAAAACTTATCATTCAACACAACTCATACATTTATGCATGTATACATACTGAAGCTGTAGTATATTGATTGATGTCAGTTGTGTGTCCAAACATACAGAAAATATGCTAATCTAATTGATGAACAAGGTCGGTTAGTGCCGATGATAATAGCCTACATTGTGTATGTTAAAATGGTATTTCATAAGTTACTACTATGTATTTCATGAAAAATTTAATTCGAAATATAAGTGCTGAAAATTGGAAAATAACGTTCTAATTTAGTTTTTCTGTTTGTAATTGTCAAATCAATAACCAGTTAAGTCAAATTGTTACATTTACATTTAGTTTATGTCAACAGTAACATGTACACAATTATTTACTCGTCCAATTTTTCATGCATGGATTTGTGAATGTGGGCCAATTTCACGATGACATGAGTACATGTACAAGGAAGGTGTTTTGTTTAAACAATAATTATTACAGATAGAAAAATCTAATAGATGTGGTAAGTCCTTTACAGAGTGTTGCGAAGGTTGATTGACGAGAAGGGGAGACAGAGGGAGTCCTCAATATGTCACATTTACCCCAGGTGAGGGATGTTTTACTTGTCCAACACAGAAACGATACACAGTGCTACAAATTTAATTTATCATCCATGTGTTATACAGTGCTAGAATTTTGCTCTACTCTTGAAGTTATTCGATACAATGCATGGAGTTTGAACTCATGCAGACAAAGACCCTCCACTCTTAACACAAAAGGTTCTTGATGGTATATATAAAGAACCCACAGCAGAAAAAGACAATTTTTTCCAAAAAAATGGATGCGTTTTTAAAGCAAATTCAGCTGTTCAGCAAATTAGACCACATCTGCATGTTTTTTACGCCGATCCCGCAAAAAGCATCCCGTTCCGCACCTGCTTATCCGTGTTTTATTACGAAATCCGCGGCCCGCCGTTCCGCAAATTTGGCCCCGTCCGCATTTTACTACGACGCTGGCCACCCGTTCTGATGATGAAGTTTCACAGACTGATTCTTGAATCTTAGAAAAAAGCCTCCTATCGGGAGGCCTGTACCCAGCTATACAGAGGCGAGTGGCTATATATAGAATCACTAAGACTATATCAGCGATAGGCTGATGCATCGCCTCAAAAAAGGTTCTACATTTTTTAAGAGTTCAACTCAATTGAAAAGGTTCAAGTGGGAAAGCCCTATGATAGGACCCTATGCTCCCAACTTGAGAGAAAGGGGTTCCATTGTGGGAGTTCAGTGCAGTTGGATTATCTAACTGTTGTTTTAGTATGCTGTTGGAACCTTCTAAAAGTTGAATAATGAACCTTTTAGGTTCCTCATCTATACCAGGTTATAGAAGCCTTAAAGGTTCCATATAAAACCTTTTGTCAAGGGTGTCCATAAATTGATTGATTGACGAGATAGCACTGTAAACTTACTGGCTAAGAATGAGCAAATATACAACCATTAAAATGTTCACATCATGCTAATAACTCTGAATATAACAATAATAGACATTTATATAGCGCTTATTCCAGTAAACTGCTCACCAGCTATGGATTTGAACCAAGAAAAAAGAAACCTGCAAGCAAACAATCTACTGTTGGACCACACAATTTTCTTCAGCAACTTTGAATTATTTAGTCTAAGTCCCGACTGCCTCATCACAAGATCCTGTTTCATTGGGAATGAGGTATAGATGTCCTCTAAACACCTCTCAGAGACCATAAAATTCTCCTATACCAAAGTCGGAGGCCGGAGAACATGGTTCTCTTCGGAGGAAAGTCATTCCCTGTAGAATTAATTTGAAGAAGCAAGGTTACCTGTCACTGTGAAGTTAATCAAAAGCAAATGAGAAATAGATAGACAGATAGATAGACAGAAAGTTAGACAGATCGTCAGTTTAAATGATTGAGTGAGATGGTTGCGCTATACCATGGAGCTGACACAACTTGTTGTTTTAAGTTATGATAATCTGTCTGTTGTTATAACTTACAAACAACAAGCTATGCTGGCTGAAACAGTAAAAGGAATTGTGCAACCATCTCACTCAATCGTTTGAGTTGACTCAAAATTCAAATTTTACAATGCATGTCACAAATTTACCCAATTGTAAATTGTAAGAGATCTATTCATTGCCCAGCACAGACACAGTTCGGGGTCCCAGAGTTGATGTTTCATCCAAACAACATCCAGATAGATAGATAGATAGATAGATAGATAGATAGATAGATAGATAGATAGATAGATAGATAGATAGATAGATAGATAGATAGATAGATAGATAGATAGATAGATAGATAGATAGATGCTGTTGAGGTTGAAAATCTCTGACATGATTTGTAGTTATAGGCTCCCACCAGGTAATCATGACTGCATTAATTTTACTGCTCCTGAAACAGCGTCATAGCTTTATAATTGTAATTTGCATAACAGTATTTGGTTTTCTGAAAAGGTGCACGCATACCTTCCAGTCATATTCAGAATTAAATCTAGATTGCTGATGAAGTGAATTTATTCATTTGCAGCTGTCGAAATATTGCTCAACATTTCATTACCAGTTTGTCATGTTCATTATGGGCTCATTTGCATTTTGTTTTGAAAGTCCGTTCTATAATGCTCAACATTGGAGTGTTGGCCAGTGAAAAGGACACATGATGTCATATCGCATGATTTATTGTATAACAAAAATATCCATCTATGAGGATGTCTTTCATGAGGCAAAAATGGTTTGTTAGTGAAAAAACACAAAAACAAAACTGTCTGAATTCACACAAGTCTTGATCTCTTGCTGGTATCCTTAATATTTTCTGTTTGTGCTACAAATTATTTCTACCCATTCATGACTGGTTTGGAGACATTGGTCATGTTTCATTAGATAAAAAATTGGCTTATTCCATAATAACATAATTATTTATATGATGTATTCTTACATGAACTGTAGACGACTTTTGCTGCTTTATGTGAGCAGCGAGCACAAGCACTCATGCACTGTATATATATGAAAACGTCAATGATTAAAATTGATTAAATGAAAAAGAAATACTCCTTGAGGTGCTTGTATAATACACAAAATATTGGAAACCTATTCTTGTAACACCAGTAGCAATATCAATCTGAAAAACCAGGAAAATCAAGAACCAGTCTTCCGGTTGCATGCTTAGCAGCAATTCTATTTCAAACGAGGTGCGAAACGTAATAAAAATGGAAGCTGTCAAGCAGCTGCTGAAAAATCATGATACAAACAGAGCGAAAATAGCAGTTCTAAGTACTTCTGATATCATATGCCTTTCATATTCATGTACCTGTGGCACTGATCATCTTATTAGGTCAGGCGAAGAGTACAACAATTTTACTGGCTATTGTGGTTCTGTCCAAATTTCTGCATGCAGATTGTTCTGACATCCCAACTTAGGTTTTTCTGAAGTGATGAGTATTTACATACAACTACTAGTGGACATTAAAGAACTTACATAGAAAATAACATGGCATGGATAAGGATGTGACCTCACAAGGATGCTTTCCAATTCTGCAAGCGGATGCCATTAATCAACTGTAACCAAGGACATAGTTCAATCGGCACTGGGCAAACATTTTATTTTTACATTTTATGAGAATTTTTATGTAGATGATACACAATTTTACAAATAAATGTGTCAGGCCAGTTTTTCAGATTGAATTTATTACCGAAAGAAGCCATATATTAACAGTTTAACACATGTGGAGAAATGCAAAATGCTGGACTAATTTGGATTTTCGAATTTTTGGATTTTCGAGGTGTCTGCATTTCAAAGTTGTAAAATTGGTGATTGAATGTGTGGAATTGCAAAGATGTTTTCCTCAGACACTAGATTTATGCATAAATGATATCATAAACTATTTTTAATAGCAGAGAATTATTTGAAAACTTTCTTCGGGTGACTTGGAAAAATTGATCATTTTTAGTAAAAAATCATCAAGAAATGCATAGTGGCTCAATAACACAGACATAAAATTTCAACATACGCAAAAAAAAGCCAACTTAATCTAGAATTGTACAACCAAAAAACATAACAATATCATGTTGAATGTCACATTTGTGACCTCAACCTTCACTTAACTTGACATGGAGTCCGCCAACCTGTATTTTGGTTCTTTTTGACTGATATGGCCATTCTTTAAGGAGAGTCACTTGCAGCTGGTCCAAAGTAGTTGGCTGGACCTCCATCTTGTGTGCAGAATGGTCAAAGATGTCCCTAAAATGTTATTTAGGTTCAAATCAGGTGAAGTTGCCAATAACGGCAAATTCTAAAATTTCTCAATTTTCAAGGTTTAGAAGGACTAAAAGCTTGAGCATTGCCATAAATGAATAAAATGTGTCAACTTAAGTGCTCTCTACACTGAGGTGCCATTTCCTCTTCCAACAAGTGTACACTCTTAACAAAAATTTTATGTAGTAGATCTATTTACTGGTGTTTTTTGTTGTAATTTTATCATTTTTATTCCACTTTAAATCTCCAGTTTCTCTTTCAGAGTGTTCAACTGCCTATGAAATGTAAATATCCATTGACAGTCGGCTTAGGCACATGCTCATTGTCACTTGTGGGTGCTGAAGCATGTTAAACACATTCCATCTATCTATCTATCTATCTATCTATCTATCTATCTATTCATCTATCTATCTTTCTATCTATCTATCTATCTATTTATCTATTTATCTATTTATCTGTCTATGTTCTTACCTATTTTGTCTTACCAGTCTGTCTATCTGTACATCCATATTGCAAGCTATTCATGAAGTTGCCTGGTCATCTATAAAACTGTCTGTCTGTATTAGTATGATATATATTGTTGTGTTTTTTTGCGCACATTTATAACACTACACCCCTCAATCAGCCTAACCCTCCTCTCATACTAATCTGTTCCAACTTTCCCAACACATATTATTTCCTAGAAGAGGGCTCAGACGTTTTGTCTGCATTTGGCTTAGAGAAAGGCCATAGTCTAGCTGGCTTCCTACTAGATTTGATCTGCCAGATTTGATCTAATATATCAGCTGATCCACCACAACACCTCAGTCGTGCTAGCGCTGGGCTAAAGACCTCGTTTTACCCCAGGTGCTTGTGACACTTTGCTAATGGGCTGAGGGCTGGTTCTCCCATCCTATACATGGGCTTTATCCTCCATGGTCTGTGGTGAGAAAACATATAGTCATGGTAGCTCAGGAGGCACATTGCAAAACAGACGTTGACTCCGAAAACACTTTGTTGATGGCGAGAACATATCCTGTCATTTAGCTTTGTCATATTTGTTAATTTAGCAAGGAACATAAGTGTGCAAATAGTGTGATTATAGTTTGATGAAAATAAACATCATTGCCCAATGAGAATGAATTAAAGGTTCAAATAATGATATACAGGTTTGATAAGATGAAATATTGCGGGGGATTATACCAAAATGATAACAACTAATTTGATGTCTATAACCAAAATGACGCTTAGTCAGGATCGACCTCAGAATGTCCACAACAAATTCTCCCCACAATGACAAGATTCAAAATCTTTAACAGCCACAGACAACAACCCTTGTCCATGAACAACCCTTATCATGTTTGGCCAATCAACCTACATGTACATGCTTACTGAATGAGACCACACAGTGCACACTGCACAGAGCACACTGCTCAGTACACAGGCTGAAGACCTTCCAGCAAAAATACCTCGGCTTGCACTTGGCATTAAGTGCATGTAGCTATGTCCTTCTCTACTCCCTTGACCTTATTCCATCCTAATTACACATCACAAAAGACACCTCATCCCTTGATCATGTTCTAATGAAGTTCTGTGTCGTATGATGATGGAGCTACATGATGCCACCACCTGACCCCCAATTCTGCAGCTGAGACCGGCAGCTAAGCATGCTACAGAAACCATTTCAGGGCTGATGTACTTTTCGGTGGATGGCTCTGAATACACTTCTAGAATAGGGACCAGTAATGGCAACTATATAGCAAAATAGTTCGAGTTTCTTTCAAGTTGACTGAATTTATATCTTAATAGCATGATGCAGTAGTTATCAAAGAGCTGATGTGCAATCTGCATATACATGCATTACACGGGTCTAGATCCTGATTTAGTTGAAGGTAGAGTAACGGTTCTTAAAAGAGCCAGTATTGCGGTTTCACAGTATTTCCAAGACAGTTAATAGTAGAGCTGATTCACCTTTTGGTCTGATAAACCTAGTATAAGTTGAAAACTTGCACTGTACAATGTATATTTGTTATTCATCACAGTATCGAGGAATTTGACTGGCAACCAGTAAATGATTTGTGATTGTATAGTCTATGTAAGAGTGAAGCCATGGTATTATAGCATAATATATGCACAGTCCCTAAATATGTAACTTGATTAGGCATGAATTGTGGCCCAGATGTGGAAAGGCCTGTACATATTGTAGCCCATGTCTTGCTCTGAACAGAGAACAGACTCATTCAAAGTGACATTTCTTCAAAGATAACATCTCAGCTGTGTATGAATGTCCTTCTGATGCAATATTCTTGAATTTGACTCCCAAATTTCCCATCGGACTTCACCCAACAGCCAATTACAGATACAATGTCAAAATAAGTATGCTGTTTCTGACAGATATGCAGCTGAGGTGTGGTCATTGAATACGAAGTAGCATGTTTCAAGTTGACAGCAAGCTTTGCATATGCTTCAATTTGTGAATGGGTGGTGCGTATCAGAATTGGAATTTTTAAGATAAGGAATGTCACATAGATCGAAGAAATATCTGTAGCAGCGTTGTTTCTTATTGACTTTGCTGATGTCACTCTTTGAATATTCAAGAGTGTGTAGCATACACTGTATACGCTTTATGCCATGCAGATCATTCATATGTTAGGGTTGAAAGTGATAAAAAATGCAATAAAGAATATTCTTCTGGCAAATGTATACACCACAAATGCAAAGAACGCAAAGGTCACCCTTTTATATTGCTTTCTACTGTGCACTTATGAGCTAGAGTTTCACTTCTCAAGCCTAGACATGCAACAGATATATGATCTACTTCAGGTGCTTCAGAGTGAACACAAAAAAAAAGAAAACAGAAAAGAAAGAAGAGAGAACTCTCTCACTTTGTCAGTAAGTCATCGACTTGCTCTTGGAGCAGCAGTACTCCAGGTGCTTGATTCTCACGATGGTGCAGCAGCGTCTTGCAATATGGACATAAATATTTTGAGATGAGGAAAATGTTTGTATCGTACTACATCTCCTGCATGTTTATGTCTCCGTAAACAAAGATTGGGTTATCACAGCAAAGTGATAATTTGGAATGTCACGCAACAGATATATTGGGTGTTACCATCGAGATACGTCTATCCATTTTGAAAGAGATGATGATTGTACCCACTATAATTTGAGTGCATATTTTCCAAGACATAAGCACATAAATTTATAGTGACTTTGTCGAAAATACAGATTTTAATTTCAAATCCATAAAACATGGTAAATTACTTTTCATAAATGCTAGAAAATTGTAGCAATTTTGCTTCTGTTCTAATACTGCCCTGTTGGCATTATCTCCCATAGTCATCACCATTGCAGAAAGGTGAACTATATCCCAGCTTGTCCTTGCTTGGAGGGACTTTGGAGCTAACCACAGTTTTGTGGCTGCCCGTAAACAGGCATTAACTAGCCATAAACCAAATTCATGGCGTCGTTTATGTTCAGTTAAATCAAGACGGCCAGCATCAAATCATCAGTTTTTGCATTTGATCCTCATGACTAGGCAGTCATTCTGCTTTATGGCCACAAAATGCCCCAACAAGGTCTTGCGACATGGCTGATAACATAAAACACCAAATGAAAAGTCAGCAACAAGCGACATATGGTGGAATCACGTATGTCTCTTCATTATCTGGCCATGTCCGGTTACTTTAAGTACAGTCTAGGGAATAGTAAACCGAGCTTCCAAAGTAAGTTTTTGCCCCTTTTCTTAGCAATAAAGATAACATTGCTGAATTATAGGGCGACTGATATCTCTCTACATGGACCTACTCTTTCTATCTAATAATAATCATGCACTCGGATATTAACAGTACATTCCTCTTTCGCTGGCTTATTCTGATATAAAAAGGCTGAGAGAAATCAAGATATATATAATACAATATTGTACAAGTACATAAATAACAACAGCAGATTTATAAACTTATTAATCAAGACAAGTTCACATCATACTGATAGACATTATATAGCTCACAATGCACCGATGTGTCAGTTCAGAAATAATCAGTTCATCTGTAACAGGTAGCACTGTATATTGTGAGAACCTGTGGATTTCCCATCCTCCCAGGAGCAACTTGTGACTTACTAAAAAAATGGAAGTGTTCTTCTTGTTTTCTTTTTGTGAAGATTTTTTCTTTGTTAGCTTGAATGCAGCTGAAGTGCATGAATCATATGTCTCCCACATCCCTTGGCTCATGAAGTGAAATCCTAACCTAGATTAAATGTGTAACAAAAAAGAAAAAACAACTTACAGCCATTGACCTGAAACATATTGAATGTACGTCTTGAATGCGGAATTTGGAAGATTAGACAGAGACTATTTATAATGGAATTACTTGTACTGTGAAGGATAATGCGGTCGGAGCAGTCCTCTAAGGCCAGGTCTGATCATTGATGAAATAAGATAAGGACAAGTAAGTCCACCACATGTTGTTCCTGTACCTCATGTGGGATCTTTCACATGTCCAGAATAGCAGTCTATCAACAGACTCTCTCTGAACAGAGCGGCTTGGGTTAGTAGATTAAGAAGGGTCCTCCAAACGCCAGAAGGTGGCAGTGCAACTGTTGGGCTAGGTCTATACAATGCCAGAATCGTCACTGAAATTGGGGCAACCAATTCTCATCCGAACAAAATCGACTTTGATCTTACTCATGAGATAACTTTTTTCTACAACACGAACAGCAAATAAGGGTTGAAATCATATTGTGCACAGACAATTATTATTGAAAGTGATTGATTAATATTGAAATCTTATTGGCTATAGTCTTAGCTGTAGATTAGAATACGACATTGACACATCAAAAGATAATACAATTATTTTAGCTTGATTTATCTTAGAATGAGCCTTCAACTTGACTGCAGCTTATTTTTGCTTGACACCCAAATTACACTTAAAAATTCAACAGGGTGACACATTTCAAACAACTTTCAAATTGCCAGAATTATCTCTCTAAGTTTGGTACTTAGATTCTGAGAGCATAGTCGATGCTAAACAGCCAGAATAATATCTGTAATTGACTGTTGGGTGAAGTCAGGTGGGAAATTAGGAAGTCAAATTCCAGAATATTGTTTCAGAAGGACAGTCACACACAGCTGAGATGTTATCTTTGAAGAAATGTCACTTTTAATGAGTCTGTTCTCTGTTCCAATCAAGACTCAGGCTACAATATGTGGAGGCTGTTCCACATCTGGACCACAATTCATGCCTAATCGAGTTGCAACATTTTAGGGGCTGTGCGAGTGCGCATATGTCTCGAATGTGCTTGCCTTGAAAATGTACAATGCTAAAACAGTGAGCAAAATTAATGGTGCTGCTTGTTTGTTTCAAAAAGAATTGGGATTCACATTATACATACATACATGAAAGGCATTTTGTCTTGTGTGAGAATGCTGGAAAAACAGAAGGGATATTCTAATTTATTTGTGGCAATGTGGTTGTTAACCTTTTATAAGAAAAGACAATGACATCTATTGTGCAATAAACCTGCTATATATGGTCGCAAATATTAATTCACTTTTCAAATCAAGCCCTCTAACATTACATTCAACTTAGTTATAAATCGCGTGCCATGGAAACTGTTGCTTGTCCCTTTAAATGCTATAAATAGGTTCCAGAAAAAGGACTCTATGCAGCAGCATAATATAAACTTTGCTTGAACAAAACAGCAATTTTATTTTTTTTAATTCATGCCAGTACCAATTTTGTCCATCACTAAACTATACCCAGAGTAAGTTCGTTTGCACCTGGAAGTGTTTCGGCTCAATCACTGTAGACTATTCCAAATTTTCTAAAATTAAATAATTGTATGATCACTGAAGTTCTTATCCAGCAGCATTAACCATCCCAACCCTCTATAGAGTAAGTGTACTGTACTCAAAGAAAGCCAACTCTTTGGTCTAAAAAAACCCTTTGTAGGCTTCTACAGGATAAGTGTGTTGCACCAAAAAGCACATCAGCCCTGAAATGGTTTCTGTAGCACGCTTAACTGCCGGTCTCAGCTGCAGAATTGGGGGTCAGGTGTTGGCATCATGTAGCTCCATTATCATACGACGCAGAACTTCATTAGAGCATGATCGAGGGATGGGGTCTCTTTTGTGATGTGTAATTAGGATGGGATGAGGTCAAGGGAGTGGAGAAGACTTAGGAAGCTTCATATAACAACAGCTATGCTATTGGTTTGTATATTTGTATTCATGGTTGTATATTTTGGTTTTGGAAATTTGGGAGAATCTGCCATAAGGAAGGTGTCACAAGTCAAGGGAGTAAAATGAGTTCTCCAGCCAAACACAAATGCTGAGGTGGTTTGGTGGATCAGCTGATATATTAGATACAATCTGGCAGATCAAATCCAGTAGGAAGCCAGCTGGACTTGCCCATTCTCTAAGCCATAAGCAGACAAAATGTCTGAGCCATCAGTAGGGAGTTGATGTGTATTAGAAAGACCCAATATCTGATTATGAGCACATAATTGATGTGTAAAGGATATAATTGCCAATTTACATCAAATACTGAATGCAGAAGGCAGGAGATAACTGCTAGCTTGACACATTTTTGAAGTTACAAAAATTTTTCAAAAGTGAGCTCTCTATGATGTATTTGCAAACCAACATAAAATCATGTATTTCTAAACCCAACTGTCTAATTATCTTTTGGTATGACAAGATGAAACAGGCTGCACACTGTATTTGTTAAAGGATCAAATGCATAAAGGCTATGCAGCTTCTGAAATTTGAGACATTACCAAAAAGGCCTCAATTATAGATAGTAATGTGTAACTGGTCACCACAGCCTGAATGAGACTTATATTCAACAATACAAAGCCTGTTCCTGTTCATCCTGTTCATCCATTGATTCCCTTCTGCTTTAACTCACTAACTTAAGAAAATAATTTCCTATTGAAATAGCTATGTACATTAATGTAGATGTATATCATTAACTCAAATGATGGATCCATATTGTTTGCAAAATGTATGAGAAATTTTGCCATTGGCATTAGATCTTTACAAATCGGGTGTCTCACAAATTCTGGTAATGTGATATGAATCCGCTTTAAAAGATTTGTGGGCTTGACTAATCAAATTTAAAAGCTTTTATGTGATGCCAAATTAAACAATAAAGGAAAACGAAAAATCAAACCAATTTCCCAATTAAATCCAAATTATAATTGATCTGAAAACATGCCATAAATTTCGTCAATCAGCAGAAAACGGTAGGAAAGCTTGAACGGTATCAATTCTATCCGTTTATGTCATTTGTTATCTTAAGCACTATCAGATTAGATTAGACGCAAATTGATAATTCTCCAGCAGGGCATCCTTGCACTCTTGAACCGCCTTTTATCATGGCAAGTCAGAACGGCGTGATGGTGCAAAAAATAATGTTAACATGACTTTCCCACATTTGCTTTTTCTTATTATTTCTTCTTTTTTTTTCAGAAACCTCAATTCTTGATTAAAACGAAGTCTTCTTCTCAATTTAAGTCAGCATAACCTAATAGATTAAAAGTTGCATATGTTTATTTGTCAGTAAGCTGCATAAAAACAGTGCTTATTCAAATTCCAACATGTGCAATGATACTAGTGGGATACGCATGCAAGATTGAAAGCTATAACTTTTAATTGAAGCTGAAAATATTGGCTTTACACATGTTCCAAATTTGATCTGAAGAGATAGTTCTGTCCAACTAGCAACATGTATTTTCTCCATGATTGTATTTATCCTGATGATCCCAGTGGGCTATAGTGGCTAAAGTACATCTCACACATCCCCTGCTGCAGCAACAGTCTGAATAAGTGATGCATTTGCACAGCCCCATCACCTGCTAGCCTCACTGATGCTCCCCTTCCCACGGGGCACCTCAGCAAAACTCACTCGTGTCAAGGCGGCTGTCACCCTAAGCCAAACTTCTACTCATTGGCCTAGATGGCTTTTGTAGAGCTCACCCAGAAAGTATATACATTTATTATTTATAAAACATTGAATCAATGTTTTTAAAAGTTTTAAAAATTTGAAATAACATCTTTAAAATATAATGTTTTTATTATGGTATTGTTGTTTGCAGAATGTACAATATCCAAATGTTATCCAAACACCTGAAGGCTTACAGTCAGTTCTTTGATGTATGCATACAAATTATTATAATGCCAGGTACATCTAGAAGTCGTGAGATTCAAATCCAAAGCAGAAATGTATGCATTAACAGGCAGTTTGTTCGCAGGTGAGTTTCTATAAGTGCCTGAATGTATACTTTCCTGCCCTATCAGGATCTACAGATATTATGGTGAAGCGCAATAGTATTTAATGTGACACAAAATTTGATCCGGAATAGTTCACACCCGCCAAAGCAGAAATGCTGATCAAACAAATTTCAAGCGCAGTTCACAAAGTTCAAGCCTCTATCAATGTCGATATTAGGTTTGATGTGAGATTATGAAATCTCAACATGGCACCGGAGAATCTGACTGATGTTTGGCCCTTCCGATCTTGGAATTAGAGAAGATGTAAAAGTGAAAATCAATGGCATTAAGTGGAATGAAAATGAAATTTTGCAAGCGCTCAGGATGTGCAAGAAATTAATAAAAAAAAGGTGCTTAGGCAGGTATCCCTGGTCCTTCGCCACTTTGTTGTTTTTTAAAGACCTTTTCTTCATCATCATAACCATTCAATGTTGGCATTCAAAACTCACGAAACATTGCATGTTTGGATCCACGTTGTCAGAACGATTTTCTTGAAGCCTTTGGGAGTAATATTACAAATACAAAAATGAATGCAATTACTCAGGCGAATGGAGTATAAGGAGAGAAATACTTAATCATTTGACCAAAATATAACTGATTTTCTTCACCTCTCAATTCATACAGGCATAACTAAGAGCTGCAGTGGATTAAATTGGCATGTGAATGCTCCTTTTTTCTTCCTACTTGCATGAATGAGCTCTGATATGCTTTAATCTTAAAGCAAAAAGAGTAGATGTAATAAGAGGAGTGTCCCTTTGTGATTACTTTCATAAGCTAAAGAAAACCCCATTTCGAAAAGATTAACAGAACACAAATAAAAAAAAACACTTTTAAAAGTGATCTTGAAACATTATTTTATATTTGAGATAGCTACCAATTTCTTGCTTCAATTAATATTAAATTAAATTGTTTCAAATTTTACAAAAAGGTATTATGTAATGGTTTACAGCCTATTATAATACATGCCTGGCAGGTAATGCCTGCAATGCTTCTTAAAAAGACAGGTGAGAAAAATAAATGGACTTGAATGTCATGCCTTGGCAAACGCTCCACAAGATGAAGTGATGAATGCATTTTAAGTCTAGATGTGGCTATAAGTAATAAAAAACAAAAACTGAAAGTAAACACAATGTAAGAAAACATGCACATGAATCAGAAGAGTCAAACATTTTCATCAAGAAATAAGGGGCAACCGTTTAATAATTAGGGGGATTCCTCAGCTGGAAATGATTTATTTCATGGTAAGGGCGGCTATAATAGTTTATTTCAACAACAACAAGTCCCCGAATATTCATTCTTAAATGAAGCATCGCCTTCTTAAGAAAAACCCCCTACCGAAATTATTTATTTCACCAAAACTGAGCAAGAAATTATTTATTTAAAAAAAACTCCAAGCCCTTGAGATGAAATGGTGGCCCCCAAAGGATCTTATTTGTATCAGGCTATTTCCTTTTAAAAATTCAGAAACACCTAGAAATTCAAAACAAAGGTTTTCTGCACCCTTAAGAGGAATAGGAACATTATCCAACAAAGCATTCATGATGTGGAAGATGAACGAAATACAATGCTCAAGGTGGTGATTTTTATTGCAGTAATTTTGCAGATTTCTTTGTTCTGAAGAAGTTTTTGTTTTTCATAATAACAATTTCAACTTGGCTTCTGATAACTCATGAAACATTGCATGTGTGGACCCAGGCTGTCTGGACGAATTTCCTTGAAGCATTTTGGGGTGAAATAACAATAGAAATTTGCAACAGTTACTCATTTGAAGTGATAAAAAAGGAGTGAACTATTTCTAAGTTTAAATTACTTCCCCGTCTTGAATCTATGCACCTAACCATAAGAGCTGTGAACTTAATTTGGTCACGCGACTGCTCCCTTTGTCTTCCCAATTATGTGAATGAATTCTTTTTTTCTCAATTCGATCTCTTAAACCTAAAGAAGTACAAGCACAAAACAATTTGTAAATGTGAGGTGTAAATCACAAATCTATGCATGTTCTACTTGGAAATGATCAATAGGAGCAAAGACACATATTAAAGACATAACCAGCACACTCTAAAAAATGTCGGGACAAAATTGGTTTTTTAGATTCAAAATGGTTTTTTGAAAAACCAAATTTCAATGCAAAACCAACATGGATTTAAAAAAAATCCATGTTGGTTTATTGCATTGAAATTTGGTTTTGATTTTTAAAAAAATCCATGTTGGTTTTTTGCATTGAAATTTGATTTTTCAAAAAACCATTTTGAATCTAAAAAACCAATTTTGTCTGAAATTGTTTAGAATGCACCGACTCTTTATGGTCACATGGTGTATTTTTTTGTACTTGTAAATCTGAATAACAAGTCATTGCATTTTAAAAACTATACAGTTATTTTTTCTATAGCTATTTCTGCAATAATACAACCAAAAATATCCATTCAATCATTTTATAGAGTGCATCAAAAAACTGACTCTTCTCAGCTAGTTTTCTGCAAAAATTGACAGCAATTTACATCACTCAATTGCCATTGTCAACATGACTGCAACCAATTTAAGAAGGCTATCAAAGGACTACCAAGTGTATCACTTTCCGCCAGCTGGCTATACCAATCAAACTTACACAACTGTTGAAACAGGCAATCAAATTACTAGTTTGCTGTGACATTTTTTAAAAGCATCGATAGATCACGATGCTGTAATTTTTCATCTCTCCACTTTATTAGTTTGCCCTGAGTGCCAAATCTAAGTACTTCCAAAGACCCGATGAACCATTGATAGCGGGTCATATGCAAATATTGTAACACAAGTCCCAACTCCAAATTATTGCGTGATAATATTACCTAAGGCATATAAATTGATTATCCCTGTCTTGGGATGAACACTCATCTGTTCATCAAAGCATAATTCTTCAGATCAAGAGGTGACAGGATCTGAATAGCTACATTTGTAGACTATGCAGAAATCCTTTGTGTCTGGAAAATAACAGAGACTGTATGATTATATGACTGATACCTTTTTGGAAGTTGTCAAGCAAAGGTGAATAGACTTTTTTGCAAGGATAGAAATTTGATCATAAATAACAATATTGGCACAATGTACAATATTCATGATAAGGTTTTGGAATATGAAAAATGATATAAATAGCCTGCATTTCAATGTACTTTTAGAATAATATGTGATAAAGACTGTAACCGAAAGTATGAATATTTTAGAATATTATGAAGGTGCAGATAAAGTTTTATGTGATTATGTTTTAGTTAAAATCAAGTCATTGTGAACGGTGTAGATGGATGCATTTTTTGTGCTGGAAGGTCTTTACCAAGAGGGTTATGTTTGTTATTTACAACATTAACATGTTGTCATGAGAAAGAACTGTGAACACTTCCTGCGCATTGCAAAGCTACTCTGTGTATATCAGTGCTCTTTCACTTTCATTGCTGTATCTTTTGGCTGTGCATCGACCGCAGTTTTTTTTTCAAATCTGTTGGTGCAAAGTCAGTGTAAATTAAAAAAGAACAGCAAAGTGTCACAAGCACTTGCGATAACGAGGTTGTTAGCCCAACACTAGCACTAAGAAGGATCAGCTGATATATTAGATAAAATCTGGCATGCAGATCAAATCTAGTAGGAGCCTGCTAGACATTCCCATTCTCTGAGCCATAAGCAGACAAAGGTAGGATAACTGCTGGCTTCACTCCAAAAAATGTCAGACAAAATTGTTTTTTTAGATTCAAAATGTTTTTTTTGAAAAACCAAATTTCAATTCAAAAAACCTACATGGATTTTTTTAAAAATCCATGTTGGTTTTGCATTGAAATTTGGTTTTTCAAAAAACCATTTTGAATCTAAAAAACCAATTTTGTCCCAACATTTTTTAGAGTGTTGGCACATTTTAAAATTGGAGTTACGGATATGAGTGACAGTGAGCTCTCTTTCATGTGTTTCTAAACCAACATATAATCATATATTTCTGTACCTAGCCGACTAATTATCTTGAAGTATGACAAAGATGAAACAGACAGCACACTGTATTTGTCAAAAGATGAAATGTTGAAACACTATCATCATCGCAACTTCTGAGATTTCAAGCTATTACCAAAAAACACAATTATAGACAATTTTCCTATTAATTTTCTTTTTGGTATATCACAGTTTTGTCTTTCACTACATATTCTGTTTCCAAAAAGTATGGTAATTTTCATGGGTTTGTTATGTCATAAAACAAGATGATTAACTACATACCTTAATTGACAAAGCCGTATACAAACCATTACCTGTTAAATATACCTTTAACACATTTTCTCTTTTCGTAGAACTATCTTACCCTCCAAGCAGAGTAAATGGTACAAATTTACTTCTTTTCCATGATGCTGTAGACAATATCTTGATGGCAGTGTATCTTCCAGCAAAATGCTGGAACTGTCAGCAAAGACATGTAAATCTACCAACTGGGATTGACTCTTCAGAAATTAGCCCATTGATGAAGCCTCGCGCTAATTAACTGTGAGATATATTTGTCTAAGGCTTCAAGCAGCAATGAAAATTCACTATTTTGCTTTTTACATTCTGCTGATTTCAACAAATATGTTGTTTTAAATTCATATTTAATCTGACCACTCCTTTTCTTAATTAAAAAGGACAAAAAATGTCAAATATATGTGGAATATATATGATGAATTAAAACAAACCTTAAATTTGCATGACTTCAATCATCTTACAAGATTTTGAATTTCATTTTCTTATATTTGCAGTATGTTTTTCCAAGCCATGAATAATATCCTGGTTAAAAGCATTGGCATTTTATAAGCTTCAGTTACTTATTTACCAGTTTTCAGCAACAAGTATTTGATTATTAGGACGGAATTTTATTCTTGTTATTGCTGGAAATTGAAAATCCACACCTAATGTAATGGGCAGGCATGATGTCACGCTCAATATCTGACTATGGTAACCACTTCCAGACTAGACTGGGTAATGTAAATTAAATAGGGTTACAAGAATTACTCTTTTGATAAATTCAGACAATGGTTAATGATATGCTAAACACCTTCTGCATGCTCCTGTCTAAGATTTTGATAAGGAAGCATTGATCTATTCATGAAGAAAGATGTCAGTCTTAAGACAAATTAACTGCCTCCCTGCCATGAATTCTGCTTGGTTAGTCACTCTTAATAAGCCCCCATATTTTCCCTCCCTTTTCTTTTCATCTCTATCCTGTGAACTAGCTTCCATATCTTTATGGAGTATTAATAATCACGGTTCTATAACCACCCGAGGGACTTAGTGTTAGGCCGAAAACTATGGCTGATTAGTGATAAAATGCACCTTGCTCGTAGGTATGGCTAACATATTTGGAGTACATGTACTAATAAGCAGTTACATTTTATGTATCTTGAGAAAACTATGTTATCATTGACTTTAATTGAGGAGTTGCCTATCTACGAGGATAATATGACTGACCCTTTCTCTGGTTATGGTCAGATCTTGCTGTATTTATTCTGTTACATGTTGATGCATTTGAAGACTTACCCAGTCTTAAGTAGCGGTTATTTGCCATGTTTTGTCAAATCTCCGTGAAAGAGTCACTAGCGTGGTATGTCAGATATATTTTTAAAATTTGTAATGCATTTCAGTGTAAAAGATCTATCAGACATTCAGTGAGTTTGCCGGTGATGCACAAATCAAAATTTAGAAGCATCAAGTATAACAGGCTATGATTCAGATCCTGACTTAGAAAATAATATATTCATGTATAGCCGATGAGTGGAAAAGTATTGCATATGTGAGGATTTTTTCATAGAGAAGAATTCCAGCATTTCGGTCTAGTCACAGTTGTGGTCTGCAAGTAACTAGTGGGTCTAGGGCCAGTATGCCTCCCTGCAGTGGACCTGCTGTCTGCATGGCTCAGTAAGCACTGGAGTACTTCAAGGGGCAACTCTAGGACCAACTAGTCTCCTGGAAAATTAAGCACTTGCCTCATGCACTAGGTTTCCCATGGCAAGGGTGGATTTCCATCTTTGAGGCTGTAGAGGGTACATGTAGGTGGGTGTTTTGTTTGCGGAAAGTAAGACACGTGTTGCAGGAAATTGAGAGTAAGAAGAGGTTGGGGTTGAAAAGAGAGTGTCTACACTGTCATGTCTTTTGGGAGTTGTCAGTGGGGAAGAGAGGTGTATCATCTGTGTAAGTCATAGTTTATTTTACATTATATCAATTTTTTAATTGTAAGCTGTAGTGAAACACATTTAGATTGGACAGTGAAGCATTATGCAGCATATTTAGAATTATGCTACAACAACAAATCCATACTAATCTCAGGCCATAGACAAACATGTTATCTACGTGAGACTTTTCATCAGTCAACAATCTACTGTCTGCGATATCATAATATCCGAAGATGAAAATGTTATAAAGCAAAGTAGCGGCTTCCATATAGACATGAAATATGGCCATATCTATAGCTTTATGGCATGGCACATCTTATGCCTGATTTAATCTGAGCATCATGGTGGTAGGAAGGGGTCGTAAACTGCAAACATAAAACCCATCAGCCGTACAAGGTCCCTGTTTGGTCAATGCCCACTGACACAGTATATACCTGTTATCTTGGGCATTGAGTTTTATTGAATAAGAAGGAAACAAGACACTTTTGTGTCATTCTATGACAACTTATTAGTGTTAAGAAATGAATTTCACACATTGGCTCTTGAGAAACTGTAGTCAATCGATCAATTATTCGATTTGGTTTGCCGATGTGGTGGGTTATGTAATGTAGCGAAATGGAAACTGCCTCAAAAGAGTTCAATTGAAAGTATTAATCTCATGAGAATTACCTAGGCCCGAGTGAAAGTTATTCAAATAACTGTATATTTTCTATCCATGTTTACAGAATACAGAGCCTCTTTTTTTGTTGTCTGTTAATGTATTTCTGCCTTAATTCACCAATTTTCAGATATATTTCCAAACCAAAATCTTTAAGTAACTGCTCAATGAATGAAAATATTAAATACTGGTGGATCTGCAAAATTTATGCACTTTTTTCCTTTAATGTCAGATCTTTACAAATCAGGTTTCTCACAAATTCTGGTAATGTGATAGGAAATCGCTTTAGAAGATTTGTTCGCTTGACTAATCAAATTTAAAAGCTTTTATGTCATGCCAAATTAAACAATAAAGGAAAACAAAAAACCAAACCAATTTCCCTATTATAATTGATCTGAAAGCAAGCCAGAAATTTCATCAATCATTTCAGAAAACGGCAGAAAGCCAGACCGGTATCAAATCTATCCTTAATCATCATTAGTTATCTTAAGCCCTCAGATTAGATTAGACACAAATTGATAGTTATCCCAGGTCTGGGCATCCTTCTTCTATGACAGCCTTTTCGTCCCAGGAAGTCGAAAGAGAGTCAAGGAGCAAAAACCATGCATTTCCTTCTTATGTTATGATTTTCCTATATTTGCTGATTTCTGATGATGTATTCTTCTTTTCTTGCAGAAACCTTAAAGTGGTCAGAAGGAAATTTTCTTTTTGAGGTAAGTATTCAAAACTATTTACCATATTCAATTTTAGGGTATGGAGTGTCAAACATTTATAAAGCTGCTGATTTCTGTTGGTCAGCAGATGGAACAAGTGCCATAGGAAATCATTCTACGGAAGCAACACTTGTATTGATAGAATTCTACTGCTGAACAATGAAAAGTGCCAATACATGCACAAGACAGAGATTAGCACTCTGCAATGTCTAATATATTGTTTTGCCCATTAGCTTTTATTATAAAAACAAAAGCCATTATTCAGCTTGAAACTTCCAGCACCTGCTGAGGCAATACATGTGTATTTTCAATAGTTTTCAAGGTGAAAAATAGTGAAAAGGGTAACTTAATGAAGGATCTGACAATAGGCTGAAGGGCAGATCATTGGTTTCTGGGATACAAATAATGGCACCTTAAACAGATAAGCATTATCTACGATGAAAGACAGTTTGGATTTGTGAGGAGTCTGAGGGCATGAGTGTCCATGAATGGCAGGTAGTTAAACCTTTGTGGGCAGTAACTATGAGCCAGTTGTCCTCTGCACTCTTGGAAATGCCTTTTTGGCAATCAGGGAAACCAGGTAGAGTATCTGTGGCTACATGACTGCTTAATGTAAAACTGTGGCTTTTAATCTACCCTGAAAGTGTTGGCTACACCCATGTACCAAATTTGTCTTGCAGTTGAAGAATAGGAAAAAAACTTAGATTCATCTGTTATAGGCCACCAATTACCTCACAGCAGCCCAATCTTACTTATTGAAAAGAACTGTCTATTTTTCATTCTGTAACTTGTGACCTGAGTGGTGGCTGGTGAGTGCTGTGACTCAGTATGCAACATGTTTAGATAGCATTGAAAATATAGAATATGAACTCACAACTGTCTATGACTTATAGAGAACAACATGGCATGGATAGGGATTTGACCTAACAATGAACGTGCTAGTGCAATTCTATGAGTGCTTGTCTCTCGTGGGCTGGAAAAAAAAACATTCTGCACAACCAGCAACATGTATCTTCTATATATATGATTATTTTTCTCCCCATGGTGCCAATGGTCTATAGTGGATAAAGTACATCTCACACATCCCCTGCTGCAGCAACAGTCTGAATAAGTGATGCAGTTGCTCAGCCCCATCACCTACTAGCCTCACTGATGCTCCCCTTCCCTCGAGACGCCTCAGCAAAACTCACTCAAGTAAAGAGGGCTGTCATCCAGTTCTATTCTGGCACAAGGCACCAAGGAACTACATATAGACCAATAGCTATATTATATTTTACCTCGACCATGAAAGCAGAGCTGTCATTGGCTGAGAGCTGGTCACACGTCAGTCATTATTTTAGTCTATTGCCCTGCAATAGTTAAAAAAAAAATCTGAACAAAAATTTCCAAAATTTTTTTTTTCCACAATTATCTATAAGGCCAGTGAATATCCTTGATGTGACAAAGGCAGATGTCGCTGAGTGTTGTTTGTTCTTAGTAATTTTGGTAAACACGGTAAATGATATCATATGAGAGAAAGGATAAATATTTCAATCAGTGCAGAATTGATGGCCATGAAAATATCAGAAGTCTTCTTACTCAAATCTAAAGCAAAAATGAGTGCTTTAAAAGCCTGTGCCTTCAGAACCTTTTAAAATCACATTTCAGTGACTGAATATCTTATATACTTCGATTTTTTGTCAGAACTGGTAGATGTGTTGACATCGCACAGGTGGTATAAGTAAGATCTATGTAAAGAATGCAAACCGTGCAAAGCATGAAATTCGTCTAAGAAATAAGAAGGTTGCACACAAAGTTCAAACCGTTTTCAATATGACACGGTCTATATGTGGAATTAAGAATTCTTTTCATGACAAAGATATTACTAATCTTGAAATTGAAGGCATTAAGTAATATGAAAATAAAAATCTGCAAGCATTCGGGGGGGGGCAACAATAGGATGGATGGATGGATGATTGGGGCTTTACGTCCTGTATTTATGCACTTGGGAGGCTAATTAGGACAGGGGGAGGACACGGCAATGAGACGAAGGATGATTGAAACAGCCGTCCAACATAGGCCCAGGTGACCCGGCAAGAGCTGGATTCGAACCTTGGACCCAGCGATTGGCGGGGGCAACAATAAATAAACACAATGTTGCAGCAGGTAGCCCTGTCTTTTGGTGCTTTTTAAAAGAATTTAAATTTGGCTTCTTCAACATAACAATTCAATATATGAGGATCTTATTTACATCAAGCTATTCTCTTTCAAAAATTCAGAAACACCCAGATATTCAAAACAAAAGGCATTCTTAATCCTTGAGTGGAATAGGAACGTAATCCCTCAAAGCATCCGTGATATGGAGGTAGAAAGAAATACAATGCTCTTGGTGGTCTTTTTCTTATTTTACGGTTATGTTTCTTTTGAATAAGTTTTTGTTCTTCATAAGAACAATTACAACTTGGCTTCTGATAACTCATGAAAGATTGCATGTTTGGACCCAGGCTGCCCGGACGAATTTCCTTGAAGCATTTTGGGGTGAAATAACAATAGAAATTTGCCGCAAGTACTCAGGTGAATAGAAAAGAGAGAACTACTTTTAATTTTAGATTAACAACAGATTGCACTTCTTGCCTTGCAACCATGAATCTTTCTAAGTCTAGAGTAAGAGCCGTGAACTAAATTTGGTCACACGGTTGCTCTCTTTGTCTTTCAAACTGCATGAATGAATTCTGCTTCTCAATTCTCTTTAACTGAAAGAAGTATATCCACAAGAAGAAAATTTGTCATGAAGTTAATTGCAACTAAGTACATGTTGTGCTTGGTTTATTTATATAAGGCTGAATTGAAGAACAATGATGTCACTATTAACTTGCTTAAAGAACACATTCGAAGAGTGGTACCGGAGCCAATGCACTGGCATAACCTATACATGATTCCTTCCTTTGTACAGTAAGTTACAGTAATTCCATGAGAAAAATATTGATTATGACTGTGCAATCAATTGTTTTAAAGACGTTTAAACGGCTGTTGTAAAATTAAATCAGTCAATCACTTTCTACAGTGTATGAAAAAAAAAACTGACTTGTGTTCACTACAATCACCAAGAGCCATTGCCATATCTCAATCGACATCAGCAGTGTTTGCAGAAACTAATCAAGGTTTGTACATATGATCTCTGGCAATTGGTACTTCATTAAGTAACGAAGTTCTGAATTGTGATTCTTGTTAGAATCATAAAGATTTGTTGAAACCCTAGATGGATGCCAAAATGCCTGCCTCTTGTACATAACAATGTAAAATTATAATTTATGGTCGTCTGTCTAATGAAGATTTATCAATTAATTTGCATCTAGGAGTAGCAACAGTTTATACATGCAAAAGAGGACATTGATATATTTCAGACAGGATCCACACCATTTGTGGTGATTTGGTTTAACAAACAACTAAAGATAACAATAACAACATTTTTCTGGATCTCGACTAACTATAATTGGTTTACCCTGAGTGCCAAATCCAAGCACTGCCGATGAACCCAATGAACCATGAATACCAGGTCTTGTGCCTACATTGTAACAGGAGCCCAACTCACCATTATTCTGTGATTACATCACCTGCAGCATATAGATTGATCATATTTGTCTTGAAATGAACACTCGTCTGTTCATCAAAGCAGAATGCCTGAGATCAAGAGGTTACATGATCTGAATAATTACATTTGTAGACTATATAGAAAGCCTTTTGTGTCTGAGAGATAAAAGGGACTATGTGATTAGATATCTGATGCTTATTTGGAAGTTGTCAGGCATGGTGTGAAGATTTCATTAGCAATGATAACAACTTTATTATTGGTAACAACTTGCCATAATGTACAATATAACTAGTGTGAAAGATAACAAGTTTTTGAAACACAATTTTGTATTTATTTGCGCTTATTGGAAGCTAAAGTAATGAAAATGTTCAACTGTTACTGAAGCGTAAAGGCAGTGTTGTACTCTTATGTTTAAAAATCAAGGCGAAGCATGGAACGTGATTGTAGCCTATAATATATAAATCAATTTATTCATTCACATGATACATGGAATTGTACAATAATATAAATAGTATACGTAAATTTAAAAAAAAATCAGTTAAAAGGATTATTAAGATACACACAAAAAGTTCAATATAAAATCAACATCAGCACCAGTAAAACCATTGATTATACAATCAGAATTTCTAAAATCAATCAAATCTAAAATCAAAAAAATAATATCACAGTCCTCTTGGTTAACCATCCGCAGTCCATGGAGTCCGTCTGACATCACAGTTCCATCATCTAAACCAAGTTCCATTGCAATAATGTGTATATTACTCATTATTATGCTCCTCTGGTCACTCTGACTCATTCTGACAAGGAATGACACTTTCTCATTTTGGCTAACTTCCATTTTTCTCACCATTTTGATAAACCTGGCAAATATTTGATATGCCGCTGACGGGGTGCCAATTATTTGTGGGAGAAATTTTCTGTGAGTCATATTGGGTAATTGGAAGAGCCGAAGCACACATCGATTCCATGTCGTTTAAAATTCTTGACAAAAAAATGGGCACACTGCGAGTTAAATAATGTCCGCATGATACCAATACTTCCACCAGGGAGAGACGCAAGCACCGTATTAGTCCGATGAATCAAATCACTCTTTTTCACTCTGATCTCTTTCACTTCTCGTAGACCACTCTCCAGATAATTTCCTAGGTGCTTTACATGATTCACCCAAGCCAGTTCTTTCTCATTGAGACACACAGCTGGCTTCACAACATTTTTTGAACGTGAAAAGCACACACATACTGTCTTCGATGAATTATAAATCACACTGAAATCTTTTCCATACTCCTCACAGGTTTTTATCATTCTCCTCAGTCCGGCTACACTCGGAGCACACAAGGTCAAATCGTCGGCGTAACCAACAGCGCCATAAAAATTCTTTCCAAGCCTACATCCAACACCATCTTCTTCAAGTGATTTCAATAAGATGTCAACATATACACAGTAAAATATAGGCGAAATGACTCCACCTTGACGAATTCCGTTGATAGTTCCTAATTGGGCTGAATGCTGATTTTCCCAAACAGTCCTCATAACTTGGCGCTGATATAAATCTAACATCATCCAAATAATGATAGCTGGCAATTCACGATCTATCAAAATTTTGAATAACTTGTCATGCCTTACCCTGTCAAACGCCTTACTGGCATCTATAAAGCAGGTGTAAACTTCAGAGTCATTATTTAAGTAATAATTTATGACCTCCTTCAAGACGAGTGAGCACATTACGGTGCTATGCTGTCTTTTGAATGCATACTGCATATCACTTGTCACCAATTTGTCGGAGTATTTATGAAGAACTATAATGTCAATGACTTTTGAAATTGAGCTGCATAATGTTATCCCTCGATAGTTTGAGCTTTCACACATGTTTCCCCTACTATCCTTTGGAATAGAAGAAATTGTCCCCAAAAGTAAATCATGAGGCTGATAACCATGAGTCACGATTGCAGTAATGAGTGATGTCAAATAATCCTTAAACAAATCACTACTAAATATCAAATGGTCCGACATAACACCTTTATCACCATCTCCTTTCTGTGCCTTGAGATGACTTATGGCTTTTAACACATCCTTCTTTTCCACCACACGATCATTTTCAGCACACTTGTCAACACTTTGGTTGATATAATCCTTAATTTTGCTCATTATTCCAGGATCACTTGGAACTGAATTATACAACTCACAATATTTTTCCTTGAAAACTTCAGCAATTTCGGGAGGTTCTGCCTTGCCGTCAACGGTAGGTGCAGCTCTAGATTTGGGATTTAATTTCTTTATTTCCTTAAAGAAATCTCTTGAACTGTTTTTACTGATGGCCTCAACCATTCGTTCTTTCCTTTTCTGATGATCTTTCCGCTTGTTCCGTCTATTGGCATAAGCATATTGTCTCTTTGACTCTTTTATACTATCAAAAACTATTCCAGATGGAGGTCTGCCTTGCTGCACCCACAGATTGTGCCACCAGAGGGCATCATCTTTGTATGGCTTCACTTCTTCACACCATCAAGGTCTTGCATTCTTTATCTTCTTAATACGAGGAAAGACAGTCTGACTTCAGGCAACACTCAATTAAACAAGCACACAAATCACCAATTTCTCGCTTGTGATTATCCTTATTGCACAACGTGTCACTAGATTCTATTATCTCACAGTGCTTCAAGTTATTCATGTACATATCTTGTTTTTGACGGTAGTCCACAATATTTTTCTCTTTGACTCTGCACCAACTAATAGGCAATGGTTTTTGTGATTCATCACAACTCTCACTCACTCCAGTTTTCTTGGGAACAGAAAGCTCTACCAGGACGGGCAAATGCTTTGACGGATTAAGAGCCAGATCACAGCGAACCACAGTCTTCACAAAGTCAGATAATGATCGATGAACATTAAGATGATCAATACACGATCTTCCACCATTGTCCATGTCATAATATGTATATCCATAATCAGCAAAAGGTAGATGAAACGTATGAACTAAGTCAACTCGCTCCATAAAATCCTTAAAATATTGGTCATGGGCATTGCCTCTGTTCAAGTCAAGATTCATATCACCACCAATTATCACATCATCAGGCGGAAAACCTTCTATAAAAACTTCCACACTGTCCATGGCATCAATGTAAGCAGCTTCCACATTATGCTTTCTGTGATTGTCGACCGGCATGTACGTGTTAATGAGCAGGAGTTTACGACTGTCAATATCCAATTCTAACGCACATGCTCTGTTGGTCCCTGGTACTCTTCTGAAGGTGACACTTTGCGCAAGAGATCTATTCCACATTATGCCAACACCACCATAAGGGCGGCCCATGAGCAGTTCATCATCACTTATTGCAGAGACACCATTTGCCATGTACTTGTCATTGATGTTACATAACACAGAATTAATCCTGGAGTTCAGCAACCAAGTCTCTTGAAGGAATATCACATCAGGTGTATGCATACCAATAATGTCATTAATAAACTGCTGCTTGTCTGGTGCCAGTCCAGTGCTGTTATATGTGATAATTTTCAGTGTCTTATCCATTATTTTGTTGTTTCATTTCTTCTGGGCCTTGGTGCCAATCACCTCTTGAAATAAATGTTCTTTGGCCAAAACTCCTTGGCCAGTACATCTTTCATGTGCTCATAGGCAAACGTCAGCAGAAATCTTTTGGTATTCCATCCTTCTGACGACGTATCAGTAACTTCAATTGCTGTGATATTGTCCTCCTTTCCATTGATATAGGCTTTGATGTCATCGATGCTCAGGTTAGGATTGACGTTTGTGATTTGAACTTGAAACTGAGTTGGCCCAGCTTTAAGTACATCTGACTGGTCTGCTTCACCACCGGTACCTTTGTTTGTTTTCATTTGGCCTTTATTCGGTCTTTTTCCATTTCTAGGTCCAATATCTTGAAATTTATTCCCGGTGTCATTCTCTGATTGAGCGAACTCTAATGGACCACTCGCTAATGTGGCGGCAGCGTAACTTGTGGAGGGCTTCATAGCAGTCTCTGCTGAAACTGGTTCTTTGACTTTGTCACTGGCATCTGCACTTAGCCTGGACAACTGACTGTCGTATGTATGTGTATATGCCAATTAATTTACATGTTGAGATGGTTTCAGGAAAATACTGCAAAAGAAAGTTCGCTGCCAACTGCTGTTTTTAAAGGAGTGGAGAGAAAATGTAAATGTACCTCAATGAACTGGGAAATCTTCTCAAAATCTAATCTAGCCATCAGTAGGCATATACTCTAACCACTAGGACTTGCCAAAACGTACACATTAAACTTTCTATTGCAGCTTTAAGGAAATCTAACACACAATAGCCTCATCCTTTAGTCTGTCTTTGTGTGAATTCTGATTTGCTGAAGAAGAGTCTATCAGGAAAAGGTTAACAGAACTTTACACAGTTGAATACGAATGAGCAGAGAATAAAGGCAATGAATCAGCAATGAGACACTTGGCCAACAGGAGGGAAGAAGCAGTGAGTTGTACTGCAAAACATTATCAGATACATTGTTTCAAGACAAATATAATTTGTTACTAAGCTGGGAGTGTTTCATGTGGTGGATGAGTAAAATGACTGTCACCAGAGAGTGGAAGAAGTTTAGAAGTACCATACACGACATTGGAGAATACCACATCTGACGCTTATTTAGGTAAAATGCACCTCCAAGACCTCTACAAAGCTGATGTGTCATCTGCTTCTAAGCTACTCCAATATACCAGCAAAGCAAAAGCTGTTGTCAAAACACAATAACAGCAGGGTAATATTTTCAACAGGTTTCAAGGTGAACCATAGTGAAGGGTGTAACTTGATAAAGGACAGACAATGGACTGAAGGGCAGTTAATTGGTTTCTGGGATAAGATTGACGGCGCCTTAAACCGATAAGCATTAGAGTGAAGGGCAGTTGGGATGTGAGGGGACGTGAGCGTCCATGAGCTTAGCTTCTCAGATCCACAATAGTGCTTTTCGAATATGTCTCAACATCTCAAGGCAATTCACTTGAACCAAGAGATTGACTTTTATCATCAGATAGTTGAAACATGTCAGTAATCAGTATTTTTGATACAGATATAGTTTGAACAGTCAGTTAAGAATTTTATGAAGTAACTCATCATTGACATCAGTTGACATCACAACAAAATACTAATATCAATAGGGGGAACGGGGGCACATTGGGACGCTTTTAACGTCTACTAATTTTGCTCAATGCTGACAGCACTGAAGAACTCAGAAGTTTGCATGAATATCACCCATACTATTGAGCTTAAATGCAAGGCATAATAAACTAGACTGCACCTACCCTTTTGCTGCCAGAGAGTCGTAAAAATGACTGTCCCAATGTGCCCCGGCTGGCACAGCAGGGGCACATTGGGACATCAATTAAAAAATCATTTTAACACTCCATGTGCAATAGATATCATATATAAGTAGTGTGTAAGACAATATACAGTGCATTAACACCTTGTAGTACCAATAGTTCATAACTTTAAACAGTTTTAAACATTTAGCATAAACTGTCCTGGGTGCGGACATCTATGTAAGTAACACACAGTGCTTTGCGACAAATTTGTTCACAGAGCATGGTAATCCACTGTACCTCTGTTCACTGTGGCCTGAACACCTGTTGTGTGCTGTCCCAGGTCATTCAGTTGCCTCGGACACTTAAATTCTGCCATATTAAGTGCGTCCCAATGTGCCCCGAATTCACTGTCCAAATAGCCCCGATATGACTTTTACACCAAAATGCTAATTTCTCGGAGACCAGTGAGTGTGTTTATCAAGATAGCAATTCATAACTGTTCGTTACGATATATAAAATTCATACAAGCACTGAGAAAGCCTCATTGTTCTTGGTTTGTCCACAGAATGGTTCCAATTGAACCCGTCCATATTTACTTTTGTAGTAGGAAAACAAACTTTTGCTCGCCATACTTCTGTATGTGGCTGTAATTTGTCAATAAAACCATGGAAACATCAGGATGTGAAATTACAAGATATGATGGCACTACCATATCATATACCTTGCCAGGATCCAAGAAAACCCCACCGTCCCACAGTGCCCCGCGTCCCAATGTGCACCCGTTCCCCTACTTTATGATTGTGGAATTCACCTATTTAATATTCTCACTGCCTCTGCAATAAGATTAATGTACTGTTGATAATCCACTTGTTTTTACATGTTCAATAACACTTTGAACATGAAGGGCAACAGGTTTCAAAAGCTGTAGAGTTTTCTATGGTCTCATGGTATGGGAACCATTCTTCTCCCACATTCTCCGCTGCAGCGACATTCTGAATAAGTGATGTACTAGCAGTGCAGTTGTTCAGCTTCATCACCTGCTGGCTTCACTTGTATCTCCCCTTCCCTTGGGATGCTCTGGCTGAAACTCACTCTTGCAAATAGAACCTACAAACCTGTGATACACTGGTACAAAACATATGGCATAGATGTTTTGAGAAGCCATGCTACAACCTCATAATTTAATTGGGCTATTAACAGGGAAACATGCTGATGCTATCATTTTACTGTTAGTGTTTGACACTACTTCGAAGCTTTTCTAGTCGCTCATGAGGGTTGATTGATGAGATTAGAAAGGTAGGAGTTTCAACATGTTAAACACATTCCCTATGTGAGGGGTCTTTTGCCTACAAACCACAACCACTTTGTATTTAATGTATCACAAGTCATATAAATATTTTTTTTACCAAATCAATCTTACCATTTGTGTAATTGCATGAGAACCGCATAGACCTGTATCTGGACAACCAATCCTCAGACCTTCATATCTACATGAACCTACCAAAGGTCAGGTCCAATGGTGTGCACCAGGTAAAATTGGCATCAGACGGATATCATACATAATATCTTATGAATTTTATATGCATTGCCTTTTGTACCACTCGACAGTGAAAATTAGCATTATGTACACCGTTGTACATGTAGTCATGTCCAATGGTTTGGTGCTTCATTCAATTGACACTTGAGTACTGCAGCATGAGATGTGACATCACAATGGTGTCACCATGGTGACGTCTCAACCTCTCTTTCACATCATCAATTGTTTCTTTTTTAGGTAAAGATTTTGTATCTCTAAAAAAGAGAGGGGTGCAAATGGTGGTTACTTACACAGCCACTATAACTATTCATTCCTTGAAAATTAATTTTTTTGTAACTGTGAAGTTTCTGAAATGAGACAAAACAATTGTATAATGGGTAAATTGTGGGACATGAGATATGTACACACTTGAATATCATGTACAACTCGGCCTAACGGCCTCGTTGTACATTGACATTCTCGGGTGTACATATCTTCATGTCCCACATTTACCCATTAGACAACTGTAATATATCTCGCAAGCAAAGAGCCCTGGGGGGATTATGTCTCATTCTTTGCCTTGATGGTTCAACCATAAGATTTAACATAATTCTTATCTTTGCAAGTTTCAAAGACAATTTTTTAGTGTCTTTTCAATTTGAATATTAGATCTAATTGAAATGTAGAAACAACAGCACACACCTGTCAACCAACTTGAAGTACCTTTGGCACATGCGCTTTGAAATTTGAATTTAAGGTGATACTAAGCTAGTGATAAATGCTTAGTTAAAGAAATTCAGCTGGTATATATTATGAAATGCTATTACATTGCCAGAAAATGCTGAATATTACTGAGTCAAAAGGATGATACATTGTCAGCAATAATTAAGAGAAATTATTTACCCCCAGGGTATTCCTTTTTAAATTTTAGAGTAAACCAGCAAATGTCTTAATCTTGTACCTCGAGCAGAATAGGAAGATATTTCAAGAAGATCATAAAATTGGAATGAGGCTCTGCTCTCAGCAATCCATCTCTATATTTTTTTTGCTAATTTTGTTTCGCAGCATTTTTCTTCTTTGTGATAGTGATGCACCTGCATTCAAATAACTCACGAGACATTGCATGTGTGGAGCCATGTTGCTTGACTATATTCTTGGAAGCTTTCACATTGAAATATTTCACTGTTGTTGCTAAGGCGACTTTAAAGTACCAAAAGTAGGAAAGATATCTTTTTAAGTTGTAACTTAATTTTAACTGCTTCTTCTCCCCTTGCAGATATAAGTACATCATCATTGCTTTTGCAATATAATTTCCATTTTCAAAAACTTTTTTTACAGATTTATATCCTGAATTTTGTAAACTCATCTTTTCATGTGAATGATTACACTCTTTGTGATGTCTCATGACTTGTGATCAATCAGGATGGACACTAATCTGTACAATGTGTACATCAAAGCATCATACCTCGAATGAAGGGTTATACAATGTAGAATCGTAATAATCACATTTGGAGTGTATGAAAAATGACCTATTTTAATCATACAATTTTTATAATGAAACTGATGACATTGAGAGCCGGCCAGTATAGTTTATGCATTGACAATTCAATTTTTAACCTTTTGATATGCCACAGATAATATCAGACAAAACATAGTTATTTTCAAAACACAATAGTCAATATCCTCAACCTTTTGCCTTTCTTTGTGTGAATTCAGATTTCTACAAAGAACTGCCCGCTTGGGAATGGGGAAAGGTTAAAACAGACTTTCACACGATTGAATACCAATGAGGAAAATAGAAAGGCAATGAATTGACAATTGGAAATCTAAATATATACTGGAGAACAGAGACATACATCATTAAGTGGGTGTAGTTTTATTAGAATTGAGGCCCTCATAGAAATATTCTGATAGGAGAAATAGAATATGGAATTGTTACAGCTCAAAATCAATTAACAAAAAAACATAACTCTATTCCACAGCCCTTGAAAAGGCACTCTTTGTTTTGCAGTATTTGAAAATATTCATAATGTCACTTTAAGAAAATCGGTTTTTGATATTGGTTAAAATAATCAACTGCTTTATATTTCCCTTTTCCAATCTGTTGTTGTCATGTGTAATATCATTTTAAAGCATTTAATTTGACACCAAATTAACAAGCCTTTATTTCCATCCTATTGTTATCCTAAATGAGTGGACACTTTGACTCTGAATTCTTAATATTCTTAAAAGATATCTGTACGCATCAGAAAACATTAATGCATTTCTAAGAGTAAACTATAATTGATATTATAAAGACCTCAGTAGATACATATAATGTTGTTTCGAAGTTTACTTTTTTCAACACGTTCGAAGGTAAACAATAGCAAAGGGAGTAGCTTAATGAAGGATCAGAAAATGGACAGAAGGGCAGTTATAATTGGTTTCTGGGATAAGATTGACGTCGCCTTAAACTGATAAGCATTATAGTGAAGGGCAGTCGGGATGTAAGAGGACTGGTTCACAAAATGAACTAAATTTCTTCAACAAACAGTGTATTGTAAATCTGCAAGCCTAATGTAGTGCTGTCTATAAGCATACTGACATATTCTTAAATAATGAATCAGTGATATATATGGTAGGTGTATTCCCCACAGGCTAAGTATGGAGGGTGGCATCATTGGCAATGATCATGCATAATTGATCATATAGTGTCATAACAAGATGGATATTGTAGCACCAATTATTTAATAATTGAGCAAACGTGATAAAGATGACATGTACAGGTGACGCGTCTTTTTCGTCTGTTTTTGCATTGGAACATGTAAATGTGTAAAAGAAATTCTTCACAGTTAAATAATGTACATCCTGTATTTTTGTATTATTTTTTTCTGTAAAGAGGTATCTCATTTGGGTAGGGGTTCCACTACTTTTTTGGGTTCCTGTCATAGACTCTCCTTTATATTCTGCAAGACTAGTTGGTTTTTGACCTTTTTTGTTCCCAATTCAGTAAGGTATATGATTCTTAAATAATTGGTTCATAAGGTGTGTCATTATCATTATCGTTATCAGTTAATTTTTTCAAAGAAAACAGAACATTTTACTGTTGATGCAAGAAGCTGTCATATGAGCACTCATCTGAATGACATCCTAGCTGGGCCATTGATGAACGCATAATGACATGGAGTGCACAAAAAAAATCATTCTCAAAATGAGTATTGACTCATTCTACGAACCTGAGTTAAACTAATACCAGCCTACTGTTCTTTTGCAATGAATCTGAAACAATTTGCAAAAACCATTTTTAAAGTGCATTATAAATAATTCTCATTAAGCTACTTTGCAGAACCCAGAAGAACATATATCCATAATTAATGGCATTAAGGCCCATAAAAGTCGTTCGGAAGAGCCCTAACTCACATGCGCTCCAAATTAATCTGCTCTGACAACAGGTGAAAAAACCATGGGCTTAGTGCCTAGCCTTGAGGTACACATTCGTACTCTATTAGAATTGATGTGGTGATACAGAACATGAATATTTCTGTAGCCGCTATGAAGTCTTGAACAGCGACGAACTTGACAAATAGCATATACAGAGAAGTAAAAGAATAATAACTTGTGTTTACTTCCATAGGTGGGTGATTTCCAATGAAATTGCCTGGAAATCATTAATTTTCAATAGTATTTACTTAATCATCTGCCCGGATTGTTCAGCCTTTTTGCCCGAGTCTTACTGTTTCCAAAAGTTTTCGAGGGGGGGGGGAGCGACTGCCCCCCTGCCATACGCCTATGTTCACTTCAGAGGCCGAGAGCCATTGCTGTAACCCAGTTTCATCATCCTTGTTTGCAGAATCTAATAAAGGTTTGTACAAGCATTCTCTGTGAATTGGTATTTCATTGAATTATGAAGTATTGAACTTTGATTGTTTTAGGATCATAAAGAAATGCAGAAATCCAAAATGGATGCCAAAATGACTGCAACTTCTACACAACAATGTAACCTTGTAATTTATTGTCATTTTTCTTAGGGAGATTCATCATTTATTTAACACCTGGGATTACTAACAGTGTATGCAACTGTGCGAAAGAGGACATTGATAGATTTCAGACAAGATTCACACCACCTGTGTTGCTCTGGTTTTATAAACTACTGCTCATCACAATAACAGATTTTTTTTTCTTTACTTGGTTTGCCCTGAGTGTCAAATGCAAGTACTGTAGATGAACCCAATGAACCACTGATACTGAGGTCTTGTGCCTACATTGTAACAGAAGCCCAACTCACTATTACTCTGTAATTATATTGTCTACAACATATAAATTGATCATATTCGTCTTGAAATTAACACTAATCTGTTCATCAAACAGAATGCCAGAGATCAAGAGGTTACAGGATCTGAATAATTACATTTGTAGACTATATAGAAAGCCTTTTGTGTCTGAGAGATAAAAGAGACTATGTGATTAGATATCTGAATCTTGTTTGGAAGTCGTCAGGCATGGGGAAATTATTTTTTTAGCAACAATAACAACTTTATCATTGGTGACGACTTGGAATAATATACAACATAGAGGTGGAAAAGACAGAAAATGTTTAACCCAATTCTGTATTTATTGTCTTTATGCTTATTGGAAAATAAAAATCAAGGCAGCTACACAAATAAACCCACTGATAACAATGCATGGAACATGTAGCCTAAAATGTATATTTGTATATGCCAATTAATTTACATGGTTTCAGGGAAATATCGCATTAAAAAAGGTCACTACCACCACCTGCCTTTCAAGGAGTGAAGAGAAAACGTAAGGGTCCCTCAATGTAACAGAAATCGTAGAATCCATAAAGATCAACCTTTATTAGGGTGGCCTAAAAAAAGACCAATTTCTGAAATTCATATCGCATACACCTTCATTTTATGAGAAATGGTAAAATAAGCACTCTGTTAAAATTTTAGAAAGATCCTTTGAGTCTAAGTGGTCCCCCAAAGCCACTCGGTTTCAAGCCAAAATTTACAAATAATTCATTTTTGCGTAATCGCGGTTTTAAATATCTTGCTTATTATTGGACATACAATGATAATATTTATACCATTGATCTCAGGAGAAAATTAGCTTCAATTTGAGTACCAGGAAGCTATATCTATGATAACTTTGAAGCTGGCAGGATTTGAGAAAACTCAAAATTTCATGTTGTCAAGCCAAATCGCTGAAATTGTTAGTTTATATTGTCAAATTTAGCTGAATTAAAATTCCTACTAAGAATAAAGTACATAAGGAACAATTTCCTGTTGAAAGTGAGAATATTGACAGGTTTTCATGGTGTTATAGCCTTGCTGCAGAGACACACAAATCTACACTGTATATATGGCAATTAAATATAAATTTTTTACACATTGCCATTTTCAGATGCCACCAAATTTCAATGAAGGTTGTATTTTATGATCCTGAAAGCCAATTCCACACTAAGGATCATACTTTTAAGTCTTAGAGCCTTACTGATATTTAATCTTCACATCTTAAAATTTCACAACACCATTAAAAAACATTGGGTGCACAGTCGTTTGTGGCAGAAAATAATCAAGTTGGCATTCACTTTAAAGTTCTCTTTCTCACAAATCCAGCCACACTATTAATAATTCTATGCACCCTAAGGATTATTGTCCATGTGCTGCATCTCTTCTTCAAATTTATACTCACCATCTTTGTAAATATTGGCTATTATGATCTTACTGGCAATTTGAGGAAAAAACATGTTGTGCAGTCCCTGCCGCTCCTAGTAAGCTTGGTGCAGTAATGCAGGATGTAAAGCCCTATCACCAAACACTTGACAGACAATGCACCCTGATGATTATTTTCTGCCCCTCATTTTTCAAAACATCATTTGCTTTCGTTGTATTATTCCCTTGTACCATACTGGAAGCTCTGTAACTTTTTTCCAAAAAATTCGAAAATCTAAGATTGGCTTACAGCTTTGAAGTTTTTTGAGATGTGCCTTATTTTGGTCATTCATTGTTATGCATTATATTTTGAATTTTAAATATCATAGAAGTATGCCTTATTTTAAGGTAGGATTCAATTTTGCAAAATTTGAAAGTTTAGATGAATTATTTCAGCGGTTTAGCTTGACAACATGAAATTGTGAGTTTTCTAAAATCCAGCAAGCTCAAATGTCATTGTAAGTATAGCTTCCTGGTACTCAAATTGAAGCTAATTTTCTCCTGAGATCAATGGTATAAATATTATCATTGTATGTCGACTAATAAGCGAGATATTTTTAACCGCGATTACGCAAAAGGACATTTTTAAAAAATATTGGGCAGAAACTGAGTGGCTTTGGGGGACCACTTAGACTTGAAGGATCTTTCTTAAATTTTAACAGCGTGTATATTTTACCATCTCGCATAAAATGAAGATGTATGCGATATGAATTTAAGAAATTTTTTTTTTTTCGGCCACCCTAACCTTTATACATATATTTTGAAAGACTACAGTGCATCAGTTCTTATAACAGGGTAATCTGCACATAATCTTATTTAGCTACCACCATATGTGCGCTCACTATTCCCTATCACTTGCCAAAGCTTTATATTGCAGCTTTAAGGAAATCTAACACACAATAGCCTCATCCTTTTGTCTGTCTTTGTGTGAATTCTGATTTCCCGAAGAAGAGTCTGTTAGGAAAAGGTTAACAGAACTTCACACAGTTGAATACCAATGAGCAGAGAATAAAGGCAATGAATCAGCAATGAGACACTTGGCCAACAGGAGGAAAAAAAGGAGTGAGTTGTACTGCAAAGGTCTCAAGATTATCGGATACATTGTTATAAGTCAAACAGGATTTCTAATTTGCTGGAAGTGTTTCACATAATGAATGAGTACAAAAAATGACTGTCACCAGAGAGTGAGGTTTAGGAGTACCATATAAGACATTGGAGACTCCCACATTATCAGGTAGAATGCACACACAAGACCTCTACAGATCTAATTTGTCATCTGCTCCTTATCAAAGTTCTCCAATATACCAGCAAAGCAAAAGCTGCTTCCAAAGAAACATTAACTGGGGTAATATTTTCAACAGGTTTCAAGGTGAACAATAGTGAAAGGAGTAACTTAATAAAGGACAGACAATGGGCTGAAGGGCAGTTAATTGGTTTCTGGGATAAGATTGACGGCGCCTTAAACTGATAAGCATTAGAGTGAAGGGCAGTTGGGATGTGAGGGAACATGAGGGTCCATGAGCTCAGCTTCTCAGAGCCGCAATAGTGCTGTTGGAATATGTCTCAATATCTCAAGGCAATTCACTTCAACCATCTTAGGTAATAGGAGTCAATTTCCTTTCTGAATCAGTTTCGATGCAAACAATCTAATGGAAAGAATAACACAAAGTTGTAATGTAAGTAGCTAATGACAAAATGTTTCTCTACAAAGTTTCATAATCGAGTTCTGTTTGCGTAGAAAGTGTTTTTTTTTCCATCTGAAAGATGAACCAAATCGGAAAACAGTATTGTTAGGCATTTTATTAAGTAACTCATCATTGACATCAGTTGACGTCAGAACAACATACTAACATCAATCCTTTATGATTTTGCAATCCACCGATTTAATATCCTCACTACCTCTGCAATAAGATTAATGAACGGTTGATAATCCATTAATTTGTACATGTTCAATGATTAATTAAACGTGTAGAGCAACAGATTTAAAAAGTTGTTGACTTTTGTATGGTCTCATGGTATGGGAGCCATTCTTCTCCCACTTTCTCTGTTGCAGCGACATTCTGAATAAGTGATGTACCAGCAGTGCAGTTGTTCAGCTTCATCACCTGCTGGCTTCCCTGATGCTCCCCTTCCCTTGGGATGCTCTGGATGAAACTCACTCTTGCAAGAGAACTTACAAACCTGTGATACGCTGGTACACAATATATGGAATAGCTGTTTTGAGAAGCCATGCTACAACCTCATATTTTAATCGGGCTGTTTAAAAAAAAAGCTGCTGATGCTGTAATTTTACTGTTAGAGGTCTGGGACTTCAGTGTAGCTTTCTGGTCCCCCATTTGATGTGATTGGAAAGAGAGGAGGACTTCTCAACATGTTAACCATATTCCCCATGTGAGGGATCTTTTACTCACCAACCACAGCCGCTGCCAAATTAACGTCTCATATATCATGTGAATATATATAGTATGCCAAATCAATCCTCTTTTGATAAAATCTTCCAAGTTTGTAATTGCATCAGAACAGCAAAAGCCTGTATATGGACAACCCTCAGACCTTCATATCTGCATGAACATACCAAAGGTCAGGTCCAATGGTTTGTATCAGGTAAAATTGGCATCAGACGGATATCATATATATATAATATCTTATGATGCTATATGCATTGCCTTATATCTGACAAGCAATGAGCCATCGGAGGTTTATGCTGCATTAATTCTTGGTCATACAGTGTATGATGTTCAACCACATCATTTAAGACAATCCTTATCTTGGCAGGTTTCAAAGTCTGTTTTTTAGTGTCTTTTGTAATTTGCATATTAATTGAAATGCGGAAATAACACCACACACCTGCATGAATTAACCAACTTGAAGTACCTTCTGAAAACACCCTTTTAAATTTAAATATAAGATGCCAATAACATAGTGACAATTGCTTACTAATAGATATTCACCAGGTAAATAATGAAATACAATTCCATTGCCAGAAAACGCTGAATGTTTCTGAGTCAAAGGATCATGTATTTTTAAGAGCAGTTAGGAGAAATTATTTACCCCCAGGGTATCCCTTTTTTAATCTTAGGGTAAGCCAGTTGATGTCTTGTTCTTGTACCTCGAGCAGAATAGGAAGATAATTCACAAAGATCTTAAAAGTGGAAAAAGGCCCTGCTCTCAGCAATCCATCTCTATAATTTTTTTTGCTAATTTCGTTTTTATAGTATTTTTTCTTTTTTGTAATAACGCTGCAGTTGCCTTCAAATAACACATGAGGCATTGCATGTGTGGACCCATGTTGCAAGACTATATATATTCTTGGAAGCGCTTCAACATAGGAATATTTCACTGTTGTTACTCAGGCAACTTATAAGTTCCAAAGGTAGGAAAGATCTCTTTCTAAGTTTTAACTTCATTGTTGCTGCCTCTCTTCACCTTGTCAGTTTGAGCACATCTAAGATCAATAAACTAAATATGTCTTCCAAATTGAATGGGTGAATTTTTTTTTCACCCTCTTTAAATCATTTGAATGCACCACCAAGGAGTTTGCATTGAAGAAGTGCAAATGTGATTTTTAAAAGTTTGTGTACCATGTGCACATGGACACAAATATAATGGCAGTGACGTATTTTAGTTATACAATATCATGAAACTGATGACATTGAGAGTAGCATAATTTATGCATTGACATTTCAACTTTAACCTTTTGGTATGCCATGGATAATATCAGACAGATATATAGTTTTCTTTAAAGCACAATACTCAATAGCCTCAACTTTTGCTTTTCTTCGTGAATTCTGATTTCTGTGAAGAACAGCCCACTGCGGAATACTGAAAGGTCAACAGAACTTCACACAATTGAATACCAATGAGGAAAATGCATGTATTACTGAGAATAAACTATAATATATACAGTAAAGACCTTTGTTGATACAGATAAAGTTGCCTGCAAGTTCACCCTTTTTCAACAGGTTTCAAGGTGAACAATAGTGAAGGGAGTAACTTAATAAAGGACAGACAATGTGCTGAAGGGCAGTTAATTGGTTTCTGTGAGAAGATTGACGGCACCTTAAACTGATAAGCATTGGGGTGAAGGGCAGTCAGGATGTGAGGAGACGTGAGGGTTCATGATCTCAGTTCTGTCAGTTCTCAATAGACTCTGCAGTAATTCCATTGAGATGGAGGTTATCATATTGAAGCAATGTTGAATCCAAATTTTATAATGTCATCCTGGGAATAGGATGTCCTGACTGCAACTCATAAAGTAAAGACTTGTGTTTTGCTGGTTTAAACAATGAACTTGTCACATAGACATTCTAAAATGCGGCATTGATGTTCACGAGAAGCAATGGTCACACAAACAGCTAATTCACAAAGAAGACTAAATTTTGTTAACAAGTAGTGTATTGTAAACCTGCAAGGCTAATAGTGCTGTCTATAAGCAGACTGACATATTCTTAAATAATGAATCAATGATATATAAGGTAGCAGTATTCCCCACAGGCTAGGTTTTGAGGGTGGCATCATTGACAATGATCATGCATAATTGATCATAACAAGATGGATATTGTAGCACCAATTATTTCATAATTGAGTAAAGATGATATGTTAAGGTGATGGTTCTTGTCATCTGTTTTTGCATTAGAATGTGTAAATGTATCTAGCATTTTAGGGAGCAAAAAAAATTCTTTACGGTTAAATAATGTATTTCCTGTATATTGTAAAGAGGTTATTACTTTAGATTGCTGTACTGATGATTTTTTTTTGGGTTCCTGCAGGACTAGTGGGTTTTTGAACTCTATTTTCGTTCCACTTCCGTATGGCAGTACAATTATTAAACTGATCGATTTTAATACATTGTTATATGGTTTTGTTAACCACTTATGAAGAATGAGCATAATGAGTTATTATTGTTTCATTGTTGGCTATAAACTATGTCATTATTGTTATCTGCTTTTTAAAGCAGGAAACATTGATCACATTTTACTGTTGATGCAAGAGGCTGTCATAATATTATATAAGAAGCTCATCTGAATGACAACTTGACTGTGATGTTGATGCATGTATAATATGTGGTTGAGAGCAAATACATCATTCACAAAATGAGAGTTGAACACAGGACCTTCAGCATAAATGGTAAGCAAATCATTCTGTGAACCTCAGTTAAACTCATAGAAGACAATTGTCCTTTTTCAATGAACCTGTAAACCAGGTGCAAGAACGATAATGTGCATAAATAATTCACATTCAGCTACATTGCAGAACCCAGAAGAACATATATCCTTTAGATAATGGCATTAGGGCCCATAAAAGTCATTCTTGAGAGCCCAAACTCACATGCCCTTCACATTTATCTACTCTGACAACAGGTGAAAAATACATGGGCTTAGTGCCTAGCCTTGAGGTACACATTCATACTCTATTAGGATTGATGTGGAAATATGGAGTATGGATATTGCTGTAGCTGCTAGGAGGTCTTGAACTTAATATAGCATGTATAGAGAAGCAAAAGAATAATGAGCTGAACCTTTTTTGTTTAGAAGGAAATGAAGTGGCAGCTCTGGTCATGATGGTTATGATAATGATAAAGATTATATAGTAATTATGATGATTGCTATAATGATGATGACTTTGCTTTGCCTGTGATGACGATCCATTACTGATGTTACACATGCATTCATTTAGTTTAAGATTTGTTCGCCATAATTTTTTCGCCAGTTTTGAATCTTAATAAATGTAGAACAATTATACATTAATTTAACTATGCTAGGTAGGCCAAATGAAGGACACCTTTTTTGCCTGCGGAGATTAAGTGATAAGTAGCAACGCATGACATTAAAAATAGTCATCATGCCGCTTCGACACATTTTTTGTCCTATGTAGGGGAGAGCGGGGCACAGTGAGACACTTTTTTTATTTTCAAGTGTTCCAAAATGTTGGCAGTAACAAGTTAAATGAGATCAGGTCCACATTATAGATAATGACGTTGGGTACATTGTACAGTAGTTTCAGGTTCCTACCTTTTACAGGTTTAGAGAAATTTTGAGTTACGTCCATGCTCGTTAAGTGTCTCACTGTGCCCCGTGGGAGGGGCACAGTGAGACAGCAGGCGGGCACAGTGAGACACTGAGACAGGGCTTTTGCTGCCATAACCGCCGATCCTCAGGACCTGCGGAATTGTTCTATCAATTGTTGCTACAAGAACTACAATACTCAAATAAAAGCAGCTGGCTAGATGTTTTTTTAGGTCCTATTTTGAGAATGTTTTCGAAACTTCAATGCACAGGACACATGCAAGACTTATTTAACCAGCCGCCCGTGTTACATACTTCTCTGATGCTTCACATCGGATATGACTCACTAAAATCAGTAGTTTATAGCAGGCATTTTGTTTTTAATAGTGAATTGTGAGCTATGCATTATATCCACGTCTTTTGGAGTGCAATTTGTCATGTCTCACTGTGCCCCGCCTCAAACTGTCTCACCGTGCCCCATGCAGCTCTCTTCATAAAATATTTGAATTCTGCGCACCGGATGCCTGCATTGTGGTTCATCATCTCCCTAAACTAGGACAAATAATCAAGGTGAATCCCTGGCAATTGATTTGCATTATACCATTTTTCTTGGGAATTACAACATAAAGTCGTTCGGCAAAATTATTTACTTTTACTGGTTAAAAACGAAAATATTTAAATTCCACTCTCAACATGCTGCATAGGCATTCAGGATATAGGACAGTATCTCACTTACTTACTTTTTGTACCATACAAAAGAGGGTTGATCGGTAAACAGTACCAGTTAGACGCTACTGGCTTTGTCTCACTGTGCCTGCTGTCTCACTGTGCCCCGCTCTCCCCTAATTATCGTTCCTTTGGCATGAATGGATTATCTAATGCTGTCCTTGGCGATGGCTAATTGGATTTTATGAGGTTAATTCCTATAATTGCGCCAGAATTGGGTGTTTGGCTGCTAATGTAATGTCAACCTGACCTGTAATTCATGTCCAGAATGTGCCTGGATGGTTGCATTTTTTCCAAAAGCAAAAACCAGGTACAGTACAACCCAAAATAAAGTAAGAAAATTTCCTGTCAGAAGTCCTCTGTTTACCTATTTTGCCCTCCTTTCTCCTCTCCACCACAAATCTCCTTGCAACTACCTTTGACTCCTCACCACAACCTTATCCAATATTAAAACAGCTGTCAATCAAATTGCAATTAGCAAAGAGGCGCAATATCAAATAAATCAAACACAATGGGGATGATGGAGTATGAATTAGTGTTGGCTAAATGTGAATTAAATGTAATTTTAAAAGGTAGTTTAGAGTAGTAGAATGTAGGAAGTGATTTGGAGGGAGTGAAAGGGCAAAGTATTGGCTGATTCTACCTTCCTGATGGGGTTGTCGTACTTTATTTTGGATTGTACTGTACGAGCCAAATTTTCTTGCACAAAACTGTGTTATTACTACGTATTCATGTACAATTCAGAGTAACATAACTTTCTAGCATAGCGGTTAACACATCAGGCCTGTGCACAGGGTTAAAATTTCCAACAAGACTCTGACCATGTTCAGAGATTATCACTATGATTGGTATGATTGCTGTTCATTATGGTTAGCACTGTTGAGCAGATTTAACTAGAATATGCATACTTGTATTCAGAATTTCAGGGAGGGCAAGATGATTCTCTCTTCCATTATAACAGGACAACATTTGAATCCAACATGAGGGAGACAATTCTTAAGAGACTGACTCCTTCAACTAGGCCACCAATGGCCCACCATGCTCTGTAAGACAAGCCATGTTAGTTGTGTAACATAAAGCTTGTGTTGCCAGGACAATTTTGGCGACAGCCCATTTGTCGTTTGTGACAATATGGGAGCTACATTGAGAATTATGGTCCATAAATTAGGCGCAATTTGGTTGGAAGTGATGCATTTATTTTACCAGAATCACTGAGAGGATAAATTCCGTCACATGTAATCAGGGGAAACATAAGTCAATTTGTGAAAGAATATTGGATTAGCTTGAAATCATAAATCAACAGGACGTTGCATGATATCAATCCAAACTGCTTCGTGCTACTCTCTGCCTTGATGGAAATTTGTAATGACATTATATCTTTACCAAATGTCTGGGTTTTTACATCCACTATATGAAATCTAGAAATGTTTATGTTGTTACTGTTTTCAGTACTATTTTTTGAAAATTGAATTATCTTCATAGTGAGATATATCATTTTCAACTGCCTATGTGTCCTTTATTATCTTTCATTGTAAATGGATTGTTTTAACTTTTCCATTGTCATCACAAATGAAAAGTAAATTAAGAATGCACTATATTGTCTCAATTTTACACCTTTACACATTATCAATATTATATTTAGTTAGAAAACTCCATTCACAAACTCCATTCACAAAGGCAACATTTGCTGATCACACAGCATGCACCCAAATACTAGGCCTCAAGAACCTTTGGTTATTGTAGCTCAGTCGTTTGATTTGTCTAATGAAGCACCATTGCTGGTCTCTGTTGGAAACTTTGTTGAAGGAACTGTTTTGGTGTTTGTTGTAATTAAGCAAAGTGCTGCAACTACACAATTGTTTTATTGCAGCAGTTGTGTGGAAAACAGGACTAATGCTCTGTGTAAATTAACAAGACAGAAAGGGTTTTGGAAGCAACAAAACATTTCAATTAACACAACAGACAACATTTGAATGTACTGTGCATAGTTTTTAATTCAAAGTAATTCGGGGATTGAAGTGCTTAGAAAAGGAATGCTGTTTATCTACATTTATCTAGAGGTCTTTCAATTATGGACACATTCGCGAGTCACCAGTCACCTGTTAATACAGTAGGCCTATACATGTATTTGGTTATCATTTTGTTCTTTTAGTTTACCTTTTCCTTAAATCCCAATGTTCCCGATCAAAAACTCAAAACAAATCATGTAGAATTCAAGGAAGTCACACAAATTTCCATAAGTTAAATTTTCTGTATCATATGCCCAGATTCACTTAAACTGTTTCGCGTTGCATCATGGCAAATCATATGCCACAGACAGAAAAGAGCAAGAAACAGATTATAAGCTATTTTAGGCTTATGTCTTTTTTCGCAATTAGCTACCAGTCAGACGTGAAATGACACAACGTATTTCAATTTAGCCTTTTCTGTTTTCACTAAGAGCACAGCAGTTGTTGTCTCGTTTTTATGCTCCCTTCTGTGCTCTAAATAGCTCTAGAATGTACTGAAGCTAATTCTGAACACAGCCAATAAATTAGAGCTGACGCCTGGATGAGTTTCAAGTGATGCATTGAAAACAGCAAATTAATCAGAGATGGATGGCTTGGTATTTGTCGGTATATTAATAGACAGATCGAGACTAAACACTTTTGAAAGTATGGTTTGATTGATCAGTCTGTTTTCATTAACTATCCTTCTGCACCACTGCAACCACTAAATCAGATTGCAAAGTAAAAACGCTTTTTGTCAATTTTTTTTCTGGTGCAAAATTTAATGGTTTCAAAATGTAGTTTCAGACCATTTTTGTACTATTAAAACATTCAACACACTGCTCTTATTTAGTTTATTATAAATGTAGTCACACATTTTCACTTGCCTGTAAACTCGACTGATGATATATTCTGGTGCAATAGAGAACATATGGAAAGCAGTTGCAACAGAGCCAAGAAATTTGATATGCAAAAAGAATGGACTGTTGCACAGTGAAAAATGGCACTTCGTGATTCATGATAGCTGATGAAGTGTCATCTTCTGTACATTAAACGCAGGAAACATAGAGGCAGTTTGATTAGTCATGATCAAGAGAAGGTCATTTGATTTGTCATAACTGATTTTAGAGTAAAAATCAGATGCTTTATCCTTTTGTTTGCCTGTCACCAACAAGCGGGATTAGTCTCCTTAAATTTAATTAACATTGAAAGTATTGGGTATGATCATGAAAAATCATCAGCATGATGATCCAACTGATGTGAAAATGTTATTGTTTTCAAATCATTTAAATCAGAAAAATAAATAACGGAAAACAAAGATGGAACAAATGATACATCTACGTGATAAGTATGTCATAAATCAACTGGTGGCAACATAATTAAAAAGACATAACAATGGTAAATCACGTCTTACTTAAGATTTCATTCAGCTAGTCGGATATTCAGACATTTTGATAAAAGATATAATGTCATTACAGATTTCCATTAAGACTACTGGAATAAGGATGTCATATTTTTTAAATAGGTAGAGTTAGACCTCATGCTTTCAGGTCCATCTTGCCTTCTTATACAACTATATTATGTAGTTTACACAACAAACATGATCAGGATGGAACACTTGATGCATCTGACTTTAATACTATAACAAGCTCAGCTGAAAAAAAACTAGCTAGGAAATTCTTGCATGAATTGGATGCAATATGTTGATGCGAACAAATAAATCATTCTTGCAATGAGAATTGAACACAGGATCTTAAGTTTAAAAGGCGAGCTGTTCATTCCGTGAATCGATTTCCAGTAGCCAATTGTTCATTTTCAATGAATCTATAGACCAGGTGCAAAAACAGAAGAAATGCATAAATAATTCATAGATTGCTCCATTACCTAACACATATATTATCAGATAAGGGCATTAAGGCCAATGTAAGTCATTCTTGAGAGCTTGAACTCACATGCATGCCACATTAATCTGCTCTTGACGACATGTGAAAAATACATGGGCTCAGCATGCTTCGTGCCTTGCCCTGAGGTACACTTTCATACTCTATTAGGATTGATGTTGTGATATGTAATTAGGAAATTTCTGTAGCTGCTTAAAGGTTTCTGAAATATGAAAAGACTGACATATCAAGATGAAAAGAATATTGGCATAATCCTTTTTTGTTCAAAAGGAAGATTAACTGCCAGTTCTGATGACGATGGCAACTATGATGATAATGAAGATGATGATGATACTGACGATTATCATTATTTTGATTTGCTGGTGATACCTTCATTATGGTATTTTATGTCCTTTAAGTTATAGATTTGTTTGCCTATAGCTTTTTCACCAGTATTGAATCGTAATGAATGAAAAACAATCATTAATTCCTTTAACTACACTGAGTGGGAAAACTGAAGGACACCCTCTGCATGTGGAGATTAAGTGGTAAGCAGCAACACAAGATGGTAAAAATAGTCATTATCCGGCATCAAGGCTTTTTTATCCAATGTGATTTTCATCGTTTTGGCAGCTTACTAATGAATGGATTACGTGATTTCGTCCTTGGCAATGACTAATTGGATTTTATGAGGTTAATTCCTATAATTGTCCAAGAATTCGGTATATGGCTGCTAATGTAATGTCAACCTGACCTGTAATTCATGTCCAGAATCTACCTGGATGTGATCAGAAACGTCATGTCCAATACATTGCAGGCAAAAACGGGGTATGTAACCAATTGTTTAGTAATACAGCACCAAAAACAAAGGCGTGATAATTATATGTATGTAAATATCAGGGTATTAGATCTGCAGTAGAAGATTTTGTTCCTAAAGCGTAAAATGTAACTAGTATATCCGTGTAGCATTTAACTTAGCATGTCTGCCCTGTGTACATTGGATGCGAGTTCAAATGCAGCCCAAGCCATGTCCAGAGACCAGAGATACTAGTGACTTTAAAGATTGGCATGTTGCTCAGTATGGTTAGCATTTGTAAGCACAATCATCTGGAATAGCCGCTATATAAAATCATACTGTATTGCATTATCATACTGTTAATAAGTACTTGTATTCAGGATCATAATTCTAGGGGCAGAAATATTCTTCTCTCATGCTTTATAACAGAAAAAGTAAATGCTGCAGGGTATCAGCAATTGAACATAACAACTTTGTTGACTAAGAATGATCCCAGGATCTGCAAATAATGTACTTTGACAGCAGCCCTAACAATAACTAACACTATCATTTGAGTCCACGAGAGAGAGGCAATTCTGAAGAGACTGATCCCTTTAGCCATGCCACCATGCTTGTGTAACATAAAGCTTGTGTTGCCAGGACAAATTTGGTGACAGCCCATTTGTCGTTTGTGACGATATGGGAGCTACATTGAGAATTATGGTCCATAAATTAGGCGCAATTAATTGGAAGCGATGCATTTATTTTCCCAGAATCACTGAGAGGATAAATTCCATCACATGTAATCAGGGGAAACATAAGTCAATTTGTGAAAGAATATTGGATTAGCTTGAAATCATAAATCAACAAGAATGTTGCATGATATCAATCCAAACTGCTTCATGCTACTCTCAGCCTTGATGGAAACTTGTAATGACATTATATCTTTATCAAATATCTGGGATTTTACATCCTCTATATGAAATCTAGAAACATTTATGTTGTAACTATTTTTCAATACCATTTTCTGCAAAAGGAATTATGTTCTCTGTTTTCCTTGTTGTAAATAGCTTTCATAAACTTTGCTATTGTCATCACAATTTAAAAGTAAATAAATAATAAAGAATTGCGTTATTCATATACATTGTCATTTCCATTAATATCCAGGTGGATCTTAAATCTCTTATTGATACTGCACAGCCCACAAAACAAATAGGCTAATAAAACCATCTAGGAATTAAATTTTTAAATAAAAAATTTAATGATTAAAAACAATATTTTGGGTGCAAAACTCTGATCTTGCAGCTAATAGCTAGCAGTCTAAAGTCTTTGATGTTGACAGTAAATGCATTGAGGTTGATAGATTCTAAGAACATATTGTTGTTTACCACAGCTATCTGAGAGTAGGGACTTGCCCAGTTTCTATTGTTTAAGGAGGTCATACAGGCTAGCACCCTGGAGAAGGCCAATCAACGGAGCTGGTTAAATAGCTCTGTATGATATATGGTTCATATTATGAAAATTGAATCTTCAGTCTCTTCACTTACGGCTTTCCAGAGGGGCATGGCTTCTCATTTAGTTGCACAAAATCATGGGTTATCGTCAACTCACCCGCCTATACCCGGATGCATCAGGTAGAAAGATATACTGGTCCACATATACGTGTTGCATATTTGTGATTTAGGTAGTAGTTGAAAAGACAGGGATTCAAATATAGACATGAATACCTTACTTGATTATATTTGCATCAGTCATGTTCTATCCTATTTTATCCCAAACTATCCTGTTCTATCACTATGATCATATAATATTATAATCAATGGAGCATTGTATATTCACGCAAAACAATTTTGTTGTCAGTTTTTCAAAAAAGTGAAAATAAGCTTGATCAAACACCACTACTAGTTGCTTGTCAACAGTGGCGTAACTGGGGGGTCTCAAGCGGGGGGCACCTGGGGGGGCACGCGATTCTCTGGGGGGGCACCCACCATACTAATTGTATATTTTAGCCAGAGTTGGAAAGTTCATATGGGGGGGCACCTGGGGGGCCCCCCCGTGCCCCCCGTGCCCCCCGTGCCCCCCCCCCGTGCCCCCCCGTGCCCCCCATAGGGATGCCACTGCTTGTCAATCCCACTAACTTTCTTGAATGAACAGCTTTTGGTGTTTCTTGTAATAAAGCAAAGTGCTGCAACTACACAAATGTTTTATTGCAGCAGTTGCGTCGAAAACAGGACAAATGCTCTGTGTAAATTAACAAGACAGAAGGCTTTGGAAGCAATAAACATTTCAATTAACACAACTGAGACACTTGCGCATGCCTGGTTTTCAATTCAAAAGTTTTGAAGGGATTGAAGTGCTATGAAAAGGGATACTCCAGTAGAAGAATTCATGTTGTAGCTTTAATAAAGGGGGTAGCACGCAATACATGTAAATAACATCTTCAATGTTTACCCATCTTCGTTTAGATGTCTTTCAATGAGGGAAGTATTGTGTGAGTCTCTAGTCACCTGTTAATTCATCTCTTTGGTGGGCGTTTTGCTCTAAAAGTTTAAATTTTTATTCCATAGTAATGCTGCCCAATTAAGAATCTGCGAAGCAAATCAAGTAAAATTCTAGGAAATCACACAAAATTCCGTGATGGAGGTTCCTATATTATCAGTCCAGATTCACTGTGTATAAAAGCCTAACAAAGTTTAACTCCATTAGCTTAATCACATGTTCTTATTTAAGAGCTTTTTTGTAATAAAAGAGCAAAACACGTGCAGTGATCTTGTTTACTACATCTGAGGACATTTCTAGAGGCAAACCCTTTTAAAAGCATTAGCAGAAGTAGAGCAAACATGCTGTGAAGTATACCAGTATGTCATGTTGGCTCCATCTTTAATATCAGTAGTTTTATACTCCAACTTCTCTCACTACTTAATTTTGTTAAATTTTATAAACATCAAAGATCGACAAGTATCTTTTACTAGCATTACCTAGTGATAAATGAATGAAGGAGGAAAACTGCAATTGTAAATATTTTGTTTTTGTTTTTTTTGGGGGCAGGGGTGCGGTAATGTGGTCGAGACACACAGTGATGTGGCCAGGAACGCTGCAACATTACTACCGCCTGGCATTGAATGCAGGGATGAACATTGGAATGTTGAATATTGTAAGGCCTTCCAGATCTTTGAGAAATCGATCTATTTATCTCTCTATGTATCTCGCTATCAATCACTGTATCACTCTATCTATCACTCTATGTATCACTCTATGTATCACTCTATGTATCAATCTATCTATCTATCAATCTATCTATCAATCTATCTATCTATCTATCTATCTATCTATCTATCTATCTATCTATCTATCTATCTATCTATCTATCTATCTATCTATCTATCTATCTATCTATCTATCTATCTATCTATCTATCTATCTATCTATCTATCTAGCTACCTATCTATCTAGCTATCTGTCGATCTATTTATCTATGTAACTTCAGGCAATATATTTTGGCCTATTTTTGAAAAAGGTCCTTGCAGGGAGAGCTGATCTATGTAGGCCTACATAAGGTATTTACGTTAAAGACAGAGGAATAGGTGTCATTTACTTTATTTATAATTTGTGAGCAATATTTATAAATAGTGAAACAGTAAAGTCATAGATAAGCAGTAAAATCACACATAAAATAGTATTACTTGAGAGGAATATAATGTAAAACATCAAAATGATTCTTAAATTGACTTTGAAGCCAGTCATAAAAGCCTAGTTTCTGGACAATTGGGAAAATAAATTAGAATCGTTCTTTTATCAAAGTGCTAATTACCATCAATGTCTTGAAGTGTAACAAAGCAAAACTGTTGTGTGCACAATTCAATCCAATTGAACAAAGCAACAATTGAAGTCAGTGAAGGCAGATCCATATCATGGGAGAAAAGAAATGGCCATTAATTGGGTAAAGCACATAAATAGACAGGGAATGACAATCGTTCTTTGTAGTTTGATTGCCGAGAATTAAATACACTAAAGGGCGGGAAATGCTGGATCGAGCCTGGATCACAACAAACTCAACAGACCGGAAGTAGAATCACGAAGGGAATGGTATGCTTGCTGTGGCATTGCTTGTTATATCAACGCATGGACACTTGAATCGTAGGGAAAAGGCGACCACGAATTGATTAGCACATGAATTCATCAGAAGGGCATGTTTAAAAAAAGAAGAAATGTGCACATTAGATGGTGTGAGGAGTGGCAGGGCTCTTGGAGACCTTGGACAAAAGTGGACTGTGAGAGCAGACAGAGGCTGATGGCTACAGTTTTATTTAAGTAGATAAAGATTCATGACGCATATGAGTTGCACTTATGATGGTTTGATAACATTTATAAATAAGGAATCCCTTTGTCTTGGCAACTTTCATTTTCTATTATTTACAAATCACTAAATTATGCATGCATTTGTCGCACCCAGTCATGGTGAAATTAGATTTCCAACATACTATCTACCATCTGTATTTACTCTGAGGACACTTGAACTGAACTGTGCTACGACAATGTCATATTTTTTGTAAAGGGTTTATGTTTGCCTTGCTTCATCAGATGCCTTGTTAGAAAACCAAATAGCTTTTGTGACTGCTCAACTCTTGCACTAAGCAGTATTTTTCAGTGTGAAAATGAATTCTGCACCCTGAGGAGAAGATGCAACCCCTAGAGAGACGCATTTATTACTGAAAATAGGGGTGGCCTTCTCAGAGGGGTACCACCTTTTTAGTGATATTTTCCACTTAACCTTCTGTCTATCCCTGCAGCATAATACATTTCATAATATTATTCAGAGACAGAAAACTGTGACAAAGTAAATTTTAAGCTATTTTAGATTTATGCTATTCTTCATAGTTAGCTGCCAGTCAGACGTGAAATGACACAATATATTTCAATTTTAGCCTTTTCTGTTTTCACAAAGAGCACAGCAGTTGGTGTCTCATTTTTATGCTCCCTCCTGTGCTCTAAATAGCTTCTGAATGTACTGAAGCTAAATGTGAACACAGCCAATAAATTAAAGCTGATGCCTGGATGAGTTTCAAGTGATGCATTGAGAACAGCAAATTAATCAGAGATGGATGGCTTGGTACTTGTCAGTATATCAATAGAGAGAACGAGAGTGAAGACTTTTAGAAGTATGGCGTGATTGATCAGTCTGTTTCGACCAACTATCCTTCTGCTCTTTTGAATCAGATTGCAAAGTAAAAATATTTCTTGTCATGATTTTCGCCTTGTGCATTATCAAAATTTGCATGACACTAAAAGGTAGCTTCATGGATGGCATTTTTACACTACTGATGCATTCAGCACACTGACCCTTTTTCTATTCATAATATTTCATAAACTTTGACAATGTTACAATGTTAATCGAATTCTACATGGCAGTGGTATCTTTTGTAATAGGTCTGTCTCCATATGGGGATTACGACAGGTATTAGGCCTATCGGTAGGTGGCACTACAATAAGGGGGGAGGGCTATTTTCGTCTTGGGGGAGTCCACCAAATGACATATTATCTGGTTTGTTTGCAAAGTGAAATTTTGTGACCAACAGTTAATAATAATCTGGTTACAAAACTCCAATCTGTATGATAACAACACACTTTTCTGTTGAACTGCTGTTTTGTAGCTGACCCAAACAATCAACAAACACACTCATTAAGTTAGAATCCTTGGCTTGGTCAACAACACCAATCACCGTTTTGAAAGGCAAAGGGTATTCCATCAGAGCTCCTATTGCTTGGAGACACCACCTGTACATAAATTCTGAACTACAAATGGAGACAGACCTATTGCTCATCCTTACATTGTCACTCTTCAGATATTCTGGTGCAATTGCAATAGATTTAGAGAACATGGTTTAATTTCTATTCTCCATGATGATGTAGAGCTGATAGCCCAGACATCTATAAAGATATGATGTCATTACCATTCTCCATTATAGCTTAGCGCAGCATGGGACTGAAACAGCAATTGATATAATGTTAAATGTGTTGATTTACGATGTTAAGCTTATCAAATTTTCTTTCACAAATTAACTTATGTTTCCACAAAATCCATGTAATGAAATCAATATCCTAATGATGCTGAGGAAAATAAATGGGAAGACTATCATATTATGGTAAGAAGGGTAATTATTTTTGTGGTCTTTATGGCCATTGGCCATATATCATGATTGTGATAAGTTAAAGTTTACCAGCATCCTAAATGTATTGACTAGGAAAAAGCTGAATGAGCAATGAAATCTAACTGATTCGAAATAATAATGAAATGAGACATTAAAAATGGGTAAATGAAAAATGTTATTGAAATCAAATCACTTCAATCAGAAATAGATAACAGAAAACATAGATAGCACAAATGAAAAATTTACATAATAAGTATGTTATAGATCAGCTTGGAATCACATAATTAAATATATAAAACAAACAATGGAAAACCTTATCTTCTATAGAACTTCATTTCGTTTGTCTGATATCCAGACAATTGATAAAGATATAATGTCATTACAGTTTCCATTAAGTCTTGCTGTAGCATGAAACAGTTTGAAATGATATCATGCTGGATTCCTGCTGATTTATGATTTCAAGCTAATCCAATATTCTTCACAAATTGACTTATTATATGTTTCTCCCAATTTCATGTGATAAAAAATCGTGCTCTCTGGTTTCATGAAATGCTGTCTCCAATCGATTCTAATTTATGGACTGTAATTCTGACACAAGGCAGATAATTATACATGCAGTTGAACTCTAATTATGTTTATGTGAATAAATAAACAATGAAACATGCACTTGTACTGAGTCAAAAGACATTTGAAAATCAAAATGTTTTCTCCTGTTAAACATAAAAACACCGGGACATCTGAGGGATCAGGAAAGGGTTTTAGAGGGCAGGAGATTCAGAAGCAGTTGCTGCTAAATCTTGGTTTGGCTAAATCATGCAGTGAGTACAAAAAGTCAGATCCAAATACCTCCCCTTCCTAATCAGTATGGGTGATGGATGGATGGATGCTTGCGGCTTTACGTCCTTTTGTATTCACTTGGTAGGCTAATTAGGACAGAAGGAGGACACGGCAATGAGGCAAAGGATGTTTGAAACAGCTGTCCAACATGATAGATCCAGGTGACCCTGCAAGAACTGGATAAGAACAAAGGACCCAGTGATTGGCAGCCCAGCAAGTTATGGTTACCACTAGATCTACCCTCCTAATCAAGTAGTTATTGAAGTGAGTACTTTGGTGTTTGGGTTATTCGGGAAGTCACAAATGTACTGGTTTACAGCCAGTTGTTCGTTCTAAGTTAGTTTTTTTACTTCAGAAACTGTTATTCATTGATGAAAGTGCTTTTATCCTTCAGAAAGATTGAACGCTAAACTTGGTGAATGAGTTTCCTCAGAAGTTTTCAGCAGTTGTCTTAATTGAAATGTTTGGTTGCTTCCAAAGCCTTTTGTCTTGTTAATTTACACACAGCATTAGTCCTGTTTTCCACACAACTGCTGCAATAAAACAATTGTCTAGTTGCAGCACTTTGCTTAATTTCTGGAAACACCAATAACAATTCTTTCAACTGAGTTAGTGAAACTGGTGTTTGGCAATCTGAGGTGTTTCAACAGGCTTATTCATCACTATTTGAAAGAACAGAAAGCTGAATAATTTTAGCTTGTTGAATTTAGAGGTCCCCATAGCACTTCTGATTGCATTTTTATTGCTCTGCTTCAGGAGTGCAGAAGTGTTATTTTCTGTTGCTATAATATCATTTATGAAGGATTGAGAAATGTTAGTATCTATTATTTACTTTCATTTGATTTCTCCTTTTTTACTAAAATAGAAAATATGATAAACAAATTGTGACACAAAGGATGTAGGATGATTACGACAACATATAGTGTATGCGCCTACAAAAAATGTTATTCATTTGATCAGAACATTTCACAAACCAATCTGTCCTGCTATAGATTCATAAAATTGATTCTGGACTGAGAAATTTTATAGCCTGGATTGATGTCATGCTCGATTCCTGTTGATTTATTATTTAAAGCTAATCCAATATTCTCTTACAAATTGACTTATGTTTCTCCTAATTCAATGTCATGAAATCTATCACACTGATGATGCTGTTCAAAAAGAAATTAACATATTGGATCCAATGAATTGTGTGTCATTTGTAAGAGCATAAATCGCATAACTGTCATAAAAAAGTGTCTTGGCCACGCAATCATAATGTGATAGAAAGTGTCAACTTTATAGCTTGGTATCCTGGCTGGTAACTTACGTAATTGGAATTCGTCTCATATCTGACACGTAAGGTGGTTTAAAACTTGATACAGAATATTGATGGATGAATGGGTCGGGCTTTTTGTTCTGAATTTTTGCAGTCTGGCAGACCGATAAATGATCAGAAATAGATTATCCAGCCTGAGCTGTAATCAAACCCACACTCTTAACAACAAGGTTCTATATAGAACCTTTAAGGGTTCTATAAGCTGGTATAGATAAGGAACCCCAAAAAGTTCATTATTAAATTTTTAAAAAGGATCCAACAGCAAACAAAAACAACACTTAGATAATCCAGCTGCACTGAACTCCCACAATGGAACCCCTTTCTCTCACGTTGGGAGCTTAGGGCTCCAGCATATAGCGCTGTACAATAGCGTCAGTTTCATCTTTAAGTGGTGGAGCAAATGGTGGTCACACCATCGTGGAAGATGTCAGGGGAAAAATTACATTTTTTAAATTCAGAAACATGTATACTTGGGCAAAAAAGTGGTGGGGCATCTGCCTCACCAGGCCCATAGGAACTGAGGCAACTGGGACCGTCCCACTAGTATTGAACCTGTTTAATTCAGTAAATCACTTAACAAATGTTTTCGGCTGTGGGTTCTTTATACCATCAAGAACCGTTTGCATTAAGAGTGCAGTACCCAGTCATTGCCATCCCAGAGACAGGGAACTGGTAGATTCTGCAGAATCCGTACACACTTGCATGATTAACTCTATTTCAGAAATATTGATGGTGTGGTTGCAGTTTGAAAAGCCTCTCTCTGCTGTAAAACAAAGCAAAAATAATGCATAATTAAACAAAGGAGTAAAACAACAAAGGGCATTGTTACAGAAAAAAAGAAAAATAGGGCAACTGTCAGCTTTTTGTAACTAAATGGCATTTCTAATTGGGTTGATGTGGCCACAGAGATGACTTGTGAATGTAATGTTGAACGTGTTCAGAGATAGAAGATGAGACATTTATTGATAGAGAAACATATATATAATGGAGAGACATACAGACAGACATGAAACACATTTTAAATTGCAGGAAAATGTAGTTCAAAGAGATTCCTTTTTTTTGGTTACAAATTAATTTCTTTGCCATAATTGATCGAACTTTTTCTTTTTATGTTAAAGAATCTATTTCTGGTTGATATAAAATGTCAAGACTGATTCAAATGTTCTCAGCTTGCAGTGCAAAGAAAATAAAGAACCCGTAAAGGTTATAATTTAATGACAATTTTTTGAGAGCATGTCTTAATGAATTTCTTGGATATACCTTGTGAACCACAACTTGGAATTAGAGGAGCCGCAGCCATCTAACTGGGCAGCCATTATAGGAACTATCCTCATTCAATCCAATTAGTAGTTACCAAGGACAAAATTACCATATCCAATTAGAAAAATAGGAATGATATAAGACACTGATATTTTTATCATTAAGCACTGGTGGAAGTAAATTAACACTTAATTAGACTCGCCAAATACATCTCATTCATTAGGTGGTAATTGAGTTCATAATATAATGGATTTCAAGCTATGCGGACCTTGGCTCCTATTGCATTTCCTATCTTTGTATAATATTAATGTAAAGGATACGATAATACCGGCTTTTCAAAAAAAAAGGTTTATACCTTTACATTCAGTGTTGTTGTACTTCCTTCTGTAAAAGAAGAAATTACTTATATGCTGGGTATTCTACATCGCTTGAAGTTCCTGAATGTCTCATGCACACATTGCACAGGCCTTGTAGCAGCTACAGAATTATCCATAATTCATTTCTCCATGGTAGTCCTAATAGAGTATGAATGTGTACCTCAGGGCTAGGCGCTAAGCCCATGTATTTTTCACCTGTTGTCAGAGTAGATTAGTGTGAAGTATACATGGGTTTTAGGTCTCAAGAAAGACTTTTATGGGCCTTTCATACCATTCATTTGGGCTCTTTGCTTGAATTATTCATGCAGTTGCCCGGGGTTGACAAGTTTGATGAAACCAAATTCAATATAAAAACAGTGGGTTTTTGTTAGTCATCTAAAGTTATTAGAATGAAGTTGCTAAAAACAGTTGCAGACTAAGTCTATCTCTATCTTTTCGTTTCAATATTATTTTCAGAGATTTATGTATTGTATATTTCTAGTATGGGATGGATTTGGCATTTATTTAAACATATTTGAAAAATTGCAATGCTGTTCTGGATGTTTGGATCTTAATAGGCAAGTAACTTTGTGTTTTTTGTGGCTGGATGAGACCCTTATGTAAGTTTAATTATTATTTGTAATAAATGTGGGCATCACTTGTAAGAGAAGAGGAGCATCAGTGGAACTAGCTGAGCAACAGCATCACTTATTCAGACTATCGCTGGAGGGGAAGATGCAAAAACAGAAATGCTCTCACAAAGACCTCACTAGATAAAGGAGTTTTTATTTACCACAACATTTCACTTCCAAGAAAAATACTCTTCTGAACTCGTCTCATTTAGATGACAGATGCTACAAAGCTCTAAAAATTGATGATTTAACAGTTTAGCCTCGAAGGACACTTTTCAGTATTGCTTCCAAATATTTAAAAGCCCCATCTCATGGCACCACTGCATACCTACAGACACCAGACAAAACTGCTCATGGATGCTCATGCCCTCCCTCTCATCCCGTCACAGCCACACTGCCCTTCATTCTTGCTGCATGTCAGCTAAAGGTGCTGTCAATCTTATCCCAGAAACCAATTAACTGCCCTTCAGCCCATTGTCTGACCCTTTATTAAGTTACTCCCTTCACTATGGTTCACCTTGAAACCTGTCGAATATATTGCCTTAGTCCTTGAGAAACACTTCCGGGTGAATCATAGATTTTGTTTTGGCTTGCAAATAAAAGCCCATATCATGGATCTATAAGTAAACTATGCCCATATGAAGTGTGCATCAGCATTGTGAAACAAGCCCCTCCACTGGGCCTTAGAAAATTTGATAAGTGTATAATTCCTTGTCATTGTGCATGTTGGGGAGGGCGGGGCATGATGGGCCTCCGGGCCATGATGGGTTTGGACTTTAACTCCAAAGTTTAACACGGAGGAAGCTGATGTTTCTTGTTTAGAATTCCTATTGCTAGCCTTTATTGAAGAAAAAATTGCATGGTTCAGATACCAATACTTTAGCTGATATTGTGCTTTCTAGGATTTTGAAGCCCTAACAACTTTTTTTCCTGATTTTCCAAGTGCGTTTAGATTATGCCTATGTGATATTTTAACAGCTGTCTTTTTTACTTTCACAAAGAGATATCTCAACATTTTGCATGAAAATTCTTTGATTTGAATTTATTCTTGCAAACTGATGTCTGAGGGCATTTATGAAAAATGAAGTTTGGGGCATGATGGGTCTCTTGATTGGGGCATGATGGGTTAAAGTTGTTGCATACATCCATTCCTACATTTTATGACCCCAATGAAATCTGGCCATGTGGCTTCATTATTTTTGAGATAGGCCTTTTAAAAAATAGCACTGTGTAAAGATAGCTCATATCATAATTTTGTTTCATATTAATATGATAAAAGCACAAAAATATCGTAACAATGGGCCTTTCATGCCCTTGAAACAATTGAGTTGTCATTGTATCTTTTATAGACTTTCCATTGTAAAATGCATAATAGAGCGGCAAGCGAGAGCAATTTGCTGCATAAAAATAATATCAGAAATACAGTAATTTTCTATAGCTGTATAAGAAGTAAGTCACCATGGGCATGTTTGGTCCCTCTATCGGCAACGTGTCATGCACATATGCAATATATGGTTTTTCATTTTTTCTACAATCACTACCACTGACCAAGACCGACATGTGCTAAATTTACATTTCTTCCCCAACTTTTTTGTGTCTGCACTTCTTTAGGTTCTAGAGAAAAGGAATGAAAAACACACAAATGAAATTTGGAAGACAAAGGCAGCAGAGGCGTGTCCCAATTTAGTTTACAAACCTTAGTTGTGCTTATATTTGCGAGGTGGGCAGAAGCAATTACACTGTAGTTGTTAATCTAAACTTGAGAGTAGTTCTCTCCATTTTTTCTGATCAGCTGAGTAACTGCGGGAAATGTCTATTGTTATTTCACTCCAAAATGCTTCAAGGAAATTGGTCCTGACAACCTGGGTCCACACATGCAATCTTTCATGAGTTATTTGAAGCTAACTCAAGAGTTCTTAACATGAAGCAGGAAATCCAATCTAAAAAACAAAGTCTGTAAGAACGGAGAGAAGAGATAACCCACAGCATTGCATTTCTTCCTCCCAACATTACGGATGCTTTTTGGATTATCTCGTTACTCTATTTGAGTGTGAAAAATGCATTTTTCCTTGTTCTTAGGACATTTTGAGGAAAAATACCTCGGGGTAAAAACCAATTCCATAGTTTTCTCTTTGAATGCTGCAAATGAAAATGTAACAATTTCCTGTTTGATTTTCTTGTCAACATGACTGCCTTAATCTGGGAATCTCCAAATCTACAGAAATATTTCTTACAAGCACATCCAATGCCTTTCAGCTGAGAATGAGAGGCATCTGTACTTGAGTGAGTTTATCCGAGGTATAGGCGTACCGGACGCGCAATTTTTGGGGGGGGGGAGAGAGCGACATTTGCCCGAATTTAAAGATTAAAATTTATGCCATTTCAAATGAAATTGCATGGAAATCATTAATTTTCAATAGTTTTTTTAAATTATCTGCCCGCATTTTTTAACCTTTTTGCCCGAATCTATCTGTTTCCCAAACAGTCTATGATCCGAAGTATGCCTGGGGAAGGGGAGCATCAGTGAGGCTAGCAGGTGATGGAGCTGAACAATTGCATCACTTACTCAGATTGTTACTAGAGTAGAAGATGCAAGCAAAAGAAATACTCTCATATAGAACTCACTTGGTGAAAGAGCTTTTAAAACACAAACAATTCTTCTGGAATGGATATAGATGTAGTGAGTTTGGACTCAAAGTGCTTGAATGGTGCTGCAGCAGAGAATGTGAGTTGATAATTACAGTACAACCCAAAATAAAGTATGATTACCCCATCAGGAAGGAACAATCAGCCACTACTTTACCCTTTCACACCTTTTGACTACCTCTGAATCACTTCCTATTTTTACCTACTTGAATCTACCTTTTAAAATTACATTAAAATCACATTTAAACAACACCAACTTAAACTCAATCACCCCCATTGTGTTTGACTTACTTGATATTTTGAACCTCTGCTAGTTGCAGTTACATTGGTAGCTGTCTAAATAGAGTTCTTAATGTGGACTAAGATTGTTGGAAGGAGTCAAAGGGAGTTGTAAGGAGTTTTGGAGTGGAGAGGAGAAAAGAGGACAAAATAGGTAAACAGAGGACTTCTTAAAGAAAATTTTCTTACTTTATTTTGGGTTGTACTGTACATCTATGTAGATCTTGCTTTCACGAAAAAGCTATTAAAAGGATAGCCTGTTGTGTTTTTATCAACTCCTCTCATTTGCTGCACAATTATAAAAATTGAGATTAAAGGCGTGACCTTTAAAGGCTAAAAACGCCATCTCAAAACACTACTGTAAAGTCTATAGAATCCTGTCAAAACTGTTCATGGACCCTCACATCCCTATTGCCCTACCATCCCTATTGCCCTTCACACTAATGCTTATCAGCTAAAGGTGCTGTCAATCTTATCCCAGAAACCAATTAACTGCCCTTCAGCCCATTGTCTGTCCTTTATTAAGTAACGCCCTTCACTATGGTTTATTTTGAAACCTGTCGATAATATTAGCTGAGTGAGTGGGAATTGCTTCCGGGTGAATAATAGTTACTGTTTTCACTAGCAGATCAAAGCCATAAGGCCGGTTTTGATTATACATCATTATATGAGCACAGGGGGCCTAAGCAAATATGGCAAATGTTTAAATTCTTGAGTTGTAAATATTATATGTGTATGGAATTATATTGAGCCCATATGAAAACCTTTTCATTTATATATATTTATATTATTATTTATATCAACACTATATGTTGGTAACAACACTTAATTGTGCATTCTATTTTTTTTCCGTCTTCCTGTTGTCTTAGTGCTCATTGCTGATTCCTTGCCTTCACTCTGTGCTCATGGGCACTCAATTGTTTAAAGCTCTGTTAACCTGTTCTTAATCTACTTTTTTTATAAATCAGAATTCAAACAAAGACAGACTGAAGGATAAGGCTATTGCGCATTAGATTTCCTTTCAAGATTGCGGTAGAAAGTTAAATGTGTAAGTTTTGGCAAGTGGTAGTTATTAGTGAATGCTGCTTTTTGCAGGAGAAGGTAGTGACAATCGGTCTGAAAATGTAGGACTTTTTCCTCCTGTTGGTCAAGTGTCTCATTGCTGATTCATTGCCTTTATTCTGTGCTCATTGCTATTCAATTGTGTGAAGTTCTGTTAACCGTTTCCTTACCGACTATTCCTCCGCAAATCTGAATTCACAGAAGGGAAAGCAACTGTTTGAGGCTTTGACATCTTGCAATCTACTTTAAAATATGCTGTGTCATTAAAGAGTCTTTCAATATTAAGCATTAAATTACAAAAAAGATATCTCATTGCATAATTTTGTTAATAGCAGCATGTCATAATGACCTAGTTTTTTTTACCCCTTTTCCGTCTCTTAATAGGCTAATTAGTGTTCCCTTTTGAAACAATCCTAATGTTATTAGGTCTAGTAAAGTCTTTCCATCCTGCTTGACAACTCCAAATAAGCAATCACTTTTTCTAATGATATATATATATATTACTCTCTTGTTTCTCAGACATAAAGCAGTCACTTACATACTCTTACTATAATTATTCAGATTCCGCAACCTCTCAATCAAAGGACTTACGCGTTGATGGACAGGTAATTGTCCATTTCGGGAAGATTACTAAATCAAGTTTTCTGTTTCTGATTAATTTTAGAAAACAATCCTTGTCTGTGTTGAACTACATTTGTCATCCTGGGATGTCTGGTCATTTACTGGCCTGTCTTCCTTAACTCCCCTGGAAATGTGACATGCATGTGCTGAGGTGCTTCTCCATTTTAACCATTCCACAATTGCCACCGCCAATAAAGTACAAGATGCACAGAATTTGTGATTTACACCTCTTCATTACAAAGTTTTTCATGGTTGGGCTTCTTAAGTTTTAAGAGAAAAAGAATAAAAGGAACGCACTCATGCAATTTTGAAGACAAAGGCAGCAGTAGCGTGTCCAAATTTAGTTTACGAACCTTACTTGTGCTTATATTTGTGAGGTGTGGAGAAGCAATTACAGTGTAGTTGTTAATCTAAACTTGAAAGTAGTTCTTTCTGTTTTTTCTAATCATCGGAGTAACTGCGGGAAATTTCTATTGTTATTTCACTCCACGACGCTTCAAGGAAATTGCTCCTGACAACCTGGGTCCACACATGCAATGTTTCATGAGTTATTTGAAGCTAGCATAGTTCTTAACATGAAGAAGGCAATCCAATTTAAAAAGACAAATTCTGTAAGAACAGAGAAAAGAGATGACCCGCAGCATTGCATTTCTTTCTTTCTTCCAACATTGCCAATGCTTTTTGGATTATCTCGCTTCTCTATTTAAGGGTGTGAAATGCATTTTTTTCCTTGTTGTTTTGACATTTTGAGGGAAAATACCTGGGGATTAAAACGATTCCATGGTTTTCTCTTTGAATGTTATAATAAAAATTAAAATGCCACAATTCTTTAAGACCTGTTTGATTTTCTTGTCAACATGACTGTAGATCTCTATCTGCGAGACTGCGATACTCTGAATCTACAGAAATATTTCTGACAAATATACTCAGGTTCAGACCCTCTGGTTTTGCACCAGCTTAGCCCAGAATGACAGGCATCTTTACTTGAGTGAGTTTATCCGAGGTATCCCAAGGGAATGGGAGCATCAGTGAGGCTAGCAGGTGATGGGGCTGAGCAACTGCATCACTTATTCAGTCTGTTGCTGGAGTAGAGGATGCAAGAGAACAACCACTCTCATATAGACCTCACTGGCTGAAAGTGCCTTTTAAAACAAGGACACAAAAAATTCTTCTGGAATGGATACAGATGTAGTCAGTTAAAACAACACAGTGCTCAAACATAACTGCAGCAGAGAGTGTGAGTAGATAGATATGTCCAAACAGATCTTGCTTGTAGGAAAAATGCTTTTGAAAGGGATAGCCTGTCGTGTTTCTATTCCATGTAGGTATTAACAACTCTGAGGAATTGAAACATTTGCCAAACTCCTCTCATTTCCTACACAAAAATTTACAGTTCAAAAGTATGCCATTGAAAGAATAAAAACCCCGTCTCGAAACACTACTGTGGAATCTACAGACACCTATCAAAACTCCTCATGGAGCCTCGCACTCCCCTCTCATCACAAAGTTCTGCCCTTCACCCTACTGCTTATCAGTTTAAGGCGCTGTCAATCTTATCCAAGAAACCAATTAACTGCCCTTCAGCCCATTGTCTGTCCTTTATTAAGTTACTCCCTTCACTATTGTTCACCTTGAAACCTGTTGAAAATATTACCTTAGTGAATGGGAAACGCTTCAGGATGAAAAATAACTGCTGACAATAGTATTGTTTTGGCTAGCAGATCAAACCCACATGAGATGTTAATAATGCATTATAAGCCCTTGGGGCCTTAGCAAATTTGACATATGTTTAAATTACCCAGAATTGTAAAAAAAGACATGGAAACATATTGAGCCCTATTGAAAACCCTTTAATTTGTATGTATATTTTTTACATCAGCGCTCTTCAACGTAGATAACTACGCAATGGCACATGCTGAGTTGTTGTTTTTTTATCTTCCCCTCTTCAGCTAAGTGTATCATTGCTGATTCATTGCCCTTATTCCGTGCTCATTGGCATTCATGGGTTAAGTTCTATTAACCTTTTCCTAATAGACTCTTCTTCAGCAAATCAAAGAAAGGCATGAGTGCCAAGCCATTTTTGAATTTTTATCTCAGATGTGAGATCTACTCCTGTAAATACTTTTTTATGTTATATTTTATTTTATTTGTAACTGTTTTATACCTTCTTCTGTACATTTAGTACGAATAAAGATTATTATTAATAGCAAAATTCACGCCAAGACAGCCCAAATGGTGTTCATTTTGTGTTTGATTTCCTTAAAGAGTGTATATATTGGTAGAAATATTTCTTTTTGCAGAAGAAGGCTGTGACACAAGGCTTGTGACAATGAAAATGCAAGGACCGCAGTACTATTCATTCTCTTTTCCCCCCTGTTGGTCAATTGTCTCATTGCTGATTCATTGCCTTCATTCCATGCTCATTGGTATTCAACTGTGTGAAGTTCTGTTAACCTTTTCCTGATAGATTCTTCTTCCGCAAACCAGAATTCACACAAAGGAAGGCAACAAGTTGAGACTTTCACATTTTGCAATCTGTTTTAAACATGCTGCATATTGAAGAGTCTTTCAATGTTAAGCATTAAAAAACTGCATGAACGATATTTGATAGCATAATTTCTTTTCAATAGCAGCGTAAAAATGTTATAATAATGACGTAGCTTTTTTTAAAATAACTTTTTATTGTCTTGATAAGCTAATAAGAGTTTCCTTTTGAAACAATCCTGATGTTATTGGGTCTAATAAAGTCTTTCAATCATACTCGACAACTCCACATAAGCAATCATTTCTTCTAATGATATATTACTCTCTTGTTTCTCAGACATAAAAGAGTCAATTTCTATATGTGCTCCAAATGTACACTGTTGCTCATACATATGGAATACTTCAACATTCTCCATTGAAATTGACAACTTTAGCAACTTCTGCTGGAGCACATGATGGTCTGATTCAATGGTAACTACTTCCAATGACCGCTAAAGGGAAGAACGTGCTGTAGATTGAAACGGATGTTGCAGAGTTAACCCCAGTAAAAGTTACAGCAGCACGAATTATGTAAATTCAGGGGGTTTTTTTTGGGTGAGGTGCATTCAACCAAAAATTAAAAATTCTTGCAAAAAAGTAGTTGAGACTTTCAAAGAGTGATTAGAGAAGATGACTTGACCTTTACAATGGACATTCACTCTCTGAAATTTACTTTTACTTGACACTTTTTCTCCTAAAAAGTATTCCGTATTTATGAGCAGGAGTGTATTTATTCAGATCCTGTAGTGTCTTGATCTCAAGTATTTTGCTTTCAAATTGATGAACACATGAGTTGCCATTTAAAGAAATGCATATTTACCTTGTACTGTGTATCTGTTGTTTTCTTTTTTGGTGAACATTTGTCGCTCTGAGCATGTCTGGTCATTTACTGGTCTATCTTCCTTAACTCCTTTGGCAGTTTATCCCTTTTAACCATTCCACAATTGCCACCACCAAAAAAGAATTTGTGATTTACACCTCTTCTTTACAAAGTTTTTCTTGGTTGCTCTTTTTAAGGTTTAAGCGAAAAAGAATAAAAGAATAAACGCATGCAATATGGAAGGCAAAGGGAGCAGTGGCGTGTCCAAATTCAGTTTATGAACCTGAGTTGTGCTTATATTTGTGAGGTGTGGAGAAGCAATTACAGTGTAGTTGTTAATCTAAACTTGAAAGTAGTTCCTTCTGTTTTTTCTAATCATCGAAGTAACTGCGGGAAATTTCTATTGTTATTTCACTCCAAAATGCTTCATGGAAATTGGTCTTGACAACCTGGGTCCACACACGCAATGTTTCATGTGTTATTTGAAGCCAACTCAGTTCTTAATATAAAGTAGAAAAACCATTTAAAAACCAATCAGATAAAAAGCCAGGAGACAAAACATATAAAGCATTGCATTTGTTCTTTCTTAAACTGCACCTATACATTATGAATTGTGTTGCTATTCCGCATAAGGGTGAGAAATGTGTTTTTCCCCCCACCAATAAAGTACAACATGCACAGAATTTGTGATTTGCACTTCTTCATTACGAAGTTTTTCATGGTTGCGCTCCTTAAGGTTTAAGAGAAAAAGAATAAAAGAGCGGCCTCGTGCAATTTGGGAGACAAAGGGAGCAGTGGCGTGTCCCAATTAAGTTTATGAACCTGATTTGTGCTTATATTTGTGAGGTGTGGAAAAGCGATTACAGTGTAGTTGTTAATTTAAACTTGAAAGTAGCTCCTTCTGTTTTTTCTAATCATCGGAGTAACTGTGGGAAATTTCTATTGTTATTTCTCTCCAAAATGCTTCAAGGAAATTGGTCCTGACAACCTGTTATTTGAAGCTAACTCAAAGTTCTTAATACAAAGTAGAAAAACGATTTAAAATCAAATCCAGATAAAAATCGAGTAGACAAAACATATAAAGCATCACATGATTTGTCCATTCTTAAACAGCACAAATGCATTATGAATTGCATTATGAATTGTGTTGCTATTCCGCATAAGGGTGAGAAATGTGTTTTTCCCCCAACCAATAAAGTACAACATGCACAGAATTTGTGATTTGCACTTCTTCATTACAAAGTTTTTCATGGTTGCATTTCTTAAGGTTTAAGAGAAAAAGAATAAAAGAGCGGCCTCGTGCAATTTGGGAGACAAAGGGAGCAGTGGCGTGTCCAAATTCAGTTTATGAACCTGAGTTGTGCTTATATTTGTGAGGTGTGGAGAAGCGATTACAGTGTAGTTGTTAATCTAAACTTGAAAGTAGTTCCTTCTGTTTTTTCTAATCATCGAAGTAACTGCGGGAAATTTCTATTGTTATTTCACTCCAAAATGCTTCATGGAAATTGGTCTTGTATGTATTTTTCTCTTGCTCTTTGGAAAAAAATTATGATGTTAATGTTGTTGTCTTGTATTACTTGAGAAACCTTGCCTATGGAAACAAAATTCAACAATGCTTCATATTTTTCAAAAGGAAAACATCTTATTTTCCTGTCTGATGTATCTGGCTGCCTGTGTATCTGAGAACCTCTGAATTTACTGAAAATATTTCTGAGAAGTATGTCTGCTGCTTTCGATGTCTTTGAACATCACATTCATAAGAAAAAAATTAACTACCAACTATATGGATCAAAAGGTCCTCCCTGTCATTAGAGGCGTGCTTTTGGGAAAATAATTGCAATTTTATAACTTTAGTCTAAAAAGAAGTGTTATTTTCATTGATATATAGGCATTAGACAAGGCAGGCTTTATGCTCACATTTTGGCATAAGGCGTTATATGATATCCTTCTAATGCCAATTTTACCTGGTGCACACCAATGGGTCTAACCTTTGATATTTCCGTGCGGATCTGAAGGTCTGAGGGTTGCCCATATATGCAGTTCCCATGCAATTACACAGATGGTCAACTATTGCCTATAATGGCAGAAAAAAGGAATGAAAAAGATCTGTACATATATTGATATGTTATTCATAGCATGCAGGGTAGAAATCACTTGTTGCTGTAACATTGCAATGTATATAGCTGCAGAGTGGCTCAGTTGATAAGAGGACGAATTTACTGATTTTACATCATTTCTGTTCTTTAATTAGTTGCACTATAGTGAAAACTTCGCACTACTAAATGAAGTACCCATTGCAAGTATATTTAGAATAATTGTTACGTTGTCCAATGGTACTGGTAGAGCAAAAAGTGGAGTCACGTACACAAAGACTGCGGTTTGAACCCAGATCCCTATTCATGCAACAAGGCAATGCCATTGACATCATTAATCATTATTAATTTCTCACAAATATTTATGACTCCTTTACTGTATTTCAATTAGAGAATAATAATTGATTTCTGTCACTGCTGCTGCATTCTGTTTTAAATGTGCTGCAATTGTGATTGATCCATTCTTAATTTGATATAAACTGCCTGCCTGATCGAGTGGTTAATGAGACAGATACCAGGTGCATTATTTCTGATGTGTCATGCATTTGCCGAATTACATGCAAATGTCTTTCTGTGAAAGAAGTTATGGACAGAGAAGTGGGTTAGCTCAATTGGTGGGACTTCAGTTTTCTAATCGCTCGGAGAGGAAATATGCAAGACAGCATTTTCTATCATCCATTTCCTCATTGCTGTGTCTTCTTGCAGCCTTAACTGGCCTGCGAAGTGCATGAATACATGATGCAAACGCTAATCATAACTTCAAAATCAAATGCCAAGGTTTTAAGAGAATAGTGAGAGACAAAGGTATTTGTTTCTTCAGTCATTCCAAATAACGGTCGCTTCACAAGTTCATACATATACAGTGAAAAAAAAAGTACTGTGTATTATTATTCATTAAATTGGAAAATCCATGATGGCAATTTGAACTCATATCTTAAGGACCATAATCACTTTTGTTATACAGCATATACCACGACCTTTTGTAATACAGCAAACCTAACTAAAGAACCGATATAAAAAAACTAAATTATCTTTGTCATTATTCATAATTATGCTATGGATACCTGTAGAAACTCTACATTGCACCATCAGATAATTAAAAAAAGATCTACGCAGTAAAAATGCAATGATGCTCACGAGATGAAATCAGTGTTGCTAGTGGGTCCGGTTAGCACCGAGTGACTCCATTAGCCCCTGGGATGGCTAATGATATTGAGGAACATATCTTGAGGCTGTTGGTAATTTAGCTCATTTGTGGCTCATGTAATTGCTTTTGCCATGTGAGTTGTGTAATGTCAGTGCTTCGGGACTAATTACTCTCTTCTTTCGTGTTCCAGATAATCTAGTGGAGCGCCGGGACGAGTTGAGCCTACCAAGTACACGACGTAATACCGACATGTTGCAGATGTTCTACTGACACTCTACAGATGTTCTGCTTCAGCGTTCAGCTGAGGTGATACTACAGAGCCATTGAAGCTCATTGGATGTATACTGACAATCAGCAGACGTTAAATGTGCTGGAGTTATTTTGAACGGATGTTATTCTGATTCCTTAAAGATGTCAGATTGATATTCTACAGCCTTATACTGCCATCCAACAGCAGTTCCACAGACGTTTTGCAGACAGTAATTCTGTGTCGTGTGCTTCTCAGAAATACCCAGTTGATACACCAGGGACATTATCCACATTAGTGAGCAGCGATATCCCTTGGGCCCTGATTCTGCTTGTTACAACCTGACAATATGTCGTGCGTCACCATGTGGAAGACTCTCTCTGCCCTCGCAATGTCTGCATGGTTTCTGTTGCTCTTCCTGAGCTTGGTCGGTGGTCAAGATCCCCCAGATATGAGCCAGCCCCCAGGGGATAGTGCAAATACTGACAATGGGAATAAGGGACAATCTGAACCGCTGACTGATGGTGCATCAAGTACGGGAGTCGCTTCGGGTGGCACTACGAATGGCACGAATGCCAATACGCCTCCGGAATCAACCGGCCCTAAGCAACCGAGGGAATCTAACACAGACATGGGTGCAGATATGACTCAATCAGATACAACCGCCCCAATTTCTAATGCCCCAGTTCCAGTTGACTCAAAATCAGACGATAATACAGAAGCTGCATCAATAGCCTCTGACTTAACATCCAACAATGACGCCACACCCATTGTTTCAGCTGATGGATCGGAAAATGTTACTACGGTTGCCATGACGATGCAGGAAGCAACTACCATGGCAACCGATGACCCATGTTCAGATAATCCATGTAAAAATGGAGGTATTTGTTCAAGCAGTGGAACTACGTATATCTGCAAATGTACACAATTTTGGCAAGGAGAAAACTGCACAGAAGGTAGGACAGTTTACTTCTGCATACACTCTAAAAAATGTCGGGACAAAATTGGTTTTTTAGATTCAAAATGGTTTTTTGAAAAACCAAATTTCAATGCAAGACCAACATGGATTTTTAAAAAAATCCATGTCGGTTTTTCGCATTGAAATTAGGTTTTTCAAAAAACTATTTTGAATCTAAAAAACCAATTTTGTCCCGACATTTTTTAAGTGTATATTTACATTGTGTAGTTTTTCTTATTGTAGTTACAGTTGCCTCCATTCACAACTTTAGGAGAATATTAAAGTGATTTTGATAAAGGTGAAGAATACTTTTTTTTTGGCTAGCTGGCTTTGCTTTCATTTTGTGATTGGGAAGTTCTTACAAATGTAAATTATGTGATAGCATTAACTATGATACACTTCAATAATGCATTTCCATCATGTTTTTCATGTTGTTTGACTTTGAAAATTAAGTACTGTATGGTGGCATACCAATAACAGAACATACATATGATAATATAACATATTCAAAGTATACCATTTGAATAATTATATGAATAAGCAATTTTCCAGTAGGAAGGCATGCATGTGATGTTGTGCCATTGTTGGCATTATCTGGTAAATGCACACACGTTCCCTACAAGTATGTGCATGCTCTGCCAATCTGCTATACCAAAGTATCTACCCAGTTCTTCCGGTGACTGTGTCTGCTCTTAGTGCTCTAGTCATCATTTTCCACCGTACACACAATCTCTCAGAATAATGATACATATGTTTAGCTTATCAGTGGCATATGTCTTTAATCATCGCAGCTTATCCAGCCGGCATCCCATCATTTTAAAAGATGGCATCAGATTGTGTATGTCATCTTGTCCAAATAGAAATATACTCAAGGGATAGGGAGGAAGAAATATGAAGCAATGTTGATGTAACAACAACGTATGTCAATTTTGTGGAGGCAAAACATTGATTTGGTGTAGTGGTCGCTGGTAAGAGTTTCTTAAAAAGCAAATTAATGTACTCCGGATTGGTAACTGTCCCCAAACAGATGATAAAATCAAAATTTCATTCATAAAAAATATATCATAAAAGGATCATTTTGTAAACATAATAGATTGCACAGAACTCCGACATAATTTATGTTTTTCCGAAAAAGGCAAAACAAGTCCGTAAGATATTATGCAAACCTACTACAACACAAGTTCGTAAGATATTTATGCACACTTATTTGTGTCAAATAAAAAAATATTTTATAAATCAACTGCAACTAATTCTATCATAGACTAGGCTTTTTAGGTGGTCTTGAATTGCCGTTGAATATCTTTCAGGATGCAAATGAAAAATGCTAACTAACACAGATTGATGCACTGCAAATAGCTCTATCTTCCTCTGTTGTTTGTTTCTGTTGTTATTCTTCCTAGTTTCTCATTTCTTGAAAGGTTTTTTGTTTTCCTAGAAATGTCTTCTTTTCCTCCTTGCTTTTTCTGTTTGTTGGTGTTTGCTGGTGTTTGCTGATTGAACAGCCGGTGTCTTTTTGTATCACCACCAAACTGTGGAGAGAGATAAAAGGGACCAAAAAAGACACAACAAGACCAAAGGGGCCAAAAAAAGAACTCAAAGGGATAAAAGAATGACCAACAAAGATAAAAGAAAGACCTAATAGATCAAAGCTACCAAAAGATTGGTAACAAAATGACAACCAGAGACAGAAAGTGCCAGCATACAGAAAAATACAATTAAAAAAGTGCTGTGTAGAAAAATCATTACATCCTTACATGCAAGCTTTCTAATGTTTTGGTTTTATAGCCTTTTGAAGACCAATTAGTAGATTTGCAAATTACATAAATTATCTTAATTTTTCTCTAAACTGCACAATTAGAATTGCCAAATACAGAATGTCTGCTTGGGTTATCTACAATGACAGCAAACATAGCATTTTGCATGAAATGTTACATATTTTGTAAGCCACCAAACTGACCAGAGAAGACACGATACCAATGTATGCATAGTAGATATAAGTTTGACAGATCTAGATGGATAGATAGATAGATAGATAGATAGATAGATAGATAGATAGATAGATAGATAGATAGATAGATAGATAGATAGATAGATAGATAGATAGATAGATGGATAAATAGACAGATGGATAAATAGACAGATAGATGGATAAATAGACAGATAGATAGATAGATAGATAGATAGATAGATAGATGGATAGATATATAGATAGATAGATGGATAGATAGATTGATAGATAGATAGATAGATAGATAGATAGATAGATAGATAGATAGATAGATAGATAGATAGATAGATAAATAGATAGATAGATAGATAGATAGACAGAACAATAGACATATGTCGATAGACAGATATAGACAGATAGACAGATAGACAAACAGACCCGAAGAGAGACAGATGGATAAAAGAGAGGAAAGGGCTCATTGAAACATTTTCCCTCATCTTCTTTGCTCTTGGTTGGTTGGTTGAAGTTTTGTGACCCTTCATTATCAGCCCAACCCTGCCACATTTTCATACTCATCTTTTTTCCGAGGAAGGTCAGTATGCCTGTGGGGGATGGCTTTTCTTGTGATCCTTTATGAAGGCTCAATTATTGATGATGATATATGTGGATAACTTCAGTGACAAGGTTCGCTCCTAATGATTGAGTAGTTTTTCCTTCTCTCTTCTGGTGATTAGACTCAAGTGACTTACGACCAAAAAAAAGAAGAAAAATGGTCTTAAGAGTCATTGTCAGAGAAAACTGCAGATTTTGAGAAAAAAGTGGCACGGGGTGGTCGACCAAATTCCGCGATACTTGGCTCATTTTACCCCCATAGGTAACTAAATTCCATGGTACGGTCATTTTCTTAATATATCGCCTGGTTGCCATGGCAACCCAGATTGACGATTTGGACCGATTCTGGCCGATTTGCACTTTTCAGCTTTGAATTTGAGGTAATGTTTGAAAATTCCCAGCAGCCAAGCTATAAAACATAGAAGTTTGACCTTTTGGGTAAATTACATTTAGGAGTTGTACTTTATATATAGCTTTTCATTTCTGCTATATCTGTTGTGAGTTTCATTTTATTCCACTTTGAAATATGCCAAAATCCCGTTTTTTTAGTTTTGTGACAAAAAACGAAAATAACTCACCTTTGATTCAATATTACTGGCTTGAGCATCCCTCTCATAAAAAAGTGGATATACTGGTGAATAGTGTTACTTTAGTACATCAAATAGCAAAAATAAAATTGTGGTGCAATTCATAAACTAAGGTGTGAGATGTGAATAAGTAAGCCTTGTTTTCATGAAATGCAAAAATACTATAACTTTAACAAAATACCAATACAAGGAACATGATTAGAAATGAAAGTCTATAGTCCTAGCAAATACTAGAAAACATGGCCTTTACAATGAGGGTATATGGGAGCCAATTGTTGGAATATAAATGGTCTTAAAGAACCCTCAAAGTTGGCCCTGCATCACATTTTTCAAATGCTGCAGAAACGTGACGTCATCCTGCTGGGCAGAGATTGTTACGGTAACTATTGCAAAATGGTGTCTGATTTTAGCTAAATAATTCAGCTCTCACTTATCTGACCATTTTCAAAGTTTTAGAAGTTGTTGAAAACAATATTCTGGATATTTTATCTTAACATGGCATAATTTTTTGAGTAATAAATCCAATTTGAGAGAGATTTTTGTGAGCAAAAGTCGGAAAAATGAGTGAAAATACATAAATACATCATTTATCATGTTTTGGTTAAAGCTGAATTTCTGAATCCAAGACAAGCTCTATATATATACAAAGCTCTTTATGAAAGCACTCAGGTGTAAAAATAAGACACTGTATAACTATTTCTAAGCAAATGAAATGCCATTCTGAGGCATTGGTGGCAAGGTATCAGCGGAGTAGTGTTGAATTTCCATTCAATCCTATTTCTACTAAAATGTCTGTGTAAAAAATATAATGCATGTAGTACTACCATAGCAGCACCATAAATTTAGGGTGCAGCAACTTTTAATTAGGCCTAGTGCAATAATGTTGTAAATTCAATTTCCTACATTTTGATACAGGTTTACAACTATTTCCATGCGAAAACAGCATCTGACGCATGTCAAGTCAATGTTTTCTGCATAAATTGGCCTGACAATACTAGAGTCAAGGAGGGTAAATCCGTTCAATTTTGGCTAAAGCTGTATTTCCTGGAAAATTGGAATAGGTACAAAAATATTATTATTTAGTCCATTGGAAAGGGCACATTCCTTCCATCTTTTCATGCCAAAAAGAAAACCATTCATACGTATACGTACACTGTAGTATGACGGAAAACAGGAAAACAAAAATTGAAGGTTAAGGAACCGAAATCTGTCAACCCTACTGGTAAAAATGTCCTGTGAGGATTTACCATACTTGACTCTTTAAGAACTCAACACGTTTTACTTAGGTACCCTATTGTTAGCATAAGGTGCCTGGTGGGCAGATGTAACAATGAGATGAAAAAATTACATTTTTTATAGTTTTTTGCATTAAAAACTACGGGTAAGTCCTATTTTGATTGAATTTTGAGTAAAATTGTATTATGTGGTAACCCTTTGCTTTGTCACTCACATATGAAGCAGTGAGATGCCATAAAAATCACCTTATAAAATAAGTTATTATTATTATAAAATGTATTTTTCACCTTTTCTTAAAAAGGTTACCGAAGGAGATGGGTGGAGAAAAAAAGGGTTGATATGGCGATGCTACAGAGCCTCACTGTCAGTTTGGTTGAGTGCCACCGTGTGGAAATTTCCCAGTGCCAGCACAAGGATGGCTTTTAAATATAGATCATAAACATATATAATATATATACATATATATTATATGTTATACTGTGACCTTGCTATGGGATATGGAATATATTCACCCGAGGACTCCCATATCCCACCTCATGAATATTCAATGAGGTGGATATATTTCATATCCATCTACCTGCATATTTTATGAGGTGGATATAGGAAATATATACTGTGACTAATCAGCCAATCAGAGCTCAGGATATATGCTAGTCACAGGATATATATATATATATATACATATACAAATCAATTTGTGAAATTTATATTTTTGTATCCTCAACACTGAATCTTGAAATTTTCCAGTGCCAGCACAATAACGGATCTTAAATATTGGTCATACACACAATCATATATATTTTAAACAAATGATGATTTTCAGCTGGTTTTGGTGAATACACAGCAATTTATCAAAACATATTTCTCTAATCAGCATTCCCTGATTTTGTACTTGGTTATGTTCAAAGGAGTCTGCAAGTTAATTTGCAAGAAACGTTTTTGACCTGCGGAATGTCAGAAAATCAAAAAGGGCAAAAACATCAAAATTTTATGTGATTTTAAAAAATCTGTGACCAACCCTTCTCAAAATTCTGTATAGTGAGCGCACTACAGCATCCAATTTCAAAATTGTTGATATGTCTTCAAATATTTATAATATATGTATTTATCTATATTTATAATTAAACACAGATTCCCTAGATTACCCAGTGAATGTGTTCAATTCTGCTTTAATGTGGTTACACTTAGCCATGACATAACTGGAACTTTAGCTGTCTATATTCAGAACGTGCTACAGATAAATAACATGCATGAATTGAAATTTATACAAGGATATCACAATAAATGTAAGTCTTGGAATTTTGAAAACACACAACTCATGGTCTAGTTCCCATGGTCTAGTTGAAAAAAATGAACAACAAAAATGTATAGAAAGAATTTGACAACATATTGTGCTTTTTTTTTTTATACGGAAACACTATTTTCAAGGCGTTGTGCATACAAAATTTACAGAGTGCACCATTGTTTCATTTTTGGAAATTGGGTGATGCATCTTTTATTTAAACACAGTTGCTAGATTACCTATGAATGGATGGTCAATATAGCTGTATGCAGTTATATTTCACTGAAATGGTCAAATATTGAAATTTAATGTTTTGTTTTGAAAAATGCGGAAACACCCAATATTCAAGATGGTATGAATAAAAAGTTTACACAGTGCACCACTGTTTTATTTTTGGAAATTAGTTGATTCATCCTATATTTCAACATTGTTATACTAGATTACCCATGAAGGGATGCTCAAGTCAGCTATATGCAGTTATATTTCACTGAAATGGCCAAATATTGAAATTTAATGTTTTTTTTTAAAAATGCGGAAACACCCCATATTCAAGATGGTGTGAATAAAACGTTTACGCGGTGCACCACTGTTTTATTTTTGGAAATTAGTTGATACATCCTATATTTCAACATAGTTATACTAGATTACCCATGAAGGGATGCTCAAGTCGGCTATACACAGTTATATTTCACTGAAATGGCCGATATTTAGATTTAATTTTTGAAAAATGCGGAAACGCCCAATATTCGAGATGGTTTGATTGAAAAGTTTACACAGTGCACCATTGTTTTATTTGTTGAAATTGGTTGATACATCCTATATTTCAACGCAGTTATACTAGATAACCCAAGAATGGATGCTCAAGTTAGCTGTATGCAGTTATATTTCACTGAAATGGTCGAATATTGAAATTTAATGTTTTTTTGTTAATGCGGAAACACCCAATATTCAAGATGGTGTGAATAAAAAGTCTACACAGTGCACCACTGTTTTATTTTTGGAAATTAGTTGCTACATCCTATATTTCAACATTGTTATACTAGATTACCCAGAAGGGATGCTCAAGACAGCTACATGCAGTTATATTTCGCTGAAATGGCCAAATGTTAAAATTTAATATTTTTTTGAAAATGCAGAAACACCCAATATTCAAGATGATGTGAATAAAAAGTTTACACAGTGCACCACTGTTTTATTTTTGGAAATTGGTTGATACATCCTATATATCAACACAGTTATTCTAGATTATCCATGAAAGGACGCTCAAGTTAGCTGCATGCAGCTATATTTTGCCAATTTGCGGACATTTGGCAATTTGGCAATTTTGAGAAAAATAACACTGCTCAGTGGCTGTTGCAGCTTTAACTAAAACATCAAATAAGCTGAATTGTTTGTTACGGTATCCCAAAGCACACGTCATGCTACGTGCAAAAAAAGAATGATGTAGATTATGTACTTTGAGAAAAAATGGACAGCGGAAATGGACAAAATGTTGAAATTTCATGTTTTTTGGAAAATTCGGACACATCCCATTTTCAAGATGGTGTAAAAAAAAAGTTTACAGAGTGCACCACGGTTTTATCTTTGGAAATTGGTGGACAAGGCCTATATTTTACCCCAGTTATACCAGATTACCCAGGGACGGATGCTCAAGTTAGCAATATGCAGTTATATTTAGCCGATTTCCGAGCATGCAGCAAATTGGCAATTTTGAGAAAAGGACCCGGTTTCAGCGCCCGCTGCAACTTAAATGAAAAACCCAAATGAGATGAAATTTATACTGAAGTATCTCCAAGTATTAGTCTTACCACGGGTAAAACATTATTGCCATAACTTAGATACTTTGCGAAAAATTGAAGAGCGGAAATGTCTAAATTTCAGGATGCCAAAAAGTTGAATTTTGTCGATTGGCCGTCATTTGCTCAATTTATTCAAATAGCTCCAGCTCAGAGGGAAATGCATCTGGAAAAAAATCCTTTGGGGTAATTTAGTTTTTCAATATAAGTATTCAGTCCACCGAATTTCATCAAGATCCGCTGACCACCCCGCGCCACCAAATCTGCAGTTTTCTCTGACAATGACTCTTAACTTTCTTTATAGACCTTCTAGTGACAATTATATGATAGTTAGTTTGCCGGGTTGAGTGATGGATTGGAGCCATTCATCGTTTTCTTGAAAGTTTGAGTTCAATTAGAATCTAAATGAGGAGAGAAAATAGGTAAGCTGTAAAAAGCAGAAGTGTTAATGAGGATTCAAACAAGCCTAAAAGCAGGCCTATTTGGTGCTTGTAAGGAACAGCCTGTCTTATGTAGTCAACTTGTTGAAAACGTTTGGCAGAATGGCTAGGTAACCGCAACACTATCTGTCATTTACCTTCCTCCGTGGTCTTTTAAGCGATCAAAACCACATGGAAGATAAAACTCAATGTTTTTCAAGATAAATAAATAAAAACGACATCAGTGTTTGGCTAATGAACTTATATAAGGATAACATGATATAATTTTAGTCACTCGTTTTTCATTGAGAAGAGTTCTTCAATTTATTATTGGGAGCTACTAGAGCATGTTTTAAGGATATTTCACTGGAAGACCAATGGAACAACTAAACGTTGAACCGTTATTTGATGATCAGCACTCCAGATATACAACATTTAAGAGGACTTGAGAAAGTTCAAATCTATAAAAATTTAAAATCAAGATGACACAAGCAGAAATACTTATATCAAAAAAGGCATTCAAGAAATTTCTATAATATAGAACTGAGAAGCCTCAGTTTAAAAGCTCCCAAGAACTTCAAATTAAGTAAGAGTCGCCGGGAAAAAAGGCCTCCCAGTGACACCAATTTGGCAATGACTGGGAGACAAAATCTGTACACTGAGACTATTTGGTCTCCCAGTTACTATGTTTAAAAATGCACTGGGGACCCCAAACATGTATTTGACTGCACTCCAAAAAATTTCAGACAAAATTGGTTTTTTATATTCAAAATGGTTTTTTGAAAAACCAAATTTCAATGCAAAAAACCAACATTGATTTTTTTAAAAATCCATGTTGGTTTTGCATTGAAATTTGGTTTTTCAAAAAACCAATTTGAATCTAAAAAACCAATTTTGTCCCCACATTTTTTAGAGTGTGGTGTGACTCATCCACTGACCTGAAATTTTGATATATTGGCCAGTCCATGACTTATGGTACGTTTTTGTGAACAGCCAGTTTTAGAGCAAAGATGATGAAATTGCCTATGTTACAATGCTTTGCAACTTCGCTAGTTATTTCATTACCAATAGCCAAACATCAACTCAGTGCAATCAACTGCAAACTGCTTCCTAAATACTCGGCCTGATTTTGTGTTAATGTCGAGGGTCTGCCCTTGGAAGTACTCGAGCTTTGTAGTTCCATCGTGACGTCATAATAATGGAGTTTCCTCAGGCAAACTGCTACTCAAGCCAGCTGATCACTTCCTTCAACCTTAAAAGGCAGACACTGCATTCGGCAGTACAGTGCAACTTGTTCAACGTGGCCACTGACAGGCAGACATTCATGCAGTACTTCACAATATTTAGCACATTTTTAAGACTAACGTTGTCATATTGACATTTAGAGAAATTAAGTTTTAGTAATTATTTTGTAGATGTCACTTGTGACAATTCATCCATCTAGAGTTAGAAATTTAAATAAGGGCAAATAAAAAAGTGCTGACAAAATAATTGATGACATTCAAACTTAGAGCATCTTTGTTAAGCTTGCTGCCGTATTTACTACTTCTTTTCTATTGTATGGGGTTCAAAGTGTTTTTGTTGACACCTGTGATGTACCTAATTTGCTAGGGGATACAGATGCAGCACATCTAATAATGATTACATCCATTTGTAAAAATTTATAGCAATACAACCAAAATGTATTCAGATTCAAGGCAAAAAAAGCCTTATAAAACCCTCTTGGCTCATAGTGTGTATTTGTTTCACCAAGAACGAGTTTGTTGCAAGCAGGCTCTGCTGTTCTTAAATCTAACGTCACCTGTATTGACCAATAACTCTGACATTGCTCCCATGTAACCTTTCCTGTTTCTTGCAAATTGTAGATAAAATGCTGAGTAACTCAACCAAATATTTTTTCTGGTAAGCAATTGATAACTTCTTTTTGTAGCTGTGCTTCCACACATGCAAAATAATGCTTTTCTTGCAAAACAAAAATCCTGTTCAATTAGACTAGATTAGATTTATTGTTTTCTAAATAACCACATTTCTTTCTTTGAATTAGTGGTATAAATCGAAATTTTAAGTTAATAATACAGCTAACTTATGATTACAATTCTGATGATTTAGATAAACTTCAGAAAAAAATGGATGAATATGTTTTTCTAGGAAGACTGGGAAAGTTTGGTTCTTTTTAACCTGCTCCATCTAAGTTTATTGAAAAAGGATACCTTCTGTTAGTTTATGTAGCCATTGATAAATATTCCACCTAATTGTGAAACGCTATATAAAAGTATTTTTGTATAAACCAACATTATGGATGCATTCTCATTTAATAATCATCGAGATGTACAACCATGCGTAAAATTGATTTAAAATATTGTAGAAATACATTCCTTTTGGCTTTCTGATAACTTTATAATTTTTCGACATTTTTACTTATGACGTCAATTGCAATATCTCTCTATAATTCAGTCTTACATCAAGAGACTGACAGAATGATGGATTGGAAAACTTCTTGAAAGCAAAACCACAGTCAACTACACCAAAACATTCCAAATCAGGGAGAATCTATATCCCCTTATATGTGATCTCACTGTGCAGCAGAGTGTAGCTGGAAAATCCATTTGGAGTTGGTGGGAGAGAGCCCTATAGGGCAATAGAACATGGGCTTAATCTCTCTTTCACTAGTCTGTCAAGTGAAATTGCTTGTCAGCCCTTCACACCTCAGATGGGCCAAAGATAGATGACAGAGAAAGATAGCAAGGGTGTTAGAAAATGTGAGGAAACTAACTGATTCTGATGGTCTGTCTACATTGGTCTAGTCATCTGTCTATCAATCTGGCAGATCTGTCTACTGCCTGTCTGGCTGTCTGCTAGGGTTTGAGCTGTCTCAAAGCTGTCTGATGCTGGACAGAGAGTGTGTAATGACAAGGATATGAGTACAAGTCTTTCTTTTTAACTTAAAGATTTTCTTGGGTTTATGGAATCATCGATGCAATAACATCTATGTATTCACCCATTTATCATTAAGTTATTGTTTTTCGAGTCAACATCCAAACCACTTAAAACTTTATATCAAAATCATGATAGAATCATTGTGGTTTTTCAGTTTCAAGAAATTGGGTGATTATAGTGATAATACATAACTTTCTTCCAAGGTTGAGAAGACTTGTTAAAGGAACATTTCACACTGACAGTGAGCTCCAGGGAGAGCTTCCTAATTGCTATTTAATTTAAAATAATCTTTTCAAAGAACTCATCTGTGAGATTAAAGGCTATTAGATTAATGAGGAAATATTAATGGCATGAGCCTGCTAGATTTAACACCAATTAGTGGATTGATTCTCGATTCTACTGGCAATTACCTTCAGTGAAATTTATCTCCAAACTATTAGAGAAGCCACCAGCCCATTTGGGCAGAGTGATTGAGCAATGATAAATGTAATTTTTACTACAGATTGCAGTCACATTTATCCTTATTTCGCATATGTGCACTGTATACTAAAGCATAAAAGACTTTCTAGATAATCTTTCAACACCTCTTACCTGAACAAAAACAAATGGGACACCTCAAAATCATTCATAATACACATCTTTGTCTAGAAATGCTTTAACAATTTAAACCATATGATATTGCTACACTATTGTTATTTAATGTTTAAACTGCATTATTTTCAATTGGGGGACTATAAACCTAAATAAATATTAAAACGTTAAATTATCCACTCACTTTGGTAAAGCTACGAATTACACTGATGAATCATTGTGCACAGTGTCATCCTTGGTGTAATAGTAGATAAAAACGAAAAGAAGGGGATCAGATAACTTTGGTTTCAATCACGCAAAGGTCTATACCAATTCCTAACCTATAACTACTTTTACATATGACCTCATTGTAACGGTTTCTGGAAATAATGGAGAGATCAGAACCTGGTTCCGATGAAACAGTGGCGATCTTGCTCAAATGACAAAACAAACAGAGTGTCAAGTAGATCTCCAGATCAGACAGATAGCCCATGTTATCCTGGGCACGCTATGTAGGTCTACAGGGCAATGACAGTGAAGAATTGGTCTGTACACACAGGATCTGTGCCTCTGAGACCCATATTAAGCCTTGAGTCCCATTTAGGCTTGTCTTGTTGCCTCCCTGCAGGCCACGCCAATGTTGAAGACGTGTCTTTACTGGTATTCTCAGTTGAGTATTGTACATTTTAAATAGATCACGTCATCTGGCATGTACCTTGTTGCATATTGATAGGGAATCTAATGAATGAACAAATTGGAGTGTAGTCAGTGTGACTTTTATGGATCCTTTTCATGATTAAAATGTGAAATGCTTTTTTTGCTATAAAGAATTCATTGAAATAAATGTATTATACAAGTACCTTTAATTGTGTTTGAAAAATTCTCCATCTTACCTAGGTTCATGACTCATGAGTGAATAATTGATAGAACGAGGTGAAAGGAGAAAGTTGCAAAGGAAGGCCCTGTTCTATGTACAAGTGTTTGCTGCTTGCAAACATTGTCCCCTAATAACTGCCAGCCATGTTTTACAGAGGACCCGTGTAAATATTATCTGTTGCCAAATATGTTCAAAGCTCAGGCTGTTGTAGTTTTTGTTGGCTATTTGTTGTGCATATTGCCTCTGCAAAGCGGATAGATCTCCAAAACTCAGGAGTCATCCATATTTTCATGGCAATACACTTCATGTCACCTGGCTCTATAATAACAGATTAGTTAATCAAAATTGTGCAAATTATTAATGAATATCGGTGACATCTCAACCAACATCTGTTTGGAATCAACCTTTCATTAACCAATGGATGATTGATTGTCTATATGCCAACCAGTGTAAGTAAAAGTAGGCCTACAATCAATTAGACGAGCAGTAATTCCTTTCTGTAAGATGATAAAAATTCAAAGATATAGTCTCAATAATGCATCAGATAAATAAATGCAGCAGCATTGATAAAACTGTTATAGTGGCTCATCCATCTTAGCCTCGTTCCAAGGTGTTATAGACAGTTCCATTCATAGGGAAGAAAAACCACCCAGTAATACAATGGCATATTTGCCGGAGTAATTAGCACCGTGGAAGCTTATTAGCGAAAGCCTCCCGATGCCAGTATTACCAGCGCGTCATAAACTATTCCAAGCACACATAAAAACAGCCATTATTGTGGTGGATACAGACAAACTTCTCTTGTGAGGCCACACTCTCAAAGATTATAGGATTAAATTAGACAGCAGCACTGTCTTTCCACTAAAATAAAAAATAATACATTTTTTTCTGCAGTGCAATTTAGATGCAGTTAATACGAGATGAAGAGAAATGCGGCTAATTGCCATACCATCGTTGAATATATGTGAGCAATTCCAAGACAAAATATAATCATGTCATGGAATATCTGTAACTTGTTCATGATGTTGTCTGCTGATTTTTTTAATATTTCCTGCTTATGATCTATGTTTATTTTCAAATCACTGTTGGGCAATCAACCACCATTGCCGCAAAACATTTAGCATGGTAGTTGGATATCTGGTATCTCGATGTAAGAAGCCGTAAAGTTTAAGAATCAGAGTTTTATTACGGTAGTATTTTCTTGGTGGCTTTCCCCAATGAGATCTTATTATCTTGGTCCCTCTGTATCAAGAAATGGTCTCAGAAGGATAATACGGATACAGCTTCAGAAACAGGCTTTATATTCTATGTGCATGTGAGACGGTATTTAGGAAGAGTGAATAATAGAATTTAGTACCTTTATGGGAGATTATTTTGTATGTGTTATGAGGCAAGTAATAAGATGTTGTTTATGGGAGTTTTTTGCTGAACAATACATGTATCATATATATGTATATATTCACAAAGTAATTATCTTTATGGCTCCATTCTGCCTCTTTGAGAATGAAATATATCAATTTTGAATCTGATTTCGTTGATATACTTCCAGCAATAAATAGATTTCATGGTCCTAATTTCATCTGTATCTTTAGACCAAGGCAGTGAAATATTATTTAGTGTTACTGTAATTGGCAGAAATAGGATGAAGTGGCAGTTCACAAAGTAACTCATGCTGATTGAAGCTTACCACATGGCTGCTTGAAAATAACAGAATGATTGCATAAAATCAATCTGAAATACATTATTCTTAATGAATAGCATATTCTTGCACAAAAAAAGATATTTCAATTACAAGGTTCAAATCTGCCTCTGTCTATCCTTCTATCTATTCATCTGTCTGTCCATCTGTCTAGCTGTCTGTGAAGATGTCTCATAGATCACTAAACACCCCATACTACCCCATGCGACAACAGTGTACAGTAAGTAAATGGCTGTAAAATCTCCTAGGCCCCAGGCTATCTTAGGGATGATAACAAATAGCCATTAGATGACCTGGTTCTCCATCACTCCGGCCGTGGCTCCTTGGGTGACCTTGTTGCTACAGGACGAGATAAATTCTCATAATACAACGCGATGTGAATTTGTACTTGGTCGTGACCAGCAAAGAGAGCAGTTGGTGTTGGAATTGTATTGTGTGGATAGGGACAGTACACAAGAGGCATGATGAAGGTAATTTATTAGGTTAGGCTGATTCAAGCAGTTGCTAGAGACACATGTAACGATGGACAAATTTACAAATTTTCCCCAATATTTTACAAGGTTTGAGTTGAGGATAGTCACAAATCACAATACTATAGGACCAGGTACAAAAACATTACAAATTCATGTTATGTAATGATCAGAAGATATAATTTAACTTTAGTAAAAACATCAAATATAGAACCTTTTGTCTGCCTTGTTCTATAATGAGATTTCATGGAAAGGAACCATTGTTCACGGCCCCTTTATTGCTACCTTCACAAATAAACTCACTGCAGAAAGAAATCCTTTTGTAATATCAAACAACTCATAACAATAATAGCAAACCTCGCACTCCAACTTTTCCAAGCGCAAACTTGCTTCTCATCTTACCCAAAGGCTTCAACAGCAAGCTCTTCCATCAAGCCTTAACAGAAAGCTTTCACCACATAACTAGCCAGGCCAACAGCTACCATTTGCAGACTACCTTAATTGACACCTCCTATTGAATTTGACAACCAAGTTAGCATCATTTGCTGCCTCAATTTTCTGCTACAACTGTTGCGAACTAACTACCACTATCTCCTTACTGGCTGCAAGATTCTGTGACTAATATGTGGAATTCTGTTGCTGCATATACTTTCACACCACCAGATTTTTGCTTTGTTTTTTGCTTGTCAATTTCGAAGTCTACTTTCCTGGAAAGCGTAGGCGCCATAAGTACATATGATTCAGGTTCTTTTTTAAAGAAAGTGATGAAAAATCAGTGACTTTTTGTGTTAGACCTTACATTTAGTTCATAGTGCAAAGACAATGGTCAAAAAACCTATTGAATCTTCATTTGACCATATAAAATATCAGCTTTTTAAATTGGCTGCGCACTTTTCCACTGATCTGCCTATCTTAGCAATTGGTTAATGATTACATCATTTCTTAATGCAATCTGCCTTCATTCTGATGACTAACTTTTCACAAGTGATCAATATCTTGAATTCCTGATTATAAAAAAAAAACAACGGGGCACAGAAAAGGATCAAGAGACAAATTAATGCTGTGGACAAACATTGGATTTTATAAAGATCCCTGCCATGAGATTCCTTCCTCTTACATGAACAACCTCCTTATGATGTATTACCAAAAATATGCTAATCTCCGTAGTACTAGATAGATTATTTGACACCAGGGCTTTAAAGGATAACTGTGCATTTGTGAGCATATAAGAAACAAATAAGTATTACAAAGGTCATTGACATTTCAAAATGTAAAATAAAATATTGTCTTGTTTTCTAATGTCTGCTGTTTCCCTTTAGTTGATGTGGATTTGGTTTTCATGTTCTTTCATCTTTTAACAAGAATGCTTAATTCATGAATTCTCATTCATCAATGTCCTTTATGGTGCTAATGAAATAAAGCAGAACATCATTGCATCCCATAACGGAACAGAGAGAACTCTGACCTGTCAGATGCATGCTGCAATTCATCCATTACCAGAATATTATTCTAACCTGTGGTATGATAAAAATCACAAAAGGTTGAGCAACAAAGGTTCGAGAATGACAAATGCGACAATTCCTGACACTTGTTTTGGAGCAAGGGGCAAACTTCATTTCTCTTTCAGATTAATCCTTGATTAGTTTTGCTCGGAAAAAGGAACGACGCCATAAGGGAGCTTTTAAGAAATTGCATAGCCTTGTTTCTGTCAGGGTTTCTGTAAGATCTAAACATAAAATATCCACTGTTTGAGAATTTCACACGACGTTATTGGGAAAGAAGGAAGTCCCAATTCAAAGAACTCTGTTAAGGGTCTGATTGACACCACAGCACTGAAAACAAACAATTCGCAATTCCATTAATTTAATAAAACATGGATTTTGATAGGATTGGGGCCCAGCTCAGTGGTGGAGGATTGGCCTGCTAACTTCTAAGACCCAGGTACAATGACACATGTATAGTATGTTGTAACTTGTTCCAAAATCTATTCAGCATATCTTTATTTAACACATTGTGTGTCAAATGAACACTGCATATATTTTTTTTCTGAAACACTTCCTTGGATATATACACCTTTCTGTGAGAGAAAGTGGCGATGCAAGATTTTGAAACATAACATGTGAAATTTTGGTTCACCTTTTCATAACTAAAACGCGAAAACTTTATATGCAAAACCTTTTAACATACAATATTTTTAAAACTGATGACTATTATGCTTGTAACAGTGACCAAAATGTTTCACATTTTTTATATGATATAACATTAAAGGATAAAATAATTTAGATCTATTTACTCCCTTATCGATTCCTGAACCTAAAGTCTTAGTATACCTCAAAATTATAAGGACCAATCTGGAATCAGCATATATTCTTTCAGTTTGCTGTCATCAGACATCGAATTTTTCTGAATGTGTCTTCCCAAACTAGGCATCTTTTACCAACCAGTCAGTACTTGTATATTGGCTCCAAGGAAATTGGAAAGTGTCAGCACAACCGCCACTGCAACAACCAGTAAGTGGGAAAGGTTTACCATGTGAGTATGTTGAAAATAGCTATCACTGTCCCCACTTGGCAATCAAGCAACTACCCACCAACAAGCACAGGTGAAGGGCTGTTGAGCCCTAGAACATTTTTATTGGTTGGCTGACAGTATGATTAAGTGCCTGAATGGTCTCATAACACATACTGTCAAAATAGTTGGTAGCCCGTTGAGTTAATGTCCAGCGACTCTGGGCAATTCATTCACAGATATTTCATCTTGTAGTATGAAGTGGCATACCTACAGTGTACAACGCCATAACAAACAATTAAGTGGCATACCTACAGTGTACAACGCCATAACAAACAATTGATAATGCACGACTCATTGTCAGGGTAAGAATTGAAAGTCAAAATTGTAGTCCATATTTTTAAGCAGATTGTTTAATTCTTGAAAAATTTATTTTAAAAAAACCATCAATAGATTTAAATATTTTTGTGAGGCACACAAACATGACATGATACCTTTGTCATTTATACTACGTTCAGTATGGCATTTTAACCTGAGACTGGCTAATATCCTGCTTTCCATGCACAGCGGCATCAAATAATTTTATTCATGAAAGGTTGCTTTGGCCAGAAAAAGGGACAAATTTGAGCCAGCTGGGCAGTAGATGATAGTTCAATGCCCTGTTAAGCCTAAATGCAAAAGAGCAGTGTCCTCTTGCTTTGCTGGTTTCTCTTATTGCATTTTTGCCTTTTTGCCTCATTTACTAAATAGTGGTTCCCTTTGCAAAGACCAGTTATGTTGTTGCATTCTTTTCAAACTGGACTCTTGAGAATTGTCAAACACAGAATGTGTGATTGTGTTACCATCACCCAAGACAAGAAACACATTCTGCACTGAGTGTTACATATTTTTTAAGCCACAGACATGGGTGGACTTTGACAGGCAACGAGGTTCAAGATTTCTTTATTGGCCTGGATATACAGGGAATTTCTTGTAGCATGTTGACATAAGGTAAACATGATACAGACAGGGGTGCTATATAGAGGAGCAATTCAGTACAAGATACATGTACATATGCAGATAGATATATAGATGGATAGTTAGATATATGGACCAGTCCCGAGGAAAACAATGGACATAATTTCTACTAAGTACAAATCATCCTAAACAAGTAGAGAGAAAAGGCTCATTTTAACCTAAATTTCTTTTTTCACCTAGCCACTCTTTTATTCTCTCAATTTGTTGGTGGAAGTTTTGGTCACTTGGTTGTCACTGACTTGTCAGACCACCCTATCTTTTGTGTCTTTATGTTGAGTAAGGTCAGTATGTCTGAAGAGGAGGGTTTTTCTATATGATCCTTTTTGAAGGTAAAATTATTGATGATGATATATGTGGATAACTTAAGTGACAAGATTCGGTCCTGATGATTGATCCGTTTTTTCCTGCTCTCTTTTAGTGATTAGACTCAAGTGACTTTTCAGAAAAAAAAATTCTTAATTCTTGACTTTCTTCATAGAAAATCTTGTGATAATTATATAGTAGTTAGTTTGCTGTTTTGGTTGATGGATTTGAGTCCTTAATCATTAATGAGATAGTTTAATTTTATTTAGGGTCTGAATGAGGTGCGAAATTAAGCTGTAAACGCCAGATGAGTTAATAAGGAGTCTGGCGGAATTGATTCTTTACATATTATGCTATTCTATGCTCTATATATTTGTTGAAAGTTTGGCTTAGCCCATAAATAGCACTATAAGAGTGGTAGGTGATATTGTTATGCAAAAGAGCCTAACATTTACTCAGTGCAATCAAGTCAGAACTGCATACTAAATCCTCAGCCTGATTTTGTGTTTAAGTTGAGACACTGCCCTTTGAAGTACTTGAGCTTTATAGTTGCATTGTGATGTCATAATAATGGAGTTTCCTCAGGCAAACTGCTACTTGAGCCAGCCGTTCACTTCCTTCAACCTCAAAAAGGCAGACACTGCATTTTGCCGTACAGTGCAGCTTGTTCAACATGGCCACCCACGAGCAGACATGAGTAATGTAACTAGCTTATTATGATTATGGTGTGGTTGCTTAGGAAAAACTTTATTGAACAATACATAACCCTATAACATTGCTTATAAAAACCAAAAAAAACATGATAATGACACGAATGATATTGTTTTCTGAGACAGGTCATATTTTGAAGTTCCATGCAAATAAATAGGATAGAGACCTTCTCATGTGAAGATCATTGAGATCTGCACTCATTATTAAACTGTCATAGCAACATTCAATTTTCACTTTTTGATGGTCTTATACTTTTTCAACATTTCATACTTATAATCAGTTGCATAATCTGTCTGTACATAATTTGTCTGTACTTGAAAGAAGCGGCTGTCTTCTCCTAACATTTCAAATCAGAGAAAATCTCTATCCCCTTATATATGATCTCACTGTGCAGTAGAGTGTAGCAGGAAAATCCATTTGGAGTTGGTGGGAGAGAGCCCTACAGGGCAATAGAACATTGGCTTAATCTCTCTTTCACTTGTCTGTCGATTGAAATTGCTTGTCAGCCCTTCACGCCTCAGATGGGCCAAAGATAGATGACAGAGAAGATAGCAGGGTGGTAGAAAATGTGAGGAAACTAACTGATTCTGACGGTCTGTCTACATTGGTCTAGTCATCTGTCTATCAATCTGGCAGATCTGTCTACTGCCTGTCTGGCTGTCTGCTATGGTTTGAGCTGTCTCAAAGCTGTCTGATACTGGACAGGGAGAGTGTAATGACAAGGATAAGAGTACAAGTTTTTCTTTTTAACTAAAAGATTTTCTTGGATTTATGGAATGATCAATGCAATAACATCTACTTATTCAACTATGTATCATTAAGTTATTGTTTTTCGAATCAATATCCAACCCACTCAAAACTTTATATCAAAATCATGATAGAATCATTGTGGTTTTTCAGTTTCAAGAAATTTGTGTAATGACAAGGATAAGAGTACAAGTTTTTCTTTTTAACTAAAAGATTTTCTTGGATTTATGGAATGATCAATGCAATAACATCTACTTATTCAACTATGTATCATTAAGTTATTGTTTTTCGAATCAATATCCAACCCACCTAAAACTTTTACAAAATCATGATAGAATCATTCTGGCTTTTCAGTTTCAAGAAATTTGGTGATTTCAGTGATAATACATTACCTTCTTCCAAGTTTGAGAAGACTTGTTAAATTAACGTTTCACACTGACAGTGAGCTCCAGGGAGAGCTTCCTAATTGTTTTTTTAATTTTAAAATAATCTTTTGAAAGAAGTCATCTGTGAGATTAAAGGCTATTAGATTAATGAGGAAATATTAATGGCATGAGCCTGCTAGATTTAACACCAATCAATGGATGGGTTCTTAATTCTAATGGCAATTACCTTCAATGAAATTTATCTCTAAACTATCAGAAAAGCCATAAGCCCATCTGCGCGGAGTGATTGAGCATTGATAAATGTAATTTTTACTACAGATTACTGTCACATTTATCCATATTTCACAAATGTAAATTGTATATTAAAGTTTAAAAGACTTTCTAGATAATCTTGCAACTCCTCTTGCCTGAACAAAAACACTTGTGGACACTCATGAACAAAATAATTCATAATACAAATCTTTGACTGGAAATGTCTTAAGAATTTAAATAATACCAAATTGTTATTAAATGGGTAAACTGCATGATAAACTCCACTTTGGTATAGCTTTGAATTCATAGCTTTCTGCCTCTACCTATGTTAGCACACTGATGAATCATTGTGCACAGTGTAATCCTTGGCATAATTGTAGATAAAAACAGAAACACGGGGATTAGGTAACTTTGGTTTCAATCAGGCAATGGTCTATACCAATTCCTAAACTGTAGCTACAAGTTTGTACAAATGACCTCATTGTAGCGGTTTCTGAAAATATGGAGAGATCAGAACCTGGTTCCGATGAAACAGTGGCGATCTTGCTAGAATGACAAAGCAGAGTGTCAAGTAGATCTCCAGATCAGACAGATAGCCCATGTTATTCTGGGCAAACTATGTAGGTCTACAGGGCAATGAGAGTAAAGAATTGGTCTGTACACACAGGATCTGTGCCTCTGAGACCCATATTAAGCCTTGAGTCCCATATTTGGCTTGTCTTGTTGCATCCCAGCAGAGCCCAACATGCCATGCAGTGTTGAATATGTGTCTTCACTGGTACTTTTGGTTGAGTATTGTACATTTTAAATGGTTGATATCATCTGGCATGCACATTGTAGCATATTGATAGGGAATCAAATGAATGAACAAATTGAAGAGCTGTCATTGTGACTTTTAAGGATCCTTCCCATGGCTTATGAGTAACATGTGAAATGATGCATTTGCTACAAGGAATGTATCCAATGAATTTAGTATACAGGTACCTTAAAAAGATCCATCTCAACAAGTTCCATGAGTGAATTATTGATACGAAAATGTGAAAAGAGAAAGGTGCAAAGGACTGCCCTGTTCTATGTACAATTGTTTGTTGCTTCCAAACAGTGTCTGCTAATGACTGCCAGCCATGTTTTACAGAGGAACCATGTAAATATTATCTGATGTCAAATATGTCCAAAGCTTAGGCTGTTCTAGTTTTTGTTGGCTATTTGTTTGCATATTGCCTCTGCCAGAGGGGATAGATCTCCGGAACTCAAAGAGTCAACCATATTGTCATGGCAATACATTGCATGTCACTTGGCTCATTGTTGGTGAGAACCAACCATCCATTAACAAATCGAGGATTGATTGTCTGTGAACCAATCTGTGTAAGCACAATTACAACAAATAATTAGCCTACCTGTAGTTGAATCCAGACAACATATGTAATTCATGTGATATAAGCTGATAAAAAATTAAAACACACACACATTATCAAAAAGTTAAAATTCAATGAGACAGTTACATTTTAGTTCATCTTAAATCCCATATGATAGATATGATAGAATGTTTCAGTGCAATTTGAATGCAGCTATACATGGATGAAAAGTAGTGCTGCTCATAAATTTCCATGCCATCTTTGTATATATGCACAAATTATACAGCCTATAGTAATGTCATGGTACTTCTGTAATATGATTTTGATATTGTCACCTGCTTTTCTTTCATTTGCTGCTGTTGAACTATGTGACCGTCACAACCCAAAAAGGTTGCAGGGTAGGATAACTCACTTCACCTCACCTCACCTGTTGAATTATGTTTATTACATTTATAACATCACTGCTTGGCAACCAACCAGCATTGCAACAAAATAAAACAGATCCTAATGCTTTATGGGGGGAACATATCTACCAAATAGTCAGGGAGCAAGTAGAAATTCCGTGGGATTTTAATGGTGAAAGCAAGCCACCATGCCAGTGTGGTAGGGGGGACCTCAAAGTACAAGAAAATACATGTTGGCAAACTGGGGACCGCATATGGTGGTCAGGGTGATGCCGTCAAAAATGAGTACCGCAGATGCTCGGAAATTGGCATGAAAACTGTGAAATTGCAACTTTAAGGGTCTGTCAATGGTCTAAATATATATTCTGAATAGCTTGGTTATGTGATAGACCATGCAGCTAGGTCTCTCAACCACACACATAAATTTTTCAACTCAATAATACAAAAACAACAACTGTTACGGCCACTTGCCACTGCGTAGCAAATTTTGCCGAGGCTCAATAAAAAAAATTTCTTAATTTTATAGTGTGACACATCATTTTTGGGTTTTGGGAGTCAAGGAATTTAAATTTAATGGTTTAAAAGTAGTTGGATGGTATCTATGACTCCTATTTACCCATATGAAGGATCTAAATGTTATTAAACATCACCAAGATGTACTTATACCATTGGAAAAGCTGGGACCCAACTGACAATTTTGCATGTTAACATCTTGCCAACGATTAACACTGTTAGTAATATAAAACAAAAAATCAGATTATTGTTATTTTACAAAAATTAGGAGTTAGAAGGTATAATAGAATAAGCATATGATGTCTAAGTCAGTTAGACACCTTATTTTCAGGTTCGACCAGACATGTTAGAACCTAAAAATCGTTGTCCAACTGATACTCAAACCATTTTGAGCGCCCTGAGCAATCTTATTCATAATATGCTTGATTAGGCCTATATACATTGTTTTACTATTTGTCCTCTAATTGCATGATTTTATGCATTAATTTACTTCCTCTTGGAAAAAACTTTGCAAACTCTTTTTATTTCAGTATATTATTATCAATGTCATTTGCATGTGCTGTACTATCCTGAATTAAGCTTTTGAACCATTGCTATTCAAAGTAAATTCATAATCTGTGTGCACCAATTTCAACACTGTTCCTAGCTAAGTTTATAATTTCTATTGTGGGCATGTGTTACCTTAAAAACTGGTTGAACATTGACATTAATCTGGGAGCAAAGGCTTTTAAAAAGATCCAACCACACAACTTTGCCAATACCTGAAAAAAAAAATCAAAATGAACTAACCCTAGTGTGACTCTAAAATTTGCTTTCACCAACACAGCACCTGGGGATTGGTTTAACCAATCCATCCTCATTCCGTGTATCACTAATTACAAGCTTCTTATTCTGCTTCAGAAAATGATTTGACATACAATGATGTTTTGATGAAATTAAAATTTTATTTGACCTCATCTTGACTACTAGAGCCATAAAACTGCCCCAAGAATTGAATTTTTTTCAAATATGCAGACAAAAAATGCAAGATTGTCTCAGCAATGGCATTTGTTGGTCCTATTTTGTATTGTCAAAGATCATAAGAAGGGAGGATCAAAGGAGGAGCAAAAGAGGAGTCATCAGAAGAACCTCAGTCTAGATAGATAGATAGATAGACATGGTCAGTGCAGCCCTCTAAGCCCAGTTCTGGGTGCTCACGAGGGTTGATTGATGGGATGGGAGAGAGAGCGGAAGTCCTCAACATGATACACATTTACCCCATGTGAGGGATCTTATACTTGCCCAGAATAGACACTGCACAAGGGGCCGCCAATTTAATGTCTCATACGAACGACATCCAGCAGGGATTTTGCTCATGAAGGTACACAGAAAATTTTGGGTTCCCCACCCGGGGTTCGAAAAGATGCAGGCAAAGACCTTCAGCGGAGCAGGTGGGCACCTAAACCACTTGGCCACCCAGCTGCATAATCCTTCCACGTCTCACCTGTTTAGCTGGAGGGAAGCACAGAGATAGTGGAGTATAAGGAGGAAGCATGGGTGAATGAGGGAGGCAGGGAGAAAAGGAAAAAAGGTACATGTAGACAAGACGGTAGCTGGGAAAAAGGGCGACTATAAATGTTGAAGTATGGAGGAAGGAGTGTAATCAAACACCTTCGTATTGGAGTTGGGAGGTTTTTTCAACATGCTGAAGGGTCGCCAGGCAAGTGCTGAAAACAATTTATTCAACACTCACTACATTACACCATATTTAATATAGGCAGTGGCGAATACAGGGGGGGGGGCCTTAGGGGCCGGGCACCCCTGCCCTGGACCACCAAGATCAATAGTAGCATTTTGAACAAAAATTGCGATAACGCAAACCCACGACTGCCGAAGCACGTCTGGGCCCCCCTAGACTATCGTGTCTGGATCCGCCACTGATGCGAGGGTGCATTATGAAAGGGAAGTAGTGGAAGGATGAGGGAGACAGGAGGAGGCAGAGAGGTGGAGACTACAAGTACCGGGACAGGTGAGACATGGAAGGAATATGCCAGGAGATTAGTAACAAGAAAATTTTTTCAAAAAAAAATAGAGGCGATTTTTAAAGCAAAATCAGCTTGTTCAGCCAATTAGACCTCATCTGCATGTTTTTTACGCCGATCCCGCAAAAAGCGTGCCGTCCCGCACCTGCGAATCCGCGTTTTATTGCGAAATCCCGCCGTTCCGCAAGTTTGGCCCGCCCGCATTTTACTACGACGCTGGCCATCAGTTCTGATGACGAAGTTTCACAGGCTGATTCTTGAATCTTAGAAAAAGCCTCCTGTCGGGAGGCCTGTGGCCATCTATACAGAGGCGAGTGGCTATATATAGAATCACTAAGGCTATATCAGCGATGGGCTGATGCATCGCCTCTAAAAAGGGAGAGAGAGACATACAGAAAAAGGAAATGCGGAATGAGTAGGCCGGGAGAATGAGTGGAGGGAATGAATTTGTGAAGAAAAGGCACCGATGGTGATATGAAGTTTGACGGGGATGCGATAGGGAGGGAGACAGGAGGAGGGTGGGAGGAGACAATAGGCAAGGAGGGCATGGAGGGGGAGAGCAGTGGATTGGATGCCAAGATTAAAAAAAGAGGATGTCCTTTTTTTTTTAAGCTGCCATGAAAGAATTGATATTTTATGCACAAAACAGATATTAGAATATTGCATATATTCATTAATCAGGTGGCCCACCAGCAACATAAATCTTTTTGGTCTTTGGTGGGTCTCCTCATTCGTCTATGCCTGTTTGTTTCTCATTTCATCCCTTCGTCATTACATTTTTGTAAAACATAGATGATGAAATAAATGAAATATGTCTGTCTGTCTGCACAGTACTATGTTTTAGCCAAAGTATAAGTTTTCACTATGTTTTGATTCGATTTGGTCATGTATTGACATAAGGCACATGAACTTTGTGATGAGCCTTTCACTAATGATACAGCTCATGTCAGCAACAGTGCAGCACCAATGCACAATGGATAGGGGTTATTGCCCAAGGCTCCAGTGCCTTAGCACCCTACCGTTTTGGTGATTGCTGTGACGCAATGAGTGATGAGAAGATTAGGAGTCTGGCGTATACCCTCTTTCAGCTGCCTCAGCATAGAAACCGGATACGACCCACCTACATTTAATGTTCCATCGGCTCTAACTAAATTGAGTTTTTGTACTTGTGCATTATATAATTGTTAATTTATGCTGAATATATATGTTTTTTATTCAAAGTTGGTAAAACCCTTCATTAGAGAATAATATTCACTATTTAAACACTTTTTTTATCAACCTTTTCAATTTTTATTGAGACTTTTGGGAGAAAGTAAACTGAAAAGAAGGAGACAGATAGTGTTGTAGTTATGAAGAAATGTGACTGGAGGGAAATGTTTAATTTGAGGTGGTGATAGTAATAAAGTAAGAAGGATTTTATTTTAAAACAAGGGCACTTGCACAAAAATGAAATGAATTGCCATCACGGACTTTATAAAGACATTTTACTTTTCTATAAGTAACTAGAAATACTTTCATTACTTTCCTCTTAATGTCTGAGCAAGAGTGAATCCCTGATTAGAACATTCAAGCAAGGCTTTAAATTGTGGCATTATTAAGATCCAGGAAATATGAAACTTTCATTTGTTACCAATATATATATATAAATACAAAACTTTCATGTGTTACCCATATGCCAATGTATAAATGGTTCTTGCCTCCCCTGCTCCCCCCCCAAATTAGCATTGATTTAACTTTCATTGACTGCCCTACATCAATTTAGGCCTGATATCATGTCTCTAGCTGCTGTAGTTCTCAAGATAGAGGGTATTTTTGCGTGTTTTTTTTTCTTATTGTCTAAAACGTATTTTAGTGTTTTAGGCATTTTCATAGTTGCCTAAGCAATGTTGGATGCAATGTATCAACACAAAGTTTGACCAAGATAGTCAGCCAATTGTCATGATGTTCATTGTATAACATTGGCTGAAAAGTGCTTCTTGTCAGACATTATGGCTGCCATTTTGGATTTTACTGGAGGTACATACATCAGAAAAGTAAAAGAATTATGTCCTCCTTCCCAAAGAAAATGTATGTAACAATGTTAGTCGAACGGGAGTTACACAAGGTAACACACTGGGGAAAAATTACAGGCCGATTGTCATATATCTTATACGTTATCTGGAGTGTATGTATATTTTACATTATTAAGTTCAAATATATGATTATTTTGGCTTAGAAATTGTTAGAATAACAAAATTAATGCCAGAAATGGAATTAGCAATCTAAAATTACCCAAAATTGATGTGTCACTTATCTTATCATAACAAATAACCACAGGATGAGAAAAGTGTGGCATATTCCAAGATGGCGGCTGGCGGCCATCTTGGAATCCATAATACAGCCTATTTATCAGAATATTACTAATACTCACTATCCTGAAGAAAAACTTTGCTAAAAAAACCTTTTCATCATGACTTTTTGTCAAAATTCTAAAAATGTCATAATTTTTTAGTGCGAAAATTGCAAAAAATCAAGCTTCTCTTACGACCCTCATATATGCTATCACGTGCTGACGCCAGCTTGCCAACATCATTTTTTGGAAAGCTCAGATCATAAGGAACAAGATGGTACCAGTGGCTTGCTTTCACCATTAAATCCCCACGGGACTTCTCTGAGCTGCACTTGCTCCCTGACTAAAAAAGAAGAGTTGAAGGTCATTAAGAATGGCATATAGTTGGATGTCCAAGTATCTCACAATATGAAAAGGTAAAATTCATGAATCAATCTTGAACGCTTGTTGCTATTGTCTTTTCTAGGGGGCTTTTCCCCATGAGATCTTATTATGTTGGTCCCTCTGCACCAAGAAATGGTCTAAGAAGGATAATACAGATACAGCTTCAGAAACAGGCTTTATATTCTATGTGCATGTGAGACAGTATTTAGGAAGAGTGGATAATAGAATTTAGTAGAAATAGGATGAAGTAGCAGTTCACAAAGTAACTCATGCTGATTGAAGCTTACCAAATGGCTGCTTGAAAATAACAGAATGATTGCATAAAACCAATCTGAAATACATTATTCTTTATGAATATATAGCATATTCTTGCAAAAAACAAGATGTTTCAATCACAAGGTTCAACTCTGCCTCTGTCTATCCTTCTATCTATCCATCTATCTGTGCATATGTCTGTCAAGATGTCTCATAGATCACTAAACACCCCATACCACCCCATGCGACAACAGTGTACAGTAAGTAAATGGCTGTAAAATCTCCTAGGCCCCAGGCTATCTTAGGGATGATAACAAATAGCCATTAGATGACCTGGTTCTCCATCACTCCGGCCGTGGCTCCTTGGGTGACCTTGTTGCTACAGGACGAGATAAATTCTCATAATACAACGCGATGTGAATTTGTACTTGGTTATTACCAGCAAATAGAGCAGTTGGTGTTGGAATTGTATTGTGTGGATAGGGACGGTACACAAGACACAAGAAGGTAATTTATTTGGTCAGGTTGATTCAAGCAGTTGCTGGAGACATATGTATTGATGACACAAATTTTCCCCAATATTTTATGAGGTGTGAGTTGAGGATAGTCACAAATTACAATACTGTAGGGCTAGGCATAAATACATTACCAGTTCATGTTACTCCAGTCATATAATTTTAATAAAATCACCAAATATAGAACCTTTCATCTGCCTTATTCTATAGTGAGATTTCATGGAAAGGAACCATTGTTCACGGCCCCTTTATTGCTACCTTCACAAATAAACTCACTGCAGAAAGAAATCCTTTGTAATATCAAACAACTCATAACAATAATAGCAAACCTCGCACTCCAACTTTTCCAAGCGCAAACTTTCTTCTCATTTTACTCTAAGGCTTCAACAGCAAGCTCTTCCATCAAGCCTTAAAGTTACCCCGAATGATAAAATCCTGTACTAAATATGAGTGATTTTCTGTGCCTTACAACATCAACTGTTGATCATTGACATTTAATACTAATTTTTGAAAGCTTTCTTTGATTACATAAATTATTTACTTATTTCTTTTACTTTTTCTTGATAGTGCCTCCCACCTCTAGCACATCCACTGCAGATGACGTCACAATACCCATTGTTATAAATATATAGTTATGAGTTAACAAATTCTTACAATTGTGATGACGTCACAAGTAGAAAGCAATCAGGCAGGAGATTTTTTTCCGTGCGTACCCGAAATAAATCCAGGGGTCATTTGGTGCATTTGTTGGGTCATTTCAACAGGAAAAAATGATCCCAGAATAAAGAAATTTCGCACAGTCAGTAAGACAAGCATTCTGGATATGATTATGTAAAAATCAGAGAAACTTTTGGTCCAATCCTGACCTATCATTCTGGGTAACTTTAACTGAAAGCTTTCACCACATAACTAGCCAGGCCAACAGTTACCATTTGCAGACTACCTTAATTGACACCTCCTATTGAATTTGACAACCAAGTTGGCATCATTTGCTGCCTCAATTTTAGATGTGGAATTCTGTTGCTGCATATACTTTCACACTGCCAGATTTTTAATTGGTAATTTTTAAGTTTACCTTCCTGGAAAGCGTAGGCGTTATACATTTTCTGTCTGTGTGATTCAGGTTCTTTTTTTTAAGAAACTGATGAAAAATTGATGACTTTTTGTGTCGGACCGTTTATTTGGTTCCTAGTGCAAAAACAATGGTCAAAAAACCTATTGAATCTTCATTTGAACATGTAAAATATCACCTTCTTGAATTGGCTTGTGCATTTGTCCATTGATCTACCTATCTCAGCAATTGTTTAATAATTACATCATTGCTCAGACAATCTACCATCATTCTGATAGATTCTCTTTTCGCAAGTGATCAATATCAGGTGGCATGCATGGTTGACAGTTCATAAGAACATAAATGTTAAAATTCTATTAAACAAATAAAATAATCATGCACTGCCGACACCACACTATCTCTCTCTATCTTCAGTTACTGACTTATAAAAAAAACTATGGGGTGCAGAAAAGGATCAAGAGACCAATGTCTCATTCAGTGGATTTTTACAATAATCCCATACCATGAGCATCCTTCTCCTAATGTGAACAATTTCCCGATTAATAAAACACTTAATATATATATCAATACTACAAGATAGATTATTTTACATCAGGACTATAAAGAATAACTGTGCATTTTTGAGCATATAAGTAACAAAAAAAGTACTACAAAGGACATTGACATTTCAAAAACAATAACAGAATATTGTCTTGTTTTTCTGATCGTGTCTCCTGTTTCCCTTTAGTAAATGTGGATTTAGCTTTAGTGTTCTCTCAACTTTTACCAACAATGCTCACAAATTCTAATTTTATTTTTATTTTTGAGCTATACCTTGAGCCAAATGTTAGAAACAAATCAGTACTACAAAGGACATTGACATTTCAAAAACAACAACAAAATATTGTCTTGTTTTTCTAATGTCTCCTGCTTCCCTTTAGTAGATGTTGAATTTGCTTTCATGTTCTTTCATCTTTTACCAAGAATGCTAAATTCACAAATTCTCATTTATCAATATACTTTACCCAGTTAATGAAATAAAGCAGAACATCATTGCATCCCATAATGGAACAGAGAGAACTCTGAACTGTCAGATGCATGATGCAATTCATCCATTATAAGAATATTCTAACCTGTGGGATGATAAAAATTACAAAAGGTTGAGCGACACAGGTTCGAGAATGACAAATGCGACAATTCCTGACACTTGTTTTGGAGCGAGGGGCAAACTTCATTTCTCTTTCAGATTAATCCTTGATTAGTTTTGCTCGGAAAAAGGAACAACGCCATCAGGGAGCTTTTAAGAAATTGCTAAGCCTTGTTTCTGTCAGAGTTACTGTGAGATCTAAACCTGAAACACGCACTGTCTGTGAATCTCACAGAGCCTTTTTTGGAAAGAAAGAAATCCTAATTTAAAGAAGCTGGCCAAGGGTCCGGTTGACACCACAGCAACAAGAAACAACAATGCACTATTCCATTAATTAAACATGGATTTTGAGAGGATTGGGGCCCTGCTCAGCAGTTGTGGACTGGCCTCCTAACTTCTAAGACCCAGGTACAATGACACATGTATGGTATGTTGTACAACATGTGTCACTCTGATTTTGACACCAAGTGTGTCAATCTGACACTGCATATTATTTTTTATGAACACTTCCCTGGATATGTACACCATTCTGCGAAAGACAGTGGCAATGCAAGATTTTGAAACATGACATGTGAAATATTAGTTCACCTCTTCAAAACTGAAATGTGTTAACTTTACACGAAACCTTTTAACATATCAAAACCAATGACAATTATGCTCATAACATTGACCAAGGTGTCTCATAATTTTTAATGTGATATAACATAAAAGGGTAAAATCGTTTAGATCTCTTTTAAACTCCCTTATTGGTTAGAGAACCTAAAGTGAATTTGCCTCAAAATGATATGGACCAATCTTGCATCATTATCTATATATTTTCAGTTTGCTGTCATCAGTCATCGAGTTTCTCTGAATGTGTCTTCCCAAGTTAGGCATCCTGACAATAACTAACAGCAAAATTCCTTCACACCCTTAGGACAGTGCGCTGTAGAATCTTGCTGTCTTTAGGCCTACCAAGTTACATGCAATTGTATGAGTTGTAATTCTTTCTGAAACTTTCTTTAAATGCTAGTGTGATGAATAGCTCGGGAAATCTTACATATGCAAAACAGTCAACCGTGTTATATAAATTACTATACAATATATATGAGTTAATTAATGTGACTTATTCAGCGGCATATCTTCAGCAGCCAGACGAGCTAGAGTTGTGCATTTGGACTATGGTCTGCCCATGCCCTGGTAGATAGACGTGCTGAATATATTGTGTAGTTGAGGAATGAAAACGATGCAACATTTAATTTGATACAGCTATATTAGGGTGGTCCAAAAACACTTTCTTCTGAATTTCTTTGATTTGAAACTTGAATTGTGATGTCATATGGATAGAAGGTATTGTGTAAAAATTTCAGCAAAATCAATTGATATTTAGAGGTGGCACAAAGCCGTTGAAGTTTAACATGGGATTACCCATCAGCAGACCTCAAAATCATCGGTATTTGCAAATCTTGTTATAACAGCCTATAATTTTGATCAAGTATCCTTTTTCTGAGTACGTACAGTATGCCCACTGCTTTCCTAATATTCTGTCTGGCTTATAAGGCTTCATAGCAGGTAAGCATAGATTTACATAGGTTAATTACCAAGCCTTTTTTCATAAAAACAGGCAAATATTTCACTTACTACAAATAATAAATAAAAGATAACCCCTAAATACTACTTTGCCATGCCTATTTTATCATGTACTAAAAAATCAGAAAAAATTATTCACTTCTGAGGAAGATCTGGGAAAATGACCAATTTTTCAGTCGCGCAAATGAGGAATTACATTATAAACTTCGAGGGCTTTGTGCCACCTCTAAACATTAACCAATTTGGTTGAAATTTTGCATGTGTTTGTTTTACTTATGTGGTCATCAATTTCAACTTTCAAATTGGGGGTTTTATGAGATTTGATTTTTCCCATTGGAATGTGGACCACCCTAAGCTATATGTTATTTTTTTAATACTATTACAAATTTACAACAACTTACCTCATCATACATATATGAGTGACAAAGCACTAAGAAAATAAATTAGCGATAATAGTACTTTTTGTTACCAAAATTGGTCATGGTGGTGACTGGTATCAACATTTCTAATTTTTTTTCTGATTTTTTGGTGCTATTGAGAATCGTGACCAACATCGGTAACACGGTAAAAAGCCATACTTCCTGTCTATTGACCAATCAGAGGGGGTTATTCTGGCAGGAAGCAGTAAGGAAATACACACAATAAAACGACACAAGGTGTTGCAACGGCCGAAATGGAACCATTAACTTTTCATAGTGCAAGGCTAACAGTTTGTTTTGCTTTGAGCCAATGTACAAGTACTGAATGGTTGGTAAAAGATTGTCATTAAGATGAAGACTAGCTTACGCTTAAGGTATTGGCTGCCTTTGTCCACAATATTCAGGTCTAAGGGAGGAAATTGGAAAGTGTCAGCACAACTGCCACAGTAACAACCAGTAAGTGAGAAAGGTTTTTCATGTGAGTATGTTGAAAATAGCTCTCACTGTCCCCACTTGGCAATCAAGCAACCACCACCAACAAGCACCACAAGTGAAGGTCCGTTGAGCCCCAGAACATTTTTATTGGTTGGCTGACAGTATAATTAAGTGCCCAAATCGTCTCATAACACATACTGTCAAAATAGTGGGTAGATCATTGCTGCAAATGTCCAGCAACTCTGGGGCAATTTATTCACTGACATTTCACCTTGCACTAGTTGCAGTATGAAGTTGCATAAGTGGACAATCCCCTAAAAAAAAGTTGATTATGCACAGCTAACATATAAAGATTGGAATTAAAAGTCAAAATAGTAGTCCATATTTCCAAGCAGATGCACTTTAAAAAACAATTCTGGTCTGGTACATAAAAATAGCTTGCAGCTCACATATTAATAACACAGCTAATAGAAAAATGTGGGAATGTCCGTAGATTGCTATAGCTTATGATAATTGAATGATCAAGACTGGTAATCTACGATGTTTGACCTCTCCATCAAATTCACCTCTGAAGATCATTAACCAGGTCAGAAGTTGTCTGGTGGGCAGAAATGAGACAAGATTTGCGCATTAGAAAAAAAAGATGAGGCAGGATTCATCAGCTTATATTCATCTTTGCACATAAGGTCAACCCCCCCCCCCTTATATCATTCACCTATAACTCAGGACTACATGACCTTACTTGTCTGCCAGTGTTATAGCCCAGAGACTATAGCATTTACCTGTTGCAGGTGTATAAGATAATCAATATAGCAATTTAATATCTTGGATTGCAAGATGCATTAAGAAATCTTTAGAAAATGAGATGCCCTCAAAATAGCTGTATCTTTTTGCTTTGTTGGTTTTTGTTGTTGTTCCATGTAGTTTCTCATTTCTTAAAAGGTCTAATTGTTTTCCTAGATATTTTTCCTTTCTCACCTTTTGTTTTTAGCATTTGTTGATTGAACAGCCAATGTCTTTTTATATCACCGCCTACTATGCAGTGAGATAAAAACTACCATAAAGGCACAACAAGACCAAATGGGTACCAAATAACTCAAAGGGATAAAAGAATGACCAGCAAAGATAAAAGAAAGACCTAAAAGCTCCTGAACGATTCCCACAAAATGAGAGAAGAAGCAAAAAGAGTTAGCACACCAGAAAGAGGGAATTAAAAAGATTTGGAAACAGATCATAACATCATTACATACAAGCTTTCTTGCATTCTTGCCTTTTTGTCTCATTTACTCAACATAGGTTCCCTTTGCAAAGACCAATTATGTTCTGCTGCATTCCTTTTCAAACTGTTGCCAAACACAGAATGTGTGATTGTGTTACCAACACCCAAACAAGAAACACATTCTGCACTGAGTGTTACATATTTTTTAAGCCACAGACGGGCAGTTTTACAGTATTTGCACTCAGCCGATTTTTCATGTTTATGCAATTATTACGAGAAAAGTATGATAGGCATATCGAAATTTCGGGCTGTGGCAATCTTGTCCTACACTGACATATAAATACACCATGTTTTACCCTTCTGCAATGCTTTGTTTTGAAGCTGTAAGGAATTTATGACTAATTTTGACACATTTTTATGTCTCACAGACTTTTTTGCCAATTTCACAGATGAACAGAAAAAATGTTTCAATCAGTTGTAATTCATTTTAATGATACCTTTCTGGACCTACGGCTTGGGTATAAAATGCAACAGGTTTCATGTGAATAAGTCATATACAACAAGACTTGGGTCCTAAAATGTAAAAAATGGCAGATGTCAAAAATTTTGTTTTCGATGGACCATTTGTTGCTTTATATGCTGTTTTGAGTAAGCGTCAAAGAATGTGTATACTGTTTGTGTTAATTTTGAAGCTTGAGACATATCTCAAGGTAAAACAGAAACATTTGTTTCACTAACCTTAATTGGTTTTCAGAATGTGAGGCTTGAATGTGATGTCAAAAAAAGCATGTCCTCTCCAACCCATAGAAAAAAAACTAACTGTTTTGTAGGAAAAACAAGCTATTTGTGTATCTTTTGCTCAATCGTGTACCTTTACAAGTATGTGACAAATACAAGTTAAAAAGATATCCAGGCCATGTTCATACATTCTCTGATTAGTGCGTTTTAACGCTGGATTCATTGAAGAAACGGCCATGGTTATACAAACTAAGTAAACCTGGATGCCTAAAAGGGTTTTTATAAGTATTGAAAATGTCAAATATATTATCTTTCGTTATCTATTACACTATTTTGAGAAAATCAAAATTGAGAAAAAAGTTGATTTATTTGTGTCATATATCAATATAATTGTAATTTTTCGCTATTAACTGAATGACTTTAAAGGATAATAACCAAATATCTTGTTAATGGAGCCATCAAGATGATTTTTCCAAAGGCGCCTGATTTTTGGTCATTTTCGGCAGTTTTTTGCCCCTAAACACTATGTTTGACACAGCCGAACACTATGAGTTTCAATCGTACAGTAACAAAACTTGACATGGGCTTAATAGGATACCTAGGGATTATTAACCTTGGAAATCATGTGTCTTTTGAGACTAATACCCTACTCAACAGAAACTTTCAGGGTAATGGCAAGCCAGATTTCTGTAATTTCGTAATAAAAATGGTTAAAAAAAATTGTGGCATTTTTAATCAAAATTTAAGTTTTGTATGGGTTTTGATGTTCCTATGCAACAATGTGGCTTGATTTCCAAGAATAAGAATGGGTGAAAATTGTTTCTGGACGGATATTTTTCCTGATAAACAGTTTTTTGAAGAATCAACCCTTGCCTACTTTAAGTAGTGGTATTCTGGTAGTAAACCACCAAATCACTTTGAACAGTCCTCTGTGATTATAGAAACAGTAATATGTTAATTTTATGATAGAATGATGGAAATTCTCAAATTTCAAACTTTATTTTGACCCCCCATGAGACACTTTGAGTGAAAATACTGTAAAACGGCCCAGTCTACACGGTTGGAATTTGACAGTCAACGAGATTCAAGATTTAAGATTTATTTATTGGCCTAGATATACAGGGAATTTTTTGTAGCATGTTGACATTTATATGATAAACATAATACAGACAGGGGTGCTATACAGAGGAGCAATTCAGTACAAGACACATGTAAATAGGTAGATAGATATATAGATGGACAGTTAGATATATGGACCAATCCAGAGGAAAACAATGGACATAATTTCTACAAAGTACAAATCATCCTAAACAAGTAGAGAGAAAAGACTCATTTTGACCTAAATTTCTTTTTTTACCTAGCCACTCTTTTATTCTCTCAATTTGTCGGTGGAAGTTTTGGTCACTTGGTTGTCACTGACTTATCGGTCCACCCTATCTTATTAATAAAGTGTCTTTATGTTGAGTAAGGTCAGTATGTCTGAAGAGAAGGTTTTTTCTATATGATCCTTTTTGAAGGTAAAATTATTGATGATGATATATATGTGCTAAACTTCAGTGACAAGGTTCAGTCCTAATGATTGATTATTTTTTTCCTGCTCTCTTTTAGTGATTAGACTCAAGAGACTAGGCAGAAAATTATATGGTAGTTAGTTTGCTGTTTTGGTTGATGGATTTGAGTCCTTAATCATTTTTGAGATAGTTTAAGTTTATTTAGGCTCTTAACGAGCTGTGAAATTAAGCTGTAGAAGCTAGATTAGTTAATAAGGGGTCTAGTGGAATTGATACTTTAAAGATTATGATATTCTATGTCTTATATATTTGTTGAAGGTTTGGTCTAGCACATAAATAGCACTATAAGAGTGGTTGATGATATTGTTATTTGGAGACGATGACCTCGCATGTGGTGACTACATTGTATCAATCGTTCGAAGACTTGAACTGTGATGGAGGTCTATATATATTTTACCAACGATGAGTTAGATTAAATGCCAACTGAGCACCAGTTTAATAAAAGATAATGCCTGTGTTACAACACTTTACAACTTTTTCTTTCATTTGCAAAAGAGCCTAACATTTACTCAGTGCAATCAATTCAGAACTGTATCATAAATCCTCAGCCTGATTTTGTGTTAAAGTTGAGGCACTACCTTGGAAATACCAGAGCTTTGTAGTTGCATTGTGACGTCATAATAATGGAGTTTCCTCAGGCAAACTGCTACTTGAGCCAGCCGTTCACTTCCTTCAGCCTCAAAAAGGCAGACACTGCATTTTGCTGTACAGTGCAGCTTGTTCAACATGGCCACCCACAGGCAGACATGAGTAACGCAACTAACTTAGGATTACCGTGTTGCTAAACAATGTATAACCCTGTTACTCTTTTTGCGACAAAATACAAATAAATGACATGAATGATACTGTTTTCTGAGATTGTCATATTTTGAAACTACATACAAATAAATAGGACTGACAGATTCTCATGTGATGATCATTGCACTCATGGATAAACTGTCAGAGAAATACATTCCATTTTAACTTTTTGATAGTCTTGTAATTTTTCAACATTTTACACTTATAAATCAGTTGCAATATCTGTCTATACTTCAATTTGACAAGAAGCGGTTGACGGTTGTCTGAATGACAGATAGGAAAACTTCTTGATTTTCAAACAACCGTGAATCAATCAAAAACATTCCACATCAGAGAGAATCTCTATGCCTTGACATGTATGTGCGGTCTCACTGTTTAGTGGAGTGTAGCTGGAAAATCCATTTGGAGTTAGTGTGAAAGAGCCCTGTTGGGCAACAGAACATGGGCTTAATCTCTCTTTCACTGGTCTGTCAAATGAAATTGCTTGTCAGCCCTTCACACCTCAGATGGGCCAAAGTTAGAATGACAGAGAATGATAGCTAGGGTGGAAGAAAATGCGAGAAAACTAACTGCTTTTGTCTGTCCGCACTGGTCTAGTAGTCTGTCAATCAATCTGGCAGATCTGTCTACTGCTTGTCTAGTCTGGGTGTTTTGTAGGGTGTTGGCTGTCTCAAAGCTGTCTTACAGCTGACAGAGATCATGCAGTGACAAGGATGGGGGTTCCAGAGTCCAGACAGAAAATAATTATTGCCTAGAGGTACTTTTTTTTTTATTAGATGGCATCAAGAATACCAAGGGGTGTACTACAATACAATATATGTATCCATACTTGGTGGACCACTACCATACCTATCTACAATTCTGTTGCCTTTCTTTTTATGTCAACAATTTTTTTTTGTCTATGGATTCATCAATAAATATATTCATCCCTTTATCATTAAGTAATTGTTTTAGATCACTATTCAACCCACTAATATCTTCAGAATAAAATCAAGGAATTTGGAGATTTTGTGAATACAAAGCTTTCCTCCAAGGTTGAGAGTACTTGTTAAAAGAACATTTCACACTGACAGTGAGCTCCAGGGAGAGCTTCCTAATTGCTATTTAATTTAAAATCATCTTTTGAAAGAAGTCATCTGTGAGATTAAAGGCTATTAGATTAATGAGGAAATATTAATGGCATGAGCCTGCTAGATTTAACTCCAATTAATGGATTGGTTCTTGATTCGCCTGGCAATTACCATCGGTGAAATTTATGTCTTAACTGTTGGAAAACCAGAATAATTCTGTTTGTCCTGGTCATGAGAAGAGTGATTGGGAATTGATGACGGTACTTATACCTGCAGATTTCATTGATATCATTCTCTCCTTGTTTCACGTGTATACATTAATCTATATGCAGAACCCTTTGAGAGTAAAGTTCAATACTCACAAAAAAGACTTTTTGGAGAATCTTGCAATTCTTCTTTCCTCGACTTTTAATATGTTCTGACATTTAGAATATGCATCATTATATGTATGTTTGCGAAAAGGATCCCAAAAAAGGTCCCACAAATAATTCAAAGTGTATGATTTGCCACATATTTCTAAAGAGCATAATAAATGCATATAAGTAATTTCTATTTTATTCAATGGTTCAACTAAGTTATCCTTTCAACAAAAGTAGAACTCTTTATTCGAAGCTCTCTGCCATTATCTATATAAGCAATAAAAGAATAATGCTAAATCATTCAATATAAGTGTCTTTCTCGGAATAATTGAAGATAAAAAAGGAAAGACAGTGATCAGACTGATTGATATATTTTACAAATGACCTCATTGTAACAGTTCTTGAAAATAATGAAGAAATCAGAACCAGGGTAGGCCAAACAGAGGTGATCTTGCTTGAATGACAAAACAAACAAGTATGTCAAGTAGATCCTCCAGATCATGCAGATAGCCCATGTTATCCTGGGCAAGCTATGTAGGTCTAAAGGGCAATGACAGTGAAGAATTGGTCTGTACACACAGGATCTGTGCCTCTGAGACCCATATTAAGCCTTGAGTCCCATATTAGGCTTGTCTTGTTGCCTCCCTGCAGGCCACACCAATGTTGAAGACGTGTCTCAGTTGGTATTCTCGGTTGAGTATTGTACATTTTAAATATATGGTATCATCTGGTATGTACCTTCTTGTATATGACTGGGAATCTAATGAATGAATACATTGGCGAGTTGTCAGAGTGACTTCTGAGGAATCCGATCCTCCTCGATCATGGCTTATAAGTAAATGTAAATTGATGAATTTTGCCAGAAGGGATGTATTCAATGAATACTGTGTTAAAACACTTCTACATTTTAACAAGATTCATGAGTGAATAATTGATGGACACGGGTGAAAATAGAAAGATGCAAAGGAAGGCCCTGTTTTATGTACAAGTGTTTGTTGCTCTGAAACATTGCCTGCTGATAGCTGTCAGTAATGTTTTACAGAGGGCCCTTGAAAAATATAATCTGATGCCAAATATGTTCAAAGCTCTTCTCCAGTTTTTGTCGGCTATTTGGTATCAGCCACTTTTTGTTTAAGTTACCTGAATTACCAGGGTTAATATCAAAATTCAGGAATCGATAGCCATAAAGTTTATGAATCCAAGTTGAACATTTGTCACGGTTGCTTTTTCTTGGTGGCTTTTCCCCATGAGAACTTATTATCTTGGTCTAAGAAGGAAAACAGGTATACAGCTTCAGAAACAGACTTTATATTCTATGTGAATGTAGACAGTAATCAGGAACAGTGGAATGTAGTAGGGGAGAGCGGGGCACAGTGAGACACTTTTTTTATTTTCAAGTGTTCCAAAATATTGGCAGTAACGAGTTAAATGACATCAGGTCTACATTATAGGTAATGACGTTGGGTATATTGTCAAGTAGTTTCAGGTTCCTACCTTTTACAGGTTTGGAGAAATTTTGAGTTACATCCATGCTCATTAAGTGTCTCACTGTGCCCCGTGGGCGAGGCACAGTGAGACAGCAGGCGGGGCACAGTGAGACAGGGCATCTGCTGCCATAACCCCCGATCCTCGGGACCTGCAGAATTGTTCCATCACTTCTTGCTACAGAAACTACTGTACTCTTATAATAGCAGCTGGCTAGGTGATTTTTTAGGTCCGTTTTTGAGCTTGTTTTGAAACTTTGTCGCACAGGACACATGGACGACTTATTTAGCCTGCCGCACCTGTTACATACTAATCAAAATTCATTCTGATGCTTCTCTTTGAAAATGACTCACTAAAATCAGGAGTTTACTGCAGGCATTTTGTTTTTAATAGTGAATTGTAAGCTATGCCTTACATTCAGGTCGTTTCGAGTGTATTTTACCATGTCTCACTGTGCCACGCAACCAACTGTCTCACTGTGCCCCACGCAGCTCTCTTTATAAAATTTTTGAATCCTGCAGACCAGATGCCTTTATTGTGGTTAATTATCTCACTAAACTAAGGCAAATAATCAAGGTTTGAATTCCTGGCAATTGATTTGCGTTATACCATTTTTTTGGGGAATTATAACAAAAAGTAGTTTGGCAAAATAATTTACTTTTATCGGCTAAAAACCTAAATATTGAAATTCCACTCTCAATATGCTGTGTAGGCATTCCGGATATAGGTCAGACTCTCACTTACTTACTTTTTGTACTATACAAAAGAGGGTTGATCTGTAAACAGTACCAGCTAGACGCTACGGGCTTTGTCTCACTGTGCCACCCGTCTCACTGTGCCCCGCTCTCCCGTACCTTTATGGGAGAGTATTTTGTATGTGATACGAGAAAGGCAAGTAAAAAGATGTTGTTTATGGGATTTTCTTGCTGAACGATTCATGTATCATATATATGTATATATTCACAAAATGATTATCTTTATGGCCTCATTCTACCTCTTTCAGAATGAAATATATCAATTTTGAGTATGATTTGGTCGATATAATTACAACAATAAAACCAAAATAGATTTTATGATCACAGTTTTGTCTCTATTTTAAGACCAAGGCAGTGAAATATTATCTAGTGTTAACATTATTGGCAAAAAGAGATGAATTACAAATTCACAAAGTAACTTACGCTGGTTAAAGCTTATCTCATGACAGTTAGAAAATTAACCATACCTTGGCAATGTTTTTCAGAGAACAACACATTTCAGAAAACCAATCTAACCTAAACTATTATTCTTTATGAAGCTATGGCATATTCTTGTAAAAAACAAAACATGTCAATCACAAGTGTCCACTCTGTCGTATCTATCCATCTATCTATTCGACTATCTATCCACATACCAACCAATATTTGTGTCCATCTATCTGTCAATCTATCGGTCATGATGTCCCATAGACCACAAAACACCCCATACCACCCCAATGCGACTGCAGTGTATCGTAAGTAAATGGCTGTATAATGTTCCAAGCCCCAGGCTATCTTGGGGATGAAAACAAATAGCCATTAGATGACCTGGTTCTCCATCACTCTGGCCATGGCTCCTTGGGTGACCTTGTTGCTACAGGATGAGATAAATTCTCATAATACAACGCGATGTGAATTTGTACTTGGTCGTGACCAGCAAAGAGAGCAGTTGGTGTTGGAATTGTATGTAGTGGATAGTCACAGTGTGCTAGAAGCATCATGGGGCTAAGTTAGTTTGAAAGACTGATTCAAGCCTTTGCTGGAGGCACATGTAATGATGACATACATTTAGGAATTTGTCCCTAATGGTGTACAGAAAAGTAAATTTATTAATAGTAATTTATTATCACAACAGATCACTCCAGATCAATCACTCCACATCATCCAAGATCGCCATGGATCACTATAGATCGATAGATAAGGGTCGATCCAAACTGACGAGCCATTTTATGACGGTTGTACTGTACACTATGATGATAAGAATTTATGAAATTGTGCGTGGGTGTTAGTGACAAATACTAAACCTTGGCCATCACTGACAAATACAACATGTTGATGTTCTGAATTATGCTGCATTGACACTACTAATAAGGCTATCTGGATGTGATGACATTATATATATATATATAGAATTTTATTTGACATCTGGATATCATCAAGATACATGTGTCATATAAGTTAACAAAAAGAGACATAAAATAAGATAAGATGTGTATGTACAGAAGCGGGATAGTAACTAACTACAACTAGGAAGGAGCAGTCATACATTATATGATACAATGAAATTGATAAAGAAAACATGGATTACTATATATATTAATACAAAATTCATAGAAGTGTCCATTTCATACTGTAATTATTTAATACTGTAATTGTGTAAAGCACCATAATTAATAAATCAGAAATAACTCATATCACATTTTAAGGCTAATTAAGTCAGACGGATAAAGCACCACATTTGCTAATATCTACAGCACACAAAATGGTATTAAAAACAGTTAACCTCGGTAATATCTACAGCACACAAAATGGTATAAAAAGCAGAAGATATATATTTATGTACAGATAGAATTAAACAACACATCATCAATAAATTGGAAGCACCAATAATACAATGTATATGTACAAAAGAAACATTTTAATTATATACAATAGTGACAGCAACAGCAAACACATGCAAGCAACACATCAACATGCCACTGACCACTCAGTCACCAGGAGCAACCAACCTAGCGCATAAATTATGATAATAGCCTCAACTCTCAATTTTCAATGCTGTGTAAAGAAATTTGCCAAGAGCAAAATTCAGGTTTACATTTTTTGAGGTCAAAATTTCATGAAACTGTTCAGCTGGGCTTAATACCAGAAAATCATTAATTGAAGTACAAGCTACGTTATGCAATTCAGTTCTTGGGTTGGTCCAGTTTGGGCAAACCATTAAACAATTATATAGTGTAGTTGGCTGTGCTCATCAAAATACTTGCTGAAGGCACATGCTACGACAATATCAATTAGCATTTGGTCAGAATAGTAAGTAGTTACTGAGTCGGCTAAGCTTGTTAGAGAATAACCCTCAAGATGGGAAAAGCTAAGTGCTAAGGGTTCAATTCCTCAATGAAGAGGCTGACCAGAGCATTTTGAGGACTGGCTGTTACTAAGATATGAGCCATGACTCCTGTTCTCTCGCATCTCATCTCATCTCACATCTCATCTCACTCATCTAATCTCAATCATCAGCTCACTCTTTATCCCCTGAATGAAGATCATTATAGCAGGCCCACTCGCAGTGTTATAGCATTATACTTAGACGACATGACAAGTTTAATCATCAAATATACTCTTTTGTCTGCATGCCTTCTTCTATGGTGAGATTTCATGGGCAGGAACTGTTTTTCTCTGCCCCTTTATTTCTACTTTCACAAATAAACTCACTGCAGGAGGAAATGCTTTTGTAATATAAAAAAACTCATAGTAATAATAGCAAACCTCTTACTCAAACTTTGCCAAGTGCAAATAAGCTTCTCATCTTACTCGAAAGCTTCAACAGCCATCTCTTCCATCAAGCCTTAACAGAAAGCTTTCACCACATAACTAGCTGGGCCAACAGCTACCATTTGCAGACTACCTTAATTGACACCTCCTATTGAATTTGACAACCAAGTTAGCATCATTTGCTGCCTCAATTTTCTGCTACAACTGTTGCAAACTAACTACCACTATCTCCTTACTGGCTGCAAGTTTCTGTGACTAAGATGTGGAGTTATGTTGCTGCATATACTTTCACACCACCAGAGTTTGCTTGCCGATTTTGCAGTCTACTTTCATGGAAACAGTAGGCGTTAATACCTTTTGTGTATTTATGGTTAGCTTTTAGAAAGTGATGATTCAGCTATGATTTGTTATGATGGATAGTTCATTTAAATCTTTTAGCTAAAAATAACGGCCAAATAACTGGTTGGATCCTTGTTTAACCATGTAAAATAATACATTTTTAATTAGCTTGTCCATTTGGCCGCCAATATACCAATTTTAGCAACGGATTATTGCTTAATACAATCGGTCGTCATTCTCATATAGGGTATTGGCAGTAGTGTAACTTTTTGCAAGTGTTGAAGTATCAACAGCATGTTTAACAGATAGTTAGAGAAACTTATCATATCCTCCTTTGAAAATGCATGCGCCATATCATCTTCTTAAACTGGCCTGTCATTACAACGCAAATCTGCTGAACTGCTAATCAATACAATATATTAATGACTAATTTATGTCACTCTGACCTGTTATATAAAAAAATATGAGGTGCAGACAAGTGTTGACAGACAAAAAATTTAATGGCTAGTCATGGAATATACAATGATCTCTGTCATGAGCACCCTTCCTATGACACCCAACTTCCTTCTGCTCTGAGTTGTAAAATTACCCTATAAAATTACCCTACCTTACTGCGAAACCCGAATTATGCATAATCATGATATGTATAGATTGCCAATTACTAGACCATAAAGGATAGCTATGCATTTTCTAGCTATACCTTGAGCCCCTTCATATACAAAGGCTATTGACATTTAAAAAAAACCATGATATTGTCTTGTTTTCTCATATCTGCTGTGTCCCTTTAGTAGATGTTGAATTTGCTTTCATGTTCTTTCATCTTTTACCAAGAACGCTAAATTCACAAATTCTCATTTATCAATATTCTTTATGCTGTTAATGAAATAAAGCAGAACATCATTGCATCCCGTAATGGCACAGAGAGAACTCTGAACTGTCAGATGCATGCAGCAGTTCATCCATTACCAGAATATTATTCTAACCTGTGGGATGATAAAAATCACAAAAGGTTGAGAGACAAAGGTTCGAGAATGACAAATGTGACAATTCCTGACACTTGTTTTGGAGCGAGGGACAAACTTCGTTTCGCTCTTGCATTAATCCTTGATTAGTTTTGCTCAGAAACAGCAACGACGCCATCAGGGAGCTTTTAAGAAATTGCTAAGCCTTGTTTCTGTCAGGGTTTCTGTAAGATCTAAACATAAAACATCCACTGTCTGTGAATCTCACACGGCCTTATTTGGAAAGAAAGAAATCCCAATTTAAAGAACTCGGTTAAGGGTCTGATTGACACAAAAGAAACAAAAAAACAGTAATGCACAATTCCAATAATGAAAGCCCTTCATTGTTATATTGAGTGGCTTAGGTCCCAGCTCAGTGGTAACAGACTCAGCTGCTATCGTCTAGGACCTGTGTACAATGTCTGATGCCAAGCAACCAAAATTGACACCATTATGCGAACAACATGGCCGTGCAGGATTGTTAAACATAACTTATGAAATTGTAGTTCACCACCTCAAATTTCTTAAAATGAAATACAACTATTTTAAATGTCAGATTTTTTAACATTTCAAAATGTCTAGGCTCGCAGGAGAAGTTTTGCAGCACAAGCGAATGTTTTCAAATGACAACTGGCTCTGAAATTTTCCAAGACTGATCAGTATTATTTCAGCAACTTCGACAAAGACGTTTCATACTGTTTCATTGTGATTTAACATAGAAGGGTGAAGTCATTTTAATCTCTCTACCCTGGTTCTTATTTCCAGACCCTCAGGCCGAATTTGTCTCAAATTGGTAAGGGCCAATCTTGTCCCATAAATCGGTGCCTATAGCCTCTCATTTGACTGTCAGCAGTTATCGAGTTTCTCTCTGAATATGCCTTCCTTAGTTTGGCATCCTGAGCATAACTGATAGAAAAATGCATATCTTTTTGAACTGTAAATCTTACAGAAAACTTGGCAAAATGGTGTATAATTATACACTGCAAATTTTGTTTCAAAGAGTACATGATTTGAAGTTCAATGATGAAGAATTGCAACTACTTATATTGTACTAGAAATTGAAAATATGTAGGTGCCTGTCAAACAAAATACTGAGAGCTCGTCAGTTGGTTGATATAATTTATGCGGCAGCATATTTTAGAAAGTCCAGTAGCACAAGAGTTGTGCATTTTGACTGCGGAATGTGATAATGGACCATTCACAAAGAATCGCAGAAGTATACTTATGCCTTATCAGGCCAGCTGTGCTGAATATATTGTGTAGTTGTATTTACGAGGTATGAGAAGGATGCAATATTTCATTCTGAACATAGAGGTGTGTTTTTATGTATATATTATATACTGCTTTTAACGCACCCTTTTGCTGATGTGCCAAATATCCTTTCAATATTTCAGAAAGGAAGGTAAAAAAATATTCTGTTTTTATGCAATTCACTATGTGACGCTCTTTTACTCAACCCATTATAGGCTCTTTTCAAAATAACAAATTTTATAAGTCCATCATCTATATTTGTAATACACTGCGTTGAATTCAACGCATTGTGTAGCAAACGGCAAATCATGCAGATGCAGATTCTGAAAATATTAAAATTTATATATATATATTCAGTGAAAAGCTAAATTAATCATCTCTCACTCAATTTACTTAGAAGAAATCTAGATATCTCCAAGTGGCATTTGCACAGAGAAAAGTTTAAGAGGCATGTCGTCAAAATATATCATTAGAAAATTGAAACTCCCGGGCCAGTAATCTGCTCCTACTTCACAATCTGATTAGAAGGCTGCAGACTCAACAAGCTATTTACCTTCAGAGTAATTATTTACCAACTTCTAAAGTACATATGGCTGATGGAGAAGAGATAAAACTTTTAGCTTTTAGCATCGGCTCTTAGCGGACTTTAAAGTGTTTCCCTCTGCTATAGTTCCACCATGCTTAATGCTCTGCGAAACTCATTTAGCATGCTATGTAAAGAACACATTGTCAGCCCCAGCCTAATCACAGAGCCAGTCTTCTTGATGTCTTCTTGATGTCCACATAGCCTGTAGAAGGTCTATATTTGACCAATAGCAGGAAGTTTACTACTCGCGACATGCGACAAAGACAATGTATCAAGAGAACTGCTCGGTTTATGGAGCTCTGATGTTAGTTTTTGTTTCCAGCAGATCTGAGTGCAGTCTTTAGTTGAGGCTATGGTCTTATGTTAGAAACTAAAATACATATGGCCCATTGTTAGTTCAAATATATTTCTTTATCCTGCCAGAAGCATGACAAAAGCAAATATAATGTTCCTTGTCAACTACAATTCTATTGATAATGCTTCAATCTGTTAAATGTAAAGCCTAAATTTTTCATATTAAAAATAACATTTTTTATGTGTCTTCTGAAGGTTTCATTGCAATTTGCAAAGAAGGATTTTTTTCCATTGAGCATAATATTAAATGAAACATAGGCAAAAATTCGGATGCTACATCAACGGGAATCAGGAACAAAACAACGCAATCACCAATTCAGAAACCTGGATGTTTGTACATATACCATTTTATACGTTGTAGCCAAACACTGCTTTATTCCTCTCATTCACAGAATTACAAGTGCTGTCTGTCTCATTTGCTGAGTGAACTTGCAAAGACAAACAAAAATTGTTGAATTACTTTATCATAATACGATTCAACATCTCATTAAGAAGTAAAGTTGGTGAATTAGACAAATGTTACAAAATAACTCTTTCTTTCTAGATGGATTGTCTTTCTTTCTAGGCTTATTGTGATGATGCTTACACAAACTTCCAAGAAAAAAAACAACATAGGGAGTTTGTTCAACTCCGACATGAAAGAGTAAGGAATTACATAGCAAAAAGCACATTAGGATGTCTGGAAACTTTGTGATTATTGTTTGCTGGGCTTAATTTGTCAATAGGATGCCTGTCTTCTTTAGATGGTAGCTCTAAATGGTGATTGTTGAAGATTAACAACAATTTCATCAAATAACTTTTGTGAATGTGTTTGCTTGCTTTATACCGCAAACATACAATGGACAACAATTACAACTAGCTTATGCAATTAGTAAAAGTTATCACTTTCTTATGCTTTCACTTTCTTTAAAAATTGCAATTGAATTTGCTCATGTTATAGGCCCTGGTATTTCACTGCATATTGTTCAAAAGAGTCTGTTAAGGGCAACCAGGAGCTTTCTGTAGTCAAAACAAGCGTTTTTGTCCTTTTACATTGTTTAGCTTGCAAGCTAATGGCAACGCGAGAGGACACGTCTGTAGAACAATTGAGAAAGACATGCTATATTTGGTAGAAATAAGCTCCTTTTGCATAAACAACCTCGTTAATCCTCAGTTTCGCATTTAGACATTATGGGGGCATTGAACTATTATCTATTGCCCAGCTGGTCTGAGTTGGTCCTTTGCCCTTTGCTATGCCAAGCTCTCATGAATAAAAACATTATGCTGCACAGTAAGCAGTTGGTCAGGACAGGCAGGAAATTGGCAGTTTTGGGTTAAAATGTCATACTGACGGTAGCATAATAAGGGTAACATAATTAGGGCAATCTAATGTGACATTTGGGATATTAAAGCTTTATGCCTAAATGATAGGATGTTTCTAATAGTTCATAACATTTTCTGAATAATAGTTCCAAAAAGCACTTGTGCTTATAAATTGTGTTCCAACGTTAAATAAAGATTACTTTACTTAAACTTTACCAGTGGGAATCTGACATCACCATATGTTTAACTGACGTCAGGATAGCGTCTGGGACATCGGCTTGATTCATCCTGATGTCAAATTGATTCAAAATGCCAATGCAGAGGCACAGGGTTACATCAGAACAAGGAAGTGATATTGAATAATGATTTTGGTAAACTGCTTATTCATATCATATTTAGCAGTATGTCGCAATGATTTTTCGAACTCTCTGTGGAATACTCAAGCCAATATTTGTACAATGGAGGTTATGAGAGCATTCTGCCTCTTAATCATACTGTCAGCCAACCGATAAAATTGTTCTGGGGTTCAATAGCCCTTTACTCGTCATGCTTGTTGGTTGGTGGTCGGCAGATTGCTCAATAGGGACAGTGAGAGCTATTTTCAACTTACTCACATGAAAAACCTTTCACAATTGCTGGTGGTTGCCCCATCAGCTTGGGCCACACTTTTCAATTTTCCTCTCTTCAATTAGTGCTGTACCTGATGCTTTGCACTGCAACAACTTATTCCCAAGCTTGTCGTTATCATACAATACAGCACAGAGTAATAATTACCTCAGCAGGAATGAAGGAATAATGAACAGTTCTAATTGCAATATAACAGGATACAGGTATAAATACAAAAATTGACTTAAATTTGAAATTTCGTTACTCTAAGGAGCGGTGATAAATCAAAATAAATGGCATGAAAGAAATTTCCTTTTAATAAAAAAAGACAGACTAGACAATCAGGACTATTATTCCCAACAATTCGAACATTGCAGCTTGCCAGGGACTATTCAGTAACCTTGGCAACATCTTTCAGGTAATTAACTGCCTGACATCTAATTTTCTGTGACTACTTTCCTCAAGAGGATTTTTCTTGTACTTTCAGTCACATGGCAGTAGATCACCGGGTCTTTCTCTGAAATGCTATTTCCTTTGATTTTGACCTTATCAAAACCAACCTTTCTCTCTAGTGATTCAATAGCTTCTTTGTGAATCTGAATTCACCCTTAAAGGATGTGCTATTCGTACCTATATATCCTTTATATATCTGCTATTCAACATTAAAGGATACTTTATAAACCCAGCACAAATTCATAAAAAGACTGATGTTGCTCTTGTCTCGCTTTGAATGAATTGGTAAAATGTTCGGCTGATATAAATCGTAGCTGATGTTTGCCTACATTTTTGGCACATGATTATGACTCAGTCGCAAACCTGGAATTACATACATTCCAGCGGTTTGACTAGCTGCTTAAATTTAGCTGATTTTATTGTTATGGGTTGTCAGTAACTGCTTGTCTTTACTGCTAAACTGTCTCGCTGTATTAACTAGGTTTATGCAACTTGTCAATCTTCAGTCTATTCAACTATTCTGCCTTTTGTTCGCCAATCTATTTCTCACTATCTATTCCGCACAAGGTGTTGACAGAAATTAATGTAATCTGAGAGCCTCTCCTCTCTATCTTTCCTTCTTTCTGCCTAGCTGTCCTTTCTTCTGATATAAGCAACCTTGGCAGCCTGGCTTCTGAATTAACAGCTGCTAGAGAGCTTGTATCCAAGGAGAAATGTGCAATTGTGTCCTCAGTTCTTTTATACAGGAGAGTTTCATTGCCACTAGGAATATATCTAAAGGATATTTATGTGTGCAGTAAAGCTGAATATTGCACTGCCTTTTCTTAAAGACGTCATATAATAAACTGATTAAATGGAATGGCTCCTTGAGAGATTCCTATTGCTTTTAAGCTAGAGATCATTAAAGCTAGTATAAGCATTAAGAAACATAATACTTTATTCTGTATTCCATATGATCCATGATGTCATGCCTTGTTCTTTATCTGTGGCCTGGCTCTTCAATAATTTGTTTCCTGTAATTCATATTTGTTTCTTAAAACATGTGTACCAGGTAAGAATTGGGGAATGATTATAGTGGTCATCTAACGAATGTGATATTCTCAGCCAACGAGCGCAGCTCATAAGCTATGCTCATATGCCATGATAATGTAATCAATCATGTTACAGTATTGTTACACTCCTACAATAGGCAACTATGATAGGCTCTATAGGCTACAACACAAGCAGACATCCAAGGTCGTTCAGTCCTGATTTATAACCCAGGTGCTTATTGCATCATTATGATCATGAATGATACTGGAGTGTTAACCTTATGTACAGAGATGAGCATAAGCTGATAAATCTGGACACTATTCTGCCCTAGGAGCCATCTTTTCGGCCTCATTTCTGCCCATAAGACATCTTTTTACTCTTTTCTGATCTCAAGGGTCGACAGTGATATGAAGTTCAGAGATCGCTGATTACCTGACTTAATCATTCATAGCAAGATCACAAAAGGCTGGTTTATAATGTACTGTTATCATCAGCAAGTAAATATCTTGGAAAGTGTTATTTCATTATTATGTTTCTGGGTTTTTCATATGTATGAACAAAGTATGTCATGACTGGCTTGCAGTGGTGTGACAGGGCAGTGGTAGAACCATGGAATTTATTGTTTTTTGCAGTCATTGCCTCGTTTTTGCAAGCAGCATAAGAAGAAGAACATGCACATTACTGCTGCAACAAGGAGCAAAAGAAGCTATATATAGAAGTAACCTACTTTTGCATGTATACAGCCTGCAAACCTGCTTTTTTGCATTTTGATATTATGCAGGGCATTGAACTATCATCTGCATCTATACCAAGCTCTCATGAATAGGAATATTTGACTGAACAATGAGCATCTAGGCACTGAAGACAGGAAATGAGCAGGTTTGGTTTAGAAATGTCATAATGACAGTGGCATAAGTGACAGAGATATGACCACCTGATGTGTCTTTACAGCTATTACAGTTTAAGCAAATGTGTTTACACCCCTCATGAAAATGCTTTTATTTTCAATGATGATGTCCTGAATCAAACTGTTCTGGGGATGTTGAATATGATATTGATTCATTCTGTGTGAATGCTACTGCATATGGAAAATATTTATGACCAAATTGTCACAGTTTTGCTGGAAATTTGCTCAATGGTCCACCCACTATTTGGACTGTTGGGGGTTATGAGACCATTCAGGCACTTAATCATACTGTCAGCCTACCAATAAAAACGTTCTGGGGCTCAACGGCCCTTCACTTGTGGTGCTTGTTGGTGAGTGTTTGCTTGATTGCTCAGTGGGGACCTGAGAGCTATTTTAAACATACTCGCATGAAAAACCTTTCTCAATTACTGGTTGTTGCAGTCGTGGTTGTGCTGACACTTTCCAATTTCCTCCCTCAGACATGGATGTTTTGGACTTAGGCAGCTTATACCTAATGCCTTAGCTAGTCTTTATCTTAATCATCATATTTCAGCAACTAATACTCGTACCTAACAACTACTTGTACTGCCAAAATCATGCTCTCATTGTTGGCTCCTATTTTAATGCATATATTCTGCTGAGTTAATACTATACAAGGAAAATGGCAACATAGGGATGAAGAATAGTTTGTAATTGTTAAAGAGCGAAAAATGGTGGTTTGTAGCCATTGTCTCCCTTTTCTCAGCAGTATAAGAAGAAGAGCACATTACTGCTGAAAAACAAAATTATTTAAATGGTTAAGTGTCAAAAATGTTGGCTTACCTATCAAAATAGTGTTCTTCCATCTGTTACATTTTGCATTTTACTAACGCCAAATGACTGCTTATGTGTAAAATGTTCTGACAGCAAACATTTTATTTTGCTAACTTTTATCACAACTTATGTTTTCTCTTGTTCTAATTTCAGGTGAGTTAAAAGAAAGACAATCCTACAAATGTTTGAACCTGAAGGAGTCAGATAAGTGAAATTTATTTTGATTTAAACTAGAAGTCAAATATACAAATAAGGGCAGACAAGATCTATGTTGTACAAAACAACGTTCATCACCATGAGGTTACTTGTCAATGTGCATGTACTTCACAATGTACATCATGCAAAACGTTGTAAGTGATACCAGGCATGCATGTTATCTTAGCTTAAGGAAAACTGCAGTTCAAGTCAGTATTTAAAATTCTATGTAAATTTCTAGCTAAACTTAATAACAGTCATTAAATTTTCTAGTACCTTATCTACAAATATGGCCCACTAAATTCCAGAAGAGTTGTCAAGTCCTGATGTTAATTTTATATCTCCATTAACAATTTAACATCCATCCCCCTCCCAAAACAAAAAGGAAAAAGAAGTTCACAGAAAAAGGAAGCAGTAAGTTTACTTATCCTTAAAAGTCTGAAAAAGTATCTGATAAGATTAACTTTTGTTAATGCAAACAACTAAAATATATTGCCAAATTAACACAAGCCCAGTACAACTATACAATTTCAGAGTTGGTCGCCTTGGCAAAAATGTGTGTCTATTTCATCAGCTCTGTTTGGACAAGAAAATACATTTCAGTTCAGGTTGGTGCTTTTTGAACTGCCGATGAACAAACATACTTTTCTGTATGGAGCACAGTGGATGGTGGAGAGCAGCTATCCTCCAAAGAGAGTAAACATGTACGGCATGGACTATGGTACCTACCTATCTTCTCTTTGTTAATGTCACGTAAAAAGAGATTTTTGGGCTGGAGTGGTACTCGCTGTACTTATTATGCTCATCAACAAAGATTACAAGTTTCATATAGGGGCACCTGGTCTGCATAGGCCCAATTTGGAAGGCACTTATCCCCCACGGGAAGCCACTGCTTTGTCGGCTACACCATATGATTTTACCGAATACAATTACCCATCAAGGCTAAATGAATCACTAATTATATTTTTAGCTGAGAAATCCTGGGTTTACTTAAGTTTTGCATTTTTTACACACTGCTAAAATCAGTGCACTAAACGAACATAAAAATAACAAACATATAATTCTGTTGTATTTCTATTTGTCTATCTTCTTCCACACCTTCTCTTCCTCTCGCTTTTCTCCCAACCTTCCTCAGCACCTCTTCATTCCTTCTGCAAGTCTTCCTCTTTTTAACAGCCTGCCTTCCACAATTACATACTTCTGGAACTGTCAATATCCTTTGTTGACATTCTTACTCATTGTTTTTTGCTATAAAACAAACATGGAAACTTTGTTTATATGCAATTTACTATGTGATGGTCTTTTACTTGACCCAATATGGACTCTTTTCATGATAACAAATTATAAATCCATCATCTATATTTGTTATACACTGCATTGATTTCAGCGCTTTGTGTAGCAAACGGCAAATCATGCCAAAGCAGATTCTGAAAATATTCAAATTGATATATTCAGTGAAAAGCTAAATAAACAATCTCTAACTCGATTTTCTCAGAAGAAATCTAGAAATCTTCATGTGGTATTAGAACGAAAAAAAGTTTAAGAGGCATGTCGTCGAGATATATCATTTGAAAATTGAAACTCCGGGGCCAGTAATCTACTTCTACTTCACAATCTGATTAGAAGGCTGTAGACTCAACAAGCTATTTACCTTCAGAGTAATTATTTACCAACTTCTAAAGTACATGTGGCTGATGGAGAAGAGAGAAAACTTTTAGCTTTTAGCATCGGCTCTTAGCGGACTTTAAAGTGTTTCCCTCCGCTAGTTCCACCATGCTTAATGCTCTGCGAAACTCATTTAGCATGCTTTGTAAAGAACACATTGTCAGCTCTAGCCTATTTACAGAGCCAGTCTTCTTGATGTCTTCTTGATGTCTTCTTGATGTCCACATAGCCTGTAGAAGGTCTATATTTGACCAATAGCAGGAAGTTTACTACTCGCGACATGCGACGAAGACAATGTATCAATAGAACAGCTCGATTTATGATGCCCTGAGGTTAGTTTTCGGTGTTCCAGCAGATCTGAGTGCAGTCTTTAGTTGAAGCTATGGTCTTATGTTACAAACTAACCCGTGTTGTTAATTAAAGTATATTTCTTTATCTCGCTAAAAGCATGACAAAGGCAGATATAAGGTTCATTCCTTACTGAGTACAATCCTTTTGATAATGCTTCAATCTTTTGAAAGTAAAACCTAAATTTTTCTATGAAAAATGACAATGTACATCTGTCGTTCAAAGGTTTCATTGCGATTTACAAAGAAGAGTTTTTTTGCATGGAATATAATATTAAATGAAACAGGCAAAAATTTGGATGCTACATCAACAGGAATCAGGAACAAAACAACGCAATCACCAATTCAGAAACCTGGATGTTTGTACATATACCATTGTATACGTTGTAGCCAAAAACTGCTTCATTCTTCTGATTCAAAGAATTACAAGTGCTTTCTGTCTCATTTGCTGAGCAAAGTTGCAAAGACAAACAGATAATTGTTGAATGACTTTATCACAATACGATTCAACAACTCATTAAGAAGTAAAGTTGGTGAATTTGGACAAATGTTGCAATGTAACTCCTTCTTTCTAGATGGATTTTCTTTCTTTCTAGGTTTTATCTGATGATGCTTCAACAAACTTCCAAGAAAGGAACTACATATGGAGTTTGTTCAAATCCGACATGAAAGAGTGAGGAATTACATAGCAAAAATCACATTAGGATGTCTGGAAACTTTGTGATGCTTTGTTTGCAGGGCTAAATGTGTCAATAGAATGCCTGTATTCTTTAGATGGTAGCTCTAAATGGTGCTTGTTGATGATTCACAACAATTTCATCAAACATTTTTTGTGAATGTGTTGCTTGCTTTATCCGGCAAACAAACAACAGACAACAATTACAACCAGCTTACATTCACAATGAGCAAAAGTTGTTACTTTCATTATGCTTTTACTTTCTATAAAAGTTGCAATTGAATTTTTTCATATTATAGTCCTTGGTATTCCACTTCATAGCATTCAAAAGGGTGTAATAAGGGTAACTAGGAGCTTTCTGTAGTCAAAACAAGTGTTTGTGTCCTTTTACATTGTTTAGCTAGCAAGTCAATAGCACTGTGACAGGACAAGTCTGAACCATTGAGAAAAACATGCTACATTTGGTAGAAATAAGAATAAACAACCCTGTGAACCCTCACTTTTGCATTTAGAAATTATGGGGCCATTGAACTATTATCTATTGCCCAGCTGGTCTGAGTTGGTCCTTTGCTCTGGCTATGTCAAGCTCTCATGAATAAATACATTTTGCTGCACAGTAAGCAGTTGGGCAGGGCAGGCAGGAAATTGGCAGTTTTGGGTTAAAATGTCATACTGACAGCAGCATCATAAGGAAAACAGAATGCAATATCAAATGGCATTTTGGATATTACAGCTTTATGTCCAAATGATAGTTCCTTTCAGTGAGAATCTGACGTCATCTTATGTTTAACTGACGTCAGGATGACATCAGTACGTTGGCTTGATTCTTCCTGATGTCAAATTGATTCAAAATGCACAAAGGCCAGATTACATCTTAACAAGGAAGTGATATTGAATAATGATTTTGATTTAATATATATTAAACTGCTTATTCATATCATATTTAGCAGTAGATTGCTATGGTTTTGGAAATGTCGGTGGAATATCCAGCCAATATTTGTACAATGGAGGTTATGAGAGCATTCTGCCACTTAACCATACTGTCAGCCAACCGATAAAATTGTTCTGGGGCTCAACAGCCCGTTACTCGTCTTGCTTGTTGGTTGGTGTTCGCCTAATTGCTCAATAGGGACAGTGAGAGCTATTTTCAAAATACTCACTTGAAAAACCTTTCAAAATTGCTAGTGGTTGCATCATCACAGTGGCCACACTTTTCCGCTCTTTTGAGTAATGAAATTTCAAATTTAAGTCAGTTTTTGTATGCACAACTGTTATATCGCAATTAGAACTTTTCATTATTCATTCATTCCTGCTGAGGTAATTAACTTTACTTTGGGCTGTAGTGTATGGTAACGACATGCCAGGGAATCAGTTGTTGCAGTGCAAAGCATCGGGTAAAACGTTCATTGAAGAATGGAAAATTGAAAAGTGAGATGATTTTCTTGTACTTTCAGTAACATGGCAGTAGATCACCGAGTCTTTCCCTGAAATGCTATTTCCTTTTTTTTTGACCTGATCAAAAACCAAACTTTCCTCTTCTTTGTGAATCTAAATTCACCCTTAAAGGATGTGCTATTCATACCTATATATCTTTTACATGAATATCTGCTATTCAGTATTGATATTTAATAAACTCAGCACAAATTCATAAAAAGACTGATGTTGCTCTTGCTCGCTTTGAATGAATTGTTAAAATGTTTGGCTGATATAAATCGTAACTGATGTATGCCTACATTTTTGGCACATGATTATGACTTGCAAACCTGGAATTACAGTCCAGCGGTTTGACTAGCTGTTGAAATTTAGGCCTTTTATTTTTATGGGTTGTCAGTAACTGCTTGTCTTTACTATAAAGCTGTCTCACTGTATTAACTAGATTTATGCAATTTGTCAATCTTCAGTCTATTCAACTATTCTGCCTTTGGTTCGCCAATCTATCTCTCACAAGGTGTTGACAGAAATTAATGTAATCTGAGAGCCTCTCCTGTCTATCTTTCCTTCTTTCTGCCTAGCTGTCCTTTCTTATGATATAAGTAGCCTTGGTAGCCTGGCTCCTGAATTAACAGCTGCTCAAGAGCTGGTCTCCAAGGAGAAATGTGCATTTGTGTCCTCAGTTCTTTTATATAGGAGAGTTTCATTGCCACTAGGAATATATCTGAAGGACATTTATGTGTGCAGGGAAGCTAGATATTGCACTACCTTTCCTTAAAGACGTCATCTAGTAAACTGATTCAATGTAATGGTTCCTTGAGAGATACCAATTGCTATTAAACTAGAGATTATTATGGCTGGCATAAGCAGTAAGCAACATCAAGTTTTATTCTGTATTCCATATGATCCATGATGTCATGTCTTCTTCTTTGTCTGTGGCCTGACTCTTAGATAATTTGTTTCCTGCAATTCATATCTGTTTCTTAAAACATGTGTACCAGGTAAAATTGGGGAATGATTATAGTGGTCATCTAACGAATGTGATATTGGCAGCCAATGAACAAAGCTCATAAGCTATATGCTTGTATGCCATGATTATGTAATCAATCATGCTACAGTATTGTTATATTCCTACAATAGGCAACTATGATAGACTCTATAGGTAAGGCTACAACACAAGCAGACAACCAAGGTTGTTCAGTCCTGATTCACAGCGCAGGTGCTTATTGCATCATTATGATCATGAATGATACTGGAGTGTTAACCTTATGTACAGAGATGAGCATAAGCTGATAAATCTGGAAACTATTCTGCCCTAGGAGCCATCTCTTCGGCCTCATTTCTGCCCATAAGACATCTTTTTACTCTTTTCTGATCTCAAGGGTCGATAGTGATATGAAGTTCAGAGATCGCTGGTTACCTGACTTAATCATGCATTATTATGTTATTTCAACAGTATTGTACGAGTTTGTATGGTGTAGTGTTTAGTCAAATGTATCATCCGGACGCAAACAAGTTAAATGTTAACTGGCGCAAAGCTATGCGGCGCCTATATAAACTACCTTGTAGAACACATTGTGGCCTTTTGCCAGTTATAACTGATCTTTTACCTATTGATGTCATGATAGATATCAGATTTCTCAAGCATATGTCTGGGTTTAATCATAAAAATAGTGTCGTTAACTATGTGTTTACATTATGTAATGGTCTTGACCAGTCTGTTATGGCAAGAAACTATAGATTTATTTGTAGGAAATATGGAATTAGCCCAGATTTTGTGATGAAGTCTAGTCCAAATGTTATTAGTCAAACGATAAAAAAGAAATATTATTCAATGGTGCTAGAAAATGACAAACATATTGGCGTTCAGATTAAAGAACTTGTATTTATTAGAGATGCATTATGTGAGGAGTTTATTTTAAGTTATTCAGAAATCTGTGATATAATTGAGTTTTTAGCTACAGGGTAATCTATTTTATTTTAGTTTTATTATTTTTATTTGTTTTTAAATTGTTTTCATTTGTCTTTTATTGTTATGTTTGTTTCTAATTATTTTGTAACTGTATATTTTATATACGAACAAAGATTAATAATAATAGTAAGATCACAAAAGGCTGGTTTATAATGTACTGTTATCATCAGCAAGTAAATATCTTTGAAAGTGTTATTTCATTATTATGTTTCTGGGTTTTTCATATGTATGAACAAAGTATGTCATGACTGGCTTGCAGTGGTGTGACAGGGCAGTGGTAGAACCATGGAATTTATTGTTGTTTGCAGTCATTGCCTCGTTTTTGCAAGCAGCATAAGAAGAAGAACATGTACATTACTGCTGCAACAAGGAGCAAAAGAAGCTATATATAGAAGTAACCTACTTTTGCATATATACAGCCTGCAAACCTGCTTTTTTGCATTTTGATATTATACAGGGCATTGAACTATCATCTACAGCTACATCAAGCTCTCATGAATAGGAATATTTCTACTGAACAATGAGCATCTAGGCACTGAAGACACGAAATTGGCAGTTTTGGGTCAGAAAGGTCATTATGAAAGTGGCATAAGTGACAGAGATATGACCACTTGATGTGTCTTTACAGCTAGAACAGTTAATGCAAATGTGTTTTTAAACCCCTCATGAAAATGCTTTTGTTTTCAATGATAATGTCCTGAATCAAACTGTTCTGGGGATGTTAAATATGATATTGACTCATTCTGTGTGAATACTACTGCATATGGAAAATATTTATGACCAAATTGCCCCAAACTTTGCTGGACAATTGCTCAATGGTCCACCCACTATTTTGACTGTGGGGGTTATTAGAGTATTCAGGCACTCAATCATACTGTCAGCCTACCAATAAAATTGTTCTGGGGCTCAACGGCCCTTCACTTGTCAGTGGCGGATCCAGACTGGGTTGTCTAGGGAGGGGGCGGGAATTTTTCGGGCCCCCCCTATATCCGCCACTGCTTGTGGTGCTTGTTGTCCGTTTGCTTGATTGCTCAGTGGGGACCTGAGAGCTATTTTAAACATACTCACATGAAAAACCTTTCTCAATTACTGGTGGTTACAGTCGTGGTTGTGCTGACAGTTTCCAATTTCCTCCCTCAGACGTGGATGTTTTGGACTAAGGCAGCTTATATCTATGCCTAAGCTAGTCTTAATCTTAATCATCATATTTTACTTGTACTTAACAACTACTTGTACTGCCAAAGCCATGCTCTCATTGTTGGTTCCTATTTTAATATATATATTCTACTGAGTATACAAAGAAAATGGCAACATAGTGATGAAGAATAATTTGTAATTGTCAAAGAGCGAAAAAAGGTTGTTTGTAGCCTCTGTCTCCCTTTTCTCAGCAGTATAAGAAAAAGAGCACGTTCCTGCTGCAAAAAAGAACCAAATAAAACAGGCTCTGTTCAGAAGTAACCTACTTTTGCATACATGTAACCTGAAAACCTACTTTTCTGCATTTTGACATTATATAGGGCATTGAACTATCATCTATCAAGCTCTCATGAATAAGAACATTTTGCTGAATAATAAGCATCTGAGCACTGAAGACAGGAAATTGGCAGTTTTGGGTTAAAATGTCATTCAGACAGCAACAAAGATATGACCACCTGCTGTGGCTTTACAGCTATTACAGTTTATGCAAATTTGTATGTTTTTCATGAAAATCCAAAGAATGTTTCTTGTTTTCAATAACAATTTCCTGAATCAAACCTTCCTGAGGATGTTGAATTTGAGTAAATTGCTCCAGTTTTGCAGGGCATTTGCGCAATGGTCCACCCACTATTTGGACTGTGGAGGTCATGAGACCATTCATGCACTTAATCATACTGTCAGCCAACCAATAAAAATGTTCTGGGGCTCAACAGCCCTTCACTTGTGGTGCTTGTTGGTGGATATTTGCTTGATTGCTCAGTGGGGACGGCGAGAGCTATTTTCAACGTACTCATTCAGGAAGCCTTTCCCGATAGCTAGTTGTTACATCTGGTGGTCGTTCTGACAGTTTTCTATTTTCTCCCTCAACATTGATGTACTGCACTTCAGTAGCTTATGCCTTAGGCCTGAGATGGTATTTATCATAATGACCACCTTTGCAAACAAGTACGTCTTGTACTTGGCAACTTCTTGTACTTGCCAAAGTCATGCTCTCATCATTGGCTCCTATTATATGTAAAATGGATATATTCTGCTGCGTATATGGGAAAATGGCCACATACTGATAAAAAATGTATGTTAAAGAGGAAAAGAGGTGTGATTTCCAATGCCATTTTTCTAATATTTGGATGATTGACCACAAGTCAAATTTCATTTGAAAATGTCACTCAAACCTGTCATATTGACTTGATCTCAGAGAATGAATGTCATATAGTCAGTTAAGGTTCCCGTCTGCCTGCTCTGCTGATATGAAGGTCTTTGCCTGTGGCAAAACTGAACTTTTCTGAGGACCTTCATGAGCAAATTCCTAAGTGGATGTCGTTCGGATGAGATGTTAGATTGACCGCCCCTTGTACCACTGTCTGTTCTTGGCAGGTGAAAGAACCCTCACTGGTTAAGGTTTCCTGCTCTCTCTCTCCCATCTCATCAATCAACCATTGTGGGTGCCAAGAACTGGACTAGGAGGGCTATACTTACCATATCTATCTATTACAGGGTGGGGAACCAAAATTTTTCATGAACTTCCTTGTGCTAAAAAAGCATCTTACATCTACCAGAAAATTGTAAAATAAATACTGCATAATCATTAAGGTATCAGCCATACCTGTAGAATGTTAGAATGAGCTGTGATTAAAAATGACTCCACAGGAGACAAAAAGGAAAAACAATACCTGACATAGTCAGAGTGACCTCACAACCGGAATACAAAATCATGAAGGCAATCAATGATGGGAAAGGAATAACAGGGAAGTCTGGAAGTTTGTGGAGAGAATTAAGAGAGGAATGGAGCATTCCTGGAGTCACTGACAACAAAACTGACAAGTACTTAGGTACCTGCAACCTCCATAAGAGAGGTGGTTGAAGAGCTTCAGATGGACCTCAAGGCTACCAGAGCGGCTATGCAAAATGATTTTGGCCTGAAATCGTATGTCAGGACCCCAAAGTCACCATTCGGCCTATTCCATGAAGGCCAGAAGATAGAAATGGTGAAAAAATGATGGGCTACATTAGGAAGCATGGCCCGATATTCTTTTTTTTTTCAAACTATAAACGTTTGGTTGTGGATTCTATTGTCGATAAAAGAAATGGCAAATTCTATATAAAATCAAAAGAAGATGTCGATGGGACATTCAGGGCAAAGTATCCAGCTCAGGCAATGGTTTTGGGAGTCATGACTTCAGAAAAAAAATTATGCTTTATTTCTTTTTCATGCGAGTAAAGGGGATGGACCTGATGCATACTACTACTAGGTCCAGTGATGTCATGTTTTGCCATGGCTGGATGTGAATTACCCCAATGGCAACTACGTGTATAAGCAGACTCAGGATGGTTCCCCATGCCTTATGGCCATGACAGTTCAGGATTTCCACTTAAAGAAATTTCGGAGACTTCTGGGCAGCCAACTTTTGGCCCTTCTCCAGCTCAGACCTTATTTCACCTTACTTTTCCGTGTGGGGCATCTTAGAATAGTTGGTCAACAAGACCTGTCACCACGATGTTGTTGTCCTCCATACTGTCTTCATGGCTCACGGCCTCAAAATATGAAGGCGCTTTTTTTCAAAGCATCACCAAGTTTAGACGGCCATATTGAATTTTTGATTGGAGATAGTACAAGTCAAACTTCACAAAAAGGATCCTTTTTGTCTTGTTTCTAAGGCCTGAAAATATGAATTTGTTATGACTTAGCAAAACCTTTCATTTTCGACTGAAGTTCCAAATATTCCACATTTTTGAAAAATTTGCTTCCTCACCCCGTATATCTTGTTTTGAGCCACGTAGCAGTATTTTTTTTTGTCCATAACAGTATTCTTCAGTCAAGCTATCTACTTTGCCTTTAAGTCTGTCAGTCTATCTGTTGATGGTCTAGCCGTTGACAGGAATTAATTTGATCTTAGAGTCTCTCTTGTCTATCGTTATTTTCATTCAGTCTAGTTGTCGTTTCTTCAGACACAAGTAACCTTGGCAGCCTGGAATGTGAATTAACACTTGCGGAAGGGCTTGGCTCCAAGGCAAAATGTGCATTTTTCTCCTCAGTTCTTTTGTATAAGAGAATTTCATTGCCTTCAGCAAGGTATTTAAAGGACATTTATATGTGCAGTGATGCCGGGTATCGCGACCACATTTTGCGCAACCTCATAAATATAAAGGAATTGCTGTCTGACTGGATACATGCACTGTTTGGAATGTTCTCACAATGCTAAATAAATTGGTAAGTCCGTGAGCATTCACAAAATACTAGACTTCACATTCCCTCCGTGTGATCACAGCACCATATTTGCTTCTGTTTCCTGACTCTTTAACAAGGCAGTAAAATGCCTTAAGCTTACACAGATGTGAGTACATCTTCATAACCGTCTCCTAAATTAAGCGGCAGCCTAATATCCACCAAAAACCAAATACAGGGACCAAACGCAAAAAGATTCACTTGTGTTTCTTGCCTACAATAGGTGATTATCACAGCCTCTAGGCTCCAACAGTAGCATACAACCAAGGTAGTTCAGTCCTGATTTATAACTCAGACACTTATTGCATCATTATGATCATGTATGATACAAGGTTTTTGACCTAAAGTACAGAGATGAGCATAAGCTGATAAATCTGGCGTCTTTGCTGTTCAAGCCACAATAAGACCTATAAGACACCTTCCGACCTCTTTTCTGATCCTAAGGGGTGAAGGTAAGGAAGAGTTCAAAGGTCACTGATTACTTGGCTTAATCATTGAAAGATCACAAAGCCTAGTTTATAACACACAGTTTTTCTTATGATTATTCAGAGAACATTAAGGATTTGTGTTTTTTATGCTCGTTTATCATTTAGCGTTTTACTGCTTTTTGTTTCATTTGTTTTTCTGAATGTCCAGCATATTCATAAGCTGTAATTTAGTTTAGCTATAAATCTATCTATCTATCTATCTATCTATCTATCTGTCTATCTATCTATCTATCTATTTATTGTATTCTATTTTACTCTCAATTTGCATGAATTTGTTCCGGTGTCTGAAATGTACTGAAATAGTTCCCATATGACAGCATTTACATGCTGCAGATGTAGATAACATGATCACACGAGTGAGATTGAAAAGTGATTCCTCAAGATTACCATTGTAGTACGCTTTGTACTTATGCAATATAATCAAATCAATTGGCATAACAAATCACGCTGTTGCCTATTACAAAAGAAAATAGCAATGTCTAGAATAAATTCAACTATGTGATCATGTCTTTTGCCAGTACTGAATATTTCTTCGTTATCCCAACTGGTGAATCCACAAAATGTACACATAGAATGAAATCTAAAATGTCTACATGTAGCAACCAATCCTTATTCATTTCACTCCCCACGTAATCTAGCAACATGGTATGATCAATCAATCGATTTATTGATCTCAGAACCAGTGATCAAGTTCCCTTAGACTAACATGGCCCGAGATTTTGTCAAATTAAAATGGACACCCCAGTCTGATAGAGGATTCAGGCAGATAGCCTTTCACTGGTGGCATGCAAGATCTTTTGAAACTTGTGTGGGAAACCATAGGGTGTAGAACCATGGGGAGGAACTGTTCTAAAAGGTTCATTTAGTAAGCATTCCCAGTGGAGGAGAAGGAGGTGTAATCAAAGTAAATGAAACAGTTGCCCCTAAATAGAAGGGGTGATATGTTTCAACTGGAAACTCCTCGGTTCCAGAGTTATTTCTTGTTGTTGAACATGGTGGTCTGTTATCTACTAATGTATCTTAGGCCTCCTATGAATATTGCCGTCATTCTGATGCTTTTGAACGAAAGTTACATTAAATGGCCTTGGAATTTCTGTTATAAGTATACGTTTATGTGATGTATTTTAAGAAGAGAAGCCCTATATTACACTCAAGCTACACTTAACACCGTAACAGCCAAGATTAATGTTTGCCTTAGCTGTGACATTTTTTATGCTGTTTTTATGCTGTTAACATTTTCACCCCCATCAAACCTTTGAACCAGGTTTGACTGTACTTGCATGTTTTAGATGGTCGTGACTTCACCAATCTGTGAGCTGTCAAATTGTGTGAGGTCACAGCATGACATCACACAATGACATTACAGTGTGCACCGATTCATCACAGTGCCGCGACATCCTCTAGGGTAGGTTTATCACCACATAGGTCAACAGAGGTTAAAGTTGTTAGCAAGGGAGTCTAACAAGGAGCTTGCATTAAGCCCTTATAAGACACTCCTGTCTGATGGTATCATGGTTTTAATGATGAGACTGGTGTCATGGTGTTTGGGTCTGATATGATACGATTAAAGAATAATCGAATAACACTACCCTAAGGAATAGGACAGCAGAAATAGAACAATATGATACATTATTATCGAGAGAACAGTGTCAAATTAAATTTACAAACAGTAGTGTGATATGTATAAAATTGTGATTTTAGAAGAGAACGCATTATGTACCCAAGAGGGACTGCTTCGCGACAGAATAAGTGCAGTTTTAAAACACATGGACCACTTTAGCTAACATGTTAACTATTTACTCCTCAACTTTTATTCAGTTCTCACTCGCTTTCAACTATATATCTTACATATTCTTTCTTTTACCTGCACAACCCGTTGAATAATAATCTGTTCAGACTGCTCAACATACAGTGTACAACATAGATAGATACTAAGATTGACACTCACCATCCAGTAGTCATGAATATCAAAACAAAGTGTACAGTCATCAGTTATAAATACACCAGGAGGGATTTGCCTTGGTACATTGTTGCTTCAGAAATTTCACTTTTGATGAATTGATCGAAGACTAACACTGACATTGTGTTCGTAAATCATTCAAACATTTGGGCATCCTGAGCATAAGATTGAACCATTTTTGCATCTATGAGGAAGACTTTAGGCCTTTGATGCCTGGGAAATGATGCATTATATGCAAAAGGCTGTTTTGTGTCTTTCTGCTGCATATCATAAGGAAGAAAGGGGAAAATTGACAAATGAAGAAAGACACAAGATTATTGTCTGAATACACAATGGGGCTGCTGTTACACTGCAAATTATTGTGCTTCAAAATCTACTGTGACTTATAGCATATTGCGAGATAGTCGCATATATTGTTACTATACATATGCAGTATACTTTGTGCTGCGTACTATAATTTGAAAAGTCGGTTAAAATGTAAAGACATTTCTGATGAATTTCTGTTTTTGTGTGAGGAAGATGATTTTGCATTCCATCGCTTTGTAAGAAACAAAAGGAAAGATTACAGCAAGTCAACCAGTCATGACAAAACTTGAGATGTGTAAAAACCTTGATACGGTGAATTGACAGTTTAAGAACGATGAGTACTTACATTCAGCTGTATTGCATTGAAATGAACTCTCAATTTGTTATTGAGTAGCTTGTGCACCTCATTGATGAATGCTGTGACTCAGTAGGTGACTTGCTCAGATGATGTGGCTTTCATCAGCTGCCTATAGCAGATGAGTCATAGCGAATAACATTGAAGAGATAAGCATATGACCTCACAAGGAACATGTCAGTGCAATTCTGTAATTCATCGACTGTAGCAATGGCTCTCTTTCCAGTTTACAGCACTTTTTAGGCAAGCCTTTTAACACTGCAGCATGCTGAACTAGAAATTAATGTCAGAACTACAGAAGAAATTGCCAATGTTCCTCTTCCTTTTTAACCATGAATCTGCCGTGTGAGTTGTTTTTGTATTCTTTTTGTCTTTTGCGATGATAATCCTTTGAAAATCCAGCCGGATGATCTCAGATCTGCTTAAGTAGACCGGATTGATGCACTGATGAATAAAGATGGTCTAAGCAAAAATGCTGGCTTGTTAGGCAGTGAAGAAAAGCAGAAGGGATAATGAACTGATGAATGGATAAAATGGGATAAACGGATGAAATTGCCAGAATTAGTCAAAATTTGTTAAAAGAATGGAATTGGTTGAAAGAATGGCATTTGGGAAAAAATTGATGAACAGATTGTGAGACACAAGATGGATGTTTGGATGATTGGATGATTGGGCATTACATCCAGTATTTAAGCGCTAAAATGGCAGACTGACAACAGTCCGCTGTACAAGCAGGCAACAAATTACCTCTTTCTGTCAATTGTAAACATAGGCCTATAGTCAATAGTTTGATAGACAGTAAAACCTTATTCTTGCGATTCCTAATCCTTATTTTTGAAAGTGATATTGTTGTTGAAGCAGTGACATACCACACCATATACAATGATGCATAAAAAACATGTTGTACTACAACTCAGCCAAAGATAAACGCTCCGCCATAACTTACGCAGACTACGTCGCGCAGGCCATTTGGCGGTGGCCTGTTGAGTGACCCTTGCTTAGAGGGATCACTGGAACCACACATCTCTATTTTGTGTTTATCCTTGAGGGAATGACCTTGATGGAAGTATGCCGACCTGAGACAACTTTTTCTCAGCTTCACTTCAGCTTCAAGCCAGCTTCAGCAGCACTCAGGTCATTAAGTACAACTCCCTAGTGATTACTCGAAGAACTACTAAACATCAGGACCACACAAAGGACCCATTGAGGACCATTAAGGTCATAAGGCTCAGAGAAGAACACAATTAAATGTACACGAAGTGTGTGAAATGCCCTCCTACAATGTGGAATATTATGTATGGTTGCATTGCATTTGTAGTTTCTGTTCATGTAGTTTTATTGTTCATGTAGCCCTCTCTCTGTCTATCGGTCTGTCTCTATGTCTATCTTTCTATTATGATGAAATCATGACAAAATTTCATCTCAACATCCATATATACACTACTCTATCCATTAGTGTGCCTCTTTTAATCTTTTAATACTTCTCTGGATGATTGAATGATTGCTAATATGACTCATGCTTTCCTTGACATGCATAGGTGTTGGCATATGAAGTATTATGATTAGTTGCAATCTTATAGCCTTTCTCTTATATTTTCTTATATTTGCTATGATGTATCTAATAGTTCTGGGGTCATTCGGTGCATCCCATTACTATGCCGTTTTACACCAGGAGATTGTCATCTTAAAGGTGTTTATGTATATTGCATTACTTCAAGGCGTCACCATATTGCTGAAGCTGGACATTGTTTGTAACATTGCTGTCTTTCTAGTGCATATTGCATTTTTAATGGCGCAGCTGTTGCTTGGTCTTAACAATTTTTGCAATCCAATTACCAGACCTCCCGGGAGTATAACAGTATTTTTGAGTGAGCACTATTAGGCCTATGTGATTCGATATATTTCGATGTTTTTGAGGTTAGCAGTGGCTCAGGGTATCAACAGGTGAGACAAAGGAAAATATGACTTCCGGCAAATATCAGTATCTAGGTTCTTTGGTTAGCCTAAATGTCTCAATACCTTACATGAGAAGAGCATTATGCACGTAACCTATATCGCATTCGTGGCTGCCATATTACCAAAGCATTTGCCCACTGACCTTGAATATAAATATTTTTACAAGTGCTCATTTCTATAAGCCTATATTATTTGTTTTGAAATTGGTATGTAATTGAACGCAGTGTCTTCAATGAAGTTTCAAAATGTATTGCCAGGAAAGATTGCATTACGATTTATTGCCTAGGCTGTGCCATCTTCAGGCTTTGACATGTAGGCATGACTGTCCTTTTAGCCTTTTAAATGCATAAATGGAGGCCACAAAGCCTCATTACCCCTACCTAATGAGAATCACTGTCAATTGAATTATCAGACCTTGGTATTACAAATTTGTACTGCACTCAGTAATGCTGTTAACAACTTACTGCGAGTGACCTCAGAATAAGCTTAAGACTAACGATCCAAGCCAAATCTTCTTTGCTGATGCAATAAGAGACATTTATCTGGATTCCATCAGTCATATGTCATCATGCCTACAAATGTAAGATATGTAATCCGCCGAATCTATTTAAAAGATTTCACACTGAAACTAATGATCATGTATGTCGTAGCTGTTGGCAAGGTGACGCTTGGTATATTTAGAAATCTGTGACTTACATAACATGCTAGGATGAACGAAATGGATTAAATACATGTCATTGTTATGGTTGCCGAAGGAAAGCACAATAGGTCAAATAACGAAGATCCATGATGATATCATGTTGAATATGAGCAAAGGTGAGGTAACAATGCTCGTACTACTGGACCTTTCAGCCGCTTTTGATACAATTGATCATAAGATTCTACTGAACCGTTTGGAAAGCAGATATGGTATTCATGATTCTGCATTATGCTGGTTTAAATCCTACATTTCTGATAGGTCACAGTCAGTGATAATTAATGACAAAACATCAACAAAACTGCCACTGAAATTTGGGGTTCCTCAAGGTTCAAAATTAGGACCAATCTTATTTAATTCATATATCGCTCCATTAAGCGAAGTGGCTGCTAAAAATCAAGTTAAAGACCAAAAGTATGCCGATGATGAGCAACTTATTCTCTCTTTCAAGCCAACATTCTTAGATCAGAGAAATGCAGTTGTAAAGATGGAAAAGTGCATAGCTGAAATCAGGAAATTTCTCCATGAAAATAAGCTTTGCAACAACGGAGAAAAAACTGAATTACTGCTCATAGGCAGTCCGCACCAGCTTAATAAACTCCAAGTATCATCAATCCATGTTGACAATGTCGAAATCAGAGCAGCCGATCATGTTAGAAATCTAGGCATAATCTTTGACAAAAATATGACCATGGAAAAACAAGTCAACAAAATGTGCAGGAATGCCTACTTCAATTTAAGAAATATTTCAAAAATTAGGAAGTCTCTGGACAAGGAAACTTGCAAAACAGTAGTCAATGCGCTTGTCACTCCTCACCTAGACTACGGAAATGGTCTTCTGTATGGAGCATCGAGTCGCTTAATAAATAAACTTCAAGTAGCCCAAAACTCGGCAGTTCGACTTATTGAAAAATTGAAAAAGCATGACAGTGTAAGCCAGCATAGGAAGCAACTGCATTGGCTGCCAATTCCAGCCAGAATGCAATTCAAACTCATGTTAACAACTTGGAAAGCATTAAACGGACAAGCTCCCTTGTATGTTCAAAATATGATTCAGCAAAAATCGGAAAGAAATTGTAATCTGAGGAGCAATAACAAATTACTCCTAAATGTACCAACTTCCTACAACAAAAACAAGTACGAAGACAGAGCCTTTTCACATGCCGCTCCAAAACTGTGGAACCAACTCCCACAGAATGTTAAGGCCTCCAAGACACTTGATGGTTTCAAAAGAAATCTTAAAACTCACCTGTTTAAGAGTTTCTACAAATAGATCCATCATGCACAAGCGCTAGTGAGCAGTTTACTGGAATTAGCACTATACAAATGCCTATTATTATTATTTATATTATTATGTTGTTGTGGGTGTGAATGGCATGATCATAAGGAAGATATTGAAATATCAATTTTTCTCTCTTTATTTCTCTCTTTATCTACTCACCCATGTCTGTGCACATGGTCTACAATGTAAACCTTCTGACTAGTTATGATGAACCTACAATGCAAGTATGCAAGTATCTATAATTCTATATATATATAGCAATATATATCACGCTGTCCTTGTATCTCATACCACCAACCTACTGTGTGTCCATTTTGTGCCTTGTGATCAAACTTTAAACAAAAACTTATATGATAGGAACATAATGAAAGTACACTTTAAATGAATTGAGGCTCTCACATTACATTTTCAATTACTCTTTCCATGTGACTACATTCGATGGCTTTGAAGGTATATGCTCCTGATGCAAAGCTACACACAAAGTCCATTTCAGAAATGTCAGGGCTCAGTGTAGGCCTTTGAGGCTCACCTTCACTCTGAATCCCAAATTGTGTTCTATTGACACCCACAGTCAACAAAAAGATGAGAGAATTTTGTGGAACTTTTTGATGGGTGAAATGAAGGAGTGGGGTGTACATGTATCCTATATGTCAGCATCAAACAGGATTAGACATACATGTATATAATGACCAACCGAAGGTATGCACTCTAAAAATGTCAGAACAAATTAGTTTCTAAAATTAAAATAGCTTTTTTAAACAACCATGGTGGTTTGATATAGAACCTTGGTTTTATCCAAAACCCTAAAACATTCACGACAACGCGACTATACAGTGAATACCAAAAATCATACATATATACAATGAACGAGGATACATTAATTTAATTGTGCAGCCCTCTCAGGAAAGTTCTTTTGTCTTAAGAAAGAAATCTAACCCAGTGCCTTAAATGTACCATACAGAGTGTGCCATAAGACCTATGCGTTTGGCCACTCACTCAGTTTGAAATTATCGGCATGCAAGAATATACATTCAGATATGTCATGAACCTCCAAATTGCTAGGCAGACCCCACGGTTTTAGGGAAATATAGAACCACACTTATAGATGAGCAGAACTGCCCTGCAATATGCTAGGTCAATATGTTTGAGTGGATGTAATATTCCACCTCATGCTGAGAGACATATGACACCTCCCAAATGTCCAAAAAAGATAGAGTTAGACCCTCAAGTCTACAAGCCAACTTTCCTTCTAATACATTTAGATGAGGTTATTAGCAGAGGAAGCATGCACACATTTTACCCCTGGACCTCTGAGGATGTTACAAAGTGCTCGTTTAGCCTTGCTGTATGCATTGTCCTTTCCGAGTTAGTGAGGTTTAAGCCTAACGAATATGTGCTTTGTCGAAAGTTGGCTTTTGTAAACTTTGTTGACAGAAGTTGTTAGTCACCGATATAAGCATTAGTTTTACGTTTATATCAGCTAGGGTACATGGGTGAATGATTGGCTCTTTATGCCATGTATTTTTCCACTCAGTAAGCTAATTAGGACAGAAGGAGGATATGGCCAAACTCCCACTACATAATTCCTGTAAGTTTCACATTTAAAAAGATTAGAATCACTAGCCTGCCTAAGGCATCTTTAACTTCAACTTAAAAAACACATTAATCACCACATAAGCATATATTTTGTTATGACAATGATAATAATTCCATTTCTGCTCGTTTGAGGTAACTAACTCATCTTTGCATATTCTCTGCCCAGGAATGCCTGATCTAACAAGAAAACCAAGATTCTTCTAATATTTCTTCACTCATCCTAATTATTTTATACCCGCACAATACAAAGAAGCATGTAAAACTTGCTTGTTCTAGTCGTGTTGTATCCCTTCTCTTCTTTCTATTCCACCATATTTGTCTACTCTACCAACTCTTTTTTCCATTTTTTATTTTATTTTTATTTTTCTTTGGCCCCTGTAACATACTGGAACAAGCCCTTCTTTCAGTGTACAGCAAGTTTTTTTTTTTCTTATGGTGTTTTAATTGAGTCCAATTAGTATTTGAAACATGGCAAACTGGCTTGACCACATAACCTTACGAGACATCAGAGGAGGCAAAACTCACCAGAATGACCTCACAAGATGGCTGGCCTGTGTCACATGACAGATGTGGGTCGTGCAACCATCCCCCAGTGGGTCATTAGGTCATGTTTTGGTCACTGGGGACTGGCCCAGTTGACAAAGAGTAAAAGTTGAAAGAGTTTTCTTGTCACCAGTCTCAGATAAGTGACTGAGAGTAGGTAGCCTCTGACCAAAGTCACATGAGGGCACTTAAGGTCCCATTGTTCCAATAAAATGTCCTTGCTTTCTTTCTCACCGGTTTTGTACAATTTTTGATTGACTTTCCTTTCTTAGATCCACAAATTTCTCTAGGCAAAAACATACCCTTTTTCCACGAGTAAGTTTCTTCACATAAATAATAGATGGGTTGTATACACCGTCTGTTGGAATAGTACTGAAAGGGCTGCCTTTACTGTATCTACGTATCAATCTTTTTAATACTGTCAGTTTATGAAAGTGTCAAAACATTACTTAAAGGGAAAATGCACCTTTCAGTTGTTGGCCTGCCGTATGTTTGTTTGGTCCAATAACTTGGAACTTGAAACTACATTGTACTTGAAAACAACCCATTTTACCTTCAAGAAACATACCAAGAACATTTGTTGATGCTGAATGCAACATTATGTTATGTTATTTCATTATCATGATATTTCTACTGTTGATGCTGAATGCAACATCATGTTGTGTTATTCCATTATTAGCTTCACATAACATGCGGCTGACAGTAAGTGGATTAGAAGTACTGTATGTTTCATTAACTATTGTTGTTGTTGTGGTTCATACATACAAATTGTAATTATCTATGCAAAATATATTTCTCTGATTTTACCTCCCTACTAATCGAAGATTTTTACCCATTTAAATAGCTAAGCTATCAATTTTGATAATGTAAAATTAACACGGAGACACACAACACGTATGTCGAGAGTACTTTTGGATATGCGTTTCATGAAAGATGAAACTTCATTGTTAGCTTCTTAGTCACAGCCTACATCTGGGCACATGAATGATCATCTTAAAAACAAAGCTTCATTTTAGGAGTCTGTCTTGTAATCCCACATAAATAATGAATGAATATGAGACTTTCAACCAAGTCTGAGACGGCTTAAGTTTCTTTGTATGGAAATCCAAGAATATATTGCTCTGTAATCGGAGTTTATTACTTCTTTAGGAGACAGTCTTGATACAACTCAAAAGTTTTCTTTTGCACGCTTGTCGAGTTTTGTGTCAGTGGAGATCCTTCAAGTGTTCTCTTTCAAGAGTTTGCAAAGAATGCTTGGCTCTGATTGGTTGCTGCTATCTATCAAATCACCCAGCATGCAATGCGCAACAATATCAGTCATTGTAAGGATGAGATAGGGTTCCAACGTGACTGGAATGGCTGTTCAAACAACAATGAAAGTTATGAAACAGTATGACAATACCCTGGGTGCATTAAACATGGCTTTCTAGATTCGCCCTTGTTGTTCAATTTGGTCGTATTATCTACAATGTAGGCATTTATCCAGGTGTCTATTTTGTTATGCATTTATTGCGGTCAACTGAGGCAATTTGTACCTAATTGGCTGTTTTGCATCAATGTGGCAATTTACTTACCTTTGCAATGGGTTTAACCTTACTGACAAGTTCATCAGTTATATATTGTAGGCCTAATATTTACACAATGAGTGAGAGATCGGTATTAACATAGACAGACAGATACATGTATAGGAATAATTATGCATACATAAATGAGGAATTATATCCAGATAGATATTAGATACATAGACTGAATCATAGTTGGAAAAGACTCACATTATTGAATGGAATCATCATTTCTTTCATGTATATATATATACTTTTTTATGCACTGATATTTGAATATTTTATTATATTTTTGTTGTTGAGTAATTTATTGTAGAATGAGAAACAGTGATATTCATCAATTTATATGTTTATTGAGTTGAGAGAATGTCATGATAGCTGAATAAAATTGTCTCCATTTTTTTTTAGACATTCTGTGGTGGAATCGTGATATTCTCAATAATTGGCGAATGATTTAAAATTGTAAAAATGTTTTAGCAATTTCCTCAGAATTTGGTCTGCGCTTCAACGCAAAAACTGTTTAATTACAAAACCATGTAAAATTGCTTGCTCAAATGAAAGAGGTAAAAAGTGTTTGATCTTAAATTGTCATTTCTTTCCAAAGCCTTCTTATGCAACGTAGAAGCCTGGGTAAAGCGAAGCCTGCTAAACACTCGTCTGAATTGATCTATGAATTTTAAATGGAGATGTTAAGCAACAATGTGTTTTGCAAGCTGTAAATCTTCTGAATGGCCACTTCTGCAATTATTTTTGGCGCTGCCTGAGATTTTTAAAAGTGATATATTTGCATCAGCCTTAATCTCAAAACATTCTTTTTCATCTGCGTTTTGTAATAAAAGTTAAAAAATATTAGATAAAGAGATTTTAAACACCCATGATTCATTTCTCATAGTGTTATTGCTCTAAAAATCATCACAAAATATTTTCACAAATATAGCGTTCCCTGTGTTGTAACACTTCCCCCTTCATGGGTCATGGAGTGGTATTTCGTGGGGACATTAACCATTACCAAATATATGTCAGTGGTGTATTTAGGAGGGGGGATATTGGGCCATGCGGTGAATACGGGACGATATGCAGCTTTCTCTATCTTTCTCACGTTAATTTTATGGGGTATATTATGCCCCCCTGTACCAGGGGTGCCGGAACAGGGGGGGGGCAATTGCCCCTCCTCCCTTGTCCAGGAGGGTAGGGGGAGGCAAGGTGTGCCCTTTTGATCTTAAAAAAAATTGTTAGGAGCAAATTACAAATATCTATTCAAAATTATTTTTGACGCTCTATCTAAATTGTGTCGATCAAATTTGATTTAAACTTTTTTCGTCCGACAGCCCCTGCCAACCGCATATCCTTCCGGCGCCCCTGCCCCCTCCCCTTAGGCCATTTCTAGATACGCCCCTCTTCCTTGTGCTGATTGGCACAAATTGATATTACAGCAGGAAACCTCTTAGCTAAGTGACTCTTTAACGTGCAGACAAATTGTTAAAGTTTTGGATAATATTAAGTTTCATCGTGTTTAATGAACTGCCATGTAAGATTTCTTATGTATGACTTAATAAAAATGCATTTTCATTATTCACTCTTTTTACCAGGAAGAATCATTTACAGAGTCCATAATGGCCTTTAAATTTACACTCCATTTCGCAGATACTTTAGTTTAAGTCATGCATAAAATACCTTCTTTTCATTTCAATGTTACAGCAATTTCCAAGACATTTCTTTCAAGCTTTTCTATTAGTCCGTCCAATTTCATGGTGGGCGGTTTGGCCAAATGAATGATCTATCAAAAACATCGAGACATTACATTTAATTCCAGAAAATAAAAAAAAGTAAATTCTGTCCAAAATTTATCTGATGGCATCAATATCACAGGTGTATAGATTTCAAGATTTGCAATTAACACAAGATTGATGGGAAGACACTAAAGGAAAAGGAAAATACAAAAAGAAAGGAAGTATAGTAGGGTGGTCCACATTTCAATGGGAAAAATCAAATCTCCTAAAACCCCCAATTTGAAAGTGGAAATTGATGACCACATAAGTAAAACAAACACATGCAAAATTTCTGCCAAATCGGTTTAGAGGTGGCAAAAAACCCTAGCAGTTTATAATGCAATTCCTCATTTGCGCAACTGAAAAATTGGTAAATTTCTCAGATATTTCTCAGAGGTGAATATTTTTTCCTGATTTTTTAGTATATCATAGAATTGGCTTGGCAAAGTAATATCGGGGGGTTATCTTTTATCTTTTATTCATTGCTAGTGAACTATTAGCCTTCTTTTATGAAAAAAGGCTTGAAAATTAACCTATATAATATCTATGCTGTCCTAATATGAAACTTTGTAAGTCAGAAAGAATATCAGGACTGGATTTGGCATCGTGGACATACTTCAAAAAAGGTTAATTGATCAAAATAATACAACATTATAGCAAGATTTACAAATACCAATGATTTTGAGGTCTGCCGATGGGCAATCGCATGTTAAACTTCAACAGCTTTGTACCACCTCTAAATATTAATTGATTTTGCTGAAATTTTCAGACAATACCTTCTATCCATATAAGATCAGAATGTAAGATTCAAATCATAGAAATTCAGAGGAATGTGGTTTTTGACCACCCCAAAGTATAGACTTATCATAGTGTGAATCATGGATTCTTTTTAAGAATGGTAAATTACTCAACATCTCAGGACAAAAAGTGTTGGAAGTTTTGACTCTGCCTGTGACTCTGTGTCAATCATTTGTCTCTCAAGCTTCTTCAGCTCAAGTGAGTAGCTGCAAGAGGCAAATATAATGGTGAGATGATAAGGCTGATAGTCAACAAAGAAAGATTATCTTTTCCCCAACAAATAATTGATATGAGTTGCTCGGGTTTGGATGGTCTATTCATTATTCATGACTGCCTGGACTGACCAGAAAATTCAAATTCTTTAGGTAATTTATAACATACAGAAGCTTCATGCATACCTGACCACTAAAAGTTGTTCCCTAACAATACAAAGAAACACATAAAACCTGCTCGTTCAAACTCTTTTCATTACATCTCTGTACTGTAAACTTGTTGTGGCCCTCACTTCTTTCATTCCATCCTATTCGCACATTCTACCAATTCCTTTTGCATATTTTTCTTCTCTTTTTTCTTTTCTATTGGCACTGTAACATGCCAGTACACGCCCTTCCTTCAGTCCATATCATTTTTTTTCTCAAACTTACACAACAAGTCTAGGTAGGATTACCGTGAAGTGTTACTATATATTTTCCACTAAGTAGAGAGAATATGCAATATACAGTAATAGCCATGCAAAATATTTAAAAAGAGGTATAACATGACAAGTCTTGCTTGACCACATCAACGTTGTAAGACATCATAAGCAAAAACTCATACTCACAGTGACCTCACAAGATGGCTGGCCTGTGTCACATGACAGATGCAGGTCATGTGACCATCCCCCAGTGGGTCATTAGGTCATGTTTTGGTCACTGGGGAATGGCCTAGTTGACAGAGAGTAAAGGTTGAAAGAGTTTTCTTGTCACCAGTCTCTTATAAGTGACTAAGAGTAGGTAGCCTCTAACCAAATTCACATGAGGGCACTAAAGGTCCCACTGCTCCAATAAAATGGATACTGTTTTTAAAGTGAATGATTTCCTTTTTCAGATGCATAGATTTCTCCAATCACTCGCACCAATTTGCACAAGGAAGGCTTTATTTATATTGTCAATTGTAAATGCTAAAAGCGGTGGTCCTACTGTACAGGGACCAATGTGTTTATAAAAATATTAAGAACTGATCTTAAAAACACCAACACAAGTGAATTGGATCATGGATAGCCTACTTGGAAATCTGTTTGTCTCCTTTTCAACTTTCCTTACAAAACACTGATGAAAATGTTTTGGGATTATCGCTGATGCAAATATATCACTTAAATCTCAGGCAACACCAAAAATAATCGCGGATGTGGCCATTTAGAAGATTTACAGCCTGCAAAACACATTGTAGCTTAACATCTCCTTTTAAAATTCATAGATCAATTCAAACGAGTGTTTTGCAGGATTAATTTTACTCAGGCTTCGACTTTGCATAAGAAGGTTTGGAAAGAAATGACAATTGAAGATCAAATACTTTTTGTCTGCTTTATTTGAGCCGGCAGTTTTACATGGTTTTGTAATTAAACATTTCTTTCATTGAAGTTCAGACCAAATTTTACGAAATCTGCTAAAACATTTTTATAATTTCAAATCATTAGACAATTATAAAGAATGTCACAATTCTACCATACAATGTAGTTATCGTGAAATTCTCTCAACCCGTTAAAGATGTCTTTATTTGAAATTCACATAACTTGTTGAATTTCAGTAGTGTCTTATTCTGTAATGTCAAAGCAGAGACATAATTTTGAGGAAATTTCAAAAGCCTTTTTTTTGCAATATGATTTCTTTCAAGTCAAATGTCTTTACATGAATATTCATAAACACACTTTGAATCTCAAAACTATAATCATACATTTAGTAAAATGCCAGAATGGCTATTGCAAATGGGAACTACGGATTTCAATATCATTACACATGACTTGTGCAAAAAGGAGGATGAAAAAGTTAAACATATGATTTTCAATGAAGATAAATATCAATCTATCTCTCTATCCGTCTGTATTCTTTTATATATAGAAATATGTCTTCTAATCTGTTCATATATCAATTTATCTATCCATCTATTTGTTCATGCATTCATCTATTCATCTGTCTGGACATGTATCCATCTATCAATCTATTCATCTTTCCATCTATCTAACTCTCTATCTGCTATCCAACTACCCATAATATTCTGTAAAGATATGTCTTTTAACTGTCCTTATATCAATTGATCTATCCATCTCTCTGATCATGCCTTCTGTCTGTGAATGTTTCAAAATCCAACATACTCACAGTTCAACAGGAGTCAAAATCTGTGCCAGTTTCAAATAGCAAATAGCCAATTACTGGTATGTGTAAATTGCCTCAATTACCACTATAGCTATACCAAAATGGACACATGCTAAAATGCCTAGCCAATACAACCATAGTGGACAACAATAGGTAATCTTGTGAAAGCAATGCTTAATGCCACCCAGGGCATTTTCATACTATCTCATTATTGTTCAAACAACCATTCCAGTCACGTTGGAACTCCATCACAGTCTGACAATGACTGATATTGTTGCGCATTGCAAGCTGGATGATTTGATAGATAGCAGCAAGCAATCAGAGCCAAGCGTTCTTTGCAAACTCTTGAAGTAGAACACTTGAAGGATCTCTACTGACACAAAACTCGACAAGCATGCAAAAGAAAACTTTGGAGTTGTATCATGACTGTCTACTAAAGAAGTAATAAACTCTGATTTACAGGGCAATATATTCTGGGATTTTCATACAAAGAAACTTAAGCTGTCTCAGACTTTGTTGAAAGTCTCACATTCATTCATTATTTATGTGGGATTACAAAAGAGAGTCTTAAAATGAAGCTTTGTTTTTAAGATGATCATTCGTTTCTCACGATGATGGCTGCTGTCAAAGAAGCCAACAATGAAGTTTCATAATTCATGTGATGCAGATCCAAAGGTGCTGTCTTTTTATGTGTTGTGTGTCTCTGTGTTGATCTACATTGATAAACGTTGTTTGATTTTGTAATGTGCAAAAGTGTATGATGTAGTTGGGCTTTTGTCAAAAGTTGAAATTGGTTTTCTTAAAAAATAACATTCAGGTAAACTGAAGGTATTACAATACAAACTGCCATCGATTGAAGATCGATTGCGCTATACATTCCTAATTTATGTACAAGGCATCCTCAGTGAATGTGCATGCAGCCGGGGCAACAATTGCTAAGATGAAGAATAATAATTGCTAAACAAGACAATCTTTAAAATGTTTGATATAAAACTAATTTCAATTCATTAAAAGAACTTAATCCGTGGAATAAGGGAACATATTCCCTACAATTCATAGATTCGCTGGTTTAAATTATTCATATAAATCACTTCCTTTCATTTCAAACAATCTTTAAGACATTTTTCTCAAGATTTTCTATTAATCCGTCAAATTTCATGGTGGGTGATTCAGCCAAATATATGATCCATCAAAAACATGGAGAGATGACTTTTAATTCCAGAAAAGAAAAATAATAAAATTCCAGTCAAAAAGGATATGACACCATCAAATTCACTGTTGTAAAGATTTCAAGATTTGCAATTAACACAAGATTGATGAGAATGCACTAAAAGAAATAGGAAAGTAAATGGAAGCAATAAAGAAAGAAAAGATCGACAAACACTTACAGGGACTTGAATTATTGATATATTCTAAATATAGTAATTCGCTGCTTTTCACCAAAGGTAACATGCTTTAACTATTGCTATGCCTCCCAGATACTGGCTGTTCTCTACGCCTCACAGATATGTGTACTAGCTATTATATTGTCATGCACTGATAGCAGCTGCTCTGGAGCTATAATGGTGAAATTTGTGACAAATAATGCTCCTGTATGATCACACCATTCCATGTTCATTCATATTAGAATGCCATCATAGCAACGTGATTGATTGCCAGCACCTATGTGTTACTGTGTACAAGGCACCATACATATTGCCAAAATCTACCAACCATTGACATAATTGAGTTTAGCGCGTGGACTCCAGTGGATCAAACCCACACCCTCAGAACCCTGTGGGGACACAAACTGGCACTCCAAATCATCAGACCAGAGGAAACCGTGTTGAGAATAAATTGTATTAATGCATTTTGTTGGATAACAGATTTTTTTTTTTTATTACTTCAGATGGGTCTTCAATACTTTGAATACATTTATAATTGCAATCTTTCATCTGCACTCTTTGGTGACAAACACATTTTTAGATTTAGTCATTATTAACTACATACACTTAACTTAACGGTACCAAGTCATGCCTGTACCTGTTCAATCCATTCAATTTTAATTATCTTTGCTTTATCAGTGACCTCCATATCAAAGATATGAAGCATGTGATACTTTTATAAAAACTGCACAATTGATACCGTCCTTCATAATTTATTAAGCACTTTCCTTGATATATTATTGAAGTTGAAGGTTATGGTATAATGCACATTCTCCGCAACCTTGGTAATATATCAATTCTTCCATGCTGATGTAATAACACCGTTCATATTCTATCGTGGCCATGAAATGCTTAAAATGCATATTGGAATAAATGTGATATTCTAAAACCTTGAAATGTTAGAATCATTAATCCTCCAGCTGAGCTGAATGATATTTCATCGGTAACTTTATTCTACAGGAAGGCTCTCAGATAGAATTGTAGTCACAGAAGCATTGGGGAATTGCCATGGTTGAAGCAATTTTTAGTTGGTACAGATGTTTAGAAATATTTCAATTTGCTTGTACAGTCCTCCAACATATGTGCTTGCCAGTCATAAGGATTCATTGAAGAGATACGAGAGATGGAGAGGGTTACAACATACACACTCTTAACGCAAAAGGTTCATGATGATATTTATAAAGAACACACAGCCGAGAAAAGGTTCTAATTTTTTAAAGGGTTAAACTGAATTTTAAAAGTTCAGTACTTAGTGGGAAGACCCTATGATAGGACCCTATGCTCCAAATTTCAGAGAAAGGGGATCCGTTGTGTGAGTTCAGTGCAGCTGGATTATCTAAATGTTGTTGTTGTTTGCACAAGTAATCTTTTTAAAAGTTGAGTAATGAACCTTTTAGGGTACCTTATCTATACCAGCTTACAGAACCCTTTAAAAAGGTTCCGTGTCAAACCATTTTGTTAAAAGTACAGTGTAAATGTCTTATTTCAATATTCTAGCAAATTTGATTCGTTAAGCTCATACATATGGGAATTTGTACATGAACAGACACTGCTAAGAGAGGGCTAGGATTCTGTTCCTGTGTCTCATCCAAAGGACATGCGGAAGAGTTGGAACCTACAAGCGTTAAATATTACACCTGGAATTGAACTTCATAATATCCTAGATAAAAATATATAAAGGGGAAAGATTAATTTTTTCATTGAAGGTTGGAGCATGCGATAAAATTATAGAAATTTGCTCCTGCATTGATATGTACTAGATTTTGGTTTCTCATGACAATATTCATATGAATTTTGACATTTCATGTGATTCCACAGTCCTTAATACAGCACTTGATAAAAATTGCACACTATAGGCCTACACAGCATCAAAAGAGTTCTGGAATCTTACCAAAATTGTGTAACTTTTATAGAGAAACTCTAAAATCTGGAGTGCTAGCATGGACCTTCGCAATATTTCACTCTCCCGGCTGTTGACAAATCATGTTGTGAAAAATGAGAGGCCACCCCAGGAGGTTAATGCAGCCATCTAACAGAGCTTGTTTTGAGGAGGCTTCTCTATGAGTCTGGCTTTCAAAAGTAATGGATATCCTCCCATAGACTCTTACTATAAATACAAGAAATCTAGGTGGAGTTATGTTTGTAAGCAAGCAGGTGAGATATATAGGTGAGAAGATGATAGATAGATTCTTCATACAGATAGACAGATCGATATATATAGATGTAATGTATCTAATCTGTCCACATAGACAGGCATGTTTATATATAAACATGATAAAAGATCATATCTGTTATTTTACATAATTATACTACCTCACAATAACCCTAATTAATATGTTCAAATGTATATACTGTACAATGTATGGCATGATGTAAGTGCATAGCAAATAACCTACTAACTTGTTTTCAATGTTTGAGAAGTAAGTTTATTTCTTTGATAAGCTACTTTAAACATATCCTTTACAAAAAGTAGTAAGGGATTCCTCTTGGAATCTGTGTCACAAAACATCAAGGCAAACCTGAGGCTAATTCAATGATATCTTTCTGTAGCACATACCTTTGAGGTAAACCACATGATCTGACAACAAAGAGTTTCTGATGTTATATATGTACTGCCTGACTGCCCAAATTTAGTTTTTCATCTAAAACTTCAGAGGAAATCTGATATAGAAGTCTGGCTTTAAGTTTAGAGTTCAGCTTTGAAATTTAACTTATAGATATTTGCGTACTTTCAAACAGACACTCATTTTAACTCATTTATGAGAGACTATTGTCTATAATATCCTATTATTTCCTCCTTGAATACTTCTGTTGTTTTTGACTATCAGTTAATTTGTCTTTTAATCATCAAGCTTTTTCTTATGCTCAGACTTGCAATGTGTGGCCGCTCAATACACAAACCCAGCATAATTATAGAGTCATTCTGAATTACATATTTGAAGTTCTGTTGGGATACTATCAGAGTTTTGGATGGATCCCAAAGAATATCAACTGACAACTCTGAGCAGAAAACCAAGCAATGTAACAAGCTGCTGCCTGAGCTCAATAATAAATTCTTAATGCCCTGCAGTTCCTGCAGCCATTTTAATTAAGGTTTGCAGGCACTGGTCACTGTGGTCAGTTTAGAGGCTATATCACATTAGCAGGGTTAGAGAGTATTTGGCTAAGAGGATTTAACTGCTGGTTAATTGAATACATCCCCCGATGCAATTGGCCCATTTCGTTTCCTATTATACTCTTAATTAAAGTTCTGCAATGAAGCCGGAAAGGAAACATGGTTTCATTGCATTCTATTTTGATGGCCGCTGTTTGCTAGCAACTCCTTCGGGGTGTAACGATTTTATTTGTTCTTTGCACGGCTTTAATTGCGCTGTTAATAGCGAAATAAAAGCATAATTTTCATTTTGCCTTTGCAGAGAATGACCGATGTTGATGGATATTTATGAGAACACCATAGGTGTCACCTGGTGACTGTGATTGATTAGTCTTCAACAAAATGTTTTGATCCATCTGCCAGATGGAATCATAATTCAGATTCATAATTTAACGCGTAATTTTGAGAAAAATGATGAAATTCACAAAAACTAAAAATATTGAGTCATAAAATTAAAGAAAGGCAAAATTGTTATTTTGAGTATTGATCTATCAGTCCATCACTCTATTTGAGATCTATTTGTACATTAGTACTATTGCATGTTCATCTGAATAAAAAGTCAACTTTCCAAATTTCATAAAGATGGCAAATAACAAGCTTTCATTATGACTTTTTCAGTGTTTTTCAGGCATCCACATAATATTATATTCTGTGTAGTACATATGTAAAGGAACTGATATACCTAACAAGCTCTTCAGATCTGTGCAATATTACTTTGATTTTCATTGGAGCAGACAAACAAGCTTCGGTGCAAAAAACATGGATGTTTCTGCTGGGTGATTCGGTGTTCATACAAGTGTGAACATGTCGTCTGATCTTTTCAGAGGGCTTGGCTTTGCACTTGTATGGTCATTTCTATGTAGTAGCTGTCCTTTTATTAGTAAATATCAGCTTTCTATGACCTGTTTTTATCCTTTTGATGAAAAAAAAAGATGGTATTTTTTCTGCGTTGTATGCATGCTGGAATTTTTTATTCTGTCTTATTTGATGATTCATGAAAGTTGTGGAGTTGGAAGGTTGATAATATCTCATTTGGATGTGTAATCCTTCTGAGGCTACCGCCGGATAGCATTAAACTTTTTAAGGTGTTTTCACTTGTTGGAGAGTGTAGATAGATACACACATTTATCAATAAATTCTGCTGAGTATTCATTATATATAGCGTGATTTGCAAGATTTATCAAAAAGTATAAAATACATAGAGCAAGCTGCCATGAGATCAATATGATTGGTCAAAAAAGCATAATTTAGGAAAGCCTTTCATACTTTACTGGGACCATAAATTTCCGCCTTGTCTTTTTGCCAATTCTTTTAAACAGGTCTCTGTAAACTGCACACTACCAAATGCCAGGAAAATCAAATGAAACAACATAAAAACCAGGAAAACAGAAGAAAAGAAACTCTTTTCATCTTAAATTCCACCTATTTCTTTTTCTCTCTTCTTCCTCTCCTGTCTTTCTTTTCTTTTCTTTCTTTTTTCTCACTCTTTCTTTCTGTCTTCTTTTCAAACTCTAATTACCCAAAAAGCAGACGGCAATTTCTTAGTTCGTTTGCACCTAATTCAATGCAGTGCTCGCGCAAGTGGATAACTGAATTAGTCAACTCAACCAAACTGTCCTTTGATGGACTAAGTTGAAAGCACTTTTTTTGAGCGACTGAAAAATTCAGCCTTTTTGAGAATTCACACATTTTTGTAGATGTTCATAATAAAGGCACTTGTTTTCCTGCATCATGTACAACGTCATAGTTGGTCCTGAGTTAGAACTCCATCCAACAAATCTTGATAACCTCGTCACGCCTTTGGATGGTTGGCAGATGTTTTCATTGGTGGCTGTGTAACCGAGTGCTCAGTAATGTTAGTTAAAACTGGATATAGATCCGGGCACATGACCAAATAATAGTATATTAAAAATATAAAGCTAAAATATTCAAGTAACATGCATGTCCTATTTTAATGAACAAATCAGCTGTTTTCAAGGGTGCCTCTTGGTCAATCCTACCCTACCATGAGCACAATAATTCATGGTCACTGAGAGCCTAAAGCTCATTATGATGTCACTCTTATGTCACTCTGAAAGAAATGTGACAACGTCAATTTCACTGTTTAATTAAGTGTCAACACAGATGATAGACATGATCGAGGGATTTGAAACTAATCACTAGATTCCATCCATTCCCTTCATAAACTCGCTAGATGACATGTCTTATTTCAGCGTGACAATGGTGACATGACATTACAAGGCAATGCCAACTGTTTTTTGACAAAGCTGGGAATGCCTCAACATTGTCGAGAAGATGCTAAATTTGTACTTGCCATGTGCATTGGGATGGTTTAAAAAAATCACTTTTTCTAAATCAATTTGCACACCCCACTATTTCACGAGAAGTGACATAAAAACCATGCAATTTAAATTTTTCAAAAATCCAGGGTGTCGCAAAAAAGGTGCCAGGAAGTCTGATATTCATTAGGACTAACCCCTAAATAGCTATGTTCTGTAGCCCCTCTGTAACTCCCATGTAAAATTTCAGCTCATTTGAAGGTGATTGAGAACAGCTCAAGTTTTTTGCTTCACTGCTGTCCCACTTCTGCTAACCTCTGCCCTGCACATTTAAACATCTGTCCCGTGCATTTAAACATATATACCCCATGACTCTGCCATGAGCCATGCATGGCTGAACAATGCGCAGTGAAGCAAAAATCCAGGTGTGGACACAAGAAGGTGCTTTTTTGCTTCAAAGCTGCCTGTCACCAGAGTGCCGATGTAAAAAATTGTCACTGCAGAAGAAAATGTTCCCTGCATAAGGGCCACTAGTTGATCATGTAATGCTGTCTAGTTCATGTTCATTCATGTTCTAAGTATACTTTCCCTGGAAATTGTCCTTCACCACCGGGATGAGGAAAAATCCTTGTCGTAAGAACGTAGCATGAGTCATGCCACACTCATTCCAAAGTGGAAAGGAACTGTTGGAAAACCATTGATGTATCAACAGCTTGACGCAATAACTGGTCCCTCCTTTGATCTATCCATTTTATATTGTTTTATTTTTTGGCTTAAGATATTTTTGAAAGATCATCCATTCAGAGAAAGAATATTTTGGGGGGGGGGCGGGGGAATAGTGTCATTATATCTGATCATTGGAACAGAGCAAGTGTGATTCAAGGCCCTGTCACATCTAGCTGTTTAATTTGCATTCACTTCTAATTGATGCACATTGAATATTGAAATACAAGATCCCAACAATGGCAAAACATTGCAGGTTCTGTTAATAGTGTCACTGGACTTGAGTCTTCTAATATAAGGCAAACATGAAGTGTTCTTGTGCAAGTTGTTATTTTAGTTGTAAGGGCTCTGTGTAAACCTCAGTGTCCTGTACATCCAGGACAATAGGTTTTCTAGCAATGTGACCTGCCACAGGAACTGGAAATGAAAGGTCAATCGCATTGCCTTATGGGTAGAGGAAGTGCAGTGGATTTCTTAAGGGGCTTTTGTGAGCTCATGGAAGGTTTCTTGAGGCTTCTTAAGGCTTCTTAAGGCTATTTCTCTGATAGCCTGATGTTTTGTGCACGGGCTCTAAATAGATAGTTGTGTGCATTTAATAGGCCACTGACAAAAGGACAACTACCCATGGATGGACATGCTTTTGGTATTTTATTGGATTTGCAAAAATACTGCTTACTCCCTTTTATTTATCTATTGTTGATATTTTTCTGGTAGAAATTTGGCACGTTAAGTGTGACACTGCAGTCCTAACATGCAAATGAGAAAATTCTCAAACACACATGACAGGCCTACATCAAAATTCGGAAAGGAAACAGAGAGGTCCATCCATGAAATTCACTTAACAGGATGCAATTTTGTAATCGGATTAAGTTTTGTTAGCTCAAGCAACAAAAATATATGGCCGAACTTACACTGGCTTGGTACAACTTTCCTACACAATTTTAGAGTTGGTTGCCTTAGCAAAAGTGTTTGTCTATTTCATCAACTCTGTTTGGACAAGAAAATACATTTTCGCTCAGATTGGTGCTTGTTGAGCCACCGATGAACATACATACTTTCTGTCTGGTGTACTGTGGATACTGGATAGTAGCTACCCTCCGAAGGCAAAGTGAGTAAATATGTACCCTTGGGCCGGTGTAACCTGTCTGTCTTGTGTGCTTTTTTTTTTCATTTCATTTTGTTGGAGACCAAAAGTTAATAATTATGACCCCATTATACGTAGTTTCCGTCCATGCAGGCATGATGGCTCAGTGCAATTGAGCTTTAAATGGTGCTATAAGTGCTGACTCCTTCTAGCCTTCCTTACTTCTATACTTCTATACTTCTTTCCTTCCTGCCTGCCTACCTTACTTCCTTTCTTCGTTCTTGCCCTTCTTCCTTTCTTTCTACATGTATGTCTCCCTCCTCTCTTCTTCTTTCCGATCTTCTTCAGTCCATCTGCCGTCCTTCTCTTCTTTACAGCTAACTACCATCTGACACAGCACCTTAATTTGAACATGTTCTTGCCACTTAAGAAGCCAATTACAAGGTGTTTTCAGTATTTAAGTTTCCATACCCAAATGGCTACTCTGACATCCAATTTTTCTCAGATGGGCTTTTTGTCATCTTAAGTATAGCTTCAAACGAACATTCTGACAATCAAATTAAGGAAATTGATTTCAGGTTTCAATTAGATGTTTTCACACTGGTATTTGTCTTTATTTGCCAATTTAAGAAGCTTTTTAAATTAAATGCTGGCAGAAAATTCCCAAATGGAATTAGTGCCTCCCAATCAGATTTTTCATGTTTGTGCAGCTGTGAGATTATGGTGCAGTTGGGAGGGCTTTTCTTTCTGCATTCTGTGATTATATCTGATGTTTTTTTATCCGATATTTTTGTATTAAGACAGTTTCTCGAAGTCGTTTACTTGATATTTTTGCTATGAATAGACTAATGTATATCACACAATATTATGAAGCACAATTACAATTTCTGGAACTATGCAATTTCTTTCGTTGACCTTCTTACTCATCTAATGGAGTGATAGTGAAACATGACTTTAGTTTTAAAGGAATTGATTTTCAGGTCTAAGCTGACTGATGTCACAAAATCAATTCTGTTTTTTTATCCTAAACTTGAAGTCAAATATTTCTATTCTTAATATCACTTTTGATTAGCCTTATTCAAATAACCTTGGGAATTTAAAATTTTGTTCAAGTGTAACCAGACTTCAAGATGGTATGAAACATTACAATTATGTAGGGAATGGGGAAGAGGGAGAGTTCAATGGCTCTATGTTCTATATTTTTGCACTGATTCTACGATAGGCATGAGACAATGAAACAATTTGCACTTATGGCAAAGGACGAAACTATTCATGACTTGCCTCAGAAAAGAATTGATCATAAAAAATGAACATAATTAATTAAAAACAGGTGACTCCTTTTTGCATCTGTTTTACTATTTGTTCAGATCATCACCTGATATGTACAAATATTCACATCATTGCTTTTTATGCTGCAGTTGTCAAACATTGGCGTGTTGTACAAATAGTGATTTATGCATTACATGGCTAAAGATTTTTTAGCAGAGGACTATGATGTAAGGTTATCGGGCAGGTATTTTCATTTCTGTTAGTCCTGGAGATCTAGGCCAGTGCCTTTTGAACAAATGGCCTCATCATGTGTCTCAAAAGAAGGACAACGATGTCAAATCCATAGGAATATGCAAATGTAGTTGGGGCAGAAAAAGAATAATTTTTATCAATATAATGATATTATTATGACATAATATTCATCAGAACTTAGGTTGCAAAGGAAAACATCAGAATGTTGGAGACATCCAAAAAAAAGCAAGAAGAATTAGAATAGACAAAACGATAAACAGTGTGAAAAAAAAATTAAAAGCTGACACAGAACAATATCAACAAAAGGACACAACTTCAAAATAAGCTCTAGAGGAACACGAAACTTGATGGAGGGACTTTACACCCTTGTTAGCTTGGAATTCCAACCGAGCTCAACACTGTTTTTTAAAGAACACACAATGAGCTAAAATAGGTGTGAGAGCGGAGTTGGCACGTGTGACAAACAGAGCCGTTTCAAAGCTTCTACCCAACAAAAATATGCTCTGTTGAAATGTTAAAATTTTCATGAAGCGCATGATTCTTGAATCATTATGGGTTTCAAATGCTCATTTTCAAACTTCACTTTGAAACCTGTGTTAAAATCATGTTTCCTTTCTGTCTGTGTTTTGTTAAGAATTTTCATTTGTTGACCAGTCTGTGTAACCATTTAAAGTATGAACAATTAGAAATACAATTACCAGTCTTGAAACAATTAGATATGTATTGCCATAAAAATGTTTTTATGTATAATAGAATGCATATTATGACGAGAATACTTTGAAAAGGTGTTATTATTGTAAAAATCATATGAATGAAAGATAAAAAATGTTTATCTCTTTAAAAAGAATCAGACATTAGAAATATATTAGAATGTATATGACATACTATTTGAATGATGAGTGATACATTCAAATCGAGTACTACCTCACAGCTGTGTCAATTCATGACTCAAGACTCAAGACTCAAGAAGTTTTATTTGTCATGAAATGCAAGGAATATATACAAATGATGTTTGATGGCTGTACAGTAAACATAGATATATAAAAACAAAAGCATTACATGAGTAGGAGGACACCCCTAAGGCAACTACTTGCCGCTGACGAGGTGCCCACCTAGAATTGTTAAGGAGAGGCTCAGGCAAGGAGAGGCAGTTCAACCAAAGAAATAGATAACGGCATAACTCAATGAAGGTTTTTCCAGTTTCTTGTTTTTATGAAGGAAACATTAAGGTGACGTTTGTAGATCCGAAAAAGATGAAATTCACATGCTCTTGAACAAACATTTTCATATGAACTCATGAATCAGAAAAGCAAAGGCATCCCCCAAAAGTAAAAAAAAAAAAGAAAAAAAAGAGCCATAAGACCCAAGATCAACCAAGTTATCACACATGTATATTCTATTAAAAGATTTTTAAATATATATAATATATGTATATATAACTTTATCGGATGAGAATCACATGCTGGATGCAGCAGTTTAGTTTTTATGTAAACCCGACATATTAAAAATATCATACTTAACATATTGAGATAGCTGAATTACAACCAGGGAGAGGGAGAGATTATTCTATGACCAGAATCATTCCATTTACGAATATCCACCAGGACCAGATGATTATTATGAGTATGACCCAGAAACCAACGACTATCATCATTTGTTTGAGATTCACATGCTATCGCAATGAAACATTTTCCTAAATGATAGTGTTGGCTAAGGGTAATTTCTTAACAGACGACATCGATTTAATACATAGAATTCGATGAGCATAAAGTAAGCAGTTATGCACACACTGTGAACCAAATTTCATTCTTGAGCGGATAATGTCAAACTTAGATGATATTCACATGCTCGTTGGAGCATTTTAAGGATACTTATTGATGATCTAAGGTGAAACCCAAGGCTGAATGCAGAAATAATCCACTATACATTATACACATTCTGTTGACTAACTTAGAGCATGTCAGGGTATGACATACAAACAGATACTGTATCAACCACTTTTATAAATTTCCAACAAAAGCATAGCACCATCCATCATATGAGATTCACATGCTGTTTAGACGGAACAGTTTCCTAGATGTCAGTGATGTGCTCAATCAGTAAATTCATCATCATAGATCAATCAGTCATTTCATTACCATAAATGAGATTCACATGCTATGCAACAGCATAGGCATTTTTATATTCGGAAAAAAATGTGATTAGTGTTGTACCTTTCACGTATTTGCTTGATTTATGGTGCCTCTGCCCTTTGGCAGATATAACAATTCGCAATCAAACATGTTTCATTATAACCATCAATAATATACTTTTTGACATAATTACTAAAACCTTGAAAGCTGTGCGTAAACATTTTTTCCTTTATCAATCCAGGTAAATTATTGTAAATATTGGGGATTCTATATCTGATACCATTACTCGTAAAAGAATGCTTACTGAAAGGGGCTCTTAGATCATTTCTATGTCGTGTTTCATATTCGTGAAATTGGGAATTGGTTGTAAGCATGTCTGCATTGAAATAATTGGGCAACAATCCATTGTGTAGTTTGTAAATAAATCTGATATCTTCCCTCTTCTGTATGTCATTTACTTTCAAGAGGTTCAGAAATTTCATAATGGGTTCAGCGTGTGCATTATATATTTAGCTCCAACAACTAGACGAACTGATCTTTTTTGGAGCTTGTGTAGTTTTTGACTGTTGATTCCCCATACCAGAATACCATACGTTAAGTATGGCAAAACTAGAGAGCAATACAGGATTTGTAGGACATCTTTTGATAGAAGATGTTTTAGTCTACTCATAATTCCATTAGTCTTGGCGACCTTTTGTGATATCATATTTGTGTGAGGTTTCCATGTAAGATTACTATCTAGAATAATCCCTAGGTACTTAAATTCTTTGACAATTTCAATTACTTGGTCGTTTATCTTAAGTTCAATATCAGGTATTCTGCGGTTGGAAGAATGAAAGACCATAGCTTTAGTTTTTTCTTTACTGAGAGAGAGCTTATTAAGATTGAACCAGTTGCATATGTGTATTAATTCATTGTTTAGATTACTTATATCTGGTTGATGACTTCCTAAAACAGTGAAAAGGGCAGTATCATCGGCATAGATGACTGGTTGATATAAAATGATGAATATTATAGAAACTAAAAAGGCACATAAATCTGGAGAGTCGTGATAAATCATAAACGCATACAGGACGGCGAACTCCTATAGGCGGCGCCACTAGACTTGCGTTTTTTCGCAGCGCCACTGCGGGGGTGACAGGTAACACCAGCATTGCTATTGAGCAGAGCCATAGCATGGCTTCAATGTGCTTGTGAAGCCTTGTATCACGGGAGTAGCAGGCTGTTACATCGCCGATTGCAATTAATATGCCTTGTATGATGATATTAGTGTATACAGACAATGGAAATCTGTCAATTGCCGTTTACAGAGTTGATGCAGTTCTGGGGCTATTGGCCTAATTGGCCTAATTGCATGAAGCAGCTTCAGATTACCCTTACTGACTGTTAGCCAGTGTACAGGCTTAACTGTATTAGGCTTACAGGTCCAATTCCCATAGGGGCAAGGAGTTCAAAAAATCCTGGTCAACATTAATTAAGCTGTTTCATAAATTGCTTCAATAAATCAAATTTTTCATTTCACAATACAATCACTCCTACAAAATTTATTTACCACCAATTTATGTTAAAGACTATGGAATTATGATTTATCTCTGTATATTAAAGACCTATAAAAGGACCCAGTCCAGGTAGCCTCCATTCTGATTCTGGCACTCAAACAGTCAACATTTCTCACTTTCCTCAGGTAAAATCGCCAATACCGGGAGTAATAGGCCTACTGCACATGAAACAACTCCCAATTTTCAACACATCATAATTCGTAATGAAGGAATACATTAATGTAGTTTTGAGCAAATCTGGGCATTGTAAAACCATGAAAATGGAGAGCTAAAAATTGAACATGAACTGATGTGAGCTGATTGGTTATGAACACTTACAACTTGAGTCATTAGGACGGTCCACTTCAAAGGAATTCCGAATTGCATTGAAGTTAGAAACCCTAATTACAGTTTAATTACCCGTCATTAGCAGCAATCAGCAATTCTTAAAAAATTAAAAACTAAAAAAGCAGATAATAATGTTTATTTTTAAGAACAATGTATGATATGCCACTTAACATAAATCGTGAAATATTCATTCAAATCGAAGCATTATTAACAGAGTAATGGTATATTGACCACTACACTAGAAATATGGCTGCAATTAAAGCCATATGATTGGTCAAAACAAATAGGCTTAAAGACCAAGTTATAATAAAATTGTATGGATACTTTATTTAATAAAAGAAAAGGGGGCATACATTTTTATGGACAACTTCCACATAACTACAACAAGTCAAAAATTCTGAATGGTCCCTGAAGTCCAACCATAGAAATTTAGAAAAAATATATTTTGGACCACTCCAAAGCACAGCACATTCAAGTATACGTCTAAAGTTTCGTTTCCTGTTCATTAGGGTGTCTCAGGTGCCCCTAATATTTTCCGATCCAGCTTGACCATGGTCTGGTATTGCAGTTTATATAGTAAAAGTCACATTCTATATATATAAATACTTACCTTTACCAGAATGCCCTTGAAGTTTATAATGTAATTCTCCATTGGCGAACTTGCAAATCCTCAAGATATTACAAAAACCAATGAAGGAATTTTTTTTTTCCTCAATCCACAGTTCCTGACTAAGTTTTGGAAGGGCAATTCAAATCTGGTGTTATTTTTTGTATAACACCACTTGCCAAGCCACCAGAAGCTGTCAAATTTGTGAAAATCTGTGTAAAATGGCAGAATTTTAGGATATTCAACAGACCCTAGCTCTTAAGGAAGACCTGCTGTAACATGGCTGATGCCCTCCCAAAACTTACTCAGAAACTCTGGATTGAGGAAAAAATATTTATTCCTTTGTTGATTTTTGCACTATCTTCAGGATTTGCAAGTTCGCCAATGGGGAATTACATTATAAACTTCAAGTTAATTATGGCAAATGTAGGTATTTATAGAATGGGCCAAAATTTTACATGTGACTTCTACTATATGAACCTCAATACCTCACCAAGGTCAAGCTGGATCGCAAAATATTGGGGGCACCTGAGACACCCTACTGTTCATTTCACTAAGGATGAAAATGACTCCTATTTATGTGGAAGTCATGTGAACTTTGTCTGGTAAATATTGATGTTAATGGTCAGTTACCCTGCCTTCCTAGTGGCATAGCAATGAGGGCCATGCATCCCCTCCTCAATTTTTTTTGGTCCTCCCCCCTTGCACTAATTAATATGCATTTTACATGTCATGCGATAAGGCTGTGTTGACTCAGGTATAGGCCTGTTGTCTGAAACTGACTGGGACATAAACAGTTCAACAAAAAAAGTCTCCTTTAAATAAACTCGAATATCCCAAAGATTTTTATGACAGTTGGCTAAATTATAGGCCTGTATATCGACACTAAATGTGTGAATTTGTAGCTTAGTGGCATTACTCCTGCCTTAGCAAGCAGCCATCGAGTGAGCCTATCCCTATTTAAAAAATTGGTGGCTTTTCAAATGAATAGGAGCATTTTGACCATGTGGGGGAGCCACCAGATTGACATACTTCATCAAGTGACTGGAGAAAATTTGTTTCTTAATCATATTTGGTAGACAACGGTTACTGAGAACATCTTTTGTAACGTGTTCACTCCTTACGCTCCTTGGATGACATTAGAAATAATTTGTGCTGAGTTTAAGCACTTTTCCATCAATTTTTTTAAAAGAGGGGTGCGTGCACTCAGGGTCTACTAACTCAGATAAAAATTAAGCAATAATGATACAAATACACATGTACACAATATCTATATGCAAGCCCACAAATTGATTAACTTTCATAGAAGTCAGAAGAGAGGTCTTTGAAACATTCACGGTTTCGCAAAGCTTTGCAAAGAGGACTTATTTTTGTTGAACTGTTAATATAAAATTTGCTGTAACACACAATTTGCAACTCATTAAACTATAATATAGGCCTAAATATGAGAATGTGAGAGAAATGTAAAAAAGTGTCTGCCCCCTTGGAATACGTTAAAAAATATCTGCCCATTTTTCCTTTACATTCTCCAGGTTTCACCTTACAGTGGCGTTTTTAGGGGGGGGGGGCACTGGGCCATGCCCCCCCCCCACCTCAGGCCAAAAAATACCATGGAAGAGATAGGAAACACTACATAGCGCGGCATATTCACCCCATGTAGTAACCCCCTCCCCAAGGCCATTGCTAGATGTATATGCCCCTCTCTCCTGTTGATAATGAATTTTTGTAGGGGGAGGCCCCCGGGAGACTGGGGCAAGTTGATCCCGGGTTAAGTTAAAAAGTGCCTCGAGAAGATCCGAGAAGCTAAAGATCAATTATGTTTGGCCTTAGGGAACCAAGGAGGGTCATAGTTTTTTCCAGTGAGTCTGAGAGGCAATGCAATACTCACTGGAGTACAATGTTCAGACAAATGTGGTCTACAATAATCAAAGAATGTGCTCACCTCAGATATCATATTTCATTGTATTTTCACCTTTGAGGAGAGGAAGTTCAGGAATGAACTTGCCTCATCAACGGTGGTGGGGCAAGTTCATCCTTTTCAAAAAAAAAAAATTCAAAGTGACAGTACAACAAACCAGAGAGATGATCGTGAAGAGGAATTACCGATCAGAAAGATGAGCAACGACGTTGGCTTTCATTTGACATCCCAGAAATTCATGCTTTTGCTTTTCTAGTAATTCTTAAATGCGTATCAACTTGCCCCGGTGTCCCCTACATGTATATTTGACCAGTAATTCACTCTTATAGTAGTAATAGTACTATCTGAGGCTTATTATATAAAACATACAGAAATGAGTAACTCTATGTATATTTTATTTAAACAACACCAATCTTTCAATTGAAGAGCACATTATTGATCAACATAAAATTGAAAAACAACCATTAGGGACCGTTCAGAATTCATGACTGGGGGGGGGGTGGGAGTTTTGCTGGAACTTCCCGTCAAAAATTGATACCCCCCCTTGAGTTTCATGCGGATTTTTAGTACCCCACCCTTAGGTTTCTCGCGTATTTTTAGTACCCCCCCCCTAAACATACAAAGCAATACACACACATATATACTGTTATAAATGGCCACGCGTGCAGATTCGCGTCATTTCCCGGACTTTTGCGCGTAAAAAAGTCCAAATAATATGAGTTTATGCGTGTTTGTTAGCATTTTTTCTTTGTTAAAATTTCTTACCCCCCCTTGGAAGTGTATTCAAAAAGTAATACCCCCCCCTTGAAAGTTGTGTGAAAAGTTAGTACCCCCTCGGCCAAAACTCCCACCCCCCCCCCCAGTCATAAATTCTGAACGGTCCCTTAGGCCATTTCAGTAATTAGTAGATAAATATGGCAGAGTTACATTTTTATATTTTAGATAGGGCCTTTATATGTATGTAGTATTACTGTCCAGTCCAAAAAGCATCAATGGGCAGACCAACACAGTGCTCAGGGCAGATCCAGAAAGGGTAGTCTTGGGGGAGCCGGGCGTCGTTTTTGGCATTCGCACATGCTTACGAGGGCGTCATTTCGGCATTCACCTGCCTGTGTTGCTGCATATTTTCAAAATTTCATTTACATCTCAGTGGTCTGGGGGGGGCAACAATCCCCATGTCCCCCCCCCGATACGCCACAGGTGTTTAAGGTCCAACTTCTGCTGCTTGAGCCAACGTTCAGGTGACTTTGTCATTGGGAAAATGATCACAAATGTAGGCCTACTTCTGGTATGGTGATCTCCAGCAATGTTTGCGGAAGTCAACTCCATGAGTCAGATTTTGCCTTTGATTTTTTCATGCTGAACTCATCTGACCAGTGCAGTGCCTCCTTTGATATGTTGTTGCTTGCTCATGAAACCTGAATTGTTGGGGCCGCTTGTACATAGTATCTGTGAAGCCATCCCTGTAACAGAAGAAATTAAAAAATATTTCAGATAAATGTGTAATTTTTCCAATTGCAAAATATTCTAAACAATGGCATCCCTATGGGGGTGGCACAGGGGGGCACAAACCCTCCCCCCTCCCTCCATATTAGACCTGTGCCCCCCATATGAACTTCTTGGCCTTGGCGAAAATATACAGTTAGTATATAGGGTGCCCTACCAGAAAATCGCAATGTTTTTAAAAATTATTTGCTGCCAAAGGAGGGGGGGAGGGTTAATCCTCCAACACTACAGGGCTGGATCTGCCACTGTTCTCAATGAGTGCATTCACTGAACTTCACTGACAGTGAGCATTCAACTGCATTGCTTTCTCATGAACTTTTAAACACCATAGGCCTATACCATAACATTGGGTAGTTCAATCACTGACACAGCCACATCGATGGTAATATATAGTCTATAGGCCTAGTTATTACATAAATTGGGTCATATCCTTACAATATGAGGGCCCACTTATGCCTTTTATGCATATAAACCATTCAGGATGCTTTGAATTTGCCTTGAATCAACATGTTCATTAAAGAAATTTCTGACATTTTCACACCTGGACAGAGTGTAATCGACCTCAATTGCCATTGACAGGCATCCAGACTCATCCTAAATTGCAATAAACTTGTCTTTCATCAATAACAATGGCATTTCATATCAATCATGCCATTCACTCACCTTTAAACCCTGTTTTTGGCTGATTTCTATAGCCACATGCACTGTTCTGCTGTTGTTTACATGCTTCGTTGTCATCCCCGCAAGCGGCGCCACTAGTCAGTATAGACTGTTATAACGTCATGACGTGGAGTACGTTGTCCTGGTTCAGTCTGTGGATAAATTTAGTATTTTTGTTGAAGTGGTCTCACAATTTCAATCACTTTCATATCCATGAATAAGACAGGTGCCTCAGTGTCATAATTCATTACATTTGTTGACAAAAATTTAATTTCCATTGGTTCAGCACATGCCATAGAGCCTTGTACTTCTACTTACAGTGATTCTCATTATTAGGTCTGCCAGCTCTGCTGAGAAGGCCTATTGTGATGCACCAGATTATCCTGTGTGTGACTCAGTGCACCAAATCCTGTAAAAACTACACACTGTATGGATCTGTTCCTTTGCAGTATGCTTTCTTGTGACACACTAAAGGCCCTTTTCAATTATGACAGATCTCCATAACTTCTAGATTGAGTATTTGGTGATTTACTACATTTTTACAGACCTCCACCTCGCTGCACGGTGGCAACACATACTAATATATTATGGCAGGCTGGCAGACCTATATATGCACCCTCTGAGTGTTCGTTCTTGTTTACTAAGTGTTGCACCAAGTTCCTGCAAAAGATATTTATGTCAGTGCGTGTCTGAGATTAAATGTGGAGCCAAGACACATGTTTTTGTAGTTTGGTTAATCTGATTAATGTCAAACTTTTTTTTTCAACTTGAAATTGAATTGATTTCTTAATGCAGACACGCTGTTAAAAAACTTTCCTAGTATAGCAATATATAACAAAATTATGATTACTGGCAGAAATTAGGCTGCTGAAAATCTTCTAAATTGCTTATATACGGTGTAAGACCAGGCTCTGTGCAGTTCCAACAGACTTGAGATCACAGAAACATTCACTGCAAGGTTTCGTGAGCTTACAAAGGACTTTGCCACCATGTCTCTTGATTTCTTAAGGAATTCCTTGTCAGCAGATTGTGCCTGCTAGGGCCCTGCACGGGAAGGGAACGGGACTGAACTTGACAAAATTTGGCGGGAGTGGGTCAAAATTCGGAAAATTTTATCATTGTAATGCCTAGAACGCGACGGGAGCGGGAGCAGATTTGGAAAGAACGGGCGGGAGTGAGACAAAAATTTAGTCCCGTGCAGGGCCCTAGTGCCTGCCTGTTTGTTGTTCCTGTCCCCAGTCATATGATATGAGTAGACACTGTCCTACGTACACGGCGAATATTTAATGACCTTGTGTAGTAATTTTGTTGAAGAATCCAGTGAAAATTTTATCCTCAAAATTTCCTCCAGCTATTTGTTGAGAGATCTTTGTCTTGTCTGATCTTATGCAGCATAAGTTCTTTGCTTTCTTGCCATCCGGCTTTCAAACAACTCTGTTTGGAACACAATATCCATGAGCAAAAGTGTATGTGACCAAAATACATTGATTGATTGATTGATTGATTGATCAGCTTTATTTTTTCATTGGGAGTCCCGATATGAAACATATATTTCGTAGCAAGGGACCCCTATTACAAAATGGCGAAAGCAGATTATTCAAATGGTTAAGTGTCAAAAATGTTGGCATACCTATCAAAATAATGTTCTTCCATCTGTTACATTTTGCATTTTACTAACGCCAAATGACTGCTTATGTGTAAAATGTTCTGACAACAAACATTTTCTTATGTTTTCTCTTGTTCTTATTTCAGGTGAGTTAAAAGAAAGAAATCCTACATATGTTTGAACCTGAAGGAGTCAGATAAGTGAAATTTATTTTGATTTAAACTAGAAGTCAAATATACAAATATAAGGGCAGACAAGATCTATGTTGTACAAAACAACGTTCATCACCATGAGGTTACTTGTCAATGTGCATGTACTTCACAACGTACATCATGCAAAGCGTTGTAAGTGATACCAGGCATGCATGTTATCTTAGCTTAAGGAAAACTGCAGTTCAAGTCGGTATTTAAAATTCTGTGTAAATTTCTAGCTAAACTTAATAACAGTCATTAAATTTTCTAGTACCTTATCTACAAATATGGCTCACTAAATTCCAGAAAAGTTGTCAAGTCCTGATGTTAATTTTATATTTCCATTAACAATTTAACATCCATCCCCCTCCCAAAACAAAAAGGAAAAAGAAGTTCACAGAAAAAGGAAGCAGAAAAGTTTACTTATCCTTAAAAGTCTGAAAAAGTATCTGATAAGATTAACTTTTGTTAACGCAAACAACAAAAATATATTGCCGAAGTAACACAAGCCTAGTACAACTTTGCCATACAATTTCAGAGTTGGTTGCCCTGGCTAAAATGTGTGTCTATTTCATCAGCTCTGTTTAGACAAGAAAATACATTTTCGCTCAGATTGGTTCTTCTTGAACCACCGATGAACAAACATACTTTTCTGTATGAAGCACAGTGGATGTTGAAGAGCAGCTATCCTCCAAAGAGAGTAAACATGTGCGACATGGATAGGGGCACCTTGTCTGCACAGGCCCAATTTGGTAGGCACTTTACCCCCACGGGAAGCCATTGCTTTGTCTATGACACCATATGATATTACAGAATACATTTACCTATCAAGGCTAAATGAATCTGTTTAAGTAAATCTTGTTAGGTAATATAGTTAAACTATACTTTTTGCTTTGTTGTTACCCTGGCCAGTCTGCCAATATCAGCTCTCTTCCCTGAACCAATAATGTTAATCTATCTATATATTTACACTGTATTAATTGTATTCTGTCCTTCAATTAATTTGTCCATCTATTGATCTATTCATCAGTCTTTAGATAATGTTATTTAAAGCAGAGAAAGTCTAGGTTTACTTAAGTTCTGCATTTTTACACAGACTAAAATCAGTGCAGTGAACAAAGACTCCAATGACAACAAATAATTCTATTGTATTTTCATTTGTCTATCTTCTTCCATACCTCCTTTTCCTCTCTCTTTTCCTCCAATCTTCTTCAGCCCCTCCTCATTCCTTCTGCAAGTCTTCATCTTTTTTAGAGCCTGCCTGCCACTACATCTGACAAAGAGTCTTAATTCAAACATGTTCCTGTCTTTTAGGAAGCCAATTACAGAGTGTTTGCAGTATTTAATTTTCCATACCGGACTGGCTAATGCGACATCCAATCATTCTGAGACGAGATTTTTTGTCATCTTTAAGTATAGCTTCAAATTGAACATTCTGACAATCAAATTAAAGAAATTGAGTTCAGGTTTCAATTAAATGTTTTCACTCTGGTATTTGTCTTTATTTGCCACTTTAAGAAGCTTTCTAAATTTAATGCTCGCAGAAAATTCCCAAATTGAATTAGAGCCTCCCAATCAGATTTTTCGTATTTATACAGTTGTTCAAATATATCATGAAATAGTTCATTTACTTGTTCTAACTATTTTAAAGTATATAATAAAATTTAGTTACTGTTTTTACTGATACATTTTATGCTATCTTTTTTGATTTTATATTTATTATTTTTCTAGTCTACATTCAATTTTACAGGTATTTTACCATGTATTACTTGTGTATTTTGTATGTGCATTGAAAAATGTTTATTTTATATGCACTTACTCAATACAATTGTTTAAACTGTTAACTGCTTTCAATAAATGAGTCTTTTGAACACTGTCACTGCCTCAGCAAGTGGTATTAACATATTCCCCAGTTACATACTTCTGGAACTATCAATATCCTTTGTTAATGTTTTTACTCATTGTTTTTTGCTATAAAACAAACTTGGAAACTTTGCTTTTAGGCAAATCGCTATGAGATGTTCTTTTACTTGACCCAGCATGGGCTCTATTCATGATGACAAATTACGAGTTCATCATCCATATTTGTAATACACAACATTGATATCAGCGCCTCTTGTAGCAAACGGGAAATCATGCCGATGCAGATTCAGAAAACATAAAGTTATATATTCAGTGAAAAGCTAAATCAACAATCTCTAACTCAATTGTTCTCAGAAGAGATCTAGAAATCTTCATGTGGTATTTGAACGAAAAAAAAAGTTTAAGAGGGCATGTCGTCGAAATATATCATTTGAAAATTGAAACTCCCGGGCCAGTAATCTACTCCTACTTCACAATCTGATTAGAAGGCTGCAGACTCAACAAGCTATTTACCTTCAGAGTAATTATTTACCAACTTCTTAAGTACATGTGGCTGATGGAGAAGAGAGAAAACTTTTAGCTTTTAGCATCGGCTCTTAGCGGACTTTAAAGTGTTTCCCTCTGCTAGTTCCACCATGCTTAATGCTCTGCGAAACTCATTTAGCATGCTTTGTAAAGAACACATTGTCAGCCCCAGCCTAATCACAGAGCCAGTCTTCTTGATGTCTTCTTGATGTCCACATAGCCTGTAGAAGGTCTATATTTGACCAATAGCAGGAAGTTTACTACTCGCAACATGCGACGAAGACAATGTATCAGTAGAACAGCTCGATTTATGATGCCCTGATGTTAGTTTTCGGTGTTCCAGCAGATCTGAGTGCAGTCTTTAGTTGAAACTATGGTCTTATGTTACAAACTAACCCGTGTTGTTAATTAAAGTATATTACTTTATCTCGATAAAAGCATGACAAAGGCAAATATAAGGTTCATTCCTGACTGAGTACAATTCTTTTGATAATGCTTCAATCTTTTGAAAGTAAAACCTAAATTTTTTCTAAGAAAAATAACATTTTACATGTGTCGTTCAAAGGTTTCATTGCGATTTACAAAGAAGAGTTTTTTTGCATGGAACATTATATTAAATGAAACAGGCAAAAATTTGGATGCTACATCAACAGGAATCAGGAACAAAACAACGCATTCATTTCACCAATTTAGAAACCTTGATGTTTGTACATATACCACTATATACTTTGTAGCCAAAAACTGCTTTATTCTTCTCATCCAAAGAATTACAAGTGCTGTCTGTCTCATTTGCTGAGTGAACTTGCAAAGACAAACAGAAAATTGTTGAATTACTTTATCACAATACGATTCAACAACTCATTAAGAAGTAAAGCTGGTGAATTTGGACCTACGTTGCAATGTAACTCTTTCTTTCTAGATGGATATTCTTTCTTTCTAGGCTTATTGTGATGATGCTTGCACAAACTTCCAAGAAAAAAAACAACATAGGGAGTTTGTTCAACTCCGACATGAAAGAGTGAGGAATTACATAGAGAAAAGCACATTAGGATGTCTGGAAACTTTGTGATGCTTTGTTTGCTGGGCTAAATGTGTTAATAGAATGCCTGTATTCTTTAGATGGTTGCTCTAAATGGTGATTGTTGAAGATTCACAACAATTTCATCAAATAACTTTTGTGAATGTGTTCGCTTGCTTTATAACGCAAACACACAATGGACAACAATCAAAACCGGCTTACATACACAATTAGTAAAAGTTGTTACTTTCATTATGCTTTTACTTTCTATAAAAGTTGCATTTGAATTTGTTCATGTTATAGTCCTTGGTATTCCACTTCATAGTGTTCAAAAGGTGTAATAAGGATAACTAGGAGCTTGCTCTAGTCATAACAAGTGTTTGTGTCCTTTTACATTTTTTAGCTCGCAAGTCAATAGCACGGCGGCAGGACAAGTCGAATCATTGAGAAAAGCATGCTATACTTGGTAGAAATAAGCTCCTTTTGCATAAAGAACCCTGTGAACCCTCACTTTTGCATTCAGACATTATGGGGCCATTGAACTATTATCTATTGCCCAGCTGGTCTGAGTTGGTCCTTTGCTCTGGCTATGCCAAGCTCTCATGAATAAAAACATTATGCTGCACAGTAAGCAGTTGGTCAGGGCAGGCAGGAAATTGGCAGTTTTGAGTTAAAATGTCATACTGGCAGTAGCATAATAAGGGTAACATATGGCAATATCATGTGGCATTTGGGATATTATAGCTTTAGTCCAAAATGATAGGATGCTGCTAAAAATTCATGAAATTTTCTGAATGATAGTTCCAAAAAGCACTTGTGCTTATGTTGTCTGCTTTGTAATATCCAACGTTAAATAAAGATTCTTTACTTTACTTTGCTTTATTATTTTCCGAGTGGGAATCTGACGTCACCTTATGTTTAAGTGGTGTAAGGATTGCGTCTAGGACATCGGCCTGATTCCTCCTGATGTCAAATTCATTCAAATGCCCACAGGACATGGTTACATCAGAACAACGAAGTGATATCAAATAATGATTTTGATTTTATACATGTATACTAAACTGCTTATTCATATCATATTTAGCAGTAGATTTCTATGATTTTTCAAACTGTCTCGGGAATACTACAGCCAATATTTGTACAATGGAAGTTATGAGAGCATTCTGCCACTTATTCATACTGTCAGCCAACTGATAAACGTGTTCTGGGGCTCAACAACCCTTTAATCGTCGTGCTTGTTGGTTGGTGTTACCTGGATTACTCAATAGGACCAGTGAGAACTATTTTCAACATTCTCATATGAAAAACATTTCACAATTACTAGTGGTTGCCCCATCAGCTTGGGCCGCAATTTTCAATTTCCGCTCTTCAATCAGTGCTGTACCCGATGCTTTGCGCTGCAACAACTGATTCCCAAGCTTGTCGTTATCACACAGTACAGGCCAAAGTAGAGTTAATTACCTCAGCAGGAATGAATGTATAATGAACATTTCTAATTGTGATATAACAGTTGTGCATACACAAACTGGCTTAAATTTGAAATTTCATTACTCAAAGGAGCGTAAATAAATGCCAGGAAAGAAATTTCCTTTAAATAAAAAAAGACAGACTAGACAATTAGGACAATTATTCCCAACAATTAGAACATTGTAGCTTGCCAGGGACTATTCAGTAACCTTGGCAACATCTTTCAGTTAATTAACTGCTTGACATCTAATTTTCTGTGACTACTTTCTTCAAGATGATTTTTCTTGTACTTTCAGTAACATGGCGGTAGATCACCGGGTCTTTCCCTAAAATGCTATTTCCTTTGATTTTGACCAGATCAAAAATCAAACTTTCTCTCGATTGATTGAATAGCTTCTTTGTGAATCTGAATTCACCCTTAAAGGATGTGCTATTCGTACCTATATATCTTTTATATATCTGATTTTCAGTATTAAAGGATACTTTATAAACCCAGCACAAATTCATAAAAAGACTGATGTTGCTCTTGTCTCGCTTTGAATGAATTGGTAAAATGTTTGGCTGATATAAATCGTAGCTGATGTATGCCTACATTTTTGGCACATGATTATGACTCAGTCGCAAACCTGGAATTACATTCCAGCGGTTTGACTAGCTGCTTAAATATAGCTCATTTTATTGTTATGGGTTGTCAGTAACTGCTTGTCTTTACTGCTAAACTGTCTCGCTGTATTAACTAGGTTTATGCAACTTGTCAATCTTCAGTCTATTCAACTATTCTGCCTTTTGTTCGCCAATCTATTTCTCACTATCTATTCCGCACAAGGTGTTGACAGAAATTAATGTAATCTGAGAGCCTCTCCTCTCTATCTTTCCTTCTTTCTGCCTAGCTGTCCTTTCTTCTGATATAAGCAACCTTGGCAGCCTGGCTTCTGAATTAACAGCTGCTCAAGAGCTTGTATCCAAGGAGAAATGTGCATTTGTGTCCTCAGTTCTTTTATACAGGAGAGTGTCATTGCCACTAGGAGTATATCTAAAGGATATTTATGTGTGCAGTGAAGCTGAATATTGCACTGCCTTTTCTTAAAGACGTCATAAAAAACTGATTAAATGGAATGGCTCCTTGAGAGATTCCAATTGCTTTTAAGCTAGAGATCATTAAAGCTGGTATAAGCATTAAGAAACATAACACTTTATTCTGTATTCCATATGATCCATGATGTCATGCCTTGTTCTTTATCTTTGGCCTGGCTCTTCAATAATTTGTTTCCTGTAATTCATATTTGTTTCTTAAATTATGTGTACCAGGTAAAAATTGGGGAATGATTATAGTGGTCATCTAATGAATGTGATACTGGCAGCCAATGAACGCAGCTCATAAGCTATGCTCATATGCCATGATAATGTAATCAATCATGTTACAGTATTGTTACACTCCTACAATAGGCAACCATGATAGGCTCTTTAGGCTACAACACAAGCAGACATCCAAGGTCGTTCAGTCCTGATTTATAACCCAGGTGCTTATTGCATCATTATGATCATGAATGATACTGGAGTGTTAACCTTATGTACAGAGATGAGCATACGCTGATAAATCTGGACACTATTCTGCCCTAGGAGCCATCTTTTCGGCCTCATTCCTGCCCATAAGACACCTTTTTACTCTTTTCTGATCTCAAGGGTCGACATTGATCCGAAGTTCAAAGATCACTGATTACCTGACTTAATCATTCATAGTAAGATCACAAAAGGCTTGTTTATAATGTACTGGTATTATCAGCAAGCAAATTTGATGAAAAGTGTTATTTCTTTATTATGTTTCTGGGTTTTTTATATGTATAAACTAAGTATGTCATGACTGGCTTGCAGAGGTGTGACAGGGCAGTGGTAGAACCATGGAATTTAGTGTTGTTTACAGTCATTCTCTCGTTTTTGTAAGCAAAATAAGAAGAAGAACACATTACTGCTGCAACAAGCTATATTTGGAAGTAACCTACTTTTGCATATATACAACCTGCAAATCTATTCTTCTGCATTTTGACATTATATAGGGCATTGAGCTATCATCTGCATCTACATCAAGCCCTCATGAATAGGAATATTTCAACTGAACAATGAGCATCTAGGCACTGAAGACAGGAAATTGGCAGTTTTGGGTTAGAAATGCCATATTTATAGTGGCATAAGTGACAGAGACATGACAACCTGATGTGGCTTTACAGCTATTACAGTTTATGCAAATGGGTTTTTAATCCCCTCATGAAAATGCTTTTGTTTTCAATGATAATGTCCTGAATCAAACTGTTCTGATATTGACTCATTCAGTCATGATTCTGTGTGAATACTGCTGCATATGGAAAATATTTATGACTACATTGCCCCAGTTCTGTTGGACATTTGCTCAATGGTCTACCCACTATCTGTACTGTTTGGGGTTATGAGAGTGTTCAGGCACTTAATCATACTGTCAGCCTACCAATAAAGATGTTCTGGGGCTCAACGGCCCTTCACTTGTGGTGCTTGTTGGTGGGTGTTTGCTTGATTGCTCAGTGAGGACCTGAGAGCTGTTTTAAACATACTCACATGAAAAACCTTTCTCAATTACTGGTTGTTGCAGTCATAGTTGTGCTGACAGTTTCCAATTTCCTCCCTCAGACATGGATGTTTTGGACTAAGGCAGCTTTTACCTAATGCCTAAGCTAGTCTTTATCTTAATCATCATATTTCAGCATGCAGCTAATACATGTACTTAACAACTACTTTTCCTGCCAGAGCCATGCTCTCATTGTTGGCTCCTATTTTTGTGGATATATTCTGCTGAGTATACAAGGAAAATGGCCACATAGTGAAGAAGAATAATTTGTAATTGTTAAAGAGCATAAAAAATGTTGTCGTCCTTTTCTCAGCAGCGTAAGAAGAAGAGCACATTACTGCTGCAAAAAGAGAAAAAAAGAGTGAAACAATCTATGTTTAGAAGTTATAGCTACTTTAGTATATATGTAACCACAAACCTGCTCTTCCAATTTTTTTTACATTATATAGGGCGTTGAGCTATCATCCCGCGGAAGACAGAAATCAGCAGCTTTGGGTTTAAAGTGTCATACAGACATTAGTTAAGTGAAAAGATATATGATCATCTGATGTTCCCTTACAGCTTTTAACGTTGATGCAAATTTAGTATGCGTTTTCACCGCTCATGAAAATCCAGAAAATCAATGTTCAGTTGTTTTCAATGAAAATTTTCTGAATCAAACTGCCCTTTAGATGTTGAATATGATGCTTATTTATTTCGTACTTAACTAACTGAATACTACTGCATATGGATAATATTAGTGAGTAAATTGTCCCAGTTTTGCAGGGCATTTGCTCAATGGTCCACCCATTATTTAGACTGTGGAGGTCTTGAGAACATTCAGGCACTTAATCATACTGTCGGCCAACCAATAAAAATGTTCTGGGGCTCAACAGCCCTTCACTTGTGGTGCTTCTTGGTGGATATTTGCTTGATTGCTCAGTGGAGATGGTGAGAGCTATTTTCAAGGCACTCATTAAACCTTTCCCGATAACTAGTTGTAACATCGGTGGTCGTTCGGACAGTTTTCTATTTTCTCTCTCTAAATTGATGTACTGCACTTCAGTAGCTTATGCCTTATGCTGAGATGGTATTTTGACCATCTTTTGCAAACTAGTACTTGTACTTGCAACTTCTCGTATTTGCCGAAGTCATACTCTCATCATTGGCTCCTATTATGTAAAATTGATAATATATTCTGCTGAATATATGGGAAAATGGCCACATACTGATTAAAAAATTGTTTGTATGTTAAAGAGGAAAAGAGGTGTGATTTCTAATGCCATCATACTAATATTTGGATAATTCACCAAGAGTCAAACTTTAACTAGAAAATAACACCCGAGTGTCTTTTCTTGGCAAGTAAAATATCCCTCACATGTTAGGGTATCCTGCTCTCTCACTCCCATTTCATCAATCTACCCTTATGGGTGCGCAGGACTGAGCTAAGAGAGCTATACTAACCACATTTATCTACAATGTACCTATCTTGATATCCTGATAGATACTGATGTGTCTTTGTAGGTTCTGTCAAACTTCAATACGAGTACATGTAGCCAAGTGTGATAGAACATTTAGTAACGCTTTGTAATTTTCCTTTTGCAATTTTTTTGCAGTTGACCTCTGCACTATTTTGTTAAAAGTATTGACTCACTGTCTTGTCTGCTAAGCCGCCAAGCAACCTGTGTTATTTTTTTGTCCGTAATAGTGACCATTAATGCAGCAGTCTATTTTTCCTTTATGTCTGTCAATCTATCAATAGACCTGTTGACAGGAATTAATTTGATCTTAGAGATTCTCTCGTCTATCCTTTCTTTCTTTCTGTCTAGCTGTCGTTTCTTCAGACACAAGTAACCTTGGCAGCCTGGAATGTGAATTAACACTTGCCGTAGGGCTTGGCTCCAAGGCAAAATGTGCTTTTTTTCTCCTCAGTTCTTTTGTATAAGAGAGTTTCATTGCCTTCAGCAAGGTATTTAAAGGACATTTATATGTGCAGTGATGCTGGGTATTGCAACCACCTTTTGCGCAACCTCATAAATATAAAGGAATTCCTATCTGACTGGATACATACTCTGTTTAGAATGTTCTCACAATGCAAAATAAATCAGTGGTGTTTTACAAAATGGACGTCACTTTCAATCCATCTGATCACTGCACCATGTCATGCCTCTGTATCTGTTTCCTACACTCTTAAGGCAAACGGTTCTTGATAGTATATATAAAGAACAGCCCACAACTGAAAAATTTTGTTAAGGGTTCAATCAAATTCAATACTGGTGAGAATGACTCATGATCGAGCTCTATGCTCCCAACTTGAGGAAAAGGGGTTCAATTGGGGGAGTTCCGCACAGCTGGATTTTCTAAGTCTTGTTTTTGTTTGCGGTTGGAACCTTCTCAAAAGTTGAATAATGAACATTTTAGGGTTCATTATCTATACCAGCTCTCTGACAAGGAAGTAAAATGCCTTCAACTTGCACAGATGTGAGCCTCAGAGTTACAACTTACATCAGCCTATAAAATTGAGGGATAGCCAAATGGAAAATATAACAAATTCAGACATTGTATTACAAAGAGAATAACTTGTGTTACACACCTACAGTAGGTAATTATCACAGCCTCTAGGCTCTAACACCAGCAGACAACCAAGGCCGTTCACTTCGTTCAGTCCTGATTTATAACTCAGGCGCTAATTGCATCATTATGATCATGAATGATACAAGGGTTTTGACCTGACATGCAGAGATAACCATAAACTGATGTCTGGCCTCCTCTTTGCTGTTCAAGCCACAGTAAGACCTCTTCCGGCCCCGTGAGACACCTTTTGACCTTTTTTCTGATCCTCAGACGTGAAAGTGTGGAGAGTTCAAAGGTCCCTGATTACTTGGCTTAATCATTCAAAGATCACCAAGTCTTGTTTACAACAACTGGTATTTTTCTTATGATAATCCAGACGACATCAAGGATTTGTGTTTTTTTTATGTTGATTTATAATTTAGTGTTTTACTGCTTTTTTGTTTCATTTGGTTTTCTTAATGTCCAGCATGTTCAAAAGCTGTATCAATCAATCAATCAATCAATCAATCAATCAATCAATCTATCTATCTATCTATCTATCTATCTATCTATCTATATATCTATCTATCTATCTATCTATTCATCTACATTGCATCTATCTATTTATTGTATTCTATTTTACTGTCAATCTGCATGAATTGCTGTGGTTTCTGAAATATACTACAATAGTTCCAAAATGACAGCATACCATGCTGCAGATGTAGACAACATGATCACACATGTGAGAGTGAAAAGTAATTCCTCAATATTACCATTGTAGTACGCTTTGTTATTACTAAATATAATCAAATCAATTGAATTTCCTCAATAAAACAAACAAAAACAAAAGACATAACACATTGTACTGTTGCCTATTACAAAAGAAAATAGCTGTTTAGAATAAATACAACTTACGTTATCATGTCTATTGCCAGTACTAAATTTTTCTTTGAAGAATGCCATTTAAAACGTCTACATGTAGCAACCAATCCTTATTCATTCCAATCCCCACGTAATCCAACACATGAAATGATCAATCAATCGATTTATTGATCTCAGAACTAGTGATCAAGTTCCCTTAGACTAACATGGCCTGAGATCTTATCAAATGAAAATGGACACCCCAGTCTAATAGAGGAATCAGGCAGATAGCCTTTCAGTGGTGGCATGCAAGATCTTTTGAAACTTGTGTGGGAAACCATAGGGTGTAGAACCATGGAGAGGAAACGTTCTAAAAGGTTCATTTAGTAAGCATTCCCAGTGGAGGAGAAGGAGGTGTAATCAAAGCAAATGAGACAGTAGCCCCTAAATAGAAGGGGTGATATGTTTCAACTGGAAACTCCTCAGTTCCAGAGTTATTTCTTGTTGTTGAACATGGTGATCTGTTATCTACTAATGTATCTTGGACATCCTATGAATATTGCCATCATTCTGATGCTTTTGAACGAAAGTTACATTAAATGGCCTTGGAATTTCTGTTATAAGTATACTTTTATGCAACGTATTTTTAAGAAGAGAAGCCCTATATTACACTCAAGCTACACTTAACACCGTAACAGCCAAGATTAATATTTGCCTTAGCTGTGACATTTTTTATGCTGGTAACATTTTCACCCCCATCAAACCTTTGAACCAGGTTTGACTGTACTGCAGTATGAACCTTGCATGTTTTTAGATGGTCGTGACTTCACCAATCTGTGAGCTATCAAATTGTGTGAGGTCACAGCATGACATCACACAATCACATTACAGTGTGCACCGATTCATCACAGTGCCGCGACATCCTCTAGGGTAGGTTTATCACCACATAGATCAACAGAGGTTAAAGTTGTTAGCAAGGGAGTCTAACAAGGAGCTTGCATGAAGCCCTTATAAGACATGATATCATGATTTTAATGATGAGACTGGTGTCATGGTGTTTGGGTCTGATATGATACGATTAAAGAATAATCGAATAACACTACCCTAAGGAATAGGACAGCAGAAATAGAACAATATGATACATTATTATCAAGAGAACAGTCTCAAATTAAATTCACAAACAGTAGTATGATATGTATAAAATTGTGATTTTAGGAGAGAACGCATTATGTACCCAAGAGGGACTGCTTCGCGACAGAATAAGTGCAGTCTTAAAACACATGGACCACTTTAGCTAACACGTTAACTATTAACTCCTCAGCTTTTATTCAGTTCTCACTCGCTTTTAACTATATGTCATACATATTCTTTCTTTTACCTGCACAACCCGTTGAATAATAATCTGTTTAGACTGCTCAACATACAGTGTACAACGTAGATAGATACTCAGATTGACACTCACTATCCAGTAGCCATGAATATCGAAACAAAGTGTACAGTCATCAGTTATAAATACACCAGGAGGGATTTGCCTTGGTACATTGTTGCTTCAGAAATTTCACTTTTGATGAATTGATCGAAGACACACACTGACATTGTGTTCGTAAATCATTCAAACAATTGGGCATCCTGAGCATAAGATTGAACCATATTTGCATCTATGAGGAAGACTTTAGGCCTCTGATGCCTGGGAAATGATGCATTATATGCAAAAGGCTGTTTTGTGTCTTTCTGCTGCATATCATAAGGAAGAAAGAGGAAAATTGACAAATGAAGAAAGACACAAGATTATTGTCTGAATACACAATGGGGCTGCTCTTACACTGCAAATTAGTTTGCTGCAAAATGAACGGTCACTTATGGAAATAAGCATGCTTCTTGAGCAAAATATAGCGTATTGTGAGATAGTAAAAATTGTAACTATAGTATACTTTGTGCTGTACAGTACAATTGGAAAAAGATGGTGAGTGTAGAGACATTTCTGATGAATTTCTGATTTTGTATTCCATCGCCTTGTAAGAAACAAAAGGAAAGGTTATGGTGACATTGGTGAGTATACCAGTCATAACAGAACTAGAGAGGGGTAACAGTCTCATTATGGTGAAATAACAGTCGAAGAATGATTACTTACATTCAGCTGTATTCCATTGAAATAAACTCCCAATTTGTTATTGAGCAGCTTGGACACCTCATTTATGAGTGTTGTGACTCAGTAGGCGACTTGCTCAGATGATGTGGCTTCATAAACTGCCTATGAGTCAAAGAGAATTACATGACTGCGATAGGGATATGACCTCCCAAGGAACATGTCAGTGCAATTATGTGATCCATTGGCTGTAACAAGACTTAGTGCTTTCTTCCCAATTTACAGCACTTTTTAGGCAAGCCTTTTAACATTGCATGTTGCACAGAACTACAGCAGAAATTGGCAATGTCCCTCCTCCTTTTTACCCATGAATCTGTCGTGTGGGTTGTTTTTGTATTCTTTTTGTCTTTTGCAATGATAATCCTTTGAAAATCCAGCAGGATCATCTCAGATCTGCTTAAGTAGACCGGATTGATACACTGATGAATAAATATGGTCTTTGCAAAAATGTTGGCTTGTTAGGCAGTGAAGAAAAGCAGAAGGGATAATGAACTGATGAATGGATAAAATGGGATAAACGGATGAAATTGCCAGAATTAGTCAAAATTTGTTAAAAGAATGGAATTGGTTGAAAGAATGGCATGTAGAAAAACCTGGATGAACAGATTGTGAGACGCAAGATGGATGTTTGGATGATTGGGCATTACATCCAGTATTTATGTGCTGAAATTGCTGGCTGACAACGGTTTGCTGTGCAAGCAGGCAAGCAAATTACCTCATTCTGTCAATTGTAAATGTCAATAGTTTCATAGACAATAAAATCTTATTCTTGTGATTCCTAATCCTTGAGCTGTAATTTTGAAAGTGATATCTTTGCGCAAGCAGTGACATGCCACACCATATACAATGATACATAATATATACAAGCTGTATTACAACTCTGCCAAAGATAAACACTCCACCTTAACTTACGCAGACTACGTCGCGAAGGCCATTTCGCGGTGGCTTGTTGAGTGACCCTTGCTTAGAGGGATCACTGGAACCACACATCTCTATTTTGCGCTTATCCTTCAGGGAATGACCTTGATGGAAGTATGCAGACCTGAGACAGCTTTTTCTCAGCTTCAAGCCAGCTTCAGCAGCCCTCAGGTCATTAAGTACAACTCCCTAGTGGTTACTCGAAGAACTACTAAACATCAGGACCGCACAAAAGACCCATTGAGGTCCATTGAGGTCTTACGGCTCAGAGAAGAACACAATTAAATGTACACAATGTGTGTGAAATGGGCCTCCAATATACAATGGGGTATATTATGTATGTGGTTGTATTGCATTGGTAGTTTTCGTTCATGTAGCTGCATTTGTACATAATATTATAGCCCTCTCTCGGTCTATCAGTCTGTCTCTCTGTCTATTTTTCTGTTATGTTGACCTACACGACACAATTATCTCAGCATCCATCTCACTGTAAAATTTTAATTTTGAATCAGCTTAAATGATTGAGTAAGATGGTTGCACAATTCCTTTGAGCTAACATAGCTTGTTGTTATTAGTTATGACAACGGAAGGATTATCATTTATAAGTAGAACAACAAGACCATGTTAGCTCAAAACAAATTGTGCAACCTTCTCACTTAATCATTCATTTGAGCTGATTCAGAATTTCTAATTTTACAGTGTACGTTTTCCATTAATAACTGTCCTTGTGACTGAATGATTGCTAATATGACTTGTGCTTTTCTTGAATCGCATAGGTGTGGGTATATATCTTATGATAAGGTGCACAGAAAGTGACATCAGTGAACTTATGACGCCTTAAAGCCCTTCTCTTATGTTGTATCTAATAGTTCTGAGGTCATTCAGTGCATCCTATTACTATGCAATTTTACAGCCTGAGATTGTCATCTTAAAAGTGTTTATGTATTTTGCATTATTTTAAGGTCATCCTTAGGGATGAAGCTGGACATTGTTCATAACATTGCTGTCTTTCTAGTGAAGATTGCTAGTTTTTTGCCGTCCAATTACCAGATCTCAGGGGAGTAGAACCATATTTTTGAGTTACTCAGAGTAAGCAATATTCAGCCAATGTGATTTGATATATTTCGTGCTTTCTGGTTAGCAGTTCAGCATATCAACAGGTAAGACATTGGAAAATAAGACTTCAAGCTAGATTCTGAAGTGGCCGTCAGGTTTCTGGGTTAGAGCTAAATTTCTCATTACATCACTTGAGCAGAGCTAAGCCTGTGACCTATATCGCATTCATGGCTGCCGTATTACTGAAGCATTTGCCCACTGACCTGGAATTTCTACATTTTTGCAAGAGTTCATTACTATAATATTGTGCACTTTGAATTTAGTAGTGAAGTTGAACAAGACGTCTTCAGCGAAGTTTCAAAACGTATTGCCAAGATAAATGACATCACAATTTATTGTTTGGCATAATGCTTCTAGTGCATAAATACAGGACAAGAAGTACCATTGCAGCATCATAAGAGAATCACTGTAAATTGAATTATCAGACCTCAGTATTACAAATTTGTACTGTACTCAGTAACGCTGTTAACAACTTTCTGCGAGTGACCTTACAATAAGCTTAAGCTTAAGACTAACGATCCAAGCCAAATCTTCTTTGCTGATGCAATAAGAGACATTTATCTGGATTCTATTAGCCATATGTCATCATGCTTACAAAATGTCAGATATGTAATCCGCCAAATCTGTTTAAAAGATTTCCCACTGAAATTAATGATCATGTGTTTCGTTACTGTCATAGCTGTTGGCAAGGTGACACTCGGTATCTTTTAGAAATCTGTGACTTACAAAACATGTTAGGATGAACGAAATGGATTAGATATCTGTTACTGTGTGGAAGCAGTGTTGTCACTGTATCTGAACATGTTTCTTTCTGTCTTTGTGCCCATGTTTCTGTCTATTTATCCATCATACTACTACATCTCTATCTATCTCTCTTTCTATCTATGGATTATCTATATACTTACAAGTCTTTCCATATGACAATGTCCAATGTGTTATTATGTGTTGTGAGTGTAAATCGCATAATCATAAGAGATTGAAATATTCCTTGTTCTAAAAGATGTCTTAAACATGTATATCTATCTATCTATCTATCTATCTATCTATCTATCTATCTATCTATCTATCTATCTATCTATCTATCTATCTATCTATCTATCTATCTATACTAACTTATATATATCTGTGTACATGTTCTACAATGTATACCTTTTGAATAGTTACGATGAACCTGCAATGCAATTATGTATATATAGCAATATCTACCATAATGTCTGTGTATCTCATACCACCAACCTACTGTGCGTCAATCTGTTGCCTGCCTTGTGATCAAACTTTGAACAAAACCTTTGACGACAGGAACATGATGAAAGTACAGTTTAAATGAATTGAGGCTCTCACATTACATTTTCAATTACTCTTTCCATGTGACTACATTCGATGGCTTTGAAGGTATATGCTCCTAATGCGAAGCTACACACAAAGTCCATTTCAGATATGTCAGGGCTCAGTGTAGGCCTTTGAGGCTCACCTTCACTCTAAATCCCAAATTGTGTTCTATTGACACCCACAGTCAACAAAAAGATGAGAGCATTTTGGGGAACTTTTTGATGGGTGAAATAAAGAATGGGGTGTACATATATACTTTCAATGATTTACGTCAGCAGCACACAGGATTGTACCTTCTACTAGTATGTGAAAAAGTAATGGATACATTTATTTTGCTGCCCTGTCAAGCAAATGAGTCTTGCCCCTTCTGAAGCGTGTATACTATTCAAATAAGTGGAATTAACAATGATTAAAAGAAGATTTTTTTACCTGCCAGGAGAATTTGATACAAGTCAAACCGTTCAAAAATGTACTATATGAAGCTTCTTTTTTTTACATCAAAACGATTGTCTAAAGCAATATATTCGAGCTTAAAATGATAAGCCAGACAATTTTCAAAAACAAGAATTGGGGGAGGGTTAGCTTAGCTGGTAGTGCACTCAGCTGCCAATCGCTTGGGCTCAGGTTCGGTTCCTACTCTGCACCCATGTTGGACAGCAATTTTGATCATCCGCCACTTCCTCCTGTCCTAGTTAGCCTTCCAGGTCCATAAATACAGGACATATCGCCCCTATCATCCATCCATCTGAAGCAGGAATCAAAAGCAATATCTCCAGTGTGCCATATAAGAGCTTTACATTTTGGCAACTGACTTAGTTTCAAACTATATTGACAGCATGCAGAAAAATGTACATTCAGATATGAATCTCCAAATTGCTAGGCAGATCCCAAGGTTCTAGAGAAATATTGAACCACACTTACAGATGAGCAGAACTGCCCTGAAATATGCTAGGTCAATATGTTTGAGTGGATGTAATATTCTACCCCATGCTGAGAGACATATGACACCTCCCAAATGTCCAAAAAAGGATAGAGTTAGATCCCAAGTCTACAAGCCAACTTTCCTTCTAATACATTTAGATAAGGTTTTTAGCAAAGGAAGCATGCACACATTTTACCCCTGGACCTCTGAGGATGTTACAAAGTGCTAGTTAGCCTAGCTGTATGCATTGTCCTTTCGGAGTTAGTGAGGTTTAAGGTTTAACGAATAGGTGTTTTGTCGAAAGTTGGCTTTTGTAAACTTTGTTGACAGAAATCGTTAGTCAAAGATATATGCATTGGTTTTCACACTTATATGTATCAGCTAGGGTATGGATGAATGGATGGGTGATTGGAGTATTATGCACTGTTTTATCCACTTGATAATAAGCTAATTGAAGAGAAGGTCGACATTGCAATGAGGCCAATGATAGAAACAGCCGTCCAACATAGGCCAAGGTGCCCCAGCAAGAGCTGGATTCGAACCCAGGAACAAGCGACTGACAGTCCAGCATGCTACCACAAAGAAAACACTCCCCCCTCCAGCTATTGCACGTAAACGGAAGTTTGTTAACCCGGCTTGCAATGCACAACAATATCAGTCACTGTCTGATTGTGATCGAGGTTCAACGTGACTGGAATTATGTTCAACAACAATGGAACAGCATGACAATACCCTGGGTGGCATCACGCATGGCTTTCATAAGGTTGGCCATTGTCAATCTACTCTGGGCCTTTAGGTGCATTGAAACAGCTTAACCCTTTTTTTGTATTAGATCAGGTGTTGATATATCCAGCGCCTTCATTATAAAGGTGCTTCTTAAATATAAATGCTATTGTCTGAAATTTGTCTTGTTAGCTGTATATTGCAGCTTGTTATACTTGTTAATCACAGGTCCATTGGCAATACCATGGATGAATACGTAAATGTGTGACAATGTATAGTTACTAACACATTATTAAATTTTATCTCGCGATTGTGTTTATGTCTCCAAAAAATGTATGATACTTCGGTCATGCAACACTTTGGCAAGGCTTCTCCGGTGATCACTGTTACTCTTTATTTTCTGTTAAACAACATGCACTATTATTAGACAAACATTTGCAATTCTTCTTTGTTTAGTTTTCATCTGATATGATACTTAAAAACAGTCTAAGAGACCATGACAACTAGCTCCCACATTTCTCCTTTTCGCAGACAGACACAAACCCTGGGAATATCAGGTCTGTGCTTAGGAAACTGTCAGGTCATGCCGCGGGGTAATTCTCGCAGATCAGTGGAAGACAAGTAGAAGATTCAGGGATAGAACCCATGTCCTTGGGGTATAAAGGAACCATAATACCTTATGTCCACAGATTGCTGGGTTCTCGAGTGCTCCCAAACACGCCAATGTCTTTGCTCAAGCTCTCAAAATAGTAGACCGAGTCGCTGAACGAAATACAAATTAGAGGAGTTTCTCCCTGTGTCTAGAAACATCTTCTGCTGACATGGACAGGTTGCTTGTCATGGTTAATCTTTGTTGTTATTATCTAGTGCAAATTGGTGACTTACTTAATCAAACATCTATCTTGACAAGGAAATGTTCCACATCAGAGGAAGTTGCTCATTAGGTTGGCGTATATCGCAAGGACTTTACTGCACAACAAAGCGAACTTTATCCAGTCTTTCATTTCATCAGGAGAGTGAAAATGTGATAAAAGCTGCATGGCAACAACTAATAAGAACAAATCTCAGTCTACCTCTTCTGTTTTTGTCAGCAGATAATATCAAGACAATCTTCAGGTGCAGCATAACCTTGTAATAAGAGGATGTGTCAAATAACCAGTTGTTTTTGATTGTTTGTTATCATTATGAAAATATTTGTTTGTAAAAGCATAGACTTGACAACGGACTCTGGCCTACGTGACGTTATGTTGTTTTATCATGCGACCTCACCGGTCATGGCGAGCACTAACTGCAATTCGTGACGTCATAGTAACATTTATTGCAGGTGGCGTCATGAACAGACCCAGACTCGTTTCCAAAAATCATTACATCGTGATCATGGCACTGAGAAAATTTTCTCACTTTCCAGTAAATTGCGATGAAATCTGTATGGCAAGAGTTTTTGAATATCAACTTGAAATTTATTTTAGTGACCTATACAACATAAGTATGTTAGGTACTATTTGCATCATCTGTGACTTTGACACAGAGCTATACTGCTATACAACTGCAATTTTAGATCTTGAAAAAAAAAGTGGACAATGAATGTCAAAAGACAAAACAATAATCTTTTTTCAATTCAAGCGAAAAATCACAGAGTTGAGACATCTGAGTTCCATTGCCACTTAATTTTACGGCTATCAATACAATACCTCAAAATCTCCAGGCACAAAAAAATATTGCTGAAATAAGAATTTTCAGTTCAAAAGCTCAGTATTTTTTTTTAAAGAGTTTTTGAGATGTTCCTTTTGAATTTGGATGAAATAGGCCATTAGCACTTTGTCATTTGTTGCTGTGAAATATTGTTCCAAAACAAAATAACCAATAGGCCTATTAAAGGGGGCGAGCATTTAATAATCGGGGGGGGGGGGGGTTGGAGTTTTCCTCGGCGAGAAATTATTTATTTCACGATAACAGCAGCCAAATTTTATTTTAAGAAATCCTCAAATATTCATTCCTTATTAATAAATCAAGCATCACCTTCTTAGGACACAGTGTCTTAGGAAAAACCCCCACTAGAAATTATTTATTTCAAGACTGCCCATAAAGAGTTTATTTATTTCACCAAAACAGAGCTAGAAATTATTTTTAAGCCCCCCTTGATATAAAATGGTCTCTCCCTAAAATACAAATTCAGACTCCTTGAGTCCCTATTTTTGCCGATGACACGAAGTGATACAAATTGGTGGTCAAAACCACGAATACAGATTGGGATTTTTACAACAAAGGGGTCAGTCATGTTGATTACACATTTAACGACAACAGGCATTACATAATCAGCTTCAATCGCCCCTCACAGTGATAGGTGAAACAATGTCAGTGACCTATGCGCTGTTGCGTTGTTGCGTAATGCGATGTAACCATTTTCCAGACACAACAAACAAACCAGTGTCTTGACTTTTTGTTGCTCCAAAATGAGACATGTGTTGTTGCTCGCCCCCCTACCTCTCACCTGACTTTCTTAAACTCAGTGACCTTTTGATTAAGATTTACCTGTTTCATTAGAAAATCACGAATTGCAATATCTCTCCATGTGACCGTCCTAGAAAGATGAGGTTTTCTTCTAACCATACAACATCTCTTCAGAACAGGAATTATGTAAGATAGAATATCAATGAATTATTGCAAAATATCATACCCAAAACTCCATTTCAATTAATGGGGTATGAGGGCCTGACCAGATCTTCGGGGATGGAGGGGGGCTACTTTGGGGTTTATAGATTCTTGGTGAAAAAAAAGTTTTTTTTCCCACATTCCACTGAAGAAAAAGTTTGTTTGTTTGTTTAGCAGCACATCAAAATAAATGTTACTAAGTTTGTTTCCGTCTACAGCTATGTCACTATAATAAAATGTTTCTTGCTTGTTGTTGCATGCGAAACAAAATTGTTTGTTGACGCTTCGCAAACGAAGAAAAATCGTCCAGGGGGTTAAATCCAAAAATCCACAGCCCCCAACTAACATCTTGGTTGGCTCCAATGGCATGTGTATAGTCTACAGACCATTTCATTGCACACAGTGATCGCATAATGTAGGCCTATTGCTTGAAATATTGTAGTATAAGGGTCCCTAATAGGCCTACTACAATAATTTAGGCCTACCGTTGTTTTACAGTACTTGTGTTTCCTGGATTTTGAATTTAAGTAGAGCAGGTTGTGCTACTGCCTCCTCAGTACTGGATTTGGTTGTTATAAATCATTTAGCCCTGCCTTTGACCAACAGCTAGCAATTCTCATGATTTAAATAGGCCTAGCATAGGCGTAGAAACCAGGAGACAGCTACCCCCAAAAATCAGACAGCACTTTCACTTTCATTTTTACATTAGGGTCATTCCATGTCAAACACCGAATGTCCAAAAAGTCAGTCTGCTGTGTGTGTACTGACTACTGTAGGCCTGCTGAACATGTAACACCAGTCCAGCCCTACAGGTGGGCGAACAATTAACATAGTAATCAGGCTGCTACAAGCAGTGCCTCACTGTCGCTACTGGACCTGTGGACTATCCCAGGCAATTGTAGCCTGCAGTTTGTTTGCTTTATTTGCCTGGCTTTTCAATGGATGAATGAAGCCTATTAGTTTGGCCTAATAAAGTTTTGATTATTTTGGAAATGTGCCTTGACATAATAAGACTTTTAGTGACAAGCAAGAAGGGCGGGCAGCTGCAGCCTTATAATTAGGGCCTATGATGCAACTTGGGTGGCCCACCTGAACACCAGTGCAAAGACCACTTGACGTGACGTCACAAGTTTGTTTCTCGCCATGACCGGTGGGGGCGCTGACCCAAAACAACATAGTTGACGTCACATATAGTAAAATACTCGGAGTCCGACGTCCATTTATTGTGTCTGGGGTAAAAGCCATGAAAGTTGCATATGTGACTGACATGCAGTCAACCTTGGCGCCTTGGACCATTGGAAAGTCAGAACTTCGGACTACCCCCAAGCGTTGAGCTGTTGATACCCTTGATGCGATTTGATGCCTCCGAAATCTTGGGCAATATTGGGTCTCATTCAGATCGAAATGGAGTTATATCTTATTCAAAATGCCTGCTGCTAAAAAAAGAGAGCTATTCTTGAAAAGAACCCATTGTGCTACAGGAAATGAAAATGGGTTATGCAATTGTGTATAAATTCTAAGAAGGCCTGCCCGTATAATTAAATTTATCAATTGTTATTGTAACAATGAAATGACATTTTCCTGTCGCCTTGTCTTTGTGACTGTTTTTCGTAGTGCAGATTAGGTTTATGGTTATTATTCATGCAAGTATTGGGTGGATAAGGTAAGAGCTTAGGTGTCAAGGCAATGAAGGAACGGTCAGTAGGTCACAAGATGAGGAGGGAAAGGAATTATTCTCAATCCATCAATGCTACAGAAGCTGGTGTGAAGGAAGTATGAAGCTAACTTAATTTAGTTGGTTTAGAGATGTAGTTTTAAGTGAATTAAGGTATGCAGTTTAAACCTTGATCCTCAAGCTCTCACTATGTTTGTCAGGAATCACTAGGGTTTGTAGAATTTATACAAAAAATATTTCCCTTTGTTTTTTCTGATACAAACTTCTTGTTTGTGGACTCCCCTGATAGCAATTCCTATAAGTTGCAAATTTATTAATTTAAAATTTGGGGTAAGTTGCCTGCCTTGAGTTACTTCAACCTCATAAACACTTTACTCACTACGTAAACAATAATTTTGCTATGAAAATGATAAGAATTCCATATCTGCTTGTTTGAGGTAACTGACTAATCTTTGCATATTCTCTGCTCATGAATGATTCTTCTGATATTTCTACACCCATCCAATATATTGTATACCACCACACCAAAAAAAAAAAGTAAAACCTGTTCGTTCAAGCTCTTTTCATTACCTTTCTTGGCATCTTTCTACTGTAGTCTTGTTGTATCCCTTCTCTTCTTTCCATTCTACCCTTTTTGTCTATTCTACCAATTTTTTTTCTCCCTTTTTTTGTCATTTTTTTCTTTTCTTTTGGCACTGTAACATACTGGTACAAGCCCTTCTTTCAGTGTATATCAAGATTTTTTCCTCAAACTTGCTCAACTAGTCTAGGTAGGTTTACTGCAAAGTCCTGCTATATATTTTCAAACCAAGCAGTGGCGAGAATATGCAGGGACGGTCGTGCAAAATAGAGAATATCGGCATGTATGCCAGAATAAAAGCAATTGTATCCTAATGATTATGAAAAATGGAATGTTGATCGAAATAACCAAATCCATGAGTTTGTACAACTACTTCAGAGTATTTCTTAAATGCGACTCCCTCATCTGCTCTAATTGCTATGCAGGGTAAATGCAAAAAAAAATGCAAAAAATTTTTTTATAAGACTTGGTTTGCAATTAGTGTTTGAAACATGGCAAACAGGCTTGACCACATAACCTTATAAGACATCAGAGGAGGAAAACTCACCAGACTGACCTCACAAGATGGCTGGCCTGTGTCACATGACAGATGCAGGTTGTGCGACCATCCCCCAGTGGGTCATTAGGTCGTGTTTTGGTCACTGGGGACTGGCCTAGTTGACAGAGAGTAAAGGTTGAAAGAGTTTTGCTGTCACCATTCTCAGATAAGTGACCGAGAGTAGGAAGCCTCTAACCAAAGTCACACGAGGGCACTAAAGGTCCTATTGCTCGAATAAAATGTCCTTACTTTCTTTCTCACAGGTATTGTACAGTTTTTAAAGTGAAGGATTTTCCTTTCTTAGATGCACAAATTTCCCCAGGCAAAAACACACCCTTTTTTCCAAGAAACTACTCAGAGGGCTGCTTTTATCATATCTGTCTATCTATCTTTTTAATACCTTCAGTTTACCAAAACCGTCAAAACATTACTTAAAAGGCAAATGCACCTTTCAGGTGTCAGCCTGCCGTAGGTTAGTTTGGTCTGATCAACTTGGAACTTGAAACTTAAAACTTAATTGAAACTACTTGAAAACAATCAATTTTACCTTTAAGAAACATACCAAGAAAATATGTTGCTGCTGAATGCAACGTTATGTTATGTAATTTCATCATCATGACGTTTCTACTGGCTCTGATGCTATTTAGCTTACATGATGAGCTGCCATAGGCAGGCATGATGATGAGATGATAAGGCTGGGAGTCCGCACCAAGAGTAATCCCTGTTCCGGAGGAAGGGATCTTTTACTTTCCTCAGCATAGAACATTAGTATTAAGTACCCTTTAGCTTTACATCACACACGGCTGACAGTAAGTTCCTGGCGTGGATTAGAAGTACAGTATCTTTCATTCACTATTGTAGTTGTTGTGGTTCGTAATTACCTATGCAACATGTATATCTACTATTTTATGTTCCTACTGCATCGAAATTTTTTACCCCTTTAAAAAGCTACGCTATAACTTTTCATAAAATTAACACGGAGACACACAACACGTATGTAGAGAGAACTTTTGGATGTGCATTACATGAAAGATGAAACTTCATTGTTAGCTTCTTAGTCACAGCCTTCATCTGGGCACATGAATGATCATCTTAAAACAAAGCTTCATTTTAGGAGTCTGCTTTGTAATCCCACATAAATAATGAATGAATATGAGACTTTCAAGACCGTGTAAGATAGCTTAAGTTTCTTTGTATGGAAATCCCTGAATATATTGCCCTGTAAATCCTAGTTTATTACTTCTTTAGGAGACAGTCTTGATACGACTCAAAAGTTTTCTTTTGCATGCTTGTCGAGTTTTGTGTCAGTGGAGATCCTTCAAGTGTTCTACTTCAAGAGTTTGCAAAGAACACTTGCCTCTGATTGGTTGCTGCTATCCATCAAATCACCCAGCATGCAATGCGCAACAATATCAGTCATTGTCAGAATGTGATGGAGTTCCAACGTGACTGGAATGGTTGTTCGAACAACAATAGGACAGTATGACAATACCCTGGGTGGCATTAAACATGGCTTTCACAAGATTTGCTTCTTGTTCACTTTGGTTATATCATGTAGGCATGTTAGTATGTGTTTGTTTTGGTATATTAGTTATGATCAATTGAGGCAATATGCACCTAATTGGCTGTTTGGCATCAATATTGCAATTTAATTACTTTTGCAATGGGTTTGATTTTACTGACAAGTTTAACTGTCATATATTGTAGGCTTAATATTTACACAATGAGAGATCGATCGGTATAACACAGGCTGACAGACGCATAGAAATAATTATATGTACGTGAATGAAGAATTATATCCAGATAGATATTGTATAGTTAGAATCAATTACAGTTTTGAAAGACCAATTTTATTGAATGGAATCATCATTTCCTTACATGTATATATATATTTTTTTACATACTGATATTTTAATATTTTATTTCATTTGTTGTTGAGTAATTTTTGTAGAATGAGATACCATTGATATTTAAGAATTTATATGAATTTCAAATAAAGACATGTTCATGGACTTGAGAGACTGATAGCTTAATAAAATTATCTGCATGTTTTATACAATCTATGGTGGCATCGTGATATTCTAAATAATTGGCAATGATTTGAAATTGTAAAAAATGTTTTAGCAATTTCCTCATAATTTGGTCTGCGCTTCAATCAAAAAATGTTTAATTACAAAACCATGTAAAATTGCTGGCTCAAATAAAAGAGGTAAAAAGTGTTTAATCTTAAATTGTCATTTCTTTCCAAAGCCTTCTTATGCAACGTAGCAGTAAGGGTAAAACGAAGCCTGCAAAACACTCGTTTGAATTGATCTATGAATGTTAAATGGAGATGTTCAGCAGCAATGTGTTTTGCAGGCTGTAAATCTTCTAAATGGCCTCATATTGTGATTATTTTTGGTGTTACCTGAGATTTAAGTGATATATTTGCATCAGCGTAAATCTAAAACATTCTTTTTCATCAGGGTTTTGTAATAAAAGTTGAAAATATTAGACAAAGAGATTTCAAGCATCCATGATTCAATTCACAATGTGTTCCTACTCTAAAAAATCGTCACATAATATTTTCACAAATACAGTGTTCCCTGTGTTGTAGGACTTCCAACCCTTCATGGGTTAGGGGCGGTCTTTCGTGCGGACTTTCACCATAACCATATAATGTCAGTGGTGTATTAGGGGAGGGGGGATGTTGGGCCATACGCTGAATACAGGACGATTTGCAGCTTTCCCTATCTTCCCCATGTTAATTTTAAGTCTGTGAGGGGTATATTATGCGCCCCCCCAGGCCATTTCCAGATACGCCCCTATTCCTAGTGCTTATTAGCCCAAATTGGTTTTACAGCAGGAAATGTCCAAGACAAGTGACACTGTATCCTGCAGACAAATTGTTAAAGTTTTGGACAATATTAATTTTCAGTGTGTTTAATGAACTGCTTTATAAGAGTTCTTATGCTTGACTTAATGAAAATGCATATGCACTTTTTTAACCCAGAAGAATTATTTTTAAAATGCATTATGACCTTTACTCTGCGTTTTGTAGATACTTAAGTTATGCATAAAATCCCTTCCTTTTATTTCAATGTTCCAACAATTTCCAAGACTCTTTTCCTAAGATTTTCTATTAATCCGTCCAATTTCACGGCGGGTGGTTTGTCTAAAGAAGATTTTTTGCTATCAAATAACGGGTGTATAGATTTCAAGATTTACAATGAACACAAGATTGATGAGAAGACACTAAATGAAAAAGAAAATCAAAAAAGAAAGGAAGTATAGACTTATCATAGTGTGAATTATTGATTCTTTTAAGAATGGTAAACTACACAATATCACAGGACAAAGGGTGTCTGGACTTTTGACTCTGTCTGTGACTCTGCGTCAATCATTTGTCGCTGAAGTTTATTCAGCTCAAGTGAGTAGCTGCAAGGGGCAAATATAATGGTGAGATGATAAGGGTAATAGTCAGTATTTAAAGAAAGATTCCCTTTTCCTCAACAAATAATTATTATGAGTTGCTTAGTTTTGGATGGTCTATTCATTATTCATGAGTACCTGGACTGACAAGAAAATCAAAATCCTTCCAGTAATTTATTGCATAGAGAAACTTCATGCCTACCTGACCACTAAAAGTTGTTCCCTAACAATATAAAGAAACACATAAACCTCCTCGTTTAAACTCTTTTCATTACCTCTCTATACAATAAACTTGTTGTATCCCTTTACTTTTCATTCCACCCTTTTTGTCTATTTCACCAATTCCTTTTTCCCCCTTTGCTTCTCATTTTTTCTTTTCTATTGGCTCTGTAGCATACTGATACAGACCGTCCTTCAGTGTATATTAAGTTTTTTTCTCAAAGTTACGCAACTCATCTGGGTAGGTTTACTGTGAAGTGATGCTATATATTTTCCACCAAGAAGAGCAAATATGCAGTATGCAGCACCAGCCATGCAAAAATGTAAAAAATAATAATAATAATAGCACTCAGATGTACTTACTGCAGGCAACAAAAATATTGATTGAAATTACAAAATCCTGTGATAAATTATAGCGTATTTGTCTAAATCAACATATTTACTTGTGCTGATAGTCATGAGCTGAAAGATGCACAAGATTAATGTCATGTCATTCATGTTTCATTATAATTGTAAATGTCACCAGGACCAGCTATATGTTGGAATATGTGTGCTTAAGATTAAGATTATGACAATGGAATTTTTGTTGATGAAATTTTGTTTATTAGTTTATCAATCTTGAAAATGAATGGCATAAACATACAGCAAAAACAGCAGGAGAGCCGCTGCAGTGTTTCAATTTAGTTCAATTAGTGTTTGCAACATGACAAGAAGTCCATCTTGACCACACAAATTTTTCCAAGACATCACAAGCATAAACTCAAACTCTCAGTGACCTCACAAGATGGCTGGCCTATGTCACATGACAGATGCAGGTCATGTGACAATCCCCCAGTGGGTCATTAGGTCGTGTTTTGGTCACTGGGGACTGGCCTAGTTGACAGAGAGTAAAGGCTGAAAGAGTTTTGCTGTCGCCAGTCTCAGATAAGTGACTGAGAGTAGGTAGCCTCTAACCAAAGTCACACGAGGGCACTTAAGGTCCTATTGCTCCAATAAAATGTCCTTACTTTCTTTCTCAAAGGTTTAGTACAGTTTTTATAATGAAGGAGTTTTCTTTTCTCAGATTCACAGATTTCTTCACTAACTTGCGCCAATTTGCACAAGGAAGGCTTTACTTATATTTTCAATTGTAAAAGCAACTGACCAAGATATTGCCCCCATGATAGAACATTTCATGGCTAAAGAAGGTAAGGGGCAGTCCCAGGCATCACTGCATTGATGCTGAAATTTAAAGCAATAACACCCTGATAAGAGACCATTTTGCGACCACAAAAGGGGCGGATGTACATAAAGGCACCAATGCGTTTATAAAAATATTAAGAACTGAACTTAAAAACACCAACACAAGTTAAATGCTTCATGGATAGCCTACTTGGAAATCTTTTTGTCTTGGTTTCAACTTTTATTACAGAAAGCTGATGACAAAGAATGTTTTGAGATTAACGCTGATGCAAATATAACACTTAAATCTCAGGCAACACCAAAAATAATCACACAAGTGGCCATTTAGAAGATTTACAGCCTGCAAAACACATTGTTGCCTAACATCTCCATTTAAAATTCATAGGTCAATTGAAACAAGTGTTTAGCAAGTTTCGTTTTACTCAGGCTTCTGCGTTGCATAAGAAGGCTTTGGAAAGAAATGAAAATTTAAGATCGAACACTCTTTACCTCTTTTATTTGAGCCAACAATTTTTTTATGTTGCATTGTAATTAAATAGTTTTTGTATAGGAGAGCAGATCATGTTTTGAAGAAATTACTGAAACATTTCTACAATTTAAATCATTTGACAATTATAGAGAACGTCACGATTCTACGATAGTTATCATGAAATTCTCTCAACTTATTAAAGATGTCTTTATTTGAAATTCATATAAATTGTTGAATATCAGTAGTATCTTATTCTGTATTGTCAAAGCAGAGACATAATTTTGAGGAAATTACTTAAGCATTTTTAATATTCCAAGGCTTTGACGATTATAGAGAATGTCATGATTCCACTGTTGAGGGTTTAAAAAAACAGACAGTTTTGTTTTCAATTATCATGAAATTCTTCCAATTTAATATCTCTTCACATGAATACTCATAAAGACACTTTGAATCTCTATACTATAATCATTACATTCAGTACAATGTCAGGATGGCTCTTTCAAATAGCAACTAAAGATTTCGATATCATTACACATGACTTGTGCAAAAAGGAGGATGAAACTGTAAAATCTAAGATTCTGTATGAAGGTAAATATTAATCTATTTCTCTATCCATCTATACTATTCTATATTGAAATATGTCTTATTATCTGTTCATATATCAATTCATCTATCCATCTATTTGTGCATGTATCCATCTAGTCATCTGTCGGTGCATTTATCCATCTATAAACCTATTCATCTTTCCATCTATCTATCTCTCTGTCTGCTATCCAACTATCCATACTATTCTGCAAAACATTTCATTTACCTGTCCATATACACTGTATCAATTGATCTATCTACCTCTCTGATCATGCCTTCGGTGTGTATATGTTACAAAATATAACATACACATATGTCAACTAGAGCAAAAATCTGTGCCACTTTTCAGCCACAGCCAATTATCAGAAGGTGCAATTGCCTCAATTACCACTTTAGATATACCAAAATGGACGCATGCTAAAATGCCTAGCCAATACAACCAAAGTGGATAACAATAGCTAATCTTGTGAAAGCCATGCTTAATGCCACCCAGGGCAATGTCATACTCATTGTTGTTTGAACAACCATTCCAGTCACGTTGGAACTCCATCACATTCCGACAGTGACTGATATTGTTGCGCATTGCATGCTGGGTGATTTGATGGATAGCACCAACCAATCAGAGCCAAGCGTTCTTTGCAAACTATTGAAGTAGAACACTTGAAGGATCTCCACTGACACAAAACTCGACAATCATGCAAAAGAAAACTTTTGAGTCGTATCAAGACTGTCTCCTAAAGAAGTAATAAACTCGGATTTACAGGGCAATATATTCAGGGATTTCCATACAAAGAAACTTAAGCTGTCTTAGACTTTGTTGAAAGTCTCAGATTCATTCATTATTTATGTGAGATTAAAAAAGAGAGTCTTAAAATGAAGCTTTGCTCTTAAGTTGATCATTCATTTCCCTTGAAGATGGCTGCTGTGAAAGAAGCAAACAATGAAGTTTCATCTTTCATGTGATACAGATCCGAAAGTGCTTACTTTATATGTGTTGTGTCTCTCTCTGTTAAATGCACATTATTTTATGAACATTGTGTGCTTTTGCCCTGGGTAAAATGTTGATGTTGTTAGGACCAAAAATATCAGATATATGTGGCTTAGAAAGTTAGAAACCATAAAAACTGCAATTGTGAAGTATACATAATCTTTGCTTCATCCGCAATTTAAATGTTACCAAATGTAAACTTCCAGAGTGATGTAGATGCAGTCGATGCTACAATTGCTATGGTGAAGAAGAGTGATTTGATAAACAATGCATCTATAAAAATTTGTTTAAAAACTAATTTCCATTTATTACAAGAACTTTATCCGTAGAATAAGGGAACATATTCTATACAATTCACAAGTCACGGATACTTTAGTTTAAATTATGCAGATAAAATCCCTACCTTTCATTTCAATGGTCCAAATTTTCCAAGATATTTTTCTCAAGATTTTCTATTAATCCGTCCAATTTCATGGTGGGTGCTTTGGCCAAATGAATGATCCATCAAAAACATGGAGAGATGGCATTTAATTCCAGGAAAGAAAAAAAAAGAATTCTAGCCAAAATATTATCTTATGCTATCAGATTCACTGGTGTATAGATTTCAGGATTTGCAATTAAAACATGATTGATGAAAAGGCACTGGAAGAAATGGGGAAATAAAAGGAAGCAATGACGAAAGAAAAGACGAATACTTACAGTGACATGAATTATTGATATTTTTAATAGCAATTTGCTCTGTTTCATAAAACAAAATGCGGTGTTACTATTTGTATGCCTCACAGATACTGGAGCTATTTCAACTTACAAAAGAGCAGCTGCTGGAGGTAGGTAGATTTATAATTCCAAGCATTAGATCGATAGGGTAATGTTCTTTGAGTCAAACACTTAAAGAAGGTTACCTTGACTCGGACACTTTTATTTGGACTGTCCTGGCAATTTGGTATCTTCTATACCACTTTATTTGGTACGTTTTACCCTTAAGCCTGGCCATCTATCACTTTCTAAAATGTTTATAATCTAGCTGTCCGACTCAAGGAACCTTACCCTATTACATACTCGCAAAAATGTTCAAGACTAGTAAGCCTGTGTCGTAATAGCCTCATAGAGGCAGATGCAATAGTGAAATGAGCGACTAATAATACTCATATTCCATGTTCATACATGCTAGATTGCTATCGTTGCATGGTGATTGATATTTGCTAGTATCTCAATGTTACTGAGTACAAGGTAATACTTTTATTGCTAAATTCTGCAAAATATTGACATAATTGAGTTGGACTCTTGTGGATCAAACCCACACCCTCAGAACAAACTGGCACTCCAAACCATTACACCACAGGAAACTGTGTTGTGAATACTATGTATGTAATGCATTTTTTTGTTGGATAACTTGGATTTTTTTAAAATTACTTTAGATGGGTCTTCAACACATTTAACACATTTATCCGTCATCTGCACTCTTCCGTATACTAAACACTAAATGAAATTTAATCATTATTACTACATGTTCATACACCGGACTTAACGATACACAGGCATGTCTGTTCCTGTTAAATCCATGCAATTTTAATTATCTTTGCTTTATCTGTAACCTCCATACCAAAGATATGAAGCACGTGATACTTGTATAAATACTACAAAATTGATAACCGTCCTTCATAATTTATTTAACACTTCCTTGATATATCTTGAAGCTCAAGGTTATGGTATAATGCACATTCTCCGCAACCTTGGTAATATATCAATTATTCAATGCTGATGTAATAACGTCGTACATATTCTGATGTGGTCATGAAAATGCTTAAAATGCATATTGGAATAAATGTCATATTCTGAAACCTTGAAATGTTAGAATCTTTAATCCTCAAGCTCAGCTGAATCATATTTCACTAGTAACTTTATGCTGCAGGGAGGCTCTAAGCTCAGAAGTGTAGTAGAGGCAGAAATATGGAAAAAATGCCATGGTTGGAAAAAATTTAGTCAGTACAGACGCTTAGAAATACTAAGGAACGTGCTTGACATCCACAAGGATTTATTGCAGAAATATGAGACATATAGGGGTTTTCAGTGCTCATAAGTGAATATATATAGGTATGTGTCTTTGTATAACTTTTTTTAAAACAAATTGGATTTATTTACATCATGTGTGGGATCTTTCACATGCACAGACACTGTCATGAGAGGCCATAGATTCTGTCTCTGTATCTCATCCAAAGGACGTCCAGAACTTAAGAGTGTTGAATATTGGATCAGGAATTGAACTTTCATAATATCCTAGATAAAGATGGGGACAGCTTTCATTGAAAGTTGGAGTATGAGATAAATTGTATAGAAATTTTCTCCTGCATGGATTGTATGAAATTTAGGTTTCTCGTGACACAATTCATATGAATTTGGACATTTCATGTAACTCCTCAGTCCTTAATACAGCACTTGAAAGAAATTGCACACTTTACGCTGAATCAAAAGTGTTCTGGAATCTTACCAAAATCTTGTAACTTTTATAGAGAAACTCTAAAATCTGGAGTGCTAACATGGACCTTCGAAATATTTCACTCTCCTGGCTGTTGACAAATTATGTTGTGAAAAATGAGAGGCCACCCAAGGAGGTTAATGCAGCCATCTAACAGAGCTTGTTTTGAGGAGGCTTCTCTATGAGACACTGGCTTTCAAAGTAATGGATAGCCTCCCACAGACTCTTACTATAGATAGAAGAAATCTAGGTGGAGTTATGTTGGTAAGCAAGCAGGTGAGATATAGGTGAGAAGATAGATAGATCGATACTTCATACAGATAGACAGATAGATAATTATATAAATTTAAAATGTATCTAATCTGTCCACATAGACAGGCAGATTGGGTCACATATAAACATGATAAAAGATCATATCTGTTATTTTACATATACTCCCTAAAAATAACCCTATTATGTTAAATTTTATACACTGTAAACTATATGGCATGATGTTAGTGCATAGCAGAAACACTCACAACTTGTTGCAATGTTTGAAAAGTAAGTTTATTTCTTTGATAGGCTACCTTAAACATATATCCTTTTCAAAAAGTAGTAAGGGATTGCTCTTGGAACATGTGTCACAAAACATCAAGGCAAACCTGAAGCTAATTCAATTATATCTTTCTGTAGTACATACCTTTGAGGTAACCACATGATCTGACAACAAAGAGTTCCTGATGTTATATATGTACTGCCTGGCTGCCCAAATTTGGTTTTTCATCTCAAACGTCAGAAGAAATTTGAGTAGATAAAAGTCTGGCTTTTAGTTTAGAGTTTAGCTTTGAAATTTAACTTCTAGCTCTATTCGTACTTACAGACACTCATTTTAACTCATTTATACGAGACCATGGTATCTATAATATCCTATTATTTCCTCTTTGAATAAAATCTGTTGTTTTTGACAATCAGTTAATTTGTCTTTTAATCATCAAGATTTTTCTTCTGCTCAAACTTCCAAAGTATGCAGTTCCTGCAGCCATTTTAATTAAGGTTTGCAGGAACTGGTCAGTTAGAGGCTATATCACATTAGCAGGGTAAGAGAGTATTTGGCTAAGGGGATTTAACTGCCAGCAAATAGAATAGATCGCCCAATTTAATTGGCCCATTTCGTTTCCGGTTATACTCTTAGTCGTAATTAAAGTTCTGCAATGAAGCCTGTAAGAAAACATGGTTTCATTGCATTATAATTTGGTCTCCATTGTTTATTAACAAGTCCTTTGGGGTTTAATGATTTTATTTGTACTTCTCACATCTCTGATTGCTCTGTTAATAGTGAAATAAAAGAATGAAGTATAATTTTCATTTCGCTTTCGCACAAAATGATCGATGTTGATGGATATTTATGAGCACGCTATAGGTGCCACCTGGTGACTGTGATTGATCAGTCTTAACAAAATGTCATGATCAATATGTCAGATGGACTCATCATTCAGATTTCATAGTTTTACACATAATCGGAGAAATATTATGAAATTCATAAAAACTAAAAAATATCGCATCATGTAATTAAAGAAAAGCAAAATTGCTGTTTTGAGCATTGATCTAGCAATCTATTACTCTATTTATTGATCTATTTCTTCGTTATTACTATTATAAATTTGAATAAATAATCAACTTTCCAAATATCATTAAGATAGCAAATAACCAGCTTTCATCATGACTTTTTCAGTGTTTTTTCAGGCATCTGCATAATATTATATACTTTATAGTACATATGTAAAGGAACTGATATACCTAACAAGCTCTTCAGATGCAATATTACTTTGATTTTCATTGGAGCAGACGAACAAGCTTCGGTGCAAAAAATATGAATGTTTCCGCTGGGTGATTCAGTGTTCATACAAGTGTGAACATATCGTCTGATCTTTTCAGACGGCTTGGCTTTGCACTTGTATGGTCATTTCTATGTAGGGGCTGTCCTTTTTATTAGTAAATATCAGCTTTTTATGACCTGTTTTTATCCTTTAGAAAAAAAAGATGGTATTTTTTTCTGGGTTGTTTGCAACTATGCATGCTGGAATTTTTTAATGCTGTCTTATTTGATGATTTGTGAAAGTTGTGGAGTTTGAAGGTTGATAATAACTTATTTGGATGTGCAATCCTTCTGAGGCTTCCATCAGATAGCATTAAACTTTTTTAAAGGTGTTTTTCACTTGTTGGAGAGTGTAGATAGAGACACACATTTATCAATAAATTCTGCTTAGTATTCATTATATATAGCGTGATTTGCAAGATTTATGAAAAGGTATAAAATACATAGAGCAAGCTGCCATGAGATAAATATGATTGGTCAAAAAAGCATAATTTAGGAAAGCCTTTCATACTTTACTGGGACAATAAATTTCCGCCTTGTCTTTTTGCCAATTCTTTTAAACAGGTCTTTGTAACCTGCACACTACCAAATGCCAGGAAAATCAAATGAAACAACATAAAAGCCAGAAAAACAGAAGAAAAGAAACTCTTTTCATTTTAAATTCCACCTATTTCTTTTCCTCTCTTCTTCCTCTCCTGTCTTTCTTTTCTTTTCTTTCTTTTTTCTCACTCTTTCTTTCTGTCTTCTTTTCAAACTCTAACAATTACCCAAAAAGCAGACGGCAATTTCTAAGTTCGTTTGCACCTAATTCAATGCAGTGTTCACACAAGTGGATAACCGAATTAGTCAACTCAACCAAACTGTCTTTTGATGGACTAAGTTGAAAGTACTCTTTTGAGCGACTGAAAAATTCAGCCTTTTTGAGAATTCAGGCATTTTTGTCTACGTTCATAATAAAGGCACTTGTTTTCCTGCATCATGTACAACTTCACCGTTGGTCCATCCAACAAATCTTGATAACCTCGTCACGCCTTTGGATGATTGGCAGATGTTTTCGTTGGTGGCTGTGTTACTGAGTGCTCAGTAATGTTAGTTAAAACAGGATATAGATCCAGGCACATGACCAAATAATATTATGTTAGACATATAGCTAAAATATTCAAGTCACATGCATGTCCTATTTTAATAAACAAATCAGCTGTTTTCAAGGGTGCCTCTTGGTCAATCCTAGTACCCTACCATAAGCACAATAATTCATTGTCACTGAGCGCCTAAAGCTCATTATGATGTCACTCTCATGTCACTCTGAAAGAAATGTGACAACGTCAATTTCACTGTTTAATTAAGTGTCAACACAGAGGATAGATATGATCGAGGGATTTGAAACTAATCACTAGATTCCATCCATTCCCTTCATAAACTCACTAGATGACATGTCTTATTTCACCGTGACAATGGTGACATGACATTACAAGGCAATGCCAACTGTTTTTGACAAAGCTGGGAATGTCTCAACATTGTCGAGAAGATGCTAAATTTGTACTTGCCATGTGCATTGGGATGGTTTGAAAAAATCACTTTTTCTAAATCAATTTGCACACCCCACACTATTTCACGAGAAGTGACATATAAACCATGCAATTAAAATTTTTCGAAAATCCAGGGTGTTGCAAAAAAGGTGCAAGTAAGTCTGATATTCATTAGGACTAACCCCCAAATAGCTATGTTCTGTAGCCCCTCTGTAACTCCCATGTAAAATTTCAGCTCATTTGAAGGTGATTGAGAACAGCTCAAGTTTTTTGCTTCACTGCTGCCCCACTTCTTCTAACCTCTGCCCTGCTCATTTAAGAGCAGCCGACTGAGAAAATCAGTCACAGGTGGGAAAGTGGGGGTCAGCGGATCTCAATGAAACTTTTCACACATGCTTATTTTGATGAAAAAAGGCATTTGTAATGTTTTTTCTTGAGAAAAAAAATTTGGTTGCCATGGAAACGAGGTAGGTGAAAATTGGCCAAATTTGCTGTTTTTTCGACGGTATTTGGTCTATTTTTCCCCATTTTCGGATGCAGCATAAAATGAGCTTCGTTTTATGCACAAATAAGTAGTATATGTCACTGAAACCCCCTAATTCTCTATTTTTCAGCAAGATTTAACAGACATTAATGCCTTAATGCAGAAGCGCATAACAGTGCACTTTATACCATGAAGTTTGCGCCATTTTTAGAAACCTGAAAATAAGCCATATTTATTGCTCATTTCTCAGGAAGCAGATCTTAGTTGGCCATTTTGGCTATATGTACCTTAAAGGGGAACATGTCAACTTCATATCCACAAAATAAAATTTGATCGCATCCTAGGCTCATTGCATCTATTAGAAATAAGGCATAACCTATTTTCCAAAAATGCTAAATTTTATAAAACTGGCCAGGCCCTCACCCAGTAATATACAACCTGGAGACCGAGTAATCATATCCAATCTGAAGAGTGATTCCCACAGACCATGTTGGTATATGTAAGATTTGCAGTATTTATTTTTAAATGCTATTTTATTTCAGACCAATAACAGTCAATTTCCAAAAATCTGAAAAATTGGTGAAATTGATGAATATTAGTTTTTTACCATATACCTGCAAATCTGTGTATCTTCCACCGCCCATAACATCAAATTTTACATTAGATTTACCCCTACAGAACACCTTGAAATTTGTTTAAGTTCTTGAAATTCCTTTTAAGTGCCACATGGTTGCACATAAATATAAGGCAACTTTGAAAACTTAAAACCTCACAAAAACGCCGAAATGGACAAAAATTCCAAACAACCTGAAAATCAGCAGATCATCCATAGACCATGACATCACTTTGACTTGTACATTAACTCAAGACAATATCTTGATATCAATAGATGTTGTTGTCGGTCATATAAACTGCCACTTGGTCTTATATTGAGGCGAATCTTAGGCGATTTAAAAAAAACTTTCAATTTGCAAAAATGCATGTGACATGAAATCCACATGTGACGGAATGATGCTAAGAAGCAGTTTTTTGCTTTAGAAGTCTCAGTTTAATCACTCTCAGTGCCAAGTATTAGTTTATATATGTCTGACACTTAAGAGAATGATTCAAGCAGTGAAAATCACCAACTGCTGAAGCTTTAAACTAAACTCAGCAACATTAAAAACGCACACTTTTAAAAAAGCTAAAAATAGTACTTCCTCTAGAAGTATCAAGATGAAAGTATCCACACTTCTAGTAGTTGCCATCAGATATATTCATGAAAAATTTCAAATCTCTAAGTGCAGTACTTTTGTGTAAAATTAAATCGTCATGGGCACTGTCGAAAATGGAAGTCACAAACTGCACTTCAACACAAAACGCACAATTGGAAATATTGGTTTTGTGGCATACTGGATGGGATTAATCTTATGAAATTTTCACATAACAGGCACAAGACTTCCAAAAGAGGACCCACGGAGGTTTTTGAAAAAACAAGTCAATGATAAAGCAGCATTTGAATTAAAAACTCAAAATTTATACGAGTTTGCGTCTTCAAGTGAAGCATGTGAACCAGAACTGTTAAATAATGGGGGTTTTATGCATGCTCAGGGTAGAAACACACACACAGACAATAATTCCATATCAATTGTCTCAAAAATTTGAATAAAACATCATATTTTAAGGTTTTGACAAAAGGCTCCAGTAGGGGGCGTGTCAGCATTGACACTTAATTTTTATTAATTTCACCCTCTTTAATTGTGTTTGGGTCAATTATCCCTTTTCCCAAACTCATGAAGTAAGGAAAATTATAAACTTTCCTGGCTTATCAAAAAAGTTGTGGAAAGAACAGCTAAGTTGTTGAAATTAATGATCAGAGGAAATTGAAATTTTGGTACTTAAATTTTCGACAGTGACCACGACGATTTAATTTGACACCAAAGTACTGCACTCAGAGATTTGCAATTTTTCGTGAATATACCTGATGGCAACAACTAGACATGTGCAAATTTTCATCTTGATATCTTAAGAGGAAGTACTATTTTTAGCATTTTTAAAAGTGTGCGTTTTTAATGTTGCTGAGTTTATGAGTGTCTCAGCAATCAGGGGTCCATTTCCAGCGTGACGGAATGATTCTTACCATTATTCTGTTACACTAGATATGGCCCCCTGAATAATGAGGCACCTTGAGTTTGAAAATTGAGCAATGGGTGATTTTTGCTGTTTGAATTGTTCTCATCACTGTCAAATAAATAGAAACCAAAATCTAGTACCAAGAATGATTAAGTTGAGACTTATAGAGCAAAAAACAGCATTTTATCTGATGTGGACTTCATGGTGAAATGAATGTAATTAACCGCTCGCCTCATAATCTGCAAATTGTACAGAGACCTTGCCTTCAGATTTTATTTGTAGATGAACCATTTAAAAAGTTGTTGCATTTCATACTAGTTTCAATGGTTTCCAAAACCCGTGTCTGAAAAATTGGAAAATGTGCAAAGAGAATCGCAACGTTGAAGATGCAGTATACTACACTCCTCAATTTGTTTAGTCAATGAGAGAATGGATGAGAGAGTGGAATTAAGTTTTGGCTGGAAAGTCACAATCGGAGAAGAATATCTGAAATTACTCTTGCATGTTTCAAATTACGATCTCTGAATTGTTAAATTTACCAAAAACTAGAGGAACAGGACTGCTATTGCAATTACTTGTATTGGCCTGAAATAATTCTCAGTTTCTTTGGTGTTTTATGTCCACAATTTGAAATAACGTGCATTTGTTTTGTGTATACAAATGTGCCTACCTAGACCTATGTAATGGTGACATGTATATTGGTTAGTTTTCTGACTGACAAATTCATGTCACAGGAGAAGAGATTTCAATAATTATATAAATCTCTGCCTATTTCAGATAGATATAGATTGGTACAGATAGATAGATAGATAGATAGATAGATAGATAGATAGATAGATAGATAGATAGATAGATCTATAGATAGATCTATAGATAGATCTATAGATAGATAGATGTCAGACAGTCTATCTATTTTAATTTATCTATCTATTTATATTTCTATATCTTTCTAACTATACCTTTCTGAACAGTTATACCAGTGCCGGACAAAAAATCAGCTGGATTCAGGGGATGTGAAGTTAGACAGTCCAACACCTACATTTAGCAACTCGAGCCCTGTCAGCATGCCTCGGCGGTCCAACGTCGGCCCAGTGTCAGTCCGATGTCAGTAGCATTGGACCAGCTTCGGGCCGACGTTGGACCGCCGAGGCACGCTGATAGGGTCGTAGGTTCTTGTTTCTACATTAACATGTTTTTGTTTCTGCATTTATTTGTGCATGTTTCTATTACATTTAAGTATGCTTACTGCATCTCCTGAGCTGTTGTTGGTGTAACAGTTAGTGGAATAACTAGGGGAGACCGGGGTAAGTTGTGTCATTTTTTGCGCCAGGTTGATTTTCAGAAAAACCAAAGCTTAATCATTTAATCTGAAAATCAGACATCAAAATACAATATGTTGGCCAGAATCGACCAAAGTTTCAGGGCAGTGCGACCATTGGGAAGATCATGGTAGGCATTTGAAAAAAGTAGGTCAAGTGGCACAACTTGCCCTGGTGCCGGGATAAGTTGTGCCGCATTACGGGGTAAGTTGTTCCACTTAATTTATTCCAAAAAAACCTTGTATTTCACCTGTTTCTTCAGATAGATCATTTGTATCATGTTTTTAACTTATGGCTGACATGTTAAATGACACTAATGAAACATTTATTAGCCATTTCATGCAAAAATTTAAAATGCTGCAATAATTGGAATTATTTGTTGTTTAGAGGGTGATATAACACTTTTAACACATGTTCCTTTCAGTGTAGGTTATTTCACAACATGTTTAGGCTTTGCGTAAAATGAAGACAAAAAAAGGATGATTAAAAAATAAATCCTATGTCATACCATTGGCACAACTGACCCAAATCAAAACGGCAGAACTTACCCCAGATTGATTTTCTGGATAAAACTGGTCGTCAAAAATAAAGAAACTATGCGAGATGAAATCTAACAACACAACTGTGTAGATATACCTTCTAACTCCATCCCACCAGAGGTACATCATCTTATTACAAACACAACATGACTAAGTAACAAGAATGTCGGTCCTCGACACCTCAAGTTTTCAGCAACAAAATTGAATTATGAATGTAACTTTCCATACCATTAAATTTGGCAGTTTTTTTCTTGGTGACTAATGATGTTCACCAAGGGAGCACATATAGGTGGCATTGCCTTCTTTACCCAGTTCTTCATTTCACTCCAACAGTGGGTGGCACAACATACCCAGTGGCACAACTTACCGCGGTCTCCCCTACATCTGTACTTTCACACATCAAATTTTCATCTAAAATTCCAAACAATAATGAACTGCCTGATTCAGCTTCTATTAACACTTTAAAAACAATATTTTTGAAATTAAGAAGATCACATTTGTGAGCAAAAACTGAATACTGTATATGAAAACCATTAATCATTTAATATTCCATAGGGGTTTAACAAATCTATAATGGCAGGGTACATCGTTGATTGGTTGGTTAGAAGATAATCTTGTGTTGATTTTATCCACTTTGTACATTTTCAAATTTTACTAAATTGGATAACATTTGTGTGTTAAAAATATGTATTTTATTTTATCAAATTGCAACAAGAATGCTTTTTTATATGGTCGTCATGGTTGAATCTACAAATCAAATCTGTTTCCACAGTTGATGTATAATCTGCAAATGAACTGTATGGTCGATTTTACCCGTTTTGCCTCTTTTGCTCTGGAGTTTTTCAAAATTGACTAATCTTTACACTTTTTAAAATGAATTGCCACAACTTGAATTGACATCAAGAATCTATATCAGTCAATTTAAATGCAAAGAAGACATCATGCAGTATATGGATGATCTGCAGATAAGCAGGTGGATTGCCAATTTTATCCATTTTGGCGTTTTTGTTTACTTTCAAATTTACAAAAATTGCCTTACATCTATTATCACCACTAAGAAACTAAGTGGTAAATAATATGAATTACCATAATTTTTATGGATATATAAATGCTCTGTGGGGGTTTATCTAAAATATCATTAAGAATGCACACTATATTAATGACCGCAGGCTAGCAAGTGAGCGTCAATTTTGCCCATTTTGATGATTTTCGATATTATATAGGTTTTGTTTTTCAGGTTTTTCAAAAGTGTGCAATCAAGTGGCTTTTAATATGAATTGCAGCAACATTTATATATATCAAGATGCACTTTGGGGTTAATCTTAAACTCAAATAAGATGTTATATTGAATGGGTAATCTGCAGATAAGCAGGTGCCCGACAAATTTGTTAATTTTTGCCAATTTTTACATTTTTTGAAATACGGTTACATTTGTATGAAATAGAATAGCACTTAAAGACAAATTTGACAACTCTCATTGCTTTTAACATGATTCAGAGGTGTCAGTCTAGGAATGGAATATGATTTTTTGATGTTCAGGTATAATGCCAATGTGCAGGGGCCCTGCCAATTTTACCAAATTTAACATTTTTGAAAAACAGGTCACACTAAATTGCTCATAGATGCTACCAGCCCATGATGCGATCAAATTTTATTTCAGAAATGTGAAGTTGAGATGTGTCCCTTTATGGACCATTTAATCAAAATAGCCAACCTAGATCTGCTCGTTGAGAAATTACCAATAAATATATCCAATTTTCATATTTCTGAAAATGACACAAACTTCATGGTATAAAATGCATTGCCATTTTCTTTTAAAATAAGGTAAGAATTTGTGTTATACCTTAATGAAATCTAGAGAATTAGGGGGTTTCAGTGATATGTACCACTTAGGTGTGCATCAATTGAAGCCATTTTTATGCTACGTCAAAAAATGGTCAGAAATTAACCAAATCGGCCTCCAAAAACAGCAGATGTGGCCAAATTTCACATACCCTGTTTCCATGGCAACCAAAAATAATTCCTTTGAAAAAAACATTACAAATGCTGTTTTTCATCTAAATAAGCATTTTGAAAAAGTTTGATTGAGATCTGCTGACCCTCATTTTCCCGGATTTGGCCATTTTGGCTGATTTTCTCAGTCGGCTGCTCTTAAACGTCTGCCCCGTGCATTTAAACATATATACCCCGTGACTCTGCCATGAGCCATGCATGGCTGAACAATGCACAGTGAAGCAAAAATCCAGGTGTGGACACAAGAAGGTGTTTTTTTGCTTCAAAGCTGCCTGTCACCAGAGTGCTGATGATTCACTGCAGAAGAAAATGGTCCCTGCAGAAGGTCCACTAGTTGATCATGTAATGCTGTCTAGTTCATGTTCATTCATGTTCTTAGTATAGTTTCCCTGGAAATTGTCCTTCACCACCGGGTTGAGGAAAAATCCTTGTCGTAAGAACGTAGCATGAGTCATTCCACACTCATACCAAAGTGGAAAGGAACTGTTGGAAAACCATTGATGTATCAACAGCTTGACACAATCACTGGTCCCTCGTTTGATCAATCCATTTTATATTGTTTTATTTTTTGGCTGAAGATATTTTTGAAAGATCATCCATTCAGAGAAAGAATATTTTGGGGGGCGGGGAAATAGTGTCATTATATCTGATCATTGGAACAGAGCAAGTGTGATTCAAGCCCTGTCACACCTAGCTGTTTAATTTGCATTCACTTCTAATTGATGAACATTGAATATTGAAATACAAGACCCCAACAAAGGCAAAACATTGCAGGTTCTGTTAATAGTGTCACCGGACTTGAGTCTTCTAATATAAGGCAAACATGAACTGTTCTTTGTTCTTGTGCAAGTTGTTATTTTAGTTGTAAGGGTTTTGTGTAAACCTCGGTGTCCTGTACATCCGGGACAATAGGTTTTCTGGCAATGTGACCTGCCACAGGATCTGGAAATGAAAGGTCAATCGCATTGTCTTATGGGTAGAGGAAGTGCAATGGATTTCTTAAGGGGCTTTTGTGAGTACATGGAAGGTTTCTTGAGGCTTCTTTAGGCTATTTCTCTGATAGCCTGATGTTTTGTGCACGGGCACTAAATAGATAGTGGTGTGCATTTAATAGGCCACTGAGAAATGGACAACTACCCATGGATGGACATGCTCACTCAGCCAAGAATAGATATGACCTCATGGTAGGTTAGCACAGAACATGATAGGGTAGTAAACAATTTAAGGAATGCTGTATTGTGACATTCCCATTGTCAGTGTGCCCTTTTTGGTATTTTATTGGATTTGCATAAATACTTCTTACTCCCTTTTATTTATCTATTGTTGATATATTTCTGGTAGAAATTTGGCACGTTAACTGTGACACTGCAGTCCTAACATGCAAATGAGAAAATTCTCAAACACACATGACAGGCCTACATCAAAATTTGGAAAGGAAACAGAGAGGCCCATCCATGAAATTCACTTAACAGGATGCAATTTTGTAATTGGATGAAGTTTTGTAAGCTCGAGCAACAAAAATATATGGCCGAACTTACACTGGCTTGGTACAACTTTGCTACACAATTTTAGAGTTGGTTGCCTTAGCAACAGTGTTTGTCTATTACATCAACTCTGTTTGGACAAGAAAATACATTTTCGCTCAGATTGGTGCTTGTTGAACCACCAATGAACATACATACTTTCTGTCTGGTGTACTGTGGATACTGGATAGTAGCTACCCTCCGAAGGCAAAGTGAGTAAATATGTACCCTTGGGCCGGTGTAACCTGTCTGTCTTGTGTGCTTTTTTTTTTTTCATTTCATTTTGTCGGAGACCAAAAGTTAATAATTATGACCCCATTATACGTTGTTTCCGTCCTTGCAGGCATGATGGCTCAGTGCGATTGAGCTTTAAATGGTGCTATAAGTGCTGACTCCTTCTAGCCTTCCTTACTTCTATACTTCTTTCCTTCCTGCCTGCCTACCTTACTTCCTTCCTTCCTTCTTTCCCTCCTTCCTTTCTTTCTACATGTATGTCTCCCTCCTCCCTTCTTCTTTCCGATCTTCTTCAGTCCATCTGCCGTCCTTCTCTTCTTTACAGCTAACTACCATCTGACACAGCGCCATAATTTGAACATGTTCTTACCACTTAAGAAGCCAATTACAGGGTGTTTTCAGTATTTAAGTTTCCATACCCAAATGGCTACTCTGACATCCAATTTTTCTCGGATTGGCTTTTTGTCATTTTAAGTATAGCTTCAAAGAACATTCTGACGATCAAATTAAGGAAATTTATTTCAGGTTTCAATTAGATGTTTTCACACTGGTATTTGTCTTTATTTGCCAATTTAAGAAGTTTTTTAAATTAAATGCTGACAGAAAATTCCCAAATGGAATTAGTGCCTCCCAAACAGATTTTTCATGTTTGTTCAGCTGTGAGATTATGGTGCAATTGGGAGGGCTTTTCTTTCTGTGTCCTGTTATTATATCTGATGTTTTTTTATCCGATATTTTTGTATTAAGACAGTTCTGTTGAAGTCGTTTACTTGATATTTTTGCTATGAATATCTCTAATGTATATCACACAATATTATGAAACACAATTACAATTTCTGGAACTATGCAATTTCTTTCGTTGAGACCTTCTTACTCATTGTTTTCGCAATAAAACAAACTTATCAATAAAAGCTGAAAGGCTACCAATGTTTTTTCACCTGATGATTTCATCTAATGGAGTGATAGTGAAACATGACTTTAGTTTTAAAGGAATTGATTTTCAAGTCTAAGCTGACTGATGTCACAAAATCAATTCTGTTTTTTTATCCTAAACTTGAAGTCAAATATTTCTATTCTTAATATCACTTTTGATTAGCCTAATTCAAATGACCTTGGGAATTAAACATTTTGTTCAAGTGTAACCAGACTTCAAGATGGTATGAAACATTACAATTATGTAGGGAATGGGGAAGAGGGAGAGTTCAATGGCTCTATGTTCTATATTTTTGCACTGATTCTACTATAGGCATGAGACAATGAAACAAGTGGCACTCATGGCAAAGGACGAAACTATTCATGACTTGCCTCAGAAAAGAATTGAACATAAAAAATGAACATAATTAATTAAAAACAGGTGACTCCTTTTTGCATCTGTTTAACTATTTGTTCAGATCATCACCTGATATGTACAAATATTCACATCATTGCTTTTTATGCTGCAGTTGTCAAACATTGGTGTGTTTTACAAATAGTGATTTATGCATTACACGGCTAAAGATTTCTTAGCAGAGGACTATGATGAAAAGTTATCGGGCAGGTATTTTCATTTCTGTTAGTCCTGGAGATCTAGGCCAGTGCCTTTTGAACAAATGGCCTCATCATGTGTCTCAAAAGAAGGACAACGATGTCAAGTCCATAGGAATATGCAGAAAAAGAATAATTTTTATCGATATAATGATATTATTATGACATAATATTCATCAGAGCTTAGGTTGCAAAGGAAAACATCAGAATGTTGGAGACATCCAAAAAAAAAGCAAGAAGAATTAGAATAGACAAAACGATTAACAGTGTGAAAAAAAGTTTAAAAGCTGAGACAGAAAAATATCAAAAAAAGGACACAACTTCAAAATAAGCTCTAGAGGAACACGAAACTTGATGGAGGGACTTTACACCCTTGTTACTTGTTAGCTTGGAATTCCAACCGAGCTCAACACTGTTTTTTAAAGAACACACAATGAGCTAAAATAGGTGTGAGAGCGGAGTTGGCACGTGTGACAAACAGAGATGTTTCAAAGCTTCTACCCAACAAAAATATGCTCTGTTGAAATGTTAAAATTTTCATGAAGCGCATGATTCTTGAATCATAATGGGTTTCAAATGCTAATTTTCAAACTTCACTTTGAAACCTGTGTTAAAATCATGTTTCCGTTCTTTCTGTGTTTTGTTAAGAATTTTCATTTGTTGACCGGTCTGTGTAACCATTTAAAGTACGAACAATTGGAAATACAGTTACCAGTCTTGAAACAATTAGATATGCATTGCCATAAAAATGTTTTTATGTAGAATAGAATGCATATTATGAAGACAACACTTTGAAAAGGTATTATTATTGTAAAAATCATATGAATGAAAGATAAAAAGTGTTTATCTCTTTAAAAAGAATCAGACATTAGAAATATATTAGAATGTATGACATACTATTTGAATGATGAGTGATACATTCAAATCGAGTGCTACCTCACAGCTGTGTCAATTCATGATATAAAATGATGAATATTATAGAAACTAAAAAGGCACATAAATCTGGAGAGTTGTGATAAATTTAGTATTTTTGTTGAAGTGGTCTCACAATTTCAATCACTTTCATATCCATGAATAAGACAGGTGCCTCAGTGTCATAATTCATTACATTTGTTGACAAAAATTTAATTTCCATTGGTTCAGCACATGCCATAGAGCCTTGTACTTCTACTTACAGTGATTCTTATTATTAGGTCTGCCAGCTCTGCTGAGAAGGCCTATTGTGATGCACCAGATTATCCTGTGTGTGACTGAGTGCACCAAATCCTGTAAAAACTACACACTGTATGGATCTGTTCCTTTGCAGTATGCTTTCTTGTGACACACTAAAGGCCCTTTTCAATTATGACAGATCTCCATAACTTCTAGATTGAATATTTGGTGATTTACTACATTTTTACAGACCTCCACCTCGCTGCACAGTGGCAACACATACTAATATATTTTGACAGGCTGGCAGACCTATACGTATGCACTCTCTGAGTGTTCGTTCTTGTTTACTAAGTGTTGCACCAAGTTCCTGCTAAAGATATTTATGTCAGTGGGTGTCTGAGATTAAATGTGGAGCCAAGATACATGTTCTCGTTGTTTGGTTAATCTGATTAATGTCTTTTTTTCAACTTGAAATTGAATTGATTTCTTAATGCAGACACACTGTTAAAAAACTTTCCTAGTATAGCAATATATAACAAAATTATGATTACTGGCAGAAATTAGGCTGCTAAAAATTCTTCTAAATTGCTTATATACGGTGTAAGACCAGGCTCTGTGCAGTTCCAACTGACTTGAGATCACAGAATCATTCACTGCAAAGTTTCGTGAGCTTACAAAGGACTTTGCCACCATGTCTCTTGATTTCTTAAGGGATTCCTTGTCGGGCAGATTGTGCCTGCCTGTTTGCTGTCCCTGTCCCCAGTACTATGATATGAGTAGACACTGTCCTACGTACAAGGCGAATATTTAATGACCTTGTGTAGTAATTTTGTTGAAGAATCCAGTGAAAATTTTATCCTCAAAATTTCCTCCAGCTATTTGTTGAGAGATCTTTGTCTTGTCTGATCTTCTTTGCTTTCTTGCCATCTGGCTTTCAAACAACTCTGTTTGGAACACAATATCCTTGAGCAAAATTATATGTGACCAAAATACATTGATTGATTGATTGATTGATTGATCAGCTTTATTTTTTCATTGGGAGTCCCGATATGAAACATATACAGTATCAGACGAAAGTTTAGACCGCGTCAATCTTTTGTCAATATAAGGGAAAACAGGTGCTCAGCAAAAGAACTTCTGCATTGATTCTCTTGCCTATGTATCAGAGAAGTTGTACAATAGAGAAAACTTAAACTATTTTTAGCAATTACTTGAATATGTGTGATAAACAAAAATTTAAAGTGGTCTAAACTTACGTCTGATGCTACTTACATCCAAAAAGGCCTTTAATGGCATTGTACATTAGAGGAAAGGTGGGTAAATTATCCAATGTTATTTTAGACAAGATATTTAATCATGTTTCATGTGATTTAAAGGGAATGAGTCATGACACAGGAAAAAACATATTTTTAATTTTTTTTTTAAATTTCAACATAAGGGGTAATAATGGAGATTCAATGAGCTAAAATTGTTAATAAATAAAAGGTCAACTAAAACGCACATAGAAAATATATGTTTGACACATTTTTATCCTTCTAATGGAGTATGACTTCACTCGACACCAAGCCATAGTGCAAAAATGGTGTTTTTCACTAAGTTTTGTCTGACAGCCACTCATTTGAAGTATCATAAAACAATGACCGAGGTGTTTACATTGACCTGAGCATGTGTCCTGATAAAATCAAACAACTTTTGTTTGTTCGCTTTACTTACAATGAAACTGCATCCACTTTTATGGAAGGCATAAATCTGGCCCATTCGTTAACATTACGTTTCAATACACCATCCCGAGTAGCGTCTGTAATTTTGTCTGTACTGTGGAAAAAGAACAAAAGTTTTTTGATTTTATTAGGACACATGCTCATGTCAATGTAAACACATCGGTCATTGTTTTATGATACTTCAAATGGGTGGCTGTCAGACAAAACCTAGGGAAAAACACCATTTTTGCACTATGGCTGGGTGTCGAGTGTAGTCATACTCCATTAGAAGGATAAAAATGTGTCAGACGTATATTTTCTATGTGTGTTTTAGTTGACCTTTCATTTATTAACAATTTTGGCTCATTGAATCACCATTATTACCCCTTCAGTTCAAATATAATAAAAATATTTAAAAATATGTATTTTTATGTGTCATGACTCATTACCTTTAAATCACATGAAACATGATTGAATATCTTGTCTAAAATAACATTGGATAATTTACCCACCTTTCCTCTAATGTACAATGCCATTAAAGGCCTTTTTGGATGTAAGTAGCATCAGACGTAAGTTTAGACCACCTGAAATTGTTGTTTATCACACATATTCAAGTAAGTGATAAAAATAGTTGAAGTTTTCTCTATTGTAGAACTTCTCTGATACATAGGCAAGAGAATCCATGCAGAAGTTCTTTCGCTGAGCACCTATTTTCCCTTATATTGACAAAATATTGATGTGGTCTAAACTTTCGTCTGATACTGTATTTGGTGGCAAGGGACCCCTATTACAAAATGGCGAAAGCAGATTATTCAAATAGTTAAGTGTCAAAAATGTTGTCATACCTATCAAAATAATGTTCTTCCATCTGTTACATTTTGCATTTTACTAACGCCGAATGATTGCTTATGTGTAAAATGTTCTGACAACAAACATTTCATTTTGCTAACTTTTATCACAACTTATGTTTTCTCCTGTTCTAATTTCAGGTGAGTTAAAAGAAAGAAAATCCTATAAATGTTTGAACCTCAAGGAGTCAGATAAGTGAAATTTATTTTAATTTAAACTAGAAGTCAAATATACAAATAAGTGCAGGGAAAAACAAGTTCTATGATGTACAAAACAACGGTCATCACCATGAGGTTACTTGTCAATGTGCATGTACTTCACAATGTACATCATGCAAAACGTCATAAGTGATACCAGGCATGCATGTTATCTTAGCTTAAGGAAAACTGCAGTTCAAGTCAGTATTTAAAATTCTTTGTAAATTTCTAGCTAAACTTAATAACAGTCATTAAGTTTTCTAGTACCTTATCTACAAATATGGCCCACTAAACTCCAGAAGAGTTGTCAAGTCCCAACTTTAATTTCATATTTCCATTAGCATCTCTCTCCCAAACAAAACAGAAAAAGAAATCCACAGAAAAAAGAAACAGAAAAGTTTACTTATCCTTAAAAGTCTGAAAAAGTATCTGATAAGATTGACTTTTGTTACCGCAGACAACTAAAATATATTGCCAAAGTAACACAAGCCTAGTACAACTTTGCCATACAATTTCAGAGTTAGTTGCCCTGGCAAAAATGTGTGTCTATTTCATCAGCAATTTTCGGACAAGAAAATACATTTTCGCTCAGATTTGTTCTTGTTGAACCACCGATTAACAAACATACTTTTCTGTATGAAGCACAGTGGATGTTGAAGAGCAGCTATCTCCAAAGAGAGTAAACATGTGCGACATGGATAGGGGCCCCTGGTCTGCACAGGCCCAATTTGGAAAGCACTTTACCCCTACGGGAAGCCGTTGCTTTGTCTATGACACCATATGATATTACAGAATACATTTACCTATCAAGACTAAATGAATCTGTTTAAGTAAATCTTGTTGGGTAATATAGTTAAACTATACTTTTTGTTTTGTTATTACCCTGGCCAGTCTTCCAATATCAGCTCTCTTCCCTGAACCAATAATTATTAGTCTATCTATACATTTACACTGTATTAATTGTATTCTGTCCTTCAATGAATTTGTCTATTTATTGATCTATTCATCAGTCTTTAGATAATGTTATTTTAAGCAGAGAAAGTCTAGGTTTACTTAAGTTTTGCATTTTCACACACACTAAAATCAATGCAGTGAACAAAGACTCCAATGACAACAAATGATTCTGTTGTATTTTTATTTGACTATCTTCTTCCATACCTCCTTTTCCTCTCTCTTTTCCTCCAATCTTCTTCAGCCCCTCCTCATTCCTTCTGCAAGTCTTCGTCTTTTTTAGAGCCTGCCTGCCACTGCATCTGACAAAGAGTCTTAACTCAAACATGTTCCTGTCTTTTAAGAAGCCAATTACAGAGTGTTTGCAGTATTTAATTTTCCATACCGGACTGGCTAATGCGACATCCAATCATTTTGAGAAGAGATTTTTGTCATCTTTAAGTATAGCTTCAAATTGAACATTCTGACAATCAAATTAAAGAAATTGAGTTAAGGTTTTCAATCAAATGTTTTCACTCTGGTATTTGTCTTTATTTGCCACTATAAGAAGCTTTTTTAAATTAATGCTCGCAGAAAATTCCCAAATTGAATTAGAGCCTCCCAATCAGATTTTTTGTGTATTTACAGTTGTTCAAATATATCATGAAATAGTTCATTTACTTGTTCTAACTATTTTAAAGTATATAATAAAATTTAGTTACTGTTTTTACAGATACATTTTATGCTATCTATTGTGATTTTATATTTATTATTTTTCTAGTCTACATTCCATTTTACTGGTATTTTACCATGTATTACTTGTGTATTTTGTATGTGCATTGAAAAATGTTTATTTTATATGCCCTAACTCAATACAATTGTTTAAACTGTTAACTGCTTTCAATAAATGAGTCTTTTGAACACTGTTACTGCCTCAGCAAGTGGTATTAATATCCCCAGTTACATACTTCTGGAACTATCAATATCCTTTTTTAATGTTTTTACTCATTGTTTTTGCTATAAAACAAGCTTGGAAACTTTGTTTTTAGGCAATTCGCTATGTGATGGTCTTTTACTTGACCCAGCATGGGCTCTATTCATGATGACAAATTATGAGTTCATCATCCATATTTGTAATACACTGCATTGACTTCAGCTATTGGTGTAGCAAATGGCAAATCATGCCAATGCAGATTCTGAAAATATGCAAAGTTATATATTCAGTGAAAAGCTAACTCAACAATCTCTAACTCAATTTTCTCAGAAGAGATCTAGAAATCTTCATGTGGTATTTGAAGGAAAAAAAAAAAGTTTAAGAGGCATGTCGTCGAAATATATCATTTGAAAATTGAAACTCCGGGGCCAGTAATCTACTCCTACTTCACAATCTGATTAGAAGGCTGCAGACTCAACAAGCTATTTACCTTCAGAGTAATTATTTACCAACTTCTAAAGTACATGTGGCTGATGGAGAAGAGAGAAAACTTTTAGCTTTTAGCATCGGCTCTTAGCGGACTTTAAAGTGTTTCCCTCTGCTAGTTCCACCATGCTTAATGCTCTGCGAAACTCATTTAGCATGCTTTGTAAAGAACACATTGTCAGCCCCAGCCTAATCACAGAGCCAGTCTTCTTGATGTCTTCTTGATGTCCACATAGCCTGTAGAAGGTCTATATTTGACCAATAGCAGGAAGTTTACTACTCGCAACATGCGACGAAGACAATGTATCAATAGAACAGCTCGATTTATGATGCCCTGATGTTAGTTTTCGGTGTTCCAGCAGATCTGAGTGCAGTCTTTAGTTGAAGCTATGGTCTTATGTTACAAACTAACCCGTGTTGTTAATTAAAGTATATTTCTTTATCTCGCTAAAAGCATGACAAAGGCAAATATAAGGTTCATTCCTTACTGAGTACAATTCTTTTGAAAATGCTTCAATCTTTTGAAAGTAAAACCTAAATTTTTTCTATGAAAAATAACATTTTACATGTGTCGTTCAAAGGTTTCATTGCGATTTACAAAGAAGAGTTTTTTTGCATGGAACATAATATTAAATGAAACAGGCAAAAATTTGGATGCTACATCAACAGGAATCAGGAACAAAACAACGCATTCACCAATTTAGAAACCTGGATGTTTGTTCATATACCACTATATACTTTGTAGCCAAAAACTGCTTTATTCTTCTCATTTAAAGAATTACAAGTGCTGTCTCTCTCATTTGCTGAGTGAACTTGCAAAGACAAACAGAAAATTGTTGAATTACTTTATCACAATACGATTCAACATCTCATTAAGAAGTAAAGTTGGTGAATTAGACAAATGTTGCAATGTAACTCTTTCTTTCTAGATGGATATTCTTTCTTTCTAGGCTTATTGTGATGATGCTTGCACAAACTTCCAAGAAAAAAAAACATAGGGAGTTTGTTCAACTCCGACATGAAAGAGTGAGGAATTACATAGCAAAAAGCACATTAGGATGTCTGGAAACTTTGTGATGCTTTGTTTGCTGGGCTAAATTTGTCAATAGGATGCCTGTCTTCTTTAGATGGTAGCTCTAAATGGTGATTGTTGAAGATTAACAACAATTTCATCAAATAACCTTTGTGAATGTGTTTGCTTGCTGTATACCGCAAACATACAATGGACAACAATTACAACCAGCTTATGCAATTAGTAAAAGTTATTACTTTCTTATGCTTTCACTTTCTTTAAAAGTTGCAATTGAATTTGCTCATGTTATAGGCCCTGGTATTGCACTGCATATCGTTCAAAAGAGTCTGTTAAGGGTAACCAGGAGCTTTCTGTAGTCAAAACAAGCGTTTTTGTCCTTTTACATTGTTTAGCTAGCAAGCTAATGGCACCGCGAGAGGACACGTCTGTAGAACCATTGAGAAAAACATGCCATATTTGGTAGAAATAAGCTCCTTTTGCATAAACAACCTCGTGAATCCTCAGTTTCGCATTCAGACATTATGGGGGCATTGAACTATTATCTATTGCCCAGCTGGTCTGAGTTGGTCCTTTGCCCTTTGCTATGCCAAGCTCTCATGAATAAAAACATTATGCTGCACAGTAAGCAATTGGGCACGGGAGGCAGGAAATTGGCAGTTTTGGGTTAAAATGTCATACTGACAGTAGCATAATAAGGGTAGCATAAATTATGGCAATATCAAGTGCATTTGGGATATTACAGCTTTATGCCTAAATGGTTGGATGCTTCTAAAAATTCATGAAATTTTACAAATGATAGCTCCTTCTCAGTGGGAATCTGATGGACATCACCTTATGTTTGAATGAGGTCAGGGTGACGTCTGGGTGTTTGTGTTTTACGCCTCTGCCGCACCTTAGTGGGCTATATCGAGGGTGACGTCTGGGTAAAATGCCCACACAGTTGTATTAGAACAAGGAAGTGATATTGATAATGATTGTGATTTTATACGTATTAAACTGCTTATTCATGTCATACTTAGCAGTAGATTGCAATGGTTTTTAGAAATGTCGGTGGAATGCTCCAGCCAATATTTGTACATTGCAGGTTATGAGAACATTCTGCCACTTAATCATACTGTCTGCCAACCGATAAAATTGTTCTGGGGATCAACAGCCCTTTACTCTTCGTGCTTGCTGGATTGGTGTTTGTCGGATTGCTCAATCGGGACAGTGAGAGCTATTTTCAACTTACTCACAAGAAAAACCTCTCATAATCGTTGGTGGTTGCCCCATCAGCTTAGGCCACACTTTTCAATTTTCCACGCTTCAATGAGTGCTGTACCCGATGCTTTGCACTGCAACAGTTTATTCTCAGCTTGTCATTATCATACTGTACAGCCCAAAGTAAAGTTAATTACCTCAGCAGGAATGAATAATGAACAGTTCTAACTGCATATAACAGTTGTGCATACAAAAACTGACTTAAATTTGAAATTTCATTACTCTAAGGAGCGGAGATAAATCGAAATAAATGGCATGAAAGGAATTTCCTTTTAATAAAAAAAGAGAGACTAGACAATTAGGACAATTATTCCCAACAATTAGACCATTGCTGCCTGCCAGGGACTATTTAGTAACCTTGGCAACATCTTTCAGTTAATTAACTGCCTGACATCTAACTCTCTACGACTACTTTCCTGAATATGATTTTTCTTGTACTTTCATTAAAATGTCAGTAGATCACCGGGCAGGGTATAAAATAAGCGTGCAACGATCCCAAAATGTGCAGTGATCAATCAGAAATGTGCAGTGATCAATCTGAATTTGTGCAGTGATCAAATTTACCATTTTTGTGCTAAATTATGATGAACTGGAGAATCCCCACAATATATTTTGTATTTCAACCAATTTGATACTTTTGTCTGCCTGATGATGGTCAATTGGTCATCTTTTGGAAATTTGTAATGTTTGATATAACGATGCCTGCCCTTAAGAACACCGATTGATTATCCATATTAATGACAATACGCGCAGTGATCAAATTTTCTTATTTTATACCCTGTCACCGGGTCTTTCCCTGAAATGCTATTTCTTTTGATTTTGACCTGATCAAAACCAACCTTTCTCTCTAGTGATTCAATAGCTCCTTTGTGACTCTGAATTCACCCTCAAAGGATGTGCTATTCGTACCTATATATCTTTTATATATCTGCTTTTAAATATTAAAGGATACTTTATAAACCCAGCACAAATTCATAAAAAGACTTATGTTGCTCTTGTCTCACTTTGAATGAATTGGTAAAATGTTCGGCTGATATAAATCGTAGCTGATGTATGCCTACGTTTTTGGCACATGATTATGACTCAGTCGCAAACCTGGAATTACATTCCAGCGGTTTGACTAGCTGCTTAAATTTAGCTCATTTTATTGTTATGGGTTGTCAGTAACTGCTTGTCTTTCCTGCTAAACTGTCTTGCTGTATTAACTAGGTTTATGCAACTTGTCAATCTTCAGTCTATTCAACTATTCTGCCTGTTGTTCGCCAATCTATTTCTCGCTATCTATTTCACACAAGGTGTTGACAGAAATTAATGTAATCTGAGAGCCTCTCCTCTCTATCTTTCCTTCTTTCTGCCTAGCTGTCCTTTCTTCTGATACAAGCAACCTTGGCAGCCTGGCTTCTGAATTAACAGCTGCGCAAGAGCTTGTATCCAAGGAGAAATATGCATTTGTGTCCTCAGTTCTTTTATACAGGAGAGTTTCATTGCCACTATGAATATATCTAAAGGATATTTATGTGTGCAGTGAAGCTGAATATTGCTCTGCCTTTTCTTAAAGACGTCATATAATAAACTGATTAAATGGAATGGCTCCTTGAGAGATTCCAATTGCTTCTAAGCTTGTGATCATTAAACTGGTATAAGCATTAAGAAACATAACACTTTATTCTGTATTCCATATGATCCATGATGTCATGCCTTGTTCTTTATCTGTGGCCTGGCTCTTCAATAATTTGTTTCCTGTAATTCATATTTGTTTCTTAAAACATGTGTACCAGGTAAAAATTGGGGAATGATTATAGTGGTCATCTAATGAATGTGATATTGGCAGCCAACGAGCGCAGCTCATAAGCTATGCTCATATGCCATGATAATGTAATCAATCATGTTACAGTATTGTTACACTCCTGCAATAGGCAACTATAATAGGCTCTGTAGGCTACAACACAAGCAGACATCCAAGGTCGTTCAGTCCTGATTTATAACCCAGGTGGTTATTGCATCATTGTGATCGTTAATGATACTGGAGTGTTAACCTTATGTACAGAGATGACCATAAGCTGATAAATCTGGACACTATTCTGCCCTTGGAGCCATCTTTCGGCCTCATTCCTGCCCATAAGACACCTTTTTACTCTTTTCTGATCTCAAGGGTCGACATTGATCCGATGTTCAAAGATCACTGATTACCTGACTTAATCATGCATGGTAAGATCACAAAAGGCTTCTTTATATTGTACTGTTATTACCAGCAAGTAAATTTGATGGAAAGCGTTATTTCTTTATTATGTTTCTCAGTTTTTTATATGTATAAACTAAGTATGTCATGACTGGCTTGCAGAGGTGTGACAGGGCAGTGGTAGAACCATGGAATTTAGTGTTGTTTGCAGTCATTCTCTCGTTTTTGTAAGCAAAATAAGAAGAAGAACACATTACTGCTGCAACAAGGAGCAAAACAAGCTATATTTGGAAGTAACCTACTTTTGCATATATACAACCTGCAAATCTATTCTTCTGCATTTTGACATTATATAGGGCATTGAGCTATCATCTGCAGCTACATCAAGCCCTCATGAATAGGAATATTTCAACTGAACAATGAGCATCTAGGCACTGAAGACAGGAAATTGGCAGTTTTGGGTTAGAAATGCCATATTGATAGTGGCATAAGTGACAGAGATATGACCACCTGACGTGGCTTTACAGCTATTACAGTTTATTCAAATGGGTTTTTAAACCCCTCATGAAAATGCTTTTGTTTTCAATGATAATGTCCTGAATCAAACTGTTCTGATATTGACTCATGCAGTCATGATTCTGTGTGAACACTGCTGCATATGGAAAATATTTATGACCACATTGCCCCAGTTTTGCTGGACATTTGCTCAATGGTCTACCCACTAGCTGTACTGTTGGGGGTTATGAGAGTGTTCAGGCACTTAATCATACTGTCAGCCTACCAATAAAGATGTTCTGGGGCTCAACGGCCCTTCACTTGTGGTGCTTGTTGGTGGGCGTTTGCTTGATTGCTCAGTGGGGACCTGAGAGCGGTTTTAAACATATTCACATGAAAAACTTTTCTCAATTACTGGTTGTTACAGTTGTGGTTGTGCTGACAGTTTCCAATTTCCTCCCTCAGACGTGGACGTTTTGGACTAAGGCAGCTTATACCTAATGCCTAAGCTAGTCTTTATCTTAATCATCATATTTCAACAACTACTTTTCCTGCCAGAGCCATGCTCTCATTGTTGGCTCCTATTTTTGTGGATATATTCTGCTGAGTATACAAGGAAAATGGCCACATAGTGAAGAAGAATAATTTGTAATTGTTAAAGAGCTTAAAAAATGTTGTCGCCCTTTTCTCAGCAGTATAAGAAGAAGAGCACATTCGTGCTGCAAAAAGAGAAAAAAAGAGCGAAGCAATCTATGTTTAGAAGTTATAGCTACTTTAGTATATAACTAACCACAAACCTGCTCTTCCAATTTTTTACATTATATAGGGCGTTGAGCTATCATCCCACGGAAGACAGAAATCAGCAGCTTTGGGTTTAAAGTGTCATACAGACATTAGTTAAGTGAAAAGGTATATGATCATCTGATGTTGCTTTACAGCTTTTAACGTTGTTGCAAATTTTGTATGCATTTTCACCCCTCATGAAAATCCAGAAAATCAATGTTCAGTTGTTTTCAATGAAATTATTTTTTAATCAAACTACCCTTTAGATGTTGAATATGATGCTTATTTATTTCGTATTTAACTGACTGAATACTACTGCATATGGATAATATTAGTGAGTAAATTGCCCCAGTTTTGCAGGGCATTTGCTCAATGGTCCACCCACTATTTGGACTGTGGAGGTCTTGAGAACATTCAGGCACTTAATCATACTGTTGGCCAACCAATAAAAATGTTCTGGGGCTCAACAGCCCTTCACTTGTGGTGCTTGTTGGTGGATATTTGCTTGATTGCTCAGTGGGGACGGTGAGAGCTATTTTCAACGTACTCATTCAGGAAGCCTTTCCCGATAACTAGTTGTTACATCTGGTGGTCGTTCTGACAGTTTTCTATTTTCTCTCTCTACATTGATGTACTGCAATTCAGTAGCTTATGCATTATGCTGAGATGGTATTTATCTTAACGACCGTCTTTTGCAAACTAGTACTTGTAATTGCAACTTCTCGTATTTGCCGAAGTCATACTCTCATCATTGGCTCCTATTATGTATAATTGATATATTCTGCTGAATATATGGGAAAATGGCCACATATTGATTTAAAAATTGTCTGTATGTTAAAGAGGAAAAGAGGTGTGATTTCTAATGCCATCATACTAATATTTGGATAATTCACCAAGAGTCAAACTTTAGAAAATATCACCCGAGTGTCTTTTCTTGGCAAGTAAAATATCCCTCACATGTTAGGGTATCCTGCTCTCTCACTCCCATTTCATCAATCTACCCTGGTGTGTGCGCAGGACTGAGCTAAGAGAGCTATACTAACCACATTTATCTACAATGTACATTGTACCTATCTTGATACACTGACAGATGTTTTTAAACATCTGATGTGTTTTTGTAGGTCCTTTCAAACTTCAATTCGAGTAGTGTGATAGAACATTTAGTAATGCTTTGTAATTTTCCCTTTGCATTTATTTTGCAGTTGACCTCTGCACTATTTTGTTAAAAGTATTGACTCACTGTCTTTTCTGATGAGCCGCCAAGCAACCTGTGTTATTTTTTTGTCCGTAATAGTGACCATTAATGCAGCAGTCTATTTTTCCTTTATGTCTGTCAATCTATCAATGGTCTAGCTGTTGGTAGCCTGGAATGTGAATTAACACTTGCCGAACGGCTTGGCTCCAAGGCAAAATGCGCATTTTTTCCTCAGTTCTTTTGTAAGAGAGTTTCATTGCCTTCAGCAAGGTATTTAAAGGTCATTTATATGTGCAGTGATGCTGGGTATTGCGACCACAATTTGCGCAACCTCAAAAATATAAAGGAATTGCTATCTGACTGGATACACGCTCTGTTGGGAATGTTCTCACAATGTTTAATAAATCAGTAATTTTGTGGGCTTTCACAAAATAGACTTCACTCTCAATCCGTACATCACTGCACCATGTCTTTAGGCTGCATCTGCTTCCTAACTCTCTGACAAGGCAATAAAATGCCTTAAACTAGCACTGATGTGAGCACAGTCAGCACACCTTCATATCAGCCTTCTTAATTAAACGGTAGCCTAATAACAACCAAGAAACAAATACAAGTACCAAATACAGGGAAAAAATACAAGAACCAAATACGGGGACCAAATACAAAGAGACTTCACTCATTTCACATACCTACAATAGGTAATTATCACAGCCTCTAGGCTCCAACACCAGCAGACAACCAAGGTCGTTCAGTCCTGATTTATAATGCTGGCACTTATTGCAGCATTATGATCCTGAATGATACAAGGGTTTTGACCTGATGTGCAGAGATAACCATAAACTGATAAGTCTGACCTCCTCTTTGCTGTTCAAGCCACAATAAGACCTCTTCCTGCCCCGTAAGACACCTTTTGACCTCTTTTCTGATCCTCAGGGGTGAAAGTGTGGAGAGTTCAAAGGTCCCTGATTACTTGGCTTAATCATTCAAAGATCACCAAGCCTTGTTTACAACAAACTGATATTTTTCTTATGATAATCCAGAAGACATCAAGGATTTGTGTTTTTTTATGTTCATTTATAATTTAGTGTTTTACTGCTTTTTTGTTTCATTTGGTTTTCTTAATGTCCAGCATGTTCAAAAGCTGTATCAATCAATCAATCAAACAATCAATCAATCAATCAATCAATCTATCCATCTATCTATCTATCTATCTATCTATCTATCCATCTATCTATCTATTCATCTAGGCCTACATTGTATCTATCTATTTATTGTATTCTATTTTACTCTCAATCTGCATGAATTTGCTGCGGTTGGTGAAATATACTACAATAGTTCCAGGTTGACACCATAACATGCTGCAGATGTAGATAACATGATCACACGAGTGAGATTGAAAAGCACGTCCTCAAAATTACCATTGTAGTATGCTTTGTTACTTATACAATGTTATCAAATCAATTGGCATACCACATTTTGCTGTCACCTATTACAAAGAAAATTGGTATGTCTAGAATAAATACTACCTAAGTTATCATGTCTTTTGCCAGTACATTTACTGAATTTTTTTTTCATAATCTCTAATGGTGAATCCACAAAATATGTATAAACATAAAATACTATTTAAGACGTCTACTTGTAGCAACCAATCCTCATTCATTTCAATCCCCACGTAATCCAACAACATGGAATGATCAATCAATCGATTTATTTATCTCAGAGCCTTAGACTAACATGGCCCGAGATCTTGTCAAATGAAAATGGACACCCCAGTCTAATAGAGGAATCAGGCAGATAGCCTTTCAGTGGCAGCATGCAAGATCTTTTGAAACTTGTGTGGGAAACCATAGGGTGTAGAACCATGGGGAGAAACCGTTCTAAAAGGTTCATTTAGTAAGCATTCCCAGTGGAGGAGAAGGAGGTGTAATCAAAGCAAATGAGGCAGTTGCACCTTTACAGACGGGGTGATATGTTTCAATTGGATACTCCTCGGTTCCTAAGTTATTTCTTGTTGTTGAACATGGTGGTCTGTTATCTACTAATGTATCTTAGGCCTCCTGTCACTCTGAGACATTTGGTGGTAAGTTACATCAATTTGCATTGGAATTTACGTTTTTAATATACTTATTTTGACAAGTTTTTAAGAAAAGAAGGCTTATATTGTGCTGCAGGAGCAGTTTAATATAGCTGAAGAATGATTAGTGCTTATATTCCTGATTTTTTGTCCACCTATATGACCTCATAACAGGCCTTATCTCTTGTAATCAAATGAACTTTCAATTTGTCATTGATTAATTTATGAACTCATTGATGACAGTGAGTAGGCAGGCGACTTGGTTTGATAGCATTGAATGCATAGAATATGACCTACCTCACAAATCCCTGATGAGTCATAGAGAATAACGTAGCATGGATAGGGATATGACCTCACAAGAAACATGTCAGTGCAATTCTGTAAGCACTTCTAATTCGTCGGCTGTGACAGGCTAGATTCATGTTAGCCATAGCTGTGCAAATTTTTCTGTGACGACATTTTCACCCACCAAACCTTTAAACCAGGTTGACTGTACTGCAGTATGAACCTTGCATGTTTTAGACGGTCGTGACTTCACCAATCTGTAAGCGATAGCAACACAGGATGCACCTATTCATCACAGTGCTGTGACACCCTCTAGGGTAGGTTCATCACACCAGAGGTCAACAGAGGTCAAAGTTGTTAGCAGAGGAGTCTAACAAAGAGCTTGCATTAAGCCCTTATAATTCGCTACTGTCAGATGGTATCATGATTTTAATGATGAGAAGGGTATTATTGTGCTACTGTCTGATATGATACGATTAATGTATAATCTAATAACACTACACCAAGGAATAGGATAAGAAAGAAGTAGTACTGTGATATGTAGTCCTGGAGCCAAGGGGTGTTTGCATGCATAAAAGTGCCACAAAATCACCCACCTGATTTTGATAAAGGACCACCTGGGACACATTTTTAGTGAGGGTGGACATTCTCAAACCCGGCAGTAAGTGAGATATTTGACGTTTTGTCGGAAATGCTCGGACCCAAAATTACGCCAAAAATTAGGGGTAGGGGAAACTTAGATCAATGTAACTTCGCAACTAATCAGCCTATCACATTGTATAGCCACTCAAATTAAAGGTTATTAAATCAGCTTTAAGATGAGTGCAAATTCAATGTGATTGGATGAGAGTGGGGGTCACCAGAGGTCAAAGTATGACATAATCTGACATGTGCTCGAAATTCGGACATTTTGAAGAGTCAAACAGCAATAAAATTTCTCAGAATGATTGGATTTATTACTTGTTGGTACATATGATTAGAGTACAACATAGGGAAGTTTTTAAAACAAGTTTGAATAATCTATCATGTGTCATAATCCTTTGGGGTCCTTTTATAAAATATGCCATATCGACAAAATCGGTGAAATTAGTATGTTCGGCAATATATCTTACAAACACTGTCACACATCTCATAGAAAACAATAATAGTGGTATGGTAGGGCAGAGGTTGATCCAATTTCATTAAAATGGTGAAAAGTATTTATAATATGATGTTTTACAGTCTTTGTTTGTGTAGCAATAAGCACAATATTTGATGCAGATTTCCATGCACGGACAAAAACTTGCAATACAAGCTGTACATCTACTTGAAGGAAATCATCGGGAATAAACGCCTGCTTCAGTTAGCCAGGACTTGCTGACAAAGGCCATACTCCAGTTGGTTTAGTATACTGCCTTTTTTAGTCAGCATAACTGCGGGAGTGCATGTTCGTTCGGTTGAAAACCTCAGTATGTGAAGTTGCACAACCGGTTGGAGAAAGGTCCAATAGCGTTTCTGGTATAAAATGTTTACAAGATACTACTCATCTGCTGCTCATTTCTGAATCTGAAAGATTTTGAAAGATGTTTGATGGTGTTTGCTACAAAGAGGCAAATTTTGTACCAAATATACACAGCCAATTGATGGTGCCAAGGCATGCAGGTCAGAAGACCTGCCGAGATATGGAATGGTACATGTATGTACCTTGCGGTATTCCTGACATAGACTCTATCCATAGTTTCTTTGAGCTATGAGCCCTAATAGGTCTCCAATAAAGAAGTCCAAGGACACAACATCTGAATAATTTGACTGCAAAACTTCTGCGTGAGCTCCACAAATTATGATATTCAGGGGCCCAGGATATGTGGGATCATTCTTACCGTCTCTTCAGTGTGGACATCCAGTTCAGGTAACCGGATGTTACTTTAGTATCTGGCATCTGTATTCTCAGTCTGAATTCTGGAAGTTCAATCAGACTCACAATAGTTATGATTGCCATAGTTGACATTTGCCAATCTTATATACATGTATGTCTGGAGTTAACAATTCAGGCTCGGCTTTATTCACAAGGTTACAGGTAATAATGTCCAAGGCAGCACATTATTAAATATTCATGTCAATGGGATGGAAATTGCATCTCTTGGCCAGTTCACCAGCTTTAACTGTACCTTCAACACAAGAGAGAATTGCCGCCAACATTTCATGTGAGCTTACATTCAATTGAGCGCCAGGTTGCTTCCTCATAGTTCTGCAAATGGTATTGGTCAACAATGCTCTTTTGGGACAGAGTTGTGGTATTCCCAAGACACATGCCTGACCCAGCAGAAGTGTATTGCCTCCCTGTCCTTTTTACAACAAAATTAATGTCCCTAGCCAAAACTTTTCCAACAAAGAGGGGCATCTTGTAGTTCTTTTCCTCATATGCTCCAGATGAACAGATCCAGTGAATCTTATCTATCCACCAAACAGGAGAAGACATTTGTAAACACTTTCAATATTAACATTTATTTCCCTCATGGTCAGCCCTTACTAACAAGAACTTTCAGAATAGAAACATTCTGATGCATTACCTTTCTATGACCTGAAAGCGCTGGCATCTTCAATTGAATTTGACCCAAGTTTAACCTAATGCCTCTCAAGGTCACTCTGCTAGATTTATTGCCTGCATCTTGTTTCTTCTGTGATCCAGACAATTTCACCACTTTAATGACAGATAAGTCATGTATGAAAAGACATGTTTGGTTCTAAAGAAGTGTACCCACTGCAACCTCACTATCCAATCATTGAGAAACATCAGTCCCTTTACTGATTTATAGTTTAGGCCAACCATCAAGCATTGATCTCATAATGTTTTGCGACAAGCTATTTTTTTACAAGCTTTTAATGAAATTAACTCTGGCAATGAGGCTGAATTCAGCATTGCAGCAAGGTTATCTTTCAGGCACTGGTAGACTTCCTTCTCACACATAACAGAGAAGATGTGAAACTTGTGTTACTGGTGTCTTGGAAGCTCTTGACCATTACGCGTAGACAACAGCATATTCCGTTAAGAACAGAACTACTGTTTGCCTCCTCTCACTAAACTCCGTTGGTAACATGTTGGTATCTAATCTACAATTTTCATTATTTTAAGTGTTTTGTACCAAGTTTCCTATTTCAATTGATTCAAAATTGACTTATAAGCATGAAAGGCTTGGCGAGTATGTTACTATTTATAGTTGTATCACACAATGAGGCCTACGGACATACATCATGTCACAAGTCAATAAAGAATTTCTAATCCAATCTAAGCAGTTACTGGATAGGGTAGAACAGATAGAAAACCTAGGCCTTGTTGGTCATATTAAAGAAACCACCTGCTGTTCTTGGTTTGTTTTATGATGACTTCCTTTTAGTCTGAAATATCTAATCTATCCACCATCCATGCAGAATCTTTTGTTCTTAGTACCTTCTTCTGGTACTCATCCATTCCATGCAATCCCTCTGGAATCCAGAGATGTAGCAAGACTTTCTTGGCAGGTTTCATGGAATTGTTTGCAACCCGGCCACCAAGAAATTGCCTTCTTTTATATGTGATCCGATTCCAGGATGTGTTTGGTTTGCCATTTGACAATGAACCAGTTGCTAAAATTCCCATGACAGGTTGACAGTGGATGAGAATGGATACAACATCTCACTGCAATATTGTGCCTGCCGCCAATTCCAGGTGATATTGTGTATTCCTCATGATCAAAGTGGTGAAATGGCCCAATGACGAATTTGCTTGGGTTTACAGATTTTGGTGGTGATCTGTACTCGTTATACCCTGCTCCGGCCATGTCCAGAGGTTATCACTATAATGATTGGTATGATTGCCGTTTAGAATCGTGAGCGCGGTGAGCAGATTTATCTGGAATGGGCGTTATAAAATCATACTATATCATATCATATATCACATAGTTTCGTCTGAGACGAATGATGCCATATCGCAATTATTGCGAAAAAACTTTTCGAAACAAATTGTGGCTCCAGGTGAGTTTCTAGAACCTACAAGCATTATAAAAGTAAATTAATTTTGCTTCCAAATCAAACATTATGTAGATGAATGCACATTCTGACAATTGACTTGATATACTGAAAGATTCTCTTCGGTTTATATACCCGCAGGGATGCCTGGGACCTAGCTCAGAGGTTGTGTTGTGTTGCTAGGTTAAACCCTATCATCTACCAACAGTCTCCATCTTACCCAATCAAAATCTCTATAAGTTGTGTCATTAGACATCTGTCACCACATTAAATGGACATTATTTTAACCTTTTTCCTATGTGTGTTGTAAAGACATAACATATACTTAAGCTTCCAACAAAACACATTTGCTGTTATGCTGACAGAAAAAAGGCAGAACAAAACCAATTGGAGTTAGGTCTTTGTTAGTAAGAGAGTGCCCTGTTACTTAACACCGGGTGCTACATCACAATGTTGTTACCTATTGTTTTAGAAATAGGTCATGTTTATGTAAAGACATTGTGCTGCAGAACTTGACACAATTAGCACATTGATTAGTGGTTGAAGGTGAGTTTTCTTTATTTATACCTAATTCCTCTCACTCAAGACAATGTACAACAGGCCTAATGACTAGTAATATACCTATACAAAATATTTGCAATGTATTTTATCTGCAAAAAGGTCTGTATTGGGAGAAGATAGCATTATAAGTGGCGACCTCAATACAAGCTAACATGTGTGCATGGTTGTCATGTTTATAATTGCATTCTTCTGTCTCCATAAAATAGCAACAGTCACCTGGATGTCTTCTAATTAACAAAATAGTAGTGCTCCTAAGATCTTACTTGCAGAAATGCAGAATTACTTTGTTCAGAGTCCAAAACAATATCTGTAGCAACATTGTGAGAACTGTTACAACATTGTGTCACAGTTTAAGCTGAGTTACATTAAATAAGATCACTGAACTGAATGTCAATTTCCTAGGATATTTATGGCATTTTTGAGTGGTAGACCATTAAATAGTATATTTTTATGTTGTAGATTTCCTCTTTGGCCAAGAAGATGCTGGACTGCAGGATGTGCAGAATAATTTAACAGTGCGTCATGCAGGGAGGAATCAGCTGGAAAGACTCCGCAAAATATTCTTGTATTTCGTGCTGATCAGTAAATTGATGAGTAAAGTATTTTTCCCTTTGTTTGGAGTACGCTAATTTAAAACAACATAAATTTCTTCTTATTTCCTCCAGCTACATCTACACACCACATCCATCAATGACATCATTTTGTGGGGTTTCTTGAACATTTTTGTTGATTTATTTGTATGGTTTTTTTTTACTTGCTTTAATATTTAAGATACACACTGGTCACTTGTAGTCATCGCTTGTCATTATAAACACTCATATTATAGAGTTAAAAATATTGTCCTTTGAAGTTGCAGTCATGAATGATTTTGTTATTGTTTTACATAAACTGATGTTAATAAAAATTTGCAAATTTAAAATAGTTGCTTTTTTCTGCTTTAATCTTAGTTGATTTTTGGAAATGGCACACTGTAGGGAGCATTTTTGACAACTCAGCCTTGTCATTCCCCTGAATCTAAAACCCCATCTGTCCTTGAAAGAAGTTGAAATGTGCTTTGGGGGGGGGGGGGTGAGTGACCTTTGCCCATATTTTGTGATGTTGATTAACTTGATTTAACACATTTCAAATTCACTGGGTGACTGTCGATTTTCTACAATACTTTTTAATCATCTGCCCAACATGATTAGTGTTTTCTTGGTTGCATTATTAAGGTTACTCCAGCAGTCAAAGAGTGATTCCTGGCACAACATAAATAAAGAAGTGCCATATTATGTTTTCCATTGAATTCTATACAACAGTAAGCTGTACTTCTTGAACGAGATTCAATTTATAATAGTGAACAAATATGGCATATCCGAGTAAAATTAGAGGAGAAACCACTGATGGCTTCATTTGAGCCTTGTTTGTGTTGCATCCCCCACCCACATTGAATTGATAGACACCTTTCCTTGTGTATATGACATTATGAAAGCCATTAAAAATTTGGAGTGAAGTTTCACTCATAAAATAAAGGGAATTTACATGTTTCCTGTCACTTTTTGAGGTCGAAAAAATGTTGTGTCTGTTAGTAGATAAGGGGCTCTACGTCACAATGTAATATTTTTTTAAGAAGGCCTGTGTTGCTGTGTTGATTTCTATCCATAAACCCATACAGTGCCCCATCACTGTACGCCTCAGTCTTTTTTTCTTTAACTACGTGCCTCAGTCAGTTGAACTTCCATTATACTGGGCCCAATACGTTGAGGCTTCTTGAACTAGAAGGTCAGAAGTATCACACAATGTCTTGACAATGAGCACAATGTCGCTACAATAACTTGTTATGCATGTTGAGAACTTATTACATCATTGAATGATCTTTTTTGTGTCAAGATGTCTTTTCTTTAGTCTATAGTCTGTAAAGAAGCAATAATTTGCATAGAAATGTACTTCAGTGATATTTTACAGCATATAAAACTTTCCTGAGAGAAAATTCTGTGGCCTTGCACAACTTATAGAGCTATCTCCTCCAAATATGCTGGTCAAATACTCAAAATTTAGATCATATTTATTACTTGAGGCTTTGTTTTAGTCATTGTCAACCTTTTTGTGTAAATATATTTGATTGAATTGTCACAAAAATGATTTTCCTACTTGACATACGATTTCTGGGTCAAATTCATAGTCACAATGTGTTGACATAAACATGACCTATTTCTAAAACAATAGGTAACAACATTGTGATGTAGCACCCGGTGTTAACTGAAGCAGGTATTTATTCCCGATGACTGGCTTTGAACGGATGTACAGCTTGTATTGCAAATTGTTGTCCATGTATGGAAATCTGCATTAAATATTGCCCTTATTGCACATGCCACACAATTAACAAAGACTGTAAAACACCATATTATAATATTTTTTTACCATTTGAATGAAATTGGATCAACCTCTTCCCTACCATAGCACTATTATCGGTTTCTATGAGATTTTCGGCGGTGCTGGTAAAGATATATTGCCGAAAAATGTATTTGACCGATTTTGTCAATGTGGCACATTTTTTAAAAGGACCCCAAAAGATTATGACACATGATAGATTATTCAAACTTGTTTTAAAAACTTCCCTATGTTGTACTCTAAACATATGTACCAACCAATAAGAAATCCAATCATTCTGAGAAATTTTATTGCTGTTTGACTCTTCAAAATGTCCGAATTTCGAGCACATGTCAGATTATGTCATACTTTGACCTCTGGTGATCTCAACTTTCATCCAATCACATTGAATTTGCACTCATCTTAAAGCTGATTTAATAACATTTAATTTGAGTGGCTATACAATGTCATAGGCTGATTAGTTGCGATGTTACATTGATTTAAGTTTCCCCTACCCCTAATTTTTGGAGTAATTCTGGGTCCGAGCATTTCTGACAAAACGTCAAATATCTCACTTACTGCCGGGTTTGAGAATGTCCACCCTCGCTAAAAATGTGTCCCAGGTGGTCCAATACCAAAATCAGGTGGGTGATTTTGTGGCACTTTTATGCATGCAAACACCCCTTGGCTCCATGTACTAATGCATAAAATTGTGACTTTAGAAGAGACCAGGTTACAGTGTAAATATATATATAAATATATATAATTATAATTAAAAAAGAGGACATTTTCACACTGAAAGATGCACATTGTGACTCAAGGTAGCTGATGATATGTCGTCATCATACATCTGACATGGGAACCGTAGAGGTTGTATGATTAGTCATGATCAAGATACGGCCAATTGATTTGTCATAACTGATTTTAGAGCAAGAATCAGATGCATAATCCTTTCGTTTGACTGTCACTAACAGGCGGGATAAATCTCCTCAAATTGAATTAACATTGATAGTATTGGTATGGTCATGACAAGTCATCAATATGACTATTCACAAAATGCCATTTTCACTGTGCAATAGTCCGTTCTTTTATAACAAATTTACATACTGTAAATCCCAAGAAGGACTGCTCAATTGACTGAAAAACAAATTAATGTACTCTTATAACACATTGTGACTCAAGGTAGCAGATGATATGTCGTCATCATACATCTGACATGGGAACCGTAGAGGTTGTATGATTAGTCATGATCAAGATACGGCCAATTGATTTGTCATAACTGATTTTAGAGCAAAATCAGATGCATAATCCTTTCGTTTGACTGTCACTAACAGGCGGGATAAATCTCCTCAAATTGAATTAACATTGATAGTATTGGTATGGTCATGACAAGTCATCAATATGACTATTCACAAAATGCCATTTTCACTGTGCAATAGTCCGTTCTTTTATAACAAATTTACATACTGTAAATCCCAAGAAGGACTGCTCAATTGACTGAAAAACAAATTAATGTACTCTTATAACAGAGGGACCGCTTTAGTCAACTATTTACTCAGATTGACACAAACTATTCAGTTGCCATGAATATCAAGATAAACCCTACAGTCATCAGTCATGAATAGGCCTTCACCAGGAGGGATTTACCTTGGTACATTGTTGCTACGGAAATTTCACTTTTGATGAATTGATCAAACACAAACACAGACATTGTGTTTGTAAATCATTCAAACATTTGGGCGTAAGATTGAACCATTTTTGCATCTATGATGAAGACTTTAGGGTCATTCCATCTCAAATCAACCAATGGTCCCCACCTCACCTTCTCCGATTTTAGTGAAACTAGCCACAGATCAAGAACACAATACGGAAGGAATTTGTGTGAAATTTCAAAGTTGTTTCTAAAAAATTGAGCAAGTTGTGGCCAATTGAACATTAAAAATGTGGTCCGAAAATCGGAAATTGTCCATTTCTAAAAATTTAATATCTCTTTTGTTTGTTCATGTAACAATCTGACAAAGCCCATGTACTTACATATGACTCTATTGTAAATTGTAGTTCAAGAATTTTTAACCCAGAAGAATTTGCCACTCTTCCAGAATGTTTTAAATGTGTATGATTTATCACACCGAATTCCAGATTTCAATAATTTCTATCTCCCTCAAGTGACTTTCAAAATGTCAAATATTCCGCACATTTGTTCTTTGGGGTGATTAGGATTAGTAAAAATAAAATTGCTTCACTAGGTATTGATGGCAGCGATTTATACCCTGCACAATTTTGAAAAAATTGAAATTTACCATTTTTGGGAGAAAAATTTCACCATGTGGGATAGGTAGCACAAACTGCTGACGCATTTCATAAGAAAGCATACGAGAAGGGCTTTTGATTGATATGAGCCACGTTTTGTGTATATGAATTTTTAATTGTGAAATTTCACTTTGTATTTTGGTCGTTTACACCTTTTCAATATTATGTTTGGATTTCAAATGACAGCAAAATCATGTGGGACGATAAATTTGAGTTTAAATGTTGGCTGAAACTTATATTTCAACCAAGGTCTTCAATTTTATGTCACATTTTACCTGTGAATTTCCTTTTGTAACTGACTACTAAAATCTTTGGGAGTATAATTATCTAGAAGAAAAAATTCTGAAATTTCAAAAGCTCATGCAGGACAGGTGATATGACTTTATCATTTTGTAAAATAGTAGGTCCTCACAAAAAAAACAAAAAAATTTGTTAAGGGTTGCTTTAAAAATTTTTTTTACAGTTTTTGAGGGTATCCTAGTCAATTATTGGGGAAAGTGCAATTTTACCTAAGATAAAGATGGACAGCTGACAAAATTATTTTCAAATAAGGGCTTTGATCTACTTTTAAATTTAATTGGCAACTTCATGGTTTTGTATTTAATGATTTTGCCATTTATGGCCATTATTGTCAGTGTCATGCTGAAAACTTACTGGATTTGACAACCACAGAATTCAATACAATTGTCATATTTGGTTCTAAATTAAAGTTCATAGAATGGACAAAGTATATATCCATCTATTTTCATTATATGACATGTCCGACATTGCATTAGCTGATTTTAAAATTTGTGCAATTTTTTCATTATTTGCATTGTTATGATACAAGATAATTGTACTTGAATGTACAAATTTAGCATATTTGGTATTGGGTAAAAATCCTAAATCAAGGCAATACTTATATCCTATTTTTGCAACCATATAAGTGGTCCCAAATGATCTTTTGATCATTTTATATCTGCATAATTACAGCCTAAATGACTATATTTAAAGCTTGAATATGAAAAAGAAAAAATTTATATACACAAGACATATCTTATATGAATCAAAAGCCCTTTGCATATATTTTCACACGATATGCATGTGTTGTTGCTATGACCTATCCCACATTGTGATTTTTCACTCCGAACATTGGTAAATTTGATTTTTTTTAAATTTGAGCTTAGTCTGTATCACAGCAAACGTCAGCCAGGGACATGAAATCAACATTACCCTTCCTTCTCACCCCAAAGAACAAATTCGTAAAGTATCTTTAATTTTGGAAGTTTTCTGACCGAGTGGGAAATTATTGAAATTTTAGTTTTAGTGTGATAAACCTTCCAACTTTGAAAATTTGTGGCAGGTCATCAAACTTTTTTTCAGCAACTTGCTTTCAGCCATTTTGTTTATTGAGATATCAAGCATTTATTTATAATATTTTAGGGCATTATCTTGAGAAATCAATAAATGACAGCAATTTCTAGATGGGACAATTTTCAATTTTCGGTTCTAATTTTCAAACTTCAATCGGTCAGTACTCTCTCAAATTTGCAGTTACAGAACTGATATTTTGCATACATTCATTCCATATATAGTTCTTCAAATGTGGGAAGTTTCGTGAAAATCTGAGATGGTGAGGTGGGGCACTTTTCAAATTTTGGTTGATTTCATGTGGAATGACCCTTTAGGCCTCTGATGCCTGGGGAATGATGCATTATATGCAAAAAGGCTGTTTTGTGTCTTTCTACGGCATATCACAAGGAAGAAAGGAGAAAATTGACAAATGAAGAAAGACACAAGATTATTGTCTGAATACACAATGGGGCTGCTCTTACACTGCAAATTATTATGCTACAAAATTGACTGTGACTTGTGGAAATAGGCATGCTTCTTGAGCAAAATGTAGCAAATTGTAACTGTATAGTATACCTTGGGTGGTACAGTATATTATTGGAAAAGACCGTTAAGTGAAGACATTTCTGATGAATTTCAGTTTCTGTGTCAGATAGCTGATTTTGTATTCCATCGCCTTGTAAGAAACAAAAGGAAAGGTTATGGTGAGTATACCAGTCATAACAGAATTAGAGAGGGGTAACAGTCTCATTATGGTGAAATAACAGTCGAAGAATGATTACTTACATTCAGCTGCATTCCATTGAAATGAACTCTCAATTTGTTATTGAGCAGCTTGGGCACCTCATTGATGAGTGTTGTGACTCAGTAGGCGACTTGCTCAGATGATGTGGCTTCATAAACTGCCTATGAGTCAAAGAGAATTACATGACTGAGATAGGGATATGACCTCCCAAGGAACATGTCAGTGCAATTCTGTAATTCATTGACTGTAGCAATGGCTCTCTTCCCAGCTTCCAGCACTTTTTAGGCAAGCTTTTCAACAATGCAGCATGCTAAACTAGAAATTAATGTGAGAACTACAGCCGAAATTGCCAATGTCCCCCTTACTTTTTATCCATGAATCTGTCGTGTGGGTTGTTTTTGTATTCTTTTTGTCTTTTGCAATGATAATCCTTTGAAAATCCAGCCGGATGATCTCAGATCTGCTTAAGTAGACCGGATTGATGCACTGATGAATAAAGATGGTCTTAGCAAAAATGTTGGCTTGTTAGGCAGTGAAGAAAAGCAGAAGGGATAATGAACTGATGAATGGATAAAATGGGATAAACGGATGAAATTGCCAGAATTAGTCAAAATTTGTTAAAAGAATGGAATTGGTTGAAAGAATGGCATGTAGAAAAACCTGGATGAACAGATTGTGAGACGCAAGATGGATGTTTGGATGATTGGGCATTACATCCAGTATTTATGTGCTGAAATTGCTGGCTGACAACGGTTTGCTGTGCAAGCAGGCAAGCAAATTACCTCATTCTGTCAATTGTAAATGTCAATAGTTTCATAGACAATAAAATCTTATTCTTGTGATTCCTAATCCTTGAGCTGTAGTTTTGAAAGTGATATCTTTGCACAAGCATTGACATGCCACGCCATATACAATGATACATAATATATACTAGCTGTATTACAACTCAACCAAAGATAAACACTCCACCATAACTTACGCAGACTACGTTGCGAAGGCCTGTTGAGTGACCCTTGCTTAGAGGGATCACTGGAACCACACATCTCTATTTTGCGCTTATCCTTCAGGGAATGACCTTGATGGAAGTATGCGGACCTGAGACAGCTTTTTCTCAGCTTCAGTTCAGCTTCAAGCCAGCTTCAGCAGCACTCAGGTCATTAAGTACAACTCCCTAGTGGTTACTCGAAGAACTACTAAACATCAGGACCGCACAAAAGACCCATTGAGGTCCATTGAGGTCTTAAGGCTCAGAGAAGAACACAATTAAATGTACACAATGTGTGTGAAATGGGCCTCCAATATACAATGGGGTATATTTATTATGTATGTGGTTGTATTGCATTTGTAGTTTATGTTCATGTAGCTGCATTTGTACATAATATTATAGCCCTCTCTCGGTCTATTTTTCTATTATGTTGACCCACACGACACAATTATCTCAGCATCCATCTCACTGAAAAATTTTAATATTGAGTTAGCTTAAATGATTGAGTAAGGTGGTTGCACAATTCCTTTGAGCTAACATAGCTTGTTTTTATTAGTTATGACAACGGAAGGATTATCATTTATAAGTAGAACAACAAGACAATGTTAGCTCAAAACAAATTGTGCAACCTTCTCGCTTAATCATTCATTTGAGCTGATTCAAAATTTCTAATTTTACAGTGTACGTTTCCATTAATACCTCTCCTTGTGACTGAATGATTGCTAATATGACTTGTGCTTTTCTTGAAACGCATAGGTGTGGGTATATATCTTATGATAAGGTGCACAGAAAGTGACATCAGTGACCTTATGACGCCTTATAGCCCTTCTCTTATATTGTATCTAATAGTTCTGAGGTCATTCGGTGCATCCTATTACTATGCAATTTTACAGCCTGAGATTGTCATCTTAAAAGTGTTTATGTATTTTGCATTATTTTAAGGTCATCCTTAGGGATGAAGCTGGACATTGTTCGTAACATTGCTGTCTTTCTAGTGAAGATTGCTAGTTTTTTGCCGTCCAATTACCAGATCTCAGGGGAGTAGAACCATATTTTTGAGTTACTCAGAGTAAGCAATATTCAGCCAATGTGATTTGATATATTTCGTGCTTTCTGGTTAGCAGTTCAGCATATCAACAGGTAAGACATTGGAAAATAAGACTTCAAGCTAGATTCTGAAGTGGTTGTCAGGTTTCTGGGTTAGAGCTAAATTTCTCATTACATCACTTGAGCAGAGCTGTAAGCCTGTGACCTATATCGCATTCATGGCTGCCGTATTACTGAAGCATTTGCCCACTGACCTTGAATTTCTAAATTTTTGCAAGAGTTCATTACTATAATATTGTGCGCTTTGAATTTAGTAGTGAAGTTGAACAAGATGTCTTCAGCAAAGTTTCAAAACGTATTGCCAAGAAAAATGACATCACAATTTATTGTTTGGCATAATGCTTCTAGTGCATAAATACAGGACAAGAAGTCCCATTGCGGCACCATAAGAGAATCACTGTAAATTGAATTATCAGACCTCAGTATTACAAATTTGTACTGTACTCAGTAACGCTGTTAACAACTTTCTGCGAGTGACCTTACAATAAGCTTAAGCTTAAGACTAACGATCCAAGTCCAATCTTCTTTGCTGACTCAATAAGAGACATTTATCTGGATTCTATTAGTCATATGTCATCATGCTTACAAAATGTCAGATATGTAATCCGCCAAATCTATTTAAAAGATTTCCCACTGAAACTAATGATCATGTGCTTCGTTACTGTCATAGCCGTTGGCAATTCGACACTCGGTATTTTTTAGAAATCTGTGACTTACAAAACATGCCAGGATGAACGAAATGGATTAGATATCTGTTACTGTGTGGAAGCAGTGTTGTCACTGTATCTGAACATGTTTCTTTCTGTCTTTGTGCCCATGTTTCTGTCTATTTATCCATCATACTACCACATCTCTATCTATCTCTCTTTCTATCTATGGATTATCTATATACTTACAAGTCTTTCCATATGACAATGTCCAATGTGTTATTATGTGTTGTGAGTGTAAATTGCATAATCATAAGAAAGAGATTGAAATATTCCTTGTTCTAAAAGATGTCGTAAACATGTATATCTATCTATCTATCTATCTATCTATCTATCTATCTATCTATGCTCACTTATATGTCTGTGTACATGTTCTACAATGTATACCTTTTGAATAGTTACGATGAACCTGCAATGCAATTATGTATATAGCAATATCTATCATACTGTCTGTGCATCTCATACATCAAGTGTCAATCTGTTGCCTGCCTTGTGATCAAACTTTGAACAAAAACTTTGATGACAGGAACATGATGAAAGTACAGTTTAAATGAATTGAGGCTCTCACATTACATTTTCAATTACTCTTTCCATGTGACTACATTCCAGGGCTTTGAAGGTATATGCTCCTAATGCGAAGCTACACACAAAGTCCATTTCAGATATGTCAGGGCTCAGTGTAGGCCTTTGAGGCTCACCTTCACTCTAAATCCCAAATTGTGTTCTATTGACACCCACAGTCAACAAAAAGATGATAGCATTTTGTGGAACTTTTTGATGGGTGAAATGAAAGAGTGCATCGGATGTACATGTATACTTTCAATGATTTACGTCAGCAGCACACAGGATTATTATACTAGTATGTAAAAAAGTAATGGATACATAAATTTTGCTGTCCTGTTGACCAATTTGATCTTGTCCCTTCTGAATGGTGTATACTAGTCAAATAAGTGGAATTAATAATGATTAAAGAGACAATTTTTTTTTACCTGCCAGGAGATTTGATACAAGTCCATCATCCAACCATCTGAAGCAGGAATCAAACGTAATACCTCCAGTGTGTAATACAAGATGTTTACATTTTGGCCACTCACTTAGTTTCAAATTATATTGACAGAATGCAGAAAAATATACATTCAGATATGAACCTCCAAATTGCTAGGCAGACCTCAAGGTTTTGAGAGATATAGAACCACACTCATAGATGAGCAGAACTGCCCTGCAATATGCTAGGTCAATATGTTTGAGTGGATGTAATATTCCACCTCATGCTGAGAGACATATGACACCTCCCAAATGTCCAAAAAGATAGAGTTAGACCCCAAGTCTACAAGCCAACTTTCCTTCTAATACATTTAGATGAGGTTATTAGCAGAGGAAGCATGCACACATTTTACCCCTGGACCTCTGAGGATGTTACAAAGTGCTCGTTTAGCCTTGCTGTATGCATTGTCCTTTCCGAGTTAGTGAGGTTTAAGCCTAACAGATGCGTGCTTTGTCGAAAGTTGGCTTTTGTAAACTTTGTTGACAGAAGTTGTTAGTCAAAGATATATGCATTGGTTTTCACGCTTATATGTGTTAGATTACATGGATGGATGATTGGAGCTTTATGCCATGTATTCGTCCACTCGGTAAGCTAATTAGGACAGAAGGAGGACATGGCAATGAGGCGAAGGATAGAAGCAGCCTTCCAATGTTGGCCAAGGTGACCCAGCAAGATTCGAACACGGGATCCAGTGATTGACAGTCCAGCACGCTAACCGCGAAGCTAACGCCCCCCAGCTATTGCACATCAACTAAAGTTTGTTAACCCGGCTTTCAATGCACAACCATATCAGTCACTGTCGGAGTGTGATCAAGGTTCAACGTGACTCGAATGATGTTCAAGAACAATGGAACAGCATGACAATACCCTGGGTGGCATTAAGCATGGCTTTCATACGATTGGCCATTGTTACTCTTTGCATTCGGGTGCATTGAAATGGCTTAACCCCTTTTTTGTATTTGGTAAGATTTTGATGATATACCATTGCAGTGAATACTTCTATGGATATACAATAGAATGCCAATGTACATACATGTAATTTTTTCATATGAATGTCCTTGTCTGATATTGCTGTTGTGAGCTGTGACAATATATGTTGCGGCCCTTTGTACTGCATGAATTTAAGTTTCTGACACAATATTAAATTGTATTGCTTATACCTCCAAAAATGTATGATACTTCGGTCATGTCACACTTCAGCAGGACTTCTCTGGTATTCGTCGTTACATTTAATTTTCTGTTAATCAACATACATCATTATTAGACTTACATTTGGACTTCGTCTTTGTTTATATTTCATCTGATATAAGACTCCAAAACAGTCTAAGAGAGAGACCATGACAACTCCCACATTTCTCCTTTTCGCAGACAGAGACAAACCCTGGGAATATCAGGTCTGTGCTTAGGAAACTGTCAGGTCATGCCGCGGGGTAATTCTTGCAGATCAGTTGAAGACAAGTAGAAGATTCTGGGATAGAACCTGTGTCCTTGGGGTATAAAGGAACCATAATACCTTATGTCCACAGATTGCTGGGTTCTCGAGTGCTCCCAAACACGCCAATGTCTTTGCTCAAGCTCTCAAAATAGTAGACCGAGTCGCTGAACGAAAGACAAATAAGAGTAGTTTCTCCCTGTGTCTAGAAACATCTCCTTCTGCTGACATAGACAGGTTGCTTGTAATGATTAGTCTTTTTTGTTATAACTTAGTGCAATGGGTGACTTACTTAATCAAACATCTATCTTTACAAGGACAGGTTGAACATCAGAGGAAGTTGCTTGAGAAAGGTTGGTGTAGATAGCAGAAGCAATATACTGCACAACAAAGTGAACTTTATCCGGTTTTTCATTTCACAAGGAGAGTGACAATTTAAAAGAGCTGTATGGCAACAACTAATAAGAATACTTTTTTTTTTACCTTTTCTGCTTTTACCAGCAAAAAATATCAAGACAATCTTCAAGTGCAACATAACCTTGTAATAAGAGGATGTGCCAAATAACCCAAAATGAATACAGAGTTTTCTTTATAACCAGTTGTTTTTGATTGTTTGTTATCACTATGAAAATATCTGTTGGTAGAAGTCATGAAAAATTGCATATGTAACTGACATGGAGTCAACCTTGGAGTCTTGGACCATTCGAAAGTCAGAACTTCGGTCTACAACCAAGCGTTGAGCTGTTGATACCCTTGATGCGATTTGATGCCTCTGAAATCTTGGGCAATATTGGGTCTCATTCAGATCGAAATGGAGTTATATCTTATTCAAAATTCCTGCTGCTAAAAAAAGAGAGCTACTCTTGAAAAGAACCCATTGTGCTACAGGAAATGGAAATAGGTTCTGCAATTGTGTATAAATTCTAAGAAACCCTGCTTGTATAATTAAATTTATCAATTTGTTATAGTAACAATGGAATGACATGTTTCTGTCTGCCTTGCCTTTGTGGCTGTTTTCGTAGTGTAGATTAGGTTATTATTTGTGCAAGTATTGGGTAAATTAGGTAAGAGCTTAGGTGTCAAGGCAATGAAGGAAAGGTCGGGAGGTCACAAGATGAGGGAGAAGGAATTATTCGAAATCCATCAATACTGCAGAAACTGGTATAAGGCATGTCTGAAGCTAACCTAATTTAGCTGGTTTAGAGATGTAGTTTTGAGTGAATTGCCTGCTGTTCGGAAGGTTTACAGTTTTTAGCTTGATCGACAAACTCCCACTACATAATTCCTGTAAGTTTCACATTTAAAGATTAGAATCAATTGCCAGCCTGAGGCATCTTAAACTTCAACCTCAAAAACACTTCACTCACAATATAAAGATTAATTTTGTTGTAAAAATGAAAAGAATTCTGTTTCTGCTCGTTGGAGGTAGCTCATTCATCTCTGCATGTTCTCTGCTCATGAATGCCTGATCTAACAAGAAAACCAGGAATCTTCTGACATTTCTTCACCCTTCCTATATATTTTATACACTCAAAATACTCAGAAACACGTAAAACCTGCTTATTCAAATTATTTCTTGGCATCCTTCTACTGTAGTCGTGTTGTATCCCTTCTCTTCTTTCTTTACCACCATTTTTGTCTATTCTACCAAATCTTTTTTCCCTCCTTTGTTTATTTTTCTTTTCTTTTGGCAATGTAACATACTGTAACAAGCCCTTCTTTCAGTGTATATCAAGTTTTTTTTTCTCAAATTTACTCAACTTGTCTAGGTAGCTTTACTACAAAGTCCTGCTATATATATTCGAACCAAGCGGTGGAGAGAATATGCAGTGCTGGTCATACAAAATACAGAATATCAGCATGTGTGCCAGAATAATTGTATCCTAATGATTATGAAATCATCGTTGAGATTACCCAATCCATGATTTTTGTTCACCTACCTCAGATGATTTCCTAAATATAACTCTCTCATCTCCTCTAATTGCTATGCATGGTAAATGCAAAAAGCATATGTATATATTTTTTACAAAACTTTGCTATGGTGTTTTAATTGAGTCCAATTAGTGTTTGAAACATGGCAAACTAGCTTGACCACATAACCTTATAAGACATCAGAGGAGGCGAAACTCACCAGAATGACCTCACAAGATGGCTGGCCTGTGTCACATGACAGATGCAGGTCGTGCGACCGTCCCCCAGTGGGTCATTAGGTCTTGTTTTGGTCACTGGGGACTGGCCTAGTTGACGGAGAGTAAAGGTTGAAAGAATTTTGCTGTCACCAGTCTCAGATAAGTGACTGAAAGTAGGTAGCCTCTAGCCAAAGTCACACAAGGGCACTAAAGGTCCCATTGCTCCAATAAAATGTCCTCACATTCTTTCTCACAAGTTTTGTACAGTTTTTAATGAAATGATTTCTTTTCGTGGATGCCATTTTCCCCAGGCAAAAAAATGCCCTCTTTCCACGAATAAGGTGCTTCAATTAAATGATAGATGTGTTGTGTACACTGTCAGTTGAAACTGTACTCAGAGGGCTGCCTTAACCACATATATCTGTCTATCTCTTTGATGCTTTAATTTTACCAAAACTGTCAAAATGTTACTTAAAAGGCGAATGCACCTTTCAGGCGTCTGGCTGCCTTATGTTGGGATCTTTTAGTCATTAGTTTAAAATACTCTTTAGATTTACTTCACATGTAGCTGACAGTAAGTTCCTTGGATGGATAAGGAGTACTGTATGTATTTATTCACTATAGTAGTTGTTGCGGTTTGTAAATATCAATGCAACATATGTATCTGCCACTTTGTGTCCTTACTATGTTGACGATCTTTCCCATTTAAAAAGCTAAGCTGTCAAACTTGATAAACGCAACATTAACACAGAGAAAGACAATACATATGTAAAGAGAACTTTTGGATAGGCGATGCATGAGAGATGGAACTTCATTGTTGGCTTCTTCAGACACAGCCTTCATTTTGGGACATGTGCATAAATGATCATCTTGACACAAAGCTTCATTTTAAGAGTCTGTTTTGTAATCCCACATAAATAATGAACGGATATGAGTCTTTCAGCAAAGTCTAAGACAGCTTAAGTTTCTTTGTATGGAAATCCCTGGATATATTGCCTTGTAAATCGGAGTTTATTTCTTCTTTAGGAGACAGTCTTTATATGACTCAAAAGTTTTCTTTTGCATGCTTGTCGAGTTTTATGTCAGTGGAGATCCTTCAAGTGTTCTACTTCAAGAGTTTGCAAAGAACGCTTGGCTCTGATTGGTTGCTGCTATCCATCAAATCACCCAGCATGCAATGCGCAACAATATCAGTCATTGTCAGAAAGTGATGGAGTTCCAACGTGACTGGAATGGTTGTACGAATAACAACGAGATGGTATGACAATACCCTGAGTGACATTAAACATGGCTTACACAAGATTCGCTCTTGATGTTCACTTTGGTTATATAATGTAGGCATGCTAGCATGAGTCTGTTTTCGTATATTTGTTATGGTCAATTCAGGCAATTTGCACCAAATTGGCTGTTTGGCATCAATGTGGCAATTTACTTACCTTTTCAATGGATCTAACTTTACTGACAAGTTAATCTGTCATATATTGTAGACCTTATAATTACACAATGAGAAATAGATCAATATCAACAAAGACAGACAGATGCATAGGAATAATCATATCTATATGAATGAGGAAATATGTCCAGATATATATTAGATACATAGACTCAATCATAGTTTGGAAAGACTCACAAAAATTGAATGGAATCATCATTTCTTTACTTGTATATACATGTATATATTTATTTTTTTATGTACTGATATCTTAATCTTTCATTGTAGAATGAGATACTATTGATATTCAACATTTTATACAAATTTCAAATAAAGACATGTTTACAGAGTTGAGAGAATGTCATGATAAATGAATACAATCGTCTGCATTTTTTAGACATTCTTTGTTGGAATCGTGATATTCTCAATAATTGGCAAATGATTTGAAATTGTAAAAATGTTTTGGCAATTTCCTTTTAATTTGGTCTGCTCTTCAATGCAAAAACTGTTTAATTACAAAACCATGTAAAATTGCTGGCTCAAATAAAAGAGGGAAAAAGAGTTTGATCTTAAATTGTCATTTCTTTCCAAAGCCTTCTTATGCAACGTAGAAGCCTGGGTAAAACAAAGCCTGCCAAACACTCATTTGAATTGATCTATGAATTTTAAATGGAGATGTTAAGCAACAATGTGTTTTGCAGGCTGTAAATCTTGTAAATGGCCTCATATTGTGATTATTTTTGGTGTTGCCTGAGATTTAAGTGATATATTTGCGACAGCATGAATCTAAAACTTTTTTTTTTTCATCACCATTTTGTAATAAAAGTTTAAAATATGAGACAAAGATATTTCAAGCATCTGAGATCCATTTCACATGTGTTATTGTCATTGATTTAAAAGTCATCACATAACAATTGTGCGTATGCAGCGTTCCCTGTATTGTGGGACTGCGCCCCGGGTCATGCAGAGGTGTTTCGCTGGGACATTCACCATTACCAAATATATATTTCAGAGGAGTACTGGGGGGGGGGGGGTGCTTGGGCCCAAACTAAAATTGGAAAAATAGTTAAAGCTGCAAATCATCCCTTAATCACCCATATTATGCGCCCCCCCCCCCCAGGCCATTTCTAGATATATGCCCCTGTTCCTCGTGCTAAGTGGTCAAAATTGGTTTTACAGCAGAAAGCTATAAACACTGTGTCTTACAAACAATTTTTGGACAATATTAATATTCATTGTGTTTGTTGAACTGCTATCATGCATGACTTTATACAAAAAAGATGCATATTCACTCTCTTAGCAAAGAAGAATAATTTTCAAAGTGATCCTTACAGCTTTTACTCTGTATTTTGCAGATATTTTAGTCAAACTAATTCATAAAATCCCATCTTTTCATTTCAATGTTCCAACAATCTTTAAGACGTTTCTTTCAGGATTTTCTATTAATCCGTCCAATTTCATGGTGGGTGGTTTGGCAGGATGAATGATCCATCGAAAACATGGAGAGATTACATTTAATTCCAGATAAGAAAAAAGTAAAGTTTTTCCAAGATGATTTGATGCTATCAAAATCAAGGATGTATAGATTTCAAGATTTGCAATTGACACAAAATTGTTGAAAAGACACTAACGGAAAAACGAAAATCATAGTGTGAATTATTGATTCCTTTTAAGAATGGTAAAATACACAATATCACAGGACAACAATTGAACTTTTGACTCTGCCTGTGACTCTGTGTCATTTATTTGTCTCTGAAGCTGATTCAGCTCAAGTGAGCAGATGCACAAGAAGCAAATAATGGTGAGATGATAAAGCCGATAGTCAATGAAGGAAGAGTCCCTTTTTCCCAACAAATACTTTGTATGAGTTGCTTAGTTTTGGATAGTCTATTCATTTTTCATGAATGCCTGGACTAACAAGAGAATTACATTTTTAGAGAAGCTTCATACATGCCATTAAAAGTTGTTCCCTGACAATGCAAAGAACCGCATAAAACCTGCCCGTTCAAACTCTTTTCATTACCTCTCTATACTGTAAACTTGTTATATCCCTATACTTATTTTGTCTTTCCTACAAATTCCTTTTTCTTCTCTTTTTTCTTTTCTCTTGGCACTGTAACATACTGGTACGAGCCCTTCCTGTATAGCAAGTTTTTTTCTCAAACTTACACAGCTTGTCTAGGTAGGTTTACTGCAAAGTGTTGTTATACATTTTCCACCAATTAGAGAGAATACGCAGTGTGTAGTACCAGCCATGCCAAATATAAACAGATCCCTCACATGGGGGAAATGTGTAACATGATGAGGACTCCCGCTCTCTCTCCCATCTCATCAATCAACCCTTGAGAGTGCCAAGAACTTGGCTTAGAGGGCTGCACTTACCATATCTGTCCATCCATCTATCTATCTATCTATCTGGATAATAACACTCAGATATATTTACTGCAGGCAACAAAAATGTTGGTTGAAAGTACCTAGTCCTGTGATTAATTATTGTGTAGTTATCTAAATCAACATTTTTACTAGTTCTGTAGTTCTGATAGTCATGAGCTGAAAGATGCCCAAGATTAATGTCATGTCATTCATGTTTTATTTTAATTGAAAAATATATCACCAGCACCAACTATACATGTACGCATGTTGGAACGTGTGTGCTTAAGATTAAGATTATCATTATATGACAATGGGATTTTGTTGATGAAATTTTGTTTATTAGTATATCAATCTTGAAAATGCATGGCATAAACACACAATAAAAACAGTACAAGAGGCTGCTACGGTGTTTCAATTTAGTCCAATTAGTGTTGGCAACATGACAAGTCTGACTTGACCACCCTAACTTTATAAGACATCACAAGTGCAAACTCAAACTCTGTGTCACATGACAGATGCAGGTCATGTGACCATCCCCCAGTAGGTCATTAGGTCATGTTTTGGTCACTGGGGACTTGCCTAGTTGACAGAGAATGGAAGGTTGAAAGAGTTTTGCTGTCACCAGTCTCAGCTAAGTGACTAAGAGTAGGTAGCCTCTAACCAAAGTCACATAAGGGCACTAAAGGTCCTATTGCTCCAATAAAATGTCCTCACTTTTTAGAATGAAGAAGTTTTCCTTTCTCACTTGCACAGATTCCTCCACCAACTAATGCCAATTTGCACAAGGAAGGCTTTATAAATATATGTATTGTCTATTGTGAATGCAACTGAGCTGGGTATTGCACCCATGAAAGAACATTTCATTGGTAAAGAAGGTAAGGGGCAGCCCCTGGTAACACTGCATTGATGAATATTTAGTGCTGAAATTTAAAGCAATAACACCCACATGAGAGGCAACTTTGTGACCACATAAGCAACAGTCTTACCATACAGGGATCAATGTGTTTATAAAAAATATTCAGAACTGAACTTAAAAACACTAGCACAAATGAAATGGATCATGGACAGCCTACTTGGGAATCTTTTTGTCTCGTTTCAACTTTTATAACAAAAGGCTGATGAAAAATAATGTTTTGAGATTAACGCTGATGCAAAGATATCACTTAAATCTCAGGCAGAACCAAAAATAATCACAGAAGTGGCCATTTAGAAGATTTACAGCCTGCAAAACACATTGTTGCCTAACATCTCCATTTAAAATTCATAGATCGATTCAAACAAGTGTTTGGCAGGTTTCATTTTACTCAGGCTTCTACTTTGCATGAGAAGGCTTTGGAAAGAAATGACAATTTAAGATCAAATACTTTTTGCCTCTTTTATTTGAGCCAGCAATTTTACATGGTTTTGTAATTAAACAGTTTTTGTTTAGGAGTCCAGACCAAATTTTGAGGAAATTATTAAAACAATTATAGAGAATGTCATGATTCTACCGTAGTTATCATGGAATTCTCTCAACTTGTTAAAGACGTCCTTATTTGAAATTCATATAAATTGTATATTTCAGTAGACCAAGTATCTCATTCTGTATTTTCAAAGCGTAGAAAAGTTTTGAGGAAATTACTACAGCATTTTTTACAATTTCATAAAAGCATTTGACAATTATATATTATTTCATAAAAGCAGTTGACAATTATAGAGAATGTCATGTTGAGGGTATAAATAAACAGACGTCTTGTTTTCAATCATCAATTTCTTTCAAGTCGAATGTCTTTATATGAATATTCATAAAGACACTCTGAGTCTCAAATCAATTATAATTACATTCAGTACAATGTCAAAATGGCTACTGCAAATGGCAACTAAAGATTTCAATATCATTTAGGCCAAATACTGGTACAGTGTAGGTGCAAATTGCCTAATTACCCGTACAAATATACCAAAATGGACACATGCTAAAAAGCCTACCCAATACACTCAAAACAATAGGTAATCTTGTGAATGCCATGCTTAATGCCAACCAGGGTATTATCATACTGTTTCATTGTTGTTCGAACAACCATTCCAGTCACATTGGAACTTCATCACAGTCTGACAATGACTGATATTGTTGCGCATTGCATGCTGGGTGATTTGATGGATAGCAGCAACCAATCAGAGCCAAGCGTTCTTTGCAAACTCTTGAAGTAGAACACTTGAAGGATCTCTGCTGACACAAAACTCGACAAGCATGCAAAAGAAAACTTTTGAGTTGTATCAAGACTGTCTACTAAAGAAGTAATAAACTCTGATTAACAGGGCAATATATTCTGGGATTTTCATACGAAGAAACTTAAGCTGTCTTAGACTTTTTTGAAAGTCTCACATTCATTCATTATTTATGTGGGATTACAAAAGAGAGTCTTAAAATGAAGCTTTGTTTTAAGATGATCATTCATTTCTCACGATGATGGTTGCTGTCATAGAAGCCAACAATGAAGTTTCATAATTCATATGATGCAGATCCAAAGGTGCTGTCTTTTTATGTGTTGTGTCTCTCTGTGTTGATCTACATTGATAAACATTGGTTGATTTTGTAATGTGCAAAAGTGTATTATGTAGTTGGGCTTTTGCCAAAATTGGTTTTCATAAAAAAAAACATTCAGGTAAACTGAAGGTATTACAAAACAAACTGCCATTGATTGAAGATCGATTGCGCTATACATTCCTAATTTACATGTATCCTTAGTGAATGTGCATGCAGCCGGGGCAACAATTGCTAAGATGAAGAATAATAATTGCTAAACAAGGCAATCTTAAAAAAAATGATAAAAAACCAATTTCAATTTGTTAAAAGAACTTTATCCGTGGAATAAGGGAATATATTCTCTACAATTCACAGATTCGTTGGTTTAAATTATGCATATAAATCGCTTCCTTTCATTTCAAACAATCCTTAAGAAATTTTTCTCAAGATTTTCTATTAATCTGTCCAATTTCATGGTGGGTCGTTCAGCCAAATGAATGATCCATCAAAAACATGGAGAGATGACTTTTAATTCCAGAAAAGAAAAAGAATAAAATTCTAGTCAAAAAGGATATGACACCATCAAATTCACTGGTGTAAAGATTTCAAGATTTGCAATTAACACAAGATTGATGAGAATGCACTAAAAGAAATTGGAAAATAAATGGAAGCCATGAAGAAAGAAAAGATCGACAAACACTTACGGGGTCATAATTCATGTGATGCAGATCCAAAGGTGCTGTCTTTTTATGTGTTGTGTCTCTCTGTGTTGATCTACATTGATAAACATTGGTTGATTTTGTAATGTGCAAAAGTGTATTATGTAGTTGGGCTTTTGCCAAAATTGGTTTTCATAAAAAATAACATTCAGGTAAACTGAAGGTATTACAAAACAAACTGCCATTGATTGAAGATCGATTGCGCTATACATTCCTAATTTACATGTATCCTTAGTGAATGTGCATGCAGCCGGGGCAACAATTGCTAAGATGAAGAATAATAATTGCTAAACAAGGCAATCTTAAAAAAAATGATAAAAAACCAATTTCAATTTGTTAAAAGAACTTTATCCGTGGAATAAGGGAATATATTCTCTACAATTCACAGATTCGTTGGTTTAAATTATGCATATAAATCGCTTCCTTTCATTTCAAACAATCCTTAAGATATTTTTCTCAAGATTTTCTATTAATCCGTCCAATTTCTTGGTGGGTGGTTCAGCCAAATGAATGATCCATCAAAAACATGGAGAGATGACTTTTAATTCCAGAAAAGAAAAAGAATAAAATTCTAGTCAAAAAGGATATGACACCATCAAATTCACTGGTGTAAAGATTTCAAGATTTGCAATTAACACAAGATTGATGAGAATGCACTAAAAGAAATTGGAAAATAAATGGAAGCCATGAAGAAAGAAAAGATCGACAAACACTTACGGGGACATGAATCATTGATATATTCTAAATATAGTAATTTGCTGCTTTTCACCAAAGGTAACATGCTTTAACTATTGCTATGCCCTCCCAGATACTGGCTGTCCTCTATGCCTCACAGATACGTTCACTAGCTATTATATTGTCATGCACTGATAGCAGCTGCTCTGGAGCTATAATGGTGAAATTTGTGACAAATAATGCTCCTGTATGACCAAACCATTCCATGTTCATTCATGCTAAATTGCCATCATAGCAAGGTGATTGACTGCCAGCACCTATGTGTTACTGTGTAAAAGGCACCATATATATATTGCTAAAATCTACAAACCATTGACATAGTTGAGTTTCATGGGTGGACTCCATAGGATCAAACCAACAGCCTCAGAACCTTGTGGTTGCACAAACTGGCACTCCAAACCATCAGACCAGGGGAAACTGTGTTGAGAATAAATTGTATTAATGCATTTTGTTGGATAACAGATTTTTTTTTTTTTATTACTATAGATGGGTCTTTAATACATTGAACACATTTATAATTGCAATCCTTCATCTTCACTCTTTGGTGACAAACACATTTTTAGATTTAGTCATTATTAACTACATACACCCAACTTAACGGTACTGAGTCATGCCTGTTCCTGTTTAATCCATTCAATTTTAAATCTTTGCTTTATCAGTGACCTCCATATCAAAGATATGAAGCACGTGATACTTTTATAAAAACTGCACAATTGATAACCGTCCTTCATAATTTATTAAGCACTTTCCTTGATATATTCTTGAAGCTGAAGGTTATGGTATAATGCACATTCTCCGCAACCTTGGTAATGTATCAATTATTCAATGCTGATGTAGTAACGCTGTTCATATTCTAATGTGGCCATGAAATGCTTAAAATGCATATTGGAATAAATGTGATATTCTAAAACCTTGAAATGTTAGAATCTTTAATCCACAAGCTGAGCTGAATCATATTTCACTGGCAACTTTATGCTGCAGGAAGGCTCTTCTATAGAATTGTAGTATAGAGACAGGAATATTAGGAAAAAAGCTTGGTTGGACCAACTCCGGTGACTAAATGTAAAAATTAAGGCAAAAATTGGCAAAATTACAAATTATTTAATTCCCTGTGATGTTTTAAGCAACAGAATGTTTATTTCTTAAAAATATTCATGAAAATTAATATTTTTTGTCTTGCGCTGGAGATATTTTTGCCTTCATCCCATTTCAGGCCATTATAGGCCTATAAATAGCCTATAAATAGCCATATTTGGCACACACCCCTGGCACCACCCTATGGCAACAGCTATAACAAAACAAATTTTTAATAATGTTTTCTAAGGCTTAAAAAATCAATTTTATGGAGGGACAATTTTGAGATAGCCCCTTATTGGTCTAAAAATAGCCAAAAACTGGTTTTCCCGCCTAAATTTCAGCCTCGTTTTTGGCGGGAAAACAACGTTTTGCCTGTTTTCAGCCAAAAAAAAGGGCTATCTCAAAATTGTCCCTCCAGATAATTGTTTTTGGAGGCCTCAGAAAACAATATTAAAAATTAGTTTTGTTATAGCTGTTGCCATAGCGTGGCTCCAGGGGTGGGTGCCAAATATGGCTCTATATATGCTATTTATAGGCCTATAATTGACTGAAATTGCATGAAAGCACAAATATTTCCAGCCTGAGACAAAAAATGTTATTTTTCATTAATATTTAAAGGAAATTATTATTTTGTGCCTTTAAAGTTCACAGAAAATTGAGTAATTCAGATTTAATGTAATTTTGCCTAAATTTTTACATTAACTCACTGGAGAAATTTGGTCTGTATAGAAATATTTAAATATGCTTGTACAGTCCTCTTTGGTGATTGCTTGCCACTCACAAGGTTTTATTGAAGAGATATGAGAGATAGAGAAGTTCACAGCTTAAGTGTATATGTGTGTGTCCTTTTTTTTACTTTTTTAAAAAACAAATTTGATTCATTTGTCACTTGCGGGGGATGTTTTACTAACACAGACACTGTTACAAGAGGCCCAATATTAAGTTTCTGTATTCTATCCATGATGTGGCACTTATGAGTTGAAAATTACACCAGGAATTGAACTTTCATTATGTCCTAGAGAAAAACATAGAATGTCGATCAATAGATCTTTCATTGAAAGTTGGGCATGAGATAAGATGCATAAAAATTAGCTCCTGCATGGATGTATGTACTCGTCTGAAATAAAGATTTCCATCATGCCATGTGACTAATTATCATGACGAAATTTATATGAATTTGGAATTTCATGTATCTCCATAGCACTTGATAGAAGGTGTACACTAAATATTGTATCAAAGTCTTCTTGAATCTTAGCAAAATCCTGTAACAGAAACTCTCAAATCTGGAGTGCTAGCATGGACCTTTGCAATATTTCACTCTCCCGGCTGTTGACAAATCATGTTTTGAAAAATGAGAGGCTACCCCAGGAGGTTAATGCAGCCATCTAAGAGAGCTTGTTTTGAGGAGGCTTCTCTATGAGACACTCGCTTTCAAAAATAATGGATAGCCTCCCATAGACTCTTGCTATAGATAGAAGAAATCTAGGTGGAGTTATGTTGGTAAGCAAGCAGGTGAGATATATAGGTGAAAATATAGATATATAGATAGATAGGCAGGTAGATATATAGATGAAGCTATGTATCTGATTTGTCCTCAAAGACAGGCAGTGTGGCTGACTTATAGATAAACATGATAACAGATCGTATCAGTTATTCTACATATACTACCTCACAATAACCCTAATAATTAATCTGTTCAAATGTATATACAGTGGTACCTGTGTTGTAAGATTCCCTGTTACAAGAATGACTTGCCTTATGTGACTGCCTTCCTCCCGCACTAAGTAGTATTTTAAGCGTATTTTGCACCCCAACGAGAGACCACACCCACATGAGAGACCACTTCATGACCGCAGAAGGGGCGGTCTTATAACTCAGGGACCACTGTACTGTAAACTGCATGGCATGATGTTAGTGCATAGCAAAACACTCGTAACTTGTTTGCAATGTTAGAAATGTAAGTTTAGTTCTTTGATAATCTACTTTAAACATATCCTTTTCAAAAAGTAGTAAGGGAATCCTCTTGGAATCTGTGTCACAAAACATCAAGGCAAGCCTGAGGCTAATTCAATGATATCTTTCTGTATCACATACCTTTGAGGTAAACCACACAATCTGACAACAAAGAGTTCCTGATGTTATATATGTACTGCCTGGTTGCCCAAATTTAGTTTTTCGTCTAAAACGTCAGAAGAAATCTAAGGAGATGGAAGTCTGGCATTAAGTTTAAAGTTTAGCTTTGAAATTTAACTTATATACAGCTCTTCACGTACTTTCAAACAGACACTCATTTTAGCTTATTTATAAGAGACCATGGTATCTATAATATATCCTATTATTTCCTCTTTGAATAAAATCTGGTATTTTTGAGTATCAGTTAATTGTCTTTTAATCATCAAGCTTTTTCTTGTGCTCAAACTTTCAATCTGTGGCCACATTGTTTGTAACAAAAAGTTATGCAGTTGACGCTACCTGTCTACCATTTCTTGTGTTTAGTGTTTACGTTTAAAATTGCATGAGGTGAAAGTCAGTCCTCGACTCTGTTGCACAAATAATCGTTTGAATTTTTACTAAAATTTTGTAAGGATAGTTTTTGGTGGATCTCTTCGAAGAAGAAGATCAACTGACAACTCCTAGCAGAAAACCAAACAATGTTACAAGCTACTGCCAAGCTAGATTCGACCTGAGCTCATTAGCAAATTCTCATTGCCCTGCAGTTCCTGCAGCAATTTTAATTAAGGTATGTAGGCACTGGTCAGTTTAGAGGATATATTGCATTAGCACGGTTAAAGAGTATTTGGCTAAAGGAATTTAACTGCTGGCAAATTGAATACATCGCCCAATGTAATTGGCCCATTTCATTTCCTATTATACTCTTAATTTAAGTTCAGCAATGAAGCCAGAGAAGAATGGTTTCTTGACATAATATTTTGATTACCGTTGTTTATTAACAAGTCCTTCGGGGTCTAATGATGTTATTTGTACTTCTCACAGCTGTAGTAGTGATATTAAAGATTGTAAATATAATTTTCATTTCGCTTTCGCACAAAATGATCGATGTTGCTGGATATTTATGAGCAAGCGATAGGTGCCACCTGGTGACTGTGATTGATCAGTCTTAACAAAATGTCATGATCCATATGTCAGATAGACTCACCTTTCAGATTCATAATTTTAAACATAATCGGAGAAAATATTATGAAATTCATAAAAACTAAAAAATATTGCATCATGAAATTAAAGAAAAGCAAAATTGCTGTTTTGAGTATTGATCTAATATATTACTCTATTTATCGATCTATTTCTTCATTATTACTATTATAAATATAAATAAATAATCATTTTTCCAAATGTCATAAAGATAGCAAATAACCCGCTTTCATTATGACTTTTTCAGTGTTTTTCAGGCATCTGCATAATTTTATATTCTGTGTAGTACACATGTTAAAGAACTGATATACCTAACAAGCTCTTCAGATGTGTGCAATATTACTTTGATTTTCATTGGAGCAGACGAACAAGCTTCTGTGCAAAAAACATGGATGTTTCTGCTGGGTGATTCGGTGTTCAAACAAGTGTGAACACATCGTCTGATCTTTTCAGAGGGCTTGGCTTTGCACTTGTATGGTCATTTCTATGTAGGAGCTGTCCTTTTATTAGTAAATATCAGCTTTCTATGACCTGTTTTTATCCTTTTGAAAAAAAAAAAGATGGTATTTTTTTCTGCGTTGTATGCATGCTTGAATTTTTTATTCTGTCTTCTTTGATGATTCATGAAAGTTGCGGAGTTGGAAGGTTGATAATAACTCATTTGGATGTGCAATCCTTCTGAGGCTTCCATCAGATAGCATTAAACTTTTCTAAAGGCGTTTTTCACTTGTTGGAGAGTGTAGATAGATACACACATTTATCAATAAATTCTGCTGAGTATTCATTATATATAGCGTGATTTGCAAAATTTATCAAAAGGTATAAAATACATAGAGCAAGCTGCCATGAGATAAATATGATTGGTCAAAAAAGCATAATTTAGGAAAGCCTTTCATACTTTATTGGGACCATAAATTTCCGCCTTGCCTTTTTGCCAATTCTTTTAAACAGGTCTCTGTAAACTGCACACTACCAAATGCCAGGAAAATCAAATGAAACAACATAAAAACCAGGAAAACAGAAGAAAAGAAACTCATTTCATCTTAAATTCCACCTATTTCTTTTCCTCTCTTCTTCCTCTCCTGTCTTTCTTTTCATTTCTTTCTTTTTTCTCACTCTTTCTTTCTGTCTTCTTTTCAAACTCTAACAATTACCCAAAAAGTAGACGGCAATTTCTTAGTTCGTTTGCACCTAATTCAATGCATTGTTTGCGCAAGTGGATAACTGAATTAGTCAACTCAACCAAACTGTCTTTTGTAACATGCATGTCCTATTTTAATAAACAAATCAGCTGTTTTCAAGGGTGCTTCTTGGTCAATCCTACCCTACCATGAGCACAATAATTCATGGTCAATGAGCGCCTAAAGCTCATTATGATGTCACTCTCATGTCACTCTGAAAGCAAATGTGACAACGTCAATTTCACTGTTTAATTAAGTGTCAACACAGATGATAGACATGATCGAGGGATTTGAAACTAATCACTAGATTCCATCCATTCCCTTCATAAACTCACTAGATGACATGTCTTATTTCAGCGTGACAATGGTGACATGACATTACAAGGCAATGCCAACTGTTTTTTGACAAAGCTGGGAATGCCTCAACATTGTCGAGAAGATGCTAAATTTGTACTTGCCATGTGCATTGGGATGGTTTAAAAAAATCACTTTTTCTAAATCAATTTGCACACCCCACTATTTCATGAGAAGTCACATAACAACCATGCAATTTAAATTTTTCGAAAATCCAGGGTGTCGCAAAAAAGGTGCAAGTAAGTCTGATATTCATTAGGACTAACCCCTAAATAGCTATGTTCTGTAGCCCCTCTGTAACTCCCATGTAAAATTTCAGCTCATTTGAAGGTGATTGAAGGTGATTGAGAACAGCTCAAGTTTTTTGCTTCACTGCTGCCCCACTTCTGCTAACCTCTGCCCTGCACATTTAAACATCTGCCCCGTGCATTTAAACATATATACCCCATGACTCTGCCATGAGCCATGCATGGCTGAACAAATAAAGCAAAAATCCATGTGCGGACACAAGAAGGTGTTTTTTTGCTTCAAAGCTGCCTGTCACCAGAGTGCCGATGATAAAAAATTGTCACTGCAGAAGAAAATGGTCCCTGCAGAAGGGCCACTAGTTGATCATGTAATGCTGTCTAGTTCATGTTCATTCATGTTCTAAGTATAGTTTCCCTGGAAATTGTCCTTCACCACCGGGGTGAGGAAAAATCCTTGTCGTAAGAACGTAGCATGAGTCATGCCACACTCATTCCAAAGTGGAAAGGAACTGTTGGAAAACCATTGATGTATCAACTGCTTGACTCGATCACTGGTCCCTCCTTTGATCTATCCATTTTATATTGTTTTATTTTTTGGCTGAAGATATATTTTTGAAAGATCATCCATTCAGAGAAAGAATATTTTGGGGGGCGGGGAATAGTGTCATTATATCTGATCATTGGAACAGAGCAAGTGTGATTCAAGGCCCTGTCTCACCTAACTGTTTAATTTGCATTCACTTCTAATTGATGAACATTGAATATTGAAATACAAGACCCCAACAATGGCAAAACATTCTGTTAATAGTGTCACCGTAATTGAGTCTTCTAATATAAGGCAAACATGAAGTGTTCTTGTGCAAGTTGTTATTTCAGTTGTAAGGGCTTTGTTTAAATCTCAGTGTCCTGTACATCCGGGACAATAGGTTTTCTGGCAATGTGACCTGCCACAGGAACTGGAAATGAAAGGTCAATCGCATTGCCTTATGGGTAGAGGAAGTGCAGTGGATTTCTTAAGGGGCTTTTGTGAGTACATGGAAGGTTTCTTGAGGCTTCTTAAGGCTATTTCTCTGATAGCCTGATGTTTTGTGCACGGGCTCTAAATAGATAGTGGTGTGCATTTAATAGGCCACTGACAAATGGACAACTACCCATGGATGGACATGCTCAGCCAAGAATAGATATGACCTCATGATAGGTTAGCACAGAACATGATAGGGTAGTAAACAATTTTAGGAACGCTGTATTGTGACATTCCCATTGTCAGTGTGCCCTTTTGGTATTTTATTGGATTGGCATAAATACTTCTTACTCCCTTTTATTTATCTATTGTTAATATTTTTCTGGTAGAAATTTGGCATGTTGAGTGTGACACTGCAGTCCTAACATGCAAATGACAAAATTCTCAAACACACATGACAGGCCTACATCAAAATTCGGAAATGAAACAGAGAGGTCCATCCATGAAATTCACTTAACAGAATGCAATTTTGTAATCTGATGAAGTTTTGTTAGCTCAAGCAACAAAAATATATGGCCGAACTTACACTGGCTTGGTACAACTTTGCTACACAATTTTAGAGTTGGTTGCCTTAGCAACAGTCTTTGTCTATTTCATCAACTCTGTTTGGACAAGAAAATACATTTTCGCTCAGATTGGTGCTTGTTGAACCACCGATGAACATACATACTTTCTGTCTGGTGTACTATGGATACTGGATAGTAGCTACCCTCCGAAGGCAAAGTGAGTAAATATGTACCCTTGGGCTGGTGTAACCTGTCTGTCTTCTGTGCTTTTTTTTTCATTTAATTTTGTCGGCGACCAAAAGTTAATAATTATGACCCCATTATACGTAGTTTCCGTCCATGCAGGCATGATGGCTCAGCGCAATTGAGCTTTAAATGGTGCTATAAGTGCTGACTCCTTCTAGCCTTCCTTACTTCTATACTTCTTTCCTTCCTGCCTGCTTACCTTACTTCCTTCCTTCCATCTTTCCCTCCTTCCTTTCTTTCTAGATGTATGTCTCCCTCACAGGCATTTCAATCATTTGCCAACACAGCTCTATGACCTGCATGATACTGGCCTCCTTTAACAGTACAAGGAAGGTGGGAAAGTCTGGGCAATTCCCTTGAATCAGCCACCCTGCACCCCATTGGCACACCATTACTGCAGGGTGGTCGATTTAGGGACTTTCCCAACTTGGTGTATCTGTACCACTTGGTAGTGGTCTAGTGCAGAACTGTTGTGAACAATTGTGATGCCTGTGGTCTCCCACCTCCCTTCTTCTTTCCGATCTTCTTCTGTCCATCTGCTGTCCTTCTCTTCTTTACAGCTAACTACCATCTGACACAGCGCCTTAATTTGAACATGTTCTTGCCACTTAAGAAGCCAATTACAAGGTGTTTTCAGTATTTAAGTTTCCATACCCAAATGGCTGCTCTGACATCCAATTTTTCTCAGATAGGCTTTTTGTCATCTTAAGTATAGCTTCAAACGAACATTCTGACAATCAAATAAAGGAAATTGATTTCAGGTTTCAATTACAGGTGATTTCATTAGTACACGATTCTTAGGTTCTAGATCCTCCAAATACATGACATTTTTAGTTAATCTGATTGGTTTAGAAACAACAGGGCATCACACACTGGATTTATTAAATGTGGCTAGTACTGGTTTAGCATTGATTTCTCACAGCCAAGTGTGAATGACAAGAATCGCATGGTAATGAAATCACCTGTAAATGTTTTCACACTGGTATTTGTCTTTTTTTTCCAATTTAAGATGCTTTTTAAATTAAATGCTGGCAGAAAATTCCCAAATGGAATTAGAGCCTCCCAATCACATTTTTCATGTTTGTGCAGCTGTGAGATTATGGTGCAGTTGGGAGGGCTTTTCTTTCTGCGTCCTGTTATTATATCTGATGTTTTTTTATCCGATATTTTTGTATTAAGACAGTTTCTTGAAGTCGTTTACTTGATATTTTTGCTATGAATATCTCTAATGTATATCACACAATATTATTAAGTTCATATATATATATGAAGCACACACAATTACAATTTCTGGAACTATGCAATTTCTTTCGTTGACCTTCTTACTCATTGTTTTCGCAATAAAACAAACTTGTCAATAAAAGCTGAAAGGTAGCCAATGTTTTTTCACCTGATGATTTTATCTAATGGAATGATTGTGAAGCATGACTTTAGTTTTAAAGGAATTGATTTTTATGTCTAAGCTGAGTAACATCACAAAATCAATTATGTTTTTTATCTGAAATTTAAAGTCAAATATTTCTGTTTGTAATAGATCACTATTGATTAGCCTAATTCAAATGACCTTGGAGATTTAATAGAGCCCTAGTGTAACCTTACCTTGAGATGATATGAGCCATTACAATTATGTAGGGAATTTGGAGGAGGGTGAGTTGAATGGCTCGATGTTCTGTATTTTTGCACTGATCGGGACTTCAAAGACAGACTTGAGACAACAAAGCAAGTTGCACTCAAGGCACAGGACAAAGCTATTTTTCATAACTTGCATTAGAAAAGAATTGGAAGTCAATGCCAAATTTTGTTTGAAAAGAGGTCACTCCATTTTGCATCTGTTTTACTATATGTTCAGATCACCACCTGATATATACAAATACGCGTATGCACGTCATTGCTTATTATGCTGCAGTTGTCCAACATTGGTGTGTTGTACAAATAGTGATTTATGCATTACATGTTTACCAACAAAAGGACACAGCTTCACAATAAGCTCAAGAGGAACACGAAACTGGATGAAAGGAAAAACCTTCTCAGCCTTGTTAGCTGTGGAATTCCAACCAAGCTCAACAGTGGTTTTTAAAGAACACACCATGAGCTAAAATAGGTGTGAGAGCGGAGTTGGCACGTGTGACAAACAGAGCCTTTTCAAAGTTTCTGCCAAACAAAAATATGCCCTGTTGAAATGCTAAATTTTTGATGCAGCACATGATTCTTGAAATATTATGGGTTTCAAGTGCTCTTTTTCCAACTTCAGTTTGAAACCTGTGTTAAAATCATTATGGGTCTGCCTTGTTGATCTTTTATCAAGAATTTTCTAATGTAAATATATATAGTGCTGTAAAAAAAGTTTTTATATAGAACAGAGTGCATTATGAAGAGAACACTTTCAAAATGTGTTATCAGGGGGAAGAACAATATCAATGAAAGATAAAAACAGATATTTTTATTCTTAAAACGGAATCAGACATTAAAAATATATTGATGAATGATACATTTAAATTGTGTGCTACCTCCCGGCTGTTTGGATTCATGATATAAAATGATGAATATTATAGAAACTAAAAAGGCACATAAATCGGGAGAGTTTTGATAAATTTAGTATTTTTGTTGAAGTGGTCTCACAAATTTCCATCACTTTCATATCAATGAATATGACAGTTGTCATAATTTATAACATTAGTTGACAAAAATTTGATTTCCATTGCTGGTTTCAGTACATGCCAAAGACCTGTACTTCTATAATTATATATAGTCAGTGATTATCATTATTTTATACATTGGTAGCCTTGTTACACAAAAGAGCACATTTGTATCTGTTTTGATATTACACATTTTCCTTTGTTTAAAGTGGTTATTTAATGACAAGAAATTTGGCACAGTATTCGTAGATTACATTTACCTTTGTTTAAAGTGGTTATTTAATGACAAGAAATTTAGCACAGTAATTGTAGATTACAATGGAAATTTGCTTAAAAATTTAAAATGATAGTTTTACAACCAATTACAGTTTTGTTCAGAAACACAGCTTTCTTACAGTTTGCCTGCCAGATGCCTAACTTGCATCAGACCAATTGAGATATTTTTTTGCGATGTAACTGGGGATGTTGTGGAAAACCCAAATGGCTAGTTGTTTCAACTGTGTTATTTCAAACACCTGGTTTGAGACTAATTATGTCCAAATGAGATGTTGCTCGTTGATTTGAAAATATGGCAATCACATTTTGATTTGACAGAAATTGTGATGCTGAGCACAGCAGTTGCAGCTTCTGCTTGTTAGCTTTTAACTAAATTATTGATGACATGGGATTCGTAACTTTGCTCACAAAAGTTCTGGCTCTGTAATGCAATAATCCCTAAAAATTGCTTTTTTAATTGTGAAACTAAATTAATTAAAAGTGATTCATTAAAAAATGTGTTTAAAAAACTCTTTTTTATACTTTATGTAATTGGTTATTTAATTTCTAGTGACATTCTTAAAGTCCTTCTGTGGTAATCGGTGGTCAACCAAACAGTCGGTGGGTCTACATGACATGTCTGACTGCAGCTGGGTGTCTTAAAAAGGAGCGATTGGCAGCACCAGCTGTTAGTAATTGCATCTTGGTACCACGGGAGAGTAATTTTCTTGTACTTATTTTGCCGGAAGTGCTGTTTGCTTGAAGGGATTTCCCTACTTCAGTAAACATTTCTCTCAGAAGCGCAGTCGACTATTGTTATACTGCTGTGAAGGACTGTTGACTGTGAGGTCGTGGACTTTACTGTCTTTAGTGTTGCTCTCAAATCACCAGACGAATGCCGTAATTGATTCCTTCTTCTTAAATTGGAAAAAAAGTTCTACTTGTTAAAATGCTAATAATCTTGAGTTGGTGGGCATCGCTATTCCAAATCTGACTTGAAAACTTTTCTCGCATCCAAAGCATCAAATTTAATTTACCATAGTATAGGCAGCCTGTAGCACTTTTGAAAGTAGGTTGCCTTGGACTACACTGCTAACACAGCGGCAAATTAGAAATTGAAGTTTGACCTCCGAATTTCTTTCCATCCAACAAATCTAAAGGGAAAACAATGAGACGGAACCAGATCATTATGTCAGGGGGCTTTAACGGAGGTTCCTGCTTTAGCCAATATTTATTTCATTACAGTCCTACCAAACAACCTATGGCTTTTTACTTTTGACTTTGTTAGTACTTGTTAAAGGGGAGATCCAAACCTCCCTGAAATAAAAACAAGTTACCCATCCAATGTAGTTACTTATGGGATTATACGAGGGGTTTTCCAAAAGTTCTGTCCAACTTCTGCAATATTTAATACAGAAACATGATATTTGGGTCAGATAATATAGAAGTAATTTACAAATGATCCTCAAAAAATCAGATCTTAGAAACAAAAATAAATGGTTAATTTGTTGCCATGGAAACCAAAAGTCATGAAATGCGGCCCAGGGCACTATTAGAGGCATAGATTCATTATATCCTGTCAAAAAAAATTATTAGGGATACAGGACAAGTGACCTATTAAAAATAATCCCTAATATTTCACAAATTATTATAATAATGAACTGGACATTTCCTTATACCTTATAACGATGCCTCATAGTCCTCATATCAAGATCACAGTTGGTGTTTCACAGACTTTTTGTTCTTTATGATGGATTTTCCATAAGTTCTGTCCAACGCGTGATAACTTTTGCTAGATTTCATACAGAAAAATGATATTTGGGTCAGTTGATATTGAGATAATTTGCAAGTGGTTCTGAAAAGAACAGATGAAAGAGGTAAAAATAAATTGTTGATTTGTTGCTATGGAAACCAAAAGTCATGAAATGCGGCCGAGAGCTTGTTAACAGACACATACTTGATATATCTTCAAATTATGTAATTATTACAAGAGATATAGGACATAATGTTTTCAAAACAATTCATGGCCATTTCACAACTTCCTAAACTAATGACTGGGACCCTGTAAATACATTTCTCATACTTTCTATCCATGTCAAAATGAGATATTTCATTCTCAATTTTGGGGTCAGTTTTGCCATTGCACAGTCTTCTTTTTTGGGGGTTTCCAGTGTGTGTTCTCTTCATTCAGGAAAAGTTTGTACAATTTTCATTTGGTTCTGTCACTCATACTGTCTTCCTTGTATGTATGATAAAAGGTTCTTACACTCTCTGCTAGTTTTTATCCAATTAGAATTAAGAAATGTAACAAGTATATATGATGTCATCCATATCCAAAAAATTTCTCATCTCGTAAATAACTGGGAAACCGCATGAGTGATGGTGAAGTAACTGAGATGTGACAATAATACCAGTATCCATTGTTGTTAATGATTTTACAAATAACTGGTTGTATTTAATGAAAGCAATTATGAATGTACTTTAATTCAATAGGTCAAGACACAGATAATGCAAGCAGGTGTTCAATTAATTTTTAGTGAGAATTGCAAAGTCTGGGCTGCATTTCATGACCCCTGGTTTCAATGGTAACAGAATAAGCAGTTATTTTTATTATATGATCTGATTTTGTGGGAGTTATTTGCAAATTACGTCAATATTATCTGATCCAATTATAATGTTTCTACATAAAATCTAGCGAAAGTTATGACTAGTTGGACAAAACTCATGGAAAACCCCTCGTACTAATTTAATTAAGTCAAGTTAGCCAGGTTATCAGAGGAATCTTACCCCATTTCCACATCAAGTGAATGCTGCACCAAGATTTGGCACAAGATATTTATGTCAGTGGGTGTCTGAGATTAAATGTGGAGCCAAGAGAAACTTTCTCATTGTTCGGTAAATCTGATTGATGTCAAACTTTTTTTTTCATCTTGGAATTGATTTCTTAATGCAAAACCTCTGTCAAAAACTTTCCTGGCAAAGCATATATAACTAAATTATGATTACTGGCAAAAATTAGGCTACCGAAAATTCTTCTAAATTGCTTATATATATAGTGTAATAACAGGTTCTGTGCAGTGCCAATCAGACTTGAGATCACAGAAGCATTCACTGCAAGGTTTCTTGTGCTTACAAAGGACCCTACCACCCTGTCTGATGATTTCCATAGAAAATTCCTTGTGGGGCAGATTGTGCCTGCCTGTTTGCTGTTCCTGTCCCCAGTCATGTGATATGGGTAGACGCTGCCCTCCACAGAGAATATTAATTGACCTTGTGTACTAATTTTGTTGCAGAATCTAGTGAAAATTTTATCCTCAACATTTCCTCCAGCTATTTGTTGAGAGATCTGTGTCTTATTGGGCTGTTCATGCGCAGCATTAGTTCTTTCCTTTCCCGCCATCCGGCTTTCAAACAACTATGTTTGAAACGAGATATCCATTAGCCTAAGTGTATGTGACCAAAATACATAGCTGGTTAAGTGTAAAAAATGTTGGTATGCCTATCAAAATGATGTTCTTCCGCTTGTTACATTTTGCATTTTACTAACGCCAAATGATTATTTATGTGCAAAATGTTCTGACAACAAACATTTTATTTTGCTAACTTTTATCATGACTTAATTTTTCTCTTGTTCTAATTTCAGGTGAGTTTAAAAAAAGAAAATCCTACAAATGTTTGGACCTCAAGAAGTCAGATAAGTGAAATTTATTTTGATTTTAACTAGTCACGTATTCGAATAAGGGCAGGGAAATAATATCTATGATATACAAAACAGCGTTCATCAACATGAGGTTACTCCTCAATATGCATGTACTTCACAATGTACATCATACAAAACGTCATAAGTGATACCAGGTATGCATGTTATCTTAGCTTAAAGAAAACAGAAGTTCAGTTCAGTATTTAAAATCCTATATTAACTTCTAGTTAAAGTTTAATTTAGTATATTTTTCTTGTACGTTATCTACAAATATGGCCCACTAAGGTCCTGAAGAGTCCCAACTTTAATTTTATATTTCCATTAGCATCCCCCTCCCAAACAAAACAGAAAAAGAAGTCCACAGAGATAAGAAACAGAAAAGTTTACTTATCCTTAAAAGTGTGAAATAGTATCTGATAAGATTAACTTTTGTTAACGCAAACAACTAAAATATATTGCCAAAGTAACACAAGCCCAGTACAACTTTGCCATACAATTTCAGAGTTGGTCGCCTTGGCAAAAATGTGTGTCTATTTCATCAGCTCTGTTTGGACATGAAAATACATTTCAGCTCAGATTGGTGCTTGTTGAACCGCCGATGAACAAACATACTTTTCTGTATGGAGCACAGTGGATGGTGTAGAGCAGCTATCCTCCAAAGAGGGTAAACATGTACGGCATGGACTATGGTACCTACCTATCTTCTCTTTGTTAATGTGATGTAAAAAGAGAATTTTGAGCTGGAGTGGTACTCGCTGTACGAGGGGTGTCCCAAAAGTTCTGACCAATTTTTTTGGCAGACCTTTCTATTTGAAGTATCTGTATGAAATTTTCACAGAATCAATTTCAGGTATTTCACTATCCATTTTGAAAATATGGTACCTGTTCGAGCATTTTAAATAATTTTTCTGTTGCCATGGAAACAGAAGGTCAGTGCACCCAGCGCAGCTCTATTTTTTAGGCCAAATCCAAGTGTCAAGACTTGTAAATAACCAAGGAATTTATTGTAAATATGCAATGGATGATCATGAAAAATATTATTTGAAAACCTAACAGCATCTCAAAGTTTTTCATTTACATTTAAAGTCACTGTGAATCAGTTTAACCCATGTGCTGAGGCGATCACCTGGGTCCTCCAAACTGGGCTGTTCCTAAATTGTGGAATTTCTGTGTATGTGGCGACTACTAAATTTCTCGTTATGACTATTATTTCTTTAATTTTTGAACTGGTATATAAATTCTAGTATCACTCAAAGTTGCAGAAGGCCAAATCTGGTAATTAAAGCAGATGAGATTGGGTTTTGAATCTAAGGTTCTTGAGCACTGCCTCTTGACAGCAGGTTGTTTCAGCCAAACCGTCTCCAGCGCTGTTAGGCAACTGCTGAAAAACGTCTTTGGTAATTGCCTCAGCTGATCAGGTTGAAATATTAATAAATGTTTATAATCTAATGGAAGATATCTAAAACTGCAAGCTTGTCAGGAAATACATTTTCTTGCAATCATTTGCTTTCTTACTATAAATTCTCTGACTTTTAACACAGCTAATTTGCTGAATTTTGTCTGAGAAATTGAGCTGCGCTGGGTGCACTGACCTCTCGTAACCATGGTAACAGAACAGTAACTTAAACACTTCTTAAAGTCTTGATTTTTTCAAAATAGATGGTCAAATACCTGAAATGTATTCTGTGAAAATTTCATTTAGCTATTTCAAATAGAAAGGTCTGCCAAAAATATTGATCAGAACTTTTGGGACACCCCTCGTACTTATTATGCTCATCAAAAAAGATTACAAGTTTCATATAGGGGCACCTGGTCTGCACAGGCCCAATTTGGTAGGCACTTATCCCCCACGGGAAGCCACTGCTTTGTCGGCTACACCATATGATATTACCGAATACAATTACCCATCAAGGCTAAATGAATCACTTTAAGTAAATCTTATTAGGCAATATTGTTAAACTATAATTTTGCTTTGTTGTTCATTTGGCTTGTAATACACTGCATTGATTTCAGCGCTTTGTGTAGCAAACGGCAAATCATGCCAATGCAGATTCTGAAAATATTCAAAGTTATATATTCAGTGAAAAGCTAAATAAACAATCTCTAACTCAATTTTCTCAGAAGAAATCTAGAAATCTTCATGTGGTATTAGAACGAAAAAAAGTTTAAGAGGCATGTCGTCGAAATATATCATTTGAAAATTGAAACTCCGGGGCCAGTAATCTACTTCTACTTCACAATCTGATTAGAAGGCTGTAGACTCAACAAGCTATTTACCTTCAGAGTAATTATTTACCAACTTCTAAAGTACATGTGGCTGATGGAGAAGAGAGAAAACTTTTAGCTTTTAGCATCGGCTCTTAGCGGACTTTAAAGTGTTTCCCTCTGCTAGTTCCACCATGCTTAATGCTCTGCGAAACTCATTTAGCATGCTTTGTAAAGAACACATTGTCAGCCCAAGCCTAATCACAGAGCCAGTCTTCTTGATGTCTTCTTGATGTCCACATAGCCTGTAGAAGGTCTATATTTGACCAATAGCAGGAAGTTTACTACTCGCGACATGCGACGAAGACAATGTATCAAGAGAACTGCTCGGTTTATGGTGCTCTGATGTTAGTTTTCGGTGTTCCAGCAGATCTGAGTGCAGTCTTTAGTTGAGGCTATGGTCTTATGTTAGAAACTAAAATACATATGGCCCGTTGTTAGTTCAAATATATTTCTTTACCTTGCCAGAAGCATGACAAGGGCAAATATAATGTTCCTTACCGAGTACAATTCTATTGATAATGCTTCAATCTGTTAAATGTAAAGCCTAAGTTTTGGCAAAGAAGGATTTTTTTCCATTGAGCATAATATTAAATGAAACATAGGCAAAAATTCGGATGCTACATCAACGGGAATCAGGAACAAAACAACGCATTCACCAATTCAGAAACCTGGATGTTTGTACATATACCGTTTTATATGTTGTAGCCAAACACTGCTTTATTCTTCTCATTCACAGAATTATAAGTGCTGTCTGTCTCATTTGCTGAGGGAACTTGCGAAGACAAACAGAGGCTTATTGAATTACTTTATCACAATACGATTCAACAACTCATCAAGAAGGAAAGTTGGTGAAATTGGACAAATGTTGCAATGTAACTCTTTCTTTCCAGATGGATTTTCTTTCTTTCCAGGTTTATTGTAATGATGCTTTGACAAACTTCCAAGAAAGAAACAACATAGGGAGTTTGTTCATTATGTTCAACTCAGACATGAAAGAGTGAGGAATTACATAGCAAAAACCACATTAGTATGTCTGGAAACTTTGCGATGCTTTGTTTGCTGGGCAAAATGTGTCAATAGAATGCCTGTATTCTTTAGATGGTAGCTCTCTAAATGGTTATTGTTGAAGTTCACAACAATTTAATCAAATAACTTTTGTGAATATGTTTGCTTACTTTATACCGCAAACCTTCAATGGACAGCGATTACAACTGGCTTACATCTGCAATTAGTCAAGGTTTATTACTTTTATTCTGCTTTTACTTTCTTTAAAAGATGAACTTGTTCATGTTATGGTCCCTGGTATTTCACTTCATATTGTTCAAGAGAGTGTATTTAGGGTAATAACCAGGATCTTTCTGTAATCAAAACAAGCCATTTCGTCCTTTAACATTGACAATGTTTAACTTACAAGCTAATAGCACCACAACCTGGCACCTATATAGAACCATTGAGAAAAACATGCAATATTTGGTGGATATAAGCTCCTTTTGCATAAACAACCCTGAACCCTCACTTTTGCATTCAGACATTATGGGGGCATTGAACTATTATCTATTGCCCAGCTGGTCTGACTTGGTCCTTTGCTCTGGCTATGCCAAGCTCTCATGAATAAAGACATTTTGCTGCTCAGTAAGCAGTTCGGCAGGGTAGACGGTTAATTGGCAGTTTAGGGTTAAAATTTCATGCTGACATTAGCATAATAAGGGTAACATATAGGCAATACCATGTTGCATTTGGGGTATCACAGCTTTATGTCTAAATGGCTGGATGCTTCTAAAAATACATGAAATTTTCTGAATGACAGTTCCAAAAAGCACTTGTGATTATGTTGTCTGCTTTGTAGTATCCAAAGTTAAATAAAGATTACTTTACTTTGTTTTACTTTATTACTTTTCCAGTGGGAATCTGACGTCACCTTTTGTTTAAAACTAACTGCTTATTTATATCATATTTAACAGAAAGTTGCTATGATTTTTCGATCTGTCTGTGGAATACTCCGGCCAATATTTGTACAATGGAAGTTATGAGAGCATTCTGCCACTTAATCATGCTGTCAGCCAAATGATAAAATTGCACTAGGGCTCAACAGCCCTTTACTCGTCGTGCTTGTTGGTTGGTGTTCGCCTAATTGCTCAATAGGGACAGTGAGAGATATTTTCAACTTACTCACATGAAAAACCTTTCACAACTGTGGTGGTTGCCCCAGCAGCCTGGGCCACACTTTTCAATTTTCCTCTCTTCAATGAGTGCTGTACCCGATGCTTTGCACTGCAACAACTTATTCCCAAGCTTGTCGTTATCATACAGTACAGCCCAGGAATGAATGAATAATGAACAGTTCAAATTGCAATATAACAGGTATACATACAAAAACTGAATTAAATTTGAAATTTCATTACTCTAAGGAGCGGTGATAAATCGAAAAAAATGGCATGAAAGGCAACATCTTTCAGTTTTAAATTAACTGCCTGACATCTAAATTTCTGTGACTACTTTCCTCAAGATGATTTTTCTTATACTTTCCGTAACATGGCATTAGATCGCCAGGTCTTTCCCTGAAATGCTATTTATTTTTATTTTGACTTGATCAAAAACTGAACTTTCTTGTGATTCAATAGCTTCTTTGTGAATCTGAATTCACACCCTTAAAGGATGTGCTATTCGTACCTATATATGTTTTTACATATCTGCTATTCGGTATTAAAGGTTGTTTTATAAACTCAGCACACATTCATAAAAAGACTGATGTTGCTCTTGTCTTGCTTGAATGAATTGGTGAAATGTTTGGTTGATAAAAATAGTAGCTGATGCATGCCTAAATTTTTGGCACACGATTATGACTCAGCCGCAAACCTGGAATTACAGTCCAGCGGTTTGACTAGCTGCTTAAATTTAAGCGTTTTATTTTATGGGTTGTCAGTAACTGCTTGTCTTTAGGCCTACTACAAAACTGTCTCGCTGTATTAACTAGATTTATCCAACTTGTCAATCTTCAGTCTATTTCAACTATTCTGCCTTTGGTTCGCCATTCTATCTCTCACAAGGTGTTGACAGAAATTAATGTTATCTGAGAGCCTCTCCCGTCTATCTTTCCTTCTTTCTGCCTAGCCGTCCTTTCTTCTGATATAAGTAGCCTTGGCGACCTGGCTCCTGAATTAACAGCTGCTCAAGAGCTGGTCTCCAAGGAGAAATGTGCATTTATGTCCTTAGTTCTTTTGTATAGGAGAGTTTCATTGCCACTAGGAATATATCTAAAGGACATTTATGTGTGCAGTGAAGCTAGATATTGCACTACACTTTCTTCAAGATGTCATATAGTGTACCGATTCAATGTGATGGCTCCTTGGGAGATTCCAATTGCTATTAAACTAGAGATTATTATGGCTGGCATAAGCATTTTGAAAGCAGCATAAAACTTTATTCTGTATTCCCTATGATTCATGATGGCATGCTTTCTTCTTTATCTGTGGCCTGGCTCTTCAATAATTTGTTTCCCTTCAATTTACATCTTTTTCTTAAAACATGTGTACCAGGTGAAAATTGGCGAATGATTATTATTATGGTCGTCTAATGAATGTGATATTGGCAGCCAATGAACACAGCTCATAAACTATATGCTCGTATGCTATGATTATGTTATCAATCATGCTACAGTATTGTTACACTCCTACAATAGCAACTATGATGGACTCTATAGGTTGTTCAGTCCTGATTTACAGCGCAGGTGCTTATTGCATCATTATGATCATGAATGATACTGGGGTGTTAACCTTATGCACAGAGATGAGCATAAGCTGATAAATCTGGAAACTATTCTGCCCTAGGAGCCATCTTTTCAGCCTCATTTCTGCCCATAAGACACCTTTTTACTCTTTTCTGATCTCAAGGGTCGACAGTGATATGAAGTTCAGAGATCGCTGATTACCTGACTTAATCATTCATAGCAAGATCACAAAAGGCTGATTTATAATGTACTGTTATCATCAGCAAGTAAATATCTTGGAAAGTGTTATTTCATTATTATGTTTCTGGGTATTTCATATGTATGAACAAAGTATGTCATGACTGGCTTGCAGTGGTGTGACAGGGCAGTGGTAGAACCATGGAATTTATTGTTGTTTGCAGTCATTGCCTCGTTTTTGCAAGCAGCATAAGAAGTAGAGCAAGTACATTACTGCTGCAACAAGGAGCAAAAGAAGCTATATATAGAAGTAACCTACTTTTGCATATATACAGCCTGCAAACTTGCTTTTTTTTTGCATTTTGATATTATACAGGGCATTGAACTATCATCTGCAGCTATACCAAGCTCTCATGAATAGGAATATTTGACTGAACAATGAGCATCTAGGCACTGAAGACAGGAAATGAGCAGGTTTGGTTTAGAAATGTCATAATGACAGTGGCATAAGTGACATAGATATGACCACCTGATCTGTCTTTACAGCTACTACAGTTTATGCAAATGTGTTTTAAACCCCTCATGAAAATGCTTTTATTTTCAATGATGATGTCCTGAATCAAACTGTTCTGGGGATGTTGAATATGATATTGATTCATTCTGTGTGAATGCTACTGCATATGGAAAATATTTATGACCAAATTGTCACAGTTTTGCTGGAAATTTGCTCAATGAGCTACCCACTATTTGGACTGTGGAGGTCATGAGACCATTCAGGCACTTAATCATACTGTCAGCCAACCAATAAAAATGTTCTGGGGCTCAACGGCCCTTCACTTGTGGTGCTTGTTGGTGGGTGTTTGCTTGATTTCTCAGTGGGGACGGTGAGAGCTATTTTTAACGTACTCATTCAGGAAACCTTTCCCGATAACTGGTTGTTACATTGGTGATTGTTCTGACAGTTTTCTGTTTTCTCTCTACATTGATGTACTGCACTTCAGTAGCTTATGCCTTATACCTGAGCTTGTCTTTATCTTAACGACCATCTTTTGGAAACTAGTAGGTCTTGTACTCGCCAAAGTCATGCTCTCATCTGTTACATAGAAATAATAAGGAGATTTAAAAACTTTGTTAAAATTTGTTAAAATTAATTACATTTGCTCCATGAACTATGATCCAGGTCATTTTATAAAATTGTAATGCAATTGTGTTATTTAATAAAGATCTTTGTTTTACATGAGGGAAACTGGCCAAGGTTAGCAAGTTTTGGCAAGCTCTGAAATTGACCTGACCTTACCTAGTTTGAGGCTGATGTTGAGGGTGGCACAAATACATATTAATTGGGGCCAGGAGTTGTAAAAGTTGGCAAATTGAATGCCTTAGAGCAGTCGACTACTCCGAGGACTGAAACCAGCAGGCCAGGTACGAGGTCCTGAAGCTAGGTGCCAACTGAAACATCAGACTCAGGTAGGAATTTTATAATTGAAGTAAATTAAATTAAATTAATAGAATGACTTGGTTATAACATCAGTTTCCCAATTGTTACACCTAAATATTAAAATTAAATCAATTTGTTTGTTTTACATCATTTTAGTTAGCTTAGTAGTCAAAAATAATTGAAATAGAATCAAAGATCCCGATGGCATAGGGGTGCCTCTCATTCCCCAGAAATAATGTCATTGACAGTTAATGCATTGAAGCTTTTCTTATGCCACACATCATATTATATATAAAATGGATATAAGCTGCTGAGTATACGGGAAAATGGCTACATACTATCAAAAATATGTAATGTTTATATATATGTTAAAGAGAAAAGAAAAAGTGTCATTTCCAATGCTATCAATCTAATATTTGGATAATTGAAGCAAAAACATCAGTTAAGTGTGGCCAAAACTGTTAATGTTGGGATACAAACTAATAATGAGACAAATGATTTGAAAATTAGTGACTTTATTAAGAATTTGAAAGCAGAAATAAAATTGAGTAGAGAGGAAATTTGTGACATGATTAAAAAGTTTGCTGAAAGTAGAGAGAATACTTTCCTAGACACACATGATAATGTTAGAGCCGATAACAATGAAACTCAAGATAAGATGGAAACAAGTTTTGAAAATTTTGAACAGATAGGTACAACATTTGAATCTGAGGAAATAATTGTTAAGAAGACATTTGCTAATAAACCTGAAGCTTTTGGTGAAATTAAGTTAAATCCTAAAAACACAATAAATGGGGAATTATCCAATGGGGATAACTTAAATTTGATAATAGACAGTGGATTTAGTAAAACTTTGATTTCAGAAACTACGGTGAATGAAAATTCATTTCTATCAAAATTACCTAAGAAAAATACTGCTGAAATAAGATTGTATGTTGGAAATGATGGAATTATAAAATCTAGACAAATGATAGTAATAAACCTTAAAATACAACAATATTACTTTCAAATTCCTTTTCAAATTGTACCTAGCTTAACAAAAAGATTTAGTATCATAGGAGATGACATGTTAAGTAAAATAAATTCAAATATACATTTAGGCAACAAAACCATGAGATTTGACATAAAGCCTGTGCATTTAATAGCATTAAACACCTATTGCATAAAACCTTGTTCAAGCATTGCTATTAAAATTGAACAAAATCAACATTTCAATGAGCTTCCTGTACCTTGCACATTATATCATCCATTTCATGATGATATAGTGATTAAAATGTATAACAGCTTAAAATTGGTAAATGAATCATTTACAGAGATAAAAATTAATCAAGGTGATACTATTGCTAAGACTGATCATACTTATATTGATTTGAACAATATTCATCCTATTGATAATTATACATATACTACTGTAAAAATACCTAATAACAATAGTAACAGTATAAATAATAGTATCAAAGTAAACAAAGCTGAAAAACAAACTCAAACACTTACTTTTGATCAGCATATTGATATCAATCAACCTGAAATTTCTGTGCTGGACAATAATGAAAGGGACACATACAAATATTTGGATAATGACAGTGAGATTGGTATACTCAAAACTACACTTCCATGTACAAAGACTAACTTAGATAGATGTGAAAACTTAAACACACATACCAAACAGGAGATTTCTGAAAATTTATGTTCACAATATAATAACATCACATATATCACCAAATTATCTAAAGATCAACAAGATATATTATCAAAACTGAATTGTGAGCAAAAATACAGATATTTAAAGAGAAAAGATAAATTTCCATGGTTAACATTTAATGATTCAAGATTATACCAAGACATAGATGAAATAATAACTGAAAATTTACAAGTAAAAGATTCAATGTTTAATGAATCTGAAATAGCTCAGTTAAAAGAAATGGTCAAAAAGTATTCAAGTGCTTATAGTTTATTTGGTGAAGTGGGTCAATTTAAGCGTAAAGTCAGAATGGTTTTTAAAAGTCACGAACCATTTGCAAAAAGAGCATATCCCATACCACTTAAGCACCGTGAAGCCACAGAACATGAAATTTTCAGATTGAAAAGCTTAGGTATTCTAGAAGATGCTGAGGATGTCATTGATATTTCAGCAGCCTTTCCAGTCCTGAAATCAGATGGAAAATCAATTAGAATTATCATAGATCTTCGTTTGTTAAATGAATATACAATTAAGGATAGTTACAATATGATGCATTTTGACTTAATACTTAAATATATGTCTGATGAAAGTCCTAAAGTAATAAGTCTTCTAGATGTGAATACTGCATATTACTCATTAAGAGTAGATGATGAATCTAAACGTTATTTAGGTGTTGCAATTGGTCCCAATGTTTATTGTTTGAACAGAATCCCTCAAGGAGCACGGAATTCAGCCCAAGACTTTGTTAGAAATTTAAGTTTAGTGCTAAGAAAGCATTCTGCATGGAATAAAAATATATTCGCCTATATCGATGATTTAATTATCATATCAAAAGATACCGAAAGTCATTTGAAAATATTAGAAGAATTACATGAAATACTGGCAGAAGAAGGAATAAAATTGTCACTATCTATCTATCTATCTATCTATCTATCTATCTATCTATCTATTCATCTACATTGCATCTATCTATTTTTTGTATTCTTTTTTACTGTCAATCTGCACAAATTGCTGCGGTGTCTGAAATATACTGCAATAGTTCCAATATGACAGCGTAACATGTAGATGTAGATAACATGATCACACAAGTGATATTGAAAAGCACTTCCTCAAGATTACCATTGTAGTACACTTGGTTACTTATGCAATGTAATCAAATCAATTGGCATAGCACATTTTGCTGTCATGTCTTTTGCCAGTACATGTACTGAATTTTTTTTTCATAATCTCCAATGGTGGATCCACAAAATATATAAAAACATAAAATGCTATTTAAGACGTCTACATGTAGCAACCATACCTCATTCATTTCAATCCCCACGTAATCCAACAACATGGAATGATCAATCAATCGATTAATTGATCTCAGAGCGTTAGACTAACATGGCCCGAGATCTTGTCAAATGAAAATGGACACCCCAGTCTAATAGAGGAATCAGGCAGATAGCCTTTCAGTGGCAGCATGCAAGATCTTTTGAAACTTGTGTGAGAAAACATAGGGTGTAGATTACTGCAGAACCATGGGGAGAAACCGTTCTAAAAGGTTCATTTAGTAAGCATCCCCAGTGGAGGAGAAGGAGGTGTAATCAAAGTAGATGAGGCAGTTGCACCTAAATAGAAGGGGTGATATGTTTCAACTGGAAACTCCTCGGTTCCAGAGTTATTTCTTGTTGTTGAACTTGGTGGTCTGTTATCTACTAATGTATCTTAGGCCTCCTATGAATACTCCTGTCACTCTGAGACATTTGGTGGTAAGTTACATCAATTTGCATTGGAATTTACGTTTTTAATATACTTATTTTGACAAGTTTTTAAGAAAAGAAGGCTTATATTGTGCTGTAGGAGCAGTTTTATAGAGTTGAAGAATGATGAGTGCTTACATTCCGCATTTTTTGTCCACCTATATGACCTCATAACAGGCCTTATCTCTTGTAATCAAATGAACTTTCAATTTGTCATTGATTAATTTATGAACTCATTGATGACAGTGAGTAGGTAGACGACTTGTTTTGATAGCATTGAAAGTCTAAAATATGACCTGACAAATTGCTGATGAGTCATAGAGAATAACGTAGCATGGATAGGGATATGACCTCACAAGAAACATGTCAGTGCATTTCTGTAACCCTTGCAATTTGTTGGCTATAACAGGCTAGATTTATGTTAGCCATAGCTGTGCAAATTTTTCTGTGACGACATTTTCACCCACCAAACCTTTAAACCAGGTTTGCCTGTACTTCAGTATGAACCTTGCATGTTTTAGATGGTCGTGACTTCACCAATCTGTAAGCGATAAAATCGCGTGAGGTCACAGCATGACTCCACACAACGACATCACAGGATGCACCTATTCATCACAGTGCTGTGACACCCTCTAGGGTAGGTTCATCACACCAAAGGTCAACAGAGGTCAAAGTTGTTATCAGAGGAGTCTGACAAAGAGCTTGCATTAAGCCCTTATAATTCGCTACTGTCAGATGGTATCATGATTTCAATGATGAGACAGATATTATTGTGCTACTGTCTGATATGATACGATTAATGTATAATCTAATAACACTACACCAAGGAATAGGATAGCAGAAAAGTAGTACTGTGATATGTATAAAATTGTGACTTTAGAAGAGCCATTTGATTTGTCATAACTGATTTTAGAGCAAAATCAGATGCATAATCCTTTCGTTTGACTGTCACCAACAAGGTGGATTAATCTCCTCAAATTGAATTAACATTGATAGTATTGGTATGGTCATGACAAACCATCAGTATGACTATTCACGAAAAGCCATTTTCACTGTGCAATAGTCCGTTCATTTATAACAAATTTACATACTGTAAATCCCAAGAAGGACTGCTCAATTGACTGAAAAACAAATTAATGTACTCTTATAACAGAGGGACCGCTTTAGTTAACTATTTACTCAGATTGACACACACTATTCAGTTGCCATGAATATCAAGATAAACCTTACAGTCATCAGTCATAAATAGGCCTTCACCAGGAGGGATTTACCTTGGTACATTGTTGCTATGGAAATTTCACTTTTGATGAATTGATCAAACACAAATATTGACATTGTGTGTGTAAATCATTCAAACATTTGGGCATCTTGAGCATAAGATTGAACCATTTTTGCATCTATAAGGAAGACTTTAGGCCTCTGATGCCTGGGAAATGATGCATTATATGCAAAAGGCTGTTTTGTGTCTTTCTGCTGCATATCATAAGGAAGAAAGGGGAAAATTGACAAATGAAGAAAGACACAAGATTATTGTCTGAATACACAATGGGGCTCCTCTTACACTGCAAATTATTATGCTCCAAAATTGACTGTGACTTATGAAAATAAGCACGCTTCTTGAGCGAAATGTAGCAAATTGTAACTGTATAGTATACCTTTCGTGGTACAGTATATTATTGGAAAAGACTGTTAATGTGAAGACATTTCTGATGAATTTCAGTTTCTGTGTCAGATAGCTGATTTTGTATTCCATCGCCTTGTAAGAAACAAAAGGAAAGGTTATGGTGAGTGTACCAGTCATAACAGAACTAGAGAGGGGTAACAGTCTCATTATGGTGAAATTATAGTCGAAGAATGATTACTTACATTCAGCTGCATTCCATTGAAATGAACTCTCAATTTGTTATTGAGCAGCTTGTGCACCTTATCGATGAGTGTTGTGACTCAGTAGGCGACTTGCTCAGATGATGTGGCTTCATAAACTGCCTATGAGTCAAAGAGAATTACATGACTGAGATAGGGATATGACCTCCCAAGGAACATGTCAGTGCAATTCTGTAATTCATCGACTGTAGCAATGGCTCTCTTCCCAGCTTCCAGCACTTTTTAGGCAAGCTTTTCAACAATGCAGCATGCTAAACTAGAAATTAATGTGAGAACTACAGCAGAAATTGCCAATGTCCCCCTTACTTTTTATCCATGAATCTGTCGTGTGGGTTGTTTTTGTATTCTTTTTGTCTTTTGCAATGATAATCCTTTGAAAATCCAGCCGGATGATCTCAGATCTGCTTAAGTAGACCGGATTGATGCACTGATGAATAAAGATGGTCTTAGCAAAAATGTTGGCTTGTTAGGCAGTGAAGAAAAGCAGAAGGGATAATGAACTGATGAATGGATAAAATGGGATAAACGGATGAAATTGCCAGAATTAGTCAAAATTTGTTAAAAGAATGGAATTGGTTGAAAGAATGGCATGTAGAAAAACCTGGATGAACAGATTTTGAGACGCAAGATGGATGTTTGGATGATTGGGCATTACATCCAGTATTTATGTGCTGAAATTGCTGGTTGACAACGGTTTGCTGTGCAAGCAGGCAAGCAAATTACCTCATTTTGTCAATTGTAAATGTCAATAGTTTCATAGACAATAAAATCTTATTCTTGTGATTCCTAATTCTTGAGCTGTAATTTTGAAAGTGATATCTTTGCGCAAGCAGTGAGATGCCACACCATATACAATGATACACAAGCTGTATTACAACTCAGCCGAAGATAAACACTCCACCTTAACCTACGCAGACTACGTCGCGAAGGCCATTTCGCGGTGGCCTGTTGAGTGACCCTTGCTTAGAGGGATCACTGGAACCACACATCTCTATTTTGCGCTCATCCTTCAGGGAATGACCTTGATGGAAGTATGCGGACCTGAGACAGCTTTTTCTCAGCTTCAGTTCAGCTTCAAGCCAGCTTCAGCAGCACTCAGGTCATTAAGTACAACTCCCTAGTGGTTACTCGAAGAACTACTAAACATCAGGACCGCACAAAAGGCCCATTGAGGTCTTAAAGCTCGGAGAAGAACACAATTAAATGTGCACAATGTGTGTGAAATGGGCCTCCAATATACAATGGGGTATATTATGTATGTGGTTGTATTACATTTGAAGTTTTTGTTCATGTAACTGCATTTGTACATAATATTATAGCCCTCTCTCGGTCTATCAGTGTGTCTCTCTGTCTATTTTTCTGCTATGTTGACCTACGTGACACAATTATCTCAGCATCCATCTCACTGTAAAATTCTAATTTTGAGTCAGCTTAAATGATTGAGTAAGATGGTTGCACAATTCCTTTGAGCTAACATAGCTTGTTGTTATTAGTTATGACAACGGAAGGATTATCATTTATAAGTTGAACAACAAAGCTATGTTAGCTAAAAACAAATTGTGCAACCTTCTAATCATTCATTTGAGCTGATTCAAAATTTCTAATTTTACAGTGTACATTTTCCATTAATACTTCTCCTTGTGACTGAGTGATTGCTAATATGACTTGTGCTTTTCTTGAAACACATAGGTGTGGGCATATATCTTATGATAAGGTGCACAGAACGTGACATCAGTGACCTTGTGACATCTTATAGCCCTTCTCTTATATTGTATCTAATAGTTCTGAGGTCATTCGATGCATCCTATTACTATGCAATTTTACAGCTTGAGATTGTCATCTTAAAAGTGTTTATGTATTTTGCATTATTTTAAGGTCATCCTTAGGGATGAGGCTGGACATTGTTCGTAACATTTCTCATTACATAACTTGAGCAGAGCTGTAAGCCTGTGACCTATATCACATTAGACCTCTCCAAAATAAGACTTTTTTGCATTTCAATGCCTGTCTGTAACTTTTCCCATGCTTTTGGACATGGGAAAGCCAAATATGTCAACCATTTTGGTCTGAGATGATGGGAAGCATTGCCGCATGGGCCTTGAAGTTTTATCATATTTTATGTTAGAAATTTGTAAAAATCGCCCCGTTTTTAGGCACATTTCTGACCATATCTTCTTAACTAATAAAGATAGAGCCACACAAATGGTACCAAATGGAAGCTGCTGAAGTGGGCTATTTGATACTGTAACATTCATATTTACTTTACATAATTTTGAGGTTTTAAAAAGCCAAAATATGCTAAAATCATGAAAAAAAGGTCTCGCAACTTGGCATGCTTTGGCCATAGATATACATAGAATTTCACAAACTCAGCTAACATCAGTTTTTATGTTAAACCTGGTCTTTAGTATATTTCCTACAGCATATTACTGGTATTCTGTCACTGAAATTGGGTATTTCTAGACCAGGGCTAATGCTTTCACTGGTCTACATCCTGTTGGTGAAATCTGGCCGATGGTAATGTTGCTGAACCAAATCTGTTAAACATGTTAAACAGAATTGATGTCTAATGTTTAGTTGAAGGACTCTCACATTATAAAGCATGGTCAGGCACAGTTGTGAAATAAGGGATTAATTAAGATCATAAGTATATCATAACAACATACATTTGACGACACACATTTATGCAAACTTACGCCGTTTTCCATGGCTAATAGCTTGACAGTACTGAGAGCACATAAGGTATTGACTGGCAACCTAAAATTAAATTGTGCATATTGATATTGAGTCTTAAAACTGTGTTGCTGTCTGCCACATGTAGCATTACCCATCCATATACATGTAATGAACTGAGTTTAAATAAAAATTTGTATTGAGCATCTTATAACATCGAACAGGAGAATAGGAACTCTTATTAAAATAAAAGATCAGAGCAATCTGATACACAATACCATTACATATGAAGAAGTGAAAGGTTGTTCCAACATGTTCATTGCATTGAATGCCCATGCATGATAAATATAAAGATAATAAATAAATCAACTAATTCAAGTAGATAAAACTGTTCTACGAAAAACTTGGGCTGGTTGCAAACTGGTAAAGTGGCGGACTTCACTGAGATACCTGCCAGTTGGTCATGTTCCTTGTAGTATGAAGCCAGAAGGTCATCACAGTATGTATGACAATCTTTGTAATAGAAACCTTCATTTAAGAAAATTGAGTAAATTCATGGCTAATAAATGGAAATGAGTGCTCCTTTCAAGCAGACATGCATGTACAAATGGTATGGTGAATCAAATAATTCTGTTCTTTTAAAAATAATTTTTGCTATTCTGTCTGATGTTATAAGATGCATTCTTCCTTAAACTCAATTAATTTTGATTGGATTTGTGATGCAATTGTTGCGTACAAGTGATCACTGTTTGTATGGCGTAAAAATATTGGGTTTTACAACAGTAATTCATGTTCCCACTCAGTATACATGTATTTCTTGTCTACCTCTTTGTTAAAAATAAAGAGTCTAGTAAGATATAGGCATGTGAATAATTTTTGTCTCTACTTCTAGCAGCTTGGCAAACAACAAACTTGATGTACCACTACAAGTCCTTTCCTTTGTGTTTATAAGCCTCACTTTTCTGAAATGTGCATTCTCCTTTTCCAGTCAGTTGTACCATCCACTGCTTCGGCAGACCGCAGAACCATGTCAAATAGGTGATGCCTCCTGTGTGCTCACACTATACACCAGTATTGATGCAGCATTATAAGAGAGCCAGTTATTCCTCAATGCAAGGCTTCTTCCAAACTTGAATTTGTTGCAATTAGTTGCGAAACACTTACAGTCTGCAAATTTGTTATGCAAAAACTTTTCACTGTGAAAAATGTACTCTGTGACTCATGGTAGCCGATGATGTGTCCTCATCATTCATTTAACATGGGAGCCATGGAAGCCATTTGATTAATCATGACCAAGAAGACTAGAAGAGGCAATTGTATTCAGATGTCATAGTATTAGTTAGAACCAGACAATGAGGTGTCTGACTTAGACATCCTACTCCTCTTATGAACTCATAATTTTCGCAAAATAAACAATCTGATCGTTTGTTTGCTGTCCACAACAAGCACTATTAGTCTCCTTAAATCAAATTAACATTGAAAGTAGTGGGTATGATCATGATAAATCATCAGTATGATGACTCGCAAAGTGCCATTTTCACATCCAAACAGTCCACTCTTTTTGCATAACAAATTACTGACTGTAGTGGCTCTAACATCCATGTGTGCTTTTCTAGAGAATGCTGTAAACATTCTGAGACAGATAGCAACATCACTAACTCAAAACTAATACACATTAACTTTTGGGTTGCCAATCTACATGTTTATAATTTTGTGTCCTTGGAAAAATTCATTTTTACGCTAAATGTGTATCTATCTGAGAATGTCGGCATGACATTTGTATGATCTTAATTAATTCTTTATTTCACAACTGTAGTCATAAATGGGATCCTGACAATTCTGCATCTTGCAAATGTTTGTAAACCAAACATGAAATATCAAGTCTGTTCAACAGATTTGGTTCAGCAGCATTGTCATATGCCCATTTTCACCAACAGCGTGTAGGCGGTGTAAGGCTTAAACCTGGTCTAACAATACCCAATTTCTGTGACAGAATGGCAACACTATACAGTAGGAAATACAACTTGGTTTTAGCTCACTTGGTGATATTTTATACCTATTTATAGCCTACGCATGCTTGATAACAAACATTTTTTTGATGATTTTAGCATATTTTGGCTTTTTAAAGCCTAAAGCATCATGTAAAGTGAATATCAATGTTACTGTATGAAATAGCCCACTTCAGCAGCTTCCATTTGGTACCATTTCTGTGGCTCTATTTTAATTAGGTAAGAAGATATGGTCAAAAATGTGACTAAAAAGGGGGCGATTTTGACAAATTTCAAACAAAAAATATGATAAAACTTCAGGGCTCATGCGGCAATGCTTCCCATCATCTCAGACAAAAATGGTTGACATATTTGGCTTTCCCATGTCCAAAAGCATGGGAAAAGGTACAGACAGGCATTGGAATCTGAAAAAGTCTAATTCTGGAGAGGTCTAATGTCACATTCATGGCTGCGGTATTACTGAAGCATTTGCCCACTGACCTTGAATTCTACATTTTTGCAAGAGTTCATTACTATAATATTGTGCGCTTTGAATTTAGTAGTGAAGTTGAACAAGGTGTCTTCAGCGAAGTTTCAAAAAATATTGCCGAGAAAAATGACATCACAATTTATTGTTTGGCATGATGCTTCTAGTGCATAAATACTGGATAAGAAGTCCCATTGCGGCACCATAAGAGAATCACTGTAAATTGAGTTATCAGACCTCAGTATTACAAATTTGTACTGTACTCAGTAACGCTGTTAACAATTTTCTGCGAGTGACCTTACAATAAGCTTAAGCTTAAGACTAACGATCCAAGCCAAATCTTCTTTGCTGATGCAATAAGAGACATTTATCTGGATTCTATTAGTCATATGTCATCATGCTTACAAAATGTCAGATATGTAATCTGCCAAATCTATTTAAAAGATTTCCCACTGAAACTAATGATCATGTGTGTCATAGCCGTTTGCAAGGTGACAATTGGTATTTTTAGAAATCTGTGACTTACATAACATTTTAGGATGAACGAAATGGATTAGATATCTGTTACTGTGTGGAAGCAGTGTTGTCCCTGTATCTGACCATGTTTCTTTCTGTCTTTGTGTCTATGTTTCTGTCTATTTATCCATCATACTACCACATCTCTATCTATCTCTCTTTCTATCTATGGATTATCTATATACTTACAAGTCTTTCCATATGACAATTTCCAATGTGTTATTATGTGTTGTGAGTGTAAATGGCATAATCTTAAGAAAGAGATTGAAATATTCCTTATTCTAAAAGATGTTGTAAACATATCTATCTATCTGTCTATCTATCTATCTATCTATCTATCTATCTATCTGTCTATCTATCTATCTATCTTTCTTTCTATCTATCTTTCTATCTTTCTATCTATCTATCTATACTCACTTATATATCTGTGTACATGTTCTACAATGTATACCTTTTGAATAGTTATGTTTATATAGCAATATCTATCATACTATCTCATACCACCAACCTACTGTGTGTCAATCTGTTGCCTGCCTTGTGATCAAACTTTGAACAAAAACTTTGATGACAGGAACATGATGAAAGTACACTTTAAATGAATTGAGGCTCTCACATTACATTTTCAATTACTCTTTCCATGTGACTACATTCCATGGCTTTAAACATGTTGAAGGTATATGCTCCTAATGCAAAGCTACACACAAAGTCCATTTCAGATATGTCAGGGCTCAGTGTAGGCCTTTGAGGCTCACCTTCACTCTAAATCCCAAATTGTGTTCTATTGACACCCACAGTCAACAAAAAGATGATAGCATTTTGTGGAACTTTTTGATGGGTGAAATGAAAGAGTGCATCGGGTGTACATGTATACTTTCAATGATTTACGTCAGCAGCACACAGGATTATTATACTAGTATGTAAAAAAGTAATGGATACATTTATTTTGCTGCCCTGTTGACCAATTTGATCTTGTCCCTTCTGAAGGGTGTATACTAGTCAAATAAGTGGAATTAACAATGATTAAAAAGATGATTTTTTTTTACCTGCCAGGAGATTTGATACAAGTCCATCATCCATCCATCTGAAGCAGGAATCAAACGCAATACCTCCAGTGTGTAATACAAGATGTTTACATTTTGGCCACTCACTTAGTTTCAAATTATATTGACAGCATGCAGAAAAATATACATTCAGATATGAACCTCCAAATTGCTAGGCAGACCTCAAGGTTTTGAGAGATATAGAACCACACTCATAGATGAGCAGAACTGCCCTGCAATATGCTAGGTCAATATGTTTGAGTGGATGTAATATTCCACCTCATGTGGGAGACATATGACACCTCCCAAATGTCCAAAAAAGGATAGAGCTAGACCCCAAGTCTACAAGCCAACTTTACTTCTAATACATTTAGATGAGGTTATTAGCAGAGGAAGCATGCAAACATTTTACCCCTGGACCTCTGAGGATGTTACAAAGTGCTCGTTTAGCCTTGCTGTATGCATTGTCCTTTCGGAGTTAGTGAGGTTTAAGCCTAACAGATATGTGCTTTGTCGAAAGTTGGCTTTTGTAAACTTTGTTGACAGAAATCGTTAGTCAAAGATATATGCATTGGTTTTCACGCTTATATGTATCAGCTAGGGTATGGATGGATGGATGGATGATTGGAGCATTATGCAATGTATTTATCCACTTGATAATAAGCTAATTAGGACAGAAGGAGGATATGGCAATGAGGGGAAGGGTGATTGTAACATCCATCCTACATAGACTGTTGAACCCAGGACCCATCAATTGACAGTCCAGCATGATACAACTTAGCTAATGCTCTCCCTCCAGCTAGGGAGGGTATATAAACCAAAGTTAGTTAACCCGGCTTGCAATGCACAACATTATCAGTCACTCTCTGATTGTGATCGAGGTTCAACGTGACTGGAATGATGTTCAACAACAATGGAACAGCATGACAATACCCTGGGTGGCAGTAAGCATGCCTTTCATATGATTGACCGTTGTTGCTCAATCTGGGTCCTTGGGTGCATCGAAATGGCTTAACCCTTTTTATTTTTATTTGTTCAGGTTTTTATTATATCAAGAATTGTACACTTCAATGGATATACACTAGAATGCCCATGTACATACAAGTAATTTTTTCATGTGAATGTCCTTGTCTGATATTGCTGTTGTGAGCTGTGACAATATATATTGCGGCCCTTTGTACTGCATGAATTTAAGTTTCTGACACAATATTAAGTTTATCCTTGCGATTGTGTTTATACCTAAAAAGAATTCTCTGTATTCGTTTACTTTTAATTTTCTGTTAAACAACATACACCATTATTAGACATACACCTGCACTTTGTCTTTGTTTAGTTTTCATCTAATACAAGACTTAGAAACAGTCTAAGAGACCATGACAACTCCCACATTTCTCTTTTCGCAGACAGACACAAACCCTGGGAATATCAGGTCTGTGCTTAGGAAACTGTCAGGTCATGCCGCGGGGTAATTCTGGCAGATCAGTGGAAGACAAGTAGAAGATTCTGGGATAGAACCCGTGTCCTCAGGGTATAAAGGAACCATAATACCTTATGTCCACAGATTGCTGGGTTCTCGAGTGCTCCCAAACACGCCAATGTCTTTGCTCAAGCTCTCGAAATAGTAGACCGAGTCGCTGAACGAAATACAAATAAGAGTAGTTTCTCCCTGTGTCTGAAAACATCACCTTCTGCCGACATAGACAGGTTGCTTGTCATGACTAATCTTTGTTGTAATAACTTAGTGCAAAAGGATGACTTACTTAAACATCTATCTGGGAGAGGTTGCACATCAGAGGAAGTTGCTCATAATGTTGGTGTGTATCGCAAGGACTATACTGCACAACAAAGTGAACTTTATTCGATTTTTCATTTCACAAGGAGAGCGACAATTTGAAAAAGCTGTATGGTAATGACTAATATGAATAAATTTCTGTCTACCTCTTCTGTTTTTGCCAGCAAATAATATCAAGACAATCTTCAAGTACAAACATAACTTGTAATAAGAGGATCTTCGTTATGATAACCAGTTGTTTTTGATTGTTTGTTATCATTATGAAAATATTTGTTGGTAAAAATCATGAAAAATGGCATATGTGACTGGCATGAAGTCAACCTTGGAGTCTTGAACCATTCGAAAATCAGAAATTCGGTCTACGACCAAGCGTTGAGCTGTTGATACCCTTGATGCGATTTGATGCCTCCAAAATCTTGGGCAATATTGGGTCTCATTCAGATCGAAATGGAGTTATATCTTATTCAAAAAGCCTGCTACTAAAAAAAGAGAGCTATTCTTGAAAAGAACCCATTGTGCTTCCGGAAATGAAAATGGGTTCTGCAATTGTGTATAAATTCTAAGAAAACCCGCACCTGTAATTAAATTTATCAATTTGTTATAGTAACAATGGAATGACATGTTTCTGTCTGCCTTGCCTTTGTGGCTGTTTTTGCTGTGTATATTAGTTTTATGGTTATAATTTGTAACGGGTATTGGGTAAATTAGGTAAGAGCTTAGGTGTCAAGGCAATGAAAGAAAGGTCGGGAGGTCACAAGATGAGGGGAGAAGGAATTATTCACAATCCACCAATTGATGCTACAGAAACTGGTGTGAAGCAAGCATGAAGCTAACCTCATTTAGCTGGTATAGAGATGTGGTTTTGAGTAACTTATCTGCTCTTCCAAAGGTCTGCAGATCGAACCTTGATCCTAAAACTCGCATTAAATTTAACACTAAGGTATTTATACAAATGACATTGAATTTTCCTTCTGTATTTGCTGTTGCAAACATTTTTTATGAACCTCCCACCTTGTATCGTATCATTATGTTTGTCCCTGAAAAGAATTACTATAAGTTGCTAATTTTTACTCACCACGTAAACATTAATTTTGTTATGAAAATGATAAGAATTCAATTTCTGCTTGTTTGAAGTAGCTACGTAACTCATCTTTGCATATTCGCTGCTTATGAATGCCTGATCTAACAATAAAACCAAGATTCTTCTAATATTCTTCACCCATCAAATATATTTCATGGCCCCACAATACAAAGAAACGCGTAAAACCTGCTCGTTCAAACTCTTTTCATTACCTTTCTTGGCATCCTTCTACTCTAGTCGTGTTGTATCCCTTCTCTTCTTTCCATTCCACCCTTTTTGTCTATTCTACCAACTCTTTTTTCCCTTTTTTGTTTTTTTTCTTTTGGCACTGTAACATACTGGTACAAGCCCTTCTTTCAGTGTATATCAAGTTTGTTTTTTTCTCAAACTTACTCAACTAGTCTAGGTAGGTTTACTGCAAAGTCCTGCTACATATTTTCAAACCGAGCAGTGGCGAGAATATGCAGGGCTGGTCGTGCAAAATACAGAATATCGGCATGTGTGGAAGAATAAAAGCAATTGTATCCTAATGATTATGAAATTATCGTTGAAATACCCAATCCATAATTTTTGTTCACCTACCTCAGATGATTTCCTAAATGCAACTCTCTCATCTGCTCTTATTGCTATGTTTGGTAAATGCAAAAAAAAACATACATATTTTTTTTTGCATAAAACTTTGCTATGGTGTCTTAATTGAGTCCAATTAGTGTTTGAAACATGGCAAACTGGCTTGACCACATAACCTTATAAGACATCAGAGGAGGAAAAACTCACCAGAATGACCTCACAAGATGGCTGGCCTGTGTCACATGACAGATACAGGTCGTGCGACCATCCCCCAGTGGGTCATTAGGTCGTGTTTTGGTCACTGGGGACTGGCCCAGTTGACAGAGAGTAAAGGTTGAAAGAGTTTTGCTGTCACCAGTCTCAGATAAGTGACTGAGAGTAGGTAGCCTCTAACCAAAGTCACACGAGGGCACTAAAGGTCCTATTGCTCCAATAAAATGTCCTTACTTTCTTTCTCAAAGGTTTGGTACAGTTTTTATAATGAAGGAGTTTTCTTTTCTCAGATTCACAGATTTCTTCACTAACTTATTTTCTTTCTCAAAGGTTTTGTACAGTTTTGAAGTGAAAGATTTTCCTTTCTTAGATGCACAAATTTCCCCAGGCAAAAACACACCCTTTTTTCCATGAAACTGTACTCAGAGGGCTGTATGCTTTTATCATATCTGTCTATCTATCTTTTTAATACTTTCAGTTTACCAAAACCGTCAAAACATTACTTAAAAGGCAAATGCACCTTTCAGGTGTCAGCCTGCCGTAGGTTTGTTTGGTCCGATCAACTTGGAACTTGAAACTTAAAACTTAATTGAAACTACTTGAAAACAATCAATTTTACCTTTAAAGGTAGTATGTCCACATATCTGAATTACTGTCTATGGATAGATTTCAGTCATATTAAACACATTCCAGTTGAAAAATTTCTCTAACTGCTATTTTAATGGCAGTATATGAAGTTTATTCCCTTGAAAAATATAAACAAATAGTTTTTCATGCCTTGAAAAAGTCCTTCATTGTTTACAAATCAAGCAATGTTCGGCCTTACAATCAATTAAACTCACTTAATTATGGAAAACACGCAATTCTGTTGCCTGGAGGTGTATACTATACTTAAAATCTATCAGTTTATGATCTATAAATGCAAGTTTAATTTTACATAGAATCGGTGGACTTACTACCTTTAAGAAACATACCAAGAAAATTTGTTGATGCTGAATGCAACGTTATGTTATGTTATTTCATTATCATGATATTTTCTGGCTCTGATGCTATTTAGGTTACATGAGCAGCTGCCATAGGCAGGCATAATGATGAGATGATAAGGCTGGGAGTCCACACCAAGAGTAATCCCTGTTCCGGAGGGTGGGATCTTTTACTTTCCTCAACATAGAACATTAGTATAAGGTACCCTTTAGCTTTACATCACACATGGCTGACAGTAAGTTCCTGGGGTGGATTAGAAGTACAGTATGTTTCATTCACTATTGTAGTTGTTCTGGTTCGTAATTATCTATGCAACATGTATATCTACTATTTTATGTTCCTACTGTATTGAAGATTTTTACCCATTTAAATAGCTAAGCTATCAATTTTGATAATGCAAAAGTAACACGGAGACACACAACACGTATGTAGAGAGAACTTTTGGATTTGCGTTACATGAAAGATGAAACTTCATTGTTAGCTTCTTAGTCACAGCCTTCATCTGGGCACATGAATGATCATCTTAAAACAAAGCTTCATTTTAGGTGTCTGTTTTTAATCCCATATAAATAATGAATGAATATGAGACTTTCAACCAAGTCTGAGACAGCTTAAGTTTCTTTGTATGGAAATCCCAGAATATATTGCCCTGTAAATCGGAGTTTATTACTTCTTTAGGAGACAGTCTTGATACGACTCAAAAGTTTTCTTTTGCACGCTTGTCGAGTTTTGTGTCAGTGGAGATCCTTCAAGTGTTCTCCTTCAAGAGTTTGCAAAGAATGCTTGGATCTGATTGGTTGCTGCTATCCATCTAATCACCCAGCATGCAATGCGCAACAATATCAGTCATTGTCAGAATGTGATGGAGTTCCAACGTGACTGGAATGGTTGTTCGAACAACAATAGGACAGTATGACAATACCCTGGGTGGCATTAAACATGGCTTTCACAAGATTCACTCCTGTCGTTCACTTTGGTTATATTATGTAGGCATGTTGTTATGTATCTGTTTTGGTAAATTTGTTGCGGTCAATTGAGGCAATTTGCACCTACTTGGCTGTTTGGCATCAATGTGGCAATTTACTTACCTTTGCAATGGGTTTGACCTTACTGACAAGTTCATCTGTCATATATTGTAGGCCTAATATTTACACAATGAGAGATAGGTCGGTATGACACAGGCAGACAGATGCATAGATAGCTTAATAAAATTATCTGCATGTATTATACACTATATGGTTGAATTGTGATATTCTCAATGATTGGCAATTGATTTGAAATTGTAAAAATGTTTTTGCAATTTCCTCATAATTTGGACTGCGCTTCAATGCGAAAACTTTTTAATTACAAAACCATGTAAAATTGCTGGCTCAAATAAAAGAGGTAAAAAGGGTTTGATCTTAAATTGTCATTTCTTTCCAAAGCCTTCTTATGCAACGTAGAAGCCTGGGTAAAACGAAGCCTGCAAAACACTCATTTGAATTGATCTATGAATTTTAAATGGAGATGTTAAGCAAAAATGTGTTTTGCAGGCTGTAAATCTTGTAAATGGCCTCATATTGTGATTATTTTTGGTGTTGCCTGAGAATTAAGTGATATATTTGCATCAGCGTTTTAAATCTAAAACATTCTTTTTCATCAGGGTTTTGTAATAAAAGTTGAAAATATTAGACGAAGAGATTTCAAGCATCCATGATCCATTTCACATTGTGTTATTGCTCTAAAAATCATCACATAATATTTTCACAAATACAGTGTTCCCTGTGTTGTAGGACTTCCAACCCTTCATAGGTCATGGGGTGGTCTTTCGTGGGGACGTCCACCATCACCAAATAATGTCAGTGGTGTATTGGGGGGAGGGGGGGGTGTTGGGCCATACGCTGAATACAGGACGATTTGCAGCTTTCCCTATCTTTCCCATGTTAATTTTAAGTCTGTGAGGGGTATATTATGAGCCTTCCCCCCAAGGCCATTATTAGATACGCCCCTTTTCCTAGTGCTAATTGGCCCAAATTGGTTTTGCAGCAGGAAATGTCCAAGATAAGTGACACTGTATCCTGCAGACAAATTGTTAAAGTTGTGGACACTGGACAATATTAATTTTCAGTGTGTTTAATGAACTGCTTTATAAGATTTCTTATGCTTGACTTAATGAAAATGCATATGCACTCTTTTAACCCAGAAGAATTATTTTTAAAGTGCATTATGACCTTTACTCTGCATTTTGTAGATACTTTAGTTATGCATAAAATCCCTTCCTTTTATTTCAATGTTCCAACAATTTCCAAGACACTTTTCCTAAGATTTTCTATTAATCCGTCCAATTTCACGGTGGGTGGTTTGGCCAAATGAATGATCCATCAAAAACATGGAGAGATGACATTTAATTCCAGAAAATAAAAAAAGTAAATTCTGTCTAAGGAAGATTTTTTGCTATCAAATCACGGGTGTATAGATTTCAAGATTTGCAATTAACACAAGATTGATGAGAAGACACTAAAAGAAAAAGAAAATCAAAAGAGAAAGGAAGTATAGACTTATCATAGTGTGAATTATTGATTCTTTTAAGAATGGTAAATTACACAATATCACAGGACAAAGAGTGTCTGGACTTTTGACTCTGTCTGTGACTCTGCGTCAATCATTTGTCACTGAAGTTTATTCAGCTGAAGTGAGTAGCTGCAAGGGGCAAATATAATGGTGAGATAGTCAGTATTTAAAGAAAGATTCCCTTTTCCTCGAAAAATAATATTATGAGTTGCTTAGTTTTGGATGATCTATTCATTATTCATGAGTACCTGGACTGACAAGAAAATCAAAATCCTTCAAGTAATTTATTGCATAGAGAAACTTCATGCGTACCTGACCACTAAAAGTTGTTCCCTAACAATACAAAGAAACACATAAACCTGCTCGTTTAAACTCTTTTCATTACCTCTCTATACAGTAAACTTGTTGTATCCCTTTACTTTTCATTCCACCCTTTTTGTCCATTTTACCAATTCCTTTTTCCCCCTTTGCTTCTCTTTTTTTCTTTTCTATTGGCACTGTAGCATACTGATACAGACCCTCCTTCAGTGTATATCAAGTTTTTTTCTCAAAGTTACGCAACTTGTCTGGGTAGGTTTACTGTGAAGTGTTGCTATATATTTTCCACCAAGAAGAGCAAATATGCAGTATGCAGCACCAGCCATGCAAAAATGTAAAAAAAATAATAATAATAGCACTCAGATGTACTTACTGCAGGCAACAAAAATATTGGTTGAAATTACCAAATCCTGTGATAAATTATTGTGTATTTGTCTAAATCAACATTTTTACTAGTGCTGATAGTCATGAGCTGAAAGATGCCCAAGATTAATGTCATGTCATTCATGTTTCATTGTAATTGTAAATGTCACCAGGACCAGCTATATGTTGGAATATGTGTGCTTAAGATTAAGATTATGACAATGGAATTTTTGTTGATGAAATTTTGTTTATTAGTTTATCACTCTTGAAAATGAATGGCATAAACATACCGCAAAAACAGCAGGAGAGCCACTACAGTGTTTCAATTTAGTTCAATTAGTGTTTGCAACATGACAAGAAGTCCATCTTGACCACACAAATTTTTCCAAAACATCACAAGCATAAACTCAAACTCTCAGTGACCTCACAAGATGGCTGGCCTATGTCACATGACAGATGCAGGTCATGTGACCATCCCCCAGTGGGTCATTAGGTTTTGTTTTGGTCACTGGGGACTGGCCTAGTTGACAGAGAGTAAAGGTTGAAAGAGTTTTGCTGTCACCAGTCTCAGATAAGTGACTGAGAGTAGGTAGCCTCTAACCAAAGTCACACGAGGGCACTAAAGGTCCTATTGCTCCAATAAAATGTCCTTACTTTCTTTCTCAAAGGTTTGGTACAGTTTTTATAATGAAGGAGTTTTCTTTTCTCAGATTCACAGATTTCTTCACTAACTTGCGCCAATTTGCACAAGGAAGGCTTTACTTATATTGTCGATTGAGAAAGCAACTGAGCTAGATATTGCCCCCAAGATAGAACATTTCATGGCTAAAGAAAGTAAGGGGCAGTCCCAGGCATCACTGCATTGATGCTGAAATTTAAAGCAATAACACCCTGATAAGAGACCATTTTGCATCCATGAAAGGGGCGGACGTACAGTGCAGGCACCAATGCGTTTATAAAAATATTAAGAACTGAACTTAAAAACACCAACACAAGTGAAATGCTTCATGGATAGCCTACTTGGAAATCTTTTTGTCTTGGTTTCAACTTTTATTACAGAAAGCTGAGGACAAAGAATGTTTTGAGATTAAGGCTGGTGCAAATATAACACTTAAATCTCAGGCAACACCAAAAATAATCACACAAGTGGCCATTTAGAAGATTTACAGCCTGCAAAACACATTGTTGCCTAACATCTCCATTTAAAATTCATAGATCAATTGAAACAAGTGTTTAGCAGGTTTCGTTTTACTCAGGCTTCTGTGTTGCATAAAAAGGCTTTGGAAAGAAATAAAAATTTATGATCGAACACTCTTTACCTCTTTTATTTGAGCCAGCAATTTTATGTTGCATTGTAATTAAACAGTATTTGTATGGTAGAGCAGATCATATTTTGAAGAAATTACAGAAACATTTCTACAATTTAAAATCATTTGACAATTATAGAGAACGTCACGATTCTACGATAGTTATCATGAAATTCTCTCAACTTGTTAAAGATGTCTTTATTTGAAATTCATATAAATAGTTGAATATCAGTAGTATCTCATTCTGTATTGTCAAAGCAGAGACATAATTTTGAAAAAATTACTTGAGCATTTTTACTATTTCAAAGCTTTGACGATTATAGAGAATGTCATGATTCCACTGTTGAGGGTTTAAAAAAACAGACAGCTTTGTTTTCAATTATCATGAAATTCTTTCAATTTAAAATCTCTTTACATGAATACTCATAAAGACACTTTGAATCTCTATACTATAATCATTACATTCAGTACAATGTCAGGATGGCTCTTTCAAATAGCAACTAAAGATTTCGATATCATTACACATATGACTTGTGCAAAAAGGAGGATGAAACTGTGAAATCTAAGATTCTGTATGAAGGTAAATATTAATCTATCTCTCTATCCATCTGTACTATTCTATATGAAGTATGTCTTCTTATCTGTTCATATATCAATTCTTCTATCCCTCTATTTGTGCATGTATCCATCTAGTCATCTGTCGGTGCATTTATCCATCTATAAACCTATTCATCTTTCCATCTATCTATCTCTCTGCCTGCTATCCAACTATCCATACTATTCTGCAAAACATTTCATTTACCTGTCCATATACACTGTATCAATTGATCTATCTACCTCTCTGATCATGCCTTCGGTGTGTATATGTTACAAAATCTAACATACATATATTATGTCAGCTAGAGCAAAAATCTGTGCCAATTTTCAGCCACAGCCAATTATCCGAAGGTGCAATAGCCTCAATTAACACTTTAGATATGCCAAAATGGACGCATGCTAAAACGCCTAGCCAATACAACCAAAGTGGATAAAAATAGCTAATCTTGTGAAAGCAATGCTTAATGCCACCCAGGGCATTGTCATACTATCTCATTGTTGTTCGAACAACCATTCCAGTCACGTTGGAACTCCATCACATTCCGACAGTGACTGATATTGTTGTGCATTGCATGCTGGGTAATTTGATGGATAGCACCAACCAATCAGAGCCAAGCATTCTTTGCAAACTCTTGAAGTAGAACACTTGAAGGATATCCACTGACACAAAACTCGACAAGCATGCAAAAGAAAACTTTTGAGTCGTATCAAGACTGTCTCCTAAAGAAGTAATAAACTCGGATTTACAGGGCAATACATTCAGGGATTTCCATACAAAGAAACTTAAGCTGTCTGAGACTTTCTTGAAAGACTCATATTCGTTCATTATTTATGTGGTATTACAAAAGAGAGTTTTAAAATGAAGCTTTGTTTTTAAGATGATCATTCATTTCCCTTGATGATGGCTGCTGTGAAAGAAGCAAACAATGTTTCATCTTTCATGTGATACAGACCCGAAAGTGTTGTCTTTATATGTGTTCTGTCTCTCTCTGTTAAATGTGCATTATTTTATGAATATTGTGTGCTTTTGCCATGGGTAAAATGTTGATGTTGTTAGGACCAAAAATATCAGATATATGTGGCTTAGAAAGTTAGAAACCATAAAAACTGCAATTGCGAAGTATACATAATCTTTGTTTCATCCGCAATTTAAATGTTACCAAATGTAAACTTCCAGAGTGACATAGATGCAGTCGATGCTATAATTGCTATGGTGAAGAAGAGTGATTTGATAAACAATGCGCCTTATAAAAATTTGTTCAAAAAATTAATTTCCATTTATTATAAGAACTTTATCCGTAGAATAAGGGAACGTATTCTATACAATTCACAATTCACAGATACTTTAGTTTAAATTATGCAGATAAAATCCCTACCTTTCATTTCAATGATCCAAATTTACCAAGATATGTTTCTCAAGATTTTCTATTAATCCGTCCAATTTCATGGTGGGTGGTTTGGCCAAATGAATGATCCATCAAAAACATGGAGAGATGGCATTTAATTCCAGAAATGAAAAGAAAAAGAATTCTGGCCAAAATATTATCTTATGCTATCAGATTCACTGGTATATAGATTTCAGGATTTGCAATTAAAACAAGATTGATGAAAAGGCACTGGAAGAAATGGGGAAATAAAAGGAAGCAATGACGAAAGAAAAGACGAATACTTACAGTGACATGAATTATTGATATTCTTAATAGCAATTTGCTCTGTTTCATAACACAAAATGTGGTGTGACTATTTGTATGCCTCACAGATACTGGAGCTATTTCAACTTACACAAGAGTAGCTGCTGGAGGTAGGTAGATTTATAATTCCAAGCATTAGATCGATAGGGTAATGTTCTTTGAATCGGACACTCAGAGAAGGTAACCTTGACTCGGACACTTTTATTTGGACTGTCCTGGCTATTTGATATCTTCTATACCACTTTATTTGGTACATTTTACCCTTAAGCCTGGCTATTTATCACTTTCTAAAATGTCTATAATCTAGCTGTCCGACTCAAGGAACCTTACCCTATTACATATCGCAAAAATGTTCAAGACTAGTAAGCCTGTGTCGTAATAGCCTCATAGAGGCAGATGCAATAGTGAAATGAGCGACTAATAATACTCATATTCCATGTTCATACATGCTAGATTGCTATCGTCGCATGGTGATTGATATTTGCTGGTACCTCAATGTTACTGAGTACAAGGTGACTCTTTTATTGCTAAATTCTGCAAAATATTGACATAATTGAGTTGGACTCTTGTGACACCCTCAGAACAAACTGGCACTCCAAACCATTACACCACAGGAAACTGTGTTGTGAATACTATGTATGTAATGCATGTTTTTGTTGGATAACTTGGATTTTTTTAAAATTACTTTAGATGGGTCTTCAACACATTTAACACATTTATTTCAATCCGTCATCTTCACTCTTCCGTATACTAACACTAAATGAAATTTAATCATTATTACTATATGTTCATACACCGGACTTAACGATACACAGGCATGTCTGTTCCTGTTTTAAAAATCCATGCAATTTTAATTATCTTCGCTTTATCTGTAACCTCCATACCAAAGATATCAAGCACGTGAAACTTGTATAAATACTACACAATTGATAACCGTCCTTCATAATTTATTTAACACTTCCTTGATATATCTTGAAGCTCAAGGTTATGGTATAATGCACATTCTCCGCAACCTTGGTAATATATCAATTATTCAATGCTGATGTAATAACGCCGTACATATTCTGATGTGGCCATGAAAATGCTTAAAATGCATATTGGAATAAATGTGATATTCTAAAACCTTGAAATGTTACAATCTTTAATCCTCAAGCTGAGCTGAATCATATTTCACTAGTAACTTTATGCTGCAGGGAGGCTCTTAGCTCAGAAGTGTAGTAGAGGCAGAAATATGGAAAAAAATGCCATGGTTGGAACAAATTTAGTCAGTAACTGACATGTAGAAATACTTGAATATGATTGTACACAATATACAGCCCTCTAAGGAACGTTGCTGCCACACGCAAGGATTTATTGCAGAAACATGAGAGATATAGAGGTTTACAGTGCTCATAAGTGAATATCTATACGTATGTGTCTTTGTATCACTTTTTTAAAACAAATTTGATCTATTTACATCATGTGTGGGATCTTCCACATGCACAGACACTGTCATGAGAGGCCATAGATTCTGTCTCTGTATCTCGTCCAAAGGACGTCCAGAACTTAAGAGTGTTGAATATTAGACCAGGAATTGAACTTTCATAATATCCTAGATAAAGATGGGGACAGCTTTCATTGAAAGTTGGAGTATGAGATAAATTGTATAGAAATTTTCTCCTGCATTGATTGTATGTAATTTAGGTTTCTCGTGACACATTTCATATGAATTTGGATATTTCATGTAACTCCTCAGTCCTTAATACAGCACTTGAAAGAAATTGCACACTTTACGCTGTATCAAAAGTGTTCTGGAATCTTACCAAAATCGTGTAACTTTTATAGAGAAACTCTAAAATCTGGACCTTCACAATATTTCACTCTCCTGGCTGTTGACAAATTATGTTGTGAAAAATGAGAGGCCACCCCAGGAGGTTAATGCAGCCATCTAACAGAGCTTGTTTTGAGGAGGCTTCTCTATGAGACACTGGCTTTCAAAAGTAATGGATAGCCTCCCACAGACTCTTACTATAGATAGAAGAAATCTAGGTGGAGTTATGTTGGTAAGCAAGCAGGTGAGATATAGGTGAGAAGATAGATAGATCGATACTTCACACAGATAGACAGATAGATAATTATACAAATTTAAAATGTATCTAATCTGTCCACACAGACAGGCAGAGTGGGTCACATATAAACATGATAAAAGATCATATCTGTTATTTTACATATACTACCTCAAAATAACCCTATTATGTTAAATTTTATATACTGTAAACTATATGGCATGATGTTAGTGCATAGCAGAAACACTCGCAACTTGTTGCAATGTTTGAAAAGTAAGTTTATTTCTTTGATAAGCTACCTTAAACATGTATCCTTTTCTAAAAGTAGTAAGGGATTCCTCTTGGTATCTGTGTCACAAAACATCAAGGCAAACCTGAGGCTAATTCAATGATATCTTTCTGTATCACATACCTTTGAGGTAAACCAAGTGATCTGACAACAAAGAGTTCCTGATGTTATATATGTACTGCCTGGCTGCCCAAATTTAGTTTTTCATCTTAAACTTCAGAAGAAATCTGAGATAGAAGTCTGGCTTTAAGTTTAGAGTTTAGCTTTGAAATTTAACTTATATAGCTCTTTACATACTTACAAACATACACTCGTTTTAACTCATTTATATGAGATGAAAGTATCTTATCCTGTTATTTTCTCAGTTTTGTTTATATGACAATGAAGTAATTCTAATTTTAATCATCACGATTGTTCAAACCTTCAATGTGTGGCCGATCAATACACACAGCTAGCATAATTATAAAGACATTCTGAATTACATATTTCCATAGCCGCACCTGAAACGATATACTGTTAAGACAATGTCATCTTAAAAAGTTACAATATCTTTTTTATTTTAAAAGTTGCAGTTGGTGTTAGCTGTTTGCAATTTCTTCTGTTGAGTGTTTACGTCTAAATATTATAAGGTGGAGTCAGGAGCTATGTTGCTCAAATAATCGTTTGATTATTTTAAAAGTCAGTAGGGATAATTTTTTTATGGATCCCTGCAACAGAAGATCAACTGACAACTCCTAACAGAAAACCAAGCAATATAACAAGCTACTGCCAAGCTAGATTCGGCCTGAGCTCAATAACAAATTCTTATTGCCCTGCAGTTCCTGCAGCAATTTTAATTAAGCTCTGGAACTGGTCAGTTAGAGGCTATATCACATTAGCAGGGTTAGAGAGTATTTGGCTAAGGGGATTTAACTGCTGGCAAATTGAATGCATCGCCCAATGTAATTGGCCCATTTCGTTTCCTATTATACTCTTAATTAAAGTTCTGTAATGAAGGCTGAAAGGAAACATGGTTTCACTACATTATATTTTGGTTACTGTTGTTTATTAACAAGTCCTTTGGGGTTTCATACATTTATTTGTACTTTGCACAGCTTTGATTGCGCTGTTAATAGTGAAATAAAAGAATGAAATAGAATTTTCATTTCGCTTTCGCACAGAATGACCAATGTTGATGGATATTTATGAGCACGCTATAGGTGCCACCTGGTGACTGTGATTGATCAAAACAAAATGTCATGATCACTCCGCCAGTTAAAATCATCATTCAGACTCACCATTTTACACATAATTGGAGAAAAATGATGATATTATAAAACTAAAAATATCAAGTATTAAAATTAAAGAAAAGTAAAATTGCCATTTTGAGTATCTATCCATCTATCACTCAAAATGTCGATCTATCTGTTCAATATTACTATTGCATGTACATCTGAATAAAAAGCCAACTATTTTAAAATGTCATAAAGACAGCAAATAACCAGCTTCAGTTATGACTTGTTCAGTGTTTTTCAGGCATCCACAAAATATTATATTCTGTGTAGTACATATGTAAAAGAACTGATATACCTAACAAGCTCTTCAGATGTGTGCAATATTACTTTGATTTTCATTGGAGCAGACGAACAAGCTTCGGTACAAAAAACGTGAATGTTTCCGCTGGGTGATTCAGTGTTCATACAAGTGTGAAAATATCGTCTGATCTTTTCAGAGGGCTTGGCTTTGCACTTGTATGGTCATTTCTATGTAGGAGCTGTCCTTTTATTAGTAAATATCAACTTTTTATGACCTGTTTTTATCCTTTTGATGGAGTGATGTTTTTCTTGAAAAAAAAGGATGGTATTTCTCTGTGTTGTATGCATGCTGGAGTTGTTTATGCTGCCTTATTTGATGATTCGTGAAAGTTGTGGAGTTCGAATAACTCATTTGGATATGCAATCCTTCGGAGGATGCCATCGGATAGCATTAAACTTTTTTTAAAGGTGGTTTTCACTTGTTTAAAAACTATGGGATACTTATATGGGGTGGGCAGCTAAGCAGAATCTATAAATTACAAAAAAGGGCAGTCTGTTTAATTACAAATAGTTGCTATACAGCTCACACAGAACCACTATTTACGGCTGAAATTATTAAAAGTAAGTGATATACTTGTGGTACACGACTTAAAGTTTTGTTTTAAATATGAGAACAACTTGCTTCCAAATTATTTTAGCACTATCTTTGAAAAAAACGAAGAATTACATCATCATCTGACAAGACAACACACAGACTTTCGCTTGCCTGCTGTGAGACATGACTTCGCAAGGTATTCTATCAGGTACAGGTTTCCAGCTTGCTTTAATAGTATGAAATGTAATTTCAAAAGTAAAATTTATACTCATAGCCTAGATGGCTTCAAATTGTATGTTAGGAATGGTTTTATTAATTCGTATCAAGTAGAGTGTACAATTCAAAATTGCTATATTTGTGGTCATTAGTGCCTTCACTGCCTCCAGACAGTTCATTCCTGCAGCTTGCAATGGCTTAAATTCTCGAACATGTGCTTGTATTTCTTGTGATTAGTCGATTTCGATTCTTTCTTTAATAATTTCAATGGTTTAACTTTCCTTTTTTATTCTATGTAGATTAACACATAACTTTTGTACTTCAATATACTGGGTGGCCTCTCTGCAGCGATACCTATCTTTGAGAGGTCTCCCGTGCCCCATCATCTAAAACTGTACTGTTAAATATATTTACTATAACTGTTTTTTTTGGGAAAATATAATTAATCTGAGTCTGAGTCTGAGTCTGAGTCTGTTTAAGAATATAGATAGATAGACACATTTATCAATAAATTCTGCTGAGTGTTCATTATATATTGCGTGATTTGCAAGATTGATCAAAAAGTAGGCAGACAAATGTAATACAGCATAAAATACATAGAGTGAACTTCCAAGAGATATATATGATTGGTTAAAAAGCATAATTTAGGACATTCCTTTCAACTATACTTTACTTGGTCCATAAATTTCCTGCTGGTCTTTTTGCCAATTCTTTTAGACAGGTCTTTGAGGTTATATAACGTGCACAATTCCAAATGCTAAGGAAAATCAAATGAAACAAAATAAAAACCCGGAAAACAGGAGGAAAGAAACTCCTTTCATCTTAAATTCCACCTATTTCTTTTCCTCTCTTCTTCCTCTCCTGTCTTTCTTTCTCTTCTTTCTGCCTGCCTTCCTTTCTTATTTCTTTTTTCTCACTCTCTCTTTCTGTCTTCTTTTCAAACTCTAACAATTACCCAAAAAGCAGATGGCAATTTCTTAGTTCGTTTGCACCTAATTCAATGCAGTGTTCGGGCAAGTGGATAACTGAATTAGTCAACTCAACCAAACGGTCTTTTGATTGACTGAGTTGAAAGTACTCTTTTGAACGACTGGAAAATTGGGCCTTTTGGGAATTCAGGCATTTTTTCAACTTTCATGATAAGGGCACCTATTTTCCTGCATTGTGTACTGCTTAAACTTTGGTCCTTAGTTAGAACTCCATCCAAGAAATCGTGATAACCTCATCAGTCATCATGCTTTTAGATGATTGGCTGATGTTTTCATTGGTAGCTGGATGGCAGAGCGCTTGAGGTGCCCACATGCTCCACGAAAAGTCTTTGCCTGCATTGGTTCAAACCTGAGTTGGGGAACCCGAAACTTTCATTGGACCTTCATGAGCGAAATCCCAGCTGGATGTCCTTCAAGAGAGAAGTCAAATTGGCGTTCAAACCCTTGTGTCAGTGTCTGTGCTGGGCAAGTAAAGGATCCCTGACATGGGGTAAATATGTTACATGTTGAGGACTCCCTCTCTCTCTCTCTCTCTCTCTCTCTCTCTCTCTCTCTCTCTCTCTCTCTCTCCTCTCTCTCATCTCATTAGGGACCGTTCAGAATTTATGACTGGGGGGGTGGGAGTTTTGTTGGAACTTCCCGTCAAAAATTGATACCCCCCCTTGAGTTTCATGCGTATTTTTAGTACCCCACCCTTAGGTTTCACGCGTATTTTTAGTACCCCCCCCCCTCGACATAAAAAGCAATACACACATATATACTGTTATACATAGCCACGCGTACAGATTCGCGTCATTTCGCGGACTTTTGCGCGTAAAAAAGTCCAAATAAAATGAGTTTATGCGTGTTTTTTAACATTTCATCTTTGTTAAAATTTCTTACCCCCCCCTTGGAAGTGTTGTCAAAAATTAATACCCCCCCTTGAAACACGTGTGAAAAGTTAGTACCCCCTCGGCCAAAACTCCCACCCCCCCCAGTCATAAATTCTGAACGGTCCCTTAATCAACCCTCGTCAACCCTACCCTACCATGAGTATAATAATTCATGATCATTGAGCTCCTAAAGCTCATTATGATGTCACTCTCATGTCACTCTGAAAGCAATGTGACAACGTCAATTTCACTGTTTAATTAAGTGTCAACACAGAGGAAAGACATGATCGAGGGATTTTGAAACTAATCACTAGATTCTATCGATTCCCTTCTTGAAATCACTGGATGACATGTCTTGTTTCAGCGTGACAACGTTGACATAACATGACAAATTAAGGAGATGACAATTGTGTATCACAATGATAGTCTTGAGACAAATGAGAAAATAACATAATTCAATATTTTCAAAAAGATGCTTAGTTTTTGACAAATTTAAAAATTGATCAGGAAATCATCAACATGTCTTTGTTCGTTAATGAGAACTACACGACTTAGTGATTGTTTAAATTTCCCAAATGCTCCTTGTGAGGTCATATTCTTATACTTACCATGTCATAGTTGATGAATCATAACCATTTAGTGAAGTCCCATTGACCATAAGTATATACTTGCCGTGCGATAACTTCATAGGTGAGGTGAAATATGTACATGTATGTACAAGAGACCTGCAGTGAATTATTTGTGTCCTCCATAGTATTCCTCATATGTGATTCTTACCATTTCAGTGGTTTACCTTTTTTGCCGAGGAAATGTGTCGTAGACTGATCATAGGGCGATCATCGGACGATCATAGGGTGGATAATTGTTATTTAACTAATCCTCAGAGCCAAAGCGAAGTTGATGTTTCCATCAAATGGCAAATATTGTCAAATCAGATACAAGACCCAAAGTAGCAGCTCTGTGTCTGGAACTCTGCATGAGGCAAATACATGCACTATACAGAGTGCTTCTATGCGGGTTGTTATTTTAGTTGTAAGGGCTTTGTGTAAACCTCAGTGTCCTGTACATCCGGGACAATAGGTTTTCTTGCAATGCGACCTGCTACAGGAACCGGAAATGAAAGGTCAATCGCATTGCCTTATGGGTAGAGGAAGTGCAGTGGATTTCTTAAAGGGCTTTTGCGAGCACATGGAAGGCTTCTTGAGGCTTCTTAAGGCTATTTCTCTGATAGCCGGATGTTTTGTGCATGGGCTATAAATAGATTGTGGTGTGCCTTGAACAGGCCACTGATAAATAGACAACTTCCCATGGATGGACATGCTCACTGAGCTAGGAATAGATATGACCTAATGGTAGGTTAGCACAGAACATGATAGGGTTGTAAACAATTTAAAGAATGTAATATTGTGACATTCACATTGTCAGTGTGTCCTTTCTGGTAATTTTTTTGATTCACATAAAATACGTTGGACATGATGTCCAATTTGTATTCGCTTTTATTTATCTATGTACATGTATGTTTGTTGGTCAAAAAGCATGGCGCTTGTGTTCACTGTTTCCTGTAAAACACTGACTTTAAATAAAATTTACTTGACTTGATCTATATTGTTTGTTCGGCATGTTAACAGTGACACTTTCATTATCACATGCCAATGACAAAGTTCTCCAACAGACATGAGAGGCCTACATCAAAAATCGGAAAGAAAACTGAGAGGTCCATTCATGAAACTCTCTTAACAAAATGCAATTTTGTAATCTGATGAAGTAATGTTAGCTTAAGCAACAAAAATATATGGCTGAACAGCCTGAACTTACACAGGCCTGGTACAACTTTGCCACACACTTTCAGAGTTGGTTGCCTTAGCAACACTGTTTGTCTATTTCATCAACTCTGTTTGGACAAGAAAATACATTTTAGCTCGGATTGGTGCTTGTTGAACCGCTGATGAACAAACATACTTTTCTGTCTGGTGTACTGTAGATGAGTAAATATGTACCTTATGAGCTCTTATGGACCATGGTACCTGTATATTTAGTCTACTTTTTTTTCTTTTTCATTTTGTCGGAGACCATGTGGCAGTTATACTTAGTTTCCATCCATGCAGCCAAAATGGCTCAGTGCAGTTGAGCTTTAAATGGTGCTGTAAGTGCTGACTTTTGTCTCTGCTTTTGCTGTTTTGGGTGCCTGGTACTTCCTTCTTTCTTTCTAGCCTTCCATCTTTCTATGCTTCCTTCTATACTTCCTTGTCCTTCCTTCCATTCTTCCTTCCTGCCTTCCTTCCTTCCATCTTTCCTTCCTTTCTTCCTACACGTATGACTCCCTCCCTTCCGATCTTCTTCAGCCCATCTGCCATCCTTCTGCAGGTCTTCCTCTTCTTTACTGTTACCTACCATCTGACACAGAGTCTTAATTCGAACATGTTCCTGCCATTTAAGATGCCAATTACATGGTGTTTGCAGTATCTACGTTTCCATACCCGACTAGCTAATCTGACATCCAATTTTTCTGAGATGAGCTTTTGTCATCTTTAAGTATAGCTTCAAACTGAACATTCTGACAATCAAATTAAGGAAATGGATTTCAGGTTTCAATTAAATGTTTTCACATTGGTATTTGTCTTTATTTGCCAATTTAAGAAGCTTTTTAAATTAAATGTTGTCAGAAAATTCCCAAATGGCATAAGAGCCTCCCAATCAGATTTTTCCTGTTTGTGCAGCTGTGAGATTATGGTGCAGTTGGGAGGGCTTTTCTTCCTGCTTCCTGTTATTATATGCGATGTTTTATGTCTGATGTTTTTCCATAAAGTCTCATTAACCACAATTTCTTGAAGCCGTTCATTTACCTGTTTTCTCAATAATTTTATATTTTTACTATAACTATCTCTAATGTATGTCACACAATATTATGACGCACAATTCCTAACTTCTTGAACTATGTAATTCTTACATTGACATACTCATTGTTTTTGCTAGATAAGACTTATCAATAAAAGCTGAAAGATTACCAATGTTTCTTTGCCTGATGACTTTATCTTTAGAGCAGAGTGATAGTGAAACATGACTTCAGTTTTAAAGGAATTGATTTTCATGTCTAAGCTCAGTGATGTCATAAAATCAATTCTGTTTTTTATCTGAAACTTGTGGTCAAATATTTCTATTTGAAATAGATCTCTATTGATTAGCCTAATTCAAATGACCTTGGAAATTTAACATAGATTTCTAGTGTAACCAGACGTCAAGATGGTGTTTGCCATTGCAATTGTGTAGGGAATGGGGAGGAATGCGCGTTCAATGGCTCTACGTTCTGTATTTCTGCACATTTGACAATGAAGCAAGTTGCTCTCACGGCACAGGATGAAACTTTCTTGGCTTTCCTCAAAAAAGATTGGACATAATAGAAGTCATTGCCAAATTGTGTTAAAAACAGGTGACTCCTTTTTGCATCTGTTTTACTATTTGTTCAGATCACCACCTGACATATACAAATATACACGTCATTGCTTATTATGCTGCAGTTGTCAAACATTGGTATGTTGTACAAATAGTGATTTATGCATTACATGTATGGCTTTTTTTGGCTGAAGATATTTTTTAGAAGAGGACTATGATGTTAGGTTTATCAGCCTGGTATTTTAATTTCTAATAGTCCTGGAGATTGAAGCCAGTGCCTTTTGAAAATGTGGACTCATCATGCGTCTCAAAGAAGTTGTTAATCTTGTCAATTATATAGGAATATTCAGATGTAGTTAGTGTAGAAAAAGAATCATCTTGATTAAAATAATTGATATTATTACAAAATGTTTTTCATTGGGGCTTGGTAACAAAGGAAAACATCAGAATGCTTGAGACATCCAAAAAAAGAAGAGCAAGAAGATTCAGAATAGACAAAACGATAAACAGTGTGATAACAAGAAAAGTACCCTTAAAAAAGGGTACTGTATCGATCTTACCATAAACCTGCATGTGGCATGTAATAAAAAGTTTTAATATTTAAAGTAGGCATTTCTATGAATAGATGCCCATAGAAAAAATTCCAAGCCCCCTCCCCTCGTTTCATGAAAATCTTACACAACCAAAAACTCTAAGCCCCCTCCCCTTGTTTCATGAAAATCTTGCACAACCAAGGATGTGTGAAATAAAAGTAAACTTAACTTATTTCTGCAACCTCAAATAAAAGTTCATTTCAGTTATTTTGTAATAGATTTGCAAAAACCCCCCCCCCTCAAAAAAAAAAAAATCCTGGATATGCCACTAGTTTGTTGTTCCCACAGGGTTTTGACAGCTTTACATACTTTCTGCGTAATACGCCGAAACGCCTTAAAATTGCGAACTTAATATTGCAAATACAACAAAATAAATAATCGCATTGAATTCGGACGGGTTTACTTGATATATGCAGGTTTTTAAATTTTGAAAATCGGACTTGTATTAAGGTCTGCAGCCCAAATTATGTATTGAGCTAAGCCAAAGCATATATACACACTTTTTGATGACGTTTCACAAGCTCAGGACCTCGCAGTAGATTTTCCTTACCTTGATGAATCGATTTACTGTTAAGATAGCTTACATGTAAGTTATTTTATAGGTTAAGACATCGATACAAAAAATAAAAAGCTGTGACAGAACAATACCAACAAAAGGACACAACTTCACAATAAGCTCTAGAGGAACACGAAACACAATAAGCTCTAGAGGAACACGAAACTGGATGGCGGAAAAAAGACTTTACAGCCTTGTTAGCTGTGGAATTCCAACCAAGCTCAACACTGTTTTTCAAAGAACACACAATGAGCTAAAATAGGTGTGAGAGCAGAGTTGGCACGTGTGACAAACAGAGCCGTTTCAAAGTTTCTGCCCAACAAAAATATGCTCTGTTGAAATGCTAAAATTTTAATGCAGCACATGATTCTTGAATTATAATAGGTTTCAAGTGCTCGTTTTCAAACTTCACTTTGAAACCTACGTTAAAATCATGTTTCCTTTTTGTCTGTGTTTTATTAAGAATTTTCTTATGTTAACCAGTCTGTATAACTATTTAAAATGTGAACAATTGGAAATACAGTTACCAGTCTTGAAACAAATGGATATGTATTGCCATAAAAAACGTTTTTACGTAGAATATAATGCATATTATGAAGAGAACACTTTCCAAAAGTGTTATTATGGTAAAAATCATATGAATGAAAGATAAAAAATGTTTATCTCCTAAAACCAAATCAGACATTAAAAATATATTACAATGTATGACATATCATTTGAATGATGAGCGATACATTTAAATTGTGTGCTACCTCACAGCTGTGTCAATTCATGATGTAAAATGAATATCATAGAAACTAAAACAGGCTCATAAATCTAGAGAGGCGTGATAAATTTAGTCTTTTTGCTGAAGCGGTCTCACAAATTTCCATCACTTTCATATAAATGAATAATATGCCTAACTTGCCTCACACCAATTTAGATAATTTTGTGCGATGTAACTGGGGATGTTGTGGACAACCAAGATGGCTAGTTGCCTAAACGGTGTTATTTCACAGAACAGAGGACATTTTGTAAAGTATGGTGGGGCATACTGTTATCAGCTTGTCTGTCTGCGGGTCTGTCTAGCTGTCTGTCTATCTGTCTGTCTGTGTCAAATTGGTAGGCATTACTGCTAAAACCTGTCACGCTTCACTGATTCCCATTGCAGGAGAAGCAACTCAGTTTTTATCAAATTTGATCACTATACCGTGAACACATATGTACACTTGGTTCATACATCGGACCAGCTGGTTTGAGACGTATTATGTCCAAATGAGATGTTGCTCATTGATCTGAAAATATGGTGATCACATTTTAATTTGACAGAAATTGTGATGCTGAGCACAGCAGTTGCAGCTTCTGCTTGTTAGCTTTTAACTGAATTATTGATGACAGGGAATTCGAACTTTTCTCACAAAAGTTCTGGCTCTGTAGTTATGCAGCAATCCCTCAAAATTACTTGTTTAATTGTGTAACTAAAATTGTTAAAGTGATTCTATAAAAATTGAGTTTAAAAAGAATATTTTTAAACGTCATGTATTTGGTTATTTGACATTTGTAAAGGCATTCGGGGGTAATAGGTGGTCAACCAAATAGTCTGTGAGTCCTATATGACATTTCCAATTGTCCAGTGTCCACTTGGGTGTCTTAAAAAGGAGCGATTGGCAGCACCAGCTGTTAGTAATTGCATCTTGGTACCACGGGAGAGTAATTTTCACGTACTTATTTTGCCGGAAGTGCTGTTTGCTTGAAGGGATTTCCCTACTTCAGTAAACATTTCTCTCAGAAGTGCAGTCAACTATTTTGTTATACTGCTATGAAGGACTGTTGACAGTGAGGTCGTGGACTTTAATGGTGCCCTCAAACCAGTAGACGAATGCCCTAATTGATTCCTTCTTAGGTTGGGAAAAAGTTCTACTTGTTACAATGCTGATAATCTTGAGCTGGTCAGCATCACTATTCTAAATCTGACTTGAAAACTTTTCTTGCATCCAAAGCATCAAATTTAATTTACCATAGTATTGGCAGCCAACAGCACTATTGAAAGTAGGTTGCCTTGGACTACAATGCTAACACATCAGTAAGGTAGCAATTGAAGTTTGAAATCAGAAATTTTTGTCCAGGAGGCAGAACATTTCTTTCCACCAAATTTTAAGGGAAAACAATTAGAAGGAACCAGACCACTTATTTCAGTGGCTTTTAATTGAGGTTAATGCTTTAGTCAATGTTTGGTGTTCATTACAGTCCTACTAAACAATCTATGGCTTTTCACTTTTGTCAGTACTTGTTAAAAGTTTGATCCAAACCTCCCAGAAATAAAAACAAGTTACCCATCCAATGTATTTATTTATGGGATTATACTAAGTGAATTTAGGCATGTTAGCCAGGTTATCAGAGGAATCTTACCTACATCAAGTAAGTGTTGCACCAAGTTTTGGCACAAGATATTTATGTCAGTGGGTGTCTGAGATTAGATGTGGAGCCAAGAGAAATTTTCTTGTTCTTTGGTAAATCTGATTAATGTCAAACTTTTTTTTTCCAACTTGGAATTGAGTTCTTAATGAATAAACACTTAAAAAAACTTTCCTGGCATAGCAATATATAACTAAATTATGGTTACTGGCAGAAATTAGGCTTCTGAAAATTCTTCTTAATTGCTTATATATAATGTAAGACCAGGCTCTGTATGGTTCCAAACAGACTTGAGATCACTGAAGCGTTCACTGCAAGGTTTCTGGTGCTTACAAAGGACCTTATCACCCTGTCTCGTGATTTCCATAGGGAATTCCTTGTGGGGCAGATTGTGCCTGCCTGTTTGCTGTTCCTGTCCCAAGTCATATGATATGAGTAGACTCTGTCCTACACAAAGAATATCAATTGATCTTGTGAAGTAATTTTGTAGCAGAATCCAGTGAATATTGTATCCTCAAAATTTCCTCAAGCTATTTGTTGAATGTTCTTTTTTTTTGTTACATTTTGCATTTTACCAACTGTATAACCATGGCCAAATGATTGTTTATGCGTGAAATGTACTAACAACAAAAATATAATTTTGCTAAAAAAAATTTTTAACTTAATTTTCCTCTTTTTCTATTTTCAGGTGAGTTTAAAAAAAAAGAAGATCTTTCAAATGTTTGAACCTCAAGGAGTCAGATAAGTGCAATTTATTTTGATTTTCACCTGAAGTCATACATTTGAATAAGGGCAAGGAAAAGCAAGATCTATGATGTACAAAACAGTGTTCATCACCATGTGGTACTTGTCAATGTGCATTGCGCAATGTACATCATACATGATGTCATTAGTGATATTGGGCATGTTATCTGTGCCTCAAGGCAAACTGCAGTAGAAGTCAGTATTTAAAATTCTGTATTAATTTCTAGCTGTCATGAATAACAGCCATTTAGTTAGTATATTTTTTCTTGTACATTATCTACAAATATAGCCCACTAAGGTAAGTTACAGTAGAGGTTTCAACTGTCAAGTCCTAACTTTAAGTGATTTTATATCACCTAAAACAAGAAAAAAAAATTAAAACAAGAAAGAAAAAAAAAATCAGAAGTCTGAAAAAGGTATCTGATCTTTTTTAACTTTTGTCAGCTCAGGCAACAAAAACATATATGGAAAAACTTACACTAGCCTAGAACAACTTTGCAATACAAGAGTTGCTCCCCTTAACAAAAATGTGTGCCTATTTCATCGACCCTGTTTGGACAAAAATGCATTTTAGCTTGGATTGGTGCTTGTCGAACCGCTGATGAACAAACATACTTTTCTGTCTGGTGCATATAATAGTGGATAGTTGAGAGCAGCTATCCTCCAAAGAGGGTAAATATGTACCCCGTCAATCATGGTACCTGCCTAAGGGTTTCTTGAGATGGTGGTGCATTCAATGTACAAATTGGGCTTATAAACACAGTTTCATATTAGGGTACCTGGGAGCCACAGGCTCAATTTGGTTGGCACTTTACCCCCATAGGAAGCCATTGCCTCATCAGTGGCAACAATAAGATATTATGGAATGTATCTGTGTGAGTTTTAGTTGGTGACATTAAACTGTTTTTGCTTTGTTATGCCCAGGTCAGTCTGCAATACGGACTCTCTTCTCTGAGCCAATCACTATTAATCGAATATTTATTTTTTTATCTTAGTCAATTTATTTGTCTATTTTTTAATCTATTCATCAATGTTTAGAAAGTGTAATTTGAGAAAATATGGGTTTACTTCAATATTGCACGTTTACACACTGCTAAAATCAGTGCACTGAATAAACACACCAATGACAAACACCTAATTCTGTTGCATTTCTATTTGTCTATCTTCTTCCATACCACCTCTTCATCTGGCTTTCTTTCAACTGTCTTCACTCCCTCTTCATTCTTTCTGCAGGTCCTCTTCTTTTTAACAGCCAGCCCGCCATTACATCTGACACAGAGTCGCAATTCAAACATGTTCCTGCCATTTAAAAAGCCAATTACAGAGTGTTTGCTAAATTTAAGTTTCCATACCCGACTAGCTAATGCGACATCCAATCATTTCAAGATGAGCTTTTCGTCATCTTTAAGTATAGCTCCAAATTGAACATTCTGACAATCAAATTAAAGAAATTGATTTCAGGTTTCAATTAGATGTTTTCACGTTGGTATTTATCTCTATTTGCCACTTTAAGAAACTTTTAAATTAAATGCTGGCAGAAAATTCCTAAATGGAATTAGAGCTTCCAACCACATTTTTCATATTTTTGCATCTGCGGAATTATGTTGCAGTCGGGAAGGTTTTCTGCATGGGCCCTGATTTTATATTTGCTGTTTCAGTTGTGCAATAATATCGTGAAATAGTTCATTTACTTACTTGTTCTATATATTTTAAAGTATAACTTTTAGTCACTGTTTTTACTGATGAATTTTTTGTGATCTAATGTGATTTTAAAATTTATTATTTCTCAAGTCTACATTCCATTTTTCTGGTATTTTAACTGTATTTATAACTTGTGTATTTTGTACTTGCATTCGATAATTTTTATTTTCTATGCACTAAATCAATAAAACTGTTAAACTGTTAACTTTTATCAATAAATTAATGTTTTGAACACTGTTACTGCCATCACTTATAGATATCTTTAACTATCCAAATCCTTCGTTAACCTTCTTACTCATCGTTTTTTAGTATAAAAAACAAACTTTTCAAGACACTTTGAAAGGTTGCCAATGTTTTTTCACCTGATATTTTAACTAATGGAGTGATAAAAACGACGGCAGTGAAACATGACTTTAGTTTTAAAGGGAATTGATTTCCACATATGAGCTGAGTGACGTCATAAAATCAATTCAAATTTTATTCAAACAAAAATCTTTACTTGAAGTCAAATACTCCTATTTGAAGTAGATCACTATTGATTTGTCTGATTCAAATAACCTTGGAGATTTATCATAGAGCTCTAGGGCAACCAGTTGCCTCTAAATAGCCCACACTGATGCTGATGGTGCATAAAACACTAACTCAATCACACTAGAGTAACCAGACTTCATGATGGTATGAGCCCTTTTGAAGGTGTGGGGAGAGGTAGTGTTCTACATTATTTATTTTTACACTGGTTTTGCCTCATAAGATAACGAGCAAACGATGCAGTAGCAAGGTGAGGTGCACACAAGGGAAAAATATGAAACCATTTGGTGAATTGCCTCAGAAAAGAATTGGACCTGCATGGGTTCAAGCCCACTGAACAATTACTAAGCAATATCAGAGAGGAGAGGACACATTGCAACACAAGACAAAATGTATTGATTAATAATGTGACAAATGAATCTATTTTAATTAGAATACCATAGAATATATAATTGATCAAATATATCTTCACGGTATATAGAATAAACGTCATTGCTAAATCATGTTAAAAGCAGGTGACTTCTTTTTTCATAGGCTGCACTATTTGTTCAGATCACCACCTGACACAAGGCAAATATACACGTCATTGCTTAGGGGGAAACCATCTAATCCAGGGGGCTTGGAACTATTTGAATAAATAATTTCTTGCTCAGTTTTGGTGAAATAAATAAATTCGTTTTGGGCAGTCTTGAAATACATAATTTCTGCTAGTGGTATTTCTTAACAAGGTGTTGCTTGATTTGGGAATGAATATTCGGCGTGTTTGCACACTCAAAACTCCAAACCTCCCCCCCCTGAAAATTAAATGGTCCTCCCCTTATTATGCTGTAGTTGTCAAACATCAGTGTGCTGTACAAACAGTATTATTATGGCAACATTGTGGCTTTTAATGACTTTTCAGCAAAGGACTGTATAATTGGTATTTAAATTTCTGAACGCCCTGAAGGTCTTTGGCAGCGCCCTCTGAATAAATTACCTTAACGGGTGCCTTATGAGAAGTTGTCAGAGTTGTTAATTTCTTATTAGTATGCTGCAAGCAGATATAGATGGTGCAGAAAAGAATACTTTCAATCAAAGTTAATGTAAATGATAATACAATGTATTATTTCGTTGTGAGTTTAAATCTTCAAAATGTATTTTTCTTTAGAAATTAGGCTATAAAGGGAAACATCCAAATGTTGGAGAGGATCCAAAAGCGGAGCTAAATGTTTCTGATTAGACAAAATTTTAAGCATCTATCCAAAAACACCACAGTAACAGAACATTTAGACAATAAAAACAAAAGGACACAACTTCACAATAAGCTCTAGAGGAATACGAAACAAGATGGTGGAAAAAAAACCTCACAGCCTTGTTAGCTGTGTAATTCCTAGCCAGCCCAACACGTTTTTTAACAAACAAACAAAGAGCTAAAACAGTTGTGAAAGTGGAGTTGGCATGTGCGACAAGCAGAGCTGTTTCAAAGTTTGCTGCCCTAAACTTGGATGCAATGCCCGGTTTTTGAATTATAATAGGTTTGGAGTGCTAATTTTGTTGTTTTAAATTTGTGTTAAAAGCACGATATTTCATTAAGGAGTTTCGCATTTATATGTTTTTCTATTACACAGTCTCCCTTGTTGAGAGTGGGCATTTTATGATTTGAAATGTAGCATAGTTAATGTAGATTACAACCGAAATTTGTATAAAAATCTAAAATAATAGCTCCACAACCGATTCAAATTTGGTCAGAATTTCACTCAGAAACATTTCAGATTTTCTGTCAGATGCCCAACCTGCTTCACACCAGTTTAGATACTTTTGATTGCTGTGAGGTGGTTTTTCTTGAAGGATTCCTAATTGCGCTTGAAATACAACCATGGTTATGAGTGCTGGCTCTGAAGGCATTGGTTCGAATCCCTCCGTGGAACTCAATTTAGTCTGAGCCTATGGGACATTAAATGGAGACGGGTTGTATCAAGTGTTCTGTACTGAGGCAACTGAAAGACCCTGGGCATCCCTGAATTAATAGGGTATACAATACTATACATGTGCCATACTCCCAGTCATCATGGGAGCCTTGGGCAATGTTCCTTTTTCCTCTGCCCATGGGCGCTGCTCTGTGGCTGCCCTGAGCTGTATTCAGTAGAAGGCTCACCACAAATTTCCCCACTCCAGGGACCAATAATACAAATACAAATGCCATAAAACAAGTCAGTTTTTATATGAAGGGATCTTACAGCACAGCAACCCCTGCACAATTGGTTCATACAGCAGACCAACAAGTTTGAGACACATGGTTTCCAACTGAGCTGTTGCTCATTGATTAGAAAATATGGCAATCACATTTTAATTTGACAGAAATTGTGATGCTGAGCACAGCAGTGCAGCTTCTGATTGTTAACTTTTAACTGAATTATTGATGACAGAAAATTTGCAACTTTTCTCACAAAATGTTCTGGCTTTACAGTTAGTCAACAAACTTTCACAATTACTCATTTAATGGTTATTATGGAAGTGATGTTTTTGAAAATGATAGCATAAAAATGCGTTCGAAAAACTCTTTTACATTTCATGCAGTTGAATATTCCTAACAAGATTCATGAAGGGAATCTGTGGCAATCTGTACTGATCCATGAGTCCTATTTGACATTGCCAATTGATGTCATGGGTGTCGTAAAAATAGCAATTGGCACACCACCAGCTGTTAGTCATTGCATCTGGCTACCAAGGGAGAGTAATTTTCTTGTACTTATTTTGCCGAAAGTGCTGTTTGCTTGAAGGGATTTTCCTACTTCAGTAAACATTTCTCTCGTAAGTGCAGTGAACTATTGTAATACTGCTGGGAAGGACTGTTGACTGTGAAGTATTGGAGTTTTATGGTGTCCTCAAACTACTCAACAAACACCCTAATGGCTTTCTGGCTCAAGTTAAAAAACACTGCACCTATTACTTTGTTTATAATCAGGAGTTGGGAAATGTCACTACTCCAAAATTGACTTGCATTTTTTTCTCTTATTCAAAGCATCAAAATTGCAAGAACTACATGAGTATCATACTTTCTTTAACCGAACTGCCCTTAAATCAGTTAAATCATGAACTTGACCCTAGTATCCTGCTGCAACTTTGGAAGAAATTTGTCGTGGACTAAAATGCAGACACAATTGAAAAGTAGTAATAGAAGGTTGACCTGCAGCATTTATCGTAAATATTGGAGACAAAAGTGAAATTGACTTAACAAACATGTCAGGTCATGAGGTCAACTCCTAAAATTTCGAATCCTCAAAGTAGAAATGTCCACATTGTGCATTCAATCGTTTTTAAACTTACATCACTGAATGGAATTCTGGTTTTGCTAACAACTAATTTTGTATTGTTATTTGAAGTGATGTGCCATGCATGATGCACTTTGATATCTTCAGGATGTTCGTTTTGCTTGCCCTGTTTGCCATCCCGCTTTCAAACACCCATTACATAGAACACTGATCTTCAAATGACATGGTTGAAAGGCTTGCAGAACAAGACCGGCCCAGGACATGGGACTTCAATAAGGCAATCTTTCCGATTTGTGTTCAGTCGCTGATGGCCTCTTCTCTCATATTTACTCATACTATTGGGAATATATTTCATAGGTGCTGGAAACGAAAGAAGTTATACGAACTATACTCGCTCACACCAGCCATAACTTTGACATTTTACAGACTGGTGTAACTTGAACACCGGTCAATGCTGTGTAAATATGAAGTTATAGGATTTCAGGCTTCAGTTTGTACTCTGGTATCCTGAATCTCCATCAAATTTACAGTCATGAGGGGTTTGTTATTTTCCAGAAAATTGTTCAAAGTCATCCCATTTTACAGAATACATTGGCTAGTTATTGTGAAAAAGCAGGGCAATAAACTATCTCACACGACTAACCATTACTTTTATGTGCATATTGTGGGATACACTTGCCTGTGAAGCCGATGCATATGTAGCATCCCTTTTCATTTTATTTAGCAAATAAGCTTGCCTTTTCTTTTAGTTTTATCTAGGAGGTTCCCTGCAAGTTTCAGCAACAGGAATATGAATTTGAAAACATAAATCTAAATGTTTTTATTTACAGATATGCACACACGCTCCCAAAAATTGAGTCCAGGCAGGATTGACCCAGAAGTCAAACATTTATATATGCATAATAGTAAGATTCTACAATCTACACAAGTGGATGACCCGATCAACTCTTAATTTGCAGCTTTCTAGGCTGATTAATTTCAAAGAAGGCATTGATAGCTAGAGATATTTCTCACCAAAGTAAGCTTAGAGTACTTAAGAAGCTCGGAGTTCCTTTCTATATTCTGAGAGTTTTCCGTTGTGTCATCTGCAGACATTTCAAAAGAGTCCCTTTTCCCATATATTTAAGATTAATTAATTTATGGTTAGAGTTTGGTTGTGAAGCACTGCTGTCCACGCAAAATACAAGAAGGCTGGGACCTAATCACATAAAGCATTGGAGTTTACTTCAATGAACATTGTGAAAATATGTATACATTTAAGAGATTTTTCGATGATACAAAAAGAGAGATTCTAATTGTCTTTAAACTGGTCCCATTCTAATTACAAATCAGCCAATCATTTAATCAATAACTGAGATAGCTTTCATTGCTGTCAGTGATGGGACTTAATGTTGGTGGATATATGGTCCAATACTTATTAAAAATCAGCCAATCATTTGATTAATAATTTTAAAGAAAACAGAATGCCTCAGTATATCATTAGATATAGCCTCTCAAAAATAACTAAAATAGCTATATACCTATGCTTAGATTTAGAAATTATTCTAAAGTAAACCACAAGTTTGAAAGCCCAAATGCTGATAGTATCAAGGTACTGAGTAGTTTTCAAACACTAACTTTATTTGATTTTATATCGTCAATACTTCATCCTCGCCCAAAAATGAGGAAATTAAATTCATGAATAAAAAGAGATAGAAAACTCCACTCGTAAGTGCAAGTCTGAAAAGTGTTCCACTGAACATTCCCTTTTCGAAATGTATTTTTGCTTTCATGTTAACTTTTGTTTGCTCATCCAACAAAAATATTTGGCTGAATTTACAAAAACCTTTGCCATACAAGTTCAGAGTTGGTTGCCTTAGTAACACTGTTTGTCTATTTCATCAACTTTGTTTGGACAAGAAAATACATTTAGCTCAGATTGGTGCTTGTTGAACCGCTGATTAACAAACATATTTTTCTGTCTGGTGTACTGTGGATACTGGATAGTGGCTACCTTCCAAAGTGAGTAAATATGTACCTATGGACCATGGAACCAGTCTATCTTGTCTTATTCTTTTCACTTTCTTTTTTTCCAAAAGAATGTAGCAGTTGTAGTAGTCCATTTATTAATTGGCACTAGACATCCTGATCAAGGTTTCTGCATTAGCTGTTGCTGTGCCTAAGGTCAGTCTTCTAATGTCAGCCCCGTCCTTCAAGCCAATATCTATCCATTTATCCATATAATTATCTCTCCATCTATCCTTCCATCGATTTATTTATCTGTCTGTCAATCCCTAGATAATATTATTTCGAGCTGTGAAAATCTTTGTTCCAATCCTCAACTCCCTCACTCCTTTCTTTTCCCTCCTCCTTCTTTCATGTCTCCCTCTTTTATACAGCCAGACTGCCATCTGACATTGAGTCTCACTTCGAACCTGTTCCTGCCACTTAATCAGCAAATTGCGGAGTGTTTCTTGTATTTAATTCCAATACCCAACTGGCTAATCCGACATCCAATCACTTCAAGATGAGCTTTTTGTCCTCTTTAAGTATAGCTTCAAATTAAACTTTCTGACAATCAAATTAAGGAAATTGATTCCATGTTTCAATTAGATGTTTTCACTCTGGTATTTGTCTTTATTGGCCAATTTAAGAAGCTTTTTAAATTAAATGCTGCCAGAAAATTCCCAAATGGAATTAGAACCTCCAAAACACATTTCTCATGTTTTTACATCTGTGAGAATACAGCGCAATTGGAACAGGTTTTCTTCAGGTTCTCTATTTTATATTTGCAGTTTTAGAAGTAAGACAATGTCTCGAAATAGTTCATTTACTTGCTCTCTCAATAAATAAATCCATTTGCTGTTTCTAGCTGTAGACAGTGGAGTGGTATAGATATATTCCACAATTACTTACTCCTAGAATTACACAATTCCTTCATGAACGTTCTTACTCATTGTTTTTGTTATAAAACAAACTTGTCAATAAGATCTGAAAGGCTACCAATGCTTTTTCACCTGATAATTTTATCCAATGGAGTGATAACATCGACAAGAGTTAAGAGTCATTGTCAGAGAAAACTGCAGATTTGGTGGCGCGGGGTGGTCAGCGGATCTTGATGAAATTCGGTGGACTGAATACTTATATTGAAAAACTAAATTACCCCAAAGGATTTTTTTCCAGATGCATTTCCCTCTGAGCTGGAGCTATTTGAATAAATTGAGCAAATGACGGCCAATCGACAAAATTCAACTTTTTGGCATCCTGAAATTTAGACATTTCCGCTCTTCAATTTTTCGCAAAGTATCTAAGTTATGGCAATAATGTTTTACCCGTGGTAAGACTAATACTTGGAGATACTTCAGTATAAATTTCATCTCATTTGGGTTTTTCACTTAAGTTGCAGCGGGCGCTGAAACCGGGTCCTTTTCTCAAAATTGCCAATTTGCTGCATGCTCGGAAATCGGCTAAATATAACTGCATATTGCTAACTTGAGCATCCATCCCTGGGTAATCTGGTATAACTGGGGTAAAATATAGGCCTTGTCCACCAATTTCCAAAGATAAAACCGTGGTGCACTCTGTAAACTTTTTTTTTACACCATCTTGAAAATGGGATGTGTCCGAATTTTCCAAAAAACATGAAATTTCAACATTTTGTCCATTTCCGCTGTCCATTTTTTCTCAAAGTACATAATCTACATCATTCTTTTTTTGCACGTAGCATGACGTGTGCTTTGGGATACCGTAACAAACAATTCAGCTTATTTGATGTTTTAGTTAAAGCTGCAACAGCCACTGAGCAGTGTTATTTTTCTCAAAATTGCCAAATTGCCAAATGTCCGCAAATTGGCAAAATATAGCTGCATGCAGCTAACTTGAGCGTCCTTTCATGGATAATCTAGAATAACTGTGTTGATATATAGGATGTATCAACCAATTTCCAAAAATAAAACAGTGGTGCACTGTGTAAACTTTTTATTCACATCATCTTGAATATTGGGTGTTTCTGCATTTTCAAAAAAATATTAAATTTTAACATTTGGCCATTTCAGCGAAATATAACTGCATGTAGCTGTCTTGAGCATCCCTTCTGGGTAATCTAGTATAACAATGTTGAAATATAGGATGTAGCAACTAATTTCCAAAAATAAAACAGTGGTGCACTGTGTAGACTTTTTATTCACACCATCTTGAATATTGGGTGTTTCCGCATTAACAAAAAAACATTAAATTTCAATATTCGACCATTTCAGTGAAATATAACTGCATACAGCTAACTTGAGCATCCATTCTTGGGTTATCTAGTATAACTGCGTTGAAATATAGGATGTATCAACCAATTTCAACAAATAAAACAATGGTGCACTGTGTAAACTTTTCAATTAAACCATCTCGAATATTGGGCGTTTCCGCATTTTTCAAAAATTAAATCTAAATATCGGCCATTTCAGTGAAATATAACTGTGTATAGCCGACTTGAGCATCCCTTCATGGGTAATTTAGTATAACTATGTTGAAATATAGGATGTATCAACTAATTTCCAAAAATAAAACAGTGGTGCACCGCGTAAACGTTTTATTCACACCATCTTGAATATGGGGTGTTTCCGCATTTTTAAAAAAAAACATTAAATTTCAATATTTGGCCATTTCAGTGAAATATAACTGCATATAGCTGACTTGAGCATCCCTTCATGGGTAATCTAGTATAACAATGTTGAAATATAGGATGAATCAACTAATTTCCAAAAATAAAACAGTGGTGCACTGTGTAAACTTTTTATTCATACCATCTTGAATATTGGGTGTTTCCGCATTTTTCAAAACAAAACATTAAATTTCAATATTTGACCATTTCAGTGAAATATAACTGCATACAGCTATATTGACCATCCATTCATAGGTAATCTAGCAACTGTGTTTAAATAAAAGATGCATCACCCAATTTCCAAAAATGAAACAATGGTGCACTCTGTAAATTTTGTATGCACAACGCCTTGAAAATAGTGTTTCCGTATAAAAAAAAAAAGCACAATATGTTGTCAAATTCTTTCTATACATTTTTGTTGTTCATTTTTTTCAACTAGACCATGGGAACTAGACCATGAGTTGTGTGTTTTCAAAATTCCAAGACTTACATTTATTGTGATATCCTTGTATAAATTTCAATTCATGCATGTTATTTATCTGTAGCACGTTCTGAATATAGACAGCTAAAGTTCCAGTTATGTCATGGCTAAGTGTAACCACATTAAAGCAGAATTGAACACATTCACTGGGTAATCTAGGGAATCTGTGTTTAATTATAAATATAGATAAATACATATATTATAAATATTTGAAGACATATCAACAATTTTGAAATTGGATGCTGTAGTGCGCTCACTATACAGAATTTTGAGAAGGGTTGGTCACAGATTTTTTAAAATCACATAAAATTTTGATGTTTTTGCCCTTTTTGATTTTCTGACATTCCGCAGGTCAAAAACGTTTCTTGCAAATTAACTTGCAGACTCCTTTGAACATAACCAAGTACAAAATCAGGGAATGCTGATTAGAGAAATATGTTTTGATAAATTGCTGTGTATTCACCAAAACCAGCTGAAAATCATCATTTGTTTAAAATATATATGATTGTGTGTATGACCAATATTTAAGATCCGTTATTGTGCTGGCACTGGAAAATTTCAAGATTCAGTGTTGAGGATACAAAAATATAAATTTCACAAATTGATTTGTATATGTATATATATATATATATATCCTGTGACTAGCATATATCCTGAGCTCTGATTGGCTGATTAGTCACAGTATATATTTCCTATATCCACCTCATAAAATATGCAGGTAGATGGATATGAAATATATCCACCTCATTGAATATTCATGAGGTGGGATATGGGAGTCCTCGGGTGAATATATTCCATATCCCATAGCAAGGTCACAGTATAACATATAATATATATGTATATATATTATATATGTTTATGATCTATATTTAAAAGCCATCCTTGTGCTGGCACTGGGAAATTTCCACACGGTGGCACTCAACCAAACTGACAGTGAGGCTCTGTAGCATCGCCATATCAACCCTTTTTTTCTCCACCCATCTCCTTCGGTAACCTTTTTAAGAAAAGGTGAAAAATACATTTTATAATAATAATAACTTATTTTATAAGGTGATTTTTATGGCATCTCACTGCTTCATATGTGAGTGACAAAGCAAAGGGTTACCACATAATACAATTTTACTCAAAATTCAATCAAAATAGGACTTACCCGTAGTTTTTAATGCAAAAAACTATAAAAAATGTAATTTTTTCATCTCATTGTTACATCTGCCCACCAGGCACCTTATGCTAACAATAGGGTACCTAAGTAAAACGTGTTGAGTTCTTAAAGAGTCAAGTATGGTAAATCCTCACAGGACATTTTTACCAGTAGGGTTGACAGATTTCGGTTCCTTAACCTTCAATTTTTGTTTTCCTGTTTTCCGTCATACTACAGTGTACGTATACGTATGAATGGTTTTCTTTTTGGCATGAAAAGATGGAAGGAATGTGCCCTTTCCAATGGACTAAATAATAATATTTTTGTACCTATTCCAATTTTCCAGGAAATACAGCTTTAGCCAAAATTGAACGGATTTACCCTCCTTGACTCTAGTATTGTCAGGCCAATTTATGCAGAAAACATTGACTTGACATGCGTCAGATGCTGTTTTCGCATGGAAATAGTTGTAAACCTGTATCAAAATGTAGGAAATTGAATTTACAACATTATTGCACTAGGCCTAATTAAAAGTTGCTGCACCCTAAATTTATGGTGCTGCTATGGTAGTACTACATGCATTATATTTTTTACACAGACATTTTAGTAGAAATAGGATTGAATGGAAATTCAACACTACTCCGCTGATACCTTGCCACCAATGCCTCAGAATGGCATTTCATTTGCTTAGAAATAGTTATACAGTGTCTTATTTTTACACCTGAGTGCTTTCATAAAGAGCTTTGTATATATATAGAGCTTGTCTTGGATTCAGAAATTCAGCTTTAACCAAAACATGATAAATGATGTATTTATGTATTTTCACTCATTTTTCCGACTTTTGCTCACAAAAATCTCTCTCAAATTGGATTTATTACTCAAAAAATTATGCCATGTTAAGATAAAATATCCAGAATATTGTTTTCAACAACTTCTAAAACTTTGAAAATGGTCAGATAAGTGAGAGCTGAATTATTTAGCTAAAATCAGACACCATTTTGCAATAGTTACCGTAACAATCTCTGCCCAGCAGGATGACGTCACGTTTCTGCAGCATTTGAAAAATGTGATGCAGGGCCAACTTTGAGGGTTCTTTAAGACCATTTATATTCCAACAATTGGCTCCCATATACCCTCATTGTAAAGGCCATGTTTTCTAGTATTTGCTAGGACTATAGACTTTCATTTCTAATCATGTTCCTTGTATTGGTATTTTGTTAAAGTTATAGTATTTTTGCATTTCATGAAAACAAGGCTTACTTATTCACATCTCACACCTTAGTTTATGAATTGCACCACAATTTTATTTTTGCTATTTGATGTACTAAAGTAACACTATTCACCAGTATATCCACTTTTTTATGAGAGGGATGCTCAAGCCAGTAATATTGAATCAAAGGTGAGTTATTTTCGTTTTTTGTCACAAAACTAAAAAAACGGGATTTTGGCATATTTCAAAGTGGAATAAAATGAAACTCACAACAGATATAGCAGAAATGAAAAGCTATATATAAAGTACAACTCCTAAATGTAATTTACCCAAAAGGTCAAACTTCTATGTTTTATAGCTTGGCTGCTGGGAATTTTCAAACATTACCTCAAATTCAAAGCTGAAAAGTGCAAATCGGCCAGAATCGGTCCAAATCGTCAATCTGGGTTGCCATGGCAACCAGGCGATATATTAAGAAAATGACCGTACCATGGAATTTAGTTACCTATGGGGGTAAAATGAGCCAAGTATCGCGGAATTTGGTCGACCACCCCGTGCCACTTTTTTCTCAAAATCTGCAGTTTTCTCTGACAATGACTCTTAAACATGACTTTAGTTTTAAAGGGAATTGATTTTCACATATGAGCTGAGTGACGTCATAAAATCAATTCAGATTTTTTATCCAGAGAAAAATCTTTGCTTGAAGTCAAACATTTCTATTTGAAGCAGATCACTATTGAATAGTCTAAATCAAATAACCTTGAAGATTTAACACATATTTCTATAGATTAACAAAACTTCAAGATGGTATGAGCAATTACTCAGTTCATTCACGCTTTTTTATGCGAAAAAGTCCACGAATCTGTGGGCGTGACCGTCCAAGGGGCACATCTATGACATTATTGTGTGTAATGCTTTTTATGTTGGGGGGGGGGGGAACTAAAAATCCGCATCAAACCTAAGGGTGGGGTTCTAAAAATCCGCATGAATCTTAAGGGGGTGCCTGGGGGGTATCAATTTTTGACGGGAAGTTCTGACAAAACTTCCATGCACCCCCCCAGTCATAAATTCTGAACGGTCAAACATTGGTGTGTTGTACAAATAGCAATTTCTGTATTACGGCTTTTTTTGCATAAAGATTTTATGGCAAATGATTACGTATAGTTTGTTTATTTGATTGTATAAATTTTTTAATGTCCTGAAGTACCGTCAAAATAAATAAGAATGTAGTGCTTTGCAGTCCTTTTTTTCATCTTTTGACTGAAATGACTTTAAAAAGAAGCAGTCAGGGACAAAAGATGTCGTATCATAAGATTTTTTAAAAAGAGCAATATGTTCCTCTATTTTGCAGTCAATTGTAGTAGTCAGGCCATATAATGTGACTCCTCGGTAGCAGTTGTCAAAGCTGTCATTCCCCAGGAATATTAAGATTTTGTTGGGTGAAGAAAAGAATAATTTTGAGATAAAGAAATTACTTGTATATGAATGTTATTCATTTAATTTTAAAGAAAAACATTAGAATGTTAGAGAGGATACAAGAACAGAGCAGAAAAATTCAGATTAGACAAAACAATAAACTGTGATAAATAAACATAAAAACAATGACAAGACATTTAGACAATATCAACAGAAGCACAAAACGCCACAATAAGCTCTAGAGGAACATGAAACAAGATAGAGGAAAATAACCTCACAGCCTTGTTAGCTGTGGATTCCTAGCCAGCTAAACACCTTTTTTAACAAACAAACAATGGCCTGAAATAGGTGTGATAGCGGAGTTGGCAAATCTGACAAGCAGAGCTGTTTCAAAGTTACTGCCCAACAAAAATTATGCTTTGTTGAAATGCTGCAATTTGGATGCAATGCACGATTTTTGAATTATAATGGGTTTCAAGTGCTAATTTTTCCAGATGTGGTTTTAAACCTGTGTTAAAAGCATGATGTTTCTGTTTTGTCGATGTTTCGTGAAGAAGTTTCTGATGTTAACCACTCCTGTATAAACATTCCAAATTTGAACAATTTGATATACAGTTACTGGTTTTGGAACAAATAGATATGCACTGCCATATAAAATAGCTATTTAAAAGAAAATTATGGAATCTATTACGATGAGAAGAATAATCAAATAGAATAGAAAAGAATGCATATTAATTATGAAGAAAACTCCATAAAAAGGGTGTTGTTATTGTAAAAATCATATCAATGAAAGATAAAAATTAGTGATAGAGTCTATATGACTAAAAAAACTGCAGCCCACATTAAAAATATATTACAAGGTATGTTATGTTATTTGAATGATGATTAATACATTTAAATTGTATGCTACCTCACAGCTGTGTCAATTTATGATGGAACGATGAATATTAAAGAAAGTGAAATGTGATCATAAATCTAGAGAGGTGTGATAAACTTTCTCCTTTTGCAGAAGTGGTCTCACAAATTTCTATCATTTTCGCATTGATGAATAAGATAGGTGTCTCAGCGTCATAATTTATTAGTAAATTTTCAAGCAATGTTTTCTCTAGATGTCACGTAGGCCTATACTGCTGTAATCGATACTTCTCTCTATTATAAACATTGGAAGCGTTTTTACGTCAAATGACAGTTTTTCTATAACACCTGCTCCTTTGTTTAGATTGGATATTTTATGATGAGAAATTTAGTTTTTGCTGATTGGAACAGAAATGTGCATGAAATTCTACAATAACAGCTTCACAACCGATTAAAATTTGTGTAGAAACAGTTTTACTGTCAGATGCCTAACTTGCTTCACTCCAATTTAGATCATTTTGTTCACTGCAGCTAGGGCTCCTACACTGTTATTTTACTGGGGGCACTTTGTTCTTGAACGTGTAATTCTCATTGTTCATTCGCTATTAATTAGCAGTGCTAAAGGTGTCAAACAACAGCACTTGCGTTACAAGACCACAATTTCTGCAGTCTTGAAGGCGGTCTTTTTGGAGGTCCGGTGATTCCCAGATGCACATGAAATACTACTTGTAAAGGGCAGTCACACTAAGCAAGTCAACTTTTTATTAAGGGATGTTATAACACAGCAACCACTCTAAATTTGGTCCATACAGCAGACCACCTAGTTTGAGACTAATTCTGTCCAACTGAGCTGTTGCTCATTGATTAGAAAATATGGCAATCACATTTTAATTTGACAGAAATTGTGATGCTGAGCACAGCAGTTGCAGCTTCTGCTTGTTAGCTTTTAACTGAATTATTGATGACAGGGAATTTGTAACTTTTCTCACAAATGATCTGGCTTTCAAGATATTCAACAATCCCTCAAAATTATTTTTTTAAATTATGAAACTAATGTTGTGAAGAGTGATCCCATCATGTATTTTGATTATTCCCTGTAACATTTGTAAAGGCAATTTGTGGCAAACTGTGGTGGTCCAAACAGTCAGTGAGTCCTATACGACATTGCCAATTGTCGGCTCGGGTGTCATAAAAGAGGCGATTGGCAGCACCAGCTGTTAGTAATTGCATCTTGGTACCAAGGGAGAGTAATTTTATTGTACTTATTTTTGCCGGAAGTGCTCATTGCTTGAATGGATTTCCCTCAATTCCGTAAACATTTCCCTGAGAACTGCGGCAAACTGTTGTAATACTGCTGGGAAGGACAGTTGACTGTGAATTATTGGACTTTGATGGTGCCCTCAAACCACTTGACAAGCACCCTTATGGCTTTCTGGCTCATATTGAAAAAAAGTTGAACTTGTAACTTGGCTAATAATCTGGATTATTCCAAAATTGACTTGAAAGTCTTTCTCTTATCCAAAGCATCAAATTTGAAACAACAACCTCAGTATCAATCCCTCTTTACCCAACTGCCCTAAATCGGTGAAATCATCAACTTGAACCCAGCATCAAGCTGCATCTCTGAAAGATACTTGCCAACTTGAAGAACTAAAATGCAAACACAGTTGAATAGTAGTAATACAAGCTTGACGTACAACATTCATTGTATATATCGGAGATAAAAGTCAAATTGACAAGTCTTTAAACAAACGTAGCACGCTGTGCAATAAGTTGTACAATGTACATATATATGTATCACCCAATGGTATTCTGGTCTTGAAGTGTAATTATTTTGCCAATCATTGATCTATCACTTTTATAGGGAGGGTCATGTCATGATGCACTTATATATCTTCAGGATATTCGTTTTGCATGCCTTGTTTGCCATCCAGCTTTCAAACACCCATTACATAGGACACCCATCTTCAAATGACATTGGGTTAATGGCATGCAGAACAAGACACGCCCAGGACATGGGACTTCCATAAGGTAATCTTTTCGATGTGTGTTGAGACGCTGATGGACTCTTCTCTTCTCTCATATTTACTCATCCTATTGGGAATATATTACAAACCGTAGGTGCTGGAGACAAAAGAAGTGCTACAAACTATACTCACCCAAACCTGCCATAACTTTGACATTCTACAAACTGGTGTGACTTGAACATGTGGTGAGGCTTTGAACACTTTTTAATACTCCGTAAATGTGAAGTTGTAGGATGTGGTGCTTAGAACTGTATTCAGAGTCCAAAACCTCTGGCAAATTTGCAGCCATTGGGAATTTTTATTTTCCATTGAGCCTGTAATTGCGCCTTTGGCTCCTTGGTAAAGCATGCAAATAAATATTTTGAAACCAAAAATAACCGAGATGGCTATATTCCTCAGCTTAAATTTAGAAATGATTCAGCAACGAAGTAAACAGCAAATTTTGAAAGCCCAAATGCTGACAGAATAACTTGAAGTCGGAAGTTATTACAAAATCTGACAGGAACCGAATATGACCTTGAATATTATGAGAGTATTTTGGTGTTCTTATCACAGTATTCTTTCGATTCTTCAACAATCAATATGAATCCTAATAACTTAACGGTATTTCTGTTCTACTGTTAATAAAATCAATTAAAATAATTAACCAACAGTAGTCAGATACAATAAGTGAAGTTTCTGCTATCTTATTAAACTTTGTCAGCTCAAGAAACAAAAATATTTTGGCTGAACTTACAAAAACTTGCAATAACTTTGCTGTACAATTTCAGAGTTGGCTGCCTCAGTAACACTGTCTTTTTCATCAACCCCGTTTGGACAAGAAAATACATTTTAGCTCTGATTGGTGCTTGTTGAACCGCCGATGAACAAACTTACTTTCCTGTCTTGAACACAGTGTGTACTGGATATAGTGGGTAGTAGCATATAGTAGATCTGGAACTGTGGAACATGTCTATCTAGTCTAATCATTTTCATTTTAGATAATATTATTTCAAGCTGTGAAAATCTCGGTTCCATTCCTCAACTTCCTCTCTCCTTTCTTTAAACACTACCTGGTATATTCTCCTTCCTTCCTTCCTTCCTTCGACATGTCTGCCTCTTTCTTACAGCCAGCCTGCCACCTTAGTCTTAATTCTAACCTGTTCCTGCCACTCAATCAGCAAGTTGTAGAGTGTTTCTTAAATTAAGTTCCAATACCCAACTTGCTAATCCGACATCCAATCATTTCAAGATGAGCTTTTTGTCATCTTTAAGTATAGCTTCACATTGAACATTCTCACAATCAAATTAAGGAAATTGATTTCAGGTTTCAATTAAACGTTTTCATCCTGGTATTTGTCTTTATTTGCCAATTTAAGAAGCTTTAAATTAAATGCTGGTGGAAAATTCCCAAATGGAATTAGAACCTCCAAAACACATTTCTTATGTTTTTGCAGCTATGAGATTATGTTGCAGTTGGGACAGCTGTCCTTCGGGCTCCCTGTTAATATTTGGAGTCTTAGAAGTGAGACAATATCTTGAAAAAGTTAATTTACTTGTTCTCTCAATAAATAAATTATAAGTAACATCAAAAATATTGCTAAATTGAAGAAGATTCAGTATAGAGCTTTAAAATTTGTTTAAAATGATTTTAATGAGAGAGTTATGAAAACTTACTAAAGAAAAGTAAGACATTGTCTATTTCTGTTTACATGAGGCACTGTATTGATGTTTGAAGTTTTCAAATGTTTAAATGATATTGCTCCTTTGAATCTTAGAGACATGTTTCTGAGACATGAAACAAATTATAGTTTGAGACGTGCAAACAAAGTTATTCAAAGCAGGTTCAATACTTATAAATATGGTTATTATACTTTCAGATATCTAGGTGCTAAATTATGGAACTTTATGCCAAATGAAATCAAATTCTCTATTTCTGTTAAAGATTTTAAAGAAAAGTTGATGAAGTGGGACGATTGTTCATGTCTTTGTAAAGTAGATACACAACTGATAATAGAATGAAAGTTTTCAAGAATGAATTGTTTCTCTCTGAGTTGATATGTCTGTAAGGAATCATTGCTAGTTTTTATTTTTTGTTGATTTTAGTTTTGTTTTATCACTCTCGTCATGTAATAGCTATCAGCTAGAGTTCCTCTTTTATTGTAAACCATGACACTAAATAAATTTTATTGTTATTGTTATTATTGTTAAATGAATTTGTTTTCTGGCTATAGAGTGGTATTGATATATTCCACAATTACTAACTTTGAGAACTATCCTATTCCTTCATTAATGTTCTTACTCATTGTTTTTGTCATAAAACTAACCTGTCAATAAAATCTGAAAGGCTACCAGTGTTTTTTCACCTGATAATTTTATCTAATGGAGTGATAATATCAACAAGAGTGAAACATGACTTTAGTTTTAAAGGGAATTGATTTCCACATAAGAGCTGAATGACATCATAAAATCAATTCAGATTTTTTATCCATACAAAAATCTTTGCTTGAAGTCAAACATTTCTATTTGAAGTAGATCACTATTGATTAGTTTAAATCAAATGACCTTGTAATTTAGCATAGATTTCTGGAATAACCAAACTTCAAGATCGTATGAGCAATTACTACAGTGTAGTGAGAAGGGTGGGTTGAATTGCTCTACGTTCTGTACTTTTGCCCTGATTTGGCCTTATAAGGTAGCATTCAAGGCACAGTACTATCTAGCATGGCTTGCCTCAGAAGAGAATCGAAGCAGGGTCAAAACTCAAGGAACAGTCATTGAGTTCTTACCTGAGAGGAGAGGAAAAATCACAACACAAGTCATAATGATGTCTTTGATGATGTGAGAATGGAATACATTTGAATTGGAGAACTTGAATATAATATAAACTCAGCAACATTAAAAACGCACACTTTTAAAAAGGCTAAAAATAGTACTTCCTCATAGTCAGGGAGTCACAGAGGGGAGGTGTGACATAGGGTATGATTACAGTTTTATTGCTTATTATGATGGATGGGGCACCCCAGAACAAGAATCAGGCGGGTGCCGCTCCGGCACCCTTGGGCATTCCATTCTGGTGGCCATTTTCCAAAATGGCCGCCAAAACCCTATTTTTGGCCATATATCCTGATATAATTGTCATAGGACCATGATCTTTGGGTCTAAACCTAGGTTTTCTGGTATAAGGAATTCAATGAAAGTGGTTTTGATTATGCCAGTTCAATATTCTGGCAGCCATTTTGGAAAATGGCCACCAAAACCATATTTTTGGCCACATCTCCTGATATAATTGTCATAGGACCATGATATTTGGGTCGAAACCTAGGTTTCCTGGAATGGGGAATTCAATGAAAGTTGTTTTGATGACATCAATGCAATAGTTTGTCCTTTAACCCTCTCCTTAATGCAAGATGGCTGCCATCAAAACTCAAATGTGGCATTACTTCTTGTAACATTCTCCGCTATCTAGTCAAATTCGGTCACTTTCGTTTCTTTTAGTTGACCAGCCAATATATCATTCTTTACTGTTAGAGGCATTTCTAATGGAAGGTACCTATGCCTATAAGAAGGTTTTTTAAACAAAAATCCAATATTAACAGTAGTATAAATGTCCGATGGGGTTTCTACAGCGGGCCATTTTAAATTGAAGTTGACAGCAGAAAAACAATTCCTAGAAATTACTAGTTTAGTTCAGTTTAGTTATCTCAAGAAATATCAACAAATAATTAAGGTTCTAAATGAAGGCTGACACCAAGAGCTTGATGTCAGCTTTTATTTAGCTTCTTGGTTTCCTTTTAACTACAACTTGTCAACCCTCCCAAAGATAAATTAATGTTGCCGTCACTATCGAAAATGTCCTTAGAAACCCAAAATCCTGCCATATATTTTCAGTTCCACTTATTCTTATCACTAGATAACCCACTTCTAACCAATCAAAATGGGTGTGGATGGATAGCCCTTAATGTCAGCTTTGATTTGGCTTCTTGGTTTCCTTTTTTCTACAACCGTTAATCTTCCAAAAGCTAAATGAATGTTGCTGTCATTATTGAAAATATCCTCAGAAAAACGAAATTTTCCCATGTATTTTTAATTTCACCTGTCCTTATCACCAAAAAATCATTCCTAACCAACCAATATGGATGTGGTTGGATAGACCTTGATATCAGCTTTCATTTGTCACCTTGGTTTCCTTGTTACTACAACTGTTAATCGTCCGAAAGCTAAATGAATGTTGCTGTCGTTATTGAAAATATCCTCGGAAACGCGAAATCCTCCCATGTATTTTTAATTCCACCTATCCTTATCATTAGATAAATCATTCCTCACCAACAAAAATGGATTTGGTTGGATAGCCCTTTATGTCAGCTTTCATTTGACACCTTTGTTTCCTTGTTACTATAACTGTCAATCTTGCAAGAACTAAATAAATGTTGCTGTCAATGTCAAAAACACAAAATCCTCTCCTGTATTTACAATTGCACCTGTCTGTATTACCAAATAAATCATTTCTAACCATTAAAAATGGACGTGGATGGATAGCCCTTGATATCAGCTTGCATTTGGCACCATGGGTTTCTTGTTACTACAACTTTCAACCCTCCAAAAGAAAAATAAATGTTGCTGTCAGTGGCAAAAATCCCCTCGGAAACACAAAATCCTCCCATGTAATACAATATGCACCCCATTTATATAGCTCTTGGAAGATTGACAGTTGTAAAAGTAAGAGAAACTATGGTGCCAAGTGAAAGCTGCCATTAAGGGCAATCCATCCACATGGATTCTGATTGGTTAGGAGTGAGTTATCTAGTGATAAAGACAGGTCGAACTGAAAATACATGGGAGAATTTTGCGTTTCCGAGGATATTTTCGATAATGACAGCAACATTTATTTTGCTTTTGGAGGATTGACAGTGGTCATAACAAGGAAAACTGGGTGCCAAATGAAGGCTGACACCAAGGGTTATCTCTTCACATCCATTTTGGTTCGTTAGGGATGATTTATCTAGTGATAAGGATGGGTGGAATTAAAAATAAACGGGAGGATTTCGTGCTTCTGAGGATATTTTCAATAAGGACAGGAACATTCACTAGCTCTAGCAAGATTAACATTGGCAGTAACAAGGAAACCAAGGTGCCAAATAAAAGCTTATATCAAAGGCTATCCATCCACATCCATTTTGATTGCTTAGGAATGATTTATTTGGTGATATGGATAAGTGGAATTGAAAATATAAGGGAGAATTTTGTGTTTCCGAGGAGATTTTTGACACTGACAGCATCATTTATTTAGCTCTTGCAAGATTGACAGTTGAAGTAACAAGGAAACAAAGGTGTCAAATGAAAGCTGACATAAAGGACTATTCAACCACATCCATTTTGGTTGCTTAGGAATGATTTATATAGTGATAACGATAGGTGGAATTAAAAATATATTGGAGAATTTTGTATTTCTGAGGATATTTTTCAGTAATGACAGCAACATTAATTTAGCTTTTGGAAGATTAACACTTGTAGTAGCAAGGAAACAAGGTGCCAAATGAAAGCTGATATCAAGGTATATCCATCCACATCCATTTCGAATTGTTAGGAATGATTTATTAAGTGATACGGATAGGTGCAATTGTAAATAAAGGAGAGGATTTTGTGTTTCCGAGGAGATTTTTGACATTGACAGCAACATTTATGTATCTCTTGCACGATTGACAGTTCTAGTAACAAGGAAACGAAGGTGTCAAATGAAAGCTGACATAAAGGGCTATCCAACCACATCAATTTTGTTTGGTTAGAAATAATTTATCAGTGATAAGGATAAGTGGACCTGAAAATACATGGCAGGATTTTGAGTTTCTAAGGACATTTTCAATAGTGATGGCAACATTACTTTAACTTTTGGAGGATTGACAAGTTGTAGTGAAAAGGAAACCAAGATGCTAAATAAAAGCTGACATCAAGCTCTTGGTGTCAGCCTTCATTTAGAACCTTAATTATTTGTTGATATTTCTTGAGATAACTAAACTGAACTAAGCTGGTAATTTCTAGGAATTGTTTTTCTGCTGTCAACTTCAATTTAAAATGGCCCGCTGTAGAAACCCCATTGGACATTTATACTACTGTTAATATTGGATTTTTGTTTAAAAAACCTTCTTATAGGCATAGGTACCTTCCATTAACAAGAAATGCCTCTAACAGTAAAGAATGATATATTGGCTGGTCAACTAAAAGAAACGAAAGTGACCGAATTTGACTAGATAGCAGAGAATGTTACAAGAAGTAATGCCACATTTGAGTTTTGATGGCAACCATCTTGCATTAAGGAGAGGGTTAAAGGACAAACTATTGCATTGATGTCATCAAAACAACTTTCATTGAATTCCCCATTCCAGGAAACCTAGGTTTCGACCCAAATATCATGGTCCTATGACAATTATATCAGGAGATGTGGCCAAAAATATGGTTTTGGCGGCCATTTTCCAAAATGACTGCCAGAATATTGAACTGGCATAATCAAAACCACTTTCATTGAATTCCTTATACCAGAAAACCTAGGTTTAGACCCAAAAATCATGGTCCTATGACAATTATATCAGGATATATGGCCAAAAATAGGGTTTTGGCGGCCATTTTGGAAAATGGTTGCCAGAATGGAATGCCCAAGGGTGCCGGAGCGGCACCCACCTGATTCTTAATCTGGGGCACCCCATCCATCATTCTATGCAAAAAAACTGTAATCATACCCTATGTCACACCTTATGTACAGGATCAATAGGGCTGACTCCCTGACTATCTTAAGATATCAGGATGAAAATTTGCACACTTCTAGAAGTTGCCATCAGGTATATTTACGAAAAATTTCAAATCTCTAAGTGCAGTACTTTTTTGTCAAATTAAATTGTCGTGGTCACTGTCGAAAATGGAAGTCACAAAACTTCAATTTCCTCTGATCATTAATTTCAACAACTTAGCTGTTCTTTCTACAAATTTTTTTGATAAGCCAGGAAAGTTTATAATTTTCCTTCCTCGATGAGTTAGGGAAAAGGGATATTTGACCCAACCACAATTAAAGAGGATGAATTTGATAAAAATTAAGTGTAAATGCTGACACGCCCCCTACTGGAGCTTTTTGTCAAAACCTTAAAAAATGATGTTTTATTCAGATTTTTGAGGCAATTGATATGGAATGATTGTCTGTGTGTGTTTTTCTACCCTGGGCATGCATAAAACCCCATTATTTAATAGTTCTGGTTCACATGCTTCATTTGAAGATGTGAACTCGTAAATTTTGAGTTTTTAATTCAAAATCTGCTTTATCATTGACTTTTTTTTTCAAAAACTTCTGTGGGACCTCTTTTGGAATTCTTGTGCCTGTTATGTGAAAATTTCATAAGATTAATCCCATCCAGTATGCCACAAAACCAATATTTCCAATTGTGCGTTTTGTGTTAAAGTGCAGTTTGTGACTTCCATTTTTCGACAGTGACCACGACAACTTAATTTGACACAAAAGTACTGCACTTAGAGATTTGAAATTTTTCGTGGATATACCTGATGGCAACTTCTAGATGTGGGATAATTTTCATCTTGATATCTATAGAACAAGTACTATTTTTTAGCCTTTTTAAAAGTGTGCGTTTTTAATGTTGCTGAGTTTAGCAGGAAATATGCATCTTCACAGTCAATTGAATTTAATTGAATAGAATTGAAGTCATTGCCAAATACGTTAAAAAAAAGTGGCATCTTGAACAAATATTAATTTCTACATTATGGCTATTGCCTAAAGATCTTATTGCAAACGATTATGTAGTTTGGTTTATTTGATTGATATTTCAATTTCTGAATGTCCTGAAGGCTTTGGGCAGTGATAGGGCTTTACCATCCTTGTTTTTCACCTTTTTTACTAAAATGTCTCGACAAAGAGAAAGTATGAATTATGCCTTAAGTCTGGATGAATGTAATCCAGCAAATGTTCACATTTAAAGTTGGGCACATTCCATTGTTGTACCTGGTCTTGATTCTGTCACATGAGGTTTTAAGAGCAATATGCTCCTCAATATTGTAGTCATTGGTATAAGTCATGCCATATGATGCCCCTCCTCGGTAGCAGTTGTCAAAGCTGTCTATCCCCCAGGAATATCAAGATTTTGTTGGTGAGGAAGCAAAATAAACTTGAGATAAAGAACTAACTCATATTTGAATGTTATTCATTAAATTTTAAAGACAAACATCAGAATGTTGAAGAGGAAACAACAATAGAGCATGAAGATTCAGATTAGACATAATGATAAACTCTGTGAAAAATAAACACAAAACAATGACAGGACATTTAGACAATACCAACAAAAGCAGAAAATGGCACAATAAGTTCTAGAGGAACACGAAACAGCATGGAGAAAAAAAGCCTCACAGCCTTGTTAGCTGTGGAATTCCTAGCCAGCTCAACACCACTTTTAACAAACACACAATGGGCCAAAATAGGTGTGAAAGCGGAGTTGGCAAATCTGACAACCAGAGCTGTTTCAAAGTTACTGCTCAACAAAAATTATGCTCTGTTGAAATTCTGCAATTTGGATGCAATGCACGATTCTTGAATTATAATGGGTTTCAAGTGTTAACTTTTCCAGATGTGGTTTGAAACTGTGTTAAAAGCATAATGTTTCAGTTTTGTTGAGGTTTTATCACAAAGTTCCTGGTGTTAACCACTCCTGTAAAAAAAATTTCCAAGTTTGAACAATTTGATACACAGTTACTGGTTTTGAAAAAAATAGATATACACTGTCGTATAAAAGAGTCATTGAAAAGAAAATTATAGAAACCATTATGATGAGAATAATAATAAAATTGAATAGAAAGGAATGCATATTATGAAGAAAATACTTTCAAAATATGTTGTTGTTGTAAAAACCATATCAATGAAAGATAAAAAATTGTGATGTATGACTAAAAAAACTGCAGCCTACATTAAAAATATATTACAAGACATGACATATTGTTTGAATGATGATTAATACATTCAAATTGTATGCTACCTCACAGCTGTGTCAATTTATGATAGAACGATGAATATAAAAGAAACCGAAATGTGATCATAAATATTTAGAGTTGTGATAAACTTTCTCTTTTCAGCGGAAGTGGTAACACTGATTTTCATCACTTTCTCATTGATGATTAAGTCAGGTGTCTCTGCATCATAATTTTTTACATTTGTTGATGAAAATGAATTTTCCAGCAATGTTTTCGCTAAGTATCATGCAGACCTATACTGCTGTTATCAATGATTCTCACTGTTTTATACGTTATTATGATTGTAAGCATTTTTACATTAAATAACACATTTGTTTTTCCATGACACCAGCTCCTCTGTTTAGAGTTGATATTTTATGAAGAGGGATGTAGCATGGTATTTGCTGACAAATACAGAAATGTGCATGAAAATCTCAAATACCAGGTTCTCAATCGATCAAATTTACATAAAAATATAGTCATGTACTGTTTTACTGCCAGACGACCAATTTGTTTCACACCAATTTTGATAATTTTTGTTCTCTGTGTATGTGGTGGGGGATCCCACATTGTCATTTTACTGGGGGTATATTGTTCTCAAACGTGTAATTCTCATTGTTCATTCACTGTTAGTATTCAGTGTTAAAAGTGTCAAAACAACGGCACTTCTAACAAGACCACACAAGGTCTCTCTTGAAGGTCTGGTGAGTCCAAAATGCACTTGAAATACTACTTGTAGAAGGCAGTCACATTAACAAGTCACCTTTATATAAGAGATCTTATACACAGCAATGACTCTACTTTTGGTTCTCACAGCAGATGCTGCAGACCACCTAGTTTCAGTCAAACTCTGTCCAATTAGATGGGGCTCATTGATTTGAAAATATTGCAATCACATTTTAATTTGACAGAAATTGTGATGCTGAGCACAGCAGTTGCAGTTTCTGCTTGTTAACTTTTAACTGAATTATCGATGACAGAGAATTTTTAACTTTTCTCATAAATGTTCTGGCTTTCCAGTTTTGCAACAATCCCTCAAAATCACTTCTTTTCTTTTTCTTCTCATTACAAAATTAATGTTGTTAAAAGTGATCCCATCATTTATTTTGATTATTCCCAGTGAGAATCGTAAAGGCAATCAGTGCAAATTGGTGGTGATCCAAACAGTAAGTCCCGTACGACATTGCAAATTGTGAACTTTGGTGTTGTAAATGGAGTGATTGCCAAAGCCAGCTGTTAGTAATTGCTTCTGGTTACAACTTACTTTGCCCCATGTGCTCCTCTGCTTAAGTAAATATTTCTCTCAGAAGTGCATTGAACTATTATAATGCTGCCACCCTAATTGGTTTCATTTTAAGTTGGCACAAACGCTCTCCTTGTGACTATGCTGATAATCCGGAGTTTTTAAGGGCCAAAACTCAAAAGCAGACTTGAAAAAGTAACTGTTTCTCTTATATAATAAATTTAATGACAAACTGTTGTTAAAAACTTCCCTGGCATATCAATTCATGAGATAACGATTGCTAGGCGAAACTGGGCTGCTAAAATTTTTCCTAACTTGATTACAAGGTATATTCAGTGTAAGACCTGGCTCTGTGTGGTTCCAAACAGACCTGGGATCACAGAAGCACTCACTACGAGGTTTCTTGTGCTTACAAAGGACTTTGCTACCCTGTCTCATGATTTCCTCGGGGAATTCCTCTTGGGGCAGATTGTGCCTGCCTGTTTGCTGTTCCTGTCCCCAGTCATATGATATGAGTAGACTCTGCTCCATAATGGCCTACATAGAGAATATTAATTAGCCCAGTGTAGTGATGTTTTGGTAGATTCAAGTGAATAAAGTTTTCTCAACATTTCCTTGAGCTGTTTGTTGTGCAATATGTGTCAATTCATACAAAGCATAAGTTTTTTGCTTTTCTGTTTACCATCCAGCTTTCAAACAGCCATTACGCAGGGCCCCCATCTTCAAATGACATTTGGCTAAAAGTTTCTTGCAACCATACACGCCCAGGACATGGGACTGCCATAAGTATTCTCCTAAATGTGTGGTCAGCCGCTGAGGGACTGTGCTCTAATGTTTACTCTTCTTATAGGAAGATATTGTGATGCTGCAGATGGAAAAAGCAGTTCTTCAAACTATTTTTGACTTGACAGATCATTACTTTCATATATTTAATTATCATGTATAGTTATTTATTTAGCCAATTGACAGATTAAGCATCTATTTCGTTCCACTTTGGAAATTAAACGGTGTTTCCTAATTTTCACAATATCTTGTTTGAGTGTTTTTAAAGTTATTTCCTAGTTTTATTGTAGCAGAAAAATTATCAATTACATTTCTTGATATTTTAACAAGAATAGTTTCTCGAAAAACCACAGTTGTCAATTTAATGTTATAACTTGAATCTAGTACCTTCAATAATACGAAATTTAAAAGATGTATGAAAGAGTTTCAAATGCACTCAGCTAATTGCTCTTCCCGAAAATAGGATTGACCCAGAATCTCATCAGATACTTAGCAAATGTGGGTAACCTGATCAACTCCAAGATTGGAGCTATCTAAGCTGATTAACTTTAAAAAGACGTTGATAGCGAGGGAGACTTCTCATCTAAATAAGCCAAGAATAAGAAGCTCAGAATTCCATCGAAGAAGGTGAAGACCCTTTTTCTCTATTTTGAATCTATTCCTGTGTGTTCTTCAACTTCAAGGAGTACTCTATATAGCCTATGCCTTTGGCTTTTGAGATAGCCTCATAGAGATACTCTCATATGCAGATATTTTTACATAGAACAGCAATCCATCCAACTTGTAAAATAGTGATATAAATCCTCTGTGTCTGGTGAAACATCTGCTTGCAGCATGACTCTCAACAATTAATATACAAGAGTAGAAAAGACATTTCATAGAAAAACACACTCACAGTACATGGTATAGTCATTGTGATAAAATGTACAGGGTACAAATGAATCATTTAGTTTTATTTTCTATCCATCATAATTTGTGATTTTTTTTCTTCTTTCAGGTGAGTTAAAATTGATTATATCTTCCAATAGAACATCAAGGAGTCAGATAAGTGAAATATCTTTTCGATTCAAAATTAGATTTTTACAAGCCCGATGTTGAAGTATAGCAGCCGAGTGAAAACGTAAGGCCATCATTGTATAGAATTTGCTTGTGCACTAACTTGTTTAAAAATACAATCGGCCAATTTAAATGTGCAATGTTTTATTTTATTGCTACAGCTGAAGTCAAAAGGACTGATATGCAAATCACACTAGATATCTTTCTCTTTACAAGGGCGCCAATTTCAGTGAAACATCTCTGATTAATTTCCCCAGGTATTAGATTCATGTCATGTACATGTTTGCTAGTGTCTCTCTTTTCCTTTTTTTTATGTTAATTGTGTTGACAAGTTGTTCGTCGTTTGATTAAAACAAGAAACAATAACAGTTACTATCACATTCCCTTGTTATAACATCCCATAAAAATTGGTCAATTGAACCATCAGCTTTGAACTTCCTATTTTCCATCCAGGGGTTATGACCAGAAATGATCTCTTTGCTCAAGGGGCGTGTCTGTGCATTTGGTGGAAAATGTCTTATGGACCAATAAATCAGTAAAGAAACAACACAGTAAGCCTCAGACTACTTATTTCTATGGCCTTTTGCACTGGTTTATTTCTCAATCAATGTATGACAGTTATTACCAGGGTACGGTTCAATCAAGGGCAATTTTGCGAGGAACTTTATTGGCCCTACATGTTAAAGGGTGGAACTAAACCCCAAGGGTCAAATCATGGGGGTAGAGATAAGAAAGCCTTTACTGTGTGTGGAGGCAATACTGCACATGAAGTGCATTATTAGCGAAGCATCATGCCACCAAGGGAAAGCTATTATGTAGGTTGTTATGAATGTTGGGTTGTACACCTTCAGTTGGTTTCATCAGCCTATAGAGTAATAGGCCTAGAGTTTGTATCACAATTTGTTACAAGCAAGGAATTGATTTCTTAATGCAACAATTGTGTTGAATGATTTTTCTTGAATTGCTGAATGTATGAATTAACCAATCAATATTGACAAATGTTGGTTGGGTTCAATTACATCACTACGTAATGGCAATTGCACTGTCTGGTTCACACTCCAGCTAACCATTCAATCATACTCTTTAAGACTTCTTTGCTTACAAAGGACTTCGCATCCATGTCCTGTGATTTCCTTCGGGACTTCTTAGGGAGGTAGACTGTGCCTGCCCATTTGTTGTCTGTGTATGATCACAGGATTTAACAAGGAATCTTGCTCATAAAAAAAAAAATTCACCCGTGGTGTTGTTTTTCCAGATTGAGATTTACATTCTTGGCTTTTTTTATCTGGGAGTTAGTGATATGGCAAATCCCATGATCCAAAGACTAGACATATACATGATTGCTATTGCCACCAAGAATTTGAGTATCTGAGTAATAGTTCCGATATTGATCAAAATATTTTTACATCATGCCATGGAAGGTGGTTTTTCAAATAGGCTTGTGCATTGCTTTATTTTTGCTCAAGTGAAGTCCAAGGACTTTCTATTGTTTACTGTTGTTCACTGCAATTTAGCACTTGGTTAATGAGTCATGTCAACCTAAACCTGTTCTCTACTGGGTTCTGTGAAAGTGGGTAATCTGATTAACCCTTAGACTGAAGTTCTCTGAGCTGATTATTTTCAAGAACAGCATTGACAACTTGAGAGGATTCTCATCTTAATTTCTCTTGAGTAAGAAGCTCAGAATAAGTAAGGATCATTTTCATAATTGAGTCCATTTTAGTGAGTTCATCAGGTTCAATGAGTGCCACATGACACATTTACGTCAAAATAGCTTTAGAGATATTCGGAGAGATATTCTGAGAAATATTCGGAGAGATATTCCTAGAGAAATGCTTTCATCTACCCTTTTCTTACAGATTTTTTCACAAAGTACTTGCAGTTCAGGATAGTAGCTTGCCAGTTCTTTTACCAGAAGTTGAAGACTTATGTTATGCTCTTTATGGACAACTTTAGGAAGCGACAAGCAATGGTGTAGAGGGACCAAGAGGAATTTCCCAACTTTTAGGCTACTTTAATGTCAACGTGGCTCATTCTCCTTAAGGATATGGAGGAAATCAAGTATTCATCAGAGATGTTTTGATGGTACACAGATAGACTCCTCTCTTCTGATTTTCTCTTCATATACTTGGAGAAAGAGACACCAGCTCATTCCATATACATTTGAGATTCATGACAGGATTTATTATTGTCAGGCAGTGAGTTCTTGTCTGCGATGAGTCTGCTGTTAAAAAGAGACATAGCCTATTAGGCCGAGACACTCTGAATTTCTGAAACAAATTTAAAAAAATTGACATTCCACATTACAGTTACAGGAAGCTTCATGAAAAAGATTCTCCATTGGAGGTATGCAGTAATTGCAGTATTATCGACTGTACCATATGCAGCACATATGCCTTTTCCATACATGATTCAAAGAAGACCATCTTTGAGACTTTTAGGAGCAGGTAGCATCTGTTCTTCCATTCATGAAAGACAATACTGTATGCTATATTCTTTATGGATTTGTACATCATGCTTTTTCCTTGTGAACATGGCAGAGTTACCTATTGTACTGGTGATATGTGTAAAAAATGATGTGAATCAGACATGTCACGTGACATCAAAGGAGAAATAAAGATTTACTGCAAGAAGAAATGATTGTATGCAAAAATATTTCTTTTATGTGAAACAGGACACTAGTCCATGATTAGTCTAACAGTTACGCAACAACAGACCGGCCGGCCCTAAGACAGGCAACCTGCGTTAATGTCCCCCTCCCTCAATGTACCCTAGTGCCAACACTAAGCCATCACCTGAGTTTTAGTGTTTCGCTTTATTGAGGAGAGCAAAATCAGAGCATTGTAGTCCGAGTCATAGTCTTGTGGTACGATTCTAAGGATTTATATTCCTGCATTTGATGTTTTTTAATGACATCCATTGAACAACCTGTGGCAATTAAAATAGTTCGTTTGCCTTGTATGACATTTGCAATTGTCTACTTGGGTATTGTAGTAGGAGCAATTGGCAGCGCAAGCTGTTGCTAATGGGCATCTAGTTGCCTTCTGAGACAGATTTTCTTGCACTTAACAGGCATAAGTGCTCTTTGCTTGATTGGGTTGCCCCTACTTCAGTAAACATTTCTCTCAGAAGTGCACTTGGCCATTACAATGCTGCCATGAGACTAGAACTGTAGACTGTGAGGTCTGGGACTTTGATGGCTTGCTGGAAACCCTTAAAAATGCTCCTATAATTGCTTTCCTGCTTTAGTTGGAATAAGTGCACTACTTGTTACAGAGTGCATGAACCTCAGAGTTCAGGCAACAGCTTCAAATCACAATTTAGGATCCTTCCTTAGTCTAAGGATCAAATATGAGATGTTTAAGTTGTGACCTGAGGGAATCTTTATCAGGAGACAAAACTTGAAGATTCAAATTTTTAAAAGCTTACTCTTATAGCCCATTGTGTTGCAGTGAATATATGGAGTGACTGATCAACTGCACGTATTGAACCTTCACTCAAAATAAATCCAATAGTGTCTGACCATGGATGTTAGAGATGTTGCTGTTTACTGCATAATTCTGCAGATATAAAAGGCAAAATGACTATCTGTCCATTAAAACTACAAAGATGGTTGCAGTGTTTATTACCTTACAAAACCTGAAAATGCTGCTTTACATATTAAGGGTTGATACTCAATTTCTTTGACTTTCAATAAAAAATTAAGAAGGTTTCACTATGAGAGTCCTCTGTGCTGAAATGCAGAGCCTGACTTCCGGTATCAATGGCTTTGAATATTTTTTATTATTTTAGATTGGATTCCATGTCTATTTTCCAGCAAGCTTAGTTGACTTGATAATTATGTCGATTGTAGCTTGTGATGCACTCAAAACATTTTATGCCCCTGGACGTCTTGTTTCTTTTGATACATGTCACAATATGATGGATTATTATTGAAGGATTTATCATCATCAACTGAATATCAACCCTGGTGGGATGTGTTTATCACTGTATCAGATGCTGAGCTATAATTTTTGTTACTTGGTAGAACATACTTGTACAGCTGTTGAGTGAATATATCAAAGAATTTGATGCCATCTGACGTGGAGTCTTAATTCGAAACCAGTTTCTTCCACTTAATCAGCAAATTGCAGAGTGTTTCTTGAATTTAAGTTCCAATACCCAACTAGCTAATCCGACATCCAATCATTTAAGAACGAGGTTTTTGTCATCTTTAAGTATAGCTTCAAATTGAACATTCTGACAATCAAATTAAGGAAATTGATTTCAGGTTTCAATTAAATGTTTTCACTCTGGTATTTGTCTTTATTTGCCAATTTAAGAAGCTTTTTAAATTAAATGCTGGCAGAAAATTCCCAAATGGAATTAGAGCCTCCAAAACACATTTCTCATGTTTTGGCAGCTGTGAGATTATGGTGCAGTTGGGAGAGGTTTTCTTTAGGTTCCCAACGACGGTTTTTGAAGTAAGACAATACTTATCTTGAAATAATTAATTTACTTTTAATCTCAATAAATGAATATTTTTGCTGTTTCTGGCTCTATAGTGGTATCAATTTCCTTCAATAATGTTCTTACTCATTGTTTTTATTATAAAACAAACTTGTCAATAAAATCTGAAAGGCTACCAACGTCTTTTCACCTGATAATTTCATCTAATGGAGTGATAAAATCAACAGGAGTGAAACATGACTTTAGTTTTAAAGGGAATTGATTTTCACATATGAGCTGAGTGACGTCATAAAATCAATTCAGATTTTTTATCCATACAAAAATCTTTACTTGAAGTCAAACATTCTATTTGAAGTAGATCACTATTGATTAGTTTAAATCAAATGACCTTGTAATTTAGCATAGATTTCTGGAATAACCAAACTTCAAGATTGTATGAGCAATTATCACAGTGTAGTGAGAAGGGTGGGTTGAATGGCTCTACGTTCTGTATTTTTGCCCTGATTTGGCCTTATAATGTAGCATTCAAGGTACAGTACTATCTACCATGGCTTGTCTCAGAAGAGAATCGAAGAAGGGTCGCAACCCAAGGAACAGTCATTGAGTTCTTACCTGAGAGGAGAGGACAAATCACAACACAAGTCAGAATGATGTGTTTGATGATGTGACAATGGAATACATTTGAATTGGAGAGCTTGAAATATAATATAGCAGGGAATATGCATCTTCACAGTCAATTGAATTTAATTGAATAGAATTGAAGTCATTGCCAAATCATATTAAAAGCAGGTGGCATCTTTTTTCATCTGCTCTGCTATTTGTTCAGATCACCACCGGACGCATACAAATACACACATTGTTTATTATGCTGCAGTTGTCAAATATTGGCATGTTGTACAAAAATTAATTTCTACATTATGGCTTCTTTGTCTTAAGATCTTGTGGCAAACGATTAAGTAGTTTGGTTTATTTGATTGATATTTCAATTTCTGAATGTCCTGAAGGCTTTGGGCAGTGATAGGGCTTTACCATCCTTGTTTTTTACCTTTTTTACTAAAATGACTTGACAAAAAGAAAGTATGAATTATGCCTTAAGTCTGGATGAATGTAATGCAGCAGAAATTCAGTTGGGCACATTCCATTGTTGTACCTGGTCTTGATTCTGTCACATGAGGTTTTAAGAGCAATATGTTCCTCAATTTTGTAGTCATTGGTATAAGTCAGGCCATATCATGTGCCTCCTCGGTATCAGTTGTCAAAGCTGTCAATTCCCCAGGAATATCAAGATTTTGTTGGTGCAGAAGAGAAAAAAACTTGAGATAAAGAACTAACTCATATTTGAATTATACATGTATTCATTAAATTTTAAAGAGAAACATCAGAATGTTGGAGAGGAAACAACAATAGAGCATGAAGATTCAGATTAGACATAATGATAAACTCTGTGAAAAATAAACACGAAACAATGACAAGACATTTAGACAATACCAACAAAAGCAGAAAATGCCACAATAAGCTCTAGAGGAACACGAAACAAGATGGAGAAAAAAAACCTCACAGCCTTGTTAGCTGTGGAATTCCTAGCCAGCTCAACACCGTTTTTAACAAACACACAATGGGCTAAAATAGGTGTGATTGCGGAGTTGGCAAATGTGACAACCAGAGCTGTTTCAAAGTTGCTGTCAACAAAAATTATGCTCTGTTGAAATTCTGCAATTTGGATGCAATGCACGATTCTTGAATTATAATGGGTTTCAAGTGCTAACTTTTCCAGATGTGGTTTGCATAATGTTTCTGTTTGTGGAGGTTTTATCAAGAAGTTCCTGATGTTAACCACTCCTGTAAAAAAGATTTCCAAGTTTGAACAATTTGATACACAGTTACTGGTTTTTGAACAAATAGATATACACTGCCATTTAAATAGCTATTTAAAAGAAAATTATGGAATCCATTACGATGAGAAAAGTTACTAAATAGAATAGAAAAGAATGCATATTGATTATGAAGAAAACTCCATAAAAAAGGTGTTGCGTTCAACGCAAGGTATTTTTTAATAATTTAATTTCTTTACACTTACTGTTAATTCTACCATGTATTCACATTATATTCTATTCATAAATGATCATTCTGTTCATCCTTCATTAAATAAATGATCATTCTGTTCACCCTTCTGTAAATCGTTCAACCATATCATCAGCTGTTCCCATGTTCAACATATTTCACACATTCACAGTTTTCCCTTCACATTTCCTCTGTACATTTCAATAGCCATAATTTCATTCAGTCAAAAGATTTTCATGTCAACATTTCATAGTCAACTCAGGTCATCATGTAATGGGCATAACTTAGAAGTTAACACTACTCCATCACTTCAAATACCCACATGTATGCCAATGATCTTGTAAGTAGTCATCATAAATATATGTTGCATTTTTATTATAGATTTATTCGCACTGCTTAATTATCATCTCAGTATCACATCCTCATACCATCTTTATTTTTGTATTTATTTTAGATTTACCACACACACACACACATGCGAGTTGAATAAATCATTGGCAATTTTACGTCGGCTCCTTTCTTCCTTGCCATTCTTGTCGCTATTTTATAGTAAATAAGATCATGGCAGAAGAACTAAAGAATGCGAGGGCAGCAAGAAAAGGAGCCCTCACAAGAGAAATTAACAAAATCGTCAAGTTTGCTGATTCGGGACTTCGTGATATTGTGTCTGAAAGAGCGAAGATCATAGATGAAAAATTTATCGCATTTGAAACTGCCCACGAAGCGTACCATGTTACTCTCGTAGAGAAGGAAGTTGTCAACGAGAGCGATTCATACTTTGATGAAGTCCAAGGCCATTATATTGATGCGAAGCACAGAATCCAAGCTTGCCTATCTCCCAACGTTCCTCCTGAAACAGTCCCCAAAGAACCTTCAGTTGAAGCGAAGAATGCTGATGTCGAAGCTCCCAATGTCAATAACATTGAAGATCCAAATGCCAACAAACAGCAGCCAAAAGCAGAGGGTGGTGAGCAATCTTCTTATAATCTGTCAAGTGACATTTGCAATTTGATAAATATGCAAGGTTTCGAGATAGAACCTTATGATGGCAACCCACTTAAGTTCCACTCTTTCTTCACAATCTTTGATGAGAATATGGAGAGAAGTACTTTCACCGGTCGTACAAAATTGACTCGTCTGCTTTCAAAGACATGTGGTAAAGCGCATGCTGCCATCCAATCTTGTGCTCTCATTGGGGGTGAAGCGGGATACAAGCAGGCCAGACAAATTCTTGAAAATAGATTTGGCAATCACCATCTGATATATAACTGTGTCATTAACGGCTTGACGAGTGGTTGCAGCATCGGAAATGCTGACGATTTACTGTTGCTGTCTGATCAACTTAACAGTGCAGTAAATATTTTGGATAATCTGAAGAAGTTGCATGAAGTTGATTCTCGTTCTTGCATTGGGGATATCGCCAAACGCCTAGAGTCCCATGTGCGTGATCGCTGGCGTAAGTTGGCGATGAAAATGAAGAGGAACAAAGATGAGTACCCCCTTTTTCGTGATTTTGTTGCATTCATTCGCAGAGAAGCCGAAGATGCGACTGATCCTGTCTATGGTGATAAAGGATCTACCGTAGCTCAAGATGAAAAACTTCGCAAGTCGTCTTCTTTTGCCACGGTCAGAAGAGAAGACCCTCCTAGTAAGAGATTCCCCTGTGTGTTATGTCATGAGGCGCATCGTTTATTTTATTGTGAAACATTCAAGTCTATGAAGCCCGTTGAACGTTTAAAAGTTGTCAAAGACCATAAGCTTTGTGAGAACTGTCTCCTTGGAAATCACACTGTTGAGAATTGCCAAAAACTTTCTGTATGTACTGTACCTGGGTGTGGGGGTAAACATACCAAGTTTGTTCATGTTGAGTCCTTTCCAACCAGTAGAGACGTATCCAGCCACCAAGTCAATGTTACTGCAACTAGTGAAGTTTCCAGTCATAACATCTTTGTACCCACAGTCCCAGTTACTGTCAATGGCAAGTACAGCACTTCCGCTCTCTTAGACACAGCGTCCAACACCACATTCTGCACCAAAGCTTTGTGACAGTCTTGGTTTGAAAGGTTCTGCAGTTAATTATATTATGAATACAATGAGCTGTACAGATGAAAATAAGTGTACTGCAGTGGTAGACTTGAGACTTTCATCCACAGATGGCAGGAGATCCCTCCAAATGCCCAATGTCTATGTCGTGGAAAAAATTCCCATAGATGTGCCTCATGTTGATCTCTTGAGTTATCCTCACCTTGCTGATGTAATTGTTGACCATTCTCCTAATGTGCAGATCCTCATAGGACAGGATCACAGTGAAGCCTTGTTACCCTTGGAAGTGAAGAAAGGTCGTCGCGGTGATCCTTTTGCTGTCCGCCCTTTGTTCGGATGGTCAGTGAATGGCCAAGTTCAGTCAGTGGCACCAGTTCGTAAACGTGTCATCAACCATTCCATTGCCACAAGTCGGGATTGTGGAGTCGCTCAGCCTTGGAACCTGGAAAAAGAGATGGAGTCACAAAGTGAAGTTGGACCTTCTCAAGTTGATATCGGCAAGGTCATTGAACCCCAAAACAGCGATGTCAAGGTAGTCAATGAATTCCCAGTATTGCAGGACAATGTTGATGTTGCTGAGTTAGAATTTCCTGACACAAATTTGAATGAAATCGATGTTGATGTAAATCATGACTCTGAAATTGAAACTTTACCTGATAAACGTGATGTTGCACATGTACTTTTGTATGACTGTAATGTGGACAAAATTTGTTACTTACCTGTTGATTTTGTGTCAAATGATGAATTTTTCTTTGATGTGAATCCAAATTCCAAGTTTCCTGTTGCTAGCAGTATAATGTCAAATGCTGTCTTTTCTATGTTTGATTCACCTGTGTTACGCTCATCCATGTTGAGTCCTGGCGGAGTGATGATCCCATATCCGAAGAGCATCAAATATGACTGGATTGAAGCGGTGCCTCCAGATCTGCAACCCTTAATCCAAGGTTGGTTCCCCGACCCAAATGAAATCCCAGATCTGCAAATGGTGAGAAGCTTGGATATGATTGTCATCTTCGCGTGTGGCGAAGCTCTTGAGAGTGGTCAGGTGTCTCTTGAAGAATCGAAGTGGCCAGAAGTTTTCACCCTTGAAGATATCCAGGAATTCTTTTATTTGAAGCCGGACTCAAGTTATATGACTGTCTTTTGCTCTGCTCTCAATGATACCAGTCCCTTGAGCATAGGGGGGAAGCTTGAGCATGATGAAATGCCTCAATGTATCAATCATCCTGTGACCTTTCTCTGTGGCTATTGTCTGCTGATGATCAGCAAGGTCACAACTCCTCCTGGTGTTGGGCTCATAATCAACTTGCATGATGTCACTGCAGAGAGACTAAAGCCGATGAATCTTCTTTTTCTTGGGCGAAATGTGAAGATCAAGATCAAATCTACATAATAAACCTGAATGACGATGCAATGACACTGAAATGAACCTGATAACGTCAATGTCATGTATATGATTTTAATTTTTTCAAGGATTCATTTTATTTTCTCAAAAATTTACAAAAAAAAAGGTATTTATACATTTAAAAATTTACAAAATTGTCATAACCATATATATTTAGTTTTTAGTTTGATTATTTATTCTTTTTTTTTTTTTTTTTACAAGAATATTTACACATTTTGTATACAATGTGATGTCAGAAAATTATTTTGCCTAAAAATTGTGTTTGTAATGTTATTTACCAGCTATATTGATCATTTTTTGATTCTTTACCTTTATGTCATTGCTTATAATTTATTTATTGTGGTTTTTTCGCGTTCAACCAGTTTCTCTAATGTGGGGGAGTGTTGCGTTCAACGCAAGGTATTTTTTAATAATTTAATTTCTTTACACTTACTGTTAATTCTACCATGTATTCACATTATATTCTATTCATAAATGATCATTCTGTTCATCCTTCATTAAATAAATGATCATTCTGTTCACCCTTCTGTAAATCGTTCAACCATATCATCAGCTGTTCCCATGTTCAACATATTTCACACATTCACAGTTTTCCCTTCACATTTCCTCTGTACATTTCAATAGCCATAATTTCATTCAGTCAAAAGATTTTCATGTCAACATTTCATAGTCAACTCAGGTCATCATGTAATGGGCATAACTTAGAAGTTAACACTACTCCATCACTTCAAATACCCACATGTATGCCAATGATCTTGTAAGTAGTCATCATAAATATATGTTGCATTTTTATTATAGATTTATTCGCACTGCTTAATTATCATCTCAGTATCACATCCTCATACCATCTTTATTTTTGTATTTATTTTAGATTTACCACACACACACACACATGCGAGTTGAATAAATCATTGGCAATTTTACGTCGGCTCCTTTCTTCCTTGCCATTCTTGTCGCTATTTTATAAAGGGTGTTGTTATTGTAAAAACTATATCAATGAAAGATGAAAATTAGTGATAGAGTCTATATGACTAAAAAAACTGCAGCCCACATTAAAAATATATTACAAGGTATGTTATGTTATTTGAATGATGATTAATGCATTTAAATTGCATGCTACCTCACAGCTGCGTCAATTTATGATAGAACGATGAATATTGAAGAAAGTGAAATGTGATCATAAATCTAGAGAGGTGTGATAAATTTTCTCCTTTTGCAGAAGTGGTCTCACAAATTTCTATCATTTTCTCATTATTGATGATTAAGTCAGGTGTCTCTGCATCATAATAATTTTTTACATTTGTTGATAAAAATGTATTTTCCAGCAATGTTTTCGCTAAGTATCATGCCGACCTATACTGCTGTTATCAATGATTCTCACTATTTTATACGTTATTATGATTGTAAGCGTTTTTACATTAAATAACACATTTGTTTTTCCATGACACCAGCTCCTCTGTTTAGAGTTGATATTTTATGAAGAGGGATGTAGCATAGTATTTGCCGACAAATACAGAAATAACAGCTTCTCAATTGATCAAATTTACATAAAAATATAGTCTTTGTACAGTTTTACTGCCAGATGACCAATTTGTTTCACACCAATTTGATAATTTTTGTTCTCTGTGGTGGGGGATCCCACATTGTTATTTTACTGGGGGTATATTGTATTGTTGATTTCCTTAGGGAATTCCTCTTGGGGCATATTGTGCCTGCCTGTTTGTTGTTCCTGTCCCCAGTCATATGATTAGAGTTGACTCTGCTCTATAATGGCCTACATAGAGAATATTAATTAGCCCAGTGTAGTGATGTTTTGGTAGATTCAAGTGAATAAAGTTTTCTCAACATTTCCTTGAGCTGTTTGTTGTGCAATATGTGTCAATTCATACAAAGCATAAGTTTTTTTGCTTTTCTGTTTACCATCCAGCTTTCAAACAGCCATTACGCAGGGCCCCCATCTTCAAATGACATTTGGCTAAAAGTTTCTTGCAACCATACACGCCCAGGACATGGGACTGCCATAAGTATTCTCCTGAATGTGTGGTCAGCCGCTGAGGGACTGTGCTCTCATGTTTACTCTTCTTATAGGAAGATATGTTGTAGCTGCAGATGGAATAAGCAGTTCTACAAAATATTTTTGACTGGACAGATCATTACTTTCATATATTTCATTATCATGTATAGTTATTTTTTTAGCCAATTGACAGATTTAGCATCTATTTCATTCTGCTTTTTTAACTAGTGTTTCCTAATTTCCACAATATCTTGAGTTGGAGTGTTTGTAAAGTTACTTTCTAGTTTTCTTGCAGCAGAAAAATTCTCAATTACATTTCTTGATATTTTAACAAGAACAGTTTCTCGAAAGACCTCAGTTGTCAATTAAATGCTATCACTTGAATCTAGCACCTTCAAAAATGTATGAAAGAGTCTCAGTTTCACATGCACTCAGCTAATTGCTATTCCCGAAAAAAGGATTGACCCAGAATCTCATCAGATACTTAGCAAATGTGGGTAACCTGATCAACTCCAAGATTGGAGCTATTTAAGCTGGTTAACTTCAAAAAAGCATTAATAGCCACGGAGACTTCTCCCCTAAATAAGACTAGAATAAGAAGCTCAGAATTCCTTCGAAGAAGGTGAAGACCCTTTTTCTCTATTTTGAATCTATTCCTGTGTGTTCTTCAACTTCAAGGAGTATGCCATATAGCCTATGTCATTGGCTTTTTAGATAGCTTCATAGAGATACTCTCATACACAGATATTTTTACATAGAACAGCAATCCATTTGACTCGTAAAATAGTGATATAAATCCTCTGTGTCTGGTGAAACATCTGCTTGCCGCATTACTCTCAACAATTAATATACAAGTGTGGAAAAGGCATTTCAAAGAAAAACACACTAACAGTGCAAGGTATAGTCATTATGATAAAATATACAGGGTTCAATTTAAGTTTTTATTTTTATTTTCTGTCTATCATACCTCTGCTTTTTATTTCTTCTTTCATGTGAGTTGAAATTGATAAAAATCTTCCAATAGATCGTCAAGGAGTCAGATGCATGTAAGTGAAATTTCTTGTCAATTTTAAGATAGAGTTGACAAAGCACCATGGTGAAGTATAGCAGCCAAGTGAAAACGTAAGGCCATGGATGTACAAAATTTGCTGGAACACTGTATTTGTTTTAAAATACAATTGGCCAATTTAAATGCACAGTTTTTTAGTTGTTACAGCTGAAGTAAAAAGGACTGATGTGCAAATTGCACTAGATGTCTTTCTCTTTACAAGGGCGCCAATTTTATAAGGAAACAATGTCCTGATTTCTTTGGGCTGAATATGATTAATTTTACTGATCTTTCAAACAATGACATCCAGCTTTTGTAATTGCCTGAAACAATTTCAGTATTTAGAACATCACTGGTTATTTTCAAAGTATTAGATTGATTATGTACATTTTTGCTGGTGTCTCCTTTGTCCAACACGATGTTTTTTTACTGCTAATTGTGTTGACAAGTTGTTCATCCTTTGATTCAAACAAGGAACAATAATGTTCAGTTACTGTCACATTCCCTTGTTATAACATCCAATGACAATTGATCGGTTGAACTATCAGCCATGAGCTTCCTATTTTCCATCCAGGGTTATGACCAGAAATGATCTCTTTGCTCAAGGGGTGTGTGACTGCATTTGGTGGAAAATGTCTAATGGACCAGTAAATCAGTAAAGAAAACAACACAGTAGGCTCAGACTACTTATTTCTATGGCCTATGACACTGGTTTATGTCTCAATCAATGTATGACAGTTATTACCAGGGTACAGTTCAATCAAGGGCAATTTTGCAAGGAACTTTATTGGCCCTACATGTTAAAGGGTGGAACTAAAACCCCCGGGGTCAAATCATGGGGGCAGAGATAAGAAAGCCTTTAGTGTGTGGAGGTAATACTGCACATGAAGTGCATTATTAGCTAAACATCATGACAGCAAGATAGGGCCATTATGTAGGTTGTTATGCATTTAGGGTTGTAACCTTGAGTCGGTTTCATCAGCCAATAGATAAATAGGCGCAGATTTTTTATTACAATTTGTTACATACATAAGGTGCACATTTTAAAACTTTTCTCTTGTTAAAAAGTGTTGCACTCAGCTCTGGCACAATGTACCCAAATCAGTGGGTGTCTTAGATTAAATGCAGAGCAACCAATGATGTTTTGTGTTTGGAAAAACTTATCTTACTTTTTTTTCTAAACAAGGAATTGATTTCTTAATGCAACAATTGTGTTGAAGGATTTTTCTCGGATGGCTTAATTTATGAGTTAACCAATCAATATTGGCAAATGTTGGTTGGGTTCAATTTCATCAATACAGTACATAATGGCAATTGCACTGTCTGGTTCACACTCCAGATAACCATCCAATCATACTCTTTGAGACTTCTTTGCTTACAAAGGACTTCGCCTCCATGTCTCATGATTTCCTTCGGGACTTCCTTGGGAGGCAGACTGTGCCTGCCCATTTGTTGTCTGTGTATGATCACAGGATATGACAAGGAATCTTCCACATAATTTTTTTTTCACTAGTGTCGTTTTTTTTCCGATTGAGATTTGCTTTCTTACTCTTAGCTTATTATCCGGAATTTAGTGTTTTGGCAATCCATCCCATGATCCAAAGACTAGACATATACATGATTGCTATTGCCACCAAGAATTTGAGTATTTGACTAATAGTTCAGATAGATTGATCAACATATTTTTACATCATGCTATGGAAATTGGTATTTCAAATAGGCTTGTAAATTGCTTTTCTGCACAAGTGAACTTCAAGGACTTTCTGTTGTTTTATTGTTGTTCACTGAAATTAGGAACTTGGTGAATGGGTCATGTCAACCAAAACCTATCATCAGGTACTTGACTGGGTTCTATAAACATGGTGATCTGATTAACCCTTGGACTGAAGTTCTCTGAGCTGATTATTTTCAAGAACAGCATTGCCAGCTAGTGAGAATTCTCATCTAAATTCCTGTGGAGCAAGCAGCTTAGAATAAGTAGACGTCTAAGGATCATTTTCTTACTTTTGTCTATATCAGTTAGTTCATCAGGTTCAAGTACCACATGACACACATTTGTCAAAATAGCTTTACAGATATTTTGAGAGATCTGCTTTAATATACCCCTTTATCACAAATGTGTTTCACATAGGACTCACCATAGAGAATACCTGCTTACCAGTTCTCTTACATGAAGTTGAAGACATATATGTCATTCTCTTTGTGTACAACTTTAGGAAGCTACAAGCAACGGTGTAGAGGGGCCAAGAGGAATTTCCCAACTTTTACTTTAATGTGGCTCGTTCTCTTGAGGATACAGAGGTAATCAGGTATTCATCAGAGATGTTTCTCATGGTACAAAGATAGGCTATCTTCTGATTTACTCACCTCATTACAAATACATTTAAGATTCATGACATACTCACTCAAGAGACAAATTAGGCAGAGATATTTGGCTGTTCTTCCAGTCATGAAAGATATAATACAGTATTCTATATTCTTTATGGATTTGCACATCATGCTTTTTCTCTGTGAACATGGCGGAGCTACCTGTTGTACTGGTGTCATGTGTAGAAAAAGATGTGAGTCAGACATGTCACGCGACATCAAAGAAGAAATAAAGTTTTACTGCAAGAAGAGATAATTGTAGGCAAAAATATTTCTGTTGTGTGATAAACAGGACACTCGTCCATGATTAGTCCAAGAGAAGGGTGATGGCTCTGATGAGGTTATAGTTACTTGGTCTGGTTAAACAAAAAAGAAGTCTGGCGTTCAAAAATACAATGATATTTTGTTTCGTTCAAATTTAAAAAGTAAGACCCTACGATACATGTCACTGCAATGACACTGCATGCATAAAGATCAGCATTTGGTTACCAACGTGTCATGGATACCTTAATGTCAGGGAATGTCTTTTTACTGATTGTGATTTATATTCCTGCATTTCATGCTTTTTTAATGACATCCATAGAACAACCTGTGGCAATCAAAACAGTTGGTTTGCCTTGTATGACGTTTGCAATTGTCTGCTTGGGTATTGTAATAGGAGCCATTGGCAGGGCCAGCTGTTGCTAATGGGCATCTAGTTGCCTGGGGAGACAGATTTTCTTGCACTTACCAGGCATAAGTGCTCTTTGCTTGATTGGGCTGCCCCTACTTCAGTAAACATTTCCCTCAGAAGTGCAGTGGGCCATTATAATGCTGCCATGAGACTAGAACTTTTGACTGTGAGGTCTGGGACTTTGATGGCTTCTCGGAACCCCTTGAAAAAATGCCCCTAATTGCTTTCCTGCTTTAGTTGGAATAAGTGCACTATTTGTTACAGAGTGCATGAACCTTAGAGTTCAGGCAACAGCTCCAAATCACAATTTAGGATCCATCCTTAGTCTGAGGATCAAATATGAGATGCTTAAGTTGTGACCTGAGGAAATCTTATCAAGTGCAAAACTTGAAGATTCAAACTTAAGCTGACTCGTATAACTCATTGTGTTGCAGTGATTATAAGGAGTGACTGAGTTGTATGATCACCTGCACATGTTGAACCTTCAATCTAAATAAATCCTCATAGTGTCGCACCATGGATGTTAGAGATGTTACTGTTTAATGAATAATTCTGTGGATATGAAAGACAAAATAACTATCTGTCAATTGAATCTACAATAGATCATTGAAGTGATTATTACCCTCAAAGCCTAAAAATTCTGTTCGACATCTTGAGGGGTGATGCTCAATTTCTTTGATTTCAATCAAAAATGAAGAAAATTTCACTATGAGAGTACTCTATGCTGAAGTGCACAGCCTGATTTCTGCTATAAATGTCTTTGAATCTTTTTTTATTTTAGGTTTGATTCCATGTGTATTTTCAAGCAAGACATTTTTTCAAATAATGTAGCTCAGATCAGTAAGATGACTTACAGTAGTAATGATTTGATAATGGCTAGTGATGTACTCGAAACATGCTCATGCACATCTGGTTTCTTTTTATTATTGTCGCTAAATAGTCTATTCATAATTGAAGGATTTATCATCAATCTGCCCAACTGAATATCAGACTAGTCAGGATGTCTTTATCACTGAATGAGATTCTGAGCCATAAATTTTGTTATCTGGTGAAACATACTTGTACAGCTGTTGAGCGAATATATAAAAGAATTTCCTCTAGGAATTCATAGAGCCTACTTGTTTGCTGTCCTGCCTCCAAACACCCATAATATACCAGACACCCATCTCAAGATGAGATTTGGTGAAAGGGGTTTAGAGCAAGACACGCCCAGGACATGGGACTTCCATAACACAGTCTTGCCAATGTGTGTTCAGCTTTTATGGTCCACCTCTCTCTCATATTTACTCATCTTACTGGAATATATAGCTTGGGTACTGCTAAGAAAATTCCCTTTCAGCTGGTTTTTTTCTGTTACAGGGTGGTCAAAAAAAAACTTTACAGTTGATATTTCATTTTCCAGGCTGCCATGATTGAGTCAGTGCCTGGGTACTTATTGTGTATACAACTATTACAAGCCAAGTATGTTAGATCTTTGGAAAATTGGTTAATAATCAAAACGGTTCATTACTTTTTTGATAGCAGACAAAATGGAAGCCGGGAGTGCTCCTGCGTTTTTACTACTCTGGGTTGTTCATGGCCCATCAGCAATTTTGAAGCTACTGAGCTTCACAGGACAAAATAAATACAACATAAAATGAAATTGAGAAGACAGAGGCACAATTCAGCACAAACCAGAAGGTGCTAGAGCTAATTCAGACTTCACTATGGCCATTATAAGATTTCAAAACAAAGCCGTCTGAAGGTGGATGATCAGGGTGTTGAAATCACATGAAAAGTACAAATTAACATCTTGAAAGAGCATCTAAAGCCCTGGATAGATAAGACATACAGTGCCACAGATAATTTGATCTTCAAACAAGACGGGGCATCGGCCACACTCCCTTGGAAAGCCCAGAACTGGATCAAGGTTCGCTCTGACAAGTTTCTCAGCGGGACAATATGGCCCCTGTTATCACAAGATCTCAATCAATGTGATTATTCTGGATGGGCAAACTTAGAGGCAGATCCCTGCAAGACACCACAGACCTCAGTTGCCCAATAAAGGCATCCGCTACGTTAGTATGGAAAAAATTGACACAAAGATACATTTTTGACACCTCTACATCATTTAGGCCCACTGCAGAAAAGTCATCAGTCCAAAAGGACCTCCGAATGAATAAATTGTCTCTAGAAGAGTCATTCTTTGCTATACAAGTTGTTTATGCATTGAAAAATAAGCATTTGTTACAATGAGCGTCAACCAAAAAAATATTCATAAGTGTAAAGTTTTTTTTTGACCACCCTGTAGATAACCCACGTTTGTTGTTCAGTACACAATTATAGACAGGCCGCAAGATCTTAATTTTTTGAACTACAAAGTTTTGATATGTTGGATGAAAGTTTTTCAGAGTTTCAGGATTTTCTAATCTTTCCTGAATTGACTCGATGCTGGATCTCTTTGAAAACCTGTCTTTATCTTTAACTTATCATTCTATTGAAACCTTATTGAAAATTGAAAAAATTATAAGAAAGACAAAATCTAAACTTGTCTACAGGTTTGAGCAATTAACCATGTGTAATGGAGCTATACTAATATAAATTGTAATCATCAACATAACTGATGCATATATATTAAAATGTCATGATTAAATATGAAATGCATTAATTTATCTTGGGTAGATTCATACGCTACTCTCCATTCCTTTCAGTTTCCACCAATCTCATGGAGCTCATGCTTTCCAATATTTATTATTCCTTAACCAGACACTTTTCAACTTTCACAAGCTATTAATTTCACTCAAATACACCATCTTAATTGTTTATCCTCAAAATAATAAAAAAGGGGTAATGAAAATGTCCTCAAACTACTATCAGGGTTTTTTGAGCATATCCAAATTGCGGCAAAGTTGGATAAGAGCTTCTTTCTAGAACATAGCAAATTTCACCGAACTAATCATCGGTCTAATTTTATGATCAACGGCGCTATTCCCTAAACACCAACGGTGATTGGAAGAAAATGTTTACTTTGCAGCAGGTACCTGAGCCGCTGGTGCAGGATAATTTTTTATAGCAAAGAAACATCCAAATGATATTCATTTCCTCTCCTGGTTTACATTACAAGACAGCCAACAATCAATTTGTAAAGAACTGCCCCGAAGCTATAACTGATGGAATGATGACACACAATTTGGACAAACTCCCTCTCCAAAGGAATACTCGATCTTCTCTCGCAACTCATTCATTATTGCTAAATTGCTCTCAAGTAACCCGATACTAAATGCAGTTGTATTGTGTCCCACAAATAGTTTGCTCAAGTAGTTAGAATGTTATTTCGCATATTGAGTGTAGCTCCCCCACAGGGTAGAGCAACCTGGCAGATCAGGGCACGTACACCAACTGAACAGAACAGAATATCACGCTTACGTCGCTTACATTTGTGAAAATGGTATCCATTTTGTAAACCAAAGGTATTCAGTATTTGATAAATAAGCTTAAGGGAATCGAAATTTGAGACGCTTGCTATCTCTTGTTCATATTGATACAGTTCCATGCTGCTCTTGAATTAATATCTGTGCACTCGGACCTTTGAAGAAACAAAGGCCTGCTGTAAGAGCTTTTGACAATAAAATGTGTTATAAGATTAATAATATCATCCCATTGCCAAAACCTAAAAGAAACTCGTTTTGAGCCTACAAATTATCATTAGCTGCTGTTGTGGCAGTGCAGCCAGTTAAATCAACAACTTGCCATAATTTGTAGCTTTGCTGATTACGTTTCCATAAATGGCAGTTTTGTCTGAGTAATTCCTTTAATAATTTCTCTCTTTTTGGTTTCAAATGACAGTGAATGGGGATTCTGCTGCCATCATCCTCTGATTATCCATCTTATTTATAGGATCGCTTTGCAGAATTTTAATTAGAAAGGCAAACTGAAATTTTATGCTTTGTAACAAAGCAGAATTTGAGCATTAAGCATATAATAAAGTCACTGAATTTACATCAGAATGCGAAATGAACTTAAACTGTTGTTAAGCATTCTAATTCCTGCTGGTGGATTGATGAAATACGTATCAAACAATCAAAGGATGGGTTGTCAGAAAGTTGTTGCTTTAAACTCTTAACATTGCAAAAATTAAAAATTTAATTTCCAACTAAAACGCTATGTCCATTTGCAGCTATGTTCATGTTTTAGTTGATCAATAAATTAAGTTAATTTCCCATCAACATGCCAATTGAAGATAATTAACATCTGCAAGATCTGTCGCGATCATATCAGTTTATGATTAAGATAAATGCCAAGGCCTTAATCTCCAGATTAGCAATTCTGTTGTTCAAAAATACTCAACATAACTTTCAAAGTCAAGGTTTTCGCTTTCAACAAACTTCTCATAAAGATATAACATAGGTTAGATTAGTACGCAATAAGTAACTTATAAACAATACATCAGAATATAATATGATATGTAATAAAGAGTTTGAGGAAAAGATAAATGAATTTAACTTTAGCACATAATTGCTATAACTGGTTCTTTCCTGTACATGAAGCTGTTTTAGTACTCATCAATGAAACCCTCATTCTTATTTTGCAAATGTGTGGCATTGCAGATTGAGTTATTCCAAATCGAGGCTAAATCTGGTAAATATCTCCTAAATCATATAGCGAGGTTTGACAGATGACAAGGTTAGATTAAATCACTGCCATCATTAACTTGCACACCGGCCTCCATGTGTCACACCTCATGTCAGAAATGACTGAGGGTAAACCATATGTGGTATTAGGAAGATATGAGAAATGGTCTGGTATCTATACCGATTATGTGTGGGCATATGAAGTACAGTGTAGGCCTATGCATCCTAATGTGTAAGTGCGATTGAGAGCTTCATATTTTGTTACAGCAATATATCATCTGTATTTGTGACAATAAAAAATCCTAATGTGTTGTCACGTGCTACAAGTTAAATATCTTAAGATTTCAGTGAATGCAAAGAATTTCAACTTTCTAGTTCATGAAATGTGAAATGTGTTATATAGCATTTTCTACTGCAAACATTGCAAGTGTACATGAACATTGCTGTCATGAGTGGAACTGATACAATGTAGATTGCTCTGGATCATCCTCAGCAACATTCCTTGGCTATTGTCACTGCCATTTTGAGACTGTAATCTAAGCTATTTATTCCTACTTATCACCATGGATACAGTTGTCTTGAGGTAACAATGCACCTCAGTATGAGGAAGGTCTCCTTTTCTGATGCAGGTTCTTTTCGTTTTACTGAAATGTTGATATGGCTGAAAAACACCGGAGAGTATGTACAATGTGTATTGATAGTTTCTAGATCTACGTGTTATCTATGCATAAGTAAGGTTTACATAACCATGTGCCAGACATGAATCATCCTTTCAAATAGGCAAGCATTTGGAATAAGAAGTCATATAACAATTACAACATTTCCTTAAATAGCACGTATACAAGTATGCCAGAGTTTTGGCTTAATACAAACTTGTTGCACAAAGCATAGAGATTCTTACTATAATATCTGATGTGTCGGCAAACTTGAATCAATATGCATTGACTGATAGAATCGTATGTGATAATTAGAATTTGATCATAGTCGAAGCTTGAGATGTCTTGGCAGTCTTGGCACTATCACATGAATGGCTGTCAGAACTGAACATTTTTTATTCACAAATATTTCCTTCTTCCAGTGACACATACAGTGAGAGGCTGTGAGCAATTGAACAAGGCCATGAGACAATGTTTGGGGTGGGCTGACAGGCAGTGAGCGAGGTATGAGTGTCTTGGTGAGACTTTGAGTGACATAACTGGGTGTTTCTTGCCACCTTGGGTCATATAGGCTGCTATGCCAAAGAGGTTTATCAGCAAAGCAATGACAGCTATCCTTGTCTATGTCGCTTTTGGGTTTCCTGGATTGTCAGATGTGGTTTTTATTGGAAAGAAAGGGTATGCTTATAAAAAGGAGTGCAATCCCTTGTGTGTGTACACTGGGGATAATTCTGAGACGTACCTACAGCGAATTGCCTTGTCTTGGAGGGTTTTGTCTTTTGACTTTCTTTTCCAATTGGTCCTGATGATTTCTGCAGGATATTTTCCTGGTTTACCAATGATAAGCTTGTGACTTAGTATTTATGTGTCATTATTTCTCTTGCTAGCTTTTCATCACAGGCTGTGTTTCACATCCTGAATTTCAGTCACCCTCTACGATGGTCCAAAAGCTGCAAAAGGCTACACTGTAAGAAACGACCGTGTTTTTCTGGCTAAAAGAACCGTAAATTTATTGTTATTTTATCAGTATTTTTTTAAAACAGACTTTGTCTGTGAATTTACAGTTCTTAGTCAGTTACAAAATTGGTCCAAGATAAATTTACTGCAACATGTCATTTAACATTCAGTTCACGTTAATGAGCAATTACTTCGACCGTTAATTTACTGGCAACTTGTAATATGCAGACAAAACATTTGAATTGGCCAAACAATCAATACACCTGGTCAGATTAGGAACTATAAACAAGAGATTGCATGGACTTCAACCACGGAACATGTGGTGCCATCTATAACATATGCTTTACACAGCTGTTAATCAAACTTAATTTATAACTTATCTGAAGGTAAGGGAACATCCTCATTCATATGATCTTAAAGATGCTGTCATTATGCAAAAGTTGTTATATTTATATATGACATTGACATTTGTGTGAGTCTCATGATGTGATCTAAAGAATGACACTATTAAAACCAAAATAACCCAGGCGCAGTCTGCATCAATACAACATACTTCGATAAACTTGACACCTGGTGCTCTTGGAAAATATCCATCAATTTTATGGTTTGTGAGCAAACGTGTGCGATTTAATTGCTGGGTATAATTGATGGACAAGCAAGAGATGAGCAAGGCCGAGCCTGGAGTCAGTGGCTCTCTCTATCTCTCAGCTGATTCCAGCTTCGGTACATCCCTACAGCTATGCGACAGTTAAATCACATGCTTAGTCTGTTGTTTCACACTTGTGCAATAAGTAAGAATAACACATACTATCCGTATTTTTACAGTAAATTATACAGCTCCTTGCATTCTTTACATTCCATGATTGACAGTTGATATAACCGTAAAATATACTTTAAATAAAGTGTTTTATATATGTACATTATACCGTAATATCACTTTGTTGAATCTGCAAAATTACAGTTCAATGTACCAATCTGCATTTTACGGTTCATTGTCCTGTTCAGGTTTATTAGTACTTTTACAGTTCTTAGACCTGGAACAAAGTTGCCAGTTAATTTAACTGTAAAATTTAACGGGATTTTTTTGCAGTGTATCATTGGGCATTCACAGAACAGCAAAAGAAGCTATTGTCATGCAATCAGTCTCTCTCTCTCTTTCTATGGCTAGCATTTCCTTTATGTTCCATTGACCTGACCTTTTGGTTAATTGGGCCATTGTGACCCTGAAACAAGACCAACATCATGTAAGAAGAACTTATTCGTTCCTAGGTCATGGGTCACAAGAGAATATTGCTAACAAGGACACATTGCAATGCTACATCACTGGGAATGACAGAAGCATGAGAAGTCATGTGACCCATTGTCTTGGTCATGTGACCTATTCTCTTGGTCATGTAACCTACTGTCTTCTCATGTGACCTCAAACATTCATCTTACTTCTTGCCAGTAACTTAGATAAAGCAGCAGGATCAACATAAACTTGGACATATTGGTTTTGTTTTCCGGTAATAAAAGTTGGACTTAAAGGGTATTATTGAAAAATGTGTCTCTTCAAATTGCTGTTGATTCTGCAAGAAATGTGAATTTTGAACATGGCTTCAGATCTATATGGCAAGCAATTGGAATTGGTGTTTTAATAGTCAATAAGATATCTATCCAAAATGCAGTGCATAAATGCATGTCTCCACTTAAATCATAGGACGTACTATTATCAAAAATCAAGAGACCTATTTCACTGAATGGCCTGAACATTGACCCCAGATAACTTTTTGTGATTCTGCGATTCTTAATTTGCTTTTCACACATAAGAGATGTATATTCTCTAAATCTGAAAACTCAACTTTTATAATTTAACTAAAAGGATAACTAAGTTATAAAGCTTTAAAACTACATTAAAATGCACTAAAATACTCAAGCTTGGAGTCACCTCAGCTGGACCAATCAGAGGCAAGGGCGGGAAATCTCTTAGCCAATGGGATTTAAGTATTCACCACTTTATCCCTAGTGTGAACTTAGAGAACCATACGTGAAATTGGTCTATTAGGAATCTGAAAAAGTGATTCAGCTTTAGAAAAAAAATATATGGGAGTCTAAATGATAAATTTGATTCAGACATCTTCCATAGACCCTTAGCTATGCATTGATCCACAGCCCAATAACGTAATAATTATAGCAAATAGGGGCCAATTGTCAATTAAGCTGGATGGAACAGGATATTGCCTTAGCACCAAATTGATCTTCACAAAAATCCTTCTGCCTGTTGCTGTCTTTTGCAAGATTTTGCTGTTTACATTGTGAATTGTACATAGGCAGACATGAAAAATATTTTGCAGCCACACAAAGTCAGTCTTTTCCTTCTCACAAAAGTCTTTCCTAATACATTTTTTTGGCTGACAAGACCGACCATCCCATGCAGATGGTTCATAAACAGAAGAGTTCATGCCTCTGCACTAATGTGCTTTTTCTCTTGATTTGATTTGTAGTTGCTGCATATTGATTCACACTTGCCTGTTCAATGTGATGTAAACACAAAGGAAGTGTAGAATTCTGGTCATGTCTGTCTAGGCAGCTAAGAGGTGTGAATTCACCATTTATTGATTTCAGAAATGACACAATATAAATGGATCCAAAATGTTTGCCCTGGCAGCATCGAAACCGAATGACCTATTCTTCACAATGTTATAAAAGAGGGCAAGTTGTCAAAAGAAAAAAGATATAAAAACACTTTGACTGCTTTCACTACTGAGAGTCGGTTCAAGGATCCTTCTCTATTAAATTACTCATACACCAGCTTTAAAAAAGCCTTCGGTTGGCCTCAATGAACTAGCAAGTTGAACCAAACAGTTACATTCACCAGTTACAAACCAGCATCGTTTTCCTTTTTTTCTCCTTTTCATTATTCTGCAATAATGCCAATTAAATCAGAGATCAATATCAGTTTTCCAAATGAACTCTTGCATTATACCATCCCCTTTTCATCAAAACATAAAGATAGTACTTGTATTCTGAAAAACACTTTCGTTATTCATGTATTACTTGCATTACCTTACATGTACAAAAATTTGACCAACTTCTTTCATAAAATTAATGGCTTTTTTCTCTTTGATTTTCAGGTGAGTTCAATCTACAAATTTCCTCTAATTTTTGAAAGTCAACGAATTCAGATAAGTGCAAGTCATGTTTTCTTAACAAACTCATTACTTATTATTATAATGTTATCAATGGTGATATTTTCTTCGAAACACTGTACTGTAAACATGATTGAACTCCAGATGGCAATCTTATACTCCACAAGACTTTTTGTGCTTACAAAGGACTTTGCCTCCATGTCTCATGATATCCTTTGGGATTTCCTTCCGAGGTGGATTGTGCCTGCCCATTTGCTGTCGGTATTTGATCACAGGATATGACATGATATTGTCCTGTACATGCAGAATATTAATTACTATTTTTAGTTGTAGTCTTGTTTTTTTCTCTCTTGGCTTTTTCTTCGGATATCAGTGTTGTGGTTAATCCCATGATCCAAAGATTGGCAAATTATTGCTCTTGTCACATACATTTTAGATTCTGGATAATTATTTTTGACAGTGGTATCTTGTTTGGCCTATGAGTTATAGATTGGCAAAAAGGGCCTCAAATTAAACGTTTTTACTAAATCTAACAGAAAATTGAGAACTTGCACAACAGAAAACCGAAATTAGTGGTTAAATTTCCGAAATAAGAAATGGAATAGGGTGTCCTTGAGTCGGACAGCTGGGTTCTAAAAACATGGCAAGTCAGGTCAGTACCGAAGGCCAGCAAAATATACCTTAAACATAACAAATTTCCACTAAAATTCACTAAGTTCGGACACGGAATTGAGAGAAAAACGGGATTTTTACCCCCATGAAAATTGCCAGTTGAATCTTTGTTCAATTTCAAAACAGTTTGTTTTGTTTGAAGTCAGACAAATCGCTGAGAAGAAGATGCGGTGAATGTAGTAAAACTTCAATGTATTTTTGAATGAGGTAGTGCGTCTTTCCACAAGTTAATGAGGACAAAATTTGAAGATATTTATTTTGTTTATCCGTGTGTACAGTGTACACCATCAAAAACACGTCTCTCTTAGGGTAAGAATCTTTGAGTCGGACACTTAGAGAGTGTAATCTTGAGTCGGACACTTTTTGTTGGGTTGTACAGGCCAATTGAGAGCCCCTATACCGATATATTTGGTACCAATCTTTAGCTTAGTACTTTCTCAAAAAGTATCAGCATGATATGACCAACCTAAGTGTCTTTTTGATAGCTATAAATATGGGACAGGGGGATTATCTTCAGGGAATCTTGTTGAACAAAATTCTCCATTTCAGGTAGGTATGCAGTTTTATTGAATGCACATTGTGTTGTTCATGAATAAGGTAATATTTTATGGCTTTTCCATGCATTATTCAAAAGAAGACCACCTTTGAGACTTTGTGGAACAGCCAGCAGCTGTTTTTCCAGTCATGAAAGATGTATACAGTATGCTATGTATTCTTTATGGATATGCACATGTGTACACATGCTTTTTCTTGGTTAAAAATGAAGAGTAACCAGTTGTGCAAGTGTTCTGTATAGAAACAAGATGTAAGATATTTCACATGACATAAAGGTATCGCCCTGCAATATTTGTCATTGTAATAGCACTGCATGTCAAAAGAACTGTATTTTATAACTAATGTGGTTGCCTTACTATGAGATGAATGCCTTTTAACTGCTTGTGATCTATATTCCACGATTTAATGTATTCTAAATGACATCCACACGACAACCTGTGACGATCCAAACAGTTATTTTGCCTTGTATGACGTATGCAATTGTCAACTTAGGTATTGTAATGACGAGCAATTGGTAGCACCAGCTGTTGGAGTGTTATTGGTAATGGGCATCTAGTAGTTGCCTCCGGAGACAGATTTTCTTGCACTTACTGGGTAAAAGTGCTCTTTGCTTGATTGGGTCACCCCTACTTCAGTAAACATTTCTCCCAGAAGTGCAGTGGGCCATTATAATGCTGCCATGAGACTAGAACTATTGACTGTGAGGTCTGGGACTTCGATGGCTTCTCGGAACCCCTCGAAAAATGCTCCTAATTGCTTTCCTGCTTTAGTTGGAATAAGTGCACTACTTGTTACAGAGTGCATGGACCTCAGAGTTCAGTTCGTAGCTAAGAATCACAATTTAAGATCCTTCTTTACTAAAAGGATCAAATATGAGATGACTTAGTTGTGACCTTAGGGAATCTTTATTTCGAGAAAAACTTGGAGATTTAAAATTAAGTTGGCAACTCATCTTACCCTAGGCATTGTACATGTAGGGACCACATAGAGGAGACTGGGTTGTCTCATTATATTATCTTCACATGTCGAACCTTCAATCTAAAGGCCCCGTCGGTCAAATCATGCATTGTAAGAGTCAGTTTTGTTTACAGACTAATATTGTGCACTTGAAAAGCATAAAGGCTTAATCAGAATGTTTTTAGTAAATTATCAACAATACTCAAAATCTTGAAATTTCAACAAATATCGAAAAAAAAAATTTCATGGGCATCTTCTTAGCAGGCATAGCCTATTTCTGGCGTCAGATCTTTTTGGGCCTTTCCTTCTTTCACGCAGGATTCTATATATGCATCATTCAGCTACTACTTTTCTCTTATCATGCGGCTCAGAAGCATTGGCAATGATTTCGATGATGGTAATGACATAGTACCATGAACTTGCTTGTGTGATGTATTTGGCAATTATCAAGTTATATGACTGATGCACACATGGACAGATATGTCATAGTAAAATGCAAAGTATAGATAGGTTTGAATACCAGTCTGAATGTCTTTATCACTGAATCAGATGCTGAGCCATCATTCGGATCATTTTGTTGAACATACTTATAAATGTACAGCAGTAGAGCTGCCAAATCAAACGATTTCCACTGCGAATTCATAGAACCTGCCTGTTTGCTGTCCTCCTTCCAAACACCCATAATACTCCAGATACCTGATGCGATTTGGTGAAAGGTTTTCAGAGCCAAACACTCCTAGGAAATGGGACTTCCATAACACAGTCTTGCTGATGTGTGTTCAGATTGCATGGTCCGTTTCTCTCTCATATTTACCCATCTTACTGGAATAGATTGCTTAGGTACTGCAGAGAAGATGACCCTTCAGCGCTTTTTTTTTGTGAGGCAACTCAACCAACTTTTGTTGTAAATTACAAAATTTGAAATAGGCAAGCTGTTGTAAGATCTTAATTTTTTTTGGCCAGAATGTTTTTAATCTATTGGAGGAAAGATCTTTTGGTTTGGAGTGAAACTGGTCATATGCTTTAAAGAATAACCAATGTGATCATTACGTTGTATGTTGTTGGAGATGAAATTGTGACTATGAGAAACTCTCGAATTGACCGCCTGATTGACCAATTGGAAAGGATGGAGCTACACCAATATAGTTTCCATCATAATTAATTCATGTATAATATGAAATGCATCAATTCATCTGGAAAGATTTATATGCTACTTTTCATCCCTATCAATTTCCATCAATCTCTTGGAGTGAATGGATTCGGTTATTTATTATGATAAATGAGACACTTTTCAACTTTCAGAAGGTATTAGTTTCACTCTAACACAACATCTTAATTGCTCCTCCTCAAAATAATTAAAACAGGATAATGGAGAAGTCCTCCAACTAATTTCGGGATTCTTCTGGTATCTGCATAGTGATGAATAGTTGCATTGGAGATTTCTAAGCTGATTACCCATTTTTCACTTTGCATACCCTAGATTTGAATTGATTCTTGTTATATTTAAAAATAACTGAAAAACATGATTACCCTTAGATTATCTACCACCTATAACATCTTCTACAAGTTGTGTTATTGTTATATTTCATCCATCAGCACGAAAATAGTGAGCATACGTCATTCTATTTATCGATCATGAAAAATAGTAAAGCAAAAAGGTCTAGAATATATCAAACCTCACCACACTAATCATTAGTCTCCTTCTACATGATCTATAGCCCAAGTCCCAAGATACCCAAGATGATGGGCATGACATTTATCCCAGCAGGTACCTGAGTCATGGGGCAGGATAATTTTTAGGGCATAGAAACGTCCAAATGACATTCATTTCCTCAGCTGGTTTACATTACAAGACAGCTACCAATCAATTTGTGAAGGACCACCCTGAAGCCATAACTGATGGAATGATGACACACAATTTGCAACTAACTACTACTCCAAAGAAATACTCAATCTTCTCCTGCGACTCATTCATTATTGCTGAATTGCTCTCAAGTAACCCGATACTAAATGCAGTTGTATTGGGTCCCACAAATAGTTTGCCCAAGTAGTTAGAATGTTATTTCGCATATTGAGTGCAGCTCCCCCAATGGGTAGAGCAACTCGGCAGATCAGGGCCCATACACTAACTGAACACAACTGTAAATTTGAGAAGCTGGTAATTTCTGGTTCATATCAATGTGGTTCCATGCTGGTCTTGGATATAATAATTATTTGTGCACTCGGCACCTTTGAAGAAACTTACTGTTGGAACTTTTGACAATGAAATGTGTAGTAAGAGTAATAATATGATTCTATCACCAATACCTAGGAGAAACGTAACTTGTTTGGAGCCCACAAGTAATCATTAGCTGCTGTTGTGGCAGTGCAGCCTGTTTTAAAAATCAACTATTTGCCACAATTTGTAGCTTTGCTAATTAGTTTTTTTTAAATGGCAGTTTTGTCTGAATAATTCCTATAATAATTTCTCTCTTTTGGGTTTCAAATGAGAGTGAATGGGGATTCTGCTGCCATTATCCTGTGATTATATTTCTTATTTATAAGATCACTTTGCAGAATTTTAATTATAAAGCAAAACTGAAATTTTAAGATTGGGAACCATGCAGAATTTGTGCATTAAGCACAGAATGACGTCACAGAATTTTCGTCAAAATAGGAACAAAACTTAAGCTGAGGTTGAAAATTCTGTTCATAATGTGGGTTGATGGTGGATTGATAAAATACACTTCAAACAATCAATGAGACATCACCAAGATACTTATACCATTGGAAAAGCTTGTATCTAACTGACAATTTTGCATGTTGGCGCCCGGCTAAGGATTAAATCTGTTTCCAGCAACAAACAAACAACCATATTATTGTTTATTTTGCAAAAATTATAAGTGAAAATGTATAATAGAAGAAGCGTATGATGTCTAAGTCAGTCAGACGCCTCTTTGTCGGGTTCTCACATATCCAAAGTGATGACTTGTTAGCAAGTTGTTGCTCTTTTCTTGTTATGTCACTGGTTAACATAAAGAAAATTTGATATTTCTCTGATTTCCAACTCCTATGCTGTTTCCACTGCAGCTATGTTTATTTTTGAAAGAATTTGGTTGTTCAATAATGTTACTGGTTAGCACTAAGAAAATATTGTTTCTTGGTTTTCAAACTCAAATGCTATATCCAATTAATGCAGCTATGTTCATTACAGAAAAAAATTTGATTGATTGTATCAAGTTAATTTCTCACCAACATGCTAATTGAAAATCATAAATATCTGACAGATCAGTGAGATCACTCTATTATTAAGATAAATGAGAAGACATTAATTTCCCGATAAGGAATTTTGTGAAATAAACTGCTTCACTATAACTTTCAAGTTGCCCAGGTTTTATCTTTCAACAAACCTAACGTAAAGACTTAACATAGGATAGATTAATGCGATATAAGTAAATGACAATGCATCAGAACATAGCACATACACTGTACAACAAAGAGTGGGAGAAAAAGATAAATGAATTCAACTTTAACAAAAAATTGCTATAACTGGTTCTTGCCGGTATGCAGCTGTCGTAGTACCCATCAATGAAACCCTCATTCCTATTCTATAAATGTGTGGTTTCTTGCCTGCAGATTGTGTTATTCCAAATCGAGGCTGAATCTGGCAAATACCACCTTAATCATAGCGTGGCTTGACATATGACAAGGTTAGATTAAATCACTGCCATCATTAACTTGCACTGTGGCCTCCATGTGTCACACCTCATGTCAGGAATGACTGAGGATAAACCATATGTCAGGATATTAGGAAGATATGAGGAATGGTCTGGTATCTATACCGATTATGTGTGAGCATATGAAGTACACTGTAGGCCTATACATCCTGATGTGATGTAAGTGTTATTGAGAGCTTCATATTTTGTTAACGCAATATAATCATCTGTATTTGTGATGAATAATCTCAACGTAATGTCACATTCTACAAGTTGAATTTCTTAAGATGGGTGCCAATGCAAAGCATTTTAACTTGAGTTCCAGTTCAAGGAACATGTATTATCAAGCATTGTTAAGTGCAAGCATTGTAAGCATACATGAACAATTGAACATCGCTGTCATGAGTGGAACTACTACAATGCAGATTGCTCTGGATCCTCCTTGGCAACATTCCTTGGCTATTGTCACTGCCATTCTGAGACTGTAATCTAGGCTATTGCTTGCTACTTATCACCATGGATACAGTTGTCTTGAGGTAACAATGCACCTCAGCATGAGGAAGGTCTCCTTTTTTCAGACACTCCTCTTTTCCATGCACTGTTTTTGTGGTATCTTTGTTGTTTGTTTTCTGACCGTCAAAAGCTTTATTTTGAAACTTCAGACTATCCAGTTAGCAGACACAACAAGTAACATGAAAATGTTCTGTTTGTGCACCATGTTTGCAGTAAGCCAAAACTCTGTGTCTTGCATTCTTGTAGTGTCTATACACTGTATGTGTTGTTCAAAGAGATGTTGCCACAGTACATTTATATTAAAAACTTTTAAAATGTTTCTATTATCTTTCAGTGTTTTCTTACAAAATAGTCATGTGTCAGTAAAATAACAAAAAGAACCTGCACATACAAGATTACTATTTTTGATTGAATCAGTCTGCATTAACTGATAGAATTGGTATGTGATAATTAGAATTTGATCATAATCCAAGCTCGAGATTTCTCACATGAATCGCTGTCGGAACTGATCATTTGTTAATCACAAATATTTCCTTGTTCTAGTAAAATTGTGCTGTGAGAGAATGTGAGCAGTTGAACAAGGCCATGAGACAATGTGTGGGGTGGGCTGACAGGCAGTGAGCGAGTTAAGAGTGTCTGGGTGAGACTGTGAGTGACATAACTGGGTGTTTCTTGCCACCTTGGGTCACATAGGCTGATCTGCCAAAGAGGCTTATCGGCAAAGCAATGACAGCTATCCTTGTCTATGTTGCTTTGGGGTTTTCCTGAATTGTCAGATATGGTTTTTATCAGAAAGAAAGGGCATGCTTATAAAGGGGAGATTGCTATCCCTTGTATGTGTGTACACTGGGGTAATTCAGAGATGTATAGTGATTTGCCTCGTCATGGAGGGTGATGATTTTCTGCAGGATATTTTCCTGGTTTACCAATGATAAGCTTGTGATTTAGTCGGTGTATATTTCATTATTTCTCTTGCCCGCTTTTAATCAAAGGCTGTTTCACATTCCGAATATCTGACACGAAATATGATGGTCCAAAAGCTACAATAGGTCATCTGTGACCTGCAACACAGCAGCATAAACAGGCACCTGTCATGCAAGTCCACATCGCTCATTGGCTAGCATTTTCTTTACGTTCCATTGACCTGACCTTCAGGTTAATTGGACCATTCTGACCATGAAACAAGACCAACATCATGTTAGAAGAACTTATTCGTTCCCAGGTCATGGGTCACAAGAGAATATTGCTAACAAGGACACATCACAATGCTACATCACTGGGAATGGCAGAAGAATGAGAGGTCATGTGACCCATTGTCTTGGTCATGTGACCTATTATCTTGGTCATGACCCTCGGTCTTCTGCTGTAGCCTCGAATGTTCATCTTACTTAAAGGCTTGTGTTTTGACTTTTGCCAGTAACTTGTGATAAAGCAGCAAATCTGGGAGGATCAACATGAACAGGAACATATTGGACTTGAAGGTATTATTGAAAAATGTGTCTTTTTAAATTGCTGTTGATTCTGCTAGAAATATGAATTTCCAACCATGATTACATTGATCTATTTGGCAAGCAATTCAAACCGGTGATTTACTAAACAATCAGATCAATTCCAACATTAAGTGAATAGTTATATGTTTCAGCATAATTTAGGACACATACTAACATCAAACATCAATTGAAACAAAACCTTTAAATGATAGCTTTCAATCAGAGTGCTTCCACTGTCATTTCCTTATGTTGGCATATAAGTACTAATTAGCTAAGCAAAAATGGACGCTGTTTTAAATCAATTTATGTAATGTAACTTGATAACATGGACTATAAACATTTTTTAACGGAACTTCTCAGTTCTATTCCTTCAAATACTGGCAACAATATCCTGATGTTGGCCTTGCAACATGTTCTTATAAATCCTCTGATCAGATCACAGTACCCTGCCCTTCTCTACTGCTTTTTGTCTTTCTTTTTCCCATTGTTGTCTATTGTCTGCCATTTTCCCTATTGTCTTTTTATTCCTGTCCATTGTGACTAACAAAAAAAAGTCTTCCCTATTGTTCTGTTGTCCTGTGACCTAATGTGACCGGGTAATAAGGAAACAAGAAATTGTATTTATCCCTCGTCGAGAACGGCCATTAATCGCTTAAGCCCGATTGTCTGCTGGCTGAAGCAGGATTCCGCTCTTTCCCAAATGGAAGAATGGATCTTCTGATTGGATGCACATGTAAGTGTACTGCTTTGCTTGGGTTAGTAGGAGGTTGTTAAACGTCATGCTTAGCGGTTAACAGATCAAATTATTCTGATCAACCTGACAAGGAAAAATGTTGTGTTTTATTTCATTGCTTTTTGCTCATTGACTTTGTTATGATACATGTACAATGTATATGTGATATTTGTGCCATTATCCAGAGGTTGAATGACATCCCAAAGTCAAAATTAGATCACACAACATACATCAATGATGAAAATATGCAGATTTATTCCTAGACCAACATAAATCCATCTGCGTGTTAATATGTTTAGCTGTTTACATTGTGAATTGTACCCAGCCAGAGCTGAGAGCTCTATATTTTCCAGCTGCATGAAAGTCAGGGCTTTTCCACCTTACAAAAGTCCTTCCTCATACATTTTTATGGCACACAGAACCAGACGATCCCAGATGGTTCATAAACAGAAGAGTTGGTGTCTGAGCACAAAGGCATTTTCTCTCATGATATGAATCGTTGTTGCTGAATATTGATTCCCACTTGCCTGCTTAGTGCGATTTAAACTCAAGAATTCTGATCCTGTCTGGGAAGCTAAGAGGTGTGAATTCCCCATGCATATGATGATCAGATATGACACTATATAACAAATTGGTCAAATCTGTTTGCTCAGGAAGCATTGAATTTAGTTAACCGTATTTATAAGTTTTAGTCAAGACATTAGTAAAGATTAATAAATTTTCAAAATTAATAAATGCACTATTGAAGCATAATAACTTGAACGAGGCCTGTTCGGCTTAAGGGTTTTTTGCTCTTGGAATTTCGGATAACTCCAATCCACAACCTTCTTCCAATTTTTGAAAATCTAGGAGTCAGAAAAGTGCAAATTGCTTTTCTCTTTACATACTTAACCAGGACTTATAATTCCCTAAATTATTAGTGTCAAAAGATGAGCCTCTTGCTTTTCCTGGAAGTACCCCGTGGTACAAATTGAGTTTTTCTCTTGCAACTGAATATTAAGATCAATGAATTTCAACCCAGTATTTCTTAATCCTGACGATATAAAAATTTTTTTTGCTCTGGATAACGTAGCGCAAGATTTTATTTTCTCGGCCACCGATAAATTGATGATATGTTTGTTTCAGGCATGTTAATTTCAGTAAAAATTTTGTTCGATTGATGATTCTGTTACATTGGCTGCCAATGTGCTAGTAGACGATAATTGATATCTGGCAGATCAGTGAGATCATTTTATAATTAAGATAGATAGGGTTTATCAATCTCCTGCTGCAGAATTCTGTTGTTTATAATTACACCACATCACCATTATAATAACTTCACTCTGATGGTTAAGGTTTCCAATCTTACAGTAAATGAATGACAAATTCTTACATTCAACTACAACGGGCCATCAGTGACCTCACAACAAGCCCTATCAAATACATTGTATTATAACAAGTGTCAATTTTGTCATTGGGTAACCTGTGACCTCACTGATGAGGGATGTGGATCAGTAAGTGACTCGTTTCAGTAGCATTAAAAGTATGGGGTATGATGTCATTAACTACATATGAGTCATAAAGAATGACATGGAATAGATAGGGATTTGATCACAAGGAATATTACAGTCCAATTCTGTAGAACTTGAAGTTTCGTTCGTCGATTTAACTTATAAGTAAAAAATGCTCAATAGATATACTTTATAGTACATACTGTAGTGACAGGCAGGAAGAGACACAGAGAGTACTTTTGTCAGAATCTCTAGGAATCTTCATATGTTTTCTTACACCTACGATATCTTATGCAACCAGCAATGCCACTCTCATTCCCATTCTGTAAATGTGTGGTTTCTTTCCTGCAGATTGTGTTATTCCAAATCGGGGCTGAATCTGGTGAATATCACCTTAATCATAGCGAGGCTTGACATATGACAAGGTTAGATTAAATCACTGCCATCATTAACTTGCATAGTGGCCTCCATGTGTCACACCTCATGTCAGAAATGACTGAGGATAAACCATATGTCAGGATATTAGGAAGATATGAGATATGGTCTGGTATTTATACCAATTATGTGTAGGAATATGAAGTATATCTGCAATAGAGAGCTTCATATTTTGTTCAAGCAATATGTGATTTGTATTTTCGACAACATATGGCTTTTCCTGTTCTCATGTGTGACGAGCTATATACTTTTTAGATTTGCATGTTGTAAGGCAATTAGGACTTGAGTTAATAAAGTTCATGAAATATGTGTTAATCGAGCAGTGTCAACTGCAAAAATTGTAAGTTAACATGGAAAAAACTAGAAATGTCATAACCGGAAACCGGTGAGTGATGCGCTGCCCGGACTGAGTCCTAAGGGTGAATCACACATGTATCCGTAGTAAGTGTATATCCCTTCGTGTAATATTCAGTCAAATCTTGGCTCACAGGATCACTGCTGTCTTGGCTAAATACACATTTCCTGGCCATCCCCCTGACCCAAACTATCCACCTTTCTTTGATTTTACTCACCTGTCTTACTGCCCAGGAGTAATTTACCAGCTTGTTATTGCTCTCTCATTTACGATTGGCAACGCTGCTATTCCTTTTAAGAAAAGTGCAAGCACTTTTAAGAGTTGCTTGCATCTATCTATCTATCTATCTATCTATCTATCTATCTATCTATGTGTTTACCTGTCTATCTATCTGTCTATCTATCTCGAGGCCTTCACTTCCTTCCCCCACTACATTCCTCCCTTCATTCCTTTGTTCATTCCTTCCTTCATTCCTTCTTTTCTTCATTCCTTCCTGCATTCTTTCTACCGAATTTGTAAACACTGGATCTAGGTGGCACTAGGATGCTTTTAGGACAAATTTAGTATAAACAAGTTGTTGATAACAGCTAACTTTTACAGTTAACATCAAACAGGACTGCTACAAGGTGTGTCATGTTTCTCACACATGTAACCTAGTTCCATTTGATAAATGGACATTCTTGAAGTATAAAGTATATGCTGACCTGCTTTTTTCACTTCTAAGAGAATACTTGATATGTGAACAGGAATTAAGGTATGTTTTTCTTTAGGCTTTCTTATCATTGTCAGCTAATAGTAAATAACATGTCACATGAAATATTGTCCATTAGATTTTTAATATGATTGCACCATTTTCAATCAACTTCCTGTTGAGATTAATTGAGTACAATCAAGCACTGACATAGACCAACTGCACAAATCAAGTAAAAAAAATCATTGTACTTATATTTGAAATTAAAGATTACATCTGCCAATTCTACATAGAATTCAACTTGCATTAAAATAACAAACTGGTAAATTCACAACATTGGGGTGATATGAAACAATACCAATCAACACAATTGCATATTTTCCAGAATTAAGTGAGTTCAACTCATTTTATTAGTCCAGTAGAGCCCCACTATGTCATAGGAACCCAAAAAGCTGTAAAACAAATCTCACTGAATTGAAAGCGAGTACCCCCCTCAATGATGACTGTGATGCAGCCATAGTCCTGTGCCCTGCAATGTGAATGCATACAGGCCAGGAGACCAGGCTAATGCAGCCATAGCCACACTGGGGGAGTGTGTGTGTAGAACTGGGCAAGAAATACTTTCAAAATGTCACAATAAAGGCACTAAATGTTAGTTTAAAGATTCGGGGACAAACTTTATGACAGTAACTTAACATACAGTGAAGAAGGGCTCTGAAAGTAGTGGCAGGTGCCCAGTAGCTTTTACATAAAATTGGGGCAAGAATGTTAACATTTCAGTGTGTGCAAAAAAGCTTGCTTACGAAACCAAGTGCTTGCCCAAGGGGGGGCACCCCCAGGGCAGCGCAAATAATAAGTGGAACTACTACAATGTAGATTGTTTAGCTTTTGTCACTGCCATCTTGAGACTGTAATCTAAGCTATTGCTTCCTACTTATCACCATGGATACAGTTGTCTTGAAGTGACAATGCACATCAACATGAGGAAGGTCTCCTTTTATGTCCTTCTCTCATCTGCTTCCATGCATTGCACTTGTTATTTCTTCATAATTATTTTCTAACAATGAATAGCTTTGTTTTGAAACTGGGTATTTTCTATAGGCCTACACATCAGATGACTTGAAAACGCAATGCCATGTATACATGTGTACATTGAGCCAAAACTCTGTATCTGGCATACTTGTAGTGTACATGTTTCATTTAATGAGATCTTGCCATTGTTATAGGACTTCTTATTTCATTCTGTATCATTGTATTTTTATAAGAATGACCAATAAAGAAGTCTTAGTCTTATTCCTGATGCCTAATCATGAAGAGTTTGTATGTTAATTTTCTTTTCTGGTTTGGTCCTGATGATTTCTGCAGGAAATTTTCCAGAAGTACCAATGATAAGCTTGGGTAGTGACCTAATCTGAGTATGTTTCATTCCTTTGGCCCCCTAATACGGTGATACAAAGATTTCAAAAGGCCATCATTTGGCTGTTATAAAGCAGCATAAGTAGACCTCTGTCATGAAAGGCCATCGCTCTCATTGGCTAGCATTTCCTTTTCATTCCATGACCTGACCTTCAGGTTAATTGGACCATTCTGACACTGGAACAAGATCAATGTTCATCATTTTAGAAGAGCTTATGCGTTCCCAGGTCATGGGTCACAAGAGAATATTGCTAACAAGGACACATCACAGTGCTGCATTACTTGGAATGACAGAAGCATTAGAGATCATGTGACCGATTGTCTTGGTCATGTGACCTATTGTCTTGATCATGACCACCCTCTATCTTCTAGTGTGACCTCAAACGTTCTTCTTACTGAAGAGCTTTTGATTTGACTTTCACATGTAACTCTGGATAGATTTACATAAACCAGAACATATGTGTTTTCTCTTCATCTTACTAGAATGAAAGTTAGACCTGAAAAACATAGTTGGATGATATGCTCATTTCAAATAGCTATTATCGCTGCTTGAGTGAAGTTCAAACTACATATGGTAACACATGTATTTGCAGTGCTAGTGTGATAAGTGATCAAATAATCAGTCAGATCTACATCGAACATACGATTCCAACGCCACATACTATAATCAACAATCATTGGGAAGCCTGGAATTATTTTTACAGGATAAAAGCAATTTAACCTAAAAGCAACATCTATAAATAAAATAATTATAATAATAATTGTCATTCATTATCATATTGTGATGATTTTAATTAGTAGTTAGTTTGAAATAACTTAAAAACAATCTCACTTTAGAACACAATCTATAAAAAAAAACTTTTCAATAACTTTTTCATTTCAACCCACAGCAATGTCCTAATGACAGTGTTGCAGGATTGCATCTTAAGTGTTTTGAAAACACTCATGTTCCAACAAGCAATCTTTCAACGTTGAATGAATGAACAATGAGTAGAGATGGCTCTGTTTCACTACAATTCTAAAGAATTCTCGTTTGTCTAATGAGTGTCTATTCAGACTTCTTCTACTGACTGTCAGATTGCCATATTGCCAATACTCGTCCAGGACTCTCCAAAATAGACAAGTAACAAACACTAATTGAAAGATATATTTCTATGCAAATTTCTGCCTGTTCCAGTCATTCCTTTATTTGATTCATATATTTGATGACTTCACTGATAAATCTATTTTAATACTGGTCTAACAGTATGGAAGATAAACTCTTCAAAAGCTTTTTTTTTTTTGGTGTCCAAAATGATGAGTTATAATTCCAACTTTCATCTTTTTATATCTGTGAAACTCATTTGAAATAGGAGAATCCCTCTGAATTAAATGGTAAAGATCTGGATTAATTTAAAAGCACCTCCAGGAAATAAATTTAATAATCCTCTTGAAGTTGCAAGGATTTAGTAAAATGCCCCTGAAACTCATGAAATGTGATAAGTTGTGTGGCTTCCAGGTATCAAGGATTATAGCTGGAGAGCAAAAAAAATGGTACAAGGCAAATATGAAATATTCTGTGATTTTTGAACTGCTACTATGATCTGGCAAAGAGGTCTTTCAAAGACCTGCTTCCAGAATTTACTTGATGCTACTCGATACTTGATACTATGACAATTTCTTGGAGCAAAAACCCTTTTTAACATGTAATATCTTAGTTAAACTTGTTGACTTTGCACTAGTAATCCAGCAACATATTCCAGTCTTCAATATTTTTGCCCATTATCAAAATGACTTCTTGATATTCATCTATCTGTAAAGCTCTGTTCTTATGAAATCCTCTGATCGAATCACAGTATATTGCCCCTTCTCTGCTGTGCTTACTTTCTTTTCTGCTTTAATTTCCTACTGTCTACAACTGTTCCTATTGTCTTTTTGTTCCTGCTCTTTGCGACTGACAAAAGAAACAGACATCCCCATTGTTCTGTTGTCCTATGACCTCATGTGACCAGGCAATAAGGAAACAAGAAATTGTATTTATCCACGGATGACAGCGGCCAGTAGTTGTTTAAGCCTGATTGTCTACTGAAGACAGCAGGATGCCGCTCTTGCCTGAATGGGCAAATGGATCTTCCAATTGGATCCCATTGGCCAATATAAACAGAGGATGAGGCACAGATTAGAGCACTGTTGTGAGTTGTCATGAATGGTTGTTCCATGTTTTATTCTCTGGTGTACCAGTAAAATATTCTACCCTCTGGCATGCAGGTCAAATATTTTTATCTAGTACTTGATTAACAATAGCAATAACTTAACTTGGTGGTTTTTGTTGTTAAAAGATATTATGCGGTTTGATATGTATCATTCCTTGAAAAGGCCATGCTTCTTTGTTTCACAAGGACAATGCTTTTATTTCTTTTCATTGCACTTGCAAAATCTGTTAGCGATAGGTTTAAAATAGCTGCCTGATTTTGATGTATAGTGTGCATCAATATCATTTTTCAAATCCTTCAAAAAGCAAAATCATCATGAAAGGAGTTCTTCACAACCTTTTCATTTTACACTGCATCAACTGTACAGCCATTGTATCTATAGACATATGGTTTTGTTGAAAATGTGTGACAAGTGAAGGAACGCCTTTTAAGTATAAAGCATGTAATACTACTGTATGTGTATATATGCCTTTGTTTAGAAAGATGAATTACAATTACCGAAATGACAAAAAATATGATAATGTAATAAAATGACATTTTAGTAAGATTTAAAGCGAAGAAATCTTTCTGCAATGATGCAACTCAACTACTTTGCTACATTTTGTTATTATTGTACACTGCCTCTGGCAACATTATGCCCAACCAGAGCAATATTTTTCAGACACACAAAAGTCTGTCTTCGCTCATTTCAAAAACAGAAGAGTTCATGCCTCAGCACTGAGGTGCTTTTTCTCTTGATTGGATTTGGTGTTGCTGCATATTGATTCACACTTGCCAGATTAATTGGAGTCAAGAATTCTGGTCATGTCTGTCTAGGCAGCTAAGAGGTGTGAATTCACCATTTATTGATGGGAGACATGACACAATATAAATGGGTCAGAAGTGTACGCTCATGCAGCATGGAATTGAAATTAACTATTCTTTACAAAGTTTTAAAACAGCGTTTTCTCAAAATAGAACTTTTACCGATGGTTCAAAAACCAACTGACTACAGTGTTTCATAAAGAAGGGGTCATTTCACAGATCCTTCTCTGTTCATTTACACACATGCTGGAAACTTTGTTTGCCTGATTAAATCAGCGAATTCAGCCAAATAATAGTTATTCACCAAGTACTAACCAGCATCATTTACTTTGAATGTCTGGATGAGCAATGTAAGTGGACCAAGTCGGTCTTTTTATCATGAGTGCATTATTGATTTTTTTTTAAGTGTGTTAAACAGGTATTGCATGGAAATAAATGCCTTGCTGAACTGATACATTTGACCAAGTTAATATGTCGTAATTAATGTTTTTTTCTCTTTGATTTTCAGGTGAGTCCAGTGCACAATCTTCAATCTAATTTTGAAAGTCACAGAGTCAGATAAGTGCAAGTTATTGTTATTTATAGCCAGATTTCATGATTTCCATTTTTTTTAGAAGGTTGCATTTTCTTGGAGAAGCAGCCTTTGTATGGTTTGTAATAATCTGAGTGATGGGTTCAAAACTTTGAAGTTCCTTTTTAGTAGAGGTGCTACCTCTGAAGCAGTCACTTGAACATTTTTGCCTGAGTGAAAATGTTTTATTACAACCTACTTATCAAAATTAATGATTTTGTTACAACAGGTAGACAGTTTGTTCTTTGGTTCCAACAAGTAACAATTCTAGTTTGGTATTTTTGCCACTTCATAAACTGAGTATCATCACTGATGCTGGATAATTATTGTGCTAGCTAGGATATACTTTTACAGTTGTTGGGCATCAAATCTGGTGATTTCCGCTTGGAATTCATATAGCCTGTCTGGTGGCTGTCCTGCTCCCAAACACACATACAACAATGGACACCCATCTCACGATGAGATTTGGTCCAAACATTCAGAGCCGGGCATGTGCAGGACAAGGAATTCTATAACACAGTCTTGCCAATATAAGTTCAGCCTTTCATGGTCTGCTTCTTTACCTATCTTACTTGCAATAGATTACTTGGACACTGCTGAAAAAACATGTGCCTGCTGGTCTTATCTTCTATGCACTGTGGCCTTTCTGGTTGTCCAATGTATTTACTTATATCTGATGTACGGCATATCTATCAGCATGATAAAATGATGTATTTAATCACCTACCTACCTGGTTCTATCAATCATCGATATTTTATCCAAAGAAAAACAAAAACTGCCTCCAACATTTGTCTGATTTTGTGGATGTAGAGTGTATATATAGTAGTTCCAACCCATCCATGGCACTTATTCAACAAGTTTCACAGTCATTAGTTCAGGATATTTTTTGAAGCATAAAAACACCTTAATGACATTCATTTCCTCAGCTGGTTTACATTACAAGACAGCTACCAATCAATTTGTAAAGGACTGGCCCGAAGCTATAACTGATGGAATGATGACACACAATTAGGACAAACTATTGCTCCCAAGAAATACTCAATCTTCCTCTGCAACTCAGAATTTGTCATAGCTGAATTGGTGGAGCAACCTGATACTAATTGCATAATATTACGTCTCACAACAATTTGTTAAGGTATAGTCAGATTTTCTGTTGCCAATTGCTATCACTCTTGTCACATTTACCCAAAGGTATCCCAGTTTATTGCTCAGGAAATTAAATACTTGTATATTGTGTGAACATCCATCTTTGTTTTCTTGGGTAGCACACAACAAACTTTCTTAGATATTATTGAAAACAGCCCAACCACAGTTTAGAGCTCAAAAAAGGTCGGCCATTTGGCTGCAGTTAGTTAAATCAACAGTTTGTCATGATTTGTTGCTTTGCTGATTACCTGTCCTTAAATCCCCTGTCATGCAAGTCTGTCACTGTCATTGGCTAGCATTTCCAATATGTTCCATTGACCTGTCCTTCGGGTTAATTCGGCCATTCTGATAATTATGCATGGAACAAGACAAACATCATGTTCAGAAGAACTTATTCATTTCCGGGTCATGAGAGAGGATATTGCTTACAAGGACACATCAAAATGCTGCATCACTGGGAATTGCAGAAGCATGAGAGGTCATGCGCCCAATTGTCTTTGTAATGTGACCTGTTGTCTTCTCACATGACCATGAAAAAAGCATCATATACTTAAGCACTTTTGTTTTGACTTTTTCTAGCAACCTACACTAGAGCAGCAAATCTGGCAGGATCTGCATGAAGCAGAACATATTGGTGTTGTTTTACAACAACAACATTTTTACTTGAAGGGTAGTATTAAAATTGTGCTTCTTCTTCAAATTCTATTGATTTTGCTAGAAATGAATAATCAAACAGATCCATATCCAACGTTCAGTGCAAAGTTACATTTTTCAACATAAATCCAAGGACACACACACTACCATCAACAATCAATCAGGAAACCTGAAATAATTTTTACAGCATCAAGGAGATCTAATTAGAGAACAAAACCTGAAAATAATTGAATCTATTCAGACACCTTCAATTGAATCCCACATTGACATATGGTACTGCACCTATTGTTTATAGTGACATGAAAGTTGGCTTTTCTCGAAACACTTTTAAACATCCATCTCACTTCAGAACACAAAATATAAACCATATTTCATAAAACTTTTCATTTCATTCCCTGCAAATACTAACAGAAATAGCCTAATGACAGTCTTGCAGAATCACATCTTAAATGTTTTGTAAACACGCATGTTCCCACAAGCAATCTTTCAACATGCAATGAATGAACAATGAGTAAGATGGCTCTGTTTCACCACAATTCTAAGGAATTCTCGTTTGTCTAATGAGTGTCTATTCAGACTTCTTGTATTGACTGTCAGATTGCAATATTGCCAATGCTTGTCCAGGCCTCTCCAAAATAGACAAGTAACAAAAACTAATTGAAAGATATATTTCTATGCAAATTTCTGCCTGTTCCAGTCATTCCTTTATTTGATTCTGATATTTGATGACTTCACTGATAAATCTATTAATACTGGTCGAACATTACGGAAGATAAACCCTTTAAAAGCATTTTTTGTTTGTGTCCAAAATGATGAGTAATAATTCCAACTTTCATCTTGTTATATCTGTGAAGCTCATATGAAATAGGAAAGTCCCTCTGAATTAAATGGTAAAAGATCTGGATTAATTTAAAAGCACCTCCAGGAAATAAATTTAATAATCCTCTTGAAGTTGCAAGGATTTAGTAAAATACCCCTAAAACTCGTGAAATTTGATCAGTTGTATGGCTCCAGGTATCAAGGATTATAGCCGAAGAATGAAAAGATGGTTCAAAGCAAGTATGCAAATTTCCTGGAGCAAAAACTGTATTAACATGCTATAACTTGCATTTGATGAGTTTGCACCAGTTATCCAGCAAAATTTTCGTGCCATTCCCATTGTTCTGTTGTCTGTGACTCCATGTGACCAGGCAAAAACGAAACAAGAAATTGTCTTTATCCACGGATGAGAGCAGCCAGTAGTCGTTTAAGCCTGATTGTCTACTCTCGTCTGAATGGACAGATAGATCTTCCAATTGGCTTCCACTGGCCAAGATTAACAGGGAATGAGGTACAGATTAGAGCACTGTTGTGAGTTGTCCGAAAGGATGTTGGATGTTTTATTCTCTGGTGTACCGTAAAATATTCTACCCTTTGGCATGTAGGTCAAATATTTTTATCTACTAGATTGAGCATGGTATTGGTTTAACTTTGTATTTTTGTTGAAGAGATATACGCTGGTTTGAATAAATTCATTCCATGAAAAGGCCATGCTTCTTTCTCAACTTGAATCACAAAGCATAAGACATATATCATATCTTTTTCGCAGGACTCTGTTAGCTATAGGTTTAAAATAGCTGCCTGATTTTGATGTATAGTGTGCATCAATATAGTTTTTCAAATCTTTCAAAAAGCTAAATCATCATGAAAGGAGTTCTTCACAACCTTTTCATTTTACATGGCATCAACTGTACGGCCATTGTATCTATAGAAATACAATTTTGTTGGAAATACTTTGTTAAGGAATGCCTTTTAAGTATAGAGCATGTAATACTACTTTATGTGTATACTTGCCTCTGCTTAGAAAGATGAACTAAAATTACTAAAATGCCAAACAAATGATAATATATCATGACATTTAAGCAGAGGAATCTTTCTGCAATAATTTGTCACACTCTGCTTTGCTACATTTTGTTGTATTGTACACTGCCTCTGGCGACATTATACCCAACCAGACTAGAGCAATATTTTTCAGACACACAAAAGCCTGTATTCGCTCATTTTTATGGCACACAGAACCAGACTTGCCCAGATGCTTCATAAACAGAAGAGTTCATGCCTCAGCACTAAGGTGCTTTCTTTCTTGATTTGATTTGTTGTTGCTGCATATTGATTCACACTTGCCTGTTTAATGTGACGTAAACACAAATGGAGTCAAGAATTCTGGTCATGTCTGTCTAGGCAGCTAAGAGGTGTGAATTCACCATTTATTGATTGGAGACATGACACAATGTAAATGGGTCAGAAGTGTTTGCTCAGGCAGCATGGAATCGAAATTAACTATTCTTTACAAAGTTTTAAAGCGACATTTACTGAAAAGATAACTTTAAATGACAGTTCCAAAATTGATTATCATCTATAGGGGTTTCATAAAGAAGGGGTCATTTTCACAGATCATTCTCTGTTTATTTACGAATATGCTAGAAAGCTTTTGTTGCCTAATTGAATCAGCAATTTCAGCCAAATAACATTTAGTTACCAAGTTCAAACCAGTATTGTTTACTACATTTGTCAGACGGAATGATCTCACTTGAACATATGTCAATTTTTTGAAGGAGTGTGCAATTGATTTATTCACAAATTTGTGTGTTAAATAGGTATTGCATGGTAATAAATGTGCTGCTGACCTGATACATTTGACCAACTTGATATGTTATAATTACTTTATTTTTCTCTTTGATTTTTTCAGGTGAGTCCAATACACAATCCAGTTTTTGAAATTCTTGGAGTCAGATAAGTGCAAATTATTGTTGTCTCAGCCAGACTTCATAATTACCATTTTGAGAGAAGGTTAACTTTTCTTGGAGAAACGATTGTTCCATCTTCTAAAGTAGCCTATTGAACATAATTACAGAATAGAAATGTTTCTTCAAAACCTACTTACAACCAATATTAGTGATTTCATATAAGCAAAATTAGTGATTCTATTAAAACAAGGGGACAGTTTGTTCTTTAGTTCCAACCAGTAACTATTCTAGTTTGGTGTTTTGCCATTTCATAAACTGAGTATCGTCACTGATGCTGGATCATTACCGCATGAGCAAGGATATACTTGTACACCCACAGCCGAAAAAAATTTTGTTGAAGGTTTAATTGAAAAGGTTCAATACTGGTGGGAAGGACCTATGGTGGAGCTCTATGTTCCCAGCTTGAGAAAAAGGGGTTCGATTGTGGGAGTTCATTGCAGCTGGATTATGTAAGGGTTGTTTTGCTTTGCTGTTGGAACCTTTTAAAATTCAAATAATGAAGTTGTAGGGTTCCTGATCTATACCAGCTTATAGAACCTTCAAAGGTACCCCATAAAATGTTTTTGCTGAGAGTGAAACATTCAGAGCCAGACATGAAGTCTATAACACAGTTTTGCCAATGCATGCTCAGCCTTTCATGGTTTTACTTGCAATAGATAACTTGAATACTGATGAAAACTTGTGCCAGTCTTTTTCCTCTATGAACAGTGACCATTCTGGAGGTCCAATGTATTGACGTATATTTGATGTACAGCATGTCTATTGGCATGATATAATGATGTGTTAACTCATCTACCTTGGCCTACCTGATTCTATCACTCATTGAAATGCTATCCAAAAAAAAAGTTATCTGCCTAACATGTTTTTCTGATTTTGTGGATGTGGAGTGTAGTACCAACCCACCCATGGCACTTATTCAAGCACGTTTCGGAGTCATTAGTTCAGGTTATTTTTTGAAGCAAAAATCATCCAAATTACATTCATTTCCTCAGCTGGTTTACATTACAAGACAGCGGCCAATCAATTTGTGAAGGACCACCCCAAAGCTATAACTGATGGAATGATGACATACAATTTGGACAAACTATTGCTCCCAAGAAATGCGCAATCTTCCTCTGCTACTCATTCGTCATAGCTGAATTGGTGGAGTAACCTGATATTAATAGCATTATATTATGTCTCACAATAATTTGTTTAAGTATAGTGAGATTCTTTGTTGTCATTTGCTGTCACTCCTGCTATATTTAGTCAAAGGTATCCCAGTTTATTGCTCAGGAAATTAGATATTTGTGAAGTGTTGTGGACACTCATCTTTCTTTTCTCGTGTAACAAACAACAAACTTTCCGAAATGTTATTGAAAACAAACCCAACTTCAGTTTGAGGCTCACAAAACATAAGCTGTTTTATTTGAGCGGTTAGCTGAATAAACAATTAACCGTGATTTGTAGCTTCACTGATTACTTGTCATAAATGGCAGTTTTGTGTGAGTAATTCTTCTAATAATTTCTCTCTTTATGGTTTCAAATGACAGCAAATCGAAATTGTGCTTTTATTATCTTCTGATTATTTTTCATATTTATAGGATTCTTCGCAGAATTTTAATTAAGAAGCCAAACTGGAATGTTATGCTTAACCATGCAGAAATGAGTATTACGCATTATATTTATGGTCTGAATATAGATTGAAGTTTAGAATAAAGTAATAAATTCATGTCAGGTTTTCTTTTGAGACTGCTTTGACAATTATTTCTTGAAATTAATTTGTTATGGTAAGATTTCATACAACATTTGAATTATATACATTTTTCTTAGCTTTCTCACTGTACTCTTAAAAGTGAATGTATGTGTCTGAACAGTTATATTTTCCCCAAACTGACAACTGCCATGGTTTTTGCAAATACAATGTTATGGCTTTAAGCCAGTTTTCAATGTGACCTTGTCATACTATTACTACATTCATGATTACAGTATTCAGATATTGTAACACTCACTGCAGTAATAAGCAATTGCAAAGATCACATGACAACCTGATGTAGCACAGGTGATACCTTGTTGCAAGACACCTGCCATAGTTAGTGAATCACAATTGATTCTCAGTGGGAAATCACATATGGCAGGCAAAAAAGCAGGAGAGAATCTTTCTTTTTATGTCAAGATGAGTGGGAAAGAAGCAGCTTGACAGTGTCTGGACTGAGAGATATGAGGAAGCTTGGATGATTTAAAGTAAAGAGGAAAAATTAAAACTTGAAAACAAAAGAAAGTATGATGAACCCCCATTTTTGTAGATTGATTTCAGAAATGGGGTTGAATAATAATAGAAATTCAGGAAACATATAATCCAGGAAGTTTGGTAACCAGCCGCCATGGTAGTACATAACAATTAGAATTTGAGACCGATGACAGAATAATGTACCACTGTTTTAAATTGAGTGCAATATATTGATTTGTGAATATTCAAGAAAATGTTATTTGTCCAAGCATTATCTCAATTTTTGCCTGCATTTTTACTTGTGTATTTTTTCATTTAAATGACATTACTGAATATTTCGTAGAAGCTGTGTATTCTGGTCATTACTGAGTGTTCTATACAACAAAACTAGGGAGGTTCAGTTTATAGAGTGTACCGTGAAGAGCTTTCAACATCCTTGCTCCCCCTAAATTTCATGAGAAGAGAACCTTGACACCAAGAAGCAGCTGTTCTTGAAGAGAAAATTAAAAGAAATTTTAGAGAAGCTTTGTGACAAATCGCTTAGCATCATTCATATTCAAGTGGGGTTATGGAGTTTACATTAAATCAGCCGTGAAAGTGTAATAAGATATTCTTAATGAAGTGTTTGTGGCTTCCATGGTATTTCCAACGCCTCCTTTTCTACCTCACGTGGTTAAATTTAACATCCTCAGTTTAAGCGCTATTAATGAGAGTTTCAAGATGTTTATGTGGACATAATGTGGTGATAAAAAATGTTCTCGACTGATCAACCATTGATTACACTGCAATTGCTCTGAGTTGAACTGTGTGAAGGGTAAAATTATTGTGTCTCGATCCATTCGTTCCAGAAGACGACATAATTGCATGAAAAATTGTCTAGTTTAATCATTTAATTTTAAGAATCATGCTGTAAATGTTGATATACATCAATCAAAAACAATAAGGCGAGACATAAATATTAACTAATATAAATCCTCCAAAAATATGTAATCACTTACGGAGGATTAGTGACTTCCTGCTACAATGATCTTGCAATAACAAAACCATCAGCTTCTATCATCATGAAACTTGTGAAGCTCATGATAAGACTATCAATTATCATCTAATCTACCATAATAATGCTGCCAACACCACCCTCAATATCAAAGTGCTTGTTAGCTTCATCAAAATTCAAGCCACATCTTTGCAGTTTCAAAGTCTGAAGAGTTCTTATAAAATTTTCAAATTCACCCTTATGTTTCATGTAACATTAACGTTCCAACATCTGACACAGCTTCATTAAAGACTTTAGTTTGCTTAGTCATGAATGCTTTTTGTCACCTGATTTTCTTCCTTGATTTTGCTTCAGGCATATTGGAGGGTATTAAAGAAAACTGTTGCTCAATTATGTCCCTAAATTATTGTGTTTTTTACAAGTTGCTGCTTTATGTGGTGAGTTGCTACAAAGTTGAAGTCTGAATCTGTTTTGAAAGGAAGATTTACCCAAAGTTGACAATATCATTCTTGACTTTTTTCAAAGATAATGATTTTCATAACATTCATGCACTAAGACAGCTGGGTCATGATCTGATGGAGTTTGAATTAACATATGTATCTCGCTGAATCATTTCTTTTCATTTAAATTTTTCTTTTCCAAAGGATGGGCAATTTCTCTATTGTAATATTCTTGATTCGTCATACCAGAATAGAACAACAGCACTCAGCAACAAAATCTTGACAAATCATTACAGCAAAATCTTAATGGCAGTTGTGTTGTCATCACAGAAAGCCATGTTCAACTTCTGAAAGTTCTCACAAGGTAATCTTCACTTCAACATGAATTCAGGGTCGATACATAAAAAGGTTCTCCATTCGGAGCCAGTTGAACATTCTCCTGTTCTGATGGGGCGTCTGCCATGTATGCTTGATTTGTTACCAAGCAGATGCGAGTCAAGGTCTCCCTACATAGATAAAAGGAAGAGGTACCTCACAAGGTGGTCGGATTATTCGTCTAGTTGCAAGACACCCAATATGATTGGCATGGCACTTGTATTTTTCAAATAAGTTTCTTAGTCATTGGTAAATAGGTCTTTTTTTTTTTAAGCATAAAAAAAGAAATAGATGAACTAGTGGGCAGTTTTACAGTATTTGCACTCAGCCGATTTTTCATGTTTATGCAATTATTACGAGAAAAGTATGATAGGCATATCGAAATTTCGGGCAGTGGCAATCTTGTCCTACACTGACATATAAATGCACCATGTTTTACCCTTCGGCAATGCTTTGTTTTGAAGCTGTAAGGAATTTATGACAAATTTTGACACATTTTTATGTCTCACAGACTTTTTTGCCAATTTCACGGATGAACAGAAAAAAATTTTCAATCAGTTGTGATTCATGTTAATGATACCTTTCTGGACCTACGGCTTGGGTATAAAATGCAACAGGTTTCATGTGAATAAGTGATATACAACATGACTTGGGTCCTAAAATGTAAAAAATGGCAGATGTCAAAAATTCTGTTTGTGTTAATTTTGAAGCTTGAAACATATCTCAAGGTAAAACAGAAACATTTGTTTCACTAACCATAAATGGTTTTCAGAATGTGAGGCTTGAATGTGATGTCAAAAAAAGCATGTCCTCTCCAACCCACCGAAAAAAAACTAACTGTTTTGTAGGAAAAACAAGCTATTTTTGCATCTTTTGCTCAATCATGTGCCTTTACAAGTATGTGACAAATAAAAGTTAAAAAGATATCCAGGCCATGTTCATACATTTTCTTAGAAATTAAAATGATGTCAAAAAATGTCCTCTCCAACCCATCACAAATTTTGCTCTGATTCGTGCGTTTTAACACTGGATTCATTGAAGAAACGGCAATGGTCATACAAACTAAGTAAACCTGGATGCCTAAAAAGGGTTTTTATAAGTATTGAAAATGTCAAATATATTATCTTTCGTTATCTATTACACTAATTTGAGAAAATCAAAATTGAGAAAAAAGTTGATTTATTTGTGTCATATATCAATATAATTGTAATTTTTCGCTATTAACTGAATGACTTTAAAGGATAATAACCAAATATCTTGTTAATGGAGCCATCAAAGATGATTTTTCCAAAGGCGCCTGATTTTTGGTCATTTTCGGCAGTTTTTGCCCCAAAACACTATGTTTGACACAGCCGAACACCATGAGTTTAAATCGTACAGTGACAAAACTTGACATGGAGTTAACATGATACCTAGGGATTATTAACCATGGAAATGACGTGTCTTTTGAGACTAGTACCCTACTCAACAGAAACTTTCAGGGTAATGGCAAGCCAGATTTCTGTAACTTCGTATCAAAAATGGTTTAAAACAATTGTAGCATATTTAATCAAAATGTAAGTTTTATGGGTTTTGATGTTCCTATGCAACAATGTGGTTTGATTTCCAAGAATAAGAATGGGTGAAAATTGTTTCCTAAGATAGGTCTGGTTCTCATAGGGTTCATAGTTATGCAATAATTCAAGTGTTCCGATCGAGGCACCGGTCCAACCGTGGACACTCTCCCCTAACAGGAAAAATATCCGTCCAGAAACAACTTTCACCCATTCTTATTCTTGGAAATCAAACCACATTGTTGCATAGGAACATCAAAACCCATACAAAACTTAAATTTTGATTAAAAATGCTACAATTTTTTTAACCATTTTTTAAACGAAATTACAGAAATCTGGCTTGCCATTACCCTGAAAGTTTCTGTTGAGTAGGGTACTAGTCTCAAAAGACACGTCATAGTAAAGCTCTGACTTAAATTTTGCAAATGACAGTTATTTCCTCGATTGGAACACTAGTGTATCCTCGATTGGACCACCTCATTGGGGCACTGATATTGATAATACAGCATGCATATGACAATGGAAGCTTCATAACGAATATTAATCCATAAAAAATTAAAATTCTCATCCAGGGTTAAGTCAAAACCCTTATGTGAAATTCACTCCCATGCTAGTATGTCCCCTACAGGCAGTTTTAGGAATAATATTGATGTATTTAACAAAATGAAAACCAGCCTAATTACCAACTTTTATGGTGTCAAAAATTAATAATGACACTCGGGGACTGCTGTTTTAGAGTAATCTGGGATGATATCAAGGGTTTGGATTGCATAAAACATGATTTTTGTAGTGGACCAATCGAGGCAACTTGGTGGTCCGATCGAGGATACCAAATCAGTGATCTGAGAATTTCAAGACTTTTTTTGACAATGGCCTAGTGTCCATAAAAATTGAGTTTTACCCTCAATATTTAAACTCAATGTATTTCAACTCAACCTCCACCTTTGTGGCTAGTTTTAACACCATACCACTGTTACCCTTTGAACCCCAAGCCCCTGAAGTTAGGTGTTCCGATCGTGGGGACTCTCCCCTAACAGTTTTTTCAAGAATCAACCCTTTGTCTACTTTAAGTAGTGGTATTTTGGTAGTAAACCACCAAATCACTTCAGTCCTCTGTGATTATAGAAACAGTTATATGTTAATTTCATGATAGAATGATGGAAATTCTCAAATTTCAAACTTTATTTTGACCCCCCATGAGACACTTTGGCCCAAATTTTCATCTCTAGTTTAAACTTGGTTTGTGAATAAAGTAGGTTTAAACCCAGTTTAAGATATTAAAACTTTAGTTTTTCTTTTCTCGAAATTTTCATGTCTGGTTTTAAAAATGGACCAGGTTTTTCTGTGGTTTTAGCAGAAACCTGCTCAGGGGGGGTTTAACTCCTGGTTCTGGAAGCCTTCAGGGAGGATTTTGCGTCTGCAAAGTCAGATTTCCTTTTCACTGATCTAGTTAAGGATATCAGTTGTGCTTTGAATTACTTTTTCGAAAATATTTTCATCCCAATTTTTTTTTCAAGTTCCCCACCCCCCCCCCCATTTTTTCCCAAAAATTTATGAATTTTTTTCTGCCAAAAATATTTCTTTTCCAAATTTTGTTTCAACATTTCTTCTTTCCATAACTCCCCCATGTGGACATTTTTGTCATTTTTTTTTTTATATTTCCCAAATTTTTTTCCAAAAATACTTTTTATACATCTTTTCTTTTCATGTTTCTGTCGCAACTCTTTATTAGGAGAAGAGTAATATATGTATTTGTAGCTCATTACAATTTATTGTCTTTGAAATGTATCTTTTGGGTCCAGGTGTTGCCGTCCTCATGCTTTGGCATTTACATGATCATTCATTCTATTCCTAATTATCTATTCCGACTGTTGTATCTTCCTTTTTTGATTTTTTTTACATTTTTTTCTTCCCTCTCTATTCATATTCCCCTTTTTGTCTTCTCTTTCCTTCTTCATTTATTTTTAATCTGGTTTTTTTTTTTTTTCATTTTGTCTTCTTTGTTTTACCTCCTGCATGTTTTTGCTTCTACATTTGCACTAGTCCTCATTTTCTATCCTCTTCTCTTTTTCTGCACTTTCGGTTATCTCCTTCTTTCATGGCCTATTTCATCCATTTCTTCCTTCTTTTCTTTCTTTTATTCTCTTTATTCCTTCTTGTTTCTCATATTTCTTATATTTCTTCTCCTTTCGGCTTCTTTCCTTAATTATGGCTGTATCATATGCTTTCCTTCATCTTTTTTTTTTCCTTTATCTCCTTTCTTGTTATTTCCTGTTCTTTTAGATCTTTCTTCTTCTTGAGTTATATTTCTTACATGTTGTTCCTTTTTCTTCTTCCTCTTCTTTTTAATTATGCTCTTACTTTCTTCTTAATTTCCGAATGCTTTTCCCTCTTCTTTGTCTTAGTTTCTTGTCTCATCTTTCTTCTTTGAAATAAGTCTAAATTAACTTCATGTACATTTCTTCAAAATTTCTGCTGACCATGCTTCCTGATTTTGCTTTAATTTCCTTTCAATCTTTTCTTTTTCTCCTTCTAGCATTCTTCTTTTATTGCTCTTTGTTTCTTTCTCTTTGCTTACTACTTTTCTTTTGTTCCTTACTTATCTTTTTTAATTTTGCTTCTTCTTGTTTCATAGAACTGGGTGCAAACTGAGTTTAAACTCAATCTCCATAAACGTGGTCTAGCGAAGGTTTGTCAGACATGAAAATTCGGTTTTTAAACTAGGTCTAAACTCAAGTTAAACTTGGTTTATCGAAACTGGGTTTAACTGGGTAAAACCCTGGGTTAAACCAAGTCTAAACCTAACATGAAAATTTGGGCCTTTGAGTGCAAATACTGTAAAACTGCCCTAGTGCAACATTCTGTTTCATTTGCACATTGGTATCCGAATTATAATAGCTTATTGCTCAGGAATTTGAGTTCTATTGAGAAGATATTGACCTTTGTTTTCTCAAATAACGCACAACAATATTTTGTAAATGTCTTCAAAAACGAACCCAGCAGCAGTTTAGAGACCCCAAATTTTCATTAGGTGCTGTGTTGTTGCAGTTAGCTGAGTAATTCCTCGAATAATTTCTTTCTTTATGGTTTCAAATGACAGTGAGTGGGAATCCTGTTTCCATTATCCTCTGAATATCATTCTTATTATAGGATCACTTTTCATCCTTTTGATTAAAAAACACCGAATATCTTAATTCTTTTGAAACTTCTGATTGTCTAGGAGGCACGAAAACTAAAAACATTGCATATAATGTTTGTATTTTGCAAAATTCTTCCCATTGTAGTCTGACACATTTGTTATCAAAAGAGATGTTTGCAATAGTTATATGACTTCTTATTTAAAATGCATGCCTATTTAAAAGGATGATCCATGTCTCGAATAGGATTTTCTTTGGAAACTTAGACGAATATAAAGTATTATATAGATATTGAAACTTTTCAAATGTATATATTACATATTGCCTTTGGTAGGTACCCCCAAATGTTGCTTTGTTCTAGTGTGGTCATGCAGTGAGAGCGGCCGACAGCTAAGTGACGGAAATTACACAAGGCCACAGGACAATGTGTTGGTAAGGTTGACAGGCAGTGAGTGAGGTATGAGTGTCTAGGTGAAACTGTGAGTGACACAACTGGGTTTTTCTTGCCACTTTGGGTCACATAAGCTGCTATGCCAAAGAGGTTTATTGGCAAAGCAATGACAGCTATCCGGTCAGCTATGTTTTTATTGGAAAGACAGGGTATGTTGATAAGAGGGAGAGTGCTGTTCCTTGTTCCAGATGTTTCTGCAGGACATTTTACTGGTGTGCCAATGATAATCTTGAAACTTAATCAGTAATATGTATGTTTCACTCTTTCTCTGGCGGCTTTTTTGTTAACGTAGTTTCACATTCTAAGTTTCAGTCCTCTAATATGATCGTACAAAAGCTACAAAAGGTCATCTTTGGGCTGTAACATAGCAGAATTAGTAATCCCCTGTCATGCAAGTCTGTCACTGTCATTGGCTAGCATTTCCAATATGTTCCATTGACCTGTCCTTCGGGTTAATTCGGCCATTCTGATAATTATGCATGGAACAAGACAAACATCATGTTCAGAAGAACTTACTCATTTCTGGTCATGAGAGAGGATATTGCTTACAAGGACACATCAAAATGCTGCATCACTGGGAATTGCAGAAGCATGAGAGGTCATGCGCCCAGTTGTCTTTGTAATGTCACCTGTTCTCTTCTCACATGACCATGAAAAAAGCATCATAGACTTAAGTACTTTTGTTCTGACTTTTGCCAGCAACCTACACTAGAGCAGCAAATCTGGCAGGATCTGCATGAAGCAGAACATATTGGTGTTGTTTTACAACAACAACATTTTTACTTGAAGGGTAGTATTAAAATTGTGCTTCTTCTTCAAATTCTATTGATTTTGCTAGAAATGAATAATCAAACAGATCCATATCCAACGTTCAGTGCAAAGTTACATTTTTCAACATAAATCCAAGGACACACACTACCATCAACAATCAATCAGGAAACCTGAAATAATTTTTACAGCATCAAGGAGATCTAATTTGAGAACAAAACCTAAAAATAATCTATTCAGACACCTTCTATTGACTCCTACATTGACATATTGTACTGGACCTACTGGTTATAGTGACATGAAAGTTGGCTTATCTCAAAACACTTTTAAACAGCCATCTCACTTCAGAACTATAAACCATATTTCATAAAACTTTTCATTTCATTCCCTGCAAATACTCACAGCAATAGCTTAATGACAGTTTTGCAGAATCACATCTAAAATGTTTTATAAACAGTCATGTTCCCACAAGCAATCTTTCAACATGCAATGAATGAACAATGAGTAAGATGGCTCTGTTTCACCACAATTCTAAGGAATTCTCGTTTGTCTAATGAGTGTCTATTCAGACTTCTTGTATTGACTGTCAGATTGCAATATTGCCAATGCTTGTCCAGGCCTCTCCAAAATAGACAAGTAACAAAAAATAATTGAAAGATATAATTCTATGCAAATTTCTGCCGTTCCAATCATTCCTTTATTTGATTCCGATATTTGATAGCTTCACTGATAAATCTATTAATACTGGTCGAACATTATTGAAGATAAAACATTTAAAAGCATTTTTCGTTTGTGTCCAAAATGATGAGTGATAATTCCAACTTTCATTTTGTTATATCTGTGAATCTCATTTGAAATAGAGGAATCCCTCTCAATTAAATGGTAAAGATCTGGATTAATTTAAAAGCACCTCCAGGAAATAAATTTAATAATCCTCTTGAAGTTGCAAGCATTTAGTAAAATACTCCTAAAACTCATGAAATTTGATCAGTTGTGTGGCTCCAGGTATCAAGGATTATAGCTAAAGAATGGAAAAATGGTTCAAAGCAAGTATGCGCATTTCCTGGAGCAAAAACCGTTTTAACATGCTATAACTTGCATTTGATGAGTTTGCACCAGTTATCCAGCAAAATTTTCGTGCCATTCCCATTGTTCTGTTGTCTGTGACTCCATGTGACCAGGCAAAAACGAAACAAGAAATTGTCTTTATCCACGGATGAGAGCAGCCAGTAGTCGTTTAAGCCTGATTGTCTACTCTCGTCTGAATGGACAAATAGATCTTCCAATTGGATTCCATTGGCCAAGATTAACAGCGAATCAGGTACAGATTAGAGCACTGTTGTGAGTTGTCACAAAAGGATGTTGGATGTTTTATTCTCTGGTGTACCGGTCAAATATTCTAGCCTCTGGGATGCAGGTCAAATATTTCTGTCTACTTTGTTGAGCATGGTATTGGTTTAACTTTTTTGTTGAAGAGATATATGCTGGTTTGAATAATTTCATTCCATGAAAAGGCCATGCTTCTTTCACAACTTGAATCACAAAGCATAAGACAATGCACTCATATCTTTTCGCAGGACTCTGTTAGCTATAGGTTTAAAATAGCTGCCTGATTTTGATGTATAGTGTGCATCAATATAGTTTTTCAAATCTTTCAAAAAGCTAAATCATCATGAAAGGAGTTCTTCACAACCTTTTCATTTTACATGGCATCAACTGTACGGCCATTGTATCTATAGAAATACAATTTTGTTGGAAATACTTTGTTAAGGAATGCCTTTTAAGTATAGAGCATGTAATACTACTTTATGTGTATACTTGCCTCTGCTTAGAAAGATGAACTAAAATTACTAAAATGCCAAACAAATGATAATATATCATGACATTTAAGCAGAGGAATCTTTCTGCAATAATTTGTCACACTCTGATTTGCTGCATTTTGTTGTATTGTACACTGCCTCTGGGGACATTATACCCAACCAGACTAGAGCAATATTTTTTCAGACACACAAAAGCCTGTCTATGCTCATTTTTATGGCACACAGAACCAGACTGGCCCAGATGCTTCATAAACAGAAGAGTTCATGCCTCAGCACTAAGGTGCTTTCTTTCTTGATTTGATTTGTTGTTGCTGCATATTGATTCACACTTGCCTGTTTAATGTGACGTAAACACAAATGGAGTCAAGAATTCTGGTCATGTCTGTCTAGGCAGCTAAGAGGTGTGAATTCACCATTTATTGATTGGAGACATGACACAATATAAATGGGTCAAAAGTGTTTGCCTATGAACTGCCAGTCAGCATGGAATCAAAATTAACTATTCTTTCGAAGATAACTTTTACTGACAATTCCAAAATTTATTTGACCGAGGTGTTTCATACAAAAGGGGTCATTTCACATTTCTTTCTCTGTTCATTTACACACATTCTTGAAACCTTCTGTTTGCCTGATTAAATTAGAAATTTCAGCCATACAATATTTAGTCACCATGTACAAACCAGCATCGTTTACTTGAGTTGTCTGAAGGAATGATGTCACTTCAACATATCTGTCAATTTTTTAAGGAATAAATAATTGATTTGTTCACAAATATGTGTTAAATGGCTATTCCATGGTAGTAAATCATGCCTGTCAACCTGATACATTTGACCAATTATTGTCATAATTAATATTTTTTTTCTCTTTGGTTTTTCAGGTGAGTGCAATACACAATCATCAATTTTTTAAAGTCTTGGACTCAGATAAGTAAAAGTTATTGTTATTCAGCCATACTTCATTATTGACATTTTGCAAGAAGGGAGGATTTTCTTAAAAAAACATTTTTTGTAAGTTATATGTCATAAACTAAGTGATGCTTTCATAACTTTATTGTTCCTTATTAGTAGGAGTGCCATCTCTGAAGCGTTTTTTGGTCAGAGGTAAAATGTTTCATTGTAACCTACTTATCAAAATTAACACTGATGAATGATTCTGTAAAAACAGGGGAGCAGTTTGGTATTTGATTTCAACCAGTAACAATTCTAGTTTGGTAATTTTTTGCTCTTTCATAACTCCTCAAAAATAATTGAAACAATTTTGAATATTTGCAACATACACATGGAATTTTCGTCCATCGATACATTAGCTTTGAGCTTTTGCCTTCCCAACAAGTGTTTTAGGCAGAAACACACTTCTGACCAATACGACTGAAATCAAAACATAATTGTAGATTCAAACCATTTATTTATATGGCCAACTGGAATGCTCTTGTACGTTTAGTTCTCAATTGATATTGATGCTGTCTTGCTTGGTGGCATCTTAGAATTATTTTATCACATTCTATAAACCCCAGTAGTAGCCTGATGAGTGACAGTTCATTCTGGTTGTCTTCATCACTGATACTGAATCATCATAGTCTGAGCAGCAGTATACCTGTACAGCTGTTGAGCCATCAAATCTGGTGATTTCCACTGGGAATTCATATAGCCTGTCAGTTTGCTGTCCTGCTCCCAAACACACATACAACAATGGACACCCATCTCAAGATGAGATTTGGTCCAAACATTCAGAGCCAGGCATGTACAGGACAAGGAAATCTATAACACAGTCTTGCCAATGCATGTTCAGCCTTTCATGGTGTGTTTCACCCATCTTACTTACAATAGATTACTTGGATACTGCTGAAAAAACCTGTGCATGCTAGTCTTTATCTAATGTACAACATATCATTCGGCATAACAAATTTATAATGGTGTATTTACTAATCTACATACCTGATTCTACTGACCTTTCGTCAAAAATAGGAAAAAACTACCTTACAAGATAGTCTGATTCTTTGGATGTTGAGTGTAGTTCCAACCCAACCATGGCACTTATTCAAGTAAGTATCTGAGTCGTTACTGTAGGATATCTTTAATTTCCTCAACTGGTTTACCTTACAAGACAGCTACTAATCAATTTGTCAATGACTACCCAAAAGCCATAACTGATGGAATGATGGCACACAATTTGGACTAACCACTACTTCTAAGAAATACTCAATCTTCCTCTACAGCTCATACGTCATAGCTGAATTGGTGAGGTAACCTGAAACTATTTGCATTATATTATGTCTCACAATAATTTGTTAAAGTATAGTGAGATTCTCTGTTGTCATTTGCTGTCACTCCTGCTACATTTACACAAAGGTATCCCAGTTTATTGCTCAGGAAATTAGATATTTGTAAATTGTGTGGACATCCATCTTTGTTTTCTTGTTCAGCAAACAACAAACTCTTCCAAATGTAATTGAAAAAAAAAAAACTTCAGTTAGAGGCTCGCAATACATCAGCTGTTGTATTGGTGGGGTTAGCTGAATCAAGAATTCACTGTGATTTGTAGCTTCGCTGATTACTTGTCATAAATGGCAGTTTTATCTGAGTAATTCCTCTAATAATTTCTCTCTTTACGTTTTATAAAGACAGTGAATTTGAATTGTGCTCCTATTATCCTCTGATTATTTTTCATATTTATAGGATCCTACCCAGAATTTTAATTAAGAAGCCAAACTGGAATGTTAATCTTAACCGTGCAGAAATGAGTATTACACATTATATTTATTGTCTGAATCTAAATTGTTTTTTAGTATAAAGTACTAAATTCACGCCAGGTTTTCTTTTGAAACAGCTTTGACAATTATTTAGTAAAATTAATTTGATGTCATACAACACTTGAATGATGTAATTTTTCAGCTTTCTCAGCTGTACATGTACTCTTAAAAATGAAGATATGTGTCTGAAGGTCATGCTGTCAAATACCTATAGAAATGACACAATGTACATGCATAACATGATACAAGTAGAGCTCATTCTAAATAGAATACAAATCTGGTAATCAGGACAGCATTCTGTGGGTTTTGCTCAAGATAATCAGAAAAGGGGGCCTTTCAGAGGGATGATCAACCTTTTTCTCACATTTTCCCCCAAGTGGCAACTGGCATGGTTTTTGTGGATACATTGCTATTATGGCTTAAACCTGGCTTCACTGTGACCTTGTTATACCATACTGCATTCATAATTATACAGTATTCAGTCATGGTTGTCCTCACGGCAGTAATAAACAATTGCAAAGATCAACTGGCAACCTAATATACAATGTCATAGCACAGATGATACATTGTTGAAAGACACCTGCCTTAATCACTGAATCACAATCGATTCTCAGTGGGAAATCACATATGGCCAGGAAAAAACAAGAGAGAATCTTTCTTTTTATGTCAAGATGAGTGGGAAAGAAGCAGCTTGATAGTGTCTGGACTGAGAGATATGAGGAAGCTTGGATGATTTAAAGTAAAGAGGAAAAAAATTTAAATTGAAGACAAACAGAAGTATGAGGAACCCCCTTTTTTAGTTTGATTTTACAAATTGGGTTGAATAATAATGGCAATTCAAGAAGACAGATACATGTACTCCAGGAAGTTTGGTGTCCAGCTGCCATGGTAGTGTATAAGAATTCAAATTTGAGCCAACTGACGGAGTAATAACACTGGTTTATATTATATTGAGTCAAAAATTTTTAATTTGCTACTGCTTCAGAAAATGTTATCGGTCCAAGCATTATCTCAATTTTTGCCAACATTGATTTTTACTTATATATTTTTGTATTCATTTAAATGACCTTATGGAATACAAGATGCAGTGTATTCTGGTCATTACTAAGTGTTCTATACAACCAAATACAATGTAATGTAGGTTCAGTTTACAAAGTGTACCATGTTGAGCTTTCTAAATTCGTGCTCCCATAAAATTTCGTGAGAAAAGAGCCCTGGCACAAAGAAGCAGCTGTTCTTGAAGAGAAATTTAAAAGAAATTTGAGGGAAGCTTTGTGACAAATTGCTCAGCATCATTCATATTCAAGTGGGGTTATGGAGTTTTACATTAAATCAGCCATGAAAGTGCAATAATTTTTTCTTAATGAAGTGTTTGTGGCTTCCATGGATTTTCCAACGCCTCCTTTTCTACTTCATGTGGTTAAATCTCACATTGTCAATTTTAACCGCTATTAATGAGAGTTTCAAGCTCTTTATGTGGACATAATGTGGATACAAAAAATGTTCTTGACTGATCAATCTACGAGTACACAGCGATTGCCACGAGTTGAACTGTATGAAGCGTAAAATTATTGTGTCTCGATCCATTCGTTGCAGAATATGACATTATTGCATGATCGCCACTGTTCATGGGAGATTACAAAATATAGAGTTTGATCAGTCTTTAACTAATACATGTTTGGCATAACACTCAGGCCGTCAGTTCAGATTATATTGTGATTTCCAGGAATCTTTTCAAAACTTGAATAATCAGTCAAGAAAAGTATGTTATCTTGTAAAAAATATATAAGTAAATAAGTCACATGAAAATATTAAAAGTGAACCTCCGTATCTGAAGACAATGTTACCGTTCTTCCGTACACTGACATTGTTTATAAAACATGCAGTGCTGCGCAATGCATATGTTTACAAACTTTAAATATAAATATATGTGAATATATTTTAAAACACAAATTAGGTTTACAGCATCTTCTCTTTCACACGATCAGCTGTTAGAACCAATCACTTACTGCCCATAAATATTGCCATGCCCTCAACGCTCTGTATTGGTACGGTTATTGGGGCTGTGAGCAATTCTACCAGACCACACAACATTGTGAGGAGGGCTGACAGGTTGACAGGTACTGAGTGAGGCTTGAGTGTCTGGGTGAGGCAAAAGTGACATGACTGGGTGTTTCTTTCCACATAGTCTGCTTTGCTAAATATTTTCTAATTATCTATGTCTTTGACACTATTATTTTGGTTGCCTCAGATTTCTGGATGCCTTTGAAAATTAATGGAATGCAATTAACTCTGGTCTGGACAGTCTAATGTTACTCTCACTCCAATAGCAAGAAAGAGCATTTAACAGAAATTGGAGTAGGAAAGATTGATTAAATATTATTTTGGTCTTTAAAAATTGTTCAATATTATTTGTCATGATTGTAAAAATATTGTCTAGTTTAATCATTTAATTTTAAGAATCATGCTGTAAATGTTGATATAAATCAATCAAAAACAATAAGGCGAGACCTAAATATTAACTAACATAAATCCTCCAGAAAATATGTAATCACTGACGGAGGATTAGTGAATTCCTGCTACAATGATCTTTCAATAACAAACCCATCAGCTTTTATCATCAAGAAACTTGTGAAGCTCATAATAAGACTATCATTATCATCTAATCTACCATAATGATGCTGCCAACACCAGCCTCAATATCAAAGTGCTAGGGTGCTTGTTAGCAGCATCAAAATTCAAGCCAAATCTTTGCAGTTTCAAAGTCTGAAGAGTTCTTATAAATTCTCAACTTCACCCTTATGTTTCATGTATCATTAACGTTCCAACATCTGACACAGCTTCATTAAAGACTTTAGTTTGCTTAGTCATGAATGCTTTTTGTCATCTGATTTTCTTCCTCTCAAGGAGATCTAATTTGAGAACAAAACCTAAAAATAATCTATTCAGACACCTTCTATTGACTCCTACATTGACATATTGTACTGGACCTACTGGTTATAGTGACATGAAAGTTGGCTTATCTCAAAACACTTTTAAACAGCCATCTCACTTCAGAACTATAAACCATATTTCATAAAACTTTTCATTTCATTCCCTGCAAATACTCACAGCAATAGCTTAATGACAGTTTTGCAGAATCACATCTAAAATGTTTTGTAAACACTCATATTCCCTCAAGCAATCTTTCAACATGCAATGAATGAACAATGAGTAAGATGGCTCTGTTTCACTTCAATTCTAAGGAATTCTCGTTTGTCTAATGAGTGTCTATTCAGACTTCTTGTATTGACTGTCAGATTGCAATATTGCCAATGCTTGTCCAGGCCTCTCCAAAATAGACAAGTAACAAAAACGAAATGAAAGATATATTTCTTTGCAAATTTCTGCCTGTTCCAATCATTCCTTTATATGATTCCGACATTTGATGACTTCACTGATAAATCTATTAATACTGGTCGAACATTACGGAAGATAAACCCTTTAAAAGCATTTTTTGTTTGTGTCCAAAATGATGAGTAATAATTCCAACTTTCATCTTGTTATATCTGTGAAGCTCATATGAAATTGTAGAATCCCTCTGAATTAAATGGTAAAAGATCTGGATTAATTTAAAAGCACCTCCAGGAAATAAATTTAATAATCCTCTTGAAGTTGCAAGCATTTAGTAAAATACTCCTAAAACTCATGAAATTTGATCAGTTGTATGGCTCCAGGTATCAAGGATTATAGCCGAAGAATGAAAAGATGGTTCAAAGCAAGTATGCAAATTTCCTGGAGCAAAAACTGTATTAACATGCTACAACTTGCATTTGATGAGTTTGCACTAGTAATCCAGCAAAATTTTCGTGTCATTCCCATTGTTCTGTTGTCCTGTGACCCCATGTGACTCTGAAAAAAGGAAACAAGAAATTGTATTCATCCACGGATGAGAGCGGCCAGTAGTCGTTTAAGCCTGATTGTCTACTCTCGTCTGAATGGACAGATAGATCTTCCAATTGGCTTCCACTGGCCAAGATTAACAGGGAATGAGGTACAGATTAGAGCACTGTTGTGAGTTGTCACAAAAGGATGTTGGATGTTTTATTCTCTGGTGTACCGGTCAAATATTCTAGCCTCTAGATTGAGCATGGTATTGGTTTAACTTTTGTATTTTTGTTGAAGAGATATATGCTGGTTTGAATAATTTATTTCCATAAAAAGGCCATGCTTCTTTCACAACTTGAATCACAAAGCATAAGACAATGCTCTCATATCTTTTCGCAGGACTCTGTTAGCTATAGGTTTAAAATAGCTGCCTGATTTTGAGCATAGTTTGCATCAATATAGTTTATCAAATCTTTCAAAAAGCTTAAGCAATATGAAAGGAGTTCTTCACAACCATTTCATTTTACACAGCATCAACTGTACGGCCATTGTAGCTATAGAAATACAAATATATATGCCTCTGCTTAGAAAGATGAACTAAAATTACTAAAATGCCAAACAAATGATAATATATCATGACATTTAAGCAGAGGAATCTTTCTGCAATAATTTGTCACACTCTGCTTTGCTACATTTTGTTGTATTGTACACTGCCTCTGGCAACATTATACCCAACCAGACTAGAGCAATATTTTTTCAGACACACAAAAGCCTGTATTCGCTCATTTTTATGGCACACAGAACCAGACTGGCCCAGATGCTTCATAAACAGAAGAGTTCATGCCTCAGCACTAAGGTGCTTTCTTTCTTGATTTGATTTGTTGTTGCTGCATATTGATTCACACTTGCCTGTTTAATGTGACGTAAACACAAATGGAGTCAAGAATTCTGGTCATGTCTGTCTAGGCAGCTAAGAGGTGTGAATTCACCATTTGTTGATTTTAGACATGACACAATATAAATGGGTCAAAAGTGTTTGCCTATGAACTGCCAGTCAGCATGGAATCAAAATTAACTATTCTTTACAGAGTTTCAAAGAGAACTTTTACCGACAATTCCAAAAACCATTTGACTGAGGTGTTTCATAAAAAAAGGGGTCATTTCACATTTATTTCTCTGTTCATTTACACACATTCTTGAAACCTTCTGTTTGCCTGATTAAATTAGAAATTTCAGCCAAACAACATTTAGTCACCAAGTACAAACCAGCATCGTTTACTTGAGTTGTCTGAAGGAATGATGTCACTTCAACATATCTGTCAATTTTTTAAGGAATAAATAATTGATTTGTTCACAAATATGTGTTAAATGGCTATTCCATGGTAGTAAATCATGCCTGTCAACCTGATACATTTGACCAATTATTGTCATAATTAATATTTTTTTTCTCTTTGGTTTTTCAGGTGAGTGCAATACACAATCATCAATTTTTTAAAGTCTTGGACTCAGATAAGTAAAAGTTATTGTTATTCAGCCATACTTCATTATTGACATTTTGCAAGAAGGGAGGATTTTCTTAAAAAAACATTTTTTGTAAGTTATATGTCATAAACTAAGTGATGCTTTCATAACTTTATTGTTCCTTATTAATAGGGGTGCCATCTCTGAAGCATTTTTGGTCAGAGGTAAAATGTTTCATTGTAACCTACTTATCAAAATTAACACTGATGAATGATTCTGTAAAAACAGGGGAGCAGTTTGGTATTTGATTTCAACCAGTAACAATTCTAGTTTGGTAATTTTTTGCTCTTTCATAACTCCTCAAAAATAATTGAAACAATTTTGAATATTTGCAACATACACATGGAATTTTCGTCCATCGATACATTAGCTTTGAGCTTTTGCCTTCCCAACAAGTGTTTTAGGCAGAAACACACTTCTGACCAATACGACTGAAATCAAAACATAATTGTAGATTCAAACCATTTATTTATATGGCCAACTGGAATGCTCTTGTACGTTTAGTTCTCAATTGATATTGATGCTGTCTTGCTTGGTGGCATCTTAGAATTATTTTATCACATTCTATAAACCCCAGTAGTAGCCTGATGAGTGACAGTTCATTCTGGTTGTCTTCATCACTGATACTGAATCATCATAGTCTGAGCAGCAGTATACCTGTACAGCTGTTGAGCCATCAAATCTGGTGATTTCCACTGGGAATTCATATAGCCTGTCAGTTTGCTGTCCTGCTCCCAAACACACATACAACAATGGACACCCATCTCAAGATGAGATTTGGTCCAAACATTCAGAGCCAGGCATGTACAGGACAAGGAAATCTATAACACAGTCTTGCCAATACATGCTCAGCCTTTCATGGTGTGTTTCACCCATCTTACTTACAATTATTACTTGGACACTGCTGAAAAAACCTGTGCCTGCTAGCCTTTATCCTCTATGTACTGTGCCCTTTCTGGTTGTCCAATGTACTTACTTGTATCTAATGTACAACATATCATTCGGCATAACAAATTTATAATGGTGTATTTACTAATCTACATACCTGATTCTACTGACCTTTCGTCAAAAATAGGAAAAAACTACCTTACAAGATAGTCTGATTCTTTGGATGTTGAGTGTAGTTCCAACCCAACCATGGCACTTATTCAAGTAAGTATCTGAGTCGTTACTGTAGGATATCTTTAATTTCCTCAACTGGTTTACCTTACAAGACAGCTACTAATCAATTTGTCAATGACTACCCAAAAGCCATAACTGATGGAATGATGGCACACAATTTGGACTAACCACTACTTCTAAGAAATACTCAATCTTCCTCTACAGCTCATACGTCATAGCTGAATTGGTGAGGTAACCTGAAACTATTTGCATTATATTATGTCTCACAATAATTTGTTAAAGTATAGTGAGATTCTCTGTTGTCATTTGCTGTCACTCCTGCTACATTTACACAAAGGTATCCCAGTTTATTGCTCAGGAAATTAGATATTTGTAAATTGTGTGGACATCCATCTTTGTTTTCTTGTTCAGCAAACAACAAACTCTTCCAAATGTAATTGAAAAAAAAAAAACTTCAGTTAGAGGCTCGCAATACATCAGCTGTTTTATTGGTGGGGTTAGCTGAATCAAGAATTCACTGTGATTTGTAGCTTCGCTGATTACTTGTCATAAATGGCAGTTTTATCTGAGTAATTCCTCTAATAATTTCTCTCTTTACGTTTTATAAAGACAGTGAATTTGAATTGTGCTCCTATTATCCTCTGATTATTTTTCATATTTATAGGATCCTACCCAGAATTTTAATTAAGAAGCCAAACTGGAATGTTATGCTTAACCGTGCAGAAATGAGTATTACACATTATATTTATTGTCTGAATCTAAATTGTTTTTTAGTATAAAGTACTAAATTCACGCCAGGTTTTCTTTTGAAACAGCTTTGACAATTATTTAGTAAAATTAATTTGATGTCATACAACACTTGAATGATGTAATTTTTCAGCTTTCTCAGCTGTACATGTACTCTTAAAAATGAAGATATGTGTCTGAAGGTCATGCTGTCAAATACCTATAGAAATGACACAATGTACATGCATAACATGATACAAGTAGAGCTCATTCTAAATAGAATACAAATCTGGTAATCAGGACAGCATTCTGTGGGTTTTGCTCAAGATAATCAGAAAAGGGGGCCTTTCAGAGGGATGATCAACCTTTTTCTCACATTTTCCCCCAAGTGGCAACTGGCATGGTTTTTGTGGATACATTGCTATTATGGCTTAAACCTGGCTTCACTGTGACCTTGTTATACCATACTGCATTCATAATTATACAGTATTCAGTCATGGTTGTCCTCACGGCAGTAATAAACAATTGCAAAGATCAACTGGCAACCTAATATACAATGTCATAGCACAGATGATACATTGTTGAAAGACACCTGCCTTAATCAGTGAATCACAATCGATTCTCAGTGGGAAATCACATATGGCCAGGAAAAAACAAGAGAGAATCTTTCTTTTTATGTCAAGATGAGTGGGAAAGAAGCAGCTTGATAGTGTCTGGACTGAGAGATATGAGGAAGCTTGGATGATTTAAAGTAAAGAGGAAAAAAATTTAAATTGAAGACAAACAGAAGTATGAGGAACCCTTTTTTTTAGTTTGATTTTACAAATTGGGTTGAATAATAATGGCAATTCAGGAAGACAGATACATGTACTCCAGGAAGTTTGGTGTCCAGCTGCCATGGTAGTGTATAAGAATTCAAATTTGAGCCAACTGACGGAGTAATAACACTGGTTTATATTATATTGAGTCAAAAATTTTTAATTTGCTACTGCTTCAGAAAATGTTATCGGTCCAAGCATTATCTCAATTTTTGCCAACATTGATTTTTACTTATATATTTTTGTATTCATTTAAATGACCTTATGGAATACAAGATGCAGTGTATTCTGGTCATTACTAAGTGTTCTATACAACCAAATACAATGTAATGTAGGTTCAGTTTACAAAGTGTACCATGTTGATCTTTCTAAATTCGTGCTCCCATAAAATTTCGTGAGAAAAGAGCCCTGGCACAAAGAAGCAGCTGTTCTTGAAGAGAAAATTAAAAGAAATTTTAGAGAAGCTTTGTGACAAATCGCTCAGCATCATTCATATTCAAGTGGGGTTATGGAGTTTACATTAAATCAGCCATGAAAGTGCAATAATTTTTTCTTAATGAAGTGTTTGTGGCTTCCATGGATTTTCCAACGCCTCCTTTTCTACTTCATGTGGTTAAATCTCACATTGTCAATTTTAACCGCTATTAATGAGAGTTTCAAGCTCTTTATGTGGACATAATGTGGATACAAAAAATGTTCTTGACTGATCAATCTACGAGTACACAGCGATTGCCACGAGTTGAACTGTATGAAGCGAAAAATTATTGTGTCTCGATCCATTCGTTGCAGAATATGACATTATTGCATGATCATCACTGTTCATGGGAGATTACAAAATATAGAGTTTGATCAGTCTTTAACTAATACATGTTTGGCATAACACTCAGGCCGTCAGTTCAGATTATATTGTGATTTCCAGGAATCTTTTCAAAACTTGAATAATCAGTCAAGAAAAGTATGTTATCTTGTAAAAAATATATAAGTAAATAAGTCACATGAAAATATTAAAAGTGAACCTCCGTATCTGAAGACAATGTTACCGTTCTTCCGTACACTGACATTGTTTATAAAACATGCAGTGCTGCGCAATGCATATGTTTACAAACTTTAAATATAAATATATGTGAATATATTTTAAAACACAAATTAGGTTTACAGCATCTTCTCTTTCACACGATCAGCTGTTAGAACCAATCACTTACTGCCCATAAATATTGCCATGCCCTCAACGCTCTGTATTGGTACGGTTATTGGGGCTGTGAGCAATTCTACCAGACCACACAACATTGTGAGGAGGGCTGACAGGTTGACAGGTACTGAGTGAGGCTTGAGTGTCTGGGTGAGGCAAAAGTGACATGACTGGGCGTTTCTTTCCACATAGTCTGCTTTGCTAAATATTTTCTAATTATCTATGTCTTTGACACTATTATTTTGGTTGCCTCAGATTTCTGGATGCCTTTGAAAATTAATGGAATGCAATTAACTCTGGTCTGGACAGTCTAATGTTACTCTCACTCCAATAGCAAGAAAGAGCATTTAACAGAAATTGGAGTAGGAAAGATTGATAAAATATTATTTTGGTCTTTAAAAATTGTTCAATATTATTTGTCATGATTGTAAAAATATTGTCTAGTTTAATCATTTAATTTTAAGAATCATGCTGTAAATGTTGATATAAATCAATCAAAAACAATAAGGCGAGACCTAAATATTAACTAACATAAATCCTCCAGAAAATATGTAATCACTGACGGAGGATTAGTGAATTCCTGCTACAATGATCTTTCAATAACAAACCCATCAGCTTTTATCATCAAGAAACTTGTGAAGCTCATAATAAGACTATCATTATCATCTAATCTACCATAATGATGCTGCCAACACCAGCCTCAATATCAAAGCGCTAGGGTGCTTGTTAGCAGCTTCAAAATTCAAGCCAAATCTTTGCAGTTTCAAAGTCTGAAGAGTTCTTATAAATTCTCAACTTCACCCTTATGTTTCATGTATCATTAACGTTCCAACATCTGACACAGCTTCATTAAAGACTTTAGTTTGCTTAGTCATGAATGCTTTTTGTCATCAGATTTTCTTCCTCTCAAGGAGATCTAATTTGAGAACAAAACCTAAAAATAATTGAATCTATTCAGACACCTTCTATTGACTCCTACATGGCATATTGTACTGGACCTACTGGTTATAGTGACATGAAAGTTGGCTTATCTCAAAACACTTTTAAACAGCCATCTCACTTCAGAACTATAAACCATATTTCATAAAACTTTTCATTTCATTCCCTGCAAATACTCACAGCAATAGCTTAATGACAGTTTTGCAGAATCACATCTAAAATGTTTTGTAAACACTCATATTCCCTCAAGCAATCTTTCAACATGCAATGAATGAACAATGAGTAAAGATAGCTCCGTTTCACTTCAATTCTAAGGAATTCTCGTTTGTCTATAAGTGTCTATTCAGACTTCTTGCATTGACTGTCAGATTGCAATATTGCCAATGCTTGTCCAGGCCTCTCCAAAATAGACAAGTAACAAAAACGAAATGAAAGATATATTTCTTTGCAAATTTCTGCCTGTTCCAATCATTCCTTTATATGATTCCGACATTTGATGACTTCACTGATAAATCTATTAATACTGGTCGAACATTACGGAAGATAAACCCTTTAAAAGCATTTTTTGTTTGTGTCCAAAATGATGAGTAATAATTCCAACTTTCATCTTGTTATATCTGTGAAGCTCATATGAAATTGTAGAATCCCTCTGAATTAAATGGTAAAAGATCTGGATTAATTTAAAAGCACCTCCAGGAAATAAATTTAATAATCCTCTTGAAGTTGCAAGCATTTAGTAAAATACTCCTAAAACTCATGAAATTTGATCAGTTGTATGGCTCCAGGTATCAAGGATTATAGCCGAAGAATGAAAAGATGGTTCAAAGCAAGTATGCAAATTTCCTGGAGCAAAAACTGTATTAACATGCTACAACTTGCATTTGATGAGTTTGCACTAGTAATCCAGCAAAATTTTCGTGTCATTCCCATTGTTCTGTTGTCCTGTGACCCCATGTGACTCTGAAAAAAGGAAACAAGAAATTGTATTCATCCACGGATGAGAGCAGCCAGTAGTCGTTTAAGCCTGATTGTCTACTCTCGTCTGAATGGACAGATAGATCTTCCAATTGGCTTCCACTGGCCAAGATTAACAGGGAATGAGGTACAGATTAGAGCACTGTTGTGAGTTGTCACAAAAGGATGTTGGATGTTTTATTCTCTGGTGTACCGGTCAAATATTCTAGCCTCTAGATTGAGCATGGTATTGGTTTAACTTTTGTATTTTTGTTGAAGAGATATATGCTGGTTAGAATAATTTATTTCCATAAAAAGGCCATGCTTCTTTCACAACTTGAATCACAAAGCATAAGACAATGCTCTCATATCTTTTCGCAGGACTCTGTTAGCTATAGGTTTGAAGTAGCTGCCTGATTTTGATGTATAGTGTGCATTAATATAGTTTTTCAAATCTTTCAAAAAGCTAAATCATCATATCATGAAAGGAGTTCCTCACAACCTTTTCGTTTTACATGGCATCAACTGTACTGCCACTGTATCTATAGAAATACAAATATATATGCCTCTGCTTAGAAAGATGAACTAAAATTACTAAAATGCCAAACAAATGATAATATATCATGACATTTAAGCAGAGGAATCTTTCTGCAATAATTTGTCACACTCTGCTTTGCTACATTTTGTTGTATTGTACACTGCCTCTGGCAACATTATACCCAACCAGACTAGAGCAATATTTTTTCAGACACACAAAAGCCTGTATTCGCTCATTTTTATGGCACACAGAACCAGACTGGCCCAGATGCTTCATAAACAGAAGAGTTCATGCCTCAGCACTAAGGTGCTTTCTTTCTTGATTTGATTTGGTGTTGCTGCATATTGATTCACACTTGCCTGTTTAATGTGACGTAAACACAAATGGAGTCAAGAATTCTGGTCATGTCTGTCTAGGCAGCTAAGAGGTGTGAATTCACCATTTATTGATTGGAGACATGACACAATATAAATGGGTCAAAAGTGTTTGCCTATGAACTGCCAGTCAGCATGGAATCAAAATTAACTATTCTTTACAGAGTTTCAAAGAGAACTTTTACCGACAATTCCAAAAACCATTTGACTGAGGTGTTTCATAAAAAAAGGGGTCATTTCACATTTATTTCTCTGTTCATTTACACACATTCTTGAAACCTTCTGTTTGCCTGATTAAATTAGAAATTTCAGCCAAACAACATTTAGTCACCAAGTACAAACCAGCATCGTTTACTTGAGTTGTCTGAAGGAATGATGTCACTTCAACATATCTGTCAATTTTTTAAGGAATAAATAATTGATTTGTTCACAAATATGTGTTAAATGGCTATTCCATGGTAGTAAATCATGCCTGTCAACCTGATACATTTGACCAATTATTGTCATAATTAATATTTTTTTTCTCTTTGGTTTTTCAGGTGAGTGCAATACACAATCATCAATTTTTTAAAGTCTTGGACTCAGATAAGTAAAAGTTATTGTTATTCAGCCATACTTCATTATTGACATTTTGCAAGAAGGGAGGATTTTCTTTTAAAAAAAATTTTAAGTTATATGTCATAAACTAAGTGATGCTTTCATAACTTTATTGTTCCTTATTAATAGGGGTGCCATCTCTGAAGCATTTTTGGTCAGAGGTAAAATGTTTCATTGTAACCTACTTATCAAAATTAACACTGATGAATGATTCTGTAAAAACAGGGGAGCAGTTTGGTATTTGATTTCAACCAGTAACAATTCTAGTTTGGTAATTTTTTGCTCTTTCATAACTCCTCAAAAATAATTGAAACAATTTTGAATATTTGCAACATACACATGGAATTTTCGTCCATCGATACATTAGCTTTGAGCTTTTGCCTTCCCAACAAGTGTTTTAGGCAGAAACACACTTCTGACCAATACGACTGAAATCAAAACATAATTGTAGATTCAAACCATTTATTTATATGGCCAACTGGAATGCTCTTGTACGTTTAGTTCTCAATTGATATTGATGCTGTCTTGCTTGGTGGCATCTTAGAATTATGTTTATATGATTAGTCACATTCTATAAACCCCATTTGTAGCCTGCTGAGTGACAGTCCATTCTGGTTGTCTTCATCACTGATACTGAATCATCATAGTCTGAGCAGCAGTATACCTGTACAGCTGTTGAGCCATCAAATCTGGTGATTTCCACTGGGAATTCATATAGCCTGTCAGTTTGCTGTCCTGCTCCCAAACACACATACAACAATGGACACCCATCTCAAGATGAGATTTGGTCCAAACATTCAGAGCCAGGCATGTACAGGACAAGGAAATCTATAACACAGTCTTGCCAATGCATGTTCAGCCTTTCATGGTGTGTTTCACCCATCTTACTTACAATAGATTACTTGGATACTGCTGAAAAAACCTGTGCATGCTAGTCTTTATCTAATGTACAACATATCATTCGGCATAACAAATTTATAATGGTGTATTTACTAATCTACATACCTGATTCTACTGACCTTTCGTCAAAAATAGGAAAAAACTACCTTACAAGATAGTCTGATTCTTTGGATGTTGAGTGTAGTTCCAACCCAACCATGGCACTTATTCAAGTAAGTATCTGAGTCGTTACTGTAGGATATCTTTAATTTCCTCAACTGGTTTACCTTACAAGACAGCTACTAATCAATTTGTCAATGACTACCCAAAAGCCATAACTGATGGAATGATGGCACACAATTTGGACTAACCACTACTTCTAAGAAATACTCAATCTTCCTCTACAGCTCATACGTCATAGCTGAATTGGTGAGGTAACCTGAAACTATTTGCATTATATTATGTCTCACAATAATTTGTTAAAGTATAGTGAGATTCTCTGTTGTCATTTGCTGTCACTCCTGCTACATTTACACAAAGGTATCCCAGTTTATTGCTCAGGAAATTAAATATTTGTAAATTGTGTGGACATCCATCTTTGTTTTCTTGTTCAGCAAACAACAAACTCTTCCAAATGTAATTGAAAAAAAAAAAACTTCAGTTAGAGGCTCGCAAAACATCAGCTGTTTTATTGGTGGGGTTAGCTGAATCAAGAATTCACTGTGATTTGTAGCTTCGCTGATTACTTGTCATAAATGGCAGTTTTATCTGAGTAATTCCTCTAATAATTTCTCTCTTTACGTTTTATAAAGACAGTGAATTTGAATTGTGCTCCTATTATCCTCTGATTATTTTTCATATTTATAGGATCCTTGCCAGAATTTTAATTAAGAAGCCAAACTGGAATGTTATGCTTAACCGTGCAGAAATGAGTATTACACATTATATTTATTGTCTGAATCTAAATTGTTTTTTAGTATAAAGTACTAAATTCACGCCAGGTTTTCTTTTGAAACAGCTTTGACAATTATTTAGTAAAATTAATTTGATGTCATACAACACTTGAATGATGTAATTTTTCAGCTTTCTCAGCTGTACATGTACTCTTAAAAATGAAGATTTGTGTCTGAAGGTCATGCTGTCAAGTACCTATAGAAATGACACAATGTACATGCATAACATGATACAAGTAGAGCTCATTCTAAATAGAATACAAATCTGGTAATCAGGACAGCATTCTGTGGGTTTTGCTCAAGATAATCAGAAAAGGGGGCCTTTCAGAGGGATGATCAACCTTTTTCTCACATTTTCCCCCAAGTGGCAACTGGCATGGTTTTTGTGGATACATTGCTATTATGGCTTAAACCTGGCTTCACTGTGACCTTGTTATACCATACTGCATTCATAATTATACAGTATTCAGTCATGGTTGTCCTCACGGCAGTAATAAACAATTGCAAAGATCAACTGGCAACCTAATATACAATGTCATAGCACAGATGATACATTGTTGAAAGACACCTGCCTTAATCACTGAATCACAATCGATTCTCAGTGGGAAATCACATATGGCCAGGAAAAAACAAGAGGGAATCTTTCTTTTTATGTCAAGATGAGTGGGAAAGAAGCAGCTTGATAGTGTCTGGACTGAGAGATATGAGGAAGCTTGGATGATTTAAAGTAAAGAGGAAAAAAATTTAAATTGAAGACAAACAGAAGTATGAGGAACCCCCTTTATTAGAAGTGGGTTGAATAATAATGGAAATTCAGGAAGACAGATACATGTACTCCAGGAAGTTTGGTGTCCAGCTGCCATGGTAGTGTATAAGAATTCAAATTTGAGCCAACTGACGGAGTAATAACACTGGTTTATATTATATTGAGTCAAAAATTTTTAATTTGCTACTGCTTCAGAAAATGTTATCGGTCCAAGCATTATCTCAATTTTTGACAACATTGATTTTTACTTATATATTTTTGTATTCATTTAAATGACCTTATGGAATACAAGATGCAGTGTATTCTGGTCATTACTAAGTGTTCTATACAACCAAATACAATGTAATGTAGGTTCAGTTTACAAAGTGTACCATGTTGAGCTTTCTAAATTCGTGCTCCCATAAAATTTCGTGAGAAAAGAGCCCTGGCACAAAGAAGCAGCTGTTCTTGAAGAGAAAATTAAAAGAAATTTTAGAGAAGCTTTGTGACAAATCGCTTAGCATCATTCATATTCAAGTGGGGTTATGGAGTTTACATTAAATCAGCCATGAAAGTGCAATAATTTTTTCTTAATGAAGTGTTTGTGGCTTCCATGGATTTTCCAACGCCTCCTTTGCTGCTTCGTGTGGTTAAATCTCACATTGTCATATTTAAGCGCTATTAATGAGAGTTTCAAGATGTTTGTGTGGACATAATGTGTTTACAAAAAATGTTCTTGACTGATCAATCTATGAGTACAAAGCAATTGCCACGAGTTGAACTGTATGAAGGGAAAAATGATTGTGTCTCGATCCATTCGTTCCAGAATATGACATTATTGCATGATCGCCACTGTTCATGGGAGATTACAAAATATAGAGTTTGATCAGTCTTTAACTAATACATGTTTGGCATAACACTCAGGCCGTCAGTTCAGATTATATTGTGATTTCCAGGAATCTTTTCAAAACTTGAATAATCAGTCAAGAAAAGTATGTTATCTTGTAAAAAATATATAAGTAAATAAGTCACATGAAAATATTAAAAGTGAACCTCCGTATCTGAAGACAATGTTACCGTTCTTCCGTACACTGACATTGTTTATAAAACATGCAGTGCTGCGCAATGCATATGTTTACAAACTTTAAATATAAATATATGTGAATATATTTTAAAACACAAATTAGGTTTACAGCATCTTCTCTTTCACACGATCAGCTGTTGGGACCAATCACTTACTGCCCATAAATATTGCCATGCCCTCAACGCTCTGTATTGGTACGGTTATTGGGGCTGTGAGCAATTCTACCAGACCACACAACATTGTGAGGAGGGCTGACAGGTTGACAGGTACTGAGTGAGGCTTGAGTGTCTGGGTGAGGCAAAAGTGACATGACTGGGCGTTTCTTTCCACATAGTCTGCTTTGCTAAATATTTTCTAATTATCTATGTCTTTGACACTATTATTTTTTGGTTGCCTCAGATTTCTGGATGCCTTTGAAAATTAATGGAATGCAATTAACTCTGGTCTGGACAGTCTAATGTTACTCTCACTCCAATAGCAAGAAAGAGCATTTAACAGAAATTGGAGTAGGAAAGATTGATTAAATATTATTTTGGTCTTTAAAAATTGTCCAATATTATTTGTCATGATTGTAAAAATATTGTCTAGTTTAATCATTTAATTTTAAGAATCATGCTGTAAATGTTGATATAAATCAATCAAAAACAATAAGGCGAGACCTAATATTAACTAATATAAATCCTCCAGAAAATATGTAATCACTGACAGAGGATTAGTGAATTCCTGCTACAATGATCTTTCAATAACAAACCCATCAGCTTTTATCATCAAGAAACTTGTGAAGCTCATAATAAGACTATCATTATCATCTAATCTACCATAATGATGCTGCCAACACCAGCCTCAATATCAAAGCGCTAGGGTGCTTGTTAGCTGCATCAAAATTCAAGCCATATCTTTGCAGTTTCAAAGTCTGAAGAGTTCTTATAAATTCTCAACTTCACCCTTATGTTTCATGTATCATTAACGTTCCAACATCTGACACAGCTTCATTAAAGACTTTAGTTTGCTTAGTCATGAATGCTTTTTGTCATCTGATTTTCTTCCTTGATTTTGCTTCAGGCATATTGGAGGGTATTAAAGAAAACTGTTGCTCAATTACGTCATTAAATTATTGTGATTTTTACAAGTTATTGCTTTATGTGGTGAGTTGCTACAAAGTTAAAGTCTGAATCTGTTTTGAAAGGAAGATTTATCCAATGTTGACAATATTATTCTTGACTGTTTTCAAAGATAATGATTTTCATTACATTCATGCACTAAGACAGCTGGGTCATGATCTGATGGAGTTTAAATTAACATATATGTATCTCGCTGAATTACTTCTTTTCATGTAAAGTTTTCTTTTCCAAAGGATGGGTAATTTCTCTATTGTAATATTCTTGAATTGTCATACCAGAATAGAACAACAGCACTCAGCAACAAAGACTAAACATGCATTCTGAAAGCAAAACAGTCTTCCTATTTCAATATTCTTGAATCACCAAACAAAAATGGAGCAATAACACTCGACAATAATGAAGATAAAAATCTGCTTTTCAATCTTAACAAATCATCACCTAATGGCGGCAGTGTTGTTTTCTCAGAAAGGCATGTTCAATTTCTGAAAATGCTCAAGTTCTCGCAAGGCAATCTTCACTTCAACATGAATTCAGGGTCAATGCGTGAAAAGTTCTCCATTCGGAGCCAATTGAACATTCTCCTTTTCTGATGAGGTGTCTGCCATTTATGCTTGAATTGGCACAAATCAGATGCGAGTCAAGGTCTCCCAACATAGGAAAAAGAAAGAGGTACCTAACAAGGTGGTCTGATTATGTGTCTATAGTTTCAAGACACCTAATATGATATGCATGGCACTTATATTTTTCAAACTAGCTTCTCAGTAATTAGTACAGCATATTTTTTGAAGCATGAACATTTTCCAAATACATTGATTTCCCTGCCTGGGTTAAATTACAAGACAGCCACCAATAAATTTATGAAGGACTGCCCCAAAGCTATAACTGATGGAATGACACACAATTTGGGAGGAACTATCGCTCGCAAGAATTACTCAATCTTCACCCGCAACTCATTTTTATAGCAGACTGCCGAATAACCTGATACAAAAGGAGTTATATTTGGCCTCACAAATAATTTGTTCAAATAGTTAGATGATCTGGTGCAACATTCTGTTTCATTTACACACTGGTATCCCAATTATTATAGTTTATTGCTCAGGAACTTGAATATTATTTGTGAATATATTGATCTTTGTTTGCTCATGTAATGCACAACAATATTTTGTAAAGATCCTAAGTTTGAAAACAAACCCAGCTGCAGTTTAGAGCCTGCAAATTATCATTAGCTGCTTTGTTGTTGCGGTTAGCTAAATCAACAATTTACCATAATTTGTAGCTTCGCTGATTACTTGTCCATAAATGGCAGTTTTGTCTGAGTAATTCCTCTAATAATTTCTCTCTTTATGGTTTCAAATGACAATGAATGGGAATCCTGTTTCCATTTTCCTCTGATTATCTTTCTTATTTATAGGATCACTTTGCAGCATTTTAATTAAGAACCAACCTAAAATTTTATGCTTGGTGACCATGCAGAATTTGAGCAATAACCATTAATTTTGGACTCTGAATTAAAATTTAGGCGCATTTATGGATTTGGTAGTGCTTTCATAAAATCGCTATAGTGTTGAAATATCACTCCAGATGACAAATCTGTATCCCTTACACAGTTTTTTGCCCATAAATACTGAAGATGTGATATTTAAGTTTTTTTAGAAAGAAAGTCTTGTCATCAGATATGTTTTTTTTTTGTTTTTTGTTTTTTCATTATCAATGCCAATGTGTGAGGGATTGATTCCTATCAACTTGCAATGTGCACATGTGTAATCCTAGAATTTCTAATAATATAACAAGCATTAACTTCCTTTTATCATAATAGATATTTAATCTTAATTTTCCGTGAAAAGATGTGAGTTTTCTTTAAGAATTAGATGCAATGTAAGAAGGCCACACAAATACAAGCAAGCATCTGACCTTGAAACAATAATACTAGTATCAATGTATCAATTATTCTAAAGGATGACTTAGCCTAGTCTAAGACACCTGCTATAATTGCTGAAGCACAATTGATTCTCAGTGGGAAACCACATATGGCAGAAAAAAGGATAGAATCTTTCTTTTTTATGTCAAGATTAGTGGGAAGGAAGCAGCTTGAGAGTGTCTGGCTTCAGAGATATAAGGAAGAGTAGATGATTTAAAGTAAGGAAAACTATGAACCAAAAGAATGAGGGACTCTGAGTCTTTTTAAAGCTTCTGCTTTGATTTTAGAAATCGGATCAATATGACAATTCAAGTAGATGTTGTACTACTGAAATTATGTTAAGTTGAATATAACTGTCTGGTAATTCTGGCATGCTGATAATAATGAGAATCTACACATTTGTTACTCTAGAGAACAATGTCAAATTGTTTTAATTTCATAAATATATTATGTTTGAGTTTAATCTGTATTTTAACCCAAAAATATTTGAATTTCAGAGGGAAAACCTTGACACAGCGTTTGTTAAAGAGAAAATTAAAACGAAACTGTAGAGGAGTTCTTTAACAAAAAGCTTTGCTTTCATTCATATTCAAGTGGGGTTATGCAGTAAACATTAAATCAGCCGTGAAAGTGCAATAAGATATTCTTAATGAAGTGTTTGTTGCTTCCATGATATTTCAGACGCCTCTTTTTTACGTCATGTGGTGAAACTTCACGTCATTAGATTTGAGTGTTAATAATGGAAGGTTTGTGTGTGTAGAACATTGTTATAAATTTTCTAGAATAATCACTCTTTGATTACACAAATGCACTAAGCTTAACTGCATTTATCATAATGAAAGGGAGAAATGACCCATATTGGTATGGCCTCACAGTTCTACACACCACAACTATTTAGTGATTTCATTGATTACTGTAGTTTTCTAAAGTAAGTCATGAAGAAAGATTTTAGTTTTAAATAGATGGCAATATGAATATAACAAATATAACCTTTATGTGCAAAGATTATTACTTTTGTTGACTTCTACACAAGAATCTATGTAACTGTATCAGAGACAAACACTGCTATCAGATATTTGTTCGTGCTCTGTTTGGCTAAGGCACGAGGAGGCTGTTAGAAACTGAAAAAGGCCATGAGACAATGTGTGTGGTGGTCTGACAGGCAGTGAGTGAGGTATGAGTGTCTTGGTGAGACTGTGAGTGGCGTAAGTTGCATAACTGGGTGTCTCTTGCCACCTTGGGTCACATGGGCTGCTATGCCAAAAGAGTTTTATGAGAAAGCAAGGACAGTTATTCATGTCCATGTCACTATTTGGTTGCCAAAGATTTGTCGATGAGTTTGAACATTAATGGAATACAACTAACTATGGTCTGAACAGTATGTTATAAATTTTACTCTCGTACAGGCAATATCAAAGTACTATAAGCCTGGTTCTGATGGCTCCGAAAAGTTTTCCGAAATTGTCTGTCATAATATGCATGATAATGTAAATATGTTCACACCATTTATTTTGTAAATCATGCTGCAAATGTAGGCAGGACTCTGTCAAAACAATTAGATTAATCCTATATATGAACTATTTGACTCCTTAAGAAAATATGTAATCACTGACGAAGGATTGCTGTCTTTTTTATTATAACCATGTAAGAATAGATCCATCAGCTTTTATCAACAAGAAACCTGTGAGGCTCATTATAAGACTATCGTTATGATATAATCTAGTGTAATGATGCTGCTAACATCACCCTTAATATCAAGCAGTCAGGGTGCTTGCTAGTTGCATTAAAATTCAAAGCCTGTCTTAGTAGTTCAAAAGTCTGAAAAGTTATAACAAAATTCTCAACTTCACTCTTATGTTTCATGTATCATTAATCTTACAACATCTAACAGAGTTTCATTAGAGACTTTAGTTTGCTTTATCATGAATGCTTTCTTCCTTGATTTTGCTCTTTGATATCTGCCTTTCTCATGGTATTGACATTTCTGACAGGCTTGTGACTTGACTTTACTAGATTCAAAGGATATACCCCGTTGGTGCCTATTAAAGCAACACTGTTGCTCTGTCATGTCCCAAAGTTATTGTGTTTTATGTTGTGAGTTGTTGAGATGACAATGTCTGAAAAGAAGTTTTGTTAAATATTGAAAGCCTTGTTTGTCCCAGTGTTCAGAAAATATATTTGTCCTATGTCTGAGACAGCTGAGACAGCTGAATTAATTTAATAAAGATGACATGTCTATCTCAACTATGGGTGGAGTTGAATGGATGATTGGGGCTTTAAGTCCTGTCCTGCATTTATTTCTGCACTTGATAGGCTACTTGACAGGACACCAATAAAGCAATGAGGTGAACAGTGAGATGTCTATTATTAATCAATTAGCATAAAACCAGTTGCAATTTCTTTCCAAAGAATAGATAATCCTTCTATTGTTCTTTTCTTTAAATCACCATTCAAGAATATGTAGCAATACTACAGCACAACAGAAATGAAATATGTTATGCAACTCTGTTTTCCAATCTCAGCATACTGTCACAGCAATGTGTATTTGACAGCACTTAATGTTATTTGGCCCAATGGCACCAATACAAACTGAATTTTTTGAAAATACTTGAAAGACAGTTTTACTTCAACTTGAATTCGGGGACAGTGAATTAATTATTTGATTTCTGATGTTAAATTGGCACACAGCGGAAGCAAAATGGGTTTCCTTAGATTAGAAAGTCAAGGACCGACAAAGATGGTACACAAAGTAACCATTTCTACCATCTCACAATATTGCAGATATGCCATCATGAATTTGGATGCTATGACAGGTGAAGATTAATGCCAAAACATGTTCAAGAATCCTCTTGAAGTTTCATAGATTTTTGAAGCATTGCCTTGAAATTTGATTAGTTTTGAATGGCTGCAGATACTCAAGATTAGCAACCAAAAGACAAAAAGGGTTCATCCATGTGCTGTTCCCCCTATAATCAATAGAGAGACAACACCTTCCTAATTCTTCTGTCTTTCACTCTTTGTCTGCTCTAATAAATCCTGTGATCAAATCACTGTACTCTGCCCCTTCTCTACTGTTTTTTTGTCTTTCTTTTTCTCATCGTTGTCTATTGTCTGCCATTGTCCCCATTGTCTTTTTGTTCCTGACCATTGTGATGGACAAAAGAAACAAGGCATCTCCATTGTTCTGTTCCCCTGTGACCCCATGTGACCGGGCAATAAGGAAACAAGAAATTGTATTTATCCACAGACGAGAGCGGCCAGTAATCGGTTAAGCCTGATTGTCTGCTGACGAAAGCAGGATGCTGTGCCTGCCCCGATGGACAAATGGATCCTCCAAATCTACTGAAAGGGATGAACAGAGGATGAAGCACAGATTAGAGCACTAAGACTTGTGGAATAATCAAAGGATTTGCTATGTTATAAATTCTATGAAGAAATATGAATCAATTGTCTTTGAATTGGGTAAAAAAATAAAAGCAAAGTTAACGCAGAGCCTAGTGGATTTGAGCATAAATTAATGTGTTCTCATGCACACAATCTTTATGTCGTTTTGCCGTTTTGTAAAAATTTCCTGGGATACATAGCAGTGCAATACAGCTGCTACAATCTTAGACACAGGAATTCCTAACACAAGCTATATTCAGTTTATGGCACACCAAACTATAAGCTGGCCCAGATGGTTCATAAAGAGAAGAGCTTATGACCAAGCACTGAGGCAGTTCTCTTCTGGTGTGGATTGTTGTGGCTGGATATTGATTAACAGTTGCCTTAATGCAATTCAAAAACAAATACAGTCAAGAATTCTGATCATGTTCTGGCCAGACTGCCAAGGGATGAAAAACCACCAGGTATTGATTTGAGAACATGACATGGCTGATGTAAATGGGTCAGAATGGTTAATACTGTTCCTAGTTTGAGGAACATAGAATCAAAAATGGCTATTGTTTTGAAACAATAGGTGCAAGGAAATAATTTGTTAGTGATTGGGGGTGACTCGATTCCCATGAATTGGTCTCGAAGTCCAGTTACATACATGATGGCCTTAAGGAAACTATTTTCTTTGCCTTCAGGCAAAGAGCTATAATTGTTCAGCAATTAAACAGCTATATATTTTGAAGCTTGACTGGACTACAATTGCTTTTTTATTGAATATGTGCATTATATTTTTTTGTATTTTATTAAATATAACTAATGATTCCTTTCTTTATTTCCAGGTGAGTACAGTGTTAAAAAAGGAATATCTTCTTCCATGTTTTGATAGTCAAGGAGTCAGATAAGTGAAAATTAATTTTATTATTGTCTAAACTCCGTTCTGGTATTGATGGGTAACTGTCATATGAGGTGACAATTTCTTTCACTTTATAAAGCCTTCGGTGAATCAGACACACCCCAAATCCAAGCACTTCCGTACATAATTCAGCTACGTCTTACGTCAATGGAGAGATCTCTCAAAGACCTTTTGAATTTTAGGTGTTACGTCTCTGAGAGGCCAGTACCTTTTACCAAAATTGCCCTGAAACATTTGAAGTGGCGAGAAATATTGCACGCTGATTGGCTAAAACGCTCTTGACATAAATCTATGTTAAATTGTTAATATACATTCTCAGAGTGATTCGTCCAGGGTAGGCCTAGATGCTGTGAGTGATTCTTTGAACATATACAGTGCCACCTGTAAGTAAGTGAAACGCATGAAATGGTGCCATTGCATCAATGCTAAACATCTAATCCTCACCAAAACTGCTTGTGTGAGCATGAATTCTCATCCGATGAGGGGAAACACATTGGGTCATAAAGGCCGATATGTGAGGCATTTGGGATAACAATGGCTTCCAATCTTCTTTGCTGTTCTTTGCTGTAGTTGGAGTTGGGTATTGGTCAAAGTCTTTGATAAGTAAGTGAAAAAACAGGCCCAATGTTATTTAATAGGGAAGGGTGGTTAACTTACTTATCAAAGACTTTGACCCATACCTAAACATGACTACAGCAGAGAAAATTGACTGCCATTGTAATCCCACATGCCTCACATATCAGCCTTTGTGACCCAATATGTTTTCCTCTCATCAGATGAGAATTCATGCCTCCACAAGCAGTTTGGTTGAGGATGTTTAGCATTGATTCAATGGCACAATATCATGTGTTTCACTTACTTACAGGCAGCACTGTAAGTAAATTGTTACATTGTTGCAAGATTGATATTAATAAAAATTAATTTAAAATCACAAGCATCATTCGTAAAACCTAGCGTATTGAAACATCAGATTGAGAGACTGATTTTGCCTGTTTGCAGAAGCTGCAGAACTTGGCAGAAGGCCAAAAATACTGCAGAATAATATATGCAAGTACTGCTGAAATTTACCATCAGGCTACTTTCAATTTTTGGGTCAATTGGTCGACAATAATTATTTTCTTTAAGAAATTGATATTTTCTGCTAGCAAATGTCCTTGGCCTGTCACACCCTCATTTGTTCGGAAGAGCCACTCCCACATCATGATCATGTCGTGTTGATATTTATAAGCCAGCTCAATAGGTGTGATCTGACATGAATACGTGTATGACTAACCTTGTGATTTATTGCGAAGAAACATTTCATGCCAAACCTTGTGTGTAACTCACCCAAAATAAATTGAAATCATTCTCATAGTTGTAAACTCTGAAACAATTTTCATAGAATTTCAATTTCATAAGGTCAACATTTTCATAATTTTGTGATTAAACTTAGCTTGATTTCTGTTGATTTTTATACGTGATGGAACTCATTGTCTCACTGTTTCTGATTAGCAAATTATCACAGAACCTTCACATAAGCTAAATAACCCCTGAAATTTAGTTCATCTCAGTGCTCTTGTCATCAATCTTAGGGTAATGACCAGAAATGCTCTCCTTACTCAAGGGGTGTGTTGGTGCAATGGTTGATAAATCTAGAAAAACAATCCAGTAGCTTCTGACCACTTATTGTTATAACACCAGTGACCATATTCCAGGTCAGCGTAAGTAAAAATCAGATCATTCTGAGGTGTCCTCACTGTCATTGGACTATCATTGTTAGTGTTATTTGCCAGGGTATACTTGTACAGCTGTTGAGCCGCCATATCAAATGATTTCCACTGGGGATTCATAGAGCCTGCCTGTTTGCTGTCCTGCCCTCAAACACCCATAATACACCAGACACCCATCTCAAGATGAGATTTGGTGAAAGGGGTTTAGAGCAAGACACGCCCAGGACATGGGACTTCCATAAGATAGTCTTGCCAATGTGTGTTCTGCCTTTCATACCCATCTTTTTGGGATAGATTGCAGTGGTGTCACCTACAAATGCTATTTCTGCGATCTTTCCTGTTTGTTTTATGTATTGGCTGCGTAAAATTTGGCTTGGAGCAATGTAGAAATCTGGTAAGATTTCTAAAAGATTTCGATTTGATTTTTGACAACTTAAAATGAAATTTATCAGTGTCTCTTAAAAAGTGTGTCTTGGGGTACTTCATTCATCTTCTCTGTGGGTAATTTAAATCCAGGACTGTTTTAGAGCATTTTGAAGGTGTTGTCTGTTGAATCTGAGTGAAGCAAGAACTTTGGTTTTGAATGCTATTTGAATCAACTGTTCCTTTGGTTAAGTGAGTGTGAAAAGTTGAGTCAGATGACAAACATAAATAGATTATGTCATTTTTAGAAAGTTTGCAATGGTATAAAGGAACAAAATAGAACTGCTAGAAAAATTGAGTCCATCAGATTTGTGACCGAAATCCTAAGGCACCCAAGATGATGGGCATGACATTTATACCAGCCACTGGTAACAGTTATTTTTTTTAGCCAGAAAGGTTCAAATGACATTCATTTCCCTGCTTGGGCTAAATTACAAGAGAGCCACCAATCAATTTGTGAAGGACTGCCCTGAAGCTATAACTGATGGAATGATGACACACAATTTGGAAGAAACTGCTGCTCCTAAGAAATACTCAATCTTCCCTCGTATCGCAACTCATAAGTTATGGCTGAAGTTCTGGAGTAACTTGATACTAATGGAGTCCTGCTTGGCCTCACAAAAATAGTTTGCTTTTGTTGTTCTGTTTTCCTTTTGGCATTTGTACTCTTCTAGTTATGAAGATTCCTATTCATTTTATGGCTTTATTGTGGTTGTCAAAAAGGCACAAAATGAGAGTTTGGCCATCAGTTTATCACCAGGAAAGAGTTCACTCGAATTTTCATATCACTGCCCGGTTTGGCCTTGATGAAAGATGTCAATGATCCAAAATATTGGCATTGATGCCTGTGTAAATCGATTCATTAAGCATACAATAACTGTCTTGAATGGAATCCCTTCAACAGATATGGCAAACAAGAAAAAATGCAGCCACAGTTTGATGCCCACAAATTGTCATCGGTGATATTGTAGCGTTATTGCAGTTAGCTGAACATGCTAAATCAACAATTTGCCACAATTTTTAGCTTTGCTGATTAAATGTCCATAAATGGCGGTATTACCTGAGTAATTTCTCTCATAATTTCTCTCTTTATGGTTTCAAATGACAGTGAATGGGAATCCTATTTCCAGTAACCTCTGATTATTTTCCTTATTTATAGGAGCGCTTTGCAGCCATTTAATTGAGAAGCCAAACTGAAACTTCATGCTTGGTTACCAGGCAGAGTCTGAAAAATAGGTATTTTGGCTCTTAATTCATAACTGGAATAAACAAAAGCATATAATGGCATTCTAATCTCATTCATTGATTTGACAGTATTTTTGATGACAGTTGTGCTGAAATGTCATTCAACATGGTGTTTTCTGATTCTCCCCATTGTCCTACCAATCACAGGGTGCCAGGTTTGATACCAGCGCTGGGCACTTCACCTAGACGAACACAATGTCATATGTAAGACAGCACTTTAAATCATCATTTGTCTCATAAATGTGTCATTCTCCTGCCCCAGCTGGTCTGTATTACAGCATTTTAAATAGAATGTCGTCCATCCATCTATTATACATTATGAGAAGACTGGGAGTCTGGCACATACCGTATTAATTCAGGGATGCCCAGGGTCTTTCAGTTGCCCCAGTGGAGAACAATAGATACAACCTGCCTCCATTTAATATCCCATGGGCTCAGACTACATTAAGTTCCGGAGTGGGATTCGAACCCATGCCCTGAGAGCCAGTGGTTGCGCGACCAAGCACTCTTAAACACTATGCCACAAAGGAACAGTAAAATGACACTAATCATTGCTAATACAGATAATATTCAAGCTTTTGGCTTAAAATATCTTAATGAGAACATTGAAAAAAATGAAGGGGGGGGACTTGATTGCTTTATTCCTGAAAACTACAACTATTAAAATTACATATTCCATATTAAACCACAATCCCATTGCAAGGTCATAACACAACTGTGTTGGAAATACTATACTAAAGTTACTTAATTGTAAAGATTGCGGACTCAACAGTCCTGCGATGTGATCTAAAACCACAATGAGAGCAAGACCACTCCAGAGCAAAAATCAAAAACCTATGGAAACCACATCTTTCCTGTCTGAGTAAATAGTCATGATGATGTCATTAAAATGTTGGTCATCCAAAGTGGCATCTTCAATTTTCTGAAAATGTCTAAGTTCTCACAAGCATTATCTTGCTGAGGGGCAATGGATGGACAAGGCCGAAAAGCCCTCATCAGAGATAATCAAACATGCTCTTTTGTCTAATGAGACAGTTCGTTCAGACTTCATCTATTGACTGTAAGATTGGCATGTTGCAGATGTTTGTTAAGGAATAGAGAATGAAGTGTATAAAACAACTGTATACATGTCTATCTTGGTCACAAGTCACATGTTGAGTAGTTTATAAAAGAAGGAGTGGGAAAATCTGTGATGAACTTTAGTTTTAATGCCAATAGAAATGATCCTATGTTGGTTCGGTAAATATAGTAGGTTGAGGCAGCTAAAAAATAATTCATTTTTAGAAAGTTTGTAATGATGTAATGGAACAAAATAGATCTTCCTGAAATAATTGAGTCTGTCTGATTTGTGACCGAGTTCCCATGACACCCAAGATGATGGGCATGACATTTATACTAGCCGGTGGTTACAGTTATTTTTTTAGCCAGAAACGTCCAAATGACATTCATTTCCCTGCTTGGGCTGAATTACAAGACACCGCCAATCAATTTGTGAAGGACTGCCCTGAAGCTGTAACTGATGGAATGATGACACACAATTTGGACAAACTCCCACTCCCAAAAAATATACTCAATCTTCATGACTCATGATATCTGATGCAGTGTCTTCCTTACATTCAACATGGGAAACATAGAGGCAGTCACGATCTACAGAAGTAAAATAGAATAAAAATCAGATGCATAATCCTTTCGTTTGTCTGTCACCTAAAAGCTGGATTAGTCTCCTTAAATCAAACTGACATTGAAAGTATTGGTATTATCATCACAAATCATCGGCAAGCACTGTTGATTTAAAAACAACAGAATACAGTTGCTCATTCAGACACATTGACTTAGTTATGTTGTCTGTTCATTCACATTTGTACCAACTTTGACTAAAATATAACTTCGTAATTATGTGAAGGATCTTCAATAGGGTGGTCCAAAAACACTTTCTTCTGAATTTCTCTGATTTGAATATTGCATTCTGATCTTATATGGATAGAAGGTTTTGTGTAAAAATTTCAGCAAAATCAATGAATATTTAGAGGTAGCACAAAGCCGTTGAAGTTTAACATGCAATTGCCCATTGGCAGACCTCAAAATCACCGGCTTTGCAAATCTTGCTATAACGGCATATTTTTTTTGATCAAGTAACCGTTTTTTTTGTATGTCCAGGATGCCCAATCCAGTCCTGATATTATTTCTGACTAACAAAGTTCCATAGCAGGTCAGCATAGATATTACATAGGTCAATTATCAGGCCTTTTTCATAAAAACAGGCAAATATTTCACTTACTATGTACATTAAATAAAAGATAACCCCCAGATATTACTTTGCCATGCCAATTTTGTCATATACTAAAAAATCAGGAAAACATATTCACTTCGGAGAAAGATCTTGAAAATTGACCAATTTTCAGTTGCGTGAATGAGGAATTACATTGTAAACTTCAACAGCTTTGTGCCACCTCTAAATATTAACCGATTTGGCTGAAATGTTGCATGTGTTTGTTTTACTTATGTGGTCATCAATTTCCACTTTCAAATTGAGGGTTTGAAGAGATTTGGTTTTTCCCATTGAAATGTGGACCATCCTAATCTTCAATTATTCAAATGACTTCCTAGATATAGGTCATATGACTAACTCATCAACTTCAATAATAAATGAAATTACCAACGGTTTTCCCCAATCACTTTTATGTACAGACAAATGCTCAGAGTAACAGAAAGACACACTCAAAATTAAAACAATTATAGTCCTGTCCTATAGGCTATGGCGACAAATAATGTTGTTGTCATTTGTTACATACATATTACTCAAGTGCGGCTACAGATTCTTTTAATTCTGTGCCTATATTGTCTGGTGGACAATACAAATATAACAGGGAAAGCAAATGGAGCCAATGCAAATTGAATAATCAAGATGGCAACAGCAATGACATTGTAGTTGATGTCAACAGTTCTTTGAATCGCATGGAGCCCAAAAGAGAGGACCATGACAACATTGTAAACTATAAACCGGGCTCTAGTCAGGTGATCCGCATTTGTTTCCTTCTTGTGAGCCGCTTTGCGAGTCACTCTCCTATAATTAGAAAGTGACACATTGACTCCAGTCATTCCGATACACATTAGGCCATGTGCAAGCAAAACTAAAGACCATTCCATCCAACTCATTTTCATCATGCACAGTGGGCTGGACACTTTGTTGTTGCCCATTTTATATGTCAGGCCAATGAGTCCAGCCATTGCAGATGCTGTCAAAAGAAAGTACTGTTTATTGCATATTTTACTTGATTCAAAGTATCGTACTGTCCTGTATGTTTCAAAATAATGGAGCATTGAAAGAAAAGGATAATACATGCCAAGCGCAAACAAACTCTTTGCTATCACTATGCACTTCAGCTGCTCATTAGAATCAATCACCAACATTTCAGAGCTCGTACTTTGTTGATGGTGAAAATGGAAACTTATCAGAATGGCAGCAATAATTAGTCCTGACAGACTATTTTGAAAAATCAGGTTGAAGTATGAGATTTTCATTAAATGATATGAATGTTCCATGGCTAAGAAGTTCATCAGAACGATAGCTATCAGAAAAGGCAGAGTTATCCATGCTTTCCTTGGATAATCAAATGGACAAAAATCTTGCAGCTCAGTCGCTGTTGTAAGTACGCAATGTTCAATCTTAACTTCTCTTTTTAAACAGCAAAAATGCAAGTTGTTTGTTGAGAACTGAGACAACTTGACCTTGAGAAAATCCCATGAAACACTTTTAAGCCTTGGACTGCTAAAATGTAATACTTCAAGATTGTTTAGTCCATGGTAAAGGTCTGATTTGACATGCATTAATCTTGTATTTGTAAGGTCAATATATCTTAACCTGGATAGTCTGCAAAATGCACAGCCATCCATGTGATATAATTGTGAATCCTTCAGTGACAAATGTGTTAATTTGATTAAATCTGAAAAGGAATGTTCAGTTATTTTTGTAATGGCAGTTTTATCCATGATTAAGTATTTTAATTCTTTAAGATGTCCACCACGTGAAGAAAAACTTCTCAAGGGGTTATTACCAATATTCAGCTTGACCAATTTTGGTATGTGCAGGTTCTTGATTTGTGCCATATCTGATATATTGGAGTGTGAAATGTCAACAAACCAAGCATTTTGTAATTCAACGGATGTTGCTAAATAATCTGATGTTAGTCTTATTACAGCTACAGATGATCCTTCGTCCTGTAAATTGACTGGATCAATACAATATATTGACCTTCCTAAACAGGTGCACTGGTCAGGACACTTTCTTGTGCAAGCTGCTTCATCATCACCAGACAAAGGACAATGCAACACTCCATCACATATCTCCCCTGGGTGGACACACATTCTCTCTTTGGTACAACGAAGCATTCGACTGCACGTCCACGATGCACAATTTGATTCATCATCTCCCATTGGACACTCGGGTATTCCATTGCAAACCAGCCTAAATGGGATGCACCAGTCTTGATCCTGACATGCGTACTTGTCTTTGCAAAAGAAATTAGAGCATCCCCAGTTATTGAAACAATTTTGAAATTGCCATGCTTCTTCACATGGTATGGTACGGCCGTAAAAGTCTTTGTCATGCACACAATCATGTGCTTTTGGATAACATATTGTTGAACCAAATGGACAATTATATTTTGTGTAATCAATGGTTACATAATTGAAATATTTACTTGTATAGATGTCTTCTGCACAAGTTTCATTGCATTGTTGGTAGAGCATTGCATTTAGGGCATTAGAATCAGTTTTAATACACAACTGCTCTTGCTTTCTGATCACTAAAGGACTCCAAACTTTGTTATATTGTGACCAGTCTGGGCATTCTTCTTCATCTTCACCTAGTTCACAGTCTTCAATGAGATCACAAAGTCGAGAAATTGGGATGCATGATCCGTCTATGCATGGAAAGAAGAGATTTTTATCTGACGTGTGTAAACATTTATTTGTGCAGTTCATTTCATCGCTATCGTCTGTACAGTGTGGTTTTGAATCGCAGAAGTAGGTCTCCACAATGCATTCACCATTATCACAAGGTTTGAAGCCTTCGTCACAAAATTGTTTTATTGGTAAAGGTTCCTTCATGCACACTACTCCAGCCTGATTGCCTACACCAGTGTCAATTGGCAAGTTCCGTCTTGTACGGACAAATGTTTTACTTATTTCTGAAATGCTTTTAGTAGATGTAAACACATCTATTGCCCCGTGATCTCGGAGGTGAATAATGTAATTAGAGCCATGATATGACATGACAAGTTTCAAAAAATATATTATTTGATTAATACTACCTCCTCTTAGTGTAGCCAAACCACCAACTTTTTGACAGGCTAATTCTATGTCCTGTTTTTCAATTTGCTTTTTGTTATTAATGTACTCTACCCTCAGACACTTTTTGTAGCCCCACACCCATCCAGTGTCACAGTAGAATTCCTTATTTGTATCCTCACAGTCAACAAAATCATTATGGGGCATTGTAAGAGGTGTATATTGACAAAGAAAAGTCGCATTTACAAATTGCTTGTTGCAATCAATGTAGGTCCATGTTCCTGTGGAGGGTATTACCGCCAAGCACAGTTTAGATTCAGTGTTTTTGTTACGTAAAGCAGACAGCAGATATTCATACTCTTCTTCATTGGTCCTTCTTGAATTTTTCACAGAGTACCTGTGTGATGCATTCAGTGCCAATTCTGTCATTCTGTTAGGCGAATTCAACCTGCCGAATCCCCTTTGAATCTGTCGCAGTTTTGACTGAAAAATTAATAGAAGTACTATGAATGCAGTTGTAAATACAATGTAAGAGACGATAATTATGTAATGACACCTCCATTGTTCTCAGAGAATGATATCAAATAATGTTGTGCTAAAATCAGATATCTAGGTGGCGGAGTGGGCAGGGCAGATTCTTTTCACTTGCTTAAGTGCAAAATGCATCTGTTAAGACCCTTTCTTTGAAGGGTTTGAATATGTAATGGAAAAATGCATGACATCGTGGCCAGACCCATATGGGGTAGGGTGTCCCAAAAATGTGAAAGTTGGAAATTCATTGGGGCTAACCTCTAACCTATAGTTCCTTTCTGGCTCCCATGTAAAATTTCAGCTCATTTGAAGGTGTTTTAGATGTTACTCAAGGGCCCCAAAGGGGTTTAACATTGAATTTTCATGCAAAAACGGCTATTTTAGCTAATAGCTCACAAATTATTAGTTTCACTCTGCCCAAACACATGGATAGTTGATACACAGATGTATAAATTATTCTGAACACTGTGGTACCAATTTCATATCTGTACCTTACTGGTTCTTGCGTAATGAGCAAATTATACTATTTTCTAAGAAAAATTGACGGCTAGGCAAAGCACCTTTCTTAATGAAGATTAATTGCAGTCTTATTTTGAATTTTAAACAGGAGACAATGACATATTGGTTCTATAGTGTGACAGAAACACAAGAACATCAACCAATGTCTTACAATCTATATTTCAGACTATTGAAACAATCTATCAAGTTTTTTTAAATCACAGAAAATCGTAAAAATAAGTATATCCCATACATGTAGATTTTCTCAATATCCAAGCAAGTTACAGTATCAAATTGGTACCACAGTGTGCAGAATAATTTATACATCTGTGTATCAACCATCCATGTGTTTGGGTGGACTGAAACTAATAATTTGTGAGCTATTAGCTAAAATAGCCATTTTCACACGAAAATTCAATGTTAAACCCCTATATATCTTTGTGGCTCTTTAGCAACATCTAAAACACCTTCAAATAAGCTGAAATTTTACATGGGAGTCAGAGAGGGACTATAGAACACATTTAGCAGTTAGCCCCAATGAATTTCAGACTTCCACTTTTTTTGGGACACCCTAATATGGGGTATATTTCTTAATGCTGCTTCTTTCATATTAAAAGAAAACAACAAATGCTAGTATTTTAGGGTGTTGCATACTTCCATAAAATTGATAATTTTTGGTCGATCAAAACTCTGGTCCCTTCCCCCTTCCTCTGAATATCTTATGATTGTAACACCTCCACGAATGCTAGTATTGGCAGTTGCACGAATGAATACTAAAGCACAAACATGAGTGTTAGTTATTACATGTACACGAACACCTATGCTCGTTTTTTCATGTCCACGAACTCGGACATGTTCGTTTTTACACCTCCACGAATTCGTGAACATGCCAAATTTGGATGCTGAAATTGATTTCCTGGTACCTTCAGCGACTTGTCTTTGTTGTCCTGACCTTGTCCTGAAGGCTTCCTGGCTTTCCTGAACCCTTCAGGAACCCTTCAGCATCTTCTTGAAGCTGTCCTGGACCCTTCTGCGCTGCTGACAGCTTCAGGAATGTTCAGGAAGGCTTGCTGAAGGTATGCTGAAGGTGCTGAAGGCATGAGGAAGTATTGAGGAACCAATGCTGAAACTACCAAGAAGCTATTAGGAACGGTGAGGAACATCGGGAAGCCTGGCAGACAGGTCGCTGAAGGTGTCAGGACAGTGCAGACAGCATGCAGAATTTGTCAGGAAGGTGCAGACAACACGCAGAAGGTCCCAGGAAAGCACTGAAATATGTGCAAAATGGCTAAGAACAGGATGTCATGTCAACAAAAATTAGAAAAAATGGCATTCAATCTGCCACCAAATAAAATTCCTCATGCTGTCTGGAGAGCTTCCTAATTGTCCTGTCCCATGTTTTTACCGTTCCTGAAGTGTTCTGCATCCTGTGTGCAGACAGGATGCAGAAGGTCTCAGGAATGGAGCATCTGATGCTGAAGATACGCTGAAATGGCCAAATTCGCTTCCCCAACCCTTCCTGGTCTTGTCCTGGCCCAAGTGGACACCTGATCTTATCGTAGTGCCACAATAAATTTTAGGGTGCATCTAACCCCCTTACGTAGTTGGATCACCTCTGACTTTTTTTGGGGGTTAGGTTTGGTGTCCTGAATAAAAAACCCTAAAATTTCATTGAAATCCATTAAGGTCTAGGGATGGCTGATTGCAATTGAAAATTATGCAATATTTAAGTTTTTCGATCATTAAAATAATCCGCGGTTCTCCGTAACTAGGTCAATATTACAGATACATCAAAGATAATGATTTCTCTAGAAAGCCCTGATCAAGAGCTTCAAAATGAATACCAACAACTTATGTTTTCATGCATTTTAAGCAGTGGTAGTCATCGTGTTCAAACAAGAAATGAGGCTTTTTCTAATGACTCTATGCTAGGCCCTACAAAGTTAGCCAATCAGAGCCAAACCTTCCCAAAAGTTGTCGATGGAGTCCAGAAGACTTCCTATGAAATTTCAGGTCAATTGAAGATGTCCTTACACTAGTTCACCCCCTACTTTTGATTTCACATAAAAAAGTGGCCATTTTTGGGATTTTCGGACTGTATCTCAACAACCTTTCCACATAGGGAGCTGCAAATGCACTCAAAATGTGCAGAATGGTCATATTTGGTTGTGATCCATGTACCCTTTTACCTTCTAGGTACCATCTCTGTTGTTATACTATGAAAACTGGTTTGAGGAGCACTGGGAAGTGATGTGAAGTCCTAATCCTAATGCTGCAACAAGAAACACCAAGAAATTTCATTGCATCGCACTTTGCATGCAGGCTAAAATGTGTCCTTTGGTAATATATTTGGAATTCAAAAAGTCATTGAAGTCATCACAGTGACAGAAGATGACAGAGCATTATTTGGTAATAGCCTAGATTGTGTATCCTTCAGCTAGAAAGGATTAACAGGTTTAACATGACCTGCCATGGCTTGAACACTTGGAAGGTCTAGTAATGATAGTAATAATTCCATAACTATTGAAAACTTTCAAACAAAGGCAATGTTCATGTGACAGCTGTGAGTCTTTTCACCAATTAAATATCCACATACAGCATAAAAAATGTATTCTGCATGTCAATTTCATCCTCAATAGTATTTCAATATATTTGCCATGCCCAAATAAAAATCAAGTCTTGAGTCACTGACACAAAAGGGTTCCTAACAGCATCTTCTCAGTTAACTTCATCAGCTAGTAGGCCTACAGTTGCCGTTTTCTTATTATGTGCAGCAGATTTATGCATACCAGCCTCAACAGCTTTGTATTCTTCTCCAACACTAAAGCCTGAAACAACATCCAGCAATTTAAAGTTAAACGCTATCATGACTGAAATTTTTCCTGTGGCATGGTTTACAGTGACACAGCTGAGGGCAGAAATTCCTCCCTGTCAACATGCAGTCCAACATATTTTCTGGTTGTGGTTGCAGAAACAGTAGCATGTGTAATTATGGGACCAGCAACTTTTGTTTCCATCTCCCTTTCATTGAATTTTATAGTGTCTTCATAAATGTATAATTTTGAATCAGACACATCGTTATCATTATAATCAATTTCTTGCAGATATACCGAATGGCATTGCCCACTTGTGACTGAACATGGCTTTACCACAGCAGTTTCTCAGCAATGGCATGTCTATATTTGCAAGCTGTTGTTGAGGAAAGATGGTCATGGTGCACATTCAGATAGAATAGTCCTGAGAGATAGATGGATCATCATCTTCACAATGGCATTATTATTTTGATGGATTCCCAATGTGAAATTTGACCGTTTCAATCACCTCGTTCTCAGTTGATACTTTTTCTTTAATATACAGTTTCGAACTTGGATACATTTCCTGGAAATCAAGCTCTCCACATTTTTCTGTACATCTCAGTGATCACCTGCCCCTTTTGGAATTCATGATAACATTGCAAGATTTAACTGCCATTGACTAGCAGCCTTCACCAAAGAATTCAATTTCTGCTTCTAACAGCAAAGCAAAAAGTGGTAGGGAAACTGACAGACTTATAAATCCATACGAAACATCCAGTGCAGAATAGCAAGTATTTTCGAGACTGTCCCAGATTATTGTCTCTCATAATATAAAATTCTTTCAAATTTCAGTCTCAAGAGATGAGTTTATTATTATTTTTCAATGAATATTCACCCAATAGGCCATATCTCCATAACCATTGAACCTACAACATTGGAATTGATGCTAAAATGTTCAGAATACCCATTTTTGTATTCAATGTCAATACATTTATATGGCCTAAAGTCAATAGTTTTCATATTTTGATGGAAAATACGATTTTTGACATCTAAATAGACGCGGTTTGACATTTTAAAGCCAGTAGCAATTGGAATAAGCCTTGAGATTCAGTTTGGTAATATTTTCCTTGTTTCTGGAGACAATGAGCATGCTTTAAGAGGGTCCCCACAAATTTCCATGATAATAATTCCTCTACTTGTTCACAAAATATAAGGATTTTCTGCGTTTTTTCAGCTTTTTAGAGTTTGCAATCTTCAAATGAAATCAGCCACCCCTAGGCAACCTTCAAAATGGATGAAATTTGGCAGAAATACTCCTTTCTATGAACCTCACCACCAAAAAAAAGTCAGAAGGGATGTGACAAACTTTTGCATTTTGATGGGGATCAGATACACCCTATGCCACATACCCATAATACCCGTCGCAATCTCCATATGGAGACAGACCTATTGGCAGAATGGCAGCCATGAACTGTTTTAGGTAATGTGTCTATCTTTAACTGCCTTGAAAAGGTAAATTCCGCCTTTTTACTGCTCTAAATGCCTCTTACACCAAATCAGTCCGAATTTTCTCCATGAAACATTACTAAATGAGGCAAATAAGCATTTGTAATTATTCGAAATGTGGATAATTTACTGTTAGAAGAATGTTCAATCAAAACTCATCATGCATGACTTGCAATGATTGAGAAATGGATACATTTTAAATTTATTGTTAAATATCCTCAAATATAAGAAGGGTTATGTATACCTACCAGTGCATTTTTTAGCATAGTAACTGGGAGACCAAATGGTCTCCCAGTTGGCGGATTTGGTCTCCCAGTCATTGCCAAATTGGCATCACTGGGGGATCAATTTTTTCCACACACTCATCAATTTCTAATTTGGTTGTCTTAGTTCGTAGTTCTTGCGCACAATTGAAACCAAGTCTTCTTCTTCTCATATGAAAAATATTCTTCACTATCTCTAAAATACAAACTACTACTTATGTCATCTTTCTGGTTTCCGATTTTTAAAAAATTGTCAAGACCTTTTTTGTGGCAATCAGCGAAACTCCTAAATTAGCAGCCAGCTCAACAGTTCAAAATCTTTTGGTGAGGAAATCATCATATAAATTTATTGTAATGGATATACATCTACTACTGCTGAGCTATAAATGTCGCGCATCATGATGCTACAAAATTGCCTTGGTCTCCCAGCCGAAAATCCCTAAAAAAGGCTCTGATACCTACCATAAACATTAATGAAGATGATCGCAGGAGTGTCACAGCATTGATTCGGCCATCATAGTCTCCTTGGATTCTTTCATATTTATCCAAGTAATATTCAAGTCTAGGTGAGCGCATCACTTCTATCCATTCATTTTTATTTTTCACCGACCAAAGGTGAGCACCTTGCTTCTTGCAAACTTGTTCTGATTCAAACCACGATCCAGTAAAGTTAGTGTGGATGTCAAAACAGACAGTTCCATCTATGCTGTATCTACCGTACTTGGTACAATCTTCATTTAAAATCAGTTTATATGGTTCGATAAGGTAGGAGTATAAAGACTCGGCTTCAAAATTTGCATTAACAATAATCCACATTGACAGTGCATCCTCATGTTTGGAAGATGCATTGATCACTACTGAGAGGAACTGGCCGTAACTCCGCCAAACAAAAGGCATCTGTTTCTCTGAAAATCCATAGGAGTAAACAATATCAGAATCATATATTTTGTCATAAATTGTACATTCCAGTTGTCTTCCAGTCAGTGTTGACATCTCATTTTGTGGTTTTTCAAAGTACATTGCCACCATAAACTGATTTGCATATTCCTTCATACTTCTCCATTGACTAAGGAAGGACACATCAAATGCAAATATCCCAGTACTAACTTTAAGAGAGAACATGAGACAAGGTCCATCAAATTTAGGCTTATTTTGAATTGTCTTCACAGGCAAAAGATCAATTGTCTCACAATCTCTGCCTTTTGCGTCAGATGCTCCAACCGCAATTGTAATGAAATGATTTACCAGGCAGGTATAATTGATTTGAAATTTTTGGTGCCTGGATTCAAACTCCTTACTCTTATATTCAATTATTTTAATTACTCCATCTGATTCAACCTCAACTTGCTCCGAAGGGCTGAAAAATGGAGCCGTGACCGCACAGGGAACTTTAGATCTGTCTTCAAATTGTAATGAAACAGCAAATTTAAAGTTATTAGAAGCAAGTGATATCATTTGCCAATGGCACGTCTGATTACTGTTTGAAATTGTGTTAGACACAAGTTGCAGAACCATGCACTCCAAGCCAACTTGAAACACAGCACCTTCTTCCGTACATGTTAATTGAGAGGTCTGCCAAAGAGACATTTGATACATTCGGAACAAAAAAGGTTTTAATGAACAGATGCTGCACGGATTGGTTATTCTGCGGCACTTTTTATCAGAGTGTTTTGGGAAAAGCAACATGCCTTTTGAAACACCTGGGCCAGGGCCATAGTTGTAAATTATAATATATATATCATAGCCTAATGTGCTGAACGGCTTATTAGTGTAAAGCATCATTTGTGTTTTGGAACACAATGGTCCAACTCTGAAAGCTGGCTCTTCGCCACCTTGATATTCCTTGATCACTACACCATGGAATTGGCAAAGATATCCTTGCGGATAATCTCCATAATTTTCTGGCTGAATTTGATACTGCATCCAGTCATATGACTCAGAATGAACAACCAGAACATTATGAATTAGATGTGAGGTATTTCTTAAATCCCATGTCACAGCAGTGTCCCTACGTTCATCATGATACAATTGTATCACTTGTGAAAACTCGAGAATTCCTATAAAAGAAATATTAAAATATTCCTGGGCAGCAAAGTCCGAATTCAGTTTATAAACAATGTATAACTGGAAGGTACTGGCTTGTACATTTCCAAATTCAGTCTCTTTACAGGCTACATCTATCCTTTTCGATCTATGAGTAGGCCCATCATAAAAGGAAAGCCGTTTGGAGCAACTGGAATTCACCACATGCACTAATGTTCCAATGACAGTCCTGAGTAAAACATGGTATTCATTTATTCCTGAATGAGTCTTGTTTCTACAACTGCCAACCCTCCTAAAGCTAAATAAATCTGGCTGTCCAAGTCAAAAATCTCCTCCGAAACCCAACATCCACCCATGTATTTTCAATTCCATCCATCCTAATCAATAGATCACTAATTTCTAATCAAGCAACATGAATACAGATGGATAGCCACTGATGTCAGCTTTCATTTGGCACCTTGGTTTCCTTGTTACTACAACTTTCAACCCTCTTAAGGCTATACAAATGTGGCTGTCAGTGTTGAAAATCTCCTTCGAAACCCCAAATCCTCCCATTTATAATAAATTCCTTTTATCCTAATCACTAGAAAAATAATTTCTTACCAACGGGAACAACTCAAAATGGATGTGGATGGATAGCTTGTGATGTAAGCTTTCATTTGGCACCTTTATTGTCTTGTTTTTACAACTTTCAACCCTCATAAAGCTAAATAAATCTTGCTGTCCAAGTCAAAAATCTCCTCCGAAACCCAACATTTTCCAATGTATTTTCAATTCTATTCATCCTAATCACTAAATCACTCATTTCTAACCAAGCAACATGAATTCAGATGGATAGCCATTGATGTCAGCTTTCATTTGGCACCTTGGGTTCCTTGTAGCCATCCTAAGGCTAAATAAATGTTGCTGTCAGTGCTGAAAATCCCCTTCGAAACCCAAAATCTGCCCGTGTATTTTCAATTCCACCTATCCCAGTCACTATAAAACTCATTCCTTACCAACCAAAATGGCAATGGATGGATAACCCTCGATATCAGCTTTCCTTTGGTATCTTGGTTTCCTTGTTTCTACAAGAGGCCGTGATAGTGGAACTCTCCTTTTTCCAGCTCTCCTGTGTTGACGAGCAGAATAAAACTATTTCCGGAAACATCAGCCTGGGAATTTACAATGGAGCCGGGGTTTCTATGGTCCGTAACAAAGTCCAATCAGCCTGACAGTACTGGAATATGGTGGCAATCCATGCTAAACATTCCATTTAAGACTCGGCAATGCAAATCTGTAATGTTTTCAATGGATTAAAAGTGCCCTGGGGCCTGGAACGCCAGCTTCACTGACTCAGCAATGGTACAAAATGGCAGCTTGTTCCCGGAAATAGTTTTATTCTGCTCGTCAACACAGGAGAGCTGGAAAAAGGAGAGTTCCACTATCACGGCCTAGTGTTAATCTGCCAAAAGCTAAATTAATGTTGCTCTCAGGGACAAAAAATTGTCCTGGGAATCATTATGTACTTTAAAATACACTGTTGAGGGCAAAGTGCATTAATTAACTTGGTATCAAAAAAGTAAAATTCATTACTGTGAGGTGTAGTTTGAGCCTAAGAATGTACTATTTAGTCATTAGATCATTTTGATGAGAAAAAAAAACACAATTTTCATAGTTTTGACCTTAACGACCTCTAATTAACCTTAAAATTGAAATCTGGAAGCCTCATCCAACCAAGTCCATTTCTCTAACCTATTACCTATCTACATGCAACTGGCATAGGTGCCTTCCATAAGCAAGAAATTCCTCAATGTGCCAGCTACAGATAAATGCTGCATTAGATACACAATGTAAGCAGACACCACGAACAATTTAACACTAACTTGATTACCCGAATGGTGTTGCAACTGCCCCTTCAATGAGACTGATCATGGCTAAATAGGGTTTTCTGGCATATCCCGCAATTGTGAGTGAACACCATGAAAAAACCATTGATTTCATTCGTGTCAGGTCTGCCTTCTGAATAACACTCGTCCTTCGGACTCGTGTTAATTCAGAGCAGACCTGACACTCATGATGTTCATAGCTGTGAACTACACTGTTATGGGGTTTTATTATATTCCATGGACAGATTTTATGACTTTAATTGCCAAACCTTACAAGAGAGGACTGCACCAACCTGCAATGAAAAACTGGTTTCAACAAACAAGTTTGTGTCTAATTGTTGGATTGGCAGAACTTGATGCTGGATCTCATTTTGATGGCTCGCAGTCATGTCAGCTTTGGAATTGCTCATAAATGGCGGCTGTGTGGTAACAAACATAAATATTAGCTGCCATATCATGCTAGTGCTGCGCCAATACCAGTTGTCTGACAATATATTTTAGTCTCTGTACTAATTTTTGTGGCTTCTTAACAATTGGGCCTTAAATCGTGGTACCATATCCAAGTAAATGTGTCAAAGCATTCCTTGTCATGATGCTGGTCAGTAGCTGATCTTCGTTGTAGGGAACATGACTTTCATCATGGATTCAAGCTGTGTTGGAAAAGTTTATGGCACATAAAATGAGATCACAGGAAATAATAGTTGCAAATGACCATCCCTAAGAAGTTAGTTCTTAAACTGTTATTAAACTAAGTCAAAATTTCATTGTCTATCTTGATGAATCATATACAATTAAACATTATTTTTCTTTGTTCCGATAATTATCTCCCTAAATTACCCAATATGCCTCTAATACCTGACATAGGGTTGAATTTACAGCGCTGGAATGCATTTCAATGAATTCTGTGACCCCAAAAACCCCAGAATAGACCTATCACACATTCATATCTGATAATTATTGACTGAGATAGACAGATTTCAAGTAATGGTGACCATATTGGACGCCATCTTGAATTGCCAGGATTGAGCACCCGGTTCGCGAGAGTGTGAACCTGGAGGTGACAGCAGAGGGTCTTAGGCATCCAAATACCCCACAACTTTTCACAGGAGCACATGTCTGGTGTACATACAGTAATTTTGGGCCCTTGGTAACCTGGAAGGAACTGTAGGATGCACATAGCACAAGCCATGAGTGGTAAGAACCAATTATTTAACAATGACCTCGATGGAACTTGGGACCTGCGCCAAACTCTCAACAGCACAGTTCCTAACATTTATGAAACTACATTGAACTAAATGTAAGTTACTTTGAAAGAAAGTAATATTTTGATGTTTCACAGATGATATATGCTGAAAGTTTACAGCTTCAGTCATGAGTCTCCACATGCAAAGTGACATAGTTTTGCATATCCTCGACCGGATTAGGTAAAATTCTGTTCGATATACTGCTAAGCTCTTACGTTTTTTTTTAGCAAACAGCTTGTTTTTTGCTCACAAAGCCATACCAATTAACTTAAATACCAATAAGTAGAAATTTAAAAACTATATAGTCATTTCTATGTGCCTTAGATGTGTATCACATTGACTTTTGACTGTAAAATATGGTAAACCTGCCTCGGACAGCTTTTTAAGCCACTTGAATAAGGTGGGCTTTGTTACTCCTCATTACTAAAACAGGAAGCTCATGATATGTACATGGTGTCTTTAACTATATTTTTGACACAATAACCTACATTTTGATGTATAATATATGCTGCTATGTGATATATAGCTAAAGGTATGGCCTTCTGAATAGTGCCTATTTTGATTATTATCTCCGCTTCATTTTTTAAGCGTTTTATTGCCATTTGACGTTACTATTGATTTGGCCATAAAAAAATGGTTTTGCAAGAGAATATCAAAGTCCAAACTATATTGCCATATAGCCTAGAACTTAGACTCACTGAAAAAATAGGTCCAACAAATATAGCAGACGGTCAAGGGTCATCTCAATTTTTGGCTGCCTGGCCCCCCTACTATAAATACAAAAGGCATGAGTTGAAATTGTTTGACCAAATTTGGCTGCACAGTTTCACTTGTTGCGATTGTGTTGTAGCTGACTGTTACGTTTACATCAGTTGTGTTTACAGCAAAACGCATCTCTTCATTTGCTGACTTATCAAAATAGAGTGTCACTACATTGTTATGCAAATGAGAAAAGGTATTCGAACTAATTAGTGTGGTTATTGTGTTGTAGCTGATAGTGGTGTTACATTCAGTCGCCTGGAAGTTAAATTTTAGTTTTGTCACCATGAAAAATTTTAGTATTCTCAACTGAACCAAGGTCTGTGAATAATTCGTTATTACACTACCAGACAGCTGGTTAACATAGAAAGTAATGCCACTGTGCCTCTCTGTTGGGGTTTTGTCTCGAACTGACAATGTGAAGTAATCTTCAGTAAATGGATCTCCATTTGGGAAGTTAAGAAGAGTCAAATTAATACACTGACTTTTTGGCACTTGTAGTTCCCATGTACAATCCATAACTCTGTCAATTGTAAATTCCACTGATCCACACAGCCCTGTCAAGATGCCTTGGCAATTATTGTAACTTGTTTGGTAACATCTGTTCAATATATCATTGTATGCATTAATTGTATTCTGTGCAGTTTCGGTCAAAGTAAATTCAGAATTTTTATGCATATTGAAAGATATACTTTTAGCTATATAATTACGCCAATTAGGCCTATTAGGCGAATTAAAACATTCAAATTTACTTGCATAAACAATCAGATGGATTAAAACTATAATATTGGAGTTTATCATCAAGTGTTTCATCATGGTGCTTCAGTGCAACAGAACTACTTACTGTGGTTTCAATAACTATATGAGATTTTATGGGTGGCTCTGTCACTGTGTACGGAGTATTTTAAGCTTGCCTGCTTGGTCTATGGCCAATGGAACATCCTCCAAATATGTGAAATGAATGCAATGAAGCAATGAAAAATATGGTATTCTCCTTCAGTGAGCAGATGAGTTACAATTATGTACATGAGTGGATAAGATTAGCAGGTAAGCACTCACAGTTACTTGGACAACCAAACACGTCAATGGCATTGAAACGCGTTTTACGCTCAAATTAAATTTATGCTATGTCATTCAGTGGGTTAGCCACATGAACCGCATTTGCTACGTTTTACCATCCTATGCAGAAACTCATACTTATTGAATCTGATGTAAAAAATATAACTCTATCCAGATAAATTTGTGACTTAAGCACATGCGTTTGAATGTATCCACTTGCTCCTTCACCAGGTTACGAGGTCCATGGAATGGAAGTCTATGCGCAAAATATCTTTATATATGAACAATATTTTGTTACGATTCCTATTATGATATCAGATTTCTGTTAATGATAAGCGATTGGATTTAACAAAATTTGTAAATTGGTGTAATCATCATGAAATAAATATTTCATGAATTCAGGAAAGTAGAGTAATCATTGTTTAAATGTGCTTGCTAATTCAATTGGAGCAATTTATTTTTCTTATTGCGGTGATGTCTAGTTTTTCTGAACACTTTGGCAGGTAGTTTGCATTATTCAATCATTAACAAAATTTAAGCAGGACCATTACCATCATTGACAATTCAAAGTTGAAGACAACTGGGTCACAAAAAAGGCTGCATGGCAGCAAAACCTCGGTACCAGACTGCCAAAGATAGGCAAATTAAGAAATTCCATCTGTAATTCTGATTCTAACATGATATGCAGGGTCATTCCATTTCAGACTATTAGATTTCTCAGAAAACTTTTCACCACCTCTTGTTGCAAACTACCTGAAAAACATATGGTACATGTGTGTATATTTTCCAATTTTTAGGGAATCTTTCAGCTTAACTGACCGATTTTCCACTATTGGCAAAGGTTTGAAAATTGCCAATGTTGGAAATTGTAAATTTTGGTTGGTTGAGCACTTAGCCAGTGTGAGGGACGTCTCCTCATCGTGGGCATTTCTAAATTTCAAACTTAAATAGATTTATGGAAATTGATATGACAAACAGAACTCATCAGAAAGAGGCTCAATGGTGCAAAGCAAGCCCTTGCCACATGTGTTATCTGATAATTTTTCCAAAGTCAAACAGATAGTGGAATTTCATTCGTCCCTCTGTGTGAGTGCTTGTGTGTGTGTGCGTATTTTGCGCCAGGGGCCCCACACCAAAGACGAAAATTCGGTGAGCCCTCTGTCGCATTATCCGGATTTTCATGTGCGAAGTCATGCCATTTAAGTGCGCATGCGCCGCACTATAATAATGGTGGCGAGCAGTAGGTCATGTGATCAAAATAACATTGGCGACGGGACAGACTTCCATTCTTTTTCAGTATGTACATGACTAGCGTGGGAAGGATCGCTATAGGTGATCGCAATTTTCGGCCGCAAAAATTGCTCTTGCTTACTGCGCTATAATGTTGTTTCATTGTTTAGATTGCAGACTTAACAGTCCCGCAATGTGACTGACCCACAATGAGAAGAGCGAGACCACTCCAGAGTAAAACCAAAGCCTTTGGAAAACATATATTTCCTGTCTGAGCAAATAGTCATGATGATGTCTTCATGTTGGTCTTCCAGAATGGCATCTTTAATTTTCTGACAATGCTCAAGTTCTCACGAGCATTATCTTGCTGAGGGGCAATGAATGGAAAAGGCTGAAAAGCTCTCGTTTCAGAGAAAATCAAACATGCTCTTTCGTCTAATGAGACAGTTCGTTCAGACTTCAACTATTGACTCTTGAGATTGGCATATTGCAGATGTTTGTCAAGGTCTTCCTAAAGCAGAAAATGAGACATGGAAAAGGAACTGGTCTGTCTGTGTTGACTTCAAATTTAACACAAGTCATGCATGCCAACATTGAACTATACTCTAGCAGGCTCCAAGGTACGTGTATCTAATGGCAAAATATTACTTCGATTAATCATTTGTTTCATTACAAACAACCATTCTCAGCTGATTTGCACCTTAAATTTCAGAAAATGCCACTGCGAATGTTAGAACTGTTTATATGTAATTTAGTTACAACAGTAGTAACTGATAAGATGTACTAAAATTTAATGACTCAATGATCGTATTGACTTGGGAACCAAAGCATTGAGCATGGATATTGTCAACATCTTTGAAAGGCATAACAGGTTATTGCAAGGAGAAATGTAGGCTGATAAGTAGTGAGTGAGGCTTCAGTGTCTGGGTGAGACTGTGAGTGACATAACTGGGTGTTTCTTGCCACCCTGGGGTCACATTGGCTGCTCTGCCAAATAGCTTTATGGGAAAGCAATGACAGCTATTCATGTCTATGCCACTTGTGGGCTGTACCAGGCTCTTGATATGGCTTTTATTGGAGAGAAAGGGTTATGGTTTTCCAACTGCACAATTCATTATATCTGGCTCATCCTGAGAGACATAATTGTTGAGGGTGTATAGACTGTCTGTTGCTGTGTATGAACATCCCTAATTGGCTCATCAATATAAAAGTTATGTGAATATTTGTCATAGACATGTTGGAGTCTTTGAGGTAATAGCTGTGTTTTTTCGATTTCACTCATTCAATTTTCTACCTTTAGAAGGTATCAAATCACTTCCAAACCTTTTCATATAAAATATACGTGTTTAATGAGTTATTGTCAAGAACATGCCAAGCTTACAAATGACTATAGACCGTGATCACAATGAAATCTTGGTATAATGATGTTGGTAAAATTCCCTTTATATCCACAACAAGGTTGCTTGTAAGCTGCATTAGAATTCAAGCATCAGCAATGTCCTCAACTCCACACATATTATTTCATGTATCATTAATCTCAAAAATTGTTTCAAGTATCATCTTAAAATCTCACAAAATTGTTTCATGTATCATTAATCTCACAAAATCCAACATTTGCAGTCTCATTAGAACCCTTACAGTCTTCATCATCAAACATTTTTGCATTTTGATTTTCAATTTTATATCTGGCTTTCTCGTAGTTGACAAATAATTTCTGATAAGCTTGTGAAATGATATTTCGTAATCAAAAAGATGTGCCATTTTAGCACTCATTTACCGCCGAAGTCTGAAGCATAGACTCGGAAATATCTATAAGCACGTCATTCTTTACCTGCATTACACAGTGTATGTATGGGATGGTGATGTACTCAGTCATTCCTGAATCAGTGCTTTTTACTTCAGCTAATTGTAGCTATAAGTCACATACCAACTATTTCGTGTTTTGAGGGAAGTCATTGTCAGCAAGGTTTTCTGTTATAAAAACTGAACTCAATAATTTCAATGCTATGATTAAGGACAGTGATCAAGGAAAGTAGAGCGGGAGGCCGGGAGCACTCCAGAATAAAAACAAGAACAGATAGTAAGCTCCTCTTTCCTATCTGAGCAAATAATCATGATGATGTCTTAATGTTGGTCTTCCAGAATCTTTGATTTCTGACAATGCTCAAGTTCTCACAAGCATTATCTTGCCGATGGGCAATGAATGGAAAAGGCCAAAAAGCTCTCGTTTCAGAGAAAATCAAACATGCTCTTTCGTCTAATGAGACTGTTCGTTCAGACTGCGACTATTGACTCCGAGATTGGCATGTTACAAATGCTTGTCAAGGTCTTTCTCGAAGTGGAGAATGAAACGCAGAAGAATGTTCTGGTCTATCTTTGACAAAAAACATGCAGTTCATGTATTATGTTGTTGACTGTGCTGAGAAACCACTATAAACAGATAAGGGTTGAACATATCGAATAGAATCGTTTCGAGGGGTGTAGAAGGGTGGTGAGAATTTAAACGTCATGTAATTTTCTATAAGTACTTTGCATTTTAGAATTGCAGATTACCCTTAAGAAGCATCTTATACTAAAGTGTTTAATCCTTTTCCAAATTGGTTATGTTGCACAAGAAAAGAAGCTTGAAATTTGATAAGCTTTGTGGCTGTCAGGTCTCCAGTTAAGGCACAAATATACAAAAAAGGGTAAAAGCAAATAAATCAAATCTTCCTATGTTTGGTGAAATACATATTATCCTCTTTTGTAAAAGAAAGACTTGGCAAAATATATGATTCACAAATGAAACTTGTGAACTCACCAACTTTCTGCTCCGAATCTCAGTAATGGTCTTGTTATATTGAGATATGGACAGCTGGTGAATAATATGTCATTGTCCTCAGATATTATATTTTAGAATCGGTGATATTTTTGTAATTTTAATCCCGGTGAATCACTGTTAAGTAGAACAGTCGTTCTTTGAAAAGGAAACCAATTCTGAACACTAATACTTTTCTGCTCCCAACTCATCAACAGTCCTGCTATTGTCATAATATTGGTCTTTCAGATTGACTTCTCCAATTTTCTGACATGGCTTAAGTTCTCACCAGTAATCTTCACTCCAGCATGAGTTGAGAGGTCTCTTGAGTAAACTAGCTCTTCCTTTGGGATCAAAATCAAACACAATCTTTCTTATAATGAGACAGTTCTTTCAGATTTCAACTATTGACTATTTGTCACCATATTGTCATGGGAGAAAAGTCAGCAAAGAAAAATGTATTGATTTGTAATTGCTGAATGATTGCTGTTTGCTTCAACTTGCTCATTATGTCAGGCCAAGAAAGCGTTCTTTGCAACTTGCAAGTAGTGAAATAGCTCTGATAACCAAAATCTAAGTATTACAGTCTTTGGTATCCACGAAATTGAGTTATTCGCAACCATAAAAAAAAAATCAGCTGCTCAAGGCCTAATCTTAGAACAAAGTGAATGCTACATGCATTGGTGGTCCAATGTTTTATTCTATTAACTTCCTTATGTGAAATATATCTGTGAAGAAATCAACCAGATAAAAAGATTGTGCAAACTTGTCCGTGGAGTTTATTTGATTATTCGACTATTACTCTGCCTTCACCTTTCTGGCTCTTTTGGAGAACTTATGGCTTTCTCTGTCTCCCATCACCGTTATAAATCCCTTGATCACAGCACTCTGTTTTATTGGTTGTCTTTTTGTCTTGGTCTCATCTGACGTCAGCCCTGTTGTCATTTTTTCCTGACCATTGTGACTGACAAAAGAAACCAGACATCCCATTGTACCAGACAATATTAAGGAAACGAGAAATTGTATTTATCCACAGGCAGGAGCACCCAGTAATCGCTTGAGCCAGACTGGCTGCTGACAACAGCAGAATGCTTCTCTTGCCCCATTTGACAGATGGATCTTCTGTTTACCTCTTCTCCAGACCCAGGACATGTAGAGGATGAAGCATAGGTTCAGAGTACTTCAGTGTTTGATTAAGTTGTTTGTTTCACATGCCTCATTAAAGATAAAATATTTGCAATTGTAGTGTTGAATTGTGCAAAATACAAACAAAAGTATGACTTAGATGCATATTCAACACTTACATTGTAGAAAAAGAAAATATCTATGCTGTTGAAGTGTGATGTCAGAGACGACTCTATTCTCTAGCAATCTAATATATGTAAAATAACTTCAAGCTCTGATGTCATTTTAAACCGGGTCAGATTCCCAGCTTCAAAGTTCTAGCCAATGTGAACCCACCTAAACTAAGAATCACAGTTTCAGTTCAATGTCAGAGTGAATATTGGGTCTTGAAAAACCCATGTTAAGTTCCACATCACAGCTTGTCAGCCAATGGGACGCCAGAACAACTATGCATTACATAATTCATGTGTTTAAAAAAAATTTCAAAGTCTTTTTATTTATAGTAAGGTATTTCGAAGGTTAAAGTTTGCAATTTAATCTAACAACTCGGTAGGATTATAACAGTTGTCCACTGTGAATGCTGAGGAAGCTGCCATCTAGTAAGAAAAGACTGGTGATTGTCGATGATAGATCATTTGGATCACATCAACAGTTATACCATTCGACACCTCTGTCAGCCAATCATGAGCCAGTATTTCACTGCAATAAAACCCATATTCTTTGTTGTCCAGTTATCCTCCCATGGGAGAATAATAAGTGAAGCTGTGAAAAACTACAGCAACAAACGACAAGTTTCAGTTTTGTCTTATGGTATAAGCCAGTTATTCACCGCGGGATCGGCAATATGTGTTTATCACAGCTCGGGCTAACGCCCTTGCTGGATAAATTACATATTGCCTCTCCCTAGGTGAATAACCTATACTTATGGTGTGATCACAGAATAAAATGCAGTGCTTCCTTCATTATACCATTCGACACCTCTGTCAGCCAATCACATTATAGTATTTCAGGGGAAAAATTCCCATATTCTTTGTTTTCCAGTTATCCTGTCATGTTTGACTGTTTGAGTGTTTGTCTCATGGTATAAGCCAGTTATTCACGATGGGATCAGTAATATGTGTATATTACACCTCGGCCTACAGGCCTCGGGTGATAAATCTCTTTTGATGGATGCACATGGTCTAGAAGCCAGGAATATGACCCATTTTAAAATGACATCATTGCTTTTAGTTATTTTACATAATATATCAATAATAGAGAATAGAGTCACATTTGACATCAAACGTAAACAACGTAGAAAAGAATTTCCAGATTCCATGTAAATATGATGAGGACTTTAAAATTGGTGGGTTTAACATAACGTACTGAAAGTTTTATTTGTATAAAATTGATGAACTTTTATTGCAATTGTCCACAACTGGCATTAAAGAAAAAACGGTTACGATTCCTTAATGATTAGTGTGAACATGAAGCTATTCAAAGGCAAAAGCAACTGCATACTGTATTCAGACTGGGGTGGCCTTTTTTGGAGTCACAATTTACTTCCACGTACCTAGGACTTCTCATACATTTTTATGGCACACACATACACAAAACCCAAGCAGCCCAGACAGTTTATAAGCAGAAGAATTTATGCCCCAACACTGAGGCACTTTTTCTCGTGATGTGAATTGTTCAGAATATTGATTCACACTTGCCCGTTTAATGTTATGTAAACACAAATGGAGTCCAGAATTCTGGTCATGCTGTGTCTGGCAGCTAAGTTGTGCATATTCTCCATGAATATATATTTATCTGAGAATATGAAATATTGTTAATATGTTAGTCAGAAGTATTATCAGACCCATCCTTGGTACCAGACTGGCTGCGAGGGTGTATCGGACCAAGATGTTTGAAGACATACTACACTACTGTAAAAGATAGAGAGTAGTACATGTAAATTTCTTTAAAAGTAAAATTTGGTGCCCCAGTTAAATTTCATACACTCTATGGCACAGACCCAAGGAATCTTGGATTTAATTGGCTTGATGAATTCAAGTAAATAGTAATCAAACAGTGATTACAGATCAATCATTTGCTTTGTTTAATTTTCTCCTTTGGCCAGACCTTTGGCATGAGACTGCAATATGCCGAAGTGAGAGTCAATGGCAGAAGTCAGAATGAACTCTCTCATTAGCTGGATGAGCATGTTTAATTTGCTCTGAAGGAAGAGACTGTTTTACTTGCGAGACCTCTCATTTCATGTTGAAGCAAAGATTGCCTGTGAAAACTTGTATTGAGCATTGTAAGAAAATTGAAGACACCATTCCAGAAGACCAACTTTGGGACTGGAGCGAGACTATTTGCTAAATTTGCAGAGATCTATAAGGAGCTAAAAAAAATATTTGAGTTGAGAGTTGATTTCTTCTTCAGCAGCTGTCCAAGGAAGGATTGTTATGATATACCAGTTTACAGCCTTGGTGAAGACCTTATAAGTACTGGTTATTGCAACATGCTACTGTTGTATATCACTGTGATTCTTATCAGTCACAAATGCCTTTCCAGAGTGACACAAAACACCTAGCAATGTCATTTGTGGCTTCAGCTTCATCCAGACACATATGCATCACACTGCATTCAAGCCCCCCCCCCCACCACAGCAATATTCGTGGGCATCAAGTGTTGGGCTGTAAGGGCCAATTCTGTGAAAGTCAATATTCTGTTGGCACATGTTGGCTGGGAATAGTCTCCAGCAAATTCAGATTGTATTAGCCTATATTTCTGTGTGAGCAGGTGGCTGTTGCCATTTAAGGACATGGTTTGACAATTACTTGCCAATTGTATGTGATGTCTCTTCCCAGGCCTAAGAAGTTTGAGATATTTGAATAAAATTGATTATGGTGACTGTATTTGCCACCGTTTGCTATAGGAAGATTTGTTATCATGACTTTTATGAAAGTTTTATGTATGGCAAGAGATACGATTTCTTTCAACGAAGCTACATGATGTTCTTGTGATTTTAATCCTTACATAAATCACTGCAAAATAATTCTTCTCTGAAGAGGAACGATCTCTGAACTCAAATGTCAGCAAATAGTCTTGCTTCAGTCTCAATGTTTGTTTTCCATAATGGTGTCATCAATTTTTGTTTTTTACAATGCTTAAGTTTTCACTGGCAATCTTCACTTCAACATGAACTGAGAAATCTCTTGAGTGAAAATGAGCTCTTCCTTCAGAGCAAATCAAACATGCTCATTCAGCTAATGAGAGAGTTCATTCAGACTTCTGCTATTGACTCTCACATTGCCATGGCATATTGAAGCCTATTGCCAAGGTCTCACCTAACGAGAAAATTAAGCAAAGCAAAAGTATTGGATTGTAATTGCTGGTTGATTGCTATTTGCTTCAACCTTGCTAATTGTGCAAGCAAACAAAAGATTCCCTTGGGCTAGTACCATGTTTGTAATTGAGATAAATTTGTATGACAATTTTTGCCGTGAAAGACTGCAGTTATTGAGATCTTATGTCTTGTCAACCAATGGACAAATTATCAGTGCGCTTATTCCATGGTCAACCAAAATCTCTTTGAGTAATATACAAGCAAAACGGTATTTTTTAACATTTTGATTTCATGCTTTTTGAGATAACACCACTTCTGAATTGAATGCTTTAATTGTTTAACATTATCAAATCGATAGACAGTGATTGGCATTGGCTGGCTGTCTATCCAAGACATGATAAGAATTCTTGACTCTGTTTGTGTTTACATCACATTAAACTGGCAAGTGTGAATCAATATTCAGCAAATAACAATTCACATCATGAGAGAAGTGCCTAAGTGCTGGGGCATAAACTCTTCTGCCTATAAACCATCTGGGTGTCTGGTCTAGTGTGTTTCCTAAAAATGTGTGAGAAAAGCTTCAGAAAAAATATCCCTAATTCAGTGTGTCCAGAAGTGCTTGTCCGAATACAGCCGTGGAAATCGCCTTCAATAGACTTATAAAAAATAAATTTTTGTAAAATCATTTTGCATTTTGGCAGTCTTATAAATGTATTTCTGTCCCTTAAAAGATGTCAACTGGTACTATACACGCAAATAATATTTCATGCTTCTGATTAAAAGACTTAGAGTTACAGCATAGCATGTATTATATTAGTATATTATTATACTGAGATTAAAAATAATTCTCACTGCAATAATCATTCGGAGTGCTAATAATGTTTCATTTATTTGTTCTTTAATTCAACAACACTCAGTTAATCATTTGTCATTGTATTTGGCATGGAAAACAACAAACTTTTTTAAGAATAATCCCATATCTAAGTATACACTCTTAACCTATAATATTATGTTTCTTCCTCTGCCCATCCCAAGATTTGAGTAGAACAAAACACAAGATCCATCCATGTATTGGGCAGGAGCAGCATCGATTACTGGTCACTCTTGCCTGTTGATAAATACAATTCCTTGCTCCCATAATATTGTCAGTGGAAAAGGTCATATATCAGCAGGACAATGGGGATGTCTTGTTTCTTTTCGTCCTTCTTGTTGGTCAAGAATTAAAAGACAGCACAGATCGTGGCTGACGTCAGATGTGAGTTAGAAATAGTAAGACAAAATAAAAGATATAGTGTGCGGTTATCAGAGGATTTATCGGAGCAATAGTATATAGGGAAGGTCATCTCTTATTGAATCAGAAAGGCAAAAGCAGGCAAATAGTCAAATAAATTCCCAGAATAAGTTTTTCATCAATTTCATTTGATAGAAATCCATCAGAAACTCAATAGCATACATTGGACCATCATCAGCAAAAGCTGATATCGATATATCTGCAGTCATAGAAGAAAAATAAAACAAACAACAATTTGTTTGTGGTGTAGTTTACCATCGCTTTCAGGGAATTTAAACGTTGTTGGGAAATTTAAAAACTAACTATATTCACATTAAGAATCCATGAAAGAAACCACATTTAGAGCCTACTGGTTCTGACACTGCTTCCGATACAGTGAAGCCCATAATCTGCATAGAGCTTCTGTAGAGAGTAGCATTTGTGGAAGCCATTTACGACTTCATTAGAATTCTCCAGTGAAACCTCGGTCAATATGGCTTGGTGGTTTAATCTGCATTGCTTCAACACCTGCGCTCTCGGGGTGCACTGGTTTTGCAACCTTCTTGCTTTTGGAGGTCAGTTTTTCTTGCCATTGAAACATATTCTTATATCTTCTAAAGATGACATTTTAAGATATTGTATCCAAAAATGTTACCTGCCTCTTCTTTACCACATTTACTCTAATGCTCTTGCTTTTGCCTTCTTTTCGAAATTTTTGATTTTTACCCAAGTCTCCTTCGTAATTTCCAGCAATATTCTTGCTCAATTTTTGAGGCGCTTTTTCTATTCCTATCTTTATGTGGTTCACCAGCTTTCTTCTGTTTTGAAAGGTCTCTTTCATCAGCCTTGCTGTAGTGTTTCGTTAATTTTTGTCAATCTATCTTTTATAATGTCTTGGGTTTTTGTATTACCTTTTGACAATACATATAATAAATCCAAGAAGATCAGAGGAACAATTTACCAAAATACCACTTTTTATCCCCAAAAGAAAATCGATATATATTTGAATTTTTTATTAGCTCTCTCTCCTACATATGTGAATTGCACACTCCTTCTGGCTGTACCCCAGTAATATATGAGGCACACTCTAAAAAATTTCAGACCAATTTGGTTTTTTAGATTCAAAATGGTTTTTTGAAAAACCAAATTTCAATGCAAAAAACCAACATGGATTTTTTATAAAAATCAATGTTGGTTTTGCATTGAAATTTGGTTTTTCAAAAAAACATTTAGAATTTAAAAAACCAATTTTGTCCCGACATTTTTTAGAGTGCAGTTCCCTTTTGAATTATCTACTGCTGCTGAATAAAAAACAAGATCTTAAAATAAATGTTCTGAAGTGTTCATTCATTGTAAGACTTCACAAACGGAAGAAGCAAAACCAAAAGGGAAAATACGACAAATAAATTAGTTTTTGTCCACTTTCCATTTAAAACATAAGCAAGATACATAAGCTGCAAGAATGAGGAACTGGGACAAATCCAAGGATGATACTCTCACAGTAATCCGGGATTAAGGAAACAGATGTGGTGCTGCAATTTCTTAGTAGCTTGGCTATTATTCATTTTGCAAAAGATTAGGAAGTATCTTCACAATTGTTCAAGCAAGAGTTTTATCATATTCAATTGTACGGAGGAAGAGTAAGCTATAGAACTATTTTTCGTCTAAAACCTGTAGATTATTATAAAATTCCTAGTAGTATTTCTTTCCTTTTTTAATAGGAACGCTTTTCATACCCAAAATGAATTTTCCAATGGTGTCCACTGTCCAGTACATAAATTCACCATACAATCATTGTTATTGTTGAAGTTGGGCTTTGAGAGACTCTGGTGACATTTTCGACTGCTAGGCTTTCGTTCCGGCTGTAGTACATGTTCCTGCAGCAGAGTTTTAAAATAAATGGTTTTTTGTCAATTGTCACCCTGGTGCTGTGTATTTTGGAGGCAAACACACGAGAGAAAAAAGTTTGCATAACAGAAGCTAATAGAAGATCAATATTGGCTGTACGCAAGCAAAAGGTTGGTGTAGAATACTGTAGATCATTTTGTATTCACACATTGGTAGTGTGCAACAAAGCACATCAAAACAGGACAAAAAGGTGAGATTAGTTTACAGCTGCCACAAATTGCCTTGATTGTGCAATTTGTGTTAAATATTTTATTTGCCATTGTTGTTGTGTGCTAAATGTGTGAACACGTACAAATTGAATTAGTCCTGGCATAATGTGGTTTTTCAGTGTATTTGATATCTCTTGATAGATATTTGAAACATTCGGTGAACATGAGCATTGAGCAAACTATCTTATCCAAGAAAAACTGTCTGATTAAATAAAAATATAAGGGGATGTATAATGCATAACTAGCGATATATATTATATAGCGACTTGCAGCAAAAAGCTGTCAAAAAAAGTCAAGACCTAGAATAACCAAAAAAACAACACCAGACTGACATCACAATGCTCACTTGGTTGAATCCAAAAGACAATTGATATTTTTAACATGGTGCTGGCTTTCTTCAAAGGCTCAATTAGGCCAAACAAGAAGTTCTCTTTTTTCCTTTGGTCTGCTCTTAGGACAGCCTGCATTTAGCATTATCGGAAAAGGTAGCCCAGCAAATTTCCAAAATTCATATTTGAAGTTTTGTTTTACAGTGCACTAAGCACTCTCTGTTCATGGTGGCCTGTGAAATATATTCAGAAGATCTGCTTGTCATCGTCAGACATCAGGCTTAAGAGATTACTGGACACTTCCGTCTGTGGATAAATGCAATTTCTTGTTTCCTTATTGCCCGGTCACATGGGGTCACAGGACAACAGAACAATGGGGATGTCTTGTTTCTTTTGTCTGTCACAATGGACAAGAACTAAAAGACAATAGGGACAATGGAATACAAAAGAAAACAATAGGAAGAAACCAAAGACAAGTACAATAGAGAAAGGTTAGTGTTCTGTGATTAGATCAGAGGATTGATAAGGCCAAGTGGGGCGGAATGACAGACACCAGGAAATTATTGTTGCCCTGTTGACTCAGAGGAACTGACAAAACCTCAAGCATAAGACAGCAAGATAGATAAATATATAAAAAGATAACAGTATAGAAGGTATTAAAGAAGCCCATTGGCTTCTTTATGGAAATAGTTCTCATTGACTCCCCAAGTATACTTTCTCTTCATACTATTGAATAATTAATGATTTTAAGGCTGTGCCTTGAAGCACTTCGAAGATGTTTCCTAATCTTCACACAAAGTGAATGATTGTCGAGCGACTACGAAAAGGCAGGATCGTTGCTGCTTTTAATCCTGGATTACAGTTGACATATCCTTCAGAGATTTTGAATAACATTAATGTCTGATTCTTGTTCTAGTTGCATATCTATAATTGTTCTTTCTATTCAGATATTAATATCATGGAATGCCAACATATAAATAGATGATATATTTGTTGGTCTTATGTTTTTCTTTTTCGGTTGTCACAAAATTCATCTTATCTCACCATGGACGGACTCTTATTGTTATGAGGATCTTATTTTTGATGGAAGTTTTACCTTTAATATTTGATCTTGCAGTTGCACATGTATTTCCACAAGAAAACCTCCTGATATATCTGGAGAAAAACTCACAAGGAATAAGTTCAACTATCTTTTAGTTTAGAGAAACTTAACTCTTCTATTGTTCAAAACTGATGGCTGGCCCACAGACCATCCATTATAAAACTGACAATAGAATTAGGAAATACAGGATGGAAATTCCATCAGGATTGTTGCTGTCTCTCAGTTGACATTGGGTTATAAGGTTGGAGATGCTTGATTGACACTTTAGGGAAAAGAACAATAATGGCAATCATGAAATAAAACTTGCCTTAAAGTTTTATTTTACACTCACCTGCTCCCCTTTTCTTTTATTATTATTTTTTTTACTGTACTACTCTGTCTTTTGTCTGCTTTTCCTGGCCAGTTTCTTTCATCAGCTATATTCTAACTTCAATTTTTTGACTGCGCTTTCACTGGGCTTACCAGATGCCACTGATGTTTAACGGAAAAAGCTACCCAAAATTGGAAAAATGTCAAATGAATAAATTTGACTGCCTTTTTACATTTTACATTTTATAGCACAAAGGCAAAACACAAAAGTTAGATGCAGGAGTTTATGTATTCAAACATTGGTTGTGTGCAACAAGAAACATCAAGACAGGACACAATTGGGAAATTAGCTTAAAGCTGCTGCAAATTGCCTTGATTGTGCAATTTGTGTTATATATTTTATTCACCACGCAGGCCATTGTTGTCGTGGACTAAGTATGTGAACATGTACAAATATGATAAGACATTGTGTGTTTTGTGCCTTTTTACCTTTCAGGTGCGTGTTGTTTTTAGCCATTACTCTATACAATATTACCAAGTATATCCATATTTTCAACATTCATTGAGAAAACTATCTATTCAAAGCATAACTTTCTGGTTTAAAATATGAAAACACTTGGGATGTAAAAGCTGACACCGATCTTTGAACACCTAAAAACTTTTGCTCATGTCTTCTTCGTATTGTCCACGACACCTAACATGATTTTATTCTTTGAATGTACATATGTCTATATGACTTCTCAAAGGTATGCCACTCCTTGAAATGTAAAATGGTTACATTACTAAATGTTAGTTTTGGGAATTTGAGTATTGATCCCTTTACCCCCAAAATATATTTGTTAAACATGATGTTGGCTTTGTCTCCAGGCTGATTTGATCCAACTAAGTAGAAGTCACCTTAATTCTCGTCAATGGTCACTTGCGCTAAAGACAGCGTGCACTTTCCAAAAAAAAGGGGAATCCAAGAAATTGCCAAATCAGGTCAAAATGGATGTATTCCTATTCCATAGGCATTTAACCAAAAAATCTATTTCGGTTATACAATTTCCTTATGGTCCTAACTTCATGGCTCTCTCAAACTGCTCGATAATCTCCAAATTACAGTGCACTAAGGTACATGTCATCCTAGTCATGCTGGCAATCAAATCAATTCAGTTGATCTGTTTGTCCATTGAGGGGAGAGCAACGTCATGCTGGTTTCTGCAGACAATCAGGCTTAAGTGATTACTGGCCGCTCTCGTCTGTGGATAAATACAATTTCTTTCTTCCTTATTGTCCAGTCACATAGGGTCATGGAACAATAGAACAATGGGGATGTCTTTTTTCTTTTGTCTGTCGCAATGGTCAGGGATAAAAAGACAATGGAAGACAATGGCAGACAATAGGGAGACAACAGCAAAAACGAAAATAAATACAGTAGAGAGAGGTCAGTGTGCTGCGATCAGAGGATTTATAAGAGCAAAGCCAGACAGAATGGCCAACGTCCGGAAATTATTGTTGCCCTATTGACTACGAGGATCTGACAAAAAATAAAACAACTCAAGAATAAGATAGAAAGATAGATCTCTGGAGAGATCACCAGAAAGTTCACTACAGAGATAGATAGATAGACAGATAGGCAGATGGACAGATGTATAGATACGTAGATACACAGATACATAGATACATAGATTGATTGATTTCAAGATTGATTCAATGTATAAAAGTAATCTACAGGGTTCTGTGTGGAAATATATCCAGGCATACTTCATCTTCATACAATTGAATAATTCATGAATTTGAGACTGTGCCTTAAAGCATTTGGAAGATGTTTCCTAATCTGCACCCAGAGTGAATGATTGCCAAGCAGCTAAGAAAAGGCAGGATCATTGTTGTTTTTTAATCCTGGATTACAGTTGGGATATGCTTCAGGGATTTCCAAGAACATTAATCCTTGATTCTTGTTCTAGCTGCATATATCTAGGCCTGCTGCTCTTTTCTATTCGAATATTAATATCATGGATGCCAAAATAAATGGATGATTTATTTCAGAAAAGCTTTCAGTACAGCCTGATTCATAAATTAAGATGTCATATTCATTGATTTTGTGCAGCCTATTCCTTGTTGTCATAAGATTTGAATAGGATTTGTCAAGTCTTATGGTGAATGGACCCTAAAACATCTTTTTTTGTGGTTGTCGCCTTTAATCTTGCAGCTGCACATATATTTCTGCAAAAAAAACTTTTGATATGATACATTAATATCTTGAGACAAAGACACAAGGAATATATACTGAATCATATGACAAAAAGCTATTTCAATATATGTGTCTGCTCTTTTAAGAAGTTGCATTCCGGTGAATTAATTCTCTGATATGAGTTTTGTCTTGAGTACAACAAGGACAAAATGCCAGAAGTTATAAGACCTGGATTTACGGAAAAGGAAAGACACATTTTGGGAAGACAAATATCAGAGATGAACGAAATACGTATGAAAATATGTTTATTGCATGAAGACAGTATTACAGAAACTATGAGAAAGCATTAATTATATTGATGGAATTTCTGGAGAAAAAAAGCGAAATAAGGTGAAATGTAAATGATGTTGGAAGGAAGCTACAAGCAGATAAAAAAGAAATAGAATAGGGAAAACTTCTTTATTTTTGTCTTAGAATCTTTTGTAATTGCACATACCAAAAACATGAGTAAATATAGCAAAATATTGAATTGGCAAGGATGAATCAGGTCATGAAAAGAAGAAGGCGAAAAACCAGTGCAGTACGAGAGCCCAGGTGTAGAAGTAATGCAGATTAAATGGTCCTCAACCACCAAGCCAGATATTGACCAAGCCAAGGTCTCACCGGAGAATTCTAATGAAGTCAATATGGACTTCCACAAATGCTACTTTCCACTTAAAGGTTTTTCTCTTCTCCATTCTACTTTCTCCTAAGATACTTTACTCTTGAGATCTTTAATGGGACGTGGGACTTTCAGCTGAGATTGAAATTGGCTGGAATTGCATTAGAGCCGACAGCAGCTTTTTGCTTGCTCTCTGACTAATACTTAAGATAGTTACTTAGCTCTTTCTTAAATGTCCACTGAGTGGTATACATAAGCCAAGATACAAGGAATTGACAGTAGAAATTTTAAAAAATAAGGTCAGGTTCCACCAGATATATTAGATTTTACTATTGCTCTCTTTGGACCTGTGCTGCACAGGTCAATGTCTAAATCGACTAATAGTCAGGAAGATAAGATAAACGGAAACTCATATCAGAGACAGAGAGATAGACTCCAGTAAAGTTCTTTGAATCACAAAAGTGTTTCTCGTTGAGAGAAGAAAAATTCAAAATGTGTAAACCTCTGGAAAACTGTTTAGTTTTATATGTGAAAGAAAGCATCTAATACTCCCAAAGTTTAAATCCTCATATAGTTGAATTATTCATGCTTTATACAACCATGTCTTCTTCAGGCTGTTTCTTAATCTTCAAGAAAAGTGAGCGATAGGTAAGCCACAAAGAAAAGGCATATTCGCTTTCTCTTTTTAATCTGGGATTATGTTTTGGATTTGCCCCAGGAGCTTTTTAGAATACTGTCAGTCCTTGATCAATGTTATGAAATGCATCTTTCAGCTTGATATCATCAGTACCATTTCCGCAGAATTCTCTGAATGTAAAAACTATCATATCGAAGCACATAATAAGCAAAGTATATTGAAAACAAAATACATACTCCTGAATACATATATGTGTAATTGTGTATATAATTCGTTTGCTTGGTGAAATGCAATACACTATACAGTAGTACCTGTATTGCTGGACCCCCTGTTGTAAAACCGTCTTGCCTTATTATGTGACTACACCCCCAAGAGAGACTGTTTCATGTCCACAGAAGGAGCAGTCTTTTAATACAGGGACCACTGTATACATAGAATATTACTCTAGTGTACTGTAGAGGTTTATATCTCCTTGCAATTAACAAACTTTTTGTTTAAAGTGTCATATTTTATAAAGGTTGCCTTATTTTTCAGCTTGTGTCTGCTCATATTTAAAAAGGAAAAATAATCATATGTAAGGAACCTTTAGGAATATGTAAGATCAGGTGCCTCCATTCTTTGAAGAGAGAGAAAAGCCACATTCTGCTGAATTATTCCTTTGATCTTCTGTCACTTTTAGTATGCTTGGCTTTTTTTTTCCTTTTTGGCCTTCATAGAAGCTAGAACAAATCATTCTTTGCGAAAAAATTACACTGGGCACATAAGGAAAAGAGGTTGTAAGTCTTGCCCTGATTATGTCTCTTTTTTTAAACTTGTGGTATTGGGTGATTTTGCTTCATCCAGCCATGTATCTGTATAGAGCTGTATGCACAGCAAGTTGTTCTCTATTTCACATATTACTATATTCTAGAGATGGCCATCGTGGAAAACTGCGACACGGCAGGCACAGTCCAATTCATGCTAATGTTTATTGCCACTCGTTCACAAAAATTAGAAAGTCAAATCATCAGTGACCTCTTTGATAATTCTGCCTTTTTAAATATGACTGATTGGCTTATTGGATGCCAATAATGGTGATAAGAACAATTGCGTTTTTAAGTATTGAAGTACTTTAAAGAATTAGACAATTCCTCTTATGACACACCTGAAGGTGTGGATGATTGTAAAAGTTTTTCTAAAAGATTTAGGTAATCTCCTTCATGTTTCTTAGAACTGTTAGTTCACAAAGGAAATAACATAATTTCTGATGCAGGATCAGCTTCATGTCTTCTGGACTCAAATTATCTTCGCAAGAGAGAAGATCTGTTCAAAGCCGATGCAAATGACGTCTTATGGGCTTTTAAACCAAAATATTACAAATCCTTTGTTATACTTTCGTAAGTGTCGCAAAGTGGAAATTTGAAGGGAGGGTTGATGAAGTTGTACAATGCCTTGCCAAATACCCCATACCTGTTTTTGCAGCTACTGGTGTCTCGGTGTGGAACTTAATCAGAACTGTTAATCGCATATGATATTAAGCAACCATATGTTCAGCCAGTGTTTAATGCTGAAACTTATAAAATAGAAGATCACACCCATGAAAACAGGGAATAGCTTTTCTTTAACTAATATCTCATCAGTTACAAACTCCAAATGCAAACTGAAATAACTTTAAGGAAAACTCACTTCTGTATCTTTAAGTAATTGTGCAAATGACAAAATCACATTTTATAAAAGTTTTGATAAAACAATGACGATATTATTGTAAAACATGGCATTCTTTTTACTTTTTTTATTATCTTTTCGCTTTGGATAACATTTTGGTTTCATACAAACCTCCAAACAGATTTTTTCATGACTGCCTTTATTATTCTTTTCTTTAAAGTGCCAATCAAGCATCTCCAACCTGATAGCCTAATGTCAACTGAAAGACAGCAACAATCCTGAGGGAATTTCCATCCTGTCCTTCCAAATTCTATTGTCAGTTTTATAATGGATGGTCTGTGGGCCAGCCATTGGTTCCGAAGAATAGTGGAGTTTAATATTCCCAAACTACAACATGGTTTGCATAATTTCTTTTAGCTGTGACTGAATGGGTTGCAGCCTGGTTGCTGAATAAATAATGGTTGTCAAAGATACTGGACTCAATTAAAAAAGACACAAGATGGGTTGAAAAAAAGGTTGAATAGACTTAATGTAGATAGAAGAGTGACCTTTTAAGAGGCACGAAAATAGGTGAACCATATATAAAGGTAGGAACAGAAAAAAACTAGGACAAACTCAAAGAAATTGGAAGATTCCTACAAATGTCAAAAGGGGAGACAAAAACTGAAGTAAAATAAAAAGAAAATGTTCTGTTACAATGTCTTCTAATGTACTATGCAGAGCATAGAAACCTTTCAGTGAGCCCAGCTGAGTTAATTCTGATAAAACCTTCCTCAGTTACCAAGTCAGATATTGGCCAATGACGCAGTGTAGAAGTCTAATGACTTCTACAGATACTACTGGCCTCTTAAAGGTTTTTCTCTGTTGAACGCTACTTTCTCCTAAGATACTTTACTCTTGAGATTTTTCAGGGGATGTGAGACTTTCAGCTGAGATTGAAATTGGCTGGAATTGCATTAGAGCTGACAGCAGCTTCAAATCAGTGCAGTTCTTTGACTAGTCCTGAAACATATAATGATTGGTATCAGCCAAAATTCTGCGTACATTAAGTAATATGTAAATGGCACAGCCATGAAATTCACGCAGCACTCAAAAAGGTTTCTGTAGGACTTACAGTGTTACCATAACTTTCATTAGATTTATTTCATATTCAATGTATGAAAGGCAGTTATGTTACTGTTTCAAAAAAATTGAAAGACAGATAAATCGAAAAAAATAGAGAGAAATTTAATCACAAGATAACCATGCAAGAGACACAGACATAGCTTCCGGTGTCAGAATCGAGAAGCATTTTTCATGTGTCTTAAATATGAGAAAGAAAACATCTGGAACTCCCAAAGTTTCAATCCTCATATAGTTGAATTATTCATGCTTTATAAAATTCTGTCTTCTCTAAGCCTTTTCCTAATCTTCAAGCAAAGTGAGCGATAAGTAAGCCACAAAGAAAAGACATATTCACTTTCTATATAATCCTAGATTATGTTGAGCATTACTCCAGGGATCTCAGAATGGTTTCAGTCCTTGAATCGTGGACATTTCTCCATCGTTTTTTTTAACCAAAACATGAAAACCATAACTTAGCACATAATATAAAAAAAGTTATGATTACAGCTAATAGAAAATGAATGCATGTACATAATGTCTGATTTTTTTGCATGATGAATGGTAATTCTGGTGAGATGCAATATATACTTGTGTATGGGTCTGTCTCGCAGCGTCACAATGCACTTTTGTTAGCAGTTCTATTCCTACCTATATGTATAAAACATCCATATTTATAGAGGTTGCTTTGTGTTTGAGAGACTGCACACATTTGAAAGAGGAAAAAATCATAAATCTCCATATATTTCATGAAAGTAAGGAATAATTAGGAATATGAAAGATCGAGTCTGCCTCCCTTCTTTGCAAAGAGAGAAAAGCTATAATCTGCTGAATTATTCTTTTGATCTTTTGTCACTTTTAGTCTGCCTTGCAATAAACTTCCATCTTATCTTTTTTTTTCTCTTTAGCCTTGATAAAAAGCTAGGACAAAATATATCATTCCTTGCAGAATAATTATACACAAGGAAATAGGATTGTACATCTTGTCTTGATGTTCTTTATTTTAAAACTTGCGTTGTGTGAGTAATTTTTCTTTGAAACAAGAGTGTCATACTCGTACAGCAAATTGTTTTGCATTTCATAGAGATTGTCAAGAGGTGGACATTGTAGACACATTTCAATGCTACTGGCTCACCAAAAATTGGGAAATTAAGTCATCAGATGACCTCTCTGATATTTCTGACAGTTTACATAATTCTTATTTACTTATCGGATGCCAATTAATAGAGATCAGTACTCATTGAGTTGTTCAAGCAATGACAATGATAAAGAATTTGCATCTGAACCTTTGATATCATGCACTTTTAAAATGGAAGAATTCCCCCTTTGGCACAGCTGAAGGTGTTGAGTATTGTTCGGTTTCTGGAGAGTTTTTTTCTAAAAATGCTTGAGTATCCCTCTATTTCCCTTAAATCTTTTAGTTTTCAATTAAACATCTTCTGATGCAGGATTAGCTTCATGGCTTCCGGATGAATGATCCTCAAAGGAAAGAAGTTCATTCAGCTATATTTTATAGGAGTTCTATGATAATCAATTCGGTTGACATTGGTTTGGTACATAAAACTAAGACCCTAATGCTCCAAGTTTTATTTCTTGAATGGCATTGTCACTATTTCCTCTATTGTGCCTATCAGTTGCCTCTAGCCTGATAGCCCAGTGTCAGCTGGAATATTGTAAGAATCCTTGGGGAATCTGTGTTTTGTTCTTCGAAATTCCTTTTGTCAAATTTGTAATGGATGGTCTCTGGGCATCCCTCTGTTTTTGAAGAATAGTGGATTTTAATATTTCCAAAAATACAAGTTAGTTTACAGAATCTATCTTTTAACTCCATCCAAATTAAATGGCTTACTAAAGAAATAGACTTAAGTTGTGATTGTAGTTGTGCAGGACAAAGTTCTGACTGAAGCAACATTGGTCTAACTTAGTGAAGTGAAAAAAATTAAGAAGCCCTAAAAGATGAGTTGACAAAAAATAGAGAAGACTGAGATAGATTGAAAAGAGACCTTTCAGAGCTGATGAAAGTGGGTGAACCACATATAAAGATAGGAAGAAAAAAATACAGAAAAAAACTAAAGCAAACACAAAGCACAAAGAAATTAAATGAATTATATAAAGAAAAAATGTCAAAAGTGGGATACAAAGACTAAAGGTAAAAAAGGACATGCACTACTAGAATCTCACCACAGTGTCTTTAAATTTATCTGTACTCCAAAGTCCAGAGACCTTTCATTGAGCCCAGCTGAGTTAATTGTGATTAAACTTTCCTCAGTCACCAAGTCTGATATTGACCAACTACTCAGCGGAGAATTCTAATGACTTCCACAAATGCTACTTTCCACTCAAGAGTTTTTCTACACCATTCTACTTTCTCCTAAGATACTTTACTCTTGAGATCTTTCAGGGGATGTGAGACTTTTAGCTGAGATTGAAATTGGCTGGAGTTGCATTAGAGCGGATAGCCACAACTCATTGGCTCTTTCAGTGCGGTTCTGTAACCATTTCTTAAATGTGTAGTGATAGGTGACTTATAAATGCTCCTGGTTACCTGGATCTCACGTTAAAAGGTGTGGTTCCAAAATATGCTTGTTATTCATTCAAGATCTGGAATATTGGGAACCGGGGCACATTGGGACAATATAAATGTACTATATGGTGTAAAGAGAGCAGTTACTGTTTTTGTTGGAGTTCAGACACCAAAGAGTATCAATTTGAAATCAGAAACATTTCAGGGATGGTCTGTTGAGATTAAAACAATTACCCTGTGCTATTTTTTTTCTTTTTGCAAAACAAAATGCATCACATTGCAGCAGGGCCATGTCAATTGAGACAGAAAAAAAATCAATTCAGATTGCTAGGGAAAAAAAATATATACTCTTTTTGAAAAGGTTTCTTGTGAAAAATAATTATATATATATACTGTGCACACATCATGGCTTCTTATGGAGACATCCAGTGACATGTATACAATAATCCAAGTAACAAGTTACAAAAGCAATTTTCTCATATCAATTTGTGAGCATCCTGCAGCATCAAAATTGAAATTAACTTATATAATAAAAAATATATTTGTTCGTTTCAGACGTGGATGAATGTCTCAGTTCCCCTTGCTTCTACAACGGAACATGTTTCAATTTTCCTGGTGGTTCAAATTGCACGTGTCCTCCAGGGACACTGGGCGCCTCATGCCAAACAAGTGAGTTTCGTTGATTCCCAAATTTGTCTGATTTGATATTAACTAATTTTTTACATATTTCTTTAGTCTGTTCTTAATATAAAGGAAGTTTACATTTGTTGTGTGTTAGGATTTATATGAGCGCAGCTCATGGCTGCCAAAGGCAGCCATGAGTGAAGCTCACTTAGCACAAGGACAGCTCATTCTGTGTGGTGCTCCTGTCTACAGTGACTGCCTGAACAGGAAGTGCCTTGAGTTGCCATAAAAGTGGAGCTAGTAGTTTAGTCAGAGTTTAGTTTGGTAAATAATTAAAATACCTCAAATATCTTCCAAAATAGCTTTAAAATTTCAGTCTTGTCGTATAACAACCTCCAATGACATATTTCAGGGTTTTAAATTAACATGTGTATAAACATTGGAAATAATTATTTCCATACCCCTGATTGTAACAAATGACTGAAACTTAAAAGTCAACACCAAAGTTAATGACTAAAATGGCTCACCAACTAAGAAATCATAACAACACTAAGGACATAATCTTCATTAACTATCAACAAATTATGTAACAGTCTAATAGTCAACAGTCATCTCTGAATAGCTATGGTTTTGTTGATCTCCATATATGTAACATCAATAATTTTACATAATAGATCCAAATATACAGATCCAAATTTAACACAGATTTACATTACACAGCTGCCAGTGCAATCTATCTATCTATCTATCTATCTATCTATCTATCTATCTAATCCTATCTATAGATCTGATCTTATCTATCTATTTTATTTATCTCCCCATTTGCCAAGTCCTTTAAAAGATAAATTGGCCTTCTGCATGGAAAGTTGAAGATAATACAGTAGTTCTATGACAATGCTGCGTGAATTTCATGGCAGTGCCATTTACATATTAATCATCTTCGTTTACCTCAAATATAAAAGGAAATTATCTCTGGTTAAGATTGAGGCAATTGATTCTGAAGAAAGCTCCTTGATAACTAAAAAATGTTTTCATCATCACCTGATACGACACATACGAGGGGTTTTCCATAAGTTCTGTCCAACTAGTCATAACTTTTGCTAGATTTGATGTAGAAACCTGATATTTGGGTCAGATAATATTGACGTAATTTGCAAATAACTCCTAAAAAATCAGATCATAAAATAAAAAATAAATGCTTAATCTGTTGCCATGGAAACAAGAAGTCATGAAATGCGGCCCAGACTTTGTAGATCTCACTTAAAATGAACTGAAGACCTGCTTGCATTATCTCTGTCTTGACATATTGAATTGAAGTATATTCTTAATTTTTTTCATGAAATATAATCAGTTAATTGTAAAATCATTAATAACAATAGAAACTGGTATTTTTGTTACATCTCAGTTACTTTACCATCACTCATGCAGCTTCTCGGTTTTTTACAAGATGAGCAATTTTTTGGATATGGATGACATCATATGTACCTGTTACATTTTTTCATTTTAATTGGATAAAACTAGCAGAGAGTGTAAGAACCTTTTATCATACATAAAAGGAAGACAGTATGATTGACAGAACCAATAAAAAATTGTACAACCTTTTTCTGCATGAAGAGAAGACACAATGGAAAACCTAAGAAAAGAATACTGGAAAATTCCAAAACTGACCTGAACATGAAGACTGAGGCGTCATACTTAGAAATGGATAGAAAGTATGAGAAATCGTATTTACAAGGTCCCAGTCATTATTTTTGGAAGTAGTGAAATAACGATGAATGTTTTCGAAAAATTCTTTTCTATATCTCTTGTAATAATTACATATTTTACACAATATGTCAAGTATGTGTCTGTTAACAAGCTCTCGGTCACATTTCATGACTTTTGGTTTCCATAGCAACAAATCAACAATTTATTTTTACTTCTATGATCTGATTTTTTGGGGATCATTTGAAAATTATGTCAATATCAACTGACCCAAATATCATTTTTATATTTAAAACCTAGCAAAAGTTGTGACCGGCTGGACAGAACTTAAGGAAAACCCATTGTAAAGAACAAAAAGTCAGCGAAATACCAACTGTGATCTTAATATATGGACTATGAGGCATTGATTTTTTAAGGGATATAAGGTTATAGGAAATGTACTCAGTGTCAAGTTCATTATTACAAGAATTTGTGAAATGTTAGGGATTATTTTTAAATATGTTTCTTGTCCTGTAACCCTGGAAAAAATTACATTTTTTGATAAGATATAATGAATAGATGTCCCTAATAGTGCCCTGGGCCGCATTTCATGACTTTTGGTTTCCATGGCAACAAATCAACCAATTATTTTTGTTTCTATGATCTGATTTTTTCAGGATCATTTGCAAATTACTTCAATATTATCTGACCCAAATATCATGATTGTGTATTGAATATTGCAAAAGTTATGGCATGTTGGACAGAACTTTTGGAAAACCCCTCGTATGTTTTAAAATGTGTTTTTATTTGGCATTTGCGAATATTCCTTTATTCTTCCTAAAACAACAAAAATCTCGGTTTAAATCAAGGAAAATGCAGATTGGCACACAAACCTCTTTTATCCCAATTTTTGCATGCATTTGTATTGTGAGTTTTTTTCCTCTTGATTTTTCTTCTTTTTAAGTCTTTCTTTTTATTAATGTTTTACCCTAATTTTTGTTCCTCTAAATAACAATAAAAATAAATTGGCATGAAGAATTACCTTCCGTTTTTTTTTAGTTCACCACAATTCAAGACGCTTTTTTTTGTGTTTTATTTTTGCAAGCTTTTCTCTTGCACAATGCAATGCACAATGGAAACCCCAGCAATTCATGTGCACTGGAGGCAATACCCAGATCCATTACCAAAACCTTTTAAACTTGTCTTTTTCAGACATTGATGAATGTGCCACTTCCCCGTGCTCAAACAACGCGACATGCATCGATGGCTTAAACAGCTTCTTCTGCAACTGCACCAAAGGATGGAATGGGACATTGTGTGCTGAAGGTAAGAAAGCTTTCTTGATGCATGAGTGGACAGGTGATCAGGTGGATTTAAATGGTTTTGAAGTTATGGGGGAATCAGGCATACACACTGGTCATTTGCGGGGCTTCATGTCACTTGTGGGATTCTTCCAAATCTACATGGCGCTGCGAAGTTTGTAGCTGTACTTTCAGCTATTGGGGTGGATGGGTGATCAGATAAATTTAAGGGGGAATGAACGATCCCTCTGAATTTCGGTATTTCTGGGGTGAACAGGGCATATATACAGGTAAATGTTGGAGTTTTTCAATAGATGCTCGTAAAAGTCCTAAGAAAATTTCTGGGTTCCCCACCTAGGGTTCTAACCAATGCAGGCAGACACCATAAGTGAAGCATGCCTGGCCTCATGGGAGATTTGTCCGAAACTCTCAGAATCCAATACAAAATAAACACCAGCAAATACAGGTTAGCCTACTTGAAAAAGGGAGTATGAGCGATGGACCTCGGGGCAGTAAAGTACATCCCTGTAGATTTTGTGGCTATACGCAGACAACATGTCTCACAAGGACCATCATGTGTAGTTTGCTGGCACTAAGAGCTATTCAAAGGCTGAAAGCTCCTCTGTAAATAAAGTGTACATTTTTGGCATTATGTGCATACAGTCATCTTCAAGTGAGTTGCTAGTTGGTGGTGAATATGGAGAATACTGCCTGTGGAACTTGCCCGAAAGTAAAAATAATAATGCCTTTTTGGATATGTCTTGTTGTGAACTAAAATTCAATATCCCACAACCTAATCTTGATAAAGGAACGAAATATTCAGCTATTGCAAATAGTGCCGTCCTCTGCAAATAAAGTTTGAAATTTACCTTTTTTAAAATATTTTTTAAAATAATTTTATTTTATTCAAGATCCCCTAGACATATCTATTTTTCTGTAAAGAAAGGTGCAGGTAGCTTAATGTAAGCTTGTCATAGGCTCATAGCTCCCTTTTGGAGACACGGTATACAATTGGTGTTATGTATTACATATCTCTAAGTGAAATGCATGTTTGATGGCGGAAGCAAAATAGAGATCTCCAGACAGGAAGCAATCAGGGGAAAAAGGTGCTCTGTAGCTCTTGTATCACTACGCTTACTTTTGATGTACAATATGGTACATTACACTGTTTATGACCAACTTGAAGTAAACAACTTCAAAGAGTTCATTTAGTTTGCTTAAACCTTTCTTTTTTGGTTTCTTAAAGAAAATCGTTGTCATTGATTTCATCCAGTTTAAAGTACATGGATATTTAAAAAACCCTTTTGAGTAATTGTAGATGACCTCAGCATACAACATGTCTCAGTCTTCTGATCGAGTTCATTGTGAATGAATGCACCAAAATCAACAAAACAGTAGAATTCCCTTTATGAGTTCAGATCTCCCAACTCCAAAGGAACTAAAACTGTGCCAAGAAAGTTCACGTCAGGAATTGACAAAGACTTCAAGAGACAGTTTTCCCATTGACTCAATCAAACATAAAGCATTTTTCCAACCCAAGGGCTAATGAGTGCAGTATTCTTATGTAACTCTTGGAAATTGTGATGGGTGCGCTGTTAAATTGTTTGTTGCCTTAACCACTATAAATGATATCAATTGTGCGAATGGTGCACAATTCCTTTGCATCAATTGTATTAGTTTCATATTTATATGCTCAAGACCAGAGAGAATTTGATCTGAAACGTTTGGGAAATTGTTGAAAGCATTTTCAAATATTATCACTACTAGCCACTCAAGGTCTAGCCAACAGGAAGGAAGACTGTCCCTAATCAAAAGGACACTCAAGGACATTTGTTGATCTTGTAAAAACTGCAAGGGCCCTGACATTTGCCCTGTAACCTTCGGATTGATTCCAAATGACCTCTATTTGTTCTGAAGACAGCCTCAAGACATGCCAATGCCATCTTTTTCCTCACATGTCAGAGTGATTGCTTCTTTATAGCACAAGGTCAACCTTGTTGGTTTTAGCTGGTGGCAAAAGACTTGCAGCTGCCAGATTTCCGAAATCAATGTTATCACAGAAACATGCTGATGGAAGTGAAATACACTGCAGTGTAAGATTTATATATACATTTTATGCATGTACATCTAAGATGTGGATCATGCTGAAATTTGATGTGAATAAGCTAAAAATAGTTTTTAATCATTTTAGAAAGCTTATAAAAAGAAGTTTCAGGTATTCTATGTCAATGAGTATGTCATCTACACCAGGAGTTGTTGATATCCGAGAATATTTTGCTTGAAAAATGAGGTCAATCAACCTCCAAGCCACTTGAGGTAGTTGAGTACCCTATAAGGCTTTGAAAGCCTCTCACATTCGATGCTCTGAGTTACTGAAAGGTTTTTCTAGTGCAATTGAGAGCTGTGACCCCACCTCTCGCAGACTCCAGGCTTCCTGCACTCCATAAAAAGTAGAGCACTCATTCCAACCAAAGATTAACTAAATCAACAAGTGCTCTAAAAAAATAAATCTAAAAAAAAACCCTGATTGATTTTTTGGGTTCAACCTCCTTATCATTCCAATTTTGGTTTCTGGAAATACCATACATCAGTTTTGTCGTAACATTTTTAAAATGCAGAAGATCTATTAGAATGGGGTACAAAGTGGCATTATAAAATTATAAGAACATTGCTAATGCATTATTGGATGATTTTTGGATGCAAATGCAAATTGAGGACAAATATCAGAAAGAGCGATACAAGCAATTACACACCTACATCATGTACAAAAAGTGATTATCATGTGTCGTGGGACAAAACTGGAATTTGCTGAGCGGATGTGCATGCCTGGTAACAGATGTCTCCTTGCAACCCAATGCTGTTTTTAATGATTGCACTCACAATGACAATTGGTGTGAGGCAAAGTTTTTCACCCGGGACAATGGAAAAGTTTTTAAGTAGCTTCTTGAGAGAAAAGTTTGTTGCTGAAAACAATTTTCTTAATTTAAATGTCTGCAGTTCTTTCTTGCCTATTCTCTTCAGTAAACAATGAGTGTAGGTTATCCAGATGGATGTGCAAGAGTGTGAACACATGTAAGAAACAAAATGTCCCAGTTCTCAACATCATAATAAATATGATTCAAAAGTAATAAATGTGAGTTCCACCAACAATGTAATCAAACTCATCTTGTAGTTGTATAGAAGAAGTGCGAACATGTAGAACGAATGAAATGACCATCTCTTTTGCTACATAATAATTTGAAATTTCATTCAGCAAAATATTGTTATACAGATGGTATCCACACAATGTAAACAAACCCATTTGATACACTGGCTTCAATTTTCCCTGCTTACATTTTTATCTAATTCCTTGCAATGTCTTTTCAACAAAAAAGACTTGATTGATAAGACAGCAACCATAAAATGCTAATTAATACCCACCTCTATTATGTTTGTACCTTACAATTGCTCACAGACAGACTTTTCTTTGTGCTAACAATTAATCTGTCCATCTCTTTGTGTATCACACAATGTGCTCTTGGATCTGGCAGTTAAGCTTAAAGAAATAAGAAGATAAGTTATGAGGCTGCCACAGGTTTTTTCAGTCAGAGAAATGTCATCCTAAATGCCAACCTAATTACCGACAAATATCTGATCCATGGGTCGTGACTCATGACACATGAAATCTTGACTTCCTTGGTCAATATGACTCCATAGGTCATTGTCCGTTATGTGGGAGAGGGGCTGTGATATTTGTGCATATGATATAGTTAGCGGCATTACACTCCCAACCTGCCAATCTGCGAAATCAATGTCATCATGGTGAAATGCTGCTTCCACTGATTAAGGAAAAGAAGCAGCAGTAATTGACAGATTTATTAGATGGCTGAATCAGCAATTCATTTTGTTAAGTATTTTGTAGAATTTAAGGAAAGAATGTTGAGCCTTCATCAAATTCCTTTAAAGTATGCTTAATTTAATCTATGTAATCTACATATAACTCTCTCAATAACTTCCTGTGAAAAATACTACCTAAACCCAAGTCTGGATTTTTTTTTTTACTTTTGATAAGCGCCATTTACATTCTGGGCACAGCTTCAAGCCAAGTTTGACTTATCTCTAGTACATCTTTTAAAAAGGTATGTTTTCAAGAGTTTCTTCTGTAGTGACATCTTTATACACTGCACTGAATTCTTTCAGAATTTTCTTGGTTAGCCCATTTGATGCACCAAATCCAACAGAAAAAACATAAATTTGTTCTCTTTTGTCTCCTTTGTTCTCCTGTCAACTTCAGAACTCCTCAGTAAATAGTTGGATGGAATGGATGCTTGACTGAATTTGTAGAATCTGACAGAGATTTCAAGAGACAGTTCCGTGTTTTGTGACTCAATCAAGCAAAAAACACTTTCCGACCAAGCAGTTAAGGGGTGCTGCCTCCTTGGGCTACTTGATGTCTACTCTGAGATCTGCACTGCCGCTCAGACTTTCTAGAAGCCTGAGTGAGTTAGTCTGGCTGATATGATGCGGAAACAGCAGGCAACTTTGATAAATTTTATCCAAGCATTCAGTGCATGTAAGCGTTACTGTAATGATCTGAGTGAAAATGAAAGACCAAATCTGAATCATCTGTCCAGTTTGTGAAAATGAATGAAGGAAGACTGCTAATTAAACTAAACTGTATCGCTTACCATACTAATTTGTTTGTCTCGATCTGAAATGAAATTCAAAAGTTAAAAACAAAGAAATCCCTGTTTCTTATTGCACCCAAATTGCTTTGAGATAATCAGGTAGAGTTTGACAAAATAACTCAGTGACAAGCAGTGCATTTATTCTTGCTAAACCTGGAAGCAATTAGGGTGTTCTTCAAGTTGTTTAGGGCACCATTAAAGTTCTAGACCTCACAGTCAACAGTTCTAGTTTCTCAGTGCCATCAAGATGGTCAACTGCACTTCCGACGGAAATGGTTTACTGGTAGGATGATTCAGCCAAGCAAAGAGCTGTTTTACTGAAAGAGTGTTGGAAAATCTCTCTCCCTTTGCAAGCAATGGTCATTACCACCAGCTGTGGCTACCAATTGCTCCTTTTTGCGACACCCATGTTGGCAATTGGTGATGTCCAATCAGGCAACAAAGTGGTTGGATTACCACTGGTAGATGTCAACAGGAGAGTAAATCAATTACATGAAATGTTAAAGCATGCTTTCAGCTTTAAATCAGAAAATACATTCCTGTATAATCTATCTTTAAAGTATGTATTATTCTTTAGCGACTGGGTAAGAAACAATTTTATTTAACTCCTCCCCCCCCCTGGATTTCAAAAGGTTGTCACTAACCAGCAGGAAGGAAGACTGTCCCTCATCAATGGGACACTCAAGGGCATTTGTTGATCATGTAAAAAGTGCAAGGGCCCTGACATTTGCCCTGTAACCTTCGGATTGATTCCCAATGGCCTCTATTTGTTCTGAAGATGGCCTCAAGACATGCCAATGCCATCTTTTTCCTCACATGTCAGAGTGATTGCTGCTTTATAGCACAAGGTCAACCTTGTTGGTTTTAGCTGGTGGCAAAAGACTTGCAGCTGCCAGATTTCCGAAATCAATGTTATCACACAAACATGCTGATGGAATTGAAATACACTGCAGTGTAAGGTCTATATATATGCACGTACATCCAAGATGTGAATCATGCTGATATTTTGTGTAAATAAGTTAAAAATAGTTTTTAATCATTTTAGAAAGCTTATAAAAGAAATTTGCTTGAAAAATGAGGTCAATCAAGCTCCAAGCCACTTGAGGTAGTTGATTACCCTATAAGGCTTTGAAAGCCTCTCACATTTGATGCTCTGAGTTACTGAAGGTTTATCAAGTGCAATTTAGAGCTGTGACCCTAACTCTCACTGACTTCAGGCTCCCTTGATTGAGTTTTTGGGTTCATCCTCCTTATCATTCCAATTTTGGTTTCTGAAAATATTAGAGTGGGGTGCAAAGTGGCATTATGAAAGTATAAGAACCATTGCTTATGCATTATTGGATGACTTTTTGATCCAAATGCAAATTGAGGACACATATCAGAAAAGAGCAATACAAGCAATTACACACCTGCATCATTTACAAAAAGTGATCATCATGTATTGTGACACTAAACTGGAATTTGTGGAGCGGATGTGCATGCCTGGGAAGAGATGTATTCTTGTAACCTTATGCTGTTTTTAATGATCGCACTCAAAATGACAATTGGTGTGAAGGCAAAGTTTTTCATCTGGGACAATGGAAAAGTTTTTAAGTAGCTTCTTGAGAGAAAAGTTTGTCGTAAGAACAATTTTCTTATTTTAAATGTCTGCAGTTCTTTCTGTTCCTTTCTCTTCTGTTAACACTGAGTGCAGGGGATCCAGATGGATATGAGGGAGTGTGAACTCACATAAGAAACAAAATGCCCAGTTTGCAACATCATAATAAATATTATTAAAAAATATTTTCTTGAGAATCTATATGGATTGCACAGTGTAAACAAACTCATCTGATCCAGATGATCAGAAAAGGTGCAAACATGTGGTACAGCGTAAATGTTAGATGGCCATGTAGTTTGTTACATACACGTAATAATTAGCAATTTCATTCTGCTGTTTATAATTATGGATTCCTCCTACAATTTTAGCAAACTCATTTTGTAATTTTTGTCCAAATGTTGCAATCTCTTTTCAACAAAAAGACTTGATTGATCAGACAGCAACCATAACACACTAATAAATATGCTATATAAATGTTTTACCTTACAATTGCTCACAAAGACCATCGTTTCTCACCCGGTTTCTTTTTGGTGATGCGGATGATTTTTCAGAGGCAGGCTTTTCTTATAAGTGTTGGCAATAAATCTGTACATCTCTTTGTGTATTACACAATGTGCTTGAATATCACCCCATGCTTATCAGATACCGTTACTGCAATGAAACTCTTTTAACTCAAAACAACTCTTCTTTTTCTCATATTTCACATGTCTGTCAATTGTTCAGTGCATTATAACATCCACCAAAACGGTTTCAATTATCAAACTATTTTAGGTATACACTTCAGTGACCTCACATATATAATAGGATAAGTAAGATCATGTCGCAAAGGGCAGGAATCATTCACAAAGATATGATAGATATTTATATCATTTGCTTAAAGTAATACATCTACTATTCCGCATTATATCACCATTGTAAACCACTTGGATATGACCAATAAACTTAAAGAAATTAGAAGATGCAAGTTATGTGACTGCCCAGGCTTTTTCCTTCAGCGAAATGTCATCTTAAATGCCAAAGTAATTACTGACAGATATCTGATCCATGGGTCGTGAATCATGACACATGAAATCTTGATTTCCTTGGTCAATATGACTACATAGGTCATTGTCCGTTATGTGGGAGAGGGGCAGTGATATTTGCACTTATGATTAAGTTAGGAGTGTTACACTCCCAACCTGCCAATCTGCGAAATCAATGTCATCATGGTGAAATGCTGCTTCCACTGATTAAGAAAAAGAAACAGCAGTAAGTGACAGATTTATTAGACAGGCTGAATCAGCAATTTCGTTTTGTTTAGTATTTTGTAGAATTACAGGAAAGAATGGTGAGCCTTCATCAAATTCCTTTAAAGTATGTTTAATTTAGTCTATGTAATCTGCAAGTAACTAATACCTCTTTAATGAAAATAACAGACTATAATTTGTTGATACATTGATTCTAACCCAGGTAGCTAGTTTGGCTCATTGCATGGTCTCTGCTTTACAAAGAAAGAAAAGAAAAATAGCTTCCTACATTTTCAGGTTTGAATAAGAGATAGTTCTTGATGTTGTTGGTGTTCTACTATATTGTTATGTCAGTTTTCCCATAACACACACTTGGAAAAAATATCATGCTCAATCCTGTTTATTCTAACTTTTGATATCTATTGCTTCTAATAGAAGAAGCCCAAATTGGAATGGACCAAAATTATTATCGTTTTCATAGCTATGTGTTTTTTTGAAAACTTCGTTTTGCAATTAAACCGTGACATCATCGGGTATCTGTCAATGTGATTGGTCTAATCTTAAATCTGTGACATATCAGTTCAGAGTTTGACATCACAGTTAATGAAAAAGGAATTTAAAACTGTCAGGCAATGTTACTATTTGTGTACAACCACAACAAACAACGCATGTCTAAGCTGAGTGTTGCACCACATTAATTGTTCCATACAAAATGTATTTCTGTTTTTCACAGGACACCAGTCATCACAATTTCAAACAACATTTTTTGTCAATAATTGCAACTCTCCTTTGAGGCTAAATAGTCTGTTTGGTTCAGTTACAGTGCATAGTGAAACATACACCATCCATGTGTCACTGCACTTTGTCAGTTTGCTGAAATCGATGCTTGTAATAAACGAAATTATTCAAATTAATCTCTGACATCACAGTTTTGGAATGAAGCAAATTGCAAACTTGAAAAACATGTAGCTATGAAAACGATAGTAAGTCAATCCTCTTTACCTGTGTTGGTGAATTTCCATCTAAGCTTCTTGCTCCAGACTGATTAAGTTGAGAAGCCTGGGAAGCCAGGCAGTTAACAATACTTATCTTAAAATTAATCAGCTTGCTAAGTTCCCATTTTGCTGCTATTAGTTCACCTACTTTTGCAAAAGTAGGTTCATTTTAAGTGGATACCTGATGAATTTCACAGTTTTTCACTCTTTTGACAACAAGCAATAAATGTGGAAAATTGGTGCTCATTCAATTGAACGATTGTTACCATTTCAAGACACAGATGTTTATGTTGTGAATGAAGATATGTAAATTCAATTGCAGGCAGTTCTTAACTCCAGAAGTAAAATATTTACACTGGCACAGTAAGTTTTTTTGGTGATCATGTCACTCTCAACAACTTCCTGTGAACAGTGTAAAATGTTCAAGCGTCCTTGAAAAATACTACCTAAACGCAATTTTGGATTTTTTTTTACTTTGGATAAGCGCCATTTACATTCTCGGCACAGCTCCAAGCCAAGTTTGACTTATTTCTAGTACATCTTTTAAAAAGGTATGTTTTCAAGAGTTTCTTCTGTGGTGACATCTTTATACACAGTCTGGATTCTTTCAGAATTTTCTTGGTTAGCCCATTTGATGCACCAAATCCAATCGAAAAAACATAAATTTGTTCTCTTTTGTCTCCTTTGTTCTCCTGTCAACTTCAGAACTCCAAAGTAAATAGCTGGATGCTTGACTGAATTTGTAAAGTCTGACAGAGATATTTCAAGAGACACTTCCACGTTTTGTGACTCATCAAGCAAAAAACACTTTCCGACCAAGCAGTTAAGGGGTGCTGCCTCCTTGGGCTACTTGATGTCTACTCTGAGATCTGCACTGCCGTCAGACTTTCTAGAAGCCTGAGTTAGTTAGTCTGGCTGATATAATGCAGAAGCAGCAGGCAAATTTGATCAATTTTATTGGAAAGACTGAATCTAAATCATCTGTCTAGATTGTGAAAGTGGGTAAAGGAAGGCTGCACATTAATGATCTAAACTTTATTGCTTAATGTAATAATTGGTTTGTCTCGATCTGTAATGAATATAAAAAAAAGAAATCCCTATCACTTATTGCATACAAATTACTTTGAGATAATCAGGTAGAGTTTGACAAAAGAACTCAATGACAAGTAGTGCATTTATTCTTGTTAAACCTGGAAGCGATTAGGGTGTTCTTCAAGTTGTTTAGGGCACCATTAAAGTTCTAGACCTCAGTGTCTTAGTGCCATCAAGATGGTCAACTGCACTTCCGACGGAAATGGTTTACTGAAGTAGGATGACTCAACCAAGCAAAGAGCTGTTTTATCGAATGAGTGTTGGAAAATCTCTCTTCCTTTGCAAGCAAATGCCATTACCACCAGCTGTGGCTGCCAATCGCTCCTTTTTGCGACACCCATGTTGGCAATTGGTGATGTCCCACAAGGCAACTAAACTGGTTGGATTACCACTGGTAGATGTCAACAGGAGAGTGAATCAATTACGTGAAATGTTAAAGCATGCTTTCAGCTTAATGCAGGAAATAAAATCCTGTATACATACTCTCTAAAGAATTTATTATTCTTTGGCGACTGGGTGAGAAATAATTTCATTGAACAATTGATTGAACCATACCTCCTCCCTGGATTTATTATGGTTTCCCCTAAGCAGCAGGAAGAAAGACTCTCCCTAATCAATAGGACACTCAGAGACATTTGTTGATCATGTAAAAAGTGCAAGGGCCCTGACATTTGCCCTTTAACCTTCAGCTTGATTCCAAATGGCCTCTATTTGTTCTGAAGACAGCCTCAAGACATGCCATTGACATATTTTTCCTCACATGTCTTAGTGATTGCTTCTTTATAGCAAAAGTTCAACCTTGTTGGTTTTAGCTTGTGGCAAAAGACTTGCAGCTGCCAGATTTCCGAAATCAATGTTATCACTGAAACATGCTAATGTAACTACAGGGCAGGGCAGTGCAGGGCTGCATATGTATGGGACCATCAGGTTGAGTCATCACAAGAAATAACTAGTATACTAAATTGCACAGCAATTTAAAGGAAGAACTTCCCTTCCCTTCACATCCCTTCCGTTCCCTTCAAATCCTATATCTTCATTTCTTCTCCAGTTCCTTGCATTCCTTTCCCTTCTAGAGCTGAGCGTGTTTTGATGGACAAAAACTATCATTGCTGCTACTTTGAAATGCTTGCCATATTCCATGGAATACAACAACAGTCATACATACTTAGTCATATATCGCTGGCATTGAGCAAGACCTTTGGTGGCTAGAGGTACCATCCTAAAAGCAATACACTTTCATGAAACCCTAACCCTAATGACTTCCTACAGGCAAACCATGACAGCTAGGAAAAGGTGCTTGTATACATAAATAGGGCACACACTCAGCACCATATCACATCAGTTTTAACTGACTCGAAGCATAAATGGATGACTTATAATTGAAAACACCAAAAAATTCATGTAAAATTGCCTGTTGTTCTGACATGCATGGTTACATTAAATGAAATGAAGACCTTGATTTTACACATCCTTTAACGTTGTTTTGGTGACATTTGAGTCATTAGGAAAGAAGTTATTGGCATTTGAATTTTGAAATTGAAAAAAATTCTCCAGGAAAAACTATTTGATGGAGGTAAATTTCCTTCGGTCACATTATTGGGGTCTAGGCCAGGTACGAGTAAAAAAATATTCATGAACATCCATGAAGATCTTCATTGGTTTTTGTAGCCTAATGTGTTTTGATCGGGCCAAAAAGTGACATGAAATTTTCACTGTTAAGCGAAATTTTCCCTCGGACGTCCAAGGGTATAATGCTATATACCATTGGAAAGCTAACATTCTGAGCTTTCCAAAAATGGTTTTCTTTTCCTTCTTGGTTCAATATTAAGGGAGTTACAGACCTTCAAAAGTTGCACTTTTGAGGCCTTGTGGCACCAAAAGTATTGGACCTGGGGTCCCATACTTTTGCATAGACAGTGTACCCAAGTAGTACTACTCATTTCCTGAAGAACATGAAAATCTGATAATTGCATCATGGTTTTTCATGACATGAACCTTGGAAATTTCGTTTTGCCTTGACTTCGAAATTTTTTATCTCAAGACCTATCAAGCCGTTTACCACTAGGCTCCTTTCTGCACTGCGCATTTCTTTGTAGTATATGAGGAAAAAATTTCATGCCAAAAAAACCAACAGTTTCTTCAAAACCGAACGCAGAAATTTTTCATAGAAAATCGCTGTAATTCCCATGTAGTGCGGAATTCCCATGCGTAATTCCCACCATTGAAGAAGTTTTGTGCTGTGTCTATGCTGTTATACTTTCATGGGGATACATTCTATAGTTTGTCAGTTATGCAACATTTAAGAAATGGCCAAAAGTGGGAAGAAAAATAATAATAATAATAATAATAATAATAATAATAAGAATACGTACAATATCAATAAGAACTTCCCTACGGGAAGTTCTTAAATAGTAACTGAATCACAAAAACTACTTTTCACTCATTCAGCAACAAGAAAATAATTTGCTTGAAAAACAGGTCGATCAACCTCCGAGCCAAATGTCACTATTATAATAAGGCCTTGAAAGGTTTTTCAAGTGCCATCTGTTGCAAGGAGAGCACCCATTCCAGCTAAAGCAACACTCTGAAAAAAACTTGATATGACTGATTTTGTGTTTGTAGTCCATATAACAATTTGGGTTTGTGGAAATCAATACTTCTACAAAAAAAACATACTTCTATGAAAAAAAGGTAGTTAAAAAAATTGGTCTGAGATTTAAAAGTGAGAAATGAGATTAGAATGGAATTCAATGGAGCATTACGTTGTAAGTACCATTGCTTATTATACAAAAATTGATCAACATGAATGTGAACAGAAATCTGATATTGTGGATTAATGAATTTCTCACTGAACGACCTCAATATGTCAAATTTATGGAGTCAAATTCAAGCATTATTGTTACCAACACTGGTGCTCCCCAGGGGTGCGTCTTGTCACCTTTACTTTTCACTCTTTATACTAGTGACTGCAGATGTATTAATGACTCCTGTAAATTGTTTAAATATGCTGATGACACAGCTCTAGTAGCAAAATGTGTTAATGATGACAAACAGTATTTAGAAGACGTTAGGCATTTTACATCATGGTGTGACAACAATTTTCTCGAATTAAATGTAAAGAAGACAAAAGAAATGATTGTAGATTTTCGAACCTCAAGTAATGACATAACACCTCTGTATATTAAAGACCAAATTGTAGAACAGGTCAAAGAATACAAATATCTTGGTACCATTATCGATGATAGGTTAACATTCAATCAAAATGTACAAAGTGTATTTAAAAAGGCCAATTCTAAACTTTATTTTGTCAGAAACTTGTGTAAACTGAAGATTGACACAAAAATATTGGAACTTTTCTATTCAGCTGTTGTTCAATCTGTCATTGCTTTCTCTATTATTTGTTGGTATGGTAATAGTAGCATGGAATCCAAGAGAAAACTTATCAGAATCATTAAAACATGTGTTAGATTAGGAATTACAAATGTCATGTCTCTAGATGAAATCTATAACAAAGCAACTCTCCAACGCTGTAAAGTTATTATTAACGATGTAGAACATCCATTGAACTCATTGTATAGCAGGCTGCCATCTGGCAGGAAATACGGTTCCATCAAGTGTAGAACATCCAGATACTCAAGCTCATTTGTTCCATCGAGCGTAAGATTACTAAATGATTTAAGAGTAAATCTTCTACAAATTAATTAATAATCATCACAACTTTCTTTTGTATAAATGTTGTGTGAATCTCTGTGTGATTGTGAATGTTTGAATGATGCCTCGAGTGAATGTCTCTGACCAAGATTGTACAAGCCAAGTTTCATGTTTCACATGATTAAATAAAGTATTTATTATTATTATTATTGTTATTATTATGATTTTTGGACCCATTAATACAAATTGAGGACACATATCAACTCAAAGGAGCACTACCAGCGATTTCACTTACATAATATTTTGACACAAAATAGAATTAAGGCAAGGAATTGTGAAGCAGAAGTTCATGCCTGGGAACAGATGTTTCCTTGCACCCTAATGCTGTTTTTAATGATCACACTCACAATGACAATTGGTGTGGAGGCAAAGTTTTTCATCTGGGACAATGGAAACGTTTTTAAGTTGCATTTCAAGAGAAAAGTTTGTTGTTGAGGACAATTTGCTTATTCTTATTTCTTTCTTTTTTTTATCTTCTTTGGTGAACACCACGCTCAAGAGAACGTGCCTAAGGTCAAAATTCCCAGTTTGCAACATCATATTAACAATTTTATTTTCTGGAGAATAAATATGGATTCCAATGACAATGTAATCAAACCCATCTGATCCAGATGATCAGAAAAAGTATTAACATGTAGAAGGAATAAAATTACCATCTATTTTGTTACATAATATTTTGCAATTTCATTCAGCGAATAATATTTCAGATAGATTCCACTCACAATTCCAGCAAACTCATTTGATGCACTGGCTTCATTTTTCTCTCTTTTTCTTTTGTCTGAATGATTGCAATTCTTTTCAGCAAAAAGACTTGATTGATAAGGAATCACCCACAACATGCTAATAAATACCCACCGCCACTATGTCTGTGCCTTATGGCTGCTCACAAAGAACATCATATTTCACCATGTTTCTTTTTTGGTGACGCAGATGATTTTTCTTGAGCGTGCTTTTCTTTGTGTAAGCAATAAATCTGCCCTTCCCTTTGTATGTCACACCTTGTGCTTGAATCACATCCCATGCTTATAAGATACCTTTACATGGAAATAGCACAATGGAACCATTTAAACACAAAACAGCATTGAACATGTTTCTTGAGAAAAGTTTGTTGTGAGAACAAGTTTCTCTCATAGGTTTCAGCTTTTGTTCCATTTCTTTGTGTTATATATTATTTATTCAGTGCATATTATATTCGGCAATATAGGTGTCAATTACATACACTTACCAGCAATTGACACCAATTTGCTAACTTACTGATTGCCCTCAAGAGAGTGAAAAATAATGGCAATAACATCAGGTACTTAACCGAATTTTGCTAAAGTAGACAAACTAATTAAACCAAAATAGGGGCTATCTAAGCCGATTAATTTTAAGATAAGTATTGTTAACTGCTTGGCTTCCCAGGCTTCTCAGGCTTCTTGTCTAAATCAGGCTGGAGTAAGAAGCTTAGAAGAAGAAATTTCATCAACAAAGGTAAAGAGGATTGACTTAATTTTGGTCTATTCCAATTTGGGCTCCTCCTATAAGAAGCAATAGATATCAAGTCAGAATGAGCACTTTGAACATGATATTTTGTCTTAAGTGTGTGTTATGGGGCAGCCTAAAACAAACAATGTAGACCGTATGCTTTGAAAAAGCAACCATATAGACATGTTAGGATAATGATGACAAAGACATAACTTAAGACTATTACAAAACAAATGGAGTCAAGATGTTATAAAGCTAATATCACAGCCACATGGTATTCAGCTATTCGCACATGACCAATACTTACCTATGGATTCTTATTGATTCCATGTGTCATGGCTTATGGGTCAGATGTTTGTTAGTAATTAGTTAGACATTTATGATGAAATTTTCTCAGATTTACTTATTTCTTTTAGTTTAAATGTCAGATCCTCCTTCACAAAAATGACAATACTGCACTGATGCATTGTGGAATTGTAGATATATTACTTCAGGTGAATAACAAAAATATCTAGTACATCTTTGTATAACCTTTGCCTCATCATATACCATTTCAAGACTATGATGTTTATGTTGTGAATGGAGATATCAATTAAGTTGTTGTGATTAGATTAACTGGCATTTAACACCCATTTTTAATGAAAATTCACCTAAACACAGTCTTAACTATAGAAGTAAAATATTAGATAAGATAAGTATTTTTAAGTCTTTATTGGAGATCATATCACTTTAACCGCATGAAATGTTCGCTCGGATATGGAAATCCTTTGCATATGTCATAACAATTTAAAATTGTTGAGAGCCCTTGAGAAATACAGTGGTCTATGCGTTATTAGACTGCCCCTTATGCGGTCATGAAGCAGTCTCTTGAGCAGGTGCGGTCTCTCATAGGGGTGCAAAAGGTGCTAAAAATACTACTAAGTGCAAGAGGAAGGCGGTCTCATTAGGCAAGTCGGTCTTACAATGGGGGTCTTACAATGCAGGTACTATAATTTGATTAGGATGTCCTTTTTTCTAATTTGGAAAAATTATATTTTGACTCTTGGCATGTGCCAATCCTAATTAGAGTTTAGCCTTACTTATCTCCAGTAGGATATATCTTAGAAAGGTCTGAAATTTCACAATGACCTGTTTATTCTTAAAACAACATCTGGATTCTTTCAGAACTTTCTGGGTTAGCTCCGCTGGTGCGCCAAATCCAATCGAACAATAGATTTCTCTTTTGTCTCTTTGGTTCTTCCATCAAACGTAAGAACTCCATTGTAAATAGTTGGATGCTTGACTGAATTTTGTAGAATCTGACAAAGAGATTTCAAGAGACAGTGCTGTGTTTTGTGGCTCAGTCAAGCAAAAAACACTTTCCGTCCAAGCACTCAACAAGGGGTGCTGCCTCCTCAGGCTACTTGATGCCAACTCTGAGAGCTGCACTGCCAGTCAGACTTCATTGAAGCCTGAGTGAGTAGTCTGGCTGATATGAGGCAGAAGAAGCAAGCAACTTTGATCAATTTGATCCATGCTGTTGTTATAATCTGAGTGAGAATTTGAAAGACTGTATCTGAATCATCTGTCTAGTTTGTGCAAATGAATAAAGGCTGCTGATTGTTAATCCCTAAACTTTATTGTGGCAGTGATTAGTTTGTCGTGACCTAAAATTAATGCATATATCGTGAGCTGCATCAGATGTTTTGATACATGTGATGACATAACTATATGCATGTAGTTGCTAAAAATGTTGGTACTAACAGTCAACCTTAACTTTTAAATTATCATAACAAAGCTGAGAATATCGCTTTTCTCAAATCATCTTTTTTCTAGGATAGCGGTGCTTTGGGATTGAGCAATAGTAGATACACAATACGAGGGGAAAAACAATCTCTAGTGCAGTACATGGGTTACTTTGAGGGCATCAGGTACTTCTGATTTGATGGCTCAAAGAAATCTGTGACAGGCAGTGCAGTTATTCTTGCTAAACCAGCCAACCTGGAAGCAATTAGGGTGTTTTATAAAGGACTTCGGGCGCACCATTAAAGTCCTAGACCTCACAGTCAACAACTCTGGTTTCATGGCACCAACAAGATGACCCACTGCACTTCTGAGGGAAATGGTTTACAGAAGTAGGAAGACTCACTCAAGCCAAAGTAGTTACACCAAATAAGTGCGGGAAAATCTCTGTCCCTTTGCTAGCAGATGCCATTACCAACAGCTGCGGCTGCAATCAACCCTTTTTGCAACACCCAAGTTGGCAATTGGTGATGTTGCACAAGGCAAGCAAACTGTTTGGATTACCACAAAATACCCCAATGGATTTCAATGGCACTGTAAATCAATCACATGAAATGCTAAAGTGTGCTTTCAGCTTTATTCAGGAAATACAATCCTGTACATCCAAGACCAAAAAAGAATATATATTATTCTTTAGTGAGTGATCTGAAAATGTTCTTCTTCAGTGACCTCTTTATACACCTTCTGGATTCATTCAGAACTTTCTGGGTTAGTCCATTTGATGTACACAATTCTATTTTGACTCCTCTGTTCTCTTGTCAACTTTGGACTCCTCTAATAATAGCAGGACGCTTGAATGAATTGGTGGAGAGATTTCAAGAGACAGTTCCGTGTTTTGTTACTCAATCAAGCAAAAAACACTTTCCGACTAAGCAGTCAAGGAGTGCTGTCTCTTCAGGCTACTTGATGCCAACTCTGAGAGTTGCATTGCCTGTCAGACTTTATCAAAGCCTAACTGAGTTAGTTTGGCTGATACAGTGTATGATAAAAAACAGCAAGCAACTTTGATAAATCTTATGCAAGTACTCCATAAGTGTTGTTGTCATGATCTGAATGAGAATCAGAAAGAATCTGAATCATCTGTCTAGTTTGAGAAAATGAATAAAGGCTGCCAATTGATGATCTCTATTTTTATTGTGGAAATGATTGCTTTATCTCTGCTTTATCTGATTGATATCTCTAAACTGATTGGAGCAATGATTGGTTTATCATGATCTACAATGTGTTTATCGAGAATCGCATCAGATATTTTAGTACATGTACTGGACAACATAATTATATGCATTTCATGTAGTTGCTAAAATGTTGGTACTAACAGAATTTTCTTGCTTTTTTGATTCACCTGAGCTGGGTAAACATTTCTGAAGATACAACTGAAGTTGACCGTCTTGATAAAGAAATGTTGACTGTCAAGTCTAGGAGCTCAGAGTAACCTTCAAAACTATTTTTGAAAGACTTTCTAATCTATGAGACCTCACTGGCTGTTAGCAACTTTTTTTTGTTCACTTGTCCTTTGCTGCTATTCAGTATGAACTTTCAGGCCTCTTGGAAAACATATAATTCCAAATCCACACTATATCCTGCAAGGGAACTGCAGCTTTTAGTGCCAGCTTAGCACACTCGATTGTCCTTATAGTCCAAGAGCCTGGGGTCATTTAATTGCTCGGAGTGACCAAGTGTCTTGTTATAATTTTTGGATAGACCTAACCTTCGGGTGTTTTGAACCTAAAGTCTTAAGTTTCCCGAGTGGTGGATTGAGATTTTAGAGCAATTTTATGATCGGAACGTCGACGCGATCCACGCGGTTTGGAAAAATCAGAAAAATCCATCTTATAACACCTTCTAGTCATCATAGATGGGCATATATGGTACCAAATTAAAGGTTATAATAAGCTCTATTCATTTATGGTCTTAATATGGTAGTATGATGTGATTCATGGGTGAAATTAACAAAAATATGACATTTTAAAGTCATTTTTTAGGGTAGGACGTAGCGTTATTATCCCTGAGAAACTAATTACATATATAGAGATGTCTAAAAGATCATGAATACAGTCCCATATAATTACTTTCATCATTAGAGGTGATTTTGAAGGTGTTTCTGGAATACATTTTTGTAATGAGCAACTGATATTCAATACCGCAGCGTCTGCTGAAAATCTGAAAAATTGCAAATATTGCCGTCTTCTCCGTGCAGTTGTGCCTTATATGTACATATTTGTTACTGAATTGTAGGTTTTTACAAGCCTAACTTGTTAATGAAGCCACAATGAGAGTAAGGTGTCAAAATAATGTCAATTTACCAAATTTATTACAATAATTTATAAGTTTATGCCAAGGTCGGACAGCCTCGAGAAAATATTTTGTCACTTCTCTGCTTATTCACACTCATAATTTGAATATCCAAAAATAATAATTATAAATTAAATTAATAAGCAAGTAATTTGTTTTTCAACATCAATATTTCATTTAAGTACATTGGACATAATAAATTCATAGTACATGAGATGCTGATGGGTGACATAGAAACTATGCAGTTTGTACTCGTCAGTTGGACACCCTTGAAATTGAATGAAATGAAATGAGATAGATGATGTGTGATATAGATCTACTATTTGAATTATAATGAATTATTGATTCATTAAATTATGATATAATAATATGAGCAATAGGAATTTCTGTGGAGCATTATATTCCATTCTGTGAGAGTACCTTAGGAAATTCAGGACTTTTTAAACTTGTCTTATATTGTAAATTTCTAATCCTGTCTAATTGTCCCTAATGTGTGTATCATTCAGTAACAACTACTAAACTATATTTTCATATGAAAGATATATATACTAATTGGCAATGTAGTTTTAAGAGTGACTAAAAACCCAAAAGTTGAGACAGTTGTTATGTCTCAAAAAACTGCCCCCCGGCACAAGTTGGGCTGCTATTCACTAGCATTCCACGAAGATGAAGCTTTCCGGGTCATCATGTTAAAACAACAGGATCATCCACTACATCAACCAATTAATGTCACTGCGGTCATTCTGCCTAGATATCACCTATTTTGTTTACAATGGAATCGTTTATAAACAGAAGCCTAGAACAGACATAGGCTCTTCAGTTTCACCAGTCATGGTTAACCTTAAACGCAGAAGCGTTTGAGAAAAACTGTTTCATCCATGCGCATGAATACCAATAATACCTTATAAGACAATACAAGCATATGCAACTTGAATTTGGAGATTGCAGAAACATTACCATTTTGCTAATGACATACAGATAAATGCACATGTAATAGCTGACCGTGGACATCTAACTTATTTTGATAATTTAGTGACATGCTAATAAATTTCGCTATTCCAGTATTTGCATATTAAGAAGAAATACATTTCTGGTGGGAGCCTATTCCGAAATCACATGACAAATTTCAATTGCCTTATATCAATAGCAGTGATCACAAACTGTTATACATTTATTGTTTATTACAATTACAATGTGTGATTTCAGCAATTGGACACAAGATGACAATAGAAAAGAATCCTCAACTTCTAGAACCGACAACAACCAACAATAACTGAATTTTGAGAAAATGTTTTTCATAGTCAACTGTCAAATTTGATAAAATCTGTGACAAATACAACATGCACACATGTCCAGGACATTTCTTTGATTTGTCATATGCTAGTATATGGGTGCACTGAAGCCATTCGCTAGCCCTTGCATTGTATATATCATGTCTCTCAATGATTGGTAGGGCCGTACGTGGTTTCATCCCCTTCTTTGACACCAAAATTGTGATGAATGATGATGCCTCCATTCTGACCAGAGTGTATGAAGCCAACATGTTGAAGGCGCTTGTTTGGCTGTGAGGTCGTGGGTTCGACTCCCACTCTTGGAACTCAATTTGGTCCGAGCCCATGGGACATCAATGGAGGCATGTTGTATCCAGTGTTCTGTGCTGGAGCAACTGAAAGACCTTCTTAATCACTCATCACGATACGGCGGTCCCCAACACTGGTGAATGCTATGGCATGGGAACCTTGGGCAATGTTCCCCTCATCTCTGCCCATTGGCACTGTACTATGGCTGCCCTGAGCTGTATCATTGTGGAAGGCTCACCACAAATTTTGTGCCAGCATTGCAGTGCATGTCTGATGGTATATGCAATAAAATTTAATACAATGGGGCCTGACACTTTCAGGAGCTTACAATCAAGAAATACATTGTATCACAAACCCCGGTTTGTCACCCTGGGAATCCAAAAGATGTTATGCCCAAAGAGAACCAATGTGGTCTTGCTTGTCAAGTAAAATGTAAGAATTATCATCACACATATGTTGGACAGACAGGTAAGAACAGGTTCAAAGAACATACCTTCCAGAGAGGTACAAAACTCAGTGGCAAGGGAACATCTGAAAGCTACTTAACATTCATGCACTTTGGCCTTAGTTCATATTTTAGAGAGGGAGGAGGATTGGCATCGACTTAAGGGAAAATAAGCAATCATAATCAACCAACACCATCCATCCTCAACAAGGAGAGAGGTCTTCAACTCAATGCAGCCTATTCTTTGCTCCTGTCACATGACTCTCATGAGTGACAGAACACCTCAGTCCCCTCATAATTCCATAGACAAAGATCCCATGAAGACTTCAAAAAATATGGCAGTATCTTTAGGGGTATCTTTTAGCCGGTTGCATTCAATGCAGTGTCAGCTGTAGCTGGTCACAGGACCTGTGTGTCAGCTGTAGCTGGTCACCTGACCTGTGTTGTCACTGAGAATCTAGAGACTCAGTAATGCTGCTCTTTGCAGCCTGAATCTAGTCTTGGAGACAGTGGCTCCTGACTAAGGTTCATCTTACAGGACCTACCAAAAGTGGAGGAGTTGTGTCCAGAGTTTTAAACAGGGGCAACTGGACCAAGAACTGAATGAATAGGTTATGTGTCTGACTCACAGCCTAATCATCTCTCATCCATCATATGGTGCTCACCTTGCTTGTAGAGGGCATTAATTGACCCTCTAGAAACAAACTTTGTTGTCAGGTGATTAGCCTTTGGCTAATGTTTTCCCTTTGTAGTATATTTCACCGACGTAAAAAAATAAAATGATTTGATTTGAAACAACAGTCAGTGCTACATCTACCAGATGGGAGCTTCCACTTGGAAAGAGCAAGCCTGGAAGTGGACAACTAGGAGGCTATATTGATGAACACCTACAGTTCAATCAACATGTTAGCTGCTCCTATGTATGAAATGAAGTCAGCGTCAGATTGCCACAGTCTCATCAAATCCATTTGGAAATTGGAGTGTGCTGGTTTATTCTGGAAAAAGTCAAGCGGACGCAACACAGAAAAAGGTTACAAAACCATTCCCAGGCAAATCAGCAGTTTCAAGCTCTTTCATTTGACATGTTATAAAATCTGGATCGTGAAATTCGGGCAAATGTCGCTCCCCCCCCCCAAAAAAAAATCCAACCGCCGTGTACCTATGCCAGCTAGTGCTAGTGCATCTGCTGTACTAATAAATCAACATCTGGAGCACCGAAGATTACCAATTGCCATCATTGCAATAAAATCCCCAAAGAGTAGACCTCCTACTTATCTTCAAAATCATGAATGACTTTGACAGAATGACTCCATCATGTTCTACCAACACAACCACCACTCATCAATCAGCAACCAAAGTCAGAAATTCACCAATCTCCACATGTATTATGAAACAATAGCTGCTGGAAATCATTTCATTTGCCCATAGTATACAGGCCACAGGCATCAACATTTTCTAGAACTTCATGGACAAACATTCTAGATTTTTCAGTAGAAAATCAAGGTATTAGGGTATTGGAGTTTAAGAAAAATCCGAAATTATGGTGCTGGACCTGCACATGATATCAAATGCAGACAGCTCCAGCCTTTAAACTCTAATTCTCATTCTCTCTGTGCTTTAAAATTTGAGGTCACTAAATTATGACATCTTCAAAATGAAAGGCAACCTGACATCCCAGGCAGGTCTCTCACTGTAAGAGGGTATATATATAGAGGCAGCTCTGAATTTACCTGGGGAATTTATATGGGTTTTGGTATTTTAGCAAATATCTGATTAATTTGGTTACGGTTTTTGCAAAGCAACATGTTTGGTATTGTGAGAATCAGCTTGAAAAGACATTTTAATGATATCAAAATCATAAAGATTAAATTGGTTGCAGATATTTTACTCAAGGATTTGAGGTAAACTTGTGGTTTTGGCTTTGATTTCCGGATTAAAACGGTTCCGGTTTACAAAATTGCCGTGGCACATTTCTATGCAAAAGGCGGTTAAGTACCCTCCCCCCCTCTCGGGCTTTAACATCACATGGTAGGGTATTTCAAGAAAGATTCTAAGTGATGGTTCAGCACAAGATCATGTTTTACAGGAATAAGAAATGATTTGTTGATTTGATTTCCACACCCCAAAAAATCATAATGATTTTGATTATCAGAACAATATTTTCAACAATGCGACTTCATTACCTGGAAGATGCGCAACAGCAAATCTTCGGCATATAACCTGTGTGTTTTTAGGTTAATCAGCTGATTTACTAAAATTTCAGTTAAACAGTAAAAAAATGGCCGATTCTAAAAATTTAATAGCATAAAAGCATCAGGAAAAGTACCCCCGATACTGCCATGCTAATTTCTTTTCTATAACTGCTATTTATGTCAATATATATGGCACAATTTACGTTATTTGACAAGCAAAATCTTGTAGAAGTACTCTCTTGTTATACTTTACAGGGCTTCATGGGGGATATTGTGAAATAAAGTTTTATCTTATCTTATCTTATCTTATCTTACCAGTGTGTGCTTGTTATCCTATTTGGGATAATAAAACAGCCTAAGGCCTTTTTAAAAACCAGTCTGCTCTAGATATATGACTACAATAACCTCCCATTGGTCGAAAACATCGCATTGGGCAGTTTGGCCCAGCTCGCGTGGTTGGCGGAATAGTGTGTTTTTTTTTACTGCTTTCAATGTTAATCAGTTACAAATACCTGAATTTAACCTTATTTCATATTAATATCACACCAAAACACCATAGTAGCATCATGAATCAATGAAAACTTGCTTGAACCTGAAATATGGTATGCCAGTTCCTGTAATTGCTAAAACAAAATACATGCATTAGATTAGGAACACATTTTGTTTCATTAATTGATAGGATTGCAATATTTGAGACCTCCAGAATTCTTTATATTCTTGGAAACTCTCACAATATATGCAATACTTCAAAGATGTCCCTTTTATTCTTATAAATATATTTTATATCAAATTATGAGTGTGAAAAATCAGAGAATTGAAAAATATTTTCTCGAGGCTGTCCGACCTTGGCATAAACTTCTGAAATATTATAATAAATTTGGTAAATTGACATTATTTTGACACCTTACTCTCATTGTGGCTTCATTAACAAGTTAGGCTTGTAAAAACCTACAATTCAGTACCAAATATGTTCATATAAGGTACAACTGCACGGAGAAGACGGCAATATTTGCAATTTTTCAAATTTTCAGCAGACGCTGCGGTATTGAATATCAGTAGCTCATTACAAAAAAGTATTCCAGAAACACCTTCAAAATCACCTCTTATGATGAAAGTAATTATATGGGACTGTATTCATGATCTTTTAGACACCTCTATATATGTAATTAGTTTCTCAGGGATAATAATGCTACGTCCTACCCTAAAAAATGACTTAAAAATGCCATATTTTTGTTAATTTCACCCATTAATCACATCATACTACCATATTAAGACCATAAATGAATAGAGCTTATTATAACCTTTAATTTGGTACCATATATGCCCATCTATGATGACTAGAAGGTGGTATAAGATAGATTTTTCTGATTTTTCCAAACCGCGTGAATCGCGTCGACGTTCCGATCATAAAATGGCTCTAAAATCTTAATCCACCACTCGGGAAACTTAAGACTTTAGGTTCCAGACACCTGAAGGTTAGGTCTATCCAAAAATTATATCAAGACACTTGGTCACTCCGAGCAATTAAATGACCCCAGGCTCTTGGACTATTATGAGATGCATGGTCTGTGTGCAGCCACAAAATCTACAGGGATATATAAGTTTACTGTTCTGAGGCTCTACACATCTAGCAAAAACTATTCAAGAAATGAAAAAATTGTTTGAAGTTGTTCAAACCAACCAACTTTTAGTGTGTGACTCCATCACACAAACTTTTGACATGTCAATATTGTTACGTTGATTGAAATCACTGCTATGTAGACCCCAAATGTTGAAAAGCTCCCAGAAACAGGCTTTGAATATCTACAACTCCTTCAAAATGAAAAATTTGCCTGTTATTTATTGGTCTTGATGAAACATTGAATGAACCAAGCTTTTCTTTTATTTCAACTTCCTCATTCCATTTACTTATTCATTGAAATTGTTAATTTCATATTACATAATGGAATAATTCATTGCAAATCTCTGAATAATTTAATTCATTTCACTCCTCACCGTTCAGGTTCTATTTGGTAATTTAAATCCCCCTGACTAATTCATATTGTTCATTTCATTTTGAGAAATCCAAACCCTTCAGGAAATGAAATCCAGCTCTCGGTTAATGACATTCAAATAATATTAATGTTACCCTGGAACTTCGATTAAATTCTTATAAAAATTTAGGATAATTTTTCATTCTTGGATAAATTTCATCTGGACGATGAGTTCTCAAATATTACTGGGTTGTGACATCAGTACCCGATTGCATAAATGCTTAACACAGTTTATCCTATAATCTGGTTAACTCATATAAATTATCATCTGACAGGGCTTTTATTGTTAAGTGAGTGAACTGAAAATCTGTTCAATGTGCAACTTAATTAGATATGGATTACTTCTCATCCAAACTTGTAGAACAGAAGTTACATGTAATATGGTTTCACTCTTCTTCAACTAAAACTCCACCTACTCATGAAGATTTGCTAAATTCAATTTTTAAATTGTCCAGAATCAGATTTTAGATCTATTGCACGACCCACACAAACCTTTCATTGAAGGACAGCTCCATTTACATTTCAAAATGGACAAAAAACAGTGGAAGTGCATGCCTGGGAACAGATGATTCCTTGCAGCTTACTAATGCTTTTTTTAATGATTGCACATTTCACAATGACAATTGGTGTGAAAGCAAAGTTTTTCAGCAGGACAATGGAAAAGCTTTTAAGTTGCTTCTTAAGTGGAAAGTGTGCGTGGGAACAATCCGCTAATTTTAAAAGGCATGGATTGCTTCCTGTTTCATGCACTACTTTTCTTCAATTTGCCGTTTGCTTTGGGCCTAAAGCACATAATGGGAGTTATATTGCGGAATGCATGAGCAATTGAGCATTGCTTAATAAAATCGTAAATTTTACATATACCATTAAGGTGGCTCGATACTCGTGAACTTTCCGCGATAGGATTTCTCACAAATAGTTTAGAATGATCCAAAATATAGTTTATAGCAAAGATATGCAAAAAAAAATGGTCGTTACCAGCCTTTAAAAAAAAATATTTGAGATTATGCACGAGAAAGTCAGTTCACCCAAACCCGAAAAACTGAATTTTTTTCTTAAATTTTTTACTGTGAAGTTTTCCCTGTTATTCCCTGGTCATGCATCCCATATTATGCAATGAAGCATGAAATTAAATAAGACACTTGAAGGGAAAAGCTGATTGCAATTTCAAAGAGATATATTTAGTTTAAAGGACTTTCCAAGGGTCTCGGAATAAAAGTTTTGATTTTGACAATTTTAACTTTTTTTATAAACCATGGTGCTAAAAAAAATTGACTTGATAGGATTTTTTAGTTCTTTGTCATTTACTTCCAAAAATAGTGGGGAACAATATGATAATACAGACAACCCTTCCTACCACACTTGAAATTGATATACAATTTATTTTTCATTACCAAGTAACTTTTGAGAAATTAGACCTGCTTGAGTAAAATCGCCTGTAAAAATTTTCTATTCTGAGTATCAAGCTGAAACCCCGGCTGCTTGTAGTACTCATCATGGCGCATCTAGTGCTTCAAACGGGAAGTCTCTAACCCCAATAGAAGTGGCGCAATTTGCAAACGTAGAATTAAACATAGGCTGCGCAGCAGCAAACCTTCAGCGAATAACACCTTCAGAAGATTACAATAATATCATGAAATTGGTGCGTTAACGAAATTGCTTATAGGTATTATAGCGGTCGATTAGTGGCCTTAAATTATTTCTATTTGCCCGCTGCCCTGCCATCTTCCCATCTGCTTGCCAGGATTTGTAAAATCAGGGAAGGGCGTTATTAGACTAATTTACGCATATTATGGTATAGTTTCATGCATGCACAAAATATAGGTTATGAGGTGTCGGTTGAAAACCAAAAAATATAACGCTGTTATAATTTTCTAAAGTTTTTCCAATCATTCATAAAGTTATACACATCAAAAAGCACTGCTACATTGCATAAGTGATTTGTTTAGAAAATTGCATTACTGTAATAATGGGCAAGTTTTGGCTCTGATATATAAAAAAAATGATTTTAAATATTTTTCTCAATATTACAAAAACTATAGAATAGCCATCTGTCAGACCATGAAAAGGCACAACTAGACCATATAATGAGTACCAAACTTCATCCATGTATATTGAATAGTGATGTTGGGCCAGAAACAAAAAATAATTTTTCGTTTTTTTTTTTTCAATATTTCAAAAAGCATATGATATTTTCCATCAGACCTTTCAAAAGGCGCAGCTAGATGACATTGACCATATGTGCGCCAAGCCTTATCCATGTACATGCAATAGTGACCGAGTCCTAGCGCATAAAACAAAAAAAAACATGTTTTTATATATTTTCTCATTTTTTTCAAAAAGTATAGAATATCTGTCAATGAGACCATCAAAAGGCACAACTAGACCATATAGGCCACATGTGTACCAAATTTCTTCCATACATACGCAATAATGACTGAGCCTTGGCCCGGAAACGAAAATTTTTTTTTTTTATATTTAGTCAATTATTTCAAAAAGTATTTGAGATCTATTCGTCAGACCATCAAAAGGCACAACTAGACCATACAGGCTAGATGTGTACCAAATTTCATCCACGTACATTCAATAGAGGCCGAGCGCTGGGCCGGAAACGATCTATCCACCCGCCGCCCGCCCGCCCGCCCGGCGGACGGACAGCATTTTTACCCAAGTGATTACAATACCTTCTTCGAACTTCGTTCGCTGAAGGTAAAAACAGATGAAAGCTGAGATCAGCTGCAATGGTGACGTTACGATAGATAGGGCCTGCCTGGCTGCGCGTGAAAGTGCGTTAACAGCCATTTCACATGAGTAGCGAGCCACCTTAATGGGATGATGAAAATTAAATAATATGAGTCAATGTACCTGTATTTTTTAATTTTATCAGAGTTGTTTTTGTTTTCATTATATAAAAGTAAGTGACAGATAAGTTCACATGTAATTATCTTCAGGAATGAAATTACACCGAGTGCCAAGTTATTAGGCAGCGATGGTTTTTTGATTTCCTTCACCCACAAGAGTGGGTTAGGGTAGGAGATCATTCTGTGAGAATTTTGTCCCCTTCCATTGACAGTCAGAAGTTAGGGCATTTATTAGAGGTTTTGGGTGTGCCAAGTTATTAGGTACAGTGGCACGTTGCATTCAAATATAGACAAACAATTTGAAATCAAGAATGATAATGGCCTGGATATATATCCTAATATTAATTTTCATAAAGTTATTCCATATTTGGAAGCTTTCATGGCTTAAGTTTGAAGCAATCCACTTTATTCTGTGCCATTGGAATAACATTGGATTTAGCTAAAATTCCACATACAAAGCTTCTCCTTAATTAGAAATAAATCATGGGACAAAATTTGCTCAGAATGATCTTCTTTCCTAACCCACTTTTGTAGGTGAACGAAATAAAAATATTCCAAATACTTTCGAAGATATGTCAAAAAACCATCGCTGCCTAATAACTTGGCACTTGGTGTAAAATAAATGATCTTCCTGTTCTTGATAAAAATTTCTTCCCAGCTTTACACCAGACTGCGACTGATACAAATTACATGAAAAAGGCAGATGATGAGAATTAGCATCTCAACTAAATCTGCCTCCAAACTTAATAACTCCTTATCCTGTTTACTCGCCTGTTTGTTTAAACAACAGAAATGACTGACCTTTCTCTTAATATTGCTTTACAATCCACTGAGGATAGTATCACGGTACCTCAAGTTGGGACCTTATTTTCGAGATACAATAGCTGTGTTGAATAATCTTAGACTGTTGTTGATGAGTTATGTTCTTTATCGTGTTTTACTGAAAAAACTATTAAACAATCGAACTGTGCCATATAACCCATGAGCCATTGTCAAAGTCGTGTAACACACCATTATGAGACATAATATGCATTGAACTGGTCTATGTGAAAATATCTTTTACACCAAAGATATTATGTGTCAGCCATAGTGTTGCAGAAAAGGAGACACAGATTTAAAGCGTCGACAAAGAAAAGTCTCCTGGTGAAAAATAGTTTGTTTCATCACACAAGAAACCTTGTCACTGGTTTTTGAGGAATATGACTCTCTGTGTGGGATCCATCTACTTCTGACGCCATCTCTTTTATCCATATGTTCTTTATCATTAAATTATCGTTGAGTTCAATCTTTTCATTTTAATGGCCATCTTGGTTGCCTTCTTACAACAATCAGATCATGTAATCCCAAGGAATTTTCGTTTTCTTTTTCATTTCATTCTTCACTTTATTGAGATATCATTATCCTACTCTGTATTCTCCTCACTTTACCAACTAACACATAACGTCTGTATCACGCAAAACTGAGATATCTCAAGATATCCCAATTTTGCATAAATTCACAATTTGTTGTCAAAGGGGTGTTGCACCATGTGGTGGTCCAATTTTTAAGAAATGTCCATTATTAGTGGAGAAATTGTCACCTGAATATCATCATTTTAAGCCTTCATTATAGCTCTCTTTTGTCTAATGTTTGTCGTTGACAACCATGACGATTTCTTCATGCATGAAGCAGTCAAGATGACTTATCCCACTCTTCCAGACAACAGCACACAGAGGCCAACCTAAATCAGTGTACACAAAAAGTATAAATTGACTTATCCCATTCTTGCACTCATCTTCAGTACATGTGAGGCTCAATCATTCAGTGGAAATAAAGGTACAAAATGGAATAGCTGGGTTTTGCATACAACAAGTTCTAGGTGTTTTCTTTCAAAATACCATGAAACAAAGGGACAAGTTAAGATATCTCATTATTGCATGTCACATATTCTATGAATTTTCCCACTGTACTTGAACAAAAAAGTCACTCTTCAAGATAACTGTTTCTTGCAGATGCCTAAATATCAAAATCTGACTGCCAAGAAGAGCCTTAACAAGTTAGCCTAGTTTTGCGTGATACAAGCAGCCTTGGCCTGGGGCCCTATCATCACGCAAAAGTGGGATATATCCATGCATTTGTATGTTAATCATTCAGCTGTTTGTTTTGTTTACATTATTTAAGTGACCATGAAAAAGCAGAAGCTGAAGAAAAGGTAAATATATGACAAAATACTTCAATTATTACAATGTCACATTATCACAAGAGTTCTTTTTATTGTGACCACATCCATGTAACTATGTGGATCTACAGGGTTAAGAATTTGACTGCTTAAGACATGTGTACAGTGTGTAGCATGTTGTTAGGGGCTGACCAGATGATACTTTTGGGGGGGGTATGGATTTGACCCCCATGAAAAACTTTTGTGATGACAAACTATTTTGCACCGGGGCGTATCTAGAAATGGCCTGAGGGGGGGGCCATAACATGGGGCAAAAACGGGGCGCTTTGCGGCTTTTCCTCTCTTTCCCGTGTTAATTTTTGGACTGAGGGGGGCCATGGCCCAATTTTGCCCCCCCCAAACAATCCACTGTTTTTGCACTATTTACCACCGTTTTGACGTGGCAGTTTTCTTGTCTAGTTGACGGTGGAAACAAAATTCTTTTCATTTTGATGTTCTGAGCAAATTTGTTTGTTTTTTTGTCAGTGTCATGTGCTGAACAAGCATTTTTTCTCAAAAATTCCCCCCCCCCAATGTATCATCTAGTCTGTCTCTGATAGTTTAAACAAAAATTATCATCAATCATATAATTTCTTATGAGGCAATTATGCTTAAGTGAGAAAAATTTGAGATGGGATGCTACTAATATTCTTGTCACTTTTTTTTCAATGCCTGATTTTTTTTCAGTATACCGGATTTATTTTTTCGTTGAATTATTACTTAACAGTTACTTGACAAAACCAAATATTTTATGTTTCAGTTGATGTTACACAACCTACATGTACATGGTTCCCATGGAAACCTCCTATTTAATGGTGGAAATCATCACCCGTCAGCCTCATAATATAAAATGAAAAAACGTACGTAATATACTTCTTAGCATTATATGAATTGCCTTTTATTTTTATTTGGCGTATATAAGTCATTAAAAAAAAAATTGATAATGATTATGTGAAAAATTCGAAATGGTTTGTTCAATTAGGTCTATTGATGTGAAATTCATTTATTGCGGAAAACATAAAAACTAAAAAGTGATATCTGCCTTCAACATACCACAATAGATAAAGAAACCACAGCAATTATTTCTGAAGTTTTATCTTAAATTTAAGTTTTAACCTATGATGTCTGTGACTTATTTCTTATCTAAATTACATCATGGGTTGTCAGAGTGAGGCTCAATGAAGTGTCACCATAGCAACTGACAATATGTGCCTCAGTCTGAGTCTTGGTGACCTGTAGATTTTTGTTTTGGAGGGGGCGGCTAGGAGTTTTTCTGGATGGAAATTATTAATTTGACAATAACGCTGGATGCAATTATTTATTTTAACGTAGGTAGAAAATTTCACATGCTCACATCCGGGCCTGAGGAACCGACCAGACGATAGTTGGGGGAGGGGGGGCTATGGATTTTACCTCTGGGGCGAACTTTTTTTTCACTTGTGAAGTGTCGGCGAACAATTTCTTTTCCCATGCGGACTAGCGGAAATTTTTTTTTTTGGCAATTTTAAAATTACGATATCCCAGCTGCAGGAAACGAACTTCGGGCGGGGGGGGGGGGCGGATCCCCCGGTCCCCCCCTTGTGACACCAATGGGGTTGGGGGAACTAAATTTTAATCATTAGATTAACCGCTGTCTCTTCCAGAAACGCCTATGTGTGATCAGCATTAAGAAACACCCCTTATAGAAAATATTTGTTTTAAGACAACCACGAAATTATTTATGATTATTTATACATTTTTTATTTATTTCAACAGGCAAGGCGAAGACCATAGGAATGGAAAATGTTTGAAGCTGCCCTTACTATTATTTGGCATTGATTTGGCATCATAGGACTGACAGGGAATGTATCAATGGTACGAGGAACAGTGGTGACGCAGGATGAAAATCCCACGGAAGAATGGTTGGTCAGCTGAAGATTAAAAAAAACGGAAAGCTACTCCCAGGCCGGAAAAGACCGTCAATTTTTAATGATAAATTGATAATTGTCAGCAATACTTTTGATAACTTTATATATTATGCTGATCACTTCTTTGAATATCATGAAATATCATTTACTGTGTCTGTAGAATTATTGAAACTCGATAAGAAGAAAAAAATTACTATTACATACAATTTGTCGTGATCAATTTTCAAGCCATGAAAAATATTGTATTTTACCAGTGGTGGATAATAAACCAAGTCAAATTGTATTTAATTTAATTGTAATGTAATCAGTGTGTACCCCCCACTACCAAAGCAAATTGTGTGCATTGCAGAACAGTGAGCCAGCCATTAACATTTGAAAATTAATTAAGAAGCGGTGCAAGAGCGGGGCAAGAGGGGACAAATTAAAGTGGGGGCTGCGGGGCACAATAGGGGGGCATGCGGGGGCAGGATGGGGCAAATATGTCAACAGTACTGGATTGTATCAACGAGTGGGTTAACTCTAACCTGTGTTAGTGAATTTCTGTGTTAGTTAACCGGAATTACAAAATTGTGTTAGCTTGTGATGTATCAACAAAAAAGTGGTTAAGGTTATCTTTTCATTGTTGTGAGAGACAATTAACCCAATTTTGACGGGGATTCCCAGGTGTTTCCCAAAAATATGAGCGTCATTTGACACAGGAAAAAAAATGACAGAAAAAAACTATTTCCATGACAGTAAAAGTGACCTAGCTCCCTCAATTTTGCAGTTACAGCCTTGAAATTAATAGAGCATCTTCCTGGGTTCTCCTTGCGTCTTCGCTGAACACGGCATTAATTTCGGGTAAACCATAGTTATTATAGAGCACTCTGACCGAAGAAAAAATGTTTTTTCACAGGTCTAACTTTAGAGGGCTGGCGAATAAAATGTGTTCAATGTATCTTCACGCCCTTCGCAGCGTAGGTGCAGACAGCACTTGGCTACAATGTGTAGCAGTTTCGTGACAATTGCATTAAAATTTTATTTTTAAGAAATTATTTTCTGCACCAAGAATATTTAGGTTTTGCGACTTTTTGGCATTCATGAGCTTGCCAGCCTGTGACGTCATCAAGTGATGTCATCAAGTGACGTCATTGCCTGACGTCACTTCGTTTGCAATGATTGTTCTGTTTACAGTGTTTTCAGTGCATTTTGATTGCTTGCTGGTCAATATTATTGGATTTACACTCCATTTTCGGACAAGCAGAAGGGAAAAAGCTGGGTTAACTTTTCTTGTTAACTTCCACGACAACTAACCCAAGGATTCATTGATACATCACAGTGAGTCACTACATTGTAACATGGGTTAAATCCCTTAAGTAATAACACAGGAAAGATAACCTGTGTTTAGCATTGATAGAATGGGTACAGGCGGGGGGAACTTGCCTACCTCCCACTGAAAATGCCACTGACTCAGTGGTTTAGACTGGTTATATCCTACTTTTGCGTGAGACAAAATGCCAAATTTCATCATGCAAGACTGAGATATAATGATAAAGGCTAGAAATGCACTGATAAGGTCAAATTTGCCAATGGTTAAGTTGATTTGACCTCTTCTTCCACAAAACAAATTGTAAGTGAACTGATCTTCAGGATTATGCAAGACAAGGATAACTCAAAATATCTTGATACAGCAGGCTTAGTTTGGGTAATCTCAGACTCAACAACTGAGATAAAATGTTATGTCCCATTCTTGCGCAAACATGTTCAGTATGTAAGCAAGAGCAAGTCTAATGCAAAAGAGGGACAACTCAATGTAGCCTCCTATAATCTTTCAAATAGCATACAGTTTCCCAGGAACTGTGTTATGGAAGAGTATGCTAAGTTGACTTGGCTGTCCTTTCCAGTAGGAAAAGCTGTTTGGCTGACACACCTTACTGCTGGAAGACTGGGTCTTATTGATTTGAATGCCTTTTGTCTATAACAAACCCTCAAATATCAATGTCAGAAAGAGTTAACATACTTTTATTTATTTCATGAACTTTCTACAAAGAAAATAAGTTCACAGATTTATTAGTGATGGCATGGGGACTTCGGGGATGTAAATATTATTCCTCAAAACGGTGTATAAGTCATGTAATTCCTCATATGGTGACCCAAAACTTCAAGAGGCTCTCCTGAAAAGTCAAGATTTTACTATGTCCTAGTCTTGCATGATACAGACGATAAGGCTGAATTTACACTGCATCCCACAAGGGAGCTCTCAGCCTATGAATACCTTATAGAGCCCTGCGCGGGCCGGGTTTTGGCCCGAAGCCCGACCCGGCCCGAAGCCCATGGGCCGGGTCGGGCCGGGTAGTGGACTTTCATGGCGGGCCGGGCCGGGCTTGGGCCAGGTGGTATGCGGGCCGGGCCGGGCCTGGGCTTTACAATTTTACAGCAGCCGGGCTTGGGCCGGGCTTGGGCCTGAAGCTATCGGGTATGGGCCGGGCCCGGGCCTGATGCACTCACAGAGGTACATGCTACTAAAAGAGCACAGATGGAGCCGCTAAAAGTGTGGCATACCTCAGAAATTATTTCATTATATACAGTACCTCATTGTGTTATATATATGAAATATGAAATATCTAGATGGATAGATAGCTAGATAGCCAGATGGATAGGTAGATTTATATCTATCTCATACTACTTGTTGTTGATACATTACAATATTTAAAATATTCAACATTATAAAACTCATTTGTTAAATTCCAGATTAAATTTAATGATAAGACACTAGAATGTACTATAATATGATGTTTATTAAGTTTTGCATGTCATTTGATATGGGTCCCTGCTCTCTTGCTGAGCTTCAAATCTTGTCTACAATTATAGGGGTGAGACAATGGTCAGATTATGCAATTGTGCAGATAACCCAAAGTTGTAAACCCAAACTAGCATTGAACAAATTAACCAAAAATAAGGCAACATATGTAATACCAGATGTTTCCTCTAATGTTTTAAAAGTGATAAGTGCCATATTGTGCCATAAGACCACATATGTACATGTATTAGATGCCATTCAACTTTCAGAACAATTATGATTGGTGTTTGCAATGTGTGAAGGAGGGGTTAGCCAGGTTTCCAGCTTCATTGGGCAATACAATGACCCTTCAAGTTTTAATTGCAATCATTTTAATTGACTTAAATAATCAAACATTGTTTCTTATAACCTGTGGATAAAAATAACAAGGAAATTGGCTGCTGCGGTAAAAGAAAAGCTTAGAAATTTAGATTACACTTTAAAATGTCGCACAGGGACCTTATGTGATGATTAATGGCTGTTAAAGATGTTGAAATTAAAATTAATACATTTTTTCTCATGAATCTTCTGTTTAATGTGCATTTCTCCTCAGTAGGTATGTAGTATGGGTGGGTTTCGGGTTTACCCAAACCCGGCCCGTGGGCTTGGGCCGGGCTTGGGCTGCAAGTTGTTTAAATTTCCCGGGTATGGGCCGGGCCCGGGCCTAACAACTCCGGGCTTGGGCCGGGCTTGGGCTCAGGAAAAAGTGACCGGGCTTGGGCCAGGCCTACATTCTCTTCTTAATTTCGGGCCGGACCGGGTACGGGCTTGACTCCGAAAAGTCGGGCCGGGCTTGGGCCTAGTTTTCAGGCCCGCGCAGGGCTCTAATACCTTAGTGACAGCTAACTGCACATGATGGTCCTTGTGAGACATATAGTCTTTGCACGGCCACAAAATTTACTGGGATATACTTCACTATTCTGAGGCAGAATTACACATAGGCCTACTAACTTCTTCTAGAAGGAGTTATTTACCGGACTGAAATGTAACTTCCCAGACTGAAAGTCTCTGATCAAAGCTAAAAGGAAATTATTGTGTGTCCTGGTTCGGAAGTGGTTCCACAATGTAAAAAAAAAAATATTTTTATTTGTTTGGGTATATCTAAACAATAAATATTAAGCAGATACTCATGATGGTCCTTGTGAGATGTTATAGCATGACAGTTTCGATAAGTGGGGAAGTTTTTTGGTTCTCTTATCAAAATCATTGGAGCTAGAGAACTGTTTGAGGTGTTCGTACCAATGTCTTCTCTCAAACCATCTAAGTTTTACGGAGAGTCAGAGAGTGCAATGCCAGAATTGCAAACGCAAAAATGATTAGAATGTGACTGGCAGCAAAGCTCTGACTCTGAGAGTCAGCATCAAGTAGTCTGAAGAGACGGCACTGTTTGACTTCCTGGTCGGAAAGTGTTTTTTGCCTAATTGATTCACCTGAGCTAGGTAAACTTTACTGAAGTTTCCCTTAGAACCTCCATTGCTTGAGATGCAAGTGCAGGACACAATCTCTGATGCAACTATGTTGGGACTGTTAACTGTCAGATTATTGAGCTCAGTGGATTTTCGAAAATTTATTTTGTAAGATTTACATATCTGTATTTGCTTCATATCATAGACTTTCAGTCCCTTGATATTCTTTCCTTTGTCTTATTACTATTCAACATAGGCTTTCAAGCAGGGGCGTATCTAGAAATGGCCTGAGGGGGGGCCAATATATGGGGTGAATACGCGGCGCTCCGCGGCTTTTCCTATCTCTACCATGTTAATTTTTGGCCTGAGGGGGGGGCCATGGCCCAATGGCCCCCCCCCTAAATACGCCACTGCAAGTTTCAAGCCTCTTGGAAAAGTATGCACATAATTGCAAATCCACACTATATTCTGCAAGAGCTGTGCTGCTTTAGTCTTTAGTGCCAGCTAAGCACACATGACTGTCCTTGTGAGACGCATAGTCTGTATACAGCCACAAAATCAACAGGGATATATTCTTTACTGCTCTGAGGCTCTAGTACACATCCCGTCTTGTTTGAACTGACAATATTTGCTGTATTGTTTAGCTTCTTTGACTGACAGTCTCTCCAGGTGAAACTTTTAGAATGAGATTTTCTCTCAAGGAACCAGGAAGCCTTTAAGAAAAGCTACATGTATTCAAGAAATGAAAATATAGTGTGAAGTTGTTTGAAATTAAAAACTTTTAAGTGTGACTTCATCCTAAAAGGAATCTTTCTATTCAAGATTGTTATGGTGTTAATAGTCATAGTGGTCTCATCATGGTTAAAACCCCAAATTTTGAAATTCTCCCTGAAATAAAGGGTTTGAATTTCTACACATCTTGCAAAATAAACTTAGTTCGTGGTTACTGAAAAAGAGACAAAGAAAAGTCTGTTGGTGAAAAATTGTTTGTGTCACCTCATAAGAAACCCTGTCATTGGCTCATGAGGAGTATGACACTCTTTGTGAGTGTCATTTCTCTTCTCATGACCTCATCTCTAGTATCATATATCTAATTAAATTATTATTTTATTCAATATGTCTTGCTAAATGGCAATATTAATCAAAGGCATTACAATTTCTTACAAAAAGCTGACATTGCTAAACGTATCCTGTATACAATACATACATAAACTTATATATATTCAATAAGTACAGTGACAAGCTGTTTTTCTCAAAATGATTGTAATGTCTGTGATATTAATATTGATTGTACTCATTCCACACTCAGATCAGTTACTCCCAATGAATTTTCATTGGGTTCTTTTTCATTTCATCTTTCACTTTGCTGAGACATCATTATCCTACTCTGTATTCTCCTCACTTTACCAACTAACGCCTCATTTCACAATGTATGCACAAAATGCTGAATGTACACTACATTCCACAAGGGAGCCCTCAGCCTATGAATAGCTTAGTGACAGCTAACTACACATGATGGTCCTTGTGAGATATATAGTCTGTGTACTGTCACAAAATTTAATGGGATATACTTTACTGCTCTGAGGGAACATTACACATATTAAATTGTTCTGGTAGTTGGTATTTACTAGATCGTGATGTTACATCACAGAGGTAAAGTCTCAAATGAAAGCTCAAAGAGGATAGAAACATTATGCCAAAATTCAATTGATTTTCCTTTTTTTACTTTGAAAAGAAATCAATGGCCTAGACGGACACAATTTGTTTTCCTTATTCTATGAGAAATGGATCTGTTCAGCATCAAGTAGCCTAAGGAGATGGCAGTGGTTGACTTCTTGGTCTGAAATTGTTTTTTACCTGATGGATTCACCTCAGCTGGGCAAACATTTCTAACTTTCCCTTAGAGTCTCCATTGCTTAAAACATGAGGGCAGTGGATCCTCTCTGAGGTAGGAGTGCTGAGACTGTTAACTGTCCAATTTTGTCAAATTTTGGAGCTCATTGGAAATTTCAAAAAATATTTATGAAAGAGTCATATGTATTTGCTTCATAGACTTTCAGCTCCTTCAGTGGACTTTCGGTTGTTTACTTTGCCTGATTACTATCCACCATAGACTTCTAAGCCTCTTGCAAGCATGCACATAATTCCAAATCCACACTGACTTTAAGCCTATATATTCTGTGAAGGAGCGGTTATTTTAGTGCCAGCTAAGTACGCATGTTTGTCCTTGTGAACAGATATCGTCTGTGTGCGGCAACAGGGATGTATAATTACACTGTCATGATGGAAAAAAATCCAGTCCGATGATATGATGATAGTGTCATTTTGGGCCGAAGGCCCAAGGCCAATATGGGCACGAAGCCCCTGTGGCCTTGAATTGTCATTATTTTGTACCCAGGTGGCCTTGTTTTTCTTCTCCGAAGATCAGATTTATGGGCCACCTGGGTGAGTTCATAGTCTTTTTGGGGGGGGGGGGCACTTGGGAAGGGATCCAACGGGTCGCCAGCTTTTTCGGGTCTTTTTCTTCTTTCGTCTGTGTGCGGGGTCCGGAGGGAGGCTGTGATGTTCTTGTGATGGTGTTCTTCTTGTTTTTCCTGAAAAGAGAATGAAAAGAGAGAGCAGTATCTGGGCTTTTGAGTGGGACGAGTATTTAAGACAGAGATGTTTTCGCATTATTTTGTAGGAATTGAGTATAAGAATGAGAGTCTGGTACAAGCCCTATTGATTCAGGGATGTCCAGGGTCTTTCAGTTGCCCCGGCATAGAATACTGGATACAACCCGCCTCCATTTAAAGTCCCATGGGCTCGGACTGGATGTGCTGTACACAGTGGCTGCGGTGACGCAGGTGAGCTGTGTATGTGGAAGCAAAGGAGTGGGTCTGCGCGGGTTGGCAACAGGGCTCCCACCCACAGTCGGTTGGCGTCGCCCCACCGTACATACTGGCTTAGGGCCAGTCATGATATGTGGGCCTCAGCCTGACTGCTTTTTGAGCTTTTTTTGGGTGAACATTTTGATGAAAATTTGGATGAGAGTGATCCAGTCCAGTTTGAAAAGGCAATATATACTAGAATATCATATGGCTAGCGGAAATACTCGCTTCTCATTGGCCGACAGCCATGCAATATTCTACGATATTGCACGCATGTTATTGCACGCTCATTTTAACATGTAAAAGATTGGACGGACCTGAGAGGAAGCACCAAATTTTCATGGTGCTGCAGCCACACGCTGACAAAAATATTGTGTTTTTCAATTATACTAAAAACTCTGGCGCTCGGCAACGGAAGAAGATAGGAAGATGACTTTAGCGGCAAAAGATGCGTCCATTGAAGGGCTAATCGGATATCAACTTTTTGTACTGCTAATGTCATTTGTTTTATCAGAATAAAGCATTTAGTGGCCGAAAAACGGCATTTTTGCTGATTTTTTGGTGATTTTATTTTGTTTAGAGGTCAAAAGTCTGCTACAAAGTTTTTTAAAAAAATCGAAAATCAAGTATATAATCAAGTATATAATTTGGCGATTCCAAAGGTGTGAAATTTTTTTTTTCTTGTGAAATATTCATCAATTTCTAATGAGATACATTTTAAATATGTGGTTCGAAAGAAACACAAGCTGAGTCTTGCAGCAGCAACAAGATCGTTTTTTGGTTTTAAATAGTTTAAGAAAGTCACTGGACAGCACTAGAAATAGATAGAAAAATTATTGTGATGGGCAAAGATGCGTATATTAAAGGGTTAAGTAGATATCAACTTTTTGTACTGTTTATGTTATTTGTTTAATCAGAATAAATCATTTAAAAGTGGCCGAGGAACAGTTTTTTCTCCCATTTTTCAGTGACTTCGTTGTGCTTAGAGGTCTTAAGTCTGCTACAAAGTTTGAGAAAAAAATTAAAGAAGACCCATCATTAAATATATCATCTATGGATTATGGATTCCAAAAGTGTGAAAAAAAAGTGATTTTTGACGAGATACATTTTAAACATGCAGGTCAAAAGAAACCCAAAAAGAGTTTGGACATCAGAATTCCAGCCCTTTCCTTAGTATTTGCAAAAAAAAAACCATATGATATAACAGTTATTGCACATCACCTCGTGCAATATCAGTTTTTATGGCACCTCGGTGACTAATATTGCACTCGGGCTGCGCCCTCGTGCAATATTAGTCACCTCGGTGCCATAAAAACTGATATTGCACTCGGTGCTGTGCGATAACTGTATATTATTATGTAGCTTCTTGGTCTGAGAGTCTCTTCAGGAAATTCGTTTAGAAATTATTTCTTGTTGAGACAGTCAGAAGGACTGTCAATTTTTTATGTTAATTGTAGTTGTAGCTATGAAAACCCCCGAATGTTTAGATATTCCCGGAAACAAAGGCTTTGAATTTCTATTTGTCTTGTGAAATGAAAATTACCCTTTTATTTGTGGTTCTTGATGAAACATTTATGAACTAGCTTTTTCATTTATTTCAACTCCGTCAAAGGATTTACTTATTCATTAAAATTTTTAATTTCTCATAACATAACGGAATAATTCATTTCTGATCTGAATATTTTAATTCATTTCACTCCTTACCATTCAGGTTCTATTTGGTAATTTAAATCTCCCTAACAAATTCATATTGTAAATTTCATTTTGAGAAATTTAAACCCTTCAGGAAATGAAATCCAGCTCTCGGATAATAACATTCAAATGTTAATGTTGCCCTGGAGCCTCGATTAAATTCTTGTCAAGATTTAGAATCATTTTTCTTTCTCAGATGAATTTCTTTAGGACAATTTAGTTCTCAAATACAATGTATTAGTGGGTTATGACATCAGTAGCGGATTGTATCAATGCTTAACACTGGTTATCCTATAATCTGGTTAACTCATATAAATTATCTTCTGACAGTGTTATTATTATTTAGAAAATCTTCTCCAAGTACAACTAAATTAATTATGGATGACTGCCAACCTCGCAGAACAGAAATTAATGCAGTTTTAGATTTCATCAACTGAAACACCAGCTACTCATGAAGTTTTGCTTAATTAATTTTTTCAGTTACTCAAAATGGGATTTTAAATCTATTGCATGACCCACATGTACCTTTCATTGAAGGACAGTTACATCCATGCATCAAAATTGGCAAAAAAAAGTGGAACAATGTGCCTTGGAGCAGATGTTTCCTTTCAAACTAATGCTGTTTTTAATGATTGCACTCACAATGACAATTGGTGTGAAAGCAAAGTTTTTCTGCAGGACAATGGAAAAGTTTTTAAGTTGCTTCTTAAGAGGAAAGTGTGCGTGGGAACAATTCTCTCATTTTAAAAGGCTTGGATTGCTTCCTGTTTCATGCACTACTTTTCTTCAATTGGCAGTTTGCTATAGGCCTAATGCACATGACGGGAGTTATATTGCAGAATGACATGACCTTGCTTTGAAAACCACAACATTTATATGAGGATTAGGGACTTGAAACCATGTAAGTCAGTGCATTATTGGTGTTATTTACTGAGATTATGCTTGCACAGCTGTTATAGCACCATATATCATTATTCCCACTGGTCAGGAACTTACACTTTAGCTTCAGGCAAACCGACATTACACATATGATGATAATCACATCCAGATGAGATTTGAGAAGTGGACAGGCTGAGGAGTGGGACATCTCCGGTACAATCTTCTAAAAATGACTTCAGGTCCATTGTTCTGATAAACCTATTCACTAATGGGGCCTATACATGGAGTTTCTTAAAAGAACTGTCCTCACCCTGAAATGATACACAATAAGCTATAAAATCACTTCTGACTCACTTTCAACAAGGAAAAGAAAATAAGTATGCCCCTCATCCAATCAATCACTCAAACTTAACAACAAATACACATCATCACTTGTAATGAATGAATCACAGGACTCTCAAATCAAAATGAGATATCAATTCCAAACCAACGCGCCAAGTTAATGGCTGGTTCTCGAAAGAGTGGTAACACCTTTAAGAATTTCATAAGGCACTTCAACAACGTGTGTGGTAATGGCAGATCAGTAAATACCAAAATTGAAGCTTTCTAAGCTGATTAGCGTTGATATAAGTAATGTTGACTGCTTACTGGTCTACTCATCTGGTTGAGTCTGGAGTAAGAAGCTTAGAGGACAAGTTTCATCAAAAGCAAAAAGAGGACTTAGTGCATTTTGAGTCTTGTTTTGGTCAAGGCTTCTTTTCTAGGTAAAATACCTGTGTTGAATGATCTCAGTCTGTTGTTGACAAGTTATCTTTATTATTTGGTCTGACAGAAAGGCTGCAGAAACAACTATATCACTGCAGCTGTTCCAAGAGATATCATAACTATTACAAAACATTGTATTTTGAGTTGTACCATACATCATGCTGGTTTATATATCTGTAACGCTGAAGATATGTGTCAGCCATAGTGTTACGGAAACAGACACAAAGAAAAGTCTGTTGGTGAAAAAATGTTTGTGGCACCTTACAAGAAACCTTGTCTTTGACTTGTGAGGAATATGACACTCTTTGTCAGTTTGTGAGTGTCATCTCTCTTCTCATGACCTCATCTCTAGTATCATACATCTACTTTAAATTATTATTTTATTCAATATGTCTTGCTAAATGGTAATCTTGATTGTACTCATTCCACATTCTGATCAGTTACTCCCAATGAGTTTTCATTTGGTTCTTTTACTTTTCATTCTTTACTTTACTGAGACATCGTTATTGTATTTTATTATACCTCCACCATGAAAGCTGAGCTGTCATTGGCTGAGAGCTGGTCACATGTCAGTCATTATTTTAGTATATTGACCAGGACTATTGCCCTCCAAATTTTTTTTTTGTGCAAAATATATTTTTTTTCAAAAATTTTTTTCCGAATTTTTTTTTTTTTCAAAAATTTTTTTTTTCGTAATTAAAAAAAAATTTTTTCAAAAATTCATTTTTTTCCGAAATTGTTTCCACAATTTTTCCCTGCAGTAGTGCAGGAAAAATAAATTCAAATGAGTGCATTTACTATAATAAAGTAATTGCCCTGCATTAGTCCACAAAACAAAAAAACCTCATCAAAATTAGTAATAGTGCAATGTTTGTGTCTGCTTATCTATTCGGTATAATAAAACAAATATAGACTGACTATCTCGGGCATTAGTCAAATCTATTTCCCTCTCGTGTGTGTAAGGAAAACTATTTCCCTCGGCCTTCGGCCTCGTGAAATAGTTTTCACTTACACACCCTCGAGGGAAATAGATTTGACTAATGCCCTCGAAATCAGTCCATATTTGTATTCTGTATTCTCTTCTCTTAACCAAGCAACACCTCCTTTAAAAAAGTATGCACATAAGACTGAATGTACACTGCATTCCACAAGGGAGCTCTCAGCCTATGAATAGCTTAGTGACAGCTAACTACACATGATGGTCCTTGTGAGACATATAGTCTGTGTACGGCAACAAAATTTACTGGGATATAATTTACTGCTCTGAGGCGACATTACACATACTAACGTGTTCTAGAAGGAAGTATTGACTAGATTGTTATGTCACTTCACAGACAGAAAGTCTCTGATAAAAGCTAAAAGAAAATAGAAGAAAAACACCAAAAGTTGGTAGATTTTCAACATTTTTTTACTTAAGAATATAGGCAATGGCCTACATGGATACAATTTGTTTTCCTTATTCAATGAAAATAGAACAACATTTTCTCATATATGTGTGCTGTGTTTCTCCCTCCTTGCTGACTTTAATATTGATAGTGTATGCATCATTGTCATTGTCATTATCTATATATATCATAGTTGCTTCCTGATAACCAATGAATGCCAGTCAAGTTGTCCAGGGAAGTACATGTTTAAAGTTGTAGATCTTGTGAAGTTTTTCTTTGTTCACTTGGCAGAATTTAAAACTGTAACAAGATTACTGTTCATGTCAGCTTTATATTCTCAAATCATTAGGGGTACCGTTGACTCAAGCTGTAACAGTATAACACCAGAATTGACGGAAAGTGTTTTTTGCCTGATTGATTAAGCTTAGCTGGGTTTACATTTCTGAAGTGCACTCAAGAGCCTCCATTGGAGCCTTCAAATTATTTCTGGACAGATTTACCTATCTGTATTAACCTTCATATCATAGACTTTCAGGCCCATCATATTCTTTACTTTACTTTCAACATAGACTTTCAAACTTCTTGGAAAAGTATATGTAACTCAAAATCCACACTTTATTCTGCAAAAGCTGTACTGCTGTTGCTTTTAGTGCCAGCTAAGCACACATGATTGTCCTTTTGAGACGCCTAGTCTGTATACCACCACAAAATCAACACGGATATATACTTTGCTGGTCTGAGGCTCTAGTCCACATCCCGCCTTGTTTGAAATGGCAATATTTACTAGATTGTTATGTAGCTTCTCGGCTTGACAGTCACTCCAGGTGAAACTTCCACTGACATGGAAATAATATTTAGAACAAAATATTGGGCGGTCAATGAATGGTGAAACGACACCCATGTGGCCCCGCGAATGATGAAACAACGTCCAGGCACCCCTAGACTACCCTTTCTGGATGTGCCACTGCTCTTGCAAACAATCAGAAAGTCTGTAGCAAAACCACATGTATCCAAGAAAAGAAAATAGAGTGTGTGACTTCATCCTAAAAAAAACCTTTTTCAGAGTCAGTATCTGCTATGTCCTAGTCAAGATTGTTATGTTGATTATAGTTGTACAGTCTCATCCTGGTCATGAAAATCCCTTGATGTTGAAGCGCTTCTTGAAATGACGGGTTTGAATTTCTACATATCTCGCAATGAACTCTTGTTTGTGGTTCTTATGAAACATTCATAAACATGGTTTTTCTTTTATTTCAACTTCTTCTTTCCTTTTACTTATTCATTGAAATTGTTAATTTCTTATCACATAATGGAATAATTCATTACTCATCTCTGAATAATTTAATTCATTTCACTCCTTACCTTTCAGGTTCTATTTGGAAATTTAGATCTCCCTGACAAATTCATATTGTTCATTTCATTTTGAGAAATTCAAACCCTTCAGGAAATGAAATTCAGCTCTCGGTTAATGAGATTCAAATGTTAATGTTGCCCTGGTGCCTCAATTAAATTCTTATAAAAATTAAGATCATTTTTCTATCTTGCATAAATTTCATGTTGGGATAGCATAATTCTCAAATGTTACTTGGTTATGAAAACAGTGGGTTGTGGCCAATTGCTGATATATATAATCCTATGATTTAGGAATCATTTCACGAGGGAACCTTATTTTTGGATTGTTGTTGTACATAGCTAAACTCACACTAGATGTAACAATTGTTATACCATTCGACACCTCTGTCAGCCAATCACATGCCAGTATTTCAGGGAAATCTTTCCCACATTCTTTGTTGTCCAGTTATCCTCTCATGTTTGACTATTTGAGTGTTTGTCTCATTGTATAAGCCAGTTATTCAGGAATATGTGTTTATCATGCCTCGCACTAAAGCCCTCGGGTGATAAATCACATATTCCCTCTCCCGTGATGAATAACCTATACTTATAAACCAACCAATCCTACCTGGACAAACTGGACCAAACCAGGAAGTCTGTACTATCCACTATACTTCAAGTTGTACAATGAGAAACATTACTGAATATACTACATAGGTCCAATGATTTCAAAAACCTCCATTACATGACTAGTTGACCAACTTGTCTTATTTTCCTCTCTCACTAAGTATATTTCTCGAATTTTGCAACCCAAGAAGAGACTGCATGGCCAAGAGAGACCACTTCACAACTGCATAAGAAGCAGCCTTTAATGAAGCCAGGGGGGTAGATGTTTCATTTTGGTAGGGGGATGATTTCGATGAAGGTAACTTCGCGCGAGGTCCAACGGGCCGAACACCGCGCATCAGGGCACACGAAACCAATATATTTGACATTATCTAAGATAAGTTCTGAGACACAGATCTGTTGCTTATTCCATATTACATCCATCTAGATGGAAAAAACAACCAACTATAACTAATAATTGCCAATACTAATTTGTTATATTTGAGATTCTAGGGGGGGGGATAATCATATGGTCATCCCCCAGGCTCATCCAAGGGGGGGATGCATCCCCCCATCCCCCCTCCGGATCTACGCCCCTGAATGCAGCAACCACCGTAGGGCCTAATAATGGTATCGCCAGCTAAGGCCTCTTTTTGATATTGGATGAGAACTGGGATTTCTAAAGTAAACCCTCCAGCCTAAAGCAAAACGAATGCTCACACCCTACAAAATTGCTAACATACTGAACCTGCCTCCCCAATTTTCATGGAGCCAATCTTAATCTAGCTACAACATTTAGTAGTACCCATTACAGCAAAAACGAGGGCAATATGCAAATGAGGCAGGTTCCAATCCCCCTAGTGGCCATAAAGTGAGTTAGCAGCTGGTCTTGTGGAATAACAACAACTTTGGGTCTTATCTGGCCTACATAAGGCATTAGCTGTTAAGAACAGTTAAGGGCCAGGATTTCATAATGATACTTAAGGATATAGGGAGGCATGTTTTGTATACAAATTGCTGTTTAAAATTTGAAGAAAACAGCCATTGGCCAAATAGGCATTTTCCATTCAAAATGAATGGTTAGAAATGTGTGTGCCTACTTCATTTTGATAATACCACTTCAAAGCCTTTTTATATGAGCATAATTTAGTAAACTTAATTCCAAACATTATTGTCAAGTTATCACTATTACACGCTTTTTCAATCTCATGAAATTAATGCACTGATGCAGTTCAATGAAAGTGTTACTCACAACTCAAAGCCAGTGGAAAGTGTTCTAAATGTTAAACCATGGGGCAGATATGACGATAGTGAGTGAGAGACCTATAACTAAACTGATGTTGAATCGTTGGATTCATTCAGAACTTAAAGCAAAAGTTGATCCAATATCTAAAAAAACAAATTGTCCTAATTCTAAAGAGAAGCTGTTTGAGCAGTGACTTGGGATTAGTAAAATAACTGTGATTTAGGCCTCCATATTTATTAATGCCTCTTCCATTCATATGTTTAGTACCATACCCTGTACTACTTATATATTAATCAATTTGTAATTTCAGATGTGGACGAATGTGCTACTGGAACTCATGATTGTGGTCATTATGCAACCTGCAAAAATACCGAGGGAGGTCACGAATGCCCCTGCAATCAAGGATACGAAATAGTCCCCATAGATGGCAAATGCAAATGTAAGTAACATTCTCAAAATCAATAGAACAATTTGGAGTAAGGTCAGATAGGTATAACCTCTGATATTATTTTGTGCATCCTGTTGTTTCCCAGCAAACACAAACGGTTTTTCAACGGTTTTATAGCGGTCGGTGCTCAAACCGTTATTTGATAACGTTTTTTTAACCAAATTTTAACGTTAATGGAAAATGTTTCATTCCAACCGTTACAGTTTAACATATTTGAAACGTTTAATGAAAATGTTGAAAATGTGTTACCTGAAAATATGTTGCTGTAATGCATAAAATACATTATTCTGACATAATGAATGTGGGTAAAGTTTTAATGTCGATAAAACATTTGACTTTAGCATTGAAAAAATGTTTTTAAAAAATGTTAGAAATATGTTTTTTGAAAACGTATTTCTTTAACGGGGAAAAAACGTTTTATGAAAATGTTGAAAATACGTTTCCTGAAAATAAGTTTCTGTAATGCATAAAATACGTTATTCTGACATTATGAATGTTGATAAAGTTCTAATGTCTATTTAACATCTGACTTTAGCATTGACAAAATGTTTTTAAAAAATGTTAGAAATATGTTTTTTGAAAACGTATTTCTTTAACGTGGAAAAAACATTTAATGAAGATGTTGAAAATACGTTACCAGAAAATAAGTTTCTGTAATGCATAAAATACATTATTCTGACATTATGAATGTTGGTAAAGTTCTAATGTCTATTTAACATCTGGCTTTAGCGTTGAAAAAATGCTTATTTCAAAAGTGTTTCTGAACATAAACTTGAATGCATCTTTAAAACGTTATCTATAATCCGTTTCAAAATGTTGAAATAAAACGTTTTTCAACTGAATTTCTGAGCTGACCGACAACATTAACCTGCTAACTCCATTTTTTAACGTTTCTAAACTGTTTCAAGAAAATGTTAGAAATATGCCTTTTGAAAACGTTTTTCTTTAACGTGGAAAAAACATCATTCCAATGTCGCGAAAATATGTAAAAAGATTAATGAAGCTTGTACATTTGACGTTATGGTCACAGAAACATTTTTCCAAGACTGTTTTAGAACATATTGAAAAGTGTCATTGAAGCATTGTAAATGATCAACTTTTTAAAAAAACATTTTGAAGGAAATGTTTTTCAACTGAATGACAATGTCAAACTTTTAACTTCATTGTTTAACGTTTCTAATATGTACAATGAAAACGTTAAAAATACGTTATTTAAGAACGTAATTCTGCAACATTGAAAATACATTATTCTTACATTGTAAATATATCGCAAGTGTATACAGCAAATGTCAAAAGGACTGATTCAAGCAAAATGTGTGCGGTTGAATACTTGAGGTTATCATAAAATAAATTGTTTTTAATGCTATGAAAAACCCTTTGTTTTTTTTGTTGCTGAAGGCTAAAGTATAGACTCAGTAAAGCAAGCAAAAGAGGCTCTCCTGGAGTTTTAAAATGAAGCCAATTAAATTAATTTTTCGTTTATTGGAAGTGCATGCTATACTTAATTATGTATCAATTTATAATCTAAAAACTGCAATAGAATTTTACATGAAATTGGCATAATATCAAACATAGCACAACAATTGTGAAAGAAAACTTTGAAGTTTTGGGTTATACTTATGACAGAATGGCTGTGTATATGCCTAGATCTATGAAAATACAAATTCACTGTTTCTTGTACCTCAATATAAAAAATCCAATTTCAAAATATTGAATCAATTTTCAAGTGATATAATCATAGAATGTTAATCCAAATTATTATACAGTTATCGCACAGCACCGAGTGCAATATCAGTTTTTATGGCACCGAGGTGACTAATATTGCACGAGGGCGCAGCCCGAGTGCAATATTAGTCACCGAGGTGCCATAAAAACTGATATTGCACGAGGTGATGTGCAATAACTGTTATATCATATGGTTTTTTTGTGTCAAATGCAAAGAAAAGGGCTGTAATTCCTTGTCCAAACTCTTTTTGTGTTTCTTTTGATCCGCTTTTTTAAAATGTATCTCGTCAAAAGGCAATAAATATTCACTCACAAAAAAAATGTTCACACTTTCGGAATGGAAAAATGGTTTACTTGATGATGGATTTTATTTTAGATTTTTTTCTGAAACTTTATAGCAGACTTTAGACCTCTAAACACTAAAAAATCACGGAAAAATCGGCAAAAACGCTGTTTTTCGGTCACTTATTGCTTTATTCTGATCAAGCAAATAAAATAATCAATACGAAAAGTATATATCCCAATAGCCCTTTAATAGACCGCTAAAACCAGCTTTCTAACTGCCTCCGTTGTTGTACAGTGCACTTTTTACTAAAATGGGAAAACACAAATTCTTTGTCAGTCTGTGGCTGCAGCAGCACTGAAACGTGGTGCTTCCTCTCAGGTCCGTCCAATCTTTCACATGTTAAAATGAGCGTGCAATATAATGCGTGCAATATCGTAGAATATTGCACGGCTGTCAGCCAATGAGAAGCGAGTATTTCCGCTAGCCATATGATATTAGGTTATATTATACTGTTATCGCACAGCACATATATATATACAGTTTTTATAGCACTAAGGTGACTAACATTGCATGAGGGCGAGTTGTGTTTCTTTTGACTTGCATGTTAAAATGTATCTCGTCATCAATCAACAACTATTTCACCCACAAACAAATGTTTCACACTTTTGGAATCTACATACGATATACTTGAAGATGGGTGTTGGTAAAATCGTTTTCCCCAAAATTTATAGCAAACTTTACACCTCTAAGCAAAAAAAGGCACTAAATAATCGGAAGAAATGCCGTTTTTCGGCCACTTAATGCTTGATTATGAAGAAAAAAATAACACAACCAGGATAGAAAGCTTATATCCAGTTAGCCTGTAAATATGCGCATCTTTTGCACCAAAAATCATCTTCCTATCTACCTCCATTGCTGTGCTGTGAATTTTTTACTAAAATTGAAAAACACAACATTTTGTCTCTTGTGGCTGCAGCAGCAAACAACACATGGTGTTCCCTCTCAGGTCCGTCCAATCTTTCACATGTTAAAATGACAATGCAATATCATGCGCCCTAGAATTCTGAAGGCAGATGAAAGATAGATTAGATAGATAGATAGATAGATAGATAGATAGATAGGCCTATATCATTTTGAAATTGTGCAGACATTTGAAAAACAAATGATAGAAATATATATATATATATATTTGTGTATGTACAGTGTACATAATAATTATATAAGTAACTGCATTAAATTCTACAAAATAAAAAACAACTTGGTGCCCCAGTATGTGTTTCTAATCTTGTATACGGAAAACAGATCTATGCATCTATTATCATTGGCTGAAGTAAAACTTGATTTTGTTGTTTTGATCCATTTATAACTTCCTAATAATCTAACCATCAAACTAACTGTTTAACAAACTAACAATAGACAGATAAACAGGTAGATAGATAGATAAACAGACAGACAGATAGATAGATAGATAGATAGATAGATAGATAGATAGATAGATAGATAGATAGATAGATAGATAGATAGATAGATAGATAGATAGATAGATAGATGGATGGATGGATGGATGGATAGATGGATGGATGGATAGATGGATAGATGGATAGATGGATAGATGGATATCCCTATCAGCATGCTTTTGGGGTCCAACGTCGGCCCGTAGCTGGACCGTTGCTGCTGATATCGGACTGACGCTGGGCCGACGTTGGACCGCCGAGGCATGCTGACAGGGTATAGATAGATGCTTAGATAGATAGATAGATGCTTAGATAGATAGATAGATAGATACTTAGATAGACAGATAGACAGATAGATAGACAGATAGACAGATAGATAGATAGATAGATAGATAGATAGATAGATAGATAGATAGATAGATAGATAACTTGATGGATCATTAGATAGATCACTTTAAAAGGGATAAGTTAACAAGACAGATTACTAGATGACTTAATAAATAGGCAGACAAGTAGACAGGTCCAATTTGTGAATTTTTTTGATCTACATGTAACTAGATAGACAACTAAATAGATAACTAGCTAGATAGCAAGACAGATAACTAAATAGATAACAAGATAGATAAATAGATCTATTTAGTTATCTAAGTAGACAGGTCAAGTTTGTAAATTGTATAGATCTACATGTAACACAATATCATAATATAGGCATGCTATAATTATAACTATATTGTGGCATATTCCAAATAATAATCCAACATTTAAGTTTCTTTTTGCAAACTCTATTAATTAAATGCAATGCTAATTTAAGATTCAAATACACAGATATAAATATACAAGAATTTATTTTGCAATATAATTTGCTCATTGTAAAGCATAGTCGAATTACATTTCCAGAGTGGCTAATTACCCCCTATAATTTATGCAAGAAACTCAGTTTTACAACCTCCATGGCTGAATGCACATGCTATAGAGTAGATAGAATTAGAAGTGTCCAGATTTTGTCCAGGCAACATCATGCTGAAGAATCATAGGTGAGTTTTTCAATATTTCTTATCAATTAAGAAACATGCATTACATTATTTGGGTGGTAATATTTTGAAATATGTAAAGAACACTAATTGTATAACTTCACTTTTTCTTCCAGGATTTTTCTGCAGATACACAATAACTTGAGGAATTCTTGGCTGCAGCCTCCAGGTATTACTAGTACTAGAATGCCCGTTGGAGAGATGGGTGCCTGAAGTTACTGGACAACCAAAAATAGTTTGATGGAATGTTAGGATTGGGATAGGTTCATGCGCTTGAGGGAATGCATAACCATCTTAGTTGGAAGAAGAATTAGTTGTGGGCGATGTAAATATAGCTTAAAAGATAAGAATAACTAAAGAGTACTTGTCACTGAGCCTATGTGAAATGTGAAGGATAGTGAAATGATTGTTGAAATGCAGATATGCATTGGCAATCCGTGGGTTCTAGATGTTGCATGAAATTGAGAACTGACAAAGAATGAAGAATGTTGCAGTAATAATTTTGGGTCTATCGATCTATCTTTCTGTCTATGTATCTATCGATCTATCTATCCAGCTATCTTTTTGTATGTATTTGTATGTTTTAGAATGCGGGGGGAGATTCCATGACATTCTATGAATGTAATGATTTATTATGTTTTCATAAATTCATACATAAAAGTCAGTTGTATAGGTTTTATAGGAGTTTGTAGGGATATTTCTGGAAATATTGAATTGTACATTTGACTCAAAACGTCTACCCAGAAATACAGGGCAATGTAGAGCTTAGTAATGATTACTATTTGATTTGATTAGGGCTAATCTATACAGACAGTAGGCTGTAAATGACACTGGACAACGTACTACCTGGCTGGCGTGTGTATTGGGATAGTTGACCTTTCTAGTGCATAAATTTGACAGGTAGGTCTATGAGACTTCGGAAATTATTTGTGTAATATATACTGAAATGTTGTTTTTGGACAGGATCTATTCTGGTCAAAGACTGCACATGTGATAGGTTGGGACCTCAGTCTATTTACTTCGTAGGGCAAAGGCCGCGAAAATGGTTGAGGGCAAGAGAGGCTGTTGATTTAGTGACTGAGCCTCCCTCCGAAATACAATGGCCGCTGAGAGGAGCAGGGGGAGTTGGTGCAAGTATAAAGAGAGTGTCAAATGAATGGCGTCGTAGAGGTACATGAAGGAATTTCGTGAAAAGGGCCGCAGAAGAAGATGATTAATAAGAAATAAGGGAGGGCTTCAAGGAATTTTATTAGCCACACTCAAAGGCAATGTCAGTAGGAGTCGTCATGCAAAATGTGGTGGATGTGGCTGGAGTGGGGATGGAGGAGAAGAGGTGACATCACAGTTGAATAGATAGAGTTTTAAGTGTAAGATTATAATCTTGCTTATGCTAAACAAAATCAAAGTCTGTCTATCTATCTATCTATCTGTCTATCTGTCTATCTATCTATCTATCTATCTATCTATCTATCTATCTATCTATCTGTCTATCTATCTATCTATCTATCTATCTATCTATCTTTCTATCTATCTATCTTTCTATCTATCTATCTATCTATCTATCTATCTATCTATCTATCTATCTATCTATCTATCTAAAAAAACTGTTTCCCCTTAATTAGGCCTAACCTCCTAGCATATGTTTTATATCTATCTATCTATCTATCTATCTATCTATCTATCTATCTATCTATCTATCTATCTATCTATCTATCTATCCATCTATCTATCTTTCTATCTTTTTCTCTATCATTCTATACATCTTTCTATCTGTCTATCCATCAATAGGTCCATCAAACCTATCAAATTGATAATGTCTATCTGATCTAATTCATCTCATCAATTTTATGTAACTTATCTATCTTTTCCTTCCTGTCATATCTTTTTAATATATTATACTTTCCACCTTATTCTCCTTTCTGACTAATCTACTTTGTCCTTGCAATGCAGCTTATTTATTCTATCTTTCCTATCTGGCTCATCCTCCTTATCCGTCCAGTCTTATGTTTTCTATCACATCCTGTCCTTCCTATCTTCCCCAGGGGTGGATCCAGAAAATGTCAGATTGGGGGGGGGGGGTTTACAAATGAAAATATACTAAAAATATGGGTATTCAGTTTTTTTACATTAAAATACTGAATACTCTAGTTCCCATTTGTATTTTTGTTTCTCTTTCCTTCAATGATGTTGTCTTCCTTTCTTATTTACCTGCCTTCTCTAAATCTCTGCTGGTTTGTTTTATTGTTTGGCTTATACCCTTATTTCTATGAGATTTATAACTTATTCACATATATAGGCCTATGTATTATTGACATTTTGTATTTATCATGTAACTAGTGAATAACAATTTACTGATCACAAATACTTTCTTTGCAGTGGAAGAACATGATGAGGCCAGCAGTGACACAGGATCCTTAAGATGCAATAAAAAGAAAAATACAAACAACAAATCAAATGCAAACAGCGCCACCCGACACCCCCACCATAATAAAGGCATTCCTCCTCCAATGTTGAAATACAACTGTTGAAAAATGGTTTTCCCCACAACGTAATAAAAACGTTTCCCAAAAATGTTGAAAAAATGTTTCCTCAAAACGTAAAAATAATGCTTTCTCCATTACGTAATGAAAACATTTTCCAAATACGTCAAATAACGGTTTTCTCATAACGTAAAATAACCATTCTCCAAATAATGTTATAAAAGCATGCATTGGCAAACATTCTAAAAACATCTTTCTTAGGCGTTGAATAAATGTTTGCCAAAAGAGTGAATTAAAAATGTTATATAAACAGAAAATAAATGATAAATTATAACCATGGGACAAAACATCAAAATAACGTTAAAAAAACGTTTTTGGAAAACCGTTAAAACCAAACGTAATTTTGCTGATTATTTGACGCAATTGGAAACAGTTTTTGGAAACATCGGCATGACATTATTCTAACCGTTTGTGTTAAACGTTAAAATCATGTTTTTTGGACCATCCAATTTAACATTATTTAAACGTAATGAAAAAACGGTTTTTCAACGGATTTTCGACCGTTTATAAACGTAATTTAAACGTAATTGTGTTTGTTGGGTTACAACAATTTTAGTTGAGCCGCGAATACTCAAATAATCAATGAACTCAAAGATGTAGAAGCATCCTTAATCTAAATGCAGTCGAGTGACTTGAGTCACACATTGCATCTCTTTTTATGTTTGGAAATATAATGCACTACCAATCTATATGCTTCTTGCACTGCTTGAGATTTAGACCACTCACTTTCAGTACTCTGTCTACTAAAATCTTTGCATTTTATTTCATTATCACAATGGGAATCCCTTCTTTTTTAATCACATATTACCATTGTTATGATGTATACATCTCATATTGTATCTTATCTAATTATATGTATTTTAGTTTCGGATCCATGTGACCCAGATCCTTGTTCCCATGGCAACTGTGTGAGTAAATTACAAAGCTACAGCTGTTTCTGTGAAAAGGGATGGGCCGGAATTAATTGCACCGATGGTAAGTATCATAAGGCCTCTTTCAAAGCAATATATGTAAGTTATATATTGTTAGCTCGAGGATAAACTCTTGATCATACATATGGAATAATACACCTCCATTTTCCAAAGATATGGCTAATTTTGTAACCATAACTAATGTGACTGAAACCAATCATGTAGCCTATAATTACAATATTTACCAAGAGAATTAGGAGATGTATAATGTGTCTGCGCCACATTATGTAGATCTGAAAAAGTTTAGATATTGTCAAAAGAGTATACAAACTGCAGTAACTGCACCATTTCTTATTTACCCTAAACTGAATGGTTGTGACTGTGAGGAGTCAGGACAAATATTGCTTCATTTTGTAAGACTGTAAGATAGTTGATGGAAAATCTCCCAAATGTTTCTGTTAATACCATTTTTATTTTTATAGGAGCTTTTGTCTGAGTCTTTCTGTCTGTGAAACAACATAAAATCTTTATTTACTTCCCTCTAGAATGAGTTGTGCAAAGGAGTCCAGGAGCAGTAAAGTATATAGCCCTGTTGCTTATGTGGTAGGACACAGACTATACGTCTCACAAAGACCATCATGTGTAGTTAGCGGTCACTAAGCTATTCATAGGCTGAGAGCTCCCTTGTGGAATGCAGTGTACTTCCAGTATTATGTGTATACATTTTGAGATGAGGTGTTAGTAGGTTGGCTGTGGAGAATACAGAGTAGGATAATGATGCCTCATTGAAGTGAAGATCGAAAAGCAAGAAAATGAGAATTCATTTGGAGTACATGATCAGAATGCCGAAAGAGGATGAGCAAGAGTGAGCGTCTGGTAGATGGATAGACGCAATTTAGAATAGATAGATGGAGCTCACACAGAGTGTCATATTCCTCATATGCCAGAATAGATAAATGTAAATTACAGAAGGGAAGACAGATGGAGCTCACACAGAGTGTCATATTCCTCATGTGCCAGTGACAAGGTTTCTTGTGTGGTGACACAAACAATTTTTCACCAGCAGACTTCTCTTTGTGGAAGCATGAAAGCTGTGTATCTATTTCTGCCACAATATGCCTGAAACGCATCTCAGATGTGACAGATATCTCTTCACAGACCAGTATGATGTATAGCATGACTCACGATAGCTTGTTTCATAACTCATCATATATATTTTGGAACAGCTGGTGAATGGTTGTTGTTCCTCCAGTTTTTTTATCAAAATGACTCAAGATCACCCTGAATCCGATCATTTGACATCTATAGCTGTAATAGTGGAAGCCCCTAATGAAATAAAAACCCAAAATAGACTATCCTCATTCAGCTTTTGATGAAATTTGTCTTCTAAGCTTCTTACTCCAGACTCGATCACACCAGTAGACCAACAAGCAGTTTTAACAATACTTATCTTAATACCAATAAGCTTAGAAAGCTCCATTTTCATTATTTACTGATTTGTCACTTCCACAAAACTTTGTTGAAGTACCTGATGAACTTTTGTGAATGGTTTTCACTCTTTTGAGGACCAGCAATTAGCTTGGCATGTTAATGTGAAATTGATAGCGTATCTTAATTTGGATTATTTATTCATGTTTAATGATGCAATGCATTACATTTTGGTGATTGATAGGAATTGATGAGGATGTTGAGGAGCATGCATAGTTTCTCCACATGGTAGGAAATTGATAATTATAAAAGAAGTGATTAAAACTTATTGTGTTGAATTTACATGTTGGTAATCATCTGAATTTAAAGTGATGAATTTCATATTATGAGCCCCAATTTCCTGAGCCTGTTTGCTTTGGGCTTGTAGCATGGGAACGCGTACAGATTCTGGCCACCACAGGGTGGAAAATAAAGTGTCCTGTAATATTCAACTTTAAACACCATTTCAAAGGGGACCATCCTAGGCACGAACAAGAGAAATTTCAGAGCTTAATACCTCCTATGTGATGAGATACGTATCTACTCCCATTGTGAAGCACAATAACATGGGGCATTTTCTGCAATTCGACCCACTCATGACATGGGCTTTACTTCAGGCCTGCTATAAAAAAATGCTTTTATTACCAGTGCTTGGCCTTGTGGCTATGTCTACTTCCCCAAAATTAGTAACTCTCCAAAGTAGGTTTCCGTATTTGGCCAAATATGGGATGCCCGAAAATGGGACGTACGAAAAACGTGACGTATTTTGACAGAAACATTGAAAGAGCTTTTTGAAAACTTTAGCTAATGCTTGAACTTTTCAAAGTAATACCATATTGTATGTTCCAGACAACAGTATACACTACCTCTTGACATGATTCAAAACTGTTTCTGTCAATTAGAAAAAGAAAGAGAGCGGGACGTACGAAAAACGTGACGTATTTTTTTGTGTATCATTATTGGATGTTTTATTAAATACATTCAAAGAACCAGTTAAGCACATAGGCTCGAAATATGCCCAGGTAGTACAACTACTAACATACCACAAACAGCTGCCTTGAATCATTGGTATGTCTCTGCTGTCGCGAGTTTTGTGACATACAAGAATGTACCGTACACTCTCACACAGCATTATGGTCCACCGTTGGAAGTCCTGATGCTGTAGGTTGACCATGTTGCACAAACATTTTAATCATAAAATATATGATTAAGTTGTATTGAAAAAACTTTCATGAAGCAGCTTTATGGGTGTTGTTCGCAGCCATAAATCAAATTACCGTACTCTCTCACATTTGGCGGCAGTCAAGAAAGGCTATGGTGATGGAGTGATCTCCTGAGTGGATAGGTGTACTTTTGATATAATTCTGCTGTACACAACATGGCTATCTTAAAACAACATGTAGGCCCTCTGGTGGTGAAGCTGGTCTGCATGGTGGAAAAATATGCTCTGCTAATAATCCCAAATTGGATGGGAATCGGAGGTTTATGAATCATCAGAAGACAACATATTGTGACTGAGACACCAGAGATCGTAAACAGGTGCTGTTGACTCTTTAAAACTTGACTTTGATGTGATCTGAAGCCTGTTAAATGCTGTATCACTCACGAAAAAGTTGCGTCTCCATTTTGTTTACATGTGTGAGGGTGCCTACCAACGCACAGTCATGCCTGACTGCACTGGACTCCTGCTGCAGATATTCTAGTGAGGCTCCCTACCTCACACAGGTGCCTTTCTGATTTTGTCTCTGTAATGGAGAGAACACTCAGCTTTGCTGTAAACAGGATTAATGGAGTTTACAATAATCAAGAATGGATGAAAGAGATATACGAAGCTGTAACAAGAATACACAATGAAGATGATATTGAAGCTGTACAGGTGTATCCAGCAGAATGGCCCAGAAGAGTGAAATTGTTGGTCAAAAATTCATCAGTGAAAACTAGTCTACTCATTAGTGGGATAGATGCATTTGGTCAGCATATTGATTTGGATGATGATGAATTAGGACCATCCTTCGTTGTTACAGTTATGGATGCACCAGTTGAAATGCCATTTGACAGAATTGCCGACGAATTGCAGATGTTTGGACGAGTTATGAACGTTGAGGATGAGTACCTCTATATTCAAGGAAAAAAGACACCATGGAAGACAGGGACAAAATTGGTCACAATGGCTGCAATGAAAAGGAAAATTCCAGATAAAATTACTGTGCAAGATCGTTTTGGTAGAGATATTACAATCCTGCTGAGATGTAGTAACCAACGCATGCTATGGAGAAACGTTGAATCAGGCAGAAAGAAATGCAGAAAATGTGGCTCACTGGCGCATGTTGAAGAGGAATGTGGCAGTAAACAGAAGCTATGTTATAGATGTGGATCTGATTCGCACCTCCAGTTCCAGTGCAACATCCCAAAGACTAAAGGAACTAGAGAAAACAGTGAGGTTTATTGCTTTAGAGGAGAGAACTCGGTATTGAGCAACTTCAATAAGCAATTCCCAATAGTGGTTGAGGGGCAAAGGTATCTGTGCAATGAGCAGTTTATTGTTGCAGAGAAAGCTGCTCTGTTTGGTGACTACCATGCAGTGTCACAAGTAATGTCCATGACTGATCCTGTTAAAATGAAGCATCTGGGCAACAACATTTCAAACTACGATCATCGAAAATGGAAAGAAAATAGTGTAGACATTATAACAAGGTGCAATGAAATTAAGTATGTTTCCCATCCTGAGGCTATGAAGATCCTGCTTGCGACCGAAGGGAAAAACATAGGAGAGGCAACTGAGAGCAAAGAGTGGGGCATTGGGCTTTCAATATATGATGATGCGTGCATGGTACATAACTCATGGATAGGATCTAATAAAATGGGAGAAATACTCATGAAAATCCGCACCAGTGCCCTCAAAGCAAGAAGGGATGCTGTGGAATCCCCAAGCGAGGAGCCAACACCTATCACTGATGTCGATGAAATGGTCGAAAACATGCTTCATTCTGGTAGTGATGCTTCAGAGCCAAACCAGGCAGTAGTCAGCGCACCAGGACCTGCAAACGAACCACTTGAAAGCGACAAGGTGGTTGCCAGTACTTCTTCAGTACACCCTGGAAACACGTCGACTGACAGCATGGAGTGGTCCCCCAACACAATAGACACTTGCCCAGAAACTGACATTGAAAAGAGTCATGTTGCTATTATTGGTGATGCGAATGTTGTCAATTTAGAAATGGACTGTGAAGATGTACTGTTAGATATTGATGTGATAGGTGAACACAACATGAACATAGCTTCTCTAACGAAGACCATGAAAGAGAAGCCTAAATCATTTTGTGACAGTCTCGCTGCAGTATTGATCCATGTTGGAACCAAAAATTTTGTGAAAGATGAAAGGTCTGATGTGAACAAATTGTTTGATGAGTATGTTGCAATGTTGAATGAAATGGTTCAAATGTGCGAAAATGCAACAATGGTTGTATCAAGTGTCTTGCCTCGTGCAAAAAACAATTTGTATCAACACGACTTTGAAAGTGTCAATGAAGAAATTGTACTATTCAATGAGATGATTAGAGCCTTTTGTGAAGGTAAACCTCACCTGCTGTTCCTCGATAATGACGAGGTTTTCAAATCTGATTTTGTGATACAGGATCATTTATATAAAATCCATGATGATACAGGAATCCTCCTAGGAAAACAAGGCGAAATAGTCTTGGAGGAAACCTTCAAAAAGGCTCTAGTCGATACTTGCTATGCAGAAAAACTGTGTAGTGAATATGGTGTCGCTGTTTAAAACACACCACAATGCCTTCCCTCATATCCTTTGTGTCATGTAATGCCCGGGGTTTGAAAAGTAAGAAGAAAAGACTTTCCTTTTTCACTTGGCTCAGAGAATTGGAGGCAGATATCATATTTATTCAAGAAACACACTGCCATTTAAAAAATGAAACGGTCACATGGACACAGGAATGGGGAGGAAAGGCCTTGTGGTCTTTAGGGACGAACAATAGTAAAGGGGTTGCAATTCTGTTTAGGACTGGTTGTCTCGTAGATGAAATTACAGCTACCATCGACAAGGATGGACGGTTTATCAAATGCATAATAGACATAAATGATTGTAAGCATAATCTGGTAAATGTTTATTGTCCAAATAACGAAATTCAGAGGGTCAAATTTATTGATTCTCTTTCTGAGCTGCTCGAGAAAGATTTAGAAAATATAGTAGGAGGTGATTTCAACTGTGTAATGAATAATGAGATGGACAGGCTGCAATGCAGAGTGGGGCATGATACAGGCCAAGTAGAATTAAAAAAACTGATGACTGTCTTTGAATTGGAGGATGTTTTCAGAAGGAGACATCCCCTGAAAAGGAGCTACACCTGGAGAGCCAGAGACAAAGCCTCCCGAATTGATTATTGGCTGATTTCAAGTGCAATTGATCACAAAGTAAAGTGTGTTGACGTGAAAATATGTCCATTCTCCGATCATAATGTAATTTATATGAAAATGCAAACTACATCAACAGTACACGGTAAGGGATTGTGGAAGCTAAATACAGAATTGTTGGAGTACCCAAACTTTATCGAAGATTTTAGATTTCAATGGAATTTATGGAGAAAGGAAGGAGACAGGTTAGAGAACAAGAGAATTTGGTGGGATATCACAAAGAAAAGAGTGAAGAAGTTAGCCATAAGTAATTCAGTTAAGAAGCAAACTGCTTTGAAAGAGGAAGAAAAGAACCTTACTAAGGCCATTGAGCATTTAGAACAGAAAAGAGATGAAGGTGAAAAGGTAGATGACGAGTTGTATGAGAGGAATCAGGAACTGAAGAAGGTTTTTGAGGAGAAAGCAAAGGGTGCCTATATTAGATCAAGAGCTCAATGGAGGGAAGAGGGTGAAACTTCGAGCAGGTATTTCCATAGCTTGGAGAAATATAGATCAAGAGATAAGATGTGGGAGACCATACTCGATGACGAAGGAAATGAGCAAGAAGGCATTAATAACATTTTGGAAATACAACGAAAATTCTATGAAAATCTCTACAGGAGCCAAATCTACACATCAGATCCTAAATCGGGTTTCATTAATGTAGACAAAAGATTGAGTGTTGAAAGCAAGATGCTGTTAGACAAAAAATTTGATATAATTGAGTTAAAAGAGGCCATATTCAAGATGAAGAATAATAAAACACCTGGCCCTGATGGATTGAGTGTAGAGTTCTACAAGACTTTCTTTAATGAATTATCTGAAGAACTCTTGAACTTATACAATCAAAACTTTGAACATGAAGAATTATGCTACACTCAATATCTGGCAGTGATAAGACTGATATACAAAGACGGGGACAGACGAGATTTAAAAAATTGGCGTCCTATTTCCCTGCAAAATGTGGATATGAAAATCATATCAAAAATGTTGGCCGAGCGAATGAAGCTTGTATTACATGAGATTATACATGTTGACCAGCAGGGATGCATCCCAGGTCGATATATAGGGAAGAACATACGTTTAATACAAGATATAATTAACGAGAAAGACGATGATTCGATTATCCTCCTGCTTGACCAGGAGAAAGCCTTCGACCGTGTTGAATGGAATTGGCTTTACCAAGTTTTAGAAAATTTTGGTTTTGGTCCAAACTTCATTAAATGGATTAAGACTATGTATAAATGCCCAAAAAGCTCAGTGCTGACAAATGGTTACATGTCTTCTCATTTTGATATAACTCGAGGCATACGACAAGGGGATGCCCTTTCAGCCCTATTATATATAGTACAAGCTGAGCCTCTTGCTGAGAATATAAGACGTGATAATGACATAAAGGGCATAGAAATTGTGGATGCCGCAGAAAATGTGGTAGAAGTAAAGATAAGTCAGTTTGTAGACGATATCGCAATTTATCTTAGGAATCATAATATGATTCCTAAGGTTGTTAAAAAGATAGAACAATATGGTCTATTTTCTGGAGCAAGATTGAATGCAAAAAAATGCAAAGCATTGGTACTCAATGAAAATAATTTAAAATGCAGAGATGATATTCAAATGACTTTGGGACCCGAAAAAGTGCTTGGCATTTATGTAGGCAAAACTGTTGGTCAAAATATCATATGGCACGATAAAATAGACAAACTTGAAAGGCTGTTGTCATTATGGAAATCTAGACACTTATCATTCCTGGGGAAAGTCTATGTAGCAAAAAGTATAGGGCTGTCATCAATTCTTTTTAACTTAGAAATGTGCGAAATGAACAGTAGTGTGTTGAAAAGGATTGAAAAGGCGCTTTTTGACTTCTTGTGGCGGGGTAAACCATTAGTTAGGCGTGAAATATGCTGCATACCAAAGGAAAGTGGAGGTCTAGGTATGTTTGACCTCGCAACAATTATTAAGACAAAACGGATTAAATTCATGTTGAGAATACTTGATGGCAATCCCACTGAACATTGGAAAATCATCCCCCTTAAAATCCTAAAATGTCGTGATGATTCATTTCATATTGATAACTTTATTCTAAAAACAACTGACTCTGGCAATTTATTCCAGTCACTGAAAGTACCAAATTTTTACAAGGAATGTATACAGAGTTTTCATGAATTCTCTCGAACAACAGAGATTTTTAAGTTAATGGATGAAATAGTATGGTGTAATGATGATTTAAGATTCAGAGGAAAACCTATTGAATTTAGACATTGGTCGAAAGTAGGTTTAAAAACAATAAGTCAAATCATAAAACCAAACGGAGGATTGGCTATTGCAAAAATAAGACAGGCATTCACTCTAAACCCTGGCTTGTATTTTGAAATTTCGAAATTGAATTGTTGTATTCCAGATGATTGGAAAAATGAAAATACCTATCACACTATGATCAGGGTTGATGAAATGTCATTGACAGAAATATTGAATATTGAAATTGAGTTGAATGACTCTGGAAAAACCAAACAGTTAGGCCCATTAACCAGCAAAGAGATATACAATCTCTTCATGAGGAAAAAGAAGGTGAAAATGAAAAGCGCTGTTTATTGGGAAAATTATTGTACATACAACATTAATTGGAATGCTTATTTCCAATTGAATATATGTAACTGGCTGCTTACAGGAAAGTTAAGAGATTTTAATTGGAAAATCTTCCATGGTATTGTGTGTACAGAGAAGAGGCTAAGCCTCATGAAATTGTCAAATGGAAAATGTTGTATATGTGATGAAATTGAAAACCTAGAACATTTACTCTGTCTCTGTCCAGGTGTGGAACGATTTTGGAAAAGAATTGAAACTGTTATCAAAGTGCTTATACCAGAATTTGAGTTAAATAATGAACATGTAATGATTGGACACATTATTGGTGATGTCAAGATGGATCTTAAATTTGTTGTTAGCTTATTGATATCGCTTGGCCGTCAAATATTATGGAAGAGAAGAAATGTTTTTAAATATGAACAAAAAAATATTAGCATTGAAAATGTTTACTGTTGGTATAGACATGAACTTGCTTATATGTTGAAAGTACTATCGATTTGTAAAAATCAAGCAAAATTTGAAAAGTACAAAGAATCTTTGTTCCTTGTGAAAAGTAAGCTTTCTGAATGATGTAGTTTTACTGACCTGTTATTGTTGTAAAATTTCAATAATTGTATGTTTTTTATGGATTGAATAAAAGAAAAAAAAAAAAAAAAAAAAAAAAACAACATGCAAACTTCCTGACATACAACCTATTTTGATCAGGTAACAAACATACCACAGGTGATTTAAAAAATCTTTCCTTGATGTAATCAATGAAATAATAAACAGTAAGAAATTTTGGCACCAAATATATGCAGCTGCTTCATTATTGCTTTTCCTCATGGACTGACATGTATTACTGTTGTATTGTGAGTGGTTCCAAGTAGCTGGTACAGCTTAGAATTATTTTCCTCTCACTTCTGTGACCCCCTTTCAGCGGCATGTCCCTATAAAATGCTAAATTTCCCTGTTTTTTTACTCTAAAATTGCCTTGTGGGACCCACAAAACAATGGGACCCTTTACAAACTATATATCAAATTGTCCGTTGAAAAACAAGCTATCACCTTATGCAAGTTGCAACAATTAAGAATAAATATTCAAAAACATATAAGCTCTAGAAGCAAACCGAAAGTGAGTGTACACGTTCCCGTGCTACAAGCCTTTGAACACTTTTTAAGCAAATTTCATCTGGACATGATTGTCATCCTTTTGTGTATGTTTTTGTTTGTGCGAAGGAAAGCAGACTGAAAGCATATAAATTCCCAGTGGAAATTCATAAAATTAGGAGGTTTTGCAGCTGTTCAAATATATACCTCTCAGTGAGCAATATATATTGAAGCAATCAATTCAGGTATTGAGAAGATGGGGGTGATAAGATCGATGGATGAATAGATAGATAGATAGATAGATAGATAGATAGATAGATAGATAGATAGATAGATAGATAGATAGATAGATAGATAGATAGATAAGGTAAGTGCAACCCATGTTCTGCATGTTTCTTGTTTAGAACACCTCTCACCAAATCTCATTTTGAGATGGGTGTCTTGAGTGGAGTATGTGGTAGTGCCATGGATAGCATAGCAGTCATGAGAATTCCCTGGAGAAATCACTGAACTTGGTAGTCAACCTAAACTTGAGCTGCCATGATACCACCCTGAGTGGATTGTGATGCGATATAAAGAGAAAGGTCTGTCATTCCCTGTGTTTGAACACACTGGAGAGCAAACAGGTAGACCCCGGGAATTCCCCTGAGAAGTCATCAGACATGCTGCCACTACTAACCAGATATATTCTGGCTAAACCAAACTGACAGCAAAAACAGAAAATATCTCGGAAAAACCAAATGATAAAGCTGTGATCTCAATCTACCTTCTTGATCAAAACTGGCCCATTTTGAATATATCTGCACTCATGAGGACATTAATTTTATTTTGACCTATTGTTTAATAGTTTACAAATGGAAATAAAACGTGTAACCGAACCTTGTTGACGAAAGGAGTCCCAGAGCAGTAAAGTATATAGCCCTGAAGCTTATGTGCTAGGACACACACTATACTTCTCACAAGAACCATTATGTGTAGTAACTGTAGTTAGCTGTCACTGAGCTACTCATAGGCTTAGAACCCCCTTGTGGAATGCAGTGTACATTCAGTGTTATGTGCATACATTTTGAAATGAGGTGTTAGTAGGTTGGCTGTGGAGAATACAGAGTAGGATAATGATGCCTCATTGAAGTGAAGATCGAAAAGCAAGAAAATGAGAATTCATTTGGAGTACATGATCAGAATGCCGAAAGAGGATGAGCAAGAGTGAGCGTCTGGTAGATGGATAGACGCAATTTAGAATAGATAAATGTAAATTACAGAAGGGAAGACAGACGGCGCTCACACAGAGTGTCATATTCCTCACATGCCAGTGACAAGGTTTCTCGTGTGGTGACACAAACAATTTTTCAACAGCAGACTTCTCTTTGTGGAAGCTTGAAGGCTGGGCCTCTCTTTCTGCAACAATATGCCTGACACATATCTCAGGTGTGACAGATATCTCTTCACAGAGCAGTGTGATTTACAGCATGACTCAAAATAGCTTGTTTCATAACTCATCTCATATCTCTTGGAACAGCTGGTGGATCGTTATTGACTCCTCAACATCACTCCGAATTCATTCAACATCTACAGCTGTATAGTAGAGAACCCCTATTGAAATACAAAACCAAAATAGACTCTCCTCAGTCAGCATTTGTTGAAATTTGTCTTCTAAGCTTCTTACTCCAGACTCCATCAAATCAGTAGACCAACAAGCAGTTTTAACAATAATTATCTTAAAACTAAAAAGCTTTGGAAGCTCCATTTTCATTATTTACTGATTTGTCACTTCCTCAAAACTTTTTTGAAGTACCTGGTGAAATTTTTGTGGGTAGTTTTCACTCTTTTGAGGACAAGCTATTAGCCTGGCATGTTAATGTGAAATTGATAGCTCATTTTAATTTGAATGTTGGATTATTTATTCATATCAAATGTAATGCATTACATTAAGTGATTGATAGGAATTGATGAGGATGTTGAGGAGCATGCATAGTTTCTCCACATGGTAAGAAGTTGATAGTTATTAAAGAAGTGATTATAACTTATTGTCTTCAATTTACAGGTTGGTAATGATCTGAATTTAAAATGCAAGAATTTCATATTATCAATCCCATTTGTTTGGTTAAGAAAATATCAGAGAACTGTAACTAAAGGTATACTGAGATGGTGGCACCAAAAAGTCACATTTCCAGAGCCTGTCTGCTTTGAACACTTTTTAGAAAATTTCACCAGGACTTGATTGTCATTCTTTGTTTACATGTTTGTTTATGGGAAGGAAAGCAGCTGACAGCCAATATAAATTCCCAGTAGATATCTAGAAATATAGGGGTTTTTTCCGGCTGTTTAATTATGTACATCCCAGGTATAGGTTGGTGAACATGAGATAAAGTATCATTAAAGACATTGAGAAAATGGTGTTGACAGATATATAGATAGATAGATAGATAGATAGATAGATAGATAGATAGATAGATAGATAGATAGATAGATAGATAGATAGATAGATAGATAGATGCAGATATATAGATAGATAGATAGATAGATAGATAGATAGATAGATAGATAGATAGATAGATAGATAGATAGATAGATATGGTAAGTGCAACCCATGTTCTGGATGTTTCTTGTTTAGAACACCTCTCACCAAATCTCATTTTGAGATGAGTGTCTTGAGTGGAGTTTGTTGTAGGGCCATGGATAGCAAAGCAGTCATGAGAATTCCCTGGAGAAATCACTGAACTTGGTAGTCAACCTAAACTTGAGCTGCCATGATACCACCCTGAGTGGATTGTGATGCGATATAAAGAGAAAGGTCTGTCATTCCCTGTGTTTGAACACACTGGAGAGCAAACAGGTAGACCCCAGGAATTCCCCTGAGAAAACATCAGACATGCTGCCACTACTAACCAGATATATTCTGGCTAAACCAAACTGACAGCAAAAACAGAAAATATCTCGGAAAAACCAAATGATAAAGCTGTGATCTCAATCTACCTTCTTGATCAAAACTGGCCCATTTTGAATATATCTGCACTCATGAGGACATTAATTTTATTTTGACCTATTGTTTAATAGTTTACAAATGGAAATAAAACGTGTAACCGAACCTTGTTGACGAAAGGAGTCCCAGAGCAGTAAAGTATATAGCCCTGAAGCTTATGTGCTAGGACACACACTATACTTCTCACAAGAACCATTATGTGTAGTAACTGTAGTTAGCTGTCACTGAGCTACTCATAGGCTTAGAACCCCCTTGTGGAATGCAGTGTACATTCAGTGTTATGTGCATACATTTTGAAATGAGGTGTTAGTAGGTTGGCTGTGGAGAATACAGAGTAGGATAATGATGCCTCATTGAAGTGAAGATCGAAAAGCAAGAAAATGAGAATTCATTTGGAGTACATGATCAGAATGCCGAAAGAGGATGAGCAAGAGTGAGCGTCTGGTAGATGGATAGACACAATTTAGAATAGATAAATGTAAATTACAGAAGGGAAGACAGATGGAGCTCATAAAGAGTGTCATATTCCTCATGTGCCAGTGACAAGGTTTCTCGTGTGGTGACACAAACAATTTTTCACCAGCAGACTTCCCTTTGTGGAAGCTTGAAGGCTGGCCTCTCTTTCTGCAACAATATGCCTATTGAAATACAAACCCAAAATAGACTCTCCTCAGTCAGCATTTGTTGAAATTTGTCTTCTAAGCTTCTTACTCCAGACTCCATCAAATCAGTAGACCAACAAGCAGTTTTAACAATAATTATCTTAAAACTAAAAAGCTTTGGAAGCTCCATTTTCATTATTTACTGATTTGTCACTTCCACAAAACTTTGTTGAAGTACCTGGTGAAATTTTTGTGGGTAGTTTTCACTCTTTTGAGGACAAGCTATTAGCCTGGCATGTTAATGTGAAATTGATAGCTCATTTTAATTTGAATGTTGGATTATTTATTCATATCAAATGTAATGCATTACATTAAGTGATTGATAGGAATTGATGAGGATGTTGAGGAGCATGCATAGTTTCTCCACATGGTAAGAAGTTGATAGTTATTAAAGAAGTGATTATAACTTGAGCATTGTGTTGAATTTACAGGTTGGTAATGATCTGAATTTAAAATGCAAGAATTTCATATTATCAATCCCATTTGTTTGGTTAAGAAAATATCAGAGAACTGTAACTAAAGGTATACTGAGATGGTGGCACCAAAAAGTCACATTTCCAGAGCCTGTCTGCTTTGAACACTTTTTAGAAAATTTCACCAGGACTTGATTGTCATTCTTTGTTTACATGTTTGTTTATGGGAAGGAAAGCAGCTGACAGCCCATATAAATTCCCAGTAGAAATCTAGAAATATAGGGGTTTTTTCCGGCTGTTTAATTATGTACATCCCAGGTATAGGTTGGTGAACATGAGATAAAGTATCATTAAAGACATTGAGAAAATGGTGTTGACAGATATATAGATAGATAGATAGATAGATAGATAGATAGATAGATAGATAGATAGATAGATAGATAGATAGATAGATAGATAGATAGATAGATAGATGCAGATATTTAGATAGATAGATAGATAGATAGATAGATAGATAGATAGATAGATAGATAGATAGATAGATAGATAGATAGATAGATAGATAGATAGATAGATATGGTAAGTGCAACCCATGTTCTGGATGTTTCTTTCGTACACCTCTCACCAAATCTCATTTTGAGATGGGTGTCTTGAGTGGAGTTTGTGGTAGTGCCATGGATAGCAAAGCAGTCATGAGAATTCCCTGGAGAAATCACTGAACTTGGTAGTCAACCTAAACTTGAGCTGCCATGATACCACCCTGAGTGGATTGTGATGCGATATAAAGAGAAAGGTCTGTCATTCCCTGTGTTTGAACACACTGGAGAGCAAACAGGTAGACCCCGGGAATTCCCCTGAGAAGTCATCAGACATGCTGCCACTACTAACCAGATATATTCTGGCTAAACCAAACTGACAGCAAAAACAGAAAATATCTCGGAAAAACCAAATGATAAAGCTGTGATCTCAATCTACCTTCTTGATCAAAACTGGCCCATTTTGAATATATCTGCACTCATGAGGACATTAATTTTATTTTGACCTATTGTTTAATAGTTTACAAATGGAAATAAAACGTGTAACCGAACCTTGTTGACGCAAGGAGTCCCAGAGCGGTAAAGTATATAGCCCTGAAGCTTATGTGCTAGGACACACACTATACTTCTCACAAGAACCATTATGTGTAGTAACTGTAGTTAGCTGTCACTGAGCTACTCATAGGCTTAGAACCCCCTTGTGGAATGCAGTGTACATTCAGTGTTATGTGCATACATTTTGAAATGAGGTGTTAGTAGGTTGGCTGTGGAGAATACAGAGTAGGATAATGATGCCTCATTGAAGTGAAGATCGAAAAGCAAGAAAATGAGAATTCATTTGGAGTACATGATCAGAATGCCGAAAGAGGATGAGCAAGAGTGAGCGTCTGGTAGATGGATAGACACCATTAAGAATAGATAAATGTAAATTACAGAAGGGAAGACAGATGGAGCTCATAAAGAGTGTCATATTCCTCATGTGCCAGTGACAAGGTTTCTCGTGTGGTGACACAAACAATTTTTCAACAGCAGACTTCTCTTTGTGGAAGCTTGAAGGCTGGGCCTCTCTTTCTGCAACAATATGCCTGACACATATCTCAGGTGTGACAGATATCTCTTCACAGAGCAGTGTGATTTACAGCATGACTCAAAATAGCTTGTTTCATAACTCATCTCATATCTCTTGGAACAGCTGGCGGATCGTTATTGACTCCTCAACATCACTCCGAATTCATTCAACATCTACAGCTGTATAGTAGAAGCCCCTATTGAAATACAAACCCAAAATAGACTCTCCTCAGTCAGCATTTGTTGAAATTTGTCTTCTAAGCTTCTTACTCCAGACTCCATCAAATCAGTAGACCAACAAGCAGTTTTAACAATAATTATCTTAAAACTAAAAAGCTTTGGAAGCTCCATTTTCATTATTTACTGATTTGTCACTTCCACAAAACTTTGTTGAAGTACCTGGTGAAATTTTTGTGGGTAGTTTTCACTCTTTTGAGGACAAGCTATTAGCCTGGCATGTTAATGTGAAATTGATAGCTCATTTTAATTTGAATGTTGGATTATTTATTCATATCAAATGTAATGCATTACATTAAGTGATTGATAGGAATTGATGAGGATGTTGAGGAGCATGCATAGTTTCTCCACATGGTAAGAAGTTGATAGTTATTAAAGAAGTGATTATAACTTATTGTCTTCAATTTACAGGTTGGTAATGATCTGAATTTAAAATGCAAGAATTTCATATTATCAATCCCATTTGTTTGGTTAAGAAAATATCAGAGAACTGTAACTAAAGGTATACTGAGATGGTGGCACCAAAAAGTCACATTTCCAGAGCCTGTCTGCTTTGAACACTTTTTAGAAAATTTCACCAGGACTTGATTGTCATTCTTTGTTTACATGTTTGTTTATGGGAAGGAAAGCAGCTGACAGCCAATATAAATTCCCAGTAGAAATCTAGAAATATGGGTTTTTTTTCCGGCTGTTTAATTATGTACATCCCTGGTATAGGTTGGTGAACATGAGATAAAGTATCATTAAAGACATTGAGAAAATGGTGATGACAGATAGATAGATAGATAGATAGATAGATAGATAGATAGATAGATAGATAGATAGATAGATAGATAGATAGATGCAGATATTTAGATAGATAGATAGATAGATAGATAGATAGATAGATAGATAGATAGATAGATAGATAGATAGATAGATAGATAGATAGATAGATAGATAGATAGATATGGTAAGTGCAACCCATGTTCTGGATGTTTCTTGTTTAGAACACCTCTCACCAAATCTCATTTTGAGATGGATGTCTTGAGCGGAGTTTGTTGTAGGGCCATGGATAGCAAAGCAGTCATGAGAATTCCCTGGAGAAATCACTGAACTTGGTAGTCAACCTAAACTTGAGCTGCCGTGATACCACCCTGAGTGGATTGTGATGCGATATAAAGAGAAAGGTCTGTCATTCCCTGTGTTTGAACACACTGGAGAGCAAACAGGTAGACCCCAGGAATTCCCCTGAGAAATCATCAAACATGGTGCCACTACTATCCAAATATATTCTTGCTAAACCAAACTGGCAAAGACAGAAAACATCTCGGAAAAACCAAATGATAAAGCTGTGATCTCAATCTGCCTTCCTGATCAAAACTAGCCTATTTTTAATATATCTGCACTTATGTGGACATTAATTTTATCGTGACCTATTGTTTACCCGATGAAAAATGGAAATAAAAAGTGTGACTGAACCTTGTCTTACTTTGCAATAGAAGAAAAATAGCAAAAGAGGATGTTTTCTGGAAATTTTGTTGACGAAAGGAGTCCAGGAGCAGTAAAGTGTAAAGTATATAGCCCTGTTGCTTACGTGGTAGGACACAGACTGTATGTATCACAAGGACCATCATGTGTAGTTAGCTGCCACTAAGCTATTCATAGGCTGAGAGCTCCCTTGTGGAATGCAGTGTACATTCAGTGTTATGTGCATACATTTTCAAATCAGGTGTTAGTAGGTTGCCCGTGGAGAATACAAAGCAGGATTATGATGCTTCATTGAAGTGAAGATTGAAAAGCAAGAAAATGAGAATCCATTTGGAGTACATGATCAGAATTCTGAAAGAGGCAGACCAAAGATGAGTGTCTGGTAGATTGAAAGACAAAATAGAAAAGATAGATAGATGAATGATACAATGGGAAGACAGAAGGGAAGACAGACGGCGCTCACACAGAGTGTCATATTCCTCACATGCCAGTGACAAGGTTTCTTGTGTGGTGACACAAACAATTTTTCACCAGCAGACTTCTCTTTGTGGAAGCTTGAAAGCTGCATATCTATTTCTGCAACAATATGCCTGGCACATATCTCAGGTGTGACCGTCATCTCTTCACAGACCAGTATTATGTATAGCATGACTAAAGATAGCTTGTTTCATAACTCATCTAATATCTCTTGGAACAGCTGGTGCATCATTATTGTTCCTCCTGTTTTTCCATCAAAATGACTCATCAACATCACTCTATATTCATTCAACATACATAGCTGTATAGTAGAAGCCCCTATTGAAATAAAAAAACCAAAAATAGACTATCCTCATTCAGCTTTTGATGAAATTTGTCTTCTAAGCTTCTTACTCCAGACTCGATCACATCAGTAGACCAACAAGCAGTTTTAACAATACTTATCTTAAAACTAACAAGCTTCGAAGGCTCTATTTTCATTATTTTCTGATTTGTCACTTCCACAAACTTTGTTGAAGTACCTGATGAAATTCTTGTTGATGGCTTTCACTCTTTTGAGGACCAGCAATTAGCTTGGCATGTTAATGTGAAATTGATAGCTCATCTTATTTTGGATTATTTATTCATATCAAATGTAATGCATTAAATTCAGTGATTGATAGGAATTGATGAGGATGTTGAAGAGCATGGGAGTTTCCCTACATGATGAGAAGTTGATAGTTATTATGATAAAAGAGGTGATTTTATAACTTATTGTGTTCAAATTACATGTTGGCTATGATCTGAATTTAAAATCTAAGAATTTCATATTATGCGCACCGTTTGGCCTGATAAGAAAATGTCAGAGACCCAGAAGTGAAGGTGTAATTTATTGAGATACTGGCACAAAAAAAGTTACATTTCCTAAGCCTGTCTGCTTTGAAAACCTTTTTTAGCAGATTCTATTTTGACAGATAGATAGACAGATAGATAGACAGATAGATAGACAGATAGATAGACAGATAGATAGACAGATAGATAGACAGATAGATAGACAGATAGATAGACAGATAGATAGACAGATAGATAGACAGATAGATAAATAGACAGATAGATAAATAGACAGATAGATAAATAGACAGATAGATAGATAGATAGATAGATAGATAGATAGATATGGTAAGTACAGCCCATGTTCTCCATGTTTCTTTTTTAGAACCACTCTTACCAAATCTCATCTTAAGATGGAGTTTGTTGTAGGGCCATGGATAGCAAAGCAGTCACGTGAATTCCCTAGAGAAATCACTGAACTTGGTAGTCAACCTAAACTTGAGCTGCCCTGATACCACCCTGAGCTGATTGTAATGCAATATAAAGAGAAAGGGCTGTCATTCCCTGTGTTTGAACACACAGGAGAGCAAACAGGTAGTCTAAGAGTAGACCCAAGGAACTCCCCATGGAAATCATCAAACATGAGGTCACAACTGTCCAAATATATCCTTGCTGAACCAAACTGGTGAAGACACTGATTTATCTTGCAAAAGCCAAATAATAAAATCTGTGATCTCAATATACCTTCCTGGTCAAAACTAGCCTATATTAGAGAGGTTTTGCTACAAGTTGACTTGTGACGTGTACGTGGGGGTTGCTATGACTACAATGTAATTAGATAGCACTTGTACACGTATACGTCACACGTGAACGTGTAGCAAAACCTCTCTATTGATATGCACTTATGAGGACATTAATTCAATGTCATCTATTATTTACCAGTTGAAAAATGGAAATGAAAAGTGTTACTGAAGTCACTGAACCTAGTCGTACTTTGTAACAGAATAAAAATAGCAAATTATAAGGAAGTTTTCTGGAATATTTAAAAAAGGCTTCTGTATGGCAAAACTGCCCTTGGAAGTAAAATCAATACATGATTATTTCTGAAATGCAAAGTATATGTAGCATGGCAAACAACCAAGGGCATTATCCTACATTAGCCCCCTCAGGGGTCTAAACATTTAGGCCCTTTTTTCATGGGAAATAGTGGTGGTAATTTTTACTGTATAAGCGTCATTATGTTTATACACAAGATGACGCTTATACAGTCAATGTAACAAAGAAATAATTGTCTAACTATTTATCAAAATACTGTCTTATTATACTCCTGCTTTAGCCCCCTTTTCCATTTACAGTACCATTGAAAAGGGGGCTAAAGCAGGAGTATATATAAGACAGTAGGATATATAAAATACTGTCTTATATATACTCCTGCTTTAGCCCCCTTTTTCAATGGTACTGTCAATGGAAAAGGGGGCTAAAGCAGGAGTATTATATAAGACAGTATTATTTTTAGAAAGAGACAAGTGTTTCTTTGTTTCATTGACTGTATAAACGCCATCTTTGTATAAACACAATGACGCTTATACAGTAGAAATACCACCAAAATATAGCAAAATACTGTCTTATATATATACTCCTGCTTTAGCCCCCTTTTCAATGGTACAGTCAATGGAAAAGGGGGCTAAAGCAGGAGTATAATAAGACAGTTTTTGCTATATCCAACTGTCTATATATACTCCTGCTTTAGCCCCCTTTTCAATGGTACTGTCAATGGAAAAGGGGGCTAAAGCAGGAGTATAATAAGACAGTTTTTGCTATATCCAACTGTCTATATATACTCCTGCTTTAGCCCCCTTTTCAATGGTACAGTCAATGGAAAAGGGGGCTAAAGCAGGAATATAATAAGACAGTTTTTGCTATATCCTAGTGTCTATATATACTCCTACATTAGCCCCCTTTTCAATGGTACAGTCAATGGGAAAGGGGGCTAAAGTGGGAGTATATATAAGACAGTATTTTGCAATATATCACACTTCAGTTTGAATGTTTTAAGAAACATATAACTGTGAGCATTCTTGGTAATGATCTCCCTTCACACTTTACAGTATTTATACTGTGATATACAGACTGGAAACCTATTTGAGTTACTTTTCAGTTTCAGTTTTTGTTGATCAATATCTATGGAAATACCTATAAAATGTTTAAACCCTCAAGGGGGCTAAAGTAGGATAATGCCCAACCAAGATTCAAACATGTACATCAGTACTCACAGTACCTCATATATGAGGTACTGGTAAGGATGAAGATGTCTATAGATGACTGATAATAAATCAACCCAAAAAAGGAAATATATATATATATTTGGTCATAACATAAAAAGGGCAAATCAACTTCGCATGTCGGCACCCCTGAATTCATACAGCAACAGTTAGAAGGATTAAGAATCGTCCATGAGGAAACCATGATAATAAAATATGTTTGACCACTCAATAATGATAACGATACAATAATGATAACAATGTCTTTATTGGTCACAATCTGCATACAGAGAATGAAATTTTGTCGCATGGTATCTCAATTTCCGTGATCCAAAAATATCTATCCTAGCAATCATTTAATTGCTGAACAATGGTACCTGACATTGTGTTCGTTTAATACTTAATACTATAAGACATCAAGAGAAGGTAATAAATACCAATTATATTTGTGTCAGCTCTGAAAATGAGGAGACACGTAGGCACATCTAATTTAAAGAAAACCGATAGATTTGCAGCTGTAACATAAAGGAAGATTTGATAATTGCAATATGCTTTCAAGGGATCAGTTTACACATTAGGAAACTAATTGAGTATGGCATTCCATTTTGAACAGAAAGTATAGGTCTGACACCTTTCTGGCATTTAATTTTTTTTTTATTGGTGTTGGTCTCGTTGAAATTTTCTGAGTAAAACAAATTAACAATTGTTCTTCTGGCCACTCAAAATACAAGAACTGAAAATTATTTCTTCAACAACACCAATTGCTAAATTATGAAAAAGCAGCACAACAAAAATCAAATCAGGCTGGTTTGCCATAATGAGATGTTGAGATATAATTCATCACTATAGAGCCATATTGTGAATTGTAATCAAATATAACAGTGCTGCACTGCATCTATACGTAACCATGTCTGGACAGTCTGGTGATTTCTTTGGGGAATTCCTTCCTACCTGTTTGCTCTCCTGTGGTCAAACACGGGAACGACAAACTTTTCCGTGATATCAACTTACTGTCAATCCACTCTTAGTGGTATCTCAACACTGGATGTTAGGTTGTCTACCATGCCCAATGATTTCTCCAGGGAATTCTCAAGGCCTGTCTGTTTGCTGAGTTGGGTTCAAGCACACTCTACAAAGGACGGCAATCTCAAGATGAGATTTGGTGAAAGGTGTTTGGAGTAAGACACGACCAGGACATTGGTCTTCCACAATGACGTCATTTCTAAGAATAGTATGTTTAGCCATAGAGATTAACATGGTTTAGCTAATGTCTATATCACAGACATCAAACATTCATCAAATATATTCAGAAAGTCAGGGCCGGATTAACCCTTGATGGTGCCCTAAGCTGCCGTCCGAGTTGGTGCCCCCCCCCACCATTACAAAATAATTTCCAGATGAAACCTGATTTTCTCAGGTGCTCAACTTGAGCTGGCGGGGCCTCAGGATCAGGGCGGCAACTGTACCCATACTTTACCACATAGGGATTTTATATTTTTAGTTTACAAATTTTACATTCTCGAGGGTGGGAATTTTATTCACGTTTAATTTCAGTCATTTTAATGAATTTTTTTGAGAACTCAGGGGTGGGGCACCCTGAGGGTTGGGCCCCCCTGATGAGTGGCTCACCCCTGATGAGTTGGGCCTACTGAGGGGCTTTTTTTCATGTTTTATTTCTGTCATTTTAATGAAAATTTTTTTGGAGGGCTCGGGAGGCCGGAGTGGGGACACCCTGAGGGGCAGGGCCTCACTGAGGGGTACTTGGGCCCCCTGAAGGATGGGCACTCTGAGGAGTTGGGGCACCCTGAGGGGGGGGGCACCCTGAGGGGGGCACCCTGAAGGGGGGGCACCCTGAAGGGGGGGCACCCTAAGGGATGAGGGCATTTTTTTTTTCATGTTTTATTTCAGTCATTATAATGTTGTTTTTTTTGGAGGGCTCATGGTGCCCCCTGCTAGCATGGTGCCCTAAGCTGCAGCTTTTTCAGCCTATTTAGTAATCCAGCCCTGCAAAAAGTGTTCAGCACAAGACATGACCTTGGCAAGTATCTGCCATAACACCATTTTCTCAAGTAAAAGTATGGTTTGGATTCATTGTCTGCTTCTCTCATATTTCCGCCTCTACATAGTTCACTCTAAATGTGTCCATCTCACTGACACTGGACCATAAGGGTGTTATGGCTTAGTGGATAATGTGTTTAACCACTATGCGGATGGTCGTGGGTTCGAACCCCATTGATGAACTAAGCAAATCCTGCTTAAACAACTGCTTCACTCAACCCAATAGGCACTGATGGCAATTGTGGTATGCTTGACAACAGGAGCTTGCGAAATTCACTGCACACTGGTGTATGCTCGTTTTGGAGTTGAGAAAATTCAATTCAGATCAGGCCAGGCAAGAATGTAATTGTAAAGTTGGCCTAGCTCATTAGAGGATCATAGTTGTTATGCAACCATTACAATTATTGTTTCATTTGCTATCAGTGTGAGATTTGGAGAAGGTGTTGAGAGTGCAACACACAATTTCAAAACTCCAAAATGTGTAGATACAGTACAACCCAAAAAAATTTCCTAAATCCCATGCCCTCAGGAAGATGCCCTCACTCCCAACCACTCTCTTCTCTGCTGCAGCCCTCACTTACTCTCACTTCCATGCCCTTCTGGGGAAACCTACACTCCTGTCCTCTGGTGCTAATTAAACACAACACACAACAGCAGTGAGTGCTGCTGTTTAGAATCTTGTTCTACTGGTTTTAAAAGCAAATTAAAATATGCTAGAATTATATTGATAGATAGATCAGAAAATATTACAGCTCTTTAAAACCCGGTCTTTTAAAAGAATTAAAAAAAAATACTCAAGACATACCAATATTGAGCAACATTAAATATTGTCACTGAAGGCTACTGCTTATGTTTCTTTGTTAATCAAAAGTGAACAGAGTCAATTAAAATGGCCTTACAGGTTTACAAGTTTACACGTTTTATTCAGAATCCAAATTCAGAAGCATACACTCTGTTGAGGCTTGGAGCCCGCATGAACATGAGTAAACATATATAACACATTTACACAGATTCAGATATTAGAAGTTTAATTAATGTGAGAAACCACTGTATAGTCTAATCTATCTTTTGAAGCTATTCGGATTGAGATCTAGCCTATTGGACTTCAGATTGCCGTTCTTATGCAAAATGAAAGTTTTGATTATGTTTTGGACCATCTTAGATGGAATAGCACGGGAGAAAATATTAGTTCTTTGCAGATTATCTTAAAAAAAACAACATTAAAGTTGGCCATATGACAGAACATTTTCATGCTATCTGTCAGTTTTTATTTCATTTCAATATCTTTTTATAGTGCCAAGAATTCGTTAAAAACACATATCAAAGCTGGGCAAGGCAGATTTACTAAAAATTAAATACAATTTAAATTTATTGCAAGTATAGAAATGGATATTTCGCTCAGCTAAGAATATTTTTCGTTAGATAAAATCATAATATAGTATTAGAAAGTTAGAAGAGACTATGCCCTGGTAGCCTGCACAAGAAACATTGATTTATAGATTTTTTATAACAATTTGTGTTTAATACACAATGTTTGTATGCTCATTTTTCAATTTAATAAATAAACAAATATAAACTAATATCAACATGCCATGTGTAATTGAACAAATGTTAATTATAAATGTGATCAATTTCAATTTACTAATTCATTAAAATCACACTTTTTAGAATTAAGATAAGCCTGTGGACTAAACATTGTTTTCCGATTTCCGTAAAAGCGTCGATTTAACCAAAAAAAGGTTAAAACGGAAACGTCTCTTGTTTTGGTTAAAATAAGGCTAGAAACATAATTTAAAAACGTAGATATATTATTTAGAAGTTGCGGAATACACTGGTGGGACTAGAAATGCTGTATCTTTAACGATAAGGCCAGTATTTGTATGTAAGTTATGATGTTTTGATTTGCGTCAAAAGGTGTGAAAAAAGCAAATGGCGGTTGAATCAGGTAATTGCATCATATTGCAATAGGTGGAGACACCAGCCAGTTGCATGCTTGTTTGTTTGCTCAGAAGGGCAAGTGCATGCAAGTGAGGGCAAAGTAGTGGATGTGCTAGGGTGTCTAAGTGAGTGCAAATGAGAGCCTCAGCTCGGAAAATTTATTGGGTTGTACTGTATGCTTCCAAAAATGTATTCCATATTTATGATCAAGAGTGTATGCTGTCAGTTATAAGATATGTATATATAGTGGTCTCATCTGAAAAACAGAAATATTAATTGACATTTTGTTGGAGAGGAACTTATTGTATAGTCGTACATAACACACATTTTTTCCGCCATTTTTCTTTCAGATGTAGACGAGTGTAATTCCACGTCCCCAGTCTGTTCACCTGAGAACGGCATCTGCCAAAATACCTTGGGGTCATTTTCCTGTAGCTGTCGCCATGGTTACATAGGAGATGGTATTACTTGTTCAGGTATAAAGCTCTTCATATCTATTTACTTATTTGATGTTGGCCTGGATTTCTTATTGTGATGTGGTGTTGACATTTGCGACAAAAGATGACACAAATATGTCAAGATATATTTGTTGTTTTGATGGAAATGTTTTTGAGAAACATTATTTCAGAATATAGATCTACAGAGATTCATCTTTTCATAAGTGGGTAGGCCTACTTCTGAATGTTGGAAAACACATTTTATTAGAATATTGAATATATCATTTTGTTTAAAGATCTGGTTGGCCAAATCTTGACTAAATGACTTCTAGAGACCAAATGAAATGTATTTGCCAAACAAACTTGTTGAATGGGCTTTCAAAATACTGCGACAAAATTCTAAATCTGTAAAGTAGCTCAAGATGAAAGGCGGATGGATGATTGGGGCTTTACGTCCTGTATTTATGCCCTTGGTAGGCCTCCAGATGAAAAAAAATCATTTGATATTTTGTGAAATCTTTACAGAAAATGTGATGTACCCGTACAGCCGAGATATGGGTTACCATGCGGATGACTTTATTTTTGGACCTTACAACGTCACCCAAGGATTTCCATACTTTGGGAAGCTCTACCACCATTTACATGTAAGTAGTAGTCGCTCCAACAAATGCATGCTTATATGTATGAAACTAGATTTAAGGTCTTTTTTAGGTTCTTGACTCCAGATTGGAACTGAGCCCGCAACCTGGTAACAGTGTACATGTACTATATCTTGTAATTAGGCCAATCTCATTTTGTGAAAATATGGGTACCTTAAAATAAAAATATACACGTATTTATGATCAAGACATGTCTATTGTCTACTGCACTTGAATGCTATCAGAATTCCTAATCATAAAGTCATTTCTTGCAGTTAGTTTTATTGCATGCCCTAAGAAACGAAATTTACTTTATCTACAGAGCATATGCAGTGTAGCTAAATGCAATATGTAGCTCACTGTAGCTGATGCAATTTAGACGTGAATACACTATGAACAGCTGGAGGGGAAAGAAGTGATAGAGTTGAGTGTGAAAAGCATTATAGCTGCAACACCTTGTATACCCAGTATATGCGAAGGCAACATTGTGGGTCTAACAGAGGTCCGGTTACTTACATTATATAACAAGGAAACTACAGTATATCAGTACTGAAGACTGTAAACATTCAAATTTTTTCACCTTGGTTTCAGAGTAAAACAAACATATCTTATCAATCTACTTATCTTATCAATTCAAATCTACTTCTTGAGCTAACAGAACTGGCCTTAGGACTCTACTCTGAATTCACATCTGCCTACCCATCTACCTACCTTCTTGCATGATTCTAGATACTGTGTAGATTAGGCAAAATCTGCACAGAATGTGGTTTTCCTGCCTTGGACAGTATGACAGAAAAAGGCGCACAGCACCATGATAGGAGCCTAACTCTATAAATGTGATGAGCCACAAAGCGGAATTAATTTGATTCATCCAATTGCATTTGATTCAATGCTATGAACCAGCCAATGATTTGCTCATTCTATGAGCCATTTACTGGGTAATTCTGTGACCTGGCCACTTGGTAATGAGTTCTGGACACTCACAAAGGAGTCACACTGGACCCCAGATGCACCATATAATGAGATAGATCGTCTTTTAGAAGTCTTTGACATAGTCCTTTAGAATTTCATATTAGATTCACATTAGATTTGTTCCTCTATTGAACTACAGCAAGCCCAAGCCTTGGTCTTAAACCTAATTTAGATCTTTAAAGCTTCCAGTGACTGCCCATTGAAAAAGAGTTGTGGAAAAAAGTGCTTGTCTGGTCATGTGATAGATTGTTCCTGTCACATGATAGATTGTTCTGGTCATGTGACAGGTTAAAGCTATTTTCACTCTCCAGACCACTGCAGTTTCCGATTTGAACAATTCACAGTAAATGTTATAGGAAGTAAGCTAAGTGGAAAAACATCTCATATTAAGAACGTCAATTACAATTTCCGCTCCTCAGCAGCTGCCATTTCAAGGCAACTAACCCAAGGACTTTTGCAGCCCACTTTGCACCTGGCTCCCTCTTGTGAAGCAATTGATAAAGAAGATGGAAAATTGACTGTTTTTTATAAAACCTTTTGAATAGACGGCAATTTTCTGGAAATTTGCACTTCAAAGTACCACATTTTATGGGCATGGACTGACTCAAATGGTCAGAATTTAAGACATATATATACAGGTAAATAGATAAATACAGATAGATGAATAAATTGATTGATAGATAGCCACAGATACATGAGAAGATAGACACTTTAGGCACACACAGATATACGGAGAGCCAGACCAGTAGCTGGATTGACAGTTTGAGCATGATGTGATGTTATGAAACTATGTATAGATCTGTCTGTTTATTTATCTATCAAATTAGTTTGCTGTTGATCTATCTTATTATCTCACAAGCAATACTGCCAATAGTCATTTTTGCACATGACAGGACATTAATTATGTGTATGACGATTTTTAGTGACTTGTGTATGCTATGACTATTATTTTACAAAAAAGAGGACCAGTTCACTGTGAAAAATGCACTTCTTGACTCATGATAGCCGATGAAGTGTCATCTTCTCTACTTTCAACATGGGAAACATAGAGACTGTTTGATTAGTCATTATCAAGAGAAGGCCATTGACTTGTCATAACTGACTTTAGAGTGAAAATCAGATGCATAATCCTTTCGTGAGCCTGTCACCAACAAGCGGGATAAGTCTCCTTAAATCAAATTCACATTGAAAGTATTGAGTGTGATCATGACAAAGTGCCATTTTCACAGGGCAATTGTCCACTCTTTTTCTATATCAAAGTGATAGACTGTAATCACTTTGCCAACTTCAGTAACTAAAGAGATATCCCTTTAGAAGGTATATTTCTGTTACTCTAGCTTTCTACCTATCTGTAAATTTGCCAGGGCTCAAAAGAGAGAGGCAACAGTCTTAAAAAAGAGAAAAAAAAAGAGAAAAAAAAGAGTAAAAAAAAGAGACAATGCTGAACATAGGAAGACAGCCACAGACAATAGCCTCTAATTGCCTTCATTAATCTTTGACACTTCTAAGGTTCCAAGAAGAAGATTCTATTGCCATATATGTATTGGTTTCCAGGAATTGCCTGCTCCATACACTTGATGGAATAAAAGAGTTATTTTTTCTTCTGTGTCTTGTGTTGAGTTAGAGGTTGCAGTATAATGCAGCAAAGTTAGCAAACATACAGTTTGTAATGATCAGATCACTCTTTCAGGGGAGACAGGGGTTGATTCAGTTGTTAATGCTCTGGGCTTCTAATCACTGAGTGCCATGTGCAATTGCAGCTCTGGTCGGGTCATTTTCACCTATGTTAGACAGCAGTTTCAATCATCCTTTGCCTCATTGCGGTTTCCTCCTACTGCTCTAATTAGCCTATCAGTGCGCATAAATACAGGACATAAATCATCCGAGTAATCATTATTTATATTAAACACAGAAGAAACATTCTGTCTTTTGGATAGGATTTCCAATAGATTTGAACCATTTTAGCGACTGAATGTGAATCACTTTAGACATAAAAATCACAAATACATTAGTTAATTTAGATCCAGTATAACCAGTTTTATTTCTCCTTAATGGTCACAGAATCCTTGAATTTCGTCTGATGCCACTCAGGAGACATTTAACAGGAACTGCTTCAGGACTTCTATCTTAGAAAATGGTGAAAGAACCTACAAGAAGCAGCTGTCAACTCTGATACAATTCCAGCCAATTTCAATCTCAGCTAAAAGTCTCATGCATCCCCTGAAAGATCTCCAGAGTAAAGTATCTTAAGACTAAAGTAGCCACATAAACGGAATCAGACAAAAACTGCCAAGGATGTAGTAGAGAAAAATCTTAAGTGGCTAGAAGAATTTGCAGGAGTCTATTTTGACTTCATTAGAATTCTCTGCTGAGACCTTGGTCAGCATCTGGCTTGGTGCTTGAGGAATATTTTTAAAATCTGGATGACTTCAACACCTCAGCTTAGCACAATGGCTTGAGGACATTTGCACTTTCTATAGACTGATTTTCCATCCTAAGAGGGCCACCATTTAATCTTAAGGGCTTGGAGTTTTATTTTAATAAATAATTTCTTGCTCAGTTTTGGTGAAATAAATAAGTTCTTTCCGGGCAGTCTTGAAATATTTCAACATTAAATTTTATATGTTCTGTCTAAGTATGGTTCCCCTATTTTCATGTGTTCTTAGAGACAGCCCATCTAGATTAGCTCAATGGACCAATGCAAAGAACTTTTTCATCTATTTTTGTTGCACATACTATGTCTCCAGAACTTTTCTAGATTCGAAGCTGGATCTAACCTCTGTCTCAGTTACGAGTCCCATATTACTATGCAGGTTATTTAAATGAAAAAGATGTCTTTCAGATAGCACAACGATTATCTAACTAATTTAGTGACTGTATGCAAGTCAATTTAATCCTCAACACTCACAAATAATTTTTTTTAAAGCTAGCCTTGGTTTTATTTCTCCTTAATGGTCGCAGAATCCTTGAATTTCGTCTGACGCCACTCAGGAGACATTTAGTACAGGAACTGCTTTGAGACTAAGTAGTGTCTCAGGAATTGCTGAAAGAACTGCAAGAAGCAGCTGTCAGCTTTGATACAATTCCAGCCAATTTCGATCTTGGCTAAAAGACTTACATCCCCTTAAAGAACTCTAGAGTAAAGTATCTTAAGACTAAAGTAGCCAAAATTCTAAAGCAGAATGTGGGCTGAAGCTACCTAGAATTGAGTAGCAAAAAATATTAAGTGGCAGGCAGCATTTGGAGAAGTCCATTTTGACTTCATTAGAATTATACACCAAGAAGTTGGTCAGTCTCTGACTTGGTGGTTTGAGGAATGTTTTTAAAATAGATTTGGATTATTCCAATACATGATCTTTCTTGGCAGTTGGCACTTCATGGTCGGTCGACATTTTTAGTACTTTTAAGACTGAAAAAAAAAAGTGGGATGTAACAAAAGAAGAAGAAGAAGAAGACATGCAGATTTTCAGAATTCAGACATTGGTTTGTTTCTGAAAACAGGAAGCTTTAAACATTTGTTGAACATTGGCAAATATCACCATCGTTTCCAAATCCTTACATACATGTACTAGTGGATCAATTGTCTTTTTGAATTTACAATCCTTGTCACACTTACGTGGAATCTCAAGTTTTTTTCTATGCTGTAGAACTGTGATGTCAGAGATGACTCTAATCTAGCATTGCAATATATGTAAATTAACTACAAGCTGTGATGTCATTTCAAACTGGTCAGATTCCCCAGCTTCTAGCCAATGTTGATCCTCCTGAACTGAGCGTCACAGTTTCAACAAACTGTCAGAGTAAAAGTTTTATCAGGGATAGCCCCTACAACTACGTCATCACAGCTTGATAGCCAATGGGCTGACAGTAAACTACACATCACAGTTCAAACATTGATATACTGAAGGAAGCATTACATTTTTGATCCCAATGATTTATCGCAGCAATCACCAGCCTAATCCTACCAAATGGCAGCTTTGTGAGAATGCACAGTAGACAACTGTTATAATCCCCACAGAGTTGTTTGATTAATCTAGAGACTTGCTAACTTACAACTTTAAACTTTGATGGAAGTTGGTATAAACAGAAGGCTTTGAAAATTTGTTTGTAAACACATGGCTTATGTTATGTATATTTGTTCTGGCAGCCCATGCATTGGCTGAGAGGCTGTTATTTCAAACTTGCATGGGTTTTCCCAGACCCAATTTTCACTCTGACTCTGAGTTAAAACTGTGATGCTCAGTTTGGTGGATTTGCATTGGTTAAAAGCTGGGGAATCTGACCCAGTTTAAAATGATGTCACAGCTTGTAGTTAATTTACATATATTGCAATGCTAGAATAGAGCCATCTCTGACATCACAGTTCAACAGCATAGAAAAGAACTTGAGATTCCACGTCAATATGACAAGGACTGTAACAAAATGTTCTTGTGTCTAACTTCCATCAGTTTAATTTCCAGTCTGCTTCATCAGTTTCCTCATTTTACTTTCAATCTTTTCTCCCCTCCTGCTACTGTACGTTCTAAACTTTGTTAATATATATATCCTACCTTCATATATGGTCCACCTATTTTCATTTGCTCTTAGAAGCACTCCATCTATATCAATCTGGTTGCCAGACGACCTCTTTTTATTTCATATTTTTCTAAGATAGAGTAAGTTAGATCTACCCTCTATCCTAATTGCAAGACTCTTTCTGTCTCTTTATATTTCTTTTGTACTTTTGCCATTTTCAGTTCCATACTTTTCAGCAATATCAATTCTTATCTACTATGGTTCACCAACTTTCATTCATTATAATAGTCGGTCCTTGGACCTTCAATGTTTCATTCATCAGTTAAGAAAATCGACTTAATCAATCTGCCTAACTGACCCTTATAAGGTCAATTTTCTTTTTTCTTTTAGGCTGTTCAAGTGTTTTTGGTTTCATAAAAGTTCAACCAACAATCTTTTGTCACCAGATGACGGGTAGCATATGACTAAAATTAGCTTGATGCCTTTATAGGGTATATAATTTCTTACCTGTGTGAATATATGTTGATTAAATATGTCATTGTGATATGTGTGTATAAATTCAAATGTTGTCTCAGATAAGTATGTGTATATATTTTTATCCATTAATATGTTACAGTCCTTGTCATACTTACGTGGAATCTCAAGTTTTTTTTTCTATGCTGTTGAACTGTGATGTCAGAGATGACTCTATTCTAGCATTGCAATATATGTAAATTAACTACCAGCTGTGATGTCATTTCAAACTGGGTCAGATTCCCCAGCTTCTAGCCAATGTTGATCCTCCTGAACTGAGCGTCACAGTTTCAACACAGTGTCAGAGTGAGAGTTTTATCAGGGATAGCCCCTACAACTACGTCATCACAGCTTGATAACCAATGGGCTGACAGTAAACTACGCATCACAGTTCAAACATTGATATATTGAAGGAAGCATTACATTTGTGATCCCAATGATTTATCACAGCAATCACCAATCTAATTCTACCAAATGGCAGCTTTGTGAGCATTCACGGTAGACAACTGTTATAATCCCCACAGAGTTGTTTGATTAATCTAAAAACTTGCAAACTTACAAATTCAAACTTTGATGGAAGTTGGTATAAACAGAAGGCTTTGGCAATTTGTTTGTAAACACATGTCTTATGTTATGTATATTTGTTCTGGCAGCCCATTGGCTGAGGGGCTGTGATGTCAAACTTGCATGGGTTATCCCAGACCCAATTTTAACTCTGACACTGAGTTGAAACTGTGATGCTCAGTTTGGTGGATTCGCATTGGTTAGAAGCTGGGGAATCTGACCCAGTTTGAAATGACATCACAGCTTGTAGTTAATTTACATATATTGCAATGCTAGAATAGAGTCATCTCTGACATCACAGTTCAACAGCATAGAGAAAAAACTTGAGATTCCACGTAAGTATGACAAGGACTGTAATTGAATTGAAGAAGCTTTGTATACATTTTTTGGGCATATGGGGGGAGGGGGTGCACCCACCTTCGGGTCATGGCAGAAATTCTGCTTGGGTGTCCTCCAGCACAACATTGTAAATATTATACTTTATACTATAAGTGAATGAACTAATGTAGGGGGAACGGGGGCACATTGGGATGCGGGGCACTGTGGGACGGTGGGGTTTCTTGGATCCTGGCAAGGTATATGATATGGTAGTGCCATCATATCTTGTAATTTCACATCCTGATGTTTCCATGGTTTTATTGACAAATTACAGCCACATGCAGAAGTATGGCGAGCAAAAGTTTGTTTCCTACTACGAAAGTAAATATTGACGAGTTCAATTGGAACCATTCTGTGGACAAACCATAAACAATGAGGCTTTCGCAGTGCTTGTATGAATTTTATATATCGTAACGAACAGTTATGAATTGCTATCGTGATAAACACACTCACTGGTGTCCGAGAAATTAGCATTTTGGTGTAAAAGTCATGTCGGGGCTCATTGGGACAGTGAATTCAGGGCACATTGGGACGCACTTAATATGGCAGAATTTAAGTGTCCAAGGCAACTGAATGACCTGGGAAAGCACACAATAGGTGTTCAGGCCACAGTGAATAGAGGTATAGTGGATTACCATGCTCTGTGAACAAATTTGTCGCAAAGCGCTGTGTGTTACTTACATAGATGTCCGCACCCAGCACAGTTTATGTCAAATGTTTAAAACTGTTTAAAATTATGAACTATTGGCACAACAAGGTGTTAATGCACTGTATATTGTCTTACGCACTACTTATATATGATATCTATTGCGCATGGAGTGTTAAAATGATTTTTTAATTGATGTCCCAATGTGCCCCGGCTGTGCCAGCCGGGGCACATTGGGACAGTCATTTTTACGACTCTCTGGCAGCAAAAGGGTAGGTGCAGTCTAGTTTATTATGCCTTGCATTTAAGCTCAATAGTATGGGTGATATTCATGCAAACTTCGGAGTTCTTCAGTGCTTTCAGCATTGAGCAAAATTAGTAGACGCTAAAAGTGTCCCAATGTGCCCCCGTTCCCCCTATATATATTGTAAGTACATATGTTTTGTAAATAAATTTATCCAATCCAGTCCAAACCATGCACCTTCAATTTGCCACCATTTTACCAAGTTCGATTTTGCTAGTTCATGACTGTTCTAAGAACTCAGATTCATTAATTGCTTGAGTAAGAAATTCAAGTATTTAGGGTTACAGTCTGAACCTGAATAGCAGTTAAGTGACACACTCTTAACAAAAAGGTTTTATATGGACCTTTAAGGGTTCTGTCAGCTGGTATAGATAATGAACCATAGAAGGTTCGTTTTTTCAACTTTTAAAAAGGTTCCAACAGTAAACAAAAACAGCACTTAGATAATCCAGCTGCACTGAACTTCCACGATTGAACCCCTTTTCCTCAAGTTTGGAGCATAGAGCTACATCATAAGGCATTCTTACCAGTATTGAACCTTTTTAATTCATTTGAACCCTTAACAAATTTTTTCGGCTGCGGGTTCTTTATTTGCGTTATGAGTGTAGAATCAAGGCCAAGGGGAACTTCCGATGCCTCTTATTCTCAAATTGACTGAAATAATTCCTACTCAGATGCCTGTCTGCTCTGTAGCCTACATACACAGACTATTTTTAAAAGACAAAATATATGATTGTTTCATTTGATTTAGAAATAGTATCTAGGCAGCAACTAACAGAATTCACCATGGTATGTTGTATTTGTAAGACTAAGACCTGGAAATATAGAAATATATGTGGAGAAAGAAAGAACAATTTAGAAGATCGAATAAAAGAAGTTTTCTATTCAAATAGCTAGATGAATGAAACATGTAATTTGGGTTGCCACTGAGCTGGTCCCTAGGCACTTCTATTCTTTTATAACTGTGGTTGGAAGAGAGACCATCCATTACAAAACTGACAAAAGGAATTTTGAAGAACAAAACACAGATTCCCCCAGGATTGTTCCTGTCTCTCAGCTGACAATGGGTTCTCAGGTTGGAGACAACTGATTGGCACAACAGGGGAAAAAATAAGAAGGCTTGTAATAAAATAAACTGTAACTATCGAAGTTCTAGTTGGAGAGATGTCAATCGTGAAATGGCAAAATAATCGAATAAGATGACTTTTATTGAAAAAGTTCCTCAGGGATGGAGTGACTTCACAACAACTAAATCCCCAATAGGAAGAGTTTTCTGAAGCTTCACCACAACATTGGGTTTTCACTGTGACTAGTTAATGATTCATGAATGACCACTAACGGGTATCAATGGGTGCAAATTGCACTCCAAAATTTGGTAGTGACTTACCGGAAAATCATTTTGACCATTCTATTTGATCACCATCTGGTAGCCTTGATTACCAGAGTGGTATATCAGACTATTTAAATATTTGTGACATTGACAACCCTTTAGAAATTTTGGCTCAAGGAGTTGTCGGTTTGGGCACCAGGAATTAACACTCTAGAGCTGTCATTTTGACCACACTGTAATTTATTTTAATAATAAAATTAGGGACCGTTCAGAATTTATGACTTGGGGGGGTGGGAGTTCTGGCCGAGGGGGTACTACCTTTTCACACGTGTTTCAAGGGGGGGTATTAATTTTTGACAACACTTCCAAGGGGGGTAAGAAATTTTAACAAAGAAAAAATATTAAATATCACGCATAAACTCATGTTATTTGGACTTTTTTACACGCATAAGTCCGCGAAATGAGGCGAATCTGTATACGTGACCATTTATAACAGTATATATGTGTGTATTGCTTTGTATGTCTAGGTTGGGGGTATTAAAAATACGAGTGAAACCGAAGGGTGGGGTACTAAAAATCCGCATGAAACTCAAGGGGGGGTATCATAAATTCTGAACGGTCCCTTAGTAATCGACCATTGATGACTAATATGCCAAGACTTTAGTAGCAGCAGACTTATTATCAGAAAACCTTCCATGTATATGTAAAGAACTCTCTACAGTGACTAAGAAACAAAACTTACAGTTGCAGGAACGTTAAAGAAGTGTCAAAGATTAATGAAGGCAATTAGAGGCTTTTGTCAGAGGCTATTGCTGGAGGCTATTTAGAGGCTATTGTCTCAGCCCATATTCCTATATTTCAGCATTGTCTTCTTTCTTTCATTACTTTAGGCAATTTCTTTCTTTCCTTTGTTTGTGGGGTAAGTGCTGAAGAAGTGAATATGTATGGATGGATATATATATATATCTAGATGGGATATTATATGTCTCATCTTACTTTATGCTTTGGAATACAAAAGAGCATGGTACGTAAGGGTATATTACTGAAATTTTCGCATATTCGGGGTTGGGGGGGCTTGGAATATCCCTTGACAGGAAATCATTTATTTCAAATTAACAGCAACACTTATTAGTAATAACAATAATAATGTGAATTTATATTGCGCTAATTTCAGTAAACTGCTCATCAGCACTTATTATTTATTTCAAGCATGCCACATCCTCAAATATTTATATTCGAATGCAACAAAATGTTAAGAAACACCCCCACCATTATTATTTATTTCAAGACTGTTTGGAACGAATTTATTAATTTCACTAAAACTTACCTTGTAATCAATTACTTAAAAAAAAAATCCAAGCCCTCACCCCCTGCAGACCCTAATGGATGTCCCCTGATAACATAGCTTTTGTATACAGCAAAGTACACTGCTAACACATATTACACCACTATTTTTACCTTGGAAATGAAAAAAGTATCTACGCTGTATTGACAACATTTTGATTGATGGTATAATGGAAGTTGAATTGTTAAGGGAATTATTCAATTTCCATTTTTACATGCTATATCAGCACTGTATAACGTGTCACCTATTCAGCTATACTTACGTAGTACTATCAGTTACACCCTGCTCGTTTCGAGGGTACGGGAATATACACCACGAAGGACTCCATACACCACGAAGCCGAAGGCTGAGTGGTGTATGGAGGCCTGAGTGGTGTATATTCCCGTACCCTCGAAAAACGAGCTGGGTGTAACGGTTTTATCCTCAGACTTCTTGTTTTATTGATGTCAATAGATTATCTTGCAAACTGAGCCTGAAATGTCTTTCAGTAACAAAGCAACAGCATTGTGACGTCATCACCAGAGCTGTCACCTTGATGATGTCACAATGGCTCAAACAATGGCATTGTGACGTCATGACTATTGTTGCTACAAGGATGACGTCATAACAATCCTATGGTTGCAATTGTGACATCGTTTATCTCATACACCCTGTCTGGTGATGACAGACAGGGTGTACGGTGTCATACACCATGGCTCTCAGCCAATCAGAATCAAGGATTCACTCTGGACTGAGGATAAAGGCCCATACCTTCATGCTTTACCTTACAGGCTACTTATACCCATACACTGGCATACAGACATTGAGATACATGGAGACCATTTTTGTGAATTTGTGTACTTCACAAGTGCTCAGTGCAGCTTCAAATTGACTGGCAGAGGGGAACAGATGGTACTTGGAAGTGCAAATTGCCAGAAAATTGCCATCTCTTCAAAAAGGCTGCAAAAAGGCGATCAATTTTCCATCTTCTTTATCAATTGCTTTCACAAGAGGGAGCCAGGTGCAAAGTGGGCTGCAAAAGTCCTTGGGTTAGTTGCCGTGAAATGGCAGCTGCTGAGGAGCGGAAATTGTAATTGACGTTCTTGATATGAGATGTTTTTCCACTTAGCTTGCTTCCTATAACATTTATTGTGAATTGTTCAAACCGGAAACTGCAGTGGTCTGGAGAGTGAAAATAAATTTAACCTGTCACATGACCAGAGCAATTTATCATATGACAAGTACAATCTATCACATGACCAGACGTGCAGCTATTTTCAAACTCTTTTTCTTTGGATAGTCACTGGATCTTTAAAGATCTAAATTAGGTTTTAAACCAAGGCTTGGGCCTGTTACAGTTCAAAGAGAGGACAAATCTAATACAAATCTAATATGAAATTCTAAAGGACTGTGTCAAAGACTTCTAAAAGACGACCTATCTCATTATATGGTGCATCTGGGGTCCAATGTGACTCCTTTGTGAGTGACCAGAACTCATTACCAAGCAGCCAGGTCACAGAATTACCCAGTAAATGGCTCATAGAATGAGCAACTCATTGGCTGGTTCATAGCATTGAGGCAGATGAAATTAGATGGATCAAATAAATTCTCCTTCCTGCATCATTGCATTGTCTGGTCTTTTTCTCTCTGCTTATTTTTTGTAAAACATTAAAAGAAAAAGGTATCTCCCATTGCACTAATTCCAACCATTTCAAAGCCGTTAATCATAGTTATATTGTAGCAATGATGTTACATTATTGTTTGCTGATTTACAGAGATGTAAAGAAGACATTATATTGTCCGCCACAATAAAATTTATCTCACTCCAGTAGAGTCTCCTCTTATCCAATTATTTTCACAATCTCAATATTTCTTGCGTTATCTTTGCAGATTTCATTAGACGGTGCAATTTTTATTGGGGAAAAGCCAGACCACTTACCGACGTGGCCGCAAAAGGAGGAATTTCCAGAAAATGTGACGGTGGTGGCGCCATTTTGGATGGACATGGACACAATCCAAGGACAAGGGGCTCTTTACATCAATGTCTACAGCCATGTGTGAGTAGGACTGGATGAGATTGCGAAATATTGTCTTGGTCCTTTGCCATAATAAAGAAAAGATGATTGTTCTTACTTATCAAATGCATTTTGGTTACTGTGTTTCTTGAGAACCAATTACCTGTTGGTGAAACATTTAGCCTACATTTGCTTTTATTTCCATTTCAAATTGTTACACGTATAATAACCATACTGTTATAATCAATTATACCAAGAGATGACCTAATCTGTCCCAGAAATAGCAGTCATTGGCAGTAGTTAGCTTCATTTGGCATGGACCATCATACATGCCCGGCAGAAGTTGTCTAATAGGGTCTCAAGAAAATGCAGATGTAGGCTTATTCCATATACCTATATGATTAAGTGTGCAGCAACATAATTACTTTTAAAGCACACTACATGATACATTATAGGCCTACACAGCTTTCTAAAATTATTTGTAATATTTTTACTTTATCTTTTCAGTCTCCCTCTGCCTGAGAGTGACAACTCATCATTAGCCTATGAAATTGTCCAGAGACTAAAACATGATGTCAAGGATGTGGGGATAGAAGAATTCGACCCCTCTTATGCTATCATCACCACATGGGAGAATGTGTCGCCCTTTCCTGCTCATCTGTATGTTGGAGTTGAGGTACAAAATATTTTAAATCTAGTCATCAAACTCTATGTTGCTGTATCATTTTGTTGTCACTAACTGGACCCCGCTTGAAAAAAGTTTCGAAACTTTTGCGGGCTATACTATCTTCATTACCATTGTACAATTTCTTCTCATATTTTATTTGCTTGATTCCTTACACCTCTTTATTTCTAATTGTACTATGTTAATGCTGTTTAATAATATCAAATAAAATCAATCATAGCTCTCTGGGGAGTAGCCAATTACGGAATATGATGGGAGAAGCTATTTTAGTTAGTTATATAGGTCTATATTTGTAAAAATGTTTAAAAGATTTTTTTTAAAATTAATTTGTAATCCGATAAATGCAATAGGCCTATATAGAATAATAAATCAGCTGCAAAAGGCAATTGTAGGGTGTTTTAGGCGTAATCCAACATTTCCTTTCTCGGGGCTAATGGTGGGGTATTTTGAACTAAGGGTAGGACACTCTAAAATTAAAACTAAATTGCCTCTAAGATGAAGTCACTGGCTGTTCATTTAACAGCTGAATGTCTGGTTTTTCTGGAATAATTGATAAATATACTGTTCCTAACTAATGTACATGTGCTTATTTTCAAAATTCCCAAAAGTAGAATGTATGACCTAGTCTTCTGCAAGTGTAGCAAATTGTTGCTGCAGGAGTTCCTGGTCTTACACACTGAGCTAACCGCAACTAGAAATATACAAAAGGATAATTTTTCCTCAAAAGATGTCACCACCATCTGTGTTGGAACCGCTTCCGGAACTATTTTGTGGTGATATTAGATGTATGTTGGGAGCTAGCCTCAGAATTTACATAAAATGTAAAGTGTACACGATGACTGGGTGAGTAGGCTATTGAGATGAAGTGTCCCTCAAACTGGTAAGTTAATCTGCTTTGCTGGGATCTACCTAGCTGATGAAGATAGTTGAAAAGTATTCTGATACAAATCAAACACATGCATGTATTTCCATTGAGTTAACAGAGCCGCCATTGTTGCTTGTCCAACATGTAAACTGTTTACCAATGAATCTCTATGTAACAGGAAACTAAATATTTGTATTTAGACAAAACGATCAGAAATAGAAACTGAATTACCTTTGATAGAATATATAATGCATGCAGAGTCTGTATTAAAAGTGTGATACTGTACTGTATATTTTAGAAAATAGAGATATTGTATAGTTATGTTCTTTGTTCTGTTCATTTATCAGAAAAACAATATTGCTGTTTGTAAACGTTAGATAAATTACAGGTATGATGATATCACATTCCAAGCAATATAGGTTAACCTTACCGGTATTTAAATTTTGAATTAATCCAATGGTGTAAATATGTCATTGGCCTTTATCTAAGTAACTGGATAGCTGGACAAATAAGACTGTTATGGCCAGACTGGAACCAAACCAACTTCTATAGGTTCGGGTCCTTTAATTGTTGATTGATGGGAAAGGAAAACAATTGGATTCTAAGTGATCTTTTATTTGCCTTCTGTTATTGTCCATCATTCACTCTTATTTGTCCAGACCTTTCTCTTTCTTTCATCTCTTTCTTTTCTCTTTGTTCTTAGCTCTACTCTTTTTTCTTTTTTCTTCCAGAACATCACATTCCAAGCGGTCCTCGCGACGGACAGCAAACGAAGTGTCGCCCTCTATAACTTCCTTCCTGAGGGCAACTTCCTGTTGGAAGGAAATGATGTAAGGCCAATCGTGATTGGCTACTCGGATGGAGTCCAGCCAATGAAAGTAGCCGTGACAAACAGGACCTACATGGCTGACAGAGGGACCAATGTTGGTAAGTTAATCGAAGGAGGAATTAGAATTAATGGCTGGGTCAGTGGTTTTTATTGGTTTGTCCTGGTCTGCTTCAAAGGCAATGGCTGAACTTCCACAGATCTGTAGAAATCGTCAAAATTTCTGTAGCTATATAGACCTATTGATTGATTGTACTACAATTAATCAGGAGATGAATCTAAATTCAATTATTCAATTTTAGATTATGTGATTGTGCATAATTCTCACAATTTTAGTAAATTGAAGATGGGATTAGAATTAATGGCTGGGTCTGTGTTGGGTTTATTGGTTTGTTCTAGTCTGTTTTCGATAGCAATGACTCAACCTCCATGGATTGCAGTCTCTGTAGAAATCATCAAAATCACACTAGCTTTGATGGGTGACTTTACAATATTAATTTGATCAATGGATGTCTATGAATTCGATTATTCAATTTTAAAATGTGTATTTATAGCTACCATAATATGGGGTGAATAGGGACAGAATTGGCTGTTTTTCTGTCCTAGCATGGTCACAAATAAACTCAGGTATCAAAATATGAGGTCAAATTGTGTCTGGGCACAATATCTCAGAATCCCCTAGATCTTGAAATCATAGCTTAAATATCCATTGCTTAATGGCCAGAAAACCACTGTCCCAATTCACCCCACACTTTGGGGTGAATCGGGACAGTCCATAATTTCCACAATAAATGCTTCCTACCTTCCCTAAGTGATTGCATCTTGTCAGTAAACATTAGAAAACATGTTCAATATGGCAAAGATGTATTTTGAGAAAAATATGAAATCAATTTCATTAATAATATGCAGATTTTAAAAAATGTCATAAGTGACTGAAAAATATGGAAAACTATCGTTTTCTGCTCATTTTGCTGGTGATTGTGAATTCTGGACTAAATCCACCATAAATGATATCAAGTTCAATAATATTCAACGAAAATACCATGCTAGTACATTCAAATGAAAATTGGTAGGGTATATTTTGATTATTCCCGAAACTTTGCCATTGACCTGGATCTGAACCCATGACCAAACCTACATAATCCCTTATCTGGTCTACTATTCTGGTCCCTTGAAACCACTTTAAATTGAAATAATGTTTCTGTGAGTTATTTTGGCTCTGGCATTTAGACTTTTTATGGTGCATGCAAAGTTTTGACCACTTTACGAAAATGCCAATTCTGCAGGCGCAACTTAAAAGTGCTACAGCTCCGTCGTGCCTCAAGTTAGAAGCATAATAATACAGCACAATATTAACTAGAATGTATTCTAATAGCCTGCCAAAAATCGAATTCCTAAAGCAACAGTCAGGGAAATTACCAGCATATGAGGACAATTGCAATTCCAGTCAAGTCCTGGCCCTGACAGGATGATTGAGTGTGTGGGGTTGATCAGTTGGGTCTCAGAAGAAAGTCTGATCTCTTTGCAGCCATCCTCACCACACAGCAGCATGTCAGTTGCGGGACTTAATTCTATCCAATTTCACGAAATACTGCAAAGTCATCAGCAGCTGGTGACAATTTCCTAATTTCTCTGGAGCCTTCGGGTTCTTTTCCTCATTATGTAATGGATAGGTCTGCAAAAATTCATAGAGTTAGTTGACACTGTGATACAACTTTATACCAAGTTTGGAAGTGATGGTTGCAGTAGTTCTTTTTAAATAGCCAGTCAAAGGTGATTTTGAGCACTGCCAAAGTCATGGCTAGGTCATGACACTGTGAGAGTGTCATGGGAGGGTGATGACAGTGCTAGGGTGATTGTCATGTGGGGCTGAGGACATTGATTGTCATCAGCTGGTGATAATTTCCCTGACTGAGCAAGTAGAAGTTGGTGTTTTTTGAAGGAATATAATGCTTGTCTGTTCTGTCCCGATTCACCCCAGTGTCCCGATTCACCCCATGTTACGGTACATCTTGTGTAAAATGCTTAATTTGAATGCAAAAATTTTTTTAATTTTTCGACATAAATCAAATAATACTGCAACTTATCCTAGCTCAATCTCGCGAAGCCTTTTGTTCTTTATATCTGCATTGAAAATTAAAAATAATATTTTACTTGGAAATATCCTAAACACACTACATCAAACACAATTTACCTTAACCACAATTTGTGTTAACTAAGACATTTTCCTCTTATTTCAGCAAAACCAGGTCGTTACGTCTTCAAACTCGGAGATGAAGTGGAGAACATGAACCTCGATTGTCTGAAATGGCATTCGGAACAAGGCATGACATCTATGAATGAAACGCAAGCCGATCCATGCCCCTGCACCATGCAGCAAGCTAAATTAGACTCAAGTTTCGCAGTAAATGAAACATCATCGTGCGCAATGTCTCATTTTGCGAAGAATAATGTCACGCAGTACTGCTGTTATGAAAGGTATACCATAACCTGAATTTGCGCTAATAATATTATTTAGAAATTGTGTCAATATCAGGTGTGTTTTACATAAGCAAGTTTTATGTCAAATAAACCCATCTGCCCATTTGCAAATCATGAAAATTTCACATTAGTATCAAGTAACAATTTACATTAGTATTTAGTTACAATTTACGTTGCTATTGAGTTACAATTATTTTTTGTTGTAATATCTTACATTGCTCCAAATATCAAGCAATAAGATGTATGAAAGTGTTAAGATTACAATTTTTACAGCTGCTTGCAGCCTGTATTGCGAGAGGAGTTTCAGGAAAAAATATGACAACTCCCCTGGTCGTGCTGTTTCACCTATGTCATTAAAACTTGGCATGCAGTCTGAATAGAATATTATCTTGCTTCCATCAACTTTTGGTAAACTTCTGTGACAATAAATTTTTCTTTTCTAAACTAAAATGTACAATTTTCCCGCGAATTTTAAATGTTCTGCTGCAGTGATGGAGCCGGCCAGGGGGATTGTTAAAAACACAAAAATATATGGAAACACAAGGCATCTTTAACAACACCACAGAAGGAAGGGAAGGAAGGGAAGGAAGGGAAGGAAGGGAAGGAAGGGAAGGAAGGGAAGGAAGGGAGAGACGGGAGGAAGGAGGAAGGAAGGAATGAAGAGAGGAAGGAAGCAAGAAAGGAAGGAATAGAAAGATAGATAGATCGATAGATAGATAGAATTAAATAGCATATTAGTAGATACTTGCACCTATAGATCTACAAGCAGCTGTTAAAGTGCTTGCACGTTATTTTTAATATATATAAAAACAGTAGGCTTAATGAAACTTACATGTAGAATGATTTCATTGGAACAAAGAAAGATTTAGACTTCCAGTTGAGTCACAGGACCTTTCAAAAACAAACATGGCCTCTTAATTAAAACATTTACAACCCAAGCAGGAACCACTCGGTAAAAAATTAGCATCTTTAAATGTATGCATTAAGTTGCATTTGCTTTGCTTAGCCTTTGCATGCAACTCACAATCCATTCAACAGAATTATTCTGTTACCCAGGTGTTTCAAATTGACATTGATTGAACTCATTTGATTCTGAACAATTGTTGCACAATTCTTGTTTGCTAATTCTAATCTTTATTCCCTCCTCGCAGAGTAAGTGGTGCTCTTATTGTTGGGAGTCCAGCAGGAGGTTTTCCCTTATTCGAAGGGGAATCCCCATATGCAAATGAAGGAAGGCGTCTGTGCTGTATCCAAGGAAACGCCTGCCATTTATTCTACCAGAGAAGACCGTCCGATAATTGCGAAAAGTACAACTCTCCGTCAGTTGGTAAGTAATTGCGTGTTCAACTGTTCATAGATGCATATATGACATCGCTTTTTGTGTAATCTTGGCATTCTTAAGAAGTTTAAATGAGTCTAAAAAAGTCTCTGTTAAAAGTATTGGCAAATAGATACTGTACACAATACTACACATTGGCATGACATCTATCTTCATTTAACATATTTCAGTGCCTGAGAATGTCATGTCCGTTTTTCTAAAAATTGATAAATACAGGCTTATGTCAGGTCAGGGGCCTCAGTTTCATTTTAAGGTGGTGAGGCAACTTAGGATGAAGCCTTCCCGAAATGGTGTTCGGGAGAATCCTCAAAATTTTCACCCACATAATACCCATACATTGGTCAAATGCCCCACAAGCCCCACCTACACTGACGCCACTGCTATGCCTTACTGCTATCTTTTGCAGTGAATATAGTGTGCTGTCATGTCTTAAGATTTCAACCCTTACAGACGCCCTGCCATTGCATTGCCTTTTTGTACCTTTTCTCCCTGATTATGAAATATATATAAAACATTTCTTAAGCAGAATAATCCAGCTATGAAAGGAAGCATAGCTCTTAGAAATAGGCATAGCTCTTAGAAATAGGCTGTTACTTATATATATAAAATAGGCATGGTTATGAAAGTTGTTCAGCTGCATTACAAAAAGCCTGCTTTGTCAGAAAAGATAGATGTGCTTTAAAAGATTTAAAAAGGTCTGGAGCTTAAATTGTAAGTTTAAGATCTTGTCAACTTATTTTCGAAAAGTTCTTGATCAGATAGTTCAGAAATTTCTTACAATTATGCTTTTTTCCAAGCGTGATTGTCAAAGGAAAATTCCATGTGTTGCAACTTGCAAGTTATAGTTTAAAATAGTTAAGGTCTGTTTCAGTTCCTATCAGTCATGCAAGAGGAAAACCTGTTTAAACGTTCAATGTCAAAATATCAAAAGAAGACCTGTATCGAAATGTCACTCGTTAATGTTGCAATGCCGATTGTGTTGATTTTTACATCAAAGGCATTTTAGATGTTCAAATGACAAAAGAAAGTTCAACTTCAACACAAAATGTATTTACATTTTCCTTATATAACACATGTTTCATCTTTTCTAGGCGTAATATATGGAGATCCCCACATTGCTACCCTGGATGGCAACTATTACACCTTCAATGGCCTGGGAGAATATCTGCTTCTCAATCTTAATGATGGGTAAGTAACTGCCAAACAATATTATATCAATTTAGAAATTTTTTAATACAATTTGATCATTCTCAATCTCAAGTGTCATTATATTATATGGCTTTTGTGATTGTGATTACATGAAAAAGTTTGAGAAAATGAATTTAAAAAATTGACGTTATTCAATTGCAGTTTTGTACAATTCAAGCTTATTGTGGTGACTTTGAATCATTTCTCTTTATAACAAAAGAGAGATGCATGCATAAAATACAACCCCACCATATTAATTATTGACACTAAGAAACTCCAAGTATTTTCACTCTTTTTTATTGAAGATTGTCATCTCAATTATTTTCAGGCAATACATCCTTCAGGGAAGAACAGCTTTAAATTCTTCTGATGCCTACAACAAAACATTCTTGTCTGCCATAGCTTTTCAGGTAAGTCCAGAGACACAGGGCGTATTGTCTTTTAAAATTTGCTTTTTTCTTCATTACTTATCTGCTCATAAATATATTGCATTCATGTAGGGAGGCCTACTTCATAATTTATAGGGTACTGTTCTGAAGTCTCTCCATATTTGTATACTTTATGTCCCAGTTAAAAATGTAAAACCTTGATGTTTCCCAAGCAAAAAATCACTGACACTACGATTCCTTGCAAAAAATATTTTACAGTCAGGCAAAAAGAAATGATAACCTTGATGAAGTGTTCAAAATCATGTAATTTACTCAAGATACCACAATTAGGATATCTGAAGTGTAAATACTAATAAATAGTGGCATTCTGCTGCAATCAACAATTCACCACTAAACATATTCAGCATAATAATTTGTCTCTTTATCAACAGGGCAACGGCACTGACAAAATAGAAGTTCGATTAGCAGCAGGAGGCAGCACAGCAACAATTCACATAGGTGGAGCCACTGAAGTGCCACTTGATTCTTTGATTATCAGTGAAAAGAAGAACTTTGTTGGTGGATTTTTGTGCAAGGAGAGTGCAAGGATGTTGCTGATACAGCTCGAAATGAAAATTGGAATCAAGGTAAGAGCAACATGTGATATGATTTGTAAATTTCAAATCTAATTGTTTTTAACTTACCAGCATGGTATCGCCCATGTATGCGTACTAAATGTCTGTTAGTAGATCGTGAAAGTTTTGGGTAAGCTCTTCACATGAATAACTTTGAGATGACCTTTAAAATACCTTTATGTATTGATATTGCTTTAAGTTAATTTGGTAGCTATAACTACACATTTTTAAAATACCCTATCTTGCCACATCATGGGCACTTCTAGTTGATAATTAATCTTGATTCCTATACAAAGAAATTAATTTCTGTATCTGGTCAGCATGTTTGCCAATGTTTCTTTCTTTTTGTAAGAGACATTCAGTGTCTGCTGTAAATTACCAATTCTAAATTGCCAATAAAAATGTGTCAGCAATAAAATCGATGTCATTTCAGGTGCATGTACAAAGTAACGCCCTCTGGATGGAGGTCATAGTATCGGACTCTTTCCGAGGGGCAGATAGTTCCGTTGGGCTCCTTGGTGTCTATGATGGCCGTGCAGACAATGATTTTAAGATGCCTTCTGGAAATGCTGTGGTAACTGCTGAGTCTGAGAGGAAATTCTTGACTTTTGGAAACAACTGTAAGTGAAATACTTTTAAATGGTATTTGCAAACCAAGCATTTCAATTTTAGAATAGTGAACATGTAAATGTTGTTGTAATGCAACCGACAGCACCAATCTTTGAAATGATTCTATGTCATTCTCATTTGCTGAACCTAAAAATTACATTTGTCAGTTGAAGTCTTTGTTTGCTTTGGTAATGATTGGCTGAGGAAGTATGACTTTAAAAAGGCTTATAGCACTAATATATTATTTTATATATCAGAGAAGAGTTCTTATTTACATTGTATGGTCCACCCAGTATCCAGACATGGTGAAATTGCCATACTTTTTCAGTACAACAAATTTCGTTCTGTAATGATTTAGTCATTTAGATAATTGGTTATGCATTGTATTTCAATTCCTTCTTTCAGGGACAATCAGTGCCAATGATTCCCTTTTCACATACTCATTGGACGGAGACAGCAAGTCCTGGACAGACTACAATTTTCCAGACTTCATGCCGACAATATTTACGGATCTATTAAGTGCCATCTTGAATAATGCTAACACAACTTCAAACTTTAATTTAACTCAAATAAGAATTTTATGCGAAAATAGCACCCCTTGTGTTATTGATTATATCGCTTCTGGTGACGAGAATATTGCACAGACGACTAAGGATATGCAGAAATATGTTACTGATAATCAGGCTATTTTACGTAAGTATGCTCCTAATCGAGTGGTTTGTTCACTAGGAATATATTTATAGCATAGACCTTCTTTACTGGTTGTCACATTTGAAAAGATTAGAATGTCTGTCTATCATGTCATACTCATATAACTTATTTTTCACGACTAGTATTTGTTTTAGTGATCGGTGTCATTTGGATAAAATTGATTCTTTAAGTATTTTGGCTACAATGGATTAAAAGTATTTAAAAATTATCTGTGCTGCAGTAAATGTTATGGGCATTTCATATAAATAAGATGCAAAATAAGTTTTGGATTGCCAAAATGCTTCAGTGAGGAAATTTGTACCAAAATTAGACTTTGATAAAATAATTTCAATTTTTAAAAATATTGTTATAGGGTCCACTCCTCCAAGATTTGTCGACATGCCAAGTGTCAGAGATATTCAACTCATCACCTACCAGTATTTCAACGTCTCAACCAACATAAAGGATCCCACATACGCAGTTAATACCAGTTTCATAACACAAATGTTTTGGCGTAAGTACATTTACTTATGTATGAGTTTGATATTGGCAATTATAGGAATGTAGGTTGCTGACGAGAAGAATAAATATTCAATACAAAATAATTATGACATATTATTAATTTATATATTACCCTTTTAGCAAAACATTTTTCTGGAATTAAATGAATATATATCGAAATTATTGGACAATTTAATTTTTACAGATATTTGAGATTTTGGTGGTTAAGCAGTGAAGTGAAGTGATTTTCACCCAATTCCATTTCACAGTTTCGAAAATTACATGGTATTTCTTGTTTTTATTCTTAGGGCACAATTGTAAATCAGGAAAAAATAGTGCTCATAAACAATGTTCCAAAAATCCAATTTTTGCAATGTTGCAAATAAGCAAAATTGTTGTCTGAAAATGTTCAGTACATTTGTATTTTTTTAACATTTATAATAATTTGCTATGAATTTTTATCTTTTGTTAGCGAAATAACTTGGCTCTGCAGACACTTTAGGGAAAAAATACCTGTACAATTAAAAAATGTTGGTGTTGATTTTCAGAGGGTTCTCAGTTACAATGGGTACCAATTGTCAACGAAACATCAACTGAAGAGTTATACTTCAAGATCACAGCTAAAAATGATTTGGGACTCTCAGCACTTTATTGGCCGACGTTGAAAGTTTGTCCCAGGTGCAAAAATGGTGGAAGTTGCAAAAATACCTCCATGGATATGATGGCCATGGGCACTATGCCAGGTGAGTATATTTATTAAATAAAAACGATTGACAAGTGTCAACTGGTTCTTGCAATATCTTAAAAAAGTTTGTTGTTTGTTCCTGTGCAGTTTATTGCATTAAATAAATTGACCAATAATTTATGGGACAATTGGTTTAGTATTGCGCCAATCGATTGATTCATACTATTAATTCATGGACCCCTTACGCTACTCAAACCAAACTACTGATTGCCCAGTCATGAAAACTTGCAAGCTGCTTTTCCATGCTGTGTACAATGTCCTTAGCCGCAGGTTTCATGTTGCAAATTACAGTTAATAATAATTAAATTAATAATTAATAATTATAATACAGACATTGAAGTGACGCTTTCTTAAAATATCTAACTAGGTCTTTAGAAAACTCCACATTTTGCATCCTTCCCCTCACATGTCTTCCTGGGTGTCATGCTAGTCTATATTAATTGGTGTTATGGCTGTCTGAATAATTTTGTCACAATTCCATACTGACCTTTTGATGTGTGCTGAAGTAAGTTATGTTCTGGTATTCAATGAACAGAATTAAGAAAAGATTGTGTCTGGCATAACAAAATTGAAATTGATCTAAGAAATAGGTGGTAGTCACTCATTAGAATAAATATGTTTTTTCTTTTTTCTCTTACAGGAAAGGTCTACATGACTCGCTGTGTTTGCAAAATTGGTTATGAAGGTCCTGCCTGTTCCATAGCAGTGGATCCATGCACCCATTCACCCTGTCCAAGAGGCACTACATGCACTACGACCCCTGGTGTTGGAGTTGGGTACCAATGTGGAGAATGTCCTGCTGGGTTTTCTATGCGGCATGGAAAATGTTATGGTAAGCTATAAGAAATGAAGATTTTTTTTATCATCTATTCATGGACATGGTGTAATAAAGGCTTATCAATATTGCAATAAAAATTTAAGTCGGCAACAAGCCGGTTTACTATTTTTTAATTTTACATACCTTATATTGCAAGGTTTATGTTCTCAACTTCTTATTATTTTTGGATTGTTTAATAAAATAAATGTGCTCTTTCATGAAGGGTACAATCACTTGAAATTCTTGAACCATCAGCCTGACACCCACAACACAAATTTATTGTAGCTTACAAAAAGTGTACATTCAAGTCTAATTTTTTCAAGAAAGTATTTGGATTGAAGGCATGAGAGTTTCTTTATATTTATGTACAGTAAAATATTTTGCATTACCGTAATGTTTATAATTTCAGATAAGAATGAATGCATAGATGGTACTGCCATGTGCACCCAGAGATGTGAAAATAGCCCTGGATCTTACCAATGTCTCTGTGAACCTGGATTCGAACTCAAGGCTGACAACCGTAGTTGTGAAGGTAGTTCTACAAAATAAATAAATTATTATGTTAAATTTAGACTCATATATTAATGACTAAATTTTGGTAGGATACAGATCCAATGTTTTCTCAAATTGTAAAATATTTATAAAATATTTATAAAGTCTTGAGAGAAGATTTTCTCTCTGGCAACGACCGCTATACTCCCTCAAATATCACGAAGACGATCTATTAATATTCAAGAAATTACTTCGAACTGGCTAAATGTAAAATATTGTTTCTTTTGACAGATGTAGATGAGTGTGACAAAATGCGATGTGGTCCAAACCAGTACTGCATCAACACTATCGGGTCTCACATGTGCAAATGCAAAGCATCCTATTTTATGGATGGAGGAGTCTGTCGACATGGTAAGGAACTTTTAATTCTCTAATAAATTAAGATGCATTCAGGTCTGTTAATACATCCTATACTCATATCCACATTCCACATGGTGCTAAATGTGTAATTTGTGTTGAAGCAAAATTCTATCAATTTTTATAAAAATTGCTTTCTTCACAAGTCATTTTAACCAAAGTTACAGTCATTATTGGAGGTTGTCAAATCGGCTAACTGTATTTGCAGCAACGCAACCAACCGCAACGCAACGCAACGGGGGGTCACTCTCAATTAATTAGGTAAGGAGAACAGGGCAGTGCTGGGCTGGGCCCAGGCGCAGCATCACCTGCCAGCCATCAGATAACTAGTAGCCCATCTCACTCTATCATGTTCCTAGAAGTGCATGGCATATATATCGATCTATATAGAATGGAAATTTCCTAAAAGTGGGCAGTCACTGTGCAGGCTCAAGCCTGGTGTAATCTTTTCCTTAATTTTACTATTATGCCAGAGAAAAGTTCTAAATTTAGACCCCGGGATTTAGATTAGATATGTGTACATACTATTACAAGTAGGTATAAGGCTTGGGACATGCAGTGGACGTAGAGCCATGCAAGAAGCTATTAGCTGGCTTTCTGACAATGCACACCCAGAGAATCTATGCTGGAGTGACAATTCATTGCTTGATTTATAAAACCCTTAAAAGCTCTTAAACAGGGTTTAATTTTGTATCAGTAGCCAGTAGCTAGAGGATCTAGCCAACTTCAACGGGAACTTGTGTATACCAGGTATAGGCCTTTACCAACATCTGTAATTTCTATCGGCAGGTTTGTATACATGCTGATCTGGATAATTAGATAAATATTAGACACCATTTCTATATGGATCTATAGGCGCAACCTTTTATAGGCCTAACTAACTCAATGAGAGATCTGACCAAAAGGCCAAAAGTGTTTCGTTGCGTTGCTGTGAATACAGTTAGCTAGTGTTGTAACTGTATTTACAGCAACACAACACAAATTTGGAAATTTATAGAGAAACAGTCAGAATTTAGTTTGATAGTCTATGACAGAGAGCCTCTGAGGCGTTTTTTAAGCATGTTAATTATATCTCAGAAAAATTAGTTTTTGAGAACCCCATTTCTTGGTGCATAGAAAATAGTTTAAATCACAGAAAGTGGATGTAAGCTTCAATTATGTCGCTTTATGTTACCTTATATAGCAATGAATGCAAGTACCACTGTAATTGTGGGTCTTGATCTTTAGAGAATCCGAAAAGTCTGTCATTATTTGCTCCTTTGAAAAAATGGTTTTGAAGTTTGTATTTGTGAACTGCATGATTTCTGGAAAATAAAGCAAAGTATTGGAGAGGATTTTTCAGGACCCCCCGACCCCTAGGTTCCTCTGAAAAATGTATTTGGGGGGGGGGGTCAAAAGCCCCTTAACCCCCCCCCCCCCGATATTTGGACTACTGGCATGTTTGCAAGATGCTGAAACCTCTCGCAGGGTCACCTCTTGAGTCTTGGCATTAATAATGTTGGTTGCACTGCGTTGCTGTGAATACAGTTAGCTAGTGTTATAACTGTATTTACAGCAACGCAACAAGGATCTCTCCAAATTCCAAGTAGCCTAATTCTCTTCTAAACAAATACAACTGCAATAAATTGACAAATGGACAGAGAGCCACAGACACACATTAAGTTAGATAGATAGATAGATAGATAGATAGATGGATAGATAGATAGATGGATAGTTAGATAGATAGATAGTTAGATAGATAGATAGATAGATTATAGATAGATAGATAGATAGATCTATAGGCTGGCTGATAGATACACAGATAAACAGATAGATAGATAAATAGATAGATACACAGAGTATAACTTGAGATAATTCCCGGATCTTATCATTTTAATTGTGAGATATAGGCCTATAGGCGTACTTTGTCAGTGGTCGAAATAGCCCATGTCATTTGGGGGACCGGTTGTCTCTTAGTTGGGAAGCCTGATATAAGCATAGAAAGTAATTCATACCAATAGGCCGCGCAGTCAGTTTATACCAAAACAGCAAAATCAGTCATGCACGTACTTACTAACAAGGATGCTATAATTGTTGAAACCTCTTTTCAACTATATGATATTATGGCATGCATATTCAATTATACAAATTTAGTATTTGGAATTTTTATAAGATCAGTCCCCCCACGGCACACGTTACTTTCCCCTGAGTGTCCCACGAGTCCCTCTGAAAAAGCATTTGAGTGGGTCCTAGAGCTTTGGGAGCTTTTGGGGGGGGAGGGGGGGGGGGGGTCAAAACTCCCTTAACGACCGTTGACTTCGTACAGTACCTACAGCTCTTCAGGATGGGGCAGACACACTTTTTCGATTTCAACAAAACCTGAGATGTTTGAGAAAGAAAGCAATAAAGCAATTTAAACGAAGTTAAAGAGCCCTGAGGCTATTGCCCTACTTCATTTCGCATTGCCCTAGAAAAATGGACCAAGGGCAGAGTAATAAATGTATTTGCCCCTTTTCACACCTCTTTCAAATGACCCAACAATCTTGCAGTATATGTATATATATATAGGCATATATGCAGCTTACATTTACTAAAAGTACATCTTAATTTTTAAGCATCAGCTACTACAGCTGATCGCTTATTACGATTGTCGTTTTGGTCGCAGGCAGGCTGTTACATCACAACGTCCACAATTTCTCTATTAATCTGATGAGTGAACCAACCAAATTCCCCCTGGGCCTTCATTAGCCCCTAACCACGAGACAGTGTTATATTCCGGACATATGAGTGCCTATATCTTCTGATTCAAGCCATTTTATTTCCCTCCCCATCCCGCGCATCCTTCCTCGTCCACCATTTTTTCTTGACTGGCGATGTCGGCCAACTTCGGCATCTGGCGGAAACACCCGAAGTATCAAATGCTCTTTTTTGCGGTTCTGATTTGCCGATTTTAAATATTTTCTCAATATCAAAGTAACTTTATACACTACTACAAGCCATTTACACCCCTATTTTCATATTTTGCAATCATTAAAAAAAAATAATTAAAAACTTCATCAGCCAATCAGGTCACGGCATTTCTCTGGGATTCCAATATGGAGGACGAGAGGAACAACAATTCATGTTTCCTGACAAATTTCATCGGCACTGATCATATACGGCCTTGCAGATGACTTACAGGTATTTAAATATCAAGTTAGGCGTAATTGGACCTTGCTCGACCGTCTGACCAATTGCCTTGTCAATACAGCAAAATAAGGCTGTTAAAACCCCTATTATCGCTCGTTATTTACGAGCGTCAATTGCGGGTCAATGCAGCAGTTGACAATTTGTATCTTCAATGTAATCAATTAGAGAAGCATCAAATCATGCTAATTGCAATTCTGGAGGGTTCCTGACCTGTGTTTCACCCTCAGTTTCCTTAATTGCCATTGAGGAACAAAACATGGGTTGAGCTGACAGGTGTCAAATCTGATTGCACTTCACAATGTAGCTTGATAGTAGACCTTCCCCAGCAATTGACTGATTAGAATTGTCCAATTGAGGGATTGAAATCAATTGGTAAATATTTTTTCAATTCAATTCAATACTTTATTTCAGACAAGAACATTTTACAATGTAAGACATGTCCCATCCATATCTAACAACTACAAGACAAAAATAACTACAGTAAACAATTATAAGTCAAATAATACTATATGTAGCACCAGGTTACACAGAATGAAATTCAATCCTGCCACAACAGTAGTTTTGCCTCCTATCATTTTATCTAACATAACAGCTTGATCTTTCACATTTCTTTCAAGCAATTTTTATTTCTGAAGCTGATGCTTTACATGCTTTGCATGGTATTTTATAAACTTCAAATTAAAAGTAAAACTGCGACTATACTACACTTACTTTATTAAAATATGTATATATATATTGTGGGAGAATTATTACCCTCGGCAATGTATATTGCCGTCGGGTATTGTAGTTAGTATGGCAAATTTTTGTCCGTCCGGCGGGCGGCCGGCGGGCGGGCGGGCGGGCGGGCGGGCGGCGTCACACAATGTGTATTGGCCTCTGTGCCAAAACTATTACACCTATATATTTGAAATTTGACACATGAATGGGTCTTATAGTGTTAATGTGCCTTCTGGAGTTCATATTTATGTAATGACCACAGTTTTTGTAAAATATTGAAAATTCGGAAAAATTAATTTTTTTCGTTTCCGGGCCAGAACTCGGAAACGGTTATACCTATGGGCATGAAAATCTACCATAACATGTATTAAATACCCTAGTTGTGCCTTTTGGGGTCTGAATGCTCTAACTAAAATAGTTTTCAAAGAATAAACCAAAAATGTAAAAAAATGGGTTTTTTTCAACCCTCTGCAATTCCCTCAATTTTGGAGTCAGACATTTGAAATTTAGAATTTAGTTGTCTAAAATATAGGTCTCTTCACTGCTTGAATCGTTTAGAGGGTCCATCTAACGAATTTTGCATAAAAACCAAAATACTGGAAAAATGTGTAATTTTTTACATTTTTCTGGAATTTTGGTCTCTCACGCCAAAACAGTATTAACTATATTTATAAAAACCAAAAGGTATTATAGTTAAACCTATCAAGAAGGAACTTTTATGGCCATCATGTAGTTGACGCAATAATTTAGGCCGAAAAAACAAGTTTAAAATTCACAAAAATGTGAAAATATCCACTTTCTGGCCATTTCGTTTCTAATAAAGTCATGCCATGCTCTTGAATATGAACAAAATGAATAAACATGAATGAAATACATGGTTTTCATGCATATATCTGTTACATCATCATATATTTGAACATAAAAAGAGAGAAATTGCTAAAAATAGGCCAAAACTATAGACCTTTGATTTGTCACATTACAGTCAATTTTTGATCTTGGTTACTCAAAGTGCCATACAATGTGCCCCAAGTATAATTTTTGTATGTAGTTTATGCAATTTTTAGGCCGACAGAAGAAGTTTAAAATTCACAAAAATGTGAAAATATCAACTTCCTGACCATTTCATTTCTAATCAAGTCATGCAATGCTCTTGAATGTAAACAAAATGAATAAACATGAAAGAAACACACAATTTTCATGCATATATCTGTTATATCATTAGATTTTTGAACATGAAAAGACAAAAATTGCTAAAAATAGGCAAAAAACTATAGACCTTTGAATTGTCACATTTCAGTCAATTTTGGATCTTGGTTACTCAAAGTGTCATTCAATGTGCCCCAAGTATACTTTCTTCATCAAATTCTTCCTCAGAATTTATGTGGTTTAATAAGATAAATTCTATATTATATATATTATATATATACAAATATGCTTTATGCACATAGTTCTGACTCAAGGGGCCTTACCATTCTGAACTTTTGACAAGAAATTTCAAAACCCCATTTTGCTAAAATTAACCTCAGTGATGTAAATTAAAGGAAAGAAATTAAATTAATGTCAGGCCTGCTTTTATTTATAATATTGCATAAAAACTAAATGTGATCAAATAATGATTGCAGAAATGATTTAACTAAATACAGGGTTATTTAGAAATTTACTTGGCATGCAACAAAACCTTAATTCTATGAATTTCAATGTTTCATTTTATATCCAAAGATATTTAATGTTGGATAAATTTGAATTTTAATTAATAACAAATCTCACCAAAAGCATATTTAGCACCTTTAAGACAATAAGTGTCACTGCTTTGTTTGGGAACAGGGTGCAGCTTCTGTTGAATGGACATTATGTAACATGATGTCACTAATCCTCTCCAATGGCCAAACCCAAGAACAAAGGGGAGGGTACAGAAGCAGTTGAATAGCACCCCTATATTTCTAACAAAATTCCCTTTTTTCTTAGAAATATGTTCAAACTGCATTGATAGCCTTAGTTTTTTTATATTAAACATTATAATGAAATTTCCAATTTAGATCAGAAATATAGGCCAAGTAGAAGTTGAGATTTGACTTTTTATATCCCATGCAGGCTTTTTTTTGCCTTTTCAGCTATTTTTATAAATATACAGCCAAGTTTGGACTGCATTTAACCTTTTTGGTGATAAGTAGTAAATGTATTAGTCTTATTAAAAAGTATCTGTAGGCCACACATTGTTCTAGTTTAATATTTAAAATAGATAGATTGGATAGATAGACAACCTAACTATTATAAAATTATCTGTTTTTAGGCAAGCCTTTATTCTATTCATAATTTATGATAAGATGGATAGATAGATAGATAGATAGATAATAGATCAATAGATAGACAGATAGATAGATGGATAGATGGATAGATGGATAAGGTGTTTTGGATTAAAGGTGTTTAAATGACTGAAGATTGCTTGACTGATTGGACTGATTGAATGAATGAATGATTAATTAATTGTTTGACTGATAGATCCACTGTGAATTTATCCCAGCAAATAGATTATCATGTTGCACTATTGATTAGTTGTTAGATAGATAGATACATAGATAGATACACAGATACATAGATACATAGATAGATATTTTATATATAGATAGATAGATAGTTAGATATTGATTGATTGATTGATCATCTATAATTATGTAATCTAATACATCCAGAGAATCACGGATGGACGGATGATTGGGACTTAAACTCCCGTATTTATGCACTTGGTAGGCTAATTAGGACAGGAGGAGGACATAGCAATGAGGTGACCCTTTTATTTCATTGCAACATCTCTTTTCAGTACCTTGAATCTGTTGAATGCTAGGGCTGGGAATTTGTCAAAATTAAATACAATAAAACATCATATAAAATAGAGAAATTGACATTTCATTCATCTAAAAACACTTTCCGTCAGCCAGAAAGAGTAAGGAAGCTTGAGAGACCATTATGATTATACAAACATTCTTGATACATTGATTGCATCTAGAAATAGTTAAGAATATATCTGTAGGGGGGGCATGAACCTATGAGGTAAAACCATATGAAAATTGTAAAAATTTTGGCCCAGCTCTCCCCATCAAGTTGGAGACTTGGGCCATACAAAGGGAGACTGGGCATCTAAATATGACTGGTTTGGTAAAACTGTACTTGAGGGTCATAATCTATCGCCGATATGTCAATTGATTTCACCGGCTTCAGAATAGCCTGCTGAATAGCCGAGGGTATGCTGCTGCGCAGCCTATGTTTTTTATTTTGTTTCTATAAATTGCCAAACAAGTGGACCAGTGTAGTTTGCTTCCTCAAATAGCCATTCTTTAGGTTAGAAAGAGGTGTGAATGAGGCCATGGTTGTAAAACAATTCATCCTGTCTGAGCATAAGTGGGTCACAAGTCGGTCAATAGCTTTAAGGCTCTTTAACCCCCTTTTAAATTGTTTCTTTATGACACTTCCAAGATTTTGTTGAAATTGAAAAAGTGTGTCTGCTCCATCCTCAAGAGCTGTATTTACAATAATCTTATAGAAAGATATAAATACTTTTTTTTTAATACTTTGAGGATATAACAAAATCACTCTATAGTTTGGATGTATTTCCCAAGTTGTAATGATCAGAAAACTAAACTGAACTTTCCTTACATTGTAAAACATACTTTTTCTTTAAATTCCTCCTATAAGTCTTGAATAGAGGCCTCTTTAAATTATCTGCACTATATACTGCGTGTGTTGCCGTAAAGTTTATTTGGGGTATCAAATTGACCACAAGGGGTATAACAAAGAGCCTCAGTTCCTGCAGACCTTTTATTACTTTATATCTGTTTTCAATCTAAATGTACATTCCTTGATCTACCTTCAAAGCTACAGTTATAATTCTGTTCCTCCCAGTCCTGGCTATCAGTAGGCCTATAGTCTATTGATCTGAGATACATTGCTTAGGACTTGTCCTGAAACCTTTGAAAGAAAAATAATAAATTTTCATACTTACAGATACTACTTACAGATATATTTTAAGAACATTTATCCGTTCAGCAAAAAAGCACTATTACATTCACTGTTTTGAAACTTGTAAAGAATAACTTACACTTAATCCTAAATAAAATTGATAAAAAATTAGATCTTCCTGATTATTTTTTGGTGGACAATATTTATGTATCTGATCCTGAGCAAATTGAAAATCACTTCAACCAGTATTTTACTAATATTGGTCCCGAGTTAGCAAATCAAATTGATATGCCTTTAGGAGAAAGTTATATGGATTATCTTGATCTCCTTATGTACTTAAAGTTCAAATTTACTCCTATTACAAGGGAAGATGTAATTAAAGTTATCAGCAGCTTGAAACATACGACTTCCAACAAGCTGCTCAAAAATGTTTGAAATGAAATTGCGGTAGCATTAACAATCATAATTAATCAATGTTTCACACTTGGAATATTTTTTTAAACCTCTTAAGATTGCCAAGGTTATTCCTTTATTTTTTTAAATTCTAAATTTCCTGTTTAGCAACTATCGAGTCTTTCTAAGGTTTTTGAGAATTATGTTCAAACAAATTTATCAATATTTTAATTAAAATTATTTACTGTTTGATGGTCAATGTGGATTTCGTGCTCTACAGTCAACATAATTGGCAACAATAGAATTTCTAGATAAACTATATTGTGAATTGGACAATGGAGAATCGCCTATTAGTATATTTTTGGACATATCTAAATGATGACTTTGCTTTAAGATTAATGGAAAACTATTTGACTGATAGATATCAATATGTTGAATTTAAAGATACAAAGTCTGAATTACTCTATATATCTACAGGGGTTTCATGGGGACCCTTACAGCTCCCTGGTGGACTTATCAATATTTAAAGAAAGTGAATTACTGTCAAACCATTTACTCAATATTTTTAAATCTTCAGCTCCATTTGTTGAGTTTTAATTTTCGATAGAGAAATTTGAGATTCATGGTATATATAATCATGACAGTTACAAGGGAGTGATATAATAAGCCCCCCCCCCCCACTTCCCCCAGGGTACTTCTTGGGGGACAGTGAGGGCACTGGACCTGGCCTTGTAGGGAAGGTCAGTTGTCAACCGGCCTGGCCTGCCCTCCCCCCTTCTCGGTCTGAACTGATGATTCATTATGAAGCGGTTCAAGAAATTTTCAATAAAAGTAGGAGACATTGTGCAGAGGAAGTTGTCTTCACTATCCAGTATCCATAGCTCTACATGTACAATTTGGTGAAAGATCAAGCAAATCAAACAGTAGGCCTACATGTAAATTATTTTAATTAAAATATTGATAAATTTGTTTGAACATAATTCTCAAAAACCTTATAAAGACTCGATAATGGCCTGTAGTTAGAAGATGAGAAAACGTCACTTGAGGTTAGAAGATGAGAAAACATCACTAGTCTTGAGGTTCTGTGACTGTAATTAGAAGATCAAACCCAGCTAAATTTAAGAACATTGTAGAGAGTGTAGAAAAGTAGGTTGCAAGTTTTCATAACTCGGCATTCAGTAGTTTTGTTGGAGTAGCGTAGGGGGTCCGTGAATTAAAAGTATGATATGATATGATGATGATAAACTATGATTAAAACAACCAAGATAAATCAAAAATGTTAGCCCTGGTAATTAAGAGGGCATACTTTAGAAACAATATATACCCACTATAATCACTCAGTCTGGAAATGAAAAATAAATCAGTAGGCCTTATTGCAAGTTTAAACAAGAAAATTTTCAGAAAAACAAAATAGCCGATATTAGTAGTAGGCCTAATATTTGTTATGTTAGATAATGGGATTTTTTTATGACACAGCTTCAATTCAATGCTGCAAGTTCCCTCATGACTGATCTCTTTCATATATTAGCCCGTATACTATGTAATTAGCTCTGCTACAACTTCAGTCCCAGAAATCCACTTGGTGAACAGCCAGTATGTAAATAAGTATGTGTTTTTGTGTTTTTCTTTTGTCCCGGGGGGGGGGAGGAGGGGCAGGGAGTGACCTAGCTTCAGCGGTGGTCTACTGCCGCATAAGTAGCCCTAGAAAAAATGACCTAATTTTGCCGTGGTTCCCCTGAGGGCTGAGAGGGGGGGGGGGGGTCTGTACAAATAATTGTATATAGTATATTTGTATAGTATATATTTATTTTAGCAACCCAGTATATAGTAGTACAATGTTGAAGTGTAGAGGTGCAGTCCTATAGATAGATACTTTTAAAATAATTATATAATAAAAACATTTTTAATTGATAAATATAAGTAGTTTGAATGCAGAGAAGATGTAAACATTCTAAAATTAAGTAAAAACATAAAATGATGTAAAAATATTACACCCTATAGGTACTGTAGAGTGTAGCAGATCATGGATTCAAAAAAGGCCTATAGGCCTATAGATTCATAATTTAAATTTAAGTAAAAAGTCCTCTTTCTCAACATTTATAATAGTGTATAGGGCATAGGGGCCAATTTATTGTGTCGATTGGTCCTTGATTGTGCAATCTAACATAGGGTCTATAATAGTTTCATTGCCCTTTTTGACTGCAGTCAAAAGTTCATGAACCTTTGCAGTTCAACTCTGGCCAAATCCTGCGAGATAATAGGCCAGTCATGCACAATACATGGGCATTTTGAGTGATACGGGTTAATTACCCCCTCGATAATATGGCATTCCAGTGTGGGTGGTTGTCATGGCAACAAATGAAAGAATCTGAGTCAAATGTGAATACAAGGCCCCTTTTGATATCTTTAAACAATTAACATTAATAAAAGCCTTCAAAGTATATAAAATAGTAGAATTTCTGTAAGATTTACAAAAACATGTTGTTTATGGACATTAATTTTGTGGACTCTTTCACAATGCTGACAAGACAGTGCTGATATGAATGTATGCATGTCGTAACTCAAGGAATACAAGTCAAGTCGTAGACACGCCAAGTCGTAGACACACCAAGTCGTAGACATATTTCAGAGCTATCCACCAAGTCGTAGACACAATATTTTCACTTGGAAAAGGCATAACCCAGTCGTAGACACACAATAAAATGAACTAACCAAGTCGTAGACACTGCCATCATCCAACCCGTAGACAAAATTCTTTTAGATCTACCAACTCGTAGACAGCCCAATTTCAACTAGTAGACAATCACAAATCTTCAAAGTATCCAAAGAACAACTGATTACAGACAAATTACTTGAAGTAATGATTACAAAATCGGTGATGCAATTGGGTGTGAACTCCAAAGTGACACAATTAATTGCAATTCTGTTGTCACACTTTGAACTGTGAACTGGTGAATGACTCATTTGCAGCTGGTTTATTTATTTATTTAGAATATTTATGAAGATTTTAATTTATTTATTCATGTTTATATCTTGTTGAGGAGGAATATCCGAAGACAAGACAAGACAAGATTTTTTAAAAATGTTTCTTATTTCATGGTTAATAATAAAAAATCAATTTTTAAAATGTTTGTCACTTGGCTATCCCTGCCAAAGTTGGTCTGTCTACCGGTTGGTAAAATCTGAAATTTAGTGTCTACGAGTTTGTAAGCAGAAAAACTATTGTGTCTACGACTTTGTAAAATTAAACTGACCAAAAAGGCTGTGTCTACGACTTGGTGACCTCTGCCAATTTGATGTCTACCAGATGGTAGTAGCTAGTGTCTACCAATTGGTTGTCTACTAGTTGGTTGTCTACCAGTTTGTTTGTCTACGAGTTGGCGTGTCTACGAAGTGTCTTGATACCAACTCAAGTCAGCAGCCCTTTCTTGCTTTGCTTCACATTATGCAGTCGGGCCCAACCAGGTAGGCCCACCTCAAGTACCTTACAGCCCAAAGGACACTAATAGGCAATTTTATATATAGTTGCACCAGGGAGCTGTTATAAATTAGGGTTTTAACAGCTCCCTGGTTGCACGATAGGCCTATAAGGTACATGCTCGATGAATATAGCACAATTATGCACCTACATTAATTTTGCATGCTTCTCTGTATTTTTTCAAAATTTATGTTGCGTTGCTGTAAATACAGTTAGAACACTAGCTAACTGTATTCACAGCAACGCAACGCAATAGGTCTCTTTATACATACTTGTAAGTACAAACACCAGCTATCACAGCTGAGGCTGCCATTTCAATGTTTGTGGGATGCGAGTTGGATCTTTGACTTGCAGTCACTCACTGCATGTTTCTTTATATCTAGGCCTATGTTGCATGGCAATGATTAAATAAAGAATTGTCTCACATACATGTATCTCTGGTCATAGACTATTGACATGTTCGATTCTAGTCTTGTGACAAGCAAGACTCCAGAGACAATAAAGACTATTGAGACTCTTATTTGGCCATGGTAGGACCAGTGAGGGGTGCATAATTTAATAGGCCTATGTGTCTGTCTCAAAGCATGTGGATTGACGTGAGGAGAGGCGGTGCTGCTATGGAGGCTTGGGCCTGCCGTCTGCCCTGCCCTGCTTCAGCTAATTAATTGAGAGTGACCCCCCGTTGCGTTGCGTTGCATTTGGTTGCGTTGCTGTAAATACAGTTAGCCGTCAAATCGATATCCAAGATCTGTAAATGGAACGTACTTTTTGAAACTGTGAAATGATTTTCTGTTAGTATTTGTAAATTTTTGTTTTCCTTTCGATAGGCCAGCCAGATAAGCATTGCTTTCCTGGTCTCAATAAAGATACATACATACATACTTTGCAAGAGTATCAATTTCCCAGACATTTCCATGCAAGGGAACAAGAAAATATATTTTTCCAATGCAGAGTATAAAACAGAACTGGCAATGAGTAGCCAAAGATGATAAATATAGTTTTCAGCAGTTAATATTATAATTTACAGGCAACCTCATAATTAAAAATCATTGACAATTTTCCAATTGAATGAAGAGTTTATATCTTTTGAATCTTTCTGCAACAAGCAATGTCAGACTCATAAAAGTCGTGATTGTTATTTTCTCTTCTTTCAGGACCAAGGCAGTTTGGTGGGCAACTCCTGTTCAAGTATTTCAACCTGACTGGAGTTGGCCTCATCAGTTGGTCACCCGACATGTTGAAGCAAGACAGCCAAATGTATTACAAAGTGACTTCTGCCGTCGAGGAACAGGTCGGTGAAACAACAATATGTTGGGGATTTTTCAATAGACATTTTGAAGTTTGGTAGTTGAGAGACTAGTGAATATATGACTCACAAATTCACAATGTCACACATACATGTACTACATACTACATTAATTTTTTCAGCTGAACGAAGTGTTTCGAGGAATGGACCAAGACAACTTCCTTGACACCAAGGTTTATGTGCTGCAGTAAGTTGATGATATACACATTGGTTGATATTTTTTACATTTTGTTCTCATAAATATTACGATAATGAATAACTTCCATTCAAAGATTCCATTCCAAAAATGCTCATTTGCTGTTGAAAGATAACAACCCATTTATGGGTTTTAACAATTTTCTTGATTATGTTTTCATTAAAATTTTTTAAATTATTGCCAGTATGATTTAGAAAAGATTTGTACATGTTTTGGTTTTGAATAAGTGTGTTTAATGAGCTTTTTTTTTTTCAGGAAAGGTTCGATCAATGCTCGTTACAACACATATTTTACAATGGGAGCAAACCCAACTGATAAATCCCTGGCTGCAGCCCTACAGAGCTACCTGGAGTCAAGCGGCTGTACTGCAAGCGGCCCTGATTGTCAGATTGGAAATCTGGTTGGGGTTAGTCCTATATGGTCATATGCTACAGGTAAGAACTTAAAAAGTTATGAATGTTCGCAGAAGATTTAAATATTTATTTATTCTCAGATGTATATGTAACCTTCAATATTAGGCTGTAATACCAAGAAATGTATTGCTTGTACGTCCACGTCTGATCAATGTATCAATGTATTTAATTTCTTTAAATGATGGGGCTTTTCCATTCCTTTTTAATATTTGTAGATTTGTATTTCTTACTATATCAAAAGCCTATTTTAGTTAAAATTTCTTTAAAAACAAACTTGCCGATTATGACTGCATACTGTGCATAGACACATACATGCGATAACCTGAATTTCCATAAACAGTTAACTTGATACACAATAACCATGAAGTTGGGCATAAGTCTGTCAATTATAGATCAGAAGCATCACGCATCAATCATATTTTTGTTATGTTTCAGCAATAAACTTGTGTCTGCGCATGGAAGACAACAATTGTGACACTCAGTCCACAAACTGCACGAGTAATGGAGATGGGACGTTCACTTGCACCTGTCGAGAGGGCTTCAGGAGGTGGAGGGGACTGACCAACATATGTCAGGGTAATTGTTTTTTGTCAGCTATATTGATTATTGTATTAGTTATATTGATTATTTTATGAGTTATTTTTATTATTTTATGAGCAAATTGCCTATTGCCAGTCTCCTATATTACATATATATATATATAATATTACAAAAGAAAAGACACAATATAACAAATTGGTGTCTAGTGTTGAGATCCCAGAACCTGACCTGGCGAAGGGGCAGAGGAAGTAAGCCAAAACAAACCAGAGTCAAGTGTAAGGAGGTGTGAGACTTAGAACTCATATGTGATGTTAAGGCCTTTAAGGATGTCCAACCTTCCATCTCCTCCCAAACAAGACCCTGGAATGGAAATCTAAGAACTATGTTGACAATTAATACTGACTCTACTAGACAAAATGTAAAATTCGATGAACATTGCCTGGATTTAGGTGACTGACACCATGTCTGTGTCCATTTCTTGTGAAATAGAAAAAACTTTCAGAAAATCTGCATTTATACAATTAATGTTACGTTAATAACAATGATGGAAATAGGGGGTGAGCTTGGGGGAGCTGAGCTCCTATGATAAAAAAAAAATTTGGGGGAGCTGTGCCCTTCTGGAGTGGTGAAATTACAATTATCATGTGAACTCACTATTTCTCTCCTCCAGTTACTTTCTTTAGCCAAAATTATGCTCTGGTGGCAGAATTTTCCCTTTGAAAAAATTTGGCGCACCGCTGCTGCATTTCCACCGCTGACTGATAATAATGATACAACCCACTACACTGCACTGTATTATATTATAATTATAATATTTACTATCATATTTCTTTAATAGATATAAATGAGTGTGCGAGCAATACATCCCACAAGTGTAATACTACGACTTCAATTTGCGTCAACCGTCCAGGGTCCTATGACTGCGAATGTCGTCCAGGGTATCACAAGCTCCCAGGGGCCACCATTTGCACTGGTAAGTAAACTAGATTAAAATTTTTAGTTTTGGATGAATGTGTTACGTTTCTTTTAAAAAAGTATGTACTTCTTCCAATTTAACATGATACAACAGTATTTTCTTTAACTTTAATTTTTGTCTAGCAGTTCATCTGTTCATGTTACAATATTTTCAATTTAAGTTTTTATGTCTAAATATAATATTACTGTCTTTTAATCATAGCAAAGAATAATCTTCTACATTTATGTAAAAAGAATACTGAGCAAAAAGAAGGAAGGTCGTGAAGACAAAAACGGCTGCTCAAGACAATATCACAAAAAAACGAATAAGATCTGCTTACCAGTGCTCTCTATAGCAATGGCAGTCAATCCTACCATAATGTTAAAATTTAAATGAAATGTAATATCTGTGTTTTTCTCCAGATGTATGTGAGCCTGATCCTTGTAAAAATGATGGCGAGTGCCATGCAAGTGCCAAAGGGAACAGCAAATATACCTGCGAGTAAGTCTCAATTTGAATTTTTAGAAGTTTTAATTTATTGGTATGCTATAGGCCTAAATGTTTCTCTCTTTTCAACAAACAAAATTTCACGAGCCACCACATCCTGCAAGCCAATTGTGAAAGACTTGTGATACTATAAACGACTCCTTGCAATTTCATTTAGGGAATAGAGTGAAAATGAATGATTTAATATACCTATGTGTTACACTTTTAATTTGTTTTGCAGATGTACTGGTTCATGGACAGGTCATCACTGTGAATTTGAACATAAAGAATCTAAGCGTAAGATCCTCAGATACATTCGCTTAATATATTATGTCTGTTGAAGAGAAACAGTGGAAAAAACAAGCACATATAATGGCACAGCATCGCCCATGCCCTGCATGTTTTATCCTATGTTTATCCTATCCGTTAGCCAGTTTATACCGTTCGTTTATCCTATCCATTGATCCTATCCATTTATCCTCTCCTTTTATCATATCTGTTTATTCTATTCGTGTATCCTACCCGATATCCTGTTTATCCCGTTTATCCTATCCGTTTATCCTATCTATTTATCCGATCTGTTTATCCTATCCGTTTATCCTATCCGTTTATCCTATCCGTTTATCCTGTACCCCAGAAGCACTGGTTAATCCCATTTATCCTGTTTATCTTATCTATTTATCCTATCTGTTTATCCTATCCGTTTATCCTATCAGTTTATCCTATCCATTTATCCTATCCATTTATCCTATCCATTACCCTTTCCGTTGACCCTATCCGTTTAACATATCCATTTATCCTATCCGTTATCCCGTTTATCCTATCCATTTATCCTATCTGTTTATCCTATCCGTTTATCCTATCTGTTTATCCTATCCATTCATCCTATCCGTTTATCCTATCCCTTTATCCCATCCGTTTATCCTATCCATTTATCCTATCGGTTTATCCTACCTGTTATCCTGTTTATCCCGTTTATCCTATCCATTAATCCTATCCGTTATTCTATCCGTTTATCCTATCCGTTTATCCTATCCGTTTATCCTATCCGTTTATCCAGTACCCCATAAGCATTGGTCCATCCCATTTATCCTGTTTATCCTATATAGATCCGTTTATCCTATCTGTTTATCCTATCCATTTATCCTATCTGTTATCCTATCCGTTTATCCTATCCGTTTAACATATCTGTTTATCCTATCCGTTCATCTTACCTGTTTATCCTACCCGTTATCCTATCCGTTTATCCTATCCATTTATCCTATCCGTTATCCCATTTATCCCGTTTATCCTATCCGTTTATCCTATCCGTGTATCCTATCCATTTATCCTATCTGTTTATCCCATTTGTTTATCCCAGCCGTTTATCACAGCCGTTTATCCCATCCGTTTATCCTATCCTGTTTATCCTATCTGTTTATCCTATCTGTTTATCCTATCATTTATCCTATCCGTCTATCCTATCCGTCTGTCAACCCATCTATCCATTAAGGCATCCGTCAATCCATTCCTCCATCTATCTATCTATCTATCCTGTCTGTTTATCCTAACCGTTTATACTATCCATCTATCCTATCTGTTTATCCCAGCCATCTATCCTATCCATCTATCCTATCTGTCTGTCAATCTGGCTATCCATCCGTCTATCTATCATTCAATCCATCCTTCAATCCATTCATTCATCTATCTATCTACGTTTCTATTTATCCTATCCGTTTATCCTATCCGTTTATCCGGTTCGTTTATCCCATCCATTTATCCTATCCGTTTATCCCATCCGTATGTCCTATCCGTTTATCCCGTTTAACCTACCTGTTTATCCCATCTGTTTATCCTATCCGTTTATCCTATCCGTTTATCCTATCTGTTTATCCCATCTGTCTATCCTGTCCGTCTGTCAACCCATATATCCATTAATCCATCTGTCAATCCATTCCTCCATCTATCTATCTATCTATCCTGTCTGTTTATCCTATCCGTTTATACTATCCATCTATCCTATCCTACTGTATATCCCATCCATCTATCCTATCCATCTATCCTATCTGTCTGCCAATCTGTCTATCCATGCATCTATCTATCTATCTATCTATCTATCTATCTATCTATCTATCTATCTATCTAGCTATCTATATGTTTATCTTTTGTTTACATGAGTGTACATATTATAACCAGTATTTTATTTACATAAATATAAAACAGATTTATATAATATATAGTAAGTTGCCCGTAGATTGGAGGGAAGAGAATAGAATAATATGAAATAGATACAATATAAGCCCGTGCTACCTGTATAATTAGTTGGAAAGATGCATGAACTATACTGAGATGCAGGAATTGCTGAGTTTCCCAGAAATAGAATGTGTGCAAAGGGAAGAAGTGGCAAAGGACATGCAGGTGCTGCCCTCTTGTGTAATGTATCTGAATGTGCTGCTTGCAGTCCCAGTCAACATTTGAGTCTGCACAGCACTCACTGCGAGATCACAAGAAACTCACATTGTGATGTCATGCTTGAGAGTGTCATCAAGACATCACAGTGATTTCACACCTTGTGACCTGATGCATTGCTACCTCATGCAGAGCTCCTTGAAATCTCATATACTGAGGTCAAAATGTGAGCCCACTACGAGCTCACAGTAGGCTCACATATGATGGTGTCAATATGCGATCTCTCAGGGAGGTGACAAGGAAATCACACAGAGATGTCACAGAGAGCTCACATTGTGACCTCACGTATTGCTACCTCATGCAGAGCTCACAGAAATCTCACATGCTGAGGTCAAAATGTGAGCTCTCTTTGAGCTCACAGTGAGCTCACAAATGACGGTGCCACTATGAGATCTCACAGAGAGCTCACACTGTGAGCTTTTTCTGACAGGAAGTGACATCACATGACCATCACAACATTCCATCCACCATTTTGAATCAACATGTAACAGGGAAATTTGGGAGATGAAATAATGCATGTAAGTACACTTTTATATAGTTTGTAGATTTGAAAATTATGTTAGCATGGGTTTAAACACTTAGTGATTCCACAGGCATAGAAATTAAGCATCCGGAAAATGACAACTATATATGTTTTGACAGTTAAATTATACAGCAGTTTTGGCACAATCTTTTAACTGCCATTTAGTATCAGGAGCCATTGCACTTAACAAACACATACAGTTTTGATATGTACAGTGTATGAACTATAGTAATGTTTTCCATTTTAATTAAAAATTTATCTTGAAATAATAAAATGATAATCATCAACTGCACACAGAGTATAGGATAATTCAGCCTGTATATATATGGGACATTAATGAAGTTGACAATATATTATATGTAGCACGTACATGTATTTGTATTATTTTTAATTTTGTTTCAGGTTGCTGGTTGATATGTATGGGTTGGAGTACAGGAATGAAGATTGAAGAGATTTGATAAAGCCCCCCCCCCCCAATCCAGCAATATGATTTGACAAATAAAATGAGTTAACAAACTTGCTATTCTGTATGTGTATTTATCTAACTCTTGAAGAGGTCAATGAGGGTGATTTGAGGTCACAGGAAGTTCACCCTGCAGAGGTCACAGAAAGTTCACCCTGCAGAGTTGACCTCAGAAAAGGCTCACAGAGAGCTCACAGAAAGCTCACAAGAGGCTCACATGAATCTCACTATGAGACCTCATATTAGGCTCACAGGGAGCTCACAGTGTGACCTCAACTTTTGAGCTCAAATCACCCTCATTGACTGGCTTCAAAATGAGGTTGATGTGAGGTCTTTCCTGTGAGCTTTCAAGGTATCTTTGAAGAGCTCACAAATATATCACAGTGAGGTCAAAATGTTGACTGGGGTGGCCATTCTGTGTACTAAAACTCACCCTGTGGAAGGGAAAATGGCCACCACAATGCAGGCTTTCTGGACCTTGATAGCCTCTAAAACTGATAATAGTAAATTTTCTAATATTGAATTAAATTGAAAATATGTACCGTTGTGCACATCTACAATGGTATCAATGTGTTATGCATATGATACGAACTTCCAGAGTGGGCTGGTTGAGGCCACAGCATTGGTTGTTTCACCCCTTCAGTAGATTTCAGCACTAAAGCATAATCGCCCTATGCATAGCATAACATGGGCGATAATTATACTGTGGCATGATCCTTGTTATTTAAGTAAAATATGTTTTATAAAATGCTGCCCCTTTAACAAGAATTGGTGGCCCTGTCTTTTTCTGACATAACGCCAAACAAAATTTAATGTAATTTCTACACCACATATCATAATATTCCAATCTACTGTTCTTCTGACAAAAGATATTTATTTAAAATAGATGAACATTTTGTGTGATTTTTCTTTTACAGGATTACGAAATATAGTGATCATCATAGCAGCCATTTTGGGGTGCTTGACCCTCTTGTTCTTCATCCTTATGATCGTCTGCTGGTGCAGGTACGTTCAATGATTATTTTGATAAAAATTCCTGATTTCTGGAAGAGATTTAATATTAGCATTCAAATTAATTCTCCTCGATAGTTTGATTGAAAATGATGTACCACAACTTCGAAATTGTTACCATAAGTTGAGTGTGATGACATAAATTTATTTTATTTATATGACTGTGAACCTTTATTTTTATGATCAAATGATTTCTGTATTGAAATAATCAGGAACATGATCATTATTATCCATATTTAACTCTAACAAAGGATTATACTGTGAGATTTTGAATTATTGGTTTCTTTAAATCTGACTTCTATCTACTGTGTTGTTGCTTTCACAATGGAATGTTCTCTACAGAATCATTTTATTGATGTCCATGGACCTTATCAAAAATTCTTGAAAATGACCTTGAAAGTCATTTGTCAATCATCTGTCTCTTTAAAATCTCTTCTTGTAATATTTTTTATGCCAAAAATCTGTATGAGCAAACACAAAATTAAGATATATGATTTATTTGAAACATAGTCAGATTTAAAATCAGAAATTATAAAATACAATATTTATTGATTACACAAATCCAACTCCATGAAGAGTTTTTCATATAGGGCCTATACGTGTATAATAATATTTTGCAGTGCTGGTCCGTGCATATCTTTTGTATGCATTTTTAAAGTTGTTGGAAAAGCTTAGTTAAAACCATCGCATTTGACTGTGTAGATACATTTTTTTTCAGTTTATGTTGATTTACTCCATTTGTAAGGTAAATGCCTTACAGTAAAAGCTTTCTTGGTGGATAAATTACATATTTCTGTTAATAGGCCTACATCTTTCTGTTAAAGTGTTGGAATTTACTGGGAAACTTTTTTTTTGGTCGCCATAAAATCTTTTGTGTCGGCAGGTCAGAGAAGCTAAAAAATCACTTATGTGGCAGGCATTAGGAGATTACCTAGACTAGTTACACACACTTATACGGTCAGACTTTAATAATACCTTGTCATATTCTCAGACACAAGCAAGATGGAGAAGAAAGGTAAATTCTAAGAATTGGTGACAGGCACATGGTGTGGAGTGGATATACTCACTACTAATGAACTTGTCTGCAAATTGCACTACTTATATTTTATTTATTTATCAAGAAGCTAATCCTATGCTTGTCTGCCTCTGAGCTTGTATCAATTGGTCTCTATCTGCCGTATCTCATGTCTCAATTCAACTTATCTCTTGAGCTGCTTTGGAATCGGAAAGATATATTATATACTGCTTTGCAATGGCTTCAATACTTGATCTCTCTTGAGTAATAAACCTATTTAAAGCATCTGTATATACTTTTTGTACAATATCTACTGTCTCTGGACAATATTTATTCTATTTTCAGGTTTCTGAAAATTTTATATTTTGAATTTCTCCAAACTTTTTGTGGATAATTAATTAATTATGCACATTTGAGATTGCATTTTCAATATTTTTGAGCGTTCCATTTATCATCAATAGCCCCCTTCAAAAAATATTTGTGCACACTACCAATGAAATCATACAACTACCCAGTGATGGAAATGGAAAATTTTCGTCGGGGGAGCTCTCGGCTCATGCGGCAGTGGCTCGCCATTCAAAATTTTTAAAAGAGAAAGAATTCTTCCACCAGAGCATAATTATGGCTAAAACTACCATGAGGACTGAAAAAGTAACCTGATAATTTTAATTTTAACACTGCTCATTGGGGGAGCTGTAGCAGGGTACAGCTCCCCCTGTTTTTTGGTCAAGGGAGCTCAGCTCCCCCGAGCTCCCCCCCATTTCCATCACTGCAACTACCTTTATTCTTGAACTCTACAATGTCGAAGATGAACACGATACTAATAGAAATATTGTCAGTAATTATAAGCCATGTTTCACCAATTAAGCCATATTCACCAATTAAGCCATGTTTCTCCAATTAAACCATATTTCACCAATTAAGCCATGTTTGCCAATTAAGCCATATTCACCTATTAAGCTGTATTTCACCAATTAAGCCATATTTTGCCCTTTCCCTTGCAGAGCCCGTCGTGCCAAGCGTCATTATAACACGAGTGAGGTGGTGGACGGGTGGGCGGAGCCAACAATGATGATTGGATCCACTCCGAGAAATCCTTCGCTGTTTGAGATGAAAGAAAATGGGAACAGCAAGCAGAATTTATTGGAACAGAAGGTGGGAAAATGTCCATTTTTGTGAAAACTGATCTAAAGTGTGGTGCTGGTAGGGCTGTACAATGATAGGCTGAGGTGCGATAAGCGATAACAGTTACTGTTTCTCATATTGCGATGTCGATAAATTCTGCAATAAATTAACAAGCAAGAGATTTGCTTAAAAATTCACAAATTTATAGCAGTTGAAAGTAGCAATTCCATGGAAATAAATTCACATTTTTGGACAAAAATACAGGAAATTTTTATGATTTATTTACCAGGTAGCCCCTTTCATATCCCGATATAATAATGATAAGTTTGCGATTAATCGCGCAGCCCTATGGGTAAACCAATTTCACTCCACTTTACAACCGATATAACTATTGAATGACCATCAATGTACTTATTATTTTCAGTATGGGGTACGACCAGCTGATGACGATAGTTCGCAAGCTGGCGGAGTCCAAAATCCTGCATACACGTCATCATTCCAACCTGACCCTAATAAAGGAACAGGCCAATTTTAGCAGAACTCATTAGTCTAACATTTACTGTGAATAACTTTATAAAGGACAAACTGGACACTTGTTATAAACCACTGGAGGTTTTTGATGATGTACATGGATTTCGTATGGATTTGATATAGTTACGGGGATTTCTAATATACGGATTTCTCATAGGATTTATATTGCGGATTTTAATGAGGATTTCTGAAGGATTCGTGGCAATATTTAACTTTACATCGAAGATTTATTATTCAAGGAAATGCATAATCTCATTATACAGAACTTTGACTTAATTGTACCTGGTGACATTTAATTTAGCAACTGATTTGCAATTTCGATTAATGTTTTTCAAAGTAGAAGGAGCCTCCGAACTAGATTAATTTCTTCTGTCTTCAGGTCATTTATGGTTTTTATACTGTCATTTATTATATAATTGTGCAATATTTATCAACGGGATATATTGCTTTTATTGGAAACTGTCTCTATTTGTCTGCTGGTATCGTAGGTGTCAGAGTTCGTACATCTTAACCTTCTAACTTACAGCAACCTGACAAGGAGATATTTGCATCTCATGCACGGACATCTAGTGTATAGTTGTGTGTTGTATTTAATTTGATTCTGAAACATTCTTCCTCGCAATTAATGCGTGATGGTTACGTACTAAGTTCTGGAAGTATGAAAATAAAACTGGGTTTCAAAATTTATTGAGGTTTATCATACATTTGGCTTAAAAATGTACCATGTTTGCAGAAAGAAATTTGTTCTATAATTATATCATAACAACTTTACTAAACTCCAGCTCAAGCATAATCAGATGATGAAAATCAGGATTTAATATGTATACAGCAGTTACAAATACTTAGTAAAAGTTTCAAATATAATGGGCAATAATCTGAAGTTCAATGATATTAAAGTTAAATTCATGTCTGTTCAATTAAATTTGTATTTTAATAGCTAATTATATGAAATACTATTGCTTTTTTCTCAAATAAGCATTATTCTTTCATGTAAGTGTATTTATTATATTGTCATACCATTTTGTTTCACAGATCTCGTGTCTATTCAATTGCAATAATTTTATATTGTTGTTTGCAATATACTTATCAGTGTACCTTACAATTATCAAAACATAATCATAAGGGGCTAAATATACTAACACTATATGTGGGATTGGTGAATTGATTATTATAAATACTTATGATATGATGATAATTATGGTAAAATTCATTGCAATGTTTTGCTGTATACTTTGACATATCTCACATGCGCTTTATGAGGACTTCAAGTCTCTTTTAATTTTCTCGGGATGGAGGATTCACAACAATAATTTCACATGCTTATTCTATTATTTAAAGCTTATAAAGTATATAAAAATACTTTTATCGCTTAAATGTGTCTATATACAGCAGAAATCTAAGTACTGTAGGCCTATAGTCTCAGCCACTTAAATGGTCTAACAGATCCTATTGTGTGGCTATTGAATAACAGATAAACTAGGCCTGCATACTTGTTTTGTATAAGCTGGCAATTATAGAAATCAAAATATTTCGACACAAGACTTATTTTGGAACAATGTATAATGGCACTTGTAACGCTTCGCACCTTCAAAAGAAAACATTTTTGCCCTTTCACCAAGTTCATCAACTTTTGATCCAGACCTTTCAATGAGAGTTGTTCTGGTTAAAGTAATTTTGTAAATTAATAAGTAGCAATTTTAAAAGGGTGATAATACTTATTTTGGCGATTGCAGATTAACTTTATTGAAAGTTGTACTGTACTTATTTGCCTAATTAACAGTAATATAGGCTTATAGATATATAATAATTATTGTTGTAAATATATATACTTTGTTATTTATAAGTTATTTAGATTTTATGTATTTCATTGACTGCACTGTGAATGATTATAATTTTGTCTTATTTGCAAAATTTTGTCTGAAGTTATACATGTTTGTCAAGTTGCTTTTACGATAATTTTGCTTTGGTATAATATTTATTTGTTAACATTATGTACTTTTTGAAAAGTAGGTAAATTTATTTTTTAAAAGCAGCATTTATCTGTTTGAACTACAGAATAATGAGATTCAAATTCAAGCTTGAAACAGATAATTACTATTGAATTCATGAACATTTTATCAAATGGATATTAATTTATGAAATTTTCATTACTTTTGTTAATATTTGAATATTTGTATTGTTATTGCATTGTGATGTGTTTTAAATATTCAAGTTAGTACTGGTGAGTCCTACAGATATGTTAACATTCTAGTCCAATGTTATAAGTTAATTTATCGGGCATATACTTTGTAAACCCTTGTGGAAGTTAATTACTAGTCATGAAAAATAGTAGGCCTAGTGGACTCACAGTGTTTATTATTTTTATTGGTTGTCTTCTCTGTTACAGTGTTAATTAATGATATTGTTTTTCTGAACTAAAAAAGTTATTGAAAAATGAAATGCTACTCTCTATATTACTGATATTAAAAATGAACTTGTAGGTCTAAATTATCGTAAATTTATCTTTTAAAGATGCTTCACTATTTATATTGTGGGTAGAGCATGGTATGGGACCTATCATTAATTTATAACCATAATATATTAATATTTGTGGCTCATATTGTAGCATATTTGTTTGATTCTGATGTGCCAAGCGTTGAATGGATATGTCTCTGCTTTTAAAAACTGTTTTACATAAAGCGCGCTTAGTAAATTTCTAAGATGTAAACAAATTGCTGCTTACTAAAATCTGATTGTTAAAAAGAAATTTTGATCTTTTTAAAATCAGATTTACAAGAAGAGTTATTAGGCAGTTTTTCAATGAAAGGAAAATTTTACTGAAGGGACCCGAATGACTTTAAAAAAATATATCATTTTAAATTTTGATAACTTTTGCATGGGGCTAACTTGTGAACCGATGAATGGTAGATTTTCTTTTTAATAATTTAAAAAAGATATAGTCAGCTGTTAAAACATATTTGTTTTCTGCTTTAACTAATAAATGTTGCTCTATAAGTGCCTTGGCATATAATTGTCCATATTAGAGTGTAAATTCAGTTGTGGGTAAAGACATTCCATTGTGCTATATAATTATATGAAATTGTATTGTGTACATAAAGTTGATCTGTATCGTTATGTTGATCTTCTCTGTAATTGTATAGCTGTCTGTATATAATAAAGTCATCTTTAATCAAACTGATTAATATCCTGTTTAGTAACTTTTGTTGTACTTAATTATATCCGTTAAATTAAGAATCAGGCTCTTACGTCAAAATTTGTTGACTTGGCAAAATCCAAATGTATGGTTGACTTAGTTTTCCATCTGAGAAACTAGGCCTAAATAAAGCTCTGCCAGTTTTGCATTTACCATATTTTCTGTATTAAAAGAACACCCCCTTTATAAAGAACCAATTTTAATCAAAATTCCATCAAATATGCATGATATGAATTTGTCCAAAGTTTTTAATGCAAAAAACTATTAATCGCCCATCTCATCATTGCATCTGCCCACCAGGCGCATAATAGTGATGATAATACAAACAAAAAGGTATTTCAAATACATTATCGTTTTTATACAATGGGCTGTTTCTAAATATTAATCGACAAAATTAGGTCCTTGCAGTTCAATCAGATTCATTCATTGAAAGTTCTTTTTTACCCTACAGTGTTCCAATTTCCCCACCAATTTATATTTCTGAATTATTTCAAAATATCAGTTGACCAGCAAGGGTACCGGATCGCAGCCGGAACATGGGGGGGGGCAGTAATACCTCTCCTACCTTGGCGGGAGGGGCAAGGTTGCCCTTTTGATCTCAAAGAAAAAACCTTATTAGGCCTTAATTTACAATGCATTTAGGCAAAAAATTGTTTAAGTTTATATATATTTAAAATCATTATTGGCGCTTTTTGTTTTTGTCGCGCGAATAAGAGGTAATTGCACTTTCTCGACTGATATGACCGTCGACCGCCCCTTCCACCCTCGTTTCCTTCAGGCACCCCTGTAAACTTTTCTTTTTTTTTCTAAGCTAATGACCAAAGTCAAAGAGAAATCTTACTTTATACAATGGCATATGTATACGTTGCTGTTCTTCAACTTGTACAATTCACAAGGACCTGAAGGACCCCAGCTGACAATGCACGTGAAGTTCACGTGGTAAACACTGGGGGAAACTGGTGAACATGACATAACTGAGAGTTATCACGTGTTTGTGTTCACGTGAGAAAAACTCCCACATTTTCACGGGATAACCACCTGATGAATGTCACCAGATTAACGCTAGACCATCTTCATGACATAACTGAGAGTTATCACGTGTTTTTCTTCATGTGAAAAAACTCCCCAGCATTTTCACAGGATAACCACGTGATGAACTTCACCAGATTATCACTTCACTATCTTCATGACATAACTGAGAGTTATCACATGTTTTTCTTCACGTGGTTAACTGGTGAAGATTGCCGCCCAGAAATATAGATGGAGCCACCTGTACTAGAAACACAGCTGTTTACCGAGTTCCGCACTAAGCTTACTTTAAATGAGTTTAAACGTATTAAACAAATGATTATGATTTCTAAATCTGAATTAATGCACAGTACATGGCGGATTGAAACTTATTAGCTCAAAAAGGAGTACATATTGGATATTATTACAAAAGACTAGTTATCTGAAATGTGAATCATGTACGACTACAATCCTTGATTCTGGTAACCCATTAAGAAGACTGAAAAGAGACTCGTTGTGACAAATTTTCAGCAAGTTCTTGTGGCTTTACTTCAGTCCCACAGCTATTGAAGCCCAAGATATTGCTTGAAACAGTCCAAGTTGACTGGCTTGATGAAGAGCCAAGTTAACGAGTTGGAGATTTTGCCTCTTCTCAAATAATTTTAACTGGTGAAGATTGCCCCCCAGAAAATCACGTGGTTAACTGGTGAAGATATTCACCAGAAAATCATGTGGTTAACTGGTGGAGATTGGCCCCCAGAAAATCACGTGGTTAGCTGTTGAAGATTGCCCCCCAGAAAATCACGTGGTTAACTGGTGAAGATATCCACCAGAAAATCACGTGGTTAACTGGTGAAGATTTCCCCCAGAAAATCACGTGGTTAACTGGTGACAAAATCACGTAGTTAGCATTTGCATATAACCACGAAGATCCCATGCGCTTGAAGGTACTGGTAAGATAATATACTAAGAGAAGGTGCAACGTGCCTCACAGAATTCTCATTTTGTACATTAGCTGCTTCCTGTTTAAATTTTACTGCTCTGTGATTGGTGCAGGCTTCACACCAGGTGACGTCACCACTGTCGTCACCGTAGCAACCTATGACAGTTTGATCTGTGATGTCACAGGACAAGTTGTCCAGAATGCATTGCAGCAGGAAGACATCCTTCACAGAAAACACACTTCTGAGCGTTGCATCTCCTCCGTGCATATAACCTATCAGTTTTCCACGTGATAACTGAGGGGCAATTTCACGTGATAACTCTCAGTTAACCACCAGTTTTGTCAGCTGGGAATTACCTGACTCACCTGAGCTCAGCTGCTGAGGACAGTTCTCAACCATGCAGTTTGGACAGTTCTAGGCAAAAAGAGGGCTAAAAGTTAGTTCCTCAAGGTCCTCAGTGGTGGTGCTTTCCGTAACTGGTTTACGGCGCCCTCTTGTGTTTATTCCATTCACTACTGCTCTCTGCTGCATCCGGTTTTCACATGTGAGTTTGTTGACATTCACAATGACAAGATTATAGCAGAAATCGGCTGTTTTACTGGTAATTGATGCGTTTATTTGATCTGATCATGCACCTGCACGATGTTTGTGATGCAGGGCGGCTGTTAAAAGCAGTGACAAAGCCTGTGCATCTCTGTTAACAATTAGATTTTGTGTTCGAAGTTTTTGAAATTTGTTGATTCTTGTCATTTTGCCATTTTTGGTCAATTTGGATTTTGACAGATAAGTCTGCAAACTGCTTATTGTCAGATTGGAGTTTTGTGATCTAAATCACTGCACTAGCTGCCAATTTTCATAAAAATCCTGGCTGTCAATCGAGATCTGGCAGGCTGCTACAGGCACCTGACACTTTTTTAAAAGTGTTTTTCTGCGCGATCCGCTAGTTTCCGTGCAGATGTGCTACACTGGCATTAGTGGCAACAGCTTCACAGCACCAGTTTCACTTGACGGTGCGCAGCAAATCACTTTTGACCTATTTTGCCCGGTCCGTGAGGTGGCGCGTGCCGTTTTTAAGTATAGAGTTAGCTGGAAAACCCCAAAGGGAGCTGCATTTTTTGTTTGCAACACTCTCCGCAGACTCTGAGGGATGATCCCTGGAAAGATCGAAGAAAGAAAATGGGCTTCAGGACTATTTCTGTTAAACCTGTGACATGGGCAGGATCTAAAATGCATCATTTAAATACCTCAGAAGACTCGAAAGAGGTAAGGGACTTAGGGGCCGACCAGATGGTCTTTGGGGGGGGGGGGCTATGGATTTTTGGTGGAAAAAAGTTTGTTTCCCAATTCACACCACCTAAAAGACGAAAAGCTCTTTGAAATCATCCCAGGGCGATGCCACGATTCTTTCCGTGGCTATGTCTATTTCACGGGGGTCTCTAAGCCTGAGAAGATGAAGCGACGACTTCTCTACCAACGTGAACTGCTTGCCAGACGAAAAGAGCTGGCACTAGATTATGCCTTCAATATCAGTGAAGAAATAAATCCTTTTAGCAGTTGTTAAAACAAAATTTACAGTTGCTTTTGGGAACAAGTCTGCATATGAGTGTATAGACAATTTGCAGTACGAAATGTATAGATTCAAAGCGGCGCCACATTATAGTCCCTTCAATCTTCATGTATTCGGAAGTTTGACAAAAACATTTCAAATCACATTGACGAATAATATGTAATTTAATGTAAGCTATTTGTTTCGCAGAAATTACAGTGTTCTTAGCAAAAATTGTTACATTTTTTGTATGGGAGTCCTCAGGTGAAAGACTAAATTGTCTCTTTCGGTTCCTGTGTACATTCTTACATATATATGTAAAGATGATTTTATATGGATTGGCAGTAATCTGTAAATATGCTTTTCTTGTCATGTAATGTGTATATACATACATCTGTATGGTATCACACACTGTTAACTGTGCCATTTAACTGAGCACAGTGAGCAGTTTGTAAATTTGAGCTCACGTTTTCCTGTCTACATGATCTGTTTTATGGCACTGACCATTAGTTTCGTTGGAGTTTTTTCCTTGACGGGAAATTGTCTGTTTTGCCCTTACAGTGACAGCAATCAATCATCCTGTTAGGGTCAGGACTAAGCTAGAATTGCAATAGTTCTCATGTGATGGTAAACTCCCAGATTGCTCAAATCATAATGACATTTGGCTCATAATTCGGTCTCTCCAAACAATTGACCAAGTTTCGCCAACCAACCCCGTCTTTATGAGATCATTCAACCGAAAGGTTCTAGTTGCTATTCGCGACGCTTCACGGGAGATGCCCTGTGATCCCTGCAAAACATTGACGAAAGAAAATGGGCAACAGGAGACTGTTCCTCTTAAACTTGTGACATTGGCGGAATTTAAAACGCAACATTTCAATACCTCAGAAGACTCTAAAGAGGTAAGGGACTTAGCAATACTGAGAATCATAATTCTTTTTTTTTAAATTTTATAGAAGAATTTGCTTTTGTGCATCATCTTGCAGTAGAGTAGGATTTCCAATGAATCTTGAAAGTTTTAATGTTAAGTGTTATATTTTCAAATTTTTTGCGATCTTCTTTGTGAATCATCCCCCAAGGCCTAAAAAATATTTTTGCCTTCAGCCAGAAAAAAATTAAACCTTATTAAATTATTCTAATATTTTTTGCCATTATTTCTCCGATTGAGCATGACAATTGTGTTCCGACAATAAACCTACATTGGGCTGGGGCTTGGCAGCATAGTCATAATGTTATAACAAGGTTGCACAAACATTACACTTTAATGTTGTTACAACGTAAAAAGGTTTAACATTTTAATGTTATACCAACATTGTGAATAATGTTAATGCGATGTTTGGCACAACATTAATATGACATCGATATAACGTTATGTGTTTATTGGGAAGTCATAAGGGACAGCTTCCTAAAGTGAGTAGGTCTAGGTGCCAAATCTTCCCTTACTATTTAGCTATTTTTCTGTGACCAAGTTGCGTAACAGCAAATAAAGAATTTCTTGGACCTCTGGAAACCCCATAAATGGAGGTGTACAAGGGTAAAAATCAACACAATCGACATGGCGACACAGCCCTCCTTAAAAAGTGACTCAGTGACACTGGTCCTCTAAAAAATCGAGAGACACTGACAGATTGACTGATAAAAAGTGACAAAGGGACTTTTTTTTTCCCTTTAAATTCCGACATTTGACACTCCATGTGTTTTTAGTGACCCATGTACATCCCTATAAATGATATTTCTCTTAAGACCCCAAGTACAACAAACAAAATTTTTAAAACATTTACCTTTGACAACAACCCCATTCCCTTTATAGAGCAACGGTAAACCTCTTATTTTCAGCTTATTTGAATGTTTTATAATATTAATATTATAATGTGTATTGGGCAGGAAGTCAATAAAAAAATTTGACTTAATTAAATTAAAATTGGTCTGTTTTGACAATGAATATGGAAATTACTTAAATATGGTCATTTATGCTAAGTCAGGTGCCTGTTCCCTGCCATTAATGTTTTTTGCCTGCAAAAGAGATATTTTCTGGGTTATTATATTGTATTGAATTTTATTTGATATGGTTTTGAATTTTTATTTCAAAATTTCCTGTTGCTTTTCTTTGGTGTATTTGTTGCCAGTGACCTCTGTCAATTTCATAATACCGTATTTTCTCTATTAAAAGCACACCCCCTAATAAACGCCCACCCCCTCCATCTAGAATTGATTTTGATTAAAATTCCATCAAAATATGAGTTTATCCAACCTTTTTTAATACGAAAACATGCCCACACGCTGGCCTCTTGCCTCCATCATTACCTCTGCCCACTGGGCGTTTAATAGAGAAAATACGGTAATGTTGGCCAAAACATGGTGAAAGAGATTTATAAGATGGTCAAATCAATGTATAATGCAGCTGATGTATGAACTTATAAATATTAATTAGCCTAATTAAGCACTCCTTTCTCGTTCCAGTAAAAATGCAAGGCTCTCCAGCCAAGCGGAAATACCCAGATGATTTGGACCACAGTTATGCCCAACCTGGATATGTCCAACCTGGTTATGTCCAATCTGGCTTTGTCCCACCTGGTTATGCCCAACCTGGATATGTCCAACCTGGTTATGTCCAATCTGGCTTTGTCCCACCTGGTTATGGCCAACCGGGCTATGTCCAACCTGGTTATGGCCTACCTGGTTATGTCCAACCTGGTAATGTCCAACCTGGATATGTCCAACCTGGTTATGTCCAACCTGGTAATGTCAAACCTGGTAAAGTCCAACCTGGTAATGTCCAACCTGGTAAAGTCCAACCTGGTACAGTCCAACCTGGTAATGTCAAACCTGGTAAAGTCCAACCTGGTAATGGCAAACCTGGTAAAGTCCAACCTGGCCAATCAGGCAAAAGAAAGAACTCAAAGAAGAATCCTGGAAGGAGAAGGGTATTTATTTTATTTAACGATAGATTTTTAAAGATCTGTCTCTCAAAGTATTGTTGTCTGATATAATCCAAGCAAGAAAGTGAAAAATCAGTAATACTGCTTGAAAATATTACGTAATTTGTACTTGTCGACCAATTCAGTACATGCCGAGGGAGACATTTCATGATATTCAATAAAAAAATAAGTCATGATGATATTATGTCTGGTTTCATACCCGGGGGGGGTACTTCGCGGACTTTTGCATACGGATGCGCCACGGCAATTTTGAAAACCAGAACCATTTTAATCCGGAAACTGCGCCAAAACCACAAACCATTTTAATCCTTCACTAAAATTTTTTGCAAACCAATTTAATCTTCATGGTTTTTAAACCATTTTAATCCTCTTTTGAAGCCGATTCTAACGGTACCAAACATGTTGGGGTTGCGAAAACCAGAACCAAATTAATCAGAATTGTCAAAAAACCTAAACCATTTTAATCCAAGGAGGCCAAAAAACCATTACCATCCAGCGGCGCCTCTATATACACCCTTATAGAGTGAGTACCCCCCCCGGGGTTTCATACAATGCCAATAATTTATATGATGAGTAGTCTCTTGTGTTGTGAATAGGCATAAAATTCATACATGTATTTAACTCTAAGTGTAATGATAATATAAGGAAATGTATAGTTCAAGACCATCGGTCGCCAATTAATTGCTCTTGTGGTGAACAAGAAGTCTTCAGTTGGTGACATAATTATGCTACGTTTCGTGACTCAATGTCAAACTCACCCTTGGATATAAAATGTACATTCAAGGCTAGCATAAAATATCCATTTTGTGTAGTAATTTGGAAATGCATTGCTATCTGAATGTGATGTGCAGGAGAAGTCATACTTGTGCATCAAAAATGAATCTCCTTATACAACATAACTTGAACTTTTTGAATGCTCCTCGTGTAAAATAATAGCAATGATTCATGTTTCATTTCAGAAGCGTGAAATAGCCAAACGGACCACTCACAAAACTAGGGCTATGACTGCGCTTATGAATGGAAAATATACAACAGCATTCCGAATCCTTTTCAAAAAGATGCCCGCAGCAAGGAGAGGTTTTGCGCAAGTAAGTACATGCAGCTTAGAATGGAATATATATAAACTGCTCACACTTAAAAACGCACACTTCCAAAAACGTTAAAAATAACACTTCCTCTTAAAATATCAAGATGAAAGTTGGAACACTTCTAGTAGTTGCCATCAGGTACATTCATGCAAATTTTCAAATCTCTAAGTGCAGTACTTTTGTGTCAAATTAAATCAGAATTATTAGAGTATTGATATGGGATGATTGTCTATGTATGTGTTTCTACCCTGGATAGCAAAAAGCCACATCATTTAATAGTTTTGGTTCACATGCATCACTTCCAGATGCTGAGTCGTACATTTTGAGTTTTAAATTCAAAATCAGCTTTATCATTAACTTTTTTTTCAAAAACTTCCGTGGGGCAGCTTTTGACTGCCTGTGCTTGTTATGTGAAAATTTCATAAGATTAATCCTATCCAGTATACCACAAAGGTATGAAATTCATTTGGGCTAACCTCTAAATGTGTTCAGAATAATTCATACATCTTTGTATCAACTATCCATGTGTTTGGGTGGACTGAAACCTATAATTTATGAGCTATTAGCTAAATAGCCATTTTCACATGAAAATTCAATGTTAAACCCCTATCTATCTTTGGGGCTCTTGAGCAACATCTAAAACGCCTTCAAACATGTCAAATGAGCTGAAATTTTACATGGGAGTCAGAGAGGGGCTATGGAACACATTTAGAGGTTAGCCCCAATGAATTTCAGACATTTGCTTTTTTTGGGACACCCTAATGTATATTTAAAAATGAACTGCATGTATTTGAAAGATCATCTCTCTTAAGCTTTTATGTCCGCAAATTTAAAAGAAGCTCTCTCTAATAAGGTGCGATTTAAAGTTGTTATGTCCACAAATATTAAAGAAGCTCAATAGTTAGATTTAAAAAATAACTGAAAAATCCCTTAATTGCCTTGCTAAGTGCGATATGTAAAGTAAGATTCCTTTTAAATTGGAAACAAATAGTTTCTATTGCTGTGTTTTTTTTTGTATTTGAGGCATTGCTGGGCTCTCACTTAATCATATTAATACTTAAAAGCACTTAATTTCAATGATTTGAAGTGTATTCTGTATAGGCCTACTTTACTTCAAATTTGTGATGTTTAACTGCAAGTTGAATTTTTCATAGGCCTATAATTGCTGGACCAAAGCGTACTCAATTCTATTATTGGTAATGCGTAGTAACTTTGCAAAAATGTTAGTCGAATTTTTTGTTAATTTTGCAGGTCTTGTCTGATATGATTCGGTGTGAAATTAGAGCAAAGAATTCAAAACTGTCATATCTGCAATCAGACTTAACTTTGGAGAATGTGGAGCAATTTTCCTGGCAAGAATTTCTCAAAGAGATGGATCGAGATTGCCCTCTGCTGACGGCAGTTATCAAGGGCGCTTTGACTAAGAAGAAGTAAGCTTTAGATGACTATATTATTGTGTTAACTTATCATTTTATCGTATTGTATAGTTATTGTGTTATAAATATTTGTGACGAGTGGAATAGAGACCTTTTACTCAATCATGCCATAAATCTATACAGTGCTGCCTGTACAGGCCCAATGTTATGAAATAGGGAAGGGTGATTCACTTACTTATCAAAGACTTTGACCCATACCTCACTCCAACTACAGCAGAGAAAATTGGCTGCCATTTTTATCCCACATGACTCTCATATCAGCCTTTATGACCCAATATGTTTTCCTCTCATCGTATGAGAATTCACACTTCCACAAGCCGTTTTGCTAAGGATGTTTTAGCATTGATGCAATGGCACCATTTCATGCGTTTCACTTACTTATAGGCGGTAGATGTATGGCACGATTGTGTATAATGTGACTGAAAATGGAAATTTAGAGTCAGAATCGAGAATACAAAGTCAAATTTACCTTGTTTTTCTTATTTTTTTTCAGCCAGATGGATACTCTGAGACAAAAGGATCGCTCCCTTGTGCCTAGCGTTGGAATGACATTGTCCAACATCCTGGCTTCCAGGAACAAGCGCAGATTCCGCCTCCTGGTGCAGTTGAATTCTGCCGTGATGTGGCTGTCAGGCTGCAACCAGAAGGTAAACAAGCTTTCAAAAGTTGCATTCTAATCACGCAGACTGCTTCATGCCCTAATTTTATTACAGCAGGTACAGTGGTCAATATCATTTCTGAGTTGAATTTCCTGGCTGAGATTTCCAAATTTATGGTTTTGACACCAGCCATTAAATCCTGCGTGTTTTTAAAATTTTGTTGAGTAGTAATAAAATTAGTTCATGTAAATTTCACTAAAAATTGTGCTTCAACATTTCAAATTGATATAAATGATCATGTTTTTGTGGGTAATATAATTCATGTATATATTACACACAGTTTGTAAAATGTAATTTATTTTCTTTTACAGCTTTACTCTCAGTTGGCTCCTACTGGACTTTGCTTTGAAACGGAAAAGTCAGCTCGCGCGATCATTGAGCAGCTGTATCAAAGTTACGAAAAGAAGGTGCTGAGTCAGAAAGAAGCAATGGAAAACTTCCTCAAGGGCGTCAGACCAGAGGTGAGCTTTTGATTGACAGGTCTTTTAAACAAGAGTTGTCAAAATATCTCAAAATTTGTATCAAGGTAACCATAACTTTCCTTATCACCTCAACTGTGTCATTGTGGCAATAAATTTGTTATGTAACTGATAGTAAGCTGTATAGTATGATTATGAGACCTCTGACAAATTTATTATGTAAATATTTATTCCCATTGCTCTCTTAATATGGAGATTTTGCATTTACACCCAAATTTTGCTCACTCGATTTTGTAAAATTGCCATATTTAAAAAAGTATGGCACTATTCCAAACTGTATTGCAGGCTGCACTGGCCCCAGATACTGTCTAACTTTAGCCAGTCTATTGAGTAAAAGAGTCGCATTGAAATTATTTTTAACATCTCACCTAGACCAATATATTCCCAACATTTGCAGAATGTTCCACAATCTAGAAGGTCAGCAGCAAGATCAGAAATGGAAAATACCAACGAAAGTAAGTCAATATAAAACTATGTTTATTTGACATTGTTTCCCTGGCCAACACCTTGGTCTGGAGTCCGCCATAGCGCAAAGCAGCCCCTTGAGAAATATGTGTGATAGAGTAAAATGGTTAAGGATATATTGTTCAAACGTGACATTCAGTGAAGTTTGGTGATATTTTTGCAGTTCATGGGTTCACCCTGTTGTACAACAACCCAAACAAGTCCTCAACGGCCAAGTCTGATGGGAAAACTCCAAACCAGCATAGCAAAATGGTGCAGGCCTACTCCGCTGAACTTCTTGTGCCAACCCTGCACCTCAGCAGCCGTGACCCTGGGCCAGAAGCAGTGCGGAGTATCCCCCTTGAAGCCATCCTCCCTGATGCTGAGGATGTAGAGGTGAATTATTTATTCATTCAAAGCATAATTTTATGTGATGAAGAATAATTATCCGTAAAATGATAAGTCTCTATGTCAAATGTCCATTATGTCTGTATTTTTACCCTCGGCAATGTATATTGCCGTCGGGTATTGTAGTTAGTATGGCAAATTTTTGTCCGTCCGGCGGGCGGGCGGGCGGGCGGCGTCACACAATGTGTATTGGCCTCTGTGCCATAACTGTTAAACCTATACATATGAAATTTGACACATGAATGGGTCTTATAGTGTTAATGTGCCTTCAGGAGTTCATATTTATGTAATGACCACAGTTTTTGTAAAATATTGAAAATTCGGAAAAATTAAATTTTTTCGTTTCCGGACCAGAACTCGGAAACGGTTATACCTACGGGCATGAAAATCTACTGTAACATGTATTAAATACCCTAGTTGTGCCTTTTGGGGGTCTGAATGCTGTAACTAAAATAGATTTCAAATAATGAACCAAAAACGCAAAAAAATGTGGTTTTTTCAACCCTCTGCAATTCCCTCAATTTTGGAGTTAGATATTTGAAATTTAGAATTTAGTTGTCTGAAATATAGCCCTCTTAATTGCTTGAATCGTTTAGAGGGTCAATCTAACGAATTTTGCATAAAAACCCAAATACTGGAAAAATGTGTAATTTTTTACATTTTTCTTGAATTTTGGTCTCTCACACCAAAACAGTAGTAACTATATTGGTAAAAACCAAAAGGTATTATAGTTAAACCTATCAAGAAGGAACTTTCATGGCCATTATGTAGTTGACACAATATTTTAGGCTGACAAAACAAGTTTAAAATTCACAAAAATGTGAAAATATCAATTTCCTGGCCATTTCGTCTCTAATAAAGTCATACCATGCTCTAGAATATGAACAAAATTAATAAACATAAATGAAATACATGATTTTCATGCATATATCTGTTACATCATCTTATATTTGAATATAAAAAGACAGAAATTGCTAAAAATAGGCAAAAACTATAGACCTTTGAATTGTCGCATTTCAGTCAATTTTGGATCTTGGTTACTCAAAGTGCCGTACAATGTGCCCCAAGTATTATTTTTTAATTTTTTATGTGCATGTAGTTTATGAATTTTTTAGGCCAACAGAAGAAGTTTAAAATTCACAAAATATGAAAATATCAACTTCCTAACCTTTTCGTTTCTAATAAAGTCATGCAATGCTCTTGAATATTAACAAAATGAATAAACATGAAAGAAACACACACTTTTCATGCATATATCTGTTATATCATTAGATTTTTGAACATGAAAAGACAGAAATTGCTAAAAATAGGCAAACAACTGTGGACCTTTGAATTGTCACATTTCAGTCAATTTTGGATCTTGGTTACTCAAAGTGCCATACAATGTGCCCCAAGTATAATTTTTTCATCACATTCTTCCTCAGAATTGATGTGGTTAAATATGATAAATTATATATATTATATATACAAACATGCTTTATGCACATACAATGTAGTTCTTACTCAGGGGGCCTTAACAGTCTAAACTTTTGACAAGAAATCTCAAAACCCCTTTTTGCTCAAATCTAACCTCAGTGATGTAAATTAAAGGAAGAAATTAAATTAATGTCAGCCTGCTTTTATTTATAATATTGCATAAAAACTAAATGTGATCAAATAATGATTTCAGAAATTATTCCACTAATTACAAGGTTATTTATAAATTTACTTGGCATGCAACAAAAACTTAATTCTATGAATTTCAATATTTCATTTTATATCCAAAGATATTTAATGTTGGATAAATCTGAATTTTAATTAATGACAAAACTCATCCCAAGCATATTTTAGCTCCTTGAAGACAATAAGTGTCACTGCTTTGTTGGGGAACAGGGTGCAGCTTTTGTTGAATGAACATTATGTAACATGATGTCACTAATCCTCTCCAATGACCAAACCCAAGAACAAAGGGGAGAGTACAGAAGCATTTAAATAGCACCCCTATATTTGAGCCAAATTATCGTTTTCTTAGAAATATATTCAAACTGCATTGATAGTCTTAGTTTTTTTATCTTAAACATTATAATGAAATTTCCAATTTAAATCAGAAATATAGGCCAAGTAGAAGTTGAGATATGTCTTTTTATATCCCATGCAGGCTCTTTTTTGCCTTTTCAGCTATTGTTATACAAATACAGCCAAGTTTGGACAGTATTTAAGTAGTAAATGTATTAGTCTTATTAAAAAGTATCTGTAGGCCACACGCTGTTTTTAGTTTAATATTTAAAATAGATGGATTGGATAGATGGACAAGATGTCTAATATTTCTGTTTTTAGACAGGCCTTTATTCTATTCATAATTTATGATAAGATGATAAAGGTAGGATAGATAGATAGACAGACAGACAGACAGACAGTTAGATAGATAGATAGATAGATAGATAGATAGATAGATAGATAGACAGCCAGATAGCCAGATAGATAGATTAGGTGTTTTAGATTAGGTGTTTAAATGACTGAAGATTGCTTGACTGATTGGACTGATTGATTGAATGAATGATTAATTAATTGTTCGACTGATAGATCCACTGTGAATTTATCCCAGCAAACAGATTTTATTGATTAGTAGATAGATAGATAGATTGATAGATTGATAGATTGATAGATAGATAGATAGATAGATAGATAGATTGACTGATTGTTTGATCATCTATAATTATGTAATCTAATACATCCACAGAATCATGGATCGACAGATGATTGGGACTTTACCTCCTGTATTTATGCACTTGGTAGGCTAATTAGGACAGGAGGAGGACATAGCAATGAGGTGACCCTTATATTTCATTGCAACATCTCTTTTCAGTACCTTGAATCTGTTGAATGCTAAGGCTGGGAATTTGTCAAAATTAAATAGGCCTACAATAAAACATCATATAAAATAGAGAAATGGACATTTCATGCATCTAAAAACACTTTCCGTCAGCCAGAAAGAGTGAGGAAGCTTGAGAGAGTTGGGCCACTTTTTACGCTTTAGCACCTCCAGCTGACCATTATGATTTTACAAACATGCTTGATACATTGATTGCATCTAGAAATAGTTAAGAATATATCTGTAGGAGGGCATTGATGTTCATGAACATATGCGCTAAAGCCATATGAAAATTGTAAACATTTTGGCCCAACTCTCCCCATCAAGTGGGAGACTTGGGCCATACAAAGGGAGACTGGGCCATCTAAATATGACTGGGTTGGTAAAGCTGCAGTAGGTATAAAATGAATAAAGGTGTTCTTTATAAGGTGAATTGAATATTTATTTCCGAATATTTCGACCGTCAAGTCTTCATCAGCGGTACAAGTATGAAAAATATCAACAAGTACATAATATTGATATTTTTCATACTTGTACCGCTGATGAAGACTTGATGGTCGAAATATTCGGAAATAAATATTCAATTCGCCATATAAAGAACTTCTTTATTCATTTTATGCATACACAATGGCGATGGATTCGAGTTACTTTACCAACTGGAGCTGTAGTTGGGTAATAATCTATCGCCAGTGTGTCAATTGATTTCACCGCCTTCAGAATAGCTTGCTGAATAGCCGAGGGTATGCTGCCGCGCAGCCTATGTTTTTACCAGAATTTTAAGTATAAATATAAATGAATAGTGGTCACAGATTAATAACCTCTATGACCAGATCAAGGATAACTGTTGTGATCCAGACGTGTAATAATGAAGGGATGGAAATTTGTGCATGCCTGATAGGTAGTGCCTGTGTTTGTAGTATATACGAAACTGTCTTTAGAAGTAATTCAATGACGTTTATTTCAACATATTCCTGCCACTCACATGCGTATTTTGATTTATGGATAAAAAACGGTTAAAAATGTAATATAATTTAAGTTCTTTTGTTTTAGAATCTCAAAGAGGAGTTCAAGACAATCATCCAGCGGATTCTTGTGAACTGTCTGCCTCAGATACGTGGAGATCCCGTCTTCCGTGAGATTGTCACTTGGCGTATTCCCCACGATTATGATACTCAGATGACCAAGCAAAGCAATTTGGTAAGTGACGTTATGGATTCTTCTTCTAAGCATTCAAACACACTTCAAAGCTGCACAAAATTCTTACCATACACCTAAGCTATTGAATTCTAAACAGGCACGGGGCCGGGTAATAGGGGTATCAAACAGGCCATCAACCAAAGGTCCTGTTGCACTTGGAGCTGTGGTTGATGGCTTGTTTGACACACCATTACCTGGCATCGTGTGCCTGTTTTACAATTCAATAGCTTAGGTGTATGGTAGGGCAACTAGAAGTGTCTGATCTATAAATCAAGACTTTACGGAATTGCCCAAATGCATTTAGCTCATTCTAATACACTGCAGGCTGAAAGTTTGGAAACTGAAGGTTTCCTGCCATTCAATTGGTGTTTCCTAAATCTGCTTGTGGGTTCATTGATCCTTACCTGTCAAATATTAATGTATACTTTGCTTTATTCCTATTATCTAATATCTTTCAGACCCCTCTAGGCGTCATTGAGAAGGAGCAAGAGGAGACCCATACATCAGAAATGGTCAAAATTCTGAGTTACTACGGACAATACGTACCCCGCAACCAAGGAAGTACTCATGAGACCATTCTGCATTGTGATGCCAAGACTTGCCGAGAAGTTGTTGCAGGTAATTCTATTAACCCAAATCAAATTTCAGGCTTGGAGTCAGGATTTTGACTCTTTTTCAATTCAATGAAAGACTCAACCTTCAAACTCCTTGACTCCTTGCAAGACTTCCCACTCTGATCAAATTCCGACTTTTCATTCTTAGGACTCGCAAAATTTGGCTCTGAACTTCTCCAACTTGTCTTCGACGCCATCACCGTGATGTTATCCCGAATGCAAAGCCCTGAAATCAAGTCAATATTTGATATGCCGTTATTAGCCTACTTGGGAAACATGTAAACAGAATGCTTTTCCAGGTCTAAAAACGAACTGCATTATAGATTATATGAACCCAGCCGTTATTATAATTTCAGTGCAAGATGCTTTTGTGAACGGGGAAACAGAATGGGACAGATTCCAAATGTTCCTGCCACAAACTCAGAACTGGCGCAGCCGTCTCCAAATGGCAGTGGTAAATATCATTCAAATTTTAAAAGCCAAACCATGTCCACTCATTTTGTGTTAAATTATGAAACAATGTAATTTTGTGATATTTCACACAGGATTACACAGCAGAATTTTCTGATCCTCGGAGCGTTGAGGAGAAGGGCACGTTCGCAGAGATTCGAAACTACCTGGACAGGACTAACGTTTTTCAAGACACCAGGCTCTGTTACGGCGCCACCTATGATTTCATATTGACGATTGTTGGAGCATTACTTCTTTTGGCGTCCTACAAAATCCTCAACATACCAGTTGATGGTGAAATTTCCAACCCCAACCCCAAGAAGAAAAAGAAGGCGTTGCTTGATAGTTTGACGGACCAGATCATTGATATGATATGGCAGGATCCAAACATTGAAGATGTGATCAACGCAACTGATGAGGCCAGTCGGGACAATCTCTGTATCTGCAAACAACACACTGGAGGGGACATGATAGGTTGCTCAAACACAAGCTGCCCAAAGGTAAAAAAATCTAGCTTTTCGAGAAATATGTTTTAAAATCTTAGGTTTGATGATAAAATGCCAGGTTTCAAATAAAAATGGTTTATTTACCAAAGTTAGCCTTAATACAGAAAATTAATTTTTGTGACTACTACATTGATACCCTGTGGTGTTAATTGGCTTTAACACAAAAATAAATGTAAAATTAATCCTGACCTATCTAAGTCCATTTTGTGCTTATATTGTAATTGATTATTATTGTGCAAAGGCATCATTAGTTTCTTATGGACTGTCTTTTGTTCATGAATCAATTCTTTCTTTAGGGTGAATGGTTCCATTTGGATTGCGTGGCCTTGAGTCCGAGTGATGTTCCTGACAGAGATTGGTTCTGCTCTGAAACTTGTCGGAAAAAAGCAAGGGCCAAACGGGTGGAGATTCAACAACCCTACTTCGACTCAAAATTTGAGTACACTAAAGGTAGATTCATTGCTTGTCTTTTGTTCTATGTATGTCACAGTAGGTTGCCTTCTAAACATTTCAGTTTGTGAATGCACCAGACCTTTTAACGAATACCAGAAAATAGTGTCTGTCTTTGAATCCATGGATTCTTGTATAAGATTTGATATAGCGTGGTATTCAGACAAAGTGATGTAATTGGTCAAATGAGACATTTGTACATGATCCCTATGACTACGGTTGTGCTTAAATTTTCGTACTTGTGTTCCAGGACTGCTTTACAAAGGGCTGTTGCAGATTTGCTTGAGAGATGCAGTCAGGGAGGGGGACGGCCCCAGAATGGTCATGCACTGGAAGCACCAACTTCTGCATTTCTTCCAAACCGGCAGGATGCAGCACTTTGTCCTTGGTGAGAGGTTTCTGTTGCACGCCATGGGCGGCAGTTCTGAAAGGATTCAGGAAGAACTCATCTGGGGAAGTGTGGTCAACCCCACGGGAGGCAAGGGGGGCTGCGTGGAGGGAGATCTCTTCATGGAACACTTCCAGAAAGTCTTCAAAGGTAATCCTCTATTTCCTACATTGCATTGTAGTTCTCCCCGAATTGTGAATGCTACTATTCCAGGGATACTAAACCCCCATCACACTGCCTGCATCCTGAAGGAGCCAGATTATTTTTCAGTTCAATATCGCAGGACTGAGCTCTGTAAGTCTCATAGCATCATGTTTAGCTTGGCATGAGTGTACTTGAAGCTACTTTAAAAATGTTACAGCAACACAGAAGGTCGGGCCTAGGTCATATTAGAAATGTTGCTGCTGCCAAGAGAAAGTATTTATAACTGGTATTTTGCAAACCTCCATCCTATTTGCGATATTTTTGACCTGGCCTCACTTTTAATACCTAGAGCTCTAGGTTAGATCTCCTCCTGTGTAGAGGTTGTATAACTTAGAAAATAAATTTAAATGAATCTTTTTATGTTTATTGTCGACAGTAATGTTTGGTCAGGGTCAGCATTTTCATGCCACTCTTTATGTTGATTTATTGTTGTAATTGTAGGAATCCCGAACTACTTCCGAGGTAACCAAACACAGCCCAACATCAAAAGACACAACCAGATAATTGCCATGAACGAAGAATTCTGCTCACAGTACACCAACAAGGTAAATTGATCAGTGAACTAGATCAGTGATTTTGTTTTATGGCCTGCATGTGTTTGTATTGAGCATGATTTCTCTAGTCAGACACCTGAATTCTAGGCATTTTATAAATTTATGTATACAATGTTTTGGAGTTGTCCCAATACATGATGATTTGACATTTGACTTATTTTAATTAAATTATAAATAGGCCTACATTCCTTTTCATTTTCAGCTTGCTAAGCAGTATGACCCTCTGACGACGAAAGGCAAGCGAAAGAAAGATGACCGCATCGATGTTCTGAAGGTGGTGCGGCATCTGAAAGACGAAAAGCTTTTTGACATCATTCCAGGGAGATGCCACGATTCTTTCCGAGGCTATGTCCACTTCACGGGGGTTTCTAAGCCTGAGAAGATGAAGGAGCGACTCATCTACCAGCGTGAACTGCTCGCCAGACGAAAAGAGCTAGCACTAGATTATGCCTTCAATATGAGTGAAGAAATGGATCTCGGCAGCTGTTAGAATAATAGTTGGTTTTGTGTACATGTGTACATATGACTATGTGAATGTATAACAAAATGTACAGTGTGAGATGTTCTGGTGCAAGTTGGCGCCATATGTTGCAATGATAATCTCTTCAATATTTGAGGAAAGTGTGACAGAAACTTGAAAATAGTCCAATATTGTTTTATATTTATGATTCGCAGTTGGTTGAAATTTCTATTCACTTTGACAAATGTATATATATTTGTAATTTAACATTGGCTATTTGTTTACCAAAGCCCTGCAATGATTTCAAAATAACATTGATGTCGTTCAACGAAAACAAAATTTGTTCCATTGTTTTATAGGACGTCAGACAAGAAACACTAAATTGTCTTTTTCAGAACTTTTCTTTATACCTTCCAATATATGAAGATGATTTGTAAAATCATCAACATCTGTAATTATTCTGTTCATGTCATGTAATCTGTATATATTTTACATACATGCATTTGTATTATATCACTGTGCCATTTAATTGAGCATTTTGTAAATTTTACCTCACATTTTTCTGTCTAAGTGATTTGTATGATGGCAGTTACCGATTTGAGAGGTCAATTTCATTCTCAGCATATTGCAGTATTTTATCTTGTATGGTTTTTTATGTTTATGTTATTGTTCTGTTAATGTCTCTGAAAATGTCTTTGTATGATTTTGCATTTGATGCAATTGTTGAAAACAATAAAAAAAGTCAAATCAGTATGAAGTTTATTATTGTCTTCCATCATTATTGTGAGGTGGATTTGAATGTGCACTATTACCTTAGTAAGTTAACAATGTTAATGATGTTGAACATTCTTAAAATGTTTGAGTATGTTATGTCTTACTGTAGAATGCGGGGCATGCCAGGGGAAAGTTGGCCATCTAATTTACCCCGCTATATGGCAGAAATATCAAATTTCCTCACTCACACAGGTGGCCTAACTCCCGAAGACCTATATTAGTGTTTTGTGAGGAAAGTTGGCATTTCTGCCATTTAGTGGGATAAATTAGGTTGCCAACTATCTCCTGGCATGCCAACTTAACCTGTCTGTTTTGTGATATACCGTTAAACGGGGTGAAGTTGGTTATCCGGGGTGAAGTTGGCAATCCGGGGTAAAGTAGGCATACTATTTTTGACCCACTTAATGGCAAAAATGCCAACTTTCCCTCAATACATGCATGGTAACTTTGCCAAAGATACCTGTGTCTTCTTCCGTAAAGTGAGTCAAAAGAGAGTGCCAACTTAACCCCAGATTGCCAACTTTACCCCGTTCTACGGTATGTACAAAATGATAAGTGTCAAACAAATCTAATAATTTATTTTTACATTTTCTTCACAGACTGAACTGGCATCTCCTTGATGCGATGCTGTGAATATCAGAGTGAAAATGCTTCATCTCACGTTAAAACGAATATCAAGAGGCCGCTTGAAATATTTAAGACAACTTGGCCAAAATCATTACGCCACTTGCTTCAATCCTGATCCTGTAAGTAGCCTGAAGTTGAAGTTATCATGATAAATGATAAACAACTGCTTTTTAATGATCTTAAAAAGTCTGTAAATTGGCATGAAACAAGTCGGCAGGGCCGTAGGTTGGTCTGAATCCTAGGGGGGCAGAGACTGGTCCAGAGGCATTCCCATTGTACACCCAGGAAAACCCCAGAATATGTGATGAATTTTTTGCAGAAAACGGCCTCTTTAAAGGTGTCAGCAATCTGCCATTTGCTGGTGTTTTGTGAGATTTAGAAACTGGATTTTCTATGCTCAGACGACATTATCACATAAACACGATAAACTCAAAAGAATTTATGAGATTTATTGTTTTCAGACTTGTGAATTGACGCAAGAACACAAAAAGTCTCTTGAAGTATTTTGGAAGCCGAAGATTTCAGATCACCACCTCACACAGCAGGTAGGCCTATATTTAACCAACATGCATATGCTTTTGCTAGCGCAGTCAGAAAATTTCATTTTGAATTTGAATTTTAAACATGTTGGAGACACGAAGTGTTTGATATCTTACTTCAGAATGATGGCGACAAATTCTACGTCTTGTCAATGTTCCCTTACCCAAGTGGTCGTCTCCACATGGGCCATGTTAGAGTCTATTCAATAAGTGACTCCATGGCAAGGTATTACCGTCTGTTGGGGAAGAAGGTGATCCACCCCATGGGATGGGACGCTTTTGGTCTGCCCGCAGAAAATGCTGCCATTGAAAGAGGGGAAAGACCCGATAAATGGACTCATAGGTGAGTTTGTCGATTGTTTATTCTTTCATGAGGTCATAACAGAGATTGTGGATCTTGAGATGAGTCAGTATTGTTTGGATTGCTTTACTATGACATTAAACAGATTGACACAGATGTTGCAAACCCTTATGGCTTTAAATTTGTTAGGATAATCAGTTTCTATTCTGTTTCAGTTAGATTGTCAATATTACCCGAGGCAGTACTGCCTCCGGGTATTGTCGAAGTGCATGACCTACATGGCCAAACTTGCATTTGCCCACACGGCTGCATACAATCTTTGTCTTAGCACAACTCATCGCATGTCGCACCTGCTGCTGTCAAACTACACATGTTGCTTTATTTCTGCCTAAATTCGGGAATGACAGAAGTTCAGTCATGTGCATTTCTTAAATCCACACGAAACAATGCTTTTCGTCACCTGGAAAAATAATGCTAACCTCCTGCTCTCCGACATGTTTTCATCTGAGCTATAAGTAGGCCATATGTTTTCTACTAAAAGGGGTGTTTTAAGTGTGACCTGAGCTGTCATCATGTGTCACCAGGCATAAATTGTGAGAATTGGTCCTACTTGATGTAGACCTACCTCTGGAATTTATCATCAAATCCTGTTCTTTTTTACTTTTCTGTACTTTCTTATCTGGAGAGTGGACAGGGAGGGGGGGGGGGCAATATGAGGGAGGTGGTATGTAGGCTGCTGGAGGGTAATTGGCATGTTTACCACGGCTGGATCAGATTCCTTTGTCCTAGCACAACTTAGTCTGTGTGACATGTCTACCCTGCAGTGGCCTGCACACTGCACATATACCTTTATTTATACCTATATTACTTCATTATTGATAATGGATATCATCTGTACCTCAGGCACAGGTATGCAATCTCCGAGCGCTTATTCTACTTTCTTCATATATGAACAAACTGAACTATGCCTCCAAGACTTTCTCAGCTGATTACAAAGGTACATAAATACAATTCATGGCAATTCAAGTCCATTCTACTTAATGACATGACATATCTTATTTTTCTTCACACATAATTGGTCACTTGAACCGTTCCGTCTTGTGGACTTTCTTTTGTAAAGCAACCATTTTCGTAACAAAGTCATTTGTCTGCATATAGCCGAGGGTTTACGTGCTTGCACGGTATTTTTGATGAAGTTATGAAAATTAATGGTCATGAATTCCAGTCATGATTTTATTTACTTTTTTGTTTCTCTTGTTTCTTGTCTTAATTTACTAAGATTGTTCTTCTTATTTTATTCCAGTAACATTGAAAGTATGAGAAAACAGCTTGATGATTTGTGCTGCAGTTTTGACTGGGACCGGGTAAGTTGTTAAAAATTTTGTATTGATAAGATCAATTTATACATTCTGTAATCTGTTGTGGGTTTTATGTATTAAAGTCAATGCGTGATTACATGGGTTTTCAAAAATTTGTGAATGTAAGGTCAATGAAAAACTACACCAAAGAAAAGTTAATTCAAGTAATAAATCAAACAAACTGGGATTGTATTATGTCTTGCCATGATGTTAATATGGCTTGGAGTAATTTTGAGAAACTTTTGTTATCTGTGATTGACAAGGTAGCCCCAAAACGACAATGTAGAGTAAAGGTTCGTAGCCAACCTTGGATGACAAATGAAATCATTGAAAATATTCAACAACGTGACAAATATCTGAGGTCTTTTCATAAATCAAAAGATCCCGTAATCTATAAAATGTTTTGTCAAATACGGAACAAAGTGCAGCGTCAAGTAAAAGATGCTCGTAAAAATTTCTTTTTCAATCAAATTGATAAAAACATAAAAAATCCCAAAAAACTTTGGGGCAATTTTAAACAATTAGGCTATCAGACAAGATCAAAAGCCACAAATGCTGTCACGTTAAACATTAATGGTATACCTTGTCATGACTCAGCAACAATTATTGCAGAACACATAAATGACTTTTTCGTTAATGTAGGCAAAAAACTGGTTTCCAAACTTCCAAATTTCTCAGATATTTATAGTGCCTTTTCTGAAAATTGTAGATCTTATTACAGAAACCTGGGCATTGTGCCTGGCACTATGGTTTTGCAAGAAGTTCAACCATCATTTGTTCTTAAAAGAACTCAAAAGTATGAACCCAAACAAAAGCACTGGGCTGGACAATATTGGTCCAAAGTTTCTATGTGATGGAGCATCAGCTTTGCACAATGTTGTAACACACTTGATCAACTTGTCCATTAGAACCAAAACTGTACCTTCATGTACAAAAATGGCAAAGGTTACCCCACTTTTTAAAAAGGGTAGTAAGCTGGAGGTAGGCAACTACCGTCCAGTCAGCGTGCTAACATCATTATCTAAAATTCTTGAAAAAGCAGTGTATGTACAAGTTGATATGTACTGTAAGGAAAAAGATATTATTTACCCATTTCAGTCAGGATTTCGTAGAAATTATTCTACAGGTACTTCTTTAATTCAAATACATGACTTTATACGATCAGAGGTCAGTAAAGGAAATTTTGTTGGCATGATGCTACTCGATGTCCAAAAGGCATTCGATAGTGTGGACCATCGTATGTCATGTGAGAAGATTCATCTGGCAGGTATCAACGAAACTTGGTTTAGATCGTATTTAGAGGGAAGAAAACAAATTGTCAGCGTTAACAACTGTATGTCATCAGAAAAATCTATTGTGTGTGGTGTCCCACAGGGGAGCCTACTTGGGCCATGGTGCTATCTGCTGTATAGTAATGATATTGCCTCTTGTGTATCGTGTGACCTAGTATTATATGCCGATGATACAATTTTACTTGTTAGCCACAAAAATGTTAATGAAGTGTCGGACAGATTGTCGGTAGCAGCCAACAAATGTTTTCAATGGTTAACTAACAATTCTCTTTCTATGCACATGGGCAAAACTGAAGTTATCGTTTTCAGCTCCAAGAGTAAACAAAGTCAAGTGAGAAATTATGTTGTGAAGCTAGAAAATCATGTAATAGAACCAAAGCAGGAAGTTAAATATCTTGGTATAAAACTTAACAGCACTCTTTCTGGAGAACCCATCGTCAAAGACATTCAGTCAAAATGTACAAATCGTTTAAAATTCTTGTATCGACATAAAGACTCTTTAAACTCAAAATTGAGGAAGACGCTTGCTTTGGCTCTGATACAGAGTTACTTTGATTATGCGGTATCAGCTTAGTACATGGGTTTGTCAAGTGTCAACAAAAAGAAGGTACAGGTCTCTCAAAACAAGATTGTTCGCTTTGTACTAAACTTAAAACCAAGGTCATCAATAGGTCAGACAGAACTAGACCAGGTTGGCATTTTAAACACTCAAGATCGAGCAAAACAGATGTTTCTTGTCCACATGTTTGATGTTAAAAATAATACGGCTCCAAATTATTTAACTCAAAATTTTGTTTTGATTGACCATCGTTACTCTACTCGAGGAGCTCTGTGTAATTTTATAGTACCAAAACCAATTGGTGTCACAATTGCAAATTTTAGTTACAATGGCACAAAACTGTGGAATGAATTGCCCTCTTGGGTTAAATGTACAGATAATAAAAATTGTTATAAACGAAAAGTTAGAAAATTCTTTAAAATACAAGCTCGAAACCACTAAATTTATGTAATATTAATAATCATACTTGATAATTTCGTTAAATTCTACTGCACATCATTTACTTTGCACTTCGTCGCCCTCTTGTGTTTTCCAAATGGACCACACTGGAAATAAGTTCATGTAACTTTTGTGTGCCATCCGTGATCTTTTATTTATTAGTTACTTTATATGTTGTCTCTTCATTACTGTAACTTCCAAATAACAGACCAAAATAAAATCAATCAATCAATCAATCAATCAATTAAATTTTTGTGTGCTGTTTTCCACTTATTCTGAGCTTCTGCCTTTTTCTGAATATCCTGTACGGTTCACACCATTCTAAACATAAAATGTAACTTTTTCAGGAGATCAGAACATGTTCTCCGGATTACTACAAATGGACTCAGTATATCTTCATCAAGATGTTTGAAGCTGGGCTGGTGTACCAGAAAGAGGTCTGTATTGAAAGTTAACTAATTTTCGATATAATATGATTTACCTACATACATGAAGAGTTGGATGGATGATACTTTACCTGCTGAGAGCTTGAGGTGCTCGCCTTATCCACTGAAGGTCTTTGCCTGCATGGGTTCAAACCCCGGATGAGGAACCCGAAATTTTCAGTGTTTCTTCATGAACAAAATCTGACATTAGTATGTTTTAACAGAATTAACTTGCTCTTCGGTAAATATAAATGGACAGTAAATCATCTTCATTATGACACATGAACATTGAAGTATTATAAAATTTACAAGCTATTCTAAAATAATACTTCTGCAGCTTCCAAAAGAAGTGCATGACAGTACGGTTGAAGAAATTTTCCAAGGGATTCCTATATATCATCAGTGTGTCACATTCTTCTTTGCGACATTTGCCTCTTTTGTTCTGATCAACACAATTGGTATTTTGTCTCAGGGTGCAGTAAACTGGGACCCAGTTGACCAGACTGTATTGGCCGATGAGCAAATCGATGAAAATGGCTGCTCATGGCGATCGGGGGCTGTTGTCGAGAAGAGGTTTTTGAGACAATGGTTCGTTCGGGCGAGGGCTTACACCAAGGTAAGTCATTAAAATATTGCTCGCTAAAGACACAAAGTAACACCCTAATTGCACCATATCAGAGTGTTCTATTTTGGAATTTGATCAAATATGCATAACTAACCATTTATAATTTTGTATTTTGTCAAGCGAAAATGTTTAAAAGCCTTGGTTGGAGTATTTAAAATACTCAAACGAGGGAGCGAACAATTTTCTACTATTCACTTGTATTATTTTTCACTGTAAGAAACATTCAAGCATGTGATATATATACAATTTGGCTGAGAAGTCCAAAATGAGACAAAGAATACATGTATGATACCCCAATACCTTTCTTTCCAGTCTTTATATGATGGCCTGGACCATGTCAATGCCGACCTTTGGAAAGACATCATCAGTCTGCAAAGGCACTGGATCGGAAAGTACAGTGGCACACATCTGAGCTTTCCTCTTTTGGTAAGAATGATGTAGGCCTGATGGTAAAACCTGTTTTTAATGAATTTGAAGATCAGTCATTTACAATTGATCAAAATACAGTAAAATGTGTTTCGCTTTTTTTTTAGTTTTTTGGTCAGCCAACTTAGATGATTCTCTATTTGTTCTTGTACCAGGTATCAGGGCTGGCTACATCGCGATTTTTGGTAAGTTCTGTTATGGGGCTGTAATGAACCCCGTTTGAATTGAAATGTGTTCCTATTCTTTACAGAAGGGAAAGGAGAAGATCACGCGGAGAGTGACAATCTTCACTGAGAACTTGGAAATGTTGGAAGGAGCATCTCACATCTTAATATCTGAGGATCACCATCTCAATACTCCAGAATTCATCAAGGTTAAGTTAAACGTTTTACAAATTCTTTTATACAGTGTTTTGTTTTTTAACAAATTTTAAAAATAAGTCTAACAACTCTCCATATTTATTAATTATTTTTAGATATAAGATGCTTATATATATTTTGTACCAAAATATGTTCAACTTTCTCAGCTCATTGGGATATTTTTAAAAAGTTACTTGTGCTAATGATATCAGCTTATATTTTAAGTTCGAATTGAAAAGCCTGAGTAGGCCTAATGTGTCCAAGAATGGATAGAAATTAACAACACCAATAAAAATTTCTCTAACAATTTTCAGACTCCGAAAGTGGGATCTTCCAAAGGTAGGTTCAGACAGATCTCATAAAAAACATAAAATTTCTATCCTACAGATATATTTAATGATTTTCTCGAAGTGTCAATAGCATTAATTAATTTGCCTGTTATTTCGTTCCAGAGAAATTGTTGAATGTTGAAGCCTTGGATCTGATCAACAATCGAAGAATTCCGGTCTTTGTGACGTCCAGGCCACTTGATTCTGAACATATGATAACCCATTTAGGTTTGTGATATGTACTTACCTTTGAAATGATAATGCAATTTTGTGTAAAAAGATATTGAACTTTTTGTTCTTGCTTACGTAATTTCAGTGCTCCTTCATGATGTCCATGTAAAACAATACATATTTATTTTCAGGTATTCCTTCAATATCAGAAGATGATGGAAAATTTGCCAAGAAATATGAATTGAAATTCAAGAAGGACTTCAAACCTGGGACGTTCGAAACATTAGCTGCGAAAGCAAGGGTAAGACTTGCAATCATTTTCAAATCAAACAAAGACAATCAGTGTATACAGTCAAAGACAAAATGAGATACCAACTCAAGATTAAGCAGTATGACTGTTAATTACATAAAATCTTGGGTTAAAATGTGTAAAACATTACTACAAATTTTGATTCACTTTGTTGACTTGAAACGTCTTTTATTTGTAGGATCTGCGCATGGGTGGCCACCTGAGCAGTGAAAAGGCGCGAGACTGGTTGATCTCAAGGCAGAGGTATTGGGGGACTCCTATTCCTATGATACACTGTCCGCTGAAAGGGGTATGTTGAAATTGTACTGAGATTTATAGATGTATAAATATTGATGATAGTACTTGTTAAAACCTTTCATACCTGTTCTGAATTCTGATATAACTTTCAGGCTGTGCCAGTTCCATATGAGGACCTTCCAGTAAAATTACCAGTCGTAGAAAAACTAACTGGGAAAGGGAAGTCACCCTTGTTGCAGCAGGAAGAATGGCTAACAGCGAGGTGCAAAGGGTCAGTAATTTGCTAATTCTGTAATTCTGATGTTGTGACTTTATCTTACTATTCTTTGCTTCAGCCGTTTCCATCTCTGATTTAACAACTCTATATGACGAATGTGGATCTAAAAGTAGGTAATAAGAGCGAGTTTTTATCTGAATTGATTTAAGGAAGGTGCTGTGCAAATGAACTGGTAATGAAATATCTCTCAGAATAAGATCTTTCATTGTCTCAGCATGGATGCTAGTCCAGTTGACCTAACTTCTTGCTGGGTGGGGCAGGCTAAGGCCAACTAACTAACTCTAAACTCACAGAAAACGCTCAAATGAATCTTTTGGGAATTTTTAAAAATAATTCCTGTATACAATGTTCGCCTCTTATCCATGTTTTATATATTTTATTTTGATAGTTTGCTGTAGATAAAGGAAGTGGATAAGGAGGAATAAACATTTAAAATTCAACTAATTAAATTTTACTTACATTTTCCAGCTGCACATGTGAACAAGGGGGTCGCAGGGAGACGGACACCATGGACACTTTTGTGGATTCCTCCTGGTATTTCTTGCGCTACTTGGATCCCAAGAATGAAGATCTGCCATTTGACCCTGCCATTGCTAAGAGAGATATGCCTGTTGATTTGTATATTGGTGGGAAAGAACATGGTAAGGGGTAGCGTTATTTAATATAATGATTATTCTTGTTCTCTTCCTCAAGTACATATTATTCTGAAACGGTCATTCAGTTAAAAGGCACCTCGATCACTGATCAGTTCACTGAAAATTGTTAGTTTGGTGAAAATTCATAGATTTATGCACTATTATGTATGATTGAGACAGAATGAATCTTTGTTACATTCATTAACTGTACATCAGTTTCGTAAACTCAAATTTGGGAACTTCCTGTGGCTCCTTCTGTCTCTATTCTTCCAGTGCCTCTCTCATTTCTGTCTCCTTCTTTATGGACCAAACTTTGTGCTGCTTTTAAAATGTTTATTTATGGTACTATCTAATTTCAGCCATCATGCACTTGTACTATGCCAGATTCTTCATGCACTTTCTGTACGACCTTGGCATGGTTTCACAGAAAGAACCCTTCTTCAATTTATTGACGCAAGGAATGGTCATGGGACAAACCTTCAAAATAGCAGACACAGGTCGCTACGTCACCCCTGACAAAGTCAAATGGCAAGGTAAGTAATATGTTGTCTTATTTGATCAACTGTCAACATATTGATTTTACAACTTCATCTTTTTTTTGTGAATTTCGCTTCCGCAAATTGTAAAAAAAGACTCCATCCAGATATATAATATGCTGCAATGCTTCTCTGGGGTCTTTCATGTTTTTAGACATAAAATGATTAAAAAAATTATAGTTAGACAACTGTTTCGATTTCAGATGGCAAGCCATTTAAAAGTGACACCCTGGAACCTCTTGTCACTGAGTGGGAGAAGATGTCAAAGTCAAAATACAATGGCGTAGACCCTCAGGTAAAAATTAAAATGTTCTGAATTTGTCACTATGTCTTGAAGGGCTCATATAATATTATATACTTTCGCATCAGATAGCAGCTACAAAGTGTGATGTCTTTGTTTTAATCCATACATGTAATATCACACATGTCTTTAAGCACTAATTTAAGTAGGGCCTATTTATGTCATTGTAAACTGTTTATTCCAGGATATAATTGATGAACATGGATGCGATGCCATGCGTTTACTCATTCTCTCGGGAGTGGCCCCCAAATCTGACAGACTGTGGAAACAGGAGGGTGGGTGTTTCAAGAATTTGATCCAGATATACTGGCTAGTCGACTAACAGTTACTTATTGTGTATTTATAATATTTTGGTGGTAGCAAATCAGTACTACTTTATAATTTCATTTTGTGAGAATGTATAACTGAAAATATTTTTTTCTGTAACCATCTTAAATCTCATTATGTGTTCAGAAATATCTGAAATTTTATTTGAATGTTTTTCCTTCTTGTGATTCTTTATTTTTTTCATTCAAGTTGTATTCAGCTGCTCTTTTGGAATTAATGCCCAGAACTATTATTGTGTTTTGTTTTTTGCCTATTTTCAGAATTTGCAGGAGTGAAGCGATGGCAGAACAGAGTGTGGGTTTTAGTGAACGATTTCATCTCAAGCAGGACACAAGAAAATAACGAAGATTCTACTTCAAACGTTTCTCAAGATGTCATTGACAGTATTTACGAAAGCAGGAATTTTGCTTTGAAGGAGGTGAGTAAAAGATATATGACAAGAAGTTTTCAAAACTTTTTACATGTGCATTCATTGTTTGTGAAGTATTATTTAGTTGAAGAGGTTGTTACACAATTTAAATGATCTTCATCGTGTGTCTATCATCCTTTACCCCATTTCTATGTCCTCCTCTTGTCTTACCTGGTGCATAAATACAGGACACAAAGCCTCGATCACAAATATTTCAGTCATGATGATGGCTTTCCCTGTTACTTAAAAGTAAATACATTTTCCAGTGGTCTCTTTTCTCTTTTTCACAGGTCACCTACCACATGAACAAGACATTTCACGTCAGTGTTGCCATCTCCAGGTTGCAGGCACTCACAAGTGAATTGAAAGTAAGAAACTGTTTCTTAATAACTTACCAATTGAAATTTTTAGTTTTTAACCGGCCTAACAGCAGAGGCCGGTTGATACAGGAGCTGTAAATGGATCAGGTGAAACCATAAACAGTAGGCATAAACTGCAACCACAAGCTTGCAACCACAAACCAGATGTAAACCACGGTTTTTCCCCATTGTGACCTTAATATTTCACTTACAGTTACGAAATTTGGTACAGTATGGGACTCTGGGTATGGATTGGGAACATGTCGAGAAACCCAAGATGGCTGCCGTTTTGTGGCGGCCATTTTGGCAGCCATCTTTCTTCATTCTTGAACTGCCCATTGTGACCTTAATATTTCACTTGCAGTTATGAAATTTGGTACACATATGGGCCTCTGGGTATGGATTTGGAACATGTTGAGAAATCCAAGATGGCTGCCGTTTTGTGGTGGCCATTTTGGCAGCCATCTTTCTTCATTCTTGAACTGCCCATTGTGACCATAATATTTCACTTACAGTTGTGAAATGTGGTACAAGTATGGGACTCTGGGTATGGATTGGGAACATGTTGAGAAATCCAAGATGGTGGCCATTTTGTGATGGCCATTTTGACAGCGATCACTCTGCATTCTTGAACTGCCCATTGTGACCATAATATTTCACTTACAGTTATGAAATGTTGTACAAGTATGGGACTCTGGGTATGGATTGGGAACATGTCAATAAATCCAAGATGGCGGCCATTTTGTGGTGGCCATTTTGGCAGCCATCTTTCTTCATTCTTGAACTGCCCCTTGTGACCTTAATATTTCACCTACAGTTATGAAATTTGGTACAGGTATGGGACTCTGGGTATGGATTGGGAACAAGTCGAGAAATCCAAGATGGCTGCCATTTTTCATTTATTGAACTGCTCATAGTGACCTCAATATTTTGCTTAGAGTTATAAAATTTGTTACAGGTGTGAGCCTGTGGGTATGGATCAGGAACACGTTAAGAAATCCAAGATGGCGGCCATTTTGACAGCCATCTTTCTTCATTTCTTGAACTGCCCATTGTGACCTTAATGTTTCACTTAGAGGTATCAAATTTGGTACAGATATGGGGCTGTGGGTATCAGACGGGAACATGTTGAGAAATCCAAGATGGCCACCACTTTGACAGCCATCTTTCTTCATTTCTTGAACTGACCATTGTGACCTTAATATTTCACTTACAGTTATGAAATTTGGTACAGGTGGGTATGGATGAGTAACATGTTGAGAAATTCTTTTTTTTAGAAATCTGTTTAGACTGCATTGATTCTGTACTAATAGTCTAGCATCTTCCAATCAACTATTTCTCCTATCTTCCAATGTCAGTTGCTCAGTGGTTTAAGCAATTGCACCTTCAATTTCATTGCGCTCGGTCGGTTTTGAATCCGCGGATTCTTGTCATTTTCTTTTGCAATATTGAATATTAATAGTTACATATTTGAGTGATCACGTCTTTACATTATAAACTTACATAATATATTATATTGTAGAAAATCCCCACCGCAGCCATGAGAAGCAGTGCAGAGTTTGAAAGAGCAGTGGGAGACCTGATCATAATGATTTCTCCCTTTGCCCCTATGTTTGCCAGTGAATTATGGGGAAGAGCATCTACCGTATCTAGTCAGTTGTCATCTCATAATTGGGTAAGCATGGTGCTAAACTGTTACGAACTTGTCAATAATCAAATGGAAGCATTTAGCCACTTTTCCCCAAAATTACAGTGCTGTTTTAAAAGTGCCATTTCGTGAGGTAAGCTGTATCGGACATTTGTATGGTCCACCTGAAATTTTTGTTTATTTCAAATATCCAAGTGAGTCATAAACATTTCTGGAATTTTCTCTTATGTGAAACATGCCGAATACCTAGGCAGGAAATTCCATGGAGCAATAAAGTCATCTGAGCAGCTATTTGCACTGGTATTGACAAAATATTGAGCCGTCCTAAACTTTCGTCCACTACTATATTTAGTCTTTTGTTTCAGGATGCCAATGTTCTTGATCAAAAATGGCCGTCAGTGGATATGGACTATCACATGAACATGGTCGTGCGAGTAAGTCTCTTAAATTTTGTTTGCCTCTTTCTTACTTTCAATTATGTTATTGCTTGTATCTCTAAAAGATTTATGAATTCTTTGGGTTTTATCAAACTCCTTGGAGGCTAGGATGCTTATCTTTTGGATATTCATGTTGTCCTTTAGAGAGGGCTGAAAGCTCCTGATGAACAAATTATTTTGAACTTAGTGCTTTGTGATTCCCGCAATATTATTGTCTATTATTTTTTGTGACTGTCCAGGTATTACTAACTGCAGTATTCTATTTCTTGGATTATCATAAATTTAACCAAATAGAGTTTGCCAACTTAAGCAGAATCTTCATTCAAAATCTATATACATGTAGCTATACAAAATTTCGAAATCAAATTCTTTTAACTTGACTTATGGCAACAGGTACCATTGTATTTTACACTCATTCAGTATTTCTGTATTTTTTATTTTGAAAGTGGTCAATATATGATTTTGAATTGGATTGATGTGCAATAAAATGTATCTCACCTATGATTTCTTTCCTTTTCAGCTGAATGAGAAGAAGTTATTTGAGGTAAAAGTTCCACATTCTTATGGAAAGGAGGACCAATTAAGCAAAGAAGCTGCAATTGAACTTGCAGAATCAATTCCGAAATATCATGAAGTTTTAAATGGCAGAAATATTGACAATATCTCCTACATTTGTCTGCCAGATTACAAAGTGGGGTTAGATCTAACAATTAAGAAAAAGAATAAGAAGTCATGATGAATAGTTAATTGTGTGGCAAAGATTGTATCATGTGTTATGTAGAAATGTTCTCTTTGTTGACAAAATGGTCTTCCCTGGAAAAGACAAGAGAGCCAGCTGTAGTACATATTTGCAATAATGTAATGCTGAAAGGCCTAATTCAGCCGCTGTGGTTGTTAGGATAATTACTTTCAGAAAGAAAGAGACTGTAGAGCCCTGGCTCTTCCACGATGATCTTGATGTCTGGAAAGTGTTTCAATATGATTTCCAGGCATTAACTGTAATAGATGTCCACATTAGCTTGAATCTGCAACTTAGCCATAACTTCTTGCCTATGCTGAAGTAGGACTAGAAAAATTTAAATTCAAAAATATAATTTATGTCTGTTACAGAACTTACAGATGATTTTATAATTGTAGGCACTAGGACTAAATGTGATCTTTTTGTAGGACATGTATTCTATAGGGAACAGTGACATCAAAAAAATTATGACATCACTTTTCCCAATTGAATCCAAGAAAGCCACATTCGTTCTCAGTGTCTACAAATATGAAATCATCTGTAACCAGTGACACGTTTATTCGTTTAATAATGTAAATGAGAAAAATGTCTGTTTTCTCAAATTTCATATTTGGCATAAAAAAAAATCTTCGGAGTTCTAAGTTCACTGACAACCACAGTAGAAAATGTTTACCAAATTCAATTAGTTTGTTTTCTGACTTTTGTCTTTCAAGTCTGTGTGTTCTTACTGTGTTGCATTTATCTAAACAAATTTCCTGGCTTCTCTAGTACTTAAATTTAGGAAATATGTTATTAATTGTAATTAAATTGTAGCTGAAGTGCAAAACCAGGTTTGCTAAATTTCTGATGTATTAAAATCTTTCTGATATGAATCATTTCCAACAGTATTATGCAAATGTTTTTGCATTTGTTGATATATTATTTCTACCGCAGTGTTATTTGAATGTCTGAATATGTTGAGAATGGCAAAATTTGTATTCTGTATAGGCCTAAGCCTGCATTTTGCTAATTTTAGACGGTGTGAAAATGTGATTGAAAGATTGCAATAAATTCATAGTTTTTTATAATAAATATATTGCATATTATTTGTTTTTCTAAATACAAACATGTATTGTTATTTGCTTTGTTTACATTTGGTTTCATACATATGGATTATTAAAATGCTATTTTATTATAGCATGTGATTTTCATCAAAAGGGTTTGCTGTTGGAACAGCTAAGTTGGTTATGGCCAAGTTATTATTTTGATTTGTCAACATTATTTTTTAATGTGCTTTTTAGTGCTCTCTGAGACCGAGAAGAATCAAAGTGCTTTTTTGATGATGTGCTTTGAAAAATATTTGAAATGCTGATCTGTGATATTATATATGACTAAGTAAATCAGTTCTGTGCGACCAATTTTCTTATGGCACAGTGTCATTGATGGGAAATTGTTTATTTCATGAAAACACTCAATGTTGTTATTTATATCTAGCATGCGGCATCTCTAAAAACAATATGTGGTATTAAGAAATCCACCCCATGGCAATTGTTTGGGACACAGCAAAAAACTAGAAAAGACTTGGCATGTTTTCATACAAGCTGACACAGCAGTGACAGCACTAGTTTAATCGTAACATTTTATTTCTGATATTTGTTTTCTCCTGTTGTCTTATTTTCAATTTTATTCAATCAGAACTGTTATTTTTGGTGTTTAAAAATTCCTGGAATTGCCTGTTATTCCAATCATTGTACAATGTGTAAGAACTCTAGTCATGACCAAGTAACGTCTTGTGTTCCCCATCGTCACCATGTTCACCGGTGCAACATTTTAGGGAGATGTCACCACTGCCTGACCACGTGGCAAGCCAGACCACTGGAAAGACCATGTTGTTTACTTCAAAGACAATGCCTGTCAGGTAGAAGATTTTGTTTCCTACGTAGTCGATGATATTCGGAAATAGTGAAAAACACACATGTAGGGTATTTGGTAGTACCATGAAGAAGAAACCGATACAAGTCAGAGTCAGAGTTGGGTTGACGATTGACCGGTTCATTGATTCCGTGGTTGTTATACGACTCTTGAACACCAAAGTGCCAATGAAGACAACAATGGTCGTTGGAAGTGCCCAAATCCAAATGATCAAAAGGGTGTAATCTTCAATTGTGTTCTGTACGAAACATCGTCCATCTGGAAGATCAACAAATGCTGATGAACCTTGAAGGTAGGAGACAAGCACGGGTGGTACCACTAATCCACCGGTCAGGATTAACCAGAAAAGGACCAAACAAAGGATCACTTGCTTTTTGTTGAAACTTCCACTCTCTTCAACTCCCAGGCGCAGTGTGTGAAATCTCTCAATTACGACAAGTGTGAATGACACTATAATCATAAACCATGCCACCAAGTCAACAAGCTTAAAGACGTAACAGGACGGCTTGGACATCAAGGATGGAACCAAATGCAATGTGGTCAGGCACGAATTCCATCCCAAAACTGCATGGACCATCATACAGAGACAGGTGTTGGCAATCAGCCATCTCCGAGGTTGCCCCCTGATCTTCTCGGTCTTGAAAATCTTGATGAAGAGAATCAGGTTGAAAATAACCACCAGGGGGAAGATGAAGTAGACAAGGGAAATATAGTACCCAAGCTCTCCACCCTGTGGTGTCCCTGGCCCAGGTTCAGCGTCACGGTATTCATAATACTCAGGAGTGAAGGGGTTTCCGTTGTAGTAGTCGTATCCATTTTCGTAACTGGGTGTCATCTGCAAGTAACATTTTTCATTCAACTGAAACTCTAAAGAAGATGGTTCAGGTTGGCTGAAGCTGACTCTGAGGTTGCCCAGCTGACAAAACTCATGGTAAACTGGGAGTTATCACGTGAAATTGCCCTCAGTTATCATGTAGAAAACGAATATGTATTTGCAAACGCTAACCACATGATTTTGTCACCAGTTAACCACATGATTTTCTGGGGGCAATCTTCACCACTTAACCAGGTGATTTTCTGGTGATAAAATCATGTGGTTGACATTTGCAAATGTATAGTTTTCCCCCAAGATCTTCACCAGTTAAGATTATTTGAGAAGAGGCAAAATCTCGCACCGGTTAACTTGGCTCTTCATCAAGCCAGTCTGTTTCAAGCAATATCTTGTCTTTCTATAGCTGTGGGACTGAAATAAAAGCCACAAGAACTTGCTGAAAATTTGTCACAACCGGTGTGGTGCAGTGAGTCTCTTTTCAGTCTTCTTTTAAAATGGTTACCAGAATCAAGCATTGTGGTCATATATGTGTCGCATTTCGGATAACTAGTCTTTTGTAATAATATCCAATATGTGCTCCTTTTTGAGCTAATAAACATCATTCCACTAGATACTCTGCATTAATTAGCTCTGCTACAAGAGTAGCACAGCTCTTGTTGATCCTGGCTTCCCCAGATAGGTGTCCCATGTCTGAACTTTTTGCTGAGTCACTTTTGGCAGAGTGCCAGATCTGGGGACTAGTTCAAAGAATCGTCTCTAGGGGAGTTGATATTTGATTGGCATGAGAGGCCAGTCTGGCGAAGAGAGCTACAGACAGATAGATAGATAGAAAGAAAGATAGATAGATAGATAAGGGGGGTAACCCTATAGGGGGTATCCCTTAAGGGTGGGATACCTGAGGGTGGTGTAATGTTGCCATTGGGTGTAATGTTGCCAATGGGTGTAATGTTGCCAATGGGTGCAAGTGTTGGCAGTGGGTGCAAGTGTTGGCAACGGGTGCAAGTGTTGGCAGGGGGTGCAAGTTTTGGCAATGGGTGCAAGTGTTGGCAGGGGGTGCAAGTGTTGGCAATGGGTGCAAGTGTTGGCACGGGGTGCAAGTGTTGGCACAGGGTGCAAGTGTTGGCACAGGGTGCAAATCTTGGCAAAGGGTGCAAGTCTTGGAAACAGGTGCAAGTGTGGGCACGGGGTGCAAGTGTTGGCAATGGGTGCAAGTGTTGGCAACGGGTGCAAGTGTTGGCAACGGGTGCAAGTGTTGGCACGGGGTGCAAGTGTTGGCAACGGGTGCAAGTGTTGGCAGGGGGTGCAAGTGTTGGCAACGGGTGCAAGTGTTGGCAACGGGTGCAAGTGTTGGCACAGGGTGCAAGTGTCGGCAACAGGTGCAAGTGTTGGCACGGGGTGCAAGTGTTGGCAGGGGGTGCAAGTGTTGGCCACGGTTGCAAGTGTTGGCACGGGGTGCAAGTGTTGGCAATGGGTGCAAGTGTTGGCAGGGGGTGCAAGTGTCGGCACGGGGTGCAAGTGTCGGCATGGGGTGCATGTGTTGGCAATGAGTGCAAGTGTTGGCAACGGGTGCAAGTGTTGGCAACGGGTGCAAGTGTTGGCAGTGGGTGCAAGTGTTTGCAACGGGTGCAAGTGTTGGCAACGGGGTGCAAGTGTTGGCAGGGGGTGCAAGTGTTGGCAACGGGTGAAAGTGTTGGCAACGGGTGCAAGTGTTGGCAAGCCCAGGTGAGATGTAGTTCATGAAGTTGGTGAATTTGATGAATGTTCATGAACAGTTCATGAATGTCTGTCAAAGTCCGTCAAGATTCATCAAAAATGGTTCATGAACTTAGTTCATGAACTGTTCATCATCTCAAGTTCATGAACTTTGAGGAATTATGATGAACCTGAGATGAATTATGATGAACCTCAGATGGACAAAAAAAACTTAGAAAAATTTTGTGAAATCCCTCTGCGGTGGTTCATGAATGTTCATGAACTCAATAAACTTCATGAATTTAAATGGCCACCTTCAGGATAAAGTTGAAACTAAACCATATAAAAACCTTGTGGTTTGATTCAGAAGTAAAATTCTCATCACTTCCTTAAGAGAAAAAGAGCATGCATGGCTCATGCTTGCAGTTTCTAAGCATATCAATTGGATGATTAACAATATCATGGACATTTTTCACGAAATCAACAAGTTCCATTCTCAGGAAGCACTTGATGGTGTCATGGATTATTTTGGAAGTGCTCAGGACTGACAACAGTGTGTATGTGATTCAGGAAAAAGCAGGAGGCATAGCTAAGGGACAAAACTTGCTCAAGGACAATGTGCTCAAGGACAATGTGATGTCATAATCCATGCTATTCATTCAAGTGAGTTATTTAACAGAAATTTTACATTCAGGCATATGCGATTTAAAAGACTTTGCAAGCTGATTTATGCTAGGTTTCACGTATCTTTTGTTTATATGTACATGTACTTTAAACGATGCAATGAACTTTTGATGAACTTTGATGAACCATCATGGTATGTGGTCCATGAACAGTTCATGAACAGTTCATGAACGTTCATATAACTGATGCATTGATGATTAGTTAATGAATGTTCATGAACTGATACATTGATCATCAGTTCATGAAGGTTCATGAACTGACACATTTAATGATTAGTTCATGAATGTTTCATATTTCATGCACCTGTCCCGTTTTTGTTGTTCACGAATAATTCATGAAGATTCGTGAACCAAGAATCAATGAATAGTTCATGAATGTCCATGAACTGATACATTGATGATCACTTCATGAATATTCATGAACTGATAAATTTAATGATTAGTTCATGAATGTTCATGTTTCATGCACCTGTCCCATTTTTGTTGTTCATGAGTAATCCATGAACGTTCATGAACCAAGATTAATGAATCTTGATTAATAGTTATTGTACATTCTTGATGATTACTTCATGAATGTTCATGAACTGACTCCACACACATTGACTCATCTGTGAACTCTCATGTTTCATGAACCAAGTTCATGAACCAAGTTCATCAAAGTTCATGAATATTCATCAAATATCAAGAAACATTTTCCCTCAGGTAACTTGATGAATAGTTCATGAACATTCACTTTTTCATGCACCTGTCCCATTTGTTGTTCACGAATATGCATGAACATTCATGAACAAGTTGACGGACTTTGATGAATGTTCATGAATTTTTATTCATGAACATTCATGAATAATTCATGAATAATTCATGAATGTTCATGAATTATTCCTAAACATCTCACCTGGGCGGGGAGCAAGTGTTGGCAACGGGTGCAAGTGTTGGCAGTGGATGCAAGTGTTGGCAGTGGGTGCAAGTGTTTACCAATGGATGTAATGTTTACCAATGGGTGTAATGTTTACCAAGGGGTGTAATGTTTACCAAGGGGTGTAATGTTGCCAATGGATGTTCACATACCAATGGGTGTAAATTCAACAATGGGTGTAAACTCACCAATGGATGTATATATTTACCAATGGGCGTATATGCGTATATGTTTACCAGTGGGTTTATATGTTTAGCAATAAGTGTATATGTTTACCAATGGTTGTATACATTTCCAAAGGGTGTATACCATACCAAAGGGTGTATATGCACCAAATGGTGTATATTTACCAAAGGATGTATGCGTATGTAAAACTATGTATATTTACCAATGGATGTAATGTTGACCAATGGGTGTAATGTTGAGCAATGGGTGTAATGTTGAGCAATTGGGGTAATGTTATTCACGTGATTTTCTGGGGGGGTATCTTCACCACTTAACCATGTGATATTCTGAGGGTTATCATCACCAGTTAACCATGTGATTCCTGGTGTAAACTTCAGGTACAAAACTGCAAATGCGTGTCTTTATCTTGGGAAAATCATCATGACTTGTGATAATCTGGTGATGGTCCTCATGTTTTTCTCCCATGAAAATTGTTGGGAAATTCCCGTACGTGAACAAAAACATGTGATAACTCTCAGTTATGTCATGAAGATAGCCACGTGATAATCTGGCGATTTTCATCCCATTTTTACCCCATGAAAATGTTGGGGAGTTTTTTTCATGTGAAGAAAAACGTGTGATACCTCTCAGTTGTGTCATGAAGATAGTCCAGTGATAATCTGGTGAAGTTCATCACATGGTCATACTGTAAAAATGTTGGGGAGTTTTTTGACGTGTACAATATGACATGTGCTAACTTTCAGTTATATGTCATGAAGACAGCCACGTGATAACCTGGTGACATTCATCGCGTGGTTATCCAATGTAAATGTTGGGGAGTTTTTTAATGTGAACAAAAAAAATGATAACTCTCAGTTATTTCATGTTCTCCAGTTTTCCCCTGTGTTTATCATGTAAACTTCACGTGCATTGTCACCTGGGTGTGCTCACCTGGAGCATCCCCCCTAACTGCATGCAAGGAAGTTGTTTGCATTACAATGTTGAGTGTCTTACACTTTGGTTGTTTTATTTGGGCTACCGTTATGTTAAATGGTTTATTGCTGGTCCACCCTTCCTCCCTCTCAAAAAAAACAAAGCTCGTGCCAAATATATATTTATGTATAACGTTGGTCTTTCAATATGTTACTTTCATGTGAGAAAAAACTTAATAATGAAATGTGTTCAAATTACAAACCAACCTTAGTTAGTATGTGAACTGCTGTTTCCAATTGAAGCGGGTCTATAATGAGCAACAATAGCTGCATTTGCAAGTTTGCCGGATACATGTATTATCAAATTCAGCATTTTGTAGTTGTTTAGGTCACACAGTTGACAATGTAGACCAGTAAAAAATGACAATTGAGGTTGCACTGCAATGCATGTCAGCTTCATAAAATTTGACAGGAGGCGTGCAGATTTTTAAATCACATTTGGTACTGATGCGATTTTGTTGTTGTACAAATTCAAACCTGACCATATTTGAATAGTGCAAAAAGTTATCCTTCAAATATCTTACTACATAATATAAAGGCTCTATTCTGGATGGTTTGGTCCCTCTTACGAGGCGCCTTGTCTGGGTGACCCACAACCGCCAAATTCGCACAGTGTACTTATATTGTTGTCCTAATTTTTTCAATTTCAAAAATTGTTTTTCCCCAAAATTGTTTTTTTTTTCAAGATTTGCACATAGAAACAAGCAATGGTGCAAAAAAACAGGTCCCTGGTGGAAAAAAATGATATTTTGCAGCTAGCCTTGTGCGCCACCTTCTGGATAGTAGTAGATAAAAAAAACGAATTTGGGTAGCAGGACAACGTTCTGTAGGATTTCTATGCTGGCCTGCATCTAGGAATCCACATTTTACTTGTAACCATGAAAGTCTCTGATTGGCCACTTTGTCAAATGACTGATATCAGGCAGAGCAGGAAACGGACACCTCAAGAGAAAATTCCACCTTCTTCAGCTATTCTCAAATGTGCATAATCAAGTTACTCTATGTGTGTCCATTCCCTGCCCTGCTCTTAAATCTTGATTAAAGATTCCATAATGTTATGATCCCCCTTGGTGTGATGATTTTTTTTCACACAGTAAAGCCATGTACCTCAGTGGCTGAGTGCATTGCATGCTGGCCTTGTAATTTTGAGGTCCAGGGTTCGATTCTGCTGCATGGCAGTACTTGAAAGCTAAATTTAGTACTGTCAGGGAGCCATCTGGTGTTAGACACGCCCAAAATTTGCATAGCAAATGGAACTCATTTAGCATTGAAACTCCCACCTCATTGTTCCTGTCTACAAGTTGACCGCTATTTGCTGCCACCTAGGGTGCAAAATTCGCGAGCTCCTGTGAGCGGTCAACAGAATTCCGATCAGTGGAAGAAACCAGAACAGTGTGGAAGAAACCAGGACAGTTCCATCATTTAGTGATGGTCTAGTTTATTTCCAAAAACTCTGCAAATGTCTAATCTGACTTTGTTTGGCTTCAATTTTAAGCAGACAGCTTGTAAATACCAAAATAAGTTGGAACTATTTTTTATCATGGAGGATGTATACATTGTAGCTCACATATATTGCCAGTATAGAGGGGGCCACTTGTGGCATGGACAAGACATTTTGCTGAGTGTAACACAGCTTTTATGAAATTGTGAATTATATTGTTGTCCTAGTTAATAAATCTCCATAAAGTAACAGAATAAATACAATTGAGCATTTTTGATATCACAAAGCAAAAACATTGGCTTTGTATGGACACGTGAATAAGTGAGAATGCATTCTTTTCGGACCCTTTTCTGACCAAAATTTAACATGCACTTATTTGTCACAATGGGAAATTTAAGGAAAAATATCCAGGAATGACTTTTTGGGCTTATAGCCCCTTTAATGCTGAAAGGCCTAATTTAGGTGCTGTGTTTGTTAGGATAATTTCTTCAACAAAGAAAGAGACTGTAGAGCCCTGGCTCTTCCACAATGATCTTGATGTCTGGAAAGTGTTTCAATATGATTTCCAGGCACTAACTGTAATAGATGTCCATGTACATTAGCTTGAATCTGCAACTTAGCCATAACTTCTTTGATGAACAATTTTTTTCGCATGCGGACTCGGCAAACTATGCTGAAGTAGGACAAGGAAAATATAAATTCAAAAATATAATTTATATCTGTTACAGATGTTTTCATAATTGTAGATACTAGAACTGAATGTTGTTCTTTTTTTCTAGGACATGTATTCTATAGGGAAAAGCTGAAAAGCAACATCAAAAAAATTAAGACATCACTTTTCCCAATTGAATAACATTTCCAAAAATACCACATTCCTCGCAGTTGTGTGAATCAATATCACTCTCACCCTTCGGGCTCGAGTGATATTAATTCACACAACAGCTCGTGATATTGTTACTCTGTGACCCAGACTTGGGCGTTTTGTTATAGTATTAATTATTAAAATGTTATTTTATTATAGCATCTGATTTTCATCAAAGTGTTTGCTGTTGGAACAGCTAAGTTGGTTATGGCCAAGTTATTATTTTGATTTGTCAACAGTATTTGTTGATGTGCTTATTAGTGCTCTCTGAGACAGAGAAGAACCGAGGTGCTTTCTGGTGATGTGTTTTATATGAAAAATATTTGAAACGATCTGTGATAATATATGACCAAGCAAATCTTTACTACCGTAATATGGGGTGAATAGGGACACTGGGGTGAATCGGGACAGAACAGGGAAACATTTTATTTTCTCCAAAACACCTATTTCTACTAGTCCCAGGTATTTGATTTTTGGTACATTTATAGAATACATACAAGCGCATATTGTGATATAATTTTGTATTTCTTACTGCAGGCAACGAGGAGCTGCAGCACCTTAAAATGGGCACTACAGAAATGACGTTTTACAAGCTAGCAAAAACTTTGCTTGTGTCATTTAGAATATAAATACTGAAGCCAACAAACATGTAGCAAACTTTAAAATCAGTCTAACGTGCTTTTAAGGGACCATAATCAAAGTATGGATATGGCATTGTGTATGTTTTGTCCCAGGTTCAGATCCAGGGCAATGGCAACGTTTTGGGATTAACCAAAATTAACCTTACTAATTTTCATTTCAGTGTTCTGGCGTGGTTTTATGCAGGATATTATTGAACTCGGTATAATTCACAGTTGATTTAGTCCAGAATTATCAATTACTAGAACAAATATAAGAAAAGCACAGTTTTTAACTGTTTTCTGTCATTTATCACGTTTTTTTTAAATCTGCATATTATTAATGAAATTGATATCAGATTTTTTTCAAATTTTTTTTTGGCATGTTGGACATGTTTTCTAATATTTATTCACAAGTTGCAATCACTCAAAGTAACTAGGGAGTATCTATTGTGGAAATAATGAAGTGTCCCGACTCACCCCAAAGTATGGGGTAAATTGGGACAGTAGTTTTCTGGGCCTTGAGCATTGGGAATTTGAGATATCATTTCAAGTTCAGAGCGGTTCTTAGACCTTGTGCCCAGACACAATTTGACACCAAATATAGATTTCTAGATTAATTTTTGTCTATGCTATGACAGAAAAACGGCCAATTCTGTCCCGATTCACCCCATATTATGGTATGTGACCAATTTTCTTATGGCATAGATCTATATACATTTGTTAGACCTTTATGTGAATTACAGTAAGAGATGGAGGTTTAATTATAACAAGGAGAAGTCAAAATGTATGATTATTGGAAATAATCCATTTGTTGTTGAACCCTCATGGTTGATAAATGACAGTAAACTTGAGAATGTTAGCACCCTTGAAATATTGGGCTGTGTGTATAATAAAACGGGTACAAGTTCTGATTGATCAGGTAAACCATCGATTCAGTAAGTGCAGGAAATCATTTTATAGTTTGTCATCTGCAGGTATGTTGTATCCAGGGGCATCAACTGATGTTAAAGCACACTTGTATAAACATATATGTCAACCTTCTCTTGTTTATGGTTCAGATTGTGTTCATCTGAATTCAAATGACATTGATAAAATGGACGCTGTTCAAGGTAAACTTATGAAGCAATGTTTGGGTCTTAAACCCCTTTCACACATCGCCGGTTTGGCCGTGGTGTTGCCGTGGATGGCCTGACAGTGTATTACGGCGGTTTTCCTTGAGTAATTCAAGGTTTATCTTCGGAAAAACGGCGGAAATCCTACGGAAATCCTTCGTTTTTTCGTAGGAATCGGGCAACTCATGAAGTTTTCACGGACGGAGACACGCAGTTATGTCGCAGTAATGAACGGAGACACGCAGTAAAGTCGGCGGCTTGACAAGTTTCACCCTTGAAAACAAGGAAATCCGACGATATTAAGGGCTGTACTTACGGTCAAACGTTTCAAGCAAGATTATACGGCGTAATTACGTCATATTTCTACGGTTAATTCTTTCCCGTGGCTGCCTGGGGAGAAATCAAACATGTTTGATTTCGCCCCGGACATCGCCCTCATTCCCCGAAGTCGACGGTAAGTCGTAAAACGCGGAGGAGTTGACGGCGGCCAGTGGCGGATTATCGGCGGACAGTGTCGGATCGTGTATTTCAAGCTGCCGGGAGTGCTGTCACGGCAAAACCGGGAATGTGTGAAAGGGACTTTAGCAAAAGGTCTCATAATACACAAAATTTGTTACAAGCTTGAATAAAGTTAGTGATACAGTTCAAAGAAATTGCACCAATCTGCTTCACAGGATAGGGCAGGTAGAGAGCCCATGTAGAAATTTGCTTTTGTATTTTGTGTCACGTTTTCTATTATGTAATGAAATTTTACCAGGTACATTATTGTCAAGAGTTTTAATGAGGGGTGAATCAGTCATATCTTTATTATTAAATCCTCCTATAAGAAATAGCACTAATTCATTTGATGGTCATGTTGATTCTTTAAAAATGTTACTTTTTCATGAAAATTTTGTAAAACCATATTCTGACGAACATTTTTTAGTGCATCTTTTAACAACAGCTATCTAAACTGTCACAATTATAATGTTTATTTCTAAAATGTACATACATTATCTCATTTTCAATGTGTATTATTTGTACTTTTTCTCCCTTCGTGGAGGTGAAATGAAATAAATAAATAAATAAATAGAGAGAGAGTCATTGATGGGAAATTGTTTATTTCATGAAAACACTCAATGCTGTTATTTATATCTAGCATGCAACATCCTAAATCATTTGTTTCTAAAACAATATTTGGTATAAAGAAATTCACCCCTTTGCAATTATTTGAGACAGCAAAGAACAAGAAAAGACTTGACATTTGTGACTGCAGTGTGAAAAAATGTCATTTAATTTCAGATATTTGGTTTCTCCTATTTTCTTAATTCAGTTCAATCAGAACTTTTATTTTTGGTGTTTTAAGAAATACATATACATGTACATGTATACATATCAATTGACTTTTTCTTTAAAATATTGTAATGTTATTCTACAATGAATTATAGCATATGATTTCATCAAGTGGGTTTACTTGTTGATTCGCAAAGCAATTCCTCTTTACACAAACTATTGCATAGCGTTGATCTAGCTCCCGAATTTGATCCTTTGTTGTGTTTAGTACTGAACATTCAGAATAACAAGGCAATTATCATGCATTTTTACCTTCAGCGAACGAAGTTCGAAGAAGGTATTGTAATCACTTGGGTAAAAATGCTGTCCGTCCGCCGGGCGGGCGGGCGGGCGGGTGGGCGGGCGGTCGGGCGGCGGGCGGATAGATCGTTTCCGGCCCGGCACTCGGCCTCTATTGAATGTATGGGGATGAAATTTGGTACACATCTAGCCTGTATGGTCTAGTTGTGCCTTTTGATGGTCTCATGAAAAGATCTTAAATACTTTTTGAAATAATTAACAAAATATAAAAATAATTTTTTTTTCGTTTCCGGGCCAAGGCTCGGTCACTATTGCATGTGCATGGATGAAATTTGGTACACACGTGGCCTATATGGTCTAGTTGTGCCTTTTGATGGTCACATTGACAGATATTCTATACTTTCTGAAAAAATGAGAAAAGATATAAAAACATATTTTTTTGGTTTTTTGGGCTAAGACTCGCTCTCTATTGCATGTACATGGATAAACTTTGGTACACATATGGTCAATATGGTCTAGTTGTGCCTTTTGAAAGGTCTGATGGAAAATATTATATACTTTTTTAAATATTGAAAAAAACATAAAATTTATTATTTTTCTTTCTGGCCCAACATCCGGTCACTATTCCATATACATGGATGAAGTTTGGTACACATATGGCTTGTATGGTCTAGTTGTGCCTTTTCATGGTCTGACAGATGTCTATTCTATAGTTTTTGTAATATTGAGAAAAAATATTTTAAAGAATTTTTTTTATATCGGAGCCAAAACTTCCCCACTATTGCATATACAGTAATGCATTTTTCTAAACAAATCACCTATGCAATTAATTTAGCAGTGCTTTTTGATGCGTATAACACTTTATGAATCATTGGAAAAATTGAGATAATGGAAGGCCACTACTCGACCGCTATTGCATACCTATAAGCAATTTCGTAAACGCACCAATTTTATGATATTATTGTAATCTTCTAAAGGTGTTATTCGCTGAAGGTTTGCTGCTGCGCAGCCTATGTTTATAATGGTGATTACAGAATTACTTGGGAAATTATTTCTAAAGCTAGTGCCAGCTCATATAAATTTTTTTTTTTATGTGTAACGTATCTGGCACATCCGGGTTTATCTCCTGCTGCCGGTTAACCCTGGAATTGCCTGTAATTCCAGTGATGGTACGATGTATAACTTACTTATAAGAACTCTAATTATGACCAAGTAATGTCCTGTGTTTCCCATCATCAACTATGTTCACCTATGCAGCATTTTAGGGAGATGTCATCATTGCGAGACCATGTGACAAGCCAGACCACTGGAAAGACAATGTTGTTTACCTCGAAGATAATGCCTGTCAGGTAGAAGATTTTGTAGTCGACGATATTCGGAAATAGTGAAAAACACACATGTAGGGTATTTGGTAGTACCATGAAGAAGAAACCGATGGAGGTCAGAGCCAGTGTTGGGTTGACAATTGACCGGTTCATTGATTCCGTGGTGGTTTCACGACTCTTGAACACCAAAGTGCCAATGAAGACGACAATAAACGTTTGAAATGCCCAAATACAAATGATCTGAAGGATATAATTTTCAAAATTTGTGTTGCGTACAAAACATCGCTCATCTGAAAAATCAACAAATGCTGATGTACCTTGAAGGTAGGAGACAAGCACAGGTGGTACCACTAATCCACCAGTCAGGATCAACCAGAAAAGGACTAAAAAAAGAATCACTTGTTTTTTGTTGAAACTTCTACGGCGCACTAGTGTGTGAAATCTCTCAATTACGACAAGTGTGAATGACACAATGATCATAAACCATGTAACCAAGTTGACAAGCTCAAAGATGTAACAGGACGGCTTGGACATTAAGGATGGCACCAAATACAATGTGGTCATGGATGAATTCCATCTCAAAACTGCATTGACTATCATACAGAGACAGGTATTGGCAATCAGCCATCTCCGAGGTTGCCCCCTGATCTTCTCGGTCGTGACAATCTTGATGAAGAGAATCAGGTTGAAAATAACCACCAGGGGGAAGATGAAGTAGACAAGGGAAATATAGTACCCAAGCTCTGCGCCCTGTGGTGTCCGTGGCCCAGCATGTTCATAATTCTCAGGAGTGAAGGAGTTTCCGTCAGTAGTCGTATCCATTTTCGTAACTGGGTGTCTTCTGCAAGTAACATGAGAACATTTTTCATTCAAACTTGGGCGATGTTCCTCTGGCCTCTGCCGATTAGGGTGCATCAGTTTCCCCAACATCAACCAATCAAGCTGTACCTTTGTCCATAGTTGTGTTTTACCATAAAAAATATAATACTAAAATTTCAGCTTGATCCATGAATATTTAGGGATGCCTCCTGAAGCAATTTCATGTGAATTTTTACAGAAAAAGTTAAGACTGCTTCGGGTCGTGGTTTGCGATAACTTGAATTTTTTAGGATGTTCTTCTGACTGTCAAAACACAACTGAATGCCAAGGTACAGCTTCCTAGCTCTGTTTTTCATTTTCATGGGGCGGCTGATCAGGGCGTAGCCAGAAACCAGCTAGTGGGGGGGTTTGTTGAAGATGACCTTGGCGAGAAGCCAACGGATTTAGGCCCCCAGAAGCCAACGGATTTTATGTTGCAGATTTATGATTCTGAGCAGTTATAAAAAAGGTAAAAATGCTGATTTTTTAAAAACCTTTTCTGTAAGTTATCATGATAGGCCTACAAACTAGTGTAAATTGAGAATCCCCCCTTACTCTGTGTCATGATGAGAACATGGCAAAGATGTCCAATAATGTTTAATTTTTGTTTTTCTTTACTTCGAATTGGAATGATAAATCTTCTTAAGTTGCATGGCAGTCTTTGAAACTCTCATCCTTGGGTTGTATGTATAATCAAAGACAACACTGGAGAGTTGAGATTCCTACACCAATAACACAAAAATGTTCATTATACATCAGCCCAAATAATGTATGATATTCAAGGAACTGGTTTTATGGAATGTAAATCCATTGATTTAAAAACTTTATCATAGACTTCTGGGATTAAAATGACAAACATCCTTCAATTGGCAAACATGATACCTATATACGGTTTGTCTTTTGGCAAAGTGTAAAAACCCAAAAATGGACTCTCAGACGTTTCAGAAGAACAATTTACAGGCCCTCGAGTCAGGATTTTCCATGTACTTGATTTGTTCCTTAGACATTAAAATTTATGTATAAATGATATCAAAAAACATTTTTAGTGGCTGAAAATTATTTGAATATTTTCTTTGGGTAACCCGGAAAAATTGATTATTTTTAAAAATCGTCAAAAATTGCATCATGGCTCAACAACATAGACACAAAATTTCAACATATATATGCAAAAATGCCAACTTAATCTTGATGTGTACAACCAAAAAAACATCACTATTTCATGTTGAATACCAAATGCATTGACCTCTGCCTTCACTTGACTTGACATGAATTCCATCAACTTGGTTTTTGCTTCTTTTTCACCGATATAGCCATTCTTCAGTGACAGCCACTTGCGCTGGCTGGTCCAGTTGGCTGAACCTCCATCTAAGTTGCAATATGGTCCAAGATGTCCCTATAGTGTAATTAATGTTCAAGACTGGTGAAGTTGCCAATAACGGCAAATTCTCTTCTTTTTTTTTCAATTTTTCAGGTTTTGACAGAATTGTGGTTCCCTACAAGCTTGAGCATAGCCATAAATGAATGAAATGTTTCAACTGGAGTGTTCTCTACACTGCGGTACCATTTCCTCTTCCAACAAACTAAGATAGGAGACAGCCCAGATGTTTCCATTCTGCACAACCCGAAACAAATTTCCCTCATAATGGATGACACACCAAACAGACACTGAACCGCCACCCTGAGCCCTTGTGGCCATAAGGCAGTATTCAGACAGTATCTGGCCACCCTCCCATCACAAAAAAATCTCTCCATCAGCTCTGTGAATCATGTAGCGGGATATATTGACTGAGATGGAATTTCCTTGAAAAATTCCATAAATATTCCAGCATTTTTGTCAAGAGAGTACCCTTTTTGGAATAGGGAATGGTACCTCAGTGTAGAGAACACTTCAGTTGAAACATTTAATTCATTTTTGACTATGCTCAAGCTTGTCGGGCATCACAAATCCTTCAAAACCTGGAAAATTGAGAATTTGCCGTTATTGGAAACTTTACCAGACTGGTGGCTCGATACTCGTGAACTTTCCAAGATAGGATTTCTTAAAAATAGTTTAAAATGATCCACAATATAGTTTATAGCAAGGATATATAAACGAAAGTGGTCGCTACCAGCCTTTCTTTCAAGATATTTGAGGTTATGCAAAAGAAAGTCTGTTCACGCAAACCTGAAAAACGAAATCTTTTTCTTCATTTTTTTACTGTGAGGTTTTCCCTGCCATTCAGTGGCCATTCATCCTATGTTATTCAATGAAGCATGGAATTAAATAAGACAGGTGTATGGAAAAGCTGATTAAAATTCCAGAGAAATATATTTAGTTTAAAGAACTTTTCTAGGGGTTCGGAACAAAAGTTTCGATTTTGAAAATTTTGATTTTTTAATGATCCATAGCGCTAAAAAAAATTGACGAGATAGGATTTTTTATTTCTTTGTCATTTGCTTCCAAATAAAGTGAGGAACAATATAATGATACAGACATACGTCCCAACGGGCCTGGAAATTGATCTAGAAATTTATTTATGTTACAGAGTCATTTTTGAGAATTTCGACATGCTTGTCTAAAATCGCCTGCAGAAATATTCTACTAGGAAGTCTCTAACCCCAGTAGAAGTGGCGCAAATGTAAAACGAAGCGGCCGACGCATGAAATTCTCAAAATTAAAAAAAGATGATGAAGCAGTCTCAGCACAATGGTGACGTTACCATAGATAGGGCCTGCCTGGCTGCGCGGAAATGTGCGTAAATGACGTTTTCACATGAGTAGCGAGCCACCTTAATAGGGACATCTTGGACCATATTGCACATAAGATGGAGGTTCAGCCAACTGATCCAGACCAGATGCAATAGACTAGCTTTCTCTAAGGAATGGCCATATTGGTCAATAAGAAGCAAAAAACAGGTTGGCAGAATCCATGTCAAGTCAAGCGAAGGCAGAGGTCAATGCATGTGGGATTCAACATGATATTGTGATGTTTTTTGGCTGTACACATCAAGATCAAGTTGGCATTTTTTGCAAATGTTGACATTTTGTGTCTATGTTGTTCAGCCATATATGATGCAATCTTTGATGATTTTCTACTAAAATGGTCAATTTTTCCAAATGACCCAAAGAAAATATTCGAATAATTCTCAGCCACTAAAAATGGTTTATGATATAATTTATACATGAATCTAATGGTTGAGGAAAAATTTTTGCAATTCCTCGCATTCATTCACCTATTTTAAAACTTTGAAGTTCTGACGGCTTGAAAATCCTAATTATTCCAGTGTTTTGATCATGAGTGTATGTACCTGTCCGTTGATCTTTCTATCTATCTATCTATCTATAGCGTCCTATATCTGATATGCTATATCTGGTATCTTCTGTTCTTCCTTCCTTCCTTCCTTCTTACCTTCCTTCTCCTTCCTTCCTTCCTTCTCCTTCCTTCCTTCCTTCTCCTTCCTTCCTTTCTTCTCCTTCCTTCCTTTCTTCTCCGTCCTTTCTTCTCCTTCCTTTCTTCTCCTTCCTTTCTTCTCCTTCCTTTCTTCTCCGTCCTTTCTTCTCCTTCCTTCGTTCTCCTTCCTTTCTTCTCCTTTTTAGCAGCGCAGCTGCTCTTACCCCTAGAATTTTTCTACAAACTCTGACCATATAGGCGATCGCACTGTTACACCTATCACTCTGAAACTTGCCATATGGTCTCATCATGAGTTTATCTTGCTTCCATCAACTTTTGGTAAACTTCTGTGACAATCATTTTTTTATTTACTCAACTAAAAAGCTAGTTTTTCCCGGGAAATTTAAATGATGGTACATGGTGAGCTGCTGCTGCTCTGCAGCTGCACTGACAGCCAGACACTGTGTACACACCAAGTGACCTAATTCAGGAGTTTTTCAACAAACTTTGCCATGTAGCCAGTATGCTATCTTATAGTACAAATAATACACATCAATAGAAGTCAATCACTTAAGTTTGCTTTGAGATTAGGTAGTTTTAGTACATTTTAGTGCATTTTGTACTAGAATTTAAATCCCAAGTTGTACTGTTCATTGGTCAGTGGGTTGCCACTCCAAACTCATCTGTGACAGATTATTCAGGCCTGCGCTGCTTAAAGTGCTTGCACGTTATTTTTTTCCTTTCTTTCACAGATCTTTTTTAAAACACTTGTTCCATATGGCTGGCTCTGCTATCACAGCAGCAGGATAATTGCATGGAAATGGTCACTGTGCAGCATGGCAGAAGTATATTTTCAATAAAATCACCAAAAAGTCACGGAGACCAGCCAAAATCGAAAATAGCTTTTAACGAGCCCTTGACGTTTTTACCTTCAGCGAACGAAGTTCGAAGAAGGTATTGTAATCACTTGGGTAAAAATGCTGTCCGTCCGCCGGGCGGGCGGGCGGGCGGTCGGGCGGCGGGCGGATAGATCGTTTCCGGCCCGGCACTCGGCCTCTATTGAAAGTATGGGGATGAAATTTGGTACACATCTAGCCTGTATGGTCTAGTTGTGCCTTTTGATGGTCTGATGAATAGATCTTAAATACTTTTTGAAATAATTAACAAAATATAAAAATAATTTTTTTTTCGTTTCCGGGCCAAGGCTCGGTCACTATTGCATGTGCATGGATGAAATTTGGTACACACGTGGCCTATATGGTCTAGTTGTGCCTTTTGATGGTCTCATTGACAGATATTCTATACTTTCTGAAAAAAATGAGAAAAGACATAAAAAGTTATTTTTTTTGTTTTTTGGGCTAAGACTCGCTCACTATTGCATGTACATGGATAAACTTTGGTGCAGATATGGTCAATATGGTCTAGTTGTGCTTTTTGAAAGGTCTGATGGAAAATATTATATACTTTTTCAAATATTGAAAAAAACATAAAAATTATTATTTTTGTTTCTTGCCCAACATCCGGTCACTATTCCATATACATGGATGAAGTTTGGTACACATATGGCTTGTATGGCCTAGTTGTGCCTTTCATGGTCTGACAGATGACTATTCTATAGTTTTTGTAATATTGAGAAAAAATATTTAAAAGAATTTTTTTGTATCGATGTCTCAACCTTTAAAAAAACTTATATATAAGTATTCTTAACAGTACATCAATTCATCAAGGTGAGGGAAATGAACAGGCGATATTTTTTCCGTGTGAAACGTCATCAAAGATTGTGTACATTGTTTTCAATGCAAAATTTGCCCTAAAAACCTTAATACACATCCGATTTTCAAAATTTAAAAACCTGCATATATCAAGTGAACTCCTCCGAATTCAATGCACTTGTTCTTTTTTATCTAAATGCAATATTAAGTTCGCTAACGGCGTTTCGGCGCACAAGGCTGTTAGAATGCAAAGTTTCTAATACCAGGTGACAACAACAGGCCAGTGGCATATCCAGGATTATATTTGTAGGGGGGATATTTGCTAATGTTTTTTAATGACTGAAGTAGACTTTTTTTAGGTTGCAGAAATAACTGAAGCTTACTTTTATTTCACACATCCTTAGTTGTGTCAGATTTTCATGAAACAAAGGAAGGGGGCTTGGCATTTTTTTCTATGGGCAACTATTCATAGAAATGCCTACTATTAGACATTAAAACTATTTATTACATGCCTTATTCCCTCAGGTACATGGTAAGATCGATACAGTACCCTTTTTTAAGGGTACTTTTCTTGTTTATTTCGGAGCCAAAACTTCCCCACTATTGCATATACAGTAATGCATTTTTCTAAACAAATCACCTATGCATTAATTTAGCAGTGCTTTTTGATGCGTATAACACTTTATGAATCATTGGAAAAATAGAGATAATGGAAGGCCACTACTCAACCGCTATTGCATACCTATAAGCAATTTCGGGAACGCACCAATTTTATGATATTATTGTAATCTTCTAAAGGTGTTATTCGCTGAAGGTTTGCTGCTGTGCAGCCTATGTTTTCTTTTACCATTTGCATAGTCCAAACAGGGTGATAATTATGCTGCTTTAGCTGCATATCAGTCTGAAATTGTTCCAATCAATTTCCAAGTAGTACAGAGAAATGAGACTTGTTTCATGGAATAATTCATCAATAACCATCAATTGACAATCCCCACATGTCCAGAAATATGTAGCCTATGCCAGTAAAACGCAAAATAAATACCTTGTAGCCAAGTGTCGTAACTTCAAAAATAACCAGGAAACCCGATTGTTCCAGCCTTCCAGTGCTCTGCAATCTGTTGCAAATGAGCCAGTTCTGAGCGCTGCAGGGCTTGGAGGAAGGGTCTGGTCAAAGTCCAATGCCAGCTTAAATGTAAACAGCAGCACTTGGCAGCAGCAGCAGTGCAGCTCCACTGCAGCAGAGCAGCAGATCTGCATGTGTATCTAGCCGACATGTGTTTTGTTGATCATTTAGAGAAGAGAATCGGTCATGAGTGTATTAACAGACTTTGACGGGTGGCCTAAGGATCGTCTAAAGCCATTTTTGAGCCAGGGGACTCCCTGTTACTGGGACAGTGAAGGAAATGCGAGCATTGCCATTTGCTACCAATGTCATGGGTACTCCACTGGCCTAAGGATTGTCTAAAGCCATTTTTGAGCCAGGGGACTCCCTGTTACTTGGACAGTGAAGGAAATGCGAGCATTGCCATTTGCTACCAATGTCATGGGTACTCCACTGGCCTAAGGATTGTCTAAAGCCATTTTTGAGCCAGGGGACTCCCTGTTACTTGGACAGTGAAGGAAATGCGAGCATTGCCATTTGCTACCAATGTCATGGGTACTCCACTGGCCTAAGGATTGTCTAAAGCCATTTTTGAGCCAGGGGACTCCCTGTTACTTTGACAGTGAAGGAAATGCAATCATTGCCATTTGCTACCAATGTCATGGGTACTCCACTGGCCTGAGGATTGTCTAAAGCCATTTTTGAGCCAGGGGAGTCCCTGTTACAGGGACAGTGAAGGAAATGCAATCATTGCCATTTGCTGCCAATATCATGGGTACTCCACTGGCCTAGGGAAGGCCTACTGTCATTTTTGAGCCAGGGGACTCCCTGTTACTTGGACAGTGAAGGAAATGCGAGCATTGCCATTTGCTACCAATGTCATGGGTACTCCACTGGCCTAAGGATTGTCTAAAGCCATTTTTGAGCCAGGGGACTCCCTGTTACTTGGACAGTGAAGGAAATGCGAGCATTGCCATTTGCTACCAATATCATGGGTACTCCACTGGCCTGAGGATTGTCTAAAGCCATTTTTGAGCCAGGGGACTCCCTGTTACTTTGACAGTGAAGGAAATGCAATCATTGTCATTTGCTACCAATGTCATGGGTACTCCACTGGCCTAAGGATTGTCTAAAGCTATTTTTGAGCCAGGGGACTCCCTGTTACTGGGACATTGAAGGAAATGCGAGCATTGCCATTTGCTGCCAATATCATGGGTACTCCACTGGCCTAGGGAAGGCCTACTGTCACTTTTGAGCCAGGAGCCAGGGGACTCCCTGTTACTGGGACATTGAAGGAAATGCGAGCATTGCCATTTACTACCAATGTCATGGGTACTCCACTGGCCTAAGGATTGTCTAAAGCTATTTTTGAGCCAGGGGACTCCCTGTTACTGGGACATTGAAGGAAATGCGAGCATTGCCATTTACTACCAATGTCATGGGTACTCCACTGGCCTAAGGATCGTCTAAAGCTATTTTTGAGCCAGGGGACCCCCTGTTACTGGGACATTGAAGGAAATGCGAGCATTGCCATTTGCTACCAATGTCATGGGTACTCCACTGGCCTAAGGATTGTCTAAAGCCATTTTTTAGCCCTGGGACTCTCTGTCACTGGGACATTGAAAGAAATGCGAGCATTGTGGTTTGCTACCAATGTCATGGGTACCCCCACCGACCTATAAGGATCATCTAAAGCCATTTTTGAGCTAGGGGACTCCATGTTACTGGGACATTGAAGGAAATGCGAGCATTGCCATTTGCTACCAATGTCATGGGTACTCATCCGACCTATAAGGATCATCTAAAGCCATTTATTAGCCAGGGGACTCCCTGTTACTGGGACAGTGAAGGGAATGCAATCATTGGCCAATTGCTACCAATGTCATGGGTACTCCACCGACCTATAAGGATCATCTAAAGCCATTTTTGAGCCAGGGGACTTCCTGTTACTGGGACATTGAAAGAAATGCGAGCATTGTGGTTTGCTACCAATGTCATGGGTACCCCCACCGACCTATAAGGATCATCTAAAGCCATTTTTGAGCCGGGGACTCCCTGTTACTGGGACAGAGCAGGAAATGCGAGCATTGCCATTTGCTACCAATGTCATGGGTACTCCACTGGTCTAAGGATCATCTAAAGCCATTTTTGAGCCAGGGGACTCGCTGTTACTGGGACATTGAAGGAAATGCGAACATTGCCATTTGCCCTGGGATCTTGAGAACTCCACTTTCCTAGTTCTGTATGGATCAGTCAGCCACAGGTGTGCATGTGCGGTACTAATATTTTCCCCTTTTGTGCCCTTGGCTAGTTCCAAACTTTAAGCCAATTTGATGATAAACATTACTTAATATAAAACAATGTAGCGTAAGGTTAATGCCAGCCTTTGGCTGTTCATAGTTCAGAGTAAATTCATATGACCAACAGCAGATTCAGATAGCTCAGGAAGCCAATGAGAGAGATCTTAGAAAGCTCTGGTGAGTCAAAAACTTTTGTTTTTATGAAAACTAATTAGCCACTGCTGCTGGATCTATTTGCTTTGCATTACTCATCTTCGTGTCACACTAATTTCTCGTTTGTATCAGACAGCAGTATTCCTCCTTGCAGCACAGGCCCAAGCGTAATTGAGGCTTTTCTTTGTATGTCACTATAGTATATCCGAAGGTACCATGCTCTGATTGGGCCTGCTAACTTCATGTGAACAGAAAATAGGTCATATTTTGCATCAGCCAATAAGAGAAGTTCTCACAGGGATCACGTTTGTAAGAACTTCCCTGATTGGCCGAGTTTGTAAATGACCTATTTTCTGTCCGATGAAGTTAGCAGGCTCTGTCAGAGCATGGCACCTTTGAATATCCTGATGACAAGGAAGACTATGGACTGTCAGGCTTGGGCCTGTGTTTCCTGGATCAGATTAATCTCTGGAAGTAAATACCTCTGCTTCTACGAGTCGATGATTTTGAGGAGCATTCAAAATATGACAAAATTTTTTTTAACGGGCACAGAGGTGGCGGAACGCTTCGAAAAGTGGGGGGGGGTACCGGGCTTCGGGGCATCTTGTCTACAGTAATTTCAGGAGAAATGGGAGCATTTTATGTATTTTTGGGTTCGAATGTGGGGGGGGGGGCAGTGGCGTAGCCAGGATTTTTTCCAGGGGGGGGCAAACCATCAAGACATTTCCCCAAAATTTTCATCGCTACCAATAGCTTTTCGCGTGTCCAAATTGTAACGCACTGTTGAAAAAAATTCTTCCAGAATCTCATTCCTTTTGTGGTTGTCCCTAAATTATTAATAATATGTTTAAAATAGCTAAGGAAATTACTTTCTTGGAAGGTAATTCAGAGAAATTTACTGAAGATATTTTATAACTGAAAAAATTAAGCATTTCTTTGCGAAAATAGGAAAATCTAGGATCTAAAATCCAGTGAAATAGATGCTGCAAGGAAATTGTGAAATGTCTAAAACAAAGAAGCAGAGGTAGTTAATGCGTTCCCTTTTTGGTAATTGGTAACTTCTTTACAAAATTGGCAAAATCCAGGACCAGATCCATGAACGTGTGGGGGGAAGAACTCAGAATAACTGATGTTGCAGAATTCTATGCATTCTGCTGAGATGTAAACATGATAAATGAAAGCTCTTGAGATTTTTTTCTTTTCACATAACTACAAAAAATACGGAGAAAATTTCGTTTCAGAGAACCTTTTTGTTGTGGTTTAACTTTAATTTTGGGGAAATTTGAAATAACATTTTGGTTTTTTTTTATTGGTAAATTTTTAAGGGGAATAAGATTATTCTCTACCATTTCCCCAATTTCTGGAAATTCTGGTCATTACCCCATTTTGCTTACCATTTCCCCAATTTTCTCATCATTTCCCCATTTTGCTCATCATTTCCCCATTTTTCTTACAATTTCCCCACTTTTTTCCCTATTTTTGGCAATATATCTGTAAAAATTTCCCCAAAATCTTTTCAGGGGGGGCAACTTGCCTCCCCTGCCCCCCGCTGGCTACGCTACTGGGGGGGGCACGTGCCCCCAGTGCCCCCCCAGCTCTGCCGCCCCTGAACGGGCATCCTCAAGCTTATAATGATAGAAGTGAACTATTCTTGTTGTTACTGCTTCTATACCATGGTTTCCCCCCATAGAAAATGGTGACTTTATACTTTTCACAATTTATTTTCAAACTGCAGCAGTTTATCCTCAATTTTGCTGACAGACTGACAGCTGGACAGACAGAAAAACACATGCAAATACAAAAGCCCTGAGACTGCAGATATAAACTCAAGTTTGAAGTTTGAATAATTTCAGATTGGCAGAGAATTCCAAAATATTACTTCTGCAACCAGTCAAAGATCTATAGCTTGTTATACCATTCGACACCTCTGTCAGCCAATCACATGCCAGTATTACAGGGGAATAATTCCTATATTCTTTGTTGTCCAGTTATCCTCTCATGTTTGAGTGTTTGAGTGTTTGTCTCACGGTATAAGCCAGTTATTCACCATGGGATCAGGAATATGTGTTTATCACACCTCGGGCTAAAGCCCTCGGGTGATAAATCACATATTCCCTCTCCCGTGGTGAATAACCTATACTTATTGTAATAGCTGTGAATGATTACCATAAACTTTCAAATACCCAACAATGTCATTGTTTCTTGTCTTGGATTAATCAAACCAACAGAAAAGTGTGAGATACCATCTAATCCATAGAATATCATGTGGATGTTGTCAGAAAGCTTGGTGAGTGCATCTGGTTTATTTGGTTGCTATAATATTTTAATGTTCATGTTGGAAGTTCATGTTGTTGATCAAGAGATTGCACAATTATTGAAAGGTGTTGAATTTGATGAAAGATGACAAAATTTGCTCTGCAGCAAACCCTCAGCACACTGTAGAAGGTTTGAATGTTCGGTAATTTTTCATTTAGGCTCAATTTTAGGACCATGGCTTATCCTATACTTTAAATATATATGAAGAATTTTGCTTTGAAAATAGTTTATCAAGGTCACAGAGTTATGCTATTTATGATGAATGAAATAGTTGTTTGGTTCAATTTAATTGCTCTAGATATTGTATGGGCTCCTGCAATCTTTTATTTTGCTTGCACTGCCGCAGTTATAAAAAACCATTTTACTATAATTGATGTTTTTAAATTCCAGGTTCATGGAACTTCAGCACAGCTATGGTTAAGTTACCAGGGCTCCTTTATCTTCTGGTTGTCATTCGTCTGGTGCAGCCCTTCATCTCTTGTCCTTCCTCTTGTTCGTGTTTGAATGATTACGTCGGATGTTCGGAAATAGGCTTGTACGAAATGCCAACCAGTTTGCACAAAAATATTAAATATTTAGATGTCTCCGGCAATAGTATTACTTCTATGGGTAAGTTGATTTCAAGCATTCACTTTATGTATTTGTATTTTCCATCAGTGTCATACACCGCAAAGTAGGCACGGAATTTGTGGTGAGCCTTCCACAAATACAGCTCAGGGCAAACATAGGATGGCCCACATGGGCTCAGACAAGGGGAACATTGCCCAAGGTTTCCATGCCGTAGCATACTCCAGTGTTGGTGACTGCTGTGTGATGATGAAAGATGAGAAGACTGTGCTGCCCTGCAAAGATAAAGACACAGTAAGTGACCTTCTGCCTATGTAGCCCCTACAGCTGACAAGGTAATCACTGGGAATCATAAAATTCCTAACTTTAAATTATTCTGAAAATGTTGAGGACTAACTAAGGTTAAAGGGATACTTTTGAATTTTTCACAATTTTTGGTTCCCACATTTACGGTACGGAAGTACAAAGGTAAAAAACAGCAAATGCAGTTACTGTACTTTAGCTTTGTAGGGCAGTGTGAGTCTGGCCCATTCCCTATTCATTCAGGGATGTCCAGGGTCTTTTAGTTGCCCCAGAACAGAACACTGGATACAACCTACCCCATGTCACATGGGCTCGGACCAAATGGAGTTCCAGGAGTGGGAGTCGAACCCACAACCTCACAGTCAGACTGGTAGCACAAAGAAGCGCCTTTAACCATTGCACCATGGATATCATTATAACTTTTGAATTGCACCCTAAAATGAACATGCAGACTTTTCGTCAATGATTCACATATCAATCTCATAATTTCTCCACTGTTTTTCGTTGCAGGTTCTGGAATGTCACATATGAAATCTCTGGTGAACATGGATATGAGAAACAACTCGATTGGGACTATCGACGCAAATTCATTTGAAGGATTATCCTCTTTGGTTTCGCTGAATCTCGCTTCGAACGATATCAAAAGGATTTCTGTGTACGCTTTCCAAGGCTTGATGAAGCTAAAAGTGCTGAATTTAGCCAACAACAAATTAGAAATCATCCCTGATGGATTGTTTGAGACTTTAAGGTATTTGGAGATACTCGATTTGACTGACAACAACTTGGATCATTACAGTCTAACGGTCGTTAATAAACCTGAGCTTCAAGGTTTACTTGAATTCCGTTTCGATGGAAATAAATTCCCGCATGTACCTTATACAGCATTTAATAATCTCGTTAACTTGAGAGAGCTTTCTTTGTCAAGGTGTGGTGTTAAGATGATAGATTCCAATGCATTTGCCGGCCTTATGTCATTAGAAACGTTGGACCTCTCAGCGAACGATTTAGTAGATTTACGTCGCGAAGTTCTCCAAGGCGTGTACAATATAGAGATATTAAATATTTCTGAAAATCCTTTCAAATGTTCATGTGACATCAAAAAAGTGCAAGATTTCATTGTGGAATATTCTGTCCATTTGCTCTCCCCGGTTGTATGTTCAAGGTCTCCGAATATCTCTTTGGATATCAGCAGCGACAATTTGGATGAGTCATGCGACAATTCCGAAAAGACAAACATTGCAGATTGTATCTCAAATGAAAATGGAAATGATGAAACAACATCTTCTGGACTTATAATTTGTGCTATAGTTATTGTCTTACTTGTGATCATACTATTTTGTGTCATCGCATGGTATAACAGACACCATGTTGCAAGCTATCTCGGAACAAATGTAGTGACAGATTTGAAGTCGGATCAATCCAACCATGCAAAACCTTCCACATATGAGGAGATAGCACCACCAAAGGGATATTACGAAGCACAATATGTCCCTCCAAATGTACCCGCAAACAACTCAGTGCAATCAAAAGATGATGACCGCTTATCAAAACAAACATATCTTTCACCATTAAAGACAAAAACAAATAGCCCGGAACATTATTACAGCCAGGCGATATATGAAGCTCCCCCTTGATTTATATGGTTAAAGATTATTCAAACAATTTTTGTGTACATATAGGCCTACAGTATTATAACTTCAAAATGTTGGTATTGCCATCTGCCATTATGGCGAGTATCTCAGAGTATTGTAAAATGGCTGTCTGATAACAAGCCGGTTGTGCTTTTCTCATCGAAAAATTATTTTGGCTGTTTAAGATGTCGGAAGGTATCGTTTCCTGACTCTGCTCTATATGACCATAGCCTGATCAACAAAAATTATTATGGAGCTTTGTATGGTTATTGCCTGTTTTGTTAATGGTTATAGTTAATTATTGTATTTTGCTCTTATTAAAAGGATCATATTTTTTATCTCTTTAGGGGGTGACCATTTAATTACCAGGGGGGGTTGGAGTTTTCCAAATTCCACGTCGGGTAATTCTTTATTTCAAGGTAATGACAGCAGTAATTATTTATTCCAAGCGTGCAAAGTCTCCGAATGTTCATTCCTGATCGAGCAACACCTTGTTAAGAAATACCCCTACCAGAAATTATAAATTATTTATTTCAAGACTGTCCAAAAATAATTTCGCCAAAATTGAGCAAGAAATTATTCATTAAAAAAAAAACTCAAAGCCTCTTCCCCCTTTGATATTAAATCGTCACCCCTTTGCATCCAAGGAAAATCCCCTTGGTAGGGGAGATAGGTTGTCACAGTACAGGGGCAGGATGTCACAAGAGCTGGTTGTCAAACCCCTGGAGCAGGTTTTCACACTGGCACAGTTTTCAAATTTTTGTGAATCAACTCTGACTATATAGGCCTTTGTAAGCTGCAACAACCTGCCCCAAAACTGCCCCTTTGACAACCTGCCCCTGTAACAACCGGCCCCTGAGACAACCTGCCCCTGTGACAACTTGCCCCTGTGACAACCTGCCCCTGTGACAACCTGATCCTGTGACAATTCTCCTAAATATCATTATAATTATATTTGTAAAGACTCTAAAATTTTGTGTGACAAGCTGCCCCTGTGACAAGCTGCCCCTGTGACAAGCTGCCCCTGTGACAAGCTGCCCCTGTGACAAGCTGCCCCTGTGACAAGCTGCCCCTGTGACAAGCTGCCCCTGTGACAAGCTGCCCTGGTCTCCCCTAATGCCATATTATTTGCTGAGTGATGTCATATCATCTCTCTATTCAATTGCCGTTAAATTTTACTATTTAGATTTAGATTTAGATTTATTTTATTTTATAATATATAAGCAGTATCAACACACAAATAGATTAGATGATTTTAAAATTCTTCAAAATGTTTATTGCATAAAATAAATATGGTTATTGTATAAAATCATATTTTGTCAAATTGACCCGTTTCATCCTTGACTAATCTGTCATGAAATTATCATAATTAATTATGCAAAGATTATTGGTTCATTGGTGTGTGACTATGAGTTTCAGTACTTGAGATATTCACATATTATTTATTACTATAGTAATGGTTTACATTGTGATTGTGACATATTTATAAGCATAATGATGTTACACAAGATGAAGGATGAACATGAAGGCTCAGAATCAAAATAATGATTATGTTGGGCCAGGCATGACATGAGGATGAGGTGAAAGGATGAACGTTGCCCAGTTTGCTGCACCCACACACACACTCATCATGATACAAATATATATATACAAGTATAGTATAGTTTTTTTGTTTTTTTTCTTTTAAACAAAAGACTAATACATCCCAACTAACCTTACAACCACAGAACATTTACCTGTAAATTCAAAATATAGAAAAGAAAATATTGTCTTATTAACCCAATTAGAAACTTATGAGTGTATCATATCAACATCATACGAAGTAAGAACATTTCCATTACTAAACTGAATACTAGTTTCATGTTATTCAATGTCGTGCATAACAAAATTCAAATGTATTAATTTTCAGAAAATATATTACATTTCCATGTTGTTGTTTTTTTTTTAGTTTTTAAAGTTTTTTTTTGATTTTTTGTTATGGCATGTTGGTTTGCTTGATACACCTAGAGTAGTTGTTAGTAAAATAAATTTCCTGTATTTTGATTCCATGAATCACTGTGTGACTTAGTATTTTCTTCTTGGCACTTCTTTTTCTTGTCTAATTCAGACTGGTGCTGGAGACACTAATGCCCCATTCTCACGGCACGTTACGGAGCACTTTAGGCGTCTGCGGGATGGTATTTCCTGGATATTTGGATGAATTTGGGTGATCCCGCCGACGATTTTTCACATCCCACAGAGGTACTTGTTTCCCTCAGGGTTCCTAGAAATGGAAAGAACTGTGCCGTGGATGTCAAAAAAGTTTCGCAATGTTGAAATTTTTTGTCACCGGGACACAGAGCCTAAATTTTCTCGATTTTTGGATGTCCGGCGGGGGTTTTTTTCAATGAGAACGACTCAAAAACATCTCCAGTGCGATATTAGGACAGCCCCTGCCCCTGTGGGGACCGCTCCTGCTCCTGTGGGATATTTTTACTTTCGCTGTGGGATATTTGCAGCCTCGCCGGCAGTTTTTTACATCCTGCTGACGGTTTTTTGACATCCCGTCGACGCTTTTTGACATCTTGTCTCCGCCGATTTACGATCTTATCCTGCCGATTTACGATCTCATCCCACCTTGATATGCTTTTAATTAATTATTTAATCGTTATATAAACATTGTGTGTCGCCGGGTTGGTCATTTTTTTTCCTAGAATTCATCTCAAGCTATCCCTCAGGGATAAAAAGTTCTCCGGTTCTCGCCGTGAGAATGGGGCATAAGCATGTAGACAAAAATGCTAACTTTAGGCCTATATATTCATGAAAAATAGAGAATGAACATGATGAAATTCAAGTACAAGACCAGTATCACCAGTACTGCGTGGATTATAAATCATGTTGGCTTGTTTTTATTATATTGGCTATACTTTGTTTTTTCTTTTATACAAAAGTATTATGTAAAATTATACATAATCAAGATATGTTGATCAATTTCTAATGAAGTCCTCACATATTATAAGCTATATATGTTTCCCTTTAAAGATATTTAATCACAGAAAATCTTATATTTCCATTTTTATTAAAAAGTATGAATATTGTACTCTAACACACATTTTCGATATATATTTCAATAAATCATAATTTTCTGTCATTTTATGTGGAGACATACTTTCTGTTTGCTTGCTATATACCCTAGATATATTGAGCTATTTAAGCAAACAAACCATGAGCCATAGTATTGTGTACATTGAACTTGATGTTTGCCCAGCCCCAGCCTTGCCAGCCACACTCTGCATGGCCTGCTTTTGAACATTGGCGCGCTGCACTATTGATTGTACGTGGCAGGCGAGAGTTGGAAGTGGGTCAGGTCTCCTGGCTGCCTGCATTCAGCTTGCTGCATATTTTTGGATCTTCCTGAATTTACCTGTCAAATTCTGCTTTGTATTCGTGCTGTTCCACTGCAAATAACGTAAGTATACGATATGTATTCCTACTGGGTATATAAAGATAATGACTGGCTATTTTGGAGGTATTTTGAGCAATATGCACCATGGTATGCTGGTTATGGACGTTTTATGCTTGGATCATTAAATGGGTTGTTGGCAATATGGCTGGCTTGCAAATGTCCTTGCTATTTCAAACAACTGTAATGTGGCAGTGTGATTAGAGCTCAGATATTTTTTAGCCAATGATTATATACAGTGATATAGCTTGCTTAAATGTTTGTATGGTAAACTAACACATATACACCTATCATTTCAGTGTTGTCAATTAAATACTCAAGATTAAATAGTGACAAGCCATATTGTAGTATTCAAAGGCGTATCTCAACTTAATGCCAGAGGGGTGGGGTATAGGTATAGGCCTGTATTACAGGGTTAAAGAGTTGTAATCCACTAATCCTTATCTAATAGTCAACATTATAGATTTATTAAAATAAATGAATTCAGTTCAGTTGGGGATTAGGGAAGTGTTGGAGGGGGGGGGGGGGGGTTGTATTTAAGCACATAATATAAATCTTTATATTAATGTGTGATTCTAAGGATTCTGGGATAGCTACCAGGTGGTTGCCGTTTTCCACAATTTCAGCATTCCAGGTTCATTGTTCACCATTCCAATATAGCCACGTGCGTAGATTACTGTTTTTCCTATCCCAAAATACCAAATATGACCATAATCATGCTGTATTCTTGGTGTTATCTTGCTGGTACGTTTCTTACCGAGAAACTTTCTGCAGCCATTGCTCATTATTCACACAACCCTCACCACTGTGCATGCTCAAACTGACCTATTTCCCCCACCCCCACATTCCTGAGAGATCCAATGGTGTTACATTGACCACCTGCTTTTGACACAAAGAAAAGTATTGAAAAGTTTTAAAATTAGCTTTTCTAATTCTTGACCCCAAAAAAAGTATTGAAAAGTTTTCAAATTCATGTCACTGTCACATTAGTGCACAGCAGCAGTCTGAGTGATTCTTTACACATTCATTGAATCAAACACTTCATAACACATAGGCCTATAGATAGAAGGCAGGGAGGGAGGGAGGGATGGCTTTAATAAGTGGCTTAAGTAATGAAGGGATGAAGGAAGGAAGGTGGAAGACAAAAGGATAATTAGGTAGATAGATACAGGCCTAGTAGCAATTAATGAGCACCTGCAGCTCACCAGGGGCATAGTCAGCCGGTGAAGGGGAAGGGTTGGTAATAAGTATATATTGATTTGTATTGGGAAGGGAATCATGGAACATTTCCAAATATTTTTAGGGAATTATGAAATATTTTGGATGGGATAATGCCCTCTACTTCTGGATGAAATTGGTAGAAAATTTGGTATATTCCGTACATGTTTCCTGTTTAGATGACTGTCAATGTAAGGCGTTCAACAAAGATTTCCCTCCTCAAAATATATGAATAAATAAAAACTTGAATAATTAAAAAAGGTCCTTCTCTTCTCCGATTTTGATGATTGTTGGCAAGTTTAGGGGAGATCGCGGTTAGTTGTGTCACAGGGTAAGTTGTGCTTCCCACTGTTAAAATGAAGAACTGAATAAAGAAGGCAATACCTCCTATATGTAGCCTACATACCTTTGTCCACATTTTTTTGCACCGTGAAAAATACTGCCAAATATAATGCTGTGGAAAGCTACAATCCGATGTGCATAAATTCAATTTTGTTGTAAAAAAACTTGATATGTCGAGGATTAACATTCTTCTATTAAAATTGGTATTGGTAATAAGTTGATGTGCCTTTGGTATTTGGATCTAGGACGTGTATCTAGATATTCAGAAAATTGCATGCCGTTGGATGGCTATATTGAAGGTCCTCAGTCATATGACCCAAACAATGGATAAACTTGTCTACATGTTATTTTATAAAAATAACTTGTTATTGTTGTCTGATGGTCACATCTTTTGAATTATATAATTATATACCAGAATCAGAACACCCCCTGCTTTTAAAACACCAGACTGCTTGTCATATATATATTTGGATTAAAAGTGATATTTTTCGACCCAGAAGGAGCTTCATCTGCAGATCATACACACCTGGAATTATTTTATAGCCTGACTTGTGTCAAATTCCCCAAACCAAAATGGAATAATGTTTTTGCTTAGTGCTTTAATTCACAAAATGGCTACTAGATTCAACAAGTGAAAGACTTGTTTGTATTTCTGAAATTGGACATTTCCTTCAGGTCAGTATGAGGAAAATAAAGCAGTTACACTGCATCACCACCTGAATTTCAACAATTAGTGACCAGTGTTCTTAATTCCCTGTAAACGCTTATCAAACATGCGGATATTTGCTATTCTGAATGTTGCACATGGCCGATTCCATGTGCTCTGTTTCCAATTTGTGATGCTTCAGTGTTGTGGTCACCACATGTGTTTCTTTGTTTATTTGGTCACTCTTCAGTGAGCCCAACAGCTGATCAGCTGGGCCATTAATTGGGTCTCACTGACCTAGTTGTTCTGAGCATGTGCAGAGGTGATTGTGCAAAATTTGAGTAGCAGAAAATTTTCCATTCACTCTGCAGTGGCACTTGGAGGAGTTAACTACATTTTTGTGTGTTGGTGTCACAATGTATTCAGCTAAACTGGCTGATACAAATTTTATGCCTTGGCGGATTTTATAAGGTGAGGGCAATTCATTATTCTATGTTTGAATGCATTTGTAGCGGTTTCTATCTTCATGAGTTATTTATTTTAGTGGAGATTTCCAAACCAAAATATTCAGTGGAATTTTCCACACAAAATTTTTCAGTGGAATTTTCCACACAAAAAAAAGTTGTTCAAATTTGGAATGCTTTCATACTAGTTTGCGTTTTTTATATTATGGTGACAAATTACAAATCTATAAGTATAATTATGGTTTCTAGTGGAATTTGTAAAAATACAGTATTGCTTGTAGCAAGTCAGTGTAAAATGTGTATTGAAAAATTCCAGATGTCCTACTGACCATGTGATTGTCGAATTGTGGAATTTGTGGTTAAAAATTCAGAAGTCGCATATGCTTGTAAGTTGATTGTTTATATTACATAACGCAATTATTGCAGATGGTTGATGCTTGGTTTCAATTGATTTTTTTTATGCCTCTAAATGGCCCACTCTGGTGCTGAGGTGGTGTAAAACATAAACTCAACTCAACTGATTTTTTATGTTAAATATTTCTGAATCATTCTTGTATTTGATTCTTTTAACTATTAATTTAGATATCCACTGTTATAATGGTCAAAAAATGAATTTCCATAATTAATGGACAAAAATACAAAAACAAAAGTTTAAATGTTTATTTTTTAAAAACTTTAGCTTAAAATGTAATGTTCTTTATTACTTAGACGCTTATTTGATATATTTACTCTTGATTTTATAATTTATTTGTGCATAATATTTATACTTGATTTATTTCTTCTTTGTAGATTTACCTATCTGTGATGGTGTAAATAAAGATACTTCTACAATCTACATATTCAAGTTTTATATTCAACCGCAAGTCCGCAACACTGAATCTGCCAGCTTGGATCATGTTGAAACTAGTAGTCATATAGAGGTTAACCTTTTCCGAATACCACTTAGATTTTTTTTCTCGTTATTCCAGGTTGTGTGAGAGATCGCCACCTTCACTGCAAGGTCTTGAAGCTCCTCCTGGTGAAATGATTCCAAACTAAATTCAATAGACTTAATAGACAATAAGCTTCAGCGATGGAAGCTTTTGCGACCAATGTATTTGCAAACAATGGATTTGCAACAGATGTTTTTGGAACCAATTCCGCTGTTAATCCAGGAACGTCTGCGGATACTTTAGCAGTAAATCCATTCGCAACCAATGCAACTGGGGCAACAGGATCTGTTACGGATTCTTATGCGACCAATGCTACTTTGGATCCTGTAACGGGTATACTAACTGGACCGGGTGGTTCAACAAATGTTGTTGGAGGAGTTGCTAAAAGTAAGCCAAAAGGCTGGGGAAGAAATGAAAAAGAGGAAAACAAGGTTTACAAGTGTGAAATATGTTCCCGTGAGTTCTACACAATGTTCAACATCTATCGCCACATGCGGGTGCACAACAGTAAAGAAAAAGGCAAATCTCACGTCTGTCCCATTTGCAATAAACAATTCAATTTGATAGATTACTTGACTCGGCATATTGCAAGACACAACCAGACCTTTAAGTGGAAATGTGAGGAATGTGGGAAGCAGTTCAAAGACCGCGGATGTTACACTGGTCATCTGAGAACCCACAGTGGCCTTAAACCTTTCGAGTGTGAGATCTGCCATAAGAAATTTCGGCAAGTTAATCAGAGGACACGGCACATGTTAGTGCACAATAAACCCCATAAATGTTCTTTGTGCGGAGAGGGGTTCAGTCGGAAAGAGTCACTCATACGCCACGAGGAAGAACACAATACCAATAAAGCTCACCACTGCACTGCGTGTGGGGATAAGTTCTACAATAAAATAGACTTCAAGCAACACCTAAAAACTCACACTGGCGAAAACGTCTACAAATGTTTGGTCTGTGAAGTGAGTTTTAAGGAAGAGAAATTGCTGTTAAGTCATATCAGCATCCACGTGGAAGAAAGGCCTTCCAAATGCGGAGTCTGTGGCAGGATATCGGCTTGTCCATCTGCGTTGAAAATCCACATAAAATTCCACACTAATGAGCGTGCACACGAGTGCCATATATGTCACAAGACATTCGTCCAAGAGCCTTCGCTGAAGCAACATTTGATACTCCATACTGACAACCGCCCTTATGAGTGCAAGACATGTGGGAAGAGATTCCACTACCCTGGGAACTTGAAAGCTCATTCGAAAACTCACGAGGAGAAAGTGCATGAGCCTTATACGTGCAAGATATGCAACAAGGTGGTGACGAGTCCGAACCATGTCAAGATGCACTTTCGCCGCGTGTTGTACAAGTGCGACATCTGTGAGAGGGAATTTAACCGGAAGGACATGTACGACGTACACATGCTGTGCCACAACGGAGAAAAGCCACATAAATGTGAGGAGTGCGGGAAATGTTTCCGCAAAAAGGACCAACTGAAATCCCACATGTCAACGCACAGTGATGACAGACCCTTCAAGTGCCATCTTTGTCCCAAATCATTCAAAGGAAACCCTTCGCTCAAAAGCCACTTGAAGAAACATGCGGAAGGTGAGGAACTCAAATGTGGGATCTGCGACCAATCGTTCCTCAAAAAGACTGAACTGAGCACGCACATGAAAATACACACCAAACCTTTCGCTTGTGAGAAATGCCCCAAGAAATTCAAGAATCAAAAGAAGTTAGATGAACACATGGATAGTAACCATACCCAAAAGAAATTCCAGTGTCAGCTTTGTCCTAAGGGATATTCCAGCAAAGTGTGTTTCAATAAACACATGACGTATAAACATGGCATTATTGACTCAACCAGTGCTCATGATTCAGTTGATGAAGAAGACGCTACATCAGATGGTGCTTCTTCGTCAATTCTGCAGACTGCTGACTCTGCCAATCCTTCCGTCACTTACATACCAACCAAACCGGTGTTCCCATCTCCCTTCAAATGTTTCATTTGCGATGAGTATTTCTCCTCAAAAGAACAGGTCATCGATCATTTGAAAGAGCTGCACAATGTTGTTGACGATGGCGATGATGATGATGGCAAGGCAACAAATGTCGACAACACTGATGTTGATGGTAACGATACTGATGTTGATGATGAATCAAAAGACATCATCAAAAAGGAAGATAAACAGACAAAAAGTAGTGTGAATATGAATGAAAGAGAGATGATTAAAGATGAATCTGATACTAAATTCGATTTTGAAGCTGTGAAAGTCAAAGAAGAAAATGTTGATCAAGGTTGACCAAACCCCCAAGGGTTGACTTCCGAATGATGACAAATCATTTGGCCCACAAAATTAACTGTTGGTTATTGTGGAATACAATGTTATCTGTATGATGATAGTGTTTGTTTTTGAATGGATATTTTGTATATTGAATTGCTGACTGATATAATTTTGTTGTCGGGCTATTTTGTATCTTTTTATGAGATTCTGTATAGCATGCCGCTTTTTTATACTTTGTACATTCTCAATTAACATTGTCTTAAAATTGTGCCTACTTGATTTTGTTCCTACTGTGTTATTGTTAAACAAATATGAATAATATATACTATGGAGTCATATAACTAACTTGTTATAACTAAAATACACAAATAAGTAAGAGCTGGACAAATTAAGCACAATCTTTAACTGTTTAGCAGTAATTGTTGAAATGTTACTACCAGCTGCTGTGTGTGATATTAAATACTTCTTTCTGTAAAAATGTTTCAGCATGTGCACATCTAAAATTCATGCTTTGCTTCATGTTTGTCAGGTTACTCAATAAATCTTTAGTAAGTGATACCAACAATAAATCTTTAGTAAGTGATACCAATATGTTATGGTATTTTCTTATTTGAGGTTTTATAGCTGAATTGGGTGTATTAGTTGACTGGATCAGTGAAGTATTCATCATATCTCCCCTTCACAAGAACCTGTAGAATTTCGCAGCCAATTTAGAATGAAATGCTCAAATTTGAGGCTAATTCCATTAACACAGCTTGCAATGTAATTGCAACTAGCAAAGGGGCACAATATCAAAGAAATCACATACAACGAGGGTGATGGAGTTTGAATTGTTGTTAGTTTAATGTGAATCTAATTTAATTTTAAAGGTAGTTTAAATTAGGTAAAAGTAGGAAGTGATTTGGGGGGAGAGGTGTGAAAGGGGAAAGTATTGGCTGATTCTTCCTTCCAGCTGGGGTAGTCATACTTTATTTTGGGTTGTACTGTAGCTGGGTCAACGCAGTGAAAAGATCTTGCATTCAGGTATTCTCCAGTGGAAAAGTAATATGTCCTGCAGGCAGGGCCGGATCTAGGGTCTAGGAGGCCCTGGGCACTGTGAGACACTGAGGCCCCCACCTTGAAATGTTGAAATTGACCGAAAAATTGCAGACCATTAAAATGCAGATTTCATGAAACAATGATTGTAGGCCCAAATGATGTAAAAGGACAGAACTATTTTCTGAGATATCCTGCGCGGAAAGCTTGTGATGGTCACAGAAATTTTTTAAACACTATTCTATAGCTGATTATGCAGTTTGACCAAACAAATAAGAGGATACTCTTCACTCTCATTCTCAATAGAAATTGGTCTGGTACAGGAACAAAAAGTTTAAGATATGTACGATTGTGGTGGATTCTGGTCATGATGACACATTGTCTCTGTTTGACCATGTTGACCACAATAATTTTAATGAGTTACCAATAAATAGGAATGGTTTAAAAAAAATCATTACTGTAGGTGAATGGAGTTATTGATTTTTTCATCTATTTACTTACTATTGAAAATGGTGTCTTTCCAAAAACAGCATAACAAAATAAAAAAACAACAATAATTTGTAATCTTGAGCAGAAGCAAACTAAAACTTCAAATGCTGAAGATATTTTGAGAAACTTGAGAACATATAGGAATATAAAGTCAACACAGAAATTATTGTCTTGGGGATGCACTGTTTTTTTTAGTTTTCCAGAAAAATAATTTTGGTAAAAAAATTAAATGCATGTGATCATAACCTACTAACACTATTCTGAAACACAGAACAGCTTTTGGTATCATATCAACATTTTTCTGTGAAATATGATGAGTAATCAAAGTGTGCAGATAATTTCTGTGATGACTGTATGATATAATGATATATGGTCTACATTTATAATGATCATGACGTTAACCCTCCCTAGGATAAAACTTCTTTGGCACAAAAACATGGCTCTCACAGTCACAGACCCCTCTCTATTTATGCTCAGAACTCAGAAGCTCCAAAAATTGAAATATGTCTTGTGCAAAAAATAAAAGTTATATCTATTCCTTTGATTATTGGCAACACTGCATTTATGATCATTATAATGGTACCCTAATGCAAAAGATAATTGTACTTTGGAAAGACACCATTTTCAATAGTAAGTAAATAGATGCAAAAATCAATGACTCCATTCACCTACAGTAAAGATTTTTTTAAACTTTATTTCAAAATTATATGTTCGAGTATTGATCCTCAATTGCATTGACAAGTGGATATCTTTAGTTGTGTTTGATTGAGTGAATTTAACTGAATATAGCATGCACAAATCTATCATTCGTTTGTTTTATAAGCCCTAAGGAATATTCTGAGCAGCTGTCGTGATTTGAAATATCAACAGGTAAATATGGAAGAAATGGGCATGGGGGGGGGGGGGTCTTTGAAGGCTAAGAGGCCCCTGTTTGTGTCAGTGTTTTGGTCTAGCAATAAACACTGAGCCTACATCCAGGAAAGAGAAAATTGCAATAGCATCTGATTCCTTTTGAACCCGAGAATGATTCCTTAATAATATTATAAATGTCTGCAAAATTTGACAGTTAATTATGGTTTTTAAGGACAGAGCACCAAACTTCTCAAAGTTGAGGGGGGCCTCAGAGGCCCCTGTTGACCGCTGAAGTTGGACCTAGTATGAATTTGTAAAAGTGCGGAAATGCACTTGCTGTTGAACTGTGATCTTCTTTATCAAACTTTTGTGAGGCCCCCCTTTCCATGTGAGGCCCTGGGCACAGTGCCCACTGTGCCCTATGGATAATCCGGCCCTGCCTGCAGGTCCATAGGCGTTTGGCGTGCGCGATTTTTAGGGGGGGCGAGCGACATTTGCCCAAAATTCAAGATCTAGATTTAATACCATTTCAAATAAAATTGCCTGGAAATCATTAATTTTCAATAGTGATTATTTAATCATCTGGCCAAATTTTTTAGCCTCTTTGCCCGAATCTTACTGTTTCCAAAACTTTTGGGGGGGGCGATCGCCCCCCCTGCCCCCCCCCCCTCCGATACGCCTATGTGCAGGTCGACCATCCATGTCATCATTTTGTGTGTCACTACAGTACATGGACAACCCAGCCAGTCGAAAGTAAAAATAAAATGTAACTGAAGAAGAAGAGTAGAAGATAAGTCACAAAAGACACTATAAGAAATTATTAGACAAGAAATAATCGGGCACGAGATGATCAGACAAAAATACAAGACAATAAATGATCAGAAGAGATGGCAAGAGAAGAGATGAAAAGATTTTGTAGATGATGAGAAAGGGTCATACAAGAGATGATCAGACAAGGGATGATCAGACTATACTAATACAAGAACGAACACTAAGAGAGTGTATACATAGGCCTGCCAGCCTGCCAAGACCTAGGCCTATCTATCTATCTATCTATCTATCTATCTATCTATCTATCTATCTATCTATCTACTATCTATGTATCTGTCTATCTATCTATCTATCTATCTATCTATCTATCTATCTATCTATCTATCTATCTATCTATCTATCTATCTATCTATCTATATGTGTAATCATTTGGTAACTATGTATTGTACAAGTGAGAATCGTATCTATAAATTTACTCAGGTATCTATCTGGCTTGTCAATTAAATAACCAAATAAATGACGGATACCAGCCAAATTCGAAAAGAGCCTTCAATGACCCACAAGTAAAAATACTACAAAGAATCAGATTCATACAGTACATAGTTTTAACAGGATCTTGTGCACAGCGTCATACAGATAGAGAGAGCTTGACTCGTCACATAAGCCCTGCTGCAGGCAGGCCTAATAAGATGGCAAAACAATAAAGGACAGGACTAGAAATGGCCAGACAAGAAGACAAGGTATTTTGCAAAGTAGAAATGATCAGACAAAAAATTACAAGTCTTTTCCAGATATGGTCAGACAAGACAAAAACAAACCAGAGATTAGAAGACATATTGATCAGATAAGACTTGATCAGAAAAGAAGTAGTCAAACAATATGATTATAACAAGACAATACGTGACATGGCATAGCAGGACCATACCATAAAAAACAACAGACATGAGATAGAAAGTTAAGGATGCCCAGAAAATAGGCAAAAGATTATTAGACAAGAGATGATCAGATGAGAGATAATTAGACTAGAAGTGATAAGCCGTAAATGACATGACTAGAGATGATCAGACAAGAACTTATCAGACAAGAAATTACAAGAACATTTTAAGACGAGTAGCAATGGTAAGACAAGAAATAACCAGACATGAGATAACCAGACAACAGATGAATACACAAAAAATAATTCTGCTAATATCCAACACCTTAGATTATTGGGCTGAAGGTTGCAACCTTTAGCAAAAGGCTGAAGAAATGGCTAACTGTATTTACAGCAACGCAACCAAATGCAACGCAACGCAACGGGGGGTCACTCTCAATTAATTAGCTGAAGCAGGGCAGGGCAGACGGCAGGCCCAAGCCTCCATAGCAGCACCGCCTCTCCTCACGTCAATCCACATGCTTTGAGACAGACACATAGGCCTATTAAATTATGCACCCCTCACTGGTCCTACCATGGCCAAATAAGAGTCTCAATAGTCTTTATTGTCTCTGGAGTCTTGCTTGTCACAAGACTAGAATCGAACATGTCAATAGTCTATGACCAGAGATACATGTATGTGAGACAATTCTTTATTTAATCATTGCCATGCAACATAGGCCTAGATATAAAGAAACATGCAGTGAGTGACTGCAAGTCAAAGATCCAACTCGCATCCCACAAACATTGAAATGGCAGCCTCAGCTGTGATAGCTGGTGTTAGTACTTACAAGTATGTATAAAGAGACCTATTGCGTTGCGTTGCTGTGAATACAGTTAGCTAGTGTTCTAACTGTATTTACAGCAACGCAACATAAATTTTGAAAAAATACAGAGAAGCATGCAAAATTAATGTAGGTGCATAATTGTGCTATATTCATCGAGCATGTACCTTATAGGCCTATCGTGCAACCAGGGAGCTGTTAAAACCCTAATTTATAACAGCTCCCTGGTGCAACTATATATAAAATTGCCTATTAGTGTCCTTTGGGCTGTAAGGTACTTGAGGTGGGCCTACCTGGTTGGGCCCGACTGCATAATGTGAAGCAAAGCAAGAAAGGGCTGCTGACTTGAGTTGGTATCAAGACACTTCGTAGACACGCCAACTCGTAGACAAACAAACTGGTAGACAACCAACTAGTAGACAACCAATTGGTAGACACTAGCTACTACCATCTGGTAGACATCAAATTGGCAGAGGTCACCAAGTCGTAGACACAGCCTTTTTGGTCAGTTTAATTTTACAAAGTCGTAGACACAATAGTTTTTCTGCTTACAAACTCGTAGACACTAAATTTCAGATTTTACCAACCGGTAGACAGACCAACTTTGGCAGGGATAGCCAAGTGACAAACATTTTAAAAATTGATTTTTTATTATTAACCATGAAATAAGAAACATTTTTAAAAAATCTTGTCTTGTCTTGTCTTCGGATATTCCTCCTCAACAAGATATAAACATGAATAAATAAATTAAAATCTTCATAAATATTCTAAATAAATAAATAAACCAGCTGCAAATGAGTCATTCACCAGTTCACAGTTCAAAGTGTGACAACAGAATTGCAATTAATTGTGTCACTTTGGAGTTCACACCCAATTGCATCACCGATTTTGTAATCATTACTTCAAGTAATTTGTCTGTAATCAGTTGTTCTTTGGATACTTTGAAGATTTGTGATTGTCTACTAGTTGAATTGGGCTGTCTACGAGTTGGTAGATCTAAAAGAATTTTGTCTACGGGTTGGATGATGGCAGTGTCTACGACTTGGTTAGTTCATTTTATTGTGTGTCTACGACTGGGTTATGCCTTTTCCAAGTGAAAATATTGTGTCTACGACTTGGTGGATAGCTCTGAAATATGTCTACGACTTGGTGTGTCTACGACTTGGCGTGTCTACGACTTGACTTGTATTCCTTGAGTTACGACATGCATACATTCATATCAGCACTGTCTTGTCAGCATTGTGAAAGAGTCCACAAAATTAATGTCCATAAACAACATGTTTTTGTAAATCTTACAGAAATTCTACTATTTTATATACTTTGAAGGCTTTTATTAATGTTAATTGTTTAAAGATATCAAAAGGGGCCTTGTATTCACATTTGACTCAGATTCTTTCATTTGTTGCCATGACAACCACCCACACTGGAATGCCATATTATCGAGGGGGTAATTAACCCGTATCACTCAAAATGCCCATGTATTGTGCATGACTGGCCTATTATCTCGCAGGATTTGGCCAGAGTTGAACTGCAAAGGTTCATGAACTTTTGACTGCAGTCAAAAAGGGCAATGAAACTATTATAGACCCTATGTTAGATTGCACAATCAAGGACCAATCGACACAATAAATTGGCCCCTATGCCCTATACACTATTATAAATGTTGAGAAAGAGGACTTTTTACTTAAATTTAAATTATGAATCTATAGGCCTATAGGCCTTTTTTGAATCCATGATCTGCTACACTCTACAGTACCTATAGGGTGTAATATTTTTACATCATTTTATGTTTTTACTTAATTTTAGAATGTTTACATCTTCTCTGCATTCAAACTACTTATATTTATCAATTAAAAATGTTTTTATTATATAATTATTTTAAAAGTATCTATCTATAGGACTGCACCTCTACACTTCAACATTGTACTACTATATACTGGGTTGCTAAAATAAATATATACTATACAAATATACTATATACAATTATTTGTACAGACCCCCCCCCCCCCCTCTCAGCCCTCAGGGGAACCACGGCAAAATTAGGTCATTTTTTTGGGGCTACTTATGCGGCAGTAGACCACCGCTGAAGCTAGGTCACTCCCTGCCCCTCCTCCCCCCCCCCGGGACAAAAGAAAAACACAAAAACACATACTTATTTACATACTGGCTGTTCACCAAGTGGATTTCTGGGACTGAAGTTGTAGCAGAGCTAATTACATAGTATACGGGCTAATATATGAAAGAGATCAGTCATGAGGGAACTTGCAGCATTGAATTGAAGCTGTGTCATAAAAAAATCCCATTATCTAACATAACAAATATTAGGCCTACTACTAATATCGGCTATTTTGTTTTTCTGAAAATTTTCTTGTTTAAACTTGCAATAAGGCCTACTGATTTATTTTTCATTTCCAGACTGAGTGATTATAGTGGGTATATATTGTTTCTAAAGTATGCCCTCTTAATTACCAGGGCTAACATTTTTGATTTATCTTGGTTGTTTTAATCATAGTTTATCATCATCATATCATATCATACTTTTAATTCACGGACCCCCTACGCTACTCCAACAAAACTACTGAATGCCGAGTTATGAAAACTTGCAACCTACTTTTCTACACTCTCTACAATGTTCTTAAATTTAGCTGGGTTTGATCTTCTAATTACAGTCACAGAACCTCAAGACTAGTGATGTTTTCTCATCTTCTAACCTCAAGTGACGTTTTCTCATCTTCTAACTACAGGCCATTATCGAGTCTTTATAAGGTTTTTGAGAATTATGTTCAAACAAATTTATCAATATTTTAATTAAAATAATTTACATGTAGGCCTACTGTTTGATTTGCTTGATCTTTCACCAAATTGTACATGTAGAGCTATGGATACTGGATAGTGAAGACAACTTCCTCTGCACAATGTCTCCTACTTTTATTGAAAATTTCTTGAACCGCTTCATAATGAATCATCAGTTCAGACCGAGAAGGGGGGAGGGCAGGCCAGGCCGGTTGACAACTGACCTTCCCTACAAGGCCAGGTCCAGTGCCCTCACTGTCCCCCAAGAAGTACCCTGGGGGAAGTGGGGGGGGGGGGCTTATTATATCACTCCCTTGTAACTGTCATGATTATATATACCATGAATCTCAAATTTCTCTATCGAAAATTAAAACTCAACAAATGGAGCTGAAGATTTAAAAATATTGAGTAAATGGTTTGACAGTAATTCACTTTCTTTAAATATTGATAAGTCCACCAGGGAGCTGTAAGGGTCCCCATGAAACCCCTGTAGATATATAGAGTAATTCAGACTTTGTATCTTTAAATTCAACATATTGATATCTATCAGTCAAATAGTTTTCCATTAATCTTAAAGCAAAGTCATCATTTAGATATGTCCAAAAATATACTAATAGGCGATTCTCCATTGTCCAATTCACAATATAGTTTATCTAGAAATTCTATTGTTGCCAATTATGTTGACTGTAGAGCACGAAATCCACATTGACCATCAAACAGTAAATAATTTTAATTAAAATATTGATAAATTTGTTTGAACATAATTCTCAAAAACCTTAGAAAGACTCGATAGTTGCTAAACAGGAAATTTAGAATTTAAAAAAATAAAGGAATAACCTTGGCAATCTTAAGAGGTTTAAAAAAATATTCCAAGTGTGAAACATTGATTAATTATGATTGTTAATGCTACCGCAATTTCATTTCAAACATTTTTGAGCAGCTTGTTGGAAGTCGTATGTTTCAAGCTGCTGATAACTTTAATTACATCTTCCCTTGTAATAGGAGTAAATTTGAACTTTAAGTACATAAGGAGATCAAGATAATCCATATAACTTTCTCCTAAAGGCATATCAATTTGATTTGCTAACTCGGGACCAATATTAGTAAAATACTGGTTGAAGTGATTTTCAATTTGCTCAGGATCAGATACATAAATATTGTCCACCAAAAAATAATCAGGAAGATCTAATTTTTTATCAATTTTATTTAGGATTAAGTGTAAGTTATTCTTTACAAGTTTCAAAACAGTGAATGTAATAGTGCTTTTTTGCTGAACGGATAAATGTTCTTAAAATATATCTGTAAGTAGTATCTGTAAGTATGAAAATTTATTATTTTTCTTTCAAAGGTTTCAGGACAAGTCCTAAGCAATGTATCTCAGATCAATAGACTATAGGCCTACTGATAGCCAGGACTGGGAGGAACAGAATTATAACTGTAGCTTTGAAGGTAGATCAAGGAATGTACATTTAGATTGAAAACAGATATAAAGTAATAAAAGGTCTGCAGGAACTGAGGCTCTTTGTTATACCCCTTGTGGTCAATTTGATACCCCAAATAAACTTTACGGCAACACACGCAGTATATAGTGCAGATAATTTAAAGAGGCCTCTATTCAAGACTTATAGGAGGAATTTAAAGAAAAAGTATGTTTTACAATGTAAGGAAAGTTCAGTTTAGTTTTCTGATCATTACAACTTGGGAAATACATCCAAACTATAGAGTGATTTTGTTATATCCTCAAAGTATTAAAAAAAAAGTATTTATATCTTTCTATAAGATTATTGTAAATACAGCTCTTGAGGATGGAGCAGACACACTTTTTCAATTTCAACAAAATCTTGGAAGTGTCATAAAGAAACAATTTAAAAGGGGGTTAAAGAGCCTTAAAGCTATTGACCGACTTGTGACCCACTTATGCTCAGACAGGATGAATTGTTTTACAACCATGGCCTCATTCACACCTCTTTCTAACCTAAAGAATGGCTATTTGAGGAAGCAAACTACACTGGTCCACTTGTTTGGCAATTTATAGAAACAAAATAAAAAACATAGGCTGCGCAGCAGCATACCCTCGGCTATTCAGCAGGCTATTCTGAAGCCGGTGAAATCAATTGACATATCGGCGATAGATTATGACCCTCAAGTACAGTTTTACCAAACCAGTCATATTTAGATGCCCAGTCTCCCTTTGTATGGCCCAAGTCTCCAACTTGATGGGGAGAGCTGGGCCAAAATTTTTACAATTTTCATATGGTTTTACCTCATAGGTTCATGCCCCCCCTACAGATATATTCTTAACTATTTCTAGATGCAATCAATGTATCAAGAATGTTTGTATAATCATAATGGTCTCTCAAGCTTCCTTACTCTTTCTGGCTGACGGAAAGTGTTTTTAGATGAATGAAATGTCAATTTCTCTATTTTATATGATGTTTTATTGTATTTAATTTTGACAAATTCCCAGCCCTAGCATTCAACAGATTCAAGGTACTGAAAAGAGATGTTGCAATGAAATAAAAGGGTCACCTCATTGCTATGTCCTCCTCCTGTCCTAATTAGCCTACCAAGTGCATAAATACGGGAGTTTAAGTCCCAATCATCCGTCCATCCGTGATTCTCTGGATGTATTAGATTACATAATTATAGATGATCAATCAATCAATCAATATCTAACTATCTATCTATCTATATATAAAATATCTATCTATGTATCTATGTATCTGTGTATCTATCTATGTATCTATCTATCTAACAACTAATCAATAGTGCAACATGATAATCTATTTGCTGGGATAAATTCACAGTGGATCTATCAGTCAAACAATTAATTAATCATTCATTCATTCAATCAGTCCAATCAGTCAAGCAATCTTCAGTCATTTAAACACCTTTAATCCAAAACACCTTATCCATCTATCCATCTATCCATCTATCTATCTGTCTATCTATTGATCTATTATCTATCTATCTATCTATCTATCCATCTTATCATAAATTATGAATAGAATAAAGGCTTGCCTAAAAACAGATAATTTTATAATAGTTAGGTTGTCTATCTATCCAATCTATCTATTTTAAATATTAAACTAGAACAATGTGTGGCCTACAGATACTTTTTAATAAGACTAATACATTTACTACTTATCACCAAAAAGGTTAAATGCAGTCCAAACTTGGCTGTATATTTATAAAAATAGCTGAAAAGGCAAAAAAAAGCCTGCATGGGATATAAAAAGTCAAATCTCAACTTCTACTTGGCCTATATTTCTGATCTAAATTGGAAATTTCATTATAATGTTTAATATAAAAAAACTAAGGCTATCAATGCAGTTTGAACATATTTCTAAGAAAAAAGGGAATTTTGTTAGAAATATAGGGGTGCTATTCAACTGCTTCTGTACCCTCCCCTTTGTTCTTGGGTTTGGCCATTGGAGAGGATTAGTGACATCATGTTACATAATGTCCATTCAACAGAAGCTGCACCCTGTTCCCAAACAAAGCAGTGACACTTATTGTCTTAAAGGTGCTAAATATGCTTTTGGTGAGATTTGTTATTAATTAAAATTCAAATTTATCCAACATTAAATATCTTTGGATATAAAATGAAACATTGAAATTCATAGAATTAAGGTTTTGTTGCATGCCAAGTAAATTTCTAAATAACCCTGTATTTAGTTAAATCATTTCTGCAATCATTATTTGATCACATTTAGTTTTTATGCAATATTATAAATAAAAGCAGGCCTGACATTAATTTAATTTCTTTCCTTTAATTTACATCACTGAGGTTAATTTTAGCAAAATGGGGTTTTGAAATTTCTTGTCAAAAGTTCAGAATGGTAAGGCCCCTTGAGTCAGAACTATGTGCATAAAGCAATGCGAAATGAAGTAGGGCAATAGCCTAAGGGCTCTTTAACTTCGTTTAAATTGCTTTATTGCTTTCTTTCTCAAACATCTCAGGTTTTGTTGAAATCGAAAAAGTGTGTCTGCCCCATCCTGAAGAGCTGTAGGTACTGTACGAAGTCAACGGTCGTTAAGGGAGTTTTGACCCCCCCCCCCCCCCCCCCCAAAAGCTCCCAAAGCTCTAGGACCCACTCAAATGCTTTTTCAGAGGGACTCGTGGGACACTCAGGGGAAAGTAACGTGTGCCGTGGGGGGACTGATCTTATAAAAATTCCAAATACTAAATTTGTATAATTGAATATGCATGCCATAATATCATATAGTTGAAAAGAGGTTTCAACAATTATAGCATCCTTGTTAGTAAGTACGTGCATGACTGATTTTGCTGTTTTGGTATAAACTGACTGCGCGGCCTATTGGTATGAATTACTTTCTATGCTTATATCAGGCTTCCCAACTAAGAGACAACCGGTCCCCCAAATGACATGGGCTATTTCGACCACTGACAAAGTACGCCTATAGGCCTATATCTCACAATTAAAATGATAAGATCCGGGAATTATCTCAAGTTATACTCTGTGTATCTATCTATTTATCTATCTATCTGTTTATCTGTGTATCTATCAGCCAGCCTATAGATCTATCTATCTATCTATCTATAATCTATCTATCTATCTATCTAACTATCTATCTATCTAACTATCCATCTATCTATCTATCTATCTATCTATCTATCTATCTATCTATCTATCTAAATGTGTGTCTGTGGCTCTCTGTCCATTTGTCAATTTATTGCAGTTGTATTTGTTTAGAAGAGAATTAGGCTACTTGGAATTTGGAGAGATCCTTGTTGCGTTGCTGTAAATACAGTTATAACACTAGCTAACTGTATTCACAGCAACGCAGTGCAACCAACATTATTAATGCCAAGACTCAAGAGGTGACCCTGCGAGAGGTTTCAGCATCTTGCAAACATGCCAGTAGTCCAAATATCGGGGGGGGGGGGGGTCAAGGGGCTTTTGACCCCCCCCCCCAAATACATTTTTCAGAGGAACCTAGGGGTCGGGGGGTCCTGAAAAATCCTCTCCAATACTTTGCTTTATTTTCCAGAAATCATGCAGTTCACAAATACAAACTTCAAAACCATTTTTTCAAAGGAGCAAATAATGACAGACTTTTCGGATTCTCTAAAGATCAAGACCCACAATTACAGTGGTACTTGCATTCATTGCTATATAAGGTAACATAAAGCGACATAATTGAAGCTTACATCCACTTTCTGTGATTTAAACTATTTTCTATGCACCAAGAAATAGGGTTCTCAAAAACTAATTTTTCTGAGATATAACATGCTTAAAAAACGCCTCAGAGGCTCTCTATCATAGACTAGCAAACTAAATTCTAACTGTTTCTCTATAAATTTCCAAATTTGTGTTGTGTTGCTGTAAATACAGTTACAACACTAGCTAACTGTATTCACAGCAACGCAACGAAACACTTTTGGCCTTTTGGTCAGATCTCTCATTGAGTTAGTTAGGCCTATAAAAGGTTGCGCCTATAGATCCATATAGAAATGGTGTCTAATATTTATCTAATTATCTGGATCAGCATGTATACAAACCTGCCGATAGAAATTACAGATGTTGGTAAAGGCCTATACCTGGTATACACAAGTTCCCGTTGAAGTTGGCTAGATCCTCTAGCTACTGGCTACTGATACAAAATTAAACCCTGTTTAAGAGCTTTTAAGGGTTTTATAAATCAAGCAATGAATTGTCACTCCAGCATAGATTCTCTGGGTGTGCATTGTCAGAAAGCCAGCTAATAGCTTCTTGCATGGCTCTACGTCCACTGCATGTCCCAAGCCTTATACCTACTTGTAATAGTATGTACACATATCTAATCTAAATCCGGGGTCTAAATTTAGAACTTTTCTCTGGCATAATAGTAAAATTAAGGAAAAGATTACACCAGGCTTGAGCCTGCACAGTGACTGCCCACTTTTAGGAAATTTCCATTCTATATAGATCGATATATACACCTGCCATGCACTTCTAGGAACATGATAGAGTGAGATGGGCTACTAGTTATCTGATGGCTGGCAGGTGATGCTGCTTGGGCCCAGCCCAGCACTGCCCTGTTCTCCTCACCTAATTAATTGAGAGTGACCCCCCGTTGCGTTGCGTTGCGGTTGGTTGCGTTGCTGCAAATACAGTTAGCCGAAGAAATGTGGTGTTTCACAAGGCTGGGATCAGAGAGGGATTGCACAAGGTAGCGGGCTATTTATAGACACACAGGACAGCAGTGCCTATAGCCCATGGTGAGAACTCTACATGATAAGTGTTATCCATTCACATTAGAAATTATTTTGCGAGAGACAAAACAAGATGTGGAATGTTTTACATGTAACTGAACTGTTTTGGTTGCAAATATAATAACTATTTTCTATTCTATTCCAGGTGATATATGGTGACCTATTCTGGAAAAGGTGCTGTTGATTCCTTAAGTTCCTCCTGATGAAATGATTCGAAACTGACTTCTTCACTGAATTCTCCTTGAAAATCAACATGGATGCCTTTGCCACTGATATATTTGCGAACAATGGATTCGCTACAGATGTTTTTGGAACCGATGCTGCAAATCAAGGTACTGCAGCTGATGCCAATACTCCGAATCCATTTGCGACAGGTTCAACTGGCTCAACAGGTGCAGCGGGAACTGTGATCGATTCTTATGCCTCCAATGCAACTTTGGATCCCGTTACTGGGATACTTACGGGACCTGGAGATCCGAAAAAGGGTGGAAAAAGAAAATCAAAAGGCTGGGGCAGGAATGACAAGGATGAGAATAAAGTGTACAAGTGTGAGATATGTTCTCGGGAGTTTCACACGATGTTCAACATCTATCGTCACATGCGGCTGCACAACAGTAAAGAAAAAGGCAAATCTCATGTCTGTCCCATTTGCAATAAACAATTTGATTTGATTGACTACTTGACTCGGCACATTGCAAGACACAACCAGACTAAAAGGTGGGAATGTGAGGAATGCGGGAAACAGTTCATAGACCGAGGAAGCTATACCAGCCACCTGAAAATCCACAGTGACATCAAGGCCTATGAATGTCAGATCTGCCATAAGAAATTTCGACAAGCCAACCAGAGGACGAGTCACATGTTAGTCCACAGTAAACCCCACAAGTGTTCAACATGTGGGGAAGGATTCACTCGGCCGGAAACGCTCAAACGTCATGAGGAGGAACATACGAAAGAAAGAGCCCACACATGCCCAGCGTGTGGAGTGAAGATCCTGAACAGGAAGGACTACAAGGAGCACCTATTAACCCATGCTGGTGAAAACGTCTACCAGTGTAAGGTTTGCGATATGAGCTATCCCAAGGAAGAGGAGTTACTGAGCCATGTCAACATCCACGCCAGGGAAAAACCAAGTAAATGTGGAGTGTGCGGTGCACCCTCGGCTTGTCCATCGTCTCTAAAAATCCACATGAAATTCCACACCAATGACAGACCTCATGAGTGCCCCATATGTAACAAGGGATTCGTACAAGTTGCTTCACTTAGGCTACACATGAAAATCCATAGCGATGAGGAACCCGAATTTCAGTGTCAGAAGTGTCCCAGGAAATTCAAGTATCGTGGAAGTCTCACAGCTCATGAGAAGACCCATGAAACGGATGTCAAGAAACCGTACACTTGCCCCATTTGCCACAAGATTACAACAAGCCCCCACCACATCAAGCAGCACTACCGCCGCATGATACACAAATGTGAGTTTTGCGACAAGACTTTCAACAGGAAGGATCTGCACAGCGCCCATGTCTTGATCCACACGGGTGAGAAACCACACAAATGTGAGGAATGCGGCAAGTTTTTCCGCAAGAAGGACCAACTCCGATCTCACAAGTTAACGCACACGGAAGGAAGACCTTTTAAGTGTAATTTCTGTGCGAAGTCATTCAAACGCAACAGTTTCCTCGCGAACCACTTGAAGCGACACACTGATAACGAGGCGTTCAAATGCAAATCCTGTGACAAGTCATTCGTGAAGAACTCTGAACTGACCACCCACATGGAAACTCACAAAAAGCCTTTCGCTTGCAATATCTGCCCCAAGAAATACCAATACAAAAATAAGTTAGATATTCACATGGACACTCATTTTGACGTACCAAAGGCTTTCCCTTGTGCCCATTGCGATAAGCGATTTGCCTCTAAATCAGGCCTCAATAAACACAAGTATATTAAACATCGTGATCCTAATGTTGACTCTACTAGTGCTCCTGATCAAGTTGATGAGGAAGGAACTACATCTGATGGCACTCTATCTTCACCTTCCCTGATTGAGGATCCTGTTAATATTTATCCTGGTTATGTGCCGTCCAAAGCAGTTTTCCCGTCTCCTTTCAAGTGTTTCATTTGCGACGAGTATTTCTCCTCCAAACAACAGGTCATCGATCACTTGCAAGAAAGTCATGATCATAATGATGATGACGACGAAGGTGATGATGACAATGATGAAGTTGATGATGAATCCGAAGAAACCATTAAAAAAGAAGATGAAGAGACAGCTACAAGTGGGGATGATGACGAAGGGTCCAAAGACAGTGTTGAGAATCAAAAAGAAACAGATCACGATAAACCTGAATCGGAGATGGATTTTGGTTCTGTGACGGTCAAAGTAGAAATCCATGAGGATGACTGATATCGTATACCAAAGGGTTTACGACAAAAATGACTCTGATGCGTTTTCAAAAATACAGTTAGTAGCAAAATTATTCAACCCCTTGAAATTTTCCCATGGACTCCAAAAGATTTATATATTCTGTCTATTATTGTAAGATGGGTCCCTCAATACCCAATTCAGTGCTGATGGGACGTTAAACAAAAACTCGCTCACTAGCTATTGTTGGATACTATCAAATCTGATATGGTTTGATACATTCTGGTATCACCAGGCTAATTTTTGCAAGACTAGTAGTTTAATGTTTACAGTCTACTGTTTGAAAAATGTCAAGGGGTTAAATCTGCCCTACCAAGGTAAAGTACAGTATCTGACATTGTGTATTTTACCTTTTTTGGCCGCTACAGCTGAGAAGGGAATCATAAAATTCCTAACCTTATTATGAAAATGTTGAGGACTAACTAAAGTTAAAGGGTTATTTTTGTATTTTTAAAATTTTTGGTTCCCACCTTTATGGTAGGGAAGTACAAAGGTAAAGTACAGCAAGTGCAGTTACTGTATTACCTTTGTAGGGCAGAAATGATTTTGCTTCAAACTGTATAATAATGGAAATTACAAATTCCGTTGCTTTGTTTTGACTAAACGGACTTCAAAATAATAATTAATGACGTAATATATTACATTTTGTTGTTCGAATTGCATTACAAAAACAGTGTTTTGATTAATGTCATCCATTGACAAAGTAATCTGTGTCAATTAGTGTCGAAGTAATGGCCTTGTTACATTTGGTTTATTGTGATTGCCTCGAATTGCGTCTGGTTGGTTCATGGGCCAACATATAACGGTGGTATGCCCACGGCAATGTGATATGTTGTGTTTCTTGTTATATAAATGTATGTATACATATTGAAATTGTTGTATTTTTGGTATAAAATTGTGTTGGTACATTCTCAAATCATGTATGCTGTGCTCCTGCACTGTTGATGTTACAGTTAAAATGTCTCTCTATGCTAAAACATGTATTATCATGTATTTACTCGACTATAAATTCTCAAAAAAATATCTTAAAATGTATTCCTAGAATATCTGGAAGAGTTTCTAGGCTGTGTGAGAATGTGTGGTTACAAACAATTATAAGTAATGATGATTTTCAGCTGATTATACCAAATAAATCTTGAAAGCTTCGATAAATGCTGAAAATGTTTTGTGGTCTATTCTTCTAATTAACGATATATATTGAGGGGAAGTCTGAGAGACAATTTGTGGTCATTAGCCAAAGTCTTAGTCTTTTCAGATTCAGATCTTTTTTTGGCAGCTCGTACAATATTTATCAATTCATTATTTATAATTTCTATAAAAATAAACAACTAGGAGCTCCTCAAAGGCAATATTATGCCGCTTTTGACAGTAATTTTAGCAATAACACTCACTAATGTATGGGATTCCTGATGCCAAACTATGAAATGAACAAGGACATAATTAAATATGCACCACAAAAAACCATAAATTACAACAACAGTGACAACCAAAATGGGTTCTCACACAACTGTCATATATTTTTCTAAGGGCCTATAAATATATATAAACACCAGAGGGCAGTGCGCACTCAACAAACGGTATAGAGCACCACTGCCACAAATATCACGAAAGCAAACCCTGCTGCTATGACTGCATACATGCACAGGTTGCCAGTGCCATCTTCTGAAACAAAGAGTGTCTTAGAGATAAGATTATGACATTGTCTCTTCCCCAAAAAACCTTGGTGCAATTCATGACATCTTCTGCCACAATTTGGGATAACTCGGTTTGTTAGAGCATCAGTTCTTGCCAAAAGATCACATTTCTTATTTCCTATTAGCAGATCTATCTGTGGCTCATACCCAGAAGCTCTAAAATACCCTGATGATAGTCTGCTTGGATCAATGTACTTTCTGGCCATTGCAGATTAATTACTTCTTTCTTAAAATTGATAACTCACCAATAGGTTAATGTGTTCTATCGGTCTCCTTTTCTTGCTATACTTACCTGACAAGAAAGCAAGGGCACTTACTTTCCACATACAAAGAAGACAGAGGAGTGAGGACCTTTATATGCCACAAATTTAGCATCTCACATGTCATCAAACAATATCAAACTATAATGTTCCCAAGAAAGAAGTTTTTGACCCACTTTGGACTGCAAAGAGACTTTCATCAAAAGTAGATTTCTACCCTTAGTTCTAAACAATGTCATCTCCAGCCACCTTTCTTTCCTTCACTTCAGAACCTACAATTTGTAGCCTGCATTTATGGTCATGAAAGGGCTCTTCCTGATGTCCTATTGCATATCATACGACCGGTAGCCTGAGGCAATGGCCATTACTTCTGCTCGGGTGATAGCCACTGTCTGAGCCGAATATTTGATATGTTTCTCAGCAAACTTCTTAAGCAACATCACCATATATCCTGTGGTCCCACTAGTCAGAATGAGTAGCTTGACCTTATGAGTAAGATCATGCAATATGTGACATTTATCTCTGCTTCAAATTGTTGGTCTGAGTAAATTGGGTGCCTAACACTTTCATGACAGCTGCTTGGAGTGTTGGAAAGCTGGTCGAATTTAGCTGTGTTAATCACATTCAACTTGCAAGGAAAACATATGAAACTCCTCTAATCTGGGAATCAGGTGAATGAGCCCAGCCGGTCCACGGACAAGTGACAGAGTGAAAATGAGACATTGAGAGAAACTGCTGATTTGCAGTTGGATCGTCATCTGTTCATGTCTTCCTCTCCTTAGATTCCTTTGTTTCAAGTTTGATTTTTGTGAATTATCCACATAACAAAAACCTAAAAACCTCTATATTTAACATCAAACAATTCTCAGGCTGGTGATTTTTAATGGAGGTGTGTACACATCTCCATTTATGCAGTCACAATGACAAGTGGAAGTTTTGGCGGGAAATTTGAAATTTGAGCATGTTCAAAATGTCTTTTGGGCCCTAACTTGGCCATTTTATTTGGAGATGTCTGGAGTCAAACAAGCACACTAACTAGTTTAAAGAGCAAGGATCTGGCATAGGAATGAATAGCCTGCATGTTGTATTTTGGACGTGACTTCGTTTCAATCGTACTTGGACCCACTATGGGCGGCATCACACATTGTGTATTGGCTACTGTGCCTAAACTATTGCACTTGTATATATGATATTTGGCAAATGAATGGGTTTTATAGCATATATGAGCCTTTGGTGTTCACATTAAAGCAATAGCTAAATTTTTTTGATAAAATATTGGAAATTGAAAAAACAACATTTTTTTAGTTTCCGGAGCATAAGTCAGAAAGGGTTACACCTATGGACTTGAAAATCTGCCATATTATACCCTCAATGTGCCTTTTGGGGGTCTAAATACCCTTACAAAAATTAATAACAGGAAATTCACGAAAAAAAAAAAAGTATTTCAATGCTCTATGATTCCATCAATTTTGGAGATAGACCTCAGAAATTTTGCATTTAGATATCTAAATTATAACTCTTTAGATGTCTAAATTATAACTCCTTAACTCATTTGGAGGGCCAATCTTATGAAATTTTCATATATACCTAAAATCTGAAAAAATTTAGGATTTCTGATATTTTCTCGAATATATTTTAATACAAATTTTGTGTTGGGACTCATTTTTTCAGAGCCAATGGGATTTTGGTGGATGTCAGTAACTGTTGTATCCAATGCTCAATACAGAGACTAAATAATTCTATTAGTGAATGGAGTATATGTCCAGTCTTCTCATCTCATTATCATACGATAGTCACCAAAACGAACACGCAGCTCCTTCCACAAAAATAGCATGCAATGCATGCACCGTGTCCTCGAGCAATTTAATAACCCTTATGACTCAATGGGATATGATCATTACATTAACACATCTCTATAAATTGTTAAAAGTTGCATTCTATCTATAGATCTATCAATCTACCTATCAATCTATCTATCTGTCTATCTATGTGTCTATCTGTCTATCTGTCTATCTTTAGTAATTGGCTGAAGCATAAATCTCAGGTTGTGGTGCACCCCACTTTGTCTCAGGGCGGAAGGGCCATAGGGAAGAAGAAGAAGATGCTTCTCAGAAATCGTCTGCTGAGTAAGGAGGAATTTGGGGGATTAAAGTTAAGTATTTAGAGCAGTGAGACATAAGATTAAAGCCAGGGCATCTAGTGCAACAGTGTAAACACTGGGCATCATAATGGCATCATAACTTTGGGTTGTTCTTGCATCTGTGAAATGCTTTTCGATCCACACCAACTTTGATATGACAATCCCATTGATGACGACAAAGGGCCCGAGGCCCTGCTCTCGGACACAAAAAGGAGGTTGAGCTACCGGACTAATCGCACACATTTCCATACATCATTTCTATGCTCTTTCCAAGTTCTTCAGTAGAATGTATTCATTTTTCCATATCACATATATGCCACAAAGCTATTTTGAGGCTTGAAAATGGGTTATTTCTAAAATCTGAAATTTATCACAGTCTATTAATGATTACCTACCACCTCCATTTTGAACCCCTGGGTTCTTGTTTTTTGCTTCAAATTTGTTCAACCTTTGATCTAGTTAATGCTTTCCAATGTATTATTCCTTGTGAGGTAGATATATAACAACCTTTTAACAATCTAAACAATCCACTAAAAGCTGAATAGAATCTGAGGAAGAATTGAAAAACATTGTGGTGAGAGTTAGTGCCTTGTAGTACACTTTCAACATAATTGGATGTTCAAAAGAAAGATTCGCTTGGAGAACAGATAAGAGCTGTGTTTTTATCAATATAGATCCAGCTAGAGGTTTGAAGAAGAAATTAATCTTATAATTTGTTAATTTATTTGTTTGCTTCTTTAAACCGAAAAAAAAAGCAAGATTTTTCATATATGCATATATCTGGCCATTGGTGAGTAAAATGAATGGATGATAAGCAGGCCTAATTGGTTAATGATGAAGGATGTTTATCAAACAAATTATGTACCGTGAAGTTTGGTCAATCCAAATTACTAGTTACATATATAATAGATTGAAACATGCAAAATGCAGCTGTAAGAGGCACATTTTTGCTGGTATTGAAAGTTTCCCGCAATGTTTCAATGTATACCAATGCATACTTCCAGATGATATATATTTTGAATGAGCTACAGGGGCTACCATCAGTGCTGATAGTATAAGAGCTTATAAGCGTTGGTCCAGCGGTCCAAAACGGTTGAAGAGGACCACGCAGGAAATTGCAAATGCTTTAGTTTTGGACCTGTAGAAGATTTTTCTTACCACGAACACTGACTACCAAATATCACAGTGGAATTATGATGAAAAATTTTATACATTTTTACAACTCAAAACAGGCTTTTATCTAATCCCTTTGACATTCTGATTGAGTAATTGGACCGACAGATAGGAGGTTGATGAAGTCAGACTTTCTCATCACCTACATTACAGCTTATCATAGGTAAAACTAATAATTCATAAGCCATAAGCATGAGGTTAGAGACATACCTGACCAAAATGCTAGATTACCAAAAGATTTCATTTCTTATTTTCCATAAGCAGATTTATCTGTGCCTCATAACCAGAGGCTGTAATTCTTTTCCTGATTCCCTGAATGATAGTCTGGTTCACTGTCCTTTCTAGTCATTGCCGATTAGTTCTTTCTTTTTCAAAACAACTTACCAACAGGTTAATATGTTCGATCTTACTCCTTTTCTTGCTATACTTACCTGACAAGAAAGCAAGGGCACTTTCTTTCCACATACAAAGAAGACAGACGAGTGAGGAACATTATATGGATTTACACCATGGATGGGATCTTCTGCCTTCTAAGAATAGAGGTCAGAGAAGTAGGTACCACAAATTTAGCATCTCACATGTCATCAAACAATATCAAACTATAATGTTCCAAAGAAAGAAGAACCAATAAGTTTTTGACCCATTTTGGACTGCTAGAGACTTTCATGAAACATATATTTCTACTCTTAGTTTCTTAACAGTGTCATCTTCAGCTACCTTCCTTCCTTCCTGCACTTCAGAACCTGCCATATGTAACCTACATTTATGGTCATGAAAGGGCTCTTTCTGATGTCCTATTGCATATCATACGACCAGTAGCCTGAGGCAATGACCATTACTTCTGCTCGGGTGATAGCCACAGTCTGAGCCGAATATTAGATATGTTTCTCAGCAAACTTCTTAAAGGACGAGGGCCTGGAAGCTCCAAAAACTGACCGGTTGCCAATTGGTGGCCTATTCCATATAAGGAGATGGGGGTCATAAAATCTTAATTGATCAAGAGAGCTGATTGGTTGCCCGTAAATGATATTAGCCAATTAGAAAAGGGGTAGAAATTGCATAATTATTTCAATGCTACACTTCTACTTCAGAACTCTAAAGAACCTTTGATATTTTGGGGGTCATAAATTTATCCTATTTCTGACCAATCAGATTGAAAAATGTGCTGCCAATCAAAGTTACAGGAGAAAATCCGCATTAATTCAATAGTTTCCCTAATTTCTTAAGAAATATGAACTTTGAAACACCAGAAATGGCTCTAATTGTGTGAAATTGTACAATGAAACGAAATAAATGAAAATTATTTAAATAGATGTAATATATCTCATTGTATTCCTTTGTTTGTGAAGAGGAATGAGAGATGTTGACTGTTTGGATGTTGGACACAGAATGACCATGGGTTCAACCCTCCCTGCTTTTATACCAGGTCCTCGTCCTTTAAGCAACATCACCGTATATCCTGTGGTCCCACTAGTCAGAATGAGTAGCTTGACCTTATGAATAAGATCACGCAATATGTGACATTTATCTCGGCTTCACATTGTTGGCCTGAGTAAATTGGGTGACAGAAAAGTGAAAATGAGACTTTGAGAGACAAACTGCTGATTTGCAGTTGAATCGTCATTCTGTTCATGTCTTCCTCTCGTTAGATTTCTTTGTTTTCAAGTTTAGCTTTTATGAATTATCCACATAACAAAAACTTACAAACCTTTTTGTTGAACATCAAACAATTCTCAGGCTGTTGTTGTTGTTTTTTTCTCCAATTTTTTCAACCTTTGATCTAGTTAATGCTTTCAAATGCATTATTCCTTGTGAAGTAGAGATCTAACAACCTTATAGTATAACAATCTAACAATCTTAACTATCTGCTGCAAGCTGAATAGAATTTGAGGAAGAGTTGAGTAATTGTGGTGAGAGTTAGTGCCTTGTAGTACACTTTTAGTGTAATTGGAAGATCAAAAGAAGGCTTCACTTAGAGAACAGATAAGATTGGTGTTTTTATCAATATAGATCCAGCTAAAGGGCGAAAAAAGAAATTAGTTCAGAAATAACTTATTTTATCAAAACTCCAGTTGGATGTATATTACTAAGTTGGTAACTATGAACTGCGAATTGGCATATTAGTGGCAATTATAATCATTTTGTTTTCTATGCAACTGAGCAAAAAACCTAAAAAAATCTTTCTTTTTTTTACCTCTGCAATAGCCTGTTCTTTAATCACTGTAATAACAGTCTGAGCAGAAACGAAACACAGAAACATCCTGAAAAGCCGAAAAAGGGAATCAGCATTCTGATCCAGTCATTCAACTGATAGATATGAGGTTACTGGAGTCAGATTTTCTCATCACCTACTGGGCATTATATACACCTAATAATTCATAAACACATGGTCACAATTACTACCTGACCAAAATGTGAGATTTCCGAAAGGATTCATTCTTATATGCGATATGTACTAGCACGTCTATCCTGCATGGTTCACTGTTATTTCTAGCCATTGTCAATAAGTTCTTTCTTTTAGAATAATTTAAAATAAATAGATAGACAGATACTAGAGATGGTGACGCCCAGTTCTGGGTGCTCGCCGGGGTTGATTGATGAGATGGGAGAGAGTAGGAGTCCTCACCAATGCAAATGGAGGGGGGGGAGGAGTATTTTACTTACCCAGCACAGACACTAATACAAGGTTTTGCCAATTTCTTATCTAAAAGACATCCGACTGGGATTTTGCTCGTGAAGGTCCACTCAAAAATCTGGATCTATCTCTCTCCTTATCTTGCTACACTTACATGACAAGTTTGAGGTCTTTTTCATGCTCATTCTTGCCATGGACTCTTAACAAAAAGGTTTTACATGGAACCTTTAAGGGTTCTATAAGCTGGTATCGATAAGAAATCCTAAAAGGCACATTATTCAACTTTTAAAAAGTATCCAACTGCAAACAAAAACAACATTTACATAATCTAGCTGCACTCCCACAATGGAACCCTCTCTCAATTTGGGAGCATCGGGTCCAATCATAGAGCCTTCCCACTCTTTATTGAACCTTTTCAGTTCAGTTGAACCCTCAACAAAATTTAGAACCTGTGGGTTCTTTACCATCAAGAACCATTTGCGTTAAGAGTGTACACAAAGGTGACAGAAGAGCAGGGAATTAATTTATACGGTTTTTTTTCGCTCGCCAAGAATAGAGGTAAAAGGAGTGGGTACACAAATATAGGATCTTTATAGGTTATCCCATGGCTTGGACAGTATTTCCCTGATATTGTCACCAGAGACTCAGTATTTTCCCGAGACCCGAAGGGTCGAGGGAAAATACTGGTCGAGGGTGACAATATCAGGGAAATACTGCCCAAGCCATAGGATAATCTTTTTATCCTATGTCATATCTTCCCCCTAACCGCCATATTTTCCCTCTAAATGTCGTATTTTCCCTCTAAATTCAACGTCATATTTTCCCTCTAAATTCCATATTTTCCCCCTAAATTCCATATTTTCCCTCTAAATATCATATCCTCCCTCATTTTGCCATATCCTCCCTCATTTTGCCATATCCTCCCTCATTTTGCCATATCCTCCCTCATTTTGCCATATCCTCCCTCATTTTGCCATATCTTCCCTCGTTTTGTCATATTTTCCCTCATATCCTCCCTGATTTGTTTATATTTCCCAGGGAAAAACACCAGTATCAGGGAAAAAAGTGACCTTGACATGGGATAATAACGCTTATCAAACAACATCAAGCTTGGATGTTGGTAGAAAGAGGAACCATGCAGTTGTTGATCCACGAAAAAAGTTCTACTGGAGTCTTTCATAAAACATTGGTCTCTAGGCTTAGTTTCTGCACATCCTGAGCTTCCTTCCTCCCTTCCTCCCTTCCTGTGCCTTTGTACCTGCAATATGTGACCTACATTTATGGTCATGAACGACATTTTCCTGGTGTCATATTGCGTATCACATTAGATTGGTAACCGGAGGCGATGGTCATTACTTCAGCTTGGATGATAGCCACAGACTAAGCTGAATTCAGTTCTATAAGCAGCCTCGTCATATATCCTGCAGCCTCACCAGTCGAACTGAGTAGCGTGACCTTATAACCCTATAAGCAAGATCTCGCAATATGTGAATTATCTCAGTATTCTAAAAATTAGTCAGAGTAAAATTGCAGCATGCTACCTTCGTGACAGGTGCCAAAAGTCTGGTATCACTTGTCACAAGTGATATATACTATTGCTTATTAGCCCTGCTTGTAGATGCAGCTTTGTTTTTCATTTAAGCATCTTATAACATTTGGTTTAAACATATTTATTAATCACTTTACATATAATTTTAAAAAAATCATATTAAAACCTTACTTTGGGTTTAAACATTTTTTCACTACACTAATTTAATCTATTATAAATGTTAGGTTCTTGCTGAGAACAGCATTTTCTTTTTTCGTAGTATTTCAAGTTAGAACAATTTAATATATTTTTTAAATTGCTGAGATGCAGTAAACCATATTTTGCACAAGATCCCTTGAAGATAACTCAACTGATAACTTACAATATAAACATGACCATTTTCTGAGCTGAAAACCATAAATACCAGATTAATCCGAAGAAGATGAGAAAGTCCCAAATTGTGTTAGCGAAGAAAATAGAGCCATTATTGAAGGCAGTGTCTGGAATCCTCTGGCATCTCATCTATTATTTATCTCCTTTCCTTCTTTTAGCAACTCACGCTGTTACAAAGTTTTGTGTTGTCTCAACATAAAGGTCGGTTTTAGCTTCTTTTTACTGTGAAGTATTGTGTTATTTTAAGCAGGGAGGCAAGTCTTTCGCCATTTATTTAGTCTAATGTGAATACCAATGAATGATCGATTGACTCAAGAAGGTGGGATCACTTTGAAGTGCTTTACTTAGTTTTGGTACCAAGTTATTGCACAAAGCACATGCAATTTTTTGATGATCATATGCCTGCGACTTAGTCATAATAATAAAGTGTATTTTATATTGCTCACATTCCAATAAATCAGCTCCCCAGCCCGATCCTTACCAAATGGCAATCATATCAGTCATTCTAGTGACTTTTGGTAAGAAGCATGTAATTAAACTGTACTCATCATTTAGGAACACAATGTCAGCATTCACCACCACTGATGTCAAAAGTCTTCCAAAGTAAAAGTTTCTGCCTGATGGCAAATCAGTGATCTTCTTAACCAGTGATAAGTTTCACTTCTCCTTCGTGCACTGCAATTTGTGCTGAGTTGGCAAAAAAGGGACTTTCACACACATAAATGACTTCACAATTTCTGTGGAATGTAAACCAGCATGACATGTGAGCTGTTGTTTTCGCTGTTGATTTGGAGGCATTCTCTTACCTCCACTTGCTTGTTACCTTAATAGCTTTTCTGTGTAGAGCATCAATGATAGTGCTGCATTTCAGGCTGGTGTTGTCTTAGCTGAGTCGAACTCGAAGACATGCACTTTTCCATTACAGTTGCATCATATTTCAAGAAAATTGCAGTACACACACCATCAACACTATAGTATTAATATGAAACTTAAATTGTAATTCTGTCCCTTGTTTTATTTATTGTGCGTCTCTTTTTGAAAAATTAAGATTGCTTACAGTGTTGTTTTTTCTATGGTTAGGAAGTTGAATGGAAGGATTGTACCAGAAAAACTGGTGTAAAATTAATCATTAGTATAGCCTCACATCTGTCAGTCCTGACATCCATACAATAGCTTTGAATTGTACTTCCTCTTGATAAAGCTCTTGTTTTCTCAATACTGAGTCATACAAAAGACAAGATGTCGATTGTTTTTTAGGTGTATATGCTACGTTGCTGTTTCAGTGCACAAAAATTCCTTCCTTCCATATTCTGTATTCATATTAACAGTGATCTGTTGCTGTCTCATCATCAACATTATCCCATAAATGACACAAATAGGACATTTTTCATTAGCTTTATTGTATGTAATGTTCTCTGACAGATTATGGACATTAGGAAAATGTGTTTGGTACTGATTATGAGTTGCCATATATAGCAATAACATTAATATGACTTACGACACTTTTGTATTATTCTTTCAGATAAATATCGTAAATACCTAAACTGTTTCTTGCCAAGTTATTCTGCAAGCTGTGACTAGATATCATGAGGGTAAATGGTGTAATAAGACCAGAAATTGTCAAATCCTTCAAATTAGTTATCATACCCATTTGGCAAATGTCTAAATTAATTTGTCTTGACATTGTGTTGCGTAGTGTGATCTTTTTGTCTTAATTGAAATGAAGCATCAACCTCAGGATATTAGATGACTAGCCCTGAGACCATTTACGCAAGACTGGAGGTACTGAATAGTTCTTCGGGATGAATTTAATGATAAGTAGGATGATGAGTCTGCATTCAGGCAACTTCACTGCAGAAGGATACCATTTATCTACCATTCTGTTAATGAGTGACATATGACTGTCGAACATATAATTATGTGCAGTTGTGCATGAATAACATTGTGCAGTGTGCTTAATGTAAACATTGCTATGATAGGGCTCAGGCCTGAGACACGATATAATTATTAAAGATGACAGACTCGACAATTTCCAATATAAGCATGGTCATTTTCTGAGCTGAAAACCAATAAATACTAGATTAACTTGAGAAGATGAGAAAGTCCTAAATTGTGTTAGCCAAGAAAATGGAGCTATTATGAAAGATAGTGTCTGGGATTCCCTGGCATTTCATTTATTATTTATCTTCTTTCTTCCTTTAGCAACTTATACTGTTACAAAGTTTTGTGTTCTCTCAACATAAAGGTCAGTTTTAGCTTCTTTTCTCTGTGAAGTATTGTGTTATTTTAAGCAGGGAGACAAATCCTTAGCCATTTATTTAGTTCATAGTCTAGTTTCTATGATGCGAATGCAAAAATATCATTGTGGAAAATGACTGATTCAGTTAAGAAAGTGAGATCACTTTAATGTGCTTTACTCAGTTTACCAAATTATTGCACAAAGCACATGCATATTTGCTGATTATATGCCTGCGACCATACAAATACATAGAACTGACATGAGGCTGTATTACGCCACCTCGAGATGAGGTCACCAAATCTGCCATACTACCCTGAGACATGACGTCATTGTGACTTCACAGCAGGAGCAACAAGATGTTATGTTTGGCTGATTGTGACGTGACATGATGCCATTGCTACTAGTGACGTCACTATTATTGGTGACGCCACGGTTACCAAATGCCAGGCTGCCAGGCAGTTCCAAGATGGTGGATTTGGTTGCTTCATCTGCAAGAGCCGCATGTCTGTTCTATGTATTTCTATGCCTGCGACTGAGCCATACACGTAAATAATAAAGTATATTTTGTAGTGCTCCCATTCTAGATAAACCTGCTCACCAGCAATATCCTCACCAAATGGCAATCATTTCAATTATTATAGTGACTTGTGGTCAGAATCTTATAATTACACTGTGCTTATCAATTAGGAACACAATGCCATCATTCACCACCACTGATGTCAAAAGTCTTCCAATGTAAAAGCTTCTACCTGATGGCAAATTAGTGATCTCCTTAACCAGTGGAAAGTATCACTTCTCCATCTTACACTGTAATTTGTGCTGAGTTGGTGAAAAAATACTTGCACACAAAGAATTGTGACTTCACAAGTTCAGTGTAATGTAACCAGCATGACAATGTGAGCTGTTGCTTTTGCTGTTGATACGGAGGCGTTCTCTTACCTCAACTTGCCTGTAACTCTAATAGCTTTTCTATGTAGAGCATCACCATATTCTCCATGACATGTAAATAAAGGGAAGAAGAAAACACTCATCTTCAGCTCAATGATAGTGCTGCATTTCAGGAGAGTCAAACTCGAAGACACGCACTTTTCCATGTCATAGCATCATATTTCAAGAAAATTGCAGTACATGTATGCAAAATCAACACTACATATATATGAAACTAAAATGAGAATTCTGTGCCTTGGTTTATTAATTGTGTTTCTCTTTTAAAAGCAGTAAGAGTGCTGACAGCGTCATTTATTCAATGATTAGGAAGTTGAACAGAAGAATGGTGCCAGAAAACTGTTGTAAAATCGCTCATAAGTATAGCTTCACATCTGTCAGTCCTGACATCCTTACAATAGCTTTAAATTGTAACAATAAAATCACAAGACAAGATGTTGATTATTTTGCTTTTGGTATGCTACTTTAGTGTATTGGTGCACAAAAAATCCTTCCTTACATATTATATATTCGTATGAGCTGTTATCTATTGCTGTCTCATCATCAACATTATCACATTGTTGATACTAATAGGCAGTGATGGAAATGGGGGGAGCTCGGGGGAGCTGAGCTCCCTTGACCAAAAAACAAGGGGAGCTGTACCCTCTTACAGCTCCCCAAATGACTAGTAGTGAAATTACAATTATCTTGTTACTTTTTCAGTCCTCATGGTATTTTTTGCCAAAATTATGCTCTGGTGGAAGAATTTTTTCCTTTTTGAAAATTTGGAGTGGCGAGGCAACGCCGCACGATTCGACAGCTCCCCTGACGAAAATTTTCCATTCCATCACTGCTAATAGGACATTTTTTTTCATTAGCTTTATTGTACGTAAAGTTCTCTGACAGATTATGGCCATTAGGAAAATGTGTTTGGTGCTGATTATGAGTTGCAGTATATGCATTAATGACATTGTGTAGTATACATAATGTATACATTGCTATGACAGGGCTCATGCTTGCCGCATGCATGAGCCGGATGTGATCACTTCTCTTTTCATGAGACACGATATATCAAAGATGACAAAGCCGACAATTTCCAATATAAACATGGTCCATTTCTGAGCTGAGAAACCATAAATACCAGATTAATCCGAAGAAGATGAGAAAATCCCAAATTGTGCTAGCCAAGAAAATAGAGTCAATATTGAAGACAGTGTCTGGGATCCCCTGGTATCTCATTTATTATTTATCTCCTTTCCTCCTTTTAGCAACTCACGCTGTTACAAAGTTTTGTGTTGTCTCAACATAAAGGTCAGTTTTAGCTTCTTTTCACTTTGAAGTATTTTGTTATTTTAAGCAGAGAGACAAGTCTTTTGCCATAAATTATTTAGTTTGTAGTATAGTTTCTATAAATTTGAATACTAATGAAGGATTTTGGAAAATGACTGATTAGCTCAAGAAAGTGAGATCACTTTAATGTTCAGTTCTCCGTTAATTGAAAAAAAAGAAGATTGGTAAAACTTCACAAGTAAAGTGTACTGTAATATCCTTGAGTGTAACATGCCTGCTGTCATTTTCACTGTTTACTTTTGGGCGCTCTCTTACCTCAGTCTGCCTGTAACCTTAATAGCTTTTCTGTGCAGAGCATCTCGATGACATATAAATAAAGGGAAGAGGAAGAAGAAAACACTCTTCCTCAGTTCATATAGACACTAGGATATAGCAAAAACTGTCTTATTATACTCCTGCTTTAGCCCCCTTTTCCATTGACAGTACCATTGAAAAGGGGGCTGAAGCAGAAGTATATATAGACAGTTGGATATAGCAAAAACTGTCTTATTATACTCCTGCTTTAGCCCCCTTTTCCATTGACAGTACCATTGAAAAGGGGGCTAAAGCAGGAGTATATATAAGACAGTATTTTGCTATATTTTGGTGGTATTTCTACTGTATAAGCGTCATTGTGTTTATACACAACATGGCATTTATACAGTCAATGTAACAACGAAAAACTTGTCTCTTTTTTGGTGGTATTTTTGCTGTATAAGCATCATTGTGTTTATACAAAATATGGTGTTTATACAGTCAATGTAACAAAGAAAAACTTTTCTCTTTCTAAAAAAAATACTGTCTTATATATACTCCTGCTTTAGGCCCTTTTCATTGAAAGTACCATTGAAAAGTGGGCTAAAGCAGGAGTATATATAATACAGTATTTTATATATCCTACTGTCTTATATATACTCCTGCTTTAGCCCTCTTTTCGATGGTACTGTCAATGGAAAAGGGGGCTAAAGCAGGAGTATAATAAGACAGTACTTTGATAAATAGTTAGACAATTATTTCTTTGTTACATTGACTGTATAAGCGTCATCTTGTGTATAAACATAATAACGTTTATACAGTAAAAATTACCACCACTATTTCCCATGAAAAAAGGGCCTAAATGTGTAACACCCAGTTGGTCCTCCGGTCAATTGGATCAGAGAAAACCCAAATGTTCCTTATGATTGTGGGTTCACTCAGCCATGAGGATTATTACTAACAGTTTAACTTTGTTTTCTATACTAATCTCTGGGAAGTTTTCATTCCACTACAAGAGTTCAGAGAGAACACACTGTTACTATATGCTTGCTATTTGTGACCAAATTAGCCCAATCAGGGTAAGTTGTAAACTTTGTTTATTCTTTATGAGCTACTATTAATTCATTGTGAATTTATTGTACTTTACATTCCAAGTAGTACTATGTACATACTCATATCATTCATTTGTACATATAACCATGTTTCATATGTGTCATATTCTTACAAGTCTTTGTCCATGTATACACAGGTTACATGGTAGCAGAGCGTGGTTGGACTTCAGCATCACAGAAGAACCACAGATAGACAGTTGCACAGACCATGAGGGGAGCCAGAGAAATTGCAGCTGCTGGAGACCTGGCTGGAGACGAGATTTCTGCCAAGGTGTGAATGAGGGTCCGAGAAGCTGGTCTGGAGCTATTTGTCCATTGGAGTTGGTTGGAACCTGCAGGACCCAAGGGACTCGAGAAGCGTACCTATGCTGGGGCAAGGGACGGGACCATTGGTTGGCAAGGTTCAGGGAACGAGGACAGACACGTGACGGCATCATTGTCCATCTGGAGGACTATCGAAACGTGGACGGAACCCATACGGTCGAAGGGCTGCACAGTGATTTGTGGGACTTTCGTGAACAGTCCAATCTGCACAAAACGTGACATGGAGAAAAAAGACTCTAAAGTGTGAGATCTATGAACTCTAATGAACTCTGTCACCATCACCAAAGGTATGTGATTTATACAATTTAAAGTTTATTCTGAGAAAATTATTACTTAAATTGACAAATGTTTAGACCCCTGAGGGGGTTAATGTAGGATAATGCCGATTTGATTTTTCCCATTGAAATGCGGATGACCCTAACATATATATCCGTTGTTTGGTAAAATCCCTGTTCTGAGAAGCTTGAATGCCTTTGAATTTAGTTTTTACTGGTAATGGTTTTATTTTGACAAATTCTTTGGAAAATGATTTTTTTCTCTATTTTCTATAGTCAATGGCAGCTCGTGTCTTCATAGCCTATATTGGGAAAATGACACATGAGTCTTTGTATCATTGACTCAAAAATAGAATTGATTGCTTTGGGAGCATCTGGTATTAAATGTGTGGTCTAATTATTGTCTCTGTAAGTGAAATTGTGAATGCCACTGACAGTAATTAATTGCTCCAGGTGCTAACAATGTAAGTGACCTTGTGAGAAAATTGTAGCTGCCATGATTTTGCAACTTTAATTCATTTCGCTAAATCAGAAACAAGGAAGGATTAACGCTATTGTTGTCCTTCCAGCGTAAAGGCACAGATGAGTCCCTGTTTATGTTCATACGCTTAATTCTCAAGGAAAATTTAATTATAACATCATGAAGGAGGATGTTTGACACATATGTGAAATATGTACGAATTGCAACCTTGTGAGAGTAAAAGCCATTTGTGTCAGTATGCCTCAAAACTTGATATTTTTAAAATATCCTCCTTCTTACCTTTGTTTGTTTGTGTTTTACGCCTCTGCAGCACCTTAGTGGGCTATATCGAGGCAGGCGATTGCCGTATGATGATGAGATGAGAAGACTGTGAGTCTGGCACATACCCTATTAATTCAGGGATGCCCAGGGTCTTTCAGTTGCCCCAGCATAGAATACTGGATAGTGGATACAACCCGCCTCCATTTCATGTCCCATGGTCTCGGACTAAAGTGAGTTCCCGGGGTGAGATTTGAACCCACGCCCTCAAAGCCATGCAGTTGACAAGCGCACTTACCAATTAGGCCACGGGGGAACTCTCCCTCCTTCTTACACTAATTACAGTAGATGAATGACGAGTACATTGTATTTACACTGCAGATACGCCCCTATGGTTTCTAACGAACGACACATTCTGCTGCTAGTGTGCAATCAATGACCTGATTGACCTCACAATAGGCCCTATCTATTGCAATAAAATTGGGCTTGTGTTATCAAAGACTTTGACCCATTCCTAACTCCGAGTGCAGCAATGGAAATTGGCAGTCCCACATGCCCCAAATATCGACCTTCATGACCCAATATGTTTTCCTCTCATCAGATGAGAATTCATGCTACTACAAGCTGTTTGGTTGAGGATGCTTAGCACTACGGTAATGGCAAAACATCGCCCGTTTCACAAACTTACAAGCGACACTGCACGTATCTTTGTTTCACAATGGCTGGAAGGGATAATGTGGGGAAGGGATTTTCAGTCTTAAATCAGGCTCTGCATTTTGACTGTACAATTATCACTGTACAATTATCACCGGACAACTAGCCTTTGACATTTGTTTGGCTGGAATAAGTTACTGAAATATGCCGTTATAAGTATTCAAACTGGTAAGATAAACAAGAAATAGAGCCATGCTCCAGGACCAGAGATAGAAAACAAAACAAAGACTCTAAAATTGGCTGATGTCCTTCTATTAGGAGACACTGATTCAGTGACAAAATGCTGATTGCAATTGCATTTTCATCATTCTGTTCATGTCTTCCTCTCGTTAGATTCCTTTGTTCTCGAGTTTTATCGTTATGAATTATTGATATTACAAAAAGTCAGAAGCCTTTATATTGAACATCAAACAATTCAATTGCTGCTTTCTTTTTGCTGTCGAATTTGTTCGGACAAACTTTCATCTAGTTAATGCTTTCCAATGCATTATTCCTTGTGTATTAGAGATCTAAAAATCTATACAATTCACTAAAAGCAGAATAGAAGAGTTAAAGCTGATAAACGTCATGGTGGTAGTTTGAGCCTTGAAGTACACCTTTCTGGATAAGAATAGGTTATACAACGAGTTTGAGGTGTATAACTAAATTTACAGAGGGCTTTAGACGAAATCAAGATTGGTGTTTTCATATAGATGACGTTAGTTTTGAGTTTACAGGTTTATTGAAAGGTTGATGGATAAATGATTGAAAAATTCAAGAATATTTACATGTTCAGTTAAGTTTGGTCTTTGCAAATTACAAATTAAACAGAGAGACAGATTAACAGGGGTATGGTTGGCAGGATCCATATCAATAGATTGAAAGAAAATGCTTGTTGTTATTGAAGATTTTCTGTTAATGATTGGTGAGAATAGTTTGGTTAGAAATAGGGATTCAACATTTTAATTTAGTCGACTAATAGATAAGAGGTTCAAAGAGTCGACGTCAGACTATACTTTTTCATCATCAAGTAGGCAGCTCTTTACTGCATATCATATAGGCAGGACTAATAACTCATGAGCCCTAAGTATGAGGTTATAATCATTGCCTGACCAAACTGTGAGATTACCAAATGTTATCATTTCTTATTTTCTGTCAGCAGATTTATCTGTTGCTCGTACCAGGTGGCTCTTACTCATTTCCCCGATTCTCTGCAAAACAGTCTGCTTGCTCTTTCTAGTCTTTTCTGAATAGTTTTCTTTTTAATATTACATCAATAGCCAAAAAATGTTCCAGCTGTCTGAGGCTGTCTCTCAATCTGGCTGTAATTGCTATAAGTACTATGTAAACCATGGCCCCTTTAAAAAGACACAATCTTGCTTTTTACAAAGATTGACAAAAGAGTGAGGATTGCATATGAATTAACTGTTATAAATGCGTGGGATTTTATGGTTGCCCAGTGCAAAGGTTGGCAACCTTTAAGAACCAAAAAATTTGCATCTCATAAATCATCAAACAAAATCAAGCTTGGATGTTTTCTGGTAGGTGACCCAATAAAATCGGTGCTCTACTTCCTACTAAGATTAGAGACCTCCATAAAAACATATTCGTCCATTATGAGTTTTTGCACATCTACATCTTCTTTCCTTCCTTCCGGTACCTTTGTACCTGCAATACATGACCTACATTTATTGTCATGAAAGGCCTTTTCCTGATGTCATATTGCATATCATCAGACCGGTAGCCCGAGGCAGTGGTCATTACTTCTGCTTGGATGATAGCCACACTGTCACAGACTAAGTTGAATTCATTTCTGAGCAAACTCAATCTGAGTAACTTCACCTTATTTCCTGCAGTCTCACTAGTCAGATTGAGAGCTACTGAGATTCTTGATCTTATAAGCAAGATCTGGCAATATGTGAAGCTTGCTTTGGTGTCAAATTGTATGTCAGAATAAATTAGCTACCCATCACTTTCCAGACAGGTGACAAGAATCAGGTATCACTTATCACACAACTAATAATACCAAGTGACAGCGTTTAGTAGATGCCGTTATATTTATTTCTTATACCCTGTAGTATCTACTTTGATAGAACATGGCATATATGGACTTTTCGATAATACCTTATATCTAAAAAAAAAGATACAGTTTAAAATAACTTGGCCTTTGCCTAGTAATATTTAAAGGCTAATTAATTAAAACATTTTTTCTTGGTTGTTGTGGTTTTGTACTCAGGTAGGCATCTATACTAACAAAAAAATCAATAAAAATACCATGTTAGAAAAAAAAGTAAATTGAGGGCTTATAGCCCCTTCAAAGCTATTATTATCTTCCTCTATTGGACTTTATAAATGTACTCCTGTAGTTCACATTTTCCAGTCATTCCATGTGTAGTCTGGTTTTCACTGCATACACCCGACAGGAGGGTGAACCCCCTGCCTACACATTGCCACCCTCCCCTGGCCACAACTGCCTTCGACTCACTGCAATTTTGTTCCAGGACCGGGATTCAAACCCGCGTCCTCTCAGGCCAGTGGATTCAAAACCAACTGCTGTAACCATTAGGCCACAGAGGAACAACAACAGAAAAGACACTAAACTTAATGAGGTATTCATGGTAAATCACACAAAGCCCTTCAGTCTGCATCCTTCTCTCCTATCCTCAATTCCTCTCACTCTCAACACTGCGTCTGATGAAATTATGCAAGTAGCTTATTTCGCAGTGGTACAAAAACTTTTAGGCCCAGCAGTGTGTCCTTTTCACATAATCATTGGATTGGGCTGAGAAATATTCCATGTGACTTTCATCGAGTTTGGTTCAGACAATGTTGACTTATGCCAAGTATATTCAAATATTTTAGTGTCTGACGAAATTATGCAAAAACAACAAAGTAAGTGGAAAGACAGTACAAAGGTTTAATTTTCAAATAATTGTACTCAAAACATTAGTGTTACATCACTTGGCTACTATTCACGTCAAAAAATTTTGCTAACTTGCTGTCCCTACCAAGTAATATGCATAAATTGTCTCTATTAGAATAAGATTGATTTTGCAAATTTGTTCAAATTTAAAACCTCAAAAATGGATTCAATCATTCGAAACATGCTTCTAGCAGTCACCTAATTCTGTCTGTTTAGCTGCATGAAAAGAAAACTGAAGTGACATGTCTCACTTTGAAATGGCTAGGAATCAAAAATATTTCCACGACCTGCCATTGGAATTGCATTGTGTTTAGGATGTGCAGTTCCTTATTCAACAGTTTGTCAATTTCCAATGCGCAGCTTATCTCTCGGTTTAACTGAACTTAATTGATATCAGATGGTAACTTTTGAAGGCATTTTTAAAAAGATCAGAACTTTTTTGAGATACACCCAATGATGCCGGCAATTCTATGTTTGCTCAACATTGGGAAAACAATACAATGTTGGTATCAATTATTTTGAATGGTATGATAGAAACGACGTTTTTTTCCACAGTCATTCATTTGTATCCACATTTATAGAAACAATACTACAAACTAAATGAACATCAGTTTTATATCTGGCCAGTTTAAAATAACAAATTGTCAAAAGGCCTTTGTCACTTTGTGTTTATAAATGATATCGTTTATCGTTTATACATAAATCTAATGTCTGAGGAAAAATCTTTGAAATTCCACACATTCAATCACCAATTTTAGGAATTTGAAATCCTGACACCTTGAAAATCCAAATTATTCCAGCATTTTGATCAAGGGTGTATGTTTGTCATGCTCTTTTTCAGACTTGGTTATATTGTTATTGTATGTATGTCACCAGATATAAGATATTAACATGAAACAAATTCAATTTTGTGGTAGCATTGTAGGGGAGAGTGGGGACCGATGGGCCGCTTGACAAATTATTGACCATGGAGGCAAATCTGCTTCAGATAATGGATTCATACTGTGCACCCTATTAGCTGGTGTAATTCTCTTTAAAATGATATAAGATTCACATAGATCAACCAAGGAAGAAAGATGAGAAAACACATTTTCTGTCAAGAAAGATGGTGGCCAATCGGTCCCCAACCATGGGGACCGATGGGCCATCCCATGGGGTCCAATGGGCCATGTTAATAACTTGCCAAAGGGTGGATAAAGAATTCAAAATTTGTTCCCAATATGTTTTTATTGATCCACATGAGGGTATAGGACAATAAGAGATCGAAAGAGTATAGATATGCCCAGATTTTACACTTTAAAAAAAAGCTTAATTTTCACAAATGTCATGAGTTACTTTTTTGTAGTTATAGTCAATCTATTGAGATGATATTTTAGCAGTACATGAACAGATGCATTAAAAACTTTATTGGAGAATTCCAAAACGATTGGTTCATAAGTCACTAAGAAAAAAAAAATTATTTGATATTTGGTCGATTCAGAAGTTTCGCTACCACCTTGATCATCAAAATCTTGTCTAATACCTCAAATTTGTTGATGAATATTAAAAAATGAGAATATATTAATTTTTTCTCCATAAATGAATCATTTCTGTCAATCATTTCGATTTTTAGGGGAAAAGTAAAATTTTTCCAATGATACTGTACTAGTATGCCACCTACAGGAGAGATCTTGAATCAAAACAATAAAATTTGTCAATAACCCTGCATTATGATTAGCTTATATTTAGGTGAAACCTTAATTTACACTCAATAATGCATCAATGTCTAACGCGGTCCTTGTGTTTATTGTATCGCTAATACTACCTAGATAGAAAATTTGTGATTATGGATATTTTAAATTTCCACCATTTTGTGTTTGAAGCCATTACTAAGGCAAATCTATCACTGTAAATTCGAGGGCATTCATTTAAGTCAACACTTATCATTTAAAGATGCAAGCTGAAGTTCTATTGTGCTTTTACCCCATAAAAGACTTTAATATCCAGCCCCATGCCTATATACGCCACCCGTAGAAAATCTCAAGAAATAGTGGCCCATCGGTCCCCGTGTTGGGTGGCCCATCGGTCCCCAAAAGCTTTTTTTTGTGAAATATGGTTCTTATTCCTAAAATTCAATATGTAAATTGTCACCAATATATAGGACAAATCACCAAAGAAAATATATTATGTCGAGTCTACACACTTTTGAGATATTAAACCTTTTCTGAATCAGAAAAAAAAAATGTAGATGTTGAAAATTTCATTTTGCCTCCTACACGCTTGTGCTGTCACTTATTGATCAGTGGTCAATATGGTATTCATAGATGTGATAAGCAATACTAAAAATGCAAATTAGATGCTATGAAACATTTTTGATGTGGAGTTAAGAGGGTGGCCCATCGGTCCCCATGGCCCGTCGGTCCCCATGTTCCCCTACAGTTTTTAAATAATCAAATTGAAGTCATGGTCAGAAGTGAAATTCCTTTCAAGTAGAGAACATTGTGAATATTCATAAATACATATGAAATAAGTGCGAAATTTTCATGAACATGGATTACTTTCTTGAAAATGTATTTCTTTTGGCAAAGGTTTATATTTGTAACAACATTATTACAAACTGTGCTACACACAAAAAGTTGTTTCTGTAATGATAGCATGTAATGCTGCAGTGCCTTGGAGAGCAACACATCTCCTCAGAATGCTTCTCTGTGAAATTTAACATGTGCTCATTTATCAGAAAGATTTTCTGTTGCAAAGTTTCTTTTTGCCCTCCATTTCCTTTCTGAAGTTGTGTCGATCCATTTTTTCAAGAACATTTTAAATTGAGAGACATTCTATTCTATTTTATTTTAATGTTAAAAAAAAATGTTTTCCTACATTTCATGTAGCGCATAGACTGAAGAAACATGAATTTCCTTTTTCAAGGCAGCAGTGGTCCCTGCATTATAAGACCGCCTCTTCTATGGTCGTGAAGCTGTCTCTCATCGGGGTGCAAAATGCACTAAAATGCTACTTTGTGCAAGAGAAAGGCGGTCACATGAGGCAAGTTTGTCTTGCAACAGGGGTCTTATATATATAATGCAGGTACCACTGTATATTCAAATACAAGGAAAATGCTATTACTTTTGTACTGAAGAAGGATGTCTGGGTAAATTGGTGAAGAAAAAGTCAAACATAAAGTGTACAAATTCTTCCGGTTTTCTATAGACTGTTGATTGCACCATTTCCTGATTCTTTGCCGAGCAGAATACTGTTTACTTTTCTGTTGCTTTTCCAAGATGGGAAATGAAAACTTCTTATGAATTGTCAATGTCATTTTCAAGAAGATAAGCAGATTATGTTCTGCAACTCTGATTGTCTGGTCTTCACACATGCCGCATCCACATCAATTAGCGGGCTGAATAGGTGATGCATCAAATAAGTTGCAACCTAACTATTCGTCTGATTCACAAGATCGGTGGTTTGATAAGCAATAGCATCATAGATTGCATAAATTTCTTCACTTATATGTTCCTCCGTGGCCTAATGGTTATAGCAGTTGGTTTTGAATCCCCATCCTGGAACTACATTGGAGTGAGTTGGTGGTGGCTGTGGCCGAGGAGGGTGGCCACTGTGTAGGCAGAGGTGCACCCTCCTGTCTGGTGTATGTAGCATACACCCCAACTGGACTTCACATGGAATGAACTGGATGCTTGGATCCTTGAAATGGAGCAAGAAAAGGAAGGAGCTGCCACCTGGTGCTGATGAAGAATCTATAAACAGTCCAGGATTCATAATTGTCACTGTGCCTAATGTATATGATGTATATGATGTACTCATTGTAAAGTGCACTTGGATATTCATTAGAGTAAAAAGTAGCGCTATATAAATGAATAATTCAAATTCAAATTCGAAATCACTATAATGTAAGTGAAGCTTAAACACAGCAATGACCACATGCAACTAATACAAAAACTACAGTAACAACCCGTCACCCGCTTAATTCCGCTAACAAAACCAATAACTTGAGCTGCCTCTCAGCAATTTTTCAAAGCCCCCAGACCTGCCTTCTGCAGTAGAGCTTTTCATCTGAGGCTGAGGTCAAAATCTGCTGCGCCCCGTGTATCCGAAGTGCCGACAGCCACAAAAGAGCCAATAACTTATTTCGGATTGGTTCTTTGAATATCCTTTATGCAATTATAACTTCCACTATGGTGCAATTATTTTCTTTTGAAGAGATTGACACGAGTATTTTATTTTAAGTGTCCTTCTCTGAAACAATTTCCAAATTTGATCACCATTCTGGCCAATCGGTTTGGATGTGAGTCTCCTTTATGTTTTGCAACTAATTAGTTGCCTTGAAAGGGTATCGCTCAGGATGTTTCCTGGAATTGTTTGCATATTTGGGTGAATCTTGGGAGTAAAATTCATAGATACAACTTTTCATTGTTTTACAATTTATTATGAAAACATATTAAAATTTTAGAAATACACAGTACACATATGCTTCAAATGAACAATCAACAGACTCTTTTTAAACTAATATGTTTTCATATTCACATATAATGATTCAGATGTACACTGTACCTGTCCGAATGTATGCATGTTGTGACAGGCTGGAAACAAAATAATACAGGATAGCTATAGTTTATGAGCTAAAATAAGTAAATAATTAATTGACAACACAGAAATAATCTTTTCACAAAAGCTTGATTTTGGGCTGCTCAATCCAACCAGTAGCGACATGTACTAACATAACAAAAAATTCAGAAGCTATGAAGAGGTCTATCATCAATTTCTTTTTTTTGTAAAGTAAAATTCGGACTTACACCACATAGATTTTATTGTTACAAAGAGTTTCACATAGAAGTGCTGAGACCATATGGAAAACCTAAGAGATGTTTGATGTTCATATCTGATAATGTACAATACATCAACTATTTTGATACATTTATCTTATAAATGCTATTACCTATCAAATTTACAGTGCACCATTTAGACACTAGACTATCATCACATTTAAAGCTTTAGTAGAAACCATTATATAAAACGGGACAATATTGCATTGTCTATGTTCATCTTTAAAACAAGACTGGAATTTTAGTAAGCAATGGTCATTGTCCATTAATTGTCCTTCTTGTACATGGCTGAAAATAGTGTTCTGCAGCAAAATCTTGTTGTACCATCTAATTAGGTTGGTCTTTTTTCTTCTTGGCAAAAACAGATGCTTGTCCGTGTACTAAGCCACAATGCATTTGTACATTTTGCCCACCCACATAAATTAGACTCCATTGTCTTCCCACACTGCATAATGTTTGAACATCACTGGCATCCAGACTATGTGTTAAACATGTAGTTCGACACCTTTTTGGGAGCTTCTTAACATACATGTCTTCATTTAGCATCAACTTCAGAGGCTTTTCAGGCTGGTTTCCAATTTCATGTATTTGCAGACACCACATGAAAAAACCATTTGGGGATTTTCCAATCTAGGCTTCTCAATATATTCATGTACCAACAGAACATTTCATTGTGGAATACATTTCAGTGAAGTAATATGCTTGGAGTCATGATATTCATGCTTTATAAAATGAGGTTTGAAAGTAAATATGTCTGGTCATACATTGCTTCAATTTCTCTAAGATCAGCACCATGATAATATAACATACATTTTAACGAGGCAACATATCCATGAAAACTGATAAAGGCTTAAATTAAGATAATAACTTTAGGTAAACTTGGCAACAATGAAAGAACCATAATCCACAGAAAGTCTCTAAATCCGTGATTAGAGGTCACATTGAGTTGAGTAATTCCTTCGACTTGGATAATATACAATTTCAAAATGTTGATTCAAATTAAATCTAATAATTAGAAAATTATCCAGGAAATAATTAGCATCATCAAAGTTGTCATGGACATTGCCATTGCACATAAGCTTTTAAGAAATCCATGTCAATTCAAACTTCCTTGTAAAATAAAGTTCATCTCCCAACAGGTATTGCAGGATAATACATCCCGTGAAATTAAACAATCAATAAGCTAGTTACGATGGATGTAACCATATCAATTATAGCAAAAATACATAATTTGCAATAACTTCTGGAATCCCTTCCAAGAATCATTCCATATTTCCACAAGTTCAAAGATACACAAAAAATGTCCATGGATAATCAATGTACACAGTTATAAAAAAGTATTTTGCATATTCCCTGATTGCAATTGTCATGTCAGATCGATCCGTGTAATCACGATTGAGTCGCTGTGTTTTTTCACCATTAACGGCGTCTGTGCTTCTGGAGGGTCTTTACTTTCTGACGTCGGCTGTCGCTTCCTTATAGCCTCTCCATGTCTTCTGTGACTGTGTCGACTGAAAGCAAAACAAAAGATGGCATTTTAGATTGCACTCTAAAAAATGTCAGGACAAAATTGGTTTTTTAGATTCAAAATGGTTTTTTGAAAAACCAAATTTCAATGCAAAAAACCAACCTGGATTTTTTTTAAAAAAAACGGTTTTTTGAAAAACCAAATTTCAATGCAAAAAACCAACATGGATTTTTAAAAAAAACCATGTTGGTTTTGCATTGAAATTTGGTTTTTCAAAAAACCGTTATGAATCTAAAAAACCAATTTTGTCTGAAATTGTTTAGAGTGTGGTACGTTTGAGGGTTGAAATCTCTGGGCAAAATAGAAAATATTACCACCAGATTCTATAAATTAAAGCTGGGACAGTGGACACTAGTTATGCCTGATTGGTTGCACCACTAATATGTCAAAGACATTAGCCATTGGTAGACAGCTAGGAAAAGTGTCATGAAATTTGGCTTGCTGCAAACAATGGCAGTTTCAGGCACATTCAGCCTCACTGAAAATTGTCTTCCTTACTAATCTGTATTTCTAACTAGACATTGTATCTGTACAATGGACTTTGGAATGTGATATGAATCAAAATATAATTTAACAGCAATGACTTGGGTGATAGTTTTCATATATGTTTTACTGAACCATGTTTGTAGACTAGATTGAGGTGCTGATGAAAAAGTTCCCTGGCACTTCACCTGCTAACTCTTTTGCTAACCATATGTAGGGCCAAATGTATACTATTGCACATACTTTAACAACTGAAAAAACATGACAACATCAGGAAAAAGGAATTATAAACAAAAGCATTAACCATGCTGGTATCGTTCTACAAAGTAAACAATTTTTTATGAAGAACAGAAAAAAAGGAAGTCCCTAAATGATTTATAAAATTGAAATGAAAAAAAGATCCCAACAGGGTTGGGACATTGGGACAAACACTAGCCTATTACAAACATCAAGAGATAAAAAGATTTTAAGGAAAAACTAGAAAGCTATCCATGCAGTATGTCTTACTGTCAGTTTCCTGAATTTTTGTCTGAGGCAGTAGGGCCACGGTGGCTGACATATCGGCAACTTTTATTGTTGAATTGTTATCGTAATGACTAGATCTTGTAGACTCAGTGCGCATGCTCCGACTGTGAAAATTAGCAGAAAGTGCAATTTAAGAAGGGTGTCATACAGTGAATGAAAATAATAACAAGAAGAAAAGTGGTACATCTCTAGATAACATGCTCAATGTGGCTAACACCACCCAACCTTTTTTCTCTAATATTTACTGATTTTGTTTAAGACTTAGAAGGATTTTAAATGGGAGAAAAGATAGAATATAAAGGTTATTCTGATTTCTTGTTTATTCATCTTTATCTTGTCTCTTAATTTACACATTTTCCCAAATTGTCACTAAAAACAGAACACAATCATGAAACAAAATACAACAAATATCGCAACAGAGAACAATTTATGTAGTTGAAAAGACAATGGCATCTAAAGATTTCAAAATTCTGGTCTGGTGTGTTGTTTGTCATTAAATGATGGGGATTCTCAGATGCAAAATATTAAACAATAAATGAATGAAAAAAATAAACATGCTTCAGAAACCAAAATACCGGATAAGCATTCATTAGAACAACAAAAACAGGTTCTCACGCAATTGTCACGTCTTGGACTATAAACTTTTAAGCATCAGGGGACTCTGTGCATACTCACCAAACGGTATAGAGCGCCACTGCCACAAATATCACGAAAGCAAACCCCGCTGCTATGACTGCGTACATCCACAGATTGCCAATGCCATCTTCTGAAACAAAGAATGTCTTTTAAACAAAGATATGACACAAATCATAAAATATGTTTCATGTCCAATGAAATTCCAGGTCTTATGAACTGCTCAGTTCGGAGGTACTTGCACAATTGCTTTATCTATAGTTGCTTAATATGCAATGGGAAACACTACGAAGTACACTTTACTATCAGGCTGTGTAGAAAGTCTATTTATCATCACCAGTTGCATATTTTCAATAAATTCAAGTAATTTTACACACCTAGATTGCTGGACTTTGGTGCACTGACTTTTCATTTCCATAGCAACAGAAAAGTGAATTAAACAGTTCCAACATATATATGATATTTGGAAATAGATAGTGAAATACATGAAATTGGTTCAGTGAAAATATAATTCAGCTATTATGTCAAGTAGAAAGTTCCATAAAAAACATTGGTCTGAACATTCTGAACGTCTCTCATATCTTCGCTCCAAACTGGCAGGATGGGATAATGTGTGGAAGCAATTCTAAAATTGGCAGATGTCATTCAATCATTAGACCCTCACTAACTAGGAGACAAAATGCTGATTTTCATCATTCTGTTCGTGTCTTCCTCTCGTCAGATTCCTTTGTTCTTAAGTTTTATTGTTATGAATTATTGATTTGACAAAAAGTCAGAAACCTTCATGCAAAACATCAAACAATTCTATTGCTGCTTTCAAGTTGCTGTAGAATTTGTTCAGAGAAACTTTCATCTAGTTAATGCTTTCCAATGCATTATTCCTTGTGAATTAGAGATCTAACAATCTAAACAATCTACTAAAAGCTGAACAGAAAGAAGTAGTTCTAACTGTAAAAAAGATAATGGTTACAGGTGCAGCCTTGCAGCACACTTCTATGAAGAAGGCTTCATTTGGAGCAGAACTTAAAATTGGTGTTTTGATTAAAAGGTTGATGAATCTTGAGTGTAGATTATATATCTCCAAATTCATATAGATCGATGAATGTACCTTCAGGAGATTGCGGAATTTCTTAGCCAGAATTTTCTATATCTTCAACCGCTATGCCACTGACAAAGACGCTGTGAAGACGTCGAAAATTCTGGCTAAGAAATTCTACAATCTCCTGAAGGTATATTCATCGATCTATAAGGTAGATGAAGTTAATTTCGAGCTGACATGTTTATTGAATGGATTTTACAGAAAATGGTTAGCAGAGGTATTGTTTGCAGGATAGACATTCAATAGATAGAGAGATTTTTGCTATTGAAGATTTTCTGTATATGTTTCAGTCATAATAGTAAGGTTAAAAATACGGCATCAACATTCTGATTGAGTCATTTGACTGATTGATAAGAGGTTGATGGAGTCAACATCAGACTGTACTTTTTCATCAACTAAGCCTGGGATCTCTTTACAGCATATCATAGGTAGGAGACTCCAGGACTAATAACTCATAAGCCCTGAGCATGAGGTTACAATCACTACCTGACCAAAATGTGAGATTACAAGACGGTCTCATTTCTTATTTTCTATTAGCAGATTTATCTGTGGCTCACAACCACAGGCTACAACTCATTTCCCTGGTTCCCTGCATAACAGTCTGGTTCACTGTTCTTTCCAGCCATTGCTGATTTGTTCCCTTTTTTAATATTTGATAATTAGGCAAAAATGTTCTGTCTGCAAAAACAAGTAGACAGAATCCATGTTAAGACTAGTGAAGGCTAAGGATGGATGGGTAAACAGATGACTGGGGCCTTACATCTTGTATTTATGCATTTGGTAGGCTTATTAAGACAAGAAGAGGACACTGCAATGAGACTACGGATTAATGAACCAGCCTTCGATCAAAAACCCAGGTGACCTGGCAAGAGCTTGATTCATACCCTGAACCCAGTGATTGGCAGTCTAGCATATGCTACTATTAGAATCACCCTCGCCCCAGCGAATGCTGAGGCAAAGCATTGGATTGACTGGAATGGGCTGAGATGTTCTTAAAAGAAATGAAATCATATCGCTAACCTGGATTAGAAAACGCCATAAAATATGTTTACCCCTATCTTCAGTTTATATACGTCTTCAGCCTCCTTGCTTCCTTCCGGTACCTTTGAACCTGGAATACGTGACCTACATCTCTGGTCATGAACGGCATTTTCCTGATGCCATATTGCATATCATAAGACCGGTAGCCGGAGGCAACACTCATTACTTCTACCTGAATGATAGCCACAGACCAAGCTGAATTCATTTCTGAGCAAACTCACTCTCAGCAACCTCACCTTATATCCTGCAGTCTCACTAGTCTGATTGAGAGTTACTGAGTAGCGTGACCTTATAAGCAAGATCTTGCAATATATGAGATTTGCCTCGGCATCAAATTGTTGGTCAGAATAAATTCGCTGCCTATCACTTTCCTGACAGGTGCCAAGAGTCAGGTGTCACTTATCACAAAACTAATATCAGGTGACCATGCTTATAAGATGCAGCCATGTTGATCTCATATAGTAATAATAATAATAAAATAGTATGATTTCATATAACGCCCATTCTAGCAAAATCTGCTAATCGGAGCTCACCATACTGAACGGAAATCATAATGTATACCTAGTAGTATATATTTAGCTACCATATGACATTTAATTAATACCAGTTTACATTCAGAGCAGTTTGAGGACAGAGAATTTTTATAAAATAAATTATTAGTTTTACTGCCTCTTTTAAATGAGAATGGGAAAATATTATATGATTAATATATCCTGAACTTTGTAAGACCTTCATTGAATGATTTCAAATAAACATTCTGTTCAATTGCCCTATAGAAAACCTGCCTGCATGCCTTTGTCTACAATGAAAGACAAAACGACTGATGTGCCTTCAGATGGAAATGGGTATATATGAGTGTTTGCTATTTGTTGAAGAGCTTGTGTGCATAGCTAGATTGGTTGGCATCAATAAATAACTTTTGTTTCAAACGTCAAAGGATCAATTTTAAATACGTATGGCCTATGCAGTATTTATGCGGTCCACTATTACATATTTGCATATAATACAATTTAAATATTTATAGATACATTTAAAACAAATCTATTTATTTATGTTATGTTTTCATTATCAAAATCGCAAACTCACCAGGTCTGTAGAGCGCCTGATTCTCAGCTGTGATGTCGCCATTTTTGGTAAAATTTCTGCCCGCCATTTTGTCAAAAACACACTCTGCTAGTTCATGGTCTAATCCATAGATAGAGTGATATCCTGGTAAGCAACCACATGACCCAGAATCTTGACAATAAGAATGTTGGATGACATCACAGGAAGGGTCACATGTCTTCACTGAAGCTGGCTTGTCTGCTTCTATGCAACCACCTGTAATGGAACAATTAATAAGTGGTTACATAAAAAGTTTTGTTCAATGCAAATTACAGGTTTAGAATTTGGAGTCCAACCAAATGATTCGGCTGGATTGCAAACAGACAAAACTTCAGGGGGCAACTAGATTATAGATTACTATTTCAAGATAAATGAATTAATCTCAAGACTTGAAAGATATATTTTCTCTCGAAAGGCCCTTATGGTGAATAACTATATTAGTAAGCAAATCTATGCCACTAATTTCAGCGGCATTGTATGCTAACATTAGGTCACAGTGTGTACATTTTAAGCACAGTAATGACTTATGCCAAAATCAAATATTTTGGTGTATTCATTGTGCGTTAATGAGCAAATGTATGGTAGCCCATATGAGTTATGCTTTTGACAATAGGACAAAGTAATTAGCAAAATAATTAACTAAAATGCAGCTCCAGCCCTTCTGCACCTGAAATAAATACTCGTTTTTGATCACATTTGATAATGCAAGTGTGATTAATTATTTTTAAATGAGACATTTTCACTTTGATTTCAGGAAAGAATTCCTAATTTCAACCAGCAATTACTTAAAGACGTCTGCAACATTTCAGGCCCAAAATCACCACTAGCTGTAACAGAAATTGTGTTCATTTGCATGCTAAATTAAACAAACAAAGAAATCATTTGGGACAAACAAACAATAAGAATTTGACACTTGGTTGATTCTGAAAAGCATTGGAAACAACAGAAAAGACACATCAACTAAATGAGGTATTCATGGTAAATCACGCGAAGCCAAGTGTAGATTGTTGGAAGATTCGAAGGGTCAACCCTTCAGTCTGTGCCCGTCTTTCCAATTCCTCTTACACTCCACATCTTTATACCAAATATTGGTTTGTCTCATTATTGATGTGACATTTTGTCAGAGGCTATCAACTAGGTCTACCAAGCCAACGGGTAAATTTATTGAGTTACCATTAGACCTGTTCAGAACAGGATTATGTCTCGATCACATGGAAAACCAGAGCTTTTCAATTCTTTAGGATCTGTGAAAGTAAAAATGTCAACCATTTTGGTCTATGACCTTAGGAAGCATGCATTACCTCAAAGAGCCTGAAGTTTGAAAGGCAAAAACCTAACAACATTTATCAATGTTTTTCCAAGATATTCTGTGTAGGCTGTAATTAGATATTCTGAAGGCAGGTGATGAGCACTATAAGATCACAATGGATGCAGTCTTTTCAGTTATTATCAATAGCAGCAATTAATTGGAACATAATATGATGAACAGTCAGGGAGTTTATTTGGGGTGATGACGTTGTGAAGTGCAGAGAAATCAGACTACCTACTGACATGCTGGTGTTTGGTGAGGACAGCTGCGAAGAGTTCAGACATTTTTCTCACACCTTACAGCCAAACACTTCGATATAGAATTAAAGTGGACTGTGGCACTGTGAAAATGGCACTTTGTGATTCATGATAGCCGATGAAGTGTCATCTTCTCTATTTTCAACACAGGAAACATAGAGGCTGTTTGATTAGTCATGATCAAGTGTTAGCCATTTGACTTCTTATAACAAATTTTAGAGTCAAAATCAGATGCATAATCCTTTCGTTTGGCTGTCACCAACAAGTGGGATAAGTCTCCTTCAATCAAATTAACATTGAAAGTATTGGGTTTGATCATGACAAATCATCAGCATGATGACACACAAAGTGCCATTTTTACAGTGCCACAGTCCACTTTAATTCTATATCAAAGTGTCTCACTGTAATGATCTTCTCTACTAATTCAATCATCCGTTTACGGACGGGACTTAGCTTGAATTACTACATATAGTCCTCATGTTACCAGCAAACTTCCAGACTGGTGAAAGTAAATTGATTAAAGCAATCTCCTCTGTGTGACATTGACATAATTTGGCATAGTATGGCCTTTGTGTCTTGCTTTTAAAAGAATTACTTCATTAGCTCTCTAAAACAAAAGAAAGATATTTGATATCAGACAGAGAGGAATTTTAATATCTGCGATATGATGGGACCATGTGTCTCTTATGACAGCTGTAATCAATCTGCTGTGCTTCAACCTTTGTTTCCAGAGATTTTACTCAAGACTGCTGTTAATGATTAATATTTCTTCTAAATGAGATATTTTATAAATATTGCGACAAGTCCGTATTCAAGCCACTTCGTCGTAGAGGGATACCAGTTACGTTCCATTCTGTGAAGAGGGATGTAATAATGACCATCAAACATGTTTGCATGAATAACATCGTACATAATGATAAAATGCTTATAACATGACTGATCCTAGAAGTGGACATTTTTCTTATCTGAGATATTTTTGCACAAGACATTCTAAACATGATCATTTTCTGAGCTGAAAAACCATAAATACGAGATTAACCTGAAGAGGATGAGAAAGTCCCAAATTGTGTTGGCCTGGAAAATAGAGCAATTACGGAAGACAGTGTCTGGGATCCCCTGGCATCTCATTTATTATTTATGACCTTTCTTCCTTTTAGCAACTCCAGAAGTTACAAAGTTTTTGTGTTGTGTTAACACATTTGTTAGTTTTAGCTTCTTTGAACAATCAACTCTTGTATTTTGTTAAGCAGGAAAGATGAAACTGACATTTATGTAGTTCCTAGTATAGTTTCTATAAATGTGAACACAAATTAACGATTGTGTGGAAAAATACTGATTTTGAAAAGAGGGTATACCGGTAACTAAACAGTGGTTTCAGTAAAAGCATGAATTTCTAGGGTACCTTGTCATGTAGCATTTTAGGTTCTCCTGGTTGGTTGACAATAGTTCATGAACCAATTAGGATAAGCCAAAATATACAAAACAAGTTGCCCTGAAGTCCATGCTTATTAAAAGTCTTACAGGCCATTTTTTCTTGTAGAATGGGAGTGATGTTATAACTTATATATAAGCAATCATTGCCATATTACTGCACATGGCATTGCATTTGATGTCTCTCATGCCTGTAATTGTGTCATAATTTTGCTATCCTTATAATTTAGAAACACAATGTCATTACTGATCCTTGATGTCAAAAGTCATCAAATGGGAAAGATTTTACCTGATGTAATCAATGACCTCCTAAAGCAGATCAGAATTATCACTTATCTTTCATTGACATAATTGTTCTGAATTGACAATAATATAAACTTGCACAAAAAGAATAGTGACCTCACAAGTTCACAATACAGCTGTAAATGTACAGGCATGACATGTGGGCTATCATTTTCACTGTTGATTCAGAAGCACTCTCTCACCTCACGTTGCCTCCAACCTCAAAAGCTTTTCTGTGTAGAACATCTCAATGACATATAAATAAAGGGGAGAGGAGGAAGAAAATGCTGAACCTCAACACAATGATGGTGCTGCTCTGCAGGTTGATGTTGTCTTGGATGATTCAGGCCAAAAGCATCCACTTTTCCATTACAATTGCATCATATTTCAAGAAGATTGTACCATCAACACTGTAAATATGAGACTGAAATGGGAAATTCACCTTTTCGTACTTCTGTTTAAAAAATAACAAATGCTGAAAGCACCATATTTCCTGTTGTTTTTTTTTAAAGGTTGGGTTTTTGAAAAGTCAGGGGGAGGTTTTGTGTCTTTTGAGAAGCCACCTGATGATATATATTTTGCGGAGCCGCCCGTCGCGTCAGCGAACTTAGCACAACAGTAGCTCATAAATTTTTAATAGATCTGTCAATGGACTGACTTGCGATGGGAGTTGGTCCCTGATCCAACAGTTAGTTTCGGTAAAGTAAACATACCTTAATTTATCTTACAATGTCACAGCAGTGTCTGAATAATTCCACTTGGTGCTTAATTATCCTATTCTGTTTTGAAAACTTCATTTTCACTCTTGTTTGTGTCATCTGCATGAAAAAGGCATTTGCTTATACTGCTGACAATTGTCACCGCTAGCTCAGCATCATTTTGCAGAGCCACACCCAGGGAAAATTAAAGCTGATTGAATTACTATACTTGCATCATGCATGTTAATTAATTAAGTTAGGCCCAAATGATGGTACTGTTGATATATATCACCAACTAAGTTGACACGGAAAACATTAACTAATATAAATACAAATTTCATCACAAATATTTAAATCACTGTAAAGTATGCAAAGCAGAACCACTGCAACTAACAGTAAACAACCGAAGCAGCCCCTCACCTGTTTGACTTTCCAAGCAAAACCGATGACAAGAACAGCCTCTCAGCAATTGCAAGAGCTCACAGACCTGCCTTCTGCAGCACAGTTTGTCATCTGTGGCTGAGGCCAAAATCTGCTGTGCCCAGAATACTGAAGGTGCCAGCAGCCACAGAAGAAGCAATAACGAAGTTCTGATTGGTTCTTTGAATATCCTTCCACTAAGACTATTACTTCAGATATTGGATGTTGACCTGAATGTTTAATTTTTTTAGTTTTTTTTCTGCATAGATCTATGTGCTTTGCCCAATGCTATCTATACCCAAACTGTTAGCCTTTCTGATCATTCTGTTTCAGTTTCCTAACTTTTTGGCATATTTACCTTTGAGTCCATTCCCCAAATAGCAGCCAACTACGCTCTAAAAAATTTCAGACAAAATCGGTTTTTAGCTTCAAAATGGTTTTCATAATGTCTATGGATTCAGGATGTATTTGAATATGCGCGTAAATGCCTGTAACAACTATGTAGATAAAAATGTTCCAAAGTCTGAATATCTCGCATGGCCACTGTTTTACTTAGAGTGTATGCTGCAACATATTACGTATCATATGCATTTTTGACAGCAAGTTATTCCTCAAAAATGGTATTCATTTGGAGTATCTAAAATTGGGTTGGGCTGCACTATAATAAGTTATAGATGATTTGTCACAGAGTGGTATCTATATGACATCACTATAGATTGATGTGATTCTGTCACTGATGGTGATCTCCCTATATTGTGTGAGTGCAGAAAATGATAAGTGAAAAGATAGATCAAAAGAGACAAGAATGACTTACAAGATAGTTAAGGATAGATCAGTGGAAACTGCTACAGACAGCAACAACAACTGGCAGAACCAGGAACCATTGTCTCCTAATACAAATGGCAGATAAATGAGGTAAGGTTTCTTAGCCTTTCTGATCCAACCAAGCGTCAAATTGTTATTGTCGTTTGTCTCAAATGATTTGTGTGTTTGTTTAATTTAGCATGCAAATGAACGCAATTTATTGTCAGTGTTTGTGATTAGTTTCGAGCTTGAAATATTGCTGATGTTTTTTCTTTTCTAATCATAAAACAGACATGTTGATGCTCTCTTCTGAAATGAAGTTGTAGTTAATTAGAGTCGAAAGAAAACTGGAGCAAGGAAGTAATTCATCAAAATATGTAGTGAAGAGATTGTGAAATACCAGCCTGCTTGTTTTTCTCATTTCAGCATTCTCAACAGAGGGGCTTATTATTTTGCGTCCTTCTATAATTATAACATTGAACGACAACCTCATTGACCTTTGCTGAGAGAGTATCATGCATTTCATGATGTAATTAATTTAAGTATTTTTGTATGCGGAAGCAGTATTTGACCAGTACAAGAGATAATGACCTCGTCAGAAATTTGAATTTGTGGTTGACAACAGTCTGTAAATTTGTTATACAAAACGAGAAGACCATTTCACTGTGAAAAATTCACTTTTTGACCAATGAAGTGTCATCCATATAACATGGGAACCACAGAGGCTGTTTGATCAGTCATGATCGAGAATCTGATTTGTCATAACTGATTTTAGGGCAGATTTCACGAAAAGTGCTCTTAAAAGGTACCTTAAACTTTCCAACCCTTTTGTTATCTCTCTGTTGCTTCCTGAAGCAAGTTAACCTATTACTAAGTACATCTGTGAGGTAATGAATAAATATCAATCAATTTTTCCTCAAATATGTAGCTTTTTCCTCTTAAAAAGATAACTTTTTATGCCTCATGTGGACAATTTTGGACGACCAAACTTACTGGTGATCAGACATGCTCACTTTGACACTCTGTGGAATCTGCTAAAACCAATTCAGGAAAATGTAATGGTATGTGATTGATAAAAAACATCTTGAAAATTATTTTGGAACCATTTTTAATTGTCTTGGTCATTATAAAACTTGAAAAAAATGAAAAATAAAAAAAGACTGCTAATGTAACTTGATTCCGTCCCAGGACACTGAGGTTACATTAGCAACTTTTACATGGAAATTTTTCTGTGTTCTCGCTACTTATGCCAATTTCAAACATGAAATTATAATATTTTATTGAAAAACGTGTCTTATTCGCCTATATACATCACCAAAAACATAAATGACTGGGTGTGGTGCCTGTTTCTTTATTGCTAATGTAACTGTGTTTTGCATCCGTCCATTTCATAGTGTTACATTAGCAAAATGTGTACATAACAATTACATTAAAAAACACATAATTAGATCTCAAATTTTTTCTGAACTGAAAGCCAGGTCTCCCAAGAGCAGGCCAGGGGTGGTACCCTGCTGGTAACTTCATTTATATTGCAGTAGGATCGGCATAAAAAATTCCGTCCTTCATCATTCATCGTTGTTACATTAGCACAAGGCCATATTTTTAGCTACTCTGACCTACCAATCCAACAGAAAAGATTTATTACCCATGATTTTATTTAATGGATTGACACAATAAAAGATCTAGATTTCAGCTTTTTTTTGTCCTGCCAGCTATACTCAAAAGAAGCACCCTGAGAAAATCTGAGAATCTACGAATCGATTATGTCTGGCCTTATCAGTGTTGTGCTAATGTAACTTGTGGACAAGTTGTGGTAAGTCATTTTGCAGCTTTTTCGTGAAATCTGCCTTAGAGTAAAAATCAGGTGCATAACCCTTTCGTTTCGCCATCACCAACAATTGGGATTGGTGTCCTTAAATCAAATTAGCATTGAAAGTATTTGGTATGATCATGACAAATCATCAGTGTGATGACTCGCGAAGTGGCATTTCACAGTGCAGTCCGCTCTTTTTGCATTACAAATTTACAAACTGGAATGGCTGTTCACTATAGATAAGAATAAATGATTGAAACAGTTTAGCAAGAACTTGGTCATAATATAGCTCTATTTATGTGTGTGTGTGTTATGTACAGACATCAGCAATGAAGATACAATTCAGTGTCACTAAAAGGATGCATTAGGATAAAACAGGTGAAACTTGCTGCTTAAAAAGCGTGCTGCACCTGCAAGGTTTGTATGAGCCATTTTTGTCCTTTTAGTGTCACATATAAGTCTCAACCTTCCTTCTAATATTGATGTTTGTGACATTCCTTTGAAATTTTGACACCACGGAAGTTCACTCTGAAAGGTGATGTTGCCGTGCTGACACAATGCTTGATGGTAAACCTTCTTGACAATTCTCTGTTGTGGCCTACAATGTATGATATATATATATGATGGTCAAAACAACTACATGTAAGCATCAGTTTGTTGTTATTGCATAATTTATTGGCAATGCAACTTGCAATGGAAATGTTGTCAGCTCTCTGTTGTTACACTTTTATCCCTGTACTGTATGTTTCTTTTTGAATTTTCTGCCCAAACATTTTCTTCACATAAAAGCATATGCATGGATAAAATATAGACAGACAAATAAGACATATTTCCATTGTTTGTCTGAAAATTTGGAATTTCAAGATATAGATATTTAGATGGATAGACAGATAGATAGATAGACAAATCAAGATTAGAGGAACTAAACCTGCAATGCCAATAAACTCTAAAGTTAGCATTATTCTTTTAAAAAGTTAGGTTGTCACTTAGTAACTTAGCTAAAAAAGATGGAAAGATGCCTTGGTTGCATGACTTGTGGAAAGAAACGTCAAACCATGCAGATATATTGCCTACACTAACAGTACACCACATGCAGTCATACCCTGAAAGGCGTATCCAGTGTTCTTTGCTGGGGCAACTGAAAGACCCTGGGCATCCCTTAATTAATAGGGTATGTACCAGACTCACAGTCTTCTCATCTCATCATCATACGGCGATCGCCTGCCTCGATATAGCCCACTAAGGTGCTACAGAGACGTAAAACACAAACAAACAAACAAACAAACAAAACCCGAAAGGAACATAATATGTTTCCTATAATGGTACAAATAGTATAATTTAAGGTTTCCGTGCAAAGATCGAGACTACTGGTCTGCTATTGTCATGACGCTTCCAGGGCCTTCAAAATCGTAAGAATGCAACTTTAGTGCAAAATGTCTTTTTTCATGTATACATACACGACATATGGCATATGTAAAGACACACATGTATATGCGAATATATAGCACAACAGACATAACTTGGGCCATCCCAAAATGAAAAGGAATATTTTTCTTATATCATGTGTTCACCAACAAAATCTAAGACAGGTCATTATATTTCCAAAACTATGTGCCTAGAGTCCAAGAAGGTTAGAATGAGTAAAATATTATTTCCGAAGAAAAACCCTCCTTTCAAATATATTTGAAAGAAATGTTGCAAACATCGAACAACCAAAATTGACATCCTACAAGTTGTGTCAATGGATGGGAAACTCATGATAAACACATTAATACGGAACATACATAATTTAACTCTACCAAACAAGTGATCAGAAATTCTCCCTCCTGTTGCTTCCCATTAGATAAAAACCTGTTTCTCATCAACCTGTCTAAGGCTGATGACGAAACCCCTGGGCCAAGAATACTGAAAGTGCCAGCAGCAACAAAGAACCAATATCCAAGCTCTGATTGGTTCTTCAACCTCAATTATGCCTTTTGTAACCTCATTATTGTGTAAGTATGCTATACATTTGTACTGTAGTTTTTTTTAAATCTTTTTTATCTAACTTTGTTGGTTTTGAATTTATCTAGCTCTCTTGGTTTTGCATTTGACATGGGTCATTATATATTTTATTTCCCCAAAAAGTTTTATTAAATGTCCCGTTGCTGTCAGCCTACGATAGGGGGAACACGGGCACATTGGGACGCGGGGCACTGTGTGACGGCGGATTTTTCTTGGATCCTGGCAAGGTATATGATATGGTAGTGCCATCATATCTTGTAATTTCACATCCTGATGTTTCCATGGTTGTATAGACAAATTACAGCCACATGCAGAAGTATGGCAAGCAAAAGTTTGTTTTCCTACTACTAAAGTAAATATGGACGGGTTCAATTCAAACCATTCTGTGGACAAACCATGAACAATGAGGCTTTCTCAGTGCTTGTATGAATTTTATATATCGTAACGAACAGTTATGAATTGCTATCGTGATAAACACACTCACTGGTGTCCAATAAATTAGCATTTTGGTGTAAAAGTCATATCGGGGCTCATTGGGACAGTGAATTCGGGGCACATTGGGACGCACTTAAAATGGCAGAATTTAAGTGTCCAAGGCAACTGAATGACAACAGGTATTCAGGCCACAGGGAATAGAGGCAGAGTGGATTACCATGCTCTGTGAACAAATTTGTCGCAAAGCACTGTGTGTTACTTACATAGATGTCCGCACCCAGGACATTTTATGTTAAATGTTTAAAACTGTTTAAAGTTATGAACTATTGGCACTACAAGGTGTTAATGCACTGGATATTATCTTAAACCCCCGTCACACCATTGCGATCATGCTGGCGATCCTAGGGCGATCTTTGAGCTCACTGGGGTCCCACAGAACTTAATAGGCATGTTGTAGAGACCCTCTATAAGCGTGGCAAGGTCCTGGGGCAAGCCCCATTGCCTCCCAAAGCGCCAATCCTCTGCGCTTGTTTTGTGCATGCACAAAACAAGCGTAGTGGCTTGGCGACCTTGCAAGGGCTCAGTACAAGCTCAGTGGAATCTCTGTGAAAATGCAGTGGGGACTTTCAGGTCACATGAGCAGCATGGACATCGTAGCTTCAGCTCATTAGCAGCTGCCTCCAAAACGTCCTAAACAACCCATAGAGTCGGGGGAGAACCCACTAAAAACGCAGTAACAACCCTTAGAACGTACCCCCAACTTAACTAGTGTGAAATGCATTGAATTTCGCCGATTTTGCCCAATTTTGAAGCAATTTTAGAGCCCCAAGACCGTAGTTAGGTCCTCCTCAGGTGTGACTGCAGTTTTATGCACTACTTATATGTGATATATATTGCACTTGTAGTGTTAAAATGATTTTTTAATTGATGTCCCAATGTGCCCCGGCTGTGCCACGCCGGGGCACATTGGGACAGTCATTTTAATGACGCTCTGGCTGCAAAAGGGTAGGTGTAGTCTAGTTTGTTATGCCTCGCATTTAAGCTCAATAGTATTGGTGATATTCAAGCAAACTTCTGAGTTCTTCAGTGCTTTCAGCATTGAGCAAAATTAGTAGACCTTAAAAGCGTCCCAATGTGCCCCCGTTCCCCCTACAGAATCTCTGTTGTAGTGACAAACTAATAGTCTGGTTTCTCAGTCTTACTACCTGCTATGCATTTAATGACGGAAATTACATGCCTTAATTTCAGGATTCTTACAGGTACACTCTAAACAATGTGGGGACAAAATTGGTATTTTAGATTCAAAATGATTTTTTGAAAAACCAAATTTCAATGCAAAACCAAAATGGATGTTTTTTGCATTGATATTTCAAATTTGGTTAAAAAAAAAACCATTTTGAATCTAAAAAACCAATTTTTTCTGAAATTTTTTAGAGTGTATGAAAAGACATCTGTTCGCTGATGTCTTTAATATCCTGAATAATCACCAATGCTACCAAAGTAATTGATAATTCACCTAATTCAGCATCAATTGGCCAAGACCTTAGAAAAGAGATTATCAATCAGAGTGAAATAACTGCACAATATGCACACATCTCTCCACTGTCTCCGGCTTTACTACATCTTAATCTATCTATCTATTGATTTATCTATCCATCTATCTATCTATTCATCTATCTATTCATCTATCTATCTATCTATCTATCTATATATCTATCTATCCATCTATCCATCTATCTATAAATGCGTTTACATTTATATCTATCCTGTGAATCCATATAATGTAGGCCTGTGCCAGGCTTGCCCTGGAATTGAGATCTAGATGCAGGAACGATCAACACGTCTATCATGATTAAAAACATGCTGTTTTCGTGTTGTACATGTATTCAACACAGCTGCATCTGACCAACACTCGATCATTCGATATTAATCTTGTGACAAATGAGACCAGAATCTTGGCACCTGTCAGGAAAGTGGCTGGCAGCAAATTTACTCTGACCAACAATTTGATGCCTCAATTAATCTCACATATTGCGAGGCCTTGCTTTTAGGTCACGCTACTCTGTCTGTCTAGTGAGGCTGCAGGATATAAGGTGGGGTTGCTTGGAATGAGGTATGACAAGAATGAGGTTCGCTGAGAATGTGACTTATTACTCCAGCAAAAGGAAGATCTGCACCTAGGTCCCCATTGGTGTAAAAGATAGAAGAAATATTTTTTGATTTCACAATGTCATCTAAGCTATCCTAATCTACAGGTAGATAGACATACAGCCAGATGGACAAATAAAGTAGACACACACCTTTAATTGGAAACTATCTGGCAGCAGTTAAAAAACATCTGAATTTTTTTGTTGTATGAAGCTTGTGGAGAAGTGTGTAGGCCTAACCAGAAGCAATGATAAATAATTATTGGTCAACCGCATGATTTCAAAATAACAACTTTGGAAATCAATTAACAGAGTTTTGCCACAAATCAACGGCTTTTAAATTGTCATGAACATTATGACATCATTATCATATATCACACATGATAATGATAATTAGCACATATAAGCAAGCTATTTTCGGATGGATAGAGGAAGCACGGAAGATCAATATGCAATTATACATTCTTTATATGAAAACTACTAAAAAGAAAGGAAAAACAACCCTTAATATCATTGAGTATCAGCAATGTGTTGCCTGAGGCTAGTCATTATCCAAGCAGTATGAGAAAGATAAACAGATAGAGGAGAAGGGATCTATTTGGATCACAGGGTAATTTGGGACATGTATAAAGCCTTTTTTCATTCATTTTCTGAGCATGGTCACTATGCAAGACCCAGTCAGTTTTCTTGGTAAGCTTACAGTTTATGAAGTAAACATAATTTGAGAATATAAAGCAACAGGCACGTTACTGTAATTGACTGTAATTGCCAAGATAGCACCTTGCTCTTCATGATCAAAATTAATTCAAGAATCATGTTGAAAGACTGGAATTGCTGATAGAAGGGAAAATTTACCTTGTTGAAAAATCGGATCTTGCTCTTTGAAATATTTACTGTTTATAAATAAGAATGAATAAATGAACCAATTTCATACGAACTTCATCAAAATATTCCTGTATCTTATTTTAACCTCATAAACTGTTCTTGAGGATGAAGATATACAGGATAACATAGTGTCACTAAAAGGATAGAGATGAAACAGGCGAATCTTGCTGCACCTGCCAGGTTTGTATGATTCATTTTTGTCCTTTTAGTGTCACATATATGTCTGAACCTTCCCTTCTAATATTGATGTTTGCAGCATTCCTTTGAAATTTTTACACCATGGAAGTTCACTCTGAAAGGTTGCAGTGCTGAATCACTGCTGATGCCATGTGTGTTGATGAAGGTGCAGCTCAAGTTCGAAGCGAACTCTTGGTTTTTGTCTATTTGATGGTTAACATGATAAACCTTCTTGGCAATTTATTGTTGTTGTCTATTTTGATGGTCAAAGCAACTAAGGATCTATTTGTTATATATTTTGATGGTAATGTAATGCCATTTTTTATTGGCAATTAATTGTTGTCCCATAATTTAATGGAAATGCAATTGGCAAATCTTCGCTTTGTTACTGCCTATTTAGTTTTTTATTCAATCCTATTTTATTCTTACGATACATTTGTATTTTTGAACTTCACTGAGAAACAAATTAACAAACAAACAAACAAACAAACATATGCGGCAGTGTACTTTCCAGAACCCAGATGGCAATGTACCAAATTTTCTTCACATAAAATTGTGTGTCTTAAGAAAATATACCTATAAATAGATAAGATAGCTATATAATTAGATAGATACCTGTATTTAGATAGACAATTAGACATACAACGATTAGAGGCACTACATGTAAATGCTAAACCATGTAGGCCTACTTTTAAAAAGCTAGGTCATCACTTTTTAACTTAGCTAGAAAGGATGTAAGATGGGTTGGTTGTATGACTAGCAGAAGAAGTGTTAAATCATGCAGACATATTGCCAACACTAAGCATATAATATACAGTCATTCTACGAAAGGGACATAACATTATTCCAATAATAGTATAAATAGTGAAATTCTATACAAAGAACAAGACTGTCAGATTGTGATATCGGTAAGCTTCCATACAAAATGTGAAAATGCAAATAAAATATATGTGTCGTGTAAAGACACACACTTAAATGACATGACAAACATGAATACCTCTTATAACTTAAGCCATCTCCAAATGACAAGGAATACTTCAGCCCGTATAATATGATACTTGAAACAATCTTTAGAAGGCAGGTTGTTATTACCAAAACTTTGTGCCAAGACATTAACAAGTAGGCCTTATTAGTAATTTTATTAGAAAAGAAAACCCCTTTTCTACCATATTTAAAAGAAATTTGCAAACATCGGACAGCCAAAATGGCCATCCTGTATGTTTACTTAAATTTCCACTTGCAAATGATAAACTCATTAACCTGAAACCACCATAATAACTCTGCCAAACAAAATAAACATAAATTCTCATACCTGTTGTCTTCCATTAGAAAAACAACCTGTTTCTCAATAACCTGTCTGCGGCAAACAGACCTGCCTCCTGCAGCTGGGCTTGTCATCTGAGGCTGATGCCAAAATCTGCTTCGCTCACAATACGGAGAGTGCCAGCAGCAACAAAGAACCAATATCCAAGCTCTGATTGGTTCTCTAACCTCTCTTATGTCTTTTGTAACCTTAATGGTGTAATAATGCAAACATTTGTACTATAGTTTTTGTTATATTTTATCACATGTGGTTCCCTTGGTCTAAATTTATAATGGTAATTACATTCCTAGAAAATAATAAAATTATCAGTTACTGTCAGTGTATAATATGGATATCCTTATCGCAATGCCAACTGAAGCTAACAAAACTAAAAGGTAGTAACACAGATTTAATTATGTTTTACAAAATCAGTTACCAGGTTGTAATAGGGCCGCCTTTTGGTGTATCTCAACCAATACTAATTGCCTTTCAAACTGCCAACCTGATATTCTGACTTCAAGCTATTAAATACTGGCTATGAATTTAATGACAGAAATTCAGAATGGTTGAGGATGGATGAAAAGACATCATTTCGCTGATGCCTTCTCTACCACCAGCGCTATCTGATTCAAAATGGAAAATAAGGCATAGGCCAAACTAGTTTGAGGTCACCCATCGGACTTGAGCTCATTATCTCAGTATCTTAAAAACTGCTTACATACATTATTTATGATGTGTATGCATAAATAAGTATCCATTCTCCAATGTAATTTTTCACAGGTTTGCAATAGTATGCGCTAGATTTGATATCTTGATGCAGAAACAATGAACACTCATATCATCAATAAAGCATGCCGTGGTCATGTTGCACACACATTCAACACAGCTGCATCTAACCTACTCTCTATAACTTGATATTAATCTTTTGATAAGTGATACCCAGCTTTTGGCACCTGTCATGAAAGTGATAGGCAGCAAATTTACTCTGACCAACAGTTTGATGCCGAGCTAAATCTCATACAAGGCCTTCCGTATGAGGTCACGCTACTCAGTCTGTCTTGTGAGGCTCCAGGATATTAAGTGAGGTTGCTCCGTATGGGGTATGACAAGAATGTGGATTTTCACACAGCAAAAGTAAAAACTGTTGCCTACCTTGTACGTAGGTTCTCTGGGGTCCAGAAAATAGCAAAATATCAGAAATGGGGCCATTTTACTCGATACATAGCTCATTGTGATTTGCAGACTTGTAGACAATATCAATCACCAAAAAGCAGCATGATAGGCAAAAATACTACATGTAGGCATATATATTTTCTGTTGGTATCTTACAAAACTTGGGAAATGTAGCAATTTTACAATACACATAGCATATTGTGATTTGAAGACCTGAAGACAGTATCGATCACTAGAAGAATATCACAATAGACAAAAATACTAGGCACATATATTTCCTGTGGTATATAACAAAATATCGGAAATGTGGACACTTTACTCAATACACAGCATATTGTGAATTTCAGACCTGTAGACAGGATCGATTACCAGAAAAACAGTAGGATAAACAAAAATACTTGATAAATATTTTCTGTTGGTATCTGACAACATGTGTATATCTCAGTGACAACTTTTGTACTTCGTGTTATGTCGTTGCATGAAACTTATACATAAGTGTGTAGGCAAACTGAGAGCTATTAATTCTTAATACATCACACAAATTGCTGGTCAACTACATATGATTTCACAATTATAATAGCCTGCAAAATTAATTTACACAATTTTGTAATAAAATTAACTGCTTTTAAATTATCAAAAAAAAAGACTATTGTTATCATATATCACACATAACTAGGATAATTACAGCACATGTAAGTAGGCTATTTTCGCATATGTAGAGGGCAGTGAAAAAGGACAATATTCAATGAAAAACTCTTTATAACGAAAAATCCTGTGAAAGAAAGGAAAAACAGCCCTTAATATCATTGAGTACCAGCAATGTGTAGCCTGAGGCTTGTCATTATCCAAGCAGTATAAGAAACATCAACAGATAGAGGAGAAGGGATCTGTTTAGATCACAGGGTAATTTGGGGCACAGAGCTTATTTTTCATACATGCATGGCAGACATTGTTTGCTGTGCAAGACCCAGTCAGTTTGGCTTGTAAGTTTATAGCTGTTTGAAGCAAACATGATTTGAGAAGATATAAAGTTGTAGACTGCCATAGGCCTAAGAGCACATGACAAGAGTCTTCTCTTATCAATTCATGTGTGTCTTTCATTTCCTCCCCACAAAATCATCTTCATTAAAATTTACTGCTTACAGCCCATTCTGATTCATTTTGCCAAAAAAAAAAAATTGTTTAAACATACATTTACTGCATTTCAACAAGCTTTACGCAATAACAGTTCAAATTGTTAAATTTTGAAAGAACTTGGCAATGACAGCGATCGAAAAAAATAACAGTAACAGTGTTACAAAACTGATTGAGATAAAGATGTGAACCTCACACAAAACGCTTGATGCGTTTGCAAGGTCTGCATGCTCCATTTCTGTCCTTTTAGTGTCACATATATGTCTGAACCCTTCCAAATTTATGTTTGAGACATTTCTTTGAAATATTGACACAACGGAAGTTCATTCTGAATGCATGAAAGGTGATATTGAAGCACTGTGCTGATGTAGATGCAGCTCAAGCTTGAGGCAAACTTGCTGCCTATTTTGATGTTAAACTTCTTGGAATTCTTTTTCGTGGTCTGTTTTGATGGTAAAAGCAACTGATAAACTATAGCTAAAAACATCTATTTGTTGTTGTTATATATTTTGATGGTAATGTAATGACTTTTTTTCTTGGCAATTTGTTGTTGTGGCATAATTCATCAATTTGATTTTTCAGATACATTTGTGTATTGAACTAAAGTTCATAAGTGTGTACCCACAGCTTTCTACTGTTTCAATTCCATACCTTTACTAGGCGTAAATGTTTTGTTTTTCCCTGCATGTTTCTGTTTCAATTTCCTGAATTAAAATTTTCTTATTTTGCTCATTAAAAATGTAGTCCCAATATAAAAGTAAAAACAAAAAAGCAAGGATCAATGGGGACTCCACGAAACTTATGTGCCAAATTTTCTACACATAAAATGTTATGTGTGGTAAGAAAAAGAATAGAAAATAGATAGACAGACAGATAGACAATTTGACAGATAAGTAACTCTATCGACGCAACATGGGAATAATTTATCTGACATTGAAAATATTGACATTGGTGTGCCCCAGGGCTCGGTTTTGGGTCCTATCTTGTTCACAATTTTTATCAATGATGTCACCCAATATGTTGCTAATGGTACATGTAATCTTTATGCAGATGACACTGTGGTTTATTTTCAAGGTAATACATGTGCTGAAATAAATGTCTCTCTTCAGGAATGTATAAATGAATTGTCTAATTGGTATAAAGATAATAACCTTAATTTAAATGCAGATAAATGTGAAGTCATGTTTGTAGCATCTCAAAGAAAATTTATTTCCGATTCACTGTGTATAAATTTAAATGGTCAACGGCTTAATAATGTGTCATGTGCCAATTACTTGGGTATGAAAATAGACAGCAATATGAATTGGAATATGTATGTTAACAAACTATGCAGTAATGTTTCTCTCAAGATTAAACAACTACGTAGACTAGTGGGTATAGTGTCACCAGAATTGTTAGCCAAAATATATAATAGTACAATACAACCATGTATCGATTACGCCATAAGTGTTTGGGGCCAAACTACGGATCAGAATATTTATAAAATACAAAGGCTCCAAAATTTAGCGGCTAGGATAATCACTCAGAACTTTGATTTTATTAATAATAGAGGAATTGATATTGTGAGAAATTTAAAATGGATGAATGTTAAGCAGAGATGCCAATATTTTACCTTATTATTAATGTTCAAATGTATTTATGGTATGTGTCCTAATTATATGAGTGATATTATTACAATGCAGTTTGATGTAACTGGCATAAACACGAGAAGCCATCCTATGAATGTTTATGTCCCTAAGCCTAACTGTGATATGTTCAAAAAGACTTCTGCTTATGTTGGTGCTGTTTCCTGGAACTCCTTACCAGATCAGATTAAGGATATTAATGATTTTAATGCTTTTAAGAGATCTTTGAAGACCCACATTTTAACTGTTTAATTTACATGTCCTACTGTTTTTAATTCTTGTATATTTGTAAATATTTAATATTTCGTCTTTATGTACATTTACGTTTTTAACAGGGTCTGCCTGAAAAACAGTTTTACTGAGTGTATACACCCTGTGTAAATATATTGAATAAATAAATAAATAAATAAAACAAGATAAGAGGTACTGAATGTAAATGCTAAACCATACACTTTTAAAAAGTTTGGTCATCACTTTGTAACTTAGCTGAAAAGGATGCCTTGGTTGCATGACTTGTGGAAGAAACGCTAAATCATGCAGACATATTGCCTACACTCAGTGCACTACATACAGTCATTCTACTAAAGGGACATAATATATGTACTTTGTATAACAGTATAAATAGCAAAGAATGCGACAGTTGGTCTAACAGTTGTTGCAAGTAAGCTTCCAGTGCCTTGAAATTTGAAAAAATGCGAAATTCCTTATAAATATATGTGTAATGTTAAAAGACATAATTATGTGCAAATAAAACAACAAATATGAAAACCTCACAAGCATGATATCTCACTTAACTTCTATGGCCAATGCCAAATGACATTAAATATTTTAGCTTGTGTCATGTGTTACAAGGAAAAATCTGAGGCAGGTTGTTATTTCCAAAACTATGTGCCAAGAAAATAACAAGTAGGCCTATTAGTAGATCTAATATGATTTAAAAATTAACAATCCTGCATGTTTAGTAAAATTCAGGAGACAAGGGGTGGCACTCTACCTGGCTCAGGAGGCTTGTTTTGAGGCACTCCTAAGTCTTCTTCGCAGTATGAATAGGTGCTACACCTCGTAGGAAGATGATTTTGCCAACAAAAGAGTTTCTCGTCTGACGCCATGGCACCCCAAATTATTTTAGAATGTTATTATAAACATTTGCATTGATTCCAGCACTCTGGTCAATGGTTTATTTGAGACATTTTTGTGATTTTCTTGTCACCAGATGACTCCATGTTGAAGACCAAGTGTTAGGTCCTGAATTGAATTATCGGCAGGTGGGGCACCAGCAAATGTCCCACTACTCACGCATGAATCATTCCTACTCTCACAAGCACCATAAATGGTGAAAAATTTCTCATCAATAATGAGGAAAACAGGACGAACTTTTTCAGCTTAGAGCAATGCAAGCACTTTTGCATATCGTGCTTGCATTTGCCTTTAGTGGTGATCTAATTCACAAATAAACATATTTGCAATAGACCTAATATGGCTGACTATCAAATCCATTCTTATGTTAGACTTATCACCAAATTCTGAACTTATATAAGTGTCAAAAAGAAGAAAAGTGACTGTCCTCTTTTTCTGTAGACACCCTGTAACTCTACCAAACAAAATAAACAGAAATTCTCCCACCTGTTTTCTTCCGTTAGAAAAAGAACCTGTTTCTCAATGACCTGTCTGCGGCAAACAGACCTGCCTCCTGCAGCTGGGCTTGTCATCTGAGGCTGACGCCAAATCTGCTTCACTAAGAATACTGAGAGTGCCAGTAGCAACAAAGAACCAATATCCAAGCGCTGATTGGTTGTTTATCCGCCATTAATATGTCTTTTATAACCTTCAATAGTGTAATTATGCAAACATTTGTACTATATAGTTTTGCTATATTTTATCACATGTGGTTCCATTGGTCTAAATTTATAGTGGTAATTACATTCCCAGTAAAATAACAAAATCTTCAGTTACTCTCAATGGAAATATGGATATCCCTATTGTAGTTACAAGTGAAGCGAACACAACTAAAAGGCAGTAACACAGATTTGATTATGTTGAACAAAATCAGTTTCCAGGTTGTAATGGGGGCCGCCTTTTGGTGTATCTCAACCAATACTAATTGCCTTTGAAAATTACAACCTGATTGTCTGACTTCACAAGCTTTTAAATCCTGACTATGGATTAAATGACGGAAATTAATTGACAAATTTTCAGGATGCTTGAGGATGGATGAAAAGACATCCTTTCACTTACGCCTTCAACATCACATATTACCACCAGCGCTATCTGATTCAAAATGCAAAATAAGGCATAGGTCACCCATCAGATTTGGGCTCATCATATCAGTATCTTAAAATCGGTTTACATACATATGCTGCGATGTGTATTTATAAATATGTATCCATTCTCAAATTCAATCTTTCACAGGTTTGCAACAGCATGCGCTTGATTTGAAATCTTGATGCAGAAACAATGTACATTTCTATCATCATTAAAGCATGCCGTGGTTATGTTGCACAGTCACATATTCAACACAGCTGCATCCAACCAGCGCTCTATCACTTGATATTAATCTTGTGACAAGTGATACTCAACTTTTGGCACCCATCATGAAAGTGATAGGCAGCAAATTTCCTATGACCAACAATTTGATGCCGAGCTAAATCTCATATACAAGGCCTTCTGTATGAGGTCACGCTACTCAGTCTGTCTTGTGAGGCTCCAGGATATTAAGTGAAAGTAAAAACTGTTGCCAGCGGTAATATATGTATGTTCTCTTGGGTTCAGAAAATAGCAAACTATCAAAAGTGTGACCATTTTACTCGATATGATGATTATATTCGCGTAGCGACTGGCGGCGAAGCCGCCAGTCGCGGAACGCGAACTTAGGGCAACAACACTCCATTTGACATCCCCCACTGGACCTCAAAACATCGATGGTCGACAATTTGCCTGTGTGCTAAAAATAGACTTGTCAGGTCCAGCCTCTGATCTGCTGGTTTGTTGCGAATTCAATAATGTGAAAAACGTACCTTTTTAGTGCCTCAAAACTACTTAAATATTCCAATATTGTGAAATAGTTCACTACAAGACAAGAAGGCACAAAATTGCCAAGCAGATCGTTGTATTTTTGTGATTTTTTTTTGTATCCACCAGAGGGCTTGGTTGCACTTAGCGCCACCTGTACAAATGTGGCGAAATTAGGTCAGGAAAATTCCCAGAAATGCCTCCAGCAAAACAAAGACACAGGTGAGTAATGAATTGCAATTTATTGTGTGCTGTAATTCAGAATAGCAGGCCGTGTATATGCTCATATTTGGAACAATGTGAATGTTGTGAACTAGCATTTGGCTAATTCCACCTCGGCCTCCAGAACCTGTCCTGAGAACTGGCAGAAGTCACTCAGCCTGTCAGTCTCAGCAATACAACCACCTGCAATGCTGCATCATGCATGCAGTGCACTGAATTTCATAGACGAATGTTGCAAGGGGTCAGGGGAGGCTCCAGCTCCATCACTGGAATCAGGGCAAAATTTATGACAAACCAGGGCAAATCCTGGCTAATATCAGGGCAGATGAACAGCATGATGACATTTGTGATGCAAACTTGTTGAAAACCACAATCCCTGAATTTGCTGAGACCAAGGGCTTAGGGGCCGACCAGATGATCTTTGGGAGGGGGCTATGGATATTTGGTGAAAAAAAAAGATTGTTTCCCACTTGACACTGAAAAAAAAGTTTGTTCAGCACATGGAAATAAAAAAAAAAGTTTGTTTCCACCTGTAGCTAGGGTACCATAATGTTAAAATTCCGATAAAAAAGTTTGTCGCGAGTGCGCATACGAAAAAAATTGTTCGTCGACGCGTCGCGAACGAAAAAAAAAGTTCGGCCGGGGGTAAAATCCATAGCCCCCCCCCAACTATCGTCTGGTCGGCCCCTTATCCAGGAATGGCCTGGGGGGGGGGAGTTCATAGGGTCAAGATAAGTAATCGTCCGCTCGTCTGAGACTAGTAAAACTTTGAAACCAGGGGCAGTAAAAGTAAAGGAGGTTGAGTCAGTTTGCTTGTGTAGGCCTAAATTCCCATCATACTAGCAACAAATCAAAGTGAAAATATTTACTTTAATTCAGAAGTCAGTTTAACAACTAGTTCATATCCATTTAAGCATAAAGTGCCAAATATTTTCAAAATAAACGCAATCCCCTTTGTTTGTGTATTGAGTTTTTGTTTACATAACATTGCCAGAGACGTAACTAATGGTTAACGAGGGAGGGGGGTACTGGGGGCATGCAGTTCTCTAATTTTACGGTAAACTAATTATTTAATTTGATCAATAATTTCCTTTTTTTCCGTTCAGGTCACCCCGCAGCATGGAGCATGTTGTGTCCTTTTAGTGAAAACGATGTCAAGCTATCACCGAACCGGGTAATTGAGACCTCAAATTTGAAAATTGATCTTTTTTTATAATTGTCATTGTGAAGACACTGCTGCTAGTTCTTTGAGGATTTTTTATTTCGTTTGTGCATAATACACATGTAATATTTGAAGCCAGTGTGTATATTTGGAATTACAAATTACGTGTTTAAAAGAAGCAGCTTCCCAATACCATGTAAAGTCCATCTCTCATGCTATCACCGAACCATCTTTGGTCTTTGGGAATTTCCTAAATAAATCAATATCAAATATCAAAAAATATCAAAAAAATCTCATGTAATTTATTTATTGCAGAACGCAAGAAGAATGAGTGATGAGTACCATTTATTCTGAAATGTACACTACAGGATCCCGAAGATAACAGTGTGTTGTCCTGAAATGAAGTGTGCGTGACAAGAAATGTTTTGATTTGACCGTAATTCAAACTGTCAGACTGCTTGTTATTTGGTAGTTGGAAGTGTCTGAGCTTATTGATGAAAATAACTTCATTGCAATTTAGTGCAAAAATTGTGATATTTTGTGGGAAATTTAATTATTTTTTTCTCAATAATTACACGTAAGTGCTGATTGTAAATGTGTGTGATGGATTGACTGTTTTGATACTTGTAAACTGCGTTTATATTGAATCTATCTTTTGGTTTAATAGGCCTATATTTCTGAAAAAGAAAACTAGCATGGAACTTCCAATGCTTTGTGAAATAGTTAATTATAGACTTGTGGATATCCATATTGAATTATTGTTTGAAAGAAGATTTGCAACTACTATGCTACATGTATTTGTTTTTTTTTTCTAGGGATAATTTCATTAATTTGCAAAAAGAAAATTATTCTTCGCCATGAGTTCATGACATGTGAATCTCATCATAATGTGAATTCTGTGTTCAGTAAATTAAAAAATGTTCCTTCTGCATAACATGTGAATTTCATCATAATGTGTATATGGTGTTTGGTAATGTGAAATGAGAAAATTTTCCTTTAGCATAACGTGCGAGTCTCTTCATCAGGTAAATTCTGTGTTCAGTTAAATTGAAATGGAAAAAATGTTCCTTCAGCATAACATGTGAATTACATCATAATTTAAATTTGGAGTTTGGCAATTTGAATTGAGAAAATGTTTCTACGGCATAACATGTGAATCTCATCTAAATTCTTATCTCATCTTAATTGATCATAACGGGAAATCAGGTGTCCGAAAACTTAAGTGACATAAAGGCCTACATTTCCTGTTGTATTAGCTGAGACAAAAAGAAAATTTTGGAATAGCTTGTGAAATTTATTTCCTGTTCCTCTTTTTTTAATGTGTTTCTGGTCAGTGAGGTGCAATTCTTTAAAACATTAGAATGTATGGTTAAAAAAAGCCTTGTCTGATGGACTGTGAATTTCATGAATTTTCTATTCCAATCGTGCTCAGATGTGTGATGATCTAAAATCGAAATTGGGAATGATGACTGAGAATTAAGGCCTTGAATGTCCAGCTTTCCATTTCATAATTTATTTTTTGGTGTTCAATTATTTTATTGCTAAATTTAAAATTATAATTTTCATGCACCATATTAGTGCCGATTACAATTACAATTAGTAGACCTCATTTAGTCTTGGTACAAAATCATTCTTATATAAATCACTCTTTGTCATACATCAAATGTTCTTATAGGCATATATGTGAAATGTAAACGCTGCGCAAATTACATGGCTGTGCCATTATCATATTAGCAATAAAAGCTATTTTAGATTATGTAGAGGGGAGTGTAAAAGATCAATATGCAATGACAAATCATTTAAAACAAAAACTCCTATTAGAGAAAGGTGAAAAAACCCTAGGTTAATGTCATTGAGTACCAGCAATGTGTGGCCTGACACTATAGTTATTATCCAAGCAGTATTAGAAACATTAACAGATAGAGGAGAAGGGATCCATTTGGATCACAGGGTGATTTGGGACATAAAGCCTATTTTTTATATTAGCGTGTTCACTGTGTAAGCCCTAGTCAGTTTTGTTTGGTACCTTATAGCTGTTTGAAGTAAATTTGAGAAGATTAACCTACAGACATATGACAGGCCTGAGAAAACATGACAAGATTCTTCTCTTATCAATACTTGTGTGTCTTTAATTCCCGACCCCTAATTTGTTGAACATTTCAAATAATTGGGAAATTGTGCTTTCCTGCAACTGAAACATAGATTTATTGCATTTCAACAAGCTTTATGCAATACCAGTTCAAATTGATAAACTGTGAAGAAACTTGGCAATGACAGCGACCTAAAAAATAACAGTAACAGTGTCACTAAAATGACATAGATAAAACAGGTGAAACTCGCGAAAAAAAGGTTGCTGCATCTGCAAGGTCTGCATTCTCCATTTCTGTCCTTTCAGTGTCACATATATGTCTGAACCTTTCCAAATTTATGTTTGAGACATTTATTTGAAATATTGACACAACGGAAGTTCACTCTGAATGCATGCAAGGTGAATCATTAGGTGATGTTAAAGCACTGTGCTGTGTTGTTGCAGCTCAAGTCTGAAAGGAACTCTTATATTATTAGTTGTTGCTCATTTTGATGGTAAACCTTTTTTGAATTCATTTGCGTTGTCTCTGTTGATGGTAAAACAACTTTCTCATTTTTCTCATTAAAAATACAATCCCAATGAAAAAGTAAAAACAAAAATACAAGGATCAATTGGGACTCGACGAAACTGATTTGCCAAATTTTCTCCACATAAAATGTTATGTGTGGTAAGAAATAAGTAGAAAATAGATAGACAGAAAAGATAGATAGATAGAAAATTTGACAAATTGATAACTGGATAGACATAACAAGATAAGAGGCACTGAATGTAAATGCTAAACCATACACTTTTAAAGAGTTGGGTAATCACTTTGTAACTTAGCTGAAAAGGATGCCTTGGTTGCATGACTTGTGGAAGAAACGTCAAATCATGCAGACATATTGCCTACACTCAGTGCACTACATAGTCATTCTACTAAAGGGACATAATATACTTTGTATAACAGTACAAATGGCAAAGAATGTGACAGTTGGTCTAACAGTTGTTGCAAGTAAGCTTCCAGTGCCTTGAAATTTTTAAAAATGCAAAGTTCCTTATAAATATATATATCATACTGTCTACAAGTTGACTGCTTTTGCATTGCCACAGATCAGAACATACGCTGTCTTGTGTTGCCAGTGCCACCTAGTGATTAGTGTGCTATTCCGCGAGCTCCTGCGAGCGTCCACATTATTTTGATCAGAGGAACACACAAATTTTGTCTGGAAGACACCGGGGCTGTTTCTGAGTATGCTGATGGCCTTGTCTACTTCCTTAGAGAATGTGATTGCCGAGTCTGACTCTGGTATACATCAATGTTGAATAGAAATTTTGTGAATGTGCAATGAAATTGGAACTATTTCTTGGGACAGCAATGATGTTGCATACAAAATCAACTTTTGTGCCAGGTGGCAGCAGCATGCAGTTCTCAATTTACCAGACTGTGTGTCATGTGTAAAGACATAATTATGTGCAACCTCACAAACATTAAAACCTCACATAACTTAGGCCAAGGCCGAATGACATGGAATATTTTAGCTTGTGTCATGTGTTACTTGGAAAAATCTAAGGCAGGTAGTTATTTCTACAGCAATCTGCCAAGACAATAACAAGTAGGCCTATTATCAATATAATTGAAAAAATACCAATCCTGCATGTTTAGTTAAATTCCCTCTTGTGAATGATAAACTTATTAGCCTGAAACCATCATATAACTCTAACAACAAAATAAACAGAAATTATCCTACCTGTTGTCTTCCATTAGAAAAAAAACCTGTATCTCATCAACCTGTCTGCGGCAAACAGACCTGCCTCCTGCAGCTGGGCTTGTCATCTGAGGCTGATGCCAAAATCTGCTTTGCTCACAATACTGAAAGTGCCAGCAGCAACAAAGAACCAATATCCAAGCGCTGATTGGTTCTTTAACCTCTATTATGTCTTTTATAACCTCCATTATTGTGCAAATATGTATACATTCGTATTTAAGTTTTTGTTTCATCTTATCATATCTGGTGATTTTCTTCCCTTTAAAAATACATAAATTGTTTGCTGTCAATGTATGATATGAACACCCCTATTGTAGTGACAAGTTATGCTCACAAAACTAAAGGCAGTAACACGGATTTTATTATGTTGAACAAAATCTGTTGCCAGGTTGCAGTGTGAGCCACATGTTGGTGTATCTCAAGCAATAATAATAGCTTTTCAAAATGATTGCCTGATAGACTGTGATGGTCCGATATCTTAAATCTTAATACCTGCTATGAATTTAATGACGGAAATTACCAGACTAATTTCAGTATGCTTGAGGGTAGATGAAAAGACATCTTTTCACTGATGCCTTCAACACCACGTATTACCACCAGCACTATCTAAGTTAAAATGGGAAAGAAGGGATTGGTCACAGCAGTTTGATATCACCCATCGGACTCATACTATAGGCCTACAGCAATATACATTTACACTGTACACATCTCTGTATCTCGCTCTTTCTTGGGTCATCATATTTGTATCTAACAATCGATTTCCATACATATGTATGTGTATGTATAAATATTAATCTCTTCCAATCCATTCTGGTGTATGTCACAGGCTTGTAATAGTGCGCCTTGGGTTTTAGATCTTCTCATATAGCAATGGGGTACCCAAAAAACAAACTCTCGAGTCTATCTTCGACATCCCTCCAACATCATACAATCTGGCATTTTCATTGATAAACATTTTGTAATCAATGTTGGAAAAATGAATTATCTATCAACAATAATGGATATTTGTATCACTATCGAAGCTTGCCATAGTCATGTTGTATATGCATGTGTAATCAATACACAGCTGCATCTAACCAACTCTTGTCACTTGATATTAATCTTGTGACAAGTGATACAATGGACTCTTGGCACCTGTCATGAAAGTGATAGGTAGCAAATTTACTCTGACCAACAATTTGATGCTGAGATAAATCTCATGTATTATAAGGCCCGGCTTATAAGGTCACGCTACTCAGTCTGTCTAGTGAGGCTGCAGGATATTAAGGTTGCTTGGTCTCAGGTGTGGCAAGAATGAGGTTCGCTGAGAATGTGTTGTTCAGTGAAACTTACAGGTAAAGTTTGTAAGCCTAACTGAAAGCAATTAATTCTGCATCACATAATTACTGGTCTACAACTCAGTGTGATTTAACAATAATAATTTACAGAGAACCAATTTTAAAACACAGTTTTGCAATAAATTGGCAGATTTCAAAATAGTCACCTTGACTTGAACCAAAAATTATGACACAATTACTATATATCTCACATAATTGCGATAACCTGCACACGTAAGTAAGCTATTTTTGAATATGTACATAAAGCGCAAAAGATCAATATATGCAATGATACACTCTTTTTATGAAAACAACTAAAAAGAAAGGAAAAACAACCCTTAATATCATTGAGTACCACCTATGTGTAGCCTTGGGCCAGTCATTATCTTAGTCGTTATCAGTAGAGGAGGCATTAACAGATGGGGAGAAGGGATCTATTTGGATCACAGGGCAATTTGGGACATGAAGACTTTGGGGATTTCATTACCTTGGTATGATGCGCTTGTCTGGTCGGTCTGAAAATCCAACCGGTTGAGTCAGATGTAATAATGGGATAACTAACTTTTAGCTAAGACCGCATGACAAAAACTTTTCACTACCCAGGGGGCCACGGTCCAATTTTTTGGTCCACCAGACACGGGCTGCTGTAAAAGGTTGTGGGGTATGGTTGGATTCCTAAGACCCTCAGCTATCACCTCCAGGTGCACAACCTCGCCATCCGGCTGCTCAATCCTGGCAATTCAAGATGGCGTCCAAGATGGCCGCCGTCCTTTGAAATCTCTCTATCTCGGTCAATAATGATCTGATATGAGAGTGTGATGGGTCTATTCTGGGGTTGTTGGGGTCACAGAATTCATTGAAATGTATTTCAGCACTGTCCAGGCCACCTAACATCATGTATTACGCATATTGGGCATTTTATTGAGATAATTATTGGAACACTCGAAGGCAATGTTTTAATTGCATATGATTCATCGAGCTAGTGGTTTCCTTCATGTTCTTGGAACTAACGTCAACTCAGATTACACAAAACAAGTGTTGCACACTGTCGACTAGGAGTTTAGTGATATCAATACATTTTAGTGTTGGTCTAGTTAATTTACTGGTGGAGGGGATAAGATTGTGTACCCATATGATTTTCCCTTTTTTGGATCATGCAAAAAATTGACACGATTAAAAAAAAAGTTTGAGTTCTTCTGGGCAGTCTTCTAGAAAGGCTTATGAAAAAACCTTGAACTCTGATAACTATGTTTTTTTCCAAGCAACACCAAACAACATTTTTCAGACATCATAGAATACACAAATTGCTGCAGTAGTTCACTTGAAGAGTAAAGTGAACACATATTGATTATCAAAGAATGTTCCAAAATGGAAGGCACAATGATCAGAATCTTCATTTCAATGAAGTCATTTTTACTTATATGAAATGTTGATAAGCTATTTTTCCATCTGCGACTAGACCACCAGCATCGAGCACACATGATTGGCAAAAAGCAGCTGTAAATTGTGAGGCACAACCTCTGCTAAAAAGGTCATTACAACAGTAAATTTTGTCTTTTTGCGGATTATTATCTCAATTGAACTCTTGAGAAAGAGTAGAAATAGTCTCATAATAATGAAAATTACCTGAGGAATGTAATTATCAGTAGAAATAATACTCATGAAACCGAAGTGCTGCAAAATATATTAATTTCAGGATTATGTATGATCTTCACTATATCAGGAAAAATTGATTTTAGGAATGAAATTGTCCTGTAAAGCAGTTTACGGCACGAAAGTTCCCCAAAACTCGGTACCTTTAATTTCTGATATGATATGACCCCATAAACTTGGCCACAGCCTAAATCCTTGATGGATTGAATCCATATCAAGTCTCCTACCGGGAAGATTAGCAACTGATCTGCATCATAACAAGGAATACTATAACACATTTACAAAGATATGATACTTTGGAGAAAGACTCAATCATTAAGTTGTCACAGAAATTGGTCCAGAAGTAATGACATATCTTGTCAAGCAACTGAAATAAGTGTAGAATTGGTTAGTGCATGTAGATTTGTAGCTAATGATGTGTTACCATGCAGTCCCCATGTATGAATAATTTGAAATCTGACATGACCCCAGCCAGCAAAATAAGAGATCAATTCTATACGATCATCTGATGATTCAGCATATGAACCACCAATCCAACAATTAGACACAAACCTGTTCGTTGAAAATCAGGTTCTCATGGCAGGATTGATACAGGATCTTAAATACAGATGAAGTTTGGCAATTAAAGCCATAAAACGATTCATCTGTCATGGTAGAGGGGCAGTTGCAATACATTTTGGCAACAAAGTTTGTGTTACATTGGTTGCAGTGTGCATCTAACATAGCTTCAATCTGCACCTGGCATACTGAGAAAGCTGAACATCGACAGATATCAGACTAAGGTAGTATCCTAGAGCATGGCAACACAATTACAAAGACTGACAAATGACAGAAATCTATGTATAAAGTCAGACCTTTGCAAAACTCGTATCTGTTGGTGTAAATAATAGTGCACAATGGCAAAAAAAGTGTGAGCACACTACTTACATGTTTCTAAATGCTTCATAATTTTGTTACTCAACACGTTTCCAGGATTTGGCATAACTGGATTTGCTTTGTCTGTAAGGAGATAATTCACAAATGGCTGGCTGTATGGCCTCACTAAGCACGGGATAGCCTGCTACTCAAAACAATCTAGGCATTTCTTGGCATATAGTACACAGTGTTATGAAACGTTCAGGAACTGTTCATCAGGGATGCTTCATGTTTATGTTGTAGACCCAGATGCAGAAATGACTTGCCAATGTTGCACATAAACCACAAAACTTTCTTATACACTCTATTTTAAAGTCTCTCACAAAAACCATGATTGGTTTTTTATCTTGGCTTGTCTTCCATATCATTCCTATAAGGGTTTGTGGAAATACCAAAATGTTTAGTAACACATGGAGTGAAAAATCAAATGTTCATGCAAAATCAACCATGGCTGTAGAAATACCATTTGGTATTAAACTTTATAATAAAAAACTTTGTTTAAAATGTTTTAGAGTGATATAGTGCACATCCATGCATTATTCTTGGTCAATTTCTACCTACCTCTACAAAATAAAGATTGATATCAAATTTATCAATGAACTTCTTGATGGCTGTAGGAGTTACTTGTTTTTTTTAGTGTACGCGCGTACAATAATTATAGAACTGTCTGGTTGACCCCTTGGTAGTGATACTGGCAATGTCATAAAGGGTCAACCAACATAAAGCAACATATTACTATATTGATTAGTACCATTTGTATTTACCAATTGATGCTTTATGCAAATACAAATGTCTGAATCTGAACACCATTTTACGTACAGCAACATGTTGTTTGTAATGTCAGACGATGTCAGTCATACTGTTACGTAATACACAGATAGATAGATATTTATTTTATGGGCCAATGCTGTTACTGACCATCTGAACAGAACTCACCTTTGAGCAATGAATAAATGACACCTTTTATTGTAATTAAGTCATACATGCAATTGAAACATCAGTGTCCCATATACTGATAATTATCTCAGTAAAATGCCCAATATGTCTGATATATGGTGTCAGGTGGCCTGGACAGTGCTGAAATACATTTCAATGAATTCTGTGACCCCAAAAACCCCAGAATAGACCTATCACACTCTCACATCAGATCATTATTGACCGAGATAGAGAGATTTCAAAGAACGGTGGCCATCTTGGACGCCATCTTGAATTGCCAGGATTGAGCAGCTGATTGGCGAGGTTGTGCACCTGGAGGTGATAGCTGAGGGTCTTAGGAATCCAACCATACCCAACAACCTTTTACAGCAGCCCGTGTCTGGTGGACCTCACTGGCCCCCTGGGTACACTCTCAATGCGAGTGTTTAGCTTTATTTTTGTGAAAGAGGTATGATAATCACATGTGTGGGATGTTGTGTGTCCATTCAAGGAGCTGCAACATTAGTGTTATAGCAGGTACACTCTTAAAAATTTCGGGACAAAATTGGTTTTTTAGATTCAAAATGGTTGTTTGAAAAACCAAATTTCAATGCAAAAAACCAACATGGATTTTTTTAAAAGTACCGGTTGATCCAACTGGGATGATACTTTAAGATACGCCTATATTTAGTGTTCCCGCACAATCGACTCAGACCATACAGTTACAGATGAACAGCGCTCATGACAAATGTGTCATTTATTAAATTGATTTCAGAATTCATGTCTGAAGAAAAACACTGTGGACTGTAGAAGGGTAAAGACCTGATTGATGCCATTTACTCCTTTACTCATTTCAGGCACAGTTGACTATATATTGACTCCTGTGCTTGTAACCGTAGGTTGGTGGTTAGTCATCTTCTATACCTACCAAGTAACAGGCCCACATATGTCAATTTCAGAATTGATTAATATATCACTGATGATATCACCTGTGTTGTGCAACAAAATTAACCACTTATTCCATTGTAAAAGATAGGAGCAGCAGTGAACCTCACTGACATTCTCAACAGAAAAAAAAATTGTCTTTCCTCAGCTGCAACTGCACTTGAGTCATGAGAGCGGCATGAAATCATGAATACTTTCCACACAATAGCAATTGATTTCAGACATGTGTGACATGGCGAACGTGGTTGAGCACTCGCTGAACACAGGATGTCCTTGGGATGAGATGTCAAATTGGCAGTTTCTCCTACTCAGGCAAATGATAGATCCACACAATGAGGGAAGAAGACCCCGGAGATGCTTCTCATCATAGCGACTGAGTACCACAAGTATGTTTTCTACTACTGGTCAAATAAGAATAAGACAAGTGCAAATGCATGAAAAAAAATACACATGAATGAAACCGGTCAAAACTGAGTCGGTGTTGTATAAAATTGTGGAACACACGAAGTTGATTCTATTATTTGCCAGTGCAAAAACACTCAACACAAACACTTGCACAATGATATAACTGTCTTTAAATTTGATATGCTAAAAGTGAGGGCTGTTGCACTGTGAAAATGGCACTTTGTGATTCATCATACTGATGACTTGTCATGACCATACCAATACTATCAAATCAATTTGATGTAACCAGATCAATCTCGCTTGTCGGTGCAAGCAAACGAAAGGGTTATGCATCTGATTTTTGCACTGAGATCAGTGTTACAAGTCAAATGGCCTTCTTTTGACCATGACTTACCAAACAGCGTCTATGTTTCCCATGTTGTATGTCAAGAAGATGACACTTCATCATCTATCATGGGTCACAAAGTGCAAAAATTTACATGAACCAACACTCATTTTTTTGCATATCAAGGTGACAGGCAGCAATCCATACACCATGCATTATAGTATCCGAAGTGTCAAATTGTCTAATGTTTGGTGTACCAACTTTTGACTTAAATCTCACTTATCTACAGGCCCTTGGCAACTAATTCAGAAAGATGTGCCTGAGACAGAATTTTCTCAAAGACATTTCCATTATCGCCAATTACTCAAGACCAAATATTTCTTGACTTGCTTTTCCCAGAAAAATTAAGAGAACTACTCAGGACAGAACAGCAATGCACTTATTTTTAACTTATCGTCCACTGATAGAAGTAATATCTTCCTTTGATAGAAGTAATAAGTATAGACACAATTCTTCTCTGAAACAAGTTCTACAAAGCAAATAAATTGAGGTGCACTGTTTTACCCCCAAGATTATACTGTTTAACGACTGTATCTCTCCTTGACACCAATTTCCCCCTTAACCCTCTCTCTGTATAAGACTAAATCTGCAACAGTATTTCTAAATTCACTCTACTGATACTGTGATACTCTTGGGCCCTTTTCTTTTATCCTCCATCGATTCCCTGTCAATGTTCCTAGTGATCAACTGGTCTCTTTTTACTTCAAAGGAAGTTGCCTTAAAGGGCAAATCCCACAGGAAGTGGACACACAGATCATTTCCGGCAGAGGGAGTCCTGATTGCTTCAAGTCAGAATGTCCTGATTGGGCGGCACTGTCGTTAGGCTTCAGATGTTGGACTACATTGACGAGGTAGATTTTTGTTGCAGTTCAGTCTTAGAAGCCTTTTCCATACGCATGGATTACAGTGGTCAAGAAACAAAAATGGACGAAAAGCTGACAGTCCATTATAGCTATCCCGTATCTGTCTCTGTAGTTCTCAATGCTAATTAAAATATAAATCGCAGGCAAGGCTGTTACTTTGGAAATGTAAGCAGAAGTCATTTCAATGATGAAGTAGATTTCTGTTGTGGTTCTGTCTTAGAGACTTTTTCCATATGGAATACAGCGGTCAAGAAATATGGACCTCAGCCTGAAAGCTGACAATTGTACCAGACTAAACCTGAAAGTGAAAGCTCACAACCCTTTCTTTCCCTCTTTCTGGTTCACAATTTTACCATAATTCGCAAACGAGGCGTTGAAATCAGACAAGTCATAGTGATGCTTAAGTCATATCATTGACAGTTACAGAAACTTTAATTATTAAGTCATAATCACTACATTGCATATGTAAAAAGTCTGTTAGGAGTAGCGTAGTGTCCATACGCGTGTAGTAGTAGCCTATGTTGAAAATTTCTTTAGGTAACAACTGCACAATGTAATACAGACTTTGTACAGTCCTTTCAATATGGGTAATATGGAATAAGCAGCTTACTGAATAATACGTACATCACACACAATCAGAAAATGACCTCTAGCATTGCTCCCTCTGGTGTTGTGTGTGTTATTTCTGAAAGGTTTTCTTCCACAACATAACAAGGACACTTAGAAGTGTTTTTTGTTAATTCTCCCACTTTTGGAGCTACTCCAGTCAAGAGTTTTAAACCTAGAAAAACTGGAAGTTGGAATGAAATTGCAGTTGGCAAGGGAGTTGCAGTTGGTCAACCTTGGAAAGAAAATCAAACAGGCATAGAGGGAAACATGTCAGCAGAATTTCCCAGAAACACAAGCAAAGGGACACAATCGGGTACTAAATGCCAATGTTTGTGCTTGCTCTCAGACTTTTTGTTTTAATAAAGAAAAAGCTCAAGAAGAACGCACAGCCTTTGTCTGTCTTTCGTGTTATAACTGACTTGCTATCTCACCTCTTGACTAATTTGTACATATTCGAAGCAGGACTTGTCTGTTCATCTTAAACCCTTAATTTCGTCGACAAGCCAGACTCTCTTGTAAGCAAGCCTACACAACATAAATTTTTCTACAGTGGCAAATTAAACTTAATGCTGAACTTCACAATAGGCATACCAATATATTTATCAATTCATTCATTTGTCTGTGTATATAAATCAAGTTGATAATCAATACTCTCAGAATTTGTCGGCTTTAATACAGAAAAAGCTCAATGAGAGGAATGCGCTGCTTTCATGTCTTTTGTATTGTAAATGACTTGCAATCTCACCTCTGACAGTCAGGACTAATGGTAAAAAATGCTTCACAAACCTGTAACAGTTACGCCATCTGAAGATTCGCACCACACAGTCCGTCTATCTCGCTTCCAAAGGGATGCGTGCCAAGTATATGTTACACAAGGTCCATGATCACAGAGACGAGATTGGTGGAGGTCTGGTGGACACTGTTCCCCTCCGTACCCTGGGTAAGATAATATAGCCCGGCTTCGAACCTGGATCCCAACTGGAAGAGAAACATAACATACGTATGTTAATAATTGTTTTGTAAGGTAATCATTATAATATTAACAAAAATAAGCCTAAGCTTTATTGATGGAGCTATCAAAATCTCATGTTCATGTTGGAAATTGATTTTGTAATCGGTTGACAATAATTATTAGACAAAAAAAAAACACCAAAAAATCAATAAATGCAAATGGTCCATATTTTGTTATAACAGGCAAGTTATTTATTAACAACAATTACCATAATGTAACAAATATATTGTTTTTATGACATTAAAACAGTTAACTTTATTCAGAGATATATATATTGTTCTGTTTCATTTGCATAAAAGAAGTAGGAAGGTGAGAATATGGAGAAAAGTCAAACCTGTTGAAGATGGGATGGAGCGTAACACAAACAGAGATGGATAAAAGCCTACACAAACCTTGATCACCCTCAGGAGTGCAAGGGCGCTGACATGGACCCCACGGCGACCAATCTGAAACCTTGCAGTCCCCAGGGCAAATCACACTGCATTCTTCTTGTGACTGTTTAAAGAGAAGAAGAAGAGAGAATTAATCGATCACTATGTGGAGGATTGATTTTATTCATTGGACACTAGGGGTGTTTAATCACTTTGAACAGTGTATCACTGAACCATCTGGTGGCAACTGGAGAAACTATATTAGTTGAGCTAACCACGTGCTGCTGCAGACACCGTTTCATTTCAAACCTTTTAAAACTTTTGTGTGATTGAAGAGTACTAACCGATTCATGGGGTAAAATTAACTGGGCGCAATATCCAGGGGGAGCCACCTGACCATCGTAACGCTGACACAAAAAATTCCGCGTTCTGGTCCCATATCCACACGCACCCTTCTGAAAATTCAATGAAGTCAATTTTTTTCAAGGTTTCAACTTTGAAACAAGTAAGTATATTATATATGTATACCATTTCACACAGATTTTGTGAACAAGAAACTATTTGCCATAGCCGTGAATCTGAAATATCTCTTTATCATGAATAAAGCTCAACCAATCATATCAAAAGGTTATATGAAACGTACCTCCACTTTGCAGTCCGACCACTGCGAAGGCACCCAGTTGTAACAATCGCCAAAGCCACAAGGGCGGCGCTGAATTAAAGGTTGTGGGCAAGAGCGACCTCTGCCGGCAGGTTCTATCAACACATGACGCTGTCTGCTGTTGGAACCTGACAGAAAGAAATTGATCAATAATCATAAATTTTGTAATATGGTTGAAAGGGTTTAGAAACTACAAATCGAAAGATCTGGGTAACATTTGGCAATTCTAAAACTTTTTCAAAATTCCAAAAAATTCAGCATTTCAAATTTGAAAGCTTTAAAACCTTGCATGGTACAGTTAATGAAGTGTCAGGTGTGTTTTCGCTCCGCTTCAAAAAAATTGTTGAGTCACCCATATGCTTTGTTACAATTAGAATCATTAACACTTCACAACTTACCCAAGCCACATGTTTGAGAACAAGGCGTCCACTGAGACCATTCAGAGAGGACACAGTCTATTGGACAGGCCACTATGCAGTCTTCCTCAAACCTGTCATCGGTGGGCTCTCCAACATACTGAAATTTAAGTTAATAAAACTCCATCATGAATTCAGTCAAAAAAACATTTTATCGAATCCATGCCTTCTGTTGACTGATGCACATTGGTCTCGAGCAGTGGTATGAGTATGTTTGCTGACTAACCTATATAGCATAAAGACACTGTCATTGTAATGAAGATCTGTATTAAATTTTGTTTTATAAATGTGTACTGTGCTAATCGCCGACTAAAAGTTCAGTCTATTTTAGTATGTATACTTGACAGCTTGATTAAAATCAGTAATTGGTGCAACTGAGTTAATTAAGCAGCTTAATCTTGAGCAGCTCAATATATTTCACCTGTAAACACAATTCATTTGCCACTCTGTTGTTTCCCCTCTGACATTCCTTGAACCTCATTCTCCTGCCTCTTCCGCAGACCGCCCCTTCGTCCAATAAGCAAGCGGACCAACTGGACAAGCGCCATTCATAACGGAAGCACGACACTCCTTCTACACAAGACTCTGTTTCCTGTAAAATATAAGATCAGGCAAGGAGATGGTTATTTCATATTCACATTTAGTTAAAGTTATTGGATCACCCAATTCCAGATAAAATTCAACTTGCAGTTAAATATTATAAATTGATCGATTTTAAGTAAAGCCTAAAATTACTTAAGGAGAGCCCTGCATTGCTTGATTCTGAGAAAATTAATACTTTTTCATGGGATGAAAAACCGTTCGTTTACATTTTTGAAGGTTTCATCTTCATACACTGAGCATAGAATGACAGTTAAATAAATCTGGTTGTTAGAGTTGGTTTAATATGACACAAATCTTTCTTTTGGAAATCGTTTTATTTTGGCGACATATTAGCTTTAAGTCAGCAATGCGATATTGAACTAGAAGACGACCTTGCGTTTGTTCAGAACCAAAAACTAAGATGTTGGGCAGAAATTCTGTTCATTGTGGTGGTCTTGGCGGCTGTAAGTTCAACTGCTTTATTTCGCTTTGTTGTTTATCTCTGGGTAGTTTCTCAATACATGTAAGTTGGTGATGTAACCACTTTTTCCAACTTGAGCAATTGAGCCTTTTTCATTCCAGAAAAACTAGAATGGGCATTTATACAATAAAACCTATGTCTTACCTGTAGATGAGGACATTTGGCAGAGCTGCTCTTTGCAGGTTGTCTCACGACACTTCTCACTCGCAGACGACGGTTTGCTAAATCACAACTCTGTAAGGAGAAACAATTGCACTTTATCACATGTATATTTAATTGAAATATTGTAGAGTGTCAAAGGTTCATCATAGTCATGAACCTTTCAGAGCACCTATAAACATAATTAAATGCACCTCAATCCGACTTCTTGTCTAATTTTGACATGTCTTCTTTCTATCGCTCAACATGCCTACAGTCATACACAGATTGATTATCATATCTGTCTGTCTACCTATTAGCCTAGCAATCTATCTGTCTATTTATCCGTTTATCCATTTACCTTTTGTCTCTGTCAGTTTATATCCTGCTAAATCATGTCAGTCTAGACATCTATCTATTCATCCAACTCCTTATTTTGCTTCCAATTTAAATTGGGAGACCTTGAGGCGACCTGTTACATCGTAATTTTAGAAGATTAGCTCAGAAAAAATCTGCATCACTCAGTAGTGAGGGGCTAGTTATCATATACTGAGCTTCAATTTGGCTGCTAATCAGAAGGCAGGACTAAATCATCAGTTTGTATATTTCATGGCAAACTAAACTGCAAAAATAATATTGTGTAGCCACAGGCTGGTGGAGCTGTGCATCCTGGCTATCAGTTGTTGTAACCAATTAGTACATTGTAAGTTCACAAGTCATTAATAAAAACAATCAATCTTCCTGTCACTCAATGTGTCTTTCCATCATTCAGTCAGTCAATATGTCTCTGTTTAACCATCCATCTATTTCATTTCCATCCAACCAACCAGCCAGCCATCCATCTAACCTGTCCACCTTTGTATCACCTTGCTACAATCAACCTACTTTCCTTTCTAGCTCAACCTATCCATTCGTTCCTGAGACCTTGGGGCAAACCCATTATTTAGCTATTTTAAAAGGTTAGCTCAGAAAAACTCTGCATCACTCAGTTGTGAGGGGCTAGTTATCCCACGCTTCAATTTGGCTGCTAATCAGAAGCCCGCCATCTTGTATTTTGGGCAGGACTAAATCACCAGGTTGTATGCTTGGGGCAGACTAAACTGCATGCGTGTCAGCCTGGAACTACGGCTTTAACTCACAGCAGTTTCAAATTTATGAGCTGAGCCAAAAATCCAAGGGAGGCATTAGCTCAAATTACTCCGCTGTAAGCTCAATGAATATAAATCACAGATTTCCTATACTGTTACATGGAAATCGCAACTCAGAAGAGAACTTTTCAGGGCTTTTAAATGAATTTTCATGGCATACGAGGATTTTCAAGTACCCAGACATAGCAAAGCCCACTTCCAAGAGTCATGATACTTTTGAAATCCCGCTTATGTAAAAGTAATTCACTCTCAGAATATAGATAAAAGTCTTGTGGTGCAGATTCACTGCCTTTTTTAATGCAAGGGAGATTCTCTTTATCTTTTACTTGGCTTATTTAAAGTTACAGAGATACATCATCATAAAATACTAAAGAAAAAGTTTATTTTCTATATTTGAGTATGTGTTTTACATGTTACAAAGACATTCTGGAAAGTTATTGTGAAGCTGGAATTGCTGTTTTGGGCAATTTAAATGCAAAAATGGGTTCTTTAATTAAAGCAGTGTTCATTATATTTACATGAGCATACTCTAAACAATGTTCATTACTAAGTAAGATAAGGAACAACCCTTTTTTCTTTGCTCATAATATTCATGCATAACTTTTTCGTTTTTGTGGTTTTTTTATTTTAAAAAATGTAACTCATATTAACTGATTTTCAAAAAGGTTCCGTTCTCAATTTGTGCAGCATATGCTGAGAGGGTTGTTTCAACCAATGCCACTTACTCTTGTCACCACATTATCAGGAAAATTGTCCTTTAAAACTATTTGTTTGCCTGAAGAGTAATTGATGAGATATTGTAAATATCTCATAAATTTGCATTTGTAAAGGTGCTACATTGTTATTTTGATTTTGATCTATCACATTTCTCAAACACTGAAGTTATGCCCCAGCATTTTACAGCCATAACAAATCCTTACTAATGATTTGTTTTTCGTGCCGCAACAGAAACATTTGTTGGTGTTGGTGTATCAAATTCTATTGAAATATTGAACAGCTTGTTGATGGGTGCAATTGTAGTATCTGTGCTACTGAATTTAGATCCTTTTTTTAGTAGTAATGTTTATCTATCTATACTGCGATTCATTGCATTTCAACATGGCAATGATATAACCATTACTTTAAAGTTTTTTCTTTATTCTGTGCCGGATGTGGCTATGCCTAAATTGATTTATTTACACTCCAAAATCACCATTCAACACAGTTTTTTTTAGAAACACCAAATGGAGTGCAAAGGTTCAGGGAAAGTTGAAAGCTTCTTCCAAGATGAATATTTGGGCTTTAATAATCTGGGAAAGGTTCTAAACAGTATCGAACCCAGCAAAGTGAAGCTCTTAAGAAACAGAAAATAAGAAATATTGTTTTCTAGAACAAGAGGCTTCAGGGAATGTTTAAGTATCCAAATGTGAAACCTTCTTTCCAAAGAAATGTTTGGAAATGGTAGCATGAACAGAATCTGGGTTATCCCATGCTTAACACAGCTGTTCTGCAATGGAAAGCAGATATTGCTTTCTAACACAAGCAGCTCCAGGGAACACTTTGGTAAATTTCCTACAGCTCTCAAGTAAAGTGATTTCAGAGCGATTGATTAAACTTTATTATCTGCGGGATGCAGTTATTTATGCCGATAGAGACATCCCACAAGCAGAGAGAACTGCTCTCATCCTAATGATCAGTTTTACCCCAACCTCATTTTGAAAATTAGACCTCTCCCCAGATGGTAAATTCCTCTTAAAGATATGCTAATTCCTCTAATACACAAGATGGACGTTTTTATGAACTAGAGATATGGGGCAGCATTGTTCATTATGGAGCTGATTCTATTATTGCTTGCTAATTTTGAATTACGATGAAGTCGTTAATATGATTTAGCGGACAAGCTCTGAGATTTTATGCCGTCAACGTTTTACTTTAAGAGGTACCGTGTTGACAAGTTGCTATGAGAGGAGGACATGCGATGCATTTTGGAAATGGGGGATGGGGAGGCAATTGAGTTTTAAGAAAACTGTTCCTAAGCGTCAGTCTCTATTGTCGCTATCTATACGTATATGCAACATGATTAATTCATCATGTCAAAATGTCCATAAATGTCATTTTCTAATTCTCAGATCCATCATGATTTTGATTTATTTGTTATCTAAATTATATCTCATGATTTTATCACTTTATTTTGCACTATATCTAATTTATCTCGTACTCCTTTGAAAACATTTTCAACTTTTAATTGCACAAGCTTATTGAAATCTAGAAAAATCTAGCTATCAAGGTAAGAATACTGACCTGTGGGCAAGTGGTCCAAGAAGACCATTCAGTGACCACACACTGCCCAGGACAAGGGACATGGCAGTAATTGATGTCCTTTGGCTTGACGAGTTTGTCACAGAGGTCTTCATCCACTTCTATTGAGTCTTCTTCCATGTGAGGGACCTTCTTCATACACCTAGAGAAGAAGGAAAGAATAACGAATTACATTTCATTGTCTGCTGCTAGAATTAAACTCAGTTACAGTACCTTCATAGATATTTTTTGGTAATACGAAATGGATAGGAATGGCTTTGATTAACATTTCAGTACCATATCAGTGATGCAAATGAACAGAAGGTTTCCACAAAATATAATTATTAAATTTGAAATGAGTGAATTAATATTTTATGGTTGTCAATAGACAGATGATATCTTATGAACGATATTAACCAAACAGAATAATTGTCATATGTATTTCGTTTTTTTTGCAATGTCCTAATAAATATGGAAGCACAATTTTTTAATTAAAAACAAAAGAAAATGTCTCTTACATCCGTGCACTTAAAATTATGTCAATTATAAATCAATTATATAGTTAATAATAAATATATAATTCAATTATAAATCAATAACTCCTCACTCAAAGAAAATGTAGATCTACTCACTTGACACTTCTTGACTGCAACCCTGCCCCGCAGTCTCCTTGTTTGGCCAAAGATGTGACCGGGGAACAAGAACTCCAGTCTCCCGCCACCCAAAGATATCTGTCACAGGCTACATGGCAGGGTCTGCTTTGGTATTGCTGTAAGAAAAAAATGATACGGGGTTTATTCTTTGAAAGTTGTTTCAAGGAATTTCTGGTCTATAGTTTTCTGTCGCTAAGCGAGGAAAGGGGATTCATAGTACTCTGTGTCCCAGTTTCAATTCCAGCTCTGGCCCATCACCTGTGTCAGATTGTATCAACGCATAACACAGGTTATCCTAAAGTGGTTTACTCCTATAACTTATCTTTTAACTGGGTTACTGGGAAAATAATTTAGTCGTTATACAACATGAGGTCAGCTTAAAACATGGCTAAGTTATTTTCCCAGTAACCCTGTTAAAAGTAAAGTTATAGGAGTTAACCACTTTAGGATAACCTGTTAAGTGTTGATACATATTGCAATCTGGCACTGGAGGCAAGACCTACAATATATGTTGGACTAGTTTTTTATTGACTGAGCACATGTTATAACATGACTTATTTATTTTTCAAGTAACCCCAGGTGTTAGAAGATGAGACTCAGTTATAGGAGTTAACCATTCCAAGATAACCCGTGTTAAGCCTTGATACAATCTGGCACTGTCAGTCAGGACGTAACGCCCCTGTCACAAAGCTTTTTGAATTTTTGATTGGTTCATGAATACACTCTAAAAAATGTCGGGACCATTTGTAGCAACACTTAACATTGTTAAAAAACCAACATGGATTTTTTTTAAAAATCCATGTTGGTTTTGCATTGAAATTTGGTTTTTCAAAAAACCATTTTGAATCTATAAAACCAATTTTGTCTGATTTTTTTTAGAGTGTACTCATCCAGAGGTATATTTGGACTTGTATCATCCAACATATCATGCAAGAATGCTACAATGCAATAACTTTGTAGTTGTCACAATTTATATCTATGTAAAATATTATCCACCTCACACCGTGATTGCGATCAATACTATTTTATTCCAACATGTGTAAAAATAGGTCAGTGGCAATTGAAATAATGTGAGTTGTTTTATCTTTATAAAATTACAAAGGAAAGTCCCAATCAAGCCCATGATGAAATTTCGTGCCTGCTAAAATGGCTGTAAGGGGTTATTGTCTTTAATTTAGGTTTTATTGGATTCATAAGTGATTAATTGTTATTCATTAAATCGAATTGTCCAATTAGTCCATTGTTTGAGTCACTCTCTTTGTTTCCTTCAGTCAAAGTTTTTGACAAATTTCTAACAATTTATCCTTTGTGTCTGGCTAGAATTGGAAAATCAACATTATAATTAGAAAATTGTCTATTGTCAAATCTGAAATTCATAGAACGTGCTATCACTATAATTCTGCAAGAGATATGACTGAAAAGCTAGAAATCTGATCATTTAATGAATACTTTGAAGTGGTTATTCCATTGCCTGCAATTATTTCAAGTTTCACAATGAATTGTTTTATTACAAATCAGTGTATTCTATATAATGTTTTCAAGCAAATATTTATCTGCCTTAACACATGCAAAAGTTTTAATTGCACAGTGACTTTCAGGTGCCCTTAAATTGTGCTTTCGCTAAGGTCTGAGGTAAAACATGGTAGCCTAAAATACACACAATATTTTCCAAGGCTGCCTATGAATATGACATTTATCACGTTGACAAACAGGCTTGAAAGTAGTTCTTAAAGGGCAGAGGATTGTAAAGTAGTGCATAAAAAGTGCTCAAAGATAAATTAGCCATTTTTAGGAAGTTTTATGTCACAGCCGCGGAGCGCCGAAAGAAAATAACCAAGATTTCTACGCAGCTGTTGAGTCGCTTGTGATCCATCATTTTAGTGTATTCTTCCGCTGTGAACATATAGTTCCTGTAAACATCAGTTGCACGTGGTCCTGCTTCCTCCCTTCTGAAGTATGACACAGTTGTTATGGGTCGTGGTATATACCTCCACACCACAATATATCAGATCAGGTGTTTATGTTACATAAAAGTCACCTACATGATTCGTGTCCTCTGGAACAGTATGTATCTTAGCTCTTCATTAAAATTTTGATTAAGCAGAAAGATATCAAAATAGAAATGGTAAGTGCAGCCCTCTAAGGCCACTACTGGCTGTTACTCACAAAGGTGATATAAATACATTAGAGGAGATTTTGAGAGTCCTCAACTTGTTTCATATTAATACCATATGAAGGATATTTCACTTGCTTAAAAAGAGTCACATTTCAATGGCTTCTTTCTATATATTAAAACAATAAACAAGGGGTTCAATGATCTTAAGTTATTGTGTAAAAACTAATAACATGAGCGTATAACCCTGGATGGTCTTCTCGGAGAACATGTTTCAATTAATTCAACGACATTGGTGGGGAGTCTGAGTAAGACAAGACACAGGGTCAGACCGAACGGATAGAAACATCCACAGAGCTGACACATATTACCACCTAATACTGTGGTGTAGCAAGAAATTGCTAGTTCTCCTCATTTTTGAGCTTTTTCGTCTCTTGTAAGTACTCCTCGCAGGTCTTAAATCAGGAAAATATCACAAGCAATGTGCCCTTATGCCAATATAACACACCTCACCCCATAATCTGCCCTGCAATGCCCCAGGAATGCCCCAGGAATGCCTCAGAAATGCCTGATCTCTGCCCTTATTTGCTGATAAAATGACCCTCAAGCTTGTTGAGGCAGCTGTGAAATATGAGCTAACATTATAGGTTGTCACCCAGCAGATGATGCTGTGTAATTGGCAGTGCTGCTATGGAAGGGAGGAGTAACTGGAATTGGAGACAGTTTTGTTTTGTGAGTGCAAAAGGGTGTTAAAGATTAAAACATGGATTTTTGAAAAACCAGCTGGATACCAAATTTTCCTTGAATTAAGGCCACAGATAGTCTTAATTGGCTGCCTCCTCTATGAACCTTAGATTCAAATCCAGGGAACTCATTTGTGCATTATCCTCGCTAGATATCAGTCGAGTCAGCTGTCAAAAAGGCTTTTTGATATCTCTGACGAAAAAAAGAAGCAAGAAAGTTCAACCCTTGCCAAGTGGGTTCTCGTTAACTCACCAATCTTCGAATTTCACATATATATGATATGTCATCAAATACAACTATACATAATGTTTGTATAATATTTAAAACAATAATAAAAACTTTTGGTATTATTAGTGTCTTCTTTATAGTGCCATATTACACATTCGAATTCCTTTTTTAATTTTACATGCTGTAATAAGGCGTTTCATTCTTGTTTGTCATTGTATGAAAACATAAATTGTTTTTGGATGAGTCGCTTAAATGTCCCTACAATCTCATGCCAGCGTCTGACTTTCATATTTATATCCATTCTAATCTTACAAACGTACATTGCGAGTCCATTTTTCACAAGCCCTTCCTAAAAAGTCATATTTACCGAGATGCTACTTCTTATATTCTGAGTAAACATGAGCAAATGGAAGACAGGACATGATTAGTGTCTTGGAAAGCACATAACTCCTTTTTATGTAGTTTATGTGGCTTATATCAGTGAATATGTGATCTTTGCTCTTGCTGAAACATTTCATTACTAGAGGGCTATAAAATTAACTATAACACATTGCATCCGGGACCTTTCTTGCCATGGGGTGCCATCAAGGTTAGTGCCAAGAAAATGGCTGCTGGAATCATTTTCTGACTCCTGTTTATTACTATGGGTAGCAACAGAATGATTTCTCTGGGCCATTGCTCTGTGATATGGGACTCCTAAAAGTTGATGTGAGACATCATCACATTCTCAGATGGATGGTGTGGAAGTACAACATTTCGAGATGTGGAATTCTAGAAATAGCAGTGTAATTGGCATTCACATAATGTTTAGGCAGTTTCAAGACTCTGAAGAGTTCTATTTACATGGTATATACAATTATTATGTATTAATGACAATTGCATATTTGCAGTGGCAGATTCAAGGGGGAGGATCTAGGGGGGCATGGCCCCCTTAGACCACTGAGACGGAAATAACATTTTAAAGAAAATATCGAAGAATGCCGAAAAATGCTCATGTGTGCGAGTGCTGAAACGACATCCAGGTCCTACCTAACCTGTCCGGATCACCACTAATATGATTGATCTAAAAATTCACTCAGGAAGGCGTTTATATTATATTAAACACAAGATAAAATCCATGATTTTAAAATTAAACTGCACCTCATACTGTTTTATGCACATATTTAAAGGGTTTGTCCTTAGACCTGCAATGTATTGAACAGAATGAAAGCACACAGTAAACTATTCAGGGTAAATGTCTTTGGAATTCCTACATCATTTATGAACTTCCTTTATGTAAGGTCAACATCAACACAATGCTATTTAAACAACACATAGGCCTACTGAATTGAGGATCAGTACATACCATATAACTAGTAGGAGAATTTCTTAATATAGTGCCCTATGATATACACTACCATGCTTGGTTATATTTCATCTTAAGGAAGTAGGACCACGTGCAGCTGATGCTATAACGGGAACTGTATGTTCACAGCGGAAGAATACACTAAAATGATGGATCACAAGTGACTCAACAGCTGCGCAGTAATCTTGGTTCTTTTGTGGTGCTCTGCGGCTGTGACATAAGACTTCCTGAAATGGCTAATGTATCCTTGGGCACATTGTAAGCACTACTTTACAACCCCCTTCCCGTTAAGAACTACTTTCAAGCCTTTTTGTCAACATGATTAATGTCGTATTCATGGGCAGCCTTGGAAAATCATTGTATGGATTTTAAGATCTCACACTTGACTGCAATACCCTTATCTGTACTCATAGCTCTTCTTAGTTACACAAAATGACAATAATGATTTCCTTACTGTATCAAAGATGGTTTAACCAGATTGACACTGCTTCTTGAAGAGTGCATCTTATTTCTGTGCTCACTTTAAAATAGCTCTCAATAAACTAAAAATGAGGAAAGCCAATGAAAGAGTGTTTAAATGAAAAGTGAGATTTCAGTTTCATCTCACAAGGAAATCACTGCTCAAAATAGAGTTAGCAAGTTTGTTTGTTTTTTCACTTTTAGAACCAAAAGGTAAGCAATATACTTAGCAATTATATTCATAGGTCTATTTACACATGTGCCAAATCACAGACAGATGGCTGTTTCAATCATCGCTTGCCTCTCTACTGGGTTCTCCTTCTGACATAATTAGCCAATACCAAGTGTATAAATACAAGACATAAAGCCCCAATCGTCCATCCATCAAGCAAAATAAGAACCAATGAAAGAAACTTATAATTACTGCTTACCTCTCCATGTATGAGCTGAGGACAGGGTCTTCCCCCATCCAACTCTGACTCGATCATGTACCTGGATCTGTTTTGGTATCCATTTCCACACTTGTCCACAATGCAGGAAGACCAGGTACTCCATTGTGACATTAAACAATCTCTGGGGCAGGGGTTGAAGCACATCTCTTCCATGAAGGCTGAAATAAAGAGAAGGGTATGATTATTAATTTGTTAAAGTGTCCATAGATTTCCATCAAACCTAATACTCTGAAATTTTCTTTGACTGTCTTTCTGAACTACATTTTTTCAAAGTCAGGCATCCTCAGAAAGTATTTTGGGTTGTACTGTTTAGTTATTTAGATATTAGGAAGAAGGGTGGCTATAGGAGGTATCGATCTTTCAATGTCTCAGTGTCACTGGCTCTAAAACTATTGCAGCTAACAAGAGTTTCCGCACAGGCAGATATAATGATGATGAGACTGTGAGTCCACATCAATACACTCCCACTTCCACAGGGTTTATAACAATAATTTGCTAACCATTTGAAAGAATGCACCATTACTAAATCATAACCTTCTCATTTAAGCATTTGAAACAAAAGGCAATTCACCTCCTTTGCTGTCTGTCAGTGTCTGTGTGATTACAATGCTGAAAGCTCTTTCCATCTTTGACAAACAGAAGTGGGCCTCATCAATATTGCACAATCACCAATTTGTCAAAACAATTTGTCGAACCCTTTGCATATTAATCACAAGCCATTCAAAAAGGCATATCAATGTAATACCTCCATTTTGTGATTGTGTCATTTTTCATAACACATTCTTCATAACTCTCACGTCAGCACAAAGCTTTCCGGACGGCTGCGAAATCTCAAAGCAAGTATGGGATGCCGTTGGTTTCTCAAGATCTTTTAATGGCAAATCTTAAAGATGTCTATGGATTTCCACAGATTGAGGAGAGATGATATTGCAAAATCCCCAAGTACTGCTCCCATTACATGCATCCATGAGCATCATAAGCAACATGATCTTCTATGGTATCTCACGTACAATGCCATTGTATACGAAGTACATTGCCACAAATCAATGAACTTGTTCATTTTTTCCATCTGTTTGAATCAAGAATATGCTCATGGCATAAATTATCCATAAGGATTTATCAAAATGTTCATATACTTGAGTAGATCAAAAGATAAGGCACATTATAATAAAACCCACTCATGGTGGTGGATCAGTCCACTGAAACCCATGAGTGGTCTGGCTGGCGGAGGAACTCACGAGTGGCGAAGCTTGGAGTGAGTTCCATAGCCAGCCAGACCACGAGTGATTGTGACCTCATATGTGATCTGAAGTGGTGCCACAAATAAATAAAATATGTAAATCAAGGATGGTGGATCATATTCAAATTAGGGATGGCGGATCATGTTTAAATTAGGGATGGTGGATCACAAAATTATATCCCATGGGCTGTTCCTCATGGGTTTTCAATGGGGATCACTGCCAAGTGTGGGATATCAGTGAGTAACATTGACGGATGATTTGGGCTTTACATTCTGTATTTATAATTGAGACAGGTAGAGGACACAGCAATGAAGCAAAGGATGACTGAAACAGCTGTCCAACAATGTCCAGGTGACTCGGCCAGAGCTGGTTTTGAACCAGGGACCCAGCAATTGTATGCCTAGAGCACGCATCTTTAGCCCAGTTGTTTTTAAAAACCCTATCCATGGCTAAAGGTATATTTATACATGTTGAAATGATCAGTGATTGTTTTTCTTTTACCTAGAAATGATACTATCATAAAAACTAAACAGCAGCCCTCATTCAAACTATCAAAGCATCAACTTGTTAAAACAAAAATATTATTGGTCTATGACCTTTGCATAGTTATCAAAATCAATTCGACGGGGCATATCAATGTAATTTCTCCATGTTGTGATGGTGCCATTTTTCATAACACATTCTCATAACTCCCACATCCAAACGGAGACACAAAGCTTTCCAGATGGCTGTGGAATCTCCAGGCAAATTGAAGGATAATATGTGGCTCCAATGGCTTTCTGTCATCTCCTCTTGTCTTGACTTTGTATTTCAGAGATTTTTAAAATGAATTTCTTAGTTTGCCATTGATTGCAAAATGCAAATGATTGAGAACTACAAAAAATTTCGGGACAAAATTGGTTTTTTAGATTCAAAATGGTTTTTTGAAAAACCAAATTTCAATGCAAAAAACCAACATGGATTTTTTTAAAAATCCATGTTGGTTTTGCATTAAAATTTGGTTTTTCAAAAAACCATTTTAAAAATCCATGTTGGTTTTGCATTGAAATTTGGTTTTTCAAAAAACCATTTTGAATCTAAAAAACCAATTTTGTCCCGAAATTTTTTGGAGTGAGTGGAATAATAGAAGCGGAACAGTAATTCCAAAACCGATAACCAGTTTTGTTATTTGTTATTAACATGCATGGTAATTGTTATAATATAAGGAATGGAAAAAGAGTTTCCATGTCAAAATGTCCATGCTTTATGAGGCCTGTGATTGGACACGTGGACGAAGGACGTTGAATATTTTATTAAAAAATTTAGGTCTGCAATAATGCCTTTCTCTGAGTTTTAAAAAAATCACATAATCTGCTATTCTATATTACAAATCTGATGTTAATATCTTATCTTAACATCATTCATTTACATCCGAATACGCCCCTGTTCAATTTAGTTGTGTCTCTGTTGCGGCATAAACAACGAAGCATGAGGTGAAATATGCTTAGGCTGCAATATGCCAGAACATACTTTCGAGTTTGTAATGTGTGACAAACCATTACATTGCAATACAACTCATGTGCATTAAAGTGGAGATAATGTGGAAGTGTTTATTTGCTATCCCTAATCTTAAATTTTAATTCCTTGCTGTTTTTTGTTGACTCAGTTATTATTATGCATTATTCTAGACTTCTTTGTGAATATAAGTATGCATAATAGGGCTTTTGCAGCAAAGCATCATTATAAACACCTTTTAAAAATCCCAGTCATGTTTCAGCCATTATTATATTGATGTCATTTTGAAAATGTTGTCTTTTGTAAGGTAGTAGGTGGGCAAAGAGTCGACGAGGCTTATTCTGTGTTTATGTCAACCTAGTCAATTTAAAACACTACAAAGGCTTAATGAGAATTTCAGCATGCCCAAACTGATATCTTAGATCTTAAAATAGAGTACACATAATATATATCCTCATCATATTCAGAGGAAGAATTACAGATCTGAATGACTTTGGTATCAAGATTCTTGGAAGTGGGCTTTGCTATGTCTCAATATAATGCCGGGGTCCTTGAAATCCTCGTATGCCATGAAAATTCATTTAAAAGCCCTGAAAAGTTCTCTTCTGAGTTGCGATTTCCATGTAACAGTATAGGAAGTCTGTGATTTATATTCATTGAGCTTACAGCGGAGTAATTTGAGCTAATGGCTCCCTTGGATTTTTGGCTCAGCTCATAAATTTGAAACTGCTGTGAGTTAAAGCCGTAGTTCCAGGCTGACACGCATGCAGTTTAGTCTGCCCCAAGCATACAACCTGGTGATTTAGTCCTGGCCAAAATACAAGATGGCGGCCTTCTGATTAGCAGCCAAATTGAAGCGTGGGATAACTAGCCCCTCACAACTGAGTGATGCAGAGTTTTTCTGAGCTAACCTTTTAAAATAGCTAAATAGCGGGTTGCCCAAGGTCTCAGGAATGAATAGATAGGTTGAGCTAGATAGGAAAGTAGGTTGATTGTAGCAAGGTGATACAAAGGTAGACAGGTTAGATGGATGGCTGGCTGGTTGGATGGACATGAAAGAGATGGATGGTTAAACACACACAGATTGACTGACTGATTGATAGACAGACACATTGAGTGACAGAGAGATTGATTGTTTTGGTTGATGATTTGTGAACTTATCCATTAATAATAACAAATGATAACCAGCATACAACATCTACATCCTATCAACAACCTCAGGCCACAGAATACAGTGTACACATATTAATTTTTTATTTACAGGAACTGAATGCATTTTTATGTACTATGTGACTGGACCTTCATAATGGAGTCTAAAACGTGACTACATTAAGCAAAATGGATCGCATGACTCACAAATCCAAAACAGAACTTTTAACGGGAAAAGCTATCAAATACTTAGTTCACCAACAAAAACTACAACACATATCATTACGGCAAAAATATATTGTCCATTCCATTAATATGCCATGTGTGTGCAATGGCACGTAGGCCGAAACTGAGAGTGGACCATCCTGTGTTGAAAGGATAGTCTTTCAAGAGGGTGTGGTCTGTACTGATGTTTTCTGATTCCAGTTAATGCACAGAGTAGCCTTTGTGTCTAAAAGTTGCAAGGAGGTGTTGGGTTGAGGTATTGGGGGAGGAGGGATGTGATTGCAATCCCCACAAATTTTTCTTTTAGAACAATGATGTTTAGAGGTTCAAAAAGTTTCTACAAAGTATACAGAACTTTAACTTGTGCATCGCCTACACCGCCTTTTCCATTGTTCTCTTTTTCAGGCAACTAGAGGACGTAGCTTTTGCATTTCATAAATCTCGGTATACAAGCATTTTTAAACTAAACTCAAGGACGACAAAAACATTACTTGGGCCTATTTAATTTAAAGTTGCTTGTATCTGTCTCAACCTCATAACATAGGGCGATGGAATATTTTGTTAATTTCCACAACAAAGTTTACAAATATATAACTGTAAAGCAGAAAGTGTTTTTAAAATCCTACCTTTGGTCCCACAGATTGTTGAGGAGAAATTCTGACCATCAGGATCCCGGCACACCATAGCCTGCGTCCGACGACCGACACCACAATGACTGAATGATGCAGATGAAGTGGAGATGATGTATATGTCATTGAGGTTATTCTTCTTGGCTGGAGCAGGGGTAGTGTCTTCTTGGGTATACTCTGGGTCCAGGATGCAGTCTGACCACTCGTCTATTGGAGAGGCTTGGTAATGAGTGCATGGACAGGATAGTGATTCTTCTGTGGCATATCGCGACTTGTCGTAACATTCTGCTATCCGTTCTGTGTAGCCTGGAAAGACATTTATTCATTACTCCATGTTTTTAGAATATTACTGTGAGTCAGAAACTATAAATATACGTTGCTATATAATATAATTTATTTTTATAATAACTATAAGTAAAAGAGGAGGGATTTTTGATGGAATTGGATAATAACATTAAGGTAACTGGTACAAGACTTAGTGGTGTGATAAATAACCGGTAGTTGGAAATATTCACTGCAAAACTAGCTGCATCTCTTTGAAGACAGTTGCTGTATTGAATACAAAACATTGCCTTTTTATGGAATAAAATTGTTGTTTTATGGCAGGCATCGTTGTGACGATAGCAATGGGAGCTGGTGTGGTCATCGGGTGTTTCCTTGTACCTTTTTGTTTATTCTTTTCATTAATTTAATTGTGCACTGAAACTGTACCAATAGCAGATAGAAAGGTGTGTAGTTACCTTCCATGAACCTTCTTCTAACTCGTTGGCCCCCACACGCCAGGGGGCAGTGTGAAAATGCTGACCAATCAGAGAACTTGCACACACTGACATCACAGGCCACGTGACACGACTGTGCTACTTCCGGCATACTTCCATATTGTTTAACGCAGAATTCATCTGATACGACCTGGTCCTTCCCTTGCACACATTTGACGACTGCAAAAAAAGAGAATTGTGTTTGAAAATTGGCACACAGATTTCCATATTACAATATAACCAAATGAGAAGTTAAACTAGACAAAAGTACATATTCCATTTCTAACAACATTTATGGTAATGGTACAAAATGAAAATTTACCAAAATGATTAGTGAGTGAACCTAATAAAAATTTTAGCATTTCTAAATCATGATATTGCGAGCCGGTTTTTCTAAAATTTTCTCATTCATGGTAGGCTCCTGACTCCAGGATTTTGGTGTGCAATAAAAGAGCTTCAATGTGAATTTGATTACTGTTATAAAAGCAAGTTTATTGTACGTAGGAGAAATGATTACAGACCTATACCGGGGTAGTAGGGATTCATAACGGTCATCATTCCAATCAATAGGTCATAAAAGAATTATGTTGAATTAAAGGTATTTGTCGGGTGACTGCGATGGCATGTGTCATGATTGATTATCGGCTCAAGGGAGATCCAGGCCTAGTATTACGAACTAGTATTACGTCTGCGATATATATTTTATAGTGGGGAAATAGCACCAATTAAATAATTTACTTTTTTCAACCACATGGCATCTAAGTGAGAAATATCGCACGGCGTTGATAACCGCAGAACAAAAAGTAAATTGCTTGTTTTGGGACTGACTGGCTGTCTTAGTAGAGCATTAGTGCAGCAACGGATAAGCACCAATGGGAGACCAAAATAAGGCAAGAATAGATTCAAAACTAAAGTATATATGGTGCACTTTTAACAAAATGATCATATTACTCTTTTTTACCACTTTCAAAGTATAACATAGGCAAAAACCAATATTTTTATCTACAATAGTTTTTAGAGCACACACACCCACACACACACATACATTCCCCCATGGCCTAATGGTCAAGACCGCTTGTCCACTGGCTTTGAGGGCATGGGTTCAAATCTCACCCTGGGAACTTACTTTAGTCCGAGCCCATGGGACATTAAATGGAGGCTGGTTGTATCCAGTATTCTATGCTGGGGCAACTGAAAGACCCTGGAGATCCCTGAATTCATAGGGTATGTTCCAGTCTCATTTCATCATCATACGGCCGTCACCAAAAAATAAAAGTGCGGCTCCCTCCACAAAGATGGTGGTTGAGCTGCCCCAGCTGATCCGGGGTACACCAGCACAACACAAGTCAAGTCAAGTCATTACCTAGGCCTGTATATTGTATAATACATAGGCCAATATAAGGAGATGATACTTATAATGCTTGGTAGTAATGGTACTTGTAAAGCAATAAGAAGCAATAATACAAAATAACTCTTCCCTTATCTTACAAATGCTTCCACTTTCTTAATATATTACACAACCCTATTCGGCTATTTCTATGACATCCAACACATCTCTTGCACTTCTTCCTATATTTTATCCTTGTGGTTTCTTCCATTTTCCTATCTCCATCTGGACCACATTAAATCATTACTGCACCCTTCCCTCCTCTGCCAATCGATTTTACCAAAACAGCTCCAAACTATCTTTAGATATGGCAAGACCAATTAATAGTCTGCAAAAGACCATCAGTGTGTAATTATCTCTCTCCTTAAATGATCAGACTTAATTAGCACATCAGTATTGCCAATTTAGTACACATTTCTATAAATGGACAAAATTGGCCAATTTAATATGGCAGATAAATATGTTTGTGATGATTACATAAGATGTGTTTTACTGTCTGGAACATTTGGTTGTCTGAACTTCTGTCACATTTACTTGAATGTTTATGATAATATTTATCAATGGAACCAATAAACATGCTGCAAGTATTTGATGAGGGGGATTGGCTGAGTTGGTAGCGCTCTGGTTTACCAATCGTGTTCAATTTTTGCCTTTGCTGGGTGGTCTGGACCTATGTTGAACCCACCGTAGTTTCAACCATCCGTTGTCTCATTCCTCGGTCCTTCTACTCACCTAATTATCCTCTCAGATTACAAAAATACAGGACGGAAAGCAACAATTTTCTATCCATCCCAGCAGTGTCTATTGGTCTGAGACTCCAACACAGATAAAGATCAGTACCGTAATATGGGGTGAATTGGGACAGAATTGAGGGTTTTTCTGTCATAGCTTGGTCATAGATCAACTTATAAACCAAAATATGGTGCCTAATTATGTCCGAACTTAAGGTCCAACTATCCCAAGGAGCATTAAAAGATACCTTTAATTTTCAATGATTTATTCATGAAAAACTGCTGTCCCAATTCACCCCTTATTTTGGGGTGAATCGGGACAGTCCTCTATTTCTATGAAATGATACTTCCTGGAATGTTTAGGTGATTGCTACTTGTGAATGGACATTAGAAAATACAGTTGACATGCAGAAAAAAAATTTGAGAAAAATCTTAACTAATTTATATGTAAAATTTGCAGATTTGTAAAAATATGATAAATGACAAAAAAGTACTAAGATATGTATTTTTCTGTTAATTACGCCATGCATAGGTAATTCTGGACTAAATACAATATCAATGATGACAATTCCAATAATATTCTTTAAAAAGTCACGCTAGTACATTCAAATGAAAATTAGTAGGGTTATTTTTGCTGAATCTGAAACTTTGTCATTGCCCTTGATCTGAACCTACGACTAAACATACAAAATCCCATATCTGGTCAACTACTCTGGTGCCTAAATATGCCAAAACTAGCTTATTAAAATTTCCTGTTAGGTCGGTGCCTCTAATATTTATGCTTTCTGTGTTTCAAGCAAAGTTTTGACCAGCTCAGAGAATGCAGTTTTCGCAGGGCCAAGTTTAAAGTGCTGCAGCTCCTCACTGACTGCAGTTAGAATTATAAAACCCCGCAACAATATGCGCTCAAATGTATGCTAGAATTGTGCCAAAAATTGCGGACCTGAGTAAAGTATAAATACTTGTAGTCAAAGAAATAGAATACATTCCTATTCTGTCCCGATTCACCCCAGTGTCCCGATTCACCCCATATTACGGTACACCAGGAGTTATTACAAGGCAGTGATGTTTTTTTGTCATGGGCCTATTATATATCCAAAGGCATTTGGAATATTTTTGTGTCCTTCGCCCACAAAATCTGTTGAGTCGATTCTTCTGTGCGAGTCGATACTTCTGTGCGAGTTCCATTTTTGGAATCAGGAGTGTTTCAAGTTATAATGTGCTTTTGCATGTTGCATGGAAATATAGCAAACAACTTCAAAAGAATATGGCCTGGAATATATTTCTTTAAAGTTTTACCTTATTCAGAACCTTGCATATATTTAGGGGGTATATATTAATATACATAATATCATTATGTGTTCACTTCTACAAAAACTAACTATATAAAACATAATAACAAGTCTATAATAATGACCAAGGTCTAACCTCTACCATTCGTGTTGAAGTCAGATAGATGGAAGCCTGCTCTTGTTGGCCGGGAAATGAAGAGGGCCTGTAATGGGTATGGCATAAAAGATTGATCTTAGCTCTTGGCTGGAAGGTGTTACTCTACTCATTTTGCTCAAATGTCAGGCAGCCTTCTGAGTGGGGTGGAAGCTATTTATGGCATAATATATTTTAATCCGCTGGTGAAAAGACTTTCCCAGCACACAGCGTCAGCAAAAAATAAAAGCACTTTCAGCAGCTCAACTATCATCAAAGAATATCTTATGACCACAAGATACTCGTAGCTCCTACTGTTTGGACATTTGAAATACAACCTTCCCATATATACATACATGTATGTGGGTCACCCTAAACAAAATACCATATTGTAAAATTAAATTGTCTACAGACAAAATAAGATCCTTATTTTTAAGGTGATAGCTTGTGGCTGTGGAACTACTCTAAAAGTTTATCACAATATCTTGAAAAGTATACGGTTGTTACAAAATATTAATAAAACAATGATGAAGCAAAAATGATTCTTACCCCTGGCTCTGTATCCATAGCCACACTTCTGGAACCTGTCTGGAAAGAGACACTGAGCCCAACTGGACACTTGCCACTTGTAAGAGATGCACCGCGGGAGACTTGAACAAGGCCGAGACTCCTTGATTTCTGGACAAAGGGTTCCTCCTTCACCCGGCTCATCCAGGACGAATCTGTGCCTTTCTTGGAATGCAGTGGGAAGGGTTCTTTCTGAAATATGAAAGACAAAATATTATTGAACTTTTCCTTTGTTTACGCTAAACTCTTTTACATAGGCCTATATCTGCACAACAGAGAATGGAATCAAATGTTGCTGAGCTCTACTCTGATAGAATGACTAAGACAGCACTGCAATTAACAAGGAAGATTCTGGGTGCTAATTATAGTTCTTGTAAAATTTCTCTTTTGATTATCTCCTTTGTTTTTAAAGACTAGTAAAGACAATTAACATAATTCTGAAGCATAGAGATACATCAATAAAATAATCTTGACGTTCACAATCACAGTATGAAAAAGGATGGTCAGTTGTGTCATTAGATTATCTGACATTGCTGCACAACTTCTGAATCATTGAGAGAAGGAATCCTGGTATTTTACAGTTATGGTTTTGCAATTTTACAACTACTACACACTAGATCAAAATGCTGAAGCATTTGGGCTTTCTAAAGAGCCAGAACGAAATTCTAAAAAATGACCATTGAATCTGTTGAAGTTCAAAGATGTGTTCCTCAGATATGAGATTTATATGTAAACAATATTATAAATCATTTTTGATCTGGAGTGAACCCAACCAGGTCAGAAGGAGTTCCAAAGTACAATGTATATAACACTGTACTATTTCTGACCAATACAAATCCTTTGTTAAAAGCCCATACCTCATTAAAATTACTGAAATATTTATCAGACAATAAAATTTAATAGTATCATAGCTGAAAGGCACAACATACCATCGTAGCATGTGACAGGGCAGGCTGACCAGTCAGAAAACTGAGACACTCTGCATGGCCTGGGACAAGTTATGGTGCAATTCCTTCGAGTGTCTGGCTTTTCTTCCAGAGGACATCTGAAAGACATAGGAGGACTTATAGAGATCTATATCAGACATGTAGTACACCATGTAGTATATGTGTAAAACATGTACCAGGTGCATGGTAGAGACATGAAATTTTAAGAGTGAAGTCAAAAATATTTTCATTATGGGAACATGATCTAACAGCCTTGCTAATAAACGGTGAATACTTCAGCAATGATTGTCACAGAGAAAAAAATGTCACAATTAAAAAATGTTACAGTAAAATATGTCACAATTAAAAACTCATGTTACAGTAAAATATGTCACAATTAAAAACTCATGTTACAGTAAAAAATGTCACAATTAAAAATTCACGTTACAGTAAAAAATGTCACAATTAAAAACTCATGTTACAGTAAAAAATGTCACAATTAAAAACTCATGTTACAGTAAAAAAATGTCACAATTAAAAACTCATGTTGCAGTAAAAAATGTCACAATTAAAAACTCATGTTACAGTAAAAAATGTCACAATAATATAGTCTTGTTACAGCATTACAGTCCTCGTCACATTTACGTGGAATCCCAAGTTCTTTCTATGCTGTTGAAGAGTGATGTCAGAGATGACTCTATTCTCTAGCATTGCAATATATGTACAATAACTTCAAGTTCTGATGTCATTTTAAACTGGGTCAGATTCCCCGGCTTCTGGCCAATGTGAATCCCCCAAAACTGAGTGCATTTTTCTCTGTGAAATGGTCTTCTTTAAATTGTAAAGTGAATTTCCAAACTGTAATCTCAAAACATGTGGCCAAGTTAGAACATAAAGACTAAACCTTATATACATTTATGCTAAGATATATGTTTGTGAAACAGTGGTTGCAATTTTTAATGGCATGCATGTAGTGTTATACAATGGCTATAGCAGAAGAGTGAAGTATAGCAACACAGATTTGTAAGTTTGTCACAACAGCAAAAACAGCAAAATGATAAATACACAAATTGCCTGATGGTGACAAGTTTCAGTGTCAGATTTTTTTGCCCTAAAACATAGCCGCAAAAAAGCGATATAATATTATATTGACACTCATCATGCACAACGTTGATGTGAACAAAGTAGTATCATGTGATAATACCAGTGCAGATAGATAGATGAATAGATAGATATACAGTGTATATACAAGTATATGATATATTATGTGTATATTGAGTATATAGATAAAGAGTATATGTGCTTTTTTATATACAATGTGCTTTGCAAATTAAGTTCACCTGATGTGGGAATGTCTATCTGTGTGCCTGTTTAAATAAAGCAATTGTGGAGAAGCAAAGCCTTTAGAATTGTCAAATAAAATAATTATTCTATAATTCTGACAAGACTTTTAAAATGTTTCGAATAATTTTTTATGTGCGTAGTAGGCCTATAAAGTAAACACAACATTTTGGAGTAATGGTATTTTTCTGTCCAGTAAGTTGTTGAAACCAATTGCAACAAAATATCCATAAATACATCTAAAATATTGATAAGAACAAAGTTTTATTGACAATATGTGTGTAGGAATGACAATATGGACTTATGGTATAGGCATTTCAGACTGTCGATTGCATCAATTTGTTGAAATGTGGAGTTAGGAGTATCTACCTTTTAGAATTCTTTTCATTGTCGTCGGCATAGCAGTGGACCTCTCTGCTCTGGACCCCATAGCCACACTTCCGGTCCCCAACATCACATGATCCCCAGTTGCCTGGCAACCAGTAGTAAACAACGCAGGGGAATTCGTTGCAACGCTGTTTTTCTGTCAATGTTCTAAGTGGCGGACATGGCTGGCCCCCTAAAACACAGAGAAATGCAATGAATATTAATCCACCATCGATTACACATTGATTGCAATGATTTATTAATTCAATGGTTTGTGTAAAGCATTTCAAACATTATTCATGGAAGAAATGGGTCAGAGAGTGTGATGAAGTTCTGTGATTTTGTGGTAACATTTTGGTCAACTGTATGTTTGAATGCAAATGAGTAGCTCTTGTTAAGTTTAATTAGCAGGCCTAAAGGAACTTCAATGTGCATGGAAAGAAGATGCCATACTGAGATTGTATGACATACCGCTTCAAAAAACAATTGGGCGATCTATGTGTTTTAAAAACGTAAACAATACATTTTTTGCAGACCATGTTACATTTTCTGAATTTGATTGAATATATACATTTGTTTTGTTAATTTAGTTTTAATGCAATAGTTACACAAATACTGTAAGGTGGCAGCAGAATTTAGAGATCTAGTGTCGTCATTAATCATAGATGACGCCACCGTCTAGTGACGTCATGGTAACATGATTTTTTAGCCTCATTGTGCAACAATTTGATAATATTATTATGTAACTTTGGATTTGACGGTATGAAGCAAAACTACTTTTAACCACGTCACATGTTTCAAGTATCAAGTTTCACGTTTCAAGTTTCACGTTTCATGTTTATGTATTGTATGAATCATCTACCAAGCAAGATGTATCTCATAACTCGCCAAGAATAAAGGAATTCTACTGCAATTTATGTTTTCTACGTGCGTTAGAAAATTTGCTGTGTCAAGTCCGAAATAACATTGCACTTCTTAGACCATGGTGCCAGTTAGGACAGGAAGAGGACCCATTAATAATGCAAAGGATGATTGGATTTGATGTCTAAACTAGATAAGGACCTAGAAACTCAACCAGAGCTGGAATCAAACCTGGTATTAAGAAATTCGAAGTTCATGCATGGTGCTACCAATTGAGCTGACCAATAGATGCATGTGTATGGATAATTCTGTCTATAAATATATACCATATATTTGTGGTTTGAGATGCATGAGTCAGAAGTTCAGAACTAACTTTTGATATCAGAGTGAAACTATACTTTGAACATGTGTCAAGTTGGCATGTTGTCAGTCTCCAACAAATGACTGCTTCATACCCACCATAGTAAACATGGTAGCATGTATCAGATTTAACTATTCTGCTCTATTTACAGGTCTCTCAGAGCTGACTGAACATTCAAGTTCACTTTGACATGCCACTGCAACCAGTGTTTAAGCAAAAAAACACCAAATTATTTTGCTGCACGCGAACTTCCAATGTAATGAAACTCAAATCGTCAAACAACAAAGTCCGAGGTATAACACTGACATTAGTTCTGGCGTTTTGGTAAAAAGTAAAAGAATAAATTTAGGAAAAGGAGAATTTAATTTCCTTCATCCATTGTTATTTCGCATGTTCTAGATGATAGGGTTGATTCCATCTCTGATTTATCACTGATTTATTCCTGATTTATCTGATTTGCTCCAAGTTCATCCTTGACTTAGGATCTAGAGTAGTTCTATTAACAAACAACAAATAACTGAACAAACTACAAGGTCTGATAGGACTTTGCAATGATTTCAATCTTCAGGTAAGCATACAAAATTTTCCTGCCATTTTACTTGTAATAGGTTTTATCATGTAAAACTACTTGTTTGTTTCACATGGTCATTAGACACTGACTCTCAGAGTAAGCCCAAGGTTTCGCGTTCTGCTGAATTGGAATCTAACCGTTTACAAATTCGTAGTACACATGCTAAATATTGAAAAAAATATTCCTCAATCTCACTGCCAAAAAGAGATATATATAGATAGTCAGAAAAAACAGCGCCCAGCTCAGACTTCACATTGCCGTATAAGAACTTCATTTATATGTGGTAATTTCTGCGGAACCATTAATTGTATGCTTTTGATTTAACTTAGCTCATAATTTCACCTGCTTTGATAGCTATTTTAAACTATCAATTGTTTCAAAGTTTTTAAAACAAACTTTTAAACCAAGAAGATGTTTATCATTCAAGGTATTGACAATAAAGTTCTCATGATGCATGTACAATGATCATGAGAGTTTTGGGTCGTATCTCTAATGTTAAATTTCAAAATTACGCACAAATTATGTTTTTGAGTAATGAAAACCATACCAACCTGTAGTTGGGGGAGCTAAAATTTCCCGTGATCGGAACCGGAAGCCGGACTGCCTCCGAACCCCACATGACTTTGAGCATGATGTCCAAGATGACCATTGGGAGACTACACAATCATTTTCACATGGCACAAAACAAACTTCCCGATTCGGAGGTTTTGTGTCATAACAAAGTCTGGACGATACGACTGTCTGAAATCAAAAAGGATATGAAGAGAGGGTGTGCATAATCATTGACTTTACATGCAGGCGTAATAATTTTGGTTTATGATTCTGTGATGACCAGTTTTTAAAAAAGCCTTTGAATGATCACGATTTGCTGAAGTTGTTGAATCACATTATAAAACACAAATACAGTGACAGAAAAAGGAAAGAGCTGTTTGTTAACATACCCATGATTACACTATCAGTTTACAGATATGTGCCACGATTATTGTCAATCACAAAAATTTACAATTGTCCCTGAATATATACACTAATGATAATTCAGAATGTTTTAGATGGTGTACAATACCCATGTACACATTTTACTGGAGAGTAATAAGTGTGCAGCTATTTAGGGTATTTGCCTTGTTTTGGTCAGTCATCATTCACCTTTAGACATGAACAAAAAAGGCAATTTACCCTTCGACAGATCTGTGCATTATGGAGAAACACAATAGATTTATACCAGGGCATGATATTGAATGTTATTTGCTAAATTTTCGCCTTTATTCTGCTTAGCTGAAAGCCAGGTGATGATTCTTATTATTACATGTACATAACCACTGTCATAAAGGCCTGTGTGAATTTCCTTGCTGGGCCATACATTCATGTAAAACAAAATTAATTTTTCAACTGTGATAATATTAATAAGCCTTACATGTATGTAAAGATTTTGATGGGAAACTTGTTCATCATAATAATTGAAGGGATCTCAAAATGACTATAATTGCCTGAATGAAGTTTAGGCACTTATAAAACAAACAGTGGTCATATAATTTGGAGCTCTATTTTGCCATATGGATTTTTTTCAAATTACGCTTGGCATACAATTTTTATATATGAATTGATTGATGCGGACATCACCAACATGAGAGAAACTTCGCGTTTCCCCATTTTTTGTGCGAGAAGCAGAATAATTGCCAAAATCAATTATATAATATCCTAGTCATGAGAGATAATGTAGGGAAAGTGTGGGTAAATCGGCACAGTTATCAAGCTTGGGAGAGTGGGGGCAAGTTGGACCATCCAGAATTAGGCCACTTACGTATAAAGAACCATCACGATACAACCAATCATCAGCTGTCTTTGAAATTGAAAAGATAAACCCAATGATTTCAAGATTATTGTACAATCCTACAAACTTCTTCAAGTTCAACTAGACCTCCTAATAAGACAATCTGTTGTGGACTTAGCATTGTGTTGTAGCATGGCCACTGCAGAAGAATTGTTCAAATTTAAACTAAACAGGTCAGACATGATCGTTTTGAAAAGAAACACATTTGCATTATTGAGAAAACATTCAGATTCTCAAATAGAGGTAATTTGCATGCTACAGAAGATTAAAAAACTGCAAATCAAGTACTGATTCAAGACTATCATAATTTTCATGGGCCTGTGCTATACAAACCAAAATATGTAATACACTTCAATCACTCAAAGCTAGCTTCTTATATTTACAAACATCAATAACAATTATTAAATCTTTATACATGAATGAAAAAAAAACAACAACAATATCAAAAAGTGCATCTTCTGAGACAAAAACCATGAAAAAACTTACCGATCTCCGACTAATACACTCGACACTCCTGTTCTGCTCTCCATCTCCGCAGCCCATTTCAGGGTATTTCAATGGACAAGAACTACTTGTGGTTACCTTCCACGTATAACAGGGTGGATAGTGGCATATCTGCATTTCTTTCAACCGCGGACAACTCTTACCCCCGTACAAACCATCTCTCATCACTTTCCTTTCTCTCATTCGGTACCCTGGAAAAAAAGTAGATGGGATGTTACATACCAAGAACTATGCGATGAATGCCAACCCTCCCCCGTTTTCTATGAGCAGGAGCACGGGTGAGCCATACATGTATGATCTAAGGAAGGAGGGCTACAGGCTAAAAAGTTTGTTCAGAACATGGAATCTTCATAAAAAGTACTCTGGTTGAAGTGACATGCAGGATTAAGAAAGTTTCCATGTCCATAATCAGTAAAATCCATAGAATGACCGTTTCATATTGTTTGAAATTTAATGGCAAGCGAAAGTCTTTCAAAAAAAAATTGGAGGGTTAAAAAAATTATTTTGGTCAGGGTCTTATCTTAAATCTACTTCACAGTAATACCAGGATTGTAGCCATCTTGATAATAAAGATTCAAAGAAGCATGCCATTTTCATGGAAGGGTATATGTTTTTATTTTAAATGTAAGAATGCATATCAATTTTTAAAGGAAGTAATGTATGACATGATGCTAAGATGGTTGTATAACACTGATTTATAAAATGCGTCTCAACGTGGGATTTATAAATGGGGCACCATGAGCCATGCAACTGAAATAGGGCACCTTGAGCCGATTTCGTGAAAGGTGCGATGTGCCTTATTCATGTAATAAGGCTCAGTAGAAAACAACATCTCGTAGACACTTTGCATGCTCTAAACCAATAATCTTGATCTGTGAAATATTGTCGCATTAATTTCAACACCTCAGTCATTAAATCATTTACAAATAGGCTTCCTGAATTGTCCTCATGGGGTGCTTTTGAAGGCGGCATCAAAACCTATGCCTGTGTTGTTTGGAAAATGCTTGATATAGAGATATTTTATGCATTCATTTGGCAAGACTCACACTGAAAAAGGAATGCCACTCCTTTTATAGTAAGTCTGTGGTAAAGTATTTTTGCACTGTATAGTAAGTAATCATACTGCCATTAATCATAGGTCTGTGCTGTAACCAGCCAATAGTTGGCAAGATAAATGCTTGCAGGAAATTGCCAGGTATTGACGCCAGGGGGCGCTCTAGGTGGGCGATAATAGGGGAGTTGATGTACTCTCTCTTGACATCATGTGATTACAGCAACCTCACTTGCCAAAAGACGTAGTAACTCATAAAAAAGACACTCTGGCTCCTTTTGAGTCTGAAGTTGTTTTTGTTTCGAAGTGTACTAACTTCTCCACATTTTTCCTTGATAAAGGAAATATAATATGAGTGCTCTGTTAGGCCGACATAGAATGAATGACAAGTGAAAGTGACTGCATCTTTTGGGTAACAGTATATTTTGTTATATTCTTAAAGTGAATATAACCAGAACAGAAAGCTTAATACATGTCATAAAAATTCTAAAAAGTTTCTTCCACTGTGCTACTAAACCTGGAATGTTGGCAAAAATTGATACATGTATTAAAAACTGAAAATAACTCCTATAGAATTTACTTTAGGCCTAATTGTCAATTATCTCTTTGTCTCCACTGTGCTAATTACTTTTTCCGATATTTTCTGGCAACCCTTTTCAGACTAAGAACTTTCCTGCACATGCTCTTGCAGACTTGTACAGAACTTTAGAGTTTACTGGTCAGGGTCATGGGTCTTCCTTTTGACCAAAACGATTACTGTGTAAAAAGAAAAACTTGTTTTGGAATTGACCTGTCATGAGGTCGAAGGTCCAGGTCATTAGTTAAGACATTCTCAGAAGAGGATTGTTCTTCAGTTGTTTGAAATGTGAAAATTTAGATGTATAACTCATGCTGATTGAAGTCTAAAATGCTAATTTGCAAATCTCATTGATTAGCAACACTGATAAATTTTGGGCAGCATGAAATTCGAATTTTCCAGCTATTTTAACCCATTAGGTCATTGCTCAATGCACGTATTCCACGACAGACCCAATATTCACTTTACAATATGGACCAATGGAGATTCAGAATAATTCAAAAGACAGAGGACAGTATCATATGACAGATGGAGGGCATTATATATGCCAAAGCAGGTTCCCATTCCTATTGCCTTTGCTGTTGGCCTAAAAGCTTCAAGGTGAAGAAAGATTAAGTGTATGATGGAACGTGAAAGGCTGAAAATGACCAGCTATAGCAATCTCTGACTCGGCTTAAGTGATTCAAGCACTTAAAGGAATCATTCATGCACACCACGTCTCTTCAAGGATCTCCTATATTTGAGATGAAATAAGATCAACGCTAGACAATGGAGTGCCTATTTAGTGGTTATTTGCTGATGTGAGTCCAATGACATTTTTTAAAAAAGGATCGTAATGCTTTGAGCTTTCAAGGGGAATCCTCTATATGAAGGGTAATAAACTAATATATAAATACCTGTGTTGTAATGCTTTTTGTAAAAAAAAAACAACTCTTAGTTCAGTTTTGGAACTACATAATGTATTATCAAGTATTGTTTTTGGTAAGTACTCAGGAAGAGACATATCCACACCAAATTACCAATACATGTGAATGACCCACTCATTGGAACAGTGATTGCTAATAGATGATGGTGTGCATAACCTCAATAATACACATATTGGCGTAAATCTTTAAATGAAAGCAGTGACTTTGGAAATAAGCAGACATACTTAGTATGACTCTCTACCCTCTCCCCTCATCAGATTGCCACTGTAATTCAGCAAATTGCTTCCTTTGTCTTCATTGCGAGTCCATCAGGCTAAAGGCATTCACCAAGGGTCTCCTCTTGCTCCTCAAATATGTATGCTTCCAGTGAACAGTGAGGACTGAGGCTCAATTCTCCGCTCTTCAAAGTCTGATCCACTTTAAGCCAACAATCTGAGACCTTGGTCTTTAAGTCAAATAGTTCTGGAGGCCAAAGCAAAGTAATACAGCCCATGGGAGGAATATCAATTGGGATGGAAGCCTGGAAAGTTGGACGTTTAAAGGAAACTGGTAGTAATGCTCTGTAACTATCTAAGCTGACACAGATTATAGTTAACAAATAGTGAGCTTTGTTGTAAATTTTTCAGCCATAGATGAAACAGGAGACATTACATTTGAGGGCAGCCAGTATAAGGAAAATTACCTTCGAGCTATTTAAGGTATTCCAAGCCTCCTAGCTTAATGTTTAACTGAAGTTTAGTACTTAAGCGTTTTGAACATGGCTCATAAACTTTTTTTTCCAGTAAAATTATGTGAAAATATGTTGTAGTTGACAAAGGTAAATTGATTGAATGGCCTACTGTAAACTTGGTGTTCATGTAATTAAGTCACATTGAAAGGGGGTATTTTCTTGGCTAATCATAAATGCCATAATTTGCTGCCTTTGTCTCTAGATTATTGTTTAATCTGTTGTCTGTACCTCAATGGTCAAAGGGTATTTCCCTACTCCCATGGTTGGTTGTTGCCAAAAATTGCTCTTTTGATAATGCGTTTTTTACTGAAAGTTTCTGCAATAATCCGTATAACTTTGTGGTTTAAAAAATAACTTCAGTACTGAATAAACACTGTTATTAGATAAACTGTAGACTATTAGGTTGAGGCAAGAAAGTGCCCATCCTATAACAGTTGATCCCAATATAAAAGACCCAAGCATAAAGTTGGTTCTATACCAGAGTAAGATGCCAGAAAAAAGGAAAATGTAAGTATTCATAGCACTGCTCCCGAAGCTAAGCTCTTGTTACTTCGTACCTGATGAGCCGGATTAGGGCCCAAGAGATATCCAAAGCAAGACAAACATTTGTGCCATGATTTTGATTGATTATGATACAAGAAGTGAGTCAGAGAGTGGGTTTGTGTTTTACGTCCCACCAGCACAAGTGTCGGCTATTTAGAGGAACCAAAGATACAGTACAGCCAAAAATAAACCTCAAATCTCCTTACAACTACCTTTGACTCCTCACCACAACCTTAGCCCACATCAAGAACATCAAGAGCAATTAAAACTGCTATCAATGAATTTGCAATTAGCAAAGGGGCACAATATCAAAGAAATCAAACACAATGGGGTGATGAAGTTTGAATTGGTGTTGGCTGAATGTAGTCTTACTTTATTTTGGGTTGTACTGTACAAGTTCTAAGTAATGGCCACTTTTATGGCTCATCAACAGCGATACTCTGATTGACAAAACTTGAAGTACATCTGCCTTGTTTTTTTTGGGACCGGTCTTTGATTCCTGGTCTGGGCAGTCCACGTTTAGAGGTGCCATGACCTAGTGCATAAGGTGCTCGCCTGGCAACTGAGACGTTGCAGGTTCTACTCCCAACCAGGGCATGGAGAAACTGAGCAGATGCTCCACAACTCTTGGCTTCACTTCACCCAGGTCTAAATGGGTACTTGGCTATAGGCAGTGATGGCGATTGTAGAGTGACTTAGCGTTGTATGCGCTGAATACTGCTGCCTGGCTGTATACTCACTGAGGAGATGAGAATGGCTCATGCACAGGCCTGCCAAGGGTGTAATTGTAGTCTGTTGAATTGACTTCATTGGTGTAATGGACTATAAAAAATCATACATTTACATTTACATTTACAGATGGATGTTTCAACTTCTCTTCAGAATGAACGTCTGACCTTTTTTTACAACTTCTAGATGAATTTTAATTAAGTGCTTGATTGAACGTGAAAGGCTAAAACATGACCAGCTGTAGCAATCTCTCGTGTGGCTTAAGTGATTCAAGCACTTTAAAAAGCAATCATTGAAGTAGACTACTTACATCTCTGACAATCATGACTACTATGCAAGATGTGGGACAAGGTTAACCAAGCCGGATATGATCACTTCCCTTATTTTAAGGCACTACTGTTACTCTTCTGCAGTTTTTTTGATTGTATTACTTCCTTAGGTGTATGTCGTTTATGAAGGTATTATATATTCTATAGTAGAGATCACAAATGCTACCACTCTCTTTTTGAACGACATATTACATTTTTTATCAATAATCTTGCAGTATTCCTACCAATATCTGTACATTCCTTTTAAGTATCAGTGTTTATTGTTCTGTAGTAGAACAGACCTAGACGCATCTTCTTCAGATTATGTTGCATCCTTCTTCTTTTTTCTTTGGAAAGAAAAAGTTTGTAACCATCAATACTGCATTTTATAATGGGCAGACTGAAGTGCAATGTTTAAAACTAACACAGGATCTCTGAGATGTTGTCACACTCTTTTTACGTCACTAAATTGAATACAATTAATTATGTCGTCATCATTAATTCCTATGTAAACCAAATATTAATTGTCAAACAATTTCAAAAATATGTTAGGTTAATACACCCAAATGTTTAAACAACTAATTGTTGAAATTGTTCCTCTTGGTAGATTTTAGTTCTAAATTTCACTCACAGAGTGCCTCATGACTACGGTATCACCCCCTTTTCAAAAGAGTTGTCAGCCTTGAGACCCTTACCAGGTGCTTACTGCCCACATATCTCTTCTGACACTTCACATTGCATATTATAGTATTCTGCTATGTAGCTAAAAATTATCAAATTAAGGTGATATAACTCATTAAAAAAATAAAATCTGAATAGCGGAAGTTTAAAATACAACCCCCTGGAGTGGTTGACATGTGTTGTCATGAATAAACTGCATGTAGAGACTAAGAATGATGTTTTTGCTTGGTTTTCAGATCGTGACAGTAAGTGTGCCTTTCTCCACCATTAATCATATATTAGCACTGGAGCCAGCCAATAGTCAGCAAGATAAATGCTTGCAGGAAATTGCCAGGTATTGACGCCAGAGGGCGCTCTAGGTGGGTGATAATAGGGGAGTTGAAGTACTCTCTCTTGACATCATGTGATTACAGCAACCTCACTTGCCAAAAGACCAAGTTACTCATAAAAAAGACAGTCTGGCTACTCTTGAGTCTGATTACAGGTTTTCTTATTTTCATAGTATTGACAATACTGTCAAGCATTTTTTTATATCCATTTTTCTTCAGATTCCTGTACATGTTAACTTTTCACAGTATTCTGTAATAGTCAGAGCTAAAACTTCCCTATAACAATGCTTATCCTTTTTTTTTGTTACCGACCTAGTAGGCACAATTGTTTCAAGAAATTAATTGTAATCCTTTATGCATGCAATAGCTCAATCACGACACAAGATAGCTTAAGACAGTTGTAATGACAGCAATGATACTTTCAAAAATGATGTAGAATCCATTATAGACCCTGTGTGTACTTTCTTCATATATGAACTGCTTTACATTGCATTGCTGCTTTCAAAGTGTTTGCAAACTACCTCTTCCTTGAAGCTCTGTCTCATAAGATTCCTTTGTATGTTCTCTTGCACAGTTCTGAACGTCTTCATCTCATATGTCTCCTTATAACTATTTCCTGTCCTCTTATGTTCTACTTTTTGCATCAATCAATTTTGTTTCATAGCACCCCATCCCCTGTTGTGATAAATGTACAGATCTGTACTACATTCTGGGTACTGTTTATGGCAGACGAGATAGCTCAAAAGGGTAACAAGAAAATCAAAAAGATTTCTGAGAAGAGAAAAGTATCTAAAATCCAGCCTGTAATCTTGTTTCTTAATCTGTTGTTCCTGACAGGTATGCAATCTATAGTAAACTGAAGGACAAAATAAGTTATCATTCCTTAGGAGAATGTGGTATGAAGTCCTTGAGGAAAAATACCTTGATGGCATATGAAAACAGTCTGTAATTCATTATTTTTTCACCAAATCAGATAAAACAATGTTTGGGGTGACCCATTTCACTGCAATAATCAATAAACATAAGCAGGATGGAAAACAGAGTTCACATCTGCCAAAATAGGCCCATTGCATGGATGTCTGGCTGCCAGGCCTGCTTAGAGAGCCGTCTCATAACTGTTTTGGCACTCATTCTTGGGTTGTGAGTGCCTGGAATTTCAGCTGCTGTGGATGTGGAGGTCTTCAAATGGTCTTGAAACGGTCATCCAGATTCTGGTGGTTGAGTGCCTGCCTTGAGCATGGGTCGTGACTGCAGGTCTGCCTGGCTTTGGAATGTCCTTAATTTAGCCTGTTAAACCAAACTTGGTCATGAGCTTGCTGATTGCTGGCTGGGAGCAGCCCCTCCGATGTGCAACCTCTTTCTGGGACATGCCAGTCGGCAGCACCCCAACTGCTGAATCTAATTGCTTAATGGAGAGCCTACCCAATTGGTGTTTTTTTGCGTATCCAACTCAGGAAAGATCAAGGAACTTTTCTGAGTGCTTTTTGTGCAGTTAAGGGCAACAGATCTTAAGGATTAGCCTAAATACTGCATTTCATGACCTGTACCAGTGCAGAGGCAATGACCCGTGACAAGAATATGTAAACTTGAATAATTGATCGTTGTTAATGTTGAAAACATTAAAACACAACAAATAAGTTTGAAAAATCATTTTTCTTTAAATTATTTCAAATTGAAAAGTGATAACTTACTTTTGTCCTTCAGCTTATATTAGTCTTTAAAATTATATCACTTTAATGATAAAAGAGTTGCCTTTAAATAAAGGATTACAGTTTGTCTCATTTCTAGAACGCACGGTCGTCGTTAAAAATCTAACAAAAACAGCACCAAAACATCACAAAAATGTGATAGATAAATTGCAAAATAGCTCATCTACCCGTGAGTATGTGTACATCTTCTGTGTGACCTGTAGATGAGGAGCAATCAGGCCAAACACCAGTTCGCATGTTGTGAGACAAACTGTAAGTGTACTACTCAAATTTCAATCTGTGATCCGACCAATTGTTTTCTATGTCTTTATTGTGAATCCATCAGACTAAAGATATTTGCTGAAGTCTCCTCTTGCTTCACAAATAGTGCTTCCAGTGCATGTGTAAGGACTGAAGTCAAATTCTCTGGTCAACAAGCCATCAATTTGGAACATTGGCCTCTTAGTTAAATAGTTGGGGAGGCCACAGCAAAAGCAAAACTACCCATGAGCAGAATCGTAATTAGGAAGAAAGCTTTGAAAGAAGAGAGCTTTATTCTAGAAATTGTATGCAATTTGGACTGTAACATGGCCAAATATTGCCCAGTCTTTGAAGTTTGACTGATTACAGGCGAAAGTCATCTAAGTGATATTAAACTAAAAGAAAATTGGTTTGGAAAACTTTCAACAACCCTTCACTTACTTGACATTGTAAATGTAATGTTTCCTTCCATATCTTCTGGCCTTGCAATTCACTGTTTAGTTTGACCATACTCTGTATCCACTTAGATAGCTATGCAGAGCATTCTTCTAGTTTCTTCAAACCCAAGACTTTCCAGGCTTTCATCCCAATTGATATTCCACCCATGGGCTGTATTACTTTACTTTGGCCTCCAGAACTATTTGACTAGAAGACCAAGGTCTCAGATTGTTCGCTTAAAGTAGATCAGACTTTGAAGAGCAGTGAATTGAGCCTCAGTCCTTACTGTTCACTGGAATCACACATATTTGAGGAGTGAGAGGAAACCCTTGGCGAATGCCTTTTAGGCCTTGAGCCAGGGGGGTTGGTCGGTACCAACTGGAGGGGCAAAACATGAGTATGGTTTTATGAAAGCCCTATGTCTGAGGTTTCCAAAAAGGTATGATAGCATTGGCTAGCTCTTTGCCTTCCCCGCGATATCACTAATTAATGTTAACGAGGCAGCGATGTTTTTGAGTAGCAAAAAAATTCAAATTGGTAATTATATTTGCTACTCACACAGCAAATACTTTATGGAAAAGGACTCATAATACCTTAAATTAAAGCCAGGTATATGCACTTTCCAAAAGTATGCAATATGATACCATTATGATAACACAAATAGCCAATTAGTGCTAACTAACCCCTCAGACGTCTGCAGAAATTGGAAAAAAATCTAATTATTCTGATAACTTTAAGTGTTTCTCATTACCAAATTATATATAGACAGTTATACATATACAGAACTAAAGCTGAGAATGTGTGCTTTAAGATGGTACATGGTAAGATAACTTTTCTGTGACATAACTGCTCATTAATGACCAATTACAATAACACTTTGATAATCAAGGCGATTTGGTGAACCAAGAAATGAACAAAGAGGTGGATAAGATTGCAGTTTCTCTTGATATATATTTAAGGGAACCAGGCTTGCAATACCTCAAATTAAGGCTGCAAATGTGAACTTTAAAACTGCATATAAGATGTTGCCATTAGTGTAATGGAAGTTGCTAATTAGTGCTAACGAGTTCCTCCGACGTCTCTTACAAAGGGAAGAAAATCAAATATACCCGTTTCCTTTTGGTGATACTCAGTACCAAACCCAACAAAGTCAGTGATACATTTTCAGGATTAAAGCTGAGAATGTGTGCCTTAAGATGATATGTGGCATGATGATTTCTGATGGAGAAACGATAATAATTTCCGATCGTGAAAATGATGTTGTCTCCAGTACAATAACCGCAGTCATGATGGCAGGCAATTATGCTTGCAGTACCTTAAATCAATTTTATCAATATAAACATTCCAACAGCAAATAATGCAGTGCATTAGCAGTAACGGTAATTGTTAATTAGTGGTAAAAAAATAATCAAACTTCTGGATGAAATCAAATTAGTCATGTTTTAAACATTGTATATTTTTGGTGTTTCTAATCACCGCATCATAAGCAGCCATAATACACACATACATAGAATGGAAGATCAGAATAATGAGCTGTATAAAATGTTAAATGGTAATACATCTACAGCTATACCACTCAGTAATGACAAACAATAACAGCATTATGATAATTAAAATGATTGTACAAACAACAAAATCAACTAGGCCTATGCAATCAACGAGGTTAGCACATACAACAAAATCGGGCAACATCTCAAAGAACATTTAAAAAATACAACTTATGAATATCCATGTATACTATATGGGAGTTGACATGCACAAGTATTACAATGAAACAGAAATACCTTTACTTCAGCAGTAAACAGCAGTAAATGTATCTTTTGGACACCTACTCCTCATCAAGATCATCTGTAAGATCATCAACATCACAGTCCACATGCTCCGTAGCTTGGTTATCACAGTCTTGCAAACACAGATTGGTGCATTTCAATCCATTTGCCAAGCAAACACATCTAGTTAGAGTGCAGTGATTGGTACACTTGCAGGAGAGGAGATCAAGTACAGCTTCTGGGGCTGGATTATCATCCATCCATTTCACTGTCAGGTGATCATGTCCTTCAGTAGTTCTAAGTGTCCACCCATGTCCCATTAGTTCAAGTTTTTCCGGCATTGGGTCAAGGCAACGTCTCCAAATTGCAGCTTGATAATTGGCACGCTGCACATGCTGTTCCAAGCAGTCTTTGTTGGGAGGAAGTTGATAACTTCCACCTCACCTTCTTGACACAGAACAAATGGTATCTCAGGTCATTAACACTCACAGTTGTTGTTTTCGGTGCATGTAGTTGGCATGTAACAGCCTCCTGCTCATCCACAGTTTAAGGTGTAACATTCTACTGCTGGCCAAGTTTATCAAAGGCTTGGAGAACATCACAGTTACTGGTCATCCAACTTCAGCGCACTGACTTTTCCTTTTCCAGCAAAGGCACCCTGTGAAAGCATGTAGACCGATGAGATCTTTTGAACATTCAGAACCAAGTTTGGCGGCCACCTTGCTGTTGTCGATTAACTTGACACGAGTTTTACTTCCACACTTCAGCAGAATCCGAGAGCCAATTTAATTTTTCAGAGCCAAACTCAAGATGAAAACATCTGTGTCATTTGAACAAATGACCACCACTTCATATCCAGCCCTTGCTGCCTGTGCTGCAGGCAGGAGCAACCGACCATCAGCTTCTTCTTGTGTACTGGAAAGATCACTAACCTCATCAATCCCATCTTTGGTGATCAGGAAACACTTATCACCAACAGTTGCATACAGCATCTTATCTCCAAGATGCCCCTACATTCTGGTTGTCTCCATGTGCATACCAGAAACTCAATGAGATTGCTTTTGTTCATTGTCTTTGTGATAAACAATCTCCACTGCCTCGCAAGGTGCTTAGGTGCAATTTTTTAAGCCTTTGGCCACCTTGGACACCACGCAGTCTGCGCTCAATTTCTTTCAAAAATGATGTCAATCTGGTGACTGGGGCTTCCTTGTTGGAGAATCAAGCTTAAAATGGTATCAGCAATCTCTCCTGTTTTCCACTGACTTTTTGCACCAAATTCCATCTATAATGGTTGCAGAATTATCAGGTATGACTTCCACAGGAGTTTTTCTGCAGTGTGGCAGCCAATGTTGCTTTGTTTGTTTTCCTCAGAAAACCTTCTGGAGTTACTAGAGACCATTGCAGTGGACCTAGGGGATAAGACGTTATGTCCTTCATGCGAAGTTTGCGGATTTGTGCAATAACGAGAATTCTCCCAAACAGCGAGCGATCAACTTTTAGGATCATAGTTCTGCCACACTGCATTTTCATTTGCTTCTTTTGTGACATACTGGTGAAGGTTTTTAGCTTATTCAGCTTGATGCTTTCATAGAATTCTATTGCAGGGCAGTCACTATCAAGTCGCTCTTCCTCAAATTTTGAGTAGCACTTCTCACCAAGGTGTGCATGTAATAAATCTGATGAAACCTTGGATTCAGCAAAGGGGTTTATCCAATCTTCAAATAGATGAACGATTGTACCAACATCTTCCTCATCTTTAACGACACAAGATTGTCTGAGGTCACAATGGCAAAAGCCTTCTGTGTTCTCTTGAACAAAATTACGAAGTTGACCCAGGAATGCTCTTCTGTGTTCAGCTGTTAAATTATAAAGTTTCACAGCTGATGAGCGGAGACTGAATCTTGTTGTCCCACCAGGAGTTTGAGTATCAGGGTTCAAAGTTACTTCAAGTGCTTGATCTATTGGAAGACCTCTAAATGGATTGGTCTCTGACAACTGCACAGAAAAGAAGCCTCGCTTGAATGCACTATAAACATCAGGATGGGTGTAACGAAGACCTGACATTTTTGCATAGTAGACTAGCAAGTATCTGGCATTATTTGTTCTGTCATATGCGAATGACCATGGGATTAGTTCTCTGATAGCATGAAGGCACAGATCCCAATCCCCTTCTGGAGATGCACGTAGCAGACCCAGTATTACATCTTCCACAAAGTCAATGTAAGACATCAAAAATTTGGAAAGATCACCATTTGAATTTCTGAGGAATTAGGAATTCTGACCATCTGTTTGCAAGGTCCAGGAAGTCTTGATATCTGATATCTGCAACACTGGACAGGTTCAAATCCAAATTCCTAACTTCATGGAAACACTCTTTCAAGCAGAGGTTGTTGTTCTGACATTCTTGTTACAAACTCTTTCCAAATCAGTCTCATCTTGGCTTCATAGACGAGTTTGTGCACTGTCACGGCACGATTGTATATTTTGCCATCAAAAACTCCGGTGACAGAATCCTCAGCCGTAATTCCAGACTCAATACAAATATCTTTTAGTCCAGCATCCTGGAATCTCTTCCCAAGAACTGCCAAAGCGTTGCAGATGGTGTGAAAAGCACCCTGTCTTATGATAACGTTGGCATATCTTTCTTTGAATTGCCATACTATTTCTTCCACTTTGGGGGTGAAAATTGCCTTGTCAAAAACTAAGATGATCACTGAGAGTTGCGAGTTTCTTTCTTATAGCTTCAGAAAGATTAAGAATTTCAAGAACTGTGTTCATTTCTGTGGCAGGAGCATTAATGGTTGGCAAATAGCAAAGAACATCTTTGCTGATATCTATACTACTTCTTGACATGATATTATAACCAGTCCAGCTAGGTACAATTTGGTTGTCTGTGTTGAGTCTGTTGACGTACCTGTCAAAAATCCACAATAAGTTTCTCTTCTTGGAGGTCATGCTTGTAATTCTAGAATCCTCACTTCTGGGATTTGTTGTAAAAGGATTTGGGCCAATTCTTTTTCCTGCTGAGTAAGTAGCAAGTTCGGAGTGCTCCATTGACACAGTTCTTTGCTTTGTCTTCTTAATTGGAGGTAGGGCTGGCTTCTTCATTTCACAAACATATATGAAGGGGTAAGGGCAAGCTATTTTCATTGGTGTATCTATTCAGCTCATTCTTTATGTGTGCATAACTGGGTTTGATGTCGGAAAATACGAAAAGTAACGAACAAATTTGATTATTTTCGATTCAACAGACATCCTTTGACGAAGTCATTACCACTGATTAATTAGCAAATTGCAAAATCTAAAGGCAACATATTGCTGGTAAACAGTACCAATAGAAATAGAATTAATTTGAGGTAATGCCAGTGGTCGTTATTCTCAAAATATTTACACTGTTATGGAATGTCTTGGGTCGCTCACAAAATTACGATCATTATCAGAAATTACTATCATTTGTCATTATTACTGAATAGCTTTCCATCAGAAATCATCATGCCAAATATCATCTTAAGGCACACATTCTCAGCTTTAATCCTGAAAATGCATCACTGACTTTGTTGGGTTTGGTACTGAGTATCACCAAAAGGAAACGGGTATATTTGATTTTCTTCCCTTTGTAAGAGACGTCGGAGGAACTCGTTAGCACTAATTAGCAACTTCCATTACACTAATGGCAACATCTTATATGCAGTTTTAAAGTTCACATTTGCAGCCTTAATTTGAGGTATTGCAAGCCTGGTTCCCTTAAATATATATCAAGAGAAACTGCAATCTTATCCACCTCTTTGTTCATTTCTTGGTTCACCAAATCGCCTTGATTATCAAAGTGTTATTGTAATTGGTCATTAATGAGCAGTTATGTCACAGAAAAGTTATCTTACCATGTACCATCTTAAAGCACACATTCTCAGCTTTAGTTCTGTATATGTATAACTGTCTATATATAATTTGGTAATGAGAAACACTTAAAGTTATCAGAATAATTAGATTTTTTTCCAATTTCTGCAGACGTCTGAGGGGTTAGTTAGCACTAATTGGCTATTTGTGTTATCATAATGGTATCATATTGCATACTTTTGGAAAGTGCATATACCTGGCTTTAATTTAAGGTATTATGAGTCCTTTTCCATAAAGTATTTGCTGTGTGAGTAGCAAATATAATTACCAATTTGAATTTTTTTGCTACTCAAAAACATCGCTGCCTCGTTAACATTAATTAGTGATATCGCGGGGAAGGCAAAGAGCTAGCCAATGCTATCATACCTTTTTGGAAACCTCAGACATAGGGCTTTCAAAAAATCATACTCATGTTTTGCCCCTCCAGTTGGTACCAATGGCCAAAATTTGAGGAGCTGGCTCATGGCCTATTTAGCCTGATGGACTCGCAATCAATCACAGTGGCAATCTGAGGAGGGTAGAAGTTAGAGAGTCATACTAACTTTGTCTGCTTATGTCTAAAGTCATTGCTTTCATTTAAATTAGGGCAATCTTTGTATTATTACATGGTTAAGCACCTCATCATCTATAAGTAATCAGTGTTACAACCAGTTAGTCATTGATGTGTATCGGTATGGATATATCTCTTCCTGAATCCTTACTCAAAACAATAGTTGATAATACATTATAAAGTTCCAAAACTGAACTGAGGCTTTGTTGTGTGACAATAAGCATTGAGTTTTGGTCAGGAACCAAACATGATAATTTTCTGTATTTTTCCTCAATATTTAAAAAGATACAAAATATCAATCAATCAGACCGCCAAAGGGCACAACTAGAACATATAGGATACATGCATACAAAATTTCAGCCATGTACATGTAATAGTGGTTGAGTCCTAGACCGGGAACAATACATCCGCCGCCCGAATGCCCTCCCTCCCACCCGCCTGACGGACGGACAACGTTTTACCCCAGTGATTACAATATCTTCTTCAAACTTTGTTTGCTGAAGGTAAGAAGACAGGTGAGGAAGAATGAGGAAGAATTAAGGGCTTACTGTAAAAGAAGTAACACAAAATGATCTTCAAAGTCGCCAATTATATGCTTATATCAACAACAGAGTTGAATTTACTTGGCTGATGAGTGATGACGATTGCCAAGTCAGTGTGAATCAAAACGTCATTACTTTCTGTTTAAAACACAATTTCTGACAATCAGAATAATCGTTGTAGGGTGATGATTCAATTGTTTATTGACAATATTAATACTAAGAATGCCCTTAATTTGTGTGCATCTTTACACCATTCTGCTGACTTCGAAAATCAGTTTTCCTCTTTGAAATTTGTTAATCTTTCTTTTAATATCAAAGACAAAGAAAATGTGGTGTCAGTTTATGGTCTACCACAAAAAAAAGATAAACAAGATAAAATGCAAACTGCGCAAAATGTTTTCATGGAATCTGTCTACCAGAAAAAAAATTGCCTGAAGATGAAATTATATTATATAATGTGGGGATTGTATATCCGATGAATGTGGAGTATTAGTGCTTTGAAATGAGAGAGTCGATCATCTGAGCCTTTGTAGACCTTCTGCTGAACATAATAGGAGTTCTGACTGAGACGTGGTGTGCATGAATGATTCCTTTAAGTGCTTGAATCACTTAAGCCGAGTCAGAGATTGCTATAGCTGGTCATTTTCAGCCTTTCACGTTCCATCATACACTTAATCTTTCTTCACCTTGAAGCTTTTAGGCCAAGAGGAAAAGGAGTAGGAATGGGTGACTGCTTTAGCATATATAATGCCAGCTATCCGTCATACGATACTGTCCTCAGCCTCGTGAAATATTCTGGATCTTCGCTGGTCCTTGTGATGAATATTGGTCGGGTGTGGAATATCCGCAGGGTCAATGATCTATAAGATCTCTGACTAAGAAGAACTAGTGAATGAATTGGTAGATGTGAGAACTCAATTGTGACGAGGCAAAAAATCATGCATTTGATTTTCTAGTTGCAATAACTGCACCACCTGAAAAGACAGATCGATGATGTTGTTTCACCTAGTCTCACTCTCTTGACATTAATGAACAAGAACTTGGCAAAGAGAGCTGCACTATGAATACTCACCAACACTTCATTTTGTCTTGTATTCTTTGACAAATATCAGTGCCTACATTCTTTTGGAATCTCTTCTTGGCCTACAGCCAACTTTCCACTTGAGTCCTTCATGTTGAGATCAACTGTTATATCTGATCTGAGACGTGCACTTCCTTACTTTCACACAACAGATCATAATTGATTTATTAACAAGTTCATGTAGTTCTGACGTAATCTTTCCTTTCTTGCGATTAATCTTATGAAAGTTAGTTTCAACTTAGCATACAGTTTTTGGCAACAGCCTGCCTTTGCTAACCATGAGAGCAGAAAGAGACTCTTTGACCATTGAGGTACAGACAATAGATTAAACAATAAGCCAGAGACAAAGGCAACCAATTATGACATCATTAGCCAAGAAACGCCCTTGTCACATGACTTAATTACACAGCCGAGAAGCTTTGTCTTACATCAGGTTAGTGCGAATAAGCCCAAGACTTCGATAAAGCTCTTTTGTGGTGTCTTCTTAATAAAAAAACTTCTTTGATCTTATTGAACAACTGCTGAATGATCTTAACTTCATGATTTTAATGATAATGTCTTAGCAGCAGCCTATAATTTTCCCCTTTATCACAAGGAGTCCCTAACGACACCAAGTTGGAATTTCCTTTGTGGAAGGAACTTTCAGCCAAAAAACTTATCCAAAATATTTTATTGTATAGACAAATGCAGCCAGAAGTATGATAAGAAATGTCTCTAGAACTACAGAGTTGGTTATTCACAAAAAGTATAACTTATAAGGAACTAATTCTGTCTCTCACGCGGACTAGTATCCATTACATGTCGTGATAAGGCATGAAACATAAGCTATGCGGATGAATGCACAAAGTAGCTGGATTCATGAAAGTAGTCAGCATGCAAACTTCTCATTCGAAGTAATGATTAACATGAAACGTAGCAGAACTTTTGCCAAGCATAGATTCTTACTCAGGTAAATTACATTTTGTATATAATAGCTAGGTACTTGGTAAAAGGGAAGTAACTTCAGCCGTTTGTGGAAAATTGTGACATTGTTGGACTTGTATGCAAGGTATTGAAAGATAGTTTAGGTGCTGGTTGTTTTACACTTTTGATCAGTAATATGAAAACACGTGCACTCTCCTAAAGAAATTAACTACTTTATCAACTTGTGTTGGTGGTCGAACCAAACAAGCAACAATTACTCTTAGGAACATGTTATTGTTAAAAACTCGTGTTAAAGGCTAAAACATTGACCACCAGTACAACAACAACAGTATTGCTGAGGCCTTTATATCAATGCTGTTACTAAACCCGGAATCAAAATACCTGCCAAAACAGCAGATGAGCCTTTCCAAGAGACATGCATTGACGAGAAGAAAGCATGTGAGCCATTCATTTCAAGGATGGGATCATTTACTTGCCACTTGGATGTTTTCACCAGTAAATTTTGGGAAAAGCTAGAGCCAGGCTATTTATAATAGTTGCTATATGTGTACAATATCACCCTGTGTGTCTGCTTTGGTTACATCTGTAACAATTTGCTAACAACACGTTGCAACCACCTACCAACTGAACCGCACCTAACATTTGAACAGATTATATTGATTTGACAATCAAGGATATAATGTTCCATTACCATGTCAAAAATCAAAGTCAAATTAATATGAAATGAAAAAATTGGCTTTTGTGAAAGCATAAACAAAGTTTTTGTGTGAAAGCATAAACAAAGTTTAATGCACCCTTTTGTTTGAAATTAAGATGGCCTTACCTGGTTTTGGGAAATTGGCACTTCCTCTTGCTAGTTTGCACCTGTGAGGAAGACACTCTCCCCATTCTCCCCACTGTGAGACCACGCAGTCCATGGGGCATGGGATCTCACACGGTCTCACTTGCGATGGTTTCGGAGGATCACACAGATACAGCGGCACAGGAACGTTATCTGAAAATAGTGGACAAGTTTATTTGCCAATGGAGATTCAGGTACATATCATAATGACAATGAATCAAGCAGTGTTTTGGTGATATTACAGGTGAGGAAACACGAAAGAGTTACTAATGTTACTAATGTTACAAGTCCTTTGTTGAAGAATGTATATCATCTACATGGAAAACAGCAGTCAATTTGTAACTGAGAGACATGCAACATCATTTAATTTGTGAGGGATTTACGACTCATTTACTGACATGCTTATAACATGGCAAGTATGAGACCTGACTCCCTGACAGTAACAGGAAGCACAAAATGTCTATATGGGTAATCGGCAGGGGATTCACTGTTTTAGTGATCAGATATAAGTAGATTTACTGCAATTTCAATAAGTATGAGTTTCTGCAATGGGATAGTGAAACGTAGCAAATAGAGTTCATCTGATTGGTTGAGGCATTGAATTACATGTCAAAAATCTAATTTGAATACTATGAAAACGTATTACAAAGCCTGTAACGTGTCTCACTGGTGTCTGGAATGGATTAAGTGGACAGTAACTGTTGGTCTTTTTAAACTGCTAATCTTATTAACTATTCAAACTCAGCTGCTCTCTGAAGCAGAATAATACGTTTCTCATTGCTTTCTACGTTGAATTGATGGATTTGGCAGACATTTGATGGCTCATAGACCAATCAGGCAAGCTTAAAATGATACGGGAACAGTGAGAAAACTTGTCATGGAAACTCATACTGATTGAATTTGCAGTAACATAGCCACCCAGAGAATCTACCCTAGACGAATCCCTCCATCGTCGCACATTATCATAAAATTTTGCGTCAGAGCTTCACAGCCAATCAGCGCCCAGGATTTTTCTCCACTTCAAAACTTTACGGGCAATTTGCGAAGCAACTACTCACTTCACAGAGACATATGACCTATCATTTTAAAGATCTCAGAGAGATCTATCTACCAATATAAGAATCGTACCTCTAACCCTTTTGTTAATGCGCGAAACAGCGAAATCGGCCTAATTTGCATAACATGCTTGAAGCCTGGTCATTGGTCAGCTTTTATCATCTTCGATAGAAGTCAAAAACACCATATTTTCACCATTACATTGTGTGAGCCTAGTTTCAAATCAAGACCTTCTGAACAAAAGGCTAACTTAATTCTATTGTTATTGTTGCAGTTAATTTACCCAAGACTCATTTACTGAGGAATAACAACCAAATTGTGAGTCAATCCGTCTAATGGCAATTTAGGCTGCACAAGCTGTCAGAGACTGCCACTGTTCATGAAGTCATTTGGGCCATAGTTAGCTGCACTGCAAAACATTCCCCTGAAAGTCGACAAAGTAAAGCTGTTTCTGTGGAAAATATCATGTTATCGGCCAAGATGGAACTGCATATGATTCCTATTTTGATTTCAGTACTATAGCAAATGTTACAGCTGTGAAATTATTCTGGTTTACAGACTCTTATCAATTTAAAAGGGACAATTTAAATTTGACAGCCACATGATTAAATAAATTGATAATTTAGAACCATATCGGTGTGGTATTTAGGATTTGTTCTTGACCGAGACTGTCGAAATCCATGGAAAGTAGTTGAGTCATAAAGATAGTTTTGTGATATTGTATAAAGCTTAAACAATCACAGGTATAAATGCATCATTTGAAATCAATTTTTACCTTTTTCCCAACTTACAAACCTTACAGCCTGGTTTCACAGTCACCACAGTGTTAATACAAAGCTACTAACTCAGGTAGGCCATTTCGTTGATTGATTAGGCTTTCTTATTTTCCCACAACGTGTTCATTGAGCATAGCCACAAACGTGAAAACACAGACTGATTTAGTGGGACCTACGAAACGGTACAAGAGTTAACAATGTTTTAGCGTGCATAAAACCACTTTTGGCCATTTTCACTGCAGCCATTTGGCATTTACTTCCTCTGGCTGAGTATGGTGACTGATAGGTTCCACCACAATTTATTCCTAGGCCTAATGTGGGCCTGGCTTTGCTGTGCTGTTAAGTTGCAGAGATTGCTTCAAAATGCCCTCTAGCATTTTGACCACATGAGATTGTGGTCATTTTTATTGTTCTGAGATAATAGTGTGCATGAAATGACCATGCAGTTGATGGAACACACTATAAAAATGCAATTTTGATTTCTATTTCAGCTGCTTCTATTCATATCATGGAACTCTGTGGAATTAAGGCTATCGCATTCAACAACACAACTTTGTTTTATATTGATAGAGCCGGACATTTAAATAATCTCTGAAGATTTGATAAACCCATTAATTATATGAACTGTTTGTCTCTTCCCTTATTAGCATCTCGACTTTGTGAAGTTCCTGTCATTTTCAAAATATTTTCACCCTTTATCATTCATATAATACCGTCAACAAAGTTTAGGAGTTTGACATACGAATGCTCTAAAACATCCACAAGTATACAACATATTAAATTTTACACTTATACAGTGCATTTGAGGGGGTGGGCAGTGCCTTCAAAGAAATACATTTATAGATGGTATTTCTAATATTGCAAAATGTCTGGAACTGGCACTTTACAATTGCCTTGCCATATGGACCTGCTCTTTTTGGACTAGTTTTGCAAAATCCTATGATCTGCTTTTCCATTGAGATTAGATATCAAAAGGTGGCTAAGTCGTTGAACTCGAATAGGCTTGAAAGTGGCAAAGTTGACATTGAAAATATCACCTTTCAAAGACCTCGAGTTCAAAGCAGAGAAACATTGATTTTTTAATGTCTAATCTACTCTATTTTTCACCACTGATTTTATGTCTAACACGATGACAGACAATATTCTTCCAAAATGGTGACGAAGTATTTTTGACTGAGATGACAATCATGTGTGTAGACATTGTGCTATAAAAATGTACGGTAAATGCAGATTTGGTCCAGTTGGATTTGCTTTCTGTGAACTTCATGTTTGCATCCAGTACAAGAAATGGTTCTTTTTCCCTTCAGACTTGGTATGTGATACAGCACCGGCATTCCACTGGACTGACAGCTTGAGACATTTTATTCTGAATATTAATTGACTATAGGAGTGTGCCTGTGGATATAGTGTGTTGGAAAAAACAGGTTGCTCTTAAGCACTTTCCTTGTGGACTGACCCTTTAGCCTAACTGGTATGACATCAGACTCTTATGGGGGAAGTATTATTATATATTTTACATTGCGCCTTCGGTTGACTCAGAGGTAGCCAGTTCGAAGTCCGCTCATAGTGGCAGGTAACGTTTTAAAAAGGTGTGATTGTAGCCGAGCATGTGCCACATACTGGTGGGACATAATATGTTGCTCCTAAGTACTTGGATGTGGTTCAGACCTTTAGCTCAACTGTTACAGCATCTGTCATTCATGACGAAAGTATTATATTGTGATGTGATTTCAGATGCCTGGCATCTATGAAAGCCAGGTTAATTTCTGATGTTTAATCTCACCACAGTCAATCCCTCCGGCTAATATTGCAGTTAAACCTTGCCTCACATGATCAGTGCTGCCTTACCTAAAAACGCCTTCTCTGAGCATCCCACTCACCCCAACTTTACACCTATCCTTCTTTTTCTGGCCTCGCTTCCTGTGAGGAGCATATAACCTTCAGACTCCACTTTTATTTCCAATTTCTATTCCATCTCAAAATCGCCACCAGGAGTGCATGGATCTCTCGAACAAGACATGACATTCTTCTCTCAAATGTCTTCTGCTGCTTTTAATCCTGCAACTACACGACTAATATTTTGTGCGCCTCTAAACCGCTATCAAAGGCTAATTATTTCACTATCTTACCCATTTTTAATGCAAGTTTACTTTTAACCCATTTCATACCAAACTAATACTGCCATCAATATATTCATGAAGTTGCAATGCAGCACACCTGGTGGTCCACTCCAAAATTACATTTCTTTCAGCTGATGCACCCACATAATCTACCCTAGACGAATCCTTCCATTTCCGTACATTATCATAACTTTTTGCGTCACAGCGTCACAGCCAATCAGCGGCCAGTACTTCTCTCCAGATAAAAACTTGACCGGCGATTTGCGAAGCATCTATTAACTCCTCAGAGACGTATGCCCTATCATTTTGAAGGTCGCACTGACACCTATCTACCCATATAAGAATATCGCCTCTACAAATGCAAACCCCTCTTCTTTGTTGCTTTCTCTCATTTCCTTATTCACTTGCTTTTTTCCCCATTCTAACCTGCCATTGTTTAATAATGGGTCAATTCTAGTATGTTATAATATGACTAAATGTCTCTATGTGACACAATGATCACCACTTTTGATGTTAAAGATAGGTCTTTCAAGTTGAATTAGCATCACTCTTATTCTCAAACATAAAAAATAACCACTTTAAAACTTTCCTTAGCTGTAACTTAGAAATTACACAACCATTTAAAGCTCACCTTGGGTCCTGACACATATGAGCCTCCTGTGTTGCATTCCTGAGCCACATTTGTCTTCTGGCCTTTGAAGTTTGCAGGTGTCCCAGGTGCCCATTTGCCAGGTGTACCTATTAGGAAAAAGAGAGAAGATTATAAAAGAGAAGAGGGAGTTGATAAGCAATAATTGCTCAGTCAGTGAGATCAGTGGGGGCAAACACATCAATTACACTGTTAAAAATTTTGCGTAGAGGTACAGAAAATTCTGTTAGGCTACAGAAAAATCTGTTTCAATACTGTAACTTGGGTAATGCTTACAGACGCCTCTCTGTTGGCACCTTGCCAACAGAACACCTCTGTAATCAACTGTAAACTGTAAAAGTACTGTCTTTTAAGAATATGCACAGACATGTCTGATATTCCTCATGCATTGTCACCAAGGTGTTGCTTTATCACAATTAGATAATTTCCCTCACAGTTTTCATTCGCACCACTGAACAGAAACACTAAGAGGAACATCAAATCAGTTTTGAAGGGGACTCATTTGTATTTGCCAATCTAAACAGCTGAGAACAGAGAAAGGTAAGATGTATTTATCTTAATTTTAAGGGAGAAAAGGCAAATGTAGGTTTTGTAGTATCATGCAAGTGCAAATTTGTAGGTGCAGGTGCTTAAAATGAAACTTTGAAAAATGATATAAAAGATTTATACAATGTATGTGGTCAATGAACAAAAGGGAGACTGGGGTAAGTTGTGCTACTCATACCTAATGTTGGAACGAAATGAAAAAAAAAAACAGCAAAGAAGGTAATGACACCCTGTGCCCATATTACTAAAAAACATCACAAAAGCTAGTAAATATAATACTGCTTCATTGAAAAATTAAATCTGTTGTTGAAAGTTTGAAGTGCTGACGACAGACATTAATGTTTCTCAATTCGCACAATATTGATAAGGAGACAAATCTGATATTTTGTGTTGTTAGATTTGATCTAGGATTGGCATGATGTGGTAGTCTACTTATTTAGTAGGATATAAGTTTTTTTTAAATTTCTCACATATGTTTTGCTGTGGTTATGATTTACGTGTTAAATAACCAAGATTAAAAAGAAATTGCGTGTTATTCCTCCACCCTAAGAAAATTATAATTTGGAATTTTTGTTTTATATAGTTATGATATCAATGTTTGATAAGTTTCAAGTATTATAATAGCCTTATCCAAGAAACATTAAACAAGTGATTGGTGTGAATAAATGGTCACCAATCACTGTGCCCATATTAGCCTTGGGCTTTCCTTCAGCCCACAATTTCACTTTGTTCAATTGAAACTTGACAGGATAACTTGACAATTACTCCACTTCAGGAAAAGTTATACACAGTGGTGGCCATCTATGCAATGTGTTTTCTCATCTTTTATACTTTTTAGGCATCAAATTGCCACATTTTGATGTTTCCTGTGAGCTTAGTATTGGTTTATAGATTTGTTTGTGGTTGTGTATTGGGAATATTTTGAGAAATTCAAGATGGCTATCAAAATTCCACCATTCTTTATTCGCCCAATGTATTTCACTTAGAGCTTTGAAATTTGATAAAGAGAATCGCTCGATTCGTTGGTTCAATAATATTTGAGGACATCCCAGATCTCTTCTACAAAATGGCCACCATTCTTGGTTTGATCATTCATTATGAACTCTGCCATACATGGACTTGCTTCAGGGTACAGGTCAAGAACATCGATAGTTTCCAAAAGATAGCTCCCAAAATGGCAATGAAAAGATGCCAGTTATTGCTGACCTGTCCACTGTGATCTTAGTATTTCACTTGGAAATTTTTTTAATGGGGATTGTTTGAGAGTGTGGATCATGAAAAATTCCAAGATGGCTGCCAAGATGGCCATCACTGAAATAAAGAAGGTTGCCAGGATAGCAGCCACAAATTCATAGTGAATCCTGCCAGGCTACAAGTATGAGTCAAACCTGCACTTGTACAGCGCAAATACTAAGATGCACACATTGATTGATTTTGCATTAGCCGACAAGGGTTGACACTGGTTGCAGTGCTATGGTTAAGCAGTAAACCAATCCACAATAAACACATGCCAACTTTAAAATTCTTACCAACAATGGAAACTATTTAAATAGCGCTCAACCCAGGGTTTGAATCCTCGGCTTCTTGTTATCTTCTATGAGTAATTGCAAATTTGGTATTTACTTAAGTTTGCTCATGTATAAACATGGAGAAACCCGCATTCAGACTTTGTGATTGATACATGTATGTTCTATGAAAAATAGAAGGAGTAATTGAGCAAAGAAAGAAATTTACTTGTTAATTCTTTAAGTACTTTGAGTCTGTATAGTTATTATTAGTTCTGGTGGACTACTGAAATTATTGCTTTATAAGTGTGAATTCGTACACAGGCAATACAGGCCCATTTCAAGCGATTAGGTTGGTTGATGAGAAAACAAAGATTTAATGTGCAACTAATTTTATAGACCATTAAGTAGTGTAGAATATGCGTTATACTTGGCAATTTCTCTTTTCAGAGTAACGTCAGATTTACCGTGGATGATGGATGATTCAAGCTTTATGTTCGGTATTTATGCACTTGGAACAGGACACAGGAATAAGGCAAAGGATCATTGCAACTGCTGGCCAACAGATTTACATTACCCAGCCAGAATGGGAGTCAAACCCGGGACCCAGTACACCACTGACTGAGCCACCTCCCAAGACCCATTATGGCATGATCACAAAAAAATAGAAACTGACAAATGATATGACAATGTTGATTCTCAAATGAAAGATAATAATGTGCAATTGATGATTTGTACATTGTTTGATTATTCAGAGTGAATGTGTACAGTTGCATTTCAGGGTTTTTTTATCGGAGTATTTAAAAATATGGAATATGAGAATAGAAACTGTATAAATATCAGGAATTCATGGTCCATTGTAGGACCTCTCTTCCAATGAACTCAAACAATATTTTTGTGTGACATTTTTGAAGAATATATGTAATAAAGGTATAAAAATGTGAGTCTTTCTGAACTATGATTTTATTTTATTTTAATACTACAAAGCATGTGAGTATCAGCAAAGGCTGTGTATACACATCAGCACTGTCAGAAGTTTCGCTTCCTGATTCTTGAACATGTGAATTCCAATTATCATCAAACTGGATCTGATGAATGGCAAGACTGATGTCAATACTAGAAAAAGTAGGCTGACAGCTGAACTCGAGGCTCTTCTTCAGATTTGACATATATTAGACATTTTGGCATTAGTAAATAAACTATCTCACGGTACTCATGGCGAAAACTCTGCCTACTATTTAAAAGGTATAGTTTGATGAGAATTTGTAAACTTGTGCCGATAAGACATATTTTTTCAGTTCTATCATGAATTTTTGCTTGATATATAAACCGATTTATCATAACTCAAAGTCGGTAGCTTAAGTTCCAATGGCCTGATTAAATGGTTGCAAACTTGGTTGACTGAGTGGTTACAGTCCCTTCCTCACATGAAAGTCTGTCAAGGGTTATAGATATTGTTATAAACAAAAATCCATTCATCACTATGAACACTTAAAAATGGCCTTAAAGGGCACACATGGCAACATCATATTATGCAAATGCAGTCAAAGAAAGATCCAAAAATACTGGAAGAGCAGTCCCCCCAAAGGGGGGGGAGCCCCCCCCCTCCCTATGATTTGAGAAGAACTAAGATATGGGGCAAAAATGCGGAACAATCTGGGCCAATGATGAGACAAACATTTTTGAAATTCAATGGTGTTCAAGCACTCATTTATAATAGTATTAAATCCGGAACTTGAAATTCGGGCAAATGTCACTCCCCTATCCCCCCAAAAAAAATTTGGCCTGTGGAGGGGACCGTTTTGCCCCATATAGGGGACCATTTGAGCTCATTTGGAAGACCCACTCTGTTTAGAAGGGGTCAATTTTCTCCGGTCTCCCCTACAAGACTTAGTGATTCAACCAGAAAAGGAATCAAACCTCCCCCCCCCTTAACTTTATCAAGGTTGTTTAAAAATTGTTCAATCTTTTATTTTCCTTTAATAGATTTAATTCTTTTGTTTGGATAGATTCTTATTAAGTTTTTGTGTTTCAAAAACAAATCACCTTGCTGATTTTTTTTTTCATGCCTCAATGGATTTTCTTGAAATCATTCACTGCTTTGCCCTGAAAGTCTAATATAGAGCCTATACAACTCATTTTACAAGTAGATTGAAACTTGTTTTCATGCTTACTGGAACAAACATGATACTGTCAACTTCAGTTTCTATATTTGTGACACCTTTCACAAATCACTAATGTATGACTGATGCCATCTGTAATCCTACACAAAAGTACTACAAACACTGCCTGTGTTATTACAGAAATTATAAGGATACATACAAATGAATTTCTGAAACCTTACTGACACCTCTGGAAAAAAAATTTCCCGAAATATCTGTAAATTGACAATTATTTTTTAACAGTGTAGGCTTCATTGGAGGTGCTGGTACTGTAGGTGCAAAGGCATTTATCTACACATAAATATGCAAATGTATAAAGAAATTAATGATTTATGAAGGTTTTTAGTCACCTGGTAGACGAGTCCAATATCAATTATCATGAACTTTATTTATGCCAACAAATAAGAGAATGTAAAACACGAAGAACTATATTTGTTTTTGAAAATTGGAATTCAGTGGTAGATATGTGTTATACTTTCTGGGCTATTTTCACGGCAGTTGTTTCCGAAACTGGGAGCCAATGATTGACAACTTAGCAGCCCAGTGTTCTACAAACTAGTTCAACCTGCTCCCAAGAAAGTTAGAATAAAACACACTTTATTTTCCTTGATTGTCCCAGTAAAACATTCATTCCATACTCATGATCAAAGTTTAAGAGAAAGTCAATTTGAATTCCTTATTTACAAAAATTGACATCACTGACTTGAGGAGAAACCCAGTGAAAATAATATTTTATGGCCCTGAAGAAATTGATGGTCTAATATATGATAGTATTGACCAGGTTGAGACTTGATGTCTTGTAAGTATGTACCCATCTTGTCCTTGTGCCAAATATTTTTGATGAGCATGATCACAAGTCCTCTTAAATCTATAATGGTCTGCTGTGTACAAGAAAGTCAATATGCTATAAATGCTGAAAAACTGCTGATGATGACAATTTTTTCTTGTTGATAGGTTATAATTATGATGTGTCACATCTTAAAAAAAAGAGACTAAACAAATTTTTAATGAGCATGCTGTCGCTTGTCGCTGGGCTTCCAAAGGTTTGGACCCAGGTTCTATTTCTCACAATCACATGAGGATTGTCTGGAACTTCGAGGAATCATTTTTGTACAAATAATTTCACAAAATTGCGAATTCTCCTGACATGTATGAATCTCTCTGAGGTATCGCACTTGGTAGAATTGCCTCGAATTGTTTTTTGAGTAGCATTGGAAATGATTCAAAATTGGCAGTGATACATGTATATCAATGACTTAAAAAGAAGTGAGCAAGGAAATGGGGCAAATTGTTGAGAATCATTTATGAATTAGAAATAGATTTTTGAATTGGATAGCAAAATGGTATATTCATTTTGTTGCAGATGACATAGTTCAAATATGCAGTAAGCGAGAGAAATTTGCTGCCTGAGGCAGCTAAAATTTTGTAAGCGCTTAACAAACCTTCCAACTCCAGTCATGGATGTACCATTTGTACATAAAAACGCAGAATGGGGTAAACCTGGCTTGCCGGGGGATAGTTGGTCGCATAATTTGCTCACTGACACGGTTTCTTTTGGAATTTTTACCAGTGAAGAAAGTCGTCATATCTGTCATTTAGTGGGGAAATTTAGGTAGCCAACTTCCCCCTGGCAAGCCAACTTTATCCCGTTTTATGGTAAGGGGAACCGGGGCACATTGGGACACGGGGCACTGTGGGACGGTGGGGTTTTCTTTGATCCTGGCAAGGTATATGATATGGTAGTGCAATCATATCTTGTAATTTCACATCCTGATGTTTCCATGGTTTTATAGACAAATTACAGCCACATGCAGAAGTGTGGCGAGCAAAAGTTTGTTTTCCTACTACTAAAGTAAATATGGATGGGTTCAATTCGAACCATTCTGTGGACAAACCATGGACAATGATGCTTTCTCAGTGCTTGTATGAATTTTATATATCGTAACGTACTGTTATGAATTGCTATCGTGATAAACATGCTCACTGGTGTCTGAGAAATTAGCATTTTGGTGTAAAAGTCATAGCGGTACTCATTGGGACAGTGAATTCGGGGCACATTGGGACGTACTTAATATGGCAGAATTTAAGTGTCCAAGGCAATTGAATGACCTGGGACAACACACAACAGGTATTCAGGCCACAGTGAATAGAGGTATAGTGGATTACCATGCTCTGTGAACAAATTTGTCGCAAAGCACTGTGTGTTACTTACATAGATGTCCGCACCCATGACAGTTTATGTTAAATGTTTAAAAATGTATAAAGTTCTGAAATATTGGCACTACAAGATGTTGATGCACTGTATATTGTCGTACACACTACTTATGTGATATCTATTGCACATGGAGTGTTAAAATGATTTTTTAATTGATGTCGCAATGTGCCCCGGCTGTGCCACGCCGGGGCACATTGGGACAGTCATTTTTACGACTCTCTGGCTGCAAAAAGTTAGGTGCAGTCTAGTTTATTATGCCTTGCATTTAAGCTCAATAGTATTGGTGATATTCATGCAAACATCTGAGTTCTTCAGTGCTTTCAGCATTGAGCAAAATTAATAGACGTTAAAAGCGTCCCAATGTGCCCCGGTTCCCCCTATATAGTGAAAACCTCAGCAAAAACATATCATCACCATCTTTGATTTTCAACTGAGGGTGCCGCCACTATTTTGGTGCACATGGGTCACACTTGAAAGTTGTGACGCCGCTCACAGAATGCCATTTATGACGTCTCATAAATGCGACTGAGGGCATGCAATCGAGGTGCTTACTCCCCTCTTCTGACATGGCAGATTACATTTTAACCACTTACTTAAAACATGATTTCCTCATTTCTTCATAGGTGGCAGGTCTAACTTCCGTGAGCTTTGGACATTTATCCCCTGATCCTCGCGGCAGTTGCAGGAGGTCACGGTTTCGGATGACATCATCAAGACTTGTGTTCCTTTCATACGGGTATTTTTCTACTGTCCAATTGCTCCACCTTGATACGAGACAGTCTCTTGGAAACACACACAGTTCTATGCTTGTTGGTCTTGTCAGTTCTTCACAAAATCTGGAAAGAAATGAGGTTTATATTATTCATATGTTGTATTAAAGAAAACACACATGGTATGCAAAATATTTTCATTTCTGAATTGAAAATAGCCATGAGAATCATGGATAGTGTTTGATAAGTCATGATTGAGACGATGAAAAAGCGTTTTGTCGTGGCAGACTTTGATGTAAATACTTTGTGGGAAGTTGTTGCCACAACAGTACAGAACGAATAACAAGAAAATTTTTTCAAAAAAAAATAGAGGCGATTTATAAAGCAAATTCAGCTTGTTCCACATATTTCATCCCATCTACATTTAATTTCGGCCCGATCCCGCTAAAAGCGGTCTGTTCCGCAACTGCGTATCCGCGTTTTACTACGAAATCCCACGGCCCGCCGTTCCGCAAATTAGGCCCGTCCGCATTTTACTACGACGCTGTCTACCCGTTCTGATGACGAAGTTTCACAGGCTGATTCTTCAATCTTAGAAAAAAGCCTCCTGTCGGGAGGCCTGTGGCCATCTATACAGAGGCGAGTGGCTATATATATAGAATCACTAAGACTATATCAGCGATAGGCTGATGCATCGCCTCTAAAAAAACCGCAGCCTCTGCACATTGAAACATTATGTACATTACTACCAGATACAAAATCTACCTCCTTGACCTCACAGGCTGCCCCCTTTCACCGACACATTGCACTGAGTCCTTGGTCCAGTGCAAACTTACTCAGGCAACAATCTCTCTCAACTGATACACCGTATGGGAAAATGTGTCATCACGCTACTATATATAAGTGTCCCGCTAGACATCAACATGGAGGGAAAAAAATAGATTGCGAACTATAGGAACAAATGCAGAAGATTCAAGAACCAGACGGAAAGGTCCAATATCGGAGGATTTTATGTTTAACTTTATTTATTGAAGAAGGTATTAGCCATTTTACTGACAGGCAGATAGGCTATATATAGGTTTGAAGGCATAGTAATAAACCCAATGCAGTAAAATTTAATTACAGTCAGAAGAATTGCATGCCTGTGTAAAAAATTGTACCACAGAAACATCTTGATTTATCAAACAAGCACATTTTTCACAAATGTGTTGCTCGGCAACTTTTAAAACATTATGGAGTCAGCATAGCAAAACTTCCAACGCAAGCCTTCAACATGAAAGCTATGACCCATATTCATGACAGATCTGTCTTCTTGTAAGTTTTGACATGTAAAAAAATGTTGCTGACATTCTGGAAATCATGCTCAGTGCACCTCTAAATTAAACTTCAAGGTAGGAAAATCGACAAAACATAAGACAAAAGACAAAGCCCTGAACCTTTTAAGATGCCTGAAATTGCGTGTGCCCGAAACTACAGATATCATTATCTTGCACAATATATCAGTAGTATCAAGTATAACAGATGATGCATGTATGTTTTACAATTTGTACATGCATGCACAGATGTACTCCAGGTGGGGAGCCCTAAATTTTCAGAAGATCTTCATGAGCAAAATGGCAGCTCGATATCGTTCGGATGAGATGTTAAATTGGCAGCCCTTTGTATTAGTGTCTGTATTGGGCAAGTAAAAGATCCCTCACATTGGGTAAATGAGGAAAATGTTGAGGACTTCCACTCATGTGAGAACATAGAAGTGGGCTTAGAGCTGCAGTATTTATCTTTCTATCTATCTATCTATCTATCTATCTATCTATCTATCTATCTATCTATCTATCTATCTATCTATCTATCTATCTATCTATCTATCTATCTATCTATCTATCTATCTATCTATCTATCTTTCTATCTATCTATCTATCTATCTATCTAACTATCTATATTTGATCTATATATCTATCTAAAAGCTTCTGCTCGAAGATGTTGTGAAATACATCAATGGGATTCAATGGTATTATAAGATGCAGGCATCATATCAATGATGCAGACAATGCCGGCATACAATGTCAGTGAGGATATAGTTATACCAAATACCACGAGGTACAATTTTCAGTGCTGGGCAAGTAAAAGATCCCTCACATTGGGTAAATGAGTAACATGTTGAGGACTTGTACATGTATGTGAGCACATTGAAGTGGGCTTACAGAGCTGCAGTATCTATCTATCTATCTATCTATCTATCTATCTATCTATCTATCTATCTATCTATCTATCTATCTATCTATCTATCTATCTGTCTATCTGTCTGCCCGTCTGTCTAGCTGTTTAGCTGTCTATCTGTCTATCTATCTATATTTGATCTATCTATCTACCTATCTATCTATATTAAAGACTCCGCACAAAAAGTCAAAGCTTGTGCTCGAAGATGGTATAGTTATACCAATTACCACGAGGCAAATTTAACATGGAATTCAATGGCAAATGAAGGATGCACTAATTGCACTTACTTCCAAGAGCAACTGTACATGACTTTGGAGAGCTTGTCTTGCAGGACTGCTGAGATTGTAGCAACCAGAGCATTATTCTGATTCTTTACTGGAGCAACAGATAAAACAAACGTTTCAGCTTCTACAGACTGTCTTCATCACATTAATTCCAAAGCACAATAGCCTAGACACACATCAACATTCTGCATTTTATAGGTTCAATTGTTTTATCAATGAAATATGGAGATCTTGCAAATGAAACCAAAAAAAGAGAGAATGAGAGGAGAGCTTGATAGTCCTGTCGGAGTAGTGGTTTTACAAATCATCAAGCAATGTTCAGTGGTACCTACATTATAAGACCCCTTCTTGTAAGAACGACTTGCCTAATGTGACCACCTTCCTCCCACACAAAGTAGTATTTTTAGTGTATTTTGCCCTGATGAGAGACTGCACCCCATGAGAGAGTGCTTCATGACTGCGTTAGGGTGGTCTTATAACACAGGTACCACTGTACTGCAATGTAAACTGGACACATTTTTAAGACGCTTCTGAAAGAAATGCTAATCTATTGATACTATACAAATGAAGTCTAGATTGTACCCGTTCTTCTTTTCATTTGAGTTGAAATTATCTAAGTTAAATAAGCTACTCAAAAGCATTTTGACTTGATTCATAGTCAAACAATCCAATGAGAGTCCGTAAGAATGTTTATGCTCTTACAGTAGACGAACGACGAGTACTTACATTCTGCTGCAATTGGACATCAATGACCTCACAACAAAAGTCCTATCAAATACATTGAAATGAGGTGTCAATTTGTCATTGGGCAACTTGTGACCTCATTGGAGGTGGAGTGACACATCAAATGGCTTGCCAGGAAAACATTGCAAGTATAGGCTATGATCTCACTCACTGCTTACACATCATATAGTTTAACAGGGTATGGATAGGGCTGTGACCACACAAGGAACATTTTAGTCCAATTCTGTAAGCACTTGATGTTCGTCTACTGTAAATACAAAATGGAAAAAGTAACGAAATATTATAATTTTTATGTATATGTTTCTTTTAGCATGAGAGCTCAGTCATATTTTTCACAGCTCTTTTTAGAAGCAGAGAATCAGCTGCTTCCATGAAAGTGCCAACACTATCCAGTTATGAACATGAGACCTCTGATGGTCCCCTATGACTAGAGTCCTAATTGGAGTTGAGATGTTAGCTTGTTTACACTTTCCATGCTGGGAATAATCAAAGGAGCCCCATTGAGGCCTATAAACCAACATGAAATCCTATGGGATCACAAGCTAAACATTCTAATCATGCAACAACCACCCCCTTTTTGTAAAATCTTTCATGTTGACTGGTGGTCCAACAAAAAATGTCAATAAGATGTGAGAATTACTTGCAAATGCCAATGAAGTGGTCCCTGCATTATGAGACCCTCTGTTATAAGACCGACTTGCCTTATGTGACCACACTCCTGCCAAGGACAGACTGCACCCCCATGAGAGACCACTTCATGACCATAGAAGGGGCAGTCTTATAATGCAGGGACTACTGTAATAACAGCTATTGAGATCAATGGTAGTTTCCCTCTACCCAGTCACCAAATGTGCCTATTATCCTTTGTACGTTTTTGCATTGAGTAACTGTTTTGACTGAGGATTTCAACAGCTCACCACCCACCCACAAAAAAAAGTATCAGGCTCATTAAATCCAACGCAATTGCTGCTACATCATGATTACTGTACAGTCATGCCTCCATAGAAAACCGATGAGCCTTGAAGCCTGCTATTGTGAGAATGACATTGGTTTGTTTGCATGTTCAACAAAATCACAGACAATTGCTTTATCCTTGCAAATCCATTCAATGTCTGTCATTAAATAAGTGTCTGTAATTTTCTATTATTGATCAAAGAACATCTGATCCAGAGCAAGTAAGTGTAAAAAAGCCATTGACAATTCACTTGGGTTGCCCAAAAACTAAAGCTTCAAAACCCATTGAATGCATTAACTGTATTCCATTATAATATTGCTCAATTGTTTCAAAATAAATTATCTAACTCCATTGACATAAAGTAAATATGACTGGTGTTACTATGTCAAGGAACAAGTATACCTAAGCCATGAGCGTCAGATGCTGACAGTGCAATGTTATGAAAAATAAATTGCAGAAATTATTTACATTGATTCCTTTACCTGCTCTTTACCTTTGATCTTTTTCAAGTTCTTTTCAAGTATCAAGAACATGGGCTGGTAATACCTTTTTAGTTACTTTAACAAAAACCGTCAATCATAACCACCCGTCTGCAAGTGCAGACACTATCCATTCATGAAAACCCCCATGACTAGAGTAATTGGAGTTTTCAGTTTGTTTACATTTTCCAAGCTGAGGGTAATCGAAGGAGCCCCATTGGGGCCTATAAACCGAAATGAAGTCCTAACGGATCACAATATCCACACTCTAACATGTAGCAGCCACTGCCTTTTTGAAAAGTCTTTCATGATGACTGGTGGTCTCTGCAGGGAACAAAAAATGTCGATAACATGTGAGAATTACTTGTAAATGCCGATTGCTAATGACAGGGTGTTGCGATCAATGACACTCTGCCTCCTCAATTGCCAAGCGTGCTTATTATCCATTGTATGTTGTTGCAGAGAGTGACAGTTTCAACGGAATGGCAACAGCTCACCAGTCAACCACAAAAAGTTTCAGGCTGGTTTGATCGGGGACAACCATTCCTGCTTTGCAATCACTGTACACTCATGCCTCTATACAAATCTGCTGAGCCTTGAAGCCAGTAATTGTTGGAATGACATTGGTTTGTTCGCATGTTCAACAAAATCACAGAAAATTGATTGATCAGTGAGAATCTCCTGATGTCTGTCATTAGATAGTTCTCAGTATTTTCTTTTCTCTTTGGCTGTTTTAGCAACAACTTCAGCTCTTTGACAGTATCGTATCTCATGAGATGATCAATTCAAATTCAAAACTGTCCATTCTATCATTACTGTGACTGCCATGTAATGTTGTAGTTTTTTCGGTAACCTCATTCATGAAGCTTCCATAGAGAAATATGTATCTGTGCTTTCTATTTTGAACAGCTTTTAAATAAATTTGATTTCATTAACAGCGATTTATAGAACAAGTGTCAATATGTAAAGTAAGATGTATAACTTTACTGTGTATAGCCATAATGAGTCTCATATGCTGACAGCACACTTTTGAGGAAAACTAAACATGCCAGCTTGGTTGCCAAAATGAAAGTTATTCATTTTTACACCAGCTCTTGAGCTTAGATCCTTTGCCAAATCAAACATTGTACAAAGCATATAATTATATTTACAAAGATTATTTCTTTTAATTGGTGCTATCTGAAGCATATATGTTTTGTTGGTCTACCTTTATAAGTACTGTAATGTGATCGTAAATATCTGGGGAGTTGGCAGTGTACATTCAAACAATTTTGATGAGTTTATAGTTGAAATGAAAAACAGTAATTATTGAGGTGGGAGGATAATGACTGTTCTAGGATACTCTAGTGTTTGGTGCTGTAGTAATTTTAAGGGATGATCGTTTTAGAAAGTGCTTTCCTGTGGGTCAATCAGAGGGCAGTGCCAGCTCAGTTCTTTAAAACCAACAAATCACAGGCTTTAAATAATGATTTTTGAAAGTGTCAATATTTTCATCAAAAGAAACATTTTAAATTCAGAAGGTATGCAACTGATAACCCGGAGACATGCATTAAGCACAAATAGATCTGTGTTTTATTCATCAATAGCGTACAGCCGTGGCCATTAGTTTTCACTCAGCTGCTATGCTTCACCATGGTGCTATTATTGTGACCAATCATAACAAAGCAATATTCTCACTCATTCTTCACCAAATTGTAAAACGGTAAAATTCCATGTTTTAAACTTTACCAGGGTAATTTTAACTGGTTCTACTTTTCACGTAAGTAATTACTACTGCTTGTATATATACTGTTAAGTTTGTATCAACTTGACAAAATGCTTGTGAAAATTATTTTAAAAACACAGACTAATTTCTCAGGAACTATCAAAACTGCCTAACTTCAGTCACACTTAATAAGTCTCATCCTTGTTGGCATCAGTATCTTCTATGGAGGACTGCTCAGTGACTAGTATCGTAGCTTAGCAGACTCTCCTTAATGTGGTCATGCTCTATGTAGGGTATGGATTTTGGATGTCCTGGGTGGAAATGTAGGGAGATTTATACAATAATGATGTAAATGTATTGATGAGCTCAACAACCCCTGTTTATCATTTAAGCAACAATTTATGTTCAAAAGGCAGAAGCTTCAAAGCTAGCAGTTTCAGAGAGAAAAGAACATAATATTATCAAGCAGTTAGGGGCCAACCAGATGATCTTAGGAGGGGTGGAGGGGCCTTGGACTTTCGGTGAAAAAAAAAATTGTTTCCCACTTGACACTGAAAAAAAAATTTTGTTCAGCACATGAAAAAAAAAGTTTGTTTCCACCTGTAGCTGGGGCACAGTAATGTTAAAATTCCAATATAAAAGTTTGTCGCGAGTGAACAATGCTCAGTTGACCATGTCGGTAGATTAATTTAAGTAACTTTTTAAAGGACTACCCATGAAATCTTCATCCTGTTATCATCACATTTGAATACATTGTATAGGAATGGGAAAAAATTCTACAATCGACAATTGTCAACATTGCAAAACTTTTCCTCTCTGCCCTTGTTCTAGCTTGTCAATTTGCAATCAAAACTTGCAAGTGGAAACGACATTTCTGAAAGGCTTGTACTTACCAATAAAAATCTATGCATTTAATAATAATAATAGACATTTATATAGCTCTAATTCCAGTAAACTTCTCACTAGCGCTTGCATTTCACTTCTTTCTTTGCAGCAACGCCACTATAAGATGATCCAGACCAGGACTTATTTGCAATTCTGCATACTTCTTACAACTATTGTAATCAAAAGGAAACTAATCTGTGAGTAAATGTGAGTAAGGAAGTATTTTTGGCTGAGATGCATGATTGAGCCAACAGTGGTGGTGGGCATGTTGGTGGGCTATTTGTTTTGGGGGTTGCTTTAATGTGCTTTTAGTTGAGTCGTGGAGCGTCTGACAAGCATGGAAGAATAATCACCCCTTCCAGTATTTCCATATTGTCACCGATCATGCATGGGCAATGTCAGAACACTGCTGTTCTTATTTATTGCTCTGCCAACAGCCTATGTCGATTGATTTGCTTCAAACAGCCATTGAAAAGATATAGTTGTTTGCGGTGTATTGTGATGTGTAGACTCTGTAGAGGTGTTCCTGCTTGAGGCATAGTAGAAATATGGTGCTTGCGCAACAACCTACCTTTTAGATATAGCAAATTGAAAACCACACGCGTGGAGTGCAAGGGGTGATCGAGACAGTGGCTTTTCAATACTACATGTATCTAGTGATACTATCATACTTTTATGATTTGATACATTCTGATGTCTCCGCACTCATTTATGAAAAACCTGTTTACTATTGGTGTCTATAAGAAAACATCAATGGGGTAGAATAATTTTGCTGCCAAGTTTAGTATAATCACGTCAGACATGATTTGCGCACATTTCTTAATTGTGCTGAACCACGTTGTCAGTCAATTATCTGGTCGTACGGTATACTCTAAAAAATGTGGGGACAAAATTGGTTTTTTAGATTCAAAATGGTTTTTTGAAAAACCAAATTTCAATGCAAAACCAACCTGTTTTCTCTCACATGAAGGTTACAGTATCTCTCTTGTGACTTATTGCTCTACTTTCTTTTTTCTCTCATAACATCAGCGTTTGTCAGATGTAATAATTTTGAATGCCTGTCAACAACTGACATATGGCATGATGTTTATGTGTGCTAAATTTCATTGACAGTCACAGGTTTCTGTGATTATTCCTTCTGACTGCTTGTTCACTGAACACAGACTAATGACAATTGCTCAATCGATCTCTGGGTAATGTAACCAGTTTATGTGTCATTTAGGCATCAAGTACAAATTCTGTTGCCTCTCAAAGAATATGTGCATCATCTCTGCTCAATTTGTGTCACTGCAGCTTCACTTGTTACTTCAAAGATAACAGCTTGTCTCTGAATAGCCTATACTGTAGTGCTGATAGATAATAAGGCTCCCCCACTCAAAGAGAAATGTACTCCACTCAAAGGAATCCAATGCTGAATGCTGAATGAACATAGATGTATTGTAAACATGTACCATAATTCAAAGATTCTGTGGCTGCATATAATATTATACAATACCGACAAATAGCATATATTCATATTTTAGTGAGCTACATTTTCTATAATACTGCCTTAATTAAATGAGTTCATGAAATCAGAATAATACTTAAGGAAATTAACAAACATTCCTCAATGATATGCGGATATCTTGCAAAACAAAGAAGGAGAAAGGAGGTTTTTCTCTCATGCTGAATATGAGCTTGGCCGTGACACCTCTACTATATTTCATGCCTGTTCTTTTTAGTAATAGTGAATCATAGCTACTTTACTGAAAAGAGCCACAATGATCCATAGACATGCAACAGTTATCAAAAGAGTTCTAATTGGAGTTAAGATGTTAGCTTGCTTGCATATTCCATGCAGGGAGTAATCAAAGTAACCCACTTCGGGTCTATTAACCAACATGATGTCCTAAGGGATCACAAAATCCACATTCCATCATGTAGCAGTAGTCGCTTTTTTATGATCTTTCATGTTGACTGGTGGTCTCTGCAGGGAATAAAAAATGTCAATAAAATGTGAGAATTACTTGTAAATGCCGATTGCTAATGACAGGGCATTGCGATCAATGTTGCTCTCCCTCAACTAGTTGCGAAGCATGCTTGTTATCAATTTTGTGTTGTTGCATGGAATGAAAGCTACAATTAAATGGCAGCTCACCAGAAAACCACAAAAAGTTTCAGGCTGGTATGATCGGGGACTACCATTGTTGCTTCCCTATTACTGTATACTCATGCCTCTATACAAAACCACTGAGCCTTGAAGCCAGCAATTGTTAGAAGGACATTGTTTTGTATGCATGTCCAACCAAATAACAGAAAATTGCTTGATCATTAAGAATCTTATGATGTCTGTCTGGTATACTCTGTTCTTTCACATGTTTTGGCAACAACTTAAGTTCAATGACAGAGTATTGCATCTCATGAGAGGATCAATGTAAAATTCAATTTCCAATTCGGTCATTACAATGATTGCCATGTAATGCTGTGGTGTTGCTTGAAAATAAGAGAAAAATGTTATTTATTCTTTCTAAAGTTTTAATAAATGTTATTTCATTTCATTCACAACATGTGTTCAAATTAGTGTGAATTTTTACAGAAATGGTAATGCCTGTACAGTGTAGTACGTGAGTGCATAAACATATTATGAGTCTCGCATACTGCCAGAACAGTTTTGTGGGAAAAATATACAAGAATAACATTGCCAACATGAAAGTTCTTGCAAAGATTCTTTCCCTGGCTCTTCAGCTTTGATCTTTTGCCAGTTCATACGAAGGGATTATATATCTTAAAGTTGGCACTCGCTGAAGCATACATTGTGTGTTTTATAAAATCAGTTCACTTTTATAAGAATTGTTATGTGAATATAAAGGAGTTTTCAGTACCATGCAATATGCAGCTTAATCAATATATTTACCTGACAAATACTTGTAAGAACCCTCAAAACTCCTCAAAAACACTAAATTATTTCATTGAGAAGTATCAAATTTTTGCCGGTTCCTGTTGCTTCTAAATATACAAAATAGCGGAACCTCAGTCTCACTTGCACAGTAGCTGATTTCTTGGCCTGCCAGACTTGCCTTAATGTGGTCATACTCTATGTTGGGGTATGGATTTTGGGATGTCCTGGGTGGAAGTGTTGGGAGATTTATACAATAATGATGTAAATGTATTGATGAGCTCAACAACCCCTGTTTATCACTTAAGTAATAATTTATGTTCAAACTTCAGAAGCCTCAAAACTTGCATTTGTAGCACCATTGTACATCTAAGAGAAGGGAAAATCAGTACAGGGTAGTCAAGAAATCCTGGGCTCTCTTTCTTTGACACAGTTCTCTAAATTATTATCCAATATCTAATAATGTGAAGAGTAGGGACTGGAGGGTTTTGGCTACATAGTCTCTGTTTTTTGTTTCCCTGTGTGATTATAATGCTTGTCATTTTCCACACAACACTTGCATGCACATTAACACGTCTTAGTGGCATGCTCTTACAATAAATCTATAAATTTCTTTTCATTCCTTTGAAACAAGGCTAGTACGAGATAATCCGGGCTGGTGTGACTTATTTGCAATTTTACATACTTCTTACAATCAATGTAATCGAAAGAAAACTAATCTGTGAGTAAATGCGAGTAAAGAAACATGTGTCCAAGATGCATGATTGAGCGCAACAGCGGCAGTGGGCGTGTTGGTGGGCTATTTGTTTTGGGGGTTGCTTTAATGTGCTTTTAGTTGAGTCGTGGGGTGTCTGACAAGCATGGAAGAATAATCACCCCTTCCAGTATTTCCATATTGTCACCGATCATGCATGGGCAATGTCAGAACACTGCTGTTCTTATTTATTGCTCTGCCAACAGCCTATGTCGATTGATTTTCTTGAAACCGCCATTCATATAGTTGCTGGCGGTTTGTAGAGGTGGTCATGCCCAGTGCGTGGTTAAAGCATGGTGCTTGTGCAGTAACTGACCTTTTGGAAATAGCAAAATGAATATTATAAGGAAAGGAAGGGTGATACACGCCGTGGTTTTTCAATAATAGAGTTACTAACTGGAGGAAATATACAGGCCAATGGTTAAATAATTAATATTTGTTCCCATATATAACAGTTAAATCTTTGACGAGTCAATGTGATCAGTTATTTAGGTGGAATTTATTTGAATTTTAGGGATACACAATCAGCAATCAGGCCATCAATTCAATATGTATAAACATGATAAATGGATTTCTTTGCACCCTAAAAATACCATTTTTTTTCTGGCGAATTTATTCGGAAAGTGGTATCTGCTATATCCCTGTTGAAAATCAATCTATATTATCAGTGATATAAATATAATTTCGGTTCCTAACTAAGCACTGTTTTAACTTGCCTGAATTTGCCCATCAAACTGTCCACTCTTTGATAATGGGTCATTAGTTTATTTAAAGTTCGAGTTGATTCAACTGCATTTATTGTCTATGTAGTGAGGGAACTGATGTACACGGTATGTTTGTTGGTCTATGAAAAGATTGAAGTAACACTATAACTCATGTTCTCACTGATTTTCAGCATGATGTTCTTTGTGCTAGAATGTGTACTATGGATTAATTGATACTGTCTTCATGCAACTTGGTAATTTTGACCAAGCATTTAAATCCAAATTTAAATCAACCTTAAAGTGATACCAATTTATCATTCGTGGTGCGTTGACTGTGTTGTGTCTAAATGTAAAATCCAATTCCAATAATCCTACTATTTTCAATGGCCACTTGATGAATTTGCCTTGACGATGGCTCCAACTTTGGTTTATATGCAGACAAAATACAGCTTAAACGTCAATATTTTGATTTTGATTAATGAACTAGCAGTTCGTTTGGATAGCAGTGATGTTATAAGAATCAATGTGAAAATTTTCCGTGTTTTAAAAAAAATTTGCAAGTTGTAGCAGAACTTACAGCTGCTTACATTCAGCCGTTGAGGACATCTTTGATGTCAGAACATGCCCTATCTTACAGGGATTCAACCTCAAAATGTTTATTTTTATGCATTTCAGTAAGTACATATGATTTGTTGACTGTAATGTCTGCACATATTTGTTAAACGGTGTTAAATGAGAAAATCAGTCGTACAGGACTATCAGTAGTGACAGGGTATTATGCAATAATCTTCGCATATCGTCAAAAAGAATGATAGTTATATCGAAACCACACCCTTTGTAAATGAGCAAAGTTGTTTGCCAAGAATATCTAATGCCAGCTTTGATAAAATGGAAGTTGACACCATTTTATCATGATGGCACACAAATATATTTATTTCCAATCATACAATGTACCTCTGATGTGGTGCAAAATTTTGTTTGACAAAAAACACAGGCACAAAGTTGTAGGGAGAATTTGCAAGATACAATAAACACTAGCAAAATTATTTTAATAAACTTCTATGACAAGCATTTACTGTGAAAAGTAGCTTGATCCACAGTTCTTTGGATTTTTTTCCAATAGTGCATTATGGTTTTTTCAGATACCTTGTGAGTGCTCATATTTCTGTCATGATATCACGTATACTATCTCTTCATATCTACTTAAATCATCATGTGCATATAAGGTATTTAAAAAAGAACAAGTATGATCCTCACCAAAAATAACTTCAATGATGACAAACATGATATATATTGCTCCACTTATGCTTTCTCTCATAACCCACCAGCGTTTGTCAGGTGTAATTATTCTTCAATGCCTGTCAACAACTGACAATGTGACATGATGTTTGTGTGTACTCAATATCTCTGACAGTCATAAGTCTGTCTGATTATTCCTTCTGACTGCTTGTTCACTGAACACAGACTAATGACAATTGCTCAATCCATCTCTGAGTAATGTGACAAGCTTATTTGTCATTTAGGCATCAAGTACATGTGTTGTTGCCACTCACAGAATATGTGCATCATATCTGCTTAATTGGTGTCACTACAGCTTCACCTGTTACTTCAAAAGAACTCATTGCCTCTAAATAGCCTATGCCATAGTGCTGATGGGGCATAAGAGAAATGTACCTCCTTCAAAAGAATTCAATGCTGAATGCTGAATGAACATATAGATGTATTTTCTACATGTGCCATAATTCAAAGATTCTATGGTTGCATATAATATTATACCCACACATAGTATACATGTATATTCATATCTTAGAGAGCTACATTTTCCATAATACTGCCTTAATGAGTTCATGAAATCAGAACAATACTTTAAGGAAATTCACAAACAGTTTTTTGCTTCCTAGAGTAACTGTTAAATTTTAAGTGGCAAATTGGATATTTATCTAATGTGTGATCTGAAGGCGATATTAAGAACTATCCTCTATGGGTCAGACTTAAGTTTATGTTTACAAATAAATCATTCTTTTAACCCAACTTGCAGTTTAATGAGGTAGACAAAGAATACCACCCATTAAAGAATTAATGATTGCTCATCAGATTCTAATAATTTTAATGTTTGGAAGATTTTGTCTTATGGGAGTGCTAAGATCACTGCCAAAGAGTGTCATAGTGGTCCTCAAGAAACAACAAAAAATTTCTAGACACACATTTTATCAGAAGTGGCTTTATCAGTGATAAGAGCAGATCTTGCAAATGAAGCAAAGAAGGAGAAAGGAGGGTTTTCTGTAATGCCATATGAATATGATCTTGGTTGTGATACCTCTACTACATTTTATGTCTGTTCTTTAAAAAAATAGTGAATCATAGCTACTTTAATGAAAAGAGCCAAAACGATTCTTAAACATGCAACAGTTATCAAAAGAGTTCTAATTGGAGTTGAGATGTTAGCTTGCTTGCATATTCCATGCAGGGTGTAATCAAAGTAACCCACTTCGGGTCTATTAAACGACATGATGTCCTAAGGGATCACAAAATCCACATTCCATCATGTAGCAGCTGCCGCCTTTTTATGGTCTTTCATGTTGACTGGTGGTCTCTGCAGGGAACAAAAAATGTCAATAAAATGTGAGAATTACTTGTAAATGCCGATTGCTAATGACAGGGCATTGCGATCAATGTTGCTCTCCCTCAACTAGTTGCGAAGCATGCTTGTTATCCATTTTGTGTTGTTGCATGGAGTGAAAGCTACAATTTAAAAATGGCAGCTCACCAGACAACCACAAAAAGTTTCATGCTGGATTGTTGCTTCCCTATTACTGTACACTCATGCCTCTATACAAAACCACTGAGCCTTTAAGCCAGCAATTGTTAGAAGGACATCATTTTGTTTGCATGACCAACAAAATCATAGAAAATTGCTTTATCATTGAGAATCTTATGATATCTGTCTGGTATTTTCTGTTCTTTCACATGTGTTGGCAACAACTTTAGCTCATTCACAGAGTATTGCATCTCATCAGACGATCAATGTGAAATTTCCAATTCTATCATGACAATGATTGCCATGTAATGCTTTGGTGTTGCTTGAAAATAAGAAAAAAAGGTTATTTATTCTTTCTAAAGTTTTAATAATGTAATTTCATTTACAGCAAGTGATCAAATTAGTGTGAATTTTTTACAGAAATGGTTATTCCTGTACAATGTAGTGAGTGTATACATAAACATATTATGAGTCTCACATACTGCCAGAACAGTTTTGTGGAAAAATATGCAAGTACAGCACTGCCAACATGAAAGTTCTTGCAAAGATTCTTTCCCTGGCTCTTCAGCTTTGATCTTTTGCCAGTTCATACGAAGGGATTATATATCTTAAAGTTGGCACTCGCTGAAGCATACATTGTGTGTTTTATAAAATCAGTTCACTTTTATAATAATTGTTATGTGAATATAAAGGAGTTTTCAGTACAATGCAATATGCAGCTTAATCAATATATTTACCTGACAAATACTTGTAAGAACCCTCAAAACTCCTCAAAAACACTAAATTATTTCATCGAGAAGTATCAAATTTTTGCCGGTTCCTGTTGCTTCTAAATATACAAAATAGCGGAACCTCAGTCTCACTTGCACAGTAGCTGATTTCTTGGCCTGCCAGACTTGCCTTAATGTGGTCATACTCTATGTTGGGGTATGGATTTTGGGATGTCCTGGGTGGAAGTGTAGGGAGATTTATACAATAATGATGTAAATGCATTGATGAGCTCAACAACCCCTGTTTATCACATAAGAAACAATTTATGTTCAAACTTCAGAAGCCTCAAAGCTTGCATTTGTAGCGCAACAGTGGTAGTGGGCGTGTTGGGGAGCTATTTGTTTTTGGGGTTGCTTTAATGTGCTTTTAGTTGAGTCGTGGAGCGTCTGACAAGCATGGAAGAATAATCACCCCTTCCAGTATTTCCATATTGTCACCGATCATGCATGGGAAATGTCAGAACACTGCTGTTCTTATTTATTGCTCTGCCAACAGCCTATGTCGATTGATTTGCTTAAAACAACCATTGAAAAGGTATAGTTGCTGACCGAGTGCAGAGGTGGTCATGCCCAAGACATGGTAAAGGCATGGTGGTTGTACAGTATCTAGCCTTTGGGAAATAGCAAACTGAATATAAGGGGTGATCCAGACCGGGGTTTTTCAATAATAGAGTTACAAACTGGAGCAACCAATATAGGCCGATGGTTAAACAATTGATATTTGTTCCCATATATAACTGTTGCAGTTAGACCTTGGAAAAGCCTATATGTTCAAATATTTATTTTGAAGGAATTTATTTTAACTTTTTGAAATACACAATCTGCGATCAAGCTGTTTATTTAATATGACCAAATTGCCTTCTTTAGCACCTGAAATTAATTTTTTTTCTGTCAAATTGATTTGAAAATTGGTATCTGCTATATCTCTGTTGGAAATCAATCTATTTTCAGTGATACAAAAATCATTTGTATAATTTTGGTTCCTTTCAAACCACTCTTTCAACTGATAATGCGTCATTGGTTTAATTAAAGTTGCATTTGATTCAACTGCATTTATTGACTATGTAGTGAGGGAAGTTCAGGGAACCGATGTGAAAAGAGTGGAAGGTAAGACAAATGTCCTCTGTTATTGAGAGCACCATATTGTTTGTGCAGTAATGTGTATAATGAATTAATTGATACTGCCTTCACGCAACTGCATGGGTAATTTTGACCAAGCATTTGAATCAAAATTTGAATCAAGCTAGTTGTGATACCAAATTTATCATTCATGGTGTATTGACTGTATTGGGCCTTAATGTGAAGTCAAATTCCAACATTACAAAATTGTCCAATGCCCACTCAATGAAGTGGTTTTGTTGATGATTCCAATATTGGTTTATATGCAGACAAAAGACAGCTTGAATGTCAATATTTTGATTTTGATTAATAAACTGTCAGTTTGTTAGGATAGAAGTGATTTATAAGAATCAATGTGAAAACACATTTAACATTTGGAGGCAACTTCATGTTTTTCTGTATCATAGTCGATATTTAGACTGTAATGTCTGTCATATGATATTTCATTCAAATTTAAAAAAATACAGCATCTCTAATGGAGATAGTAATGACACGTCAAAGAAAAAACCAAGACATCTTACCTAGTTCAAATTCAATTCAATTACATTAGATTACTTACAGCTAAAGTGCCCATGGTCACAACTGCCATGTTGAATTGTCAGTTAGTAATTGTGAACTCACTGGCATGTGATTCGACTCTGTTAGTAACTTTTGCTGAAAACATGGCAAGTATAGGATATAAACACTAACAAAATACACATTTTTGAGACATTAATAACAATTACAGGGGTTCAACCTCAAAATGATCATTTTTATGCATTTCAGTTAGAAGTTATGATTTGTCAACACACATTTCATAAATGAGACAATCGGTCGTACAGGGCAATCCGTTGTGACAGGGCATTGTTTTGTAATCTGTGCATATATAAAAAAATTATTGTTCTATCGAAACCACACCCGTTGTAAATGAGCAAAGTTGTTTGCCAAGAATATCTGATGCCAGCTTCAATACAAATGGAATTTAACACCATTTTAATACAGTTGTACACAATGCATTTTATTTTCAATCAGCCAATGTACTTCTGATGAATGTATTGGAAATTGGCAGGATTTGGTGCAAATTTTTATTTGACACAAACCATAGGCCTAAATGGTGTTGGGAAAATTTGCAAGATACAATAAACGCTAGCAAAATTATTTTAATAAACTTTTATGACAAGCATTTTCTGCGAAAAGTAGCTTGATCCACAGTTCTTTGGATTTTTTCTAATAAATCAGGGTTTTGTAAGATATAAGGTATTTAAGGTGGCTCGCTACCCACGAAATTACGTCACCTGTACATATTTCCGCGCAGCCAGGCAGGCCCTATCTATGGTAGCGTCACGATTGCAGCTGATCTCTGCTGTCATTTTTTTTCAATTCTGATAATTGCATGCGTCGGCCGCTTCATTTGCAATTTGCGCCACTTCTATTGGGGTTAGAGACTTCTCCTTTAGAGCATTAGATGCGCTATGAAGAGGACTACATACAACCGGAGTTTCAGCTTGTACTCATAACAGAATTTTTGAACAGGTGATTTTCGGAAAGCAGGTCTAATTTCTCGAAAATGACTTTGTGATATAAATAAATTTATATATCAATTTCAAGTGTGGTAGGAAGGCTTGTCTGTATCATCATATTGTTCCTCACTATTTTTGGAAGTAAATGACAAAGAAATACAAAATCCTATCTCGTCAATTTGTTTTAGCACTATGTTTTATAAAAAAGTTTAAATTTTCCAAAATCGAAGCTTTTATTCTGAGCCCCTTGGAAATCCCTTTAAATTGAATATATCTTTCTGAAACTGTCATTATCTTTTCCATAAAACTGTCCTCTTTAATTCCATGCTTCATTTATTAACATAGCATGAATGGCCACTGAATGGCATGGAAAACATCACAGTAAAAAATTCACGAAAAAAATTGAGTTTTTTAGATTTGCGTGGACTGACTTTCTTTTACATAACCTCAAATATTTTGAAAGAAAGGCTGGTAGCGACCACTTTCGTTATATATCCTTGCTATAAACTATTTTTTGGATCATTTTAAACTATTTTCAAGAAATCCCATCTTGGAAAGTTCATGAGTATCGAGCCACCTTAAAAAAGAACAAGTAGGGTAGGATCCTCATCAAAAATATCTTCAATGATGAATAGCATGATATATTGCTCCACTTTTGTTTTCTCTCATAACCCACCAGCGTTTGTCAGACATAATCATTCTTCAATGGCTGTGAACAACTGACTTCTGACGTTTATGTATACTCAATTTCTCTGACAGGCAATACAGTCAGTGTGATTATTCCTTTTGACTGCTTGATCACTGAACACAGATTAATGACAATTGCCCAATCGATCTCTGATTGCTGTCACCAGCTTAAATATTATAAAAATTAAAACTATTATGATGTGTGACCTGAAAGCTATACAAAGAACCATCCACTATAAGCCAGATTTACAGCCATGGCCGTAAGTTTATGCTCAGCTGCTATGCTTCACTATGGGGCTATCATTGTGACCAATCATAACACAGCAAATACTTGCTCAATCTTCACCATATTGTCAGGAATTGTAACTTGTACACAGTGGCATGTGTTCTGATAGAAATTGTAGCATTAAATTACATTCCACATAATTATGGAGAGGCAAATACTGAATTAGTTTGAATATAAGCATAAAATCAATTCTGATGCTGTATGTTATTTGCCTGACAGTAACAGTCACCAAAGTGTCTGGATGTGTTGGGAACACATCTAATTAAGCTTTCATGATAAAATTACAATTAAATACACGGTTGAATTTTTGGTTCACGGGGTTTTACGGTACTTTTACCTGAACAATTTTTTCTTCAAATGTAATGAATTTGTAGGTAGTTGCAGGAAGATACAGCACTTCTTATCTTAAAGAAACTTGTGTCAGATACTTTCCATGGATGTGGAATTTAATGAAAAAAATTAAATTTTATGAGTAGAAAAAAGTTTTAATACTTTTTTCATACTTGAGAAATTAACAATTTTTCTACTTATAAACGTCTCAAGCTAAACCCCAATGAATCAACATTAAAGCTGCATATTTCATTGTGATTTTGTCATGAATGTTTAATTTGGTGTGTGCCCAACATATCCAGAGACTTTGTCGACTGTAGCTATCATGAAAATGACATAGCATTAGATCTGATTGTATGTTTAAAATTCATTAAATTTAGTATTTTGCCTCACAGTTATTATGTAACTTTGTTCTAGTCACCACTCTTAATCTGAACCCCTGCTACTGTATACATACTATAAACCCCGACAATTTGGTGAAGATTGAGCAATTATTTGCTGTGTTATAATTGGTAACAATGATAGCCCTATAGTGGAGCATAGTAAGTGAGCATAAACTTACGGCCATGGCTTTAAGTTTATGTTTATAAATAAATCATTCTTTTAACCGATCTTTCAGTTCAATGAGGTAGACCAAGAATTCCACCCATTAAAAAATCAATGATAACTCATCTTATCATTTCTATGTTTGGAAGAGCTTGTCTCATGGGACTGCCAAGATCACAGCCATGCGAGTGTCATTGTGGTCCTTAAGAAACAATGAAAAAACAGCTTTTGTCTACATCAAACAAATTCCAAAGCCAAAATTCCTAGACACGCATTTTATCAGAAGTTGCTTGATCAATGATATGCGGATATCCTGCAAATGAGACAAAGAAGGAGAAAGAAGGTTTGGCTGTCATATTTAATATATATCAGGTTGGCCATGAAACCTCCACAATATACTATGTCTGCTCTTGTTAGAAATAGTGAATCATGACTACTTTACTGAAAAGAGCCAAAGTGATCCATAAGCATGCAACAGTTATCAAAAGAGTTCTAATTGGAGTTGAGATGTTAGTTTGCTTGCATATTCCATGCAGGGAGTAATCAAAGTAACCCGCTTCAGGTCTATTAACCAACATGATGTCCTAAGGGATCACAAAATCCACATTCCATCATGTAGCAGCAGCCGCCTTTTTATAGTCTTTCTTGTTGACAGGTGGTCTCTGTAGGGAATAAAAAAAGTCAATAAAATGTGAGAATTACTTGTAAATGCTGATTGCTAATGACAGGGTAATGCGATCAATGTTGCTCTCACTTTTGTGGAAAAAATATTCAAGTTTAGCACTGCCAACATGAAAGTTCTTGCTAAGATTCTTTCCCTAGCTCTTGAGCTTTGATCTTTTACCAGTTCATACGAAGGGATTATATATTAAAGTTGGCACTTGCTGAAGCATACATTGTGTGTATTTTAAAATCAGTTCACTTTTATAAGATGTGAATTGTGAATGTGAACTTGAATATAAAGTAGTTTTCAATGCCCTGCAATATGCAGCTTAATCAATGTATTTACCTGACAAATGCTTGTAAGAACCCTCAAAACTTCTATCAAAAACACAAAATTATTTCATCGAGAACTACCAAATTTTTGCCGGTTCTTCTTGCTTCTAAAAACAAATATACCAAACTGCAGTACCTCAGTCTCACTTGCACATTAACTGATATCGTGGCCTGCCAGACTTGCCTTAATGTGGTCATACTCGATATTGGGGTATGGATTTTGGGATGTCCTGGGTGGAAGTGTAGGGAGATTTATACATTAATGATATAAATGTATTGATGAGCTCAACAACCCCTGTTTATCACATTTATAAGAAAGAATTTATGTTTAAAATTTAGAAGCCTCAAAGCTTGCATTTGTAGCGCCATTGTATATCTAAGAAAAGGGAAAATCCATACAGGGTAATAAAGAAATACTGGGCTCTCTTTCTTTGGCACAGTTCTATAAATTATCATACAATATCTAATAATGTAAAGAGTAGGGACTGGGGGGTTTTAGCAGCATAATCTCTGTTTTTTGTTTCCCTACGAGATAATAATGCTTGTAATTTTCCTCACAACACTTGCATGCACAATAACATGTCTTAGAGGCTTGCTCTTACAATAAATCTATAAATTTCATTTCATTCATTGTAACAAGGGTAGTACAAGGTAATCCAGGCTGGTGTGACTGATCTGCAATTTTACATACTTCTTACATCCAATGTAATCGAAAGAATCTGTGAGTAAATGCGAGTAAAGAAACATTTGTGGCCAAGATGCATGATTGAGCGCAACAGTGCTAGTGGGCGTGTTGGGGAGCTATTTGTTTTGGGGGTTGCTTTAATGTGCTTTTAGTTGAGTCGTGGAGCGTCTGACAAGCATGGAAGAATAATCACCCCTTCCAGTATTTCCATATTTTCACCGATCATGCATGGGCAATGTCAGAACACTGCTGTTCTTATTTATTGCTCTGCCGACAGCCTATGTCGATTGATTTGCTAAAAACAGCCATTGAAAAGGCTGGCGGAGTGCAGAGGTGGTCATGCCCAAGGCATGGTAAAGGCATGGTGCTTGTGCAGTAACTAGCCTTTTGGAAGTAGCAAACTGAATATAAGTAGGAAAGGAAGGGCGATCCAGACTGGGGTTTTTCAATAATAGAGTACTGACTTGAGCAACCAATATAGGTCAATGGTAAAACAGTTGATGTTTGTTCCCATATATAACTGTTACAGTTAGACCTTGGACAAGCCTAAATATTGAGGCGTTTTGTAGGAATTTATTTGAACTTTTTGAAACTCATTCTGCGATCAAACCGTTTTTTTTTAATATGACCAAATTGCTTTATTTAGCGCCTGAAATTAATTTTTTTTTCTGGAAAATTGATTTGAAAATTGATATCTGCTATATCTGTGTTGAAAATCAATCTATTTTCAGTGATACAAAAATCATTTTGGTTCCTTGCGAACCACTGTTTCAACTGATTATGCGTCATTTGTTTATTTCAAGTTACATTTGATTCAACTGCATTTATTGACTATGTAGTAAGGGAAGTTCATGGAACTGATGTGAAACGAGTGAAAAGTAAGACAAATGTCCTCTCTTATTGACAGCACCACATTGTTCGTGCAGTAATGTGTACTATGGATTAATGGATACTACATTCACGCAACTGGGTAACTTTGACCAAGCATTTAAATCAAAATTTGAATCAAGCTACTAGTGGTACCAAATTTTTTATTCATGGTGTATTGACTGTATTGTGCCAAAATGTAAAATCCATTTCCAACATTAAAACATTTTCCAATGCCCACTCAATGAAGTGGTTTTGTTGTTGTTTTCAATATTGATTTATATGCAGACAAAACACAGCTTGAATGTCAATATTTTGATTTTGATTAATAATTTGTGAGTTTGTTTGGATAGAAGTGATTTTATAAGGATCAATGTGAAAGCACATTTAACATTTTGGAGTGAACTGCATGTATTTCTGGATCATAGTCGATATTTGGCCTGTACTGTCTGTCATATCATATTTCATTCAAATTAAAAAAATACAGCAACTCCAATGTAAATAGTCATGACATATGCATCAAAACAAAAAACCAAGACATCTTACATACTTCAAATGCAATTCAATTATATGAGCGTAGCTCATGGCTGCCGAAGGCAGCCATGAGCGAAGCTCACTTAGCACAAGGACAGCTTATTCTGTGTGGTGCTCCTGTCTGGAGTGACTGCCTGAACAGGAAGTGCCTGTAGTTACCATAAAACTGGAGCTAGTAGTTTAGTCACAGTTTAGTTTGGTACATAATTAAAATGCCTTAAATATCTTCAAAAATAGCTTTAAAATTTCAGTCTTGTCCTATAAAATTTCAGTCTTGTCCTATAAATCCTCCAATGACATATTTCAAGGATTTAAATCAACAATCAACATGTGTATCAACACTGGAAATAATTATTTCCATACCCCCTGTAAGAAGTGACTGAAAATTAAAAGTCAATACAAAAGTTGATGACTTAAATTGCTCACCAAGTAAGAAATCATAACAACATTACATAATCTTCATTAACTATCAACAAATTATGTAACAGTCTAATAGTAAACAGTCACCTCTGAATAGCTATGGTTTTATTGATCTCAGTAATATGTAACATCAACAATTTAACATAATAGATCCAAATTTAACATAGATTTGAATTACGCCTATCTATCTATCTATCTATCTATCTATCTATCTATCTATCTATAGATCTGATCTTATCTATCTAATCTTATCTATCTGCCCATTTGCCAAGTCCTTTAAAAAGATAAATTAGCCTTCTGCATGTAAAGTTGAAGATCATGCAGTAGTTCTATGACAACGCTGCGCGAAATTCATGGCAGTGCCATTTACATATTATTTGATTACTGATAGTTAAAGTGCCCCAGTCAAACCACTTGACAGGTGTAGGATATAACTACTAACAATATACACATTTTCGAGACATTAACAACAATTACAGGGGTTCAACCTTAAAATGATCATTTTTATTCATTTCAGTAAGAACATATGATTTTGCCGATTGCAACCTCTAAACATATTGCATAAATGAGACAATCAGTCGTACAGGAAAATCCCTAGTGACAGGGTATTATTCAATAATCTTTGCACGTATATATGTATAAAAGATTGTTCTATTGAAACCACACCCTTTGTAAAGGAGATGTTTGCCAAGAATATCTGATGTCAGCTTTCATAAAATGGAAGTTCACATTATTTTAATAAAATGGTGCACTAATGTACTTTATTTCCAATCAGACAATACACTCTGCTGAATGTTTCGGATTGACACAAACCACCGAAAGGCTTGGGAAAGATTTGCAAGATATCATAAACATTAGCACAATTCTTTCAACAAACCTCTGTGACAAGCATTTTTACTTGTGAAAAGTAACTTGATTCACAGTTCTTTGGTTTTTAACCAACTCATCAGGGTTTTGTCAGATACCTTTTTAGCAGATTTCTATAACCAGGTAAAGTGCTATCTCTTCATATCTGCTAAAATCATCATGAGAGTACAAGGTATTTAAAAAAGAACAAGCATGGTCCTCACCAAAAGTAGCATCAATGATGCCAAGCATGATGTATTGCTCCAATTCTGCTTTCTCTCATTATCCACCAGCGTTTGTCAGATGTAATCACTCTTCAATGCCTGTCAGCAGTTGACTTCTGACATTATGTTTTGTGCAACCAATTTCTCTGACAGTCTATGTGAATATTCCTTTTGACTGCTTGATCACTGTACACAGATTAATGACAATTGCCAAATCGATCTGCGTGCGCTGTAACCAGCTTGAGTGTCATTTTTTGGCTGTCTCTGAGAAAACCATGCGGGGGGTGAAACGTGGCCCGAGCCGGATCTTAACGAAATTTTCACCAAACGCCCTTTTGACACAATAATGAAGGTTGGTGAAGTCCGTTTTTCTGTGATTTCAATTCTTCCTTGATTTTACCCCACTTGAAAATAGGGTGTCAAGTGTGGCGTAAAATTCCTTTAACATGGGTTTCAATGGGAAAACATGCCAGCTTTAGCACTATAGGAACCAGAGCGCAGCGCATGGTTTGAAAATTTTATGATGGTGGATGATTACACATGACTTGAATATTCTAAATTCACTTTTTCTAGCGTGGAACACTCCTTCATAAGCCAGATATAAGCATTTTTAGATAGCGGAGGGTGGTAAATTTCTTTGCGTTTCACAAAAAATTAAAAAATACTAAAAATGTCATAATTCTGCTAAGATTTGTCCAAATTTGACAATTTTAGTGTCTAACTATATGTTTTGGGCGATTCCGCACCTCTTGGGATGATTTTTATTTTGATTGGAGGTCAAGGTCACTGCCTAAGGTCAAGGTCAAAGTCAATTTTTTCTGTAATTTTATGATATTTCAAGTTTTAGTCCCCGATATCTATCAAAAAGTCCCATAACATCAATGCTTATTCAGCATAAACTGATTTCATAAATTTCTAGCTATATGTCAGTATCCTAAACTGTATCAAAAACCTGCTTTTTTTAACCATAGGGGGCACTTTAAAATTTTCGAAATTTCATAATTTTTTCAAATTGAACGTTAAATATTTTGAAGATGTCCATCGATCATTGTGCATTAATAATTCAGAGTTCAACGGATTGCTGCTATTGCATGAGAGTCAAATAAGGGATTCTGGGCCAGAAAACAGACCTTAGAATATGATATGAATGTTTTCGGCGGCCATTATTGAAAATGTTGTCACCTCAGTTAATGTCAAAACTAATAGAGATAACAGAAAAGTTTTTGTTTCTATACCTAGGTTTTCAGGGTCGAGGAATAACACAAAAACATTTTTATCATTGTATGTTATGTAATATATGTGTAATTTGGCTGCCACAACAACAAAAAGTATCTTTGCTGATATCTGCAGAGGTTACAGAAATATTGGAATAATTCTTAGGTCTATACCTATGTTTACATGGTCAGGGAATATGATACAGTAATTTTCCATTCTATAGATACGCTTTCAAGTAGGGGAGACCGGGGCACGTTGGTCCGATTTTTTATTTTTTTGCTCTCAATCAAAAAGGATCTCTAAATATTTGAAAAATCTTTTTACTGACTGACATAGATCTGAACATCTGCACTACAGTTTGTCACATCAAGCAGAGGACAGATGCTTGGCAGGACATCTCAGCAACCAGAAGCCCCACAGGAGAAATACATGCACCTATGTATAGCTTAGCTCTGTTGCAATATGAATATCACATTTCTGCAATGTTTTGGGGCTGTTTTTGTCCGATATTTGCCAATTTATGATAATTTTAGTCCAATTTCACACAATGTTGACATTTGTGACGCTACCAATCTGACCCACAGTGGGCAGATATGTCACAAAAGTGACCGCAGCGCCACCCCAGACTTAGTTCTACTCAAGTTTGTATCAGCAGAACAACCAATCTCATGGTGTTGATTTTTATGGACTGTACAAGCAATGCTAAATTTCTGTTACAATGTGCGATGTGACAAACTGTAGCCTTATGCCAAACCAAGTCAATCTACCTTCAGTAGTTGTGGAGAAAAATAAATCTGAAATTTTTTTTTTATGGTCCAACATGCCCCAGACTCGGGGCACGTTGGACCGCCATGTGGGCCAGGTTGAACCATGGTATAAAAGTCCACAAAAGTAGAAGAAAGTGAGCAAACACCACATTTTATTCTCACAGATCACAAGATACACTTGTGTGTCATTGCAGAATGATTATATCGGAATATTTACCCAGATATCTTTAATAAATCTTGTTTCTGCTAGAAAGGCTAGCAGATTCATCAACTGAATTGATTTTACCCTCATATTGAACATATTAGGCTTAGGTTCTCTATTCATGTTAGAAATTATCCAGCTGGCATTTTGCTGATTATTTTTTGTCAGTCAATTGAGTTAACAATGGTCCAACGAGCCCCGGCCATGCTGGTCCAACCGCCCCATCCCTACCTCTTACAAAAATGTGCATGCCTCGCTAACAAGTTTGAATTTAAACTTATATCAAACTTTACTTAAGTAATGACAGTTTCAATTTACAAGACTTGTCTGACTTGATCCCCCATATTTTAAGAAGGGTAACCCAGCCATTGAGACTTGGAAAAAGTCACTTTTTCTGCTGAAAATCAGGAAACCTGAAATAGAATTTACACTTTTCCTCCAATGCTCATGAAACATTTTGGCCAAAAGGCATACCACTAAAGGTCACTATTAAGGATTTGGATAACTGCCCATGGTTAAAAAAAATAATATTGGGGATGGTCCAACATGCTCTGAGGTCCAATGTGCCCCAAGGTCCATTGTGCCCCAAGGTCCAACGTGCCCTGAGGTCCAACGTGCCCCGGTCTCCCCTACACATGCAGTCATGCTTCAAATGCAAACAGTATCAAAACTTTTGCTTTCTACTATGCTAGTATAAAGGTGTACAGAATTGATTAGCATAGGGGAGAGCGGGGCACAGTGAGACGGCAGGCACAGTCAGACAAAGCCCGTAGCGTCTAGCTGGTACTGTTTACAGATCAACCCTCTCTTGTATAGAACAAAAAGTAGGTAAGTGAAAGGCTGTCCTATATCCTGAATGCCTACACAGCATTATCGAGAGTTGAATTTCAATATTTTGGTTTTTAGCCAGAAAAAATAAATAATTTTTGCTAAACGGCCTTTTGTTATAATTCCCAAGAAAAATGATATAATGCAAATCAATTGCCAGGGATTCAAACCATGATTATTTGTCTTAGTGAGATGATGAACCACAATACAGGCATTCAGGCCACAGGATTCAAGAATCTTATAAAGAGAGCTGCATGGGGCACAGTGAGACAGTTTGAGGCAGGGCACAGTGCGACATCACAAAATACACTTGAAACGACCTGAATATAATGCATAGCTCACAATTCACTATTAAAAACAAAATTCCTGCTGTAAACTACTGATTTTAGTGAGTCACATCCTAAAGGGAAGCATCAGAAAGAATTTTGATCAGTATGTAACAGGTGCGGCAGGTTAAATAAGTCGTGCATGTGTCCTGTGCGATGTGGTTTCGAAACATGCTCAAACAAGGACCTAAAAAATCTCTTAGCCAGCTGCTTTTATAAGAATACAGTAGTTTCTCTAGCAACAATTGATAGAACAATTCCGCAGGTCCTGAGGATCGTCGGTTATGGTAGCAGGTTCCCTGTCTCACTGTGCCCCGCCCACGGGACACAGTGAGACACTTAACGAGCATGGATGTAACTCAAAATTACTGCAAATCTGTTAAAGGTAGGAACCTGAAACTACTGGACCATATACCCAATGTCATTATCTATAATGTGGACCTGATCTCATTTAACTCGTTACTGCCAATATTTTGGAACACTTGAAAAAAAAAAGTGTCACACTGTGCCCTGCTCTCCCCTACCCTTCACTATCATGTCTATCAATGACTGGTATTTTAGCCATGGCATTTATGCCTTTGTGTCTGTGCTATTGCCTATTATCAGAAATAAATAGTTTGTGTTTTGTGTCAATGGATATGCAAAACCAAAAGTACATGTTTGTTCAGTTTTGAAGCTATGATCAGGCGAACAATTCAAGACAAAATGGAAAATATTATGTTGGGAAATTTTTTACGGATGTCAAACTCATTTACATGCTCACATGGTGCATAGAATCTATTTGATTAGAGGTCTTTGCAGATCAGCGTCCCAACTTGTAGCTGCAATCATTTTCAAACTGTTCATGTGACGTAGGCAGGCCACTTTGCAGCGGGCCTTAACTTAGCCATAAGGAAGGTTGTTGATCACAGAACTGGCTTGCAAGAATAAGGAGCGACCCTTTGACCCTTGCCGGATAAGACTCAGCTGATTTTAACAAAAAGCTCCTGTAGGGAGCAGGTCAACAATGACATTAAAATTGTATTAATTTCATCATCTTTAATTGTGGTGAGGTCAAATATCACTTTTTTCCATTCCACCAAGCAAGCAAAATGGTAATCAAAAGATATTGTGTGAAGAACAACAAGGTTAATCAGTTTTGTGACTTGCATTTTTGACAATAGCCACTGTGATTTTATTTGACACAAAAGCACAGATGGCACCACTTACCCCAAAATTATAGTTTAAGAGAAAAGCTGATGTGAAAAAACACCCCTAAATCTCACACTACAAAATACTTTATGCGTCCCATTTTCTATTGTGAAATTGTCCAATTATCAATGCATGAATGTGTGTACTTGAAAGCATATAGAGCATGGAATATAACTGTATCATATTCCCTGACCATGTAAACATAGGTATAGACCTAAGAATTATTCCAATATTCCGCAGATATCAGCAAAGATACTTTTTGTTGTTGTTGTGGCAGCCAAATTATATAACATAACATACAATGATAAAAATGTTTTTGTGTTATTCTTTGACCCTGAAAACCTAGGTATAGAAACAAAAGCTTTTCTGTTATCTCTATTAGTTTTGACATTAACTGAGGTGACAAAATTTTCAATAATGGCCGCCGAAAACATTCATATCATATTCTAAGGTGTGTTTTCTGGTCTAGAATCCTTTACTTAACTCTCATGCAATAGCATCAATCCACTGAACACTGAACTATTAATGCACAATGATCGATGGACATCTTCAAAATATCTAACATGCAATTTGAAAAAATTATGAAATTTCGTAAATTTGAAAGCGCCCCCTACGGTTAAAAAAAAAAAGGCTTTTGATACATTTTAGGTTACTGACGTATAGCTAGAAATTTATAAAATCAGTTTATGCTGCATAAGCATTAATATTATAGGACTTTTTGATAGATATCGGGGACTAAAACTTGAAATATCATAAAATTACAGAAAAAATTGACTTTGACCTTGACCTTAGGCAGTGACCTTGACCTCCAATCAAAATAAAAATCATCCCAAGAGGTGTGGAATTGCCCAAAACATATAGTTAGACACTAAAATTGTCAAATTTGGACAAATCTTAGCAGAATTATGACATTTTTAGTATTTTTTAATTTTTTGTGAAACACAAAGAAATTTACCACCCTCCGCTATCTAAAAAGGCTTATATCTGGCTTATGAAGGAGTGTTCCACGCTAGAAAAAGTGAATTTAGAATATTCAAGTCATGTGTAATCATCCTCCATCATAAAATTTTCAAACCATGCGCTGCGCTCTGGTTCCTATAGTGCTAAAGTTGGCATGTTTTCCCATTGAAACCCATGTTAAAGGAATTTTGCGCCACACTTGACACCCTATTTTCAAGTGGGGTAAAATCAAGGAAGAATTGAAATCATAGAAAAACGGACTTAACCAACCTTCATTATTGTGTTTAAAGGGCGTTTGGTGAAAATTTCGTTAAAATCCGGCTCGGGCCACGTTTCACTTTACTGGGCAACCTGCATGGTTTTCTCAGAGACAGCCAATTAAGAATTAAGCACAAGTTCTTTTGCCACTCACAAAGTATGTGCATCATCTCTGCTCAATTTGCGTCACTACAGCCTAACCTGTTACTTTACAGCGAAACACTTTGATATAGAATTAAAGTGGACTGTGGCACTGTGAAAATGGCACTTCGTGTGTCATCATGCTGATGATTTGTCATGATCAAACCAATACTTTCAATGTTAATTTGATTGAAGGAGACTTATCCCACTTGTTGGTGACAGCCAAACGAAAGGATTATGCATCTGTTTTTCGCTGTAAAATTTGTTATGAGAAGTCAAATGGCTTACTCTTGATCATTACATGACTAATCAAACAGCCTCTATGTTTCCAATTGTGAAAGTAGAGAAGGTGACACTTCATCGGCTATCATGAGTAACGAAGTGCCATTTTCACAGTGCCACAGTCCACTTTAATTGTATATCAAAGTGTTTCGCTGTAAAAAGAACTGCACTTCCTTCAAATGAACTCAGCAGGCATCCAACGCTGCATTGACTGCACATATTATAATATTATATGCATCTTTTGCAATCATACATATGGTATTATATTTTGGAGACATCTTTCTTTAATGAATAATCCTCATATATATATGATGACAAATGATGCATATTTGGCTGATTTTAGTGAGATATATCATCTATAATAATGCATTAGAGACTGAAATAGGCAATGTTGCAGTTTATATTAATAGATTTAAAGAGCAACACTTTTTGCTTAAATAAACTCTTTGAAGTGAGGAAGTGTTGACGATTATGAGAGAAATGAGTTCTTGAAAGGTTGTCAGCTAGTTGTCACACTAATATAAAAACGTTAACCTGACTTACCTGTCCAAAATCTTAAAGAATATCTATTCTTAAAACCAAATCAAGAAGGAAATAACTGTTCATGCAAAGTTTGTGGCAAGTCATCCAGTTATGAATCTTTGTCAATATGAGCTTCCCATACATAATTTCTTCTGGGGAAATTGAATATGAAAACATGCCACTGTAATCATGATAATGACAGAAACTGCAGACTTAAAAGATTATGTGTCATAGGCCTATTCCTGTCTTACAAAAACACTAGCCCTTCTTGCAGTACAAATTTTACCATGAATAAGCATCCTTGGAAAAATGCCAAATTTGTATTATTTATAAACAAAAATAAAAATGATAAAATCAGCAAATTATTATAATTGATTTATGTGTTTTGAAAAATAAATATCTATGTGCATTTCAGAATAAATATAAATAAGAGCTACTTTTAAAAGTCGTGCTAGGATGGAACAGACAATTAATGAGCAAGATGGATGGTTTTGCAGCAATGTTGCTGCAGGGGTGTTTAAATCAAGTGCTTCAATTTTGATCTGTTTACTCAAAGGTGAAAAATTCTTTATGTCTATTTCAACATGCTTCAGGCTTGTATTAATTTTTTTTGGAGACACAAAAAGCTCCTGTTTATTTTTTCCCGATAAATGTTAGGAGGATGAATCCCTAGTAAGTTGTTTTGGATGGTTCTTTAAATAAAATTGTTAACAGCTCACCAGTACTTCATTACTGGCCTATAGGGATCATGTGGGCTGACCAAAATGCATCATGATTTCAACAATCACGCCCAGGTTTGACATTAGCATGTTTTTACTACTTGAATCATGTGATTCCTCCATCGTCTGTTATTAAAAGAGCTTTTCAATATTTTCCTTTGTATTTGCTGTTTGGAAGCAATTTTCCTTCATTGATTTCTGCATGTAGTGGGAGGATCCAGAGCAAGTCAGTGTAAAATTGCCACTGCCCATTTTGTCTTTGCAATGGATGCTTTGTTGAACGATGAATCTACTCAGCCTTACAATTTCCATAGACAGAACAGTTATAATAGTTTTGCTTTGTAAGTGGAGTTTAGATAATGTTAATCAGCTAACTGACTGCTAATCATTTGTACTGATGAGGATACATACATTGACTTGATTACACAAGTTGCAGATTGTTGATCTTCTAGATTTGTGAAAAAGTATCAAAATAAGTTAATTAAAGTCATGCATATGTGCAGGACTTTGCACAGTATACATTTCAGATTGCTGAACTTCAAAGACATGCTAACAATTTAGTGTCACAAACAACACTGTAAAATTTGAAAACTGTGTTGAAGCAATAATTTGAGCTGTCTGAGAATGTAAATAATTTTCAAGCTATGATAGCTCAATCCTATAAGTTGTCAAGGTATGATAGCTCAATGCTGTAAGTTGTCCAAACGAATCATAACATTAAGCTGTGAAAACATGAAAGCTTCAGTTGTTGCAGATTGCTTGACATCTCAGTCATGCCACATATAGCGCCATCTATAACAAGCACTTCTCAAAAGACTGCATTTAGTTTTAAATAATTATTTACTGACAAGAAAAAAGAACATTTATATTACACTATCCCAGAGAAAAAATGAGTAGCATACCACTTTAGCTGGTTACTTTTTATCTCTCTTAAATTAATTTGTGGGAGTAATTAGATGCATGCTTTCACATGTCAACCAACATTTCCAAGTCAGAGTGTGTTCAAATATAGGCTTCTAGCACTGTATACCAACTGAGATGAGCCACAGGCCATTGGGATTTATTCACAAGAAATTAATTAATTTTTAAATCTCCTTGTGATGCAATGGTCTTTGTTGAATGCATCTTGGGCCTGTCCATGGTGTGCTAAAATGAAGCATACTGGATCAGGTGGATCCCCTTGAGAGATCAAACAATATTTTGGGATTACAACCCATATTCATAAATAACTTTATAAGACAGGTCACACAAATATAAATCAAAAACAACTAAAAATAAGTCAACACAGCTCAAAATTTTGAGTTGTGTCAGCTTAGATCAATAAGTCAACAAAACTCAATATTTTGAGCTGTAAGTCAACACAGCTCATTGTTTTGAGTTTTCTCAGCTTGAATACCTTGGTCAACATAGCTTAGTATTTTGAGCTATCTCAGCTCGGTATTTTGAGTTATCTAAGCTTAAAACATTAATCTATGTTAGCTCAATCAACTTGTGCAACCATCTCACTCAATCAATTGAGCTGAATCAGCGAGTCCGATTTTACAGTGAATACAACCCAATTAGTGAGGGAGCCAAGGGCCAAAAATGTGAATAAAAAGGGTACTACAACGTACCTTCTTCGCAGCGATCCACACCTCCTCAAATTTGGTACTATCGGAAAGGAAATTTTATGAATTTTTTCATGGTGGCCATGGTTTTATCAATTTCTTGGACCAGAGATGTTTTATTTTGGTTTCCATGGCAACAAGTCTGCTTTTGTCAAAATAAATTTTATAAAACTTATCATGGTGTATCATAGTTAATAATAATATTTTCTTGTAGAAGACCACACACTTACATGTTCTAACAATTCCAAGTAATTGCATGCCTTTACACGCCCAAGCATACCCTTCAAGTCAACAGCTTGAAAAACAGGATATTCATTTTTTGAAAAATAAAAGAAAATCCTACCCAGATCCTGTAGCAGCAGTGAATAGCAAAATTTATAGTAAATTTTACTTTATTGATTCTGTAGAATAGAAATACAACCTTGGCAGCGGGTGCACACAGGGATAAAGTTAAGATCTTGAGGGTGTGCATCATCCTATCTTTACAGGAATTTGGAAAATTTATTGCATTGTGCTAAGTGTACAAATGTACATCAACAACAATGCTTGTAATACCACCATCATATTTGCTTCTCCCACCTACCTTCAAATTGTGCAAGTTCAACAACTCAATATGAATGATTAATCATTGATTCTTATTCCAGCTGTACACTTTTGATCCTTGCTAGTTCATATATGTTGGCAGTGAATGATTTCTTCTAGCTGCTCAGTATTTTTTTGCCAAGACAAGACTCGATAATGACAGAAATGACAGACAGACCATTCTGGCCAAAATGAGTGCAAGAAACGAAGATTCTCAGGAAAGCAGTTCAATCGAGGAAGATAAGAGCTTTTATTATGTAGGCACCTAGAGAATTCTGTTTTAAACAATGCTAGTTCTTTAATGGACTAATCTGATGCAAGGAGCTTAGTTCTATTAAAGGGTATTGCAGGACCAAAAAAGCTGATTCTTGCCAAAATCATTGATGATCACAAGAAATCATGTAAATTATTGCTCCAAGTTGCTTCTGTTTTCTCTCACCACCAATCGACATTTGTCAGATGTTGTCATTTCCACGCCTGTCTACCCCCAACATCTGATATGATATTTATGTGTACTCAATCTCTGACAGTCATGGAGCTGTGTGATCATTCCTTTTGACTGCTTGTTCACTGAGCACAAACTAATGACAATAGCTCAATCGATCTCGGAGCACTGCCGTCTATGATAGTTGTCATTTTTGTGTGAAGCATGAGTCGCTTTTCCACTCATAAAGAATCAGCACGCATCACTCGCATAAGTGGCATCATCCCTGCTCAAAATGCATCACTGTGGCTTCACCTGTTACTTCACAGACAACCATGCCCCCTTCACTTAAATTAGGGCATCATGAAAAGCTGAATGGACTTTTTTGGATTCCATTATTATGCTTCATGGCTTCATATTTGAGCAATCTATCCTAAACAAATACATTTATATTTCACTTTTGCAAGTTTTAAGTTTTCACATGCTTCTTTCTTGGTCTTCCCTCAGGAGTGGTTTTCGGCAGACCTATATGTCTTTCAGAAATCACTATGAAAGCCTTTTTAAGATGATAGTATCATTCCTCTTACGAGAAAGATTTTGGCTATGATGGAATATGAACGGTTGGAAATGACCAGACTAGATTGTAGGAGGAAATTAGGATTTGTAAATAAATATTTTTTGATGAATTGGGATCTTTTTAGAAAAAAATAGATCTTATTTGTCTTATCCTACAATGATAAATAAATAAGTTCCCCTTAAGAGAGAATCACGGTACCTTTTCTACCTGCATAATTCGTAATTATTGCAGTTTTTCTCCTGAAGATGTTCAATTAATTTACAATGAAGTTTCTGTTGGCTTGTTAAACAAAATCACAGAAGATTAAGTTTTCGAATATCTATGTTTTACTAGTTTCTGTTGAGATGATAAATCCCAACATTGTCTTTGCAGTATTATTTGCTAAGGTGTTATTTGTTATAAAGATATAATGAAGTCGATATATCAAAGACAGCGATTTAAAGATTTCATACTCTGGGTCATTTAAGTGCCGCTAAAGGAGTACTTTAGTTCCTTTTAACCTTTCTTAATATGAACAGGTAGTGACCCTACCAACTGCTGTTATCTTTAATGGCATAATAAAGTGTAAGATATAGATTTAAAGCTGTTCTAGTAATCTGGGGAAAGCAACCAAAGCGAAGGTGATGTCTATTCTCTGTTCTTAGTCTGATGACTTTCTAAAGTTTTTATATACACCACTCCTCAGCAATCATTCACTTGATGGCACCAAGACTTTGTGCGTGAAACAGTAATTTCAAAATTTAACCTGCCGATGACTTTACGTTTGTGGTATTGCATTATATTATTGAATACATATGAAACATATCTAGAAAGGTAGAGTTACCTTTATACATCATTTGATAAATATAGAAGCCATAAAAAAGCAATATAAGCCCTTCCAAAAGCATATTCAGCTTTGGCAGTTTGGTGCATTTCTTTGAAGGAGGTGTATCTCCCTTTGATGTAACAGGTGAAGCTGTATTGATGCGATTGGAGCTGAGATGATGCGGATACTTTGTGAGTGGGAAGACTGGCTAAAGTGTTACGCATAAATGACACTCACATCAACAAATCTGGCGGCAGTGCTTTGAGATCGATTGAGCGATTGTCATTAGTCTGTGTTCAGTGAACATCACTGAACAAGCAGTCAGCAGGAATAATCAACTGAGCTCCACAACTCTCAGAGATGGAGTACACATGAATATCATGTCAGATGTTAGGGGTAGATGAGTGTTAAAAAAGACACCATGTGACAAATGATGATTGTGTGTGGAGGAAAATGGAAGAATGTGGAACAATAGGTCATGTGCAAAGAGAGTATCATCAAGAATTGTGTTGTGTGAGAATACAAGAGGTGTTCAACTTATTTTGACAAAGAGTTCATCCTAACACAGAATCTGACAAAAGTTTCTTTTTTCCTGGCTGATGACAAAAACTGTTAACTGTAGGTCTTGTCAATGTAAGACATAAGTTTGAAATGTTTTGGAAGTTTTTGTGCAATTTTATTAAACTTTTCCTGAGATAGGCATTAAGTGTTCCTTGTTTTCACACACTTTCTTAAAAAATTGTGTTATATTTAGGTTTATTTTTGTAACTTGCACATTCAGAAGTTATGTATAAAGTTGTATCCACCTCCTGTATTGTTACTGGAATACTATGTCATCTTTGTAAGAATTAAAAGATCAAATAATTTGGTCAATGATCTCATTTTGTTTATCACCCCCGATTTGGCCATGAGCCATGCCCAGGGAAGATAGGTTTTGAATCAGTTTATGAGGGTGACATCCACTTTTTACTTTGTGCAGTAGTTCACAGTGAATATTTAGCTTAAAGAAACACAATATTCAGCTTCCATGATACAAAACAGTATGCTTGAGGCAGTGAAACCCCTCCTCAAAAGGTGTTTTATCACACCTTTCAAACAATATGCACTTTATTACAGTTGTAATACTCCTGAGTTATAAAAGTGATATAACATGCAAGATGAACAGCATGTGGATCAGTCACAGCAATTTCAGCTCAAAGCAGCAATAATTTTCAATTTGGTGGCTCTTTTACTTTTTGTCAAAATAAGTTGAACACCTCTTGTAGTCACCTGCTCTAGCAGGTATGACAATCTTTTGACAAGCCTCTATTTAAAAGTGCCGAAGCGAGTAGGATCAAAATCATTGCAAGTTTAAAGGTATTATACAATCAGTCACAGCGTTAGTTGGAGCACAGTCTTGTTGAAAGAATTTTTAGAAATTACCAAAAGACAAGTTATGTGTGTTGCCAAATGACCTTTGACTTTCTTGGCATATTATAACCACAAAGTAAAAGGGCACCTGAGAAGAAGGTTGTGGCTTTTCATGTATACCAGACAAAGTGTCAACATTCTTTGTATTAAAACTTCAATCAAATTTACTTGGCAATCAAATCAGATCACACCCTCAATTCATGACAAAAATGTGGGATACAATTTGCCATGTACCTGAATGATAAACACAATGGCTTGACTATGTGATATCGAGGGAACCGTTTGCTTCTGTGGAATGCATAGATATGCATCTAGCATTCTATATACATTGGCATTAATATTATGCTTTAGGTTCAGTCTAAAAAATATCCGGGTTGTCAACATTTGTTCATCGAGAACCAGGTCTGCAAATAGTATGCCTGTCAGGTGTAAAGTACTATGTTGAGATATTGCAGTGTTGGGATATGAAAAAAGAGCAAACAAATAATTTCGTGATAGGGATTCCTAATTCTCTGAACAACAATGAACTGTCTTTACACTGACAACAAAAAAAGAGTAAATTGTACCCAGGTATGACAGTGTTGTGTTGATTGTAATTGTATCAAGACCACACAAGACAACACGCTTCAACGAAAATTTTCATCTCGTGCGTTTATCTTCATATGAAACAATATCACAATTTTTCACACCAGAGAGTCCCATAGGAACAGCAAGCCTAACGAATAAAAAAAATTATTGAAAGTGATGTCTATTGGGCTACCTCGAAGAAGAAACTTTATATGAGTCTTTATGCTAATATTTGGCAGTGCATAAATAAGTTTTCAAAATACACGTAATTACTGTATACTGTGTTGTTCTATGAAGGGTGTTGGTTTGCCTTGCCAATATCAGTTATGATAAACTCCACACAAGTCCAGTTAGTGATTGCTCCATGCTGCTTCTGTTTTCTCTCACCACCAATCAACATTTGTCAGATGTTGTCATTTTCCGACATGTGTCCACCTCTGAAGTGATATTTAGTGTACTGAATCACAGACAAACATCCATGATGGAACTGTGTGAATCTTCCTTTTGACTGCTTTTTCGCTGATCATTAATTGCAATTGCTCAATCGATCTCTGGTTACTGTAACCAGCGTATTTGTCATTTTGCATCAAGCACAAGTTCTTTTGCCACTCACAAAGTATGCGCATCATCTCTGTTCAATTTGCATCACTACAGCTTTACCTATTGCTTCAAAGAGAACTGCGCCTCCTTCAAAGGAATTCAGCAGCCATCCAATGCTGTCTGACTGCATATAATATATATTCATATGCATCTGATACAATCATACTTATGCATATGCCATGGTATAATTATTTTGTAGACATCTTTATTAAATGAATGATCCTCATATTATGATGACAAATGATGCAAATTTGGCACATTTTAATGAAATATCTATAATACTGCGAAACAGACTGAAAGAGGCAATCTTCAGTTTCTGGGTACAGATTTAATGAGCGACACTTTTCGCTTATATAAAACCCTTTGAAGTAAGGTAGTATTTATGTTTATGAGAAAAACTAAAATAAAAACATTAACATACACTTATCTGTCCATAATTCTAAAACTAAATCAAGAAGGAAAGAACTGCTCATGAAAACGTTTTGACTAGTCATCCAGTTACTTCTTAATTTATCTGAAGCATTTGCCCTTCCTTAAAAACCTAAACATTACAGGAATGGCTAAGGAGAAATCATGAAGCTTAGTCTATACTTCTTTCAACACACAATTTGTGAAAACATGCCATGGCAATCATGATAATGACAGAGAAATGCACAGTCTGAGATTATGTCATATTCCTGTCTTGCAAAAAGAAATTGTGTCATATTCCTGAACTTAAAAAGGAAGACAGTGTGTCATATTCCTGTCTTACAAAAACACCACTCTTCACACCAGCAATTGTTTCAGTGAAAATTCAACCATGAATAAACAGCCATGGAAATATGCCAAATTCGTATTAATTTTGTAAATCTATGAAATTGATAACGTTAACAAATTTTAAAAATGCATTAATTAATAATGTCTTGTAATAACTTGATATAATCAAATATCTATCTACATGCCAGAATAATATGAACGGGAGCTGCCTTTCAATTACGCTATACCATGAAACAGACAATTGATAAAATTTTATGAGCAAGATTGATCGTTGTTGCTGTATGGGGTTTGCATGAAGTGGTTCAATTTTGATCTGTTTGCTCAAAGGTGAAAAAATGCTTCATGTCTATTTCAACATGCTTCAGGCATGCATTAATCTTTTTTGTGACTCAAGAAGATCCTGTTTATATTTTCCTGATACAAAAAGGATGATTATTAGTTCATCGTTTCTCTGTACTTCTCTGGGAATCCTGAGTAAGACCTAGTCTAGCCTATATGAAGAAAAATCTTGGTGTGAACAACTTCATGCAATCACGCATTCTATTCGTGTTGTATAGCCATGCATTGGTTATTAGTAAAGATATTAAATGTTGACAACTGGCCTTACATAAGTGCTTTTTAAAACATAAAGGTTTCATTGCAAATGTAATTTAAATTAATTTGCAACAGGGTACTATAATTAAGGACAGTCTCTGTCCTTGAAATTTCAAAATTAGACTAAAATCCTTAGTGAGTTGTTTGGAATGGCTCTTTATTAGAAATGGCTTACCAGTAATTCACTATAGGCCTATAGGGCCATGTACACTTATCAAATGCATCATGACTTCAACAATCATGCCCATTTTTGACATTTTGCATGTTCTAACATAATCTTACCGGAACTACTTGACTCATGTGATCCATCCATTGCCTGTTGTCAAAGGAGTTTTTCAATATTTTCCTTTGCTGTTTGGTAACAATTTTCCATCATTGATTTGTGGTGGGAGGATCCAGAACAAGTCAGTGTAAAATTGCCACTGCCCATTTTGTCATTGCAATGAATGCTCAGTTTGAAGGTGAATCTACTCAGCCTTACAATTTCCATAGGAAAAATGTTGGCTCTTGTTTTTCAGTGGAATTAAGACTGTAAATCGTCAGTACTAAAGGAAATATATTTTTTGAGGATGTACATTGAATTGAGTGTAGAATTTTGACAGTGGTGAAAAACCAGTACAAAAAACCCATCATGCAAGTCATGCATATGTACGACATTCACAACATACATGTACACCTCAGATGAATTCTGAAGGCTGCACATGTCGAGGCTAACAACAGTATTATATACAGCACTATACAACCCAATAAATTTTAATGCCAGCTCATACAGGGATGAAGGTGAGAACTGAAGGCTGTGCAATAAATCTGCATCATCCTATTATTACAGGAATTTTGAAAATTTATTGCATTGTAATTCTTATCTTTTTATGAACATCAGCAACACTGTGAACAGTGCTTAGAATCCCATGCACCTAGCTTCATATGTGAAAGTTTAACATTGTCAATAAGAACGTTCTTGCATTGATTCTTTTCTAGCTGTACACTTTTGATCTTCACCAGTTCGTATATGTTGGCAGCAAATAATTGAGTTGCTCAGTATATTTTTGCCAAGACAAGACTCGATAATGATATAACTGACAGACAGGCCATGCAGAGCCAACCAGAGTGCCAAAATTAAAGATTCGCAAGAAAGCACTTTAATCAAGGAAGATAAAAGTTTTATTATGTAGGTACCTGCTAATAAAAGCTGCCGTAAACAGGCCTTTGCCATGCTCATCATTTTAAAAATCATGCGGAACTTTTTGTTGTGGTTAGATCATTTATCACATAAACAATATTTAAAATACTCCAGCAATATCTGTCCAATAAAATGTACTCAAGCAGTCATCTATCTGCAAATAGTCAATGCGCATAGAAATGTTTTGGAATGGACCCATTTTATGCAAAGTGTGAAGGTCTATCAAAGGGTATTACATGTGCAAGAAAGCTGATTCTTGCCAACATCATTGCTGATACCAAGTCATGTAAATTATTTCTGCAAGTTGCTTCTGTTTTCTCTCATAACCAATCAACATTTGTCAAATGTTGTTATTTTGAGACGCCTGTCTACCCTCGGCATCTGATATGATATTTATGTGTACTCAATCTCTGACAGTCACGGAGCTGTGTGATTATTCCTTTTGACTGCTTGTTCACTGAGCACAAACTAATGACAATAGTTCAATCGATCTCAGAAAACAGCTGCGTGTGTTGGTTGTCATTTATGTGTAAAGCATGAGTAGCTCCCCACTCACAAAGTGTCTGCATGCTTCAGTTGCATCATCTCTGCTCAAATTGTGTCACTGTGGCTTCACCTGTTACTTCACAGACAACCATGCCCCTTTCACCAAAAGCAGTAGGGGGAACAGGGGCACATTGGGATGCGGGGCACTGTGGGACGGTGGGGTTTTCTTGGATCCTGGCAAGGTATATGACATGGTAGTGCCATCATATCTTGTAATTTCACATCCTGATGTTTCCATGGTTTTATAGACAAATTACAGCCACATGCAGAAGTATGGCGAGTAAAAGTTTGTTTTCCTACTACTAAAGTAAATATGGATGCGTTCAATTCTAACCATTCTGTGGACAAACCATGAACAATGAGGTTTTCTCAGTGCTTGTATGAATTTTATACATCGTAACGAACAGTTATGAATTGCTATCATGATAAACACACTCACTGGTGTCCGAGAAATTAGCATTTTGGTGTAAAAGTCATAGCGGGACTCATTGGGACAGTGAATTCGGGGCACATTGGGACGCACGTAATATGGCAGAATTTAAGTGTCCAAGGCAACTGAATGACCTGGGACAGCACACAACAGGTATTCAGGCCACAGTGAATAGAGGTATAGTGGATTACCATGCTCTGTGAACAAATTTGTCGCAAAGCACTGTGTGTTACTTACATAGATGTCCGCACCCAGGACAGTCTATGTTAAATGTTTAAAACTGTTTAAAGTTATGAACCTTTGACAATACAAGGTGTTAATGCACTGTATATTGTCTTACGCACTACTTATATTTAATATCTATTGCACATGAAGTGTTAAAATGATTTTTTAATTGATGTCCCAATGTACCCGGCTGATGTCGCCGGGGCACATTGGGACAGTTATTTTTACGACTCTCTGGCTGCAAAAGGGAAGGTGCAGTCTAGTTTTATAGCCTTGCATTTAAGCTCAATAGTATTGGTGATATTCATACAAACTTCTGAGTTCTTCAGTGCTTTCAGCATTGAGCAAAATTAGTAGACGTGAAAAGCGTCCCAATGTGCCCCCGTTCCCCCTATTATATGAAAAGCTGAATGGACCATCTTTGATTCAATTAGGCCTACTATGCTTCATGGTTTCACATCCGAGCAATCGTTCTCACAAAATACTCGTCTAATTATATTGCACTTTTGCAAGTTTGTACTTCTTCTTTGGTTTTTCCTCAAGAGGTGGTTATGGGAAGTCCTATAATTAAATTATATGTTTGGCAGAGATATCCATGAAAGTCTTTTAAGATGACTGATAGCTGGAATCATCGATGCTACAGTAGTCGTCCATTTCAATTCCTTTTGCCAGAAAGATTTTGCACATAATGGAATATGAAAGGCTGAAAATGACCAGTCTCAACAATTTCTTACTTTGCTTAAAAGGTCCAATACCTTGAAGGAGTTGTTATGGTGCATGTAATAGAACTAGATCATAGTAGGAAGTTATGATTTTTAGCTGAATATATTCTAATGAAAAGGGAGCTTCTTAGAAAAAAATTAGACATCTTTTGTCTAATGCACTGTAATGATTCGTAAATGAGTTTTCCTGAGAGAATGTCAATCATGGTACCTCTGTCACCTACAGAATTCATAATTATGGCAGCTTTCCTTCTAAAGATGTTCAATTAACTTACCCTGAAGTGTCTGTTGGTGTTTTTTTTAATCTCAGAAGATTTGGCTGTCAAATATCCGAGTTCTACTGGTTTCTATTAAGATGATAAATACCAACATTGGCAGTGGGGTACTTCTTTCGAAGGTGTTATTAGTTATAAAGACATCAAAAAGTCGATATACCAAGGACAGGGATTTAAATATATCATACTCTGGGTCATTAAGTGCTACCAAAGGAGTGCTTTAGGAGTTTAGGTCTTTTTAACCTTTCTCAATATGGACAGGTAGTGACCCCACAGACTCTTGTGATCTTTAAGGTATAATAAATTATAAAATATGGATTTAAAGCTGTTCTAGTAATCTGGAAAATAAATAAAGCGAATGTGATTTTCGTTCTCTGTTCTGAGTTTGATGACTTTTCAAAGCTTTTATATTCGCCACCACTCAGCAATTGTTTACATAATGCCACCAAGAGCTTGTGTCTGAAACAGTAATTTCAAATTTAACCTGCCAATGATTTTCCATTTTTGGTGTTGTATTATATTGTTGAACATAATATGCAACATATCCAGAAAGGAAAAGTTACCTTTGTACATCATATGATAAATATAGAAGCCATAAAAAAAACAATATATACTGTTCCAAAAGCCTATTCACTATTCAGCTTCAGCGGTTTGTTGTGATTCTTTGAAGGAGGTGTATCTGCCTTTGACGTAACAGGTAAAGCTGTATTGATGCTATTGGAGCTGAGATGATGCGGATACTTTGTGAGTGGGAAGACTGGCTAAAGCTTTACACATAAATGACACTCACATCAACAAATCTGGCACAGTGCTTTGAGATCGATTGAGCGATTGTCATTAGTCTGTGTTCAGTGAACATTGCTGAACAAGCAGTCAGCAGGAATAATCAACTGAGCTCCACAACTTTCAGAGATGGAATACACATGGATATCATGTCAGATGTGAGGGGTAGAGGAGTGTTAAAAAAGACACCGTGTGACAAATGATGAACTAATTCGAAAAGATCAAATACCTTAAATGTTTGAAAGGTTTCACAATCAATCAATGCTTTTGATGAAGTACAGTGTTATTGAAGGAACTTAAATTGCCAAAAGGCAGGTAACATGAATTGCCAAATGACACTTGGCATTCTTGGCATATCATAACCAAACAAAGCAAAGATGAGAAAAAGACAGAGCATGAACATTCCTTGAATCAATTTTTCTTGGCGATCACATCACATAACACCCTCAATTCATGACAAAAACGGATCAAACATGACAATGTACCTTAGTGATAAACAGAATGGCATAATTATCTCGTCTCAAGCGAACTTTTCGCTTCAGTGGAATGCATAAATTTCTAATATGCTATATGTCTCTTTCCAAAATGTATACATATGGGTGGCTGATATATCTAACCAACAGGCAACAGCATAAAGTGTTTTTCATACCTGTTATGCTGTGTGGCGGGAAGGCGGCGGAGACGCACGAGTGATCCCGGACGCAGCCGAAGTAGGATCGAGGCGGCGCATGCGCACCGGGCGCTCTCTCTCTTACTACGACGAATTCAAGAAGACAAGACGTGTTTCCAGGTATCTAAATATTTGTTTCTCGACACCCCACTCAGTGTAACAGTGGTGGCAGCGGATAAACAGGATGCCTTCACGTTTAGGATTCGTTTCCAGTGTATTTTAAACGCTTTTCGGCGTTAATTTTTACCTTTTTGGAGGAATTTCCGAATTTGACAGCTCGCACGCTTACCTCGACGTAACGATTTAGGCTTAGTCTAGGACGTCCTATAGGCAAAATATCACTTGTCAGTTGATTTTCTTGCTATATTTCGTTACCTAGCTATATTATACACCATATTCAGTCAGTTTTTGTACTTTTCACTACGAAATTTGACAGTTTTCGTCGTATTTCGTCCGCACGTTTTTCGACGTGACGGCAGCCATTTTGCGCATATTTAATTAGCCATGTGGTTTTGTTTACTGTGCTAGTTTAGAATAGGCCTGTTCTTTTATTGACGACGTTTGTGTGTAGTTATTTGAATTTTTGCACTGTTTTGAAAAAAAAAAAATTAATTGGAAAGAGTGCACTTGTGTATTGTGTAAATACACTATTTCAGTTAAAGTTCACAACAAACTACTGTCAAATTTGAATTTGGTGTAAATATTTTTACTGTACAAGTTAATAAAAGAGCTTGTTCAGATATTTTGAGTTGACAAGTCGGGAATAGCCCGGTGTGCAATTGTGCATTCGAAGTTCAATAATTCAATAATCTAGCTTTCCAAATTGCTCCTCATTTATTTATTTTTGAAAGTCAGATAATTCCAGCATCTTGAATGTAAATTATAAGTGTTTTGTGACAGCACTTAGTTTTACAGCACTTAAATCAAAGTTTTGGTCAAATTAATCAAAATTATCAGTCAGGACTTGGTCCCAGGTTCAAATCTGTTGAGAGTGTAAATATTCACTTCTGTTGAGAGTGTCTTCATGATTTTGTAGAGAGTGTACAATATTGTTGGGAGTGTTTATACCAATTGAAAGATATTGGTTTTCTGACTGCCGTAAAAGCGCAGACGGAAAGGACTTTGTGACTTAGCAAGCTCTCCTAGTGGATTCTTGCAGATACAATTGTCCGCTTGACTAATTAATCACATCGGTCATTTATTGAATTTATTCAAATTACTTGTGCATTTGAAACTTTAATTTTGGTAATTTGGCTGATTTTGCCAATATTTTAAAGTACATTTGATTTAACAATATTCAAACAATTGCACTTGTTTCATTGGTGATTTGTGTCACTCAGTAGTGTACTAATTACAAATTGTGACAGTTTATGTCATTTGACACTGATGTGATTGATTGATCTGAATTTCAACGTTTATGTGACTGATACTTGTTGATACTGAACTGTGTTGAGATATCATCACAGAATTTGATTATTTGAGATACACTTAGTAACTCAAGGTTTCTTAATTGAGTGTTGTGCTGAATTGTGAGTTTAGACTCTGTGATCTGATACAGTAAGCACGGAGTTCTGCGATTTGTGATCGTAGGGCCTGAGCCCAAGGTGACGACACAGTGATCTGATTCCACATAAACTTGTGATTTGCTGTGAATTCCTGATACTTTTGACACCCTATGATATGATACCGTAAAATTTAGCACTGATAGTTGTTTAGACTTGAGATGCTGTTCGGCATATCAATAAAATAGGGATTAGGAGTAGGATTAGTCATGATAATCAATATCAATACCGCAACCGAGTCTCAACTTCGGAAACTTGATCAAGTTGGTGTGTCTCGAGCGCGTGAGATTATTAAACTCCGGCAAAATGCACGTTTGACACCGGAACTTTTAGGACAACATTTGAGGACGGGGGCTGAATTTTGGCGCAAGTTTGTCAGAACTGGCCAATTGACTTTTGAAGAAGGTGGTGCAACAGGAGGAGAATTGCCTAACCCCATTGGACATGGACGACCACTGACTGGCCGCGGAACTTCCCTGAACACCCCAGCTACTGGATACATTCCTCCAGGACTAGGACAAGACCCCACTCAGGAAGGTGACCATTCTGTTTCTTTTAATGTACCCAACATGGCAGATGTAAATTTCATCAGAGCTGAGGCTGTCCATAATCAATGGCGAGACTTTGTTACTCAGCTGGAACCTGAAATTAATAAACTAGAAATTGCCATTAAGAATGCGCCCTCTGAGAGTGCACGGGTACCATTAATGCTTCAACAAGAGGAGCAGCGAAAACGGCTTGCTCACTTAGTAAGAATGGAGGGTAATTCTAGAGCTTATTTGGCCTATTTATCTGGTGAGTCACATCCGGATTATGCTGTAAATCAGTTTCAAGATGGAGGCCATGAATTTATAGCTAGTGGGGAACAGCCGGGACAACCGGATGGTGTTATTAATCAACAGGGAAGACATGAATTCTGGTCCATGCAACAATCTTCTCCGACAACTACGCAGTATATTGACATAATGCATCAGCAACTCCACCAGGAGCAGAATGACTTAAATTTGCATCGGGAAATTATGGGACAAGGGGGCAACTTCAACCATGATTCACAGACTCAAGTGAAACAAGTTAAGACATTTGACAATGTGCATATTCCTGTTTCTTCTACTCCTGTTCTGCAGCGCCTCAATGCGGCTACAGTCCAGCCTGAAGATATTGCTGCAGTTGTGTCTTCAATGCCCCAAGGAGGAGTTTTTGTGAATTCAAGAAGTGGTGACCACGGAAGTCAAGCCCAGACAACTAGCGATGGACAAACTACTGTGAAGCAACCTATGTCTGTCCCTCAGGGGCAGTCCTTCACCGGAAATTTGTATCCCAGTCAAGCTAGTCTTCATTTCACGGACGCTAGCACGTATCTGCCAAGTGTAAGAGAGCATGATGTTCAAGCAAATTATCAACAATGTCCAGTTGATGCAGGAGGTCCAACTCTAACTGGAAGAAGTGGACATCGCCGAAATGTTGACACAGAGGGAATACCTTTAATCAACCCTGCACCATATTTAAGTCAGCAACCAAGCTCCGATCCCCCTCCCAGAGTGGATGTATTCCCAGCTAGGCAACGTCGATTTCGACAGCCTGCGGATACTGCTTCGCAACGAGCTCCCTCGCAGGATGCGAGGCAAGAGCGACCAGAGCCTCGACCCACCGAGACTACAAGAAGAAATGATGATCCCGCAGGAGCGAGGCCCCGGACCGAGTCCCGCTACCAAGGACCGCCGCTACCACAGGATCCACAATATGACAATGAAAATTATGGAAATCCAGGAGCCACATATGTTCAGGATGATTACAGACGAGAAGAATATGGCTACCCACGAGACGTTCCCGAGGAGAGGCAGAGATACTGCGAGAAGCAGCGCGGACTCAATCGCCCCAATGACCATTTTGATGAATACCCAGGGAACCGGGATCAACGACCGTATCAAGATGACGGACTCAGACGGCAATCCGGGGATTTCCGAGATGAATCCAGACGTCAATCCAGGGATTTCCGAGAAGAATCCAGACGTCAATCCAGGGATTTCCGGGATGAATCTAGACGCCAATCTAGGGATTTGCGTGACTCTACTCATCATAACCGTTGGGATGAAAGGTCCAGACAGAGCTACAGAGATTCTTTTTCAAATTCTCGTTTTGATGATAGAGATAATTGTAGCCGTTATGATAACGCCAATTGTAGTAGATATGATAGGCAAGATAAGAGTCGTGAGTGTGATAATAAATTTGAAAATTCCTTACATGTTGGTTATTCTTCTGGCGGTTTCCGTCAGGATGATAGAGTTTCTTCCAAGTATGACAAAGAGAGACACTCAGATGCAGTGCGCTCAGGGCGTGAGTCTGATGCCCTACCCGTCTTGAATGATCAACTGAGAGACAGAAGAAAATCCAGGAAGCATAGGTCACCATCATCTTCATCTGATTCAAGTTCAAGTGATTCTGATTCTTCTGATTCTGATTCTGAGAGTTCCAGTGAAGATGACGAGCGCTCTTCAAGATCCCGAAGACGTGGGAAAAATTCCAGACGAAAGAAGAGCCCTTCAGCACCCCAGCTACAGATGTTCAAAGGAGAAGTGAATGAATGGGAGAATTTCTTCTTTTATTTCAAGAACACTGCCAAGCAGTACAAGTGGAAGAAGAAGATGAAACTTACTAGATTAAAAGAGTGTCTGCGAGGTAAGGCGGTGGAGTATGTTCGTACTTTGCCGAGTTCCACCGTCTACAGCTACAGGAAGTTGGTAAAAGCTCTGCAGAAGAGATTTGGAAGTGATGACCAACCCCATGTCTACCGCAAAATGCTTCTAGATTTGAGACAGGAGACTAGTGAGTCTCTTGATGACTTTGCGGACCGCACTCAACAAATTGTTCAGAAGGCTTACAGGAAGAGTGGCAAGAAGATCCTTGGCCCCATTGGAGCAGAATCATTTTTGAAAGGGGCGAGGGATAAGAACTCTACAAGACAAGCTGCTCATCGAAAACCCCGAGATGTTCGGGAAGCCTTGGAATTTGTGAAGGAAGCAGCAGCTATTGATAATTTCCTCGGTAGACCTTCCTCGTCTACTCGGTACGTAACTTTTGATGATGATATACCTGTTCGGCAGACTTGTTTGTCTGATTTCAATAATAGGCAGAATTTTCAGCAACGTCCAGTTTCACCCAACAGGAATTATGACTCCCGTCGTCCTTCGCCATACTCGTGGCAACGTGACAGACAGGGGGAGCACCAGTCCAGAGGGAATTTCAGTTATTCACCAAATAGGCAACGTCCATTTTCACCTGCCCGGCGGTTTGGGGATTCATCCCAATCTTCAAGATCCTATGACAGATCCCCAACACCCTCGCGGGATAGAAATTTCAGTAGGTATGGTGATCACTGCTTCAATTGTCAAGAAAGAGGACACTTTCAGCATGAGTGCCCACATCCACCATTCCTCAGGACATTGCCATCTGTAACTTCATCTCCAGGACCGAGAAGGGATGATGGAGAAATTCCCAGGGATGACAGACGAGGAGATCCTCAGGATGAGCGACGAGAAGTTTCCAGAGACAACCAGCGAGATGATCGACGTGAAACTTTTCAGAACCAACAAGGAACCCGGAGGAGTGGCCAACGAGAAGCTACAACTAGTCCATTTAGACCACGGACCACTAGATCGCCACTACCTGGAGGCGGGCCTGCTAGCCCTGGAAAAGGAACCCAGACGTATCCCCAGCCTCATGACAAGCGGGTATATCAGGGATCCATATTAAATACTCCAGGATGGACTATGACTGCACCAATTCTCATTAATGGTCACCCCATTGAAGCTGTGATTGACACGGCATCCCAAGTCACATTAATAGGACAGACAGTAGCAGAGAACATGAAGCTCATTCCAGAAGAAGGCTCATCCATTAAGATACATGGAATTGGAGATAACATGGAGATGCAAGCAAAAATTGTGCGGAATGTCCAATTGACAGTTGGCCGGGAAGTTTTCCCTTGGGACCTTATTGTTGGACCAGCACGGGAATTGTGTATTCTGGGAATAGACTTTCTTAACCATGTTCAAGCTATTATTAATTTCCAGAAGCCGTACATCCGGATCCGTGATTCTGTCATTCCGGCTGATGTGCGAGCCAACGGCCAACCGGCTGAATCTAGTTCTGTCGCTACCATGGAGGAGTGTGATCTACAACCCTTTTCTGGAAGGATTGTCCAATGTCGACTTTCACAAGTCATGAAACAGGATTTCCTTGTGGAACCCATTATGCCGTCCAATTTGAAGTCACAACTTATCATCCCTGAAGTTCTCATGAGTGAAGGAGAGACTGCCGATTTACATATTTTCAATGCTTCTGATACGACTGTTACATTACCTAAGGACACCAGGATTGCCTCCGCTTGTGCAGTAAGTGATGTCATCACCCTCGAAGATTGGATGGAGGATCCTGATGCCACGCCTGTCACGGAGCTGTCCGGCTCCTCCCCCGGTCTCCATGGTGAAGTTGCACCTGGGGACCCACTTTCTGTTTTATCTTGTACAAATTCCGTTCCAGAAGGGAGCCCAGATGACAGAAATCCTGACCATGTTACCTGTGTCGTTCCAGAGCATTTGCAGAAATTATTTGAAGAATCAGGCATTCATCTTAAACAGGATGAGAGAGAAGAACTTAAGAAGTTGCTTGTGGAATATCAAGATGTCTTCGCCAAGAATGATTATGACCTCGGTGAATTCCATGAAATCATGCACACTATCGATACTGGGACTGCTATGCCCGTAAAATGTGGCCTTCGGAGAACGCCACTTGGATTCCAAGACAAGGAAGAAGAGCACTTGAAGAAGATGCTGGATGCAGGAGTCATCCAACCTTCCATCAGCGAATGGGCAGCCGCTCCAGTTATTGTGAAGAAAAAGTGTGGCAGCTACAGGTATTGTTTGGATTATCGTGGTCTTAACGGAGTTACCAGAAAGGACAATTTTCCGTTACCATTGATAGAAGAATGTCTTGATACTTTGGCAGACAATTTCTACTTTAGCACTCTTGATATGGCTTCTGGCTATTGGCAATTGCTTATCGACCCAGCCGATCGCCATAAGACTGCATTTCTGACTCGTTATGGCCTATTTGAGCATGTCAGGCTCGCCATGGGCCTGTGCAACAGTCCAGCAACGTATCAACGCGCTATGACCTTAGTTTTGAAGGATCTTCTATGGAAGGATGTTTTAGCGTACTTGGATGATCTGATAATCTTAGGACGGGACTTTCAGTCCCACCTTGAAAATCTTAGACAAGTTTTCATCCGTTTCAGGAAATACAATCTTAAGTTTAAGCCAAAGAAATGTGTGCTTTTTGGCACTGAAGTTGATTTCCTTGGAAGACGGGTTAGCAGGGATGGCGTCAGCATTCCAGAGAGCAAGGTGAAGACCGTTGTGGATTGGGCTCGCCCAGAGAAGAAGACTCAGCTTGAAGCTTTCTTAGGCTTCATTAATTATCACAGGGATTTTATTCCTCATCTGGCGGAAGAAGCTGCTGTTCTGTACGACCTGGTGAAGATGTCACAACCTGAACGACCCTTGGAATGGAGTGAGCCACATGAAGAAGCTTTCTTGAGACTGAAGCAAGCAATGGTTACAGCACCAGTCTTAGGCTACCCCAGATCCGATGATGTCTTTATCCTGGACACCGATGCTAGTGACCACTCTATCGGAGCTGAGCTCTCTCAAATTCAAGATGGGAAGGAGGTAGTCATTGCTTATGGAAGTATGTCCTTGAATGCTCAACAGCGAAAATACTGCACGACCCGCAAGGAACTGCTTGCTTTGGTTACATTTTTGAATCATTTTCGCTTTTACCTTCTAGGCCGTTCCTTTTTGGTACGGACGGATCACAATAGCCTTACTTGGCTGATGAGATTTCGCAATATTGAAGGTCAGTTAGCACGATGGATTGAAGCTGTTTCTCAATTCGATTTCAAGATCACCCATCGAGCCGGTAAGAACCATGGTAATGCAGATGGGCTTAGCCGGATCCCTCCGGAATGTGATTGCTATGATGCAGGACGAGATCCTAATGATTTGCCATGCAATGGCTGTAAGCATTGCCTCACTAAGCATCAACAATGGCAGCGGTTCGAGGATCACATTGATGATGTTGTTCCGTTGGCAGTTCGGATTGCTACGGCAGAAGATGATCCACCTCCAGGAGAGGGAATGAAGTTTGAAACAGAGATTGATTGGGCAGAGGAACAAGCCAAAGACAAGGAGATTGAAGTTCTTCGCCAATGGCTGAAAGATGGGATTGAGCCAACTCATGACGTCTTATATCTTCAGGGATCCACAACCAAGAGAATTTGGGCTTTACGGTCCCAGCTTGAACTAATCAATGATGTCTTGTATTACAAGTGGCTCAATCTTGCCAATCTTCCCCCAAGAAAATTGATTGTTGTTCCTTTCCAGCTCAGGAAAGTCATCCTGGAGACTGCTCATGATGTGAAAGCTGCAGGCCACCCAGGCCAATTGCGGACCAAACTGAATGTTTTACTCCGGTTCTTTTGGCCCGGCATCACCAGTGACGTTAGACAGTTCGTTGAGTCCTGCAAGATCTGCAACATGCAAAAGAAGGGAAACCGGACAAGGAAGGCTAGTCTGAAGATCCATCATGCAGGAGCACCAATGGAACGTGTCCATGTTGATATTCTTGGACCCTTTGTGGAGAGTGGATTGGGAAATCGATATGTACTGGTCATGATCGACCAATTCACGAAATGGATTGAGATAGCTCCTCTTGCTGACCAGACAGCACATGTTGTTGCCGAAGTTTTAGTCAAACAGTTTTTGTGTCGCATGGGTTGCGCTCAAGAGGTCTTCACGGACCAAGGGCGTAATTTCGAAAGTGCTCTTTTCAAGGAAGTTTGCTCTCTTCTAGACATGGCCAAGTTGCGGACCACTCCGTACCACCCATCATCCAATGGCCAAGTGGAAAGAATGAATCGAGAAATTCTATTCAAGATCAGGGCCTACCTCAACAACCGACAGCGAGATTGGGATCTTCACTTGCCCTTCATCGGGATGGCTCTTCGGGCCACTGTAAATGAGTCAACAGGCTACACCCCAAATATGATGATGCTCGGACGGGAAGTAGATGTGCCAATTGACTTGCTGGCCGGCAAGCCCCCCGAAAATGTAGATGACGACCAAGTTACTCCTAGTGATTTCACCCAGAAACTGAGAGAGACTTTGCATGATGTGCATGGCTTTGCTCGCGAAAAGCTCGGAGTCAGTCTCCACCGTCGGAAGAAGTATTACGACAAGAAGCAGTACAAGACTAGCTATGAAGTTGGTGATCTTGTGTATGGCTTGAACGGCGCATCCAAAAAAGGCCACAGCCGTAAACTTCAACCTATCTACTGTGGACCATATTTGGTCACTCACAAGATCTCCGAAATTCTCTACCAAGTGCAAGGACGGAAGGGGAGAGACCGGCGAGTACTTCATCATGATCGGCTGAAGCCGTGCCATGACAGGAACATTCCACTTTGGCTCCGTCGGGAGCGGGCTAATCTCCTAGGATCGGATGTCGTCGAAGGACCAGCTGAAGAAACTCCTGAACTGCAGAATCTTTGGCCCGAAGATGATAGTGACACCACAGCCAATTTTAATGTCTCTGCTACAGATGATCCAGAGTTTTATGATCCTGTTCCAGATGTTTTAGATGATTTAGCTACCGGTGATGTTTCGTCACCTCCCGGTGATGTTTCGTCACCCCCCGGTAGGTCGCCGGATGATTCGACCTCGACGCCAGAAAGGGACCTTTTTCCACTGCCTGGCGCTCGCCGTAATACACAGGAACCGGCAGGACCGCGACGGATGACCAGGCCCAGCCGTCCACCTGCTTATTTATCTGATTACCAAATTTACGAAATTGTTATTTTGTAAATATTTGTGGTAGCTATGTTGTAATACATTGTAAATAGTGTAGTGTAGATATTTTGGTGTCTTGGTGTAAAGTAGTTGTTTCTTCAATTTCATTTTTCTAAAGTTTTAGAATTGTTCCGTAGTTCTGTGTTGGTAGTTCTGGCATTTCCGGGTTGTGTTTCGTGCTTTACTTGTGTTGTATTCAATGTTGTGCTTGGCTTTTGTGGTGCTTTGTGTTGTGTTGTGATGTTGCTTTCTGTGTTCTCATTGGCTCCATAGGAATTGTTAGAGTGATGGATAGCCGAATTGGGATCACCCGTTATACCTACCGGGAGGAGGTCATCGAGGTGTACCGGGAATACTTGAACCACCGCGGGGAGAAAGTCGTCGAGGTGGAGACGAGAACCAGGACAGATACAACGAACAACGGACCATTGCCAACGCCCCTCATCGAGATTGACCAACGGACCGGATTTGATGACCCTGCCTCTAGGGAGATCCAGGACCTGATGGGCGCGGATGTCCTGGAACCCGCCCCATCCGCCGATGGATCCATGGATTTGATGAGGTTCCCTGAAGATGGAGACATGGATCAGATGGATCTCATCATCCTTGATGAAGCACCTGCTGACGACGACAACCCGGAAGATGCCCCACCGACACCCCTTCAGAACCCGGACTGGATGGATTACAATTTCTTCGTCGTGGACGAGTATGCGGCAGACGTTGACGACCAGGAGGAAGACGATGAGGAGGATGCTGCCAGCATCATCACTGTGGTGGAGGCTGGCAGCATGGACCAATACCTGGAGGCCTCGATCGTTGATCCTGATCAGGAAGGACCCCCGGAGTTGGAGCTCGACTTCCAGGGCAGCGACCTGGAGTTGGACGACTCCGACACCCTGGTTGTCGGCTCCAACCAAGAAGCGACGCCGCCCCCGGAGGAAGTCAAGGGACCAGAGGAGGAGAAGCCCGCGGATAAGTACTGTGTATTGTGCGACGCCTACATATCCCGACGACTAAGACGACACATCGAGGAAACGCATGTGCCATGGTGGTTGTCACCCAACCGGGCATGCTGGACCTGTGGAGGGACTTCCCAGTCCGCCACCTTTGCTCAATACTCGCATCGTGACTGTGGACAAATTGGTATGGAAGACAAGGACATCCCTGACTTCGTCAGACTCGCCAACGGCCTCCTCGAGGTCCTGATGGAGGCCCTGGGATGTTCGTCCCTTGAGTCTTTGCTGGACCTCGTGGTGGCCAACGGATGGTTTCCGACCAGTGCGATGAGGGCACATCTCTCCTTTCAGCAGAAATTGTTCATGTGGCTGTGGGAGAAGGAGCGCAGGCTTCCCCAGACTCCCTTCAAGGACCTAGCCATCTCACCCCCCCGAAGTGTGTCCTGTCTTCTGCACTTTAAAGTGTTGACATCCATCCTCCCCCATGTCGGAGAAGACGTCCGGGCAGAAGTGGCCAGGGGAGAGCGCCGAGGGTATCCGAACGTCAGAAGGAGTCTCCGCCGCATCGCTTACACCGCCGATGCCCACTGTCATCTTGATCAGAGTGATCTGACATCCTACGAGGGGACGAATTGGGACGCACCTTTGCGGATTTCAACACTCATTGCCAATTTTGTGTTCCCTTGCCACTGGGACAAGTTTGAGCGGAAGGTCAACGAGGATCCTCGCATCTACGCGACTGCCGGAATTCACCCCACCCAACTCACGATCGCGGACGGAAACATTCGACGTCTGAGGGAGATTTTGAGGCATCCACGTTGTGTCGGTCTCGGGGAGGTGGGTTTGGACTATGTCCGTGGGCCAGCCCCCTCTCAGAGGCTGGCACAACAGAACAACCTGGCAACCCTGATGGAATGTCGGCCCGCTGAGATGCCAATCATCCTCCATTGTCGGAGTTGCAGAGGCAACAGTGCCTTCTTGGATGCCCTGGACATCCTAAGGGCCACCGTGCTACCCACAACCCCAGTGATGCTTCACTGCTTCATGGGAACAGCCGAGGAACGAGACGAGTTCCGTGACCACTTTCCAACCATCGTCTTCAGCATCAGTCCCAAGACCCTCAAGCTCCCGGAGGAAGCCAGAGACGCACTCCATGCTGCGGTAAGAGGCCTGCGTCTGGATCAGATCGTGCTGGAGACAGATTTCCCATTTCTGTCCCGGTCCCCATGCCAAGATCTTCAACGGATTGCCGAGTGGGTGGGGACCGCCAAGGGAGTATGCCCAGCGATGGTTTTGGAAGCAAATCGTCGGAATGTCAATAGATTCTTCGGACTCCCGGAAACGGACCTGTGAAGAGGGGGGAGAGGCTGTCGTATAGGATAGGGGAGAATTATTTTTATGTCATAGTTTAGCCATTCTGGTGGTAGATGAAAGTAGGGTTAGTCAATGTCAATTTTCAGTCACCATGTCAATTTTTGTATATATTAGTGTTACACACACTTCTGGTGGTAGTTTTATAGTAGTTCTTACATACCTCCAGTATAGTCACCTACTTTGGTGGTAGTTTCTTAGTAGTTCTTATATACTCTTATCAACTTTAGACCACTCTGGTGGCACTATTATAGTAGTTCTTATGTTCTGTACATATACGAGTGGTAGGGAACCACTTTTGTGGGAGTTATGTATATAGTCGGTAGTTGCTTCAGGTGCCTGAGTTGCGCTCATTGTATTTGTCTTATTTAGAACTATTGTGGATGAGCATGTCCGTGGCTCCCTGCAAAGTTCATTGTGTGTCATCGAGTCGACATTATTGTCATTCATTCGTCATGTTATCATTAATGTCATGTTATCATTGTCTGTTGGAATGTTCCAACCGCCTCTGTAATATAATTAAGCAATGTACCATTATGTCTATTATCATGCATCCCTGTCATCATGCTGTTAGTCGGAAGGATTCGAGGATTCATTCGTCCGGACTATTGTCAAATTTATAGCGTTTTCCTTAGTTGCTATTTCAATAGCTCTCCAAAGTAGGCCTACTTTCATCTGTGTCAATATTATTCAGTGTCAAAGTCTAACTTGAATGTGATAGTGTACAGTAATGTGTCTATGTGATGTGTGGTTATCGCCAACCCCGGTGCTTTACGGCACCAGGGACAATGGTGAATCTCGTGAGAATGCACATGTATGTATGTCTGTCTATCTCACTTCTTGTCAGACCATTACCGAAGTCGAGTGAGGAAGTCACCTGGCCGACCTGCGAAGTTCCACATCAAGTCACCTGGCCGACCTGTGAAGTTCCACATCAAGTCATCTGGCCAACCTGTGAAGTTCCATTCAAGTCATCTGGCCAACCTGTGGAGTTCCATTCAAGTCATCTGGCCAACCCGTGAAGTTTCACCCCGGTGACCCGGTCAACCCATGACGTTCCAGACAAGTCATCTGGTGTGCCCGTGAAGTTCCAAGTCCATCATCCGGATCCCGGGACAGCGACCGAAAAATAAGAAAGGGAAGAGTGTGGCGGGAAGGCGGCGGAGACGCACGAGTGATCCCGGACGCAGCCGAAGTAGGATCGAGGCGGCGCATGCGCACCGGGCGCTCTCTCTCTTACTACGACGAATTCAAGAAGACAAGACGTGTTTCCAGGTATCTAAATATTTGTTTCTCGACACCCCACTCAGTGTAACAGCTGAAAGCTTGGATGTTACTACAAGAAAACAAGAAGTGCAACGAAATTATCATATGGTTTGCTCTTCAATTGCTCTTGCGAAAAGCAAATTTTCTGTCCACCAGTGAGTGAATATGAATACTATGAAGCTGAAGAAAACTATAATCCATAAGTGTTTTGATAGTACAAGGGAGCAACCATTTTAAAAGTCTCTCAGAAGGGGGGAGGGGAGTTTAGAGGATATTCTTCGAAATAAAAAATATCTTGTTTAGTTTTGGTTAAATGAATAAATTCTTTTGAGGCAATCTTGAAGTGAATAATTTCTAGTGGGAGTATTTCTTAAAAAGGTTGTTGCTTGATTCAGAGACAAATATTTCGGGAAGTTGCATGCGCAAAATAAATGATATTACTATTATAAGAATACAAAAACGTAAATGACCATTTTCTATACAACAACTATGTCTGCCAGATGTATTTTTTGTAATATAATATTTGCTGAGAAAATATATATTCTCATTACAGGACTGGTGTACTTAGCTGTTCCTCTTGCTCAATTTGTGGTGACATGTGCTTCCAAGGCATGGCTCCAAGGTTTATCCCAGCTCTGAGCAGGACAACTGGGCCTGTCTTGGACAGCAGTTACAACCATCCTTGCCCTAATTTTTCAATAGCATACCAGTGAAAAATTTGATAATTTCTGACCAAATGGAGTTATCTTTGAACAAAACAATGTCAACGATATACTGGACAGTCCCATGATTGGACAATCGATAGTAGATAATGGCAACAAAAAATAGCAAGTGAAAAAAAAAATTACATTCATTTCATGTCAGACAATGAGAAATTCTCATGATTCAAGTAATTTTCTGTGATTTTGTTGAACATGCGAACAAACCAATGTCACTCTCACAATAGCTAGAATCATGGATCACTGGCTTTGTAAGGAGTACTGACTTTAGTGATTATGACGTAGCAATGGTGAGGTTCATTCGATTTTACAAGCATGACTCATTTAGTGGGCAACTGCATGGTAAGCTGTTGCCCTTCACTCCAAACTTTCACTCCCTGCAACAACGTACAACGGATAATGGTCCACATGCTGACTGAGTGAAGGAAACTGCCATTGATCGCAATACCCTGTCATTACCAATTGGCATTTACAACTCATTCTCCAATAAATTTATATTTGTGTTCCATGCAAATCCACAGGGACCACCATTCAACATCAAGAGTGCAAACAAATAGCCAAGCTCTATAACTGGGATACAAAAACTACATATTAAGTCAGATGATAATTTTCATATAACTATCTATGTTTTGTTCGTCTATGTACGTATTTTTCTCTCTGTCTGTTCATCTTTTGGAGCATCCAGCACTATCAAGTAAGTGACACAACAGAGCATGGTTTTTCATTGAAGTTAAAGTCAAAGGTAAAACAAATCTTTATTTTTGGTCGGCAACCAATAAACAGGATAACACAAGCCTATGTAGGCTTTTACATCTGACTCTGAAATGTATGTTTACATGAGGGCGGTGGCAGACAATGCATGGCTACGATGTAGTATGTTCTCCTGCTTCAAAGATGCTGTCTTTGTTCATTTCATTCAAAAACCAGACTTGATACAAATGTCTTTTTTTCACCATTTAAGGGAAAGCAAGAAAGCAAGGAAAGACCATAACTCAAAATAAAGCAATTTTAAACTCCCCGCAGCATTAAAAATTTTTTTTAAAGTCTGACTAGTATCTTTTGATGTTGATATAAATTGAACCCTACAACATGTTTGCTTAGAAACTAAATATGTTTGTTTCTCCATTCCTCAATTTCTAATCGAATTTATGGAATTTACAATGTACTCAATACTAGCTATTGAAATAAATGAACAAAGAAGAAAACATATAAAGGTTTACAGATTCAGAGTATAGCACAGTATTTCATACTTTAATGATGGCTAGCCTATAGTTACAATTTATTTCGAAGAATAATTTTCCAAAGAATTCTACTGTGTTGTACGTTGCTGGAAATATTAGGTTGAAACAAGTAAATAATCACATGACACAATTTCAACGCAGTAATCAAATGATGCTTACTTTAGTAATTAAATGTTAACACAGTCTGAATATTGTTCAAGTTCTTTTGCTTCTATCTTAATTTGGGCCCGATTTCAGTTTGAAGTTTTAAAATCTTTTCTGTCTTCCTTCTTATCGGACAACATAAACGTGGTTAAAACGTTTTTTGTATATGTATCTTCCTTGTTTTACTTTCCATTGCTGGAAACAAAATCACACATTCATTAAATCATTGTTTGATGCCTAAGATATGCCGAACACTGATAGAATGGGCACCTCTTCTATTCTTTTAGCTTCATTTTATCTTTCGCCATTTTCGAAATTTATGTGATGATTACGATATTGTCACTAGAGTAAGCTGAAACAGACTGTCTAATTGAACGAAACTGATTCTGACTTGTTTTGATTTTTCCGAGCAAGATATTCAATCTTCTTCGCAGTTTTTGGCTGGTAAATCAATATTGTATCTACTTGTAGTTTTCATGTTTACTTGATGTAATGAAATTATACTTTTCATACCATGCAGAGATCTGTCAATTTGCAAAGTTGAATTTCTTCCATTTATTTGTCCTAATACTAGTTAAACTAAAAAGATTATTACAAATACCATCAAATCAGGAGCAAAAGGTTGCCAACTATCATGATTATGACATTGTTTGCAAACAATTAGTGTCCTTGTCATATGAAAAGGAAAACTAATGTGGCAAAACAAATTTGGCTACATAAAACAAAATTGGATTTAAATTAAAACTGTAGAAAAGTGGAGCAGAATGTCATTGGATATGCTTGTTATGGGCGTGAGCCTCTTGTTGTTTTTGGCAATTGCCTTGTATTGGCAACAATTTTTATCTCACCTTTCAACCATGTAAGAAGGGTGTGGTGTTCGAATTGAGCCTGTTCCCAGTGTGCAAGTGCTGCATATCCTTTTTTCTCTGGCATGCTTCAAATTCCTTGAAATTGGATCAAAGTCATCTGAATCTGAATCTGAATCTATATCATAGCAAAACTTTTTCATCATGGTAGTCTTGTTCAAATCTTATACTCATTAATCCACTTTAAAAAGCTGTCTTTATTGATCGCTGAACTTGTTTAAATAAAGTTTCTGGCTGTTGAAAGTGTAACAATAAAAAATAGGAGTAAATAAAGGAACAAATACAACTGCTAGTGCATACGAGGGGCATTCAGAAAGTTCACGGCTTTTTTTTATATGGACACTTATTTTCATTCTAAAACTATGAAGTTTTTACAGGATAAAATACAGCAGTTTTGGAATGGGTTTCCAAAATTTTGGAACATTTGGACATTTTTAAGTAATTTTGTGGTTGCCATGGAAACAGAAAGTTTGGCTAGGTGGAGCAGGTAGTATGGAGATCAGGAAAATCAATGAATTGCAGCTGAGGGAGACCTCACTCTGCCACTTTTATTAGTAAGATTGACAATATTTGACTCAAGAAATATAATATTACCTTTTAAAAATACTCGCAAGTACTACAAAAGCATTAATTCATACACCTTACTCATTGAAATAACTGTTCCTTGAAGCATTCCAGGAAAGGTTTATGTGAAAGCATTTCAGTCATCCAAAGCCTTTTCTCCTCCAGTGCCTGAAACTAATGCCCCAGTTATTAAGGTAATAGAAAACCAGGTCTTATGTAAAGCTATATGTCAAAGGAAAAGCTGCGATGGATAATGCAGTCCCTTTAGGTCTCTTGCTCATACCAGTGAATCCATGCTTTGTCATAAGTCCTGACGATGTTAAGGACTCAAATTCTGGCACCTGAATCGCTCTTGCCAAATCGGGCATGCAGGAGTGCTTTCCCACATTGGTTCGCTGTAAGAATACAAACATTTGGTATGCTTGAAAGTATATTTAGAAGCTAATATCATATTTCTTGAGTCAAATATTGTCAATCTTACTAATACAAGTGACAGAGAGAAGTCTTTCTCAGCCACAATTCATTGATTTTCTTGATCTCCGTATTACCTGCTCCACCTAGCCAAACTTTCTGTTTCAATGGCAACCACAGAATGACTTAAAAATGTCCAAATGTTCCAAAATTTTAGAAACCCATTCCAAAACTGCTGAATTTTATTCTGTAAAAAGTTTGTTGTTCTATATTGAAAAAAAGGGTCCATATAAAAAAAAGCCGTGAACTTTCTGAACGCCACTCGTATATACGATATTATACGTCCAAAAAAAAAAAGAAACCATCAAATCCAATATAAAACAGTTTAAGGGAACACTGGATAAATCATGTGTAATTTTCTGCTATTTCATTGATCATTGGAATCAAGCAATCTCATTGCTCAATGCTCAATAGTATTTGGCTTGCTGGCTCAGCGGCTTTACATGTAGGAATGTTGTAATTATGATGTAGCCAGAAACTTTTTGTGGAAGAGTGGTGAGCTGTTTAAATTCTCATTCAAACCTTCCAACGGGTGACTGGATGGAGGGAGACTGCTATTGATCACAATTACCCTGTCATTCCCAATCTATATGTACACTGAGTTCACTATCACTTATTTTGTTCCCTAGAGCCACCAATGATCATGCAAGATTTTACAAAAGTGGGAGGTCTACATGATACAATGTGTAGCTTGCAGAACAAGCAGACATGTAAAGAAAGTTCACATAGGCTAATAGGTAGCAGTGGTGCTCCCTCGATCATCCTCTGCAACAGATGCCACATGATACAATTTGTGGAGGCTGAAAATCAGGGCACTTCATGCAGGCTAATAGGTCCCAATGGTTCTCCCTTGATCACCCCCTGAATGGGAAACACAAACAAGCTAACAGCTTGCATGCTCAAAATAAATATTTACTATTATCCAAGAGTACAAAAGTGGTACATGACCATTTTCTGATTTTGGTATACAACAACTATGTCTGCCAGATGTATTTTCCCTGTTCGTAATATGTTTTTACTGAGAAAAAAATATCTATTCACATTACAAATGTACTTAGCTGTTCCTCTTGCTCAATTTGTGGTGACATGTGCTTCCAAGGCATGGCTCCAAGGTTTATCCCAGCTCTGAGCAGGACAACTGGGCCTGTCTTGGACAGCAGTTACAACCATCCTTGCCCTAATTTTTCAATAGCATACCAGTGAAAAATTTGATAATTTCTGACCAAATGGAGTTATCTTTGAACAAAACAATGTCAACGATATACTGGACAGTCCCATGATTGGACAATCGATAGTAGATAATGGCAACAAAAAATAGCAAGTGAAAAAAAAAATTACATTCATTTCATGTCAGACAATGAGAAATTCTCATGATTCAAGTAATTTTCTGTGATTTTGTTGAACATGCGAACAAACCAATGTCACTCTCACAATAGCTAGAATCATGGATCACTGGCTTTGTAAGGAGTACTGACTGTAGTGATTATGAGGTAGCAATGGTGAGGTTCATTCGATTTTACAAGCATGACTCATTTAGTGGGCAACTGCATGGTAAGCTGTTGCCCTTCACTCCAAACTTTCACTCCCTGCAACAACGTACAATGGATAATGGTCCACATGCTGACTGAGTGAAGGAAACTGCCATTGATCGCAATACCCTGTCATTACCAATTGGCATTTACAACTCATTCTCCAATAAAATTGATATTTGTGTTCCATGCAAATCCACAGGGACCACCAGTAACATCAAGAGTGCAAACAAATAGCCAAGCTCTATAACTGGGATACAAAAACTACATATTAAGTCAGATGATAATTTTCATATAACTATCTATGTTTTGTTCGTCTATGTACGTATTTTTCTCTCTGTCAGTCTGTTCATCTTTTGGAGCATCCAGCACTATCAAGTAAGTGACACAACAGAGCATGGTTTTTCATTGAAGTTAAAGTCAAAGGTAAAACAAATCTTTATTTTTGGTCGGCAACCAATAAACAGGATAACACAAGCCTATGTAGGCTTTTACATCTGACTCTGAAATGTATGTTTACATGAGGGCGGTGGCAGACAATGCATGGCTACGATGTAGTATGTTCTCCTGCTTCAAAGATGCTGTCTTTGTTCATTTCATTCAAAAACCAGACTTGATACAAATGCCTTATTTCTTTTTGCATCATTTAGATAAAGCAAGAAAGCAAGGAAAGACCATAACTCAAAATAAAGCAATTTTAAACTCCCCGCAGCATTTAAATTTTGTTTAAAAGTCTGACTAATATCTTTTGTTGCTGATATGAATTCAACCCTACAGCATGTTTGCTTAGAAACTAAATATGTTTGTTTCTCCTTTCCTCAATTTTTAATCGATTTAATTGAATTTACAAGATACTTAACTTTAGCCCTTCAAATAAATGAACAAAGAAGAAAACATATAAAGGTTTACAGATTCAGAGTATAGCACAGTATTTCATACTTTAATGATGGCTAGCCTATAGTTACAATTTATTTCGAAGAATAATTTTCCAAAGAATTCTACTGTGTTGTACGTTGCTGGAAATATAAGGTTGAAACAAGTAAATAATCATAAGACACAAGTTCAATGCAGTGATCAAATGATGCTTACTTTAGTAATTAAATGTGAACACAGTCTGAATATTGTTCAAGTTCTTTTGCTTCTATCTTAATTTGAGCCCGATTTCAGTTTGAAGTTTTAAAATCTTTTCTGTCTGTCTTCTTATCGGTAGGGGTGTACCGATCAAGTAAAAAGCCGAACCGAACTCGAACCAATCATTGGCTTTGATGACCGGCCGAGCTCGAACCCGAACCGAACCCCTTATCATTGACACCAGGTGGCACTCTAGTCCAGTAAGTTTGGCCGATAGGGGGCACTGGCAGCCTACCCGATAGGGGCACTGGCAGCCTAGGCTGCCCAGCTCTTGAGAGTTAAGCGGCTCACGGGTCTGCAACAGGTGTGCTTAATTGAGGGCAGTCATGCATGCCTATTAATCTACATCAAAACAAAAAACCCTTCTGCATTCAAAACAGTTTATTGCATGACTTCAGAAACAATGACATATATGCTTATATCAACTCATTCATTAAAGCAAAATTAACTGTGAACATAAAAGCACTCTTGAAGTCAAATAATTACAGAAAGTGTATGTTTTCCGAAGATAAATAATGCATTTAATTTAATTTACCATAAAGTAAACATTGCAAAATGTCATAAATTAGGATCATACTATCAAATACGGGGAGTTGAATTAAGTAAAACAAATGTCAATATAACAGCAATGAAATGAAATATGCCATGAGCATCAACACATAAATTCTAATCCACATCATAGTCCATCAGTATCACCTAGGTGATTTCATACACAATATTCATCTAAGTAGCCTGTCAAATTACTGTCTTTTGAGATTTATTTGTAGGCCCAATGTACATTATGCACAGATGTCACAAATGGCACTGAAAAATATAATATCATCAAGAAAATACTGATTTTTGTCATCAGATGTTAATGTTTTTGTTCAAGAACAAAATCTGTTCTGCTTTAGCTGGCATTAACCTGGCACGGCGCTCAGATATCACCTGCCCAGCAGTGCTGAATAATCGTTCTGAGGGCACACTTGTACACTGCATTGACATATATTTGCGAGCAAGTTCCTTCAGTGTAGGATATTGTTCTTCGTGACACCTCCAATAATCCAAAGGATCTGAGTTAGAGCCAATACATGGCTCAGCAAGATAGGCCCGAATCTCACTATCATGAGACAAATCTGACACTGTACTTCGGCTGTTTTTCTCGTTGATGAAGTCCCAGAACCCACCTTCAACTCGGGCCTGTTTTGCAGGTTTAGGTTGAACTGTTGCGTTTTTAGTTTGCTCAACTGTCAGATATTGAGATTTTAGAGTTTCAATAGCAGCTACAGAGTCAGTAAAGAGCATCGTTTTGAACCTGGGATCTAGAATAGTTGCACATACGTATGTTGTGTCTTCCATCGCACGGGCATAACGTCTGTCCAGAGAATCAAGCATGTCTCGTTTCATACCTTTAACTCCAATGTCATCATTGTCCAACTGAAAGAAATTAAAAGATACTGTTATTATTCTTAGAATCATAGCATGTTTATATTAATTAGCCTATACTGCATGTATTCCATTGCATTGTGCATTGTTCATTAGATCCGTAACTAGAAAATATAATTAAAATCAACTTTGCAAAAAACGAACAAATATACATGCACATTTCTATTGGTACCTTTTAAAGTTCTTTTACTATGTCATAAAGTTTTCATCGTTTGATTTCTCGTATCTCATTGGCAAAGAGAATCAACAGCAAATATAGCTCTATAGGGGTTGTAATCACACTGAAGTAATGTGGATTGAACTCTGAAATTATGTGTATTGCATGCATTAAATGTCCAACTTTGTCAATATTTAACCAATTTTGACGAAAAAATCGTAGGTATTCTAAACTACATTAGATCAAGTATTTTTTCGCATTGATCAGTAAATTTCTTCATAATAAAATCTTTTCTTTTTTTTCATTGGAAATTGGGAGAAAAGGCCCCCCCCCTCCCAAATCCCAGGGTACCTCCTCAGGGACGTTCAGGGCACCGGGTCTGACCTTGCGGGGAAGGCCAGTTGTTGACTGCCCTTACCCCCCCTCCTCAAAATCGGCAATCAATAAATGATTCCTAGTTTGTGTGTGAAATGATTATGAGATGAGATGACTATTTAAGTGTGTGTTATGCTTCTTTACAAAATGTTCTTAGGCCTATTACAGTAACTTATTACTTGTGAAGAAGTTTTTGCGAGCTGTTTCTCCAGACTTAGCTAAACTGTAGATATGGGCATAAGTGATCTTTTTAAAAATCGGGAATAATGAGAGCTATATATACCCTGAATTCAATGTAATTTGCTTTATTACTATACAAACATTTACTTCATTGAAAGTAATAATTCGCAATCTAATAAATGTAGTATTCATTAAATTTAAGTTTCTCACCTAATTGTATCTAGTGATTATAAGCTACAGCAGCATTGCAACAATAATGTAGCTTGTACAATATGTCTGGATAAAGCTATTGTACTAACCTTGAGTTTATTTCGTATGGCTGAGACGACTGGAATAACCAGAGATGCAGACGCACTTCCTTTGCTGCATTCTCTGGTAACTTCCTCAATTGGTCCTAAGACAATGATGATCTTCTCAGCTAAATTCCACTGTGCTTGAGTCAGTTCAGTCTTCATGTTAATTTCCGCACTCGTTGCTGAAATTGCCTGTCTCTGTTCAACTAGTCTTTGTAACATATAGAAGGTACTGTTCCACCTGGTCTCTACGTCCTGAATTAAGTTGTGTTCAGGAGAGCCAAGTTTCTTTTGCATGTTTTCCAAAGAGTTTGTAGCTACAACTGAGTGGTTGAAGTGAGCAACAATTTTTCGAGCAGCACTTATTACATCCTGGACAGCCTTCAGTTTGAAAATCCCATCATTAATCACGAGTTGGAGTGTGTGGGCCAAGCAAGGAATGGCTAAAATGTCCAAAATGTCAAGAGCAGCGACTATGTTTGCTCCATTGTCACGTGTGCAGGCAAGGACTTTATATTCAATATCCCAAGTGTTCATCATAGCTTTCAAAGCATCAGCAATGTTACTGGCAGTGTGCCTTTCGTTGAACTCTTTCACTCCAAACACCACAGATTTTCTTTCCCAATTAGAGTCTATGAAATGGCCTGTTAAACTAATGTATCCATCTCTTGCACGTGATGTCCAGATGTCACTAGTAAGAGATACGAAATCCTGTTTGTCAATAAAGTCAGTAATCTTTTTCGTGCAACTCTCATACATGCCAGGAATGACAGTTTCGCTAAAATATTTGCGAGATGGCATCTGATACCTGGGCTCCAAGTGGCTAATTAGTTCCCTAAAGCCCTTGTCCTCTACCACAGAAAAAGGTTGTAAATCCATGACAATCATACGTCCGATGGATTGACTGATAGCCAATGCACGTTTGTCATTTATGTCAAAGAGTTTTTTTTTCTCTAAAAATCCTTGAAGAGTGGCTTGTTTGGAAGTTGATGGAGCCAATGGCCTATCCGTGGCCGTGGTGTCCTCCTTGTCAACAGGGGTGTCAATTAATTCCTGTCTGTGTTTCTTGGTCAGATGCCTCATCAAGCTTGTAGTAGAAAACGTTTTGGAATTGGATCCCCCTCTTGAAATACTGGCTTCACAGTGTTTACAAACAGCCATACTCTCATCACTTGGACTGACATGGTAGTGATGCCAAACAACACTTGTTCGACCCATGGTGACAGTCTGAATGATTGGATATTGAAAATAGCCACATATTTGTACTGTGGTAATACTTTTTGAAGTTTTAGTTGTTATACTTTTTGAAGTTTTAGAAGTTATTTTCTATGTCTTAAAACACAGCATGGAGGTTCAAGTTTTTTGGGCTCTACACTTAGTCTTATGTCAGACCATATGTTTTGTAAGTTTCAAAAGTTTCTTTTCAAATATCCGTGGATATTAGGCCTATATTATTTTATCTTTGATAATCCTTTACTTTATACATCTATGCAAGTAATACACATCCTCAGCAGCTAAGATGTTATGCAACAGCAGATGTGATATCCAGAGACCAACAGCCAGCAGACTCATGCTCATTCAAGCGTGAAATGAACACGTGCGCACCTGGGGCAGCCAAGCATGACCTTTGCCTTAATTCGCCGTGTGGTGGCGCTGCTATTTGGGGGCGTGGCAGGTCCGGTGATCGACTGAATGTATAACCGATCAACCGAATCGAACACTAGATTACCGATCAAGGCCGAACCGAACACCGAGCAGAGGCTCGGTACATCCCTACTTATCGGACAACATAAACGTGGTTAAAACGTTTTTTGTATATATATCTTCCTTGTTTTACTTTCCATTGCTGGAAACAAAATCAAACATTCATTATATCATTGCATGATGCCTAAGATATGCCGAACACTGATAGAATGGGCACCTCTTCTATTCTTTTAGCTTCATTTTATCTTTCGCCATTTTCGAAATTTATGTGATGATTACGAGATTGTCACTAGAGTACGCCGAAACAGACTGTCTAATTGAAAGAAACTGATTCTGACTTGTTTTGCTTTTTCCGAGCAAGATATTCAATCTTCTTCGCAGTTTTTGGCTGGTAAATCAATATTGTATCTACAATTCTACATGTAGTTTTCATGTTTACTTGATGTAATGAAATTATACTTTTCATACCATGCAGAGATCTGTCAATTTGCAAAGTTGAATTTCTTCCATTTATTTGTCCTAATACTAGTTAAACTAAAAAGATTATTACAAATACCATCAAATCAGGAGCAAAAGGTTGCCAACTATCATGATTATGACATTGTTTGCAAACAATTAGTGTCCTTGTCATATGAAAAGGAAAACTAATGTGGCAAAACAAATTTGGCTACATAAAACAAAATTGGCTTTAAATTAAAATAGTGGAAAAGTTGAGCAGATTCATTGGATATGCTTGTTATGGGCGTGAGCCTCTTGTTGTTTTTGCCAATTGTCTTGTATTGGCAACAATTTTTATCTCACCTTTCAACCATGTAAGAAGGGTGTGGTGTTCGAATTGAGCCTGTTCCCAGTATGCAAGTGCTGCATATCCTTATTTTTTTCAGGCATGCTTTTAGTTCCTTGAAATTGGATCAAAGTCATCTGAATCTGAATCTGAATCTACAGTATATGCATAGCAAAACTTTTTCATCATGGTAGTCGTGTTCAAATCTTATACTCATTAATCCACTTTAAAAAGACAATAAAAAGCTGTCTTTATTGATCGCTGAACTTGTTTAAGTAAAGTTTCTGGCTGTTGAAAGTGTAACAATAAAATAAGAGTAAATAAAGGAACAAATACAACTGCTGGTGCATATATACGTCCAAAAAAAAAGAAACCATCAAATCCAATAGAAAACAGTTTAAGGGTAGAATCATGTGTAATTTTTGCTCAATGCTCAATAGTATTTGGCTTGCTGGCTCAGCAGCTTTACATGTAGGAATGTTGTAATTATGATGTAGCCAGAAAACGTTTTTGTGGAAGAGTGGTGAGCTGTTTGAATTATCATTCAAACCTTCCACTTGGTGACTGGATGGAGGGAGACTGCCATTGATCAAAATTACCCTGTCATTCCCAATCTATATGTACACTGAGTTCACTATCACTGATTTTGTTCCCTAGAGCCACCAATGATCATGCAAGATTTTACACAAGTGGGAGGTCTACATGATAAAATGTGTAGCTTGCAGAACAAGCAGACATGTAAATAAAGTTCATATAGGCTAATAGGTCGCAGTGGTGCTCCCTCGATCATCCTCTGCAACAGATGCCACATGATACAAATTTGTGGAGGCTGAAAATCAGGGCACTTCATGCAGGCTAATAGGTCCCAATGGTGCTCCCTTGATCACCCCCTGGATGGGAAACACAAACAAGCTAACAGCATTTCTTCAGTTTGAACTCCACTTACACAGGCTACTTATGCTGACAAATGGATAGTGTCAACACTACCACTTTGGCTGCTGTGATTAACTGTGTCCCAAGAGGGCAAACATAAAATGTGTGAAATTTCAGCACTAAATATTATCAGTAGATTTGGACATGTGTCATGTACTGGGCTTACATGACAACTCCTACAAAATAAACTGCAATGCAAGATGGCTGGTCAACAAGATTCTTAATTTTTTTGACGCACACACAATTGTGTTAACTTCATAACACGCATCACATGACAAGATGATTATGGCCACAGTCAAATAAACAGATCATTGCCGTGCTAAATACATCACAGCATGCTTATATGAATAGGTATGTGTGAACATATCGAAATGTTGATTACTATTTTGTTGCTAAGTTGTGGTTTTAAACATGGGTTTTTACAATTCTGTTAGTTTGCACACATTTCTGTGTTACATTTTATCTCACTGCATGCATGACGAATATATAATGTCGCCTAGTGGGAGAATATACAGGCAGGCAAAAGCTCGAACGGAAAGATGAACTTTCTTTTTTACCAGCATCCACAAAACTTTAAAATCTTAGTAAATTCTTAGTCCAATTTGAGCACATTTTCTCATCTTAATCTTTTATGTACAGTGTATAGGCTTACATGACATTTTGTAGCTACGATGTATACAACCAAATTTCAATTTCATAGGTACACTGTAAATCATTGTTGTGTATTATCAATACGAAGAAAATGAATATAAATTAATATATATTTTTTATGTAACAATATTATATGAATAACAAAATGTAAGAATATCAAAATCACAACACAAGTACATACATTAAGCAAGGCAATTAAACTTGATCACAATTTGAATTGTACATCTAATCTGAATAAATCAATTCTAAAAGAAAAACACAACCAAGTATTGGAAGCATGAACATTGTCAGAAGACTTTTATACAGTCATTCATTTGAATTAATGACTGTATGCTTCAGGCAGAGTTACCACATCTTCAAATGTTGGCTTAAAAAGAGCTGCCGTCATCCATTTCACTCACATTTTCAAGAATGTTCATTGCCATTCAATCATTTCAGAAGAAGACAATCAAAATTGTAGATCAAGAAATGTGATCATGGATTTGCCTGGAATGCTGCATACAAAAGACATTAAGGAAGGCAACGGGCTCATTGAAAAGTCCACTCTGCTTTGGATATCTGTCATATTTTCCTGAGCAGAAATCTCTTTGAAGTAACAGGTGAAGCTGTAGTGATGCCATTGGAGCTGTGATGAGCAGAAACTCAGCCAAGGTAAAAAGGAATAGTCATCGTACTCTGTTAAGTACACATAAACATCATGTCAGATGTTGAGGGTTACAAGGCACTCAAAGTAACAACTTAGATCTGACAAAACAAAATAGGTTATATACAAAGAAGCAGTCTTAAAGTAGAGCAAAATGATTCTGGAAATGCTTGTTGTGGGTGTGCATTTTCTTTTTTTTTGGCAACATCCAATTGTCTTTATTGGCAACAATTTTTTGTCACACCTTTCATCTATATAAAAAGGGTGTGGTGTTGAATTAACAAAATAACATGGGTGTTTGGTCGACATACTAAGAAAAGTGATCACAGGCATGAGAAGTCACATTATGTAGGAATCAACTCAGGTTAAAGAAAAGAAAATAACCAAATACTGTTTGATGACAAGACATCAGATGATAAACATGCAATTTTCTACTACTTTGTTGAACATGTAAACAGCACAATGCCATTGTAACAATTGCTGGCTTGCTTGCTCAATGGTTTTGTGTGGAGGAATGACTGTTGTAATTATGATGTAAAAGCAACTGTCCTCGATCAAACCAGGCTGCAACGTTTTGTGAGAGACTGGTGAGCTGTTGTGCCTGTCATTCAGACTTCTTTTCTCTGCAACAACATACAATGGATAATGGGTACACTTGGCAACAGGGGGAGCACTGGAGAGAGTCAGCCATTGATCAGAGTACCCTGTCATTACCAATCTGCATTTACACTGAATTCTCTCATTTTATCGACTTTCCTAGTTCCCCATGGGGAACATTAGTCAACATGCAAGATTTTACAAAAATCCTGGTAGCCTCATGATTGTAATGTGGAGCTTATGGATGCAAAGAATTACAGGATGGCTAATGAGTCTAACAGGTTACCTTCCTCACAACTAAATACAGCAAAAATTATGCTTACTTACAGCAGATTAAATTAGTGAGAGTTTTTATGGCTAGTTTTCTCACCATCAGCTTGCCTGATTGGTCCACGAGCAATAAAATGTCATCCAAATATGTCACATGTAGGAAGAAATGAAAAATTTAGTCGATCAATGGAAAGTGTCAACACCACCACTGGGGCAGCTGTGACTGGCAACTTGTGCAACGGAGTCCCAGGGAATTACTTTGATCTTGTGATTTTTCCTTCTGCACCTCTGTCATAAATTTATTTTTTAATATTTATTTTCTTTCCCTTGCTGCTTTTTAGCATTTCCTTTATTGATTACTTGCAAGCCCAAGGATGACCCCGAACATTGCCTTTTTAAAGGTATTGCAATTTATATTATCTATAATTCTGTATGTACCTTCTCTTCATCTTTACTTTTATAAACATGCAATACATGACAAAACTAGTGGCTGCAACATGATTAGAGTGTGGAGCTTGTGAACCCGGGAGACTTCATGCAGGCTAATAGGTCCCAATGGTGCTCCCTTGATCACCCCCTCGATGGGAAACACAAACAAGCTAACAGCATTTCTTCAATTTGAACTCCACTTACACAGGCTACTTATGCTGACAAATGGAAAGTGTCAACACCACCACTTTGGCTGCTGTGATTAACTGTGTCCCAAGAGGGCAAACATAAAATGTGCGAAGTGTTATCACTTAATATCTTCAGAAGATCAAAACATAATTCTCATGAATGTGTATGTGTGAAAATCTAGAAATTCTTGCAATTCCTTGTTGTAGTTTTAAACATAGATGTTTAATACTTATGCTCTTTTGGACACATTTCAACATTCCTGTCATCATGTTCATCTGACATATATGCTTCTTTTTTGTTTGCAGCATTTATGATATACATAAGTTATACATTCATTGATCAGTGGCTGATGTCTCAGATATGCTGAATACCGAAAGAATGAGCAAATTTTTTTCTTCTTTGAGCCAATCACAATTTATGTGATAAACACAAGATTGTCTGAAAAGTATGCCATATCAGTGCTATGAATTAATGCTGACTCTGATTCATAAAACTAATTCAAAATATGATGTCCCTTTCTTTTCCTGTGGCGTTATTTTTCGGGTAAATGATTGTTGTATTATTCTGCATACCATATATTTAATAATATAAAGAAAAGGAATTCTTAAATCAAAACAATAAGCAGATTATTGTAACAGGGATGCTTGATTTCTTGCAAGACAATTTTACTATATTTTACTATATATTTAAATAGCAATTTCCATAGTAATAATACAGTCTTGATTTCAATCTAAACAAAAAATAATGCAACCTTGTAGTACAAATCATTAGCAGTCTCAAAAGACTTCCTTCACTTAGTCAACTAAATGAACATATATACTTTTGGCTTCACCCACATTTTCAGCCATTTTCATTGTGATCAATTCTTTAAAAAGAACACAATCAAACTTGTAGATGAAGATATTTGAACATGGATTTGCCTGTATATGTTGTATACATTAAAAAGTCCACTCTGTTTTGGATATCTGCCATCATTTCTTGGAAGGGAAAGGAAAAGCTGTTCTCTTTGAAGTAACAGGTGAATCTGTAATGATGTCATTGGAGCTGTGATGAGCAGATACTCAGCTCTGGTGAAAAGGGACTTGTGCATGTATACAGGCGTTATAATAACCGCCCAATTCTTGACTTTCACACCTGCCAGTGAGGAATCAATGCTAAACAAGTTCTTACTACGTTTGATCTAATGTGTGACATTCTGCAGTTTCAAGGCCAATCAGATTAACCAAAAATGCCATATCGCTTTCTTATTTAACTACCTGTAATGACAACCAAAGATGTGGTTAGTACTGAACAGCCGCTTGAGTGATTGTCATTTGTCTTTGCTGAGAGAACAAACAGTCAGAAGGAAGTCAGCCTGATTGTGTAATATCCACCCAGAGAATTTTTTTTTTGCTGAAGTGGTAATACCATGCCAGATGTCAAGAGTGGTGAGGCACTGTAAGATGACAACATCTGATTGGTTGAGAAAGAAAACAGCAGTAAAGTAGTTGAGAGGAACAAAAGTATCGATGAAAATGCTTGTTATGGTTGTGAATTTTCCTTTGTTTTTGGCACCTTTCAAAAGCCCTGTATTGGCAACAGCTTTTTGTCACACCTTTCAATCATGTTATAAGGGTGTGGTCACTGTGGTTTTTGAACTGAATGATTATACTATGGGTTTATTGGCCTACAGTGCCCCACATGCCAAGAGAAATGATTAAATAAAATTGACAGATTCCGCGGCATTCATTGCTATGACAGAATGTGTAGAAGCAAGTTTACACTAAATTCATCTGGATTATCACTATAAGTATAGGTATACTCAAGCAAGTTAAAGAAAAGAAAATATCTGAAAGTTGCTTCGTGACAGACATTCGATAAATAAGATGTAATTTTTTTCTATTTGTTGAATGTGTCACTGTAATGATAGCCGGCTAGCTAGCTCAGTGGTTTTTTATTGAGGAATGACTGCAGTTATGATGTAAAAGCATTGTCCTCGATCAAACCAGCCTGTTGGTGACTGGTGAGCTGTGGCCATTCCATTCAAACTCTCTCTCCCCGCAACAACAAACAATGGATAATAAGCACACTTGGCAACTGGAAGGGTGCCATTGATCACAATCCTATGTCATTACCAATGGAGCAGACTTTTTAAATAAAAACAGTTCATCACAGTAATAGTATCTATTTTGATGTGTTCAGTTGCCTTTTTCTTGTTTTTCTTTCTGTTGCTATATTTCCGAAGCAAAATGTTACATTCATCAAATCATTGGCTGATGCCTAAGATATGCCGAATACATGTAAAGGATGTGCACATACCAATCAAAATGTTGTCATGATTACGAGACTGATGCTTGTATTCAATATTTACAGAAGAAGACTATCAAACTTTCAAATGAAGAAACATGACCCATGGATTTCCTGGAATGTTGCATACGAAAGACTTTAGGAAGGTAACAGGCTCATTGGAAAATTCACTGTGCTTTGGATGCCTGCCACATCTTCTTTAACAGAATTCTCTTCAAAGTAACAGGTGAAGTAGCTATGGTATATGTGATGCCTCTGGAGCTGTGATGAACAGATCCCCAACCGTGATTACAGAGTAACTCGTGCTTAATGCGTAAGTGAACGCCAACTGTGCCGTTCATGCTCAGCGTTTGATTGAGCGATTACCACTAGTCCGTGTTCAGTGAATGAGCAGTCACAACAATAAACACAGAACTCGATGACTGAGTACATAATCATAAATATCATTTCAGATGTCAGGAATTGGAAACAACATCTGTCAAAACATCAGTGGTTGTAACTTGTGAAAGAAAACAGTTGTTGAAAAGTGTAACAGATTGTCATTGGAAATGTTTCCATGGATGGGAGCTTTTATTTAAATTTTCTTGAACCATTCAATTGTCTTGCATTGGCAAAATAACTTCTTTTTTAAATCATTGTAATTAATGCAGAGGTATGTAAATCTTATTTGGGATCTTCTCTTTGTCTTGACCACAGCAGAAATATTTGACAAAAATGGTGGCTGCTGCTATATCTAAATGTAGAGGTTGTGAACCCAGGGGACTTCATGCAACTTTATAGGTCCAAGTGGTGCTCCCTTGATCCCCCCCTTGATGGGAAACAAAAATAAGCTAACAGTATTTCTTTAATTTGAAGTCCTAGTCACATCTATACCTCCAATGTACCTACTGTGATTTGACAAACCTACTGCATGTTACCTCATGATTGGACATGCCTAATTATAGTTGTTATAAATATTTTTTGTCATAAAAAAAAATTTCTATAACAATAAACTAATTCTTCCTTGCTTATTAGGATTATTACACTTTTCATAAAATGTGAACATCATAGGAGTAGTAGAGAAGTTGAATATCTAATGTTTTCATACAGTGTGTTTGTACACTTCTATTATAAGATCCCAAATCTTCATAAACTTAGGCTATATTTGACCAATTTCCTGAAGGAAATCTCTATGGGATATGCTCCAGGTGTGCTTTGGAGATGGTCCCCAGTCACCCAACCATGACCAGTTGACCAAATTGTCATGGTTAAGTGGCTGCTGCCTCTCTGGTGTAGCTACTGTGTATCAAGAGGGGGAAACATATACTTGATTTGTAAATTGTACTCACAGATACCTCCTCTGCGGTATGAGTACCCTCCTAATATTGGAGGTCAATTAGGAGGGTACTCCTGCTATAGGGAAAGTATCTCTGCAAGTCCAACTTGCCTGTGGCCCCCTCCAGAAACTTAGAAGCTCCACCACTGCAGTACACAATAACTGATGACAAAATGCACTTGGCTGGGTATTTTTGTCCCTTTAGTTAGGGACCTTCAATGTTAAGTCTTTCATCATTTAGAGCTTGTAACATAGATCTGAGATGGTCCCTACAAAAATGTACCAAGTCTCACCAGAAAATGTCTGTAGCTTTACTCATATTTGGTTTGTGGTATGTGTGCACAAACTATTTTCTAATCTTGATATTTTCATTGGATAGTTCTGTTACTGATTTTCTGGGTGTTTGTTTAAGGGTCTTAACTGAGTATCTTGAACTTCTGAATTAAGACACCACTTCGGATCCAAGGAAAATTTTTGATAGACGTTAAATTGATTGTCAGGAAATCATTGCTTTCTAAACACATTGACATTTATCAATCAAATCAAAATATTAGTGACTTCGATCCACTTTTGCAGTGCATTTGCTATTAAAAAAGTTGGAATCTTAGATTGAAAGATTGAACATTGGGAACTGACAAAAAGTTAAAAATATTTGAAGTAGATATTATAAGACACAACATGATGAATTGGGTATGTTATCTGCTTACCAGTGTTCATCATATTGGGGTCAAAATTTGAAAACCTTGAAATTTCAGCTGAAAAAATTTCAAAAATTTTTCGCTCCAGAAATGCCTTTTTAAGTTTGCGTTGGGTGGGTCAAACAATCAGCTATCACTGCACTTTCATGTCCAAGGGTCGAAATGCCCCGCTGATCTGTGATGAGATGATAAACATAGATGTAATGTTTTTCAAATGTCATTAAAATCACACTTCCAACTAAAAATTCCTGGCCATTTGGGGCTAAACAATCTATTGCCAATGATTAGGCAAGTGGCTGGCACATTTTGGGCAAGTTCCAGGTCTCTAATGGCAATTGTTTTTGAGAAACTGCATTTTGATCAATTAAAATACCAAATATGTGTGTCATTAGCATCATGCCTATAACTTGAAATCCGTACCATTTAAAGCTGAATAATGTATCACCAACAAATAGGAAAGTGGCTACTCTGCACACAATGAGCTATATTTCAGGTCTCTATGACCAATAGTTATTGAGATAGAACAAATCCTTGAAACAGAAATTTACAAAAACAAACAAAAATGTTCATTTCATCAATAGTTTGGATTCTGAATAATAAAGATGATCTCCACTACTCCCCCCAGTGCCCAATGTCTTTGCTAAACCATATTTCAGATGCTAGACAATGGTAAAATGTTGCTGGCACCCCATGATTCGGTTAGTAGTTTCAGAGAAGAATCAAACTTCATACTAAGCATGTCAGATGCAAGGAAAATGCAAAAATGTTATGCAATAGTCTGTTGAAACATTTATTGATAATATATATTCAACTGATTTCAATTCCGGTCACCTGCAACAAAATTTAGTGAGATAAAGGCAATAAGCTATTTTTGACATGATGCTAATGACAGTGTGATGCTAATGATAATTACAGTAAAAATCTTTGCAGGGACCAGTTGAAAACTGGCAGTCTGGCAATATGTGCATGCAATGACCTTATGAACACTAGACACATGTTCACAGTGATTTTGGTCCAGAAATATGCAGTCAAAATAGAGTAGCAAGCTGTTTGCTAGTGACAAATTGAGATAGGACAACTGACATGCCAACAGAAATACTCTAATATTTTTGATTACATAAATGATACAGAGCTACAGATAGTTCAGTCATTTTCTTTGGTTCTCAGACAACATCAGACACAAGGTTTTCGCACAGAATGTGTGTCCGTTTATTTTTTATTAAGAAACAAATCCGGAGTGATGCTAATGACACAATATTGGAGACATTGACACAACAACCTCGTGCTCTTATACAGAATATTATTTCAGCTATTGATGACCAGATTTTAGAAGACTGACAGTCAAGTCTCCATGTATGGAAGAGTTTAATTGAATCAGAATCCTGTACTAGTTTTTGTGATGCGATCTTTCAAAGAAAGCGTTGGTGGAGACAGGCCATTTTCAGGGGGGTTGGCCACTTCAATGCCATTTTTGAATGGGATTAAAATATTCTGCCACATATTTTTTGTGTTATAAGTTTTGCTAATATCCTAGTCTATGACAAATGACAACAAGAGGTCCTCTATTGGTCTTCCTGCCATCATGAGTTATCGTTAAACACTGGAGACAAGAATTTCAGACTTATCAAATTTTGACCCATTGACAGGTAATCATACATGTGCCAATCACTGCATTATTAAATTCTTGATATGGCTGGAGCAAACTTTCAAGCTTCTTAAATAAAAGCAATTCATCTCAGTAATAGTCAGTATCTTCCAGATCTCAATAACCTCTACAGAACAGACCGCCTTGTTGATAATTTAACCATTGAATGATGAGATGTATACCTGTTTTGTAAGTATGCAGCAAATTCAATAGGTTAACCACTGATCCATAATTGATTAGTGGCAGCTGCTTATTGGAAAACCATGGTCTGGTAACCCATGCTTTCCATTTGCAACATCCTAAATGCTAGTTACTGCACGAGCACCATGCTTTTACCATGCCTTTGGTATGACCACCTCTATACACATCACAACACACTGCAAACAACTATATCTTTTGAATGGCTGTTTCTAGCAAATCAATTGACATAGGCTGTTGGCAGAGCAATAAATAAGAACAGCAGTGTTCTGACATTGCCCATGCATGATCGGTGACAATATGGAAATACTGGAAGGGGTGATTATTCTTCCATGCTTGTCAGACGCTCCACGACTCAACTAAGAGCACATTAAAGCAACTCCAAAACAAATAGCCCACCAACACGTCCACCATCACTGTCGTGCTCAATCATGTGTCCAAGCCACAAATGTTTCATTACTCACATTGACTCACTGATTAGTTTTCTTTTGATTACAATGGTTCCTAGAAGTGTGCAGAGTTGCAGATAATCACACCAGCCTAGATTATCTAATACTATTGCTTGTCTGCAAAGAAAGAAATGAAATATAGAGTTTCCATTTGAAAGCGCAAGCATCTAAGATAGTGATTGCCACCAAGTTTTGATTGATATCAATCTATCAATAAAATCTAAAAATAATTTACTTCGATACTCATTTGCTTTGCATTGGCTATACCAAAAGTAGAAACCTTCAACTCAGATTCATTGATTGGATATTTGACATTGACAAAAAGTTAAAAATATTGGAACTGGATTCCATGAGACAAAATATGACGAATTGGGTACCTTCTCTGTTCACCAGTGTTTATTATATTTACAGGCAATCATACCAATCACTGCATTATTAAATTCTGGACATGGCTCGAACAGGCTTTGAACCTATTTGAATAAAACAGTTCAACTCAGTATCCTCCACTTTGATAAGATACTTGCAATTGTTCCCAACCAACAAGGAATTCCCAGTAGGAGCGAGTCATGAGCTGTGATATTTGGAACGGACTAACGACTGACAAACAGACGAAATTTGACATGTCTAACACCTGGGAGCTTCACAAGGACAGTCAAGAGATACCTTATTGCCAAGTACAACAACAATGAAGACTGATCTTGAATAAATTAATCACATTACTAAATCATACAACAATAACAATACAATGCTTGTCACCATCATATCATATTACAATATAGAAATGTACCAATCTAATTTAAATTTGATTTAACTATTAACATTTTGTAGTAATGTCTGGCCCCAGCCATGCAGATTAGCCTCCACTTTATTTTGTGCCTCCACTGAGAAATAAATTAACAAACAAACAAGATAAAACATCTCAATAACCTCCACAGAACACATAGGCGTATGGGAGGGGGCAGGGGGGCGGTGGCCCCCCCAAAAGTTTGAGAAACAGTAAGATTCGGGCAAAAAGGCTAAAAAATTTGGGCAGATGATTAAAAAAAATATAATTAAAATTAATGATTTCGAGGCAATTTAATGTGAAATGGCATTAAATCTGGCTCTTGAAATTCGGGCAAATGTCGCTCGCCCCCCCAAAAATTGCGCGTCCCGTACGCCTATGACAGAACAGACTGCCTTTTTGACTATTCAACCATTGAATAACCAGATACATGTTTTCTGAGTTTACAGCGAATTCAATAGTTTAACCACTGATCCATAATTGATTAGTGGCAGCCGCTAATTGGAAAACCATGGTCTGGTAACCCATGCTTTCCATTTGCAACATCCTAAATGCTAGTTACTGCACGAGCACCATGCTTTTACCATGCCTTGGGCATGACCACCTCTACACATCACAAGACACCGCAAACAACTATATCTTTTGAATGGTTGTTTCAAGCAAATCAATCGACATAGGCTGTTGACAGAGCAATGAATAAGAACAGCAGTGTTTTGACATTGCCCATGCATGATCGGTGACAATATGGAAATACTGGAAGGGGTGATTATTCTTCCATGCTTGTCAGACGCTCCACGACTCAACTAAAAGCACATTAAAGCAACCCCCAAAACAAATAGTCCCCCAACACGCCCACCACCACTGTTGCGCTCAATCATGTGTCTAGAACGCAAATGTTTCTTTGCTCACATTTACTCACAGATTAGTGCTCACTTTTTAAGATTGTCTTAAGAGGTTTGCAATATATTAATGTCATGTTGCTACAGTTGCGAATCCAGACAAGATAATCTAGGGGGGGGCCGGTGTGTTTCGGCATTTGTGGGCCCATGTCATCGCGTATTTTCTTCAAAATACTATTGTTAATCTCAGTGGTCTAGGGGGGCCAGGGTCCCTAGGCCCCCCCCTGTCTTCGCCACTGATTGCACAACAAAGATAAATCACCTTGGACAAGTCCATCAGATATTGCAACTTGAAGAAATGGAAACATATATAATGCAAACATCATCGATCCATTTATTGTTTAATGCAAGTGTTTGCGTTGCTTCTTCAAGTCAAACTGATTCACAATCACAGCCCCATTGGCTTTTACTTTATCTTCTTCCATGTGAACAACCACAATAAGGAAGACTGTAGCACACCATAGATAAATTCTTACTTTAGTGATAAGCAGGGGTTGTTGAGCTCATCAGTACATTTACATCATTATTGCCTAAATCTTAATACATTTCCATACTAAACATCCCAGATTCTCTGAAGCCCTATATCAATATGAGACTCGTGTTGGTGATGAAATCATTCAAAGTGCACTTAAAAGTGTTACATGAAAAGGATAATTCTGATAAAACGGAAAAGTTTAATGCAGTGAAATGTTTTCTCTACAAATACAGTTTTAATAGTAGGTGATGTAGTTTTTGTAACAAGTTTATTGTTTAAAACAATGGCAATGTTGTGTCAGTGTATTTAAGTATGTAAAGTTAAAGAAAGGAAAAATGTATTTACAGCTGAATAAATGACACAATACAAAAACAGCAAAAATTGCTTTTGATAAGCAGAGATTTTCTATGAATATGTGTTAATAAAATGATTAAATATAGACATGGTGCAGCATGTGATTAATAATTTAAAGTTTTCTTATAAGTAGCTTGGGTGAAAAAGTTCAACTTAGCTTGCATTCAACTATCTCAGTTTGAGCAAGACCACAAGCTACCTCTGAATATCATAATCAAGATATCGGTACCTGCTATAAACTAAAAACATTGTCTACAAGCTTCCAGAACATTTTTGTAACATGTTTTACTTTAATAAGGAACTCCAGCTTGTATTACAGATTCAAACCATTGACTAAAATGTGTGGATTGAAATATTGGATTGTGATTAAATGATGAATTCCTTTCAATCACTTAATGGAAACATTTGGGAGTTACACTTGCCATCAATAGAAAAAGCTGCAAATGAAATAACAGGTTTTAGCCCAATCCCTATTGATTGGCTATTGATAAATGGTGCACGGACCTGTTTGTGCTTAATGCATGTCTCTATGTTGTCAATTGCATGCCATCTGAATTTAAAATGTTTCTATTGATGAAAATATTGACATTTTGGAAAGACATTAAACTTTTTTTGTGGTTTGTTGGTTTAGAGAGCTAAAATCTGCAACAACCTCCAGTGTTGGAAGTAAAGCAATCACTCCAAAATGTGCAGCCATTCATTTGATGACTAAACTCAAAACCATCGGTTTCTATTATAAGACAGTTGAAATTGTTTGGCTCAATTTGATTGCACTTCAGTGCAAAACTTTCAATGCTCTGGTTCAGAGCTGGGTGGAGGGAGAACACTATGGATCATGATACTCTGTTATTGACAATCTGCATTTACGACAAATTCTCTCATTTTATCAACTTGTCTAGTTCCCAATTGCTAAAATTACTAATTAAATTTTAAAACTCAATAAAAAAAAACCTTGCATTTAGAATTGAAGTTTAAATATGTTAATATACATTGCGATTTGTGAGCAGCTAACCATTGAGTATTGGAACTATCATCGGCTCTTTGAGTGGACACTGACATAAAATTAAACAATGGATATTTTAAAGACCAGACCTGATGACTGAGTTGCTCACCATGAATGATGAATTGATACCTCTAATAGGTTGATTCAAATTTTCATTTAATAGTCCGTCAATATTGCAGAATTGCATGAAGGCAGCCATCATACCATAGTACACAAACAACAGGACTGTAAACATGAGTTATAGTTACAGTTCCAACTCTTTTCATTGAAAAACAAAAATACATCAATTCTGAAGTGAAAGTGTCAATAAATGTAGTTGAATCGAATCTAACGTACATCAAATGAAACTTGCTGTGTCAAAGAGGGCAATATCAATTTTTTCTCACAAACTGCCAATGCAAGCATAAATGGATTGTAAAAGTAAAAATAGCATGCAATGCATGCACCGTGTCCTCGAGCAATTTAATAACCCTGATAACTCAATGGGATATGATCATTACATTAACACATCTCTAAAAATTGTTAAAAGTTGCATTCTATTTATAGATCTATCAATCAACCTATCAATCAACCTATCAATCTATCTATCTGTCTATCTATGTGTCTATCTATCTATCTGTCTATCTTTAGTAATTGGCTAAAGCATAAATCTCAGGTTGTGGTGCACCCCACTTTGTCTCAGGGCGGAAGGGCCAAAGGGAAGAAGAAGAAGATGCTTCTCAGAAATCGTCTGCTGAGTAAGGAGGAATTTGGGGGATTAAAGTTGACTATTTAGAGCAGTGAGACATAAGATTAAAGCCAGGGCATCTAGTGCAACAGTGTAAACACTGGGCATCATAATGGCATCATAACTTTGGGTTGTTCTTGCATCTGTGAAATGCTTTTCGATCCACACCAACTTTGATATGACAATCCCATTGATGACGACAAAGGGCCCGAGGCCCTGCTCTCGGACACAAAAACAAAATAGATCATCAGTGTGATTAAGTACAGGGGGCACTTCATAGTTACTGTGCTATGGATGTCATTCTTAATCTAGGTATGGGTTTATTATGAATCTACCACCGAAATTTGCATTTGTATGGAATGTTCTCGTAACTAACGGTACTACCGAAAAAATCACAGTCAAAATCGGTCTCTTCTTTTCTCTTCTTTTCCCATTGCAATGCCCAAAACAGTAATGACTACTGACTACACTAGCTCCATGCTTCCTTATATGCATTGGGCAGGGTCACCTCAGCACACTAAATATGACTATGTCTTTTCAATGGCTGTTTCAAGCAAATCAATTGACATGTTGGCAGAGCAGTCAATAAGAACAGCAATGTTCCAACATTTCCCATTCACAATTGGGGACAATATGAAAATACTGGAAGCGGTGATTATTCTTCCATGCTTGTCAGATCCCCCACGACTCAACTAAATAAGCACTTTAAAGCATCCCCCAAAACAAATAGCCCACCAACACGCCCAACACCATTGTTGGCTAAATTAAGTGTTCAGAACACAAATGTTTCTTTGCTCACATTTACACACAGATTAGTTTTTCTTTTGATTACAATGGTCGTAAGAAGTATGCAGAGTTGCAGATAAGTCACACCAGCCTAGATTATCTAATACTATTGCATAGCTGCAAAGAAAGAAATGAAATATAGAGTTTCCATTTGTAAGTACAAGCATCAAAGATGGTGATTGCCACCAACAAGTTTTGATTGAAATCAATTTATCAATCAAATTTAAATATAGTGACTTTGATACTCATTTGATGTGCACTGGCTGTAACAAAAGTAGAAACCTTCAACTCAGGTTCATTGACATTGACAAAAAGTTTAAAATATTGGAAATGGATTCAATGAGACAAAATATGATGAATTGGTTACCTTATCTGTTCACCAGTGTTTATTATATTGACAGGCAATCATACCAATCACTGCATTTGAACCTATTTAAATAAAACAGTTCAACTCAGTATCCTCCACTTTGACAAGATACTTACAATTGTTCCCAACGAACAAGGAATTCCCAGTAGGCGTGAGTCATGAGCTTTGATATTTGAAACAGACTAACGACTGACATAAAGACGAAATTTGACATGTCTAACACCAGGGAGCTTCACAAGGACAGTCAATAGATACCTTATTGCCAAGTACAACAGCAATGAAGACTGATCTTGAATAAATTAATCACATTACTAAATCATACAACAATAACAACACAATGCTTATCACCATCATATCATATAATAATATAAAAATGTACCAATCTAATTTAAATTTGATTTAACTATTAACATTTTGCAATGTCTGGCCCCAGCCAGATTAGCCTCGGCTTTATTTTGGGCCTCCACTGAGAAATAAATTAACAAACAAACAAGATAAAACATCTCAATAACCTCCACAGAACAGACTGCCTTTTTGACTATTTAACCATTGAATAACCAGATACATGTTTTCTGAGTTTACAGCGAATTCAATAGTTTAACCACTGATCCATAATTGATCAGTGGCAGCCACTAATTGGAAAACCATGGTCTGGTAACCCATGCTTTCCATTTGCAACATCCTAAATGCTAGTTACTGCACGAGCACCATGCTTTTACTATGCCCTGGGCATGACCACCTCTACACATCACGACACACCGCCAGCAACTATATCTTTTGAATGGCTGTTTCAAGCAAATCAATCGACATAGGCTGTTGGCAGAGCAATAAATAAGAACAGCAGTGTTCTGACATTGCCCATGCATGATCGGTGACAATATGGAAATACTGGAAGGGGTGATTATTCTTCCATGCTTGTCAGACGCTCCACGACTCAACTAAAAGCACATTAAAGCAACCCCTAAACAAATAGCCCATCAACACGCCCACCAACACTGTTGCGCTCAATCATGTGTCCAGGACACAAATGTTTCTCTCCTCACATTTACTCACAGATTAGTGTTCACTTTTTACAATTGTCCTAAGAGGTTTGCAAATGATCACTGTAATGTTGCACAATAAAGATAAATCACCCCGGACAAGTCCATCAGATACTGCAGCTTGAAGAAATGGAAACATATACAAAACATCCCAGGTCTGTTCATAGTTTAATGCAAGTGCATGCCTCTGCTTCTTCAAATTAAACAGTCTCACCATCACAGCTTTTACCTTATCGTCTTCCATGTGAACAACCACAATCAGGAAGACTGTAACACACTATACATAAATTCTTACTTTAGTGATAGGCAGGGGTTGTTGAGCTCATCAGTACATTTACATCATTATTGCCTGAATCTTAATACATTTCTATACTAAACATCCCAGATCTCTGAAGCCCTATATCAATATGAGACTCATGCTGGTGATCATATCATTCAAAGTGCACTTTAAAGTGTTTCATGAAAAGGATAATTCTGATAAAACGGAAAAGTTTATTGTAATGAAATCATTATTCTACAAATAGAGTTTCAAGAGTAGGTGATGAAGTTTTTGTAACAGGTTACCTTGCAGTTTCCATATTTTTTAAAACAATGGAAATATTGTGTCAGTGTATTTAAGTATGTAAAGTTTAAGAAAGGAAAAATTTATTTACAGTTGAATAAATGAAACAGTAAAAAAACAGCAAAAATTGCTTTTGATAAGCTGAGATTATCTATAATTATGTGACCTCTAAATGTCTTATTCAAGATATTGTTACCTTCAATGAATTAAAAGCACTTTCCACAAGGTTCCAGAACATTTTGTAACACTGATATATGTATCCAATGGATAAGGAACTCCAGCTTGTATTACAGATTCAAACCATTGACTAAAATGTGTGGATTGAAATATTGGATTGTGATTAAATGATGAATTCCTTTCAATCACTTAATGGAAACATTTGGGAGTTACACTTGCCATCAATAGAAAAAGCTGCAAATGAAATAACAGGTTTTAGCCCAATCCCTATTGATTGGCTATTGATAAATGGTGCACGGACCTGTTTGTGCTTAATGCATGTCTCTATGTTGTCAATTGCATGCCATCTGAATTTAAAATGTTTCTATTGATGAAAATATTGACATTTTGGAAAGACATTAAACTTTTTTTGTGGTTTGTTGGTTTAGAGAGCTAAAAATCTGCAACAACCTCCAGTGTTGGAAGTAAAGCAATCACTCCAAAATGTGCAGCCATTCATTTGATGACTAAACTCAAACCATCAGTTTCTATTATGAGACAGTTTAAATTGTTCAGAGCAATGTGATTGCAGTCTAAGTGTAAAACTTGTGATCCTGTGGTTCAGAGCTGGGTGGAGGGGGACCACCATTGATCATATAACTCTGTCATTAACAATCTAGATTTACGACAAATTCTCTCATTTTATCAACTTGTCTAGTTCCCACTTATTGCTGATTTAATCTTAAAACTCAGATTATAAATCTTGCACTGAGAATTGAAGTTTAAATATGTCAAGTATATATTTAAAACATTGAAATTTCTGGAAGGCTAATCATAGATCCTCATAAATCCTTTTCTATCATAACAAATTGACAAATCTCTGTGTTATAAGACCGCCCCTTCTGCTGTCATGAAGCGGTATCTCGAGGGGGTGCGGTCTCTCACCTGGGAGATATATATATTCATACAGTATTTTATTTGCACTATAAACAAGTGTTGGAACTATCATCAGTTCTTTGCGTGGACACTGACATAAACTTAATATTGAATTTTTTTAAAGACCAGACCTGATGACTGAGTTACTCAGCATGAATGATGAATTGATACTGCTGATAGCTTGATTCAAATTTTTATTCAATAGTCCGTCGATACTGCAGAATTGCATAAAGGCAGCCATCATACCACAGTACACAAACAACAGGACTGTAAACATGAGTTATAGTTACAGTTCCAACTCTTTTCATTGAAAAACAAACATACATCAATTCCCAACTGAATGAGTCAATAAATGTAGTTGAATCAAATGTAACCTACATCAAATGAAACTGGCAGTGTCAAAGAGGACATCACTCATTTTTCACTAACTGGCAATGCAAGCATGATTGGATTGTAAAAGTAAAAACGGAGTAGATTACCAGTGAGATAAAGTGCAAGGATCACAAAGTAGTTACTGGGCTATGAATTTCATTCTTTATTTTGGTATTGGTTTGATTATGAAATAACCTCTAAAATGAGCTACATACTACAGCACTCTACATTTGACTATATCTTCTCAATGTTGATTTTGTTTGTCAATCCAATATCAAAATGTAATGATAACAGGAATAAGATAGTTAATCATTTTGCAAAGTTATGTCAATTCATTTATCTGAAAGGCCAAGTGGGCCAAATGAGCATTGAAGTACTTCTGATTGATAAACATGCAGTTATGCCTTAAATTAAAAATCGGAGCCCTGGAACAAGGGAAATTGATCAAGAAAACTGCTTCGAACAATTGGGCAATTGCCATTGCTGTATACAATGTATCCACTTAATGGAAAATTAGTCCTTTTCTCAGATATACAACAGCGCTACCGCCATAAGCTTTGACACTGTTGCACTTAGAACATAAATTGTTGCTTAGAGCTGTTTGCGGATTAGCGGTCAAGCAGCTTCGTGTGATGTCACAGGCTTAAAAAGGTTTTGATTGTGTCAGTTGTGGTTAATCAGTTGATTCTGTGCTATCATATCTAATAGCATAAGTAACAATAAACAAACAAGTTGGATGACCTAAGTAACTAAATCAAATAAGAAGATTAGGAGACCAACAGAAAACTGTCGATGATGTGGCAAAGCCAGTTTGCAAATTGAAAATAAGAAAATTAATTTTTCCAGTGAACCGCCAATCTGCAAAGAGCTATAAGCAAAAAACAGGGGTTTTTGAGCTCATCAATACATATATATCATTATTGCATAAATCTCCCTACATTTCCTCCAAGAACATCCAAAATCCATGCACCCACACAGCATGACCAAATTAAGGAGAATCTGGTATGCTGCAATGAAAAATACTGATGCTAACAGGGACAATGTTAATGAAGAGAGACTAAGATTCCGCAATCTTATATACAGTGCACATATATATAGATAAGCAACTGGGACTGGCAAAGCTTGAGTAGTTGTTGTTGAAGTCTGAAGGGGTGATTATTCTCCCATGCTTGTCAGATGCACCACGATTCAAGTAACAATGCATGAAAGCAACCCAAAACAAAATGCGCAGGAAAATACTGACAACCATTGTAGAGCTAAATCATCCCTGCATTCAAGTCACAAATGTTTCTTGACTGAAATTTGCTCACAGTTTAGTTTCCTTTCGATAACAATGTTATCAAATAGGCGGCTTTTCGCTACAATGGTCTTGAGAGGTTTGCAAAGAATCCACAGGGTTGTTGAAGAATATGATACCACATTATGAATGCTTCTGACTCTTGAATATTGGAATTTTCACCAGGTTTTTATGCAGAGAGAAGATGATTCCATATAATATGGTATGTTGATAATACAACAAATTTCTTCTGCATTATTACATACATAATTGTTAGAACAACTTTACAGCTGAGCTGCTGTAGTTTAGAGACAGTATCATTCCTTACGTAAATCCTTGCCTAAGTGATAAATAGGGGTTGTGAGCTCATCAATATATTTACATAATTATTGTGTTAATCTTCATACATTTCCATAGAGTACAAAAATCCATACAACTACTCAGAGCATGTATGGTATATCAAGGAGAGTCTGGTAGGCTGTGATATCAGTACCTGTGTGTGTCTTCAGATGAGCTATATAGGTACTCTAGAAGGTTCAATAGTTGCTGATGAAACCGTTTTTGGTGCAAATACTGGATCCATAAATGTAAAATTTCCTTGTATTCTCAATGATGTGCATTTAAATCCTGTACATTGATATACTCATGGACATTTGATAAAAGGTCAAACAGAAAAGCAAGACTTTTGGCAAATCATGTATTCACCAGCTGAGGAATCTCAGAGACATGCAATTTGCGGATTTCATGAATTAAGGTGTTGCTGAATGCATTGTGTTCAATCAAGTCTAAGTGAATGTTAAAAGGGGAAAATGCATCATTTTGGAGCACATTCGGATGCTGAAAAGCAGATTACTGGGAGCTGGGATTTGTGATAATGATTTAAATAACAGACTTAAATGGCAGAAACCTGCTGCCCAATGGCTAAGTAGGAAACATTAGGAGTTAAACTTGTCAGGAGAAAAAGTGGCAAGTAAAATTGCAGGTTGAGTCCAATTCCTATTGATTGACAACTGATAAATAGTGCATGGACCTGTTTGTGTTTAATGACTGCTCCAAGATTGTCAGTCTCATGCTATCTCACCGAATCAGAAATGTTTGAATTGATGATATACTGAAAACAGTAATTTTCTTCTTTTCTTCTTAGTTTAGGGAACTAGATCAGTTTTTGTTTTGGAAATATAATGACTGGGAATTTAGCATGATCATTTTGAACTTGATCAAATTCACTATTTCAGGACTCTGCTTGTTTCTATAGTTGACTGCACATCCAAGAAGAATAATTCCCTTAGTTTTCCATTATGCCACTGAATCAATCAAAACAAACCTGTTTGAGAGATATGAACTTTCTGATGAGGAAAAACAAAATCACTGGCCTAAGCGTTTTAAACTAGCATAAATGGACAGCTGCTTGGAGCTTTACGTCATGCATCTATGCATCTTGTAGGTTAAATAGGCTGGGAAGAGGAAACAACAATATGGCGAAAGATATCTGAAACTGTTGTTACATGGCCAAAACCAGAAATCGAACCATGACCCCCACATTTGGAAGTGTCACCAAATAGGCTAATCCACTCCTCATCTTAACCAAGACGATTATAATTCACAGCCATCTCCGGTGATAATACCCACTTCCAACCACCGCTTCCCCCCATTCGCCCAATCCCTGCCCAATCATTTTCTTTGATTTAAAATTATATGAAGAAGCTAGGATAAAAAAAAAACACACACAATGGAGAATGGAAGTGTGATTTACTACAGTGCAGATACACATCACGTGTCTCGCATTGTGCATATAAATGGACCCAAGGGTTCTGCAATCGCCTGTTTTGGCTTAAATGACTCCCCACAAGGACATTTAAAGGAAGATTACTGTAATTTCGTCTCAGTTTGTTTCAAATTCAAGGTTTTGTCCAGAGATAAAAAGAAAAATGCTTTGTATATGGCATTGTGAATTTTGCTGTGTGGAACTGGGCTACGGTAAAACAATATTGAAATTCAGTCTATTGTCTATATATTATCTATATATCTATCTATGTATCTATCTTTCGTATGAAAATATGGTTTTCCTATAAACCTGTACCATTCATAACAATACAGCTGAATGGTATATCCACAAACCGTAATTTGACTGATATGGGGAACAAAGTCAAATACGAATCAGGGTTTTTGTATGAGAATTGCTTTTTTGGAGCATGCCGTCACAGACATTTATTTTATTTTCTTCTCAAAAGCACTAATATGTAAATTTCTACGAACCAATCTATTTGATAGAAATCTGAATGTAAAGAGGCAGAAGAAAAAGCCAGACATTCAAGAACATTTTCACATTTTGGTATCAAATGAAGTTGGCACGAAATAACAAAATTGTGAAAGGTGATAGAATAGAATAGAATAGAATTGAATAGAATTTATTGGTAGACAAAACTCAATCACACTTCAACATAACAAATAGCACAATTAAAATACCAATAGAAAATAGGAACTGACACAATGAATGTGTATTTGTTCCCTAGCAATTTCGCAATATAATTTCTTAATCTTTAAGTAACAATGAATGAATATATATAGGAAATAAAAATCAATAATAATACTGATAAATTAAAAACATTGATAAGTACTAGCATTTACAAAAGTGGTAATGACTATAACGATGGTCAAAGATATCATGCTCAGTTCTTCTCTTTGTGATTTTTAAGCAGGCAAATCTTCCCCGCATGATGAAAAAATTGCTGGTGACAAAATGGACCCTTGTTGTTGCTCACACGACACTATTTTGCATGCTGCATTTGAGGGGGCGCAAAATCACAGAACAATTTTGTCCAATTGCCTGTCATAGAAATTTTGAAGGCGGAAATTAATCTAACTACAGACAAAAAAAGTGGTAAAGTGTCTATCTCTCCAAAGATGGGGACATTCTGGAAAATCTTTCAGATTTGTTGAACCACTGGCATTAGCACAAAAATCAAAGATGTCAAAGATGTTATCGATCACAATTAGCAATCAGCTGAAATTGGTCAGAGACATGTCCTTCTTAAACTGCCATGCATGCATGTCCAGAAATGTAACAACTTCAATCAACATAGAGAAACCACTTTAATGAAATACTTACAAAACAAAAGTGAATATTCATAAGGCTTTGCAGGCTTAATACACGACCTTTTTAGTGTTTTATGATTACAAAACTCAAACATATTTAAGTCATATGTGCAACGCAGCAATCAAAAGATCAGAAACAAGTATGCCGAACATCCATGGATTGCATTCTGCACGTTTTTCATGGGAAACAAACAAACAAAGCCACTTTCAACTCCAAATTGAAAGCCTTCATTCCATAAGAAATCAATACTTTGTCTATCAAAACACTTCACGTGACTTTTATGAGAATAGAAGTTGTGGCCAGCAGTTCCATTTCAGGCAACAGGGTGTGGTGGTTTGTCACTTATAATAATGGATGGAAGCTGTTCAAGCTAACCCCAAAATTGTCAGAATTTTGTGATGTGTCGTAAACACATCCTTAGCTGTGGGCATCTACATATATCGTTGTTTTGACCTGGGCACCTGGCAATTTAGTGCATTTGGCACCTGAGGAGAGACAATGGCCCTAAAGGAACCTTTTGCAACAATTTATTCCTATAATAAACAGAAGAGCTCCTTATTTGCCAATCACAGTTACGAATGATTGCTTAGACATATCCTTCCTTCATAGATATCTAATACAAGCCATTCAGATCAATATAAAGTGGTGAACCAATCTCGTCCAACTTAACATAGATACCAAAAAGAGCAAAACAATATGTCATGACAGATTGCACATGGTCATTAGAGGATCATTACAGGTAAAAATACCAATGGGATCTCTTATTGTGGGTTTGTGATTTTTACCCAATCACCATCAGAGAAAATAACAATCAGACAACAACACATCAATGAGAGACAAAAGAACTACTGTCACACAATGGTAACCTCATAATTACAACGTCATCACGCGATCTACAAAGCCTTTGTGAAGTCATAGCCCTCCTTCCTTCCGGTGACGCCCCACAGGTCGGGCAACCTTTCTGTATTCCAGTACTTTTGGCAAATGGTCAAAAAATATCAGAAGTATCAAACTTGTGGTAAACAACAAGTGATTTAACCTGAGTCTAACCTGAGTGTTGGCAGAGATGTTAATGCTTAAGGCTGTGTGTTGTCTTTACATTTGGGGATTAAGTGCCATAAGTGGTCTCTCTAAGAATAGTCATGCCAGTTGGTAATTTTTGAATGACTTACTTGATAGAAACAATTCTGTGATTTGCAGCACCTGCAAATAAATCAGGTGAGGCACTTATCATTTCATTCTCATAACTCCTCTTCTACCCAAACAAACTGACAGTATATTAATCAAAATGAATTGACATTCAATCTGTGTTTTGTTGTTTGTCAACCAGTGTTGGAACTATCAATAAGATCAATTCAGTGGACACTGACAATGACTTTTGAATTGGATTTCTCAAAATCAAGCCTGATGACTGAGTTACTCACCGTAAATGATAAATTGATATGGCTAATAGGTTGATTCAAATTTGCATTCAATAGTCTGGCGATATTGCAGAGTTGCATGAGGAAGCAACCAATGTTCCACAGTACACAAACAGTAGGACTGTAAAAACATGAGTTATAGTTATAGGTCCACTCACTGAAAAACTGACAGACATCAATTGCCGATGAAAGAGTCAATAAAAAGATTTGAATCAAGTGTAACCTGTATGAAACAAACTTTGTCAAAGAGGACATAGCTCAAGGCTAGTGCTTCTGTATTGCAAGCAACTATGAATACCTCTACTTACTGTATAGTGTATAGTGAGTGTACAGTCAATATTGAATTAAAAATGGTCATAGAAGGATGTCACCTTGTCAATTTCAATGTAGAAAAAGCAGTTAATTACTTTATAGAACAATCATCTACTGATGCACGACTGTTTATTCATAGTATTTAACCACTGGGCAAAATATTGTTTGCACCAGTCCGTAACTATATTGATGGAAAATCAGTCTGAATCGCCCCTGCTCTCTGTAATTTTCAATATGCAGTTACCAATAGGCTGGTTAATAAACAAGCACCATGTTTGTACCACACCTTGGGCATGACCAACTCTACATACCGCAATACAACACAGACAACTATATATTTACAATAGCTGTTTTTAGCAAATCAATCGACATAGGCTGTTGGCAGAGCAATAAATAAGAACAGCAGTGTTCTGACATTGCCCATGCATGATCGGTGACAATATGGAAATACTGGAAGGGGTGATTATTCTTCCATGCTTGTCAGACGCCCCATGACTCAACTAAAAGCACATTAAAGCAACTCCAAAATAAATAGCCCACCAACAAACCCACCATGACTGTGGTGTTAAATGTTTCATTACTCAAATTTACTTACAGATTAGTTTTCTTTTCATTACCATGTTCTCAAAAGGCATGCAGATAGTTTCCTTTTCACTACAATGGTCTTACGATGTTTGCAAAGAATCAGAGGAATGTCGGAGAATATTTTATTACTGTATATGCTACTGGTTACCTAATACTGGGAATTTTTTATAAACTGGTGGAGTTTATGGATTGGATGATTCCTAACATGTATCGTTACTTAAGTGATAATCAGAGGTTGTTGAGCTCAATACATTTGCATAATTATTGTACAAATCTTCATAGTTTTCCACACAGGACATCCAAAAATCCACACGACTTATAAGATATTGGTGGTGATTTTTTTATTTTTTGTCATTATTGGCTTTGTATTCACAAAACTCTCCTTGTATGCTCAAGAATATGAAGTTAATTCAAGTTCCACGGGCAAAAAAAGGGTGAACAGCAATGCGCAAGTGTTACTTTTGGCAAAGCAGGTGTTCACCAGCTGACAGATCCCAGAGAAAGAACCCAGACAACATGCAATTTGCAGATTTCATGAATTAAGATGTTGCTGAATCCTTTGTGTTTAATCAAGTTTGAGTGAATGTTAAATGGTGAAAATGCATCATTTAAGGACACATCCTCAATATGGAAAAATGGATTATTGTGAGCTGGGGTTTGTATTGAGGGTTTAAATCAGAGATTAAAGCAGCAGAACCTGCTACCCAATAGTTCACCTAAAATGGAAACATTGGGGAGTTGCACCTTTCAGGAGAAAAATCTGCAAATTAAATTGCAAGTTTACCCCAATCTGATAGATAATGGGCAAACAAGGATGCCCTTAATGCATGCTTTTATGTTGTCTGCCTCATGCTATGTAGATTTAAAATGTTGCTATTGATGAAACTATCTTTGGTTTTTAGAACGAAATATCCTCCACTGGGCTTGTGTAGTAAACACTGGAAATGAAGTAAGATTATTAACAACAGAAACAGGCAGATTATTTTCAATGATCAAATTGTCAGTGTCAGAACTATGCTTTTCCCAAGATTTGACCGCATATACAAATTTAACAAACTAATTCAGTTGGTTAATGTGTTATGCAATTTCTGATAGAGAAAGACTTAATGTTTTAACTGGATGGATAATTGGAGTTTTACATCATGTATTTATGACCCAGTTTTGCTGAAAAAGGAGGAGGAAACAACAATGTGTTGAAGCATGATTGAAACAGTTACTGCAGTCCAACAGGACAACAGGTGTTCAGGTTACCTGACCAACAAGGCAATTGAACTCTATACTCAATGACTGGTGACTTGGAGATTAATACTCACAGCCAACCTGATGTAAACAATGATAACAACTCTTTTTCGACTTAGGAATTTATGAAGAAGTAAAAAAAAGATATCCTCATTGTAGGAATGAACATTATGATTTAAAATGTAGATACACATCACATTGTAAATTGTCCCAGAAGTTCTGCAATTGCTCGTTTTGGCTTATATGCACTCCAACTCTAAACATATATGTTACTCCAAAAAAAGTCAGACATCTACTAGAACATGATTGTCACATCTTAGTGTCAAATGAGGTTGGCAGGACATCACAAGATTGTGAAAGGTGATGGTTAAAGATATCACGAATATTTCTTCCCTTTGCGATCTTTAAGTAGGCAAATCTTCCCCGAATGATGAAAGAGTACAAAAATTACTGGTGACAAAATGGATCCTCGTGCAAGTTGTGGCAGTTTGCGCGACACTATTTTGCATGTTGCGTTTGACGTGGTGCAAAATCATGGAACAATTTGGTCCAATTGCCTGTCGGAGAAATTTTGAAGGCGGAAATTAATCTCACTACAGACCAAAAAAGTGGTAAAGAGTCTATCTCTCCAAAGATGGGGAGATTCTGGAAAATCTTTAAGATTTGTTGAACCACTGGCATTAGCACAAAAATCAAAAGATGGTATCGATCACAATTATCAATCAGCTGAATGTGGCTAGAGACATGAAGAAAGTTGTTTTATGCATGCATGTCCAGAAATGTAACAACTTCACTCGACAAAGAGAAACCACTTTAACGAAATGCTTACAAAACAGAAGTAAATGGCCATAAGCCTTTGTAGGTTTAATGCACCACTTTTTTAGTGTTTGGTGATGACAAAACTCAAAAACATTTCCATCAAATGTGTGATGCAGCAATCAAAAGATCAGAAACAAGTATGCCAAACATCCATGGACTGCATGCTGCTTGTTTTGCATGTGACACCGTCCATCAACTTAAAATTGAAGGCATTCATCAAAAAAAAAAAACAAGTTATCTTTCAAAACACCTAACGTGACTTTTATGAGAATAGAAGTCGTGGCCAGCTGTTCCATTTCAGGCAACAGGGTGTGGTGGTTTGTCACTTTATAATAATGGATGGAAGCTGTTCAAGCTAACCCCAAAATTGTCAGAATTTTGTGATGTGTCGTAACACATCCTTAGCTATGGGCATCTACATGTATCGTTGTTTCGACCTGGGCACCTGGCAATTTAGTGCATTTGGCACCTGAGGAGAGACAATGGCCCTAAAGGAACCTTTTGCAACAATTTATTCCTATAATAAACAGAAGAGCTCCTCATTTGCCAATCACAGTTACTAATGATTGCTAGCGATGTCCTTCCTTCATAGATATCTAATACAAGCCATTCAGATCAATATAAAGTGGTGAACCAATCTCGTCCAACTTAACGTAGATACCAAAAAGAGCAAAACAATATGTCATGAGGGATTGCACATGGTCATTAGTGGATCATAACAGGTAAAAATACCAATGGGATCTGTTTTTGTGGGTTCGTGATTTTTACCCAATCAACATCACAGAATATAACAATCAGACAACAACGCAACAATGAGAGACAAAAGAACTACTGTCACACAATGGTAACCTCATAATTACAACGTCATCACGCGATCTACAAAGCCTTTGTGAAGTCATAGCCCTCCTTCCTTCCGGTGACGCCCCACAGGCCGGGCAACCTTTCTGTATTCCAGTACTTTTGGCAAATGGTCAAAAAATATCAGAAGTATCAAACTTGTGGTAAACAACAAGTAATTTTTACCTTACCTGAGTCTATTCTGAGTGTTGGCAGAGATGTTAATGCTTAAGGCTGTGTGTTGTCTTTACATTTGGGGATTAAGTGCCATAAGTGGTCTCTCTAAGAATAGTCATGCAAGTTGGTAATTTTTGAATGACTTACTTGACAGAAACAATTCGGTGATTTGTAGCACCTGCAAATAAATCAGGTGAGGCACTTATCATTTCATTCTCATAACTCCTCTTCTACCCAAACAAACTGACAGTATATTAATCAAAATGAATTGACATTCAATCTGTGTTTTGTTGTTCGTCAACCGGTGTTGGAACTATCAATAAGATCAATTCAGTGGACACTGACAATGACTTTTGAATTGGATTTTTCAAAATCAAGCCTGATGACTGAGTTACTCACCATAAATGATAAATTGATATGGCTAATAGGTTGATTCAAATTTTTATTCAGTAGTCTGGCGATATTGCAGAGTTGCATTAGGAAGCTACCAATGTTCCACAGTACACAAACAAGAGGACTGTAAAAACATGAGTTATAGTTATAGGTCCACTCACTGAAAAACTGACACACATCAATTGCTGATGAAAGAGCCAATAAAAGGACTTGAATCATATGTAACCTATATGAAACACACTTCGTCAAAGAGGACACAGCTCAAGGCTACAGTACAACCCAAAATAAAGTACGATTACCCCAGCAGGAAGGAAGAATCAGCCACTACTTTACCCTTTCACACCTTTTGACTACCTCTGAATCACTTCCTACTTTTACCTACTTGAAACTACCTTTTAAAATTACATTAAAATCACATTTAGATAACACCAATTTGAACTCAATCACCCCCATTGTGTTTGATTTACTTGATATTTTGCACATCTGCTAATTGCAGTTACATTGGTAGCTGTCTAAATAGAGTTCTTAATGTGGGCTAAGGTTGTTGTAAGGAGTCAAAGGGAGTTGTAAGGAGATTTGGGGTGGAGAGGAGAAAAGAGGGCAAAATAGGTAAACAGAGGACTTCTGACAGAAAATGTTCTTATTTTATTTTGATTTGTACTGTAGTGCTTCTGTATTGCAAGCAACTATGAATACCTCTACTTACTGTATAGTGAGTGTACAGTCAATTTTATTCTTTATTTTGGCATGGGTTTTGCTCTAAAACAACCTGTGAAATTGCATGTTTTAAAAATGGTCATAGAATGATGTCACCTTGTCAATTTCAATGTAGAAAAAGCAGTTAATAAATTTTCAGAACCATCATCTACTGATGCAGGACTGTTTATTCATAGTATTTAACCACTAGCCAAAATATTATTTGCACCAGTCAGTAACTATATATTGATGGAAAATCAGTCTGAATCGCCCCTGCTCTCTGTAATTTTCAATATGCAGTTACCAATAGGCTGGTTAATAAACAAGCACCATGTTTGTACAACTCCTTGGGCATGACCAACTCTACATACCGCAATACAACACAGACAACTATATATTTACAATAGCTGTTTTTAGCAAATCAATCGACGTAGGCTGTTGGCAGAGCAATAAATAAGAACAGCAGTGGTCTGACATTTCCCATGCATGATCAGTGACAATATGGAAATACGTGAAGGGGTGATTATTCTTCCATGTTTGTCTGACGCCCTATGACTCAACTAAAAGCACATTAAAGCAACTCCAAAACAAATAGCCCACCAACAAACCCACCAGGACTGTAGTGTTAAATGTTTCATTACTCAAATTTACATACGGATTAATTTTCTTTTCAGTACGATGTTCTCAAAAAGCATGCAGATAGTTTCCTTTTCACTACAATTGCAAAGAATCAGAGGAATGTCGAAGAATATTTTATTACTGTATGTGCTACTGGTTACCTAACACTGGGAATTTTTTATGAACTGCTGGAGTTTATGGATTGGATGATTCCTAACGTGTATCGTTACTTAAGTGATAATCAGAGGTTGTTGAGCTCAATACATTTGCATAATTATTGTACAAATCTTCATAGTTTTCCACACAGGACATCCAAAAATCCATACGACTTATAAGATATTGGTGATGATTTTTTGATTTTTTGTCATTATTGGCTTTGTATTCACAAAACTCTCCTTGTATGCTCAAGAATATGAAGTTAATTCAAGTTCCACGGGCAAAAAAAGGGTGAACAGCAATGCGCAAGTGTTACTTTTGGCAAATTAGGTGTTCACCAGCTGACAGATCCCAGAGAAAGAACCCAGACAACATGCAATTTGCAGATTTCACGAATTAAGATGTTGCTGAATCCTTTGTGTTTAATCAAGGTTGAGTGAATGTTAAATGGTGAAAATGCATCATTTAAGGACACATCCTCCTAACCTATGGTTCAACTGATTATTGTGAGCTGGAATTTGTATTGAGGGTTTAAATCAGAGATTAAAGCAGCAGAACCTGCTACCCAATAGTTCACCTAAAATAGAAACATTGGGGAGTTGCACCTTTCAGGAGAAAAATCTGCAAACGAAATTACAAGTTTACCCCAATCAGATAAATTGTGCATGGAAAAGGTTTCCCTTAATGCATCTTCTTATGTTGTCTGTCTCATGTTATATCTAATTTAAAATGTTGCTATTGATGAAACTATCGTCATTAAAAAGGGTATTCTATTTTTGGTTGGTTTGTAGAACGAAATATCCTCCACTAGGCTTGTGTAGTAAACACTGGAAATGAAGCATGATTATTAACATTAGAAACCGGCAGATTCTTTTCAATGATCAAATTCTCAGTGTCACAACTATGCTTTTCCCAAGAATTGACGGCATATTTAACAAACTAATTCAGTAAGTTAATGTGTTATGCACTTTCTGATAGAGAAAGACAAAATCACTGGCCTTGCTGTTTTAACTGGTTGGATAATTGGAGTTTTACATCCTGTATTTATGCACCAGTTTTGCAGGACGAGGAAACAACAATGTGTTGAAGCATGATTGAAACAGTTACTGCCGTCCAACAGGACAACAGGTGTTCAGGTTACCTGACCAACAAGGCAATTGAACTCTATACTCAATGACTGGTTACTTGGAGATTAATACTCACAGCCAACCTGATGTAAACAATGATAACAACTCTTTTTCGACTTAGGAATTTATGAAGAAGTAAAAAAAAGATATCCTCATTGTAGGAATGAACATGTGATTTACAATGTAGATACACATCACATTGTAAATTGTCCCAGAAGTTCTGCAATTGCTTGTTTTGGCTTAAATGACTCACCCACAAGGACGTTTAAAAGACAATCACAGTCATTTTGTCTCAGTATGTTTCAAATACAAGGTTTCATCCGGAGATAAAAAGGAAAATGCTTTGTACCCAGCATGCTGGATTTGTCTGTATGGAATTGGGTGACTGTAAGTCAAGATTGAAATTCTTTCTGTAATTCAAATTGTATCAAAATTGCTTTACTCTACATCTATTTATCTTCTTTCTGTTTACCTAATTATCTACCTACATATATCCATCTCTCTGTCTATATATCTAATCTGTCAATCTGTTGATCTATCTGTCTGTCAAATATCCTATCTGTCAGTCTATCGTTCCTTAATGTTATCCTAATTATAATCATAGATTTCTGTACATCCATCTCAATGTTGAGTTGTCTTTCTATTGTATACATATGCAGAAATATCTTTATATTATTCTATTTATCTATCTATCTGTTGTAGGCATGCTTAGTGTTTTCTAGCTACACGCACTCAAACTCTAAACATGTATGTTTCACCACAAGAAGTCAGACATTCTACTGGAACATTGTCACATCTTAGTGTAAAAATGAAGTTGGCAGGACATCACAAGATTGTGAAAGGTGATGGTTAAAGATATCACGCACATTTCTTCTCTTTCTGATTTTTAAGCAGGCATATCTTCCTCGCTTGATGAAAGACGGCAAAAAATTACTGGTGACAAAATGGACCCTTGTGGTTGTTCACACGACACTATTTTGCATGTTGCGTTTGACGCGGCGCAAAATCACAGAACAATTTGGTCCAATTGCCTGTCGGAGAAATTTTGAAGGCGGAAATTAATCTCACTACAGGAGAAAAAAGTGGTAAAGTGTCTATCTCTCCAAAGATGGGGAGATTCTGGAAAATCTTTAAGATTTGTTGAACCACTGGCATGAGCACAAAAATCAAAAGATGATATCGATCACAATTAGCAATCAGCTGAATTTGGCTAGAGACATGTCCTTCTTAAACTGCCATGCATGCATGTCCAGAAATACAACAACTTCAATCAACACATCAAGAACACCGTTATGAAATGGAAAGACCTTTAAGAATATATTTAAAGAAAGTTGTTTTAGTTGCTGCATGCATGACCAGAAATGTAAGAACTTCAATCGACAAAGAGAAACCACTTTAACGAAATGCTTACAAAACAGAAGTAAATGGCCATAAGCCTTTGTAGGTTTAATGCACCACTTTTTTAGTGTTTGGTGATGACAAAACTCAAAAACATTTCCATCAAATGTGTGATGCAGCAATCAAAAGATCAGAAACAAGTATGCCAAACATCCATGGACTGCATTCTGCTTGTTTTACATGTCAGACAAACGAAGTACACTGTCTATCAACTTAAATTGAAAGCCTTCATTCCATAAGAAATCAATATTTTGTCTATCAAAACACTTCACGTGACTTTTATAAGAATAGAAGTCGTGGCAGTTCCATTTCAGGCAACAGGGTGTGGTGGTTCGTCACTTAATAATGGATGGAAGCTGTTCAAACTAGTCCCAAAATTGTCAGAATTTTGTGTTGGGTTGTAACACATCCTTAGCTATGCGCATCTACATGTATCGTTAATTCGATCTGGGCACCTGGCAATTTAGTGCATTTGGCACCCCGAGGAGAGACAATGGCCCTAAAAGAACCTTTTGCACCAATTCATTCCTATAATAAACAGAAGAGCTCCTCATTTGCCAATCACAGTTACTAATGATTGCTTAGACATATCCTTCCTTCATAGATATCTAATACAAGCCATTCAGATCAATATAAAGTGGTGAACCAATCTCGTCCAACTTAACATAGATACCAAAAACAGCAAAACAATATGTCATGAGGGCTTGCACATGGTCATTAGTGGATCATTACAGGTAAAAATACCAATGGGATCTCCTTTTGTGGGTTCGTGATTTTTACCCAATCACCATCAGAGAAAATAACAATCAGACAACAACACAACAATGAGAGACAAAAGAACTACTGTCACACAATGGTAACCTCATAATTACAACGTCATCACGCGATCTACAAAGCCTTTGTGAAGTCATAACCCTCCTTCCTTCCGGTGACGCCCCACAGGCAGGGCAACCTTTCTGTATTCCAGTACTTTTGGCAAATGGTCAAAAAATATCAAAAGTATCAAACTTGTGGTAAACAACAAGTGATTTGTGCCTAACCTGAGTCTAACCTGAGTGTTGGCAGAGATGTTAATGCTTAAGGCTGTGTGTTGTCTTTACATTTGGGGATTAAGTGCCATAAGTGGTCTCTCTAAGAATAGTCATGCCAGTTGGTAATTTTTGAATGACTTACTTGACAGAAACAATTCTGTGATTTGCAGCACTTGCAAATAAATCAGGTAAGACGCTTATCATTTGATTCCCATAACTCCTATTCTACCCAAACCGATAGTATATCAATCAAAATGAATTGACATCCAATCTTAGTTTTGTTGTTTGTGAACCAGTGTTGGAACTATCAATAAGATTAATTCAGTGGAAACTGACAATAACTTCAATATTGGATTTTTCAAAATCATACCTGATGAACGAGTTACTCACCATTAATGATAAATTGATATGGCTAATAGGTTGATTCAAATTTGCATTCAATAGTCTGGCGATATTGCAGAGTTGCATTAGGAAGCTACCTAATGTTCCACAGTACACAAACAGTAGGACTGTAAAAACATGAGTTATAGTTGTAGGTCCACTCACTGAAAAACCGACAGACATCAATTGCCGATGAAAGAGTCAATAAAAATATTTGAATCAAGTTTGACCTGTATGAAACACACTTAGTCAAAGAGGACACAGCTTAAAGCTAGTGCTTCTGTATTGCAAGCAACTATGAATACCTCTACTTACTGTATAGTCAGTGTACAGTCAATTTTATTCTTTATTTTGGCATGGGTTTTGCTCTTAAACAACCTGTGAAATTGCATGTTTTAAAAATGGTCATAGAATGATGTCACCTTGTCAATTTCAATGTAGAAAAAGCAGTTAATAACTTTTCAGAACCATCATCTACTGATGCACGACTGTTTATTCATAGTATTTAACCACTGGGCAAAATATTGTTTGCACCAGTCAGTAACTATATTGATGGAAAATCAGTCTGAATCGCCCCTGCTCTCTGTGATTTTCAATATGCAGTTACCAATAGGCTGGTTAATAAACAAGCACCATGCTTGTACCACACCTTGGGCATGACCAACTCTACATACCGCAATACAACACAGACAACTATATATCTACAATAGCTGTTTTTAGTAAATCAATCGACATAGGCTGTTGGCAGAGCAATAAATAAGAACAGCAGTGTTCTGACATTGCCCATGCATGATCGTTGACAATATGGAAATACTGGAAGGGGTGATTATTCTTCCATGCTTGTCAGACGCCCCATGACTCAACTAAAAGCACATTAAAGCAACTCCAAAACAAATAACCCACCAACATGCCCACCATGACTGTGGTGTTAAATGTTTCATTACTCAAATTTACTTACAGATTAGTTTTCTTTTCAGTACGATGTTCTCAAAAGGCATGCAGATAGTTTCCTTTTCACTACAATTGCAAAGAATCAGAGGAATATTTTATTACTGTATATGCCACTGGTTACCTAATACTGGGAATTTTTTATAAACTGCTGGAGTTTATGGATTGGATGATTCCTAACATGTATCGTTACTTAAGTGATAATCAGAGGTTGTTGAGCTCAATACATTTGCATAATCATTGTACAAATCTTCATAGTTTTCCACACAGGACATCCAAAAATCCATACGACTTATAAGATATATGTGATGAATTTTTTATTTTTTGTCATTATTGGCTTTGTATTCACAAAACTCTCCTTGTATGATCAAGAATAGGAAGTTAATTCAAGTTCCAAAGGGAAAAAAAAAGGTGAACAGCAATGCACAAGTGTTACTTTTGGCAAAGCAGGTGTTCACCAGCTGACAGATCCCAGAGAAAGAACCCAGACAACATGCAATTTGCAGATTTCACAAAAGATGTTGCTGAATCCTTTGTGTTTAATCAAGTTTGAGTGAATGTTAAATGGTGAAAATGCATAATTTAAGGACACATCCCCCTAACCTATGGTTCAACAGATTATTGGCCTATCTCAAAAATAATGAAGCCACACAGCTGGTTTTCACTGAGGGTCACAAATTTTGATAACAGCTGTATGAAACAACTTCATATTACAGTATTGCCTTAAATGCATTCTTATGCCAAAATCCTGAAAATTGCATGGCAATTCGTCAAAAGGTTATTGAGATAGAGATGAAAGTATATCGGAAAACATGCATTTTTTCACTTATTTAGCGTGACATAGACTTTTTCACCTGATGAATTCTTTCAATTTTACAAAGTTTGACATGTTCCATTGCTATTTCCTTTTACTTTTTAGAATCTCCACATCCCCAGGCTTCATAAATCCATTGAAACAAGCACTTCCATCCATTTGTTTTGACATGATTGAGTTATTTGGGTTCAAAGGTTGACTTAGTAAAATTGAGTCAAATTTGAATGTTCCTCATCAGAAATGCTCTAGTTTCCCTTAAGCATATTTCAGTTGAATCTTTTTGCCATTGAGATCTAGTATTACATCTACTTAGTTGTTTTGGAGCTTTTTATGATTCTGGAAAATCTAGTTCACGGAAAATTTCAAATGAATATCTGGAAAGGTGAATGTGTCGCACGCGTAACGCTGGGAGTACTTTCAAATGGTACAGAGCTATGAAAGGTCTGTTTTTTAATCTGGATTGGCTTAAAATATAGTACATCTATGAGGTTTTATTAATCTATGAACTAACCCAAGTTTTTAACTGGTTTGTGGTGATTAAATTCAAAAGTTATGCTCGACGTTGTTCGTCGCACGCGTAACGCTCTGAAAAATTTTGACAGTATTCAATTTTTTTTCTGACAAACAGTGAAGCGATCATTCTAATATTATTTGGATCGAAAATTAACAATGAATTTCAATAGTTGGAATACGTTTCATTGCCTAATTACAAAAATTTTAACATTTATGGAGCATTCTTTAAAATTTGGGGCCAAATTGTCTAAAAAGGCAATAAACAGTAAAAAAATATTTTTTATTTTGTAAATGGTTGTATTTTACCCCCAGTTATAATTGATAATTAATATAAAATCGATTTGAGTCGAAACCAGAACATTTTCTGAAGATTCATATCACACCAGTACTTAAAATCAGCTTTTTAAGTCGAAAAATGGGCAAAAAATCACACTTCTATCATCATTTGCTGAGCAAGATATTCACTTCGGTGGCACTTATTTGGTATCAATTTGAAGCCCACATATAGACGCATAACATAGGGCAGTTAAAATCATTTTAAACGAAAAAATATGCTTCTGGGGTTAATATATGTAAGTTTTGAAAAGAAATTTCCGAAAAAATTCGAAAAATTGGGTGTTTCTCAAAATATATTTGGTGTATTTGAATGACAATCGTCCAGAAGACTTTTAAAAATATGCCAGTTGTTGTCAAATAAAGAAAACGGATTTAAGTTCATGACAAATTACCAGTCAGCCCAGTTATGTTTCACTGCCATGAAAAACAAACTTTTAAAAATTCTGTAATATTCAGCTGTTATCAATTATTTCCACTCATCAAAGCACCATGGCCAATATAGTTTCTGGAACTTAAATATGTTCTTTACAATATGCTTAGGTCATTTCATACAAAAATACATTTTAAAATGTTGATGGTCATGTCACACTTTGGCTTCATTATTTTTGAGATAGGCCTAATATTGTGAGCTGGAATTTGTATCGAGGGTTTAAATCAGAGACTAAAGTGGCATAACCTGCTGCCCAATAGTTCACCTAAAATTGAAACATTGGGGAGTTGCACCTTTCAGGAGAAAAATCTGTAAACGAAATTATAAGTTTACCCCAGTCAGTTAAATTGTGCATGTAAAAGGATGCCCTTAATGCATCGTTTTATGTTGTCTGTCTCATGCTATATCTAATTTAAAATGTTGCTATTGATGAAACTATCGTCATTAAAAAGGGTATTCTATTTTTGGTTGGTTTGTAGAACGAAATATCCTCCACTAGGCTTGTGTAGTAAACACTGGAAATGAAGCATGATTATTAACATTAGAAACCGGCAGATTCTTTTCAATGATCAAATTCTCAGTGTCACAATTATGCTTTTCCCAAGAATTGACGGCATATTTAACAAACTAATTCAGTAAGTTAATGTGTTATGCACTCTCTGATAGAGAAAGACAAAATCACTGGCTTTGTTGTTTTAACTGGGTGGATAATGGAGTTTTACATCCTTTATTTATGCATCAGTTTTGCTAAAAAAGGACGAGGAAACAACAATGTGTTGAAGCATGATTGAAACAGTTACTGCCGTCCAACAGGACAACAGGTGTTCAGGTTACCTGACCAATAAGGCAATTGAACTCTATACTCAATGACTGGTGACTTGGGAGATTAATATTCACAGCCAACCTGATGTTAACAACTCTTTTTCTTTGACTTAGGAATTGATGAAGAAGTAAAGAAAATAAAAAAATATATCCTCATTGTAGGAATGAACATGACATTTTTGTGATTTACATTGTAGATATGCACCACATTGTAAATTGTCCCAGAAGTTCTGCAATCGCTTGTTTTGGCTTAAATGACTCCCCACAAGGACGTTTAAAAGATGATTACAGTCATTTTGTCTCAGTATGTTTCAAATTCAAGGTTTCATCCAGAGATAAAAAGGAAAATGCTTTGTACCCGACAAGATGGATTTTTCAGTATGAAATTGAGTGACTGTAAGTCAAGATAGAAATTCTTTCTGTTATTCAAATTGTATCAAAATTGCTCTAAATCTAGTTATCTTCTTTCTGCTTACCTAATTATCTACCTATCCATCTCTCTGTCTATATATCTATCTGTCAATCTGTTGATCTATCTGTCTGTCAAATATCCTATCTGTCAATCTATCCTTAAGTAATGTTATATATTATCATAGATTTCTCAATGTTGAGTTGTCTTTCTATTGTATATGCAGAAATATCTTTATATTATTCTATTTATCTATCTATTTGTTGTAGGCATGCTTCCTATTTTCTAGCTACATGCACTCAAACTCTAAACATATATGTTTCACCACAAAAAGTCAGACATTCTACTAGAACATTGTCACATCTTAGTGTAAAAATGAAGTTGGCAGGACATCACAAGATTGTGAAAGGTGATGGTTAGTGATATCACGCACAGTTCTTCTCTTTGTGATCTTAAAGTAGGCAAATCTTCCCCGCATGATGAAAGACGGCAAAAAATTACTGGTGACAAAATGGACCCTTGTGGTTGTTCACACGACACTATTTTGCATGTTGCGTTTGACGCGGCGCAAAATCACAGAACAATTTGGTCCAATTGCCTGTCATAGAAATTTTGAAGGCGGAAATTAATCTCACTACAGGAGAAAAAAGTGGAAAAGTGTCTATCTCTCCAAAGATGGGGAGATTCTGGAAAATCTTTAAGATTTGTTGAACCACTGGCATGAGCACAAAAATCAAAAGATGATATCGATCACAATTAGCAATCAGCTGAATTTGGCTAGAGACATGTCCTTCTTAAACTGCCATGCATGCATGTCCAGAAATACAACAACTTCAATCAACACATCAAGAACACCGTTATGAAATGGAAAGACCTTTAAGAATATATTTAAAGAAAGTTGTTTTAGTTGCTGCATGCATGACCAGAAATGTAAGAACTTCAATCGACAAAGAGAAACCACTTTAACGAAATGCTTACAAAACAGAAGTAAATGGCCATAAGGCTTAGCAGGTTTGATACACTACTTTTTTAGTATTTGGAGGTAAAAAAACTCAAAAACATTTCTATCAAATATGTGATGCAGCAATGAAGGTATCAGAAACAAGTATGCCTAACATCCATGGACTGCATTCTGCTTGTTTTACATGTCAGACAAACGAAGTACACTGTCTATCAACTTAAATTGAAAGCCTTCATTCCATAAGAAATCAATATTTTGTCTATCAAAACACTTCACGTGACTTTTATAAGAATAGAAGTCGTGGCAGTTCCATTTCAGGCAACAGGGTGTGGTGGTTCGTCACTTAATAATGGATGGAAGCTGTTCAAACTAGTCCCAAAATTGTCAGAATTTTGTGTTGGGTTGTAACACATCCTTAGCTATGCGCATCTACATGTATCGTTAATTCGATCTGGGCACCTGGCAATTTAGTGCATTTGGCACCCCGAGGAGAGACAATGGCCCTAAAAGAACCTTTTGTATCGATTCATTCCTATAATAAACAGAAGAGCTCCTCATTTGCCAATCACAGTTACTAATGATTGCTTAGACATATCCTTCCTTCATAGATATCTAATACAAGCCATTCAGATCAATATAAAGTGGTGAACCAATCTCGTCCAACTTAACATAGATCACAAAAACAGCAAAACAATATGTCATGAGGGCTTGCACATGGTCATTAGTGGATCATTACAGGTAAAAATACCAATGGGATCTCCTTTTGTGGGTTCGTGATTTTTACCCAATCACCATCAGAGAAAATAACAATCAGACAACAACACATCAATGAGAGACAAAAGAACTACTGTCACACAATGGTAACCTCATAATTACAACGTCATCACGCGATCTACAAAGCCTTTGTGAAGTCATAACCCTCCTTCCTTCCGGTGACGCCCCACAGGCAGGGCAACCTTTCTGTATTCCAGTACTTTTGGCAAATGGTCAAAAAATATCAAAAGTATCAAACTTGTGGTAAACAACAAGTGATTTGTGCCTAACCTGAGTCTAACCTGAGTGTTGGCAGAGATGTTAATGCTTAAGGCTGTGTGTTGTCTTTACATTTGGGGATTAAGTGCCATAAGTGGTCTCTCTAAGAATAGTCATGCCAGTTGGTAATTTTTGAATGACTTACTTGATAGAAACAATTCTATGATTTGCAGCACTTGCAAATAAATCAGGTAAGACGCTTATCATTTGATTCCCATAACTCCTATTCTACCCAAACCGATAGTATATCAATCAAAATGAATTGACATCCAATCTTAGTTTTGTTGTTTGTGAACCAGTGTTGGAACTATCAATAAGATTAATTCAGTGGACACTGACAATAACTTCTGAATTGGATTTTTCAAAATCAAGCCTGATGACTGAGTTAATCACCATTAATGATAAATTGATATGGCTAATAGGTTGATTCAAATTTGCATTCAATAGTCTGGCGATATTGCAGAGTTGCATTAGGAAGCCACCTAATGTTCCACAGTACACAAACAGTAGGACTGTAAAAACATGAGTTATAGTTGTAGGTCCACTCACTGAAAAACCGACAGACATCAATTGCCGATGAAAGAGTCAATAAAAATATTTGAATCAAGTTTGACCTGTATGAAACACACTTAGTCAAAGAGGACACAGCTCAAGGCTAGTGCTTCTGTATTGCAAGCAACTATGAATACCTCTACTTACTGTATAGTGAGTGTACAGTCAATTTTATTCTTTATTTTGGCATGGGTTTTGCTCTTAAACAACCTGTGAAATTGCATGTTTTAAAAATGGTCATAGAATGATGTCATCTTGTCAATTTCAATGTAGAAAAAGCAGTTAATAACTTTTCAGAACCATCATCTACTGATGCACGACTGTTTATTCATAGTATTTAACCACTGGGCAAAATATTGTTTGCACCAGTCAGTAACTATATTGATGGAAAATCAGTCTGAATCGCCCCTGCTCTCTGTGATTTTCAATATGCAGTTACCAATAGGCTGGTTAATAAACAAGCACCATGCTTGTACCACACCTTGGGCATGACCAACTCTACATACCGCAATACAACACAGACAACTATATATCTACAATAGCTGTTTTTAGCAAATCAATCGACATAGGCTGTTGGCAGAGCAATAAATAAGAACAGCAGTGTTCTGACATTGCCCATGCATGATCGGTGACAATATGGAAATACTGGAAGGGGTGATTATTCTTCCATGCTTGTCAGACGCCCCATGACTCAACTAAAAGCACATTAAAGCAACTCCAAAACAAATAACCCACCAACAACCCCACCATGACTGTGGTGTTAAATGTTTCATTACTCAAATTTACTTACAGATTAGTTTTCTTTTCATTACGATGTTCTCAAAAGGCATGCAGATAGTTTCCTTTTCACTACAATTGCAAAGAATCAGAGGAATATTTTATTACTGTATATGCCACTGGTTACCTAATACTGGGAATTTTTTATAAACTGCTGGAGTTTATGGATTGGATGATTCCTAACATGTATCGTTACTTAAGTGATAATCAGAGGTTGTTGAGCTCAATACATTTGCATAATTATTGTACAAATCTTCAGAGTTTTCCACACAGGACATCCAAAAATCCATTCGACTTATAAGGTATAGGTGATGAATTTTTTGTTTTTTGTCATTATTGGCTTTGTATTCACAAAACTCTCCTTGTATGATCAAGAATATGAAGTTAATTCAAGTTCCAAAGGGAAAAAAAAAGGTGAACAGCAATGCACAAGTGTTACTTTTGGCAAAGCAGGTGTTCACCAGCTGACAGATCCCAGAGAAAGAACCCAGACAACATGCAATTTGCAGATTTCACAAAAGATGTTGCTGAATCCTTTGTGTTTAATCAAGTTTGAGTGAATGTTAAATGGTGAAAATGCATAATTTAAGGACACATCCCCCTAACCTATGGTTCAACAGATTATTGGCCTATCTCAAAAATAATGAAGCCACACAGCTGGTTTTCACTGAGGGTCACAAATTTTGATAACAGCTGTATGAAACAACTTCATATTACAGTATTGCCTTAAATGCATTCTTATGCCAAAATCCTGAAAATTGCATGGCAATTCGTCAAAAGGTTATTGAGATAGAGATGAAAGTATATCGGAAAACATGCATTTTTTCACTTATTTAGCGTGACATAGACTTTTTCACCTGATGAATTCTTTCAATTTTACAAAGTTTGACATGTTCCATTGCTATTTCCTTTTACTTTTTAGAATCTCCACATCCCCAGGCTTCATAAATCCATTGAAACAAGCACTTCCATCCATTTGTTTTGACATGATTGAGTTATTTGGGTTCAAAGGTTGACTTAGTAAAATTGAGTCAAATTTGAATGTTCCTCATCAGAAATGCTCTAGTTTCCCTTAAGCATATTTCAGTTGAATCTTTTTGCCATTGAGATCTAGTATTACATCTACTTAGTTGTTTTGGAGCTTTTTATGATTCTGGAAAATCTAGTTCACGGAAAATTTCAAATGAATATCTGGAAAGGTGAATGTGTCGCACGCGTAACGCTGGGAGTACTTTCAAATGGTACAGAGCTATGAAAGGTCTGTTTTTTAATCTGGATTGGCTTAAAATATAGTACATCTATGAGGTTTTATTAATCTATGAACTAACCCAAGTTTTTAACTGGTTTGTGGTGATTAAATTCAAAAGTTATGCTCGACGTTGTTCGTCGCACGCGTAACGCTCTGAAAAATTTTGACAGTATTCAATTTTTTTTCTGACAAACAGTGAAGCGATCATTCTAATATTATTTGGATCGAAAATTAACAATGAATTTCAATAGTTGGAATACGTTTCATTGCCTAATTACAAAAATTTTAACATTTATGGAGCATTCTTTAAAATTTGGGGCCAAATTGTCTAAAAAGGCAATAAACAGTAAAAAAATATTTTTTATTTTGTAAATGGTTGTATTTTACCCCCAGTTATAATTGATAATTAATATAAAATCGATTTGAGTCGAAACCAGAACATTTTCTGAAGATTCATATCACACCAGTACTTAAAATCAGCTTTTTAAGTCGAAAAATGGGCAAAAAATCACACTTCTATCATCATTTGCTGAGCAAGATATTCACTTCGGTGGCACTTATTTGGTATCAATTTGAAGCCCACATATAGACGCATAACATAGGGCAGTTAAAATCATTTTAAACGAAAAAATATGCTTCTGGGGTTAATATATGTAAGTTTTGAAAAGAAATTTCCGAAAAAATTCGAAAAATTGGGTGTTTCTCAAAATATATTTGGTGTATTTGAATGACAATCGTCCAGAAGACTTTTAAAAATGTGCCAGTTGTTGTCAAATAAAGAAAACGGATTTAAGTTCATGACAAATTACCAGTCAGCCCAGTTATGTTTCACTGCCATGAAAAACAAACTTTTAAAAATTCTGTAATATTCAGCTGTTATCAATTATTTCCACTCATCAAAGCACCATGGCCAATATAGTTTCTGGAACTTAAATATGTTCTTTACAATATGCTTAGGTCATTTCATACAAAAATACATTTTAAAATGTTGATGGTCATGTCACACTTTGGCTTCATTATTTTTGAGATAGGCCTAATATTGTGAGCTGGAATTTGTATTGAGGGTTTAAATCAGAGACTAAAGCAACATAACCTGCTGCCCAATAGTTCACCTAAAATTGAAACATTGGGGAGTTGCACCTTTCAGGAGAAAAATCTGTAAACGAAATTATAAGTTTACCCCAGTCAGTTAAATTGTGCATGTAAAAGGATGCCCTTAATGCATCGTTTTATGTTGTCTGTCTCATGCTATATCTAATTTAAAATGTTGCTATTGATGAAACTATCGTCATTAAAAAGGGTATTCTATTTTTGGTTGGTTTGTAGAACGAAATATCCTCCACTAGGCTTGTGTAGTAAACACTGGAAATGAAGCATGATTATTAACATTAGAAACCGGCAGATTCTTTTCAATGATCAAATTCTCAGTGTCACAATTATGCTTTTCCCAAGAATTGACGGCATATTTAACAAACTAATTCAGTAAGTTAATGTGTTATGCACTTTCTGGTAGAGAAAGACAAAATCGCTGGCGTTGTTGTTTTATCTGGTTGGATAATGGAGTTTTACATCCTTTATTTATGCATCAGTTTTGCTAAAAAAGGACGAGGAAACAACAATGTGTTGAAGCATGATTGAAACAGTTACTGCCGTCCAACAGGTGTTCAGGTTACCTGACCAACAAGGCAATTGAACTCTATACTCAATGACTGGTGACTTGGAGATTAATACTCACAGCCAACCTGATGTAAACAATGATAACAACTCTTTTTCGACTTAGGAATTTATGAAGAAGTAAAGAAAATAAAAAAATATATCCTCATTGTAGGAATGAACATGACATTTTTGTGATTTACATTGTAGATATGCATCACATTGTAAATTGTCCCAGAAGTTCTGCAATCGCTTGTTTTGGCTTAAATGACTCCCCACAAGGACGTTTAAAAGATGATTACAGTCATTTTGTCTCAGTATGTTTCAAATTCAAGGTTTCATCCAGAGATAAAAAGGAAAATGCTTTGTACCCGACAAGATGGATTTTTCAGTATGAAATTGAGTGACTGTAAGTCAAGATAGAAATTCTTTCTGTTATTCAAATTGTATCAAAATTGCTCTAAATCTAGTTATCTTCTTTCTGCTTACCTAATTATCTACCTATCCATCTCTCTGTCTATATATCTATCTGTCAATCTGTTGATCTATCTGTCTGTCAAATATCCTATCTGTCAATCTATCCTTAAGTAATGTTATATATTATCATAGATTTCTCAATGTTGAGTTGTCTTTCTATTGTATATGCAGAAATATCTTTATATTATTCTATTTATCTATCTATTTGTTGTAGGCATGCTTCCTATTTTCTAGCTACATGCACTCAAACTCTAAACATATATGTTTCACCACAAAAAGTCAGACATTCTACTAGAACATTGTCACATCTTAGTGTAAAAATGAAGTTGGCAGGACATCACAAGATTGTGAAAGGTGATGGTTAGTGATATCACGCACAGTTCTTCTCTTTGTGATCTTAAAGTAGGCAAATCTTCCCCGCATGATGAAAGACGGCAAAAAATTACTGGTGACAAAATGGACCCTTGTGGTTGTTCACACGACACTATTTTGCATGTTGCGTTTGACGCGGCGCAAAATCACAGAACAATTTGGTCCAATTGCCTGTCATAGAAATTTTGAAGGCGGAAATTAATCTCACTACAGGAGAAAAAAGTGGTAAAGAGTCTATCTCTCCAAAGATGGGGAGATTCTGGAAAATCTTTAAGATTTGTTGAACCACTGGCATGAGCACAAAAATCAAAAGATGATATCGATCACAATTAGCAATCAGCTGAATTTGGCTAGAGACATGTCCTTCTTAAACTGCCATGCATGCATGTCCAGAAATACAACAATTTCAATCAACACATCAAGAACACCGTTATGAAATGGAAAGACCTTTAAGAATATATTTAAAGAAAGTTGTTTTAGTTGCTGCATGCATGACCAGAAATGTAAGAACTTCAATCGACAAAGAGAAACCACTTTAACGAAATGCTTACAAAACAGAAGTAAATGGCCATAAGGCTTAGCAGGTTTGATACACTACTTTTTTAGTATTTGGAGGTAAAAAAACTCAAAAACATTTCTATCAAATATGTGATGCAGCAATGAAGGTATCAGAAACAAGTATGCCTAACATCCATGGACTGCATTCTGCTTGTTTTACATGTCAGACAAACGAAGTACACTGTCTATCAACTTAAATTGAAAGCCTTCATTCCATAAGAAATCAATATTTTGTCTATCAAAACACTTCACGTGACTTTTATAAGAATAGAAGTCGTGGCAGTTCCATTTCAGGCAACAGGGTGTGGTGGTTCGTCACTTAATAATGGATGGAAGCTGTTCAAACTAGTCCCAAAATTGTCAGAATTTTGTGTTGGGTTGTAACACATCCTTAGCTATGCGCATCTACATGTATCGTTAATTCGATCTGGGCACCTGGCAATTTGGCACCCCGAGGAGAGACAATGGCCCTAAAAGAACCTTTTGTACCGATTCATTCCTATAATAAACAGAAGAGCTCCTCATTTGCCAATCACAGTTACTAATGATTGCTTAGACATATCCTTCCTTCATAGATATCTAATACAAGCCATTCAGATCAATATAAAGTGGTGAACCAATCTCGTCCAACTTAACATAGATACCAAAAACAGCAAAACAATATGTCATGAGGGCTTGCACATGGTCATTAGTGGATCATTACAGGTAAAAATACCAATGGGATCTCCTTTTGTGGGTTCGTGATTTTTACCCAATCACCATCAGAGAAAATAACAATCAGACAACAACACATCAATGAGAGACAAAAGAACTACTGTCACACAATGGTAACCTCATAATTACAACGTCATCACGCGATCTACAAAGCCTTTGTGAAGTCATAACCCTCCTTCCTTCCGGTGACGCCCCACAGGCAGGGCAACCTTTCTGTATTCCAGTACTTTTGGCAAATGGTCAAAAAATATCAAAAGTATCAAACTTGTGGTAAACAACAAGTGATTTGTGCCTAACCTGAGTCTAACCTGAGTGTTGGCAGAGATGTTAATGCTTAAGGCTGTGTGTTGTCTTTACATTTGGGGATTAAGTGCCATAAGTGGTCTCTCTAAGAATAGTCATGCCAGTTGGTAATTTTTGAATGACTTACTTGATAGAAACAATTCTGTGATTTGCAGCACTTGCAAATAAATCAGGTAAGACGCTTATCATTTGATTCCCATAACTCCTATTCTACCCAAACCGATAGTATATCAATCAAAATGAATTGACATCCAATCTTAGTTTTGTTGTTTGTGAACCAGTGTTGGAACTATCAATAAGATCAATTCAGTGGACACTGACAATAACTTCTGAATTGGATTTTTCAAAATCAAGCCTGATGACTGAGTTAATCACCATTAATGATAAATTGATATGGCTAATAGGTTGATTCAAATTTGCATTCAATAGTCTGGCGATATTGCAGAGTTGCATGAGGAAGCTACCTAATGTTCCACAGTACACAAACAGTAGGACTGTAAAAACATGAGTTATAGTTGTAGGTCCACTCACTGAAAAACCGACAGACATCAATTGCCGATGAAAGAGTCAATAAAAAGATTTGAATCAAGTGTAACCTGTATGAAACACACTTAGTCAAAGAGGACACAGCTTAAAGCTAGTGCTTCTGTATTGCAAGCAACTATGAATACCTCTACTTACTGTATAGTCAGTGTACAGTCAATTTTATTCTTTATTTTGGCATGGGTTTTGCTCTTAAACAACCTGTGAAATTGCATGTTTTAAAAATGGTCATAGAATGATGTCATCTTGTCAATTTCAATGTAGAAAAAGCAGTTAATTACTTTTCAGAACCATCATCTACTGATGCACGACTGTTTATTCATAGTATTTAACCACTGGGCAAAATATTGTTTGCACCAGTCAGTAACTATATTGATGGAAAATCAGTCTGAATCGCCCCTGCTCTCTGTGATTTTCAATATGCAGTTACCAATAGGCTGGTTAATAAACAAGCACCATGCTTGTACCACACCTTGGGCATGACCAACTCTACATACCGCAATACAACACAGACAACTATATATCTACAATAGCTGTTTTTAGCAAATCAATCGACATAGGCTGTTGGCAGAGCAATAAATAAGAACAGCAGTGTTCTGACATTGCCCATGCATGATCGGTGACAATATGGAAATACTGGAAGGGGTGATTATTCTTCCATGCTTGTCAGACGCCCCATGACTCAACTAAAAGCACATTAAAGCAACTCCAAAACAAATAACCCACCAACATGCCCACCATGACTGTGGTGTTAAATGTTTCATTACTCAAATTTACTTACAGATTAGTTTTCTTTTCAGTACGATGTTCTCAAAAGGCATGCAGATAGTTTCCTTTTCACTACAATTGCAAAGAATCAGAGGAATATTTTATTACTGTATATGCCACTGGTTACCTAATACTGGGAATTTTTTATAAACTGCTGGAGTTTATGGATTGGATGATTCCTAACATGTATCGTTACTTAAGTGATAATCAGAGGTTGTTGAGCTCAATACATTTGCATAATTATTGTACAAATCTTCATAGTTTTCCACACAGGACATCCAAAAATCCATTCGACTTATAAGGTATATGTGATGAATTTTTTATTTTTTGTCATTATTGGCTTTGTATTCACAAAACTCTCCTTGTATGATCAAGAATAGGAAGTTAATTCAAGTTCCAAAGGGAAAAAAAAAGGTGAACAGCAATGCACAAGTGTTACTTTTGGCAAAGCAGGTGTTCACCAGCTGACAGATCCCAGAGAAAGAACCCAGACAACATGCAATTTGCAGATTTCACAAAAGATGTTCCTGAATCCTTTGTGTTTAATCAAGTTTGAGTGAATGTTAAATGGTGAAAATGCATAATTTAAGGACACATCCCCCTAACCTATGGTTCAACAGATTATTGGCCTATCTCAAAAATAATGAAGCCACACAGCTGGTTTTCACTGAGGGTCACAAATTTTGATAACAGCTGTATGAAACAACTTCATATTACAGTATTGCCTTAAATGCATTCTTATGCCAAAATCCTGAAAATTGCATGGCAATTCGTCAAAAGGTTATTGAGATAGAGATGAAAGTATATCGGAAAACATGCATTTTTTCACTTATTTAGCGTGACATAGACTTTTTCACCTGATGAATTCTTTCAATTTTACAAAGTTTGACATGTTCCATTGCTATTTCCTTTTACTTTTTAGAATCTCCACATCCCCAGGCTTCATAAATCCATTGAAACAAGCACTTCCATCCATTTGTTTTGACATGATTGAGTTATTTGGGTTCAAAGGTTGACTTAGTAAAATTGAGTCAAATTTGAATGTTCCTCATCAGAAATGCTCTAGTTTCCCTTAAGCATATTTCAGTTGAATCTTTTTGCCATTGAGATCTAGTATTACATCTACTTAGTTGTTTTGGAGCTTTTTATGATTCTGGAAAATCTAGTTCACGGAAAATTTCAAATGAATATCTGGAAAGGTGAATGTGTCGCACGCGTAACGCTGGGAGTACTTTCAAATGGTACAGAGCTATGAAAGCTCTGTTTTTAATCTGGATTGGCTTAACATATATAGTACATCTTTGAAGTTTTATTAATCTATGAACTAACCCAAGTTTTTAACGGGTTTGTGGTGATTAAATTCAAAAGTTATGTTCGACGTTGTTCGTCGCACGCGTAACGCTCTGAAAAATTTTGACAGTATTCAATTTTTTTTCTGACAAACAGTGAAGCGATCATTCTAATATTATTTGGATCGAAAATTAACAATGAATTTCAATAGTTGGAATACGTTTCATTGCCTAATTACAAAAATTTTAACATTTATGGAGCATTCTTTAAAATTTGGGGCCAAATTGTCTAAAAAGGCAATAAACAGTAAAAAAATATTTTTTATTTTGTAAATGGTTGTATTTTACCCCCAGTTATAATTGATAATTAATATAAAATCGATTTGAGTCGAAACCAGAACATTTTCTGAAGATTCATATCACACCAGTACTTAAAATCAGCTTTTTAAGTCGAAAAATGGGCAAAAAATCACACTTCTATCATCATTTGCTGAGCAGATATTCACTTCGGTGGCACTTATTTGGTATCAATTTGAAGCCCACATATAGACGCATAACATAGGGCAGTTAAAATCATTTTAAACGAAAAAATATGCTTCTGGGGTTAATATATGTAAGTTTTGAAAAGAAATTTCCGAAAAAATTCGAAAAATTGGGTGTTTCTCAAAATATATTTGGTGTATTTGAATGACAATCGTCCAGAAGACTTTTAAAAATATGCCAGTTGTTGTCAAATAAAGAAAACGGATTTAAGTTCATGACAAATTACCAGTCAGCCCAGTTATGTTTCACTGCCATGAAAAACAAACTTTTAAAAATTCTGTAATATTCAGCTGTTATCAATTATTTCCACTCATCAAAGCACCATGGCCAATATAGTTTCTGGAACTTAAATATGTTCTTTACAATATGCTTAGGTCATTTCATACAAAAATACATTTTAAAATGTTGATGATCATGTCACACTTTGGCTTCATTATTTTTGAGATAGGCCTAATATTGTGAGCTGGAATTTGTATCGAGGGTTTAAATCAGAGACTAAAGCAACATAACCTGCTGCCCAATAGTTCACCTAAACTGGAAACATTGGGGAGTTGCACCTTTCAGGAGAAAAATCTGTAAACGAAATTACAAGTTTACCCCAATCAGTTAAATTGTGCATGGAAAAGGATGCCCTTAATGCATCGTTTTATGTTGTCTGTCTCATGATATATCTAAATTTAAAATGTTGCTATTGATGAAACTATCGTCATTAAAAAGGGTATTCTATTTTTGGTTGGTTTGTAGAACGAAATATCCTCCACTAGGCTTGTGTAGTAAACACTGGAAATGAAGCATGATTATTAACATTAGAAACCGGCAGATTCTTTTCAATGATCAAATTCTCAGTGTCACAATTATGCTTTTCCCAAGAATTGACGGCATATTTAACAAACTAATTCAGTAAGTTAATGTGTTATGCACTTTCTGGTAGAGAAAGACAAAATCGCTGGCGTTGTTGTTTTATCTGGTTGGATAATGGAGTTTTACATCCTTTATTTATGCATCAGTTTTGCTAAAAAAGGACGAGGAAACAACAATGTGTTGAAGCATGATTGAAACAGTTACTGCCGTCCAACAGGTGTTCAGGTTACCTGACCAACAAGGCAATTGAACTCTATACTCAATGACTGGTGACTTGGAGATTAATACTCACAGCCAACCTGATGTAAACAATGATAACAACTCTTTTTCGACTTAGGAATTTATGAAGAAGTAAAGAAAATAAAAAAAGATATCATCACTGTAGGAATGAACATGACATTTTTGTGATTTACATTGTAGATATGCATCACATTGTAAATTGTCCCAGAAGTTCTGCAATTGCTTGTTTTGGCTTAAATGCCTCCCCACAAGGACGTTTAAAAGATGATTACAGTCATTTTGTCTCAATATGTTTCAAATTCAAGGTTTCATCCAGAGATAAAAAGGAAAATGCTTTGTACCCGACAAGATGGATTTTTCAGTATGAAATTGAGTGACTGTAAGTCAAGATAGAAATTCTTTCTGTTATTCAAATTGTATCAAAATTGCTCTAAATCTAGTTATCTTCTTTCTGTTTACCTAATTATCTACCTATCCATCTCTCTGTCTATATATCTATCTGTCAATCTGTTGATCTATCTGTCTGTCAAATATCCTATCTGTCAATCTATCCTTAAGTAATGTTATATATTATCATAGATTTCTCAATGTTGAGTTGTCTTTCTATTGTATATGCAGAAATATCTTTATATTATTCTATTTATCTATCTATTTGTTGTAGGCATGCTTCCTATTTTCTAGCTACATGCACTCAAACTCTAAACATATATGTTTCACCACAAAAAGTCAGACATTCTACTAGAACATTGTCACATCTTAGTGTAAAAATGAAGTTGGCAGGACATCACAAGATTGTGAAAGGTGATGGTTAGTGATATCACGCACAGTTCTTCTCTTTGTGATTTTAAAGTAGGCAAATCTTCCCCGCATGATGAAAGACGGCAAAAAATCACTGGTGACAAAATGGATCCTTGTGGTAGTTCACACGACACTATTCTGCATGTTGCGTTTGACGCAGTTCAAAATCACAGAACAATTTGGTCAAATTGCCTGTTGGAGAAATTTTGAAGACGGAAATTAATCTCACTACAGACCAAAAAAGTGGTAAAGAGTATATCTCTCCAAAGATGGGGAGATTCTGGAAAATCTTTAAGATTTTTTGAACCACTGGCAATAGCAAAAAAGGAAAAGATGGTATCGATCACAATTATCAATCAGCTGAATGTGGCTAGAGACATGACTTTCTTAAACTGCCATGCATGCATGTCTAGAAATGCAACAACTTCTTTCAACACATCAAAAACACAGCTATAAAATGAAAAGACCTTTAAGAATATATTTAAAGAAAGTTGTTTTAGTTGCTGCATGCATGACCAGAAATGTAAGAACTTCAATCGACAAAGAGAAACCACTTTAACGAAATGCTTACAAAACAGAAGTAAATGGCCATAAGCCTTTGTAGGTTTAATGCACCACTTTTTTAGTGTTTGGTGATGACAAAACTCAAAAACATTTCCATCAAATGTGTGATGCAGCAATGAAGGTATCAGAAACAAGTATGCCTAACATCCATGGACTGCATTCTGCTTGTTTTACATGTCAGACAAACGAAGTACACTGTCTATCAACTTAAATTGAAAGCCTTCATTCCATAAGAAATCAATATTTTGTCTATCAAAACACTTCACGTGACTTTTATAAGAATAGAAGTCGTGGTCAACAAAAAAAAAACAAAAAAACTTATCTTTCAAAACATAACGTGACTTTTATGAGAATAGAAGTCGTGGTCAACAGTTCCATTTCAGGCAACAGGATGTGGTGGTTTGTGACTTTATGGTAATGGATGAAAGCTGTTCAAACTAGTCCCATAATTGTCAGAATTTTGCGGTGGGCTATAACACATCCTTAGCTATGTGCATCAATATGTATCCGGCAACTTAGAGCATTTGGCATTCTGAGGAGGGACAATGGTCCTATAAGATACTTTTGCATAACAGCTGAAGGGTTTCATAACATAGCGACCACTTCATTCATTTTATAAACAGAGGAGTTCTCATTTGCCAATAATCAGTTATTCATGATAACCTACACAGTTCTATCCTTCATATAAACATCTTATATAAGCCATTCAGATCAATATAAAGTGGTGAACCAATCTCGTCCAACTTAACATAGATACCAAAAACAGCAAAACAATATGTCATGAGGGCTTGCACATGGTCATTAGTGGATCATTACAGGTAAAAATACCAATGGGATCTCCTATTGTGGGTTCGTGATTTGTACCCAATTAACATCACAGAAAATAACAATCAGACGCCAACGCAACAATGAGAGAAGAGAACTTCTGTCACACAGTGGTGACCTCATAATTACAACGTCATCATGCGATCTACAAAGATTTCGTGATGTCATAACCCTCCTTCCTTCCGGTGACGCCCCACAGCCTGGCAACCTTTCTGTATTGCAGTACTTTTGGCAACTGGTAAAAAAAACCAAAAGTGTCAAACAACAAGTGAATTTTGCCTCACCAGAGTTTAATAAGCTCACCTTTGTATTGTTCACAGAGATGTTAATGCTAAAAGCATCACTGTGCGTTGCTTTAGGGGCCGACCAGACGATAGTTGGGGGGGGGCTATGGACTTTACCCCCGGGACGAACTTTTTTTTTCGTTCGCGGCGCGTGGACGAACAATTTTTTTCGCATGCGCGCTCGCGACAAACTTTTTAATCGGAATTTTAACATTGCGGTACCCTAGCTAAAGGTGGAAACAAACTTTTTTTTTATTTCCATGTGCTGAACAAACTTTTTTTTTCAGTGTCAAGTGGGAAACAATCTTTTTTTTTCACCAAATATCCATAGCCCCCCCAAAGATCATCTGGTCGGCCCCTTACATTTGGCGATTAAGTGGTCTGTCTAAGAATAGTCATGACAGTCAGCCACTTTTTGGTAAGATTACTTACATGTACTTGGCAAAAACAAAGCCCATAGAGAGGACTTATTTTTATCGCACTTGTTAATTTGTTGGACCTGCAGATAAATCAGGTGAGAGGCTCATTTGATTCTAATAACTCCTCTTCTACCCAGAACAACTGAGAGTTTATTATTCAAAATGAATTGACATTCAGTCTTTATTTGGTTTGCACTGTTAACCAGTGTTTGAACTATCAATGAGATCAAATGCTGGATTTTTCAAAATCAAGCCTGATAACTGAGTAACACACTGTGACACCATGAATGATAAAGTGTTACTGCTAATAGGTTGATTCAAATTTTTATTCAGTAGTCTGGCGATATTGCAGAGTTGCATTAGGAAGCCACCGTTATACCACAGTACACAAACAAGAGGACTGTAAAAACATGAGTTATAGTTATAGGTCCACTCACTGAAAAACTGACACACATCAATTGCTGATGAAAGAGCCAATAAAAGGACTTGAATCATATGTAACCTACTTCAATGAAACACACTTTGTCAAAGAGGACATAGCTCAAAACGAGGAAAGTCCAAGCATTCAGTATTGCAGGTAACTGTACAGTGAGTGAACAGTAAATTTCATTCTTAATTTTGGCATCCATGGGTAACCTGTGAAATTGAATCTTAAATGGTCATAGAATGATGTCGCCTTGTCGATTTCAATGTAGGAAAAACTGTTAATAACTTTTCAGAACCATCATCTACTGATGTATTGCAACTGTATTATTCATAGTATTTAACCACTGGCCAAAACGTTGTTTGCAAAAGGATATCTGTTATTTTCAATATGCCGTTACTAATATGCTGGTTAATAACCAAGTACCACGTTTATACCACACCTTGAGCATGACCAACTCTACATACCACAGCTCAACACAGACTATATATTTTTCAACAGGTGTTTCAAGTAAATCAATCGACATAAGTTGTTGCAGAGAAATAAATAAGATGGCAGTATTCTGACATAGCCCATGCATGATTGGTGACAATATGGAAATACTGGAAGGGGTGATTATTCTTCCATGCTTGTCTTATGCCCCATGACTCAATTGAAAGAACATTAAAGCAACTCCAAAACAAATAGCCTACCAACATGCCCCCCAATATGCCCACCATGGCTGTGGTGTTACATGTAAATATTTCATTACTCAAATTTACTCACAGATTAGTTTTATTTTCATTACAATGTTCTCAAAAAGCGTGTAGATGGTTTCCTTTTCACTACAATGGTCTCAAGATGTTTTCAAAGAAGCAATGTCGGAGAATATTTTATTACTATGTATGCTACAGGTTACATGAATTATCAACTAATATGTCATTTATGCATAGGAGTAACTGTCCTCAGCCTTAATATTTTTGCTATGATGACTTACAGTAGACAAACTTCGCGTGTTTACATGCAATACACTTGTAGGCTATTACTGACATCACAGCCTATCCCTGCCATGTTAAGTGACCATAACTTTGATACCTCATAAACGTGTGACTGACTCATAGCCCATACATACCATGTTGTGTGATAGGTGTCATAGCATTCACCAGTGACCTCACTCCTGTCTCTCTGAGTAATAGGCCTGCAATCAACAGAGCTTGACCACTGTCAATGCTACTGATCCCCAGCTAATCTTGGCGTCTGCTGCTCCTGGCCTTCCTGACCACATGCGCTTCATTTTAGCGAAGTTATAACAAACAGATTAATCTTCCTCTGGTGTGACAAACAGAATTCACAGTTTGAGATATTCAAAGCAATTGTATCTATGTTTGAATGTTTAATTGTTGTCTGTTTGTTGTTCCAAATATTTCTTTGAGGAAAAACACAAACAATTATCTAAATTATAAATATTTCAGGCCAGAAGAAGCTGTGAAGGATTAGAATACTTCAGAATTTTATTGAACTTGTTGGCAGGGCTATGCAATGGAGGGATGCCCCTGGCTTTCTTGTGTAGCTCCCTTGTTCATCAAACAGGTTGCTACATTTTATATACACAAAAACCCTGCTTAGACACAAGCATGCATATAATTCTGTCGCACTTCTGCCATGATTTATAACTCACTATCGCAATTCAGATGGATAAGCTTTCATGTTGACTGACTGTGTCAACACCACATCTTTCATGAAGAGAGCAATGATTGTTGTCAAATGGGTCAGATTTATGACTCAGTGACTGCACTTCTTATGACAACTGTTCTACTGCCCATTCACTTAGCATTGCTCTGATACACGTCACTGAGCCAGATGTTGGTCACTGCTGCATCTATACATGTCATTAGAAGTCCTATGAGTCAGTGAAAGAGCCACCAGTTTCAATGGTAAAGATTGAAGCAACAGCTTTAGTGACCTCATTGATACTCTGAAACCAGTCACTTGTAAGCACTCGAAGTTTGTCTACTGTAACAGCTGAACTGCTGCAGTTTATGGATTGGATGATTCCTAACAGGTATCGTTGCTTACAATAATGATAATCAGGGGTTGCTGAGCTCATCAATACATTTGCATAATTATTGTATAAGTCTTCATAGTTTTCCATACAGGGCATCCCAAAATCCATACAACGGTCTGGAGCATGTATTGTATACTAAGAAGAGTTTATTAGATGATGATATCAGTCACTGCGCAATCTTTCATATAAAATATGGTTGATTATGAATTTTTGTTTTGTCTAAATACTGGCTCGGTTTTTTAAAAATACTCCTTGTATACTCATGGATATGAATATAAATTCAAGTTTGACAAGTAAAAAAGAGGATGGAAAAGAAATGCGCAAGTGTTACTTTTGGCAAAGCAGGTGATCACTGGCTGACAAATCTCACAGAAAGAATCCAGACAAAATGCAATTTGCATATTCCATGAATTAAGATGTTGCATAATCCTTAGTGTTTAATTTAATCAAGTTTGAGTTAAAAGGTGAAAATGCATCATTTAAGGACTCATCCTCAATATGGAAAAACATATTATTGTTAGCTGGGATTGTATTGAGGATTTAAATCACAGATTTAAGTTGCAGAAAGTGCTGCTCAATGGTTCTCCTAAAATAGAAACATTGGGGAGTTACACTTGTCAGGAAAAAAAGCTGCAAATGAAATTACAGGTTTAACCTTGTCTGATAAATGATGCGCAGACAAGGATGTGCTAAATGCATGTTTTTATGGGGTCTGTCTCACGCAATCTAAATTTATAATGTTGCTATTGATAAAACTATTGACATTCAAAAAAAGAAAGAGTATTTTTTTTTTTTGGTTTATGGAAGTACGACTCCTCAACTAGGCTTGTGTAGTAAACACTGGATATGAAGCATTCGTGTTCTCTGTGGCCTAATAGTTTAAGGTGCTTGTACAATTAAGCTACCAGTCTGGCTGTGAGGTTTTGGGTTTGACTCCCACTCCTCGAACTCAAACACTGCAAACTTAAGCAATAGGCTGTATAAGTATTCATACAGCTCGAACATGCTGGGTATGAATACTTTTGTCTGCTACTGTACCATTGTGGAAGACTCACCACAAATTTCATGGCTGCATTGCAGTGTATGAATGAGAGTATTAACAATTACAATTACAAATACAACAACATTGATTATTAACATTAGAAACAGGTCGATTCTTTTCAAGTCAAATTCTCAGTGTCAGAACAATGCTTTTCCCAAGAATTGACCACATCTTTAACAAACTCATTCAGTTAGTAAGGGTGATATGCACTTCCTGATAGGGAAAACAATATCACTAGCCTCGCTGTTTTAACTGGTTAGAGATGCTTGCTTGCTTGCAAGCGGCATCTCTATTGTGGGAGGAAGGCTCTGAAACTTATGACAACTGCCTTGGTCATGCTGTTTCATCTCTGTCATTAAAACTTTGCATACAGTCTCAAAAGAATTTTATCTTGCGTTGATAAACTTTTTGTGTCTCTCTGAGATGAAGAAATTAATAAAGAAAACAAACAGGCTGAGTTTCTGGAGGTCAAAGGTCAATCACCAAAAGTAGGTCACATCCCAGATACCCTCCAGCAGGTCTCACATGCCAGATACCCTCCAGCAGGTCTCACGTGCCAGATACCCTTGTGCAGGTGACAAGCAAAGGGGTAGATACTATTATGGGCAGTCTATCTACAAGCACCTCTTAAAGTGCTTGCCCGTTATTTTTTTACATCCTGTATTTATTCACCTGTTAGGCTAAAAACGACAGGATAACGCAGCAATAATGTATCAAAGCATGATTGAAACCGCTGTCTGTACAACTTCAACGTTACCTGACTAATACAGCAATTGGACTCAAAATTCTACAACTCGTTTAATTCTACAACTGGTTGCTTGGGAGACTAATGTTCACAGCCAACCAGACGATAACAATGATAACAACCCTTCTGTCATTTCTTTTTACTTAGAGATTTACAAAGAAATATCTAAAAAAGAAACACTCATTGCAGAAATGGATATATGATTCACAATGTAGATGATAAACATTGCAAGTCTCACATTGTGAATATAAAGTGTCCCATCCAGCGATCGAAAAGAAAATGTTTTTGCTGTATGGAATTGGGTGACTGTAAATCAAAATTGAATTCTTTCAGTAATTCAAATTGTATCAAAATTGCTTTACTCTATATCTGTTTATCTTCTTTCTGTTGATCTAGCCATCTACCTGTCCATTTCTCTGTCTATCTATCTAACCATCTGTTGATCATTGGTCAATTAATCTACCAGTCATTCCATCATTCCGTTAAATTATATTATCATAGATTTCTGCAGATCCGTCTCCATGTTGTACTGTCTTGTGTATATGCTGAAATATCTTTATATTATTCTTTATACTACCTGTTCACCCTATAGTGTTTCTTGCTATTAAAAAATGCACCGAGAGCCAGGTTCTTCCCAGCTAGGTTCGAGTTATGTGAAGCCAGCTGTTATGTGCAGGTTCCAGTCAGGTTTCTATTAGATGAAGTAATGTGGATTGTTTCGAAGTACTACAAGGGGTTCGACAGCACTACAAACACTGAGAGAGTGGAGTTGTTGGAAAATAAGAATGTCTTGGAAATGCCTGCCGCAACTTAATTTGTGGGAGCTGGGTAGTTATGTTGGACATAGAAGTTGAGTGAGTGTGGCAAAAGATGCGGAATTGAGTGGCCTGCAATATGATATGCATTACTGACCTTGATGTGGCAGAGAAATATATAGCTTCCAGATTTGTACGTGGAAAATGTGGTTTTTGTGAAACTCCCAATAGGAATATGTGGTAACTGGGTAGTTATATTGGCCATAGAAGGTCAGTCAGGATATCGAAAGATGGGGAATTGAATGGCCTATAATAATAAATGCAATACACCTTGCTGTGGCAGATAAATATACAGGTTGGATATATTCAAGTGAAAAAACATGTTTTTTGGCGAAATTGCCAAGAAAAATTTGTGTAACTATGGAAATAATGAATGTTGATTGGTGAAAGTTGCCCTATCAGGAACTTCAGATGAATTGACAGGCTTAGAAGTGTAATTTAAGGTCTCATGGGGTTGAGAGAAAAAAGCCTTATGAGTGATATGAGATGCTATGAGTATTATTATGATTATATTATTCTATTTGTCCATCTTATCTGTAGGCATGCTTGGTGTTATCTAGCCACATGCACTCCAACTTTATAAACATGTAGGCCTTTGTAGCTGTATATCTTTCTCATAAAATTCCGAATAAGAAGGTAAAACCAAAGAAAGCCAGACATTGTAGAACATTGTCACATCTTGGTGTAAAATGAAGTTGGCAGGACATCACAAGATTGTGAAAGGTGATGGTTAAAGATATCACGCATAGTTCTTCTCTTTGTGATCTTAAAGTAGGGAAATCTTCCCTGGATGATGAAAGAGTGCAAAAATTACTGGTGACAAAATGGACCCTTGTGGTTGTTCGCACGACACTATTTTGCATGTTGCGTTTGACGCCTCCAAAATCACAGAACAATTTGGTCCAATTGCCTGTCAGAGAAATTTTGAAGGCGGAAATTAATCTCACTACAGTAGAAAAAAATGGAAAAGTGTCTATCTCTTCCAAGATGAAGAGATTCTGGAAATCTTTCAGATCTGTCGAACCACTGGCATTAGCACAAAAATGATATTGATCACAATTATCAATCAGCTGAAATTGGCCCGAGACATGTCCTTCTTAAACTGCCATGCATGCATGCCTGGAAATACAACAACTTCAATCAACACATCAGAAACACAGTTATAAAATGAAAAGACCTTTAAGAATAGATTTCAAGAAAGTAGTTTTATCTATGCATGTACAGTGAGTGTATGAACAATATATATCACTGTAACATACGCATACATTTTTTGTAAGCCACCTTTTAGGTGTTTGTTGATCGCTTTCAAAAGTATCACCCTCTATAAAAAGAAATAATCAGAAAATATTTTTCCCTATTCTACGGACTGCATTCTGCATGTTTTGCATGTGAGGACAAACAAAGCCACTCTCAACTCCAAATAGAGAGCCTTCATTCCATGAGAAATCGATAACTTGTCTATCAAAGCACTTTACGCGACTTTTATGAGAACTCAAGTTGTGGCCAACAGTTCCATTTCAGGCAACATAATGTGATGGTTTGTCACTTGAAAATAATAGACTTAATCTCTTCAAGGTGGTTCTAGACTAACAGAATTATGTGACAGGAGAGCACACTTACTCAACATTCATCTGCTTGTAATTTGTGTTTGACCTGTCCATCAATCTGTGTTTAAAATTCTGTATCAGGATAGCTGTCTTCATTATCTACCTATATGTATCTATATGTATCTGCCAAGCATTTATAAAGGTTTGTTGGACTATAAAACAGACAGATCTTTCTCGGTCCCCCTTGCCCTGTCACAAGAATGACCCCTGCAACTGTCTTGGTACATACCCCCTGTGTTAAGAAATTGCTTGTGGACCCATTAATTATTAATTTCAAGTGTGTGAAGTCTCCTAATATTCATTCCTATATCAAGCAACACCTTGTTAAGAAATGCCCCAAGCAGAAATCAGATATTTCAAGACTGCCCAAATAGAATTTATTTATTTCATCAAAATTGAGCAAGATGTTATTTATTTCACAAAGCTTTAAGCCCCCCCCCCCAGATATTTAATGGTTGCCCCCTGATGATCTATCAAATGCATTCTGACTATGCTTTATTTCCTCAGGTAAATGATGATCACAGTTACTAACGACAGCCTACATGACACATTGACATATATAGTATGCTTGAATGCATAATAGGCTATCTTACATATAGGATTTTCAGTAGCTATAATAATCACAACATTAAGTGGAAAACTTATCTCTTCCAGCTTAACATAGACCACCAAAACAGCAAAACAATATGTCATGAGGGATTGCACATGGTCATTAGTGGATCATTACAGGTAAAAATACCAATGGGATCTCCTTTTGTGGGTTCGTGATTTTTACCCAATCACCATCACAGAAAATAACAATCAGACGCCAACGCAACAATGAGAGACAAGAGAACTTCTGTCACACAATGGTAACCTCATAATTACAACGTCATCATGCGATCTACAAAGCCTTTGTGATGTCATAACCCGCCTTCCTTCCGGTGACGCCCCACAGGCCTGGTATTGGCAATGTTTCTGTTTTGTAGTACTTTTGGCAAATAGTCAAAAAATTATGAAAGGATCAAATCTCTTGTAAACAACAAGTGAATTTGTTGAATTTTTTCTGCCTGCATGGATTCAATAAGTTCAATGTTGCACTCAAGTTGAGTGTGCTAAAGTAAGTTTGCGTAGAAGAAATGCACAATAAATTGGACAGCCAACAAATGCACAAAATATTTGTACTTGGGAAAGCAACTTAAAAGTTTGGTAACTTTCCCTCCCATGAAATGACTTTTCCAAATATCTGGATATTGACCTGTACAAAAAGAAAAATACACAGTATTAACAAAGATCACCAAAGAGTCATAGGTCCCTTATATCTGTTGTTGACCTGCTGAGCTGTCCTGTTACATCAACTTGGGTGGTATCACCTATAGGTGTCACTAATCCTCTGATCTTGGATAAGCCAGAGTTAATCTGCTGCACACAAAACGCCCAGAGCAACCTAAACCAGGGCAAGCAACATTGCGACATCAAAGAGAGGACGCAAGAGATCAAAGGAGATCAAAGGACGTCACAGCGTTGCAGAGGGCCCACTGAGTGTCATTGAAAGCGTCAAAAACATCCGATTCCAAGTCTAATAATTAGTCCTTGGAACAGAAAAACTGAATTTTGAGAGGGGAAATTAGTTTAACTAAAAATGGATTAATATACTGAAAGACACTCAAGATAATCTTTATATTCAACTGCCCATAACCCTCCCGCTTCCCCCTTTTTCATATGTGTACAGCAAATATTTATGTCCTTCAGTTTTCAATCAATCTTATTTCAAATTTGTTTCTATAATTTATTTACTTTTTCGCCATCCTTTGATTATAATTTAACTATTATTAATGTCTTACTCCTGAACAAGGACTAAGTAAGAACTTCATTTCAATGCAATAACTGGACAATAATATAAAGGTAATTGATCAGAGCAGTACATAGTCTTTAAAGCACTCCTGCTTGGGCACAATACTTTCCAACCTTTGTGGCGAAACCGAATGTCCGGAATGACACAGACAGCGTCCTGCTAATCAGCTCATCCCCGGATGTTAAGCTGTTGATCTCAGTTTTGTCCTGAGGTGATTGAACCTGTTGACCTCAGAGGCTCATGCAATAACTTGGCACGAAATTTACCAATTTAATGTGAAATGAAGATTATTTGGCATTGGTTGCTTACTATATTTCCAAACTAGATACACTGTATAGGCTACATTGGAGGCTGGGCATACATGTATATATGACTGATTGAATGATTGTCAATGATTTATAGTCAATGGTTTCCTGGATTTGAGTTATGTCCATTCTTTTTGCCAACTTTCACCTTTAACTATGAACAATATATGGAAGTGTTCAACCCATCAACTTTTTTTGTCACATGCCATTAGTGGTCATGAAGCAGTCTCCTGTGGAGGTGCGGTCTCTCGTCAAAATGCACTAAAAATACTATACAGTGCGAGAGGAAGGCAGTACCACTGTGATAATATGCATCATAACAATTTTAGGCTTACTAATAGTCAGAAAAGTTTTCATGAAAGTTGCTGTAGGAAAAAGCTGCACCACATTTTAGTTATGCATTATGAGTTACATTAGAGCTCTTGCAAGTAGTTACTCCTAATAGGGCAATCTCAACATCAATACCGGTACACTGACTCAAAGAGCAAGAATTTATGAAGGCGTGACATGCAAAGTTGCTGCCAAAATACACACACAAGAACACAAGTACACGATAAGCACTGTTAGGAGGTTTTTGAGTTGAGGGAATCTCTTTGTGGTCTTGTGATTTATCGAGATCTTAAAATAATGCATCGGAAAGTCGACGATAAGAAACTAAAAACAAAATGGCATGGAACTTTGCAAGATTGTAAATTTAGAGAATGACTGGTCTGTTGATGTACTGGCTGTGGTGGGTTTAAATCCCGCATATTTACAAGCATTTGTCAATTATGCGTTTGCTGCTCTAAATATATCCAATTGAACATGAAACCGACTACCGTAATATGGGGTGAATCGGGACACTGGGGTGAATCGGGACAGACAGGGGATGTATGCTAATTCTTCAAGGATCAAGTACTTCTACTAAACTCAGGGAATTTATTTTTTGCACATTCATAGTACACATATAAGCGCATATTGTGATGTGATTTCACACTTCTAACTGCAGGCAGTGAGGAGCTGCAGCACCTTGAACTTGGCCCTGCATAATTTGAATTTTCACATGCTACTAAAACTTTGCTGATTCCTAAACAAAATATAAACACCTGACCATCAAACTTGCAGGAAACTTTATTTCAGTTTAAAATAGTGCTAGGGGACCAGAATAGTAGACTAGATATGGGATTATGTATGTTTGGTCATGGGTTAAGATCCAGGTCAATGGCAAAGTTTCGGGAATAATCAAAATATACTTTACCAATTTTCATTTGGATGTACTGGCAAGCCTTTTTTAAAAATATTATTGAACTTGGCATTATTTTTTATGGATTTAGTCCAGAATTATTAATCACCGGCAAAATTAGCAGAAAACTACAGTTTTCTATATTTTTCTGTCATTTATCTATTTTTTTATAATCTGAATATTATCAGTGAAATTGATTTCAGATTTTCCTCAAAATAAATATTTTGCAAATTGAAGATGTTTTCTAATGTTTAGTGATAAGAAGCAATCACTTAAAGATGCTAGGAAGTATTGATTGTGGATATAGTGGAGTGTCCCGATTCACCCCATACTGTGGGGTGAATTGGGACAGTGATTTTTTGAGTCCTGAGCCTTGGCAATTTAAGATATCATTTAAAGCTCCTATGGAAAGTTAGACCTTCTGCTCGGACACAATTTGACACCATATTTCGATTTATGAGATGATTTTTGTCCATGCTATGACAGAAAAACGGCCAATTCTGTCCCAATTCACCCCATATTACGGTACTATAGAAGTTTCTGTCTTCTCTTCCAGCATGTTGATATAGTTTTCTTATAGAGGGATGCATTATTAACAGACCATTCAATAAAAGATTTAGTATGATTTTACAGCCAAGTGTCTGAAAAAAAATTGTACACACAATGCACTAGATATCTTTTTGCAATATGACTGATGGCATCTCATTGAAAAGGAACAGTCCACAATTTCTCCATAAAATGAGACCAATTTCTCCATAAAATGAGACATTTCTTTGAGAAATTGCTAGTCGTATGTCACAAGTGCATGATGTATGGCAATTAGACACACAAAAACAATGCCGTTGCCTGAATGAGGGAATCAGATCCGGAAATTATACCATCGAATGCAAGAGTACATTTTCTCAGTAGATTTTGAGAAAGAACAAAGCGCCCACGTCTCTACAATATTATGTTCTTTGGATGTATAACACACTGTGTAAGGGAGAACGGGGTCAATTAAATCAACAATTTGTTAACCTGCTGCAGAGAATTCTGAAATTTGACCAATTGTAACATGACATAGGTACCTTAATTAACAATCCATTTCAACATGGCAGTAGCGGCAATACTTTAAAATTAATGTTATTGATCATGTATAGCTAATGAAGAGCACCTGCGTCAATTCTTGGCGGGAAAAAGCTCCTAAAATAGTGAATGGTGTCATGCGTTAGTGCTGCAATATTGTAGCTCAAACAGCTTTTGTTGAAGTCTAAACACACACTTTCCCTGCTTCCTTCTTCATTCTTCTCCATTCTGCATCCTGTTCTCCCTTCTCCTCCCCTTCTCCTCCCCTTCTCCTCCTCCTTTTTATCTACTTGTACTGAAGCGAAAATTCCCCAGGGCAAGATACTTCACACTTATATCCATTGCAATAGTCCATTGGGGACCAGTTGCTCTTTATTTTCCCCTGTTCTTGATTTAATTCATTTGTAGCCCTCAGCAACAACAGCCTTTGACTTCATATGAGTCCCAGATCGCCACAGCTTTTAGATGCTGCTGTGAATTCCTCTGACAAAAAGGGTTAAGAAAAAAGGAAAACCTTGATATAGCACCAACAGGACAGCTCTGGTTTGCTGAAGACCTGCACGAATCATGACGGAGTTTTAAATTATTTTTGTATTCTTGTAAACCGATACCAAAATTGATGCGTGATTAAGCCTGTTTTCTGAAAATATGTTTAGGGTCATTACTGTAGACTTGATTTCACCAAATTTAAGAACTTACTGGTGTGCAATTGGAGCCAGAAATTTTATGCTCACTTTCATCTGTGTATTTTGTCCATTCTTATCATTAAGATATTCTGAGTAATCATTTTGTCTCAATGCTGATTATAGTTCTTGTATCGTAAATTCTTGGCAATCATTGGTTGTGCACTTGGCAAGAAACCAGTGCATAGATTACAAACAAACTATAAATACACAACCATATAACTACAAACACAAGCAACACATAAGACACTCCGCTGTAAAATTGGATGAACCAAGTCAGCTTTTACAGCCAGGAAATTTGATATGCAAAAAGAGTGGACTGTTGCGCAGTGAAAATGGCACTTCGTGACTCATGATAGCTGATGAAGTGTCATCTTCTCTACATTCAACTTGGGAAACATAGAGGTTATTTGTTAAGTCATGATCAAGGAAGGCCATTTGAATGTCATAACTGATTTTAGAGTAAAAATCAGATGCATAATCCTTTCGTTTGCCTGTCACCAACAAGCGGGAATGACATTGAAAGTATTTGGTATGATCATTAAAAATCATCAGCATGATGACAAACAAAGTGCCATTTTCACAGGGCAGCAGTCCACTCTTTTTGCATATGAAATTTCTAGGCTGTGAAATTATTGAGTTAGATGACTGCACATATCTTTGAGCAAACATAGGTTCTTGTGTTAAGCTAGGATAATGTACAGGTTATCTCAGCCAACCGCAACAAACTGTGTTAGCTCAAAGGAATTGTGCAAACAACTCACTCACACATTTTAGCTGATCCAGTTCATCCAATTTCACAGTGTTGTTCACTTTCTTGATTCTCGCTATCAGCTGTCGATAACAGCACGAGATGTTGCTTACAATAACTGATCAATTGGCAATCTGCCAATGAAATAATCTCTACATAGATACAGGGATATTCTTTTTTCAGTATTATGAAGGGGGATACCATTTAATATCCCGGGGGGGGGGGTTAGATAAATAATTTCTTGCTCTTTTTTGGTGAAATGAGTAAGTTCCTTATTTGGGTAGTCATGAAATAAATAATTTCTGCAAGGAGAATCCGACCCCACAGAGTTGTTTGATTTATCTAATAACTTGGTAATTTACAACTTCAAACTTTGATGGAACTTGCTAACACAAAAGGCTTTGACAGTTTGTTTGTAAAAACATGGATTATGTGATGTACATTTATTCTGGCAGCCCACTGGCTGAGAGGCTGTGATTGCAAACTGGCATGGGTTTTCCCAGACTCAATTTTCACTTTGACATTGAGCTGAAACTGTGACACTCAGTTTTGGTGGATCCATATTGGCTGGAAGCTGGGGAATCTGACACAGTTTAAAATGACAACACAGCTTGTAGTTAATTAACATATATTGCAATGCTAGAATAGTGTCATCTCTGACATCACAGTTCAACAACAAAGAGAAGAAATTGAGATTCCAAATAAATATGACGAGGACTGAAGGCACAATGTAATGCTATTGTGCTATTTTTCAGAAGGATCCTTAATTTCTGCATAACATTGTACACTGTATGGTGCAGCATTTAATCCACTCACTGAAAAATCTCATGAAGACCTTTGAATTTTTTTCTGCAGATATTCTGAAGTGGTGATCCCCAGAACCCACACATTAGATAAATGTCTAATTACTGTGGATCGCTCTCGGCTCTTGGTCATCTTATTGATACTCGTCATTGTCATCAGTCATCAAAAACTTTTTATGGATAGAAGAAAACTTGTCTTCAGAATTTGCTGTTACGAGCCTTGAGAAGGACAATAATTCCATGTAACTGTTGTAAACCAAGCTCAAAATGCTTTCATGACTGAGCCGTTATTATGCATTTGCTTTTTTATCGAGCACTTTTGGAATGCATTATTTTAAGATCTCTATAAACCATAAGACCATTAAGAATCTCCCTCAACTCAAATTCATGCACCTGTGTTCTTGTGTGTGTCTTAATCTAAACCCTAAATGCTTTCATGACTGAGCATTTTTCATGCCCTAGCTTTCATATTACTTACTTTCAGAAGTATTCCTTTATGATCCCTACAAATCGTAAACCATAAAGAAATACTCAACTCAAAAATGGCTAGCAGTGCTTATCATGAGCTTCTGTACTTCTGTGTGTATTTTTGCAGCAAGATTGCATGTCACGCCTTCATATATTCTTGCTCATTGAATCAATGTAATGATGTTGAGATTGCCCCATTATAAATAACGACTTGCAAGAGCTTTGTAGCAATTCTTTCATTCCTAAACCAACAGCAACTTACAAAACAACATGTTGAGAACAGCTCTATCATTGCATTGAGGAGGGCCATTGGGCCATGGCCCTCCCCCAGTCCCCCAAGGCCATTTCTAGATATGCCACTCTATGTGTCACTGCAAAAAGTTTTTTAGCCAGTTAAATAATTATTCCAACAACAGAAAAGTTCCCCCGTGGCCTAATTGGTAAGTGCGCTTGTCAACTGGCTTTGAGGGCGTGGGTTCAAATCTCCCCCTGGGAACTCACTTTAGTCTGAGCCCATCGACATTAAATGGAGGCGGGTTGTACCCAGTATTCTATGCTGGGGCAACTGAAAGACCCTGGGCATCCCTGAATTAATAGGGTATGTGCCCGACTCACAGTCTTCTCATCTCATCATCATACGGCGATCGCCTGCCTCGATATAGCCCACTAAGGTGCTGCAGAGGCGTAAAACACAAACAAACAAACAAAATCCAACAACAGAAATTGGGCCAGCACTGCGATTTTAATGACCTTGCAATTGTATAGGTTTCTTTTTGACCTTGCTAGGTAGTCACTCCATTTATTGTGGTTTTGTTCATGGTCAATCACGCTTTCTAAAATGGCTATAACTGATAATGGTGAGAAATGTATTTTAGCGACAGAAACATTCTTAAATGTAGACATGTATGCAGTCAGACTTCAATGCTGAAGAGGACTGCTTTTCATGTGTCTACCCATCTAATTGCGCCAAATACCCACAGACCTACTTGCATTAGAGCAGCTGACTGCTGTAGAATTCATAATTTATTGGCCGCAGTCTGGTCTTTAATGAATCACGCAAGGAGCATTTGAACTACACATTTGTAAGTATTGAGCTTATTTCCAAAGTACCAGTGGCCAATGGTTGCCATTACAAGGTTCTTGCATGAAACCAAGAGTAGTGGTGGATTGTGTTGAGTTCTGTTGACGTGCTTTGTAATTGCTGTGGCGATCTCCATTGCACTTATTGGGCCCTCCCATGAAATCAAAGTGTTTAATGACAAAACAAGTATCCGATCATCCGGTAGAGATGTAGTGAGACCTTGATGTGATTCTATGAATTCCTGGAAGTTTTTATGAGTTCTCAGAGGGTCATAAGTCAGTTCTACATAAGTTCTCGATTCAGTTGGCTCTGAATGAATCTTTTGTGAGTTCTCAGTGCAATCTAGAAAATGGTAAAAATCAATGTGTTATCTCAGCATTCTTGAAAAGTTACATAAAACGCACTGCAAACTATATATAACTTAAAAGCACACACGCTGGCCAATAGGTAAGAGCAAGAAACTTAACAAGCACAGGTTATTTAGTTTGAATTTCCTGGTATGATTTCTTCTGAATCTGCCATATCTAGTATCAATCGGAGGAAGATTTAAACAGTGTAACTTGCTTAAAAACAAGGATAATCCAAAATAATATTTTGACATTTTCTGAGAGGTCTTTATGTTTATGACAATATGTCTTTTCAGGTATTTCATGGACACAACAGTTTGCTGCCTGATGTTCACAATGAGTTTCATGCCAAGTAGTGTGCAAATGTCATGCATTATCTTGGGAGGCCACCGCCATTCATCTGTATTGAGTAACTGTTTAATCAGCTCAATGTCGCTCAATGATACTTGCGATACAACATGCCAATGTAATGAAACCACCACTCTGTTCCTTTCCATTCAGTTCTATTCCTCCTTTAACTGTATCCACGCAATCATCCCCAGGTATTCACCAATTCCCACAGGACCACTAGATTTCTATTAACACAAAGTACACAGGCAATATAACTGCCCCCTTGCTCACTCCCTGCCTCAATAACTCAGCTAAACCAGCAGGTGATGCCTTGGACTAATGTTCTACCAACCAATAAAAACAAGTTCTTCCACTCCTTACATTATTCTTGTTATGCCTTTGCTTGTCTAACATTTAGCACAGCGTCTTTCTCCTTTACGCTTGCTGATATACACCAAGACATATATGGTTACATAAAATTTGCACTTAAGTTCATTTCTGAGCTCAATAATGGACTACATCATGCTAGTTAGTGCTAGCTAGTGTTACTTGAAAGGCCTGCAAGTTGGGCTGATTTTTAAGGAGTTCCATGGTATGATCTAAGGCTTATCAACACTGGCACTGGACGTTGCACAGTTAAATTTGAAATTTTGAGTTAGCTCAAATGCTTGAGTGAGATGGTTGCACAATTTGTTTGAGCCATGATAACTTAATGTCTTGAGTTATGATAATCTTTATGTTGTTATAACTTGCAAACAACAAGCTATCTTGGCTCAAAGGAATTGTGCAACCATCTCACTCAATCAATTAAGCTAACTCAAAATTCAAAATTTACAGTGTGCTCTGATCCCATGAGTTTTATTAGTACAAGACATTCTACTCCTACATTCTTGCATTTACTTAGTGTACATCTCAAAACACCATAACATAACCCTTGGGTCTTATTGTAGTACTAAGTGCTCCCCAAACACCAACTACTGATACATGACGTGCTGCTTTGCATACTGCATTAGATAAACCTTAGATCTATGGCTTGTAGGCACATGCCAATTAATAGCAAGTATTGCTGTCAAGATCTTCAGATTAACTTAATAATGTTGAGTAATAGAAAAAAAACTGAAACCTTCACACAGCACTTTGTACCTAAAATCGATTAAGACAAGAATTGATATCAAGTTATTCAGTGTGAACAATAGTTCTTGCTTCTACATAAATATTATGAGAATATTACATGTCAAAATTCTGACAGTAGTCCTAACCAGTAGTGTATACACATTAGAACAGTTGAGCCAGCCTGTGAGAATGGACTCAATATTTATTGGCATATCTATACCTTGTTTTTGCAACACATGGTAAGAAATGGAATTCCTTCTCTATCATTCTGTGTCCAATGAATGTGACTGAAAAGAGTCAGTTTTGTGCAAACAATTATTGCCTGATAGCAAGGAATCATGTCATGTTTTCTTTTAAATCTTCTGTGATTCAAGTGTTTGGCAGTGATTCCAAACCTGCAATGACACAATAATTTGAGATTTGATTCCCTGACCTATATGTACATTGTACCAGCCCTCATAATGTAATGGCATATTTGACTATTTTCAGATCTTGTGTTATATAAAATTGATTTTAATCAATCTTCTTGGCAAACCCATCTGGCAACAAACCATGGAAGAAAACATAATTGCAGTTACCGTGACCTTTTTCACCCTTATTTAGTATATAGATTCTGATACAGTACAACCCAACATGAAGTATGACTCCAGCAGGAAGGAAGAATCAGCCACTACTTTACCCTTTCACACTTTAGGCTAACCCTGAATCACTTCCTACCTTACTTACTTGAAACCACTTTTTAAAATTAAATTAAAACTACATTAAAACAACACCAATTTAAACTCCATCATCCCCATTGTGTTTGATTTATTTGATATTGTGCCACTTTGCTAATTGCAATATCATTGGTAGCTGTCTCAATAGAGTTCTAAGTGTGGACCAAGATTGCTTTTTAATTTTTACTCATCTTCCTCCTGTCATTCTTGCTCCAACCAACCTGTCTTCCACCTACCCATCTTCTTCCCATCTTCCACTGATCTGTCCTCCTCCTCCTCCTGCTCCTCCTGCTCCTCCTCCTCCTCCTGCTCCTCCTGCTCCTCCTGCTCCTCCTGCTCCTCCTCCTCCTCCTCCTCTTCCTCCTCCCCCTCCTCTGCTTTTTATCTACTTGTGTTTCAGCAACAATTCTCCAAGGAAAGATACTTCACACTTATATCCATTCCAATAGTTCATTAGGGACTAGTTGCTCTTTATTTCCCTGTTTCTGATTTAATTCGTATGTAGCCCTAAGCAAGAACTTCCTTTGACTTCATATGAGTCCCAGATCGCAACAGCTCTTAGATGCTACTCTGACTTCCTCAAACAAAAAGGGTTAAGAAAAAAGGATAAAGCATCAGGAGTTACAGTTCTGGTTTGCTGAAGCCCTGCACTGATATATAATCTACATTGAGTTGTAGTTTATTGTCGTATTCTTGCAAACTGATACCAAAATCAAAGCATGATCAAGCTTGTCTTTATTTTAGGGTTTCATGGCAGACTTCAGACACTAAACTGAAAATCTGACTGGTTGGATTTTGTCTGACAATTTCATGCTACTTTCAACTGTGCATTTTGTCCATTTATTTTATAATGATAATATCATTTAATTAATATGTGTAATAATTCTGTATCATTGCTTATTATAGTTCTTGTACCTTGCCTTTTTGGCAATGGTTATGCACTTGGCAAGAAAATAAGTTCATTGATTGCAAACAGACTATGTGTATACATATTATACAAATACCGCATGATATGAGTGCAATATGAAAATTTACGAGTGCAAATAAATTTTCAGAATGCACGATAATAAGCTCCATATTTGTTTTATTACATGACCGCTATATTCCAATATAATGTATATAAAAAAATTTCGGAAAAAAAAGTGAAATTATTTTTTTAGTCAAGAAAAAAAAATTGGAAAAAAAAATTGGAATTTTTTTTTTAAAATAAAAACTCATATTGCACTCTTACCATGCAATATGAAAAAATCTAAAAAAAAAATTGTGAAAAAACATTTTTGGAAAAAATCTCATATTGCACTGGAACCATGCAACATGAGTTTTTATGATGGCGTCATATGACTGATTTCAGCCAATCAGCATCGCTCTAGCATAGTGGTCTAGTCAGGGAGCCAACCCCTCAAAATGGGGATTTCTGTTCGCAGCGATCCACACCTCCTCAAATTTGGTACTATCGGAAAGGAAATTTTCTGAATTTTTTGATGGTGGCCATGGTTTTATCAATTTCTTGGACGGAGATGTTTTATTTTAGTTTCCATGGCAACATGTCTGCTTTTGTCAAAGTAATTTTTATAATACTTATCATGGTGTATCACTGTTGCTGTGGAAGCAAGGCTTTCATTGATGAGTAATGTGGTGCCTTTTACTGGTCAAACTACTTTATGGGTGAGATTTTGATTTTCCATCTCTGTTTTGTTACCATGGCAACACTTTAGGAGACCATTTCTCAGATTTTGTTAGTTTGTGTTCTTATTTTCTTTTAGAGAGCCACAATTTTTAAAACTGTATAACTTAAAAAATTATATATATCTGAATTCTAGCGGGGCAACTCTTTCAACCAGTGGGTGTTACAAAATCAGATTTTGTTTAAGTGTGTTGCTATAGCAACCATTTTTAAATTATTGAACTAGAACACCCATGAGGTCCTAGTTTTTAAATGGCTGCCTCTCAAAAGGCAAGCAACATAGCAAGCTGATATTTATTTTAGTCATGTAATAAAAAATTATCACTGTAAACAAAAATAAGACATTTGTTCCTCTTTGGACTCACTGTGATATTATTGAATGGTTATCTGATTGCCTGCCACTATGGGCTCAGTTAATAATAGTAAGGTTTACCAAATTTATTTAAAAATGTCTATCCTCAAAAACTTGTATTGTTGGAAGCGTGGCTAGGCTGCGTACCAGCAATCCAATGTCAACTGGAGGTAGTGATCTGAAAGATATTATGTATATGATAATTCTAATATCATGAATGATATAAGTGTTTTATAGGCCTATAATAGATGTCGGACTCGGATGAAAACCTGATACTTACAACTAGAGAACTTATTAACATACTTGATGTTCATTTTGTCTGTGATATGCTTTATGCTTTATGCCTAGTTCACACGGAGACGTAACAGAGGGTTCTTGTTGCGGCGCTTCTTGCTTTTCCAGGAAAGTGGGAGGTTCTTAAACTACATTCAACAATTCGGCGACGATATTTTCGTCTACGGCGCATCTTAAACTTCCTCGCCAAAAGTTCCTAGAAATCACGTGACCTTATGGTGAAGCAAGAACTTGCTTCACGAAAGATTCAACCTGTTGAATCTTTACCAAGCAAGAAGCCACGATGCAAAAGACCTGAAAGACCCCCAAAATGCTTGGGCGAAGGTAGAGACAGCTTGGGCGAAGTTAGAGGCAGCTTGGGCAAAGCTAGAGAGTGCTTGGGCGAGGCTACTTATCATTGAGTCAATGGAACTTCGGCGAAAAAAGAGAACAACTCGCCGTCGCAAACAAGCTGTTGAAACGCCGAAACAGCTACTTGCTTCACCGTAACAGGTATTTGCTTGGGCGTAATTGAAGATTAGGGCGAAGTAAGAGGATGCTAGGGCGAAGCAAGAGGATGCTAGGGCGAAGCAAGAGGATGCTAGGGCGAACCAAGAGACTCCTTGGGCGAATCTAGTTTAACATTGAAGCAATGGAACTGCACCGAGGCTCCTCACAACTCGCCGACACAAGTCTCTTCCTCTTTGGGGCTTGCCTCGTCAGTAATTACGAGGCATTCGGCGTAGAAAACGAGAGCCTCGTCGTAATAGGAACCATCAACGACGATGTATAACCTCTAATTGATTATATAATTGTCCAAAAATGGCTTGAAACGCCGAAAGTAGGCGAAACTTAACTTCCTGGCACCTCTACAGCTTCGCCGTCACTTAACCACTCTCGTGAGAACTAAGCATTACTGTGATGAAGTCAATTATATTTTAAAATTCCTGTGCACAAATTTATAATGGTGCTATATAGATGTGGCATAGGCTGCCTGGTTTTTATCCTTGTTATTTTTTATTTTTTAATATTTTTTTTAACTTGTTTTTAGACACTGTAGATTGTAAATGTTAAATCTGAATAAAGATATTATATTATGAACGAATCTTCATGGATGGAAAAGAATGCCTGCAAATTTTTTATTGGGGGTCTTGAAAAGGATTATTTACTTCTGAAGATACAACTGTTACAGTAAATCCAAGCCATAATCCTTTCATGACTGAGTTATATATCAGGCATTCGCTTTCGTATCATCCACTCTTGGAATGCGTTCTTTTAAGGTCCAAGTATAGGGATTTTTCCCGAAAGGACTAAACATTTTAGGGAGTGTCCATTAAGAGGTACTAAGTTAAGGGAATCCTCAGCTTAGTACCTCTTAAGGGACCCTCCCTAAAATGTTTAGTCCTTTCGGGAAAAATCCCTAATAAATCGTATTTAAGGCCTTAAAGTAATCTCCCTCAACTCAAAAACGGCCTAACAGTGCTTATCATGTAGAGTGGGTCGGGGCAAGAAGCCCGTGTTAGGTGATAAGCCCCCCGAGGGTTATATCTAAACTTACGTTTTTGGTGCATTTTTTTATTGATAGGATTGAAGCTAGAGGCTTTTAAGGTGACGTCACACATTTTCAAGGCATTCAGCACCAAACCATAGTCGTAATTAAAGAAACAAAAGAAGGTGCATGGTTTTTGTAACTTTGATTAATACTTTGAAAGTGGTTGTCCGAAATAACTTTGGAAATTATTAAAAGTATAATGGATATCTGCATTGCTTCACTTTATGACCATAACATAAATATGATTTGGATCATTGTTTTGCATTTTAGCTCAAAATATAGAGGTCAAATTAAAATATGTGGGTTTGGGGCGAGAGGCCCCACATGGTATGGGGCATGGGGCCCCCTTCACTGAGGCCTCGAAGCTGCTTCCGGAACCATTTAATAATGTTTACTTTACCTTAAATCTTGATAGAATAGCTAATTGAAATAGAAAAAATTTTGGCCGAAATTGAAAAAAGGCAAAAATTATTAAAAAATAAATGCATGAACAGAAAAATTCTAAAATTCAGAAAAAGTGAATAGAATGCCTTAAAAATGATAGAAGAATCCCAAGAAATAACTTTCAAGCTGAATGCGCTCGCAAAAAAAAATGCCATAGGATTATAATAGGGGGGCTTCTTGCCCGATGGGTGGGGTAAGAAGGCCATTTTAATTTTTTTACGAAAAGGGCCATAACTCCTTTATTAAAATTGGTAGACATTTGTTTCACTAGTTATAAGTAGAGTCAAGTGATCCCTTCCTGACAGCATAAGCATTCAAAAAATCGACCACAAAAAGTAGGTCAAATCGCATCTCGAAGTTAAGGGGGGCTGCATGCCCCGCGCTACTCTACTTGCTGACTTTTGTGTGTGTCTTTTGTCATCAAGGTTGCATGTCATGCCTACTTAAATTCTTGTTTGGAGTCAATGTAATGATGCTAAGATTGTCGTATCAGAAATAACTTCTTGGAACTAGTAATGTGTACCTGGACCAACTACTTACAGATGAATGTGTTTGAGAAAATCTCTCATAATTATATAGCTGTATATGTTGCTGAAATTGCAGTTTTATTATGACTTTTGCACAGTTACATAATTATTTAGACAATAATATCAGAGATAGACAAGAGTACATAAGTACTCATGTACTCGGGTACAAAAATTCAAGTTCTCATATGTACCCAGTACGAGTGGCTGTCGTGAGTACTGTACTTATGAGTACATCATGAGTACATCATCATCCGAAATTGGGCTACAAGAGGTGTTCAACTTATTTTGACAAAAATGAAAACTGCCACTAAATTGAGAATTTTTGCTTTATTGAGCCAAAATTGCTGTGAGTGATCCATATGATGCTCATCTTGCATGTAATATCACCTAAGTGTCTCAGAAATATAGCAACGGTAATTAATTACATTTTGTTTGGAAGGTGTGATAAAACACCTTTTGAGGGGGGGTTTCCCTGCCTCTAGCATACTGTCTTGTGTCATGGAGGATGATTATGGTATATATTTGAGCTAATGTTCATTGTGAACCTCTGAACAAAGAAAAAAATTTGGATGTCACCCTTGTAAGCGGTTTCAAAATTAAAATCCCCTTGCCATGGTTCATGGCCAAATCAGGAGTGATAAACAAAATGAGATTGGTGACGAAGTTCTGTTATCAGTGTAATAATACAAAAAGATGGCACAATAACAATACAGGAGGACACGAGTTTTTACTTGACTTCTGAAAGTGTAAGTTTCAAAAATAAAGCCGAAAGTAACACAGTTTGAAAAAAAGTAGCAGAAAACAAGCAATCTTATATCTTTGCTCCACCTAAAACTTATAAACATTGGACCTTAAAAGGTTTACACCGAATAAAACTAAGCTTCAACTTCAAGACTACACCAATTAGTAAGTGGTTTTCAGAATAAAATCTATTTTTATCACTTACTTGAATATGTGTGATAAACAAAAATTTCAGGTGGTCTAAACTTACGGCCTGATGCTGCTTACATCCACAAAGGCCCTTAATGGCATTGTGCACTAGAGGAAAGGTGGCTAAATTATTCAATGTTATTTTAGACAAGTTATTCAATAATGTTTCATGTGATTAAATAGATCAAGTTTTCGCTATTGTAGAACTTCCTTGATACATAGGCATGAAAATCCATGCAGAATTTTTTCAGCTGACTCCTATTTTCCATTATATTGACTAAAAATTGACGCGGCCTAAACTTTCGTCTGATACTGTAGGTCACCAAAGACCATCTGATGATGTCTGGGCAGTTTTAGCAAATCGGTAAAATTAGAAAGAATCTGCTAACACACTTCTAAACACTGTCACTGACCGAAATACTGCTCTCAAACTGATGAGAGGCCTATCTCAGGAAAAGTTTAATTAAATTGTGCCAACTGTTCAAACTGTAGTCACTGCTACTGTGTAGGAGGTTTAGTCCCTCCTCCAGCGTGATCTAGTTCTAGATCACGCCAATAGATGTCAGTCTAGTGTGGTGCAAATTTTTATATTTGCTGGATTATGTCTATACTGTTTGGTATTATTGTGTATAATGTGGGTGAGATTGCATTGTACTGGATAAGGCATACGTTTAATAAATCTATCCAAACAAAGTGGAGTGACGTAAGTTTTCTTTAAAAATATTTCAAACACATGTCTTTTATTGACAAGACCTATAATCAACCCTTTCTGTCACCAGACAAAAAAAAGTAGCATTTTGCAGTTTTTGGGTTGAACCTTTTGTCAAATAAGTTGAACACCTCTTGTATTACAGTAGTGTTAATAAGCATGCAATGTTTATGTCTCTTTTTCGACTTGTTATGTGATTGATTCATGGTCATTGGTTAATCATGGAGCAATCACAAATGATCAGACTAAGCAAAAATACTGTGTAGCAGTTGGATAAGCATCAAGAGGATCGCATGCTTACTAAAAGTGATGAGTGACAATGCTTGGATATGTTGTATTACAGGACTTTTGCTTGTAACTCATGCAGTAATTAAAGTATGAAGACAACTGTTTTTCAAGTGTCTATCCATCTAATTCAAATGCCCACAAACCTCCATGCAATTGCATTAGAGCAGCTGAATGCTATGGAATTCATGATTTATTGGTCTTAGTCTGGTCTTTAATGAATCACGCAAGGGCATTTGAACTGCACATTTGTAAGTATTGAGCTTATTTCCAAAGTACCACAGGCCAATGGTTGCCATTACCAGGCTTTTGCATATAACCAAGTGCTGTGGTGAGTAGTGTTGAGTTCTTTTGGCATGCCTCACAATTGCTGTTGCATTTATTGGTCACTCGCATGAAACAAAAGTCTTTAATGAGAAAACAAGTATCTGGACGTCAGGTAGAAATGCAGTGAGACCTCGACTTCTCAGAGTCTTGATGAGTTCTCTGTGGATCATGAGTTAGTCAATTTAGTGGGATCTTGGTTAGTCCTTTGTGAGTTTCAGCGCAATGTAGAAAATACTTATACTGAGTGTGTTATCTCAGCATGAACAGAAATATACTTAAAATTGCAAATAGTCTAGATTGAATGCGCAAAACTGGCACACAGACAAGGAATTTACCATCCAACAGTTCATGTATTTTGCTCTGGTGGGATTTTTGGAAAACTTCAATGAAATTGGTCTGTTGGATTAGAAATGTTGTCATAAACTGCTAAGTAGATGAGATAGTGAAATAGTTTGTTCGAATTTGCCTATTTGCTCATTTCCTTAGCAGACAACCATGCCCAGTATTTAGCAGTATAAATCGGTGCAATCCAAACAGGCTTGCAAGTAACATGAAGTCTAAACTAAACCTTCATACATACACACATATACAGAAACATTTTCTGATATATGCTTTGATGATTCATTTTCTTAGGTTTTCTTATTGTAACTGACTTTGTTTTCTGGATGTTCACAATGTGCTGTGTAAGTAGCGTGCAAATATCAAGCATGATCTTGGGAGGGCATCACCATTCATCTGTATTGAGTAACTGTTTAATCAGCTCAATGTTGCTCACTGCTACTTGCGATACAACATGCCAATGTAATGAAACCACCACTCCTTTCCCTTTCATTCAGTTCTATTCCTCCTTTAACTGTATCCGTGCAATCATCCCCAGGTATTCGCCAATTCCCACAGGACCACTAGATTTCTATTAACACAAAGTACACAGGCAGTATAACTGCCCACTTGCTCACTCCCTGCCTCAATAACTCAGCTAAACCAGCAGGTGATGCCTTGGACTAACATTCTACCAACCAATAAAAACAAGTTCTTCCACTCCTTACATTACTCTTGTTACACCTTTGCTTGTCTAACATTTAGCACAGCGTCTTTTTCCTTTTATATTTGCTGATCTGCACTGGGATATATTAACTTTTGGTGTGCATATCTGTTACACTCAAGTTCATTTATTAGTGCAGCATGACTATACCATTATACTGGTAAGTGTTATTTGACAGCAGTTTCAAGGTCTGGTCCAAGATTACATGATAATGACTTTAGGACTCATCATAGTTTGTGCTGGATATTGCTCTAGTCACACAAGTGTATCAAGTATCCCTTGAACACATGTATACCTGCATTTGCATAGGATAAATCAGAATACCACCATATGCCCATTGGGTCTTCGTATAGTGCTAACTGTTCCCCAAATACCAATTACTGACACATACTGTTCCTTGATGCATATTGCATTAGATTACTTTTGTATGCATTGTAGGCAACATCTTAAAGTGAACATCTAACGGGATAAGTATTGCTGTCAGGAGCTGGAGGCCCACACCCTGCATGCAATTTGCTCAATCATTAATGACCAGAAATTAAGCTGCTTTGATGTTGTATTGATAAACTCCTCTATTCACCATAAAGCATCACATTAACCTTATTACAACATGTATACTAAAACCATCATGTTCTAACTACACTGAGGATGAAAGTTTCAATGTAGCTCTCTGCTTCTATGCTGGGTTTTTAACCTGTAGAATCTCATAATTTGCAGCAAGGCGTATCATCTGATTTTTACACCTTTTCATCAAATAAGATCAATCTGAATGAACTGTCTGGCAAATGCATCTATCAAAAAAGCATAGAAGAGCATCATTATAGTTATCATGGCTTTCATCATCTTTGTACAGAATGTACAGTAAAGCATTAAAATTGATAATCATTTTTAGGCCTTCATTCAGAATCTGCTTCCTTCTCCTACATATTCCTATTCAACCTTTTTCCTCTGTCCTCGTTTCCCATCCTCCCTCCTCCCTCATCTCGCTACCCTCCTTGCTCTTTTTCACTCTTCTACTCCCTTCCCTTCTTCTCCCTTTTTTCCTCCTTCTCCTCCCTTCTTCTTATCCTCCTTTGTATCTACTTGTACTCAGTCAACATGTTCCCAAGGCAAGATACTTCTGACTTGTATCCATTGCAATAGTCCATAGGGGGGCCAGTTGCTCTTTATTTTCCACTGTTTTTGATTTAATTTGTTTGTTGCTTGAAGCAGGAACAGCCTTTGACTTCATATGAGTCCCTGATCGCCACAGTTTTAGATGCTGCTGTCACAGCAGTGCTGTGAGTTCCTCCACAAAAAAGGTTAAGGAAAAGAAACTAGATATATGCCATCAACAGCTGCAGTTCTGTGGGTTTGTTGAAAAACCTACATCAATTTAGATTCAGTGTTACTTTATTTTCGTATTCGTGTAACAATATGCTAAAATTGATGCAAGGTTAAAGTGTTTTAACACTATATTTACAGATTGTGACAACTGACCTCAGTGTGTACAGAAACTAAACTGGGAATCTGACTGGCGTGTGATTTGGCTGGCAAATCAATGCTACTAATTGAGCAACAATTCTCAATGTCTGCTTGGATCCACTCTACCTTCATAAATGCCCTGAATTGGTATATTTCACAAGGCATTTGCTCTAATGACGTTAATGCTTTACCATGAGTTTTTTTTTAATTTGATGATGTTCCCCCTTCCACAAGCTACTGGTTCAATCCTCCTCTTATCCTGCCAGGGCTTAAGATCCCACACAATGCACACATGGGGTAAATGTCTATAACACCGTGAACCCCTCCGTCACCTGATTAAAACTCATTACTCAACCTTCAAGGATGGCAAAACTTGTCTTTGGAATTTGGTATTGAAGGCCTTGAAAATGGACTATTATCCCGTATGACTGTCATAAATCTAAGCCCTAAAAGGAGCCATTATTGCGCATTTACTTTCTTATCACCCACTTTTTGATGCATTCCTTTATGATGCAATAAATCATGAACAATAAAGAAATCCCTCAACTCAAAAGCTGCCTAACAGTGCTTATCATGTGCTTGTGTACTTTTGTGTGTACTTTGGCAGCAAGATTGCATGTCACACCTTCATTAATTCTTACTCTTTGAGTCAGTGTAATGATGTTGAGATTGCCCTATTAGAAATGACTACTTGTAAGCACCTGTAACTTATAATGCATACCTAGACCAACAGCAACTTTCAAATAAATGTGTTTGAGAAAAGCTCTCACATACTTTACTGAAATTCTGATGTACATGTTGCATAACAGAATTTTTGTTTGTAGAATATTAGCAACAAGCACCTGCTTAAATGCATAGTTATATTTTAAGGCTGCAGAAAACTGTTTTTCAAGTGTCCATCAATCTAATTGCTTCAAATGCCCACAAACATCCATGCAACTGCATCAGAGCAGCTGACTGCTATAGAATTCATAATTTACTGGTCTTGGTCTGGTCTTTAATCACGCAAGGAGCATTTGAACTGCACATTTGGAAGTATTGAGCTTATTTTCAAGGTACCACTGGCCAATGGTTGCCATTACCAGGCCTTAGCATAAAACCAAGTGCTGTGGTGGGTTGTGTTGAGTTCTGTTGGCATGCGTAACAACTGCTGTTGCATTTATTGGTCACTCGCATGAAACGGAAGTCTTTAATGAGAAAACAAGTATCTGAACTTCCGGTAGAAATGCAGTGAGACCTCCAGTTCTTGGAAGTTCTCTGCGTCTTTTTGAGTTTTCTGTGGATCATGGGTTACTTCTCTTAAGTTCTCAATTTAGTGGGATCTTGGTTTGTCCTTTGTGAGTTTCAGTGCAATGTTGAAAATGCTCATACTCAACTCAGCATAATTCGAAAGTCACATAAAATGCATTGCAAATTCTCTGGCTTGAAATCGCACAAGCTAGCCCATAGACGAGTGCTGGAAACTTACCATGCAACAGTTTACGTATTTAGCTGTGGTTCGATTTATCGAAAACCGCAATGAAATTGGTCTGTTGGATTAGAAATGTTGTCATAAGCTACTAAGTCGATGAAATAGTTGGTTTGAATTTGTCTATTTGCTGTTTCCTTAGCTGAAATCCATGCCAAGTATCTTGCAGTATAAATCAGGATTCAGGAACAATTACAACAGGCTTGCATATAAGTCTAAACCTGAACACATGTATACACAGAAACATTTTATGATATGTGTTATGATGATTCATTATCTTAGGCATTTTATTGCAAATGAGCTTGCTTTCTTGATATTGACAGCGTCTTGTGGAAGTAGCGTGCAAATATCAAGCGTGATCTTGGGAGGGCAACGCCATTCATCCGTATTGAGTAACTGTTTAATCAGCTCAATATTGCTCAATGATACTTGCGATGCAACATGCCAATTCAATGAAACCACCACTCCATTCCCTTTCCATTTGGTTCTATTCCTCCTTTAACTGTATCCACGCAATCATCCCCAGGTATTCACCAATTCCCACAGGACCACTAGATTTCTATTAACACAAAGTACACAGGCAATATAACTGCCCCCTTGCTCACTCCCTGCCTCAATAACTCAGCTAAACCAGCAGGTGATGCCTTGGACTAATGTTCTACCAACCAATAAAAACAAGTTCTTCCTCTCCTTACATTACTCTTGTTACGCCTTTGCTTGTCTAACATTTAGCACAGCATCTTTTTCCTTTTATGTTCCCTGATACACACCAAGATATATTTACTTATGGTATACATAAAATTTGCACTTAAGAACATTTCCTAGCAGTATGATGGACTACATCATACTAGTAAATGTTATTTGACTGTATCTGCTCTTTTAAATGTCTTGAAAGTTGGGCAGGTTGTTTTAAAAGGAGTTTCATGGTATGATTTAAGGCTCATCAGCATTGGTACTGGATGTTGCTCTGATCCCATGAGTGTATCAGCACAAGGACTCAATTGTCATGGGTTCCTGCATTTGCATGGCATACATTTCAAAACACCTCCATATACCCATTGGGTCTTTGAATAGTACTAACTGTTCCCCAAATACCAATTACTGACTCATAATGATTGTGGTTCGAAGCATACTGCATTAGATGAACCTGATGAAGTTCGTATACAAGATCTTAAATCTTACAGGTGAAGTATTGCTTCAAGAGCTATAGGCCTACAACATTCTCGTAAATTGCTTAATCATTAATGACCGCAAATTAAGCCGCTTTGATGCTATATTGACAAACACCTCTATTCCCCATAAAGCATTCACATTAAATTAATTATAACAAGAAAACTCAAAGACATGAGATAACATCACACTATTCCGTGAAAATTCATTTTAAAAGCTTCTGTAAATATGATATGATATAATTCCCACAATAATCATAGGGAAACCTCAAGTGCAGACTCCATGAGTCCCTCCATAAGCCGATGACACGAAGTGTCAGAGGGACTCCTTGAATTGGATTGTTTTTATTCACCAAAAATGTTAACTGATTGGTTACACAATGTTTTTATAAACACTGGTTTTTCACAACTAAAAATTACAACATTCATTTTAAAAGATATATCTTACCTCCTTTCAATCATGACTCATCAAACGGTATCTCTAATTCCTATTGCAAATGTATAGACATAACTAATTGCATGAAACAATTAATGAGTGAATCACTCATGCACAAAGCAAAGTTTGTAGCAATATTGCACAGTTTCTATGGTTCAACTGTGACTGCTTTTTCCTGTAAACAACATATAATATACCAGAACAGAAATACACAAGGTCAGACACACACTAGTTAATCTACTGAACCAAATGATGTCAAGAACTGACAGAAGATGCAACAACATCCTTCGTTACTCCTTACCTCTCGTTGACGGTGGCTCCACGTTCATCGATGCAGTAAATTTCCCGCTCGCGGAGTCCAATTATTCCCATATACTCCTTGATATCATTCCATTTCTGAGGGTCTAGATGATCACAAACACTCCAAGGCTTGACCTTGTATCTGTACATTTTGTACTTGTTACCACACGAATGGTGGTGTTTGCACGGCTTCATATCCGCAAGGGCACCACATTGTCTGCCTCCTCCGCTGGGCAGGGCTAAGATATTTCTAGTTCTTGTCTGATTGTGCATCCAGCACTCATTACATATGGTCCAGGGGCCGTATTCTGTCATAACACAATCCTGGGGGCATTTGAGTTTACAGATACGAGAGGACGGAGGCCTTGCGTTGAAGTACTCGCAGATATAATTGGGCGACAGGCTTTCACCGCATTTCGTCACACAGACGACCTCACGCCGCTGCACCCCGTACTTTGCCTCGCAACCCCGACTTCCGCCCTGTTGTTCGCACTCCGACCACCCTCCAGTCTTCCACAGGAAGTGGTGCTTGTGGTAGTCGCAGATGTGGAAACACGCTTGCTGGTCCGGTGGTTTGCTCCTTGACCCACAATTGCTCTCGTCCGCTGCCCAGCCCGACTCGTGGGCACACCAGACCTCCCTCCTTTGTATTCCTCCCTCTCCACAGCTGTAGTGGAGGCAATCTGTCCAAGCACCTGCAAACAGAAATTCAAAGACTGAAAACTGCATTTGACAGTCAAGCAAGAGACTAATTTGCCTTTTCACCTACAAAGTAAGTTGTAGAGTGGACAAAAGAACTCTGTGAATAATATCAAGATGTCTGGTTACAAGAAGGTCTTGTTTTGTGACCACTTTCCTCCTGCATCAAGAATAGTTCTTCTGTGAATTTTGCACCCTGAGTTGAGACCAAACCCCCAGAGACTGCTGAAGCATATTAAGCCTTCTACAACACAGACACCACCATATAACAGAGTTCACATTTAGATAATTCAAGATTGCTGTTTTCATGTTTAAAAATGTTTTTGTTTAAAAGGAGAGATGTCATGTCTCGGTAAAGTGCTTGTTTTGCAGATCTCTTTACTTGTTGAACTCGTTATTTTTCCATAAAACATTTGGGTTGATTAAAACCGGTCTCCTTGAGGGCAGCCCTTGTATGGAAGGTAACAAAAAGCCCGGTAAAATCTTCCATCGAGCTTCTCACATCATTGCAATTTTGAAGTCGATTTACCCATCTTTGCACTCACAAAAAAAATCGGGCTAGGTCGTCAATAGCTAAATTTAAGCAAAATACCACATAGTCATACACCTAAGGAATTTCTTGTGCAATTACACATCACATCTTGTTCTCACTTGACCACAATTGACATGGAAATTAATTGACACCCTTGGCAGGCGTCGTCATGCTCGAGTCTTTTCCAAGAGGGTATTGAAGCGTGCGACCATTCGGACAGCCAACAGGCTGAGAACTCAACAATGGCCATTATTCCTACAACCAAATACAGTGATCCCTGTGTTGTGGGGCATTACCATGGTATGGAAGTAAGAAAAAGGTTTTTCTGGGATGGCAGTCGCTGGGTCCCAGGTTCTATTTCAGCTGTGGTGTAACTTCGGGGGAGGCGAGACCCAATGCAAACCCCCCACTGCCCCCCCCCCTTTCAGATTTCCAATATTAAAAAAACATAGTTCAGCAGAAACATTTCCGTCCAAAGTAGTAAAAATGTACCCGAGAATAGAAACATGGTAAAACACAGCAAAAATAAATAAATATCTGAACGGAAAAATTATGAAATTCATAAAAAGTAAATAGAATGCCTTAAAAGGGATAGAAGAACCATAAGAAATAACTTTCAAGCTAAATGTGCTTGATAAAAAAAAATTGCGATGGGTAGGAAGGCCATTTGCAATTTTTAAAATAAATGACCATAACTCCTATATTCTAATTGGTAGGAATTTCTTTCTCAAGTTGTAAGTAGATTCAAGTAATCCCTTCCTGACCGCATAGGCATTCAAAAAATCGTTGATAAAAAGTAGGTCAAAAAGCTCATCAAAGTTTTAAAGTGGGGCTGCATGCCCCACGCTGCTCTGCCATCAAGCCCAGATCGACCAATAACAAGAATAACTCGCCCACCCATCTGGAATCGAACCCTAGATCCTTAGTGGAGCAGGCCACTCGTCTCACCCGGAAAACTGTAGTCTCACAGAAAGGCTTTGGGACCCCTCAGAAGAAGGCTGAAGAGGAACAAAGGGTATTGAGGCGCTGGTCAGTTCTGCCATCCCATGATTGGATTAAAAGCTGGAATGGTATTGTGATATGGCTGCCCACTTTCCTTCTCAGGCAGATAGATGGATAGATAGATGGATAGATAGCTGGATAGATAGAAGGATAGATAGATAGATAGATAGATAGATAGATAGATAGATAGATAGATAGATAGATAGATAGATAGATAGATACTGGAAAGACAGAAATATTGACAGATAGGCAGATAGACAGACAGATAGATAGATAAATGGCAGAAAGACAGGTGGATAGACATGTGGATAGATATTTGGATAGACTTGTGAATAGATAGTTGGATAGACATCAAGATAGACAGGCAGCTAGTTATATAGATATAGATACATAGAAATAACAACAGCATAGCATACAGCCAGGGTGGATATGAGTGTCTTCCGGAATTCTCGAAAATCTTCACAGTAAACAAATCACATAATTATGCCAAATTAGCGAGCTTTTGTTGCCATTCTGAGCCTCTGTGCCATGCTAGTGGCTTGTATTAGACCATGTCATTAATCTCTGGGATTGAGAATCTGTAAAATTGAGGAAGGGGTAGGGCGTGACTGGATTTAGAACTCACCGAATTATAGGGCAAGAATATTAAGCATTATGGAGGTAGAGAGTGAACCACACACATGATGCTCTGAATTCGGCTCATAGCAATGAACTTTATCATCTTGCAGGTTATGGAATCGTATTTGATGATTTCCTGCTTGATGGTTGTACTTTTAATGTGTCTGGTTCTAGACTTTTGGAATAGGGTTAGATTTGAGGTTTGGCTTGCGTTTACTATGTACGTCTTCTCGCTATGTCTATTGATAGTTAGGTGGGCGGGTTGGTCTAGTGGTAGCATGCTGGGCTGCCAATCGCTGGGTTCAGGGTTCGAGTCCAGCGCTTGCCATGTCATCCGGGCCTATGTTGGCTGGCTGTTTCAATCATCCTTTGCCTCATTGCCGTGTCCTCCTACTGTCCTAATTAGCATACTAAGTGCATAAATACAGGACGTAAAGCCCCAATCATCCATCCATCAGATAGATAGATAACCACACAATGAAGCGCATTCATATTGCTTTGCTTAAATTGCTTTGAAACCTTCATCAAGTCAAGCAAAAGGTGTCAGGAGTAATTCGGAAGAACGCTGTTTACCTGCGAACTTTAGAAAGAAACTTTTGGGGTTTCAGGCATTTTAATGGTTGCTAGGCAACAAGAAATCAAACGAACTTCTTTAGAAACAAGATTCTAAATCTAAAGTCATCTCAAAAGATCTTGAAAACTAAATTTGACAGCTAGCAAAGATCAAAGTATTATGAATCAGTCACCCAAAAGAAGCTTCTGCCATTCTTCCCTTTATGCTAATAACTTAGATAAGAACATTTTATGCCTGAGTGTGATGTTTTGATCAATAGGATATCGTCAAAGTATTTCCCATCTTTTGAGATTTCTAAGACAATTTTTTACCATAAGGTGATTTCTTTTGAAGTTCAAATTTACAAAACTTATATATGTGCTGTCACTTACATTATCATTATATTTAGTAAAAATTCAGGCTATAAGTATATGGTTTAAATGAGATAAAGCAAACATGTCATTATCTCATCAACCTATCATGTGCAGTTTTGCAAACCCTCCTATTCCATGTCAGACATGTCAAGTATCTGTCAGGACTCAGGCACAAAGTAGTATTTTTGCATCCTGTGTCCAAAGGAGATAGATAGATAGACATATGGTGAGTGTAGCCCTCTAAGCCCAGTTCTGGGCGCTTACGAGGGTTGATTGATGAGATGGGAGAGAGAGCGGGAGTCCTCAACATGTGTACACATTTACCCCATGTGAAGGATCTTTTACATGCCCAACACAGACACTGACTGATACAAGCGGCTGCCAATTTAAAGTCTCATCTGAATGACATCCAGCTGGGATTTTGCTCATGAAGGTTCACTGAAAATGTTGGGTTCCCAAGCCGGGAGTCGAACCCACGCAAACAAAGACCTTCAGCGGAGCAAGCGGACATCTTTACCACTCAGCCACCAAAAGAGACTTCCACCACGAGAGACCACTTCATTGACACAAAAAAGGGTGGGTCTCATACCAAAGGGGCCACTATATATACCCAGCATATATACTGGCATGAAGTACTTAGCAACTACAACATAAGTAACAATTTAAAACACATTGGTTTATCATGCAGTCGAGATGTTGCTTGCATGTCCATGTCTAAAAATGGTCCCGAACATGATATTGAATCTTGAACTTTAGCAGAGACTGACTGACTGACTGACTGACTGTCTGACTGACTGACTCACTGACTGACTGACTGACTGACTGACTTGTCAGTCAATGAAAGGTCACCTGACACAAAATGGCCCAAAAGTTGAATACTACATTGATATTCTTTTGCTTTGTCTTAAAGAAGACATTATAAGAAAATGTAGTAGAAAGTTAAAGTGAGATAGAACAAACTTCATTGAGAAACAAAAAGACAGAAAAAGAAAAGATTTTAAAAACTGAATCAATATCTACAATACATAAATTCTTGAGGCCATTGTTTGTTCACTTTAAATGGTGAAATAACTTTCAATAAATTTGAATATATCTGAAGTTTTCAGCCATATAAGATATCGAGCCTCCACGATCTGAAATCAGGCAGAAATGCAGTAAATCTTAATGAAGTTGTCAGCCTTAAGCCGCACGATTACACACCTTAAGTATGGGTATTAAGTGCTTGGTGTGTGCTTAAGTTTTGACAGGATGTACAGGGCAAAAACAGGCTAGCTCATCTTTGTATCTCAAGTGAGTTGAAATGACCACCACATCAGTTACTTGCATAATGTAAGCGTTTTCAATAACCCCCATCAAGTGTGCCATCTTATAGCCAGACTGATTTGACTTCTATTTTCTGAGGACCTGTACTTTTTAAGTAACCACTACTTTTGTGATTTTTTATGTCTCATTGTCTTTGCTTCATAATTCTAGGTTAGCATGTCAACAGAGCTCTGTCCTGTTTCACAGGGAAGCTGGGTGGCTGAGTGCTTAAGGTGCTCCCCTGCTCCGCTGAAGGTCTTTGTGCCTGCATGGGTTCGAACCATGGGCAGGGAACCTGGAATTTTCAGTGAGGGTTCATGAGCAAAATCCCAGCTGAAGGTTGTTTAGATGAGACTTTAAATCAGTGGCCCCTTGTATCAGTGTCTGTGCTGGGCAAGTAAAAGATCCCTCAAATGGGGTAAATGTATAACATGACGAGGACTCCCATTCTCTCCCCCGTCCCATCAATCAGCCCTTGTGAGCACCAAGAACTTTGCTTAGAGGGCTGCACTTACCATATCTATCTGCACTTACCATATCTATCTTCACCACTTCGCTGTAACCATTTTGTGAATGAAGCACAAGGCTTCTAAGTTGTTTTTTGTCCCCAGAGATAAAAACTTCAGGTGCCTTGTCTTATAGTGTCTTTCTATAATGTGATATACTTATCTCTGTATCTTTCAATCACTTGATCAATAAATCAATGTACCCCTTTTCATAGATCTAACTTATTGATTTACCATCTATCTTATCATAAATCTATCTATCCATCTCTTGTTTCAACCAATCATACAAAGAAGACTCATTGTGCCTATATGGATCATCTTTCCAACACTGTAAGAAATGACCGTGTTTTTCTGGCAAAAAGAACCGTAAATTTATTGTTATTTTACCAGTATTTTTTTAATACAGACTTTGTCCGGGAATTTACAGTTCTTTGTCAGTTACAAAATGGCTACAAGATAAATTTACTGCGACATGTCATTCAACATTCAGTTCACGTTAATGAACAATTACTTCAACCGTTAATTTACTGGCAACTTGTAATATGCAGACAAAACATTTGAATTGGCCAAACAATCAATACACCTGGTCAGATTAGGAACTATGAACAAGAGATTGCATGGACTTCAACCACAGAACATGTGGTGCCATCTATAACATATGCTTTACACAGCTGTTGATCAAACTTAATTTATAACTTATCTGAAGGTAAGGGAACATCCTCATTCATATGATCTTAAAGATGCTGTCATTACGCAAAAGTTGTAATGTCTATATGTGACATTGACATTTGTGTGAGTCTTATGATGTGATCTAAAGAATGACACTATTAAAACCAAAATAACCCAAGCGCAGTCTGCATCAATAGAACATACTTCGATAAACTTGACACCTGGTTCTCTTGGAAAATATCCATCCATTTTATGGTTTGTGAGCAAACTAATTGATGGACTTACTTCCCTGCTGTCAAGCAAGAGAAGAGCAAGGTCGAGCCTGGAGTCACTGGCTCTCTCACTCTCTCAGCTGATTCCAGCTTCGATACATCCCTACAGCTATGCAACAGTTAAATCAAATACTATCCGTATTTTTAAAGTAGATTCTACAGCCCCTTGCATTCTTTACATTCTATGTTTGACAGATGATATAACTGTAAAATATACTTTAAATAAACTGTTTTATATATGTACATTATACCGTAATATCACTTTGTTTAATCTGCAAAATTACAGTTCAATGTACCAATCTGCATTTTACGGTTCATTGTCCTGTTCAGGTTTATTAGTACTTTTACAGTTCTTAGACCTGGAACAAAGTTGCCAGTTAATTTAACTGTAAAATTTAACGGGAATTTTTTGCAGTGAATCTCAACTTATTCCACAAAGCATCATACATGTATATATCTTCATATCAAGCACATAATACAACCCTCAAATATCTCATCAAATCTGACTCCATAACCAGTAACATTGTACCACTTTATTACTCTTGGCAGACTCGGGAGCAGCATGTGTATGGTTCACCCCTGCCTGCGTAATGCTTAAAATTCTCACCCCATAATTTGGCGAATTGCAAATCCAGTCACGCCCTACCCCATCCTCAATTTTACAGATTCTCAATCCCAGAGATTAATGACATGGTCTAATACAAGCCACTAGCATGGCATGGGGGCTCAGACTGGCTACAAAAGCCTGCTAACTTGGCATAATTATGTGTTACAACTTCAGCCCCAGTGGAAATGCAGCAAAAATGTTGTGAAATCGAACACAAAAGGAGAATCTGTTTTAAACATGCGGAAATGGTGGCATGCAGATATAAGACAGTTCGCACAATAAATGTTGCCGGAATAGCAGATATACTTATCGTTATAATAGAATTTATGGTTAAACATTGCAATAATATCAGAGTACATTGCATACTGGAGGTCCTGGTAGAAATTATTTCCAATTGGAAAACAGTAACAGATTGTCTGGTTTTAAATCTTACTAATACTCTCATGCATAAGAAGTTTGTATATACCTCAAGTGTACTTTGTTTTTCTTTGATCCAGGGCTAGACACATGACTGATGGCATAACACAAACAGATGGTTTTAAAAATGTATTCTTAAATGAGTAAAACTAAGAAAGTCTCTCCTACAACTTGCACAAAATGCTCTGGTATGGATGTATTGCTTTTTTAAATCAAGGCATCTTCTGATCTGCCATGAGTGAATCATATCCCTGTATAAGATCAACTCCTCGCCAACGTCATTTGGCAATGGAAGTAAGCTAATGGCATTTGGCAGCATATTACACAAGGAAGTACAGTTCATAGAATTGGAATGTAGAAATAGACTCCAGACCAAGTTTTTCATGTGTATGTGTGATAGGGGAAATGTCATGATCTTCTAGACGTGAATACAAATATACCATTTCCATAAATTTTAATGTCACTGGGTATAAGTGTTCTGTCAATAATTGTGTTCTAGTGAATTATACTTGATGTGAAAAGTTCTAAAAGATGCCATATCAAAAGTACAGTCGTTCAGCTAAAACTAAAAAAAATATATATATAATTGAAATATTTCCAAAAATATCTTTAGCAAGAAACTCAAAAGAAAGCTACAGTAAATGATTACCTGGTCATTCGTTCAAATCCCCGATTTAATGCTTTTTATTTTATTTCAGTGTACAGTATGTTCAGGGTTCCTAATTTTCTCCCATCCCATTAATCAACCCTAAAGAGCACCAATAACTGCCTTAGATGGCTGCAATATCCACACTTATTTGCCTATAAGCTCACTATGATTCATTGAGCTGATAATCTGGCCCTTTAACTGGATTCGAACCCAGAATGCAAGCACTTTCTCCACTGAGCCAGTTTTGTGTGCAGTATAACTCATCCAATTGACTCCAATATTTGGGTTTATTAGAGCTAAGAAGATCATGTGTGAAAGCTAATAAGCCAAATACAATTGGGGAGATGAGCTTAATTAAGTTTGAGTTGAGTTAATTAAGTTTTAGCTCCCTTTAACCAAGTAATTCTCCAACTTAATTTAGTTTATTAAGCCGTCTCTCCAGCTGCTCTGAAGCATGTGCAACTCTCTGCAGAATTTCGTGTTTGTTTCTTTAATTTTTAAAATAGCTTTTTACAATTTTATGGCCGATTTCATTTAAGATCAATATCAATAATTATCCTGTCATGAATAAAATTATGTTTGATTTGACAATTCCTACAATAACACCCTCCCACTTATTGAAAACAATAGCTTTCATCGTTTCAGGCGACCATCAATAATTTCGGCACTGGTCTATTTCTGAAACTTAACCCTGAAGTAAAAATGATCTGTTTTTGTATAATTATTCACCCTTTAGGTAAACTATCTTGGTCTGTACAAATATTTTGCTATTGAACTGTTTAACAACTTGAGGCTTGAAATTTAAATTCTGCTTTTATACCGATTTTCCTCCGAAATATCAAAGAATGGAAAAAATATGATACATAGTCAGACAAATTGTTTATTGGCTGAACGCTTGGCTTACAGACTGATTGATTGATTGACTGATTGACTGATTGACAAATCAATTTCCTAATCAATTCACTGGTTGATTTTTTGATTGACTGATTTATATTTTGATTGGATGATTAATTGCTGGGTTGATTGATTGACTGAATTGATTGTTATGGAAATAACTTCATTTCTCTCTTCTCATCTCATTAATCAAGCATTTCAAATGGCAAGGACTTTCCTTGGAAGGCTGCACTATTCGCACACACGAAGCTATATACTTTCCACTCCACTTGTTGTAAAGACAACCAAGAAGCACACAGTAACTGTTGTACACGTACCATTTATGAATTTATAAGTATTAAATTTCAGTAAAATTGTGTCTGGCAACCTTAACATGTAACTGTGCTGTCTGTGCTGATATATGCCAGTTGTGTTAGGATACGGATCATAATAAAAGACATTGAACTTCGTATATTTTTCCTCACTAATTGTAACATTCAGTTTGTGCACGAATTTAACTCACAAAACGTATCCTTAGGCCTATATAGTTTAATTTATATCGTATCAAGCCCAAATCAAGAAATTGATATTAGTCTATCTTTCTCACACAAGCAAAAGATGGCCAGCTACAGTCAGAGAACAGGCTGCAAGATGAATTGAGACAGTTCTTTTATGATTTGGCAGAACTATTTCTTGGAAAGGTCTAGAGAACCTGGACTTTGGTTCTACACATTGGGAACCTTCTCGCAGGAATGGGAATCTTCGAATGTGGAATATGACCATTACTTTTAAGTGGTGGATATTACAAACTGGATTAACCAGTTTATTTATATATAGAGGTTTTAAGTTTAGTTTTAGTTGGAATTTGCATGTAGCTTATTCAGGTTAAACTGAATAAGTATTGTCACATCAGCTAGGTCTTTTAAACAAACCGCATGACCAAACTGATTAATCTTCCAAAGGGCTCAATAAGCCCTAGGAATGTTGGGATTGAAAACCTCAATTCTTTAGAGGCTATAGGAGGTAAAAGCTGCCTTGCCTACCCCTACACATCGCATCTTCCACACACCCAAACTGTATTGATCAAAGATTTCTTATGTCATCCTTCCTCTCAGCAGCCATTGTCAACACTCAAAAGATTTTCAGACAAAATTGGTTTTTTAGATTCAAAATGGTTTTTTGAAAAACCAAATTTCAATGCAAAAAACCAACATGGATTTTTTTAAAAATCCATGTTGGTTTTGCACTGAAATTTGGTTTTTCAAAAAACCATTTTGAATCTAAAAAACCAATTTTGTCCCGACATTTTTTAGAGTGAACAATGTTCTTAGTATTTCAATCACACCTTGTCATTGTCACCGACTTGTCAACAGCCTACCTACACCATGTGCTTGAGAATTTTGCATTGCATTTTACACAATGTGCTTTATGTGAAAATTTATGGTTATGTCAAGGGTTGGGCGTCTCATATTGTTGTCGCATGTTGTTGGCCTGTCACCTGACATGAAAGAAATTCTTACAAAGAACACGCCAAGATTAAACGGTTCCAAAAAAGAAGGAATTTTACATAAAATTTTGGATCTTCCGTAGCGGTATGATGTTTTTTTTATGGATAAGATCGAATGGATACACATGAAACACGTAAATGAAAAAAGATAAGATGTTGGGGTAACCTTAGACATGACAATTCATTCATAAGCAGTATTGTATCAAGATAATTGAAATCATTATATTTAAATATATAGATAGATAGATAGATAGATAGATAGATAGATAGATAGATAGATAGATAGATAGAGATAGATAGATAGATAGATAGATAGATAGATAGATAGATAGATAGATATAGATAGATATAGATAGATAGATAGATAGATAGATAGATAGATAGATAGATAGATAGATAGATAGATAGATAGATAGATAGATAGATAGATAGATGGATAGACAGATAGACAGATGGAAGAATACACCACATTCATATAGGCTATGCACTAGGGTGCATCAGCCGCCCCATGAAAAATAAAAAATTGAGATAGGCAGCTGTACCTTGTCATGAAGTTGTGTTTTGGTAGCCAGATGAACATACTAAAAAATCAGCCAGATCAAATAATATTTAGGGGTGCCTCCGGAAGCATATTTCCTAAGACATTTTTCAGGAAAAGTTACGTTTCCGCAGAATCGCGGTTTGCGATATCTTAATTAATATAAAAGATACAAGAAAAATAATGACATATTTGGATTCTGCTGAAAATTTCCTTCAAAATGAATACCTGGAACCTATACTTTCGTTGAGATAATGTTGATGCCATGGGGCAGGATGTGTTTTTATTTTGAATATTTTATTCGACTTCACTGATATACAAAATTTTTTATTTAAATGACTGCAAGATACTTTGTCTTTAATTGTTCCTTTCTTATTTATTATGTTTGGTACATGTATATGAGTAATAATATACTCAGTATTTCTCTTTGGCTCTCAAAGCTATTTCTATTATTTAAGGATTCAATGATCTTGATTAATGTTTTACGACTGTATGACAATTAAGAAACAACATTACTGATATGCTATGCATTAAGAAGTCATTATCTGTTTTAACACTGAGAAAACTTGCCTGATATTATAGTGCACAAGAAGATGTGTCAATGTACAATTGTACATGATATTGTAATCAACCATTCATATTCTGCAAATTAATGAAATACAAATATTGTCTGCACATTGTATATTTTCTGGAAGTACTTTCTGAGGCCACATTAAGCTTCAAACCAACATTTTTAGAGTAGGCCTATATCAGGGACTATGTTCACCGAGACTGTCAATATACATAATCTGTATATCCTGCACTAGATGGATGGCAAGGTCCAAGAGGATTTATTTCATAGATTTAATCTATAGTCACAATTCCATGACAAGAATAGAAGCAATTTAATAAATGTAATATTTATTTAATATTTTCACGCGAACTTTCATGGCGTTTTAAAAAAGGTATTGATTACTTGCAGTCTCATGCAGAAGGGTACAAACCTTTCTACTTAAATTCCATTATATTAGGAATGTGTGAGATATGCATAAGTGATAAATGTTTTAGATGCCATACTGTGTGACCTTCAAGAAAAGTCTTTGAGAGGCAAAGGTGGGTAGGCCTTTTAAAAGGATATTTTCATAAATATAAATTAAATCAGATTAAATTCATTAAAACCAATCATCCTGCATGTGTTAAGAATGGTCAAGTTTAAAATATTGCAGTAAATTAATAATGAAGAAAGAGAATATCATTTCAAATGCAGAAATATAGAAAGAAAGAAAAGTAGTACTTACGTTCCTCTAACTACCATAACACAAGCTCAAGCCATGGTACGGCTTCCCGGCTCTATTTTTTTTAATTCATAGGACAGCTGATGAACCATAATGTACATGGTAAATGGACCCATCTCCTTGTCCAAAAAAAGTATTAGGGCTAGTTTTTCATAAGGTTTCAATAAATTGGGACTTATGGTCACTTATCACCACATAGCATAGCAAACTTGTTTTTTTTTCTCTTTTCGTAGTCATAAAACTTTTTGAGATCATCATGAATAATTGAAATTGCTTTGAGAGATAAAATTGAATACTGAGTTGCTGCTGATTTTATGAATCATAATTTATATGAAGAGAAAAACAAAGAATAAGTGCCATGCAGTCATATAAACAGAAACTTCTGTATATCAGTGACGTCGTACATAATAATCGAAGTAAAAGCATATCTTGCAGTACATGATCACCATAATGTTGACGGAAACATAGCTTCCAGGTATTCATTTTGAAGGAAATTTTCTGTAGAATCCAAATATGTCATTAGTTTTTTTCTATCTTCTATATTACTCAAGTTAGCGCAAACCGCGATCTTACGGAAACGTAATTTATCCTGAAAAACTCAAAAGAAAGATGCTCTCGGAGGCACCCCTAAATATCCATCGATCAAGCTGAAATTTCATAATCTTATTTTGTGTGGTAAAACCCAACTATGGACCAAGGTACAGCTGGATTGGTTGATGTTGGGGCAACTGATGCACCCTACTATGCACCCTCTTTTAATGTGGATAAATAAAGTCTATCTATCTATCTTTCGCAGAACAAAATGTATTGAGCATAGGCCTATTCACAGAAATACAGACAGTCATATCATTAAAAAAACTATTTGCATTGATATACCCAAGAACTGCTAATGGTGCCATTGAATTTTAAAGTCCATTCTCTGCTTGTCAAATGCATTTACCTTCGATAACATCTCGAAACATTGTGTCATTACTGGGCTGGAATCAATAGCAAACACTTAAAACATTCGCAGCTTTCAGAAGAAAACTTGTAGCGACTAATTCCACGAGACAAGGCAATAATTGCTTTCACAAAATTGACTCCCTTTTTGGTCACACTCTGTGAGCATGGACAAATTCTATTTCTTAAAATGTGTCTCAAACAAAGTAACATGCCAATTTTAGGCAAATTGATTTGGAAGTGTGGAAAGCTGACCTAAATAAGTGTATCTACAAGATTGTGGCTGAGGGGATTCATATTGAAGCTTCAATGTTTATCACAAAGTTTTTGGTTTGCTATTTTAGTTGAATTGAGTTGCGAGGAAATGGCAAGATGGTAAAGACACTAGGCCTCCAACTTCCTCTGCTGAAAGTCTTCGTTCGAGTCCTGCATAGTCATTTGTTATTGGACCTATGCAGCAAAATCCCACCCAATATATATATCCCACCCTTAGGCTAGATATTGTCAGTGAAAGATGAATTGGTGGCCCAATACATGTACGCTGGGCAGGAAAAAGATCCCTCACATGGTAATTGTGCAAAATGCTTTGATTGAACTCCTCTTTCTTTATCGTCATCAACTACTGCAGGTTCAATGAGCATGCTAGTGTGTAGGCAGCTGCACTGTACAGCTCCAGTGTAGGTCTGCTCCGATGCAGGTCTTTGCCTGCATGGGCTGAAAACCCAGACATTGAACAGGAAATATTTTCAGTGGATCAATTCCAAAAATGTTAATTTCTTATATCAGTTTCTGTGCAGGGACAGTAAAATTTCCCTCACAAGGGGTAAAATTGAATGTTTAACATGTCGAGGACTCCCATTCTCCCATCTCACATTCAACCCCTGTGAGTGCCCAATTGTACGCTGATCACTGGAAATGTTGCAAACCAGTCACTGAGCAGAAATATGGAATTTTCGCTATACATGATAGTGATACATTCCATGACTAAAATAGTCAATCATACTCACTTGTTCTCCAAAGAAAGGAATCCGCCATGGTCCCAGAAATAATCATCACAACGACACAAAACTGATATAAAATCCACGACTGAGTAATCCTTGGGTTTATCCAAGACATGGTGCAGAACTTCAGGTTTCCTACCAAATTCTTGTGTCATCTATATGAGGTGAAATTGAGTTTTGATAAAATGACACTTGTGGACATTTTAATTGTTCTGGTGCATTTAAATAGAGTTTAAATAGCACCTGTGTGAATTATTTATTTGAAAACAGTTGTTTCCATAACTTAAACTTTGGAACTGGGAACAGTTCGAATTAACTGCTGTCTTTGCCTTAAGGCAGTACCTTAATTAAGAAAAATGCCAATGTAGTTTGCTGGGGAAATTGCTTGCATTTTAATCTGGTAATCACCGGATAAATAAATCAATTGCATCATTAATTTAACTCAGCATGCACCATTTCTACTAAAGATTAGAAAATGTGCACTCTTGATATGTAGATATGTCTGAAATAAGTGATATAATCGTTCCACTCTACTTATCAGTCAAAACATTATTCAGCATTGTACGTAATGTATCATTTGGGTAAAATCCTACGAAACACTAGAAATCCATTCAAATTGGTTCCCTTTTATTGTCTAACTGTTAGTAAACATAAATTTCTCTGACAGTTAACGTATCTGTGTCTTTTGTAAGATTCCTCCACCTCACAATCATAGAAATTTATTGACATAAATTCTGTCAAAATTGTACAGATGATGCTGTTTTTGTAACTCTGATAATTACTAATTACCTACCAATTCATAACCCCATTCATAATCCAGAGTGACAAATGAGTAAACAAACATCCTAGTGAAACTTTTTTGAGACAGTAATTAGTTTGTAATAAAGATAATTCTATTGGACGTAACCTCCTCATTCAGCTGCAAAAATACTGGACTTCCACAACAATTCACAAGTTTATGAAAGCTCATAATCCGTAGTAACCATTTGATTGAAGTCCCAAGATAGCAGAGTTTTTCCAAGGTCCCATGAGTCCACCACTACTGGCACCGAGACTGCTGCCCCACTTTGTAATCCAGGCAGGTTTAGCCAATTCGCCACTACATGGGCCCTATTCTTGCCGGGCATAAGAGCTGGTCGAAATCTGTAGCCAGATCCCAGTCAGTCTAACAATTTAGACAATGTCATAGATTAGAACGGTGCTGATGTGTTAATACCAGCAACAGAAGATTATTTGCATGTTTATTGTGTAGAGCAATTGATTATTGACAGTTCAATTAATCTCAAGGCTAACAATTTTACAGTCTTGTGGTGACTTAGTAGTCGCTTGTAGTCACTTCAATGAGAAATAATGATAATTGTCGATGGTGTTGCTTGTAGTAAATACATTTTTCAGTAAATCTGTGATGATGCTGATAATCTCTTCTGGAAAATAGTCTTGTTTAATTTCACCTGCAAAGAGAGAAGATAAAACTGATAAGTGAACTACTATAAATGCATGTATGTGCTTGAATAGGTCTGTGTAAGCAAAATCATTAAGAATTTGCTAATTACGTATTATCAAGTAATCAAATAAGTAAGCATGCTAACAAGAAAAAAAAAAAGAAAGGTAGAAAGGAAAAGGAAGCGATTGAGTAAATAACCATAATTAACAAATTAAAGAAGTAAGCAAGCATACAACAAGCAAATATAGGCCTGAAACAGAAAATTGAAAATTAGTCTGAAATTAAAAATCAGTCACTAAAGTAAGCATGGTAGGTAAAAAAAATAAGTGTGTGTGTTAGTTAGTAAACAAGATGAATTGGTGGGAAATGCAGCAGCTTGTCACAAAGGCCATATCAAGTTGTTGAATGGAAGTGTGTGAGAGAAATACAATAAAGGCTGATACATATGCAGTTGTTTGCAGTATTTTTCAGATCATAGCAAGTATATACAAGCTTGGATATCACAAGAAAATTTGCTGGTAAAAAGAAAATTCGTTTGTGACATAGACTTGTATGTTTTCACTTCACCTATTTTGCCAAATAGTGTTATGTTCTTAATTTATTTGTTTGTGAGTTTTCCAACTTTTGAAACCAGAACCACCTTTGACTTTGAAATTCGCCAAATAATAACTGTTTCACAGAAATACATAACTTTTGAGAAGTTTAGAAACATTATGCTGCATTAAAGACAGACTTCTGCTGGCTTGCAAAGAAGTGCACCTATGAAGTAAAAAACATGTTATTTGCCAGTTTGCAAAAGATTGTCTTTTAAAGGTGAGCGCACATTAGGCAAACATATTGTGTGATCTAGGAAAGTGAAGATATTGAAAGCTGTTTGATTTTTACAGGCTGCCAACTACAGAGACATGGGACTACATGTTGGTGTTGCTAAATTGAAAATTGGTTTAATCTGAAGTAAATCAAAGAAAAAATCCCTTTATATCTTTACTAAGTGTTTGAACACAAGTAAACTTACAATTCCGAGAAAGGAGGAAAGTAAGGAAGCAAGGAAGCAATGAAGAAAGGAAGTAAGAAAGTAAGGAAGAAAGATAGAAGAATATAACTGCAACTTAAAAGTTGACAACACACAAAATCAGAACATTAAACTTGTGAAACATACAAATTTAATTCAGCATTCGCGCACAGTCATCTTAAAATCTCAAAATAAAATTAATCAGAAGTTGTACTGAGTTCATTAAGAGTGGCGTGACAATAACTTTGCTAAACACTCAAGGCCTAATGCAGCCCCAGAGACCTTATCACCCTTCAGCTTTCTTGCATAAAATTCAGCCCCTTTTCCCCAGAAGCATTAAACAGACAGTTTACACTCTGAAGTTTAGAAGAATGAGCTGCCATTGAATTTTAATTTACTTGAAATATGTTGATGAAAAAACATTTAATAATGATGATCATTCCCAAATAGTTTGCACGTTTCCAATTCACACTAAAAGCAGCTGATGTACACTTGTGTAAGTAATTTGCTCAAAACAAAAATAAAAGTTAAGCAGCATATTAAAGATATTGTCACTTTACAAAGTTCAAAGACTACCAGTAGTGTGTACTTACTTAAAATCTGCTAATCCAAAATAGTCTTTTGCCATGTAGCAATACTTTGAAGTGGCCATAAACTCCATCAGTCCAAACACAGTGTCGGCAGGTGCCTACTCTAACACACTCCAGCAATACTCCAAGCCACCTCGTGTAGTTGCCAGCCCCTGTGTATCAGTAATGCTGGACCCATTCTCAGCATCTGTGTTGAGGCTTTAGCGACATTGCATCTGACGCGAGGCAACCATAAACTAAGTCACGTGGTTGCTGCCAGATCGATATGAAAGACGCTCCCTGATTGGTTGATGATCGATAGTCCAAACGTCTGGGGTGTGCATGTCCTTTTTCAGCCGAGAGAAAAGTGGGGAAGTCGTGGGTTTTGGTGATATCAATAGTGGTTTTTGGTGATATCAATAGCGGTTTTTGGTGATATCAATAGTGGTTTTTATGATATCAATAGTGGTTTCAGGATGACTACAGTGCAGATTGTTCAAATGATTCTAACAGGTACATAATTGTAATAGGTCTACACTCATTGCTGTCTAGGGTGCTAATTCATTTATTTTGTGTGGTGATAAGCTTATAGGTTGGTTATGATGAATAGATAGATAGATAGATAGAAAGATATATATATAGATAGATAGATAGATAGATAGATAGATAGATAGATAGATAGATAGATAGAACTGAATAACAGCTTGTTTGATTGATTTACCTATTATCAACAGCTTGATACCATGTTAGATATATTGATTTTATCAATTGATTGATTGATTGGTTTTGGTTAATTGATTGACCTGGCTTATTTTCTCTTGAGATAAATTATCTTTTCGTTTTACTTGGCTGATTCAGTTAACAAGAGGAATAATCAGTCTTTAGAATGTCACGACTGATTTGGTGCGGCTTGAAAAGTATGTAACTGTACAGATCGTGCTGGGGCATTTTGCCTGTTGTGCAGTAATGCTGGGCACATAAGGATATATTGAAATGACCTCCCTTTTACTGTGCACTACATGTTCCGTTTGAGTTAGACTCATGAAATCTTGGAATAGCTAGACATGTGATACAGCCTAGGAATTCCATGTTATTGAATGTATCAAGCACATGATGTGGGTCTGTGTATTATGGCTGAGTTTAGTAGGATTACAAGATCAGGGACACGAATTGCCGCACTTACAATCGACATCAGTATTATTCAATTCAGTTCAATTCATTGACCACTAAAAACAAAATTCTATATAAAGTTATATTAATATTATAACTGACCATATAATTTTTGTTAAGTTTATAATCTATCTTCAGGAATGGAATGGCCTTTTTGACGCTAATATTTCCAATATGCCATTACCTTAAAACTTACCAAAGAAATGCACTAATAAAATCGTGAAAAGCATAAATAAAAAGGATTGGAGTGGGTGAGTTCGGATGGTCATGTCCAGTGTGTTCCCCCATCAACACCTCTTCTCCCTCTCTGCTGGAGTAAAGAGTTACTATGAGGCTATCAATTTGGTTCATGACATCTCCGTTAGAGGGCAGGTAGGGGAGGGTCATGTGACATTGATCTATCATAGGGCAGTGTCTGTTACCCTGAAAGACAATGTTATTAAGGGTTATTGGAGTCAGGAGAGGGCAAAGTCCACCGCCCTGATTTATGCCAGGTCCTTGAAAGGGTTCCCTCCAGTGAAATACGTCTCCATGAAAATGCTTTAATAGATTTATCCATCATTTGTCTCAATTGTGTCCTTATTTCATGTTTTCAATGTCATTGATAACAATAAACCTTAGCAGTCCTGTCAAATTGATAATTTAGACATTTATGTAAAGGGATACATCCTTCCCAGAAGTTAACATGATGTCATATTTTGCATGGTGGTTTTTAACAGTAAATTTACCTATTATTTCGGTGTATTTTTTGTTATTTCAGCAGTGGCGTCCCTATGGGGGGGCACGAGGGGGCACAGGCCCCCCCATATTGGACCTGTGCCCCCCCAGGTGCCCCCCCCATATGAACTTTCCAACTCTGGCTAAAATATACAATTAGTATAGAGGGTGCCCCCCCAGAGAATCGCGTGCCCCCCCAGGTGCCCCCCCGCTCGAGACTCCCCAGTTACGCCACTGTATTTCAGTGTCTGGTCTAAGTTGCAAAGAGCGAGCAAATGAGCAGTTAATAAATGAAATTCAGGGATGGCTGAATCATGTGCAAAATTGATATGCAGGGCACAATGGATTGAAGTATAATCGATTAGAGTCTTAGTTGGAAACAGGGGCGGACTGGCGGCATTTCGGGCCCGTGGCAAAATTAGTCAATTGGGCGCTATGTCCCAACCAAGGGCGATATTTAAAAATGAAAACCTCTAAATTTATCGCAATAATACTAAAATATAATAATATATTTTCCATCTAGAAGGGTTTGTCAGCTCTGCTGCGCTGATGAGTAACACATATATAATCCAACAATAATATTATTAATAAATCATTGGAAATTAACTCTCTTAATCAAGGGTGCCGGAAGGAAACGAGGACGGCAGGGGCGGTCGATTGAGAAAGGGCAAATCTAATTTGCGCAATGAAAATTGAATGTTTCGGCTAAACTAATTTTAAATTTATATTTATAAATTTTGTCTAAATTCACAGTAAATTGGCCTTACAATGTTTTTTCTTTGAGATCAAAAGGGCAACATTGCCCCCCCCTGCCCCTCCTGGCAAAGGGCAGGAGGGGCAAATGCACCCCACCCCCGCCCCCCCCCCCTGTTCCGGCACCCTTGCAGTCTTAATTGTCCTAGAGATAGTTTAACCCTGACCCGGTTCCCTCCATTGTGGTGTGCAACACATTTATCTGTCTTCGTTTAGACCTTGAATATGCCACAAACGGGGACTAAATAATAGTGATCTTCCTTCAAATGTCCTTGCGAAAAGCCATTCACTGTCATTAAGCCGATTGCAGAACTTGTTGGTGGACCATTTCGATTTCGCTTAGTGGATGCATTGACCCTAAAAGTATACTAGGTGTCCATTGTCCTTGGTGTGCAGGTTATACTCAAATTGAAACAAATGATTCAAACTAAAATTAATTTTTATTCAGTTTTAATTATAGACAGTATTATTCAATTCTGCCATCAATATGTGAATATTAGCCCAGATTATCCTGCTAATTCTGCATTAGCTGGCAAATACAAATTCAATTTAGCATTCATGCATGATCTCTCAAAATCCACTCACATTAAAACAAAATAAAAGTTGTCGAAAGTTGTGTTAAATCAATTTCAAGTTGTGACTGGATTGGTGTTCTGAACATTAGCTTGAAACAATTCTGAAATGTTCAACGCGCATCTCCCTACAGAAAGTGCAGTCCTCTGAAAATGTTTCTTGTCACTCTTGGTGGGCGGCCACTGGCCAGGTTGGTAGACAGATCATGTGCAGACATATAAGCCTAGTTCTTGCTGCTGATTAATGCTAATTCAGGTTTATTGATGAGATGGGAGGGAGAGAGAGCCCGTGTCCTCAACATGTTACACATTAGCCCCATGTGAGGGATCTTTTATGGGAAGCTGATAACACAGGTCAATAACTTAAGGTCTCATCCTAACGACATCCAGATGGGACTTTGCTTTGAAGGTCAAATGAAAATGAGATGAGATGCAATGAGATGAGATGGAATGAGATGAAATGAGGAGAGATGAGATGGGATGAGATGAAATGAGATATGATGAGAAGAATTGGGATGAGATTAGATGGGATGAGAAAATATAGGATGTGATGAGATGAGGTTGAATGAGATGAGATGAGATGTGATGGGATGAGATAGGAGGAGATTAAATGAGATCAATGAGTACAATTGGGATGAGATGAGATTGGTTGAGAAAATATAGGATGTGATGAGATGAGGTTGAATGAGATGAGATGAGATGTGATGGGATGAGATAGGAGGAGATTAAATGAGATCAATGAGTACAATTGGAATGAGATGAGATTGGTTGAGAAAATATAGGATGTGATGAGATGAGGTTGAATGAGATGAGATGAGATGTGATGGGATAAGATAGGAGGAGATTGAATGAGATCAATGAGTACAATTGGAATGAGATGAGATTGGTTGAGAAAATATAGGATTTGATGAGATGAGGTTGAATGAGATGAGATGAGATGTGATGGGATGAGATAGGAGGAGATTAAATGAGATCAATGAGTACAATTTGGATGAGATGAGATTGGATGAGAAAATATAGGATGTGATGAGATGAGGTTGAATGAGATGAGATGAGATGTGATGGGATGAGATAGGAGGAGATTAAATGAGATCAATGAGTACAATTGGAATGAGATGAGATTGGTTGAGAAAATATAGGATGTGATGAGATGAGGTTGAATGAGATGAGATGAGATGTGATGGGATAAGATAGGAGGAGATTAAATGAGATCAATGAGTACAATTGGAATGAGATGAGATTGGTTGAGAAAATATAGGATGTGATGAGATGAGGTTGAATGAGATGAGATGAGATGTGATGGGATAAGATAGGAGGAGATTAAATGAGATCAATGAGTACAATTGGAATGAGATGAGATTGGATGAGAAAATATAGGATGTGATGAGATGAGGTTGAATGAGATGAGATGAGATGTGATGGGATAAGATAGGAGGAGATTAAATGAGATCAATGAGTACAATTGGAATGAGATGAGATTGGTTGAGAAAATATAGGATGTGAGGTGGAACGGTATTGGATGAGATGAGATGGGATGAGACAGGATGATACAAAATGAGATATGATGAAAAGAATTGGGATGAGGTGACATTTGGAGAGATGACTGAGATGAGATGGGATGAGATTAGATTAGGTGAGATTATAGATGGGATGAGAAAATACGGGATGTGGTGGGATGAGGTGGAATGAAATTGGATGAGATGAAATGGGATGAGATGGAATCAGTTTGGATGAGATAAAATGAAATGGGATAAATAAATGAGAGACAGATTCCTCAACATGTTGCTTATATCCCAAGTATGAAATCTTCCATCTGCCAAAGACAATGTTTCTTAGAATTCTTAGTAACTACATTACACTCCTAGTGGGAGAGTTGACAGATTTAGGTTTCTAAACCAACACCCACACTAAAAATGTTTTATGTCTTTTCCAAAATGTCAATATTTTTATAAATGGAAGCAATTTTAATTCAGATAGCACACAATTGACAACCTGGAGACATGCATTAAGCACAAATAGATCTGTGTTTTTTTTTAATCAATAGCAAGTCAATAAGGATTGGGCTAAAGCCTGTTATTTCATTTGCAGCTTTTTCTATTGATGGCAAGTGTAACTCCAAACTGTTTTCATTAAGTGATTGAGCAGCTTCATGTTTTGGTCACATCCTACAATTCTATCAATTCCAATCCACAAATTAAAATCCCTAATTTGAAACTCTTATCTAATTCAAATTATAATTTGAAATACAAGGAACTCATGCCAACATAAATATTGCTAAGTACTTGTTGAGACAAATGTGATGTTTTTGATTTGATAAGAGGCATCAGGACTATTTTCATGTGGTCTTGATATGGGTCTCGTCAGGTGAATCACTTCGTTTTTTTTTTGTTTTTTTTTACTGAACAATTTGATATATGTGCAAAAAGAGTGGACTATTGCACTGTGAAAATGGCACTTCGTGAGTCATCATGCTGATGATTTTTCGTGGTCATATCCAATACGTACCCAGAGAATGCTGAAGTGCCAATAAGTTCATTTAAGAAGATTAATTCACTTGCTGGTAACAGGCAAATGAAAGGATCATGCATCTGATTTTTACTCTAAAATCAATGACAAATCAGTGGGATCAGGGAGAGAGGTGCATGGATGCCAAGTTTAATTTGTGTTCGGTTGTAGGTACACTGTTCACATCCTATCCAGCAGTTGTGCATTGTGCAAAAAGAGAGGACCAGTTCACTGTAAAAAAAATGCACTTTGTGACTCATCTGGTGTGTCATCTTCTCTACACTCAACATGGAATCACAGCTCTAGGCTATTTGATTAGTCAGCATCGTGAGAACGACATTTTCATTGGTACTGCATTGCAGTTGCAAGGGCACATACTTGAGCTATATAGCTTTGAGCACCTTCTTCGATGAAACTTTGCAGACAAAATATAAATTTGAGTAGCAGGACATCCTTCGGTGGGATTTCTATGCTGGCCTGCAACTGAAATCAACATTTAACTTGTCATGATGCAAGTCTCTGATTGGCCACTTTGTTAGAAGACTGATATCAGACAAGAAGGGAAATGGGGTCCTTCAGAGAACATCCCACCTTCTCTCTTGGTCGCCTATCTTTTCAATGTCTCGTCTGGAAGGGGTGAAAATTATCATTATAATTATAGTAGAGACATCTATAAAGGCAGAAATTTAAGCCTACAGACCATTGACAACCTTCTTGTAGAAAAATGCATTAATCACAAATAGGTTTCCTGTGTAAATGCTGTGGTTAATGATTCCAACTTAAAATGTATTATACAATATACATGTATAATATTGCAAGGTTTTCTATTGATAGCAAGTCAGTGCATTTTTTAACACAGTAACTGGGAAACCAAATGTTCTCCCAATGGTTAGATTTGGTCTCCCAGTGATTGCCAAATTGGTATCACTGGGAGACCAATTTTCTAAGAGACTCGCATTAATATCACATTTGATGGTCATAATTTGTAGTTCCTGAGTGAAAGTGAGGTTTCTTCTTTCTTCGTGAAAATAATCTCTAAAGTCGCAGTCAGGTCGACAGTTCAAACTCGCAAGCACATTGTTATAATAAAATATCTAATGGATCTCAGTATACATCTATAGATGTAGCGAATCAAGGCGCTGGGAAGCTCCGTTGGTCTCCCAGTCGAATATTCTTAAAAAACGTTCTGTAGCAGGTGTAACCTACCTAATTCTGAAATGTTTCCATAAAGTGACTGAGGATGTTCATCATATGGTCAAATTCCACAGTTCCAATCCACAACCTTTTCCTTTGATATAGATCTTTAATAAAAATCTGAATTGATAATCCGATGAATCCATCTTGACATCAGGAGAATGTTTCTGAGGCATAAGACATTATCTTAGAGACATTTGTGAGAAGATTCCCAACTTTTGAAACACTACTTACAATGCGTCACGAACCAACAACATCTTACATTCATTGCAATTGAAGTTAATTTATAGAGCATTCACAAATCGTATATCTTACCCACATTTTACGATAAAAACAACAGCTTCAATAAGGCATTGGTCATCCTCTGTAGGTCAATTCAGAGGTCTGAAGGTCAGCTCTAAAGGATTTATAAAATATGAAAAATGGTCTGCCTGCTACAAATAAATCCACTCTTATGTAGACAATGAGATGTGTGAAATGAACATAAAAAGCACTTTGTAAAATTGTGATCACGTTTTAGCAGTGTTTAGTGAGCAGAACTCAGTCTGTGTTGTGGTTGGTGTTTGGACCAATCCACTTGTCTGGTTGGTCTCAGCTACTCTATTGGCAACTTCACACAAATACCCCTTACTGTTGCATGGTGATATAGAAGGTCCCTTTTGCAGGGAAATGGCCTGGGCACTAGAGCCAGGGGGTGGGCATAACTCCCCATTTGACAATCACTGCAGCAGGAGCTAGCAGGCCACCCAAATGGCCAATGCCTCTAAATGCTATACTCCCATCCATCCTGATAGCAAACCATTATGCTTTACCTAGCCCTGGTCCAATGCAGCCTGCACAGCACATTGGCAACAATGGCTTTGAGAAGTAGCGAGGTGTGTGCTGCAGTGCAGCCTATGTTTATGGACACAGGGTATGCATAAATATTAGCCTGAGGATTTCTTTGTTTACTCCGGTAATGATGCCTATGTTTTGATTATGCTTATTTCAGACTAGAGACGGGAGTAATTCGTCGAAGTTTGACTCACAATACTTTCATCATCTGAAAATACAGTTGTGATTTTCTGCAAACAACAATACAGAGACGTTTTGGATGCTCCCCGGTAATTCTACCCCCCACCTATTTCTCAGTAAATTTATGCTGTGGTTAATGATTACAAGAGGAGGGGCAGCTGGAGAACTTGACATTGTCATGGAGTTGAAGCAGTCTACAAGTTGGCCGCTATTTGCTGCCACCTAGGGGGCAAAATTCGCAGGCTCCAGTGAGCGGTCAACCGAAACTGAGTGTGAGGAACTCACACAACTTTGTTTAGAAGGAACCAGGACAGTCCCAGCATTTGATGATGGCCCAGCAGTTGATGAGGACCTAGTCTATTTAAAAAAAGGGTCCAGTCTGACTTTGGTTGACTTCTTATAAAGCAGAAAGCTTATGAATACCAACTTAATTTGGAACTATTTACATTGTATAATGGAGAATGTATATATTGCAACACACATACAATGCCAGAATAGATGGTGCCACTTGTGGCCTAGAAAAGACATTTGTTGAGTGTTACACTGCCTTTATGAAATTGTATATACTTTTCTGGGGTCGTGGTTAATCTATCTCCACAAAGTAAACAAAACAATATGAATGGGTATTTTTAGTATCACAAGGCAAAAACGGTGACTTTATATAGCCTCTGAATAAGTGAGGGAGCATTCTTTTTGGACACTTTTCTGACAACGCTTTAACTTGCAATAATTGGTTTAATTAGATTCAATACCATCAAATTTACAGAACCTCCACGGGATCCTCGATTTAGGCCTACTGGTCACTCATCATTCAAACTTACAATGAGTGGAATCATCCCTTTCTTTGGCAAAAGTTATAGGTAAAGTTACAAAAAAACTTTCTTTTGTATCATGATTTCCAACATTTCCATTCAAAGCAGAGTGCTGGATCTTCACCAGCAGACATGCTTTTTAAAAGTTGTCTGGCGTAGTAATACAGACAGCTGTTGTTCGACCCGATCTTATGACCTGTCTTATATGTGTATATGTTGACTCAATTCCATTTTCCAGGGACGGACAGAATTCTGCTGCAACTTACTTGTCAGTCCTGAGCAGAAGCAGGAGTTGAAGTGTACACTCTAAGAACGAAAAGGGATTAGAACAACCAAATAGGGGCTTCACTTCGTCACAAATACAGCACCACATAGTGTGCCTGGAAGCACCTTTTCGTAGGGTGCTGCCCAGCACCCTAGGTCAAAGAACCCTGGGGAGTTTACAAGAACCCTACGGGGTTCTTCAGTGTAGATTGGTTTGTCGAGCATTTGGGGGTTCATGGCATGACCAAATTTAGGGTGGAAAGGGGCCTCTTGCAAGGATGCTTATAAGCCATTCCTCACAAGGTAGATGACTTTTGATAGCTTTCATTCATTTTTGTGGGTGTTACGTATCGTGCACAGAGAGACAATTTCACTGTCTGCCAAACTGCCCCCTGCTGGTCATCAGTCTGAAGATTACAACTCCTCAGATAACTGATGATCATTGTGAGACGGAAGCAAAGGAGGTTGTCTTCAACTTCTCAGCATCTTATAATTGAATGCTCATGTAAGTTGGAATTTCTGTATATCTACACATTCCGCTTGTTTTATTGTGGTCAAAATGTGTCTGATGTTCAGAGGACTGAAATGATTACACATGAGCTTTAAACCACATGCATTGTAATTGAAAATGTTCTTTCAACAGTGTAGTACGTACGCAAATAAACTTTATGATACATTTTGTTAACTTAATATTAAAATTATGCAAAAATAAATTTTACAAGCTCACGTCTGTTATAGGTGGGGTCACATGCATAACAATTGAGAATTTATTACAAAAGCTTTGCATTATAGATGACGCCACTTGTCCCATGTAAGAAAATATCACAAGCCAGTTCATTAAAGACCTATAGTGATGTAGATTAACCCAATTGCTTTACTTACCTAATTAAACAATCCCTATAAAGGTGTGCAATAAACCTAAACAGTATATTATGGCTAATTATGCAATCTTATTTGCTGTAGGTAAAACTTCCTGAGTCAAACAAAGAAATTGCTGTTAGTTCAACCAAGTCAAAATTCCTGATTCAGATTTGTTTAAAGATGCCGAGTTTCTCAGGATAACATTAGCATGGGCTGCCATTGCACTGAGGCTGGTGAATAGTACATTTACCACTCTTGGTCTGTCTACAAGTTGACTGCTATTTGCTGCCGCCTAGGGTGCACAATTCGTGTACTCCTGTGAGCGGTCAACAGAATTTCGATCTCTGGAAGAAACCAGGACAGTGTGGAAGAAACCAGGACAGTGTGGAAGAAACCAGGACAGTTCCATCATTTAGTGATGGTCTAGTTTATTTCCAAAAACTCTGCAAGTGTCTAATCTGACTTTGGTTGGCTTCAATTTTAGGCAGACAGCTTGTAAATACCAAAGTAAGTTGGAACTGTTTTTTATCATGGAGGATGTATACATCGTAGCTCAAATATATTGCCAGTAGGCCTATAGAGGGGGCCACTTGTGGCATGGACACGACATTTTGCTGAGTGCAACACAGCTTTTATGAAATTGTGAATTATATTGTTGTCCTAGTTCATAAATCTCCATAAAGTAACTTAATAAATAAAATTGAGCATTTTTGATATCCCACATCGGCTTTGTATGGACACATGAATAAGTGAGAATGCATTCTTTTCGGACCCTTTCCTGACCACAATTTGACATGCACTAAATGGCATAAGTAGATTGAATACCATCAAACTTCTGATGAGTAAAATCATCCCTTTCACAGGCAAAGTGTATGCTAAAGTTTCAAACTTTCTTTTTGTCTCATGATTTCCAAACATTTTCATTCAAAGCAGTGGACTGGATATTTGCCAGCAACCATGCTTTGTGAAAGTAGTTTGGCGTAGTAATATGGACAGCTGTTGTGCGACCTGATCTGGTGATCTGTCCAAAACAGATCAAATTATTGTTGACCCAATTCGATTTTCCAGGGACTGTCAGCATTCTGCTGCCACTTGACAGTCCCGAACAGAGACAGACTCTTGGTCATGATTTTCTGAACTGCTGGTAAATCAGTGTGGCATCTGGTTTCTGGCGGTTCCTCAATTAAAGTAACATTGCCCCACTTGACAAGTCAGTCTGCTGTACAGGCAGGTGAGAGTAGCTTGGCTGCAGTTGCATATGGTGCATTTTGGGGTGAATGGGTATCAAATCGGAAACTGGGACAACTGCCTATTACACCTGTGTTCAGTAGAAATGCCTACCAATTAATAAGCAGACATGAAAGAGAGCAGCTCTGGTGTACATATTGCTGTCAGCTGCATCACAGATACACCTTCACACAGTGATGGAAATGGAAAATTTTCATCGAGGGAGCTGTCGGCTCGTGCGGCAGCGACTTGCCATTCAAAATTTTTTAAAGGGAAAGACTTCTTCCACCATAGCATAATTTTGGTTAAAAGTACGATGAAGACTGAAAAAGTAACATGGTAATTGTAATTTCACCAGTGATCATTGGGGAGCTGTAGCAGGGTACAGCTCCCCCTGTTTTTTGGTCAAGGGAGCTCAGCTCCCCCGAGCTCCCCCCATTTCCATCACTGCCTTCACAGGTGGGTTGTTAGCAAACACTGAGGTTTTCAGAAACTATGAAATACGAACAAAAAATGCAAACAGTAAACTTTTTTTCAGGGGTAAAATTTAACCAAATTTACAACTGGAATAATTGACTCCTATCCTAATAAGCCTACCAAATGATAAGTACAGGACGTAATGCTCCAATCATCCATCCGTCGGTGTAACTTTGTACTAATGAATCAATCATGTGAAATGATTTGTTTTAACATCATGAGTTGTTCACACCAGAGAAGGGATTAGCACACCTCAGGAAAACATAGCCATTGTGATTCTATTGTGTCCTGAAGACTACCTGTTTCCAATGAGGATGACACAATGAAGGAAACCAAGACTTTATTTTATTTTATTTTATTTGCTAAATATTACATGAAATAGCAAAGATTACTAAAAAAAGACAGTGCCTTATTTTCGTTGTGGTCCTTGTGGAGCAGGCCTTCAGAGTGTTCATTGAGAGTTGTTAGCAAAATTTATTTTTAAAGAATTGAATTTTTAAAATAATATAAAAGATGTTGGCTTCTTTTAGATGGCTTCGAGCTTTGAGAAATGTTGTTACTTCTTTTTTATAATTGTCTTTAGAGTCCATTGTTTTTATTGCATCAGGTAGTTTGTTCCATTCCTTCAATCCTATTGCTTGAAAGTTAGCGTTGGCGATTCCATGGGTGGTCTTCGTAATGAGGTTGTTTGGGATGATCTTCTGGTATTGTAGGCATATGTGAGAATTTCAAATTGGTTGCCAAGATATGATGGTGCTGTTCTAGTATTGTGGATATTGAACATGACATTATTGTGATTTAGCATCAACTGCGTGGCCATGTCAGTGACAGTGAACATATTAATTTTACTCGATTGAGTTCAAGACAATGAGGGGAATCCTATTATGGAAATATTCAGAATACAAAAAACTGGTTTCAGTGTAATATTATTTACATAGGATTTATTCCATTTCAAGAGTGAAGCCTAAATAATGAAAGCGCAGAAAATAATGTGTTTTCTTCTCACCGGGGTTGACAGACACAACGCAATAAAGCTTTTCAATAAAGTGACACCTAGTGGACAACGCTGCTGAAATGCCACTTCCAAGAAACATATTGATATACACTCCTGGGTAACAAAATTGGACGGTATAGTAGAATTTTACTTCATTTCAATAGGCTGTGTTTTCTCTGGAATATGCACATCAACAAGCAATATATACATCATTTTCTGTCAGTTAATCAATAGAAGCAGTATCTTAGTATTGCTTTTCCTTTTCTAGGCCAATGAACAAAATTTGGTAAGAACACACGGCTGAACCTTTCAGCCACACTTGTGTCAAATATTGTCAGCATTTCTCAAGATATTCGTAATTGGAAATGTATTCAAATTATGCATACAATGATATAATATACTAACAAACATTTCTGCAAATGTTAGACTGGGACAAAGGCATGCGTAAAATTTCATAACACACAAGAATATGGAATTTTTATAATTTTATAATTAACACTCGTGATAAAGCACATACAGGGCTTTTGAGTCGTGGAGTCGCAGGTTTTTGGGTGGAGTCGGAGTCGAACTTTGATTTACAGGTGGAGTCGGAGTCAGACTCGAAAATTAAATAAGTAACTCCTGACTCCTGAAAACATTTAATATAATTTACAAAAATCAGTTTAAAAATTGTGAACTGTGTTCCAAATTTTACACAAAACTTCCAAAACAAGTATTCTTGCACATAATCCTATGAAAACTTTGTAGAATAAATTTTTCTCCCTTGTTAACTATTTAATATTAGTGTTCAATAATGCTGATAAGTGGAGTCGGGAGCCCGAGTCGGAGTCGTAATTCAGGAGAGCTAAGGAGTCGGAGTCAGAGTCGCTTTTCAGAAAGCCAAAGGAGTCGGGAGTTGGTTCACTTATTACCCGACTCCAAAGCCCTGAAGTTATATCAAGCAGATATTTCGTTCTTGAACGTCATTTTTAATTAGTGAATAAAAATCTAATGTTACCATCTCTAAGATACACACAACATTGCCTCTGTCAGATTAGTTTTATTATGAATTTACCATAGGACTAATGCACCCCCTGTAGTGCAGATGTCTAATATCCAAATCCCGCTGGATTGTTGATTCTTGACACCATACATTTTTGGAAAGCTGTAGAATCAGGAAAAATATGGTGCCATTTTTTCCTGATTTATTTTACCGTTTAGGCCACCAAAAACACATTGGTTCGAATTGTCACCGGATGATAGATTTACTTCCAGAATGCAGGTTTTCGTCACCCTCATTCTCTAAAAAAAACTCCCGAAAGGATGCACAGTGGTTATTTTCCAAGATGGCTGCCAAGAAAAACAATTTCTATGAATCACCTTCCCACAAAATTACACATGACTCTGCACTACTAACAAAGACAAATGAATTTTGATCAGTCCAAACATGACGTGGTGATTGAACTGGTGGATACCCACTGTCCTATTATCTGATCTTTTGGGTCTGAGTTGGAAAATCCACCAGTGTAGCAATTTGGACTGTGAAAGGGAAATGAGGTTCCGCAACTCCACCTTCCGGAGCTCAAGTGAAATAACTTTCTTGATCCATCTAACTTTTCATAAAGAGGATAACCGCCACAGTAAGAGCCAACGTGTTGATAAGTTCCACTGCATGATGCGATCATTGAGCCGTTGATGTTAATTTTTTTGCAGTGTTCGGTTGTCTGAAACAAATTAAAAAGTATAGATTGTCAAAAATTTCCTTACACTCTTAATGAAAAAGGTTCTTCATGGTATATAAAGCACTCAAGTCGAAAAAAAGGTTCTAAATTTTGTTAAGGGTTAAACTATTGAAAAGGTTCAATACTCGTGAGAAAACAATGTGGTGGAACGTACCCTACGCTCCCAACTTGAGAGAAAAGGGTTCCATTGTGGGAGTTCAGTGCTGCTGGAGTATCTAAGTTTTGGTTTTGTTTGCTGTTGGATCCTTTTTGAAAGTTCAATAATGAACCATTTAGGGTTCCTTATCTATACCAGCTTATAGTCTAAAAAGGTTCTACATGGAACCTTTTTGTCAAGAGTGTAACCTTATCATCATTAACTGTAAACTTTTTACACTCATCCATGTAGCACAAGATGGCTACTAAACTAGCAAAACAGGTATATGAAAATATTTGAATATAATTTGGTTTTACAACAATGTAATTTGAGCGTTAAAGATGGCCTAATTGCGTTTTTTTATTTAAATTATTAAAACATTCTTTTCTGAAAATGGTAGTGTGAGAATATATACTCTACCTGGTAATGATGAGTTATTGTAGAGTTATTGTAATAGCATTGACTTGCACTCAGCGTGTTATATAAGTAGCATGTCTTATTTCCGACTAAATAGTCAAAGGAGCGACAGCTGTGAGTGGACATGCACTGCACGGAACACCAAGTCAAGGTGTTTATTGTCGGTGCTGCAAGAATTTGTGCTGTCGTGGGAATCTTCATTCCATTATCGCAAATTCTAGTAAATACGGATTGATTGAATCCACCAACTGCTATGATTGCGAGGAAAATCAGATGCCATTTGAAGAGAAATGTCACATTGTTGGATTGTCTGTCTTCTGAAATAAATGTAATGTCATAGCATTATGTTCAGAATCAGCGTGTTAGAAAGCAACCTAAACATGGGGTAGTATATGTGCCACTCTCTGATGGACACGGTCAAGGAAAGGTATGCCAATCATGCATTGTCTGGTGATCACGGTGTCAGAAATTAGTTTAGTCTCTTGAGGGTTGTTGGTAATCCCTTTTTTGCCTCCCCCAAAGGGCATAGTATAGGTTACATATTTATAACTAACTTGGAAAGAGTCTTGTGATGAATCCAAGACATTTGAATTTTAAGATTAAAGTCCAAATTGCAATGCATTTCGTTTCAAAATTAGTGAACAAGTCAACAAAGGCCTGTCTACTACAAATCATGAGTCATAAAACTTTAAATCAATTCCTGTCAAAACATTAAATTAATTCCCATCAAAGTCTTTCAGTTTAGTGTAGTATTAATGAAAATATTAAACATTAAGTCTTCACAAAATAATGGTACTACCCAACCTAATAGAGCCATAGATACTTTAAAAATAAAATAGAGGAAAAGTGTGCTAAAAAAAGCCAGGTTATACTTTACAGGTTAGATTAGTCCCAATGCCTGCCACCCAGTTTTGGTTTTGATCTAGAAGATGTGTGCATAACTAATTATATTGTTGTCAAAAAAATAGGAACTTGAACTCTACCTCTGAAATCTCGTGTTGTCATTTTGATGCTTCTTGGTTGTATGCCTTTTCTGAATGCGTATGAAATAATTAAGTCCATAAGGGCCATCCATAAAAGGCAAGCACTGCTGAGATTTAATCAATTTCTGTCATAGTTTTATATATTTCAGGGTTTATGGCTGATGGAGAGTTGAGTTACTAATTTGCAATCAATATGTTTCATTTACCTAATTACACTATAATTACATGTAGAGTAGGTCGGGGCAAGAAGCCCGGGTTAGGTGAGAGGCCCCCCAAGGCTTATATCCAAACTTACATTTTTGGTGCGTTTATCTATTGATAGGATTGAAGCTAGAGGCGTTTTAGGTGACGTCACAAATTTTCAGGGTAAACAGCACCAAACTATAGTAGAAATTAAAGAAAGAAAAAAATGTGCATGGTTTTTGTAACTTTGACTAATTCTTTGAAAGGGGTTGTCAGAAATAACTTTGGAAATTTTTAAAAAGTATAATGGATATCTGCATTGCTTCACTTTATGACTATCACATCGATATGATTTGGATCATGTTGTTTGCATTTTAGTTCAAAATATAGAGGTCAAATTAAAATATGTGGGTTTGGGGCGAGAGGCCCCACATGATATGGGGCATGAGGCCTTCACTGGGGGGTCAAAGCTGCTTCAGGAACCATTAATAATATGTACTTTACATTTAAACTTGATAGAATAGCTAATTAAAATACAAAAAAATTGGGTCCAAAATTGAAACAGGGCAAAAAATATTAAAAAATAAAAGTATGAACATAAAAATTCAGAAATTCAGAAAAAGTGAATAGAATGCCTTAAAAAGGATAGAAGAACCCTAAGAAATAACTTTTAGGCTGAATGCGCTCGCAAAAAAAATTGCCATAGAATTATAATAGGGGGGCTTCTTGCCCGATGGGTGGGGTAAGAAGGCAGTTTTAAATGTTTTACAAAAATGGCAGTAACTCCTTTATTAGAATTGGTAGACATTTGTTTCTCTAGTTATTAGTAGAGTCAAGTGATCCCTTCCTGACAGCATCAGCATTCAAATAATCGCCCATAAAAAGTAGGTCAAATCGCACCTCGAAGTTAAGGGGGGCCGCATGCCCCGACCTACTAGGCCCCATATAAGCATGTAACTCCCAAACGGAGCCTCCATTTGGGACTTCAGGGAGTTATGGGAGTTATGGGAGTTAGCAGGAGGTAGCGGGAGTAAGTGGGAGTTAGTGGGAGTTAGCAGGAGTTAGTGGGAAGTACGGGAGTTAGTGGGAGTTATGGGAGTTTATGGGAGTTAATGGGAGTTACGGGAGTTAGTGGGAGTTAGTGGGAGTTACGGGTGTTAGCAGGAGTTAGCGGGAGGTAGTGGGAGTTACAGGAGTTATTGGGAGTTACGGGAGTTAGCAGGAGTTAGCGGGAGTTATAGGAGTTAGTGGGAGTTACGGGAGTTAGTGGGAGTTAGCGGGAGTTAGTGGGAGTTACGGGAGTTAGCAGGAGTTAGCGGGAGTTAGCAGGAGTTACGGGAGTTAGTGGGAGTTACAGGAGTTAGCGGGAGTTAATGGGAGTTACGGGAGTTAGCAGGATTTAGCAGGAGTTAGAGGGAGTTATGGGAGTTAGTGGGAGTTAGTGGGAGTTATAGGAGTTAGTGGGAGTTACGGGACTTAGTGGGAGTCGAGGGAGTTAGTGGGAGTTAGTGGGAGTTAGCAGGAGTTAGCGGGAGTTACGGGATTTAGTGGGAGTTAGCAGGAGTTGGCGGGAGTTAGTGGGAGTTTTTTTGCGAGCGCATTCAGCTTGAAAGTTATTCGTTGGGGTTCTTCTATCTTTTTTAAGGCATTCTATTTACTTTTTCTGAATTTCTGAATTTTTCTGTTCATACATTTATTTTTTGAATATTTTTTGCCATTTTTCAATTTCGGCAAAAAATTTTTCTTTTTCAATTAGCTATTCTATCAAGATTTAAGGTAAAGTACCCTAATATGGGGTGAATAGGGACAGATTTGGCCCTTTTCCTGCCATAGCATGGGCACAAAACCTCCAATAAATATCAATATTGTCTCAAATTGTGTCGTCCAGGCCACAGATTTAACTATCTCTGAGGGCATTAACTGATACCTATATTTTTCTAGGATAAGCCGAGAAAACCACTGTCCCAATTCACCCCTCACTTTGGGGTGAATCGGGACAGAGACTAATCTAAATAACTAGTCCTTCCTACCCTGTTTTATAGATTTATAATTATGAATAAACATTAGAAAACATGTTTAAACATGAATAAACTTGGACTAAATCCACAACAAATGATGCCAATTTCAACAATTTAAACGCAAAATCCATGAAAATAAGTTGGATTGAAAATTAGTAAGAATTTTCTGGCCAGCTCCGTAACTCTGCCATTCACTTGGATCCGAACCCATGACTTATCAGACAGCATATCACATTTCAGCAACTCTTTTGGTCTCTTAAAACTGTTTAAATCGATTTGGATTATAAAATGTTTATTTTTCTGCCTTCAATTGATATCATATCACATCATTTTTTTATCAGGTTCCAAAAGTGCATATTTATCACAATTTTGGCAAAGTTTGACACTCCCATAGAATTTCTACAGATAAAAATAATCTTGCATTATGGTAACACCCCGTCCAACATTATTTTATGACATTACATCACTGATTTCGTTTCTTGAGTTATTATTTGGGGGCCGAAAATTACACTAAAATAACTGTAAAACTGAAAGTGCATTAGTTCTTGTTGAATATAGTCAGTGAAAATGTAGGCCTACCAAATTTTATGACTTTTTCCGTAATTGGCCACAACTATATACTTGAAGTTTTGTGAGAATTTTGTGTCTGTATCTTTTATACTGTTTGTGGTACAAGCAAAGTTTTGACCAGCTTTTGAAAATGTAAATTCTGCAGGGAAATGTTTAAGGTGCTGCAGCTCCTTACCGGCTGCAGGTAGAATGATGAAAATCCATCAGATTCATTATTGGAATATATACTAAGACCGTGCAAAAAATCAAGTCCCTGCTACAAGTAGAAGTGGTTGCTTTTTGAAGATAAAAATAATTTCCTGGCTTGTCCCGATTCACCCCAGTGTCCCTATTCACCCCATATTACGGTACACATTATTATATGGTTCCTGAAGCAGCTTCAAGGCCCTGGTGAAGGGGGCCTCATGCCCCATACCATTATTGGGCCTCCCGCCCCAAACACACATATTTTAATTTGACCTCTATACTTTGAGCTAAAATGCAAAAAACATGATCCAAATCATATTTATGTGATGGTCATAAAGTGAAGCAATGCAGATTATCCATTATACTTTTAAATATTTCCAAAGTTATTTCTGACAACCCCTTTCAAAGAATTACTCAAAGATACAAAAACCATGCATATTTTTTTGTTTCTTTAATTTCTAATATGGTTTGGTGCCGTTGGCCCTAAATATTTGTGACATCACCTAAAACGCCTCTAGCTTCAATCCTATCAATAAAAAAATGCACCAAAAATGTAAGTTTAGACATAACCCTGGGGAGGCCTCTCACCAAACCCGGGCTTCTTGCCCCGACCTACTCTACAGTCTGGTTGGAGCCTATGTGACCAGTAGTGCGATATGGAATTGACACATTTTAGGGACGGTTTCTATATAGGCCTAATTGTAAACCAATAAAAGTTAAAATTTGTAGTACAAGTGTTAAATAATTAATTTAAATATTGTTTCTGCTCAAAATGCCTATGCTCTGCTTCATAAAAAGAAATGAACTATATTGATTCTTTAAATTCCTTCCAATTAACATTGATTGCTTTTTTTGCATATTGTGAATGTCCAAGAATTTATGGGCCAAATCATTAGCCCTATTAGCATTAACTTTAGTCAAAGAACCCTAATTGCTTTATTGTTGTTGATTCCTTTCAACAAGTACAGAAAGTTTGCATTTTGTGTCATCAAAGGTTCAGACGTGTTCAACAAAGTCACATGCTTATAGAAACTGAAAGCATTGGTATTCCTATAATTGTGAATTCCTTATTGTTTTTATAAAATAAGTCAGAAAACACATTGCTACTTTCTGGGCTTTGTATAGGGGAGAGTGGGGCCAGTTGAACCGGCAGGCCAGTTGAACAACCCTTGATTTTTGCACCAGGTGGTGCAGGCATAGGAACATGTGTACAACCTTGTGTCAGCCTTATTATAGACCAGACTTTTCCATGTGGATCTTTTGACTCCAAGACACATGGTTACGAAACAATCTTTTTTCGCATGTAATTTTAGTTTGTCACATAGAGATTGGAGCTGTTATAGCATTTAAATTACTTAGTCTGCAGATGTCATGTCATCATTAGATAATGTGTTATGTGTAGATGGAAACTCACCTCCTTAAAATGGTGTCTCACAACAAGGGTACAGCCAGGTATATAATTCATATATATACAGATAAACTCAGCAACATTAAAAATGCACACTTTCAAAAAAGCTAAAACTAGTACTTCCTCTTAACGGTAGTTGCCATCAGGTATATTCACGAAAATTTTCAAATCTCTAAGTGCAGTACTTTTCTGTCAAATTAAGTTGTTGCGGTCACTGTCAAAAATGGAAGTCACAAACTGCACTTCAACACAAAACGCACAATTGGAAATATTGGTTTTGTGGCATACTGGATGGGATTAATCTTATGAAATTTTCACATAACAAGCACAAGACTTCCAAAAGGGGTCCCAAGGAAGTTTTTGAAAAAAAAGTCAATGATAAAGCAGATTTTGAATTAAAAACTAAAAATTTACAAGTTCGCATCTTCAAATGAAGCTTGTGAACCAGAACTGTTAAATAATGGGGGTTTTATGCATGCCCAGGGTAGAAACACACACACAGACAATCATTCCATATCAATTGTCTCAAAAATCTGAATAAAACATCATTTTTTTAAGGTTTTGACAAAAGGCTCCAGTAGGGGGCGTATCAGCATTGACACTTAATTTTTATTAAATTCATCCTCTTTAATTGTGGTTTGGTCAAATATCCCTTTTCCCTAACTCATCAAGGAAGGAAAATTATAAACTTTCCTGGCTTATCAAAAAAATTTGAAGAAAGAACAGCTAAGTTGTTGAAATTAATGATCAGAGGAAATTGAAGTTTTGTGACTTCCATTTTCGACAGTGACCACGACGATTTAATTTGACTCAAAGGTACTGCACTTAGAGATTTGAAATCTTTCGTGGATATACCTGATGGCATCTTCTAGAAGTGGGCACATTTTCAATTTGATATCTATAGAGCGAGTACTATTTTTAGCCTTTTTAAAAGTGTGCGTTTTTAATGTTGCTGAGTTTACATGGAGGTCACACTATACTAGTGGGACCAGTTGAACCAGAGGAGTTTATGGCAGTCTATTATTATTTTTTTATCAAATTTTGAATATAATACATTTACAATGAGAGGTTCTATTCAGTAACTCTGTTTTTTTTTCTAAGTGGCCCATTACATTAGATGAAAATAGGCCTACATATAAAAATATATTATTAAAGTTTAACCGTCAACTGGTTCAACGAGTGCCAGGCGATTCTTTGAACAGAAAAAGAATGTGTGGGACATGTCAAGTTTAGCCTAAACATGCTGTGGTCCTAGCTGAATTTGTTAGCAAAAATAAAGGACTGCATCCCCACATTCACCCATCATCCTTCCAATGGTTCAACTGGCCCCAATGAATGGTTCAACTGGCCCTGAGGGTGGGGCCAGTTGAACCTATTTTATTTTTATTTTTTGGAGGCTCATATGTCGGCATGGTAAGATACACAGTAAAACCTAAAGTTGTGATGTTTAGACAACTTTTTAAACCACCTTTTCCATCTTAGTTCTCCTTGAAAGCTGTAAAGGTATGCCCACAGGAGAGCAATTTCTAAAATTTGGTTCAACTGGCCCCATTCTCCCCTATAGCTAATGCTTATCAAAATTATGAATATACAGTAGGCACTATTAGGCAGGGCCGTAGTATTAACCGATGGCGTGCTGGTTGGGATTTTGCAGGGGCTGGTGGACCAATCCCCATATAGCTTAATACTTAAAATATGGCCTGTGACACAGTGCAGGAAATCAAGACAATGAAGGGAATTATATCATGGAAAGAATCAGAAAAAATCAATTCTGCTTGTCAGTGTAACATTGACAGGAACTAATTATAACAATGGATTTATTCCATTGAGTATTGCCTAAAGAACGAAAGCGGAGAAAATAGTCTATTTTCTACTCACCAGGGCTCACAAGGCAATAAAGCATTCCAATAAAGTGACACCTGGTGGAAAACTCTGCTGGAATGCCACTTCCTAGACACATATTGATATGCAACTATTCATGCTCAAACTCTAGTATATGTTTATCCCAAAATATAAGGGGAAAATGCCAAATTGAGCAGAACTTTCCAAATACTGCATCCAGATATAAAAATTTGCACAACAAGTAAAAACTGGACCCCGCGCCATTTTACAACATTTGACATTATATTGTCAGGTGCTTGGGGGGGGTAACCATTTACTTTTCTGGCCTGGGCCAGGAATTTTCCTGGATGCGAAATAATCTTATTTTACGGCAATGCCTACTGTAATAATTGTTTCGAAAGCTAACAAATACCCTGTTGAAGAATACACTAACAAGAAATATTTATTTCAAGAAAACCTAGAAAGAATTCATTTATTTAGCCATTACATGTATTGAGCAAGAAATTACTGATCCAAATCAAACGACATGTGTGTGAGTCATGCATTTATTTCAGATGTACATGTGTATGGCTGTATGCGTACATACAATATTCGGTCATTACATATGGCCGAAAGTTTCAGCATGACATGGGTGCAATATGATAATTTATTTGAACGAGGAAATTCATGTTGAACGAGGGTGCAGCCCGAGGTGAATATGAATTCACAAGTGAAAATAAATTTTCATATTGCAAGATAATAAATGCCGTATTTGTTTTATTACATGACCACTAAGCTTCCAATATAATGTTCGATTCTACTGAGGCAGAAATTGACAGAATGTTTTTTGCATAATAAATCTACCAAAGAAAAATGAATTTCTGCAATTTTCATATAAATTATGTATAGGCCTACTATTTATATATATAAAGGCCTACTTCTGTGAAAAATAAATTGGGAAAATAATGTATAAAAAACGAAAGAAAAATTTGGGAGAAAATTTTTTTTAAATGTCCAAAAATATTTTTTTAAATGTCCAAAAATATTTTTTTAGGTAAAACTCATATTGCACTCCAACCATGCAATATGAAAAATTATAGAAAAACAAAATTTTTGTGTGCAAAAAATTTCATATTGCACTCAAACAATATGAGTTTTTATGATGTTGTCATCATAGGGGCTTCTAAAGCAAGGTCAATAAACGTATAAGACTAAGTATATATATAACATAAAGGGAAATCACCATTTTTTGCAAAAAACATGCCAACCAATATTTTAATTCGAAAATTATCTAGATTTGTCCAACAAAAACACCTGGGCATAAACTGTGTAAAATTTTGTTTGGGTACTGCAAGCGGTTCCTGTTGAACAGGACAAACAAAATCAACAAATTTTTTACATTTTCCCAGGACTTCCGGGACACCAGCAGTTACCAGAAAATCTGAAATTTTCATCAGTTTTGGTCTGAAAACACTTACTTTGTGTGAACTGTGGACTTTTTTTGTTGTTCACCGGTGAGAATAGTACCCAAGCTTTGATTTAGAATAGTAGTGGTCATCTTTGTGGGAAAGCTTTTTTTTTTTCATGCTTTGAGTCACCACCAAATCTTCCCTGTCCTCCATCTTGCCCTGAACTGCTTTGGTGATGTCACCATGGCCAGTGTTGCTATTGTTGTGGTTATGAGATCACCATGGTCAGCTGACCAGTAATTTCTCAAATTTAGGCTGATATAGGATTAGGGCCTTTTACATGGACTCTGAATTTTTTCAAGCAAGTGAAAAAAAAAATCATTTCTATTAACATGTTAAAATGTTGAGCTAAAAGTGTGATTTTTACATTTTTATGGTCCCTCTCTGTACTTGTTGCAGGATAACTTTCAAAATGGCCGACAAAAGCTGAAAGTACCTCTTCAAAAATTTTGTTTTGCCTGGGAAAGTTATTCTTGTTAGTACTGAAGATTCATATTGCACTTAGCATTTGACTTTTATGTCAAGGAACATCTGTGGGAAAAACTTGGGGTGCTGCCGAGTCCCGTTTTTTAAGACCAGGTCATTTTATGACAAAAAAATTGTAGATTTCCTGGTAACTGCTGGTGTCTGATTGGACTCAAGCCAAGCCCTGGGGAAGGCTGAACTAGGCTTTGTTTATTCAAACAGTACTGAAAAACTACTTGCAGTAGCTTCATGGAATTTACATAATATTATGATAAAGACTGGGTATTTTCCTACAAGTTTGGAGAATTTCAGGTTCAAATTTGAATGACCATGATTCACTGGAAATAGGTGTGTTAACACTGCAAAAATGGTGATCTCCCTTTATCCCTATCCCTACCGGCTAATATTGCAGTTAAATCTAGGCATGCTTGATCACTGCTGGCCGAGCTCTACACGCATTCTCTGGGCATCCCACTCACCCAAACAGTGCACCTACCCTTCTTTTCCTCTCCTATCCTTCTGATTCATATATATTAACATGTCAATAGTGTTTAATTAAGCTTTGCACGATCGACCGTCAGGATTCCCAGCGTCGTATGTTTTTGCATCCCTGTCAATCAGACACAGAGTGCGCTGCGGGTGATCCAAAGATCCAGCATTTTCGCGCCCATTCATCTGGGCCCCTATTTCAATTCACGGCAACCAAACTGCCATGAAACACTGGGATTCTCAGTCTATTTGTATGCCTTATGCAAATCCTTTTGTTCTATTATATTAGGCTTGACTGAATGGCACTTAATGTGTCACTGTGACAGACTGCATGTCTCAAGTGCAATTTACCTTCCGAAATGCCCCCCCCCCCACACCCAAAAATCATACCTCCATGTATCATTCATTTTGTTACCATATATATATTGTATGCACAGACATTGATGCAGAAAAATAAACATAAAAACCTTTCTTTCATTAATTTTCCACCATGGGCAATTTCTAGTATTATATATGTAATATTAAGTATCTGTAAGCTTAGAAGTCCCTATGGTTGTCATGTGACTGATTTCGTCCAATCAGTATCGTTCTAGCACAGTGGTCATGTAATAATATTAATTATAGTTAAAACACTCTTGATAAAGTATGATAAATGTAAATAAAGATCTAAAGTTACAATCTCTAAGATATACACAACATGTCATTACCAGGGTTGGACACGAGTACACATGTACACATTATTCAAAGTACTCGCGTGCACTCGGTGCTTTAGCCAAATCATGAGTATAGTACTCATACTCGTAAAAGTACTCGAGTACACAAGTACATGTGTACTCGTGTCCAACCCTGGTAATGACATGTTGTGTATATCTTAGAGATTGTAACTTTAGATCTTTATTTACATTTATCATACTTTATCAAGAGTGTACATTGCTAAAGTACTCGTACTTGTACATCAAAAGTAGGCCTACAATTCAAAAAGCTTCAAAATCTTGAGGAAAATTGAACACAAGAGCAACTAAATTATGAAAAATAAAATCATTATTCGAACAAGACAAAATTATATACATGTAGTCCAGATTTGATTCCACGTTTCAATGACTCCTTACCTCTGCGAGATTACTTTGATTAAGAACTGACCATAGCCTATGGCCAATGCATCACCTGACAGAACAAATGAATCTTTTTCAGTCCAAGCATGAGACCGTAGCCGAACTGTCAGACCTCCATTGACCTAATACCTGATCTTTTGGATCGGAGCTGTCATATCCACCTGCGTAGCAATATATGTCGCTTGTAGGAAAAAGGGTCCCGCACGTCCATCTTCCATTGTCATAGCGGAATATCTTTCTGAATCCACCCGCCATTTCGTAAAGAGGATACCCACCACAGTAAGAACCAACGTGTTCATAAGTTCCGCTGCATGTTCCGAACAAAGTACCATTGATGTTGAATTTTTTGCAGTGCTCGATTACCTGAAATAAATTCAAAATTACAGATTGCATGTCAAAAAATTCCAGGAAGCCTTATCTGATTTTGCAATCTCTCCATTAGCACACATTCAGTGTTGTAATTAATCTGAATACAAAGAAAATGAATGTATACTGTACCTGGTAATGATGAGTCATTATTGAGTTGTCGTAATAGCAATAGCTTGCATTCTGCGCATTATATAAGTAACATGTCCCGTTTCCGACCAAATAGTCAAAGGAGCGGCAACTTGAAGTGGACATGCACTGGGCAGAACACCAAGTCAGAGTGCTGATTGTCGGCGTTGAAAGAATTCGGTTCGATGTAGGAATCCTCATTCCATTGTCACACAGTCTTGTATATATGGTTTGATTGAATCCACCAACTGCTATGATTGTGAGAAAGATCAGATGCCATTTCAAGAGAAATGTCACTTTTGTGGATTGACAATTTTCTGAAATAAATGTAATTTAACTTTAGTTCAGAGTTTACTGCTGATGGAGCACTTGCAGACTTTTTATAACTAATTTACAATCAATATGTTTTTATTCAGCTTATTGTCCTTGTCATATAGTTTAGTGGAATACAAATAGCTTCATCTTACACAGGAATTCTTTAGTTATTCCAAACTTGATTTTTGTATCATCCGTATCAAAAATTGTTTAAATTCTAAATCTAAATCATCACCCATGGATCTTGTATCTCCATGAAAAACCCCTTGGCATGGATTTCTGAGCCATGTGACATGATGAATTTGTTCAGGAGATTCTGCTACACCTGATAGAGTAAAAAATAAATATATATTTTTTTTCTATCACAAATACAAGGCAAATCGGGCCAAATTGTTCAGCATTTAAAATCTGTGACTTCCTGTCTGACTCAAAAAATTGACATTCATAGAAATGTTGCTTTTGGGGGTTACTGGGGCACATTGGAACACAGGTTACAATATTGTGGGGTTTTCTTGATTCCTGACAAGGAATATGATAGGGTGGGGCTATCAAATCTTGTAAATTCCCATCCTGATGTTTCTATCTTTTTATCTGCAAGTGGCAGCCACATGCATAAGTGTGGTAAGAAAAAGTTAGTTTTCCTATATTCAACTAATTTCAGAAGGGTTCAATTCGAGACATTATGGCACTGTATGTAGCCTTACACACTTCCTATAAAATGTATAGAGTGTTAAAATGACTTTTATTGATGTCTCAATGTGTCCCGGGGTCTGGACACATTGGAACAGTTATGATCACATCACACTTTGCTGGCTATTAAAGTGTATAACCTGTGTTGTAAACTCTGAAGCATGTTGATGTATAAAATGGCATGTTGGCTGGCTTGTTGATGACAGTGATTTTACTGGATATTGCCAAAGCAGAATAGTAATGTCATTGTTGTTGTTTTTTCTGTTAGTTAGTGGATGAATGACATTTATGGAAAAAGCAGATTGACAGCCAGCTGATATGATGGTAGCTTTCATGCAACTCAAATTAACTGGTGCCAAGATTTTAAAAATTGCTTGTTCAGCTTCAGTGAGTTTAGTACATCTGTCAAGCATAAGATTACTGGATCTGTAATCATTCAAATTTTACAGAAAACACTTGAATGCCTTCTCATCATAGTATAGCATTACATGTAAGGCCTAGCTCAAAAATAATGAAGCTAAAATGTGACACGGCCATCAAAATTTTGAAATGTCCTAGCACATCTAATGACCACATAATATTGTAAAAAACATGTCTAAGTTCTAGAAATTATATTTACCATTTTGCAGTGCTTCGTGGAAATAACTGATAAAAGCCGAATATTGCAAAATTTCTATTTATGCTATTTCCATGGTAGAAAAAGAAAACTTGACTAAATGGTAACTAATCTTCAAAAGAAATCTAATTTCTTTGTTGGATGACAAAAGTCATATACTCTTAAGTCTCCCAGGCAGTTTTCATCCAAATTCACCAAATATCTTATGAGGAAAGCAGTATTTTTGGAAATTTTGCAGCAATATTTAACAAGAAAATTTTTTTCGGAAAAAAATATAGCCGATATTTGTAGTTATAATTTGTTTTGCTAGATAATGGGATTTTAAAAGAGATTTGTTGAGGAGTTGATGAGAATTCCATTGACAGCTTCAATTCAATGCTGCAAGTTCCTTCATGTCTGATCTCTTTCATAGCCTTTCTACCTATATACCTGTCTACAGATCTTCTGTCTGTCTATTATATTTATTTAACCATCTGACAGATGATCTGTGCTATTGGCAGCTCTAAAAGATCTCCTCTGCTCCATGAAAAGAGCCACAATGCAGTTGTGGCCTTTTCTGGGAATCTCAGCTGCAGCAAGGTCACACTGACATTTCCCCAACATGTCTAAATTTAGCCCAGGGTTTCCCCAAAAGTGCACAAACTTTGATGATGTGTCTTCACGCATGTTTCCTTATTTCCATTGACAAATCCACCTGGTGGACACTTGGTGGTGAACATATATCCGCCTATGGCAAGTAAGTTCCTTCACATATCTTGTATTGCTAAGGGCCTGGGCATCGGCTAAAAAAAAAGTACATATTTTTTCCTCAGATGTATATACTTTCCTCTAAAATGATCACACCTATACTGTGTTATGCGCTTTGATTTGCGCTTCGAGTTGGTACCAAATAAGTGCCACTGAAGTGAATATGAACAGAGCAAATGATGATAGAAGTGTGATGTTTAGCCTATTTTTTCCCATGAAATAATAATTGTAAATTTTGATGCATTTTGGAAAAAATTATAGTTTGTTGAAAATCTAAACTAAATGCTGAGATCCCACCTTCTTGCAATTAACTGAAACATGATTTCATTGCATTCCAATAACCTTTAGGAAAGATATATTTATAAATGCAATACCAGCTTTTAATATTTTTTTCAATTATGGATAAACCTTGGCAATCAGAGCAATCTAAAAAAATTATTGAAATGTTGCACTCTCCGTGGAATTAACCAAATGTCTGAAATTAGTTGTTGTGATATATTATTATCAGGCATTTATAATTTCTAAACCATGCCTGTCATCTGGTTTGCTTTGTGACGGAGAAGATGTGTACACTACACGCTAATTTAATTTTATGGTCAATAAAATAAGAACTTGAACTTTACCTCTGAAGCCATGTGTTACCATTTTGATGCTTCTTGGTGATGTGCCGTTTCAAAATGATAAGTCCTGAAGAGTCATTCATAAAAGGCAAGCGGACTTGAGATTTAATCAATTTCTGTCAAAGTTAATATATTTCCCATTTATGGCTGATTGAGTTACTTTTCTATGCCATATATGAATTTAACGAAAAAAAGGAAAGGTCTCATTTCATGACCATTTTTAAATAAATTGACCTTACAATGACAATTTACAGTATATTTACATGAAACAAATTCATTTGTCCATATTTGAGAGCTTGATGCTGGCTGGATTGATATTGATCTTTAATATATTTATTCGAATTACTCTAAGTTATCATAATGTAAAAAATTGTATTTTTGGAGATTTAAATGTTTTTAAATGGAACAATAATTATTACTGTCCTAAAGATTGTGGCTGATCAAAGTGCTTGGAATCGTGACCCATCTGCTTTTACTCCACAGGTCGACCTTATAAAAATATTTCAAGTTTTCGGCAAGTTTCCTCACTTCATTCGGTTTTCGTAAATTCGACAAAGCAAGCAAACATTCCGATAATCATGGCTTACAGATGATTTCAAATTTGTAGATATCAGTGGTAGAAAATACATCATTTTTCCTGCAATTTTCATTGGTTGAGGGAAGGTATGACACCACTCTCTCCTGAAAAGTGTCATAGCGTTTTACATGGGTGACCATGGAAATCTAAATTATCTAATCCATTGATCTCCTCAACAGAACTGACTCTAGCGGTTTCAAGTGAGAGTTTCTGTCTATGTTTCACAGATTTTTAGTACTCACATTCTCAAAGTCCAATACTCTGCATTCAGATGATTGGGATCAGATGATCCACATAATGATTATTTTTACAGAAACAAACAAATACATGAATGGAACATTTTCACAGAGGAGGACTCTGCTCAGACGACATGACAAGTTTTGTTTCAATTCTCTGTCAAAAGTGATGTCCCCCTTTGGTTTCACGAATATTTGTAGTACCTCCCTTTTCTTTCGTTAAAATTTCATTTGACAATTAAGCATGTTGTGAAAAATAAGTACCCCCCTTGAAACATGCATACCCTGTCGGGAAAAATTCCCATTGCCCCAAGTCATGTGCTAAAAGGTGAATCCCACTCAAGTAAAACCATACCAACTACCATTCCCCCTCAACCCACCAGTAAAATTTAATTCTGAATATTCCCTTAGCGTTCAGAGATGTGAAACCTTTCAGAGTCAGCTTGAGACTGATTTAATATCAATGGAAGCAATAAACGGTTACACATGAGTGTGAAATACAACAGTTCATGAGGAAATGTAAGAGTTTATGTGGATTGCAGTTTGACATGTGTGAACACCTGCCACAATACGAAGTTGGCCTAAGTTTATTGGTCAAAATTATGACATCATTTTTCCAGCCAACTTCACTTGCTTGAATCAAACTGAAAAGAAGTGACACGCTATGTGCAGCTTGACCAATCACATGGCAGGATTTTCTGATGTCAGACCAAAAATTTTGCAAATTTTTTTGTTATTTGAGAGAAGTCTACAAATATGAAATCATCTGTAAAGGTTTTGTAATTTCACTCAAGGAAAGACAGTTATGTCACAGGTCCCAGACCTGTGATTTCAGACCTAACTTGTTGTTCACGTCCTTTGCAAATGGTTAATGACACGTCTTACCCAGGTCTCCCCTACCATGCTTTCACTTGCTGTTGATTATAATCAAGAGATAAGCAAACCAAGTGGGCGACGTCAAAAGGGCGAAAAGGCCGATTGAAAACCATTGGAGCCTGTGTGATCAGTATATTTGGACAAAGACTTGCCACACTTCCAAGACAATCATGCCTGACCGCAAACCAATAACCATGAAAATCTGTGTTAAAATACAGATTCTAAATAATTCAATTAAATATTGTTGTTGTTCACAATGCTAATGCTTTGCTTCATGAAATAAGCTGCTAAATCAGGAATTGATTCTTTTCATTTCTTTCAAGTAAAAATGATGGCCATTGTTGCATATTGCCAAAGCATTACGGACATTGTTGGACCTATTAACTTTTATCAAAGAACACTAACTACTTTATTGTTGTTGGTTACTTTTATTTTAGTGTTTTGGGTGATCAACTTGATCAGAAAGTTCACATTCTGTATCAACAGTTCACACCTGGTAAACTTCTGTCACATCTCATTCATTACCAAAAATAACAGACGAAAGTGGCTCATGCATGGTTATAAATGTGGAGCAGGGCACAGTGACATTGGAGGAAGAGTTTGACAAAGATCCTAGCGTCAAAGTGGAACTGTTTAAAGTACTGCCCTCTTTTATGTTGTAAAAATAACTAGCATTACAGCCTTCCACTTTGATAAAGAAAAAGAGTGGACTGTTGCACTGTGAAACTGGCACTTGGTGTGTCATCATGCTGATGATTTATCATGATCATACCCAATACTTTCAATGTTAATTTGATTTAAGGAGACTAATCCCGCTTGTTGGTGACAGCCAAACAAAAGATTATGTATCCGATTTTCACTCTGAAATCAGTTTTGACATGTCAAATGGCCTTTTCTTGATCATGACTTATCCGACAGCCTCTATGTTTCCCATGTTGAAGTAGTGAAGATGACACTTCATCAGCTATCATTAGTCAAGAAATGCTTTTTTTCACAGTGACCCTCATTGTGTCTATATCAAAGTGGAAGGCTGTAAAGCTAAAGATCAACCATGCACTGTAAATTCTGAAATTCTGAGTTAGCTCAAATGATTGAGTGAGACAGTTGCACAATTTGTTTGAGCCATGATAGCTTGCTGTTTTGAGTTATGATAATCTTTATGTTGTTATAACTTGCAAACAACAAGCTATCTTGGCTCAAAGGAATTGTGCAATCATCTCACTCAATCAATTAAGCTAACTCAAAATTCAAAATTTACAGTGTGCAGAGAAGTTTTAGGCCCATATGATGCATAATATGATGGTGAGAGAAATTTCACATTTTTGGTTTCAGTCGGAAAAGTAAATATGTGTCAACTGACTTAAAGTCACTTTTTGTTCTTATTCCAGAGCACATTTAGATAATACTAATCAGTCAATCAAACACCAGGTATTCAACCCACAATGATTTTGTTGTCTTATTTCAGCAGGCTGATGATCCCCCATTTTGGCATGTAAATTTAGCACCTACATGCAATTCCTAAATTTGATAAAGTGAGTGAGTGAGTGTGTTTAACGCGCCATCAGCACCTAAATTCGATAAAGAGAAGTGTGTATGATCTGATTATAGCTCCTGATATTAGCTCCTGATATGCTTGCTAAAAGGGGTTTGAATTGTTGAGCTGACTGCTAGTTTAAGTGTTGAACCAACTTACTCTGAAAGGTCATTTCATGCCAAATGGACCCACATCGTGTGTTCCATTTGGGTAAAAGTTTAACGTGAGATGTATATGATATAGTATAAGGGGTTGGGTATTGGGAGATGGCCCTTTAGCTCAACTGGTTAGATAGCGGACCTTTAAGGGGAAAGTGTTATTTGGTGCATCGGCGTAAGGCCACTAAGAGGCAGCCAGTTCGAATCCCGCTCGATGTGGCATTGATGTGAGATTGTTGACTGGTGTGTCAAAATCTCAAGGAAGTTGGGGAATATAGTATAAGGGGTTGGGTATAATAGGTTGCTCCTTTGACTGGAGTGTGTCAAAATCTCAAGGAAGTTGGGGGATATATATCATAAGGGGTTGGGTATATTAGGTTTCTTCTGAGAATTTGGCTTGGGGGCCGGCCCTTTGGCTCAAATAGAAATGGAGTGAGACTGTCCTTCCTTCTCCACAGAAGTAGAAGATTCAGCAAAGACAACAAAAAACCCTCGGCCCTTTTAAGGGCCACCAAATCCTCCCAAAAGGGCAGGCCACGTACACATCCTATGTTGACGAAAAAAAAGAGCTTGTGTTGACCGAAAAGAGCCAAAAAAGAGCACAAAAAACGTTGACAATACCCCCAAAAAAAAGTCCGGTCCTGGTCTTCAGAAAAAGTCATCACCTTCATAAAAGCAAGGTGCTAGTTCCCCCTTTGTTTGCCCAAAAACTGTACCAAGTGCTCCACTAGTACAAGTGCAGCATTCTTTGGTATAAACATTTCTATTGCACTAGTACAAGTGCATAGATTTCTTACTTAAAATGTAATGCACTAGTACAAGTGCTTTGGTTTTTTAAAACTTGTGTTGCTTGCACTAGTACAAGTGCATCACTTCGTAATATAACTTGTCCAGAACAAGTGCTTTTTTATGGTTAGAAATAGATAGACAGATAGATAGGTAGATAGATAGGTAGATAGATAGATAGATAGATAGATAGATAGATAGATAGACAGATAGATAGATAGATAGATAGGCAGATAGATAGCTAGATAGAAGAAAAAATTTGCACGTCGCATATACACTGTAGCAAAGAAAAACAAGTGATCGTCATGTTGCAGTGATGACACTTGCATAGATAGATAGATAGATAGATAGCTAGATAGATAGATAGATAGACAGATAGATAGATAGATAGATGGAACACAATGCTCGTTACATATATACACTGCAGAAAACAAAAGCAGTTATCGTCACTTTGCAGGGATTGGACTTGGATAGATAGATAGATAGATAGATAGATAGATAGATAGATAGATAGATAGATAGATAGATAGATAGATAGATAGGTTGTCTCTAGCTGCCTTGGCATCTCTGGAGGCATTTCCGTGTCGAAGTGGTTCTCCTAGGTCATGCAAAGGTTCTCCTCTCCAAACTCCTTCAGTGACGTCATGTGTGTGTGGATCTTCTCTGTCCATGACTTCATTGTCACGGGCATGGTGGACGCCTACTCTGTCTCGCAGAATGTTGTGTAGAACACAAGCAGCCATGGTAATGTATGTCACTCTTGTAGGTCGTTGGGGCATGGTGGTCAGGAAGCATCTGAACCTGTGTGACAGCAGACCGAAGGCATTCTCCACCACTCTCCTGGCTCTTGAAATCCTGTAGTTGTAGACTCTGGAAGCAGCCATGTCTTCAGGGGAAATGCCTCGTCACCCACGATGTAATAAGGGAAAGGATTGCCTTCTGTGCCAGGTAGAGGTTCTGGAGGTGGTAGGCCTAGTTCTCCGTCGTCCAGGAGTTGTCGAAGTGTTGTGTCCTTGAATACGCCGCCATCAGATGCACTTCCTTGACAGCCAGCCTGCACATAGATGAACTTGTAGTCGGCATCAACGAGGGCCATCAGGACAATGGAATGAAATCCCTTGTAGTTGTAGAACAAGGAGCCTCCTTGCCTGGGACATCGGATTGCGACGTGCTTGCCATCCAGAGCTCCAATGCAGTGAGGCAAGTTCCATCTCGTCTCAAAGGCCTTGGCTATCTCCTTCCATCTTTCAGGCTGTGTGGGTAGTGCCAGCTGTCTTTCGAAGGCATGAACGATGGCAAGGCAGACCTCAGGGATGAAGTTGCAGATGGTGTTGGGTGCCACATGGAAAGCATAAGCTAGGGACTTGTAGCTGTTTCCTGTAGCCATGTACCGCAGGGTGATAGCCAACTTCAGACCAGGTTCCAAAGCCTTCCTCATGTTTGTGTCTTGCTTAGTGATGAGCAGTCCAACAGCTTCCAGGAGTTCAGCAAAGATGTCAGGGGGCATTCTAGTGAAGTTGTAGTAGCAAGACACATCATTGACTTGCAGTTCAGGCATCAGTTGATAGTAGTGACCATGTTGTTCCCTCTGCAGCAACCAGTTGCGAATCCACCACCTTTTCTGCCTCCTGGGCCTCCTCCTCCTCTGTCTGACATAGACAGCTCCCAAATCAGCAGCAGCATTACCAGCAGCTACAAAAATTTCTTGTTCATTCATCATGCATTTGTGCAGTAGGCAGTCGTTGTGTTGTCTATGAAGGGCAATCAGCAAATGAAGCAAGGAGGTCCTCTGTGGCCCTTTTTATGGTGACAAAAAGTGGCTTTTGCATCAGCGAAAGACACTTTACCTCAGCGCTGCAAGAAGAGACCTTCGTCGATGCTTAAGGCAAGGACGACGAAGAAGCTCAGCATCGACATGCCTGTAATGCCCTCGGCGCTGTATAAATGCATAATTCAGGTACGCAGTAACAAGTACCTTAAGTCAGCGTGGCATCGTTACAGTCCTCGGCGAGGCTGTCCTTTTCACCGGCGCATCCTACCTTGGATATACGCCGACGTTTTCTTGATGCGTCGCAGGTCGCCAAATTCATACGTAGCTGCCTCACAACCATCAGCGGCGTCACAGAAAACAACATTGGGCTAAGTAAAAGCAGCCTCATCGAAGTCAAAAACAAAGTGCGACGAGTCTGGTTGGAACGTCGGTGAGGCAAGAAAGGCGGAACTCGGCGAAGAAAGGTTTTGCAGCGCCGCTGACACCTCAAGACTCACCGAGGCTACAAAAGTTAATCGCCGCACATGGCACTAATTGATTACGTAACGTACTCCATTCAACGATCTTCGCCACAACTTTCCAAGAAATGACTTCTTATGCCTTGCCGCGCAAAAATAGTCGTCGTGAGAACTAGGCATAATTTGTTTACCTGGCTACCACTTGACGTGACACCATGGAGGATGATCAAACTGGTCATGATCAGTGCAAAGTGCAAAAAATAACCACGAATTATGAACATTTCAGACAACTGAGTACTGTACTTGATGTACGCTTATTGATCGAATTCACGCGTATTTAACTTCTCAGTTTGTTTCCTCTGACGTTTACTTGATCTGTGCATTTCGAGAAAATAACCAAACCAAGAAATGACACAGAAACTGCCAATAAACTTTGATGTTGTGCCCATGAATTATTAATGTCCAACAGGAGATCAGACTGACTTGAAAGAATCCTCAGTGGCGGATCCAGGTCAAACCGCCCCCCCTCAAACCACTGAAATAAAAACATAGGCTGCATGGCAGCATACCCTTGGCCACACAGCGGGCTATTCTGTAGGTTGTAAAATCCACTGTAGTACTGTGGGGGGACTTTCCAGAACAAAAGTGTAACTGGTCTCAGATTGATTCTTTACTTAATCAATGCAAACTGAAGACTCCAAGTCAACTCTGCAGTGGCGTAGCCAGGATTTTTTCCAGGAGGGGCAAACCACCAAGACATTTCCCCAAAATTGTAATCACTACCAAAGCAACAGCTTTTCGCATGTCGCACATTGTAACACAATGTTAAAAAATTGTTTCAGAATCTCATTGCCTTTGTGGTTGTCCCTAAATTAATAATAACTTAGTAATTTGTCTGAATACTATGGTGAAAATGTCTGGATAATATCGTGAAAATGCTAAAAAGTTGGGAAATGTTTAAAGGAGCTAAAAAAATTAATGCTTGGTTGGCAATTTACGGAAGATGTACCTGAACAAATTAAGCATTTCTGTGCAAAAATAGGAAAAGCTAGCATATAAAATCCAGGGAAATAAAAGTTGAAAGGAGATCAACCAATGCTGTAGAATTCTACGCATTCTGTTCAGATATAAACATGATAAAAGCATTTTTCATTCAGTTCACAGAAATATCACTGCAAACATTATGGAGAAAATTGTGTCAGAGAACCATTTTGTTGAGGTTCAAGAGAAATTTTTGGGAAATTTAAAATTACAGTTTGGTAATTTTTTTAAAATTGGTAAATTTAAGGAAAATAAGGTGCAAATTTGCAAAAAGTCAAACAAGAAAACTGGAAATATTGCAAATTTTGTTCTATACATATTTTGATAAAAAATATTTGCAAAAACCTCAGGCCTAGCACAACTTCCTTTGATCACAAAAACAGTCCTATATGTGCACGTTGGTTAAACATTTTGAAAATTTTGGAATTTTTTTGCGTGTGCATGTCATTCGGTGCCAGAAAAATTGGGAAATTGTGAAGAAAAAATGGGGAAATGTGAAGAAAAAATGGGGAAATCTGATAATACCTTCGTAAAAATCCCCTTTTCTTTCAATTTCTTTTATTTACTTTTTAGCATTTCCCTCAGTTCTGGTCATTTCCCCATTTTGCTTACCATTTCCCCATTTTGCTCAACATTTCCCCATTTTGCTTATCATTTCCCCATTTTTCTTACTATTTCCCCATTTTTCTTCCTATTTTGGGCAATACATGTATATCTGCAAAAATTTCCCAAAATCTTTTCAGGGGGGCATCATGACGTTTAAAGTTTTGAAAATGGGGTTTCTTGGTCACGAAATATGTGGCAATGGCATGACTGTGTGTTGGATATATGTGTCTATATTGGCTTGCTAACTACAAGATTTATTTATGCACCGGGTTCACCACACACAAACTTAAATTAGTAATGAAAGTGCTAATGCAACATAGTGATGCCATTAGGGATCATTAAGAATTTAAAACATAGAAGAACAAATACCAGACTACAGCTTCTGACTTTCGTAAGATAATAACAATTTTAATGACTAATATAGCATTGATTCCAGAAAACTGCTGATTGGCACTTGGTTAGATGTGGCGACATAAAATTACGTATTTGCAAAAATCAATGATTTCAATCGCTTCTTGAAATTATCGAGACTAGCATTTTGAATTTTGCACATTTTCTGGTTGGCCAATTTACTTTTTGTCTGAAGGTTGCAGCATGAAAGTTCAGGGGATGGCCACAGGAGGATAGAAATTATTATTATTAGGGCCTGCAGGAAAATTGTCACAGGGCTACTTGCAGGACAGTGAATTGGTTTACTCCCAGCATTTACCTTACTTTGTTTACAGTCTGTCTCTTTGACATAGAAAAAATGAGGACCAGTTCACTGTGAAAAATGCACTTTGTGACTCATGATAGCCGATGAAGTGTCATCTTCTCTACTTTCAACATGGGAAGCACAGAGGCTGTTTGATTAGTCATGATCAAGAGAAAACCATTTGACTTGTCATAACTGATTTTAGAGTGAAAATCAGATGCATAATCCTTTCATTTGGCTGTCACCAACAAGCGGGATAAGTCTCCTTAAATCAAAGTAACATTGAAAGTACTGAGTTTGACCATGACGAATCATCAGCATGATGACACACGAAGTGCCATTTTCACAGTGCAACAGGCCACTCTTTTTCTATATCAAAGTGACAGACTGTAAAAAAAGAGAAAAAATCTCTGGAAGTCATGCAGGATTAATTTGCATGGTGTGTCAATTTCTGAAACATCATAAATCATTGATCAAGCTCTTTGCACTCACTGCCAACCAGCCTCCTGCCAGATGCAACTATCGTCATGGCTGGAACAGGAAGCTTTCTAGTTTTTCTACTGATCCATTCCTGCATAGAGGGTAAGGGAAATTCGGTTTTCATTACTTGAGTTGAGTCACTAATTATGAAATAGAAAGACTTTATTTTCATTTTTGTACATAAAGGCAAAGTAATACCAGAAAACATCTAAAAACTAACAAATACAAGATGCTCTTAATCTTGAGCCCCCTTCGAACCTCTGAGTTGATATAATGTTTGCCTAACATGAATGACCTCATTGACACCAATAATTTGACATGACTTGTTACATGAAATGATTTGACTATTTTGGAGACAAGGGGTCATCTTCCAGTAGGCACATGGTCTCCAGATCTGAATAATATTAGGTAATGTATATTCAAAAACCAGCAACATTGGTTGAGTTACAGATATTCTGTCATATCGTCAGCCTAAAGCAAAATTGGCCTAAGTCAGACTTAGGCCATTTTTCCTTTTTGGTGCCATAGGAAGGCCCTTATGATAATACATGTGCTAAATAAAATTTGAACTCCTAAATTAATAATAAACCCCTCAAAACCCCAACTCAATTTTCGCACAAATGGCCTAAGTCCTGTTGACTTAGGCCGTTTTGACTTAGGCCAATTTCGTTATCACTGATTTTAGTTGATATCACCAATATTTTTCGGTCATAATTGTGAGTATTAATTTTATTGAAGTTGTTTCCTCATATTTTAATTCATAAATTGTATGGAGAATTGCTTAATAACACAGCTACACCACAAAAGAATTTAGGCCTAAGTCATTAAAAAAATAAAATAAAAACTGGCGAAGTCAGTTTTGGCAGTTTGCCAACAATTGCCAAAAATGACATCTATAGTATAGGCCAATTTTGCTTTAGGCTGACGATATAGGGGAGTAAATCTATGCTGAGGAAGTCTGAAGACTTGAAATCGTGTATCAATATTTACTCACCTCGAGCACTGTAGCGAATATGAACACCTTTTGAAATGCTATATCAGATTTCGTCAATTGATAATATCAGAAATGCACTTGTTTTAAGGTTGTTTTCGTCTGTTGTACCTGCATGGTTCATATTGTTCTGCAAAGGGAGAAATTCATAATTTTCCATTGGTCTGACATAAGCCAAGTAAAGCCAAAAATAGGAATGTGGGGGCCCATGGACTTACTTTGCCACAGGAGAAAAATGTCACCATTCTGCCCTTGTATCAAGACTCTGATCAAGTTTGTTGTATTTGCAGGAGAAGTGAATATTGCTCTTCAAAAGCCAACAAAGCAGAGCACTCACTACGAAGATGGACACGACATCTCATACAGAGCAGTGGATGGTAATAGAGATCCAAACTGGTTACACTGGAGCTGTTCACACACATATCTGGGGGGAGAAGGTGAGTTTAAGATGTCGACTAACGATGCAGAATTGCACATCGGTTGGCCCATGGTATATGCTAAGGACAAGGGCTGAATAAATGTAGTCTATATTGCTTAAATGCCTGTTCATCAGTATTATGTGAAATGCCTATATAGATATACTTTCATCAGCACTACTAGTTCTCTCTGTCTTATAAACACTATAAGGTATAAGATTTCAGATAACTATGAATGGGTCCAAGTTGAAAATTTACAGATGCAGTCAAACATCTTGGTCAGAGCTTAAGTTACAATTTGGTGGAGTTCAAGAGTGTTCAACACAAACAAGTGAAAATGATGCGTCGTTTTCATTGTGTCATGTCAAAGTACAATGGAATATGTAGTGATATGAGGACAAAGCTCTTTCAGACTTGCTGTCATACTGTACATGTCCACTTGTACGGTGCTGCATATTGGGCACTTGATGACAGCAGTATTTACAAATATCAAACCACCTGGAATATATGTACAAGAAAAATTTGGAACCTTGACAGACGGGCTCACAGAAGCATTCTGCCCACGATTGGCCAAACTACACTATGATATGATCTCGATTTATACGATGACCCCCCCCCCCCCCGAATATGACGAATTTATAACATTGTATGTTTAATTTCTAGTAATTGTTATATCATATTTATTTATTCTTTGTATCATTCCTTCATCAATCCATGCCCATATCATTTCATCTCATTTCTTGTCACCTGGGGTGCCCAAAAAACAAACTCTCGAGTTTCTCTGGGCATCCCTCCAACATCATGTCATCACCCAGTCTAATTTAAAAATAACGTGTACATGTGATGTTGGTGAAATAAATTATCTATCTATGTATTTCCGTGGCTGACAGCTTCCAGATATGATAATGTGATTGTGTTATGACCTATTGCATGTTGATGAAAATTAAATTTGCTAAATTTTGATGTCAGTAAATAAATGCTGCTCCTAATAGAACTGGAGCTATGCAATTCTGCATAATGCTTGTCATGAAATCCCAGAGCTGGTCAATCTGGTGACGTCACAATGACTACAACTGCACTGGGGTGTGGTGATGTCATGGTAACATAACAATATAATGATGTCATCTGATGTATATATTTCATATCCCACCTCATGAATATTCAATGAGGTGGATATATTTCATATCCATCTACCTGCATATTTTATGAGGTGGATATGGAAATTTATCCGACCACCAAGGCCAATACTCGCTCCTGATTGGCTGAGAACGCTACGGATATATCCTGTATCTGTCAAGCTGCTTGGCCTGTACAGATATTTTCTGTATCCTGCAGTGATGACGTCACAATCACTCATAAATTATCTGACATTTTTATGCTAACAATGGGCAGTGACTGTTTGTCATGACGTCACAATGGCATGCGCTGCTGGTGGCGTCACAACAATCTGCTGCTCCTAACTTACAGAATTTGAAATTATCAGACTAAAATTTAATAAAGACCACTCATATGATCATTGCAGGGCATTATTAGTTATTTGTTGTTTGCTTGGCGGATACAGGATTTACCTTCCCGAAGATAGCTGTATCTGGGGGAAGCGAAGCTGAGCCCGGATACAGCTATCTGAGGGAAGGTAAATCCTGTATCTGCCAAAAGCAAACAACAAATTACGAATTTATCCGACCACATGGTAGGCCTATAATAAAACCCCCATAACAATATAGTTCAAAGGTATAAACGTCATGAGTGTCAGATAGGCCTATGATGGGTGTTAATTCAGAAGCAGACCTGACAAAAATGATGTTCATAGCTGTGGACTACACTGCTATAGGGTTTTATTTATATCCCGCAATGATTTTATCAGTGGTCTTTACTAAATTTTAGTCTGAAAGCTTCAAACTCTGTAAGTTAGGAGCAGCAGATTGTTGTGACGTAACCAGCAGCCATGCCATTGTGACGTCATGACAAACAATCACTGCCAATTGTTTGCATTACAACGTCAGATAATTTATGGGTGATTGTGATGTCATCACTGCAGGATACAGAAAATATCTGTACAGGCCAAGCAGCCTGACAGATACAGGATATATACCCACAGGTCTCAACCAATCTGAATCAAGCATTGGCCTTGGTGGTCGGATAAGAATAAAACCCCATGTGGTTCACAGCTATGAACATGACTTGTGTCAGGTCTGCTTCTGAATTAACACTCATCATACCAGTACCTACCTGACACTCTTGATGTTCGTACCTTTGAACTACCTTGTTATGGGAGTTTCATTGTACCATGTGGTCGGATAAATTTGTAATTTGTTGTTTGCTTTTGGCAGATACAGGATTTACCTTCCCTCAGATAGCTGTATCCGGGCTCAGCTTCGCTTCGCCCAGATACAGCTACACTGTATCTTCGGGAAGGTAAATCCTGTATCCGGCAAGCAAACAACAAATAACTAATAATATCCTGTGACTAATCAGCCAATCAGAGTGCAGGATTTTTGCTAGTCACAGGATATAATAATTTATATTTATTCCAGCCAGTCCTTGGTTCTCAGTTGATCTTCAAAATGAATATGATATAAAGAAAGTCAGAATTACCAACCGGATTGGAGAGCGTAAGTAAAATAGTTAATTTGTTGTTCTTTCTAATAACTAGAGCTCTTTTGCCAGGATGATATTGTGTCAAGCTTGGTTTGCAGAAAGGCATGAAAGAGAACATTCTCTGAGCTCTGGGAGGGGAGAGGGATGGTCTAGTGGTAGTGTGCTAGGCTGCCAATCGCTGGGTTCTGGGTTCGAATCTGGCTCTTGTCACCTGTGCCTATGTTGGACGGCTGTTTCATTTGTCATTCGCCTCATTGCTAATGTAGCGACTTCTTGGTAATTTTCTCAGAAATTAATAAAATAATATGACGATTGAGGAAAGTTAGGAACTGTCATGAATATTTTTTAGTTAGTTTAGGGTTTCGGGTTGCATTATTTATGGTGGAAGAGAGCCATACATCCAGCTTAAACAAATTGGATTCAGTGATGGGATCCTAGGTATGAGTATTAGATCTCACTATTGATTGTGAATTCTTTGTATATAGTATGTGAGCCACACAGTTTTTTTTTTCACTTCTTGTGATATTCAATCCACAGATCAGCGAATGCATGACTTTGATATCTGGCTGAGCAACACTGGACCTCCTCTTCCTGATGTCATAAATGACAACTACAAGTTGTGTCACCATCGTTCTGGCATCACTGGAGCCGGGCAAACAGACATCCTCTTCTGTAGCACGCCGGTTCGTGGACGTTTTGTATATGTGTCCATCAATTCCACCGTTGCCACTGAAGTGTTGTCGATTTGTGAATTTGAAGTTTTTCCTTATTACGTATATGGTAAGCATCTTATAGAAAGTTGTGTTGGATAATTATGTTTATATTTAGGGATTGAGGGCCACATCCTGCGACTTTCTGTTTTGAGCGAAGTATTGATTTTTGTGACATTGTGATAATATATTTCAAGTTTTCAAGTGCCTCCATTAGTTGTGCATGTCTCTTTGTCTCAGGATAGGTTGCAGACAAATGATGGCTAGTGATGATGAAGGGCATGGTTTTGGGCTTTTTAGCAAAGTTTCCACTAGGCCTAAGTACATCTTTCTAAGGAAAATTAATATTAAATATCATACATTTTACAAAAGCACTTGTCTGCAAGCATTTTTATTGCCCATTTGATTTTTGAGAAGAACAGGTATTTTGCTAGCACTTCTCTGTAACTTTGCTTTATCAGGACCAATTTTAAAAACAGAATTGTCTGATATTGCAATCCTGAATAAAGATATCTAATAGGCCTAATAATAATAATAACTTTGTGTGCCAAAATGTCTATATTTTCCCATTCACATTTCACTACTTTCCATAGCTCCTGTGTGTTGCTGAACTTGTGTCCTCTCAGATTTGCATTAAAGTCAAAAAGGAAAAGTGATTTCTAACTGAGGTAATGGTGCGATAGACTAACAGGAAATACAACTTTATTGAAACAATGTGAAATTCCACTGAGGTCCATTCTTTTCTGTAATTCAATTTTCTGTTTGTGACATTTTCCAGAAGGCAGCTGGTTTCATTGTGAGAATGGGAAGTCTCTGCAAGGAGGAAATCCCAAACAATTGGAAGACTGCAGTCAGCGAAATTGTGCGCTCATTTGCAGATTCCAACAAAGGTGCAATGCCTTCGGCTTTGATATGGCCCAATGCTTGTGCAAGACCCATCTCAACTCTACTCTCAATCCTGTGAATGGACAGGGAATTGTTTGTGTTAAATAAATCAATTCTCCTCTTAATATCAACGGACAGAGAGGTCACAAGACATTGGCCCAATTTCCTCCACAGAAGAAATATTGCCTGAATGTTTGTAAAGAGAGACCATCAGTGAAATAGTCGGATCACATCAATTGACTTGCCCCCCTAATCGCCTGTTATTCCCCTGTACTGAAACATTCCTCACTTGCTTCTCTGGAGCATCAAGGAATGTAAAAAGGAAACAAAATGAGGCAGACTTTTATATGTGTGACTGATAATTATCAGTAGGAATGTATTTTACGTGTTCTGCCTGAGATAAAATAACTGAGCTTTAATAGCAAGTATTGTGAAATTTTTTTGTTTTTTTTTGTGAGATATCTTTGATTTTGCTCACACAAATTTTGGCGCTCCAAAATATAAGTCTCCTAAAAGCATTTGCTCACTCGATCCCCCGCCACTGTTATTCCAGCGGAAAAGTCTAATAGCAACGAACAGGTTAGTTGCTCTCTCAGTAAACACAACAAAATAATACCCAAGGAGTGTCTATTATGGTCGATTTCGTTATTTCGCCAGGTGAAAACTTAAATAGCTCAAGCTGTCGGAGCATGAATTTAAAATTCACTATGTACACAGGTCATTTGATCTTAATTGCTCTGCAGGAATTTTTGTTGACTTTTTTTGGAGTACATCAATTATTATTACTCACAGTGCTGCTATTCCGTTCTGGTTTTACCATTGGGTCGATGCTAAATATCCTCACGGGAGCAAGGAAGTTCATCCGTCACAAAGAAAACATATTATGTCATAAAGGACAATGTGTCGAAATGGCTGGCAATTTCACTACACATGGGTCAAAATCCTTGGTACAGTTATGCCAAAAAATTTACATTTATACCCCCAACGCATAATGACCAGTTGCATTTCAAAAGCAATTTTAACAACAATAGGCAAACCATACATGAAATATAATACATTTCATTCCGCCCAACACTTCTGAATCATTAACAATTCAATAAACATGAGATGGTTAAATGCAAATTAACCTTGCTATGATACTTTACCAATGGAAAAGCTGGGATCTCACTTACAATTTTACATGTTAACACCCTGCTAACAATTAATGGCAAAAAAATCAGATCATAGCTTTTTTTTCAAAAATTACTTCTTAAAATGTTGGTAAGGAAGCACATAAGATCTTAGTTATAGATGCTGCATTTTCGGGTTCTGACAATCATTTTTGTCAGTTAGATCACATTGAAAATGACGTGTCTGATAATTTTTTTCTACCCTCAAGTGTCAAGGTGTCATTTTCCTTTGCAATTGAGTTTTGACACCTTTTTAATGACTTTTTAGTCTTTTTTGTCTATTATTCAAGTATCACTGAAGAATTGACCATCTTTATGAACATTAATATTACAAGTCCTGCCATCTGAACATGATGCCACAATAACAGAAAAAAATTACATTTATGGGAGGGGAAATCAATTTAGTCTTATTAGTCTTTTGATATAATCATAAATTCTTAATGGTCATTGTAGACTTTGTAGTGGCACTTAGTGGTGAACTAAGTGCATAAAAAACCTCACGTCAGGCTGTCTCAGTTATAAAATCGCTTGCTGGATGTTGAGGGTCATTATACCTTCATCCTCTTTCCTCACGTTCCGAAATTCAGCAACCCAGGTTTTGAAACAATGAGAGCTTGACTTTAGTAGTTGATTATACTTAAATATCTTTATCTTGTGCAGCTTAACTTTTCCAGAGAATTAACAAGAGGTCACTTCCACTTTGACCTTTGGGATAAGTGATACTTTTTCTGGCAATAACAAGCTCCTGCAGGCCTTTGTCTTTCTCTAGCTGAGCAGGTTGAAGACCTCCATATCCTTTCTGGCAAACATGGTGTACGTACACCCCCACCGTACAGGGGATTATCAATGAATACACTGTATGTCAAAAATCATGTTTCTTGAGCCAGATAGCACAGTTGTGGATAAATGCAGGATGCATGGTGCCCTCCCCAATTAACCCAGTATGAGGGCCATGGAGCGTAGGGGATGTACAACAACAAATTATAACCAGAAAACAGAGGGATGAAATTGTGATACACAGGCTTTATCCGGCATTCAAGCAAACACAATCTCACCTCATGCTGGGTAACCCAAATAATCAAGAGACAGGAGAAAAAATTAATGTAGGAAGATAAATGTTGTTACTTGACTCCATTGTAATCCATATGAGTAAAATTTACCTTTTTGGAGTCTGAGATTTTAGATACAGGAGCTTTCGTCTGCCACAGCGAGCCCGAACCATATTTGGGGTTAAAAAATGGCCCAGCGTAACCATAGGCGCCGTTACGTAGCTTAAGGTCAGACAAACAAGCAGATGTAAAGAACAAAAAAATCTGTTGGGAATTTTTTGAGATATCAATTTTTTTAAATTTCTGACTTATTACACCCAGCATTTATCATCAAAAGTCATGTGGAAAGTCTTATAAATGAACGCCATCTTCGCAAAACCTGTTTTAAGGATAGAAAATTTCATAAAAAACGAAATAATAATCCTTTCTTTGAAAATAGAAATACATAATGTAGCTTTTAATGTCAGGAAGGTGTGACAAACTCATGAATGCAAAAATTCCAAGTAAAGTGTCAATTTTCATAAGAATTGCAAAAATTAACATGCTCAATCATTCCAAGGGCATAAATTGGAAATCTTACTGCAACATATTATGTGCATACATGTTTGACAGAGCTTTTGTACTACTTGAATATTCTGATCCTGTCAATTAAGAAGGTAAGGGGGGAAAAACGTTATTGTGAATAATTAGTTGTGATAACAAACAGGGTTAGTTAAATAATCTTACAGAACATGACATACTGTTTTACTCCAATCCATTTGAATAATAATAGGTTTTTTTAATAGATGAACATTCATGGTGCCACTTGATCAGTGCAGGATTGAAATAACATTTAGATGCACCACAGTATTATGAAAGGCTAGGGTATAAAGGTCTTTTTGAAGTTTCAAACCTGTGCATTGCCTGACATCAAGCTAATTTACCCAACTTGAGAATATACTTAATTATTTAATGAAATTTGCGAAAATATCTTATTTAAGAACATTTGAGTGCTAGGTTTAAAAACCTAAGATTCAAATGTGATAAACCAATTGAATGCTTCTTCTTTAATACCAAACTGAGAAGGGCAGACACACAAGCATACGTCATAGGATCCATAGGAAAAACCATGCATGTCAGAAAGAATGATTTAACGATATGGCTATTCCGGATATATTTATAACTAGAAATTTCTAGGAAAAGTGATCAAATACTTAGTTTGAAGTTATTTATTTATCCAGATATTGTGTCAGATATTTTTTTATTTCCTTCTCAAAGTCATAGGTACATCTAGCAATGTTACATAGTGCTTGTGACAAACTTGTAAATATGCAATTGAAGTTAATCACACACACCATCAAAATGTGACTTTTCCTAATAATAGCGTTCTGTATTTCAATTATTATTTAAAAGGCAGTAATATATTGTTTTAAAGTTCTGTCATGTGAAATTGTAATTTGCACCCAGGTTTGATGAAATATTACCAAAAGAAAGGAATGTGACAAACAAGAAAATGAAAAATTGAATTATCTCAAAAGATTCCCAACAGATTTTTTTGTTCTTTACATCTGCTTGTTTGTCTGATCTAAAGCTACGTAATGGTACCTATGGTTATGCTGGGCCATTTTTTTAACCCCAAAGATGGTTCGGGCTCACTGTGTCTGCATCACACAGACTTCTTCAGCTGACTGAACTGGGGCCTCTTGAGTCACAGCTCCCCCTGGTGGATTGGGGGAGTTTGAACAGTGTGTTGTAAATGGGTGGCAGGTAGTATCCGGTGTCACGGTTGAGAGTGGGCTGCTGATTGTCTCAAGCTCAGGATGTATTACTTACAAAGCAGCAAATGTAATTCCCGTAATTGCAGACATCCTAGCACCCCTTGTGGGAAAAACATGTCATCACATTAAAAACAGTCTTGAGTATGCAAAGAAGCTTTCTGAAATTGAAGTAACACCAGGAAGATGTATGCTGTCATATGATGTCTCTGCACTATTCACCAGCATACCTGCACAAGCGGCAGTGGAGGTAGCCAAGGAGAGACTCGCACAAGACACCATCCTGTCATCAAGGACACCGCTAAAGAGGGCACAAATCATCCAGCTACTTCAATTGTGCCTGAGCACCACCTACTTAGTGTACCAAGGTAGTTTCTACCAACAGCGCCAGGGCACAGCCATGGGATCACCAGTCTCTCCCATAGAAGTTAATCTCTGCATGGAGATGTTTGAACAGAAAGCCCTCAGCACTTACCCACACCCCCCTTACACCTGGTTACGATATGTCGATGACACCTTTGTAGTTATCCATGAGTATGAAGTGGACGGATTCACAACCCATATTAACAGCATCGACCCTCACATCAAATTTACTGTTGAAAGAGATGACAATGGACAGCTCCCTTCCTGGACACACTTGTATGCCTTCAGGATGATGGGTGCCTCAAGACCAAGATATACTGGAAGAAGACGCATACAGACCGATATCTGCAGTTTGATTCCAGGCTTATTTCCAGCCACCATCTTAGCCACAAGAGATCTGTCGTTAACACCTTCTTGTACAGAGTAGACAATGTAGTGACTGAGCCAGACGATGCACACGAGGAAAGATAGAACATTAAACAGGTCTTACAAGACAACGGCTATAAGAAGTGGATCTTCGAGACACCCAAACAACAAAAGAAGGACCAAGGAGAACAACAAGTCCAGAAAAGCAAACTCTGTCAAGTTGACATCCCCTAAGTCAGAGGACTCTCGGAAAAACTACAAGCCATTTTCAAGATGGGTAATATTGGAATCATTCATAAGCCATTCAACACCATCCGGTCAACATTAGTCAAACCCAAGGACAAGACAAACCAACTTGACATGTGCAGTGCCATCTATGAAATCAAGTTCCCTGTATGCAATAAGTGCTATTCTGGAGAAACAGCAAGGAATGTCAAGACCAGGTTAAAAGGGCATGTCCGTATGGTAGCCCCCTCATTGCTGTTGGAGAACATTGCCAAAACACCGGCCATCAAATCAATGAGGATAACATCAAAGTAATAGGAAGAGAAAGTTCACTATGGCTCTATGTTCACTATGCCACTATGGAAGAGGAAGATCAGAGAAGCAATTGAAATCATGCAGAGGCAGCCCACTCTCAACCGTGACACCGGATACTACCTGCCACCCATCTACAACACACTGTTCAAACTCCCCCAATCCACCAGGGGGAGCTGTGACTCAAGAGGCCCCAGTGCAGTCAGCTGAAGAAGTCTGTGTGATGCAGACGAAAGCTCCTGTAGCTAAAATCTCACATGCCAAAAAGGTAACTTTCACTCATAAGGAGAAAATTTGTTTCTTAATCATATTTAGTAGGCAATTGAGGACTTCTTTTGTAGGATTTTCACAGTTTAGGTTCCTTTGATGACATTAGAAATAATTGAGTGGAGTTTGAGCACCTTGTTGAAAGAATTTTTTTTGAAAAGTCAAAACTGAAACATTTTGAGAAGAGGGCTACATGAACTCAGGGTCCATTGGCTCAGACAAAAATGATGCATTCGAGCTACTAATACATAGGCACAATGTCAATATGCTGGCCTACAGATTAATCAACTTTAATAGAAATCAGAAATGAAGTTTTTGAGATATTCAAGTTTTCGTATTTATTTTTGTTGAACTGTTCATATTTCATGGATCTTTGCAAGTAAATATTTTTGACAAACACAGCAACCACTTTGAAAATTTAAAGCAATCTGCATTCCTTTTTTTAAAGACTTTCTTGTTTTCGAGAGGAAACATCTCTACAATGTAGAAGTCATGCATAATTGAATTTCAGACATTTTGGAAACGTCATAAGTTATTAATCAATACTCTTTGCACTTGCTGACAACCAGTCTCCTGCGCAGATACGTTCATCCTCATGGCGAGACCAAGAAGCTTTCTTATTTTTCTTCTTATATGTTCCTGTACAGAGGGTAAGTAAAATTCAGTTTTATTACTTGAATTTAGTTAATATCATTCTGTTTGCATTTCTTGAAAAAAATCATGCTTTTTGAAGAGCCATTACAGATGTACCTGAACGTTTATATACTCAAATGCGAATTGATCAATTTCTCGAAAGTATTTTAGAGAACAGGGACATTGTCTTTCAATGACATTGTGGCACTTTTGTTATGCAGAATGGATCAAAATCCCTCCAGACTCCCGATGACGTCTGTTTTTTTTGGTTTTTTTTAAAATCTATTTATAATGTTTTTCTCTTTACCTAATCAGTATTTAAATAGTTCATTCAGCACCGTTTGTTCATCAATTTGTCAATCAACTGAGTAGTGTTTATTGCAAGGGTTTCGCTCATTTTAACAGTATGCCAGTAATTTTCTTTGTTATGGTCTTGATTGAGTTAAATGCTATTGGGTTTTTCTTGTGCACTGTAAAACTGTCCACCCCGCTTGACACTCAACAGCAGCATGAAAACCACATTACCACTCCTAAACCAAGTCCACAAGTCTACAAGTCTCGTGTTTTCAAATAAAATACTTCACGGTGTTATTGACTTTTTAACGTGGGGAGAGGCGAATGAAACTTTTGGAAAATTTTTATGAGATTTAATGAATTGATAATACTAGCATAACACCCGTGAAAGCATGCATGTGAGGGTACGGGGATAAACAAAGGGTGTTTTGTAATGGCCTAAAGGTAAATTTGTGGAAAACATCACCTCAGTTTCTGTGACTGTGATTTGAACATCAGACCCGGCTAAGGACATTGTAGAGAATACAGAAAAGCAGCTTGCAAGTTTTCATAACTGGGCAATGAGTAGTTTGGTTGGAGTAGCATAAGGGGTTCGTGAATTAATAGTATGATTATGAAGTTTTACGAGTACTAAATTTTCATTGTTGAGTAAGTATTCGGCAGCTCGCAATGCATTGATGTCAGAGAACAGTCGCCTGTTGTAGTTCAAATGGTTCCGAAAGTAGAGAAAATGGTAACTTTGCATTGGATTTGTAATTTTTCAACCACAAATGTATTTCCTGTTTTCCCAGAGGGCAGTTATATCTTCGTGAAGTCTTTTGTCGTATCAAGTTGCACTTTAATTTGCCAGGAGAAGTTAATATTGCCCTGCACAAGCCGACAAAGCAGAGCACCCCCTATGATGGTGGTTTAGGGGACATCTCGCATAGAGCAGTGGATGGAAATAATGATCCAAACTGGGTACAAGGGAGCTGCTCACACACCAATCCCCCAGGACAGAGTAAGTTTTAGATCTTTTATTAAATATTCTCTAATGATTATACTTGAAACATCCAGATTTATATGAGTAGGCAATGAAGCAACTTCACTGCTAAACCTCTAAGCTCTTTCAAAGTGAAGTTCGAACATATCGTTATTGAATTACCAGTGTTTATCATATTATCCCCAACACCAAACCTACACAAGTCAATGATCAAATCTATAAACAGGTTGCCCATTCCCACTCAAATCTTTAACTGACATCATGATCAATAATAGTTATGAAGTTGATCAATACAATTAATTATGTTTGGAGAGGGGCCATGGTGACCATATCAGGTTAAAATTGCCAATTCTTGAAAAATAATAATGAATTGAGGTTTTTCTTCCTTTTTCCTTTTCCATTTAGTCAATTTATTCGAAGAAGTACTATGTTAAACTTAATGGGAGTGTGGTTCACAGCAATGAACCTCATGAATGTCAGGTCGCAGAAGAATACAACACGAGTCCGAATGATGAGTGTTTATTCTGCAGCAGACCTGACATGAGTGAGGTTCATTGCTGTGAACCACACTCCCATTAAGTTTTATTTATATCCCACAATAAAAATTTAACATCCAGTCAAAAATAATAATAATTTGAAGAGGCACTATTTTGTTTGAGTGGCCTAAAAGAGATCCCTAGCAACCACGCCATCCAATCAAAGCCTCAAAACATTGTGATGTCATCACTTCACTGCCCATTGTTTACATAACAACGTCAGATAATGAGATGCATGTGGTTCACAACGATGAACCACATGGTGTGAATTAGTGATGGGCACAATTCAGCTATGTGCAATTCAATTCAATTCAATTAGGCTCTATAGTGCAAATTCAATTCAATTCAATTCACTTGTTTCTTGGAATGAGCTCAATTCAATTCAATTCAATTCATAGGGGTAGTCAATTCAATTCAATTCATTTTGTCGCGTAACTTGTCTTAATGATAAATTTTCTAAAGTAAGTACCAGGTACGAGGATGAGTGTTAAATGCAACATTATTGACTGATAGATATGTCAGAGAAGTTGCTGATATTATAGCTTGATCACAAAATGTTCAATATTGCCTGAAGACACAAATTTGTGTCATTAGTAAGAAAAGGTTCTTTTGTTCTCATAAGTGAATTTATCATGCAATGACCTGCATCGTTATTCATAAGAATATAAGCAGGCAAACTAACATTCCACTTTTCATTATTATCATAACATGATTTTTTGTTATTTTTGAATAGATTGTACTGTCCTTTAGGAATACGAAAATCATTAAAATTGAGATAAAACTGATATAATCTGTTTATAAGAAAAATATATTCTGTTGCAAGTCATCATTTAATCATTATTATTGAAGTGAAGAGTTTGAGTTTGAGTTTGAGTTTATTAAAAAATATAATCAGAGACATTACATAATTTATGACGAATATATACAGATTGATACCACTACAGGTATATTGAATCTGTATTTACAAATAAAATGTTACACTATTGCATATATATAGTCGCAAAAAAAAAAAAAGAGAGTATGTCTTATTAAATTCCACCAAATTATTAAGTATGACACAGTATGAATATACAATGTATTTATATACAATGTACATCGGTAAAATATTCTTCAGTCTGGGTGACAGTACTACTGATCTGATACTGAGCATAGTATAAATTGTTTAGTGTGAAATGTAGGGCACAATATATTACCTATCTCAAAGAATTAGTTAATAGATGACATTTAAGAAGTTTCTTGAAAGAAAAAAGTGAGCATCTATATGTTATCTCATTTCTTAGAACATTATTCCAAATAGACACTCCTTGAAAGCGTATGGTTTTCTGAAACACGGCTGACTGACATAAGCCACTACGGAGCTGGTGTCTCTGTCTCGTATGGTATCCATGATAATCAAGGTTATGAGTAAAAAAGGAAGAAAAGTGACCAGGCAGCATGTCATTGTGAAATTTATACATAAATATAGCCACCATGTATTCATAAAGTTTGTATATATTCAAGATATTAAGTTTCAAAAAGAGGGGTTCAGTGTGAGCCAGGTATGGTGATCCTGTAATAATCCTAACAGCTTTCTTTTGTAGTCTAAACAAGCTAAGTAAAGCCGTACTATTTGAATGGATGAATGAAACTATGATAAAGAATGCGGAGAGATGATTGTAGAAGTACTTTCCTTGCTTTACAGATGATACCAATATTTTTAGATATCTTACATTTCATTTTCTCAACATGTGGGACCCATGATAATTTTGAGTCTAAGATTACCCCAAGAAATTTTGTTTCATTAACACATTGTATTTTTTCACCATTGACAAGCAAATCTACATTATAATTACAAGTTTTTCGCTGAGAAGTGAAAATAATGAAATGTGTTTTTTTTACATTAAGTGAGAGTTTATTACAATTTAGCCAAGATAGTACTTTAATAATTTCATTATTCAAAGTATTCATCATAATATTTATATCATTTCCAGAAAGGAATAAATTAGTATCATCTGCAAAGAGTAGTGGAAAAAGAGTATTTGATACATTTGCCAAGTCATTTACATATAGTAAGAAAAGGAGAGGGCCCAAAATAGATCCCTGAGGCACTCCACATGTAACCTCTTTATATTCAGATGAAACGTCATTGAAAAACACAAACTGTTTACGATTACTGAGGTAATCCCTGATCCAATCCAAAGCAGTCCCTCTGACTCCGTATTTGTACAATTTATCAAATAGAATTTCATGGTTTATCGTGTCAAAAGCCTTACTTAAATCTAAGAATAGACCAATTACATATTCACCTGCATTAATAGCTGAAGAAATTTTATCTACTAACGTTAAAAGTGCATAAGTGTTGTTATATTTCTCCTGGAATCCAAATTGAAATTTGTAAAGAATATTTTTTTATTAATGAAATCAAGTAGTCGTTGGTACATAATTTTTTCAAAAACTTTAGATAAAATTGGGAGTACAGACACTGGTCTGTAATTGTTGACCTTAGAGTAATCATCACTTTTAAACAAAGGTACTACCTTGGCAATTTTCAAGTTGTTTGGAAATATTCCTTGATTAAGTGACAAATTGATAATGTGAGTCAGAGGGATAGCTAATGAATTAGAATTACATTGAATACACCATGAAGTAATTCCATCCCACCCAGGACTTGTTTGTTTAAGACCGGCTATTATTCTTTTCACTTCAGTTAAAGTAGCATCTGACACAAACATGGATTGGTCACTGGCTGAACGTATAAAATCAGTTGGTCTTAGGCTGGATGTGGGTACCTTGTTTGCGAGACTGGAACCTATGTTTACAAAATAATCATTAAATTTATTTGAAATGATTGTACTGTCGTCGGTAATATTGTTATCAATTTCAAATTTATTACAAGATTTTCTACTCTGATTTTTGTGCAAAATTTCCTTCATGATTTTCCAAGACTTTTTAATATTATTTGAACATGACGATAATCTCTCTTGGTAGTACTCCTTCTCTCTTCTCCTCATTAACCTGGATAGCATTGTCTTAAAATTTTTATAATTTGTAATGTTACGATCGTTGGGAATCTTCAATGATTTCAAGTACAACTTATTTTTTGTCTTAATTGAGTTCTTGAGGCCTTCAGTTAACCAAACCTTTCTATTATAATAATTTTTAGTGGTACTTTTAAGGGGAAAGGTGGTATTAAATAATTTGAGGATTTTTCTATGAAACAAGGAGAACGATGCATTGCAATCTGCCAAAGCCAAAACTTCATCCCAATTAATCTCCTCTATCTTTGCAGCAAACAACTTTTTGTTAGCCTTTGGGAAACATCGAAATTTATATATTGTTTCATTATTATTTACTGAGCCTGCTGTATTTATGCTAAAAATAGGCAAATGATCTGATATATCAGAAAACAATATACCATTCAATAATTTTTTGTCAAATATATCATTAGAAAATATATTATCTATTAATGTTGCGGAAGAGTAGGTAATTCTTGTAGGCTTGTTGATCAATGGGAAAAGAGAGAAGGAATATAAGACATCAAGAAAATTTGATGTTTGTTGATGAGTCTCATGATTTAATAAATTAATATTAAAATCCCCCATAAGATATACAATCTTATTTTCATGTTTTATTTTACCTAGAGACATATTCAATTCATTTGTAAACAATTCTATATCAGTACCTGGAGGTCTATAAATAACGCCTACGATAATATTCCTCTCACTTTTCATACTTTGTTTAGGTAATTCAATGAATATTGACTCAAAATGATTCTTAAATATATTTAGATCATTCCGCAAAGCATAGTTGATTTCAGATCTCACAAAGATACTCACACCACCTCCATTTCTGTCGTGTCTATAGGCATGTTCACCGAAGTAGCCGTTAAGGTCTGCAAGATTTATGTTGTTTGTATTCAGCCAAGTCTCAGTAATTCCTATAACAGTAAATCTTGTATTCAAACTTGATAGATAATTTTCAAATGTATGGAGATTCTTGGGGATACTCCTAATATTGGTATGCATAATAGAGAAATTATGTGATGAAATGGTATTATTTGAGCATAAATCATTAAAGCTGCCTTCTAAGTGATAGCTACATGATTGAGTATTTTCTATACAATTATACTCATTAAAATAATTTAAGTCAGGATTGGCATCCTCAAAAAGATTATGAGCATGACCATCTAGTTCATCTTGTAAATCGAATGGATTAAAAACCATGTTATTCAGTGCTAGTATATCACAATTTTTGAAGTCAGAGAAGAAAGACCTTACCACAGCATTGAAATCGTCATCAGTTTCGACGTGATTAAAGGGGAGTTCAGTTTGAATACATACAGAACAAAACCATACGCTTTCAAGTCGTTGAGTGAAGATGGAATCTGTGACTGTAACTTGATTAGGCAAACAAGAGAGATGGACTCTGGAAGAACAAAAAGAACATAATAAAGTACGAGAATGATTGAGAACCCTACCTAAGCAAATCTTACACCTAATTATCATCCTGTATCAAATGGTACATTTGATATCAAAGCTAAAACAGCTAAAAGTAGAACGTATCTGCAACCCAGACTGAGTGTATGACTACAATGATTCAATGCATGGAAATAAAGTGAAATATATGCTAATAGTTGGTAAATAAATTCAAACATTTTTATGGTTACACATAATAGAATTAACATGGTAAGTCTAATTAATTACCTGTACATACAGCGTGTTGGAGCAATGTATGCAGTTTCCAATCATTATAAATCCTTTTTGTAATTGAAACAGTGCAAGCGATGGCCAACATCATACTGAACTTTAAAGTCAGAGAAATAATCTTGGTTAAGCTCTTACAAAACAGTTAAGCTACCAATCAAACATGTTTGTCAAACCTTATTCTTAGCATTGATATTAGTATTGCGTGTTAATAGCGAAGTAATAATCAAACCAAGCAGAAATGTGAAACACAAACAGGGAAAACATCAATCAACATAATATACTATAAGTTACAGGCAGAATATCACAACAAAAATCAGCTGATCATATTAATGAAACAACCTCCAATCGCAATGGTAGAAAGCAGTAATTTGGCACTGAAAAATAAATTCATCTGATATACAAAGAAGTAATTAGCACAAGAGTTAAAGGAACAGAATAACAATAAAAATAAAAATCAGCACATCATAACACCTGTGGAACATGATTCCTAAGCATATAATATATACATTAAAAAAATAAATTTATTTGATATGCAAAAAAAAAAAAAAAACAGCTGAACATATTAATGAAACAACAGTAATATGCTATTAACTATTGAATCAAGCACAGATTCTTCAAAACAAAAAATGATCCATGTTATGCAAGCTTAAAAGTGGATTTATCAATTAGATTATACCTTTGGTTGGGTAAACCGATAAAGTCGGACACATTTTAAAACAAAGTCAATCTTATATTGAAGAAGATTGCAGATAATAACTAAATCAAAGCTACCAAAGCAATTTGAATAATCGATAAAGAAATAATATACATAAATGTAGGCAGTTGAAGATAGCAACCACTTCCAACCAAATAATGAGATTCTACAATAAATAAGTCAGATCACAACAAAATCAACATGATGGCATTTAAAACAGTTCGATGAGTAAATTAATCAATTCAATTGTAAGGAAAATTCTTCACACTTCAGCTTAAATTATGATATAATTTAAACATACTGAAAACAGATTTGATGAACATGATCAATTCAATTTAAATGCATGAAAATGTGGTTACCAAATGTTAAATAAGTCATTACTTTTTAATGCTTAATTTTGAGATTGCAGACTTTCTCTTACTTGCATTAAAATTTTGCCTAGTTTATTTTTCCAGGCCAACTATCTGGTTCTGTGGTTACAAGTCTCTCGTCGTGAAGAGTGAAGTGTAAATTCATGTATTAAAATTTGGATTCATTGTTATGATATCAGAAAATAATTAACTCAAACTTGAAAATCAAGCATGATACCAAAAATCAAAAACAAAGAGAAAATTCTCACTTGGTTGCACTTGTAAGGACCAAGTTTGCTTCTGCATGCCCCTTCATTGAAGTGTTCAATTGCACTTAGTATTATTGTCATTGCTTTAATAAATTTGGCCATTGTCAATTTGTCAACAATCATTGTTCAATATGGAAGCCACTTACTAACAATTGAACACGCAGAACTTTGTAGATAGACTAGCATCAACTTATAAATTTTTCAAAATGGCACAAAATACTTTAAAATTTTAACCAAACAATCAAAATAATCCTTCAAAGGTTCAGGCTCTTATTATAAATTCCTCACTTTTGGAGCTTGTTTTATGCCTCAGAGGTATGATCATTAATGCATAATAATATGCTGGTTGAATTGAAAATGAATTGAATTAAAACCTCAATTCACAATCTATCTCATTTCAATTCAATTCAATTCATTGCATTTTCCCAAAATTGTTAATTCAATTCAATTCAATTCATCAACTTTTTAAAATTTGAATTAATTCGAATTAATTCAATTCATGAATTGAATTGTGGCCATCACTGGTGTGAATCACATGGTTTTTTGCCAGAACTACACTGCCTATTGTGGGATATAAAATCAAACTAAATTACAAGTGATAATTAAGAAAACTGATCAGAGATTCTTAATCTGTAAAATCGGAAGTATTTGTAGTATATTAACTATGGGGGTGGGGACTGGGGAGGGTTGTTGGGATCAATGGGTCTAGAGACACATTGTATGAATCAGTTGACTTTTGCATATATTTTTGGGGGGAGGTAAGCATTTGGTACAGTTGAACAAAGATTCAGAGTTTTTTTCTTGCATTCACTTATTATCTTTAAAATTATGCATTTATGTGAGTGTAGAGTTCCCAAAGTCTAATGGTTAGAGTGCATGACAGACTGACAGTGAATCCAAAGGCACTTGAGGATGAGGGTTCGAATCCCGGGATTGGAGTGAGTTGGATGTGGCTGTGGCCACTGGCCAAGGAGGGTGGCCACTTGTGTAGACAGGATTTCATCCTCCTGTCAGGTGTGAGCAGCAGCACCTCCAGCCAGACTCCCCTGGACTGGATTACTGGACAAGCAATGGGAAGTGAAAATCACAACAAGGAAAATTGTCACCACTCACCAGGAGTGCTGAAGACCGCCATTCATCACAGATAGTACATCTCCATTGTAAACCGCACAAGATTGATCTGGAAGATTATATGTAGCGGTATGAAAATGTTCATATAAATAATAAGGCCATTTCGCGAAGCGAATTGAGCACAAGTAAGGTTTCAAAAATCTGTGCAGTGATGGTCTCAACATCAATGGTCGAAAGCAGGAAATTAGGTCAAGTGCGACCAGCTTCTTATCAATGATTTAGTTTCGAATTTAACAAAACATGACATACTCATATTCAAAACTCAAAAGTGTCTTAAAAACTCAATTTCCTCCATTAATATTCCCATAATCTATTATTTTTATGGAATAGTTAATTATAAGCCTTGACAAGCTGAATTTAATTATTAACATGTGATTCATTTCATTTCAAAACAGACAACAAGAAAACATAACAAAATTAAGGTTATATAATCTTTGCCAACTAATGATTATGTAACAGTGAGCAATTAATCTACATGCAGATCTTGTTATTGTTTTTGTTATCACTATTATGTAATATCAACAATCTAGCATAGACTTTAATTTGGCAGCTTTCAGTGCTGTCTTCCTTTTTACTGTTTAGCTGATTATCTATCAATTCTATTTATTCTTAAGCCTATTTATTTGCTATCCTATCTATCTATCTATCTATCTATCTATCTATCTATCTATCTATCTATCTATCTATCTATCTATCTATCTATTCTATCTTTGATCTATTTTACCTTTCTAATCTAGTTTCTGGTCAAAATTTCTCTCTTTTTCAGCTAGACCTTGGTTTTCAGTTGATCTTCAAAATGATTATTACATCAAAGAAGTCAAAATTACCAACAGGGCCACTAATGGTAAGTAATTGAATAATAATTGATTTTTCATTATCTCTAAGGCTTCTGATCAAAATTGCTTGTAATCATTGGAACTCTTCTGTCAATTTACATATTACTTTCATAATAGCTATCCCAAACAGTACGATGATTTATGAATTGACTCTTTTGGCCGAAAGATGTTTTCAAATGGAAATTTGTTCTCATTCTCCAGCACCTGTAGTTTGTTTTAGCCAGTGATTCTGATATTTTAATCTGCAGAGCATCGACTGCATGACTTTGATATCTGGCTGAGCAACACTGGACCTCCTCTTCCTGATGTCATAAATGACAACTACAAACTGTGTCACCATCGTTCTGGCATCACTGGAGCCGGGCAAACAGACACCATCTTCTGCAGCACGCCGGTTCGTGGACGTTTTGTATATGTGTCCATCAATTCTACTGTTGCCACTGAAGTGCTGACGATTTGTGAATTTGAAGTTTTTCCGTATTACAAAAATGGTACGTATTAAATCAAGTTGATAGTTACATTCGTATTTAGGTATCAATTGTGAAGATGAGTTTAAAATGTTCCACTTTCCTCGTAAGGCTAGGGATGGACTTGACTATAGACTTATGTTGTGCTGGTGTACCCCGGGGCAGCTCAACTTTCATCTTTTTTGAGGGAGCTGGTGACTCAGGCCTTTGTTACAATTTATAGACAATTAAAACAGTAACCATACCCCTCCCCATTTTTGGAACTTTAATGTCAGATCTAGCAGAATGAATCATGCAAAATGTTTGAAAAATCGAGTTGAAATTTTGTAAATTAATAAGTATTTTCTAGTTCCTCATTGTAATGGCATGAGAAAACCCTCCTGACTCTGCATCACTGCCTTCAGTCTTCCAAACCATCCCACTAGTTCTCATTGTAACTTCACCTCCTAGTACAAACCTCCTGTGTGTAGGGGAACGAGGGGCAAAACAGACCGTCTAACTTCGAAGGCTCGCTGTACCAAAATGGTACAAGCACATTGTAAGTTAGGCCTAATCCAATTCTTAATTTTTCAGATACAAACTGGTATGGTCATGAAATTAACTTAAATGCATGGTTACGACTCGGTAACCCACAAAAACAGGATGGTTACCAGTTTGTAGTGTTTTGCTTACTAGTTGGTTGGTTACTAATTGGTTGATAACCACTTGGTTGGGTTACCAGTTGGCATGGATACCAGTTGACTTGATACCTTTCCAACGCGGTCTTGGTTGTAATTAGGTGATTGTTATTTCAATTTCAGGAGAAGTGAACATCGCTCTGCAAAAGCCAACAACGGAGAGCACCCACTATGAGGGTGGACCAGACATCTCATCCCGAGCAGTTGATGGAAATAAAAATCCACACTGGACAAACTGGAGCTGTTCACACACAATTAATGAAGGAGAAAGTAAGATATTATAAATTATGTCAAGCAGCAACTCTGTTTTCAGTTTATCAAAATTGGTAAATTTTTATGTGCAGTTAAATTGTTTCAATATATTATATATTGAATGTTAGCATTGGAAATCCTCCAAATTGGGTACTGTAAGGTCACTGAAAGGTCCCTGTGAGTGTGAGGTCACATGTTATGCAGCCAATGATGGCTCTCAATGGATGGAACATAACATAATCAAAGGCAGTGAGATTATTAATAGAGAGGTTTTGCTACACGTTCACTGTGCCGAAAATTATTCAAGTGCGACCATTTCCTGTTCACTTTTGACCTTGTTTATCACATTTGGGGATGTTTTTAAAATGGCCCCATACCCACAATGTATCGCATCTCACCAAAAAGATTGTGGTGTCCTTTCGAAGAGTGTGACATAGAGCCCTAGAAAAACAAAAAAAATTGGCACTTCTGCTTTATTTTTGATAGCTACAGATCACCTTCCAGATGTGCGACATTGTGTGTTTCATACAGCGACGGAAATGACTCATGTTATTCAGCTTTGAATTGAGATATTTTAATGAAAATCTTACATGACATGATCAGAGGCATCTCGGAAATGCCTATGCTTTTTCAATTCAAAATATCAAAAAGAACACCCATTTTTGTATTTTTTTATGCAAAAATTCAAAAATTTAAATTGATATTCTTAAACACATCCTTCAGAAGCAAATTAAACATTTATTGATAGGGTTAAATATTTAGAATTTCCATACTTCAGCATTGATAGATAAGATGTTTGACTACCATGATCCAGGCCGCGAAAAATCATAAGATTTTTGATGACAACAATTAAAATCACTCTAACTGTTATTACAGTAGGCGGCAGTAAAGTCTTGGAGCTGAATTAATGTTGATCCCAATCCCATGTTCAACCATTAGCATCAGGACCTCTGATAGACTAAACAGCCATCTGGAGGAAAAAAATATCTGGAATGACTTTATTTTTTCTGTCATTAAAGACCTCACAACTTTATGCACTTGAACCATTTCACCTAAATATGCTGCAAATCAATGCTGATGTATGGCAATTAGGAATATTTCACACTATCAATAAATGTTTAATTTGCTTCTGAAGGGTGTGCTAATGAATCTCAATTTAAATTTTTTTAATTTTTGCATAAAAAATTCTAAAAAGGGTGTTCTTTTGATATTTTGATTTGTAAAAAGCATTGGCATTTCCGAGATGCCTCTGGTCATGTCATGTAAAATTTTCATTAAAATATCTCAATTCAAAGCTGAATACATAAGTCATTTCCTTTGCTGTATGAAACACAATGTCACACATCTGGAAGGTGATCTGTAGCTATCAAAAATAAAGCAGAAGTGCCAATTTTTTTTGTTTTTACTAGGGCTCTATGTCACACTCTTCGAAAGGACACCCCAATCTTTTTGGTGAGATGCGATACATTGTGGGTATGGGGCCATTTTAAAAACATCCCAAAATGTGATAAAAAAAGGTCAAAAGTGAACAGGAAATGGTCGCACTTGAATAATTTTCGGCACATTGATACTTGTTTATAATAGGATCAGTACTGTTTAACTAGTTTTGGCCAAAAGAAATTATCTTACAAATTATAAGCAAAAAAGGAAGGGGGACGTTTCTTTTTTTGTTCAGTGTATATCATCAGTACACCTATCCGCTTTGGAGATCATCCCATCACCATAGCCTTTCTTGACTGCAGCCAAATGTCACAGAGTACGGTAATTTTGCATATGGCTGTGAACAACACTCATTTTTCTTCATAAAATGATGACATATTTAAAAAAGATTAAAATGTTTGTGCAGTAGTATGGTGAATCTGGAGCACCCAGACTTCCAATGGTGGATCATAGTGCATGTTATAGAGTATGTTACATTTCTGCTCCTCATACCAATGATTCAAGGGAGCTGTTTATGGTATGTTAGTAGTTGTACTACTTGATCATATTTTAACCTGGTTCTTTGAGTGTGTTTGATAAAAGGTCCAGTTATGATATTTGGAAAAATACGTCACGTTTTGCGTACGTCCCGGCCTCTAAAATATCTAATAGTCAGAAGCAGTCCCGAATCATATCACAATGTACAGTATCAGACGAAAGTTTAGACCGCGTCAATCTTTTGTCAATATAAGGGAAAATAGGTGCTCAGCCAAAGAACTTCTGCATGGATTCTCTTGCCTATGTATCAGGGAAGTTCTACAATAGGGAAAAATTCAACTATTTTTATCACTTACTTGAATATGTGTGATAAACAAAAATTTCAGGTGGTCTAAACTTACGTCTGATCCTACTTACATTCAAAAAGGCCTTTGATGGCATTGTACATTAGAGGAAAGGTGGGTAAATTATCCAATGTTATTTTAGACAAGACATTCAATCACGTTTCATGTGATTTAAAGGCAATGAGTCATGACACAGGAAAGAACATATTTTTTTTTTTTTTTTTTAATTTCAACATTTATTAGGGGTAATAATGGAGATTCAATGAGCCAAAATTGTTAATAAATGAAAGGTCAACTAAAATGCACATAGAAAATATAGGCTATGTTTGACACATTTTTATCCTTCTAATGGAGTATGACTACACTTGACACCCAGCCATAGTGCAAAAATGGTGTTTTTCACTAGGTTTTGTCTGACAGCCACTCATTTGAAGTATCATAAAACAATGACCGAGGTGTTAACATTGACCTGAGCATGTGTCCTGATAAAATCAAAAAACTTTTGTTTGTTCGCTTTACTTACAATGAAACGACATCCACGTTTATGGAAGGCATAAATCTGGCCCATTCGTTAACATTACGTTTCAATACACCATCCCGAGTAGCGTCTGTAATTTTGTCTGTACTGTGGAAAAAGAACAAAAGTTTGGACAATTTGGACATTTCTAGGTCATTCTGTGGTTGCCATGGAAACTGAAAGTTTAGTTAGTCGGGGCAGGTAATTTCAATTTCCCTGTAAAAAATTCATGGTTCTAGAATGAAAATAAGTGTCCATATAAAAAAAAGCCTCAAACTTTCTGAACGCCCCTCGTATACCATGATAGCGGATCACACACCTAACATATACAAAGTCTCTTTTAGTCAGGCCTATGTGTGATGCACTTGCAAGGATGACCTTTTGCAATATTTTCTATGAATCCATTCAGTGATTTATAGTTTTTTGGCTGCCATCAATTGGAGTACTAAATTGATACTGTTGTGATGTGACAAACAGTCAATAGCGAGCGATAAAACATTTTGTCAGTGGAAGCCATGGCACCATTTGGAAGAACTCTTCATTGGTGTACTTTTCATTATCCCATGTCTAGGCACATTTCCTCCTCGATACTGTGTTTTTCCCTAGCCAATACAGCAGGGAAAAAGTCAGTATAAGGGAGAAAAATCAGTATATGGTCAGCTGACCTGTATACGACGTTTTTTCCCCGGGAATATACTGAAAACAGCCAATGAGAGACCAGCAATGAGAGACACCCCCAGTATTGCCTGTTTTGCGTCCCTGTCTCTGCTGTTGCTTCAAAATCTTTTCTTGTAACTTTGAGAGTGCAAAAAAACGGTCACTCTTTTGCAATTTGTAGTAGATCTATTAGGGCTAGAGACCAGCGGTTTGAAGCTCTAGATCCAGAAGAAAAAATACATTGGACTGGTGCAGTTTTAACTTTCTATTTGGTATAGAAAATTTTCCAAAGCGATTTTCGGTAAATTCATGAAGTTTTTCCAAAATGACTTTGTTGTACAAATACTGATTTATATAAATTTCCATCGTGATGAGGACCCCTTTTTATTTTGTTATTTTGTTTTAGACAGTATTTTGCAACACATGACAAAGTAATAATGTTAAATTCTGTTTATTGGTATAGTTTCAGCTATGTTGTTCATTGATTTCTGAACGTTTTTCTGCATTCCAATGCCGTTTTATTTTATTTCTCTGGATCTAATCAACCCATATATATATAAAAGTTAGCCTATACTGTTATACATACAGTATAGATTTCAAATCCAAAATTTGAAGACAATATCTTAAAAACACTTGCCACAAAAAAATTATAACTGGAACAAGAATTTTCAGTTCTACTGTGAAATCACATCTTTGAGTCAATGTATTTTCAACATCCATGGCCGTTTAATTCTATATCTCAGGATATGTTTACAACAGCTATATAATATTCACCAGTCCTGTCTATCATATTGCAAAGGTTACTGATCCAAAATTTCAAGTCGGTATCACGAAAACTCTTGCCATGAAAAAATTATTACTTAAACAAGAATTTTTTGTTCAAGCGGAAAATTAGAGATAACATGTATGTGTCAACGTGTTTTTGAATTTCATGGCCGTTTACGAGGGGTTTTCCAAAAGTTCTGTCCAACTTGCCATAACTTTTGCAATATTTAATACAGAAACATCATATTTGGGTCAGATAATATTGAAGTAATTTGCAAATGATCCTGAAAAAATCACATCATAGAAACAAAAATAAATGGTTAATTTGTTGCCATGGAAACCAAAAGTCATGAAATGCGGCCCAGGGCACTGTTAGGGACACAGAATCAATATATCTTGTCAAAAAAATTAATCTTTACCAGGGTTACAGGACAAGAAACATATTAAAAATAATCCCTAACATTTCACAAATTCTTGCAATAATGAACTTGACACTGAGTACATTTCCTATAACCTTATGTCCCTTAAAAAATCAATGTCTCATAGTCCTTATATTAAGATCACAGTTGGCGTTTTGCAGACTTTTTGTTCTTTACAATGGGTTTTCTATAAGCCCATCCAGCCTGCCGTAACTTTTGCTAGATTTTAAACAGAATTATGTTTGGGTCAGTTAATATTGAGATAATTTGCAAGTGATCCCCAAAAAATCAGATCATAGAGGTAAAAATAAATTGTTAATTTGTTGCTATGGAAACCAAAAGTCATGAAATGAGACCGAGAGCTTGTTAACTGACACATACTTGACATATCGTGTAAAATATGTAATTATTACAAGAGAAATAGAACAGAATTTTTTCAAAGCATTCATAGTCATTTCACAATTCGAAAAAATAATGACTGGGACCTTGTAAATACGTTTTCTCATACTTTCTATCCATCTCTAAGTATGATACCTAAGTCTTCATGTTAAGGTAAGTTTTGGCATTTTCCAGTCTTCTTTTCTTAGGTTTTCCGTGATGTCTTCTCTTCATTCAGAAAAAGTTTGTACAATCTTTATTTAGTTCTGTTACTCACACTGTCTTCCCTGTATGTATGATAAAAGGTTCTTACTCTCTCTGCTAGTTTTATCAAATAAAAATGAAAAAATTTAACAGGTACATCAATATCCAAGAAATTGCTCATCTCGTAAAAATCTGAGAAACTGCATGAGTAATTTGAAAGTAACTGAGATGTAACAAAAATACCAGTTTCCATTGTTATTAATAATTTTACAATTAACTGATTATATTTCATGAAAAAAATTATGAATATACTGCAATTCAATATGTCAAGACACAGATAATGCAAGCAGGTGTTACATTCGTTTTAAGAAAGCACCACAAAGTCTGGGCCGCATTTCATGACTTCTGGTTTCCATGGCAACAGATTAAGCATTTATTTTTAATATTTTGATCTGATTTTTTTGGGAATCATTTATAAATAACGTCAATCTTATCTGACCCAAATATCATGTTTCTACATCAAATCTAGCAAAAGTTATGACTAGTTGGACAGAACTTATGGAAAACCCCTCGTACCCTTAGAGGGTATTATTTCCACTATAAATTATGTTACTAACTCATTTTGACCCTAATTATTCATTTGGTAACAATGATTTCCATGTTTCAACAGTATGTGATTTCAACCCTTCAAACATCTGGATTTTTTTTTTTTCAGTATTTCTGTAATTGAGCCCTGTTTTCATGATTTTCTCCAATTTCATAAAATTTTCACTTTGTGATGTTGAATGGACCCATATTTATCTAGAAAATTTTTTGGAAGTCTCTTTGCAGCTCCCATAACGAAATGGGGTTACCAAATTTCTACTCACTCTTTGACATATGCCTATATTCCATTTTTATGAGCAAGAACGTAGATTACGCCATGTTTTGTACTATTTCCCAATGGGAGTAGATATGTATCTCAACATATAGGAGGCATTTTAAGCTGTGAAACTTCCCTGGTTCGTACCTAGGATGGTCCTCTTTGAAATTGTGTTTAATATTGAATATTACATGACACTTTATTTTCCACCCTGTCGTGGCCAGAATCTGTGCGCATTCCCATGCTACAAGCCCTGAGAGAGATGAGCTTCGTCACACTGACTGAAGACTGCTTTCTGAGGTCATTACCATGGCCAATCACGATGCTCCAGCAATGTGATGTCACTTACCAAATTTGCCTGATTTCTCATATTGTCTGTAGTACAAACAATTGATTGCTATATTTATTGTCCTTCCAGACGGTACAGACTCTGTACCGTCTGGAAGGACAATAAATATAGCAATCAATTGTTTATGCTATACATAATCATCTGAGTCACGATCTTAGGAGAGTGAGTAATGATAATAATGATAAAAATGTCAATGTTGATTATGAGCAAACGAAGACTTTGTATCAAATTAAGGAAACAATTTCCGAAATATCTTGAAGGTATGTCTGTACAACAATATTTCTATTGAAAATATATTTGAGCATTTTGTGACAACAAACAATCATAATTATATATCATTGACTTGTACATTGATTTTTATGCAAATAGATTTTGTAACACATTCAATTAATATTTCATAAATGTCAAATGTCGAAATGATCAACGACTGTGAATAGGTTAATAGTCTGATTAATTGACTGATTGAGGCTTGTAGCATAGGAACATGTACCCTTCCTTTGGGTAGAGGAGGCTGGGGTAAGTAACTTGTGCCGTTTTTTGCCTCACGGTGATTTTCCATAAAACCGAAGATTCATCATGTAATCTGAAAATCATATATCGAAATATAATACCTTGGCCAGAATCAAGCCAAGCTTCAGGGTAACCAGACCATAGGGACAATCATGTTAGGCATTTGAAAAAAGTAGGTCAGGTGGCGCAGCTTGCCCCGGTCTTGTCCGAAGACTAATTTCCTGTGCGGTCTTGAAATGAAGGAAAAAAATGTGGGATGAAGGCAATGATCAAATGCGATGTCTGACTAGAAACAGAATCCGATACTGATCATGGTATTTTGTTGCCGATACAACCGATTTCCGATACCATTCCGATACCGTTACCATTGGTTAAATGGAGAGTAGTCCTAACGATCCGATACCGTGTTTTAGTGCTGGATCTGCACCGATACCGATCCTGAGTATCGGATCGGTACATATCGGTACAATAGCAGCTGGGTGGCCAAGTGGCATAGGTTCCCGCCTGCTGCGCTGAAGGTCTCTGCCTGCTTGGGTTCGAACCCCGGGTTGGGAACCCAACATTTTCAGTGTACCTTCATGAGCAAAATCCCAGCTGGATGTCGTTCGGATGAGACGTTAAATTGATGGTCCCTTGTATCAGTGTCTATGCCGGGCAAGTAAAAGATTCCTCACATGGGGTAAATGTGTAACATGTTGAGGACTCCTGCTCTCTCTCCCATCTCATCAATCAACCCTCGCGAGCGCCCAGAACTGGGCTTAGAGGGCTGCACTTACCATATCTATCTATCTATCTGCATCCCTAATTACATCATTAATTTAAGTGGCACAATATAAATAATAATAGGAAATTGATCATTTCAATGTCTGAATTAGCATCAGCCTGCCATATATTGATCTTAATTGATAGAAAATAGGGTCCATAAATATTTATACTACCTATACTTACAATAATTCAACATCTACAAAGTACGAACTAAGGGTGTCAGTGCAGGTATGAATTTTGAGCCTGGATAAATGGCATCCAGTTATATATACACCAATGAAACCCCTCCCCTTCCCACAATATTATGTATAGGCCTATATGTTATGGGTTTCTTACCATCAGTTTTGAATTTTGTAAGTGATAACTTTCTATGCCTTTTCTTTTCCAGCTAGTCCTTGGTTCTCAGTTGATCTTCAAAATGAATACGTTATCAAAAAAGTCAGAATTACCAACAGGCTTGGTGCATGTAAGTGATTTACTAACTTCTCAATTGTCTGCTCTTCAAAATCAAGTCTCATAACTATGGGGAAAGACACAGTGGCCTATCTGCTGTAGAGATGAAAATAAGATCAATTTTACTATTTTAGCGGCCATTTTGCAAAATACTGTAATTCAGGTTAAAGGAGTGGTGTGATGTCTGTGAACATTACAGTCCTTGTCATACTTACGTGAAATCTCAAAATTTTTTTCCATGCTGTTGAACTGTGATGTCAGAGATGACTCTATTCTAGCATTGCAATATATGTAAATTAACTACAAGCTGTGATGTCATTTCAAACTGGGTCAGATTCCCCAGCTTCTAACCAATGCCAATCCACCAAACTGAGCATCACAGTTTCAACTCAGTGTCAGAGTTAAAATTGGGTCTGGGAAAAACCAATGCAAGTTTGACATCATAGCCTCTCAGCCAATGGGCTGCCAGAACAAATATACATAACATAAGCCATGTGTTTACAAACAAATTGTCAAAGCCTTCTGTTTATACCAACTTCCATCAAAGTTTAAAGTTGTAAGTTAGCAAGTTTGTAGATTTACCAAACAACTCTGTGGGGATTATAACAGTTGTCTACTGTGAATGCTCACAAAGCTGCCATTTGGTAGGATTAGACTGGTGATTGCTGTGATAAATCATTGGGATAAAAAATGTAATGCTTCCTTCAATATATCAATGTTTGAACTGTGATGACGTAGTTTACTACAGCCCATTGGCTATCAAGCTGTGATGACGTAGTAGTAGGGGCTATCCCTGATAAAACTCTTACTCTGACACTGTGTTGAAACTGTGACGCTCAGTTCAGGAGGATCAACATTGGCTAGAAGCTGGGGAATCTGACCCAGTTTGAAATGACATCACAGCTTGTAGTTAATTTACATATATTGCAATGCTAGAATAGAGTCATCTCTGACATCACAGTTCAACAGCATAGAAAAAAAACTTGAGATTCCACGTAAGTATGACAAGGACTATAACAAGAGAAATTCAAGAATCAGAAGAGGCCTAATACTGGCTCTCAGAAACGAATGCCATTTTGAATTTTGAAAGCCCAATAATTCACAAGACATCAACTTTCAAGCAGCCCCATAGTACGAAAAAACCGCTGAAAACTATCGAAGCTGGTGGCGTAGGGTGACTCCTCGCTATTTCAGAGAGAATTTCATTCTCCCTGAATAAATTAAAAAAATTCATGGTTCAAATGAACTGCGCTATGTTCTGAAAGGACGGAAGATCATTACAGAAGAAGAAGAGTGATGTGTGTCCAGGATAAATCTTTCTAAATGGTGTCAATGTAAAGTCAGCAGTCCAATTTTCTGCTCAATCTAAGGTACTATATATACATTATAGTATATGCCGAACATGCAAGAAGCCTCACTTTTAGAGATGTGAAATTGTGGTCATATCAAAAGACTAACTGTGAGACAAAATATTTTATAGATCAAAATGATTAATGAACTAAATTGTGTGTAAATGGCATAAACTACATATGGCACATATAGTGATGAAGCCACATTAGTTTATTATACAGACTGTTATTTTTCATTCACAGATGAGCGATTGCATGACTTTGATATCTGGCTGAGCGACACTGGACCTCCTTTTCCAGATGTCATAAATGACAACTACAAGTTGTGTCACCATCGTTCTGGCATCACTGGAGCCGGGCAAACAGACACCATCTTCTGCAGCACGCCTGTTCGTGGACGTTTTGTATATGTGTCCATCAATTCTACTGTTGCAACTGAGGTGTTGCAGATATGTGAATTTGAAGTTTTTCCTTACAATTCAAATGGTAAGAACCATATTTTTTTATCATTGCATTCACATTTTCAAGATCAAAAATAAAAGATGGTACTTGTCGGGCCCTGCATGGTTTTCTCTAGTAAGTCCAACTACATGACTGATATATAATCATTGTGCAACAGTCGAAGAATTAAAAGTAGTCTTTTATCCAGTGGTTTATGGACATCACAATAGGCCCTATCCATCTCATTGAAATGAATGGTCAATTTGTCATTCAGTAACTCATGTAAGTGTTGGGACTCATTCATCGATTTGTCATTCGGTAGCATTGCAAATATACAGTAGGATATGACCTCACCAACCAGTCATACAGAATAACATGTAATGGCAAGAATAGTCTGAATACTGATGTGACCTCACTTGCAAGGAACAATATGTCGACTGTAAAGTTTTTTGGTCTTCCTGTTCGGCGGATGGCATAGATGTGTGCACTGGAAAAAGATCGTCTGATAATCGAATTATCCAAAACATCAAATAACTTGGTTGATCAATTTGTTTTGTCTGAACCAGACAATTAATTGAATTGAACAGACAATTAATAGAATGCAACAATCAAGTTAATTGACTTTTTGAGCAATTTAATTGCCTGGTTTAGACAATTAAAAGATTGGATATATATTATATATTGTACTGTTATTGTCTGAATCAGACAACCTTTTTTTCTCTTGACCTGGGGTTGATTCAAAGTTTATGCCAAGTGTGTTATGAAGCAGTACCATGCTGTGCCAAGAGAGAACCTTTCTGTAAGTCAAAGTATCCTGTTGCTTAGCGTTGGCATTGTTAATCCAATTTTTTATCTGTAAAATTTTCCAGAAGAAAGCTGGTTCCGTTGTGAGGATGGAATGTCCATGCTAGGCAGAAGTCCAGAACAATTGGAAGACTGCAGTCAGCGGAATTGTGCTCTCATTTGCCGATTGCATCCAGGTTGCAATGCGTTCAGCTTTGATACGGCCCAATGCCTGTGCAAGACCCATCTCAACTCTACTCTCAATCCTGTGCATGGACAGGGAATTTTTTGTGTAAAATAATTAAATAAAGCAATGATTCCTCTAATGTGTGTTGCATCCTTCGCATAAAGTAATGATAGCTATAAGCACATGAAAGAGGGAGTAGCTTCGTGAATCATGCAGTGTTGGCTGACAAGTCAGGTCAATACAGGTCTTTCTGGTGTTTGCAGAATGCAAAAGAAAATAAGAAAGGTTTCTGATAATACTCAGCAACAAAAAAAACTATTCATAATGTAAGGAATACCTTAGTCTAATGTTGGCAGAAGAAATGTTGGAGGAACAACTCTTTACAATACAGGCTTGACCCGACGAAAATCCAAATATTCCAGCATTTTGGTCAAGAGTGTATTTGATATGGTCTTGCAGGGGAGAGTCGCCTCGATCGGACCAGTGCTTCGATCGGAACACTCTGATTTTGACTAAATTATTACTACAATTTCAAGAAGTATGAGTTTCTCTGGCTGGTTTTCTCAGTATCCACGTAGTAAAGTAAGCTTGACTGATTGGCTGGTAAGCAATGGAACGTCTCCCACATCTCTTTGATGAACATATGAAAGTATGAAAAACATAATATTTTGCTTCAGTGAAAAGCTGCTTTTGATAAATTGATAAGATTAGTAGGTGAGAACAGACTGTTAAAATTACCAACAGACACGTCAACTGGCCTTGAAATACGTTTCATGCTATTCAAATTAGATTCATACCGTGTAATCCAGTGCCTCCACCAATCACATGAAGTACATTTGCTACGTTTCACTGTCCTATAACAGAAACTCATACTTCTTGAAATTGCAGTAAGCTTATGAACAGCTGTCCTGTCTTGAGTGATTCCTTTTCAGCCATTTGGAAATGGTCATGAATGTTTGACTTGAAAAATCATTGATATTTGAAGTTAAGGAAACTTACAAATACTTGTAAGTATAAAATGGTAGTGTCTGAACTAACATTGTCATTCAGGTCTCACACAGTCAGAATTCACATACTACTGGGAAATCCTTCAAAATCTGTTTCAGTGACCTCCAACTAATTGTCTCCCAAAACGAAAAAAAAAGTTCATTTATCTATAAAATTCAGGGCACAGGCTAAAATTTTACAAATGACAGATATTGCCTCGATTGGACCAGTGGAGTGTGCTCGATCGGACCACCTCATGGATGTATGCATATTCATAAAACAGCCTGTAAACATGACAATTTTAGCTTTTTATGAAGAAATAATCCCTAAAGACATAAAATTATGGCCAAGAAATATGTTAAATTAAATACGATAATTTAGCTCCCATGCTAAGATTTTTCAATTTTCAATTTTCAATTTGTTTATTGCTCACCATTTACAATGGCATGGAGCCACAAAATCAAATAATTCAACAAAAAAATATATATATATCGATGACATTCAACACAAACAACAAAAGATATTTACAAAAGTTAACATAAATGTATAATATAACTAATGACTTGTTCATAAACAGATATATATATTTAAAAATGTCCATGAAATGGGAAATAAAGACATCATGTTATATTATATCTAAAACATATATTATAGCCAAATGCAAGATTCATCATTTTAAACATTTAAAATAAATCTATACTAACATGCAAATCAATTTATGAAACTGCTAAATAATATGAACTTTATGAGCTATGCTAAATTTTCTAACTTCTTCAAGATTATATTACATAATTTTGAAAGGTTAGCAAGTGTAGTGAAATCTTTTTTTCTAAACAATTGAGTCATTTTGTACATACTTGGATTGCAATAGTAATAGCTGTTTAATAAAGTTCTCCTGTCATTCACAAATGTTGGACACTCCATTAAAACATGGTAGCTACTCATCTCCCTGTATTTGATTTCCTAGCGCTGAGCACAATTGACAATATCTTACATTTCTCTCAATATTCTGATATCTACCTATTACAATTGGTAATTTATTGTTTAGACACCTCATTTTGACTAATGGCATTCTAAGACTCCTGGGCTTGCTTTTACTAAGATGGTTTAACTGGAGGTTAAACTAATCCAGACTTAATCCTGGGTTAAACTGGGGGTTTAATCGTGTTTCATTCTACTAAAAGTTAAACTGGTGGTTAATCTAGGTTCACTGGTTAACCTGACTGGTTAAACTAATCTTGATTCTATCATTCATTAATCCTAGTTTAAACCTAGCTTAAACTGAGATTAACTCCACCATCACATATGGCTGGTTTAAGAAGATATTACAAATTTATCTTGGTTTTAAAATCCAGGGCCCGGTTTCACAAAGCTATCGGGGTACGCCCCAGTAAGGGTGGTTCCCGTTCCTGTTCCCACTCCAACGACAGTATCACAAAATTGAGGCATGTCCCAATCTGTCCCTTAGCAGTACCCTGTTTCAATGGGACTGTCCCCGTTGCAGGCCTCAATATTTTAATTCTTGAGCTCTGGCCGTTCTACTCCAGCCATGCAATTCATTGCCTATCAAAATAGTGCAGTACAAAGTCAATTTCTTGAATTTCTTGTTTAAATTTCATTTACTGCTGTAGTAGGTGGAGGAAGGAGGAAAATATAATAGTTGGAGACAAGAAGAGGTGGATATAGGATGAGGAAATGGAAGATAGGACGAGATAGGAATTAAGAGATAGGATGAGGAGGTGCACTGTAAACCTGATGTGTTGCTTTAACAGCAGCTACCGTAATGAATACGAAAAAGAGCCACTTTACGGTAGAAATTTGTTGTTTGCATGACTAACTGCCGGCAGCTGGGTTTACAGTGTGGGATAGGAAGGGAATGTTGGAGGAGGAGATGGAGATAGAATAAAAGGGATAGAGGGAGGAGAAGATAAGAGGCACAGATAGGAGGAGGAGGTGTAGAAGGCGGTGCAGAAGGAGGAGTTAGAATGAGGAGTCAGAATGAAGAGACGGGAGATAGGATAAAAGAGTAGAAGTAGGAGGAGATAAGGGCGAGGATCAGATAGTAGGAGGAGATAGGATGAAGAGATAGCAAGAGGAGGAGGATACAGGATGAGAAGATAGGGGAGATATTAGGAGGAGAAAGGAGGAAGTGATAGAAGGAAGATACAGAAGGAGGAGATAGAAGAAGGAGGAGGAGAAGAAGGAGGTAGGGTTAGGAGCTGGAAGATACATGTAGGAAGTTAATGGGATAAGGAGAACGGAGGAGGAAATGGGATGATGAGTTGGCATATGAGAGGAGGTAGAATGAGATAGGAGGAGATGGATATAGGATGGAAGTTAGGAGTAGCCTATGAGGATGAGAAAAGAGGAGAGGGGAAGAGGATATATGTGTAGAAGATAGCAATGAGAGTTAGAAGGGGGGATGAAGCTGTAGTTCGAGGAGGCAATTGGAGCAGAAGTTGGTAGGGTAGGAGATTGGAGGAGATGGGATATCAGAGGAGATGTAGAAAGATGTAGAAAGAGGCAGGAATATGAGACAGGAGGAGAGGAGGATGGGGGAGGAGGAGATAGGATGAGCAGATAAGGATATCAGAGGAGGCAATAGGAGGAGATATGAGTAGGAAATAAGAATTAGGAGGAAGAGGTTGGAGAAGATGACAGGAGAAAGAGGTAGGAGATATAAGGAGATATATCCTCCTCTTCCCATTTCCTCCTCTTCCCATTTCCTCCTCCTATATCTTCCATATGCTCATCCTTCCATCTCCTCCCTCTTTCTCTTCCTTCTATCTCATCCTCTTATCTCCTCCTTCTATCTCCTCCTTCCATCTCCTCCCTCTATCCCCTCCGTCTATCTCCTCCTTCTATCTCCTCCTTCTATCTCCTCCTTCTATCTCCTCCTTCTATCTCCCCTTCTATCTTCTCCTTCTATCTCCTCCTCATATCTCCTCCTATCTCTTTCTGTCTCCTACCTCGACCTCCCGTCTCTTCATCTTTCCTCTTCCTATCTATAATCCTGCATGAAAAGTCATTAAAAACTTGCAGTAAAGGCTACTAAAGTGCCTGCCGTCATTATAGGGTATGTTTTCTTGAGTCGGATACTTATTAGGAAAGACAACCTTGAGTTGGACACTTTTAGGGGACTGATATGACTAATTAAGAGCTTTTCCATCAGCAGCTGATCAGTGTATTTGGCACCAATGTGTGCCCAAGACGGCTTATATCCATTCAAAAAAATATGACAGCACTTGTACCTTTGATGTCATGTTTTTACAACACAACTGTCCGACTCAAAGGTACCCTATATCATTTTTAATTTCAGAAATGTATCCCCTAATCTAGTTGTTGAGTTTAATATGCCAAATGTCAATTTTCTGTTAGATTTAGTAAACGATTAATTTCAGACGATGGTTGACAATCAATAACCCATACGCCAAGCAAGATATAACATTTTTAAATAATTTATACAGAGTCTTAAGTGTCCCATTGAAATAACCTTACCCTATCTGTTTGAATAAAACAAGTGTTTGGAGAGTTAATCTCAAAAAAAATTACTACATTGGCGTGTCATTGCCTAATTTTTAGCCTGGCTCACCAGGCTAATTCAGGAGTAATGGTCTGAAAATATTGTCTGTCAACTCTACTGTTCAATAACTACAGGTTCAATATATCTGTTTTTGTGTTTTATTGGTTTGTTAGGGTAGCTAGATGTATGGAAATTACTTTTTTTTAACAATTTCAAAATTTTTTTTTCCCAAGATTTGGAAAAAAAAAAAAAAAAATGCAACTTTTTTTTCAATTACACTAATTTTTTATTTATTTTTTTCAAAAAGAGAAAATCTGGCATCTTCTGTTTTTCAAAATTGTAACATTTTTTGCTCCCAAGATTAAAATTTTTTTTTTTCTAAAAAAAATTTTTTTTGTTCCGAGTTTTTTTCAATTTCGCCAATATTTTCAAAGGAGGAAATTGGGCGACTTCAAGATTGAACTAAATCGTACACATTCTTTTCGTGGTTATTTGGATATTATTTTGTTCATGAAACAACCACAATAACAGCACTTCAGTCTTCACTTGTCGCAATTCAGAACCACCTTTCTCTGCCATTTCCAAAAAAAGTAGACTTAACTATTTCACCAGTATTGCTACATATTTTGCCGTCATCACTGCCACATATTTTGCTGCATCACTGCCACTTGAGCCAGGCTTTGAATCCGCGGATTCTTGTACTTATTTACTTCAATTTATGCGAGCTCAATCACCTGTGACTCTGTTTAAAAAAAGAAGAAAAAGTTCACACGACCGAATTTCTTTGCATTGTTCGTGATTTTCAGATCCCTAGGTATAACCAATTTACCAATATGTAGCTTGTGCTGGCACATTTACAGTGTTCATAATTATCCTTATTCTAACTGTGAATGGATAGCTACATAATACACTATAGGCCTATCTGTTTAGAATATTTGCGTTTTACATTAAATTTTCCTTGCCGACAGAAATATCACTTTCTTTTCACAATTTTCAAGATGACTTGCTATCAAATATATAGCAAAACACTAAGCCTATTTTGTGACTGACACATTGGGAAGAGGCCAATTTTAAGAAAAAAAAATTGTGAAAATTAATGTAAAAAGAATGTGAAAACTTTCTGATTTTTTTTTGTTTTTTAACCAAACTTGCTGCAATGCATACATTGTTTGCTTGATTTTCGTTCAATTCAGTACACTTCTTTTAGCCTTCCATAAGTAAATTATAATAAAAGAACTTTTTGACATTTCTTTAGTCATTTTCTGTGTAAGCACTTATTGTTCACACATGGACAAAAGTAATATTCAAATGATAATTACGTAAAGGTCAAGAAAAAAAGTTCATCAATTCCATTTTGTATTATAGAGATCTATGCATCATCCATGTGTCGATGTGTTGGTATAAAATAGAATGACAGCATTTCTATTGTTGAATTATTCAAATTTAAAATTATTTGATTTGTAAATGCCCTAAAGGTAAGTGGTATTACAATGAAAAACATCCACATGTTGGCATTGATAAGCCCAAATCAGCTTATCTGGGGCTTTTCCCGCCAACCAAAGAGCTGGTATCCAAGGCGTTGCTAGGGGGAGGAGCCAAGCCACTTGAGCCTCATTCTGAAATCTGAATGCATTGTCAACTGACACTAAATATTATAACGATTCCCTCTCTGGATGATCCTGTTAAACTCATTGCAATCCAAATTCTTGAACATTATTGATCACTGTAGGCTTAATCCACCAGTTAACCATTCAGGTTAAACTCAGCCTCAATCTCAGTTTTGTTTATGTCCTCAGTTCAAAACTTTCATGGCATTTTTCTTGAGGATTTAGAGAATTACAGATGAAACAAGACAAGGGAAAGGCTGTGTTGGAGTGTAAAAAATATTTTCTCAACTTACATCTTGTCTCCTTCTCCTAAATATAGATGAAAGGCACTTATTTCTTCAGTGGTTTTTTGAGGCTACAGATTAAGACGTCACAGTTAGTTAATCTGTGGTTAAACTATTTTGATAAAATATGGTTAAACTCCAAGATTAGCTAACCAAAGTTTAACTCTTAAACTAAGGTTAAACTAATCCATTTTAGTAAAAGCAAGCCCTGGTAGTAAGAACTTTAAGGTAAGGGGCAATTTTATAATCTAGTGAACATATTTCATTAAAAGTAAGACATTGAGTATTCTCTTGTAAATCTGCATTTAATTCTTGATTTGATACATCCCTTAATTTGTTTCGAATTGTAACTTTTAGCCAATGTTTTTGAAATTGGGATGGTTGAAGATCCCACAGGTATGTCATTCCTGTTTTATTCAATATACTCTTCACCTTCTCAATCCATGGGGATTTATAAGAATTATCTTCATGAAGAATTCTAAGCAATTTGTATGTTATGTGACTGAGTTTATCTTCCTTGTTTGTGCATAATTTTACCCAATAATTGAACATTCTGTTCTCTATTGTCTCTACAATGTTATGACGTCCCAATTCTCTTAGGACTAAACAGTTTAGCGTATACTTGTGAACCCCAAGTATTTTTTTACAATACCTCATTTGAAAAGTCTCTAAATTGCTACAGGCATTTTCTGGAACAATGCCGAAAAGTAAAAGATTCCAAAAATTGAAGGTTTTTTCTGGTCTGAGGTTAGCTGACACAAACAGAAAATCATGTTTGTGGGTTATTAAATGATGAAAATAACTTCAATTATTTGAAACATTGCTTTCTGGGGTGGTCCGATCGAGGCAACTCTGTGGTCCAATCGAGGATACCAAGTTGGTGATTTGAGAATCTGAGCTTTTTTTTGGAAATGGTCTAGTGTCCATAATAGACCAAGCTTTGTCCACTACACTGTAGCACAATATATTTCAACTCAATGTCAATCTTTTTGGCCACTTTTAAGATTCATAGCACTAACACCCTTTCCACACTGAGCAGTTGAAGTTAGGTGTTCCGATCGAGGGGACTCTCCCCTAACTTGGCTCTTGACCAAAGTGACTTTCTTTTTTCAAAGTGGTCTAATAGTCAGGGAGTCAGAGAGGGGAGGTGTGACATAGGGTATGATTACAGTTTTATTGCACATTATGATGGATGGGGCACCCCAGAACAAGAATCAGGCGGGTGCCACTCCGGCACCCTTGGGCATTCCATTCTGGCGGCCATTTTCCAAAATGGCCGCCAAAACCCTATTTTTGGCCATATATCCTCATATAATTGTCACAGGACCATGATTTTTAGGTCTAAACCTAGGTTTTCTGGTATAAGGAATTCAATGAAAGTGGATTTGATTATGCCAGTTCAATATTCTGGCAGCCATTTTGGAAAATGGCCGCCAAAACCATATTTTTGGCCACATCTCCTAATATAATTGTCATAGGACGATGATATTTGTATAGGTTTCCTGGAATGGGGAATTCAATGAAAGTTGTTTTGATGACATCAGTGCAATAGTTTGTCCTTTAACCCTCTCCTTAATGCAAGATGGCTGCCATCAAACTCAAATGTGGCATTACTTCTTGTGACATTCTCCGCTATCTAGTCAAATTCGGTCACTTTCGTTTCTTTTAGTTGACCACTGTTAGAGGCATTTCTTGTTAATTGAAGGTACCTATGCTTATTAGAAGGTTTTTTAAACACAAATCCAATATTAGCAGTAGTATAAATGTCCGATGGGGTTTCTACAGCGGGCCATTTTAAATTGAAGTTGACAGCAGAAAACAAATTCCTAGAAATTACTAGTTTAGTTCAGTTTAGTTATCTCAAGAGATATCAACAAATAGTTAAAGTGCTAAATGAAGGCTGACATCAAGAGCTTGATGTCAGCTTTTATTTAGCTTCTTGGTTTCCTTTTAACTACAACTTGTCAACCCTCAAAAAACTAAATTAATGTTGCTGTCACTGTCGAATATGTCCTTGGAAACTCAAAATCCTGCCATGTATTTTCATTTCCACTTATTTTTATCACTAGATAACCCACTTCTAACCAATCAAAATGGGTTTGGATGGACAGCCCTTAATGTCAGCTTTCATCTGGCATCTTGGTTTCCTTGTTTCTACGACCGTTAGTCTTCCAAAAGCTAAATGAATGTTGCTGTCATTATTGAAAATATCCTCAGAAACACAAAATTTTCCCATGTATTTTTAATTTCACTTGTCCTTATCACCAAAAATTCATTCCTAACCAACCAATATGGATGTGGTTGGATAGACCTTGATATCGGCTTTCATTTGTCACCTTGGTTTCCTTGTTACTACAACTGTTAATCTTATAAAAGTTAAATGAATGTTGCTGTCATTATTGAAAATATCCTCGGAAACGCGAAATCCTCCCATGCATTTTTAATTCCACCTATCCTTATCATTGGATAAATCATTCCTCACCAACCAAAACTGATGTGGTTGGATAGCCCTTTATGTCAGCTTTCATTTGACACCTTCGTTTCCTTGTTACTTTAACTATCAATCGTGCAAGAGCTAAATAAATGTTGCTGTCAATGTCAAAAATCTCCTCGGAAACACAAAATCCTCTCCTGTATTTACAATTGCACCTATCTCTATTACCAAATATATCATTCCTAACCATTAAAAATGGGCGTGGATGGATAGCCCTTGATATCAGCTTTCATTTGGCACCTTGGTTTTCTTGTTACTACAACTTTCAACCCTGCAAAAGAAAATTAAATGTTGCGGTCGGTGGCAAAAATCCCCTCGGAAACACAAAAGCCTCCCATGTAATACAATATGCACCCCATTTATATAGCTCTTGGAAGATTGACAGTTGTAATAGCAAGAGAAACCAAGGTGCCAAGTGAAAGCTGCCATTAAGGGCAATCCATCCACATGGATTCTGATTGGTTAGGAGTGAGTTATCTAGTGATAAGGACAGGTCAAACTGAAAATACATGGGAGAATTTTGCGTTTCCGAGGATATTTTTGATAATGACAGCAACATTTATTTTGCTTTTGGAGGATTGACAGTGGTCATAACAAGGAAAACTGGGTGCCAAATGAAGGCTGACACCAAGGGTTATCTCTCTACATCCATTTTGGTTCGTTAGGAATGATTTATCTAGTGATAAGGATGGGTGGAATTAAAAATACACGGGAGGATTTTGTGTTTCTGAGGATATTTTCAATAAGGACAGGAACATTCACTAGCTTTAGGAAGATTAACTGTGGCAGTGGCAGTAACAAGGAAACCAAGGTGCCAAATAAAAGCTTATATCAAAGGCCATCCAACCACATCCATTTTGATTGCTTAGGAATGATTTATTTGGTGATATGGATAAGTGGAATTGAAAATATAGAGGAGAATTTTGTGTTTCCGAGGAGATTTTTGACACTAACAGCGACATTTATTTAGCTCTTCAAAGATTGACAGTAGAAGTAACAAGGAAACGAAGGTGTCAAATGAAAGCTGACATAAAGAACTATTCAACCACATCCATTTTGGTTGGTTAGGAATGGTTTATATAGTGATAACGGTAGGTGGAATTAAAAATACATTAGCAAACTTTGCATTTCTGAGGATATTTTTCAGTAATGACAGCAACATTAATTTAGCTTTCAGAAGATTAACACTTGTAGTAGTAAGGAAACGAAGTTGCCAAATGAAAGCTGATATCAAGGGATATCCATCCATATCCATTTTGAATAATTAGTAATGATTTATTCAGTGATACCGATAGGTCAAATTGTAAATACAGGAGAGGATTTTGTGTTTCCGAGGAGATTTTTGACATTGACAGCAACATTTATGTATCTCTTACACGATTGACAGTTCTAGTAACAAGGAAACGAAGGTGTCAAATGAAAGCTGACATAAAGGGCTATCCAACCATATCAATTTTGTTTGGTTAGAAATAATTTGTCAGTGATAAGGATAAGTGGAACTGAAAATACATGGCAGGATTTTGAGTTTCTAAGAACATTTTCAATAGTCATGGCAACATTACTTTAACTTTGGAGGGTTGACAAGTTGTAGTGAAAAGGAAACCAAGAAGCTAAGGCCTAATTCAAAAATAATGAAGCCAAAGTGTGACATGACCATCAAACTTTTAAAATGTTTATATCTACCAAATGACCACATAATATTGTAACAAACATGTCTAAGTTCTAGAAACTTTATTTACCATTTGGCTGTGGTTTGTGGAAATAACTGATAAAAGCCGAATATTACCAAACTTTATTTATTTTTATTTCCATGGCTGTGAAAGAAAAGTAGACAAAATGGTAACTTATCTTCAAATTAAATCGATATTTTTTGTTGGATGACAAAACTCATATACTCTTAAGTGTCCATGGCTGTTTTCATCAAAATTCACCACATATTTTATGAGAAAAACAGTATTTTTCGAAATTTTGTTGCATTATTAAAGAAAAAACTTACATATTTTCTCCCCAGATGTACATATTTTCCTCTAAAATGATTTCATCTGTCCTGTGTTATGCGTCTGTATGTGGGCTTCGAATTGGTACCAAATAAGTGCCACCAAAGTGAATACGAACAGAGCAAATGATGATAGAAGCGTGTTTTTTAGCCTATTTTCCCAGACAAAAAGGCAATTTTGGGTAATGGGATGACACAAAAGTAAAAAAAGTGTTCTGGTTTTGACTCAAATTGATTTTATATGCATTATCAGTTATAACTGGATGAAGCATAAGGGTAATTACAAAATTAAGGTGAAATTTTAATTGGTTATTGCATTTTTCAACAAATTGGCCCCAAATTTTCAGAAAAGCTTTACAAAGAGCAAAATTTTGATAATTAAACATTGAAACATACTCCAACTACTGAAATATTGTGTCGAATATCAGTACAAGTAATACGAGAATGATTGCTTTACTCTTTACAAGAAAACCATGAAAATATGATCAATATTTTCCATAGCGTTACGCTTGCGACAAAGCCCCATTTAAGAAATCTTTGTATTTTACCACTAGAAACCAGCTGCGGACCTGGATTACTTGATTGTTTCTCAAAACTACACAGATTTTGCAATATTACAAGCCAAACCAGATTTAAAACGGAGCTTTTTTTGCTCTGTGGTGCTACAAAGTATTCTGGGCGTTACGCTTGCGACGGATTCACCTACCCTGCTATTCATGGGAATTTTTTAGTGAAATAAATTTTCAACAACCATAAGAAGCTCCGAAATGGGTAAGAAGATATAAGACTAGGTCTCAGAGGCCAAAAGATTCAACTGACACATGTCAAAGGGACACTAGAGCATCCCAGAGCAGTAAGCGTCAAATTTGACTTAATTTTTCGAAGTCAACCTTTGAGTACAAATAGCTCAATAATGTCAACACAGGCATATGAAAGTACTTGATTTTATGGATTGATGAAGCCTGAGGATGTAGAGATTGCAAAAAGTGTTGGGAAATTGTATTAGAATACGTACACATTTATAAAACTGAAAAAATTCAAGTGTTCAAAAATTTTATGTCACTTTTTTTAGTGAAAAATTGCTTGTTTTTCAATGTAAGTGGACTCTATCTCAATAACTATGAGCCAAAATGTCGTGAAATTTTCAGTAAATTTGCACAAGAATGTACTTAAAGCAATGGTATACCTTTAAGTTGTCACATACAGCCATTCTCATATTTTGAGACCCCTACAGAAAATATGCTGCGTGGCTTCATTATTTTTGAACTAGGCCCTAAATAAAAGTTGACATCTAGCCCTTGGTGTCAGCCTTCATTTAGAACCTTAATTATTTGTTGATATTTCTTGAGATAACTGAACTGAACTAAGCTGGTAATTTCTAGGAATCTTTTTTCTGCTGTCAACTTCAATTTAAAATGGCCCGCTGTAGAAACCCCATCGGACATTTATGCTGCTGTTAATAATGGATTTTTGTTTAAAAAACCTTCTGATAGGAATAGGTACCTTCCATTAACAAGAAATGCCTCTAACAGTAAAGAATGATATATTGGCTGGTCAACTAAAAGAAACGAAAGTGACTGAATTTGACTAGATAGCGGAGAATGTTACAAGTAGTAATGCCACGTTTGAGTTTTGATGGCAGCTATCTTGCATTAAATAGAGGGTTAAAGGACAAACTTTTACATTGATGTCATCAAAACAACTTTCATTGAATTCACCATTCCAGGAAACCTAGGTTTAGACCCAAATATCATCGTCCTATGACAATTATATCAGGAGAAGTGGCCAAAAATATGGTTTTGGCGGCCATTTTCCAAAATGGCTGCCAGAATATTGAACTGGCATAATCAAAACCGCTTTCATTGAATTCCTTATACCAGAAAACCTAGGTTTAGACCCAAAAGTCATGGTCCTATGATAATTATATGAGGATATATGGCCAAAAATAGGGTTTTGGCGGCTATTTTGGAAAATGGCCGCCAGAACGGCATGCCCAAGGGTGCCGGAGCGGCACCCGCCTGATTCTTAATCTGGAGCACCCCATGCACCATTCTATGCAAAAAAACTGTAATCATACCCTATGTCACACCTTATGTACAGGATCAATAGGGCTGACTCCCTGACTATAAATGTTGAGCTATGCAAGTGAGGCTTTTACCTCATTATACCATTCGACACCTCTGTCAGCCAATTATGAGCCAGTATTTCACTGCAATAAAACCCATATTCTTTGTTGTCCAGTTATCCTCCCATGGGAGAATAATAAGTGAAGCTGTGAAAAACCCACAGCAACAAATGACAAGTTTCAGTTTTGTCTTATGGTATAAGCCGGTTATTCACCGCGGGATCGGCAATATGTGTTTATCACAGCTCGGGCTAACGCCCTCGCTGGATAAATCACATATTGCCTCACCCTAGGTGAATAACCTATACTTATTACAGCTGTACTAACAGAGACAGTTATCATGTTTTGTGTAATTCACAGAGCTCATTATTCATACAATCGGCTAATAACTTGTGCTTTCAGAAAGCTTTTAGTTCTGTTTACCTTGCACGACTGCAAATTAATTAATTGCTACGTCTGTCAACGTCAACGAAACAGTTTCATTGGTTTGGCCGATGTGTTATTGACTTGAGCCTGTGTGCCACATGCGTTATCAGATTTTTTCATCATGCCACACTGAAGTATTTATGAAGCTGGTTTGGGCGCGTAAACTGTAAGCTGGAGACGAGATTTTTTATTAGACAGTGACTTTTGTATTTTTAGGTCACTCAGTATCATATACAAGTTACTTGAAATGGATTATCTATAAACTTTTTATGGGACTTCAAGGATATTATGAAAATTTTTTCAAGCAAATGTCTGAAGATCAAAAGTTCCAACATAAGAGAAAGGATTACTAAACCTGAATTCTTATTAATATCTTATCACAAGGTATTTTCATTCAAAAAATTGAATTGTTTTACGACCTTGTTGTCACGGGTCATTGGTTCTCACGAGGGTGCTCAGTACGTAAACTGCTTGACTACACATTTTCTTATCTTAAACATTGAAATAATTTAGGCCTAAAAACTACTGAAATGGTGGAAAAAAGTAAATGTGTTGAATTTGACTCAAACAGCCAATGGATCGAGGCAATTATGTCAAATGATGAAGACACTGTTGGAGCAGTCTTACAGTCATCTACACCAACTAAAAAATATGAACTGCTACATCAACCATTGGATTTGCCATTTAATTCAAAAGATAAAAAGCTGATCAAGCAAAGAAGAGGATTTAACATTGAGTTATCCATTTGCTATGCTGTAGCCTATGGCGCATTTGACGTCCTCAATGTATTGATGGAACATGGTGCCGCGATTGATGCAAGCGACTATCACGGCAACAACGCTCTCCATTGTTTGGTCCTGAGGAGTAATTTGAGCGGGTGTGAAGCTGAGAAAGATTGTATCACAAGCTTCAGATGGATTATTGAAAATATTCCCGCTCAAAAGGTTGATGACATGATGAAACAACCAAACAGCAAGAATCTGACCCCATTGGAATTTGCAGCCCAACTTGATGCTTGGAGTCTCGTTTCGGAGATGTTTGAATCACGAATAGTAGAAGAGGAACGATCAGGAATATATCACCGAAAATTGTATGACGTAACTGATTATGAAGGAGAAGACAGAAGGTTATATAGTCCGGTCTTTTTGGCCAGCTTCATGTCTACAAACTCCTTGGACAATCCAGATGCTGCAAAAGTTTTTCGTTCTGATATACTAGCTACATGGCTGCAACATAAAATGCTAGTGTCATTACCGTTTCTGATCATATGGGCTCTGACACGGTTTTTACTGATTGGTGCCCATATATATTACACCTTGAATGGACCAAGAATAGCTTTCACTGAGGACAAAAAGAACTGGACTGTGATTGAAATCGAGAATTTCTTGAGCAACATTCATCCTGGAACTTTTCAGCTGGTCGTTGCCATGTACATAGTTGTTCATCTCATTTTTGGGTTAATCTTTGATATAGTAGAAGGACCAATCATGTCAAAGACCTGGGCGCAATTGTTGATTATTCCAAAAGGTTACAAGAAAGCCATCATGCACTTGGGATTCTATCAGATAATGCTCTCTACGCTTCACGTGGTAATGATCGTAGCTTACGTCAATGAAATTACAAAATGTTTCTCTGGCCCTTTTTTGTCACTCTCTACTGAGAATTATTTATTCTTGGCCATTGATTGTCTGGGTCCTTGGCTTGTCATGTTCTTCGCTCAGTTGTTGCCTCACGTTGGACATTACGTCATAATCATCCAGAGACTAGCGCGCGATTTCTTGAAATTCTCCATGATTTCTTGTGTTTTCCTGATGGCACATATACTGACCATCCAAAGAGCTGGTCATTCTATTCTGCTGCAAGCGCTTGGTAAATTCCATCCTTTGGGATTTTTGGAATCATTGCATCTTTTTTTCTCCATTATGCTTGGAAGCAGTCCCATTAATCCTGTTGTAGAAAGTCAAAATCCATTATTCATCTGTCTGCACTTATTAATACATCTCATCTGCTCAATGATCATGCTCAATTTCGTAATTGCTCTCTTTTCTGACACTGTCTCTCGGTTCAATAAACATGGGGATATTTTCGTAAATGCGCAAAGAATAGCTCTGGTTTGTTTAGTGGAATTCAGACTAAGAAATTTACCAGTTTTTAGGAGTGTTTATAGATATTTGGTTGGAAAGGTATTCACTATTCATTCAAATAAAATTGTCATTGAAGTTTGTTGCCATCCATGATGAGTATGTGTCAGAAGGTATGGAGACAGCTGTTGACATAATGATTATAAATCCACAAGCAAGGCCTCCTTAATTTCCGTTGTTTGTAACATATTATTAATTTGAATAATATTGTATGTTGTAAATATTATATTATTGTTTTGCAATCAATGTAGTACATACAATAAATAAAGCCATACCAAATAGATGATGCTTATTATTGTTCTCATGTTGTGTGCTTAGCGACATATATGGTCGCATGCATGTCAGAAGGTGGGCAACAAATGTGTGACATGTTCAAAACGGCCCATTTTTCAATATTTCCATACCTTACTATAGGCCATCACGCACATGAAATACATGTACAGCAAACAGGTCTTCGTTATCTTTATTTATAACTGAGATACTCCTCATTTATGTGCTAATATTAATTAACAAAGAAATGTACTAGCCTGATCTAAAAACGCTTTCTTCTCAAAGTGGACTATTTTTACAAAAACATCATTGCTAAGTCGAATCTTCTTAGAATTGACCCTGGTTTGTTTCAAATTGTAGATTAAACTGGGGCTATAAGGTGAGGCCAAAATAGCCAGACTTATCTAAGTGTAAAGGAGTAAGAATTAAGAACGAAAACTAACTGAAAAACTATGCAGAAGTTCACTGCAAATCTTTGTTAATTGATGGGTTTTATGGCTCCTTGGATCAAATCATATACCCAAAATTATCTCAGTAGGTCATTCTGAATTAATTTTCGATGAGCATGTGCCCACTGACACACCTGATTATGAAACTAAGTATTCACAATGACCTTTGGAGCACATTATGTCCTCAAGGTCGAATACAGACTAAAAACGGTTTGCCTGTGCAGTGTGCCCATGGTACAATCAATTGATTCTATAAACTATACAGACATAACACCACCAGACACATCTCGATCTGGGAGGCCCAGTACTGAGATTTAAGGAACTGAACTATACCCTGAAACAGTTTTTTTTTTGATTTTTTCATTTGCTGGCTTGCTGAGCCCAAACTATTCCATCAATTCAAATTAATTATTTTCGGCAAATTAAAGAGAACTTTCAGGGCTACAATATGAGACTACAACCACATTTGTCTTTCAGCCTTCGGCAGATCCCCACTTTCATATCAGTGTGACTTAGCAACTATAGGCCTAAGTGAAATTTTTTTCGTATTGGTCAAAAAACTGTTTTTTTCACTCTTTTTCGTCAGTATACCACTCCAACACAGCTTCTCTGGGTGCAGTATACAAGCATGAACTCGCATCTCATATCATTAAAGCCTAAATAATTGCAATAATTACTCAATCGTTGTTTACATTTATGCATGTAACTGACAGTTCTATATTCCATATCATTAAAACTGACCAGGGTTGTCGGATTTAGATCCAGTCGATTATAATCATGATTTAAATCACAATTTAATTCATTACAGTCTGTCACATATTTATTTGATTTTAGTCAATGTACGCTAGATGAAAGTCATGACGCTTCTGCATAACACAAGAAATAATCCATTTATATGTACCATAAAAAAGTATGAATTCACCTATTTTGATATCCAACATTAACTACAAAGATAACTAAATAAAAAGTAACATGCAAAATATTATGTAAAATTCAGGATGCTGTCAGCACTGTTACATATGGTCAAAGTTTTCTTGCATATGGATGGTTGCCCATGCACTCTAAACACAGGGTGGTCAAGATGACAACTCTGGAGTGGTAATTCCTGGTGCCTAAACCGACAACTCCTTGAGTCAAAAGTACTAAAAGGCTGTCAATGTGACAAATATTGGATTAGTAAGCTGTACCACTCTAGTAATCAAAGCTACCAGATGGTGATCAAATTGACTACCTTTCGGACACTTACATAGTCAACATAGTCATTTTGATTATGATAGAATAGTCAAAATGATTTTCCAGGAAGTCAGTACCAAATTTTTGCAACCATTACTACCCTAAAGTACAGTAGTCATAAACTAGTCATAGTGACAACAAAATGTTTATATAGAGTGCACCAATCGAATTACATGTATAAAGTTTGATGATTGACAGGAAATTATGACAGAGCCTTACATTGAATATTACAAATTTCAGTTTCTGTTTGTCCAGGCCTGCACTCTTAAAACAGATTGGTTGAATTTACCAATATTTTGGTTGAAAATTACCAATTTTATATGTTGAAATGGGACCAACCAATTCATTGGTTGCAGTCAACAAATCAAGATTGGTTTAGCTACAGACAAACAATGACATTTTATTAACATAAATGATACATAATATATATTAACAGACGTTATATAACTTTTTTTTTTTTGACAAAGTATATACCATTCATGGGGGGACCCCTATAAGGCCCAATGGCCACTATCAAGGGGCCACCCAGAAAAATATGATACCCAATGCTCTGGAACCTCCTGAGAAAAAAAAAAACTAACCCATAGTATATGGGTAAAAACACTAGTATATTGTCTTAAAATTGTTCATATGAAGCCGATATTTAAAAAAAAAATTCGGATAATGGACAACAATGAAACCACGTAGTGTTAATTTAGGTATCTAACCACATTAAAACAAAAATATCCCCAGATGTTTACAAAAAGAATAATCATAAAACTGCTTTTAACTGTATAGGATGAAGTTACCAACCAATTTGAATTGGTTAATCTGTCTTACTATTATTTTAACACTTAAAATTGGTTAAATATTAACCTTAATAGTTGGTTGAATGAAAGAACCTTATCAGTTAATAAGGAATGGGATTAGGCCTATATTTAGTCAACCTCATCGTCCTAGGACCACCCCTCCGTAGAACTCAGTCTGACAGCTGTTATCTCATTGCCATGCTCCATGGCTGGCCTGATTAGCCTATAGATCTAGTGCAAAAATACATGATGTAAAGCCATTGAACCAAAATTCAAAGGACCCATGCACCCACGCAAGCCAAATGGCTATTCATAATGAAGGTGTTGTTAGACTCAACACATGTCACATGTTTCATGCTTTGAGGGCAGGGAGGGGTGGGGTTATTTTTTATTTTTTGGGCCCAGGGGAGAGGGTTGTTTGTTTTGTTTGTTTTGTTTTTTTGCCTGAGATCTGAAAAGAGAAAAAAAGATGAATTGTGACAACAAAAAAGTTTATCATAGATAAAGATACACGGGGACAGAGAGATAGAGAGAAAGTTGAGCTATCCATCCAGAAGGCACTGGAGATGCTTCTAAAAATTGGTAGACTTTTCTTCCTTGTTTTACCAAGCAGTCTACAGTCCATTCAAAGTTAACTAAGATATTAAAATACACTTACCTTGCACAGAAATGTCACTGAACTGCTATATTAACTATGGGACATTTCTGTGGAATCAAGAACAATTGTATATAATAATAATAATAATAATAATAATTAGACATTTATATAGCGCCGATTCCAATGATAACATTGCTCATCAGCGCTATTTCAGTAGCTGAAGGCTACTGGATTGCATCATAGTATATTTTAAAAAGATGCGTTTTCAGTCTTTGTTTGAAGGTTTGCAAAGTGTTTGCATTTCTTACTTGGTAAGGAATCTTATTCCACAAGGATGGTGCACATCTCACAAAGGCACGGTCACCTATGCAATTTCGACTATTTGGCATGTCTAGTAGAAGGTTATCCCTCAGGTTTAGTCCACTGTTTCTCAGTTTAATTAGGTTGCATAGATGCACAGGAGCTTGACTATTTAGAGCCTTCCAAGTTAGTGTCAGAATTTTGAAGTCGATTCTAGCAGGTATAGGCAGCCAATGTAGATCTTTTCTTATTTTGGTAATGTGTTCACGCCGATTTACCTTGTATATTAGTCTGGCGGCCGAGTTCTGAGCAATCTGAAGCTTATTTAATATCGACTTTTTGATACCTTTCAGGAGGCTGTTACCATAGTCCAGATGAGGTGTCACGAGAGCATTCACCACAGTCTTTGTGTCGTCCAGATTTAGACTGCTGCGAATATTGGCAATATTCTTGATGTTGCAGTATACTTTTTTGCACATAAAATTAACCTGTTTTTCCATGACCATATGTTTGTCTAGTAAGACTCCAAGATTTTTGACAAAAGTGGCTGCTTCAATCTCTACTCCATTGACATTAATAGAGCTGCTATATCCTTCCTGCAGTTGTTTTGGGGAGCTCAAGAGAATGAATTCTGTTTTGTCCGCATTGTTGAATAGTTTGTTATCCCGGAGGAAAGACCGTATTTGTGAAATGCAGTTCTCCATTTGGAGCCTAGCATTTTCATGGTTTGCTTTGTGACGAGGTTTGAAAGACAATATCAGTTGATGGTCATCAGCATATTTCTCATCTCTTACACCATTTTCATGCGCGATTTTGCTCACTGGTGCAATATAAGAGTTGAAGAGAATTGGTCCGAGTTTGGAGCCTTGTGGGACCCCAGATATGAGTGACTATACAAGTTCTTGGTGCTCCCAACAAAATTTTTAGTCTACCTAATCTTTCACATTTAAAAACTGTTCATTTAAGCTTTTTTGGAAATAGTGTATCTATAATTATGTGACACATTTATTTAATTAACATGCCTGTGCATACGGCAGGATTTTTTTAATTTCAAAGTTACACATTAAACTTGACTTGACAGCGGATATAGATGGCGACACACGGCTCTCTATTGCTCATGATTCTTCTGTTGTGAAATGCTTAGAATTTCTTTGGCAAACATGAGCTGATCTTATTTATTACACTACCTTGGAATTGTTGAAATCAGTTTGTACAATACCATTGAGTAAGTCAAGATGAAACCTATTTTAAAGTTAGCTGTGATATGTAAGCTGGTTCATTGCATAGATTATCAGATTATACACTGTTTGTCTGTTGTTGCAATTCAGTTATGCTTTTATTGTTGATCAGTTCAATGATTCCTTGCTGATCCTTCACTCACTTGTTCATTTAAACTTCTGTGTACCACATCAACTTGAATTGAGCCCCTCCCTCATCCTTTCTATATTTTAGAGTTAACGGCCTTTGTTTCAAGTAGCTTTCATGTACACTGTACGTCTTTACATGTATGTAAATGTAGACTTTTTTATAGTCCATTACACCGACAAAGTCAGTCTCAACAGACTTTACAATTACACCCTTGGCAGGCCTGTTCAAGCATGAGCCTTTCTCAACTCCCCGGGGATTATACAGCCAGGCAGCCGTTTCCAGCGCACACAATGCTAAGTCACTCTACAATCGCCATCACTGCCTATAGCCAAGTACCCATTTACACCTGGGTGAAGTGAAGCAAAGAGTTATGGAGGATCTGCTTAGTTCCTCCATGCCATGGGTGGGAGTCGAACCTGCAACGTCTCAGTTGCCAGGCGAACACCTTATGCACTGGGCCATGGCACCTCTTTGTATGCTATTACAACTTTTCCTGGCTGGGCTTCTATTCTGCTTGGTAGAGGAGAGATACTTTATTCAAATAGATATGACATAACCATTTTTCTGACCATTTGAGTTGGTTGAATAGTTTCAACCAATTCTTGTGGGTTGCCCTATCAAAATGATAGTTTCAACCATAAAAATTGATTGATTTTGCCTCAACCAATTGATTGGTTGGTCTTTTCCCAAAAATCAACCAATTTGTTTTAAGAGTGTGTGATAGGCTTTAGATGGATCATCAAAAATATTCCAGCTCAAAAGGTTAATGACATGATGAAACAACCAAATGTTCAGCAAGAATCCTTTAGAACTGGCGGCCCAACTTGATGCTTGGAATCTCGTTTCACAGATGTTTGAATCACGAATAGCAGAAGATGAAAAATCAGGATAATATCATAGAAAAGTATATGATATTACTGATTATGAGGGAGAAAACAGACAATTGTATTGTCCTATCCTTTTGGCCAGCTTCATGTCTACAAACTTCTTGGAGAATGGTTGAAGCATAAATCGCTAGTGTCACTAGTGTTACTGATAATTTGGGCTCTGACAATGTTTTTGCTGATTGGTGCCCATATATAGTATAGGGCCATTTGTAATGTTTCCTAAATTTAGGGTACATTTTTGGAACCAATGTTTTTTTTAATCTATGATATCCACTGAACAAAACCTGAGTTGGTTCCATTTTTCTATGGCTCCTAAGGCGGCCATCTTGAAATCCAAAATGGCCGCCACTGAAACACTATTTTGGCCATAACTCAAGAACTGTTTGACATAGAGATGCAAATGAGGGGTCTAAATTGTGTAGTTTGAGCTGAAAAATGCAAAGGTACCATTTATTTCACTCATTAATGAAGCAAAAAGCGAAAAAGTAAATATTATTAGTAATTTTTCTACCAAGTCGGCACTAAACATCATGCTACAGATTCATGGATGCGAAACTATTCGGACTTGAATGACTGTGTTTTGTCAGACTTGTAAAATCACTGTGTTCAGCGAGCTCCTGTGAGCGTCCACCAACTTTCGACCAGAAGAAACACACAATTTTGTCTGGAAGACACCGGGGCTGTTTCTGAGTGTGCTGATGGCCTTGTCTACTTCCTTAGAGAATGTGATTGCCGAGTCTGACTCTGGTATAGGCTACATCAATGTTGAATAGAAATTTTGTGAATGTGCAATGAAATTGGAACTATTTCTTGGGACAGCAATGCTGTAGCATAGGAAATCAACTTTTGTGCCAGGCGGCAGCAGCATGCAGTTCTCAGTTTCACCAGACTGGACTTTCTACATAATTGAGGACAAATTACTTACTTGACAGAGTCAAGTTGACTCCCAGTTTGCAAAGAAAGAAGATGCATCAAATGACTCACTTCAAGTCAGATGATTCTTTCCCACAGATGATATCCACTGGTCTTGCAGAGTAGAGATCTTGTTTTGGATTCAGAAAATCATTTGTTGATCCCTTAGATTGTGAAGTCAGATGTTTGTTCTGTCACATGTGAAGTAGAGCTGTAGATTACTACAGCTTCTGTCTTCAATTTCTGCAAGTTCTTTGTGAATACATATTAGTTTCAGCATCACTTTAAGGTTTTTGTGGAACATTGACACACAGATTAGATACATTTCATCTGTGCATTGACGTCTTGGCACCATATTCTCCATCAGAATCTGATTCTTCCATTACAAAGCATGTAGTGAATGGGCATTAAGGTGTCCTCAAAATTTTCTGCTGCCTTAAACACATAAACCTGTGAAAGACAAATGTGTTTGCTTGCATAACCATTTTCATATGCACTGGTCGATCCACAGCTACATGTACATAATCGTTTTAGGTACTTTAGGCTAATCATATTAACATGGTCCAGTTCCTACGATTGAACTTCAAGATATTGTGGCCAAGTTGAAACATGAGCTTGCGTGTGAGTTGTGGTGAGGCACCGGACTTTCTCTGAGACATTGCAATATATTAGTTCATGTATATATGTAATATACTTGGTATATTGTCATATTTTCATATTGCTATTACGGTACTGGTGTGTACAACAGGAAGGATGACATGTCTGATCATTCCTATGAGCCTACCTGGACCATTGAACACCTACATCATAGATATTAATTTTTCATTTATAGTTATGTGTGATCAGTAGCCTATTGAACATAATCATATTACATAATGAAAGCACAAATATCTTCTTTTGATACTAGAAAAAGCGTTAGTAATACTAATAGGCTTCTAGTCTCCATTACATTCCAAACTTTTTGCCATATATCAAACTGATCAGCTGACACAAGTGCCAATGCCACTTTTTCAGTGCCAATGCCACTTTGTCAGTTGCCCCACAGCGCTAGAGTTTCCCCCATGCTCTGGCTGAAACAATTCACAGCCAGCAAGCACTCTCAAGAACTTTGGGATCCAAACCCCACTTCATCTGCCTTAATTAACAGCTTTGGTCTAACCCAACTCCATTTGCCTTTGTTGACAGCTTTGGCCTTCCATGGCTTTTGCTAACACTACACTACATATATTCCAGTTCAGAAATGAAAGAAATGATACTCATTATGATGTGAGTTATGTACACTGATTTTTCTACAATTTGGGAACAGCTCAGTTTTGAAGAGCGGGTAATTGCTTCAGCTAAGGGGCTAAACTAATTCACAGTGGCCCCAACTGTAATGGAGAACACTTTTAAATAGTGTCAGGCTGTCAAAAAAACTTTTTTGTCATAATCAATTGCACATATAAAGTAAATTATACAATTATTTACACATCGAGAAAGCTCGTTTTGCCTGAAAATTGGGGTTTCCTGGGTTACCTGACCTTATATTTCCATGGCAACAGAAAAGTTATTTAAACACAGTCAACAAGTTAGATTTGTTCAGAGTACACAGTAAAATACCTGAAATTAATTCTGTGAAAATTTCATTTAGCTACTTTGAATAGAAATGTCCATCAGAACGAGTGGTCAGAACTTTTGAAACGTTCCTCGTACATGCAAGAAAATACCAACAATATAAATTAATTTATTTTTCTTTTCACTTAGGATTAAAAAACATGGTACCATTAAATTCTCAAGCTCAAACTACACAATTTTGACCCCTCATTTGTATCTCTTTGTCAATCCATTGTTTAGCTATTGCCAAAAATAGCGTTTCAGTGGCGGCCATCTTGGATTTCAAGATGGCCGCCTTAGGAGCCACAGAAAAAAATGGAACCAACTCAGGTTTTGTTCTACGGACATCATAGAATAAAAAAAACATTGGTTCCAAAAATGTACCCTAAAGTTAGGAAACAGATAAATATCCTACACAAGGCCATACACTAATATATTACACTCTCAATGGACCAAGAATAGCTTTCACTGGGGACAAAAAGAACTGAGAATTTTTTAAGCAACATACATCCTTGAACATTTCAGCTGGTCGTTGCCATGTACATAAACTCAGCAACATTAAAAATGCACACGTTTTGGAACAGCTTAAAAACTAACTTTTAATGCAGATATTTCCTTGAAACTTTCCACTGATGTCAGTTAACATATCTTATGAAAGCCCAGAAAATTTCATAAAGAAAGAATATGGCACGGCTGCATTTGGTCACTTTCATTGCAGCATGTCTAAAAAACAAAATCACAACCAATGTAAATTGGTCCAAAATCGATTTCATGTAAAAGTGAAGCAAATCAATTTTTGGACTGTGGAAATAATCAAGGTGGTCACTCATGCTTTTTTGTGGGAATTAGTGAGTTTGTGGTTGATTTTTCTGCGAAGTTGGTGTTTTTCATATTAGTTTGTCACATCATTTTCAACACTTTTGCATCATAAGCATGGGCGATAATCCTTTTGTGGGTCGAAGTGTTAGCTGAAATCTTGTTGAACTTCTGTTTTGACCATGCATTTGAGATCAATAGTAAAGTGATTACATCTGTACTCTTCTCCCCTGTCCCTTTTTCAATTTCGCAAATTCTAAATTGCAAGATCTCACTAAAGCATGTCTGGCTCTTAGAAAAATCCATGGATCCACTTCAAACGTTCACAATCTTTAGAAGCTAATAAGCAATTTGCCAAGCTGGATCAAGATAAATCCAATGCTTTAAAAGTTATGATATGTGTTATGAAAATGTGTGCGTTTTCAATGTTGCTGAGTTTAGTTCTTCATCTCACTTTTGGATTAATATTAGATGTTGTAGAAGCACCAATTATGTCAAAGACCTGGGCACAGTTGTTGATTGGAAAGGTATCCACTATTCATTCAAACAAAATTATCATCGAAGTTTGTTGCAATCCATGATGAGTATGACAGTACATATTGATCAGAAGGTTGATATACATACCCACTATAAACACCTCCTTCATTTCTGTCGTTTGTCACATAATATTATTAATTTAAATAAAATTTATACACTGTAAATTGTATATAACTACCCAACGGGCACATCAGCATTGTACCAATGTTGTGACAATATCATCATGTCGGTGAAAATTACCAAGAAATGTATGATAGAAATGATGTTGTCACTTTTTAAACATTGTCAATAAAATCTCAATGTTGTGTTCGCGTTGTGGCAACATAATTTCTGCCATACATTTACATGTGACCAACAAACGAGCCTTCCATCAATTAGCAACACTGGGTTTACATTGTGTGCCCTTTGGGTCATGTTGGGCATGTTGTGCAATCAATGTAGGACAATACTGTCATACAATAAATAGTACATGGCCTTATGGTACAAAAAAGGGGCTACCCTTGTGGACAACTTCCTTTGAGGAACGTTGGTCTAAGGAAGCATTAAACCTCCCATCCACATCGGACCCAACGTTTGAAAACTACGTAATTTGTCGACAGCTGGTTACGAGGTTACTACGTACGTATATATCGTAAATAATTCGTATTTCTCCAACCTCCATTCACTACGTACCCCCCACGTTGATGAAATGGTCGTTATACGCCTCTGGGGCGTCAGGCGTAGCAGGCCAGCCCAGCGCGCTGGTTCTTGCGCATGCGCACAATCGATGAAGAAGGCGGCCATGGCTGTCCACGCTCGTGTGTATTGGGATTATATCGGTCTAGAACACTATTTATACGACCGTAATGATTTATTTAACCATGGCCGATTGATTCTAGGATGTGTATTGGTCAAATGACTCCTTCGGATGGACTCTAGCTGCTGTGTATGTCTCACAGTCAGCCTGTCCATATCGGCGATTTGAAGGAGTGGATAATGTGGATTGTCAATAGCCCCAGCCGCCGGCCAGGGGCGGAGCGCTCGGATGGGCCGGGGGGCTGCCGCATTGCTTCAGGCGGACCCAGACGCCCGGCCTGCCCTGCCCCCTCAGAAAAAAAAAATTTAATTTAATTAAATGAAGCCCTTGAATATTGGCCCTCATTATGGTTGAATAAAGAATGCTCTCATATGATTTTACTGCAGGAATTTTTTTTGGGGGGGAATTTTTTTTTTTCTTTTTCAGGTCTTGAGGGGGTGGGTGGTTGGTCAATTGATTGTTGGAGATCTGCAAAGAGAAAACAAATTAAAACAGTGAAGAGAAGAGAAAACAGAGATGAGCCAAGCAGCAAGCACTGAAGTTGGCTCCAAAATTAGCAGACTTTTCTTCCTTGTTTTACCAAGCAGTCTGCAGTCCATTTAAGGACTAAAATAAAATAAGAATATTCACTTACCTTGTAAGGGATTAATGCTGCAACTCCGAAGAGTTGGAAAAATCCCAATCCAAATTGGCCTGCTGGATAGGTGGCATTCAGTTGCAAGTAGGCTCAGTTCAACTCCGGTCCTAACTGATTCTCTCTTGCTCGTTTTTTGTTGAGCAGTATTGGGAATTTTTTTTTTGCCTATCTAATCTTCCGCATGTTAACAGATATATATATTGAAATTTTTTTTACTGGGTTATCTACTATCTTTTCATGGCTTCATTCAATCATCACCAGCAAGAATCCTGTTGGAGTTTTTATATTCTCCAAGTTACCAGATAGATTGGAATAGGTATGGTATAGATGGCGCTACAAGGCTCTCTGAGAATCAGGATCCTAGGTTCTGCAACTTTGTGCAAACCTTCAACAAACCTTTGGCAGATACGTATGATCATACGTTTGTCCTGAACATTACCTTCAAACGTTGTCCATACATATCAAAAACACGTTGGAGTAACCTTGGAACTTACGTATTGCCAGATGTGCGACCATACCTTTGATAAACCTATGAATCAAAGGTATGGTCATACGTAGTAGTCTAAGGTTGTAAAAACCTCTCAAATGAATGTTCAACAAACCTATGAATCAAAGGTATGGTCATACGTAATAGTCAAACGTTCTTCAAACCTCTTTACAAAAGGTATGACTTACGTAATAGTCTAAGGTTTTAAAAACCTCTCAAATGAATGTTCAACAAACCTATGAATCAAAGGTATGGTCATACGTAATAGTCAAACGTTCTTCAAACCTCTCAACCAAAGGTAGACTTACGTATGACTAACACGTTTAGCCAAACGTTACAACCAAACTGTCTTCCAACCTCTCAACCAAAGGTATAACTGACGTGTGACTCGAACGTTAGGCCAAACTATAAAACAAACTATCTGCCAACCTCTTACTAAGGTTGCGACCTACGTATGGTTTTCCATCTGAGTGCAACGTTTGGAAATTACCTTTGCTCTACCTTAGTCATACGTCGTTTGGTCAAACGTTTGATTCTAACCAAAATAATTACGTAGTGAAAGGTTTGATTTACGTTGCTGCTCGGGAGGGTAGCAGTATTTTTTGAAATGTACAACAATGCTATACTTTTCGGAATCCTTGGGTGTTGTGCTATCTTTTTTTGTTGGATGCCAATTTTTTCCATGGTTACCAAAGGTGAAATATGTTGCCATAGCAACCAAGGTCAATTTTTTTTTTAAATTGACAAATCTTCATATTTCAAGATAATTATTGTCAACGGCCAAAATCAGAATATCAGGGTTAATACTTCCTTGAAAGGCACTTTTTATGGTCAGGTGACCTATGAGGTCAAGGGTCGTTGTCATGGTAACAAATGTGAGCAAATGTCAAAATTAAAGGTTTTTTAATCTCAGCTGAATTTTACGGACCTCGCATTGCCCAGGTTATCATCAAATTTAACAATCAGTGGAGTCATTAGTGGAACCAGTATGTGTACTGTTTCTATACATATGCACATTACATTGGTGGCCATGGAAACCAGGTAAGAAGCAAAACTTCAAAGTAATGTCTGCTCAGTCACGTCTAAATTGGCTAATTGGGCAACTTTGATATCACCAATGTACTATTTTATCAAACCTAGGGTGAGATATTTTTAAAGTTGTGCATTTATTTATGTTTCAAAAATAATTTCTTGGCCTAAAGTTGGAATTGTCACATCCTGCTTCTTGTCTGTGGTTGCCATGGCAACTGTTTTTATATGTTGTGTTATTTTGATAAAAATCTCCAAATTTCACCTCAAATATATATAAGAAATTGTCTTTTTCATATGAAAAAATATTCTTGGATAAAAGGGGTATATGTGATCACATGACCACAACAGTTAGAGATCCAGGTCATTTTGAAAGTGAGGTTCAAAGATAAGAAATGCATTGTTACATTGGCGGTGAAGTAATAAAATAACAAGTTTTTGCCCGTAGGTCACCATCATTATTTTGGTAGCAATGGCTGTTAATTCTATTTTGTAGATATATCAGTTTCCATATTATTTGATTATTGAAATATTTGTTGCTATGGTAACCAGACTGAATGCATATGAGAAACAAATAAGAGGAAATAAAAGGCCAAGAATCATTATTCTGCCCTAGTGAAATATTCTGTCACTATTTCTGTGTTTTTAGGGTCAAACATCTTTTTTAAGCTGAACAGTGAATTAAATTATTTCCTTTCTTACTGAGACAATTGTTTTCCGAAATTACCATGAGGTGACTTCAACCATTCTTGGATGTCACAAATGTGTGTGAAATAGTAGGGCATTGCCCAGTATCCATCCTACTTTCTTGAGAAACAACTATGTGTGCAGCACAGTGTAGCCTTCTTCCCACTAACAGTGGGCATGGTTCTTTTTCATTGAAATTTACCAATCGAATTTCTCCAAGATGATGTAGCCTGAGTCTTGGTATAAAATTATTTCTTTTAGAATGCGGCTCATAAAGCCCAATGCTGAAGTCTGCTGCCGTAAACAGTAAAAAAGAAAAGTGTTTCATGAGCCTTGTTTCCAGACCTAACATTTGGGAGGCTGATCGGTTGGGTTAAAGAAATGTTATCGTTTCATTCTTAAAAAAAAATCTTTTTTACATTTACCATACATTATCATGGTATCAAGGCAGAGAAGGTCAAATCTGACATGTAGATCGTGTTGTCCGACTGCTGTAATAAAAAGGAGGGTCATCAACCAAAAGTGTATAATTATATCTGTTTTGAAAAGATAAGTATTGTACTGTACTCCTAATTTTCATCAATTTCCAACTGTCTCTTTAGGATTAAGCAAGTCTGTTATCATCAAGACAACATAGCATTTAATCAAGATCATTAGTTGGAAGTTACTGAACAAGAAGTCAATCAAAACAGCGTTCAATGTGAGAATCACCCCTCACCTTTACTACAGCAATGTAATCTGACTCAAAATGAAACATACATACCAGTAATGGTTTGGCCTGACAGCAATGGACTGTCTTACCAAGGGTTCTTTCAATCTATTGACAGACAAACTCAAAGTTGCCCAAAACTCAGACCAGCAGCCTTCCTGAAACTCAGCTGTTCGACTGACTGAAGGACTAAAAAAGAGGTCAAATTTGTGGACAAAGGAAAGAAGTATCCCAATTCAAACTCATGACTGCTATTTGGAAAGCTGTGAATGGTCCAACACATCAGTACCTCAAAATGATGAATGAACTCATGAATACCAAACCAAAAAAAGATCAAAAGGCAGTAAGGAAAGTAGGGTAAAGAACAGAGCATTTTTAAAACCAGCATCATTGCTGTGGCACAGCCTTCCAGAAAGTGTAAGGATTTTAAAAATAATTGATATAAGAAACGGTCAAGACATACCTGTCAATTCAATACATTACTATTATGCATGCTTAATGTGAACTTACCTCATCGCCAATGCTATTTGTACTTTACTGTTTTTACAAAAGGAATAGAAAAATATTCATGATAGGACTATACAATGCATACATTAATGTTATGAAGGAGACACTTTCCCCCCTAAATATTGACACATTTCCTGTCACAATAAATAAAGCCACTGTTCATTGAAACTTTCAGCTAGTAACCGGCATTATTGGATATTATGAGTCTTGTATATGCTACTGGAGCACTATAGCAGCTGTGGTTATGATTTTTGGAGCTAATTGAAGATTGTTAGATTTAGTTTTGACATCAAATTTCTTCATTGACATGGCATTCAGAGTGTCTTAATTCGAAAAATTTGGAGTCCTTAAAAAGTTGGAACAGTGACAAAATGGCACCCCCAATTTTTTTAACCAGCAAACTCAAAATTACCATTAACCAGATTTTCATGTTTCCCAAGTGCTCAACTTCACCAAGAAATTAAACATATTCACCAGTTATAGAAATTGTTTTATATTTTTAATTTTCCTGAAAAAGAATTTTAGCCCAAAAAAAAAACTTGTTTAATTTGAACTGATTTTTGTAAGTTGTATTAAAAACGTGCCAGATCAGTCAATCAATCCATTTCTTAATAGACAATTGAGCCTCTCAAATGCATACCATGGCATTGGCAACCAATTACCCAGTACATTGTTGTGAATAAAAAATACAACACTGCTGATATATAATTATATATACAATAAAAGTAAGAAGAACAGTCTCATTCTTCTCAAATATTCTAGAACAGATGACCCTCTTCAGGTGATATCCCTATCAATGTAATGTTATTCTCTGTGACTCACATGCAGTACATGAGGCTCAGTATATATCCTATACTCTCAATGCTATCAGAACAAGCAATCTACTGAATCACAAGTTACTCAATGACAAATTGACATCTCATTTCAATGCAATGAATAGGGCCTGTTGTGAGGTCATTGATGGCCACAAACAGCTGAATATAAGTAATGTACTCATAATTCTTCGAATGTAACAATCATCACCTGCCCTTTTTTCTTAATTAGCATCATTGTCTTAATATTTTCTTTTGTATATCAGTGACTATGAGCCTCATTTTAAAACTGAACATTATCCCTGATTTATAAAGTAACATTCATGGCAACAGGATATCATGGAATGGATAATTTTCCTTGGACAATAAATTCTTTAATTTAAAGTACAGGCCCTTGTCAGCTTCTTTTTTGGTAAAACTTTGAGATTTGTTTATTTTTATCTAAAATATGAGGCTCTTCTAAACTGTTGTCATGGTTACCATGGTGAGGAACTGGAAGAATCTCAACATTTAAAAAAAGAAAAATAGAACTGAATATCATAAATAAGTGACAGAAAAGTTTGAGAATTATCTTATCTTAGGCAACCCAATATGTCACATTTGTCAATTAAACAACACCTGGTTGTTCTGGCTATAACCTGGTTACCGTGGCTACCAATGAATTGTACATCTATTGAAAGAGTAGACATACTGTTGTAGCATATTTATACACAAATTGTTGATGAAATTGATTAGAATCTGCTAGTATGATGTTTGTAAATTTTAGTTTATGCGAAAATCCTTGTATTTGTCTCAAGTGCATTCAGTCCGGTTACCAAGGCAACCAATATTTTTTTGAAAATCAGAAATTCTGGAAACTGATATATCTAGAAAATAAAATTAACAGCCATTGCAACCAAACTAATGATGGTGACCTACTGACAATAACTTGTCATGTTTTTACTTTGACGTCAATGTAATAACACATTTCTTACCTTTGAGCCTCACTTTCAAGATCACCTGGATCTCTAATTGATGAGGTCATGTGATCACATATACCCCTTTTTATCCTAGAATATTTTTTTGTACAAAACAGACAGTTTATTATACACATTTAAGGTGAAATTTGGAGATTTTTACCAAAATAACACAACATATAAAAACAGTTGCCATGGAAACCACAGACAAGAAGCAGGAGGAGACAATTCCAACTTTAGGCCAAAAAAATATTTCAGTAACTTAAATAAATGCAAAACTTAAAAAATATCTCAACCCCAGGTGTGATAAAATAGTACATTGGTGATATCAAAGTTGCCCAATTAGTCAATTTAGACGTTACTGAGCGGACATGACTTTGAAGTTTTGCTTCTAACCTGGTTTCCATGGCCACCACTGTAATGTGCATATGTATAGAAACAGTACACATACTGGTTCCACTAATGACTCCAATGATTGTTGAAATTGATGGTAACTTGGGCAATGCGAGGTCCGTAAAGTTCAGCTGAGATTAAAAAACCTTGAATTTTGACCTTTGGTCGCATTTTTTACCATGACAACGACCCTGGATGTCAAAGGTCACTTGACCAAAAAAATCCGATTTTGTGCATTTATTAATCCTGATACTTTGATTCTGGTTCTGGGCCATGGTTTTAATAAAATATGAAAATTCTTAAATTTTTAGAAAAACTGACCTTGGTTGCTATGGTAACAAATTCCTCTTTTGGTTGCCATGGGAAAAATTGGCATCCAGCAAAAAATGTTACTACAACTCCTCAGGTTTCCAAAAAGTACAAGATTGTTAGGCTTTTCAAAAAATACCGCTAAATGACATAAGGCCGTGTACTAAAATAAAGCCACGTCAAATTATTATGGATGATGCTTATTGTTGTTTCATTGTTTGCATAGCTGAATATGACGTCACACTGATATTAAAGAGGATGATCACATTGGAAAATCACAATTTATTAAAAAATTCAAATTGTGTCTAAAAGGACTGGAATTTGGAAACCAGTTTGGAGCATTAATTTATAGAATTATTGCACATTCTCATCCTATAATTCCTATTGTTGTCAACTTTACATAATGAATCTTGACATACAAAATTACACATACCTATTTTCAAAGTGTTATTGAGATACATTTAATCACTAAGGCTAAAATTGACTGCTATCGATTGGCCATCCATACCAGCAGCAGTTGCTGCACTACATCAAAGAAAATTGGCTGCCATTGTTATCCCACATGCCTCACATATCACCCTTTATGACCCAATATCTTTACCTCTCTTCGGAGAATTCATACCTCCACAAGCAGTTTGGTTGAGGATGTTTAGCATTGATGCAATGGCACAAAATCATGCGTTTCACTTACTTTCAGGCGGCACTGTACATCCCATGCAAGGAAGGTATAATAGGCCTAAATGAACTAATTTAGAAGGGACCCTCTTAACAAAATCAGAAGAATAGATTATCTTGCAAAGCATTGTGTGGCAATAATTAACTGTATGTTATAATAACTAGGCTAGAACCTCACGTCAACAGAGTCTGAACTTGACATCAATTCAAATGTGATTAGTATAGCAATGCATTATACCTGCCCATGTGCTAATAGTTTATCAGTTGATACCAGGTGGCAGTAAAAGGTTGCCTCATGCATGCATCGAACTCCTGGTGGTAGCTTCTTGCTGCTGCTCAGTGATGGAAAAACTGAGAGGCAGCTCTGCCCTGCTACACCTTCCACAATGATCAGTGAAAAAAATCTGAAGTTACGATTATCATGTTCACTTTTTCAGTCCTCTGGATATTTTAAAGTGTGCTCTGGTGGCAGAATTATTTCCCTTTTCAAAAATTTGGAATGGCAAGCCACTGTTGCACCCATAGGCGTATTGGAGGGGGGGGGGGGGGCAGGGGGGGCAATCGCCCCCCCAAAAGTTTGAGAAACAGTAAGATTCGGGCAAAAAGGCCAAAAAATTCGGGCAGATAATTGAATAAAAACTACCGAAAATTAATGATTTCAAGGCAATTTAATTTGAAATGTTTATAAATTTAGATCGTGAAATTCGGGCAAATGTCGCTCGCCCCCCCAAAAATCGTGCGCGCCGTACGCCTATGGTTGCACCACCCAAAAGCCACAGCTCCAGCTTGATAAACTCAGCAACATTACACTTTTAAAAAGGCTAAAAATAGTACTTCCTCCTAAGATATCATGATAAAAATCTGCACACTTCTAGAAGTTGCCATTAGGTATATTCATGGAAAATTTCAAATCTCAAAGTGTAGTACTTTTGTTTCAAATTAAATCATCGTAGTCACTGTCGAAAATGGAAGTCACAAAATTTCAATTTCCTCTGATCATTAATTTCGACAACTTAGTTGTTCTTTCCACAAACTTTTTTGATAAGCCAGGAAAGTTTTAGTTTTTCCTTGCTTGATGATTAGGGAAAAGGGATATTTGACCCAACCACAATTAAAGAGGATGAATTTAATAAAAATTAAGTGTCAATGCTGACACGCCCCCTACTGGAGCCTTTTGTTAAAACCTTAAAAAATGATGTTTTATTCAGATTTTTGAGACAATTGATATGGAATGATTGTCTGCACATGTGTTTCTACCCTGGGTATGCATAAAACCCCCATTATTTAACAGTTCTGGTTCACATGCTTCATTTGAAGATTTGAACTCTTAAATTTTGAGTTTTTAATTAAAAATCTGCTTTATCATTGACTTTTTCAAAAACTTCCGTGGGACCTCTTTTGGAAGTCTTGTGCCTGTTATGTGAAAATTTCATAAGATTTATCCCATCCAGTATGCCACAAAACCAATATTTCCAATTGTGCGTTTTGTGTTGAAGTGCAGTTTGTGACTTGCATTTTTGACAACAACCACGACGATTTAATTTGACAGAAAAGTACTGCACTTAGAGATTTGAACATTTTCGTGAATTTACCTGATGGCAAATACTAAAAGTGTGCAAACTGTCATCTTGATATTTTGAGAGGAAGTACTATTTTAAGTCTTTTTAGAAAAGTGCGTTTTTAATGTTGCTGAGTTTATATGTGTGCCTTTCACCACATGAGGTCTCTCGGGACCGTACCTGCAACGCTTAAGACGGGTTATCCTAATCAGCAAATACGGGGTTTAAAACGGCCACCCGCATTTTATTACGAAAATTTGGCATTTTGCTACATATGAAGCTAGTCCCCATTCTGCTGATGTAGTAGTAACAGCTTGATTTTCCAGATTTGGCCTCTGGCCTCCTGTTGGGAGGCCTGTGCCCAGCTAATCAGAGGCGAACGGCGCCAAATAGAGTCACTAAGAATACATCAGCGAAGGGCTGAAGCATCGCCTCTAAAATCTTGACGTAAGTCACAGAGAATTTAGAATCTGTGGTAATGTGCCATTCATCCAAGGGGAACACAACGTAAACACAAGGTTGCTAATTGGTGGAGTGCTTGTCTGTTGGTCAAGTAGAAACGTATTGTTCATTGAAGGCCACGAATTGACCACTATTGCATAACCATATTATGCAATTTGGTAAACACACCAATTTTATGATGTATTTGTTTTCTAAATGTGTTATTCGCCGAAGGTTTGCTGCTGTGCAGCCTATGTTTTATAATGTGACTATCAAGTCTTATATCTTCTCTGGTATGACTTTTTTCTGAATTTCGGGTTTAGTCTACACTTCATGGCGGAGTTCATTTTCTTTTTACTTTCATTTCATCGCTTCTTCAACATTGATGGTTTCGACACGTTTGGTGATAGCCTGTTTTTTTAGACACATTCAAGTTTTGAATTCAAAATCTCTGTGTTTGTTTGTTGTTTTTTTTTCAACTTTCTATAATTCTCTATGAACCAACTTGGTCTTTATTAACATATGGAGACTCTTTTTATTTGACACTTATCATATTGATTATGGAAATTTACCTCAATAAATATACATGCAGTTTTAATGAAAGTGAAAATATGTTCTTATAAGTAGGGTATTTGTTATTGTTGTACCATATGGCAAATGTCTAGTCATTTCTTAAGGCCATATATATATTTCTTGAGATCACTATTTGATTCCTGAATGTGAAAATATGTTCAGAATCAAGACACTTCATTACACATATTCTTCACTCCATAAACCCCTTTTTGCTCCTAGATGGTAATCTACTACAAAAGGGGTTTTTAAGGAGCTTTTTTACCCCCTGCCCTCTGCCCCTTAAAGCTTTTTTTCTTCTCAGGTTTCTTATATTCAGCTTACAAACACAGAAATTGCCAAAATCACCAAAAAATGATCCTAAATCGGGATTATCCCTCGTCCAACCAGCTTTACGAGATTAAATAGACAACCATACATATTTTAGAACCATTGCAGGTTTTTAACTTTTTGTATTTTTTCACCATTTTCCTTGTATGTTACAGTAACAACCATGCAGCAATATAATTTGGCTTCTTTTGTAATATTCCTATGTACGCCACTATCTATCTATCTATCTATCTATCTATCTATCTATCTATCTATCTATCTATCTATCTATCTATCTATCTATCTGTCTATCTATCTATCTATCTATCTCTTCCTTCTTTCTTTCTTTCTTTCTTTCATTGTATATAGTTATTTCTTTTCATATCTATCTATCTAGCTATCTGTTTATCTATCTATCTATATTTATTTACTGGAGTAAACTTCGCAAAAGGGAGGGTCATTCTCCCTGCCCCATTTTACATAGACGCAGAAATGACGAGCATGTCCTTGGTGAATAAACTTTACAAAAAGCCTTCTCTTGTTTTCTCTTTTCTTCGCCCTTTTTTTTTGCAGTTTGCTTTGGTGGTATTTTAACAGGTAGGAAAGCCTTTGTGGTAAAACATTCTTAATTGTCCCAGGAATTGTAGTCCATTAGTGGAAACTCCATTTTACCTTGGACTTCAGAGGAACTAAGTTTGAACAACAGCAAAAATGTCTATCTATATCTCAGAGATATGAAGAAAAGATGCAGTGATTTTTAAAATGTTATATGCACCTTGACCTTAGCTTTTATCTTCACCAGATAGATGCTTTGTTTTATAGCTTTGTGTTTCAGTTCATTAATGGATTTATATTGTAATGAAGATTGATGTGCTTTGAATTGAGATTTGAGCAAGTGAGACACTGGCATTGAGAAATACAGAGTTCTCCTTGGCACCATACACTGGCTGACACCCAACTGAAAAATGTCAAATTATCATTGATTATATGAAGAAAAAAAGCTTAGTTTTTATTCTTATTTCCATTAAGTTTTCATAACATTTGTGTCTGCGGGGGAGGGCAATAGGGGAGAGCGGGGCACAGTGAGACACTTTTTTTATTTTCAAGTGTTCCAAAATGTTGGCAGTAACGAGTTAAATGAGATCAGGTCCACATTATAGATAAAATGACGTTGAGTACATTGTACAGTAGTTTCAGGTTCCTACCTTTTACAGGTTTGGAGAAATTTCGAGTTACGTCCATGCTCGTTAAGTGTCTCACTGTGCCCCGTGGGCGGGGCACAGTGAGACAGCAGGCGGGGCACAGTGAGATAGGGCATCTGCTGCCATAACCGCCGATCCTCAGGACCTGCGGAATTGTTCTATCAATTGTTGCTACATAAACTACTGTACTCCAAAAAAAGCAGCTGGCTAGAGGTGTTTTTTAGGTCCTTTTTTTGAGCATGTTTTCGAAATTTCAACGCACAGGACACATGCACGACTTATTTAACCTGCCGCGCCTGTTACGTACTTATCAAAATTCTTCTCTGATGCTTCCCATCGGATATGACTCACTAAAATCAGTAGTTTATAGCAGGCATTTTGTTTGTAATAGTGAATTGTGAGCTATGCATTACATCCAGGTCTTTTGGAGTGCAATTTGTCATGTCTCACTGTGCCCCGCCTCAAACTGTCTCACTGTGCCCCATGCAGCTCTCTTCATAAAATATTTGAATTCTGTGCACCGGATGCCTGAATTGTGGTTCATCATATCCCTAAACTAGGACAAATAATCAAGGTTTGAATCCCTGGCAATTGATTTGCATTATACCATTTTTCTTGGGAATTACAACAAAAAGTCGTTCGGCAAAATTATTTACTTTTACTGGTTAAAAACAAAAATATTGAAATTCCACTCTCGACATGCTGTGTAGGCATTCAGGATATAGGACAGTATCTCACTTACTTACTTTTTGTACTATACAAAAGAGGGTCGATCTGTAAACAGTACCAGTTAGACGCTACTGGCTTTGTCTCACTGTGCCTGCCGTCTCACTGTGCCCCGCTCTCCCCTATGTTAGGGGACGATCATTAGACCTCCAGGGGCGGGGGCCTAGTCGCCCGGAATTTTTAAAAAATTAATTCTTTACTTAGTTGTGATGATATAGGTCTATGATTTCTAGACAGTCTTGGTAATAATAATTTCTGGCGGGTGTACTTGTTAACAGATTGTTGTTTGCTTGGAAATCAAAGTCCCAGTTGGATGTCATTCCAATTAGATGTCAAATTGGAGACCTCTTGTATCAGAGTCTGTGCTGGGCAAGTAGGAGACATGTAATGGGGCAAAATGTCATGTTGAGGACTCCCACTCTCTCTCTCTCTCCCCCATCTCATCAATTAACTGGGCTCAGAGGGCTGCACTTACATATATATATATCTATATCTGTCTATCGATCTATCTATCTTTCTAACTAATTGGGATTTAAGCCTAAAATACATGCTAACAAAGACTCTCAGCAGAGCACTCAGTTCCAAGCAGGCATGTGCCATAGAAGCGCATAGAAGACCATTGGATCCACCACTCCAGCCACCAGGGGCCAGCCTTGAGTCCCCCTAGTGGTAAGATCTTGAAACGGAGCTCTTGTGATTCCACAGGCCATTATGCCTAAAGACTTCTCACAGGGAAGCTTGGAGTTTTACTGTGCTCAAGCAACTCAACAATTTGTTTCGGAAATTTACCAAAGTTACGAAAAAAGAAAGAATTCGATTTTTACTTCACTTCATTGAACAACAAGTAAGTCCGTTTTATCATAAGAGTAGCTATTTTATTTTTCATTTTCTTAATTTTGTATTCCTATGACAGCTTTGGGCTTCACCCAGTGTCTTCTTAATTTTTTATTTTATTTTTTTGCATAGACATGAAAGCTAGGGTGACCTGCTCATACCTTTTTAGTTTTTAAAATACATAATTGTGTTTACAGCGATAATTAGAACTTTATTTTGTCAAATAAATTTAAAGATCATCATGTTGATGTGGTAATTTCTAGGTTTCCTGACGAAAAAAATGCAACTTTTCTAAGCCATATGTTACAAAACATGTTTTGACATAGCCTACTCTTAATATTTTTGTAAATGTAATGGTAACTTTCTTTTATTTTACTTGCCGTCAATGCTAAAAAGTGATCTGGGTCCAAAATAAATTAAATAGGCCTAATGGTAAAAAAAATTCTAAAAAATTCGTGAGAATGAAATATTTTGCTGATTATGTCCGGCAGCAAAATTATGTATCTTGGCCTTGTCCCTATGACCATATCTTAATTAGTACTGTATACTGGGTCTCTGAATTCTAGATAGTCTCTTAACTATAATTATTTGTCAACAACTGAACGGAGGGGGGGGGTGCAACTCTATTCATACAAAAAAAAATGTTGTAAAATCAGTTAATGGTTAAATAAAAGACTTTGAACTGTAGTTACTGTAGTTGGACAGCAAACTTTAGACACCTATCTTTTCTTTAGGAACTTTTAGAATTCTTTATTAAAGAGCAGTGCTTTTAAAAGACTTCCAGTGCACTGTCTGGCTTGCTGGGCTAGCGCTCTTCAAAAACTTTAGTGCTGATAGCGGGAGATAGACCTAATTGCGGGTGATATGCAGTTAATTGCGGGTTTAATGCATTTAATTGTGGGTTGGGAGGAATTCTTCAAGGGTTGTACTTTGTGAATGTGTCTGAAATCGTGATATAGTGCTCTTAATGATTCATTTAACACTCTAAAAACACAGTTGGTCCCTCTAAGCATGCTCTAAGCAAACATGTTGAACTGCTGTGGAACTATACCCCACAGCGCGACCCAGGACTATAATGTTGGTTTCTTTAAGAAAAGACATTCACACTTTTCCTGCTAATTCTGTCTGTAAAATTTAATTCTATTGCATATCTTAATGGGATAATTGTGAATTTGTGATTTATTAATGAGTATAAAATGTTTAGTGTTAGAAAGAAAGAATAACGGAAGGAAAGTTCTAAAGAAAGAAAAAAAAAAGGAAAGACATTAATTTTGCCCATTTCTCACCAACTCTCTCTTTTCTCTCAACCTGTTGCAAAAAAATGGGAGGGATATGAATATGTATTTCAAGCAAAAAATACAACGAAGTAGCTTTCTCAAGAAGTGATACTGTTAGGAGACACAATACCAGTAAGAGTAGCCCTCTCAAAGAAAGACACTGTTTTTCCTTGGCCAAACAAATGTAACTTTTCATCACACCAGTGTTTGAGCGTAAAACAAGATAAAACGAGAAAATAGGAAGTGGAGTTTGATGGAAAAGGGAGAAAAATGGGAAAAGATGAGCGGAAGAAACGGAAGAAATGGGGAAATGTGGAGAAGACAGAAAAAATGAGAGAGAAAAAACGCAAAGATATCAAGAAAATTTACAAAAAGAGAGAAGGATAAAAAAGAAACAGGAATCATAACACAGATGGCGCAGAAGATATGAAATTTCACTCCTAGACATTTCGACATGAAGACACTTGCATTTTTATTCTTTTAGTTTTAGGGGGTAAATTTGAAGTTGATGCTTGTGTCGAACTTTATTTTTGCTTGACAACCATATTCTTTCGAAATTACATAATCGCCCTGGACCACAATTACACAGAATAAATCTGTATTTTCCATTTACTGATAATGATTTTCTCAAGAAATTGAAAAAATGAACAATGCTGCTACTACGTCTGCTATAACAGTAATAACTGCCATACTGAGGAAAATGTCACCGTTTTTTATAAATTTAAGTACAGCAACAACAAGGTTTTAATAAGGACAATTGTAGGGGCCTTCATTTCATTTGGGTTTTTCCAGCAGATAAGAGAACTTAGAAGATTTTTTTTTCAAAAAAGAGTTAAAGAGGATAACTAAATTCTCCTTGTTAATATCACGCCTTTTTAACAGGTTTATCGAGATATTTTAGGATGGTAGTGTACAAATCACATCATCGCTGGAAAATCAATGAAAAACTTGCAAACCCAGTTCTCAAGCGACTGAATGTACGATAAATTCTGTTAAAATTTTAAATCACTGCATAGCTTTGAGAACACCAGACTTGTAGGCTTATATTGCAACTTCCCTCGGGTACCAGCATAACATCATATTTGGGACCTACCACATTTCATTGTATCTTATTTTTCTTTCAAAATCAGCCGCCCCACCCTTATTTCTTCTTCCTTTTCTTCGTAATTTTTTATGATTTTTTTGTTTTGACTCCACACTGCCTTTTTGAGAATTACTAATGCCTAATTTGATGCCAGGAATTCAAGTGGCAACTGAATGACAAATTTCTGCAGGTGTGAAATCAGATAATAGTTTTCCACGTCGTTATTTAACTATTTCATTCTTACAGAGGTAAATAAAAAAGGGAAACATCTATTTTTCACCTGCTATTCGTGGGGTATACCCAGTAATTACACCTTAATCACTAGATATAAAGTCAGAAAGACGAAATGTGAAGGCTAATTTACTGCTTTAAAAAGAAACTTAGCAATACAATGCTATCATTACCTGGTATTTTATCTCACATTTATATTTTATTTCTTCATTTTTCACGACTTTATCTATTTCCCAAAATATTTCTTTGGTAGTGTTTACTTTTGTAGTGTAATTTTTATCAACTGACCCATTCTTGAATTTTGCTCAAATTTCTTTTCACCATCTGTGGGATCTTTTACTTATCCATCTAGACATTATTAATTTAGAGGTAATCACCCTTGATCATACACATGGAATATCTGCTTTTTTCCAATAAGATAGATAGATAGATAGATGTGGACAACTAGTGCAGCCCTCTAGTGCAGCCTTCCCAAATTTACGATTTTAAAGTATTGTATATTTATGACCAAGAGTGTATAAATTCCAATTTTTTCCTGCAGTGCAGGTATGTTTTTGCTGTAGTATAGGATACTCAGCCTGCATACCCCTAACTCTGTTTCTCTGCCCATGCTCCATTCAGAAGGGTTACAATTTCAAAGAAACATCTCTGTGGAAGAACAACTGAGTTCACACTTGTTAAAAGATACTGTCTACTTCCCTAAAAATATATGGAGAATGGTAGATAGGATAGACACACAAATAAACAAGAAAACAAACAAGTAATAAGAAAGATAGACAAAAAATATGAGACAAGAAAATAAGCAAAACAAAGCAAGATCATAATATTACAAGAAATGGGTTAGTGGAGGTTAAAAGAAATGATAAGGCTGTTTTATAAATTATTTTATAGATAGATAGATAGATAGATAGATAGATAGATAGATAGATAGATAGATAGATAGATAGATAGATAGATAGATAGATAGATAGATAGATTAACTGAGAGAAAAAGTAAACTGCATGATAAATACAGAGTAAAGTAACTGCATTGTATTACTTTTCGTCAATTCACAAACAAAACATCCATTTTGATCCTTTTGATTTTTTTGTATTCTTGACTACACTATCTTGGTGAGTTGGTGTGCTCCTGGAAAACCCCTTTATTTTTTTGGAATCCTTTTCTTTCTTCCACCGCTTTCAGGCTCTTTTTTGGTCAGATCTACTCTACATTTGTGTATTTTGATGGATATATCGTTTATATGGCACTCACGTTTGTCTGATAGTATATTGGCAACCATAAATGGCAGGAAAACTTTATACAAGGAAAAAATACGCATAAAAAACTCTCCAAGAAGTGTATGCCAAAACTTTATACCAAAAGGGCATGTGTTGAAGGAAGGGCATGGATGACCTAGGGGTCAGAGGACCTTTTATAGGTCAAATGTCAAAGGTCATTTCAGAAGGGGTAGGATCCCAGCTTAAGCGCCCTAGCGGAAAGATAACTGTGAAGACTTCAAACCTTCACACTCCCAGAAGGAGGTTATGAGCTGTTATGTTCCTCCAGAAAATGGTTTGACACAGTCAGAAAATGGAGTTGATCTTGGATTTACACTTATTGAATGTTGGGGTCTTGGGGAAGGAAAACATTTTACGTTTGATAGTTTTTAGGATCCATTGTGGCTTTTATTGATTTCTGAGAGATATGAAAAGTTAATATTATTTGAGAAAATGAACAAAATTTATTTTACAGCGTGGAGTGATCATAATACGATGGATTTCTGATTTCTCTTAAATGCTCTTAAAATTAAGGAGAATATTAACTGTAATTGAAAGTAGCAATATTGCAATTGCTTTTCTAAACTGTCTTCAATGAGGTAGCTCACTGACACACCAATGGCTAAGATAGCAAATCTTTTTCTAACAAATTTATGAACAGCCTCTTCTGCAAGTCAGTAGCTAAAACATTAGCTTCTAAATAATGTTGTGTCTTTTTGTTTTTGACACCAACTAACCTGAAGTATTTTATCTCTTCTGCTCCCACAAATAACTGCAAAGTTTTACTGATTACCCCTTTGATGTTCATGGGAACTCTAATTTACGACATCAGCATGGGAATTCCCCTCAGGGCACGTGGGGGTATTCCTGGGGTATCCCAAGTAGGTATCCCAAGGGTGACTCCGCCTCATTCTGATCTTTGGTGTACATTGTCTTGTTATTGTGACTGAGAAGATACTGAGGAAAGGGCATGTTCAGAAGGGCTGCTCTTTTTGTTTTCATTGTGCTGCCCTCAAGAGTCAATAACCAGACCCAAATCCCGCTCCCAACACTGCTCAACAGGAAGAAATATCTGCGCAGTCCCACCAAAATGGCTGCAAATCTAATGTGACTCACCTTTTAACATGGTAAGTATAGGATATGACTCACACATGCCGTAAGGAGTTATGAGACAGGAGCACTGATCAGTATTGATCTGTCTCTCTCCCCTAGGGGACATACAGCTGGGGGCCTCATACTGTGCCATCACTGATCAATCTGGTACCTTCTCCGCCTATAGCCAACCTCCCAATTTACACCTGGGTAGAGTGGAGCACAGATTCAAGGAGAATTGCTTATTTCCTCCTTGCCGCATCTAGCAGTTGGGTTTGAACCCACAGCCTAGCACAAGTGAGTTCGCCATTATACCCTCTGGACCATCACGAGAATTATCACTCAAGAAAATAGATATTGTCTTTCTTGACTGTAATTGTGAAATGTGATGAACAAATTAAGATTATTTACATGCGCCTGATAAACAGTTTGTAAAAATCAACTCTGCGAAAAGCCAAACTGCAATCAGTCTCTAGAGTGATTCACAAAAGCATTGTGATAGTTAATTTATTATACCCTAAATATATTTCACTCTATCGCTTGTCACAGTTTTGGCGTTGAGATTATATTTCTATTAAGTAGACATGGCAATTCTAAACTTATAATGTTTGCAAGTAGAATTGCATAATCACTGTTATAGATGTTTTGAAGTATAGCCAAAAAGTAAAAATTCGAAGAGCTCATAATTTGCTGGCTAAAAAGTCAGAATGAAGTAATTTACAACTTAGCATTGAGGCTATTTGAAGCGTTGTCAGGAACAATATGCTTTTGTCAGAGAAGTTGTAAATTTTGTTCGTATCTGTTGAGGAGAAATTGAAAATAGCGAAAATATATGAGTCGTTCAGAAATATGAATTTATTTGCAGAAGTGCGTTGCAAAAATATGAGAAAAACAAAATAGAAAAAAGGACATTTAAGGGAAAATTATGAGAGAAAAAAGAAGCACAATTTAAGAAAACTGATATCACATACAAAGTACACAAGTCATTAAAAAGATATTTAAGATCCAAATGAGGAAAAAAGAAAATCTCATGGAATGTGGGATTTGAGAGAAATGACTATTCAGAGAAAGTTCCCTTTTGAGGAAATGTTTGCATAAAGATATTTAGAGTATCTGTAGGTAAGTGGAGTCTGTGGGTGGCGAGGAAAGTGCAGGCATATACAAGTTCTTTCGTTTTCATAATGAAGATCGCTTTTAAATGGCGACAAAATTAATGAATATTCTATAGTCCACAAGGAAGCATGTTTTTAGAGTATTTTCATACCAATCAAGATATCAAAATTTATCAAAAACCTTCACATAATTCATCGAAAACTTTATTAAATTAATAATTTTCTTTCTAAATTTTGGAAATTTGTGAAAACCGGCTGCTTCACTCTTTCCTCTAGTTTGTAGACTTCACTTACTCTCAAATGTACGTGCCTGTGGTTCATGTATGCACACAATTGCGGGTTCAGATTCAAGTTACAGCTGTGGGCATAGAAATGCTCCTTGAATCACTGCTTCTCTCCTCCCAGGTGTAAATTGGGAGGTTGGCTATGGGCAGACAAGGTACTGGATCGATCAATGATGACGCCGTATGAGGCTGCCAGCTGTATGTCCCCAAGGGGGTAGGACAGATCAAGAATGATCAGTACTTCAGCCTGTCAACCTCAGATATTGCATACAAAGTAATGGTAATTATAAGCATTAAAGCAGGCTGTACATTTCCACATTTACCCTTACTGTGTATGGTGATTGATCCCAGCATGTGTGATGAGTTATAAACTCACCTCTTCTGTAATCCATCAAGCCTTTTAGGATGTCTTGTTAGAATGCTACAACTTCCACACCTATGACACTCTGGTCATGGGTTCATTGGAAGAATTGATTGTTTGGAAAACCTCTGTGTGGGGTCTTGCATTGCCCCACCATTAAAACAATGTGCAAGGAACACAAGCAATACTTTCACCCTCATTAGTATCAAGTGTTTGCTTAAATATATAAGGTGGTGTTTATCATTGCCAATCTACAATCTACATATGTTGGGTGTGCAACTTTACAAGTGATATGCAAATGAGCTTTGTATAGAATGTTTTATTATTGGTTGGAACTCCCAACTTGTTTGAAAAGTGTTTTAACAACGTTTAAGCAGTTTTTGAATATCTTATACAATATTTTTTTTACATTTTAAGGTGGTGCATTTAGCCAGGTGACTGCTTAATAGGAATTAGTAACTCAATTCGTTGTTGTTGTGGTATTAAGGGGCTGGGCGTCATTTTATTTATTGCTCAGTGTTCTAAGCGTCTGCTTTGGTGGCCTCTTAGAACAATGAGTCGGTTGTTATCAGTCTGTATTATCTTTCCTTCGTTTCACTTGCCATATTTTCTCCAACTTAACATGGTCTGTGTTTAAAACAAAGCAGTAATTTATCCTCAAGATCTGAGCTCCCCCTTTTGACTTTGTGAAGTCATCTTAAGTGCCATGTGAAGTTTTGTGGCTCGAAAAGGACTTACAAGGCGAATTAGATGACATGTTTTGCACTGTTCGAAACCGATCAGCTTACTCAAAAATTTACCAAATTACTCGCTCGCCAAATTATTTATGCTGTCAAAAGTATTACTGAGCTGTGTAAGAGTGAAAATTGCGATAAAAATTCCTCTCATTTTAACATTACAAGCATTAAACACAAAGAAAACACACAAGTCGTACTGAAAATGTTTCATTTACAACAATTTTTACATCGCATTACACATTCCTGAGCAAAACATTCACAAATTTAGATATAGAACCACATTAAAGCAAATTTGGTGAATAAATAAAGGCAATGAAACTGACATAAAGTTTAAATCTTTAGAATTTGCTTGTAATTTAGCATTTAATGCTGTTACGTTTATATTTATGCGTTTTAATCCGTGTTAACTATTCAATTTTTTGTTGTGATTTCATGCCACATAACATGTTCTTTTCCTTCAATGTTTGTGTGCTAAGCCTCACTGTAAAATACTTCCTGTTTTATTTTACTCATTAAGACACCAAAACCAAAATTTTATCTGCTTCATCTAAAATATTGAAATAGTTTTAAACTACTTTTAGTGTAAGACCATTTTCACTAATTTATGCTCCCTGCAAATTGCACAATTTGAATGGAGTAGCAACAAGGTTTAGTAATTGTACTTTTCAGACTAGACAAATAGTGCACTGTTTGAAAATGAGCTAATAAATTACTCTCACAATTGTTTTCTAGCTCTTTGCCAAATACATTTAAATGAATATTGTACGTGAGCTAAATTTTAGGAGCTCATAAGTCTCATACTGTCAAGCTCGCTGAATACAATTATGAAGTCAATATATTTTTGAGAATTTGTCGCTTAGACGTTTCATTTGTCTTTCAGATGAGTTATTTCTTTTCTGAAATTAAATTCAAGTTTTCTTGTTTTGCATGCTCATATTTATCAATTTTGTATAAGCTCAAATGATTGAGTGATCTGACTGCACAATTTGTTTGAGCTAACATAGCTTGTTGTTTTGGGTTATGATAATCTCTCTGTTTTGTCATAACTTACAGCAACAAGCTATGTTAGTTCAAGGAATAAGCTCACTCAAAATTCAAATTTTAAAGTGTGTAAAAATCTTCCATAAGATTATATGTTTTCCTTCAATTAGACCATATATATATAGCATCTGGGTTCCTCTTGTATAATTTTGTCGCTTTTATGTTTCTTAGCTCCATGGATTAGACTTGAGGCATCACATTTCATACAAACATCTGCCGTGAGTGATAATTGGGAATATTGTATGCATCTCACTCCCTTGAACGTGAGGTGGGCGAAAATAAGGGTTGGACAGATAGGCTGTGGCTTTAAGCTGGAGTGTCTGAGGAAAAAATGATATTAAAATACATATGAGTGAAGTATTTGAAGCAAGATATATTATTTCTAAGGAAATATGCCTACAGTGGTGTAAATACATGTAACTGATGTAATTGTCTGATATTCTATTGATTGTCCAAACATACAATTGAATTGTTAAAGATTCAGAGCATCTTGTAGTTTCCAATGTATAAATTTCTGGTTCAGAAAATTAATAGAATGGACATATATCATTCAGCTATTGTCTGATATCAGAAAATTATTTTTTTAGTGCAGCTGACTCCCTTTCTACAGCAACTTAGTAAGAGACCCTGTGAAATATATATGCAAAGTTGCTCTAATCTTTTCGCGACAAGTTTCTTATGATTTTCTGGAATGATAGTTATTTCTTGAGTGAATATTCTTTGCAGTAACCACAAATAATTCTTTACACAAAATCCAAAAGAAATAGTGAGACAATTCAAATTCCTCAAATGCTTTTTCTGGTATTGTTTACTGAGCAAAAAGGTTTGGCACTTATGATTCTTCAGGTTGGTGTGAGGGCATTAGGAGTTAATTTGAAATTCAGGGGATTTTGGCTTCGTGGAGGTCTCCCTATTAATAGAAAACCTTACATAGAGGTAATGCGATAGACATTTTTTGAAGTCTTGAAGATGCATTGTCGAAGGATTATCACTCGCTTTTTTTTCTAAAGCTATGTGATTGCTCCGCCTCGGTTATATTAAAGAAAACAGCATGGAAAAAATTATCCAGCGAACTTAAGAAAATAAAATTCAGCATTTATGAAAAAGGGTTAGATAAATAAATATTTCAAAACACCCAAATCAGTTTAAAAATCACATTTTTTTCTGTATGTTTATGATAACTCCACTTATAGGCTATTGTCAATTTGTTTATGAAGTTCTTGGGTTTAGAACTACATGCTCTTGCCCAGGGCTGAGGCACTTTAACCTCTGAGCCACTCAGCTCTTCAGCCCTGTGTCTCTCAATGGCCCTCCATGGCCCAGGGCAACAATGCTCAACTAAATGGTCTACAGCTTAGGCTGAATTGTGGACAGTGCATGGAGGTTGGTTGATTTGTGTATTGGTTGGTTGGGTAGATATAGAAGGATAGGTTGCTTGGATGGTAAGGGTATTAAATTTGGAGAAAGAAAACATATGCCGTATAATTTGAGATTCTGTGTCAGTTTAATTGATTGAGTGAGATGGTTGCACAATTCCTTTGAGCTAACGCAGCTTGTTGTTTTAAGTTATGATAATCTGTCTGTTGTCATAACTTATAAACAACAAGCCATGTCAGCTCAAAGGAATTTTGCAACCATCTCACTCAAACATTTAAAGCTGACTCACAATTCCATTTTATATTGCAGATGGGTGTTGATTGATCAATTTATTGGTTTGGTTCATTGATTGATGCTTTGGTGGGCAGGTGGAAAAAAATAATTATGACAGATATATACCTTAAACACCTTGTAAACACAAAAATAGGGGTTTCCAAACTACTAAAAATGCAGTTGACAAACAAGATAGACAATATCTAATTCTGTCTCACTTTTGTACATATTTATATACATTTTCATTATGTGTGTACGTTAGGGTGTCCCAAAAAAAGTGAAAGTCTAAAATTCATTGGGGCTAACCTCTAAATGTGTTCTATAGCCCCTCCCTGATTCCCATGTAAAATTTTAGCTCATTTGAAGGTGTATTAGATGTTGCTCAAGAGCCCCAAAGATAGATAGGAGTTTAACATTGAATTTTCATGGAAAATGGCTATTTTTGCCAATAGCTCACAAATTATCGGTTTCAGTCCTCCCAAACACATGGATAGTTGATACAAAGATGTATAATTGTTCTGCACTTTGTGGTATCAATTTTAAATTTGTAAATTGCTTGGGTACTGAGAAAATCAACAATTATGGGATATACTCATTTACACGATTTTCCGCTGCGATATTGAAAAACTTCTTTATTTAATAGATTGTTTCAATAGTCTGAAACTGATTGTAAGACATTGATTGATGTTCTTGTGTCTCTGTCACACTATGGAACCAATATGTAATTATATAATGTTTAAATTCAAAATTAGACTGCAATTAATCTTCATTAAGAAAGGTGCTTGGCCTTGGCATCAATTTTTCATGTAAAATAGTATATATTTGCCAATAACACAAGAACCAAGTGAGGTGCAGATATGAAATTGGTGCCAAAGTGTGCAGAATAATTTATACATCTTTGTATCAACTATCCATGTGTTTGGGTGGACTAAAACCGATAATTTGTGAGCTATTGGCTAAAATAGCCATTATTTCATGAAAATTCAATGTTAAACTCCTATCTATCTTTAGGGCTCTTGAGCAACATCTAAAACACCTTCAAATGAGCTAAAATTTTACATGGGAGTCAGAGAGGGGCTATAGAACACATTTAGAGGTTAGCCCCAATGAATTTCAGACTTTCACTTTTTTGGGGACACCCTAGTGTACGTAGGTATTTATAACTGCTCTTTCCTTTCAAAACTTTCCCAATATTTTCTCAAATGACAGGACATAGTCTTATATACTCCCATATTGACATCGTATATTTCATGACCTTGCAATTAAGACTTTTATTGGTAAATGAATGACTTTAAATCCATAAGTTCCATGTTTGACAGTCTTGAGACCTTGGAGGTGGGATATATGTTCACAATGATGGGTATACCTGCATCAGGTTCTGGAAATGGCCTTGATTGTTCCATTGTAAACAACAGGAATCCCCGGTGCACGATGGGAAGCACCTGGTGTGACGTCATAATGGCAGGTCAAAGAGAAGTTCTTAAGGATTCTTAAGGAGCAAAGTGTGATCATGAGGTTTTCATGTTTTCTGTTTATGGGAAGTAAGGGGTTGGTATGTTGAGTTGGAGAACACCAGAGGTGAGATGCTGTAAAGCAGTTGGTCCTGTTCTTTTTTGTAAAGAATTTATTTTCCATTTACCATGAATTATCAATACTTGATTAATTATATTTCTTATTCGCCACTGGATGTAATCACTAAAGACAACCAGTCTATGACTGTTTGGCCGGTTTCGCACGTATGAACTCATGATTTTGTGAGGCTTCCTGAACAAAATTAATGTTAAAACACTACAATATTTTTCATACATTCGTTTTTCATTTTATATAAATTATTGGTGGAGATTTCAAACATTTTCTGCATACATTAAAGTCAATGGAAAATCCATGAATATAAAGCTTAAACCTTTTGAATGGGGTTATTGCTTTCCCCAGCTATTGCCTGGAGCTTAGGACTTAGCAGAGTAGGCCAATAGTGCCAATCTAAAGGCCTACAATTGCCTCTTGATGGAAATAATGATAAGAAAATAGACATGGGCCTCCTCTCCGGCCTATTACCAGAGTACTCAGATATGAAGAGGAGATTATTGAATAGCCTCGGGCGAACACAAACTTGCATGTTAATATGGAATACACTAATTTCACAAATATATTGAGTGCTAATTTGTCTTAACACACACATGCATGCACAAACTCACTCACTAAAGAGATGACTTGATGATACTGCAACAACGTTATTTGTCCTCAGGACAACAGGCCTCTCAACTGTTCTGAAGTAATGAAAAAGCCATCCCGAACGAAGTCAAAACCTACATATATAATAGTGAGCTTCTCGTTGTCAGAACGACTGAGAAACCTGGAATTGTTCTAAATGTTTTAGATAGATCTGGTAAGTGCAGTCTGACTGAGAAAATACCCAATTGAAAACCAATACCTGATTCCGGAAGCGAAGTGCCAGAAAGCCGCAAACATATAAAAAGTCAGCGACACCAAGCAGTCTCTGAGTGCCATTCTGGCACCACCCAAGAGGAAAAGGTCCAAGACACATGCCCTTATCTGTGGGAAGAGTTTTAGTTGATATCATTTTGAGAAGTGGAAATATGAGAAGAAGGCACCACCCACGAAATCAAGAATCAGGTGACTCGTGACCTTCAGGTGAACTCTGACCTACAAAGGTCAATTTAGGTCAAGTTAAGGTCACCTTTAGGTCATATAAAGAACTTTTCTTTTGGTATATGTTGTGATTGTTGTGCTTGTGGAGGACAGTTAAAGTGCATGGATGACAGAATTTAGTGAAAAACATGTTTTGAATAAACTTGAACTTTTAATTAGTTTTACAATTCAAGGTTTGATAAACGTGTGGAAAATAATCTAAATTCAAATTGAATTTCACCAAGTTGCATGTCTAAACGTTTTGCACGTTCTTGTTTAAGAAGATGGATCTGAGATATATAGACCTATAGATTATACTCTATGTTGGTCAGATTTTTAAGCAACTTCTTATAAAAACACTTTTTTAATGTGGACACTCTTGTAGGCAGCAATTCCATGCCAATAGAATGTCTGTTACTTGACAATATAGTATGTAAATTAATATTTTATTCAAGTAATCTTGACATAGTGGACTGCTCATCTTTTGCATTATTGTGTACCATGTGGCATTATATATTTTCCATTTTATCACCAAAAAAAGTAATGGTAACATAACCCAAACCCATGTAGGGCTACAATAGATTAAATCTAGTTTAGAAGAAAATATTTGGACAGAAAATTGAGATAGGGTTTGTGTATAAACTGAGTTTTCTTGAAATAACAAAATGTCTTGAATGCAGCAATAAACAAAATTTCTCGTTTTTGTGGCATAGAAGGTTGTCTGCACTTATAGTATTAAATAGACTAGTTGGAGAAAGTTAGCTTTATAAATTGCTATAAAATGGACAGAATTACATAGTGGGGTATTGAAACCAGGAGCAAATAAATCAAAATGGTTGTTAGGCATTTAAAATTTTGTAGGAGGTTAATAAAGTCCTGCGTGTAGTATGGTGTCAAACATTTTAACATGGTGCCATAAGCCCCCAAACTGTATGATATAAAGTTCCCCGGGGGAATACACCGTTTTGCGCCTACCTTCAAAGCTGTGCTTGAGCTTGTATACCTGAGCCGTGCTTTTGGACCAGATAATATACAGTCAAACTCCATTCGAGTGAAATTTGTGAATTTGAATTTTGAGTCAGCTTAAATGATTGAGTGAGGTGGTTGCACAATTCCTTTGAGCTGACACAGCTTGTTGTTTAAGGTTATGACAATGGACTTGTTGTTATCAATATATCGTAACCAAAAACAACAAGAATTTGTGACAGAGCTCTTGATCCGTTTCAGTTAACTAATGTGGAAATACATCTAGTCAGAGATCAGATATGTTTAAATCTTCTGCTTGTTTATGTTTTAGTTCATTCAGGTCTGGTAGCATGTATAGGTGTCACAGCAAACCATGTCAATAATGTAAGCAAAATGTTTTTAAAAATGATTTTCCAACAGTTCGTACAATGCAGGAAACGGTCTGACGGAGATTTACCTGTATTAAACGAGTGTACCCCATAGTACACAAAAAGGCATTTTCTAAACTTTCATGATTTATATTTCTGTGCAGGGGGCATAGGTTGATCTTACAAGCTCAGGAACTTGTCAAAAGTTAATAAGAAATTGACAAAACACAAATACATAACATATAAGTGATATATAGTTTCATAAAGGCTATAAATTCCAGTCTGTGTTGCTTCAAAATTGTCATATCAACTCTATACAGTATGATGAAAAAAAATTACAACAAAAATGGAACTGAAATTATACAGTGAAACATCGTAACAAATTGTATTTTTTCTTAGAATTTAAAACATGTTTTAAAGTAATTGATCATCATTGGTATGTATTGATTAAGATAATTTTGTAAATGACTAGAATTCTTTGAAGGCCTGTTACAGATAATTTCCTATTACCAGATAACAAGAAAGAAATCCACAATAGTTAGAGTGAGTGATGATAAAAAACATAGGCTGCGCAGCAGCAAACCTTCAGCGAAAGACATCTGAAAAGTCATAAAAGCGATGTTGACAAAATTGGTATAATGCAATCGTGGCAAAATCTTGGCCTGAAATTATCTATATACCCGCTGCCCTACCATCTGCCCGCCTGCTTGCCAGGGTATGTAAAACCATGGAAAGGCTGAACTAGACAAATTTACACATATTATGTTGCAGTTTCATACATGTACAGGGAATAGGTTATGAGCTGTGGGTCGAAAACCAATAAGTATATTAATTTACATTTTTGAAATTTTTTTCTAAATATTTGAAAAGTGTTAAAACTACCTATCAATGAGACCAGTGAAAGATCTTTATAGGCATATGTGGATGAATTTTTGTCAAGGTACATCCAAGAGAGGCTAAGTTTTGGACCAGAAACCAAAAATTATAATTTGAAATATATTTTGTAAATATTTCAAAAAGTATAGAATGACCATGAATCACACCATCAAAATGCACAACAGCATCATATAGGTGATATGTGTATGAAATGTCATCCATGTACATGCAATACTGGGCAAGTTTTGGGCCAGAAATGAAAAAAAATTGTTTTTATTATTTTTTCTCAATATTTCAAAAACTATAGAATACCCATCAATCAGACCATCAAAAGGCACAATTGGACCACATAGGCTATATGTGTACCAAATTTCATCCATGTACATGCGATAGTGACCGAGTCTTGATCCGGAAACGAAAAAAATAATTTTTTATCTTTTTGTTTAATATTTCAAAAAGTATGGATTATCCATCAATCAGACCATCAAAAGGCACAACCAGACCATATGGGCTATATGTGTACCAAATTTCATCTATGTACATGCAATAGGGTCCGAGTTCTGGCCCGGAAACTATCTATCCGCCCGCCGCCCGGAAGCCCGACCGCCCGGACGCCCGACCGCCCGGACGCCCGACCGCCCGGACGCCCGGACGCCCGGACGCCCGACCGCCCGGACGCCCGACCGCCCGCCCGGCGGACGGACAACATTTTACCAAAGTGATAACAATACCTTCTTCGAACTTCGTTCGCTGAAGGTAAAAATGGTCATGCCAGGTTATGCTGTATTTACTCAATTCATAGTTACAAAAATAACAACTTCAATAAATAGCAATGGTTTTAAAAAATCATAAATTCCTGACACATATGACATATTTTAGGGAAGATTTTTAAATATATAATAGCAATTTTTTGAACCTGTAATTTCCCGATTGGACAGATAGAAATTACTCAGAAAATATTTTAAGTGATGGAAAAAAGGTGCCAACGATCTATACAAGCACAATACACACCGAAGACCAAACACAATTACTATATTATAGTTTCGGCTTGTACTTGACTTCTTTATTGATAGGTCTATATCTTTCTCATACCTAATAATAATTTGGTTAATCTGACATTAATTGCCAATTCAAATTCAGGTCATTGTAACTTTGCTACAACTACAACTACTTCGATGTTGTCAAATGCTTTATGAAATACTCCATTGAATGTACATTTGGATATATTATTGACTGGTATGCCCATATATACAACTGTGCATACATGAACAAGCACATATAATGGCACAGCATCGCCCATGCCCCGCATGTTTTATCCTATGTTTATCCTATCCGTTAGCCAGTTTATCCCGTTCTTTTATCCCGTTCTTTTATCCTATCCATTTATCCTATCCATTTATCCTCTCCGTTTATCATATCTGTTTATCCTATCCGTTTATCCTATCCGTGTATCCTACCCGTTATCCTGTTTATACCGTTTATCCTATCCTTTTATCCTATCTATTTATCCTATTTGTTTACCCTATCCGTTTATCCTATCCGTTTATCCAGTACCCCATAAGCACTGGTTCATCCCATTTATCCTGTTTATCTTATCTATTTATCCTGTTTGTTTATCCTATCTGTTTATCCTATCCGTTTATCCTATCAGTTTATCCTATCCATTTATCCTATCCATTTATCCTATCCATTACCCTATCTGTTGACCCTATCCGTTTAACATATCCATTTATCCTATCCGTTATCCCGTTTATCCATTTATTCCGTTTATCCTATCCATTTATCCTATCCGTTTATCCTATCTGTTTATCCTATCCCTTTATCCCATCCGTTTATCCTATCCATTTATCCCATCCGTTTATCCTATCGGTTTATCCTACCCGTTATCCTGTTTATCCCATTTATCCTATCCATTAATCCTATCCGTTATTCTATCCGTTTATCCTATCCGTTTATCCTATCCGTTTATCCTATCCGTTTATCCAGTACCCCATAAGCATTGGTTCATCCCATTTATCCTGTTTATCCTATCTGTTTATCCTATCCGTTTATCCTATCCGTTTATCCTATCTGTTATCCTATCCGTTTATCCTATCTGTTCAGCATATCCGTTTATCCTATCCGTTTATCCTACCTGTTTATCCTACCCATTATCCTATCCGTTTATCCTGTCCGTTTATCCTATTCATTTATCCTATCCGTTATCCATTTATCCCATTTATCCTATCCGTTTATCCTATCCATGTATCCTATCCATTTATCCTATCCGTTTATCCCATTTGTTTATCCCATTTGTTTATCCCATTTGTTTATCCCATCCGTTTATCCCATCCGTTTATCCTATCCGTTTATCCTGTTTATCCTACCTGTTTATCCTATCTGTTTATCCTATCTGTTTATCCTATCCGTTTATTCTATCCGTCTATCCTATCCGTCTGTCAACCCATCTATCCATTAAGCCATCCGTCAATCCTATCCTCCATCTATCTATCTATCTATCCTGTCTGTTTATCCTATCCGTTTATACTATCCATCTATCCTATCTGTTTATCCCAGCCATCTATCCTATCCATCTATCCTATCCGTCTGTCAATCTGTCTATCCATCCGTCTATCTATCATTCAATCCATCCGTCAATCCATTCATTCATCTATCTATCTACGTTTCTATTTATCCTATCCGTTTATCCTATCCGTTTATCCCGTTCGTTTATCCCATCCGTTTATCCCGTCCGTATATCCTATCCATTTATGCCGTTTATCCTATCTGTTTATCCCATCTGTTTATCCCATCCGTCTATCCTGTCCGTCTGTCCCATATATCCATCAATCCATCTGTCAATCCATTCCTCCATCTATCTATCTATCTATCCTGTCTGTTTATCCTATCCGTTTATACTATCCATCTATCCTATCCTACTGTATATCCTATCCATCTATCCTATCTGTCTGCCAATCCGTCTATCCATGCATCTATCTATCTATCTATCTATCTATCTATCTATCTATCTATCTATATGTCTATCTTTTGTTTACATGAGTGTATATTATAACCAGTATTTTATTTACATAAATATAAAACAGATTTATATATAATATATAGTAAGTTGCCCGTAGATTGGAGGGAAGAGAATAGAATAATATGAAATAGATACAATATAAGCCCGTGCTACCTGTATAATTAGTTGGACAGATGCATGAACTTTACTGAGATGCAGGAATTGCTGAGTTGCCCAGAAATAGAATGTGGTGCAAAGGGAGGAAGTGGCAAAGGACTTGCAGGTGCTGCCCTCTTGTGTAATGTATCTGATGAGCTGCTTGCAGTGGCCATTCTGTGTACTAAAACTCACCCTGTGGAAGGGAAAATGGCCACCACAATGCAGGCTTTCTGGACCTTGATAGCCTCTAAAACTGATAATAGTAAATTTTCTAATATTGAATTAAACTGAAAATACGAACCGTTGTGCACATCTACAATGGTATCAATGTGTTATGCATATGATAAGAACTTCCAGAGTGGGCTGGTTGAGGCCACAGCATTGGTAATTTCACCCCTTCAGTAGATTTCAGCACTAAAGCATAATCGCCCTATGCATAGCATAGCATGGGCGATAATAATTATGGGCATGTGTACAAATAAATTATAGACTTAAATCTCTGCTAATATATTGTAGGATATCGAATTCTTGCTATCAGTCTATAAGATCGAAATTTGATAGGCCACATTATTATAGATGAAAATTTGGGTTGTTTGGGTGTACAGATTTTATCAAATATATAGCTAAATACTGTGTGTGAGTCAATGTTTAGAATATAAACGTCGACTTACACCAGTCATAAGCCAATAAGTCAAGTGTCCATAGTCATAAGCACGATTTAAACAGTCATATGCAATGGGAGCTCATATTATCACCCAGATGCCACATAAGAATTCTCATAGAAATACCATCACCCTGAAAAATAATGTGCTTGGAATTGCTAATGCATTATCTCAGGTAGAATTTAAGGAAGTAAACCCTGTAATCTCCGAATATAAGCCCCTCACACCACCATACAATGGAGAGCCTGTCTTCAAACTGGTCTTCAACCTGGCGAGTTCACAGATTATCATTCATAACACTAAAACGTGCATTTCAGTGGAAGTCTGTGGAGATAGCTTTGGAGAGATATATCCTTGCATGGAATCATATATTCTTATAAATAAAGACATGTCTATAGGCCTATACATGTAGGTGCTTGTCTGGATGTCTGTTTTACTAAACCACTTTTACTAGGCCATATTATTATGCATAGGAATCTATCTATCTATCTATCTATCAATCTATCTATCGATCTATCTATCTACATGTATATGTCTATGTATGTATGTATGTATGTATGTATGTATGTATGTATGTATGTATGTATGTATGTATGTATGTATGTATGTATGTATGTATGTATGTATGTATGTATGTATATCTATCTATCTATCTACCTATCTATCTATCTATCCATCTATCTATCTATCTATCTGTCTATCTATCTGTCTCTCTTTCCATATTTTGGGGAAATCAAATGTTTCAGTGAGTCTTTCAACACAGAAACCACAGACTTTTGAATAGGACACTATGGAATGTCAGTGACTATTCTTGTATGTCAGATTTGCTCGGATTTCTGTTATTTTTTTGTTTCTTCTTTTTATTTTCTATCTTCCTTTTTTTTTGGCACTTGATGTCTTGTATTTTCATTGTCAACTTTCAACTCATACATTCGAAGACCAATACAACATGGAGAAGATTGAATAGGGATTTAGATCTATTTCATTTGTTTTTGCACAAGGCACACATACGAAATTACACTAATCATACATTGGGGAGAAATTTAAAATTTACTTTCTACTGCAACGAAGAGGAACAAGACGTGAATCATATCACCCATGCATCTCATGGTATTAGAGCTCTTTCTCACCAGAGAAAATTAATTTTCTTATTTTCGATTTGCAAACTGGCTTTGCCACATCATCGACAGTTTTCTGTTGGTCTCCTAATCTTCTTATTTGACGAAGTACCTTAAGTTTGTTTATTGTCACCTATGCTGCCAGATACATGATAAGCTCTGAATAAACTGATTAACCATAGCTGACATAAACAAAACATTTCTAAGCTAGTGACATCACACGACCAAGTTGAAAGTTAATTTTGAAACTGTTTGGATTGCCAATCCGCAAACAGCTATTAGCCTCCTCCATGTATACCAAAATTACAGGGAGTTTCAGCAAATGTACACCAAATCAGTCATCACACACATCTCCCTGTACTACTACTAGTGTGTTGCAGAACAGACATACAGAAATGACACATATATTCTTATGTTAAATCTGGTTTTCATCTGTGAGATACTCATACCACAAGTCTGGACTAAGCAATCAAAGCACAGATGAGAAATCGAGGATTTAAGGTTTTTTGCCTAAAATCAATATTTGATTTGCTTCAAAGCCATTTCTGTATGATTGAAGTAAGAAAGCAGAAGTAACTGCTTCAGGCTTGTCTGCTGAAAACTGGGAGTATGTTTGAGATTGTAGATGACTTTTACTATAATATGTCTTGTTCTTATCGACCTAAAAAGGCAATTAAGTTGCAGCCATGGAAAGACAAGTGGTGACATTCAGATAGAAAGATAGATAGATAGATAGATAGATAGATAGATAGATAGATAGATAGATAGATAGATAGATAGATAGATAGATAGATAGAAAGATAGATAGATAGATAGCTAGATAGATAGATATAGTTAGATAGATAGATACATAGATAGATAGATAATTTACTGCTTTAAAAAGAAACTTAGCAATACAATGCTATCATTACCTGGTATTTTATCTCACATTTATGTTTTATTTCTTCATTTTTCACGACTTCATCTATTTCCCAAAGTGTTTCTTTTGGTAGTGTTTACTTTTGTAGTGTATTTTTTATCAACGGACCATTCTTGTCTTTGCTTACATTCACTTTCAGCGTATGTGGGATCTTCTACTTATCCATATCGACATTAGAGAGATAGAGAGATAGAGAGATAGAGAGATAGATAGATAGATAGATAGATAGATAGATAGATAGATAGATAGATAGATAGATAGATAGATAGATAGAGAGATAGATAGATAGATAGATAGATAGATAGATAGATAGATAGATAGATAGATAGATAGATAGATAGATTAAATTTAAGTGTATAAAATACAATACAGACGTGATCTTTATTATACATGTACAGTGCCCCTAAGATTTTGTTGGATCCTGCAATTTTTGCTGTTGGTTCAACTCAATTTCCTGCAAAACTGCTTGTGAGAGCATGTCATGCAGTGACATGAAAATGCCAGCACAGCATGACAGTGCATTTTTTAACATAGTAACTGGGAGACCAAATGGTCTCCCAGTGGACATATTTGGTCTCCCAGTCATTGCCAAAATTGGCATCACTGGGAGACCAATTTTTTTCAGAGGCTCTCATAAATTTCCCATTTGGTTGTCTTAATTTGCAGCTTTGGGCGCATTTTAAACCAACGTTTCTGCTTCTCTAAACAAAAATATTCCTCACTCTCTCAACAATATTCTTTTGTTTATGTCATCTTTCTGATTTCCAATCAAAAAAGAAATTGTCAAACTCATTTTTTGGCAGTCAAAGCAACTCCTAAATTAGCAGCAAGCTCAACAATTCAATCCTTTGGCAAGCAAACCATTACATAAATATATTGCAATTAATCTATATGTGCAGTCGCTGATCTCTAAATGTCGCGTATCACGCGTATCTACGAAGTATCGTTGGTCTCCCAGTTGATAATCCTTCAAAAATGCTCTGCAGCATGAAGAAGAATATTTGTGGCATACATTAGTCGAATGGTACAAATTTATTTCACGATACTTTGATTTACATATATATATAAGCCTAAAAAATCAGTAAGAATTTTCATCTATGGATTGAGAATCCACGCTTAAGGCATAAATGATTACTTTTGATATTAACCTACATATTTGACATGTTTAAGATTGACCTACATTGTTTAAACCCTCAAGATCAATTGCAATCCTCAAGAATTGAAGGGGATTGTCTTGGAGGCCATCTGGTGGCAAAACCCAGAACAGAACCAGTTGTAAATAAACTCAACTTCTTTAGTTTGTGCGCAGTAGTAGATTCCATGACATTTTACTGTCAAAGTCTTAGTGTATCTGTAAAGAATCTTGAAAGGAAGTAGTCCCAGTGGAGTGATATGGCTTGTTACAGTTTATCAGCTAGTTGTGGGTCTCCCCATGTCATGTGACTGTCCTTTACCTACCAAATCACGTTAGGCTCTCACAGATCTCTCGTGGGACGAGATTTCATCTTAACAACAGGCTTAATATGCCTTTATCTACCAGGCCAGTTACTGCTGCCTGTTAAATGTAGTTGTCTTCTTCCAGAAGCTGTTTTCGTGAAATCAGTGATTTTGGTTTTTCCTGAAGGTACACATGAAACCAATTTTGTCCCGACATTTTTTAGAGTGAATTATACACAGACGGACGGCTGAGTTGTTATGGTTCAGGCCTGCTCTGCTGAAGGTCTGTGCCTGCATGTGTTCAAACTCCGAGTCCGAGTGAGGAACCCAAGATATTTCAGTGGACATTCAGCAGCAAAATTTCAGCTTTTTTCGGAGTCTTTGCTAGACAACTAAAATATAAAGTAAAGATACCTCACAGGGGGAAAATATGTAACATGTTGAGGATACCACTCTCTTCCATCTCATCAATTTACCCTAGTTAAAACGCAGAACTCGGCTTAGAGGGCTGCACTTAACATATAGATATATCTATCAATGACAGGTATCAATAATATAAGCATTATCAATGTATCTATCTGTCAGTCTACCTGCCAAAACTCTACGGATGAATGTAGACATCACATTGAATATAATAAAATAAGATAGAAGATAATTTGCCTCAGAAAATGAAATTGATGCATGTATATGCAAAATGTTTTGTATGTATAAATATGTATCAGTCAATATGTTTTCCATGGCAAATATTTCAAATTTACCCCAAATCCTCCTGAACTGAGGTGAGGAATTTGCCTGATGGTCTATTCCTTCAGAGAAGTTCACACTCTAGTACAACACCAAAACTACTAACCACCGAAGTCCAATGTATCTGCAGGCGATCCAGTCCCAAGCACAGTTGACCATGAAAACTTTTCAAGGAAAGAAATATCAAATTTCCAGAGATTTCTCAAATTTCATTGACACCATAAGATTCTTATCTTGGTTTGTAAACTTTGAAAAATGATTTATGCTGCTTGCTTTCAATGAAGCTTGTAGAATTTACATCCCACAAATGCTGGTTTATATGTACAATGTATATATTGGACTCTTTCAAAGTCTCTTTGGATATTTTATAATTCTCATATCCTAGAACCAGAGCGTTTGTGGATGGGGAGGGTTAGCTCAATTGGTAGCACATGCATCCTGGGTGTGATTTCCAATCTGGCCGGGTAATTTGGAATCCTGGATTAATGTTGTACAGCAGTTTCAATTGCCCGTTGCCTCATTGCTGTGTCTTCCGTCTTTCCTAATTAGTAATTAGCCTATACCAAGTGTGGGGCCATTTGTAACTGACACATTTAAAGTCAGGGCACTTGACAGTTCTGCCTAATGTGCAAAAGTCAGGTTTTCATAACAGACACTTCATTGATATCTCATCGACACTTGTATTGTTATATTATTATATTTAATGAAAAAAGATAAAAATGGATGTTTACTTAACTTTGCTATGGTTAATTAATGGACAGAAAGCCACAGTCATTTGTCAATCAATTTTTGTTGTACCGTTCAAAATTGGCTCGCTATCAGATAATGCAGCAAGAAAGGTTGAAATAGACAAAAGTAACATTATAGGTATATGTAAAGTTTCTACAAAATGTCTGTGTGTATATAGGCAAATTGTTTGTGTAAAACAACCAAGCCTTGTCCAAGGAACTTTCAAATTCTGATCAGTTGAATGAATGTGTAACTTCATCAAGAAAATATCAAAAATGGACTAGCTTACAAATTGTCAGAATCTACACTAATATTTATGCAGACAGTGGTTTAAGTTTTAGGTTTTGTCTGTTTTTTAACAAACATTTTAGAATAATCTTTCAGAACAGTTACTGCACAAAGCAGTGCAACTCTTAAATGCCAAAAACTGCCATATTAAACACTCTGACGTTTACTCTTTTCCCCATTACATATAATGATACAACTATACAAGTGTCGGTGAGGTGTCACTGAAGTGTCAGAGATGTAAACATGACTTTTGCACATTAGGCCGAAGTGTCCATGTGCCCTGACTTAAAATGTGTCAGTTACAAATGACTGCCTTTCACAAAGACAGTTCTGGCACATAACATGAAATATGTTGGCCATTTAAGTGTGTGCTCAAACCATAACATTGAAGACCCCCAGTATTATCATATGATCTGTTATATGTTTGGAGTAGTTTGGAGGGTCTAGGAATTATTACAATTGGATAATTGGATAGATAGATAGATAGATAGATAAATAGACAGATAGATAGATAGATAGTTTGTCGTTTTGTCTTGCTTGGTCTGCATGTCTAAATCGTGACTATTCCTTTCATCAACATCATATATAGCTGTCACCGTGGCCTAATGGTCAAGAATGCTTTATCCCCAGCTTTCGGTATGTTGGTTCAAATCTCACCCCTGGAACACGCTTCAGTCCAAGCCCAAGGGACATTAAATGGAGGTGGGTTGTATCCAGTATTCTTCTGCATGGGGCAACTGATAGACCTTGGACATCCCTGAATTAATAGGGTTTGTTCCAGACTCCCAGTCTTCTCATCTTATCATCAGAAACGACGGTCACCAAAAATTAAAAAAACTGCAGCTCCCTCAATTCAAAAAAAGATGGCGGTTGAGCTGCCCCAGCTGATCCGGAGTATACAAGCACAACACAAGTCAAGTCAATGAAAGTGCAGCCTGCTCTACAACGAAAGGAGGTTCAGTTATCTGCTTAGTGTTTTCTATAGCCTTTAAAGACAATGATTACTGAATAATATGTTGAATGACCAGAGACATGACTTGATTTCTAAATTTGTTGGCTCTCAAACAAGTGTGAATTCTACTGGCAAGGGCATCATGCAGAGACTCCACTTTAGAAGCAGATCAAGTTGGATCTGATGAACAACGTTGTCAAATGTCTTTAGAGTGTCTAGTAAATCAGCCAATAATTGCTGCTCAGATGTGTAAACTTCAAACAACTGCCAGTGACCAATCATAGGGAAAATCTGACAGTCACTTGAATATCAGACAGCTTTTTAAGTGGGGTTTTCCTTTAAATTCTTGTGAAAATTCTTGTGAAATCTTAGAGTATATTCTAATCTGCATTTATGTGACATCGTCAAGCACTTTTTGCACCTCTGGCCTGTGGTGTCTTCTGTGTTTTCGAGGCATTTTTATGGTAATCTTATGCCATGATCTTGAATTGAATGTGGACATGGTATTCCTCTTGTTAGGCCACATAAAACAGTCACCTGGGGATTGTAAATTTACTAAACTCTGCAGTAAATCCTACCCCCTTCTCTGGATAAAAACTGTGTATAAAGAGACATTTGAATGTAGAAAAATTGCCAAAAAAGTCTGCAGAAATCTCCCAAAAATCTGCAAAAAATCTGCACTTTTACATAACAAGTTTATGGGATGTGATTACAACTCAAATTACTCCTTTTAACAACGCATTATCTCCCATCATAAGCAATGAGTTTAGAAGTTTCAGAATGCCATAATAAGGTGTGATTTATAACCTTGTCAAATTTGTAACAATGTAACATAGCATTATGTGGACAAGTATTCATAATTTGAGTTTTATAGATGTTTTTGTGAGCTAAATATTATCTGCCATCACAAGATTAACAGATATAACTGTCATTAGTTAGAATTTGAATTCTAAGACCTTAAACTAACATAGCTTTAGACTGCTTGAAGGTTTTTGCAAAAGGTATCAAATGTATACATATATAATTAGCTATCTTTGTTGACCGAAAAAATATTTGATACATATGAAATTTTGTTATTAGGCTATATTCTGTTATAAATGCTTTAGCATTTTTATTCAGTAAATAAAATTTGACATACAGATAACAGATAACTTGCATTCAAATGCGAAGTAGATGCAAATTAAAAGTGTTTTGAGTTTAGAATTTCTAAAGGAAAACCAAAAACGAAAATTGCCAGTTATAGAAATGAGATAAAAAGACCTTTTTTATCTTTATGAAATCTGCGTAGGCCCATTAATGAATTTGCTCTTCCTATTTTGTCAATTTACATTAACTATTATTATTAGGAACAGTCAAGTTTGAAGCTTCATCACCTCATTCGCATCTAAATTTACAACTGATGAGTTGATGCAATAGTATTAGGATACTCAAACAGTCTAACGTGAATAAGGATAGATATATATGGTAGGGACCGCTCAGAATTTATGACTGGGGGGGGTGGGAGTTTTGGCCCAGGGGGTACTAACTTTTCACACGTGTTTCAAGGGGGTATTAATTTTTTACAACACTTCCAAGGGGGGGAAAGAAATTTTAACAGAGAAAAAATGTTTAAAAAACACGCATACACTCATTTTATTTGGACCTTTTTATGCGCAAAAGTCTACGAAATGACGCGAATCTGTATGTGTGGCCGTGTATAACAGAATATATGTGTGTATTGCTTTGTATGTCGGAAGGGGGGGTACTAAAAATATGCACGAAACCTAAGGGTGGGGTATTAAAAATCCGCATGAAACTCAAGGGGGGGTATCAATTTTTGACGGGAAGTTCCAGCAAAACTTCCATCCCCCCCAAAGTCATAAATTCTGAATGGTCCCTTAGCCCTGTTGATTGATGAAACGGAAGAATTCTCAACATATTACATTTTCCCGCAAGTGAGGGATCTTTTACCTGCCCAAAATAAACACAGATACAAGGGGCCACCAATTTAACATCTCATCTAAATGACGTCAGGCTGGGATTTTGCTCATGAAGGTCCACTGAAGTGTTCATTTCCCCGACCGGGGTTCGAACCCATGCAGGCAAAGACCTTCAGCGGCGCAGGCTTGAGCCATAACCACTCAGCCTTCCTGCTGCCATGGATGAACTTCTCATATCTCTATGATGTGGATGTAATGTTTTAGAACAATTACAAATAAAATATTTTCACTTCATTTGAACACAACCACTTGTTTGACATTTGAAATTATCACATTAAGTCAAAAACTTTCGTCACACCTTAGGGAGGGTTACATTCCTTCTCTCAATGTGAGGTCTGCCAAGCAGTTGAGTAATCAGTCATTTCGGTCTTGTAAAATCTGTCAGGTTGACTTGCAAAACTTCCATTTGCAACATTTCCAAAAAAATATAAAGATTTTTGTCAAAAGAAAAACATGAACCGTTTGAATGTCATTTAACACACCTATAAGATGTCAAAGCTGGTTAAATAGGTTTTTTGGCATATATTTGCTGATTTTTGTTGTTGACATGGTAAAAAATAGATAGATAGATAGATAGATAGATAGATAGATAGATAGATAGATAGATAGATAGATAGATAGATAGATGGATAGATAGATAGATAGATAGATAGATAGATAGATAGATAGATAGATAGATAGATAGATAGATAGATAGATAGATAGATAAGTTGATAAGTAGATAGATAGATAGACACTGTCAGGGAGATAGAAAATGGGTCTAATATGAATATGCAACAATGGAAAGACAGTGCTGAAGAAAATTGATTGACTTAATGATTTATTGATTAATTGTTGGTTTTTCTTGATAAATATTGTATGCATACCAGATATTAATCATTGAATTGATGAGAAAAAAAGTGGGCATATGGAAAATGTGTGCAAAGCAAATTCTTAAGTGACTAGTCTGTCAATTTCATAATTTATGAATTCAAACAGTTCACACATCAATTTCTTTTTTTTTCCTTGTAACTTTTTGACAAAGTATGAAACTTTATACACCATCTTCAAAATTATGTTTCATATGCCACCCAGTCGAGATAGAAAAAGAGAGTGGAAATTGACAGATACATTAATTTCCAGACCTCCTATGTTCACATGTTTTATGTTTCATTGTTGTGAAAAACTTATCAATCAAAATTCTGTCATTGCCAGTTAGTATGGGTGTATGTCCAGGTCTGTGTGCCTTCAAAATTCTAAATGTAGCTTGTAAAACTGTCGTGTTAAAACGTACCATTGTTCAGGTATACAGAATACGGTATGAAAGTGTAGATTGTGGACTCTGTAGAGGAGTTTATTATATTTTTTTTAATAAAGTACAATTCATTTATGGAATTTGTGGTATTTTGATGATTTGTTTAAATTATCTTAGGAAAATATACAATGTCGGTTATTATCTGTGAATATTTTCATAGATAGGGCTGACCATGAGTTTTTTTAGTGAAGGGAATATCAGATATGTTATATAGGTCATGTCATGAATAGTTGTGGATTACTAAATTTCTAATTTAATGGCATGCATTGTCTATAAGGTACAGCCAATGGCCAATCAAAAGTATATTCCAAAATTCCATGCAGTAGTCCTTTCAGACGATACTCCATCCAGGAAAGTTTAACTTGTATAATATACTGCAAGATTTTGTAAGAACTCTCAATGAATCCATTCCCCTGCGGATGTCACTTGAATTCCACTTTGATCAATTTGCATATGTCTTCAAACATTCGTCTGTGTTTTACCTATGTCACAGCTAATTGCCCGTTAGTAACAACTTTATGTATAAAGTTATTTTGTCCAAGGTCTGATTGAAATTATATTCGTTATGAAGCAGTTTGAGAAACAATTTAAATTCACAAGAATACAAAATATGATGGAATTAAATCTTTATAATTTTAACTCAAATGAAATCGTCATCATGAAATAGGCCTACTTGCATGCCATAAATACACTGGCTTGTGTGGGCCTATAGCAGTACAAGACATTGTTCCACACTATCGTATATTGGCAACCTGCGCGAACTACAAGTCTATCAGACTGTATCATCGATAATTGACAATAAACTTTGAATGACAGCTCATTGATACATTATAGTCCCTGATTGACCATTCAATTCCACATGGTAAGTGCTATTTGATATGATTCGATTTTGATTGAGTGGTCAAAAGTTATTATTGGGTTGCACCGTTAAAACTGAAGAGTGAATTTTACGATGTTCTTTGAAGCATTTAAATTTTTTAATCGACACCACTGGTTCGAAGGTTTTAGTCAACTTATACCAAGTTCTTCACTGCTCAAAGTGGGGGTATTGAATGACTTTGAGTTAACTGCATCTCTGGTACTCTCTGCATGGTACTCTTGAACATTTTTGGACTAATGACAAGTAAACTTTTGTGAAAGATATAGTACATTATATCTAATCAAGCTTGTCCTTACACCTGTTTCAGCTTGTTAATGCTGAACAGGGTGCAAAACTCACTGCTAGTAATTCACAGTGAAAGTTTTCTGAAGTTTGATTGACAAGACAAAAGCGTTCGACTCAGACACTGTTAGTACAAAAGTGAACAATGTCATATTTGATGCATGAGCAGCAATCATACTTCTAACTGAACACCTTCTATTAACTTCTGACTTGCAAGTGAAAGTGACTACACTGCCCAAGCTTGATTATTACCTTGGCAAGTAGTTGCCATGGCAACAGAAAGCAAATAGTCTTTGGCAAGGTGTCCATTTCCATCCAAAGTTATAAATCAACTTCTTCGGACGTGTAGCTTGAGTTAGTTTATTCTGAACAGTAGTCTTTATAACAGACTTCATTTCTGCATGAACTACAATGTATATGGACAAACAGGAAGAAAGGAAGTAAGAAAGGAAGGAAAAAGAAAGGAATGAAGAAATAACGGAAGGCAAGGAGACAGGAAGGGAAGGAAAGAAGAAAGGAAATATGGAAGATAAGGAAGAAAGAAAGGAAAGACGGACAGAAGTAATAGATAGATAGATTGATAGATAGTTAGATTGATAGACAGATAGATTCATGTAGACAGCACAGAGAAAGGTGTCCTTGAAGGAAAAGGAGCACAGAAAACCATGTCTCTCTCTATCACTCTGGTTGATCAGTATTTATAACCAAGCACGTTCTTGAAGTCCCCTATTATGACTACATATTTACTCACTACAGTATTTTATTGTTGGTTGTTATTGAGCCATATAAAGTGTATTCCTGAATTGTATGATCGAATTGTACAGTCAAATATATAACTGATATCTGACAGCAAACATAGGAGACTTAATATTTGCTTGTGGTCATATATGTCCAGCTTATGGCCAAAAGTGCAATATGTCATGAAAATATTGTGAGACATATTGCACTATTGGGTTATGAATTGAGATATAGTGATATTGTATTACATGGAATATTATATTAACTCTTGGCTTGATGTATTTATGTACAGTGGCGACTGTTTTAAAGACTACTGCTTTGTTCGGACTCAGGAAATTCTGTACCAATATTTGTTTGTGTAAGTAGTTCAAATCATAGGAATATTTTGAGGTATTTTTTCTAATTTTTATCGTCTTCTTCTCTTCATTTTGTTCCTCTTCTTCTTCTGAATCAATGTCTTCTTCTTCCTTTTTGATACCCTTGTTCATTTGTTGTTCTTCTTTTTTTATTCTTCTTCTAGATTATTTATTTTCCACTTTCATCTTTCTTCTTCTCTTCCCCTCACAAGAAGCCTTTATTCGATGACAGCACACCAGGCTGCTAACCTCCGGGATTTTAAAATTCACAGCCAGGGCAACCTATGTCACGCAGATGTTTCATCCTGTGCCACGAATACATCTCAATTGTCTCATAAATAGAGGACATAAAACCTGATCACTCGACCACTTCATGCTGCCTATTCTAAACTTTCATTGCTGTTCATGGAATGTTTTCTCCTTTTGAAAGTTGGATTTCTTTGAATCCAGTCAGTCGTTGTATAATAAAAGATGATGCTAATTGCCAAAATTTGCTTGTAAACAAGTTTTCTTCTTCACAATGACCGATAGATAGATAGATATGGTAAGCACAGCCCTCCAAGCCAAGTTCTGGGTGCTCACAAGGGTTGATTTATGAGATGGGAGAGAGAGCAGGCGTCCTCGACATGTTACTCGCCCTGCACAGACACAGATACAAGGGGCGGCCAATTTAATGTCTCGTCCGAACAACATCCAGCTGGGATTTTGCTCATAATATATAAAGGCCTACACCTTCACTCTGCAAGGATCAGAAATTGAATTGTGGGAGGCTAACTGTACATCATACAGACCAATATCATTTACAAGAGGCTAAACCTGTAAAATGGTCTTACTGTAGTCAGGTGAATCCCTGCACAGCCCTGTGTGTGTGAGTTGCTCTTCAGTTTGGAATCGATTATCATATTTCTGCGGCTTGGGTTTGATTTTGGCCACTTATTTGTTTAGTGGGGTTTTAGGGCATTTATATATTTGCCAAACTTAGCCTCACGTATTGGGGGTCATGCTTTTAACCCCCCAAGAAGTGATCGGGAATTCAAGCAGGTCATTTCTGGACTTCAATAGGGGTAATTTCTGGACTTCAAGGGGCCAAATTGTGGACTTCCACCAGAGTTAATTCCAAAGATCACTCAGGAAAAGACTCAGAGATCACTCATAGAGCAGGAAGATCACTCAGAGATCAATCAATTCACTCTGGGATGATAGTGGAATCACTCGCCGAGCAGTGAAATTATTCACAGTGCTACCTCAATAACAGAGTAATTGGCTGTGTTTAAGAATCTTAGCACAATTCTCGGTATATATATTTTAAGCTGTTTTATTTGATCAAAAGTAAAAACGAATAGAGGATTTTATTCATTTCAAATTTAATCAAATATATCAAATAAAATACAGCAGATTCCTCTGGTTAAGTATTATCTTTGAACTGCACGGTGATTGGATATCTCAGTGATTTTTCATTGGATGATTATTTTCGAATTTATCAGAGAATACATTAGCTTTTCAGCTCAAGTCAGGTAAATTGTTTGTGAGTAAAACTTTTGGATCCTGTTCGAAACTTCAAGAAAGCTTTTGTAAACATAATGATTTCTTCAGCGACATTTAGGGTGTCGAAACGTAGTTAAAACAACGGAAGGTTTACCATAATTCAAATTTTCCGAGCTTACATTTTGAAGAATTTGACTTTACAACTGCAGAAAGTTAATTTGCAAATTTTGCATTGCAAACTTGGAGAGTCGAACAACTTTTTGGATTGGAAAATTTAGGTTTTGGCTTACTGTATCATCAGAGACTGCCAAAAAGTCAACACCAATTATCTGTATAGAAATTTGACGTAGGCCTATTCCTCCTTTTCGGCAGGCCTATATTCCAAGTCAATTAAATGGCCTACATATCGATCAATGTGGATCAATTTCATAGTCATGCTCTCAGCTCATATAATGCCACATTATCTTGTAAAGCATATTCATGAAGTTACTTTTTTTCTTACTTTGCTCGTTATTGTGGGTCTTTGTTTATTTTAGCTTCATTTACATAGAGGGTAAACAAAAAGGGCAATTGCCCTCACAGATGACCTTCAGACTATGTTTACCCTCCAGAGGTCACCTCATGAGGTCATGGATACCCGGATGTGATTGGGGTACTAAATGTTTATGGGCTGTTTGACATCAAATTCGATGTATTGCACTGTACATAAATTTATGACTCCAGATTGGTATCAAAATGTTTGTGTATTAATATTTGTACTGTTTATTATTTGTGTGATTTATAAATCTGGCCTTGTGGTCTTTCTGTATCTATTACCAGAAAGACATTTTGTCATTGCTGATATAAATTTAGCTCTGACTTAGCTCTAATATATATGTATCAAACTGTTTGACTTTCTTTGATCAAGTAATGCAAAATATCAATCAGGACTGACAATTTCTTGTCTATTTCACATAAAAATCGTATCTGATGAACACAAACTTTTGGACGGACACCAGCAAAAGTTCATTTTGTCTGTTTTACACAAACCTTTTTCTCAGTGTATCAAGTACAGACGTACTAGCAGGGATTATATGGTAATGAGGTGAGGAGCATTCTCTGCAGTAAAGTATTGTCACAAAATGAAACATCTGCATGACATGGATTTCCTCAGATCAGAACGGTGCCAGTGTCGGACCATCGGTTTCAATATTTTTATCAGTATCGAAAGTATCAAAAGGAGAAGAATGGAAGAATCTTTTTAAGCTCCATTGTGCATGTAAATATCCGCGATTGAATCGATACCTTCAGGTTTAATCATCTGAAGTACATACATGATTTTTTTACATTATTCAGAATTGATACAAGTTAAGTCAACTTTATGCCAGGATACTGAAAAGTGACAGTTAGATGGAGAATTCAGAGATACGTGCGATATAAGACGCTACTTTACAGTAAACAAAATACGATACCATGCCATACCATACGATAGGGTATGATACGATACAATTAGAACGGATAAAACTGGATGTAGCAGGATAATGTGAGGCAAATCAAAGATAGAATGTGACAGAAGAAGATAAAGCCACATTTGATATTGTGACTTAGGATAGAATAACTTTCGCAGACCTTCAGATATTCTTCCAAATCAGTTTTTTTCATTAAAAAATGCCAAAATTGAAAGGAAAATAGAAGATGGATTACTGAAGTTATATGGCATGATATGGACGGTGTGTATATCAATTTAATGTGACACCAAGTGAAGAAATTCCATCTTGTCAAATCTGTTCATGCTTGTAAACGTGTTGTATGCACTAAATCATCTTTTGACATCATGACACACCGGCAAGTTTTTTTAAATACCTTTTTTTGTTATTTTTGGGTATATCATAGAAGAGACAAGCTCATTTTCAATGTTAAATCTTTATCAAAACCCTAAGTATGACTTGAACGAGAAAACATACAAATTTGCATTTTGAGACATATCCTGAGTCGTACAGGTCCTTTCTGATGGTGACTTTGAATCAACTCTCAGCCAAGCGGGCATTGTGATGTCAGTCTGGTGTTGTATTTTGGTTATTTTAGGTCATGACTGACCTTGACTTAAATCAGGTCATTGCGACATTATTGTTTCCCTACACAAAGAAGCCAATGTCAACATGACGTTGTCCGTTGACTGATCTTCTACTGACATCAGACTGAGGTCAGAAAAGGAGCTCACAATGATGCCAAGGAATTATGTCGCATAAACATTGTCCTTCAGCCAGGTTTTTTACTGACCTTCTAATTGATGTCTTACTTAGCCTAAGTCAGATGCCCATCTGAATGTAACTCCAACATGACGTTGCATTCACAGCAGATTTTGGTGTCCACCAAAGGTTTTAATTCAATGCTATAAATTTTTTTGCAAATCCACCTTCACTGTATCGCAATTTGAACATCAAATGCGACTTCAGAATGATATCGTATTGAGATCACAATGCCCGCTGGGCGCATAGCTGCTTAGAGGTACAATTTTGTTTCAGACAAAGAATATAATCTGTCAATGACACTGAAGTCGAATGCAATATCAAATCAGGAAATTAAAGATATGTCTAATAGCTTGAGAGACATTTTTGAAAATGAAATAAACCTTGTCGAAGAAACATCACCAGTTAAAACATCTGTCAAGTAACGAAAACAGGAACCAGAATTCATAGTCGGTCACTCAAAGAAGACTAATACACACTATATTTAAAGTATCGTATCTTGGTAAAGAAATATTTGTTTGAGAACAATATTGATGCATGTTGTGAACACCAGAGGGCACGTGAATGGTGAAAGCATAACAATTTTGCTCATTCGAAACATCTTTCTTCATTCAAGACACTCTGTGCAAGCAGTCAAAACATATCTTCAGATAATCACACAATGCCATTTTCTTTAGAATTTGGACATTTTTGAGCATTCGACTCACTTTTGCAACATGCCATCCTGGTATCAGTTTCACAATGGGGACTCCAATATGTATACATTGTGTTCCTATACATGCTCAGTATTGTCCCCATGCTCAGCAATGCTCAGTATGTGTGTGCTGGAGTAGCAGTTCAAGTGCTGCATAGAAGATGAACCTTTAAGGCCAACACCTATCCTGTCACAGAGATCATCTTTCACCTCAACTCTATCACTTTTCTATCAGTTCTCCTTTTTTGCTCAAATATTTTGCATTTCACAAAATGATAGATTTGTGGACGTCTATCTCTTGGCTTATCTTACTTGACACTTCTGCATGAATCAACCACACAACTGCTTTATAAATTGTGGCAAAGAACTGGTAACTGACTTACTGTTCTGGTTTGTACTGCTCAACTGTGCTCCAGGGTGTTTTCAGGTTGTGGTGTGGTGTTGCCCATTGGTTGTCAGCAAAAACTGTTGTGATTAATTGTAAGTTTAGGGGATCTTCTGGTAGATATACTGTTACTTGTACGTGGATGACAAAGTGATAACAAAACCTAGAAGAGGCCTTGCTTCAGATGCAGTTTAGAGACAATTCCTGGGTGTAGTACAGATCATTAATATGGAACATGTCTTTGTATGTATGCCAATTGTATGGCAGTAAATAATTACAAATGTTGTCATTTGTATAATTGCAAACTCTAAAATCCAAATTAAACACCTACGTGTAGTTGTCCTCTCTATATACCCCTCTTTAAAAGGTGCATATAATTAAACTGTTTCAACAGGCATTTTGAATAATGACCCAACCAACCGCTACTGTCACACAGTAAAATGAATTTTGAGTCAGCTCAATTGATTGAGTGAGATGGTTGCACAATCCCTTTGAGCCAACATAGCTAGTGTTTTTAAGTTATGATAATCTGACTGTTGCCGTAACTTCAAACTACAAGCTATGTTGGCTCTTAGAAGGAATTGTGCAGCCAATTCACTTAATTAATTGAGCCGACTTAATATTCAATTTTTTTTTGGGTTATACAATTCCAAAATCTCCACAATTTTCACTACTGTACCACGGGGCCAGTTCTGGTTGGAGACCAGTACAGACAGCCATCAAGTTGTTCAAGTAGTCCATCTCTTACGAAAATGCATGAAGCATTGCTTGCGACCAATGAACCTAAAATGGCTGCAAATTTAAGAAAGTAGAAAAAGAAAGCTCATCATCTTTAGATATTGTACATTGTACATATTTGGAATGTCAATTTAACCATGATACTTCTGACATACCATATAATAGGTATAAGCAGATGAAAAATGTCCCCTTCAACTGCTTTTCCTGTTATAGGGGAGTCGTGTGTTGGTTTCTCTGCCTTGTCTGAGCAATTATGGAAACAGGAGAGGGACATTGCTGCATTGGGGCAGAATTTCTTGAAATGCAGAGTTCATTTTAAGTCAACCTGGTCCTATTTCACTAAAAAGGCCCTTTATGCATTTATGTTTGAACGGTGGAGAAATTCTATGATACCTTTTGATGAGGTAAATGCTGCCTCAAAAAGGAGTAGTTTTTCACCAATATTTCAAGGATTCCACACACAAAAATGCTGTTGACTATATGCTTTAAGTATTATAGGTGTAAAGCCAGACTTAGATAGGTATCTATTAATTCTAAAGGGACTTAATTTGTGTACCTTCTTCTCATTTCAAAGCTTTTTTAAAAAGCAAATTGCTTGTGGTTATTTTAGGATCTCACATAGCACCCATGGGGTGTCTGACAGGAAAAATATTGCTGTTTTTTATCTTTAAAAAGAACAAGAAATTTTATAAGAAAAATGTTTTGACAGGTGGAAATGTATCATGATTTTGACAGCTGTGGTTACAGATCCATGAGGGGTTTGGGTTATGATGCTATGTTTGAGCATTTGAAGATATACATGACAATGTATTATTTTATTAGATACGTTTTCAAAAGAATTTGTAAAACACAATTTTGCACTATGTCTGTCAGCTTGTATATCTTTGTCTACCTATCTATCGAGATAATTGGATAAAGTTCTTCCCCACGCGAATTGTTAGCTAAAACTGCACTGTCTGCATGTCCATGTATCTCATCAGTATGTTTTCTGGCCTCCGTCAAATTTTGTTACTTTCCATATTTCATGTATAAAATCACCAGGAAGTGCTAAAATCTCAAGTTGTGTTCAGTGATACCTCGTACAAAGACTTGGGTTGAAGAATTGTTTCAAAAGTCAAATAATCATCTAACAATGGACGATGACATAAAATTGAATTATTTTGAATTTGTGCCAAATGGTTTTAAATTCAACAACTCACACACATATATAAACATTATGAATATATGGATATTTATAGATAAATAATAGATAATTCACCCTAATATGTTCCACAAAGTGTGAAGTCAACATACATAGAGTGACAAAAGTAATTTTTCTCACCAACCCAAAATGCTGCTCTGCCAAAATCCAGTGACACTGCCCTGGGGCAAGGAGGAGGTCCCACCCACAAACAATAACTACAGATGTAGTCGTTTGGTGGACATCGATTCCTTTGTCACCTGGCTGTGTCAACTGTTGGGGAGGTTTCAGAATCCATCAATCAATCAACTAATCAATAACATCGTTTATCAATTAGAGTCTCTTGAAAACAGACTCATGTCTACCGACTACGCTGTGGGTCTGTTGAGATTTTATTTGATTTTATTTGCCACTGGAGAGATATATAGATATATAGAGCCATCTATGCCCAGTTCTTGGCACTCATAAGGGTTGATTGATGAGATGGGAGAGAGAGAGTGGGACAGTGGGATTGCGGGAGTCCTTTAAATGTTTCATGTATACCCCATGTGAGGGATCTTTAACTTGCACAGCACAGACACTGATGCAAGGAGTCAGCAATTTGATATCTAGTCTGAACGAAATCCATTCGGGATTTTGCTCATGAAGGTCCACTGAAAATGTGGGTTTCTCATCCAGAGGTTGAACCCTTGCAAGCAAGGACCTTCAGTGGAGCTGGGGTGAAAAAACAACCACTCAGCTACCAAGCTGCCTTATATTTTTTTTTTTCGTATGTCCATCTTGTGTGACTCCATTAGGATCAGATGTATTGAAGGTTCCAATGGCTGCGTTTTCATCTAAAGATGGAGTTGCAAAAAATACGGAATATGTTCACGCAATACAAAAAAACAAAGTGAAAAAAAAAGAGAAACAGATTCTTAAGTCACACAATCACACCATGAAGGTATGCTTAGGAAGATGAGACACATTAAGAAAAGGTTAGAAAAAATGATTATGTAATCAAGTGAGGAGTCAAATTATAGTATATGTGTGTCACAATATACAAAACAAACAAGTGAAAAAGTGGGTGGAAGCTACTTGATTTCTGGGGAGTTATGAAAAAGCCAGCTATTTTGTCAGTCTGCAAATTTTTGAGACATGTTCTTAGGTATAATTTTGAGGATAGTCCTCAAAATTCGTGATAATAACAAAAGATGTTCTCTTATCGAGTGGTCTGGGTGTCATCCAAATTTGCATACCTAACCGGGCTGCAATTTTGGCCAAGGTGCAAAAAATGGGAGGGGTTACATTTGATTTTGAAGGTGTCTTGCAAAATTCCTCTCTAATTCCTCAAAATGTAATATTATATTCCAATGATGAATAAAGTCTTAAATTGTATTACATTACTCAATGAAAATTTCTGGTGTCACTGGGTGGAGTCATTTTCTTCATTGATGAAACCGGACAGTCAGATGCCACTCGACGGACATGTTTTTTTTTCTCCAAAGGAACTTTAAAAAATCAGTTCATCAAATGTGCATAATTACCTTAAATTTTTACGCTGATCAGGTAGAACATTTTGAAATACTTATTTGCAGTTTCTGAAGTATATATGTGTAAGTGGAATTTGCACTTTTAGATTTACAAATAATTGAGGTTCAATACTGAATTCAGTTTAACGCCTCAACACCTGTGTGAGCTATAAATAGTGGCATGACGTGAGCCATCTGTGAAATTAGTGAATTAAAATACTTCTTTGTGGCATATGTTTTATATCAATGGGTTTATGAATTTTACTATGCGTACAATAAGTAACGAAATGAAACAGAAAAACACCAGTAAACATGGACTCAAGTTTGTTTTCATATATTTGTTCCACTGCTCCAGGAGTTACATTTTCATTGTGTTGACAAGTTGACAACACATTACCACATATTTTTAGTGTTAAACAAAAGGAAATAATCATATTTTAGCCATATTTCAGTGTATATTAGCATCATATAGGATTTCATTTGGAACTCAACTGGCATTGGACCAAGTTTGTCAACGGAAACACTGTAAAATTGTGATGTTACTTGGACTTACCACACGAAGGTGTCGAATCCAAGCTGATATTGGTGTAATAACACCTGAAACATTTTCTAGCTATTAAATTTGTAAAAGAATGGACTGTTGCACTGTGAAAATGGCACTTCGTGTGTCATCATGCTGATGATTTGTCATGATCATACCGAAAACTTTCAATGTTAATTTGATTTAAGGAGACTATCCCACTTGTTGGTTAGAGGCAAACGAAAGGATTATGCATCTGATTTTTACTCTAAAATCGGTTATAACAAATAAAATAGCCTTCTCTTGATCGTGACTAATCAAACAGACTCTATGTTTCCCATGTTGAATGCAGAGAAGATGACACTTTATCAGCTATTATATTTATGAGTCATGAAGTGCCATTTTCGGAGTGCAACAGTCCACTCTTTCTGCATATCAAATTTCCTGACTGTAATTGAAAGTATTGTAATAATCGGCTCTGATAAAATACATTACATCCAGGGCTTTGGAGTCGGGTAATAAGTGAACCGACTCGGACTCCCGACTCCTTTGACTTTCTGAAAAGCGACTCGGACTCCGGCTCCTTAGGTCTCCTGAATTACGACGCTGACTCTGACTCCCGACTCCACTTATTGGCACAGATATTATGTGGTTAACACGAGAGAAAAATTAATTCTACAAAATTTTCATATGATTTTGTACATGAACACTTGTTTGGGAAGTTTTGAGTAAAATTTGGGATACATTTCAAATTTTTGTATCTGTGTTTTTGTAAATTATTTTAACTAATTTTAGGAGTCAGGAGTCACCTATTTGATTTTTGACTCCGACTCCGACTCCACCTGAAGATCAAAGTTCGACTCCAACTCTGACTCCACCAAAAAACCTCCAACTCCACGACTCCTGCCTCCGACTCCGACTCCAAAGCCCTGATTACATCACAGAAAAAACTTCTCTTCCTCACCCAAAGCTGCTGCTATACACAGTGGATGTAACCAAGAACATTGCAGTGCATTTTCAGCTATTCTTTCACAGTGGATGCTCTACATTTGTTCCTAGTTCTTGCGAGTGTCATTGCACAATTCCATCTGTAATGTGCCCTCCAGCAATACATCTATCCTTTGACCTCTAACCTTTGACAAGGTCAATATGGAATGTTATGTGACCTTTCCTGAATACTAATTGCCCTCCCAAGAAAACCTAAGAGGTGAAGTGTCTCTGCTGAGCAAATAGGAGATCCCACCCATAAGGAAAATGTCTAAAATCTTGTGGACTCAAGGCATCAATTTCATATGAATAGTAAATATATTGTGAAGAACAAATGGTGAAACAAGGACTTCAGTTACATGGAGATCCTTCTTTCCGTTACTGTGACCATTTCTTTGCTAACTTAAATTCCCTTGCATCCTTTCTGTAGTTCCTTTCCAAGGCTTCTTCTAAAAGTTTGTCCTCTTTAGTTCATTCTTTAGAACTATCTTCTATTCTTTCCTACCTCTTTTCCTATTTTCTTCATTTTTTTGGACTTTCCCTCTACTTTCCTTCTGAGTTTTTTCTTTCTTTCCTACTTTTATCTTTTACTTCCCTTCTTTTTGTGCTTTAATTTCTTCATTTCCAGTTATCCTTAACAATGAAAAAAATACATAATTTCTTTCTTCTGACATTCCTTACCCACCTCTTTCTTCTCTGAGTGCTCTGTCAGACTTGAACTTCACTTTCCCAATACATAACTGATTAACTGCATCATCCCATCCTCATGTTGGTTTCTGACTTCCGAATCCCTTGACCCCAATACATCAACTCGCAAGCCCTGCTGAAGTGTGCCTCTTTATTGGATTTTCCATTCATGAATGCATAACTTCCTAATTGACTTTTATTGAAACAATACCTAATCAATATTCAATTTGAATATTTGGCATAAAACTGTTAATATATTCCATATTTCCTATCAGATATTACAAATCAATACTTTATGCCCTTCCATATTTTAGCATGCTGGAAGTTTCTGGTGTGAGTTATATTCCAGAGAGTTCATATTTTTTTCCTTAAATATGAAAATGTCTCATCATCAGATAAATTTTAGCTGAATTTTCCATAAACTTGCTTTATCAGATAATTAAACACAACTTGTATATGCTTTAAAAGTAAAAACAACAATTATTCTTGATACTATTTCAATTGGCCTGCTTCTTATTATTTATAAAGTATATAGATCTTTATTATTCTTAGCATTTAGTTCACAGATCTGCAAAGGAATTTCAGCATTGAACTTAAAATTGGTTCAAGTTTCAATAAAATCCAATTGCTACTTTACAATTGCTTTGGGGTTTTTTATTGCACCTTGAAAGTGGCTAACACTTTATTTTCTTATTTTACAAAGGGTTTGGGGTGGGCTTTTTGTTAATGGGCAATTAGTGAACAATTGGTGTCACAGAAATAAATTGTGTCCAGAAAAACAGAAGTGAAAGTCTGAAGCAATAAAATGGTCAGCAATTCCAAAAACACGAATTTCTACTTTCCTCTATCGAATGCTATGTGAAAGAGTCGTCAATGAATGTACTACTCAGCGTGTGAACTGTTTAAGTGTTGCTCTTTGACTGGACTTTGAGGTTGTATTTTTATCCAATTCAGATACACTCAAGATTGCTCATAAATTTGGAATATTTTTTTCAGTATAAAGTGGCAAATATTGTTAATTTTGAAGTCTGAATGCTAGGAAGGTCCACTTAAAGGTCTAGTTATCTCCCCTAATCACTCTTTGAAAACATTTTATTATCTTGCAAGCATTTTTACCCTCAGCCATGTTCACCTGGCCTGGGTATCGCCAAAGGTTGATGACTAGTCATCAACCTTTGGTATCGCAGAGGCCAGCGGCATCCGTCTGTCTGTCCGTTGTCTAGCTGTCCATCTTTCTGTCCACCTTCCTTGACTGCAAGATAACTGGATTTGTATTGATCCCAGGATCACCAAACTAAGCTGGATTGTGTATCACTGTAAGACCTTGAAGGAGTTCTGACATGAGTGACCTTGACCTATTTCTGTGAACTTTACGGCCATATTTGTGAAAAAAAGCTTGTGTATATGATAACTCCAGTTGTATTGATCCTAGGATCACCAAACTATCAGGGATTGTGTATTACCATGATACCTTGAAGGAGTTCCAACATGAGTGACCTTTACCTATTTCTGTGACCTTGGCGGCCAAATTTGAGAAAAACTTGTGCACACGATTACTCCAGTTATGTTGATCCTATGATCACCAAACTAACAGGGATTGTGTATTACAGCAAACATTCAAAAAGTTCTGACATGAGTGACTTTGACCTATTTCTGTAACCTTGGTAGCCATATTTGTGAACTGCTTCTGTATAACATAACTCCATTTTTATTGATCCATGGATCACCAAACTCACAGGGATTGTGCATCACTGCAAGACCTTCAATTCCTTCTGACTTGAATGACTATGAACTACTTTTGTGACCTTATTTGTTAAAAATTGATGATAATTCAATTTGTATTGAAAAACAACAGTATCTATGGCCGAGGGTAGCACTTGCGTTAGCAGGTATTTTTGAACTTTTGGTTGGATGTGCCCTGTGCCAACCATTATAGCCTTCTGAACTTCCATTTCACCCCGCTGTAGCTGCTATTTCTGGTATTAACGCTGTGAGTTTTTTGTAGGGACATGGATCATACCGCTCGCAAACTTCTAGGCGGCGGACGACATTTTCTCAAGTATGGAGATCTAGATCTCATACCATTTCAAATGAAATCGCTTGGAAATCATTAATTTTTGATAATGTAAACTTATCTAATCATCTGCCCTCCCTATATATGGCGGTTTGTAGTATATTTTTTGTTGGACGTTCATGTGCCTCAACCCAGCAGGATGTCGATAACATCCAGTTAAGGCATTTATTTGGCAGTTCTTTGAATCATTGTCTATGCTGGGTATGTGAAAGATCCCTCACATGGGGTAAATGTGTAAGATGTTGTGGACTCGCCTGTCTCTCTTTCATTCCACATCTCATATTTAAAGTGAGAGATCTTTCTTGTTGGCCAGATGCAGTATTTTCCCATGGCAGTACTTGTTGCATCGGCCTTGCACCGTTTGGACGAAGTCATTCCGTAAATAAGTTATGACCTTAGATATTTCTTGGTTAGAAAGTGAATGAGAAAGTGGACGGATTGACCAAGACTGACTCCAGAAGGCCATAAAATAATAGAGAGTGTCCCAGGAGATCCGTGAGGCCGGTTTGACTCTTTTGAGGGGCCTAACCACCAGTAACCAGCCTCAAAGGGACCTATTGATGAAGGAAAACCTATATATATAGTCTCGCTGGTCGATTCGCCCCCAAACATGATCGTCCACAGGTTTCTTTCAGGCGAAATGACCCGGAAAAGAGTGAATTACAGCAAAATGTCTATGATTGATGCCTAATCGATATTAGCCAATCAGAAGCTATAGCCAGATCGATAGGCAGGCTCTTGCACTTCCGGAAGGAGGCTGACCTGTCATTAGAAGAGCCAAGAAGCTGTTCCGTCAAGTGGACCTAATAACTAGCTATGACCTTTGGTTTTTATAGAGCATATACCTGAAATTTGACATCCAGACAAGTATATCTGCTATCCCTTTGAGTTCTGCAATATAAATGTAAAGTATAATTGAATTTAATAAGTATACTTGTATACATTTCAAAGACAGATAGATAGACAGGTATAGATAGACAGCTAGACATATAGATAGATAGATAGATAGATAGATAGATAGATAGATAGATAGATAGATAGACAGATAGATAGATAGATAGATAGATAGATAGATAGATAGATAGATCTATAGATAGATAGATAGATAGATAGATAGATAGATAGATAGATAGATAGATTGTTTGTTTGTTTGCAGCACCTTGGTGGGCTATATCGAGGCAGGCGACCGCCGTATGATGATGAGATGAGAAGACTGTGAGTCTGGCACATACCCTATTAATTCAGGGATGCCCAGGGTCTTTTCACTTGCCCCAGCATAGAACACTGGATACAACCCACCTCCATTTAATGTCCCATGGGCTCGGACTAAAGTGAGTTCCCGGGGTGAGATTTGAACCCACTCCCTGATAGATAGATAGATAGATAGATAGATAGATAGATAGATAGATAGATAGATAGATAGATAGATAGATAGATAGATAGATAGATAGATAGATAGATAGATAGATAGATAGATAGTTCAGAACATCCTGAATGTTTTGTCATGCCAAATTGTAAAAGGTCATGTGTCAGATCTGTCTTTAGTATGAAGACCTTAAAAATGAAGAATGAACCAAACCAGTTACAGTAGTAACTTTTTGCTGGTATGAAGTTGCTGTGAAGTTAGCCAGATTACTTTTTTTCACTCTTTTGGGTGTAAAACAGGGTGGTTGTGTAATTGACATGTTTTTTGTTTGTAACATTTCTCTGCTCCTTGCATTAGGGCCCATTAAATCTTTGACTGTGTTTTTGTACATAGACATCCAGTAGTAACAGTTTGTAAGAACAAGTGAAGAAACGTGTTGTTGGAATTGGTTTGGAAGGGTAGGGGTTGGCAATGCTTGGCATACAATGTTGTAGCAGTTGGGTGAAAAGGGGGCACATGGGAGGGGGTTTTAAAAAATGGTTACCCAGCAATTAGTGAAGTGGGTTTATTGTCGAAATGTTCAAAGGCGTATCTAAAGTTGCTGTTTCTTTTGTCTTTTTTTTAAAGTAATATACAAGTACTATCTAGAGCTCATTTTGTCTCACCCGTTACCATAGAAGTCCTGATATGAGTCAGATATAGATTTAGATACCCAGTGCCTATATTTCCTAGTTATTTACAAACCTTAATATCTGATTAACCTGATTTGTTTTTTGTTTGCAGATACGAGGACGATCTTACTGGATACAACACTTCAATCAAAAGTTATCAGGTGGGCCTAAACTTGAACATGTTAAATCTATTTACATATATGTATGTTATTATGTTTGGATGCATCAGTTCTATCATCAGCGATTTTCGTACTGCTCATGACTTAGAATACCCCCCCCCCTTCTTCCATTTTATCCACAAATCCGCCCTTGACAGGCACGCTTAGAGTTAATATAAATGTCTCTATAGTTTTGGAATGGCACTTTTTCACCATTCTTTTTTTCACCCAAAGACTGTAAGAGGTTTACATGTTTAACCCCCCACTAGATGGCGCTCACTACTACCCTTGTAGGTGGTCTAATCCTTGTACCCCCAGGGTGGCCTGAAAAGTGGTATTCACCCCAAAATATAAAGCACTATCAAAGAGCTATCAAGCCCAACCCCAAAGATTTAACCTATAATCAACAATGTCAAGGTGTTAAAGACTTGTCCATTTTCCTAATTTTGGCAATTTGTCATTGTACTAGGCTACTTTCACCGAGTTACAGGCTTAAATTTAGCTATCCAGTATTTTGAGAGACTTCATCGTTTGCCATAATTGTAATGCATGACTTTCTGCTGTATTGTCAGCTCTATTTGTTAATCTGACCATAATCACATATTAAATATCCATCTGTCTGGCTGTCTTTCTGTCTATCCTTCCATCTATTTATCTGTCTATAGATCTATCTACCTATCCTCGAAAGTTTCTCTCTAGACAAATAACTCAGTATAGGATAGTGCCGTGGGCCTACAGTCTGTCACTTTGATATAGAAAAAGTTTGGACTGGTGCACTGTGAAAATGGCATTTCGTGTGTCATCATATTGATGATTTGTCATGATCATACCAAAAACTTTCAAAATTAATTTAAGGAGACTTATCCCACTTGTTTGTGACAGCCAAACGAAAGAATTATGCATCTGATTTCACTCTAAAATCAGCTTTGACAAGTCAAATGGCCTTCTCTTGATCATGACTAATCAAACAGCCTCTAAGTTTCCCATGTTGAAGGTGGAAAAGATGACACTTCATCGGCTATCATGAGTCACCAAGTGTATTTTTCACAGTGAACTGGTCCTCACTTTTTCCATATCAAAGTGACAAACTGTAATATTCCAAATGCTGGATCCCAGGGTTCGATTCAAGCTTTGACCGGCCACTTGGACTTACGTTGGACAGCAATTTCAATCCATCCATCGCTCATTGCTTTGTCCTCCTCTTGTCCTATTTAGCAGCTGGCAATGGAATGTCACATGACCAAATATAATTTACAAAAATAATTTCTCTCCTTTTAAGAACTCACATTTTCAAAGTTATAACATTTTGAAATGCCTTTTTATCCCAAGTAATGCCTTTGAATAGATGTATACCAAGTGCAGTACCTGTATAGTATGCCTGTAGTGCCTGTACTTTACACACTAAACCTTGTAGACACTTTCCTGAGTTAGTTGCCACTTAAAAGTAACCCACTGAAACTGGTAAATTAGGCAATTACGTTCCAGTGGCACCAGTTACTAAATTATACATAACTTGGTTTAAGACATTGCAGAGATAGAGCACACAGGAACACAGGGAAGGTTGGGGAAACGTTACAAAAACGAAGCCAACATCACACAAACGTCTCATAAATGCTGTTGAATGTCGGAACTTAAAATGCTTGGTTGCTCAAGGAAAGACAAAAGAAAATGAACAACTTTAAAATATATCATAACTACTTTCTAACATATGTATTTAACTAAGAATTATGTACCCACGTCCTGTACCAGACTTGCTATTATACATGTTAACTGAAACTCAGTACATTTTATGATTTAGTCTACTTCAAATTTTAGTCTGCATGGTTGACATTTAACATACAGTTTGGAGTAAAATCAGATGTCTGAAATACCAATATAAGGATATTACTTATTTGATTTAACATCAATGTATACAGGTGTGCCATACTTAACACATTTTTGACCATGATGCTTTTTTCTCTAAGCATCAAAGACAAGAATGGCATATTTTCTGAAACTGAAATTTGGTTCAGATTTCATGGCATATATATTTCATTGTAAGTATTTAATTTATTATCACCACTTTTTGAAGTAATTTTATGGCATATTTAATTCTTTATACATAATTGGTGTAATTCGCTCTCAACAGGTGCTCAAGAAATCATTGAGGTTTCCATAATTTAATAATCGCTGGCAGTCTTCATTTTACAGAGAAATATGATAAAAACACTCTATTTTTTCAAATAATGCATACATTTATTTTTATGGCATTTTTCATGTCGAAATATCTGTAATTCAAACACCTACCAAGAAAGATAAATATGGTAAGTGCAGCCCTCTAAGCCAAGTTCTGGGTGCTCAAGAGGGTTGATTGATGAGATAGGAGAGAGAGCAGGAGTCCTCAACATGTTACACATTTACCCAATGTGAGGGATCTTTTACTTGCCCAGCATAGACACTGTTACAGGGGGCTGCCAATTTAACGTCTCATCTGAAAAACATCCAGCTGGGATCTTGCTCATGAAGGTCCACTGAAAATTTTGGGTTCCCCATGCAGACCTTCAGCAGAGCAAGGCGAGCACCTAAGCCACTTGGCCACCCAACTGCAATGTACCAACTACCTTCCAACCTACTGTCAAATTAATTATAAATGCAGGTCTACTCCAGGTAGACAGACACACGTGAAGGCAGAATGACAAATTTACAACCAAACTTCTGAAGAAGCCAACTCTCTAAACTTTCTTTTTTCAGATTTTTGATTTAGTGTGAGCACCAGTTTCTGTTTACTTATTTTATTGCCCTAAATTACCTGAAACCAGGGATGAACTAACCAGAAACTTACTTCAGTTTGTTTATTTATCTATTTATTTTTTGTTATGTACGTTTATTATACTTTTTCAGGAGTGATTTGGTATAGCACAAAATTAATCATCTGTAAAATTTGCTCTTTTGTTGGATTTTCAAAATAAGCCATTTTTTATTATAATATTGTAGTAAAATGTTATATTTGATAATTGATTCGCCCAAGAATCGTTTTCTTATTCAATTAAAATTCTGTAACTAAAGTATGTATGTAATATTAGGCTAGTTCTATTAGGCTATAAATTAAAAGACTGTGCAAACTGGTATGAATTAATTACTGTGGTTTGTTTTTGTTTATGGCTTACAGAGATGTAAATTGAATTTTGCCCAACCTACTTGATAAAGTAACACCAACCATGTAATTTATTTCTCAGAAAAACCCCCAAGAAGCTGCAAAAACATACAAGTAGTTACTTTCAAGTTATACCTACAAAGTATACAAGTCACCCAAAAGTTACTTCTTGATAGAATAATGTGTAAAACATGACAGTTCTACACAAATACCTGGGAGTAATTTCTGTGTCTACACTATAATTGGCAAGGTGCCTACCTGATTATTGGCTACTTGTAACCTGGTTGTGTTCAATTGAATTCATACACCATGAGACAAGTCTGTTTGAGTTGGGGCCAACTTATAGCCACACTTGCAAAGTGCAATGCAAAATCACAAGGGATAAGTCATTAATTCTTTAAAGATACATATTTATGAAATATTAAAGTTTCTTCAAGTTTAGATTTAAAGTTATTTTCTACTATGTCTAAATCATGCTCACTTTTGACTTTTTGAGATGGAGCGAAGTCGCTGTTTGTTTTTTAGACTTTCTTTTTGTTTTCGACAAAAACAGCTACTACAGACTTTTTTTGCTTCAGTGTAGTATTTCTATCATCACAAGTCTATATCTTACTAATTTCTTAGACCGAAAAGCTGGATGCACGACACTCATCGTTTCGGTGCTCTGTCAGAGAATCTGGACACCAATATGCTAGCGGGTCAAGTAGACAACTGCTTCTATCATTCCTTGGACATTGGCATGATCACAGATCAGTGGAAATGGTCGAATTGTTATTATTCCTCAACAAAGGGATTATTCTTAAAATAACACACTACAAGGCTTCCAGTCAATCATGACCCACCAAGAAGTATCCATGATTCCATTATTTTATACGTTATCTGTATTTGTTACACGTATATGACTCAACTAGAGGTTTTACTCTCACTCATGTAAGGTAAAGGTAGTGGTAGACGTTATTTAATGTGGGTAACCAGACTAAGTCAGAGACTTTTAAATACAGCTGGGCCCACGGCACCTCCAATTAATGTCTGATGCGAACGACAATGCCATGAATGACATGTATGCGTGATGTCCAGCCTGGGAATTGAACCCGGGTCCCTCACTTGTGAGGCGAGTGCTCTACTGACTGAGCTAACTGGGCTGACATACACACATGTGTGTTCCACAAGGGCTTCCGGATGGACTAAACAAAGTATATTGTTATCGTTATAACTGTTATCGTCATGGGCAGCTGTGTGTAATATTTATTGTTTGCCAAATCATACTTGTACATTTGTTGCACCACTCTACTACACTGTAAAATTTGAAATTTGAGTCAGCTGAAATGATTGAGTGAGGTGGTTGCACAATTTTTGAGCTAATGTAGCTTGTCTTTTTAACTTATGATAATCTGTCTGTTGTCATAACTTAAAACAACGTTAGCTCAAAGGATGTGCAACCATTAGTCAATCATGCAAGCTGACTCAACATTTCAAATATTACAGTGTAGCAGAGTGCATGACATGGGCAGCTCTTCAGTCACCAGCCAGCATCATCGGTTTACTTTTCTAGTGTTTTTTCTGCCCCTGAATCCATCTGATTTCAAAGAGGGGCATCTTTGATATTGCTCGCCTTATGTTGTGTCTTCTGATTACAAATGTGAAATCCAGAAAAATGTCCGATGAACGCTTTACGACAGGTGTTTGGATGTACAGTACTACAGTGTACATGTCTGATGGATATTATCATAGCTCGATCAAAAAAAAAGCTGTGTCTGTTGATATTTGCTCAGTTATGTCTAATGACTATTTATTGCTTGGTTGCAATCATTGATGAATGTCCAAGCTATAAAATGTACACATGATCACATAGGCCTATATCAAGTGTTTAACAAGTATTACAACAGTTTTTGTATGGTATTGCATTTCCAAATTGCATGACTACAAAAATAATTTCTGGTATAAACTGCATCAAATACCAGTCAACAATCAAAATACAAACTCATTATACAACTAATAGTAGTGATAGTATTTGTGACATCATTCTAAGTAGTTTGCCATGGGTTACAATGGCCTTGTGTCTGTGTAAGCTACTTTTAAGAGTGTGGGGATGTTTATTTTGGGAGGGTGGGGGTAGTTAATCAAATGCTTTATACAGTCACCCTAACTTTAAAAGGGCTTTGTTACAAATAGACAAAGCAAGTGTGGACATTTTTAAGACTTTGACATTCTTGTAGGGCCACAGATCAGCAGGGCCACTGTCAATTTTAATTGGGTTCAGTCAGAAGGGGTTTTGCCCGAGCTTTGTCATCTGAAAATGAGCAAGTTTTCACCCCCTTTGAATGACACTTGCCCGCCCCTAACCAGCTACTACATGAGATATTTTGATACCTCAAGTGTGTATTATACAGAGCACAGGATAAAACTGAAATAAACTTACATAAAATGACTCAAAATGACTCCAGGTGACATCAAAACGAGGCAAATGACATTAGAATGGACCTCATCAGATACTAAATCTGAACTAACATTGTCCTTCTGACTGGTAATGTATTAGAATGTCCAGAATTTGTTCAAAGGCCAGTGAGCTTGAAATATTAGGTATTAAAATAGTCCAGCAGCTTGTAAAGCAAAGTTATTAGGCATTTAAATGGTTCAAGAACTTTGTAAACCTTCTACAAAGCTAATTTATTAGACAGTACAGTGTATAGAAGTCAGAAATGCTAGTTCATCTCTTTCATACTACCAGCTTACAAATTGACAACACGACGATTGCATATAGGTGAAACTAAATTATTTTACAAAGGATATTGGGATGCTATAATATAGGTAAATTCTAAAGACGATGCTTAAATGTCAAAACTAAAGGCATTACAACAAAGTCAAAAGTGTTGAAACAGTGTTTCAGACTTTGGCTGAAATATTTAGGCCTACTAAAAGCAGGAAAACCTTTAACTTGTTCTGTACACAAGTCATGGCAAATGTAACTGAAAGTTTCACGATTTATTAACAAGGAAGATGTGCAAACAAATCTCTTGTCCATAAGGCAGCCTGACAGGCAAATGGCGGACAGACTGACGAACAGAATGAACATGATATCACACCCCTCTTTCAATTTTGGGGCATACTAAGTACCAAAATGATGATCACCTCCCAGTTGAACCACCTTTTCAAACAAAGATACGATGCAAGTTACTAGTCTGTGCTAATAATGTCATTCTAAAAACAGCCTCACAAATCTATGGCAAAGGCCAAGATTGGAAACACTTTGCAGGAAAGAACCCTGTCTGCAAGAAGCAATATATCAAACCCTCAAACCACTGGCCCAGTCTGCTGAGTGCCCCATATGGGTCAAGTTAGGGCTAAAAGCTGTAACAACTATTGCATTGGGGTGCAACGCTTGGCTGAAATTAGAATGCTTTGCCTCTCACCAATGCTTGCATTCTTGCATTTTCTGCTGGTATCAAAATGTATCTCTGTGCCTATCTGTCTGCGTATTTATGAATCTCTGTATTTCTGTATTTCTGTATTTCTGTTTTTCTTTATCTCAGTATATCAGTATGTCTTAATCTATTTATCTCTATTCCTCTGCATCTGTCTATCTATCTACAATGTATCTCTTTAGCTACAACATCTATCTATCAAAATTCTAAGAGAGCCATTTTGATGAAGATCCCACAAAAGTGAACCAGTGTTAATTATTACATTCCTAAAGCTGCAGCCAGTCAATTAACCTACCAAATTGTCAATAAGCCAGTCAATGGACTAATGAGACCATTAATCCTTTAATATATATAATTGTATAATGTTTACAAATCCAGGCATTATGGATTTCACTATCCAGTCTTTTACACCGGATCTATCTGATCCAGTATCAAAGATTGCTCTCCAGTCAACATTGCCCCATCTGTTTACTAACCTTTTTGGCTTGACCCCCTAATTGAAATGGGTATTATTACCAACCCCAACAACTGCCTTGGGTCATTAATTTGCTGTAGTGACCCCACATTACCTAAGGTTAGGAGAAAAGTAGTTCCAAAGTAGTTCTGGGACCTCCTATATCTTGGGGCCTATGATGTATGCCAGGTCAAATGGGAATGGTCTGTGAGCATGGTCTGTGAGTCTGCTGGGCCCTGCTGGCCACCCAGCATGAGTAGTTGGCAAAACAAGCTTTCAAGTTGCTCCTCTGGTTGTTTTTGTGGTAGTCATTGTACCTGTAGATACATGATTCTCGGTTATGATTGTCATTGTGGTATTTATATGACACAACTTGTCACAAGCACCAGCAGCAAAATGATTTTATAATTATCTTTGCCAATATAGTAGATATTATAGAATGTGACAAAACTTGTCACTTGTGTATGAGTTGCAGCATGTCTTGTAGTAATGATTGCAAGTGTCGTATAATTTGTTTGACACAACTTGTCACAAGTACGAACCACAGTTGTTACAATTGCAAATGTGGTAGTATTATGACACAACTTGTTACAAGTATGAGCTAAGGATGCAATGATGGCAAATTTGGTTGTGATATATGACACAACTAGTCACAAGTATGAGCTGCCACTGCAATTAGTGAAAATGCGATAGTTTTAAAAAACACGATTTGTTACAAGTATGAGCTGCATATGCAATGATTGAAAATGTGGTAGTTATATATGACACAATTTGGTCAAAGTATGAGCTGCATATGCAATGATTGAAAATGTGGCAGTATATATAACACAATTTGGTACAAGTATGAGCTGCAGTTGTAATGATTGAAAATGTGGTATGGTGAATCCTCTATGTGGCTCAGAAAGTCTTGCTAAAGTAACATTGGCCCTTGCTACATGTATATAGGTTTCTAAAACCTTTTTCAAGCCATATCATATGACACATTTGTAGAAGTGTAATAACTATAACAGTTAATTCATAAGGGTAAATTGCCACACATGGTGAATGTGTAATTATGATGTTCTTTTGGGTATGACTCACTTATTCACCTCGATCAGATCTCTATCTGCCTAATATATATATTTCTACATTTTCTAATTTAATTGCATTTAATTTCAATGCTCTTATAATTGCTGACCATTAAAATTTTGAATATGGACTTAATGCCTCATATATTTTGTTAATTTCATCTTTTCAACTTATTTATCAAATTCTTTATATTTTTTTATCTGTGATATCTCTTTTACCTTATCTTTTATTCCATGATATCTTTTTTAAATGTAATATATTCCATAGCTTCTAATGTTTCAAAAGTTCCTGAAATATTTTATGAGCGGAATAATTACATGAGTTCCAGTGTCTTGTACATATGTTCCACTTGTTGAGGTTTCATAAATCTTTTGGTTTTACACTAAGTTTTCTTTGAGGTTTAACTTCATTTAGGTAAAGAATTGCATTTCACAAGTTCCATGTATCATGTGAATGTCATGCTGTTTCGAACATATTTTCTGTAAAAGTTACAGGAGAATTTTTACCACAAAGGCTGTGACATATAGGTCCATCAACCCTGAGCTTAGGTGACAGTAAACATAATATTTATGAATATTATGTTTACTGTCACCTAAGTTGTAGTTAACGCTCCTATGATGTTGTTTTTGTAAATGGTCCTTTGGACATACATAGGCTACATATACTGAGTGCCTAAGGAAAAGCTAATATTAAAACTTTTGTCTTATTTTGCTCATTGAGTTTGTACTGATGCCAACTTGTTTGGTGTCGTCTAGTTTACGAAATTTGGGGGCATATATATACCATTTTCAAAATTAGTTATGTTTGGGTCCTGGAATTTGAATAGGCCTGCACCAACTTGTTGCAAAAGTGCATTAAATTTTACAGTGAGGGTAAACTTTAGTGTGGTCTATTTAAACCTTTTAAAAAGTTGCCGTGAACTTTTTTCTCTCATATTTTTACTTATTAAACACTCAGTGGCACAGCTTGACTTAATTCGATCCTATTATGCAGCTGTTTATAAGTTGTTGCCATGGAAATAGCCACCTGCATTTTTAAGTATAAAACATTTCAGAAGAAAAGAGGGAGAAAGAAGTTGGTGAGAAATTAAGCATGCTAACATGAGCACTACCCTTTTACATCGGACCTTTGGCTGAAGGGGAGATTTTCTACAGTATCCATTCAAGCAGCCCTCCATTTCATGGCGGCAGTGCTGCAATAGCAATGCTCTTTCAGTGCCCTCTGTGAGTGAAAAGATTAACAAAAATTGTGTTAACATCATTTTCGCAACATTTGCTATGAGTTAATTGAAATAACTTTGAAGTAGGTATAAATAACTATTGATATAACTTTTCATCTTTATGTTTATTCAGTTTGTAGTGATTTTGGCTCCATTATCACTTGATCACTGGAAACTGCTGGCAGGTTCATGTGCATTCCTGATTTACAAATATCTCAATCCTCACAAAACTTTGATTTGGTGTGTCCTTTTGTCACTGTCACCTGTAAGGAAACTGGTGATCAAAATAACATTATCATGTTACATCGTGCAATCACTAAATACAAAAGTTATGCGTCCAAAGGATTGAGTGATTATTAGTGATTGAGGCATGTGACCAAAGGATCGTATCTTTGCCCAAAGGAGTCACCTTATTTGAAAAAGAGGCCATCAGTTGGGGAAAACCTTGCCCAAAGGAATGACAAGGTCCAAAGGCAGCATATTTTGCCTGCATGAACGGATGATTTGCCAAAATTACCGATATCCATGCTGAGTAGGCCTACTAGGCAGATCTTGGATTTAGACATTGACAGAAGCCTACTTCAGTTATATAGTGGGAATCGAGAGCAACTTTTGGTTTACCAATCCTTCCCTCACTAGTCATGTATGTACTGAAATAGTTAAAGGCCTCAACATGAACATTTGATTGCCATCTTGTTGTTTGAAGAGCATTCATGAAGGGAATTGCTTTCGGATATTATTTTCGTAAAAATGGAACCAAAACCGCAAAAAACTGAACGAACATAAAGATGAAAAGTTATGTCAATAGTTTTAAAATACCTACTTCAAAGTTATTTCAGAGATTAAATCACAATAAATGTTACGAAAATGATATTACTGAATTTTTGTTCGTCTTTTCACTCACTGAGGGCACTGAAAGAGCATTGCGATAGCAGCACTGCCAATATCGGTTGAATTCTCAGGCCCAGATTGGCATTATCTCGGCAGTACCACAGCGTTGTATATCCGGTATAGACAGGCTTTCTGCTCTCTCTTGCTTTGGGCGATTACAAGTTAAACTTATTAAAGTCTACATTACAAAAAGCTCTACTCAAAATATATGACAATATCCACGTTGATCGAGACGGCAAAAAAGTTCAGGTTGAAATACAAGTCCGTCCTCGCTGGTAAGCCATGATAGTTCCCTCTAGTAATGAGGCTAAATGGGTCATCCTTAAATTGTTATGATATTAGAAGTTCAGCCCTTATTTTGGTAAATAAGGTACCACTATAAACATGATAGATGTAAAACTTCAAAGCCTAAAATGGAATGTTGTTAATAGTGTTAGCTGCTTTGCCACTCAGTTAGCATGGCAACACGCTGGGAGTTTTGCGGATCACTTTTGTATCCAACATGGCTGCCTAGCAACCCCCTGTTGCTAGGTCATTGTCGCTAAAGGGATCATTGTCGGCAAGTGTCGCAAAAGTCACTAAGCATGCAGCAAAAACACCCCCACCAGTGTGGTGTACTGTGTGGTTTATGGCTGCATGGTAATAAAAGATTCATGCATGAAAATGACGAATATATCAGACTGAAATAAATCCAGTTTAACCCCACTTATATATGTATTAAGTGTGAGGTTACATGATATAACAACACTTGCATTCCTGTTATTTGACTTACCAAACAATACCAATGACAAATTATTCCGTTCTATTATCGAACTTCTGTGTAGCCCTATTCTGAAAATTAATATTTTCTGACTGTTACTTTATCAGAACACCAAGGATGTCTCTGAACATTTACAGTCATCGTCATATTTATATGTGGAATCTCAAGTTCTTTTCTATGCTGTTGAAGTGTGACGTCAGAGATGACTCTATTCCCTAGCATTGCAATATATGTAAAACAGCTACAAGCTGTGATGTCATTTTAAACTGGGTCAGATTCCCCGGCTTCTAGCCAACTGTGGATCTGCCAAAACTGAGCATCACAGCTCGCCGCCATTTTTAAGGTGCACATGTGCCGTGACGTGTATGACTCCGTTCATGACGCTGCAAAAATACAACAGAGGGCTGCCGAAATAATGGTGCCCCCAGCAGCCATTCAAAAAATCGCTAAAAACGATGCAAAATCATACGAAATTATCCATGCAGTTGTGCAGTAATTCCAACACAGCAATCAGGCAATACAACGGCGTTGGCCTTATAAATCTGGACCTGCTTACCGCTCTCTCCTGCCTTGGCAGATTACAAAATTACGTTGTACATGCTTTATTTAATGGCTCAACTTAAATTCTTGTATCTATAATGAACAATTTCCTTTTACACCGGGGTTCAACTGTATGGAACTCTCAGAAAATGAAGACGATCTGTGAGTTGTGTACCTGCCTGGCTTTATGGTCATTTTTGCACTACGTTGAGTGGGCATAAAGCTTTTTTGCATGGTCTATGTAATGTTTTCAATCCTCGAAGCTGGGTGGTTCTTAATGTCATCAATCATGCTTTATTTCTGAAGAAATGATACATTCAAAGACAGCCAAAGTTGTAATTATTTTTGTAGCATAATGTGGGCTGGGCTAGCCTGTGAATCTTATTGTGGAAGTGCTACTTAGCCTGTAATTATTGTTCCTGGCTACCTAACTTTACTAAATTGTTTTTAATAGATTTCAAAGACTCTGTAATTTTGTTGCCAACAAAGGTGTTAAAATTAAAAAGTTGAACTTGATTTTAAATTGAAACGAACCTTATGGCTATGAGTTTTTTTGTGCAACATAAAAATCAGACAGAAAACATTTGTTAACTCTGGGGCATGATAAACTGCTGTTTAAAATGTACTTGAATGTACACACTTTCATTTTCTGGTGTTTTAAAAGTTTGAAAGAAAATGTGCCTATATTTAAACAAAATGATGTTGGGCAGATAAGATATTCAGAATTTAAAATTGCTTAAAAGGAACTATTGTTTCAGATCAATGTTTTTTTCTTTACAGTGAAATGTAGGCACCAAACTTACATGTAAATGATTAAAAATATTAACAGACCATGCAAAAAAGTAGTGTTGTGTAACCACACAGCCAGACAGATGTACACACCTCACATCATAATCACTGAAAGAGATAGGTACACTTTAAACATTTTCAGACAAAATGGCAAAACCAACATGGATTTTTAAAAAAAATCCATGTTGTTTTTTTTGCATTGAAATTTGGTTTTTCAAAAAACCATTTTGAATCTAAAAAAAAACAATTTTGTCCCGAAATTTTTTGGAGTGTAGGCCACTGTCGATTTTGAGAGACAGGCACCGTGTTGTCTGAACATTTTCATGATGTTTTTCAATAATTTTAACTATAACTGGTTGGTTTTCCAATTGTCACTTCATTTTATATCTAGGTTTAATACGTGGGCCTTAAGAAAATTTACTGATCTTCTATACAATATGATAGACCAATCCAAACCCCTTTTCATATAATTAGCAATTCACAAACTCACTGAAGCATAAAAAGCAATGATATTCAAATTATGTTTAAGTTCTATATAATTGACCAACCACATAGTCACAGTGGGAAGTGTAATTCGATCTATAGACTGTGTGTAAGTCAGCAATTTAACAGTATATTGACTGATACCTTAATTATAAGTCTATTCTTACATTTGATTGATGACTCTTAGGCCACGACCCTAAGAAGGCATTTGATCAAGTTGAACATCAGGAAGATAATCAGTCTAGGTCTGTCCAGAAACAGTTGGCTGGGGCATGGACAGCTAGACAGATAGATAGACCGATAAATATATAGATTGATATTTAGATAGATAGATAAATATATAGATAGATATATTTGGAATATTCAGCAGCCTCCCTCCCCCCGAAAATTTGGGAAAAACATTTGGACCAGGGCTAACACAAATTCGGGCAGATGGTTAAATAAAAATTCTTAATCAATAGATTTAAATCTTGATCTGGAAAATTCAAGCAACTGTCGCTCGCCCCACAAATTTGCAAATGTCAAACCGTTCAACAAAATTTTAAGTAAACTCTACGCTGTTATTATTTATGGATGCAGGTGACTATTTTTCCTTTTTCTTTTTTTGCAACCTCATTAATTCAAATGTATATAAATTCTTTTTTTTTTTTTGCAAAACATATGTCTTGAAACTCAACATACATGTTTTTGTTGAAAGAGTCGAATTTCTACAGATTCAATGAGATTGTTAGAAATGATAGGCAGATAAATTTGACCGATTGCTTATTCAGTATAAACACTTATGGGGATGTGATGTGAATAATTTATACTGTTAAATCTTTTGCTCAATTGAACTTCCATTTGTTTTCCTTTTGACAGACAGTTAATAGCCAATGGTATATCCCATACACTAACACATATGCCCCTTTGTGACCTCAAATTGGCCCATTCGGTAGACCTCTGACCCTCGATTTGAACCCATGCTCTCACTTGGACTCTGATAAGTCATTTGACAGCTGATCATGTTTGCCTTCGGGCTCAGTTCCCTTCAACTGTTTGTTTCATGTTTGTCAAACTCAACAATACAAACATTACATGCATAGATAGACAATTGGCAATTGTGTCTCAAGTGCTGTCATTGAATTACCGTTAGACAGACAGCTAGACAGACAGACAGACAGATGGCCAAAGCCAGAAGACACAAAGACTGATCCACTGTAAACATGGAGAGCAATACATTTCACAAACTATCAATTATGCTGGTTACAATTGGTCCTTATGGGAAAGTTGCCATTGACCCCTCTTTGTTACTTTCTTCTTCCCTTTCTCCTTTCCTCTCTTCTTTCCCTGCTTCCTTCCTCATTTTTCCTCTTGAGTAAGCATTGTTTTCATTTTGTATAGGACTTCAATAACATGTTCCCTCAAGCTTTATGTCAAGCATTTTTCCTAAAATTTTGATCTTGAAGAGATAAGTCACAGTTAGGGGTTCCGCTGATAAGGTTGCCAGTAGAAGTTTGCACAAATGCTGGAGGGCACCATGTCATCTATCTATCTATCTATCTATCTATCTATCTATCTATCTATCTATCTATCTATCTCTCTATCTATCTATCTATCTATCTATCTATCTATCTATCTATCTATCTATCTATCTATCTATCTCTATCTCTATCTATCCATCTATCTATCTATCTATCTATCTATCTATCTATCTATTTGTGTAACTTTGTACATGAATGGGTTAACCATATGTTCATTTTAAATAAGAGGATTTGAGTTGACCTTAAGGCAAAGGTCATTCTGCCTTAAAAGACAGGTGTCAATTGATCAGAATTCTATACAACAGCAATTTATTGTTAAGGTATATAAGTTTGTTGTTTGGGGTAAAAAAAAGAAATACAAAAGAAAAACATATGTGACAACTATCATTATTTACTGGACACTCAAATAAGCTGAGGATTGCTGAAAGTTTGAGATAACGGAGATCTATCCACAATTTCTGTGTTTGTGAAAAGTGGACATGTTCCAAATATTTTAAGTTTATTTCTTGGGGGTTATTCAAATTATTTGAGGCCATTTAAGGCTTAGTCTCTGCACTCTAAAGTTATACACACTTCTTGAAATATCTGGCCTGTCTTCATTTTAGCCAAGTAACCAATTGGTATAAATATTTATTGGAAATGAGTTTTTGATATGAAATGCCTTTTTCTGAATTCTTTCTTATAGCAGCTTTAAGTTCTCCTTACGAGATACTCGTGTACAGATAAAGAAATTGGTTGCAAGTAACAAAGCCCATGCATAGCCTATGAAGGAAGTTTATGATTCATCAATAGTCCCATTTATTGTCAATTTATTAAACATCCTGACTTTTCGATAAAGCAGCACCAAAGCTTGTTTACTTTCAATTAAATTGGAGATCAAGTTTATTAAAATCAGATCAAAGTATATTCTTTGTATGACCCTAACCTTTGGCTGTAAGTAATTTAATATCCAATTATGTGCCTATACATTTTCACCTGGAGGGCACTTCAAAAAAGGGTGTTAAAAGATTAAATTTTAAGGTCAGCTCAGGGCAGGGGTGGCAGAAAATTGATAAAAAGGTTTTTGAGAGTGTTTTGATTTTTTGAAATCTCATCAATATGTAGTGGACTTTTATTGGCAGATTTGTATGAGTGTAAATTGTGACCACAATGTATTTAGTTCAAAGGACCACAGGTCGTGTTTTTAAATTGATTCAATAGGTTAAGAGGGTTTAACATAAGCAATTACTGAGTTGAGGGTGCTCTCACATACATTATTATTTGAACATTTAAATTGATTTACCATCAACAAATTGAAAATATGCTAAATAACATTATGTTCATTAATGCTTCATAATTTTCTCTCTGTGCTTTCTCCGCAATAAAGTAAGCAAACCAACATTCCGTTAAATATTTTATTTGGTGGTGCCGGTTAATTGTTTTTTTAATCACTGCACAATTATATTTCATTTAAATTTTAATATTTGCTACGACAGAGCTAATTTGTCTAGCCCTTATATTTAGACTAGTATTCTCAAATATCCGTTTTGAGAAATGAGTGACTTTTTGACGTGTGAATTTTGGAATTTTCTATCTCTTCTCAGCCTATCTTAATTGTATCTTCCCAAACTTTCTGTAACCTTTCAGTGACAGTAAACTAAAAAGATTGCTTAAAAAAGAAACATTAAACTGCAGTTTACTTGCAGTTTAGTGATAGGGCAGTCCTCTGGAGGCAAAATCAATCACTGAGGTCACATGACCTTCAACCAGTCACGTGACTTACAATTAGCCCCTTGTGTGCTTGAGCAATAGTAGGTAATCCCTTACCTCAATGAAAACAACATTAAAGTTCAAGGAATTTGTAAGACTTAAGACCCACACTAAATCTATCTTTCCCAGCTATCTCCCTATCTCTCTGTCCAGTAATTGCATATCTCAGTCGATCTATTTGACTCTAAATGATCTATATAATATATTTCTGTCTATGTAGATCTATCTTTCAAGATATATCTATCTATATCTGTCAATCTCTCTGTGCACCCATCTATCATCTATTTTATCTAGAACCAGATTTCAGCCCATCACCACATACTCTCCAAGAACTTTCAAACAATCTATCTATCTATCCATCCATCTATCTATCTATCTATCTATCTGTCTATCTATCTATCGCCTCTCCAAGAACTGCCAGCACTCCCACCCACCTACATGCAGTATCGTTGCAAGACCCCACCTCAGTGTGGGGTACCACAAGGGTGACATGTTTAACCAATTAGTATTCTTCGGCTTTCTTTGTCTCACCTTATTTTTGGTTAGCTTCTCATAATTCCTTTGTTCTTTTTTCCTCTAATATTTACATAAGCAACACCTAGGGCAGGTAGAGTGTCAGATATGCTTTCAGACACCTCTTGAGAGATCTTCTTGGGTGTCTAAAATAAACCAAGTTCAAGTTGTTGTTATAGTCAATACAGTGCCTTTGTGGATTCTGTGTTTCTGTAGTTTAATCATATTATCTATCTGTAGTTGCAACAGTTAGCATTTTCAATTTACAGAGAGAATCCTGTCTAATAAAAATTTGAAAATGCGTTTTAATGGGTTATTGCACTTTAAACATATGCATGGGTGCATGACAGTTCATGTATAGTGCAACGTAATTTGACTAAAACTTCTCTCATAATTGAGCTAGAAAAATGATTGAATATAGCTGATTATGCAGCTTGCAATCTGTCTTCCTTAATATCTCGAATATAAAGCTGGCTTCCTGCTCAGTTGCCCAACTGGCAGTCTGTATTATAAATATTATCTAGTTGCCCAGCTGAATTTCCGGGCTATTTTCCAACTGGCTGTCATTTTGGCTGAATATTAAGCTGGTTATATTGTTGGCTTTCTGCCTGTTGTCCAGCTGACTGTCTATATCTGGTAATCACACTGATTATCTAGCTGGTTTTCTCTCTGACTGAATATCAGTATTATCTGGTTGGCTTTTGACCTGTTGACCAGCTGGCTGTCTACATCTGGTTGTGAAGCGGATTGTCTAGCTTGACTTGACTTGACTTAGGTTGTGCTGGTGTACCCCGGATCAGCCGGGGCAGCTCAACCTCCATCTTTTTTGTGGAGGGAGCTGCACTTTCATTTTTGGTGACCACCATATGATGATGAGATGAGAAGACTGTGAGTCTGGCACATACCCTATTAATTCAGGGATGCCCAGGGTCTTTCAGTTGCCCCAGCATAGAATACTGGATACAACCCGCCTCCATTTAATGTCCCACGGGCACGTACTAAAGTGATTTCCTGGGGTGAGATTTGAACCCACGCCCTCAAAGCCAGTGGACAAGCGCACTTACCGATTAGGCCACGGGGTTGTCTGTCTGTCCGTCTGAATGTTAAGCTGGATATCTAGCAGGGTTTCTGACTGGTTTTCCAGCTGGCTGTCTATATCTGGTTTTCTGTCTAGCTGTGGTGTAGCTGTGTATCTATCAAGCAGACTATATCTTGGATTAGATATGACCAGACCACTACCATAATTCCTTCTGCAAATACTTCTTTGTGATGTAGGTATTTCCTGGGTGATCATATGACAACATGTTAACATATGCTTATCTATACATCTATGGGGTTGTTATCTTTCCAGGGTATTTATCAGATAAGAGGAGCATGTATTTGATAACAGGGCTACTGGTCCTAGGTACAAAACCCTTGAAGGGTTCACAATACACCCCTTGATGCCCCTACTTGAACACTTCATCATATGGTCGTTTGGCTGTGCATGTCTCCTGTCATAATTGTAAACACTGTGCTTGGATAGATAGATAGACTGGTTTGATCACCTCCATGAGCAGTCCTAGTAGGAAGTCATACTCCAACACAAGCTCAAATTGATTTTTTGTGGCATGAAAAATATGCATTACATTTTAAATATTGTGGTGCAGGGTCAATTGGAACAGGGAACACCAGAAAAAGTTGTATAGATTGTTCAGGAAAAATCAGAAAATTTCGAAGTGATAGTTTCATGGAAAAATCCAGGAAATGTTGGTTATGCCTTGTTGTGAAAGGAATCCTTGTCTAACATTTGACCAATACTGGGAATTTTGGATCCAAATTCAAATGGATACCCTATAAATTGGCTTATAATGATCATTTTAAACTAGTGCAATGATTCTACACCAGTTCACAATACCACATGATCACAACTTAACAGTTTATATCACACCATGCAAAACCTCACATCCCAACCTGTTGAGAGGGTATTTATTTACAATAACAACTTGAGCCACAAAAGTGGGTGCTGTATCTGCCCCGGCAGAGGCTTATCTATTACATATCAACAACATAAGATGTGGATTTACCTGCAGTGTATATATCATGCATGAAGATAGTGTGTCAAGAAATACAGACCAACATATCAACATTGGTGTCCACACGTTTATTCTGAACTTAGAGCATACATGTGAAAACAAAAACATATTTCTAATCTTTCATTCAAGTCCACCAGTTCATGTGTCTTCGATGAACCTATAAATTCATCTGTAATATTTGTTGCCATAGTGGAATTGCAGATAGGTAAAGCTTGTGTTATGTATTGTACACAAATAACTTTCCTACGAAACACCTTGTAAGTTTTATTAAATCCATCCAGAAACTGAAGGCATGCTGCAGGGTGTCTGGTTGGCTATGGTTCAGGCCAGCTTTGCTGAAGGTCTTCGTCTGCTTTGGGTTTGCCCCCAGGTGGGGAGCCCAAAAATTTAGCGGACCTTCATGAGCAAACTCTAGTTGGATGTAATTCGGATGATATGTTAAATTGGCTGCCCCTGGTATCCGTGTCTGTGCTTGGCAAATAAAAGATCCCTCACATGGCATAAATGTGTAACATGTTGAAGACTATACGTTCTTTGTCCCATCTCATCAGTCAACCATTGTGAGTGCCCAGAACTGAGTTAAGAGGGCCATACTTGCCCGATCTATCTATCTGCCTCTGTATGCAGACATATTAAAAAGGACCTTTTTCCAGTCGTTCTTCTTTCTTGATTAAATAGAAATCACGAAGTCTGTAACAATCTAAAACAAAGAAATCATATTGCGTATACCATGATGTGACAATTCTGCAGAATAAACATGCAACCATGATTTATTATAAGAAAAAAAGAGGAGGAATTCCATAACTGAGCCAAAGTTTATTTAAAACGGCAGCCCTACGAATGTCTAGCCTCATTCTCACCTAGCCTCTTTTTCGTCTGGCCTCTTTTTCATCTTGACTGTTAACAGTGGCCTCTGTTGAGTGTTCTAAGAACCTCAAATAAACTTAAAACAGACTGAACATGCTAGGACTAAATAGGCTGGTTTACTTCTGAGCAAGTGTGAACACAATACTTAGGTGGAAATCTTCAAGAAATGACTTTAAATAACACGACAAAAACTATTTTGTTTATATTATAAATTGTCTGCAAATAGTTGAATGGTTGACTGGAACTCCAGTCCTACAATGTATGAAAACAGGCTCTCAACCAAAGGCAGAGGTTTATGCTTTGTTTACACTCTCAAATCAACATACAAGTGGTTTGAAGCTGGCTCACTGTTTGGAGGGCCACCTTTGGATCTTGAGACATAAGTTACATAAGTTGCAATGAGGATGATGTGGAAACCTTTTCTGCGTGTAAAGAGAGGACTTCAATTGTTGCCTTATTGTCAGGAGTTGTTTTTTTCTTCAATGCAAGATTTTTTTGTCGTTTTAGATACATTTGTTTGAGATTGAGTCATGAGGCTGTTTGATTGGTTCCACCTACAAAATGTATTTTGAACAAGATTCTGTTTTCATTGATATCTTCAAAGCCTATAGCCTACATACAAACATTTTAAAAAATAAACACTACAGATAAAATTTAAATTCAGTATCGTTGCAGCTTCATTTCTTGCAATTGCTCAAAAATGGATGTTCTTGAGCATCAGTGATTCAGTGGTAAATCTTTCAAATCATCATAATGGTCTGTTAAAAAGAAGATTTTTAATTTTTTGTACTTCCCTAACAAATCACAAACCAACAAAGAATAATCACTATTTAAATTGAGATCTCACAATAAAAGCCAAGACAAAAAAATTATCACACCATCTGCTCAACACACACACAATTGACCCTTGCAATTGACACATCACATCTCCTCACCCGGCATAGACACATTTTCAAGGGACACTCCACCTTCTGACACCAGCCTAGCACAAGAGTAGAAGAGGCAGCCACACCCCTGGAGGGCTGGTGTTTTGTCTGGGGGACATTTTGCATCCTTGTTTATTGCCAGTCCCTCACACCTTGTTGCTCTTGCCTTGTTGCTCTTGAACAGCTTTTGTTTTGCTTGAGAAGAATGAGAGAACAGAGGAAGGGGCCACCCTATGAGGAGTACAGTGGGGCACAGCAGATACATTGAGGTGGTAGGGAGTGTATATATCGCAGCTCTCTGACTCTGTATGAAAAGTGCAGCCCTCTCAGCCATAGGTGTGCCGTATTGGGGAGGGGGACACTAAGATTTCGGAAAAAAGACTGAAAATCCAGACAGATTATTAAATTAACATTGGAAATCAATGGTTTCCAAGCTGCTTCCTTCGAAATGGTATTAGATCACAAAGATCCCACGCTCTTGAAGGTACTAATATTATTAAAATAATATTATAAGAGAAGATGCAACGTGGCTCCAAGAATTCTCATTTCATACAATAACTGCTTCCTGTTTATATTTTCCTGCTCTGTGATTGGTGCTGGCTTCACACTAGGTGACGTCACCTTAGCAACCTGTAACAGTATGATGACAGCATGATCTGTGATGTCACAGAGCAACATGTCCAGAATGCTTTGCAGCAGGAAAAAGACCTTTCACAGAAATCTCACTTCTGTTTGGTGTTGCATCTCCTTCGTGTATTTGATATAGATAGATATAGAAATTAGGGCAAATGTCGCTCATCCCCTCAAAAATTTTGTGTGTGGCATGCCTATGCTCCTCTGTACGAAAAGTGCAGCCCTTTGAGGCGAGTCCCAGCCACTCACTAAGGTCGATCGATTTCTGCTGCATGAAGTCAAATTAAAGTTCTTTTTACACTAATAACTTCTTAGATATTATTTCAGGGAAAACTGAATTTGATTCAAAATAATCAGGCAGCCTCCTTCACCTCGAACAGTCAAGTCTAAAACTACAATGAATCTATCCAGTGCAACTTTTAAGCCAGTGGAGGGGGGTGGGCAGAGAGATGAAGGCAATCGTGGCCGAGGCCCGCAGGGCCGAAGGCCAATAGGCCGGGGGTCTGGGGGCCGCTTTAGGCCCCCAGAAGCCAACGGTTTTTACATTGCCGGAAATGAATTCTGAGCAATTATGAAGGATGTTTCCCTTCATAGAAACCATACATGAAGAGCCCAAAAAAATCGTATTTTATGATAAAACCTCACTCTGAATTTCAATTTGATGAAAAAGGCATGCTGTAGACAACATTTTTGAAAGTAGGCTAGTGCTGCATGAAAACAAGACTCCATGACAATGCACGGGCCTGAGTCAATTTCTTTAATGATACAGAACTAAATCAGTATTGTCCTTTGAAGAAGAAATTCAAATAGTATCTATCATAAGCAATATACCATGTACACATGTATGTATATCAGTAGGGGGAACCGGGGCACATTGGGACACGGGGCACTATGGGTCGGTGGGGTTTTCTTAGTTCCTGGCAAGGTATATAGTGCATTAACACCTTGTAGTGCCAATAGTTAATAACTTTAAACTGTTTTAAACATTTAACATAAGCTGTCCTGGGTGCGGACATCTATGTCAGTAACACACAGTGCTTTGCGATAAATTTGTTCACAGAGCATGCCTCTATTCATTGGGGCCTGAATACCTGTTGTGTGCTGTCCCAGGTCATTCAGTTGACTTTGACACTTAAATTCTGCCATAATAAGGCGTCCCAATGTGCCCCGAATTCACTGTCCCAATGAGCCCCATATGACTTTTGCACCAAAATGCTAATTTCTCAGGCACCAGTAGTAGAGTGTGTTTATCACGATAACAATTCATAACTGTTCGTTATGATCAAATTGATACAAGCACTGAGAAAGCCTAATTGTCCATGGTTTGTCCAAAGAATGGTTTGAATTGAACCCGTCCATGTTTACTTTAGTAGTAGGAAAACAAACTTTTCCTCGCCATACTTCTGCATGTGGCTGTAATTTGTCATCAAAACGATAGAAACATCAGGATGTGTAATTACAAGATATGATGGCACAATCATATCATGTATATTGTCTTATGCACTACTTATATGTAATATCCATTGCACATGGAGTGTTAAAATGATTTTTTTCATTGATGTCCCAATGTGCCCCCCCGGCTGATGTCCCAAAGTGCCTCGCTGGGGAACATTTGGACAGTCATTTTTATGACTCACATTTTGCATTTAAGCTCAATAGTATTGGTGATATTCAAGCAAACTTCTGAGTTCTTCAGTGCTTTCAGCATTGAGCAAAATTAGTAGACATTAAAAGCGTCCCAAAGTGCCCCGGTTCCCCCTAGTTCATTTCTACAAATATCAGACAGTTTGTGTCATGTTAATAGCCCAAATATATAGCCACTCTGAGCTAACTATAATTTTGAAAACAAGGGGTTCAATGACTTGCCAGTAACAATAAGCAAATATGATACAAGTAACAAAGGTAACAGCAATACAAAGAACACTAATAAAGATGACAAATATCATCATATTGGCACTTTGGAGATTAGAGAGTAAATTATTATTTTGGAGAGTAAGAATTGACGAGGAAAATGCATCAAATTTCGCTTTGACATGTGATGTCAGAAAACAAATAAAAGTCTGTGTTACTTTAAACTTTCAGCTAAGTACCTGATGTTCATGAACTTGAAAATCTTTCAGGCAGCTTTATATTATTTCTTGGAAGTTTATCAGTAGATGAGTTACAATTACTATATGTGGCCTCAGCCTTTTTGCCACCATATTGATGGCTGATGGCCTACAATCAGGAGCTAGGTAACTACTAAAAAGCACACTGTTCTAAGTTCGGAAAAATTTTGTGAAAAGGCCTTTATTTGAATTTGGTTAAGTCTGGTGCACACGTTCTCCTTTGCTTAGAAGTGAGAAATTCTGCCACAGCAGGTCGAGGATCATAATGTGGCGTGCCTGCTCCATTTAAGGCAATCAACAGTCTATCATTAGTCGACTGTGTTGCCATGGACATTCTTTGGTAAATTTTAATGATGTTGTAGTGGGAATTGCAGCGCTACACTTCCATTGAATGAGGAACAGCTGCTATAAGTGATATTACTATAGTCTATAGACTGACAATGAAAGATGGCTGAGGCAAATCATTCTTGCTGACATTGGCTGTAATAAGACTGAAGCTCCTTTGAAGGACACCATTTTCATCCATATAGTTATAAAAAATCCAGAAACTTAAATCAAGTTTAACAAACTATCAGAAAAAGGTTATGATTTTTCAACACCAGCTGGGAAAACTAGGTGGGCATTTTAGAGAATTTTCAATTTCTTGGGTGGGCAGCCATCAGAGGCGGGTGGGCATCTGCCCACCTAGTTATTAGTTAAAAGTTGCCCTGAATCTATCATTAATTGAAGAAAAGACTCAATTCCTAAAATTTAGGCAACAATTGTTATCCTGGATTAACGTACAGACGCCATCGCCCACATCATCCTCATGGTAGTAACTTACATGTACGTCTCAAGACCCACACTGTAAAACCTGCTTTGTTACTTTAACAGCAGCTACCGTAATGAATGAAAAAAGTTCCCATTTTACGGCAGAAAACCGTGGTTTTTATGGCATGTGCTGTTGTTTTAACGGTAACTGCGGTAAAAGTAACGCCAAAGGTTATCTTTAAATTATGCTTTTTACCAACTTCTTCAAACATTGCAATTACAAGGATGTATCAGTGATTGTGCCTTTGATAAGTGCAGAGAAAGAATACCTGTTTTACATTAATAGATTTAATAAATTGTGGGATGGCAATATATTTTACATTGAATGGATAACTTCCAATTACTTTTTCTTTAACTCTGTTTAGTCAATTGGAAAATTTGACAAATTGACTTAAAAGAAATCCACAACATTTTACAAGTTTCCACTCATTTTTCATCAGAACTTTTTACCCTACAAGTAGATACCTGTAAGGAACATACCAGAACATACATGTACATGTGTTCACTTAGACCTACTGCAATGAATACTTAAGGTGTTGACTTGGTGACAGCCCTTTCAAGCTTATAACGTGTAATTAATTTTTTTAATGCCAACTTTTGGTGTTGAATATCAATGTGTTTGATCAAAATAACAAAGTTGATATATACTTTATTCACTGATACCTGTATGTTTAAGTTCATACATGAAAATCACATTTTTGTGAATAGAGAAAATGGCTGAAAAAATCACAAGCTTTCAACACCTGACAGTTCCCAACAATTACTGCACTGCACTCTGTAAAATGAATTAACAATTTTGACTTTTTTGGTGTTAAAATTGAAGTCATGTACATTAAAGAACATTAGAATGTTTAAAAGAATCTTAAAGAGTAAATTGTCATTTATTGTTGACATTGAATTGGTTACCTAGCAACTAAAGTGTGTCTCATGGTGAAAATGAGCCCCCAAAAAAGTTTGATTAAAGGGAGAAGTTAGCAATATAAAAGAACGCACAGGTTGTTATATTATCCGAAAGAAAATGGTTGTCAGTCGCACAGCGGGATGCGAAGGTTTCAACGTACTTGACTTTGTGATGTCACTGTTTGCATTCACAAGAAATAAATGTTTTTAATATACCTTAACATCTTTGTACTATTATGTACAGTAGACATTTTGAATGTTTAAAAAAATTTTGAAGACTCTTTTTTTTTAAATGTCCTTGTATAAATTCTGGACACATGTTACTGCACAGGTGTACAGCAGTACTTCTTCACTTGGGAGTAGCAAAATTAACTGTGAAACTCCCTGGCAAATTAAAAAATAGTACTTATCAACTTTCACTAATTAAAGTGGGCATTTTTAGGCAAAATAGTACTTATCTACTTTCACTAATTAAAGTGGGCATTTTTAGGCCAAGCAATTGACTAATAATACAAATATTCTTATGACTGACTTGCTGCATGACACATGAAAAGTTGAAACAAGTTCCAGCAAAATGTCTCTGCATGGAAGGTTGAAGATTTCATGAGTGCTGAAGTCTTGAATGCAAACATTTTCTTGGCTGACTTCAAAGCTAACTGTAAGTTCCCAAACCGGAGACAGAGCAACTGATATATTAGGGTCTGTAAAACAAGCCTGGTAAAATACTATAATTAGGAATGTATATATCTTGGGCCTACATGCTATGATTTCTGCCTCAGTCTGATCTGAGAGCTGTGGACAATGTTATCTTAAACCTTATTGAAATTTCAGCTGAAATACAACCACATCTCGAGTGTAGCTTGTCAGGAGTTTAAAGGAAATTCTGGAAAATTTCATTCAGATACCATCAGCCTTGGATGCTAATAGTTAAATTACCATCACATACAAAGTTATCGTTTTGGAATCAGTCCAGATCACATCGTTTTTGTTTCTTCTCTTGCATGTATGTTGACATTAAGGCTTTCACAGGGACTCACCTTTTGTATAAATTATGCAAAAAGTGTGTAATGGAATTTTAAGGAATTTTGAAGAACAAATCATCCTCTGTCTTTTTCTGTATTTGTGCAGAATCCAACCAGGAAACATGCTTGTCAACTGCCCTTTTTACCCCGCAGGCTATACATAGCCTACGGGGTTCTGCAGTGCTCAACGAGACTAGTTGCTGGGGATTTCGTCAAGCATAACTCACTTTGTGTTGCTCATATTTCATTCAAATTTTGCCTGTTATCTTATTTTGTCATGCAGATGGGAATGACAAGTTTCCAGGCATTTCTAGCGATTAGATGTGTGTAATTGATTGTTACCAAGAATCTCATGTACACTGTCAAAAATTACTGGAATTATATATTTCTTCTACATGCTCCAAAATAGTGATGTCAGTGTCAATAAAGTCTTCAGACCTGTCAGAGTGTCCGTACGTCCGTACGGGTCCGGACGGACGGACGGCCGGCCACACGGACGGACGCGGACGGACAGCCACACGGACAGAAGGATGGACGGACAGACGCACGGACACACGGACGGACGGACACACGGACACACAGACGGACGGACGGACAAAAGGACGGACGGACAAAAGGACGGACGGACACAAGGGACAGACACACGGACACACGGACAAAGGACGGACAGATGGACGGACGCACGGACGGACACATGGACGCACGGACGGACGCACGGACGGATGGACACACGGACACACGGACGGACACACGCGGACACGGACGGACGGACACATGGACGGCCGAACGGACACACGGACGGCCGGACGGCCACACGGACGGACGGACGGACGTACGGACACACGGACGTAGGGACGGACGGACGCACGGACACACGCGGACACGGACGGACGGACACTCGGACGGACGGACACACGGACGGACGGACACACGGACGGACGCACAGACGCACGGACGGACGGACACACGGACGGACGCACAGACGCACGGACGGACACACGGACGGACACATGGAAGGACGGACACAAGGAAGCACGGAAGGAGGCAAGGACGGATGGACGGACGGACACACGGACAGACGGACGCACGGACACAAGGACGGACACACGGACGGACACACGGACGGACACACGGACGGACACATGGACGGACACAAGAAATGTGGATCTCCACCTTAGGCAATGTGAACTGTCACAGTAAACAAGAACAAGTAAGTTGCAATGTGAACTGTCACAGTAAACAAGAACAAGTAGGCCTAAGTTTTTACAGCAAATCCTTCACAGTGCACGTGCTTATATGTCATGTGTCATGATGTGGGAAAACAAACCAATAAATTGTCAATCTGAGGTGCCAGTGACATGCCACATGTGTTGTTGAGGGGAAGAGAGTTGGGTAAAAATACCTTTCAAATCCTGTTAATGCATGACCTGTCAACACTGAGATAAGAGGGTGCATGGTGCAGTGTGTTTTGTTGAAGGTCCCATTGTTTAAACAAGTCAGGAAAAAGAATTACCGCAGACAATAAAAAAGAGCAGTGCACTGTTATTGTTTGCTAAAACACTTTAAACAGTTCAAATGGGAAGTATTCAGCCTCCTTTGAAGTAACAGAGCAGAGGTGATGCATAGATCTGCAATTCTGCATCCATGGACCTATGTACCAAATGAATCATTCAATGAGTTGTCGGGATTTTTAAAATCCCCTGGTAGAAGGCATATATATATATGTTTACCACAGTCTACAAAACCTTCATACTTTCTCCACTCCATTCATGGTCCCAAGTGAACACAATTCTTGGCTGTCATGAAAAACAACTGCTATAGCACATTTTATTATGGTTTCAGGGTAAATCAACCAAATTAAAGTGCATTCTGGGACTTTTGGTGATGTCTTTACTTCATGTGTATTGCACTCCCAGCCATGCCATGATACTGGAGTTGTCTGTCGCACTTTGCAACCGAGTTGTTTACGTGCTTGCACGGTATTTTTTTTCTTTGCAAACAATACTGGAATTTCTTACTTTTGTATGCATGTAACAGTATCCGAATGGTCTCAATGGCTTCACATAGAGCCGGCGGGGTTTACGTGCTTGCACGGTATTTTTTGCTCTGACATGCTCCATCAAATCTGCTTTTTATCTCACATTTCTTTTTCTTTTTTTTCTGTTACTTTATTTTCTTTATTGTTGTAACTTTGACTATCATGACATGGTGCATTCTTGCAGATTTGGGAGGGTCAATAAAAAAAATTTCTGTGTGTCTTTTAATGCTAATGACTTAAAATTAACAACAATGAATTCTATAAACACGTGAATATCTATCTATCTATCTATCTATCTATCCATCTATCTGTCTATCCGTCTAGCTGTCTATCTATCCATCTGTCTATATTTGTTCATATGTTAATATAACTCTATCTATATGTCAATCTATCTATCTATCTTGCTAGCTATCAAGCTGTCTATCGATCTGTCTATCGATTTGTTTATCTATCTGCCAGTCTATCTATCTATCTATCTATATCTAAATATATATTATATATATATATATTTCTATCTACTATGTATCTATGTATCTATGACTCTATCTATCTATTCAAACCATGCTGTCTTCTAATAAATGTGCATTGTACCCACCAACCTACATGCACCACCCTATCCTGGCATTCATCCACTATCAAAATAGGTCTTCAATCTCCAGTACAGAATCTGGCGATACCATATCTCAAATTGGAATCAGTGGCTGTAGAATTGCTTGTAATGGATGGCACCCTTTAGCTCACAAATTCACAGGCATTAATATGCATTGCAGACAACAACTGCAAGTTAGGATAACACTTTAAGGGATTATCTGAGGGGTTTTTGAATTGCAGACAGATTTCTCATAAGAAGCATTGGCTGCAGGCTCAGATAGGAAGGAGCCCTCTTAAAAATTGAATGAGAGCTTATTGAAGCCAAAAAACATAAACAATCAAAGTCTCTTGGTTTTCTTAGCTCTTTTTCTTAGGGGGGGGTGCTTCTAATTTCCTGTAGACACTATACAGTTTGACTGTGCAGACCATGCACAGCTGCTTAGAAATTTTTGTAGGTGGACAAAACGAATTGAACTCGATCGAAGTCACTAAGTTTCTAAGTCATGGGGCTTCTTCATGTTGATCTCCATCATCGCTGAACATTTTTGCCCTCGGTAGTGCACATTGCCAAGGGTATTGTAGTTACTTTTCTGTATTGGCGTTTGAAATACTGGCGTCCCACTTGTGTATTGGCCAGTATGACTAAACCATATACGTAGATTTGTTATGTAAATTTGAGCAATGGAAAATTGGAATATTTGTTTCCATTTCTTCTGTCATTTTGCTGAGATGACTGTCGATAACCGCTTCTTACCGTTTATTTATGTTTCTCTTTCCAGGTTCTACAAAACCCAGTAGAGGGCGTGTCGCTTCAATTTGATTGGCGGTTGGTCACGTGCTGGAGTCACGTGTTACCGTCGCCATGGAGACCAAACCAATTGTTATCCTCGTTTGTGTATTGTTGTTGACGTCACAAGAGATCTGTGCTAGAAGAAATAGAGATGTTGCATCCAAAAATAGAGGAAAGTTACGCCACAAAGAGGGCCAGTGCGAATTGGAGGTAAGCGCGGCGAAGGCTCATCTGTTTTCCTTCTATATTTAATGTAAGGAATATGACTTAAGTTAATGTCAGCAAGAGAACTATACTGAAAGTAACACTACATATGAAATTATTCAACATTTAGTATATATATACATTCAATATTTAGGCCTACTGGATACAAAATTCAAACGCAAAGCTGCCTATTTTTTGGTCCATCTATATAACACAATTAATCATTCATAAATCTATTTATAAATGATGGTCTGTTTATATCTTCTGTGGTGTGGAAGATTAGCAATTTTTGAAATGTAGGTGTCCTGCAAATTGAAATAAAACAGTCAGCAAACAAGATTGTATATAATGTTACAGGCCTGTATTTCATTGTGGGTGACACCAGTTGACAACTAGTAGGCCCACTGCTCATAAAAACACAAGACTAGACATCAAAGAATTGTTAATTGCAGGTAAACTGCAAAGGATACTCACTCCTGGATGCTGTGGAGGATGGAGAGGAGCCCGGAGCAGCAGAATTGACCGTTCCAGTCCGGTTACCCATCCGCGGACCACGTGGGCCTGCCGGTACGCCGGGAGAAAAAGGAGAGAGAGGGGACGATGGGATGCCAGGTGCTCCTGGACTGCCAGGTAGGGACTATTTCTTATACAGTTGACAGCTTATATATATATATAGCTATGACACAACTAACTTCTTATGAGTCATTTATAAAGAATGACATGGTAAGGATAGAGATATGAGATCTCACAAGGGACATTCCAGTGCATTTCTGTAAGCACTTGTAATTCTGCCGCTGCAATTAGTGAAAGTGAAATAGTTTTTCATCCATGGTTTGGTTACATGGCACTCATTGCATATATCAGCGGTCTGCAAGAATGGGTCAACATTATTCCAACGTTCGGAGAAACCAAGTTGCTTTAACCATTTAAACCAAACCTAACTTGATGGTTGACGAAACTATGGATGCAACTGAGTATTTTCCCAGAAACCTTCTCTTTAATCCTTCTGGAGGAGTTCCCATATAAATGCATGATGGTTTGCAATGCAGATTTGCTCCCATAACTGCCTTGCATAAGGCGACAGCATTTCTGTTATTGATGGGAAGAACAACCTTTCAAAATTAGCTGGAATTAGTGGCAAATCACTGGGGTTTAGTTTGAAATTGGTGTGAATCACTTCTTGTTGACAATGCTCATTTCTTAATCCAGGTGTAATTTCTTGTGGTTTTTGTATAATGAGACTGCAATATGATTTGATTTTAATTGCTGGAGGCTATAGGCTATATCCCTTTCCTGGTAGAACAAAGACGTGCCGGAAGAGAGGATATGAAACTGCTTGATACTACAACAATGTACCCATACAATCAAGGCAATTTCATTTCGAAATGGTCAAATATTCGGCCTTCAGAAGTACCAAGAGAAATGCGCTATTGTTATCATGATATATCATGACGAAATAATTCAGTATTTAAGTAGATTTTCGATATTAAGTTGCCTTATACTTCATGTCATTTAGAATGACAGTAACACCATGGTATGCGATTTAGTCTTATTTATGTCACTCAAGCCCCAGCAGGCTTGCTGTGCAGGGAGTTTAGCCTTACAGACATGTAGGATATCATTTACTATTGCACTGCTAGTGGGCAATATTAAGTTAATAATATGTCAATCACTGTGCCTTACTAGTATAGTCTTTGAGTTGGGACTCTACTATGCACCTTTCAAGAATGCCTTTTTTGTGTATTTCTCTTTAATTTTTTATATATCTTCTTTAAAGTGATTGATAATTACCTGTATTGCATAGACTTCTTGTATTAACTTGATAGGCCCACCAAAAACACTCCTTTATCCAGCAGAAGGGTATTCAATCATGTATGATGGATCATCCTATGTTTTTGGTGATAATAATGTCTTGCTACTGTCATCTGTTTTGTGTGTTTTCTTATTGTTGAAACTATCTTGTTTGAAATCAGCAGATTTGAAATAAAGTCCTCTTTATATACTTTAAAGTAACATTTTAACATTTCCTCCCATGTTATTTAGATCACAGATAGGCTGTGGCTGAGTCTTAAATGGTTTTTACCTCCCTTTTAAGGCAAGTTTATCTGGTTTGCATCAGTGATATGGAGAAATAGTTTCAAATGATCCTTAAATTGGATGTTCCATTTCGATCCATCTTTTTCCCTCCAATATCTCCTGTTCTCTTTGTATAATCTTGGATTCAAATAGGCTATATTTTGGTACAAAATATAACACATGAAGCTGTTGAAAAATAATATTTGAAAACCTGTTCAATTTTGGTACATTCGAGTATTGTTTAAAAACTTAATAAAGCGAGATGATGTACTCTGCAGAAAATAGTCCTATAAGATATGCTTCACTGATGAACTGACAAAGTCAGCACACTTTTAAGATAGGCTCTTTTAGTCAAGCTGAAAGGCCAATCCCTGTTCACTAAAATTAGCTTGACAAAGAGTTGCTCTTCAGGTACTAACCATCTGATTCCAATCCATCTGCATCAGTTCTATAATATCTCTCCCCACAACCAAATTGCACCAGTCCTCTTTCAACCACTTGTAATCCATTGTCATCATCATCTTCTTGTGGAATTCTCCAATTGTAATTCTCCCTTCGCTGATTCTTGCAGCTATTACAAAGAGATGGGGTCTGCCCACAATGAGCTGAGGGCAATTTCCAAGGCACCTTATCTGTCATTTGAGGGACTCCAATCACCCTGAAGACTGCACGTGTCTGCACTGGGGGCTTCCGCTTCAAAATGGGGTGAAATTTAAGAGAACAATTTAAGGGAGACTCCTGCGCTAATGATCACATGGGAAGGGCGAGATTTCATGAGATTCTCTTTGCTCCAGATGAGATTTCGTGACATTTTCAGAGATTCTGTGAGGTTTCTTGATTTTACAGTAGAATTTGCACCAAGTTGGAAATAGGAATTTATCTGAAGGTTCGATTCCATTGACATGAAGGACATGAAGGCAACTATGAGATTGTGATTGAAGATTTGATTTGAGATCAGCATCTAAGATTTAGATGAAAGACCGGTAAGGAAGACTGTACTTGCTACATTCACAGTCGGAGAGAGAGACTGTATCTTCATTCTCTACTTCGTTTCAAACAACATTATTTGTGATTAAAATTGATGTCAATCTCTGTTAGTGCTTCTCAAATTTTGATACTCCTTTCAAATTGTATAAACTTTTCTTTTACCGTTTCTGTGAACGTTCTCTGATTTAGATTTAAATTGCACACTGTGCTTACTTAGTATCTGCAATACTTTCAGCAGCATTTAACAATTTGCAACATCTTGAATCTGACCATTTGAAAGACTTTCCAAAGCCTGGGATGACCCTCTGACATAATTCTTTCTTATGATTATATATACATCAATTTATCATTGGTCATTGGTTAATTTTGTTAATGGATGAACAGATGACTTATGAAAACAATTACTACTCACAGTCCTTGTTTCTCAAAATGTGAATCCTCACAACTCTAAAACTTTTCTTGAAGTTATATCTTGCTTCTGCTGAAGTATTGTACATCAGTAATGAATTCTTCATTGAAGGTTGCACGAAGATACTGATTTTCAACATGGCAGTCACATCTGAAATTCAATGTACATCCAGCATTTCAGCATTGTCGATCATTTTGTCTTCCATATAGCCCTTTCTGCTCTGTTTCAATTCTCTTTCAATACTCTTTGGAATTGTACTTTCATTGTACTCCACATTCTTCACGTTGTTTCATTTTGTTTGCTCAAGACTGAAAGGGACTAACAACCACTTTCCTCAATCCTCCAGATCTCAATGCATTCAAGTAATTGTCAGCCGCACAATGATAGGTCCCTCAGCCTCATTCTGGTCTGAGTGGAACAATGGCATATCCCATGATGCTCCAGTGATTGTGGCAATCAGTCGACTGATATTCCTAATGGGACTCTGTTCTCCAGCCATGTTACTCCCGTTCATTAAATGCTCCGATGTAGAATTGATTCAGCTGAGCCAGCAACTGACATTGCATGTATTACCTCATACATTCCTCATGTATTTGCTCAATATCAATCATAATAGATGCCTTTAAATGTATTCTTCTTCCTTTGAGATCAAAACCACCTTCTGGCATATTATTCAAACAACATCAGAGAATATTTACAGCAGATTTCCTCAATATTTAGGCCAATGTTTTACTAATGCTCAAACATCAAAAAGAAAGCCCAGCTAAAAAAGATGACACCACATTCAACTGACTTTATTCCAATAAAACAAATCTGTCAAACTGTAAGCTCTCTATCTATCTATCTATCTATCTATCTGTCTCTCTATTGACCAGTCCATCTAACAATCTGTCTATCGGGCTATCTATCTATTGAGCTATCTGTCTATCTATGCAATGTGCCAGATGAATGACATGTTGCAAATGCTGAAAACAATGCACAGGATCTATACATATTTTCCATAAACAACCACTAGAACAACATAAAACAGCATAAACCAACACACTGCATATGTAAGGGGAGTAAAAATCACTTACGCTCTCTGAGCCTCTCTCATAACAAGCTCAGGATGTGACTACTCATAAAACATTGGTCAGAACTTTCCAACTTTGATGGGATCAGTATTGTGAGCAGGATGGCATATCCATACACAAAGGCATTGCTGATTGGTAATAAGCACGATCGATACATGACAGATATTTTCCATCGACTTATTCAATGTATCAGTGATTGATCAGTATGTTTTATTGTTCGCATGAAATGGATACATAAGGTTGTGACGGATGCGACCTTTTTTAACTTGAATTCTACTTTTCTATCCGTATATTGCTTGGATGTGTTTTTTGTTGCAGTATAGTCTGCTAGTGATATTACTTTGCAGGTTCTCAATTGAATCCTGCCTGTGGCTGTGGGTGGACTCAGACCCCTGTCATCTCATTATGACACTCTCCTTTGGTGGCTTGTTTCATTAGATGCAAGGGTGTCTGACAGTTTCAGTGGACACAGTTTTATCATCAAACCTCACCATCAATCCACTGTAAGATAGCTGAAAAGACAAGGAGAATAGGGCCATTAATCTGTCTAATATTTCTTCATATTTCTTCTTTTTTTAACCTTATAATCCAGTTCCTTGGTGGTCTAAATCATGTTGTCTTATTCAGGGAAACATGACATTTCATCATTTACACTAAAAAGCCACCACCTAGAGTGTTTTTGAGGGGTTGTTGAAACTTGGCACATTCTTTTTTTCCAAATTTGGTGGGAATCCCTCCGGATAGGAACTCCTTTGTGCTTCAACTACTCGAGAGGGGCTTGTTTGTAACTTTGCTATGGACTTTTTGATGGAACAGTTGTATGAAAAGATAATATTTATGCAAGTTTTGAAGCCAGAGGGCCAGTTGGGCCCACCGAACAGCAGGCTTCCTCTTGACAGAGCATGATGTGGCATCGAGGGTTTTTCAAAGTTCTTCAAATACTTTTCTTGTTTTTCCAAGTGGAAACAGCCCTAAATGCTACCTAAGAGTGTATGAAAACTCAAAAAGGTTTTTAAACCAAACAAGTATGAAACCTTTTTCAAATCAGCCATAAAAACCTACTATGAAACCACAAATGAGTAACTGACAATGTCATACAGTAGTGACTTGAAATCACCAACGACTCTGTGCCAGAATATATATCACCTAAACAGCGGAAATAATATTTTGTAAATTGGTGGCCCTTTGTATCAGTATCTTTGTTGACGTAAAAGATCCTTCACATGGTTATCAATGTGCAAGATTGAACCCTCTCTCTCTCACTCTCGCTCTCTCTCTCTCTCCCTCCTCTCATCGATCGACCATTGCAAGTAGCTCAAACTTGCTTTGGAGGACTGCACTTTCCATATCAACCAAATGTTTAGGAATGATTATTCTTCTGAATAAGTGAAACATGCATACATTTCTGGATGGTGATGCATCTTTGCAGTTGGAAAATCTGAGAACTTGGCGTGTGAGTATGTCAGACACAATGACATTTTGCCTTGTACCTCAGCTCGAATTTCACTTGGAGCATTGGTTGATGGCTTGTTTGATACCCTTATTACCTGGCCTCATGTCTATTAAAACAATGAAATAACTAAGGTGTAATAGTAGGGTTACACAAGCTGCTAAAGTGTCTGATCTGTAAATCGGACTTCATAGAATTGCCCAACTGCCAATTTGGTTTTCCATTTTCAATGAGTGGTACTGTAAAAACAGTGTCCATGGAGATCATAGTCCTTCTGTGAGTAAGCAGTGAGTAAGCAGAGGGCTCACAGTAACACAGTGAACAGACAGTTCATTGTCATGATAGTACACAGCTAACAGGTTGGAATTTGAATGTGGCCATGTTTATAAACTGCTTGAGTAGCTCTAGGGCTTTTGACAAACCAACAAAGTCCTCAACATATTGACACCTATGCCAACATAGTGCATTGGGACAAAATGCATCAGAAAAATGCACCAAGTGTGAACTAATGCCTAATGGAATGAAATCAGGTGGGCAGGCAGGTGGCAATGAAAGTCTCCAAACTCCAGTGATTTTACAAAACATCCTGTTACGAAGAAGCCAAACAGTGTTCTTAGTAGAAATTATCACATCAGAAATTTGGTTTAAGTAATCATTAAATTCTGCATTGCTCAAATTTATTGTATGAAACGTTCCTGAAAAAATATCACCATAAAATAGTTCATGCTACTGAAATGATTTGGCTCTAGAAGTCAAAGCGTACTAAACTACGCTATTCTATGCTATTGTTTGAATAATTTTGGGCCTGGCTGTATCTATTATGATTGATATCAAGCAAACACATGAAGAATGTATCAGGTAATACATGCAATGTCAGTCCCATGCTCGGTTGAATCAATTCTATATCAGAGCATTTAATGAACGGGAGTAACATGGCTGGAGAACAGAGTCCCATTAGGAATATCAGTCGACTGATTGCCACAATCACTGGAGCATCATGGGATATGCCATTGTTCCACTCAGACCAGAATGAGGCTGAGGGACCTATCATTGTTCGGCTGACAATTACTTGAATGCATTGAGATCTGGAGGACTGAGGAAAGTGGTTGTTAGTCCCTTTCAGTCTTCAGCAAACAAAATGATGGTCCATTGTTTCACTGTACATGTACAATTTGAAAGGGTATGGGAAGAGTATTCAAAGAGATTCAAAACGATTGAAGATAGTTGAAAAAAAAGGCCTTGAAGGTGAAAAAGAATAGTCAATGAAAGTACACAGTAATTCAAGTGGCAACCTCCAATCAGAGCATTCCACCCGATCCTCAATCACAATCTTATGATTTCATATCACACGGATGAATTTGACTTCAAATTCCCAAATGCCCCGTGCCAACCACACAATCATGAAAAGTACCAAAATCTTGGAAAAATGTCACGAAATCTCATTCTGAGCAGATAAAAATCATGAAATCTCGCCCTTCCCACGTGATCATTAGCGCAGAAGTCTCCCTTAAATTGTTCTCTTAAATTTCACCCCATTTTGGAGCGGAAGCCTCCAGTGCAGACACGTGCAGTCTTCAGGGTGATTGGTCTCCCTCAAATGACAGATAAGGTGGCTTGAAAATTGCCCTCAGCTCATTGTGGGCAGACCCCATCTCTTTGTAATAGCTGCAAGAATCAGCGTTGGGAGAATTACAATTGGAGAATTCCACAAGAGGATGATGATGACAATGGATTACAAGTGGTTGAAAGAGGGATAAGAGCTACATGTAGATGAGGGTGATTTGAAACTGCTTAGAATTGGATGGTTAGAATTGTAAACAGATGGCTGCCAAGGACATTTAGGACAGGTTGATCAATAAAATGAACAGGGCGAATTGGTCATGGGACTTCTTGCTTGGCCAATCGCGATTGTCAGCATGCCTGTATGCCAGTTCAACCCGATTAGCAGTGTAAGTCTGTGGGTTGTAAATCAAATGAAAAATCAATCAAACAACCAAATGTCAGACAGAACTATACAAGTGCACCATTGCCAACCTATACTTCTATGTGTATCCTTATTACCATTTCTCTATTCAAATACAAACATGGACATTTATCAACCTATCCCTCACATAGTTACTGCACTTTCATGACTATATTTTCTTGATCTCTTGAGTCTTGACTGACCATATTTTCCTGCAAAACTCCGGGCAAAACTACATTTAAAAAGACTTGAAATTGTGGAACTCTTATTGGACTATCCACAAGAAAATTAAGTCTCCACCCAGACTCAGCAATGGACCTGTGCAGCAACTGTAGTTGCTTATCGGCTGATCTAAAGGTAGTAACCTGCAGTGAGTATAGTGTTTGGGGTACTATGGGAGTCAAGGGGTAATTAGCAACAATGGGGTTTGGAAGAGACAGGGTGATTTACCTGCTGTTTTGGAGCATAGAGACAGGAGTAAAGAAGGGCATTTCTGTAGTATTTCACACTGACTGAACTTGGCAGAGGGTGGTTAGCCCTCACACAGCAGACACAGGAGGGTTTACCACTCATGATCTAGTCAGACTGGTCTGCCATCACCTTGCCAGAAGCTAATGGAGACTTCTTAATTGTTTGAAAACTTTGATACAAAATAAAATATATATTACAAAATCTATTTTTGAACAACACACTTTCTTTACGAAATTGTGATATTCTAGACCTTTGACGGATTGACAGTCTGTTATGTGAACTTTCTGCATTCAAAATTTCTCTCAAATACTTTCATTGCTCTGAATATCAAAGAATTCAAATCTAATTCATTGTACAATTAAGTAAATACTAGTATAGAGTCAGTTTAAACACTATTCGATCTAAATATAATAATCAAAAAGGCATCGAATTCATGGTTATAATTAAAATGTTTGTAACAGTCTCTAACTAAAGATGAAGTCTGCAACATCGTAATTCTGAAACTTTTCCTTGCCAGAGTTGCCAAGCGACCAAACCAGCTCATAATTACACACTGACTGTCTGCAGTACCAGTCTAATCTTCTCTTGTTTTGACTGGTACTTGAACAGATAAACTCTTTAAACCAACTTTTATCTCATTCTTTCAAAGACTCGTAAGATTGGGTAAAGACTCTTTCTGCCATCTTGTTGTTTCGAGCTTAGACCGAAAAGTTGGATGATTACGGCCTCACAATTTATACTTAGAATAATTCGGAAACTGCAATTGCTCTCTGCAACATGAGATTATAGATATTGTCAGTTGCCCCAAGTGTGACATCAAGTTAAGAGCATAACATCACACTTACCCATTGCAAAAAGCTGTGACATCAAGTTGAGAGCATTAAATCACACTTACCCATTGCAAAAAGCTGTGACATCAAGTTGAGAGCATTACATCACACTTACCCAGTGCAAAAAGCTGTGACATCAAGTTGAGAGCATGACATCACACCTACCCATTGCAAAAAGCTTTGACATCAAGTTGAGAGCATGACATCACACTTACCCATTGCAAAAAGCTGTGACATCAAGTTTAGAGCATGACATCACACTTACCCATTGCAAAAAGCTGTGACATCAAGT